>OX031067.1:19443375-21943375 GCA_943736015.1 Tridacna crocea | reverse complement strand
CATGTATCACGTCAAGTACCTATTTGATTGCGATTCCACGAAATCAATGCGCGTTGTCGATCACGTGGCACTGCAACAGGCATTTGCAAGAAGAAACTGAAAGACTTGGAAATCGAGTAAAAAGAGTCGTTGTAAGCCACTCCGTGAGAATTGTGCACTTTGCCAAGAATCATTGAGAACGATTTTTAGATATTTCATGTGATAATATCATTCTGTACAAAAAATGTATATATGCACTTAAAATAATTGAGCCGAGCTCTTTTGAAAGGAGGCCTATTACATTTGCTATAAGCATCGAACTACCTGAATTTTCTACGTGTCCAAGAACCATTTTACCTTATGCTGCAGCCGGTTGTTGGACAAAAAAGACTTTATTGTTCTATTATTTCACGAAGACTTTATTGGTATACTGTATCACAGATGCATTACACCCTCTTTTGCCAAAACATGGCTCATTTGTGACGGAAAACTTCCACGTCTATATATCTCACAGGGTTGTTTCACATACATGTACATTATTAAAAATGTGTGACCCATCACGCAAAAAAGGACCATCTGGGAATTCTGTACATCAATAAGATGAATACAGATCAGCGATGGTGCAGGCCAGTTTCAGTTGATAATTCAAAAATGACAAGGATAAATGGCCACTTTTCATACAGAAAATGTCGTTATTAAAGCGAAAGTGTCAACCCTGGTCAGCCTGCGTAATTCGCGAAGTCTGACCAGCGTTGACATTTTTCGCGGTTCCCAGAAGGCCCCTTTTTGCGTGATGGGTCACAATTATTTCACTCATAACTCTTGAATTCTATTCCCTCATGCAAACTATTATCCTCATAGTTTTTATTTATCTAACAAACTTAAATTCATTTTCATTTAATAATGCGAGGCACTTAATTTTTTATGCAAATGTCCTCAAGCAAAGCAACTCAGACCCACAGTCTAGTACTTGTGAACCGAAGAGTGAGAAACTGCAATCGCCGTACTGGTAGTCTCGTTTGACTGTGAGAACGATGGGAGAGGTGTAAATGTTACACCATTCAATAAATCAATCAATCAATCAATCAATTTGATTTTAGTAGTCAATTTTCATACAAATATAATGCACTTGTTTGCCCTCCTAAATATCATTCCTGTCTTGCCTCTCATATTCAAAACAATGCTTATCAGTAACATAAATAAAGAATACGCACATAAACCAGGTGAGGTATTAATTGAAGACGACATAGTCTTGCAGATTTTACCTGTCTGCTAGTCAGGTGTTTTAAACCAAGACGATCCTTCTGCGTTCACAGAAGTTTACATGAGTACCTGACTTACACAAGTACTTTACTGCGTTGAAGATGATGACGTAATAAAGTTTTTCTCTGGCAACGTCAAGAAAATATGGAGTGTTCTAGACGACTTCTTTGTAACTTGCGATTTCAGCTTCATGAATACACAGAGTTCTTTCTCATTTGGTGTGCCGAGCGCCGGTAGTTTAGTTGGAAGGGTTCAGGACTTGAGAAAAGGAGGTCGCTCGTTCGAACACCTTACAATCGAACAGTTAATTTCAAATAGGCCTACTTTTCTAATCTCTAAAGCTAGGTTTGTGGAATTTTTTTCATCAAAAATAACGATATACAGATAACTTCAAAACTATTTTATTTTCAATGCCCTTAAGTTCACAGTTACGTGTCACCTTAGCATACTTCCCTAGATGAAAGTTAAAGTTACATAAACTGTAAGAAGAGTGTAACGATCCTTAATATAGTGCGTAACTTTTTTGGGGGTCTCATGTAGGGCCAAGAAATAACAATATGTGTAAGAACATACTTACTTTAACCCTTTACCAAACAATTCCTTGTTTTTCGACCTTGAGATAGAAGCCTTTTGAAAACATTGGGGGAAAAGAAGAAAATGCTGGCAACCAGCATTTTCTCCTTTTCCCACAATGTTTTCTACCCTGCTGGAATCAACTTTCAATTTTCCAGTTCTGTTTATTTTGTCATCTGCAATTGCTTTCAGTCTGGTCGAAACTAAAATTTTGTCGTTTGGTAAAGAGTTAAATACCGGTACTATAGTTAGCGATTTAACAGTGATTTGTACTGTTATACGCAAACCAGATGTTACTTTAATACACAAAAAACAACAGGACATTTTCATTCTGTTACATTAAAATGCTGATATCCCTCGATCAGAATCTCAACTTGTCGATTTGCCGTCCCGAGCAGTTAAAAAGGTTGATTTTGTCGGAAAAGGGCTTTGGGGGAGATAGGGTCTTTGAAAGACAGAAGGGCGAGACGGTCTCTTAGAACTGACTAGCTATCGGTATTGGTTATTAAATCGTCACATGAGATAACGGTCTCTGTGTTACAGATTTCACAAATCATATAATAAGAGATTGGAAGGGATCGGCCTTATTATGAAGCATCTGGGCCTGTTTCGTCGACCATTCTTGAGTCCTTTGTTTAATTCTCGATTTAAAGCAAACTGATTGACTAGACAAGTTAGTAGACCAACTTGTTTAGCCAATCAGGAATTGCTTTTCTTTGGAATTAAGAAAGTTCTTGTGAAATAGATCAAGAATGTTGTTAAGAATACGAGCAGCTTGTGTAGGCTGCGGCCCCTGATGTGATCAGTAGGTTATCGGGTGATAATGAGCGCTGTTGTGTTCCCACCCTGGGTTCCTCTATTGTTCCATATCTGATAAAGACAATGATGCCGATAGGTTATTAGGTCCTGATCTTGTCAATGTAACAAATATGGAAACTATCCAGTACATTCTGTGTTTGAAAGATGAATCGCAGGAGTGTAGATCCTTCCATGCCGTTGCATGCTCAGAGAGAAACAGTCGAATACCAGGAAATTCTGGTACAAGGCACTAGCTCTTTTTCCAAAATACTTTTTTGCTCATCACACCACTGCTCCACAAACATTCTGTCTTTGCAGTTGTGTTACTTCATATTTTACCAATCCTTTATCAACACTTTGATGCTATGAAAACTTTGCAGACAACGTAGATCAAGCTTAGTCATAGCACTATCGTGTGCTATTTTGGTAGGCCCCGTTCACATGTGCACATTTGTGTTCATGACCAGAGATATGCAAGTAAATTTACTCAATGTATCATTTGAACACATTTATTTAAGCACGTATGAATATCCCTGAGGTAAGTTGGAAAACAATTAAGATATATTTGCACCACCTCCATGAGTCACGTTTACTGATATGTAATTTGACTTTCTAAGTAAAATATGTCATGTGAGCAAATTAAGCGAAAAAATGTTTATTACTGTATCATTACTCTAACAAATGCAAGTCTTATTAAGTGTACGACCAATCCTTTAAAAAATTCTGTTCTGTTTCTGATGGTTATCAAGGACACAGATGCAAGCTGTGCTTACTGCCGATTCTTTTTTTCTCCTTAAATTGTATATTGGCTACAGACGGTCTTCAAACATCAGTGAGCAGTATTGGATCAAACAAAACTAGCAAAGAAGCAAAGTTTCAGTTAGAGTTCTTAATGATAACGTGAATTAAAACTCACATAAACTGTATTTTGTGTAATTTTATATGGGCCAGAGGCCTAAGGCGTTAGACATAAAAATAGGAATTAGAATCGTCTCAGAAAAAAAGCTTAAAAGACAGACAAGGGATTTTCATTGTTCTTTGATTATAATGGTAATATCTTTCCATCACCAGAATTAGATCTGTATTGACTTCGATCCGATAATCTAACAGTAGGTACTGATAAGCCCACCTTAGGCTTGATGAGTAATGAATATTCACATTATTACTATACCTCTGGTATTTGTCTACAATCTTTCGATCAGTTCAGGGGTTCCAGGCTGCACTTCTGTTTTTTCGGAATACCTCAGTTGTTTTGGATAGTTATTTTATGCATTGATATTTGTATCCAGTTCACAGTCTGCAAGAAAGTGGAGTTTTGTTGTGTGTTGGGAAATAGGTAAGATTATTTAATCGTCAGTGTTCATCTATCTGTCTCGTTTTGTTTCTGCACTTATGTCTGTACCAAACTAAACAACTCGTAGAATTCTTTTAGGATCTGATATCGAATACTTAACCATAGCGAGAACAGAAGAACAGACTTGTCATTGAGAGCGCAGTAACAACATCGAGAGGAAAAAAGTAGGTAACCCTGGAACCAGTTATCAGCAGCTTCTCTTTTTCACACAATTGTTTCATATATAGCTGCTTCCTCAGGGAAGATAAGACACAGAATTATTTGATATAGGGTTAACTCTTGAGGCTGCTTCGTACGCGTTTCTATGGGCAGTATGGATCAAAGATGGGGCTGTGCAGAACGTGCTGTATGATCCATGTAAACTCTTAGCTCTTCACCACACAATGACGACTTTTTAACGACCCGAAGGTAGAAACCTTTTGAAAACAATGTGGGAAAAGGAGAAAATGCTGGTAACCAGCATTTTCTCCTATTCCTACAATGTTTTCTACCCTTCCCAAATCAAGTTTCGAATTTTCAGTCACATTTATGTTGTCGTCTGCAAATGCTTTCAATTTGGACCAGTCTATAAATTTGTCGTTCAGTAAAGAGCTAAGAGCTTAAGCTGCGTCTTTCCACGGTTGAAAGTACAATCTGTCGTCTCTCACGGACTCGCAGAAATATTTGAGCAATGGTTTGGTCTTAGTGCATCTCTGTGATCCACAATATCGAGCAAGTCATCATATAATCATGCGCCATTTTGTCTCATAACCATCAGAATCAAGAGTTAACCCTGTCCCAAACGACAAACTGGCTTTTGGACTAGACCAAATCGAAAGCATTTGCAGACGACAATTCAACTCTTGCTGAAAAGATGATTTCTGTCTTTGATAGGGTAGAACATTGTGGGAAAAGGAGAAAATGCTGGTTACCAGCAAATTCTCCTTTTCACACACTGTTTTCAAAAGGCTACAATTCCAAACCCGTAAAAACCAGGGAAATGGTTAAACTCCTCCTCTTAATAGCAAAGAAATACCTTGATCGATTCTTTATTTTGCAAATGTATTAAGTCCCCTTTTCACAGAGCATGGATCTTTTTTATTTTAGACCTCTTTTGGATATCGGACGGTAGAGCAAAACGTTCTGTGCAGTCTGATCTTGATCTATGCCGTAGGCATTCGCCCATTTCACGTCACATTCCTTTTTACTTATCCCTTTACTAGATCTACATAATACCTGGTTTTTACGACCCCGCTTTTGAAGGCTTTTAAAAATATTATGGAGAAAGGAGAAAATGCTTGTTACCAGCATTTTATTCTATACCCTCAATGTTTTATACCCTGCTGAAAACAAATTTAAACGTTTGAGTTACGTTTATTTTGTCGTCCGCAAATGCTCTCAATTTGGACAATTCTAAAATTTGATGAAAAATTATGTCGATCCAAGGAAGAAATTTTGGCTCAGGTTGGATTTGAACCCGCAATCCCTAGCTTACTTTAAATGCGCATAACCATTTGTATCTTTGAATAGAGCTGGAAAGGTTAATTCACAGAGACAAGCTTATTTTCCTGCAGCATTAGCTGGAGTATGAAAAGAAACATCCAGTGTACTCCACTAATATGATACTACATATAGTTGTGTAACTCTGATGAGAAGTCAAGTTTTACAACCTATTGTCGTTATGTAACCTGTCATTCATCATATCGAGTAGTTGTACACTAATGAAGGAGGTCCAAATATTACTCTCCGTCTGTCTTTCTCTCTCCTTTGCTGTTGTAAAATTTTAGGTCGCATTGTGATGAAATAAACGTTTGAACACAAGCTAAGAAAAGGACTTGGTTCAATCTTCTTCCGAGGCTTTGGTTTATCGTAGAAGGCAGCATGCAACTTGTGAAACCCAGTAAATAAAGAAACAAATATCCGTTTATAGTAATATAACTGTTGAAAGAGGCTTCTATTTACATGGACTACTTAATATTTACAAAATTTGCCAAAGGGAGATACAGCTCGACTTTGACAATAACACCATTTGTCAAATTCTTTTTTAAATAAACTTCCTACAAATGTAATGCGAATGCTATCTGATTAAAAATCCAGTCAAAAGGAAGAAAGCTAATGATTGCAGCAAAATATTGCCGATGAAATAGCAAAGAATAAGTTGTCGTAAGTTGTCCAATAGATCTGATTTGGCTGTACTTACCTTGTACAAATGGACAATGCCTTTTGTCTGATAAACATGGAGTGTTGTGCAATATTATTCAACTTATAGAAAGTCAAGAGGCTGGCAATGATGAAAACCCTATAAAAGTTAATGATTTTCTCCTGCTTCGAGATCTGTAGGACTCGCTGGCGTAAGGGAGCCGTTTACAATACAAGAACGCGGTACGACCAATGGGCGCACAGCACAGTCTGTCGTTATTTTAAACCTTTTACGAGACATTTCTGTGCTATAACGATACCGACAAAACTGAAAACAAAGTGGAAAAGGAAAGAAATCTCGAAAAGCTTTTTAATCTTTCAAAAGTCAGTTCTGTCTTTTGAGCTATTTGTTATTGTTGTCTGCAAATGCTTTCATTTTGAAATTTGTCGCTTGTTAAAAAGTTAAAGTACCACATCTTTCTAGATGATTTTGTATGTCCTTTCGGCAGACATATGAAAACAATTTACACGAATTCAGTTTCTGCATTTCCCACAATGTATTAATATCTTATTGGATTTATTTATTTATTGACTTTGTCTTTGAAAGGGTAGAAAATATTGTGGAAAAATAAGCCTTTGAAAATGCTAGTTTCAAACATTTTCAATTTTTACTACAATGCTCTAGGAGACCTTTCTCGGGTTCGTAAATCCGTTCTATATTGAATTTGGTTTACCTAATTAGAAATTAAAGTTTGTGAGTTAAGAAAATTCCAAGAAAAAGGATAAACAATGATAAAGGAATGTTACAAATATTGAGGGTAAAAGAGAAGTCGTGACGACCCTAAGGTAACTATCGAAGCATTTCCGGAGTTTTCATGCGGAAACTATGTAAACGGAGCCATGTTTTGAAAGTCCTTTACGTTATGAGGGGAAAGGTAACATATGATAAGTTTTTACATGCTTTCGGTAATCAGAGGCACCTGTGGAAGACATTGAGCCGCTCAAGGTCGGCTTTTCGTGTGTTGTGTATTAGTACGCTTGCTTAATTAACGGTTACGAAAGAAATTGGTCTGTAAGGCCAAGGGTTTAAAGGGCTTTTGCTTCATAAACAAATTACTATTTATATAAAGGTATCACACCAAATACTCAACCCGGAACGAAATTCCTCGAAGGCGCTCTGATTTCCTGATCAAACTGGGGGTGAACTGTATGAGAAACCCTTTGGTATTCCATAGCGCCTTGTGTAATAGTGCTTTACACCAGGCCCGAAAGAGAAGTGATGGGTTGAAGAGGAGCAAACTTATTGTACCCAAACATCTATTTTCATTCTCCCGGTTTTCCCTTTTCACCTTTTCCCAAGAAAAATAGGTTTCTCTATAAGAAAATCAACTTCTAAATCATGTGAGAAAAGGAGAAAAACCGAACATTTTTAGTTCAGTAAAAGGATTAAATTCTCCCAGAGCACATGACAAACTAGATACTCGTTCATGTCCAACTTTTCAACTCGGATCAGGCTGGTATGTTCGAAAAGAAAATCATACAGTTTGAGAAAAATTTTGCTCAATTGAAATTATGTTCAGCCATAGCATCCTATAGGACGCGTTCAAATGATTGTGCGACCTGTGCTGATATTGACCAGACTACATCAAACACAGAAATTTCGTGTTACACGCATTTACGCCTTTTCTCTTTTTTTTCTCTCCATGTTTTAATAGTTTTTCTTCAGGATCATTAGAACTTAGAATTGTTCAGTAAAGGGCTAGTATTATTTTGTGATATATTGAACAACAACAAAGTCGACGACGAAAACAATGACGAAATGTACACAAACTCTTGACATGTTAAAGAACAACGTTAACAAAAATCCTTGACTGTAAAAAGTCTGGTTCTTTTTCTGTAATGAGAAAAGTTCGGTTTCGTGTATGTTGTACAGAATCAGTAATTGGAGGCTCGAAAGATTAAAATTCGGTTACAGACGACAGCATTTTGGATTCCTCCGTTTTGAAAGCATTGGTAGACGACAAATCAAGTATGGCCTAACCTGTCGGCGGCATAGGCAAAAGCAGTGACTTTTGATGGACGGCACAAGATCACAATTAAGTGTTTTCAAAAGGCTTCTCAGGATCGTTAAAAGTCGCCATTGTAGGTAAAGGGTTAATCTTGAGTTAAACTTCACGTACAAAACCTATGTTTCGCTACCCAGGATTATGACGTTAAGGGTTTAGAAAGTTCCAGCATGATAAACATGTTTCATAGCCAGCGTGAAAACTACATACCTGTATGAAATACGTTTTTCTTATCTCTCTCTTCCTTACAAAACGGTAGATCACTGACAAGTGAGGTATGCTTACTTTGTGTAATATATGAAAGCCACTATGCCAAACTATTTATTTTCTGCGGTTTCTTGGAACATTGTGCGATGAGAGAACTGGTAATTGCTTGATTCTCGTGTAACTGTTGACAGGTAGGTCTATGATTGTTTATGCCAGTACCAAACTATCTCGTGTTTGAAAGGTGGGTGTGTAGATTTTTGTAATCATATAAAACTTCTATAATGATTTTTTTATTAACATTTAGATAGAGGATACTTTTAAAACTATCAATCAACAAGCGAGAGAATATAAGAGTTCTTCAATAAATATTATCTTAAAGGTGGATATTTAGAATTTTCACATCACACCAAATTAAAAAAATATATATGTCACTGAAATCTATATGAAAAAACAATACAAATCATCAGTAATTAAGAATCATAAAATTACATTTTTTTGGGGGGTGGTATTCCCCTAAAAGGCTACGTAGCCTCTTAAGCCTTTTTTTTTAAATTTCCTGCCAAAAATAAAAAAAAAAACATTGTGGGAATGTTCAGTGACTTTCGCGTGACTTATGACTATTAAATTCCTTAACATAACAAACATTTAATTATTTTCCATAATGTCTAGAACTTCGGATACCATGTTTGAAGCTTCGTCTGTATATTTCCGGTATGTAAATGAGCGAGTTGCTCATGAAAAAATAAACCGTGTTTCCCTTCAGTGTCGACCTTGGCTGTAGTAAATCTCTAATTTATCTAGCTGTCGGATGGTTTTCGACTACTGGGGTTTAATGAATGAAAATTTTGAGGCTTCGGGAGTACAAGGATGATTTTTTTGTAATTTTTGTATAATTTAACCCCAAAATCTGAAGGGCCACCTTTAAAGTTATAGATAGGCGATGTGGCTTGAATTTCGCGAAGGCTTTTGGGGCATGAACAATAACACTTGTCGATTATTTGGAATCGTGTTCAAATGGGTACAATAACGTCATATCTGATATCATTAGACTCGACGGGGTTCTCCACTGTTAACCCTTTCCCAAAGAAGCCCTGTTTTTTTACGTTTCTGCAGTAAAAGTCTTTTGAAAACACTATGGGAAAAGGAGAAATTGCTCGTAACGAGCAATTTCTCCTTTTCCCACAGTGTTTTCTACCCTTTTTGAGAACATTTTCTCACCATCTAAAATTGTCGTCTGCAAACTCTTTCGGTTTGGAAGAGTCCAGACTTTGTTGTTTGGGAAAGGGTTAAACAAGCATTCTGTTATGTAACCCTTAACCTGCTGAAAAGTGGGAATGAAATTTCAGCCGATTATAAAAAAGGAATGTTGCTTTTCCAAGGTCGTTGCGAAGGGAGAAAATATTACTGCACGTTCTGTGCAGTCTTATCATGATCTAGATTGTCCGCAGGCTATTAAATGTTTAACATTTTCCTTTTGAACTGAATGTAATCATTCAGTTCCTATATGCTTGCCAAGGAAAAAAATCACCAATTTTTCGAACAAAATTTTCCTCGCACATAGAAAGAAAATTTGTGCGTTACTGCGCTACTGAATCCATTCACACCCTGAAATAAGGTTTCGGAAATATTTACGAGATGACAGAATGACTTGTCCATGAGCGAAGCATTTCTTAAGGGTAAATGTGATCAACCTCAAGTAATGAATGTTGTTTATGAAAGGGTAGAAACATTGTTGGAAACGGAGAAACTGTTCATGACGAGCAGTTTTCTCATTTTGCTTTAATATTGTCTATGTGTGAATGGAACATTGAGCCTCATTTCATGTCGATTTTTTACTTTTTTTTAAAGGGGTGTTTTAATTTTTTCAGCACCAAATATCTTAACTTGTTCTCAAAAAAAAAAAAGAATGATACGCTGACACTTCAAGCTGTGTTCAGTCTGATCTTGAGTGTACCGTTCGCAGCAGTCCTTGTTTACGCCAAAGGTTTTTGAAAAGGTCCGGCTCTATTGCAGCTTATTTTCTTCAGGAGGTAGTGGGTTAAATATAGAGATTAAATTATATTTCTTTGATTAATTTAGAAGTGGGGTTAAGCTATCTTTCATGTCTTTAATTGATAGCAGAAATCAACCAGATGCTTGCCATTTAACATGTCAAACATCTGGATAACATGACGGTAGAGTTAATTACAGGCGTATTGCCTGTAACAATCGTCTCCAGTATAATTATGGAACGAGATATTTCATTTAACATCGATACAAATTCTTGTCTGATTACTTAGAACTCAACAATGTTTGGAAGCCTTATTATTCGCGACTTAAGGTGCTTTCACGGACACTGAAGGTCAAGATCAGACTGCAGAAGATATAGAGACTGATACTAGACATACAAAGACCGATACAATTTTTATCTCATTTATTCAGCATTAAAGCGGTTTTAATTTCTAGGGTTTAATATACAGCGCTTGTTGTGCTAAGTGCTTTGAGGGTTAGCCCCCTTTCCACACAGTGCAGTGTTTTCACGACCTTGAGGATAAAGGCTTAAAAGAAATGTTACAAGAAGAAGATGCTGGTGGCAAGCATTTCGTTCTTCTTCCATATGTGTGTGGTTCCATGTGTGTGTGGTTCTTTTTTATCTCATGAAAAAGAAAATTTGTGTTAACTCATTACCAAACGACAATATTTTAGGCTTGTCCAAATTTGGCAGACGACAAAATAAAGGTGATTAAAAAATTGAAATTTGTTTTAGGAAGGGAAGAAAAAATTGTGGGAAAAAGAGAAAATGCTTATTACCAGCATTTTTTCTTTTTCTCACAATGTTTTCTACAGGCCTCTTTCTCAGCATCGTCAAAAGTAGGGATTGTGTGGTAATGGGTTAACAGAGACATTCAATTTGTAGGACTTATGTAAATGTGTTTAACAAGTTGTATGAGTCTATAATATTGTCTCCTGACAAAAGATTATTTATGCGGGGATCCTATCTTTGTCACCTACATCGTATCTCAATTTCGATACTTTGATCATGACTATTACGCCAGGGATGTTGATTGACAAGATCGCATTATCTCCCGCTAGATGACATTCTATAAATAGGCTACTCATCTATCTAATTTGGGCATCCTGGGTACAGAGCCGAACCACTTTCCTACGCGACAACCTTTACGTTGAACTTTAAACTAACATGAACATTTACTCAATAAAACGCTACCTCGTGCAATTCACTCAGCTATGATCAGCAGTTTAGAGAAATCTGGAGCTAAAGCAGGTCTCATTTCTCCCCAAACGCATTGATAAAAGCTATTTTCTACATTGCTACTTTAAAGAGCGTAATATTACAGTCTGCCCGCTTTCGGGGCTAGTGATGCGTCATATATGACAGGTCGAATCTTCGAAGAATATGACATGCACAGACAACGGACAAGATCGCTTCCTCATAAAGCATTCCAATGGTTCCGTAATGTCATTTCGGGAACTTTCCACCAATGAAATGTAAATCAAGTGCGCTACAGCGCTGTTCTTGATGAATCTGTCAAAGTAACTGACATTGAAGATGAAGATCTTACTGTACAAATATTGCAGGATGATCTCGGATCTCTACACTGTCCGTTATTTTTTGTTAAATATTCATGCTCAACCTTTTACCACACAACAAAATTTTAGACCAGTTTGAATTGAAAGCTTTTGCAGATGACAGTTTTAGTGTGGCTCATATGAAATGGCTTTTCTTTGATCGGGAAGAAAACACTGTGGGAAGAGGAAAAAATGCTGGTAACCAGCATTTTCTCCTCTTCCCACAATGTTTTCCAAAGCTTTCTAATTTCATGGGCATTAAAAGACGCCATTGTCTGGTAAAGGGTTAAGATTGTTGAGCTTTGGGTCTTTTTCACCTGGTTTGCCTCGGTCGTATTCATTTATATATCGTGTTAACATCTTTGTTACGGTAGAGAACAGGGGGTCATGGGTGCAATCCCTGACTTAGGGGATTTATGATGGTCATTGCGCCAGGATTCATTACTCTCCTCCCGCTGACCTTTGTTTCGACAATGGTTATGTGAGAAAGCAGCCAGTGGCTTGAAAAGAAAATTATGCGGAGCACTGATATAAGAAACTCAAAACATGCATGGATAATGCACTGGCCGCCGCCATATAACTGTAATGATAGTGAAAGCGGCTTTTAATACCGTATTCAAGTTCAGTAACAAAGTTGTTACCGAACCTCTTGGTAGAGGTCGCACTTTTTGACTTGTCTATAATAAAGTAAAATGCAAAGGTATACGAGGAAGTCAAATGCGCGAAAAAGGATTACAAAAGTTCAAACACCTGTTCAGGGTGCTGAAATATATTAGACAGACATTACAAATGAACACCACATGCCTGGTGCATGATGGAATACCAATATACCTATCTTGTTTGTAGTTCCGTCTCAGTTTTGATCGCATCTCAACTTCTTCACATAAATCCGAGAGTTAACGATCCTGAAAACGATAGATCTTTGAAAACATCATGGGAAATGAGAAAATGCTGGTAAACCAGCATTTTCTCTTTTTGCCATAATGTTTTCCAAGGCTTTCAAAATGAAATAAAATTAATGGTTTTAGCAAGCAACATATAAGTTGCCGCCGTGAATGCTTTTGATTTAGACAGTCTAAACCAGAATTTTCTCTTTTTCCATAATGTTTTCAAAAGCTTTCAAAATGAAATGGTTTAAGCAACATATAAGTTGTCCCTGTGAATGCTTTTGGTTTAGACAATCTAAACCAGCATTTTCTCTTTCTCCCAAGATGTTTTCATAAGCTTTCAAAATGAAATAAAATGGTCTTATCAACGTAGAAGTTACCGCCATGAATGCTTTTGATTTTGACAAGTCTAAAATGTTGGTAACTGGTAAAGAGTCAACTTTGAGATAGATCTGTTATCTGGCATCGCCCTGCTGTCTCCGTCTTAGCAAAAATGTGATGATTCAGCTTTGCAAGGTGGCAGGCGTTTTACTGGAGAAAAACTACACATGCTCCATGACATTGCGAATGGCAGATTAGCATTCGAAGGATGTGAAGAAATGTTTACTTAAAAGAGAGAGAGAGAGAGAGAGAGAGAGAGAGAGAGAGAGAGAGAGAGTTCTTTTGGATTAGATTAAGAAAAGACACAGTGCAGGCTATCTGATTGTCACTGTGAACCGTCCGCTTTGCTGAGACATCTGTGACCAGTTTAGTCTTGAAATTGTAAACTTTTTGAGTCTTATTTTAAGAGAGAAACATTCTAATGGTGTTATTTGGCACTCTCATGCTCTAATCTGTTTGGGCCTTGCTCTATGATAATGGAGGGTTTACTGCAGCTGCAAAATGTATCGACACAGGTTATAAAGGGGTATAAGCTTGTGAAAGAAAAACGTTGTTTAACCCTTTCCCAAACAGCAAATTTTAGACCAGACCAAATTGAAAGCATTTTTCAAATGACAAATTAATAGTTGCCAAAAAGATGATTTTTCTATATTATGGTATGGTAGAAAACGTTGTGGGAAATGCAGAAAATGCTGGTTACCAGCATTTTCTCCTTTTCCCACAATGTTTTCAAAGGCTTCTATTCTAACCCGTAAAAAAGCAGGGATTGTTTGGGAAAGGGTAAATGTGTTCACAAAAGTATCGGCCTATGTCAGCCTGCGACAATCTAGGTCGAAACCATGTACTATTTGTGAATCGTTTGCATTTCGGAGGATCATTGTATTTTATGTTTCAGTCGATCTTATGGCAAAATACATATCTGCAAAAAATGTATCGGAGAGCGCAGGTTGACAAGAGTCGAAACTTTTTGCTTTTGGTATTTTTTATGCATGTCCAAAGACCATTCTACCTTCAGATTGCCACTTATCGGATCTAATGAATTTTATAGATCCCGCATAATGCGATGTTTTGCTTGGTTTACCTCATTACCAAACTACAAAATTTTAAGTTTGTCCAAATCGAAAGCATTTGCAGATGACAAAATAAAAGTGACTGAAAATTTGAAATTTGTCTCGTGAAGGGTAGAAAACATTGTGGGAAAAGGAGAAAATGCTGGTTACCAGCATTTTCTCCTTTTCCTCAATGTTTTCTACAGGCTTCTTTCTCAGGGTCATCAAAAGTAGGGATTGGTGTGGTAATGGGTTAATGCATCACGGTACGCATTGAACACCTTTTTTGCCTGCTTTTAAAATGATATTTCATTTCTTTACTTTCAGATTTTGAGGACGTAAAATGGGCGTGGGAGAGGATATAGCCCCGCGGTTTACACAGAAACCGTCCTTAAAACAGGAGGACAATGGAAACAAACTCGTCTTTCAGTGCGCCCTTGAGGCATCCCCTAAACCGGAAATCAGCTGGCTTAGGGGCCAGACCCCTCTCACAGAGTCCGATAGGATTAAAATGAGGGTAGATTCAGTGGGTGGAAATACTTATAATGTGGTCATGGAAATTACTAAAGTGACACAAGCCGACGGTGGATCTTACAAAGTTGTAGCTAAAAATAATCTAGGGGAAATGTCAGCCTCAATAAATCTAAACTTTAATGGTAAGTGTTTTTTTTTTCCTTCGTTGAAGTATTCATAAAAGATTTAAAAAGAAAAACGTTCCTTCAAATAAGAAATTCTGTACCAGACCGCAAAATTTTAGACTTGTTTAAATTGAATGCATCTACAAACGACAAATTAAACGTGACACGAAAGCTGAGGTTTATCTTGCAAAAAAGTAAAGAAACATTTGGGGAAAAAGGGTTATACAGGTCTAATTTCGCTCTTTGTTTTCTTGTCACGATGTTTGTGTACAATTCATGTAGATGAGGTATGCCTTGAGAAACAATATAATGCATCTGCGAAAAAAGTATCGATTCAGGTCAGCCTATGCACTCTGTGCAGGTTGACCTGGGACGAAGACGTTTGCTTTATCTATTTGTCAATTTTCTGCTTGTTTAAGAAATAGTCTACCCCATGATTCCTTCAATTTTGAACAAACTGGATAACATGGATCCATAGCAATGTGTCGTCTTGATCTACTCTGTCCGCAAAAGGTCAGGGAGTCACGCTAAGCCCAAAGTTTAACTCAGTATATATGCAAAGTTTCAATACAATTGAAGGAAAACTGTAGGAGGAGTTCGTGACACAAAATTACTAGCATTTTGTACACAGACGGACACACGAACGGACACACAGACAGACAGGCTGATTCCAATATACCCCCTTACGAAAACATTCGTTTTGCGGGGTATAGTAAAGTAAGAGAGTTACTTTAAACTCGAACAAATTGTTAAATATCAGAACGGGCCTGAATCATACAGGTAACTACAAGTATCAAGGTATTTTTGACACAGTTATGCCAAATTTCATCTTCGCGAGCCAAGGGTGACGATCCACTACGCTAAGATCCACGTAATGATCGTAACATTGGCTCGCGAAGATTGCCTAATTTTGGACTTGTAATCAAAATCACTGAAAATCAAGATACCGCAGCCAGCGTTGGAACCGTGATACGGTGTTCTTGTTTTAAATCTTGTTTTAACTCTTTACCTGAAGCGACAAAATTTTAGACTGGATTTTTTTCCCGACAAATTAAAGATGGTTCAAATGGCAGAATTTAGTAAGAAGAAAATACTGTGGGAAAAGGAGAAAATGCTTTTGCCACAATATTTTCAGAAGGATCTGTTAAATTCTGGGATTGTTTGGTAGAGTTAAAATCACTCCTGATCTCGGTCTATACAGATCTGTGACAAAAACGCTTACCAGTTGCATAATTATTCCTGTAGTTTTTGACAACGTAACATCACAATAACATAGCAGAAGTAATGGTAGACTAGAACCCAGGCTAGTTTGGGATAGCATAACGTCATATCTCTGATATAGCTATCTAGGAGATAGTACTTTTTTATTCCCAGTCATGCTACGTATAATTCATATTTATTCCTCTGTCATGCTGTGGTTAATGCGTTGTATTTATTGTGCGAATTTTTATCTTGTCGTCAGCAAAAAGTCCTTAGACAGTCGCCTGTAAATGTTGTTGTAAGTTGGCATCGCATCAAAATAAATTATGTTTTCCTGAAATAAACATTATGGGCTATTACTTTCGTTTTTTTTCGCCAAGATAACTCTTACAGGTTAATCTAATTTTTCGTCTGAACTTGCTTCCCTTCCTTTTTGAATCACTGATCACTGACTCTTTACCAAACAATCCCGAGTTTTAACCCTTTCCTAAACAACAAACTATAGACCCTTGAAATCATTTGCAGAAAACAAATTTGAAAGAGTCACAAGTGGACTCAAGTGTTTTTAAAAGGCTCTTCTTCATGGTAGTGAAAAGTGGTATGGTAAAGAGTTTATCAACCACGCTATGGAGAAGGCTTTTGAAATTATTTTGCGGAAAGGAGGAAATGAGGAAAACCAGAATAATTTACTTTTTTCCCCGCAGTGTTTTCTGATCTTTCAAAACCAGCCTTTAATTTTGAAACCACCTATAATTTGTTGTCTGCAAATGCTTTGAATTTGGAACAATCTAAAAGTTTGTCTTTTGGTAAAGGCTGTTAATACTAGATTACTTGAAATTTTCCCTAAACAGCATTCGGAAAATCTCGGGTGACTCGTTGATCAAATCTGTAGTTACGGAATCGGCCGAGTCGGGATGAATCAAACAGTGCTAGGTGAGACAAATTCGCTTTAACGGACGACGATGCCGACCAAACATTTACTTCATCCAAACCTTCTTTAACTAATTACGAAATGACAAAATTCAGACTCGATCCTCCAAATTCAAATCGTTTGCACACGACAAAATAAAAGTGATTTAAAACTGGAAATTTGTTTGGTAAAGGGTTAAACATTGTGGAGAAAAGAGAAATGCTGGTTACCAGCATTTTCTCCTTTTCCCACAGTGATTTCGAAGGCGTCCATCTCGGGGTCGTAAAAACCAGAGATTGTTTGGTAAAGGGTTAAGTTTTCGTATGCACACACTTTCAAAGTGCAAAGACCAAAAGATCGTCCTTTAGTAATGGGTTAATCCTTTACCACATGATCTCGTTTTTTTTCAACCCAGAGGAAGAAAACTTAGGAAAACATTGTGGAAAAAGGACAAAATGCTGTTTCTACTCATCTAAACGCAAGTTTCAATTTTTGAGTCGCATTAATTTTTACGTCTGCACTGCTTTCAATTTGGATCAGGCTAAAATGTTGTAGTTTGGTAAAGAGTTAAACGACGCTTAGAAAGAAGCTTTTTTTTATATATAAAACACTGTTGGAAAAGGAGAAAATGACAACAAGCATTTTATCCTTTTCCGGCATTGTTTTCTTTTCGTTCGAAAATAAATTTAAGTTTTTCGATCGCATTTATTGTGTCATTTGCATTTGGTTACAACTTGGACCAGTCTTCAATTTTGTGGTATGGTGAAAAGTAATGGATAAAGTATTCGTGTTCTTCAGGCGTTTTCTCATCTTTCAGAATACCTCTTTGAAAACTTTGTGACTGATCAACTTGTGTATTTAATCAACTGCTTTATATAATGCTTTTGAAAAAAAAAATGTTTGAAACGGAAAAGGCTGAGCACAAGCATTTTCTCCTTTTGTAACTCGTAGTGAACAAAAGTGAAGTGAAATTGCGGGTCTTAAATCAAATTATATTGGACGTCTGCAATGCTTTTAGTGTTGGGCAGGTCTAAGATGTCGTCTTTTGTTTAACCTTTTCCCAAACGACAAAATTTTAGACTGGTCCAAATTGAAAGACAACCGTGAAAATAAACGTAACTCAAAAATTTAAATTTGTTTCCAGCAGCGTAGAAAACATTGTGGGAAAGGGAGAAAATGCTGGTTACCAGCATTATCTCCTTTTCCAACAATGTTTTCTAAAGGCTTCTATCTTAGGGTCGTAATTTTTTTAGGATTTTTTAGTAAAGGGTTAAGGCATATATGCATTATAAATGAAAATAATCTTTATTTTCTAAGATGTTATCAAAGTCGAATAAGTTTTAATTTTTTATTTGTTATAGCCAATATACCGAACACTGGTCAAAAGTAGTTTTTATATATTAAAAAAAAAACATTTTCCAAGTCTTATTCAATTTTCAGACAAGAGTCTTACTCTAATGAATAGATGAAAATAGAAAATAGAGGTCACAGCATCATATTGGTAGTTTAACGCTGGGGTGCCCGCTTTCCATAAAGGTGCAAAAGAAACTCACGCGCGGGAAATATGAGAGAGAGAGAGAGAGAGAGAGAGAGAGAGAGAGAGAGGGTTAAAAGAAGTAAATGTAAATAGCTATTTTCAATGTAGCGAAATGCAAGTGGTATGAACATACTCTTTGTTCCCACAGAGTTGTCGTTCGTTACGCGCGCGATATTACCGCCACATTACGTCATCCAGAAGTCCGTCTGCAAATTTTAGTGAAAGAAAAGTTCCTTACAGCGCAGGCCTTTGCGTCTCTTGTAAGAATTTATGTATATTGAAAGCAGTCTCAGATTAAATTCATCGATAAAACCAAATGTGCCATGAAAACGATCTTAAAAGCATGCAAAATTATAAAAGGTAACCCGGTGCAAAAGTAACACGATAATCGGATATATGCAAATATTCGGACCCGAGATTGTCGGAGAATGAATTTCAAAGGCGTTGTATGGCTTGCTTCATTAAGCCGGAAATTTCCTAATTGTCTTAATACAACCGTTTGCTTTTACTTATCTGCGTAAAAGCCTTTTGACATTATTGTTGGATAACGTGATTTAATTTTTACAATCTACCAAGGAAATTCCCATTTGTGCCGACATGCTTGTGTTTGCAGTTGTTTAGAATTGTTAAGTGCATAATGTGTGTGAAATAAGAAGGCATTAACTCATTACCAAATGACAAAATTGTAGGTTTGTCCAAATCGAAAGCAATTGCAGACAACAAAATAAAAGTGACTGAAATTTGTTTTGTGAAGGGTAGAAAACATTGTGGGAAAAGGAGTAAATGCTAGTAACCAGATTTTTCTTCTATTCCCACAATATTGGCTTCTTTCTCAGGGTCATCAAAAGTAGGGATTATGTGGTAATGGGTTAAGACTTATTTTATAAGGGAATGTTACTTTTAATTTCATAGATCTGTTTTAGGTTCTGGAAAAGGAGTTTGAAGGAAGAAAAAAACCCACCTTTTTTTAGAAAGGACCACTAAAACTTATTAAGACTCTAGCAGAGTGCAATACCATCACAATGCTTGAGATTGTTTTAAACTTTTTACAACAGACAAATGACTGATTGATTGTTTTTACTTTATTTCTGTACATGTACTTTGGAAAGCACTGTTGTATCTAGACGTTTTCGAATGGGGTACTGCCCCCCATTGCCTTAAGTAAAAACATAAAAACTTGTCAACTGTTTTTCCTTTGTTTTATTGCAGCATCAAGCCAGAACCAGTAAGTAAATTTATTAATATTCTTGATCCATGAAATTTAAGGTTATTCATCAGGGCTTTTTTTAAAAAAAAACTGGGAAGGGGTGCAAGTCTTTAATTTGGGAAATTCAAGTGCGACTTTGGCCACATGCAGTATGAGGAGATTTGATTACCTGTAGATTGATCAACATTATGACAAAAAGAAATCCTAATTTTGCTGAAATGATGCTGTTTGCAATTGGGAAGTTATAGAATATTGGCCTCGGTTATAGAAGGAAAAAAAAGCCCTGCTTGTATAAAATTTATGTAAAAATGAAATGAAATCTTTTGATTCAATGACAGTCTTGAGTAATGGTTTGAAGATCCTTGTTTTATAGTATTGTTTGTCTGGTATTTAAGCCATTTTTAGTGGATCTGAAAATCAAACCGGAGTCCCTTGATTTTGAGCTTTGTCTGCGTGATTGCAATCATTCATTCCTTTTGCACAGGTGAACACTGTTGCAACTATGATTAAATGGAAAAGTAGCTGGTAAGTTGGTCAGAATATTTTGTGGAGTAGAATCTACTTAGGAAACTCCTAAAAGTCACAGAAAGGTTGACTGACTGTGAAAGCATAATTGAAATAATGTAAAAAAAAATAACTTTAGAAAATAACAACGAAACAACCAAACAAATATTTGTACTTCTGATCAATATGCAGTCTTTTGATTGGTATCATTTAGGACTTTAGTAGAAAGCTGCATGCTCTTCTTATATAATATAATGGAAAACTTTTGGAAAGTGTCCAGAGGTGGTCTCTGCCTGATATTAACTTTGTCTGCAGGTAATGTAACATAGTAAGTTGATAAAGATGGCCCTAGCATTCCTTAGGTTCAACCAGTTACTTTGTTTGTTCCATAGATATGTGCCCCAAAAAGTTATCAGACAAGACATTTCAATTGCCTTATCAGTACTTTTGTTTATGTCTATTTTTAACCCATTACAAGAAGTCTGGAATTTTCTTTACTCTTAACATGCTGGGCACAAACTTTGATTTAGCATACAGTTGAGATCAAAATCAGCGAAATCTAATTATGCAGTTTGATCATTGACCCTCCATCTTTTCCATTTCGTGACAAGCCAAAACATTGTAAAATGAGAATATAAAGAGAACAAAATCTTCAAGTCACGATATTTAGGTCTTATACAATAGATTGAATAGGGCTGTATTATTTTTCTGTAACTCGTGGCATCTCAAGGAACCTAGTTGCAATGAATTTTGACCTTTACCAGTGTTTTATGTTCCTAGAGTTTTCCTTTATTAACCTTGTACTGTTGGAGCTAATTTTCTTTCAGCAAAATCACATATAAAAATGACCACCAAGGAAAGGACAATATTTTTCAACTAAATGGAAACTATCAAGGATTTAATTCATTATTTCGGAAAGTTTTTAACTGAATTAGTGCTAAAAGATGCTTTTGTATAGCATGAAGTTTAGCCTATTTGAGTTTAGAGCATTTACACTCAGCTAACCAGACCATTGCCAGTTTTTTTTTTTTCAAAATACAAAAACTTTATTCAACTAAGTTTTCCAAAGCCTCCCACCCAGAGTATTTGAAATGTGATTAATTGGTATAGGCTTAAACTGTGAAATGAATCAAATGAAAACTTTCAGTCCAAGATGAAAATCAGATGAAAATCAGAATGTAGTGATTTCAATCTGAAAATCTTACATTATTGATAAAAAATTAGATTGCACTTATGTTCAGTTTGAACTCGCTCTATTATCTGGCAACTGCAATAAATCTAAAAAAAATGTTAAAATAGGCATTTACTACCAAAACAAACAAATATGACAAGCATACTTTTTTCTGTCTCTTTCTTCTCCTTAGACAAGAGGGAATAGCACCAAATTTTACACAGAAACCTGTTATAAAGCAAGAAGATGGGGGCAAGAAACTTATATTTCAATGCGTGCTCACAGCAGATCCAGCTCCTACCATCACATGGTTTAGGGACAACACACAGCTCAGTGATGGAGGTAAGATACTGGTAGAAATATAGCAAAATTATACTCAATGACCCTGAGTGCATGTGTTCAATTTTATTTTATTTTGAGCATATTTCCTGAAACTGCCTATTCAGTTTTGGTAAAACTTTAACAAAACGGTTGTTCTTCAAAGACTTTTTTCTTTAAATTTCTCCAAAGATTTTTTTGCTGAATATTTAGATGAAGCAGTGTATCATTTTATATTTAACTCCAGACCGTGACCATTCATGCCATAGAAAAAGATGTATCTATGCCACCAAATCTTTGGAAATCTTCTACAGAATATTTTTGTCAGAGGTCATTAATATTTGGTAGGAATAAGACTTGATTAGATATGATTTTGTCCATCGACACCACCTTAGCATGGGATAAAGATAAGGATTTTTTGTGGCTAGGTTTACTTTTGTGATCAAACTTGATTTCATGACAGGTTTCTTCTCTTTAACCCTTTACCATACAATCATGGATTTTCACAACCCTGAGGAAAAAGCCTTTAAAAACATTGTGGGAAATGGAGAAAATGCTGGTAATGAGCATTTTCTCCTTTTCCCACAGTATTTTTCTTAACCTTTCAGAAACGAATTCTATTAGTTGAGGCACAATGATGTATGCAAAATGCTTTCAAATTGGACCAGTCTAAAATTTTGTTGTGTAAAGTGTAAGGCCAGTCACATGATGGCTGATTTGTTTTTAAGATTTAAACATGTTTACTTTGCATCAATTGGGAAACGAGTTCCTGGAAAATATACTGTCTGGATTTTGCTTTTTTGTTCTGGACACTTCACCAGTACTCTTACCAAATGTGTGTGACTATTGACCGGTCCTAAAACTGACACCTGCTTAAGATCTTATGGTTGCAAAGCAAATACTTTACTTCAGGATCATGAATAGAGTGTGGAGGGATAATATGGTCATGATACAAGTTCATCATGGCCCTCGATTTTTTTTTTACTCGGAGAGAATAAGGCAGAGGAAATACTGTAAACCTAGCAATTATTGCATGAAAATTGAATAAGGTAATATGCCATAGAAATACTCATTTATTAACCTTGCAACTTACTAGCCTGACAGCAGACCATTGTGTTAAGCAAAAAATCGTTCTTGATAAGAAATTCTGCTTTTGCTGCAACATTTTTATGATTTTTATATGACTCAGTCAATCATTAATTCAAGTTACATGTAACAATAAATCCCTTGGAAGTATATTTTCCTCTGTTCCTCTGCTTTGGGGAATAATATAGACAAGCATAATATATTGGTGCATGGTAAAATATTTATGGCCAAACCATACACTCACAAATCTATTTTAAAAAAGTGAGAAAAAGAAATAAATGTATGTTCTATTTTTATGTCATTTTAGGTCGTTTAAAAATGTCCTCCTCCAGTGCTGGTGGTAAAAATTACAACATTGCACTGGAAATCAATAATGTAGTTCCAGAGGATGCAGGCAGCTATAGAGTTACAGCCAAAAATGCTTTGGGAGAAAGCAATGCCACCATTGGACTCAACTTTGATGGTATTCTTTGGGATTCTGTTGTATTTGTCTTGATCAATGTTAACCCCTGTAGTGCTATTTGATGAAATAACGTATCTTGTACGGTACTTAAGATGCAGATATTACAATTTCAGAAATGCTTTTGACATAATATCTGGCAATGAAGGGGACACTGAAGATCTAAGATCAGACTGCATGTTCTGTGCAGTCTGATATTGATCCACATTGTTTGCACCAGCAGTCAGTGCAGGTTCAGCTCTTCAAGGTTAAATTAGAAGTAGTTAATACTAAACAGGATTTAGTTGCATCAGGCTCTGACTTGAATTTACTTTAACTCAGAAAACTAAATATGGCAATAGCTGTATTGAGATCCTGGAATCTGTAGCGTTAAAATTGTGTTTTTGTGTAAAAATAAAAGGCTACAAAAGTTAAAAAATCAGAAAGAAATTTGATGTGTCAACCCTGTCATGCAAACACTTTCTTATACATTGAAAAGATTAAGCTTTTGTGATATTATGATTTATTCTAGATTTTAAGCTTAAAGATAAATTCTTTACTCTGGCAGGTTAATCATTTGAACATTTTTTTTTTAATTTGAAAATAAATGTTTGCTAAACTACTAGTTTGATCTTCTTCCAGCCTGATTCAATTACTTAGTTGGATGTATCATATTTTGTACCATACATACACTTGGCCCTCCCATGTATCAAATATCAAAATATTTTACAGAACCTTTTCCCAATTATTTTTGACTACATTGACTGTATTTGACTCCCATTTCCTTTCTATTAACTCTAAAGAATGAAATTTCAAGTATTGTTGTTTTTCCAAGATCAGACTGCCCACAATGTACAAATGGTTATTGGATCATCCCTGTGAGATAGAAGTAATGAAATTGCAGAAACTGTAACAATTTTGAAGATAACAAAACATTTTGTTTTTACCGGTATTTTACTCTTTTAAACCTTTAATTAAATACATGAAGGGTCAAAAGAACCAAACTTTATATGTACCATTTGTTTCCAGCACTTTTAAAAGATGCCAAGTCTGTTCCATTATCAAAGTGCTCAATAGCACTGATGGCTAGGGGCCTTCTTTCTGTTTTAAGCGTTCTTATTCAAAATACATCATGCCAACATGCACTGTTAAAAACTGTTGCTTTGAATATATTTTCTTTGACAATTTATTAGTAAATACAAACTGCTCTTTCAATTTCTATTTTACATAACGGATAACGTTAGTTGCAGTTCCAGAAAATCAGAGACGGTGAATAGCGAGCATTTATACATGATGTTGAGAGCTAGTGGTTACAGCTGTCATGTAAAAGTCTGAAACATGGTTACTAAGGCTAGGCACTGTTGGCCCCTAGCCAAAAATCTGGAATGCTTGTATACAATGAAGTATTTTTGAAAGTTGGTTTTGCAGTGTAATTTAAGATGTCAGTAACTTTAGCTGGCTAACAATATGTTTTATTAAAGTCAATAATGGATGCTGTTATGCTAGAGCACTGTTCAAAGAATTTCATAAGAGTGTTTTGCCACTGATCATTGCTTGATAAGCCGTATTCATCTGACACAAGAACTTAGATAGAAGCTACCGTGGTCAAAGATGTTACATTAAGAACTGCTTAGCTTGACTTGAGCTCATTAAAGAAAGTCTATTCTGTTGAAGGTAATTTCTATATGCAGAGGGTACTCTGAGGAAGGCCTGGGCAATGTTTGACAAACAATTTCTAAGGTCCTGCATACCAGTTATCATAACTTTATGACTATATTCAAATTTCAAAATTTGTGAGTTTTGCTGAATTCTTGTAACTTTTTGAGTTAGATTCGTAAACATTTCTCTTAATCCATTACCAAACGACAGTGTTTTAGACTGGTCCAAATTGAAAGCATTTGCATACAACAAAATAAAAATGACTGAAAATTTGAAATTTGTTTTGTAAGCAGTAGAAAAAGTGGGAAAAGGAGAAAATGCTGGTTACCAGCATTTTCTCCTTTTCCCACAATGTTTTCTAAAGCCTTCTTTCTCAGGGGTGTCAAAAGTAGGGATTGTGTGGTAATGGGTTAAGCACTGTAAGCACTGCAAGCTCATCAAAGAGAAATGTACCGGTACTTCACAAGCTGCAATTCTTGTATTGTATGCCATTTCATACCTTGGCTGCTGCTGTCAATTATAAATACTGATCATGGTTTTGTGACATAAAGAGCAGATAAGTCATCTACAAAAACCAAGGCTCTGCAACTCTTGCAGTATATTTGATGTTTCTCTCTCATCTTGTCACGTGAAGAATATCTCCATATTTATATTCATATTTACATATATTATTTCAATATGTAGTGAAATTAAAGAAAAAAAATAGTTGACAAATCTTAGTAAGTTCCTGAGTTTTGAGATAAATGTATATATGTTAAATCTCAATTTCCAGAATTTTGAGATAAATGCATATTATGTGAAATCTTGAGGTAACCAGACTTGCCTTTGCTTAAATTGTATTGTTTGCCATGGGCACTTCTTGTGAGTTTGTGCACAGAACTCTAAGTGCAATGGATCAAATATTCTTCCTTTCTTGCTCCTCAATTTTGAGGAGAGGAAAAACAATGTGAGAACATATCTCTGTAAAATTTAGAAATTGATTTACAGTGAGTTTTAAGGTGCTGATACAATGTCTCAAGAATGTAAGTGATTGAAATAATTTACTCATACATCAAGGAATGAATGGCTGACTTTCATAATTATGTCATAGAGTAGAATGGCTGTTTGTTATTATTATGCCATAGAATAGAATTAACATTGTAGTTGTATTACATGTAGTAACATTGCACTTACAAAGATATGCTTTTTGTTTATGTATCTGTAAACAGCCTCCAAACAAAAGCAGGCCCAAGGATCCCCACCAAATTTTACATCGAAACCTGTCATTCGTCAAGCAGAGAATAAAATAATCTTTGAGGTCAAACTTACTGGTGACCCTTCACCTTCCATCACCTGGAAACAAGGTGACAAAGTTTTGACCAGTGGAGGAAGATATACCATGAATCACTCGGTTGAAAATAATCTTCACACTATCTCGCTTGAGATTTCTGGTGTAGGAATACAAGATGGTGGGGAGTATAAGGTCTTTGCCAAAAATGAACGTGGTGAAGCAACAGCCACCATTAATCTCAACTTTGAAGGTAACTATATACTATAGTGTAATAAGTCTTAGAGTTCAAATTCAGTGAAATAATCATATTTCAGTATGTTTGACCCTTTATCCAAATAATCATGTGTTTCATTGACCCAAAAAGGAGAAAATGTTGGTACCCAACATTTGCTCCTTTTTCCTGTGTGTTTCAAATGCTTCCTCCTTGGGGGTTGTGAAACATGGGATTGTTAGGTAAATGGTTGTAAAACATGTGACTGTGGAGATCTGTGGTCAAACTGCACATACTGTGCAGTCTACACTTGATCTACACTTGCTGCTAAGGCTGTCCTGTGCATCTGAAGAGCTTAAACTTTTAAGTTTTTTTTTTTTGTTTAAATGTGATGTTTTTATCATTGTGTAAATGTGAAAGTCAGTTCCACAACTTCAACTGTTGAATTCATAAGCATATCATGCCATTTTCAGTCATCCTATTAAAACCCAAAACCTGGAAGTGTATACATTCATTTAACCTAATGTACTCAGTCTTGTCTTTGTATTTCTAATTTCATGTTTCTTTGCATTTTCTAATTTATTCAGTACTAATGTTTTACAGGTAATCTTTACTTTTGTTCAAGCTTTTCTTGCTCTAGTTTTGTTATTAATGTGAAAGCTTATATATATATATTGGCTAACATGTTTCCTTGTATCTTTTTGTTGTTTGCATTCTTACTATTTTAGCCATACCAAATGAGTTTAAACAGTGATATTAAACATTATTATCTATTTAAAGTACTAATAAATTAAAAAATGGTATCTATTACAGTTCAAACTGGTAAGACTATGTGCTTGTCTTACGTTGCGAGCTTTTTTTCTAAAAAATGTAACTGATGTAAAATAGCTTTATTGTCAATGTTGCTTTAATTGTTACTTTTCATATGATAAAACTTTGAAGACCACCTTGTTCACATCCTTTGTTAACCTTTGCTGAACAAAATTTTCCACCTGTCCAATTTTAGAGCACTTGCACATGACAAGTTAAATGTTGCTGAAATGGTAGAAATTGTCTTCAAAAGGGTAGAAAGCATTGTGGGAAATGGAGAAAATACTGGCTACCAGCATTTTCTCCTTTTCCCACAATATTTCCAAAAAGCTTCTCTAGCAGGGTCGTAAAATCCAGGGATTGTTTGGTAAAGGGTTAATTCCTTAGCATGTACTTGTAGACAAAACCTATCATTTCAACAATACTCTTTTTTTGTGGCCTGTAAATGCTATCAGCTTCAACAAGTGCAATATTTTATTATCTAGAAATGTGTTAAGAGAGAAATTATTTCAAGGTTTTGTGTTAGATAAATTTTTCCAACCTTTTCACCCATGCAAGTGTCCTATGAAGCCTCTGCTATAGACGTGGGGAGGGGAGGCAGAGGGTGTCAGTACATTGTCAGAATGAGCAATTTCTCCTAAATGTTCTCTTGTTTGCCTTTTTGCCTAAGTTTTATTTCTATTTTTCTGGAATCTTTATACCTGTAAGTTAGAGATGCCAAAAAACTTGTGTTACTGGTATAGGTCAGTTTGAAACTTGTTAAAATGGTGCATCATATTTTGCCAACCATTTTAAGAGAGGGCTTACCCTTAAGTACTGTATTATGAGTTATAGAAGCAATAGTATGATTATGTGAATCCTTTCCACCCCATTCCTTTGTGATGAAAGATAAACTGTATTCTATGAACTTATTTATTTTCATACTATTCATGAATTGCAAAGTCTTTAAAAGAGTCAAAGTTGATTTTCAATGACCTCCCAGGTCCTTTTTTACAAAAAGTTCTAAACAACATCCTAACCAAAATTCTGTGGTGAACATAGTCCTGTCTCAGTCAGTCAGAGAAGCATGTAGTCTGGTTAGTGAATACTGGTCCTTGATAAATGGGAATACATGAAGAGAAGTTTCCATATTCTACTTACCTGATTATTAAGTTGAAGATTAAGTTTGAAAATTTAAGAAAATGAAAAACAAAAAATAATTTGGAACTCTAAGCACATTTAATTTGCATTTGTAGCTTGTAAACAAAAATATCAGACTACAGAATGTGGATTCTGATCTTGGATTCACACAGTCTGATGTTTTGTGCCATATTCTGGATAGAGGTTTCTTCAAATGATAATTTTTGGGTATTTTTATCCCAAACGACAATGTTTTACCCATCCAAATGAAGTTATTTGCAGACTGCAAATCTATACGAAGCTCAAATGGTGATTTTGTGATTGGGTAAAAAATATTGTGGGAAAAGGAGACAATGCTGGTGACCAGCATTTTCTCCATTTCTCATAATATGTTCAGAAGCCTTTCCTGGTAGTGTCGTTAAATCTCAGGATTGTGTGGAAATGAGTTACAAGAAAGAAAAAGATGACTACATGTACAGTGTATGTGCCTTTTACCACATGTATTGAAAATATGTCTTGAACTTTTCATCATTTGTTTTTAATAACATACAGAGTCTTACGAAAAATTCAGGAAATTATATTTATCGCTTTCATTTTTTCACTTTACAGGCAAGAAAACACAGTAAGTATAATATTTTTGTAAATTAGATCTTATCTGATTTTTTCATCTGACAGAATTTGATAACTATAGACCGGTAATTGATTTAGTCTAAATTGAAATGCAGATTGCGCCATTCTTTGCCAACACATGAATGCAGAGATTTTGCGATTCAGCCAAAAACAGAAAATAGTTATCATCTCCTAATGACGCTTAATGACACCTTTATTCTCCCTTCTATTTTTTTTTTTCCTTAGAATCACTTTGAATAGTCTTCGGCATGTCTGAAAATAACCTTTATAAAAATGGGTCATCTTATGAACAGCTGCATAATGTAATTATCTTATTTCAATTTCTAAAACAGCGTAAAACAATGTGGAAGAGGAGCCAAGCTTTTGCTCCTTTTTTATCGAGGAAAGTGTAATTGACTCCTTATAAAAACAGCAAAATCTTAGACTGAATAATGCAGGCATTTGCAGACAAGAAGTTCAGTTTCAATTACAAGAGTTGTTTTAGAAAGGGTGAAAAACTCTAGTTGAAAAAGAGAGAGAAAAGTGCTTACAAGCTTGTTCTCCAGTTCCACAAGCCTTTTTTAAAGTCTTTTCCCACAGGGCCATGAAAACATGGGATAGTTTTGGAAAGGGTTAATAGCACAATACAATTCATATAGTTAACATTAAGATTTAAAAGCATGAATATTGTTCAAATAAATTCTAAATGTGAAAGATATTATCCAAAACACACCATAAACAAGCACTAACTTTATTCACAGAGCTCCTGCTGGAAAAGCCCCACATTTCCTCCAGAAGCCTACAATCAAACAACAGGCAAACCTTTTGGTGATGACTTGCGTCCTGGAAGCGAAACCTGCACCTCAAATCAAATGGTTCCGAGAAAACCAAGAGCTAAGCCATGGAGGACGGTACATCATCAAACTTGACAAAGATGCCCAATCTGCAGAGGGATATACTGCTATTCTACAGATCAAGGTAAGTGCTTGTGTGTTGTGAAAACTTGCATTGATGCCTGAAATTCATCATGGCTGAATTTATACATTCAATGCTGGTGGTACATTAATGACAAAGTCTAAATATTGTTATATCTAGCATAATTACCTACCTTTGATAAATGCAAATGAAATAGGCTTGGCCAAGTGTTGATTTGAAGGTGTATCAGCTGAGGTGGGAACATATGTACTGAAATAACCAGCCCACATAGCTCAGGTGGTAGAGTGTATGACTAGTTAAATGAAGTCTAGGGTCACTTGAAGGTGAGAGTTTAAGTCCTAAAGTTAAACATCGAATTTTACAAATATTCTTATGGATGCAAAATTACAGTAAGGTCTGTTTTGACGGTGTTGTGCACTATGCATGTGAAAGAACCAGGTTTTGATATATCTAAAAATGGCCTGTGCAATAATTGATTCATACAAGCAACAGAGAACAAACAACTGATACAGAATTAGTCCTGTAAATTAGATCATGTTCATATAACCCTTTTCCAGGATGGGTTTTGTCCTGTATCTTGCACTTTCCCAAGTAACAAAACTAACAGTCTTCAGGGAGGTCTTCCATATAGATAACTGGTGATGAAGGCAAATGAAAGCAAATTCAAGTAATGTCATAAAGTATAATTATTCTGTGCCCATCGTAGACTGTGAACAATGAAAGCATTTGCTGACAACAAATTAAATGTAGATCTATTATGGATTTTGTCTTTGAAAGAGAATTTGTGGAAAGTATAAAATGATGGTTTTTCTCACAACATTTTCAAAGACCTATTACCAAGAATCATAAAACATACTTGGTTTGGTAAAGGGTTAAATTGCTGAATGAATGAAAAGGATTTTTTCTCCGGAAAACAGACTTAAACATTAAAATTTCAATAACGTTATTGTCAGAGTTTTTTGTACAAAATGGCTGCCAGAATAGACTGAACTTGAAGATCAGACTGAACACTCCATGCAGTATGATTTTGATTGACCAATCTACAAAAAGCAGTCTGAACTTGATTTACATGGTCAACATGATCCATATATGCATGTTGCTCACAGTCTTGCAAGGCTCAGTGGCAAAGTGTAGGACTAGTGACGTGAAGACCCCGATTTAGAGCCCTACTGAATCCACTGGGTATTTTGTGGGAGTCTCCTTGGGCAAGACACTTTAGAGCCCTAGTCTAGTACTGTTGAGACCCAAAAAATAGCTAAATATGTGACCAGTTGCAGTGATATGACTGAAATAATGATGAAAGCAATATTAAATGCTACTCAGTCAATCAGAGCTTGGTGCTTATAACTTGTTTGTGTACTCTTGAGATATTGTCCACCATTTTTGTACCTTGATTTGATATCAAGTTTAGATCTAGACTTGTTTGACATTTCTAAAAAGTGGACTTGTGCAGCTCCATCATGCTCTACATTGTCTCTAAAGGTGACTGCACTCAGGAAAAGGAGTCCAAAGGTGACTCTCCTTCAAAGTTCGATAAGATTGGCTAGGAGGGCAGAAAGATCTTGTGATTGTAGTTCTCTTATGTGAGGCGCTTGAATATTGATAATGAACTAGTGGGTTAATTCCTGCTGGTGAAAAACCAGCAGATAATGTAAGTTCCCCACTGATCATCAATTTTCTCTGTAACCAAAGATAACCACCTCTATTTCAAACCAGAGCATGAGACTAGAGGTATGCTAAAAACCAATGAAAAATTGTATGTCTGCCAAATGTATTTTACTTCTTTTTGAATAATTACTATCCATAAATCTGAGTGTCTTCCTTCACAGATGTGAATTTCATGAGGATTGATCCATTTCACTCCTTCAACTCTTCACCAGAAGTTTTTTTTAGACTAGTCCCAAGTTGAAGGCAATTGCAGACAACAAATATGCTTCAGATGATGGAAGTTTCCACTGCAATGTTTTTAAAACATTTCAGCAAATGGAGAAAATACTGGTTGCCAGCATTTTCTCCTTTTTCCTATGTTTTCAAAGCCTTCTTCCTAGGGATTGTTAACTCATTACCAAACGACAATATTTTAGACTGGTCCAAACTGAAAGCATTTGCAGACTACAAAATAAAAGTGACTGAAAATTTGAAATTTGTTTTGTGAAGGGTAGAAAACATTGTGGGAAAGGGAGAAAATGATGGTCACCAGCATTTTCTCCTTTTCCCACAATGTTTTCTTAAGGCTTCTTTCTCAGGGGCGTCAAAAGTAGGGATTGTGTGGTAATGGGTTAAAACATGAGGTTGTTTGGTTAATGGTTAAGTGCCATATATTACAAAAAGGATACTTTCAGTTGGTAGATATGACAAAAACTCAAGTTATAAGGCTTTCTTTATCAGAATTTTCTAAAGAAAAAATATCAGAAAGTTTGATTTCAGCATTAGACTACAAGTAACGTTTGTTATGAAATGAAATTTTAAAACATTACTCATCAGATCTTTTTTTTGTTATAACATTTGCGCTGACCATTCCAATCTGATTATTCTATCAGTTTGTTAATTCATTTCTTTTTTTATCTTTCATTTTTAGTATACTGCTATTAATATGTGTTGAATTTCTGACTTTTTTGAATCTCAATTCACTTGTAGATCAAAAGTGCATACAGATTCATATCTGCAGGCATATTTCCAGACCAGCATTGTGTTCAGTTCTACTTTGTGGCATTGTGGGAATCCTGTGATAAAATATGTAGTTGTCTTTCATAGAAAAATCATTTAGCATTAAAAAAGTAAGCCGAAGCCTTGAATGACAAAATGCAGGTGGATATTGTTTTTACAATTTATCAAAAATGCAGGTGGATTTTTTTTTTATATAATTTATTGAATAATGTGAATCTGTTATTGGCAATTCTAAATTTTCAGCATGTTGTGAAAACTGAAACATTGCTATCTTAACCCTTTCCCAAACAAGCCCTTGTTTTTACGTGTCTGCAGTACAAGTCTTTAGAAAACACTGTGGGAAAAGGAGAAATTGCCTGTTACAAGCAATTTCTCCTTTTTCCACAGTGTTTTCTACCCATTTGTAGAACTTTCTGCCATTTTTATCATATTTGAAATTGTCATCTGTAAACTCTTTGACTTTGGAAGAGTCGAAATTTGTGGTTTGGGAAAGGGTGAAAGGTCTTTTTACTATAAAAAAGCTGTCATATCACAATGTAGATCCCAGGTCAGTCTGGTTATTCTGTACATTCTGATCTTGATCTCTATTTTAAAAGTGCTTTGGATCATGTCAAGAAGTCTAATCCTTTATCATGCAATCCTGAGACTTTGAGTAACATAAATATTTGAAGCATTGTTGGGAAAAGAGAAAATGGTAGTCACCAGCATTTTCTCTTCTAGTTGTTTCAGTACTACCTTTAGGCAAGTCATTTTTAGGGCTATGTTGAATTTGTTATCTGCAACTGTTTTAATATATTTTGTTTTTCATTTGAGAAAGGGTTAAAGAATATCATAAGGATAGGAATTAGAGGGAATGAATATCTCTAAATTATTTCATTACAGTTAATCCACACAGAAATGTGTATTATCAAAGAGTGCTCAATTGAGCTTATGTAGGATATAAGCCTTTATTGAAAATACCGTATCATTATGTTTAAATTAAAACAAAATACTATTATGTTTAAATTAAACATTTTAATGCTGTGTTTTTTTGTAAAAGTATGATGGTTATGATGCATTTTTTGGCAAGTTTGGCAGTGGTGTTACCAAGCAGACAATTTGAAAACAATTGCCAAATAGATGCTAACCTTTTGGCATTTTCAAACAGTCCTATATTTTAACAATCATGAGGAAAAAAACTTTTGAAAATACATGTATCGCCCACCGTGGGAACAAGAGAAAATGCTGTAAGAAAGCACTTTCTCCTGTTGTTGCAGTGTTTCCTTCCCACATGTGTATTTTCTGGGATGCAAATGCTTTTAATTTTATCCCCTGTAAAATTTTGTTGGTGCTAAAAGTTAGAATACAAAATTAGTGGTGGCTTACTATACAGCTGTATTTTGAAATTTGTTCATCATACTTGCAACCAGTCTTAATGGTTTGTTGAGCTGTTGACAACAGGATTTACATAATATGGCAAGAGCTTACAAAGTCATTTTTTTCTGGATTTTAATAGTATAAGGCTGGGTTTATCTGTGGGCCTGGTCAAGGACAATCCCAATAGACCATTGTCACCAGTCACCAGTAGGAATTGAACCCAGTAGCCCTGGATAACAAGCTCATAGCCACAGTACCCCATCTGGATGTCAGTGTAGAATTGTATGTGGTCCTTGTATGTCTTCTCAAACCAAACTCTCATAGGAGTTTTTAAGGAAATAACTTAAAAGATGAATTAAATATTGCAAATAATGATGATAATATAATTATATAGAGAGAAAACATTATGGAAAATGATTTTGCCTATGTAACTGGCCTAATATACCAATTAACTTAGAGTGGTGAACACAAGTCCCATTAGACCTAGGCATTGATACCTTTAGTTTGTACAATGCTCTGTAAAGTGGGGGCTTAATGCATCTGGGAAAAGTATTGAGTCTGGTCAGCCTGCATCAAAACTTTTTGCCACTGGTCAATTTCTGTATGTCAAAGGGCCAGCCTTTATCATGATTAAGTTTGTTGTTTAAAAAAGCCTAAATTAATCATGGATCCATAATCATATAATGACTTGCAAGTTTCCATGCATTACAGACAAGCATTAAGCCCCCTCTTGCCAGAGCATGGCTCAAAAATTTTTACCAGATGATACAGTTAATTTCTGTATTGATAGCGTTTGCAGATGATGATTTAAATATGGCATATAAGAGTGAGTTTGTCTTTTAAAACATAGAGAAAAAAATCAGGAAAAAGAGTAATGCTCATCACTGTTTTCTCCTTTTCCAAAATGTTCTTAACTCATTACCAAATGACAGTATTTTAGGCTTGTCCAAATCGAAGGCATTTGCAGACAACAAAATAAAAGTGACTGAATATTTAAAATTTGTTTTGTGACGAGTAAAAAACATTGTGGGAAAAGGAGAAAATGCTGGTGACCAGCATTTTCTCCTTTTCCCACAATGTTTTCTAAAGGCTTCTTTCTCAGTGGCGTCAAAAGTAGGGATTGTGTGGTAATGGGTTAAAAGCTTTCGTTTAGATTTGGAAGACAGTGGATCAATCAAAAACGTTTTTCATCAGACTGCACATAGGCATTTATAGAGCATCTGTTTCTTAAAACCTTGTATCAAAGCATTACTCTGTCTTTCATAATAAACACAGCAAACAGTCTATACATAAAACCCAGTCACCATCAATGGAACAATATTTGTTTTTATTTGGTTCCTGGTGGATGTTGGGCCACACAGAGATTTTCTTTACATCTAAAAGGAAAAGAGAGAAAAAAAAAAAGGAATACAGAGATGAGATTTAAAAAGTACGTGAAAAAAGTAGTTTGGGTCCTTTGAGATGTCTGGAATTTTTTTTTTTTAAAAATCAATCTCTTTCATTCCAATATTCAAGTTTTCTCACTTCAGCTTCCAGAAAATCATGTGTTTGATAAAAAGCTGAGAAAGGAGAGCCTCTTTAACCCTTTACCACGAAAGCCTGACTTTTAACGACCCTGAGAAAGAAGCCTTTTGAAAACATTGTGGGAAAAAGAGAAAATGCTGGTAATCAGCAATTTCTCCTTTTCCCACAATGTTTTCTACCAGATCAAAAGAACAATCATCAGTTCAGTCACATTTATTTTGTTGTCTGCAAATCCTTTCAATTAGGTCCAGTCTAAATTTTTTTGTCGTTTGGTAAAGAGTTAACTCTCTACCAAACAACAAAATTTTGTAGTCCAAATTGAAAGCACTTGCACATGACAAATTAAATGTGACTGAAAAATTGAAATTGGTTTTGAGAAGAGTAGGAAACATTGTGGGAAAAGGAGAAAATGCTGGTTACTAGCATTTTCTCCTTTTCCCACAATGTTTTCAAAAGGCTTCTTTCTCAGGGTCATTTAAAGTAGGGATTTTTGGTAAAACATTTAAAAAACACAAGGGAAAAGAAGGAAAATAGCTGGAAAACAGCATTTTCTCCTTTTCTTGTAATATTTTCCATGCCCTCAAAGACTGATTTTCATCACTTAATATTTCATTTATAATGAGATTATGCAACTGATTTTTATTCGACAAGTCCAAAATTTGATAAAAAGTTAACTCTTTACCTAAAGACAAGATTTTGGACAAACTTGTCCAAATTGAAAGCATTTGCAGACAACAAAATAAACATGACCCAAAAATTGAAACTTGGCTTAGGAAGAATTAAAACATTGTAGGAAAAGGAGAAAATGCTGGTTACCAGCATTTTCTCCTTTACCCACAATGTTTTCAGAAGGCTTCTCCATCACGGTCATTTAAACCAGGGATTGTTTGGTAAAGGGTTTAAAAGTAAAGGCACCAGTCTTCAAAATGAACAGTTGTTATTATACAGTAAATTTAGATCTCTCAAGCTTTCTTGAAACTTCCTATGAAAAAAGAAGATCTTGATTAAAGAGAAACAGAACCAGATAGTGTTTGATGAAGATAGCCCTTAAAACGCTGGAAACCACTTAAGTTCCTTGTCCAAACTGTACTGCAAGATTGCACTGCATACTGTTTAAAAATCAAGATCACACTCTTTGAAAATATATCGGCTCAATCAACACATTAGTTTCTCTGTTATTAAAACATAGAAAATCAGTCACTAAAACCAAAGTTAGCAAATTATGGATATGAAGTAATTGCTCAAATTGCATAATTTATGCAATATTATGGGGCTTTTATCCCATAGAGTAATCTTCTTAGTTGCTTTTGTCGTATAGGACTTTTGCTTTTTGAGCTTTTGTCCAATGGGGCTTTTGTCCTTCGCCCAAAAATGCAATAAGCCATGTGTAGAATAAACACTGCACTACCAGAAAATCAGTTTGCTGGAGGTAACATACGATGGATAGAATGAGTTTTGGTATGGGATGAAATCAGCAACATTAGTGCTAATAACAACAAACATGGACAGCATCTCTTGTTCTGAAGACATTTATTGCTGTTCAGAATCACTGGATGCTATTTCCATGCATACATAACAAAGTCATTGCCTGTAGTGACCCCAATCTTAGGATGGACAAATTGTTTTTTGTTTGTGTTTGCCCCTAGCCAAACAATCAAGTATTTTGTGATCCTGTAGAAAAAAGGCTTTTTAACCCTATACCAAACAATCCCTGGTTTTTACGACCCAGAGGAAGAAGCCCTCTGAAAACATTGTGGGAAAAGGAGAACCAGCATTTTCTCCTTTTCCCATAATGTTTTCTACTCTTCTAAAATCAAGTTTCAATTTTTGAGTTACAGTAGTTTTATTTTGCTGTCTGCAAGTGCTTTCAATTTGGACCAGTCTAAAAATTTGCCTTTTGGGAAAGGGTTAAAGTATTGTTGGACAAGCAGAAAAGATAATGACAATTGTTGCTTTTTTGCCAAATTTCAAAAGTAGCTCAATTACCCCTTACAATGCAAATTCCAGCTTCATTTGCTCCCCTGAAGGTTCGAATTGAGATCAGACAACTGAAAATAGGCCATCTGCTCTTGCGTCCACAATGATATGCTGAAGTAGTTGCCAAAGGTCATTTTTCCAAGACTGAAAATATCTGGCACACTAGATTAGTTGATTAGAGAAAGCCAATTACAAATTTACTAAGAGATTAGACATCTCAAAACATGCAGTCTGGTCTTTAACCCTTTACCAAACAATCCCTGGTTTTTACGACCCTGAGACAGAGGCCTTTTGAAAACATCGTGGGAAAAGGAGAAAATGCTGGTAACCAGCATTTTCTCCTTTTCCCTCAATGTTTTCTATCCTGCAAGAAACAAATTTCAACTTTTTGAGTTATGTTTATTTTTGTCATCTGCAAGTGCTTTCAAATTGGACCAATCTAAAATTTTGTTGTCTGGTAAAGGGTTAAGACATTTTAACTGTTCCCTCATTTAAATAATCTGGATATGTAAATTTACTGTACCAGTATTTTAGTGTATGAAATGGTATTTTTTCTTGCCTGAAAATGTCCATTCAAATTTTTATGGCAACCCAAAGGTTATTGCCCTGAAGTTTGTTTCCTCATGTCTGTTACATCTGGCAGTATTGCCAAAACATCTAATTTTTCTGATTTAACATGTAGATAGATGAATTAGACCCTTTTTCTTCTATGTATAACATTGTGGAAGCTCACATAAATATCACATACCATGATTTGATTAAGATCAGAATGCTTAATATCACATGGAGTGGAACTGCACCTTTACAAAAAGGTCAAAGGATCAAAATGATTCTCAGGAAAAGATTTTTGAATCACCAGATTTACAAAATACAAGTCTCAGAGTATGTGATCTTTGTTTAACCCATTACCAAACAACAAAATTTTAGGTTTGTCCAAATTGAAAGCATTTGCAGACAACAAAATAAAAGTGACTGAAAATTTGAAATGTCTTTTGTTAAGTGTAGAAAACATTGTGGGAAAAGGAGAAAATGCTGGTAACCAGCATTTTCTCCTTTTCCAACAATGTTTTCTAAAGGTCTTTTTTTTTCATAGAGGTGTTAAAAAGTTGGGATTGTGTGGTAAAGGGTTAAACTGTCTGCTACAAAGGGCCCATCTTTGTTTTGTAGAATTTTTTAAAGGACAAAGGAATAAATAATTTGATGCTTGCACTAGTATCCATCTGGCAAAAGAAAAAAACAATAGATTAAGGGCAGATTTTCATCCCTGATGGTGCTAATGTTTGTCTTTAACTCTTTACCAAATGTCAAATTTATTGACTGGTCCAAATTGAAAGCATTTGAAGACGACAAAATAAAATGCTACCCAAATTTGAAATTTGTTTCCGTCAGGGTAGAAAACATTGTGGGAAAACAATAGACTACTAGACTAGTATTCACTAGTCTAATAATCGTTTTTTAACCCGTAAAATTTCTTACCCTTCTGTCTTGTTTTCCCTCAATAATATTTTCAGTCCTTTTCCCTCAATATTTTCAGTCTTTCTTCTTTAGGGTCATATAAACACATGATCATGTATGAAAAGATAAAAACAAACTTGATTGACACACATAATTATAACTTTAGACTATAAGTAGAGTCAATGAGGTTTAATAGTGTTTTCAACATTGTAATATAGTCTTACCACAGAAATAGCTAAATTATCGATGTCTTCTCTTGGTTTCAGCAGTACTGGCTAGGGCTCTTTTTGGCTTTTGGGGCTCTACTGTGTCTTGCTCCAAGACAACTTCATGTGATGAGTGCTGTTTTAGCAGGGCATTAACAAGAATTCCCTCATTTGATATCAAATACCCTTACCACTGAGTTATAATGGAAGACCCCCCTCCTTGTTGGAATGGGCTTGAAGATAATTGAAATCACTGCCTTAATTTGAGGTCATATCGGATTGCCTAGAGACTAGGGCAATTAATACTTAATATTCAATTAACCTCTCCACCTAAAGACACCAATTATCTCTAATGAAAGAAGTAGCATATGTCTGCCATATAACCTATTCTACAATAAATTAAAAGGGTAGCAAATTTTTATTTGGAATTTAAGCTTATTTTACTCATTTACCAAACGATGTAGCATTTTACCAACCCAGGAGAAGAAGACTTTTGAGTATGTAGGAAAATAAGAAAATACTAGTATTAGTTTATTTCTTCCTTTTACCAGAATGCTTTCTACTCTTTTAAAATCTTTACCAAAAGACATAGTTTAGACATTGAACAAACTGTAAGCATTACCAGATGACAATGTCTTGGTAGTGTAAAGGATCATTTCTGTCCTGAAATATTAGAAAACACTGTTGGAAAAAGAGAAAATGCTTGTAACCAGTATTTACTCTTTTTTCCCTAATTGTTTCTAACAGTGCTGTACCTGAGGATGGTTGAATTGTAAAAAAAGGTAAAAAAAAAACAATGCTATCATTTGAGTTGAATATTCCATTTGCAAAATTACTATAGACTACTCTTAAATTTTGTTTACTTGTAAAGATTTAACCTTTTTCAAAATGACAAATATTTGGGCTTTCTTAATTATAAAATACTCACAAATGAAAAAAAAAAAAATGTTGCTCAGATGATTCAATTTGAGAGTGAAAGGGAAGAAAATATTGTTTAAAAAGGAGAAGATTCAGATTACCAGCATTTTGTTCTTTTCCAACCATGCTCTCTGATAATTTAGCCCTCTCTGTTAGGGTTATCAAAACTTGGAAATGTCTGCTAAAGGGTTCAAGCTAAAACTTAGCTCTTGTCGTACTGATTAGGTTTGAAAACTAAGTTTCAGGCATGTCATAGCAGCCAGTTCAACCAAGAACGCCCTGCCTCTGCCATTGTTTCTTCACTGGCACTACATGCTAACTCTGTCACAAAGCCTCTGGCTGCTGACAAGCTCTGATAGCTCAGTTGGTAGCAGACAGGACTTGAGAAAGGAGGTCACTGGTTTGATCCCTGGCTCTGTCAGTTTCTTTCTGAGGGCTGATGACAGTCACTTTGACAGAATTAATCCGTCTCGCACCACTGGCCATTGCAAGAGATGATTATAATTATTGTGTTGCAATTACTTTTTCAATAAAGAAAGTTTTACTAAGCCAGGCTTCAGACTTCTATCCCTAGATTGCCAGATCTTGGCTTTTATGGGCTTGCCCAAAGACTTAGAATTTTGAAGTTATTTTTTTATTGCTAAATGTGTGAACTGGATCTCTTTTAAAGACTGAAAATACAGTTCCCTGAAATTCAAAAATTTAAAAAATTTGACTATAATAACTATATTCTAAGCAGTCTGATCTTGATCTTTGTTCGATCTGTGACCTCAAAAAGGCTAACCAGCTAACCTTTCTGTTATACATTAATTACATTTGGAATAAAAGTGGAAAACAAGATACTCTCACAGCATGAAAGAAGTTTGCACAAAAAAAAAGCTAGAATTAACCCATTAGCAAACAGCAAAATTTTAAACTGTTCTAAATTAAAAAGCATAAGCATTAGCAGAAGACAAAATTAAAGTGACTCAAAAATTGAAATTTGTTTTGGGAAGTGTAGAAATAATTGTATGAAAAGGAGAAAATGCTGGTTACCAACATTTTCTTCTTTTCCCTGAGTGTTTTAAAAGGTTTCTTTCATAGAATCATGAAAACCAGACATTGTTTGGTAAAGAGGTAAGATGGAGATTTTCCTGTAATAGAATGTGTGGAAATGATAAAGATTTTGAAAACTACACTCTTACAGGCATTAGTACAAATTCTTCAGTGTGACGTAAAAAGCAGCTGGAATGGTTTTGTGATTTGGTTCAAATTGTAACACTATAGTGCCATGTACTTGATTATCTATATAAGAAAAGAGTTCTTGAATTATCGCTTACTACCTTGGTAGTCTAGAAAACCTGCTCTTGGAAAACTTTGGTGTTTATTTTTTATGTTTGTTTTCTCAGTTGGATTATTGTTTTATCAATAAAATTGAAATTCTTGTTATATGGGAATATTTTGGTGTTTGAGTTAAATTTGATTTAAGAAAACTTTTTAAAGAAAGTATTCTTCTGAGTTGTGGGGATATCTTAATTCACAGGAAGATTGAAATAGAATGTGAAAATTTAAATATTTAGAATTTAGGTGAATTTGCACATTTTTTTTTTTCAATGTTTTGGGGTCAATGAGGTTGTGAAGATCTTTTTTCTTCAACAAAATATGCATCAGAAGACTTTTGAAGTATTGATATAAAACATACATAATAACATTAATACAAATGAAAACATTGTGAAAAGAAATAAGCTTGCAAAATTGGCCACAGCATCTTCATAAGTAGTCTGCTTTTAGAAACAAGCCTGTCAAGTAGCTCATTCAGATTAGAGAATCTGACTCATGATCTAGTGGTCACAGGTTCAATACCCTGTTGAGGCAAACTTTTCTAGTGATCGTTTTTTTGCCTTTTACCTCTGTTGCATATTATGTGGTGTCAGTACTGGTGTGAGAAAGCCAGTATACACATAGATAGGTGCACTGACTGCCACAGTGTGACCTCAGCTGTTGAATTGGTATTAAACTCCAATATAAAAACAAAAGTTATGAATAAAAGGTTGGTCAAACAGGTAATAAACCAGAACAGGATTCTTTGTAAAGAAATTGCTTTCTGTCATGGTGTTTTCTTCAAATCTGTAAATTTGTTGTTTTTGCTAATTAAATATGGTTGCAAATGTACATGCAGTACCAGCAGGCACTATGGTTAATCTTATTTGATACATGATTTGGAAAGGGATTGGCCCTTTTTTGAAAGTGTTTTGAAAGGCTAGTAAGTGAAAGTTGGAATATGTGGTGGCAAAAGAAGTAGGATTTTGTCATCTGGATTTCAGTCTTTTGTCATTCTTAGATCAAATTTCATATGAAGAAAAGATAGAACTGAAATGTTCATTTTCTGTATAGTTTTACTCAGAAGACTAATGGCCAAGCAAGTCTGGAGATATTCTTTAAAGCATTAAATGTAAAGTAGAGCTTGTCTTGTGGACCTGCAGTTGTACTTTTCCTGCAATGTTTTGCATTGAAAAAATGTTTTTCTTTTTTTTCCCGACTATTTCTCTTGCTACTCAAAGATTTTGTTAAGTTTGATGTATGATTTGGGGAAAAAAATGGTTAAAAGTTCAACCTGTGCCTGAGTTTTAACGGCCCAGAGAAAAAAAGGATTTTTGAAAACCTTTTGGAAAAAGGACAAAATCCTGGCAACATGTCTTGTCTGAAGCATAAACATTCTGCCTTTTGGGTGAAAAATAGACAATAGATATTTCTTTCTAAGAATTGTGTACAAATTTTATCCTGTTAAAGATGGAGTAAACAAGCCAATAAACTTAGATTTGTGCAAAATAGGAATTCTGGAAAAACTCAGACTTATTAAAGATAGTGATATATCTGTAAGAAATACCCCATTTAATAGTTATGGCTGATGGCTTCTTTACGGATTTTACCTGTAATCATTGAGGATGAAGATGATGTAAGTTTGAATTGTTCCACCTTTTAAGTCTTTTAACACCTTTTAACACAATCCCAGGTTTTCACAACTTTCAGAAAAAAGTCTTTCGAAAAAAATTAAGGGAAAAGGGGAAAATGCTGCAGCATATTCTCCTTTTCCCACAATGTTTTTTTCCCATTCCCAGAACAAATTTCATTTTTTTAGTCACATTCATTTTGTCACCTGCAAATGCTTTCAATTTGGACCAGTCTATAATTTGGTTGTTTGGTAACTCTTTTGTTTGGTATTTAACCCATTACCACACAAACCCTACTTTTGACACCCCTGAGAAAGAAGCCTTTAGAAAACACTGCGGGAAAAGGAGAAAATGCTGGTAACCAGCATTTTCTCCTTTTCCCACAATGTTTTCTACCCTTCACAAAACAGATTTCACATTTTCAGTACTTTTTATTGCTTTTGATTTGGACAAACCTAAAATCTTGTTGTTTGGTAATGACTTAACTCTTTTACTACCAAACAAAAAACCAAGCTTTTTCAAAGGCTACAGATGTAGTTCCACTGTCAGATGAAGAGAAGTCTGGTCATAATCTAGAACAGAGTAATGGACAATGTTGATCAGAGATCGGACTGAATATTGAACTAAAAGAGATGGGCATTTGTATAGTGATAAAGATAGATGTTGCGCTTGCAAGATAATTTTTGTCAGCATATTTGGCAAAGTAAGTACACAGAGTAGATTCAAGATCAGACACATTTGACTGCACATTTTGTGCAGTCTGATCTTATTCTCCACTGTCCACAAAACCAACATGGGTCCAGCATTATAGGGTTAACCTGCATTGGTAATTTGTTCTTGTAATAATACCACAATTCATCCTGGTTTATTATGTATTGAAGTTTTCTTCTACAAATTGTGTTACACAGAGAGATAATGGGTGAATTTAGTATGCCATTATTTTGAACTTGTTTTTGCAAAAAATTCTGCTGAAGATATCACAAAAATGTGTCTACATAACTTGTTATTGCATTTTTCTCATGCTATATAGAGCCTCTTGATTTATGTTGAGTTGATGTGAGCTGACATTAACTGGTGATTTTGTATTTATGTAAGTGTCTTCTGCTGATAAGCCCAGATTTGGTCTTAGTTCAAGCCCTGTACCAAACATTCCTATGCTATGGGTCGAGGGAAGAAGACATTTGAAAATATGCATGATGAGAAAAGAAGAAAATGCTACTTAACCAGCCATGTCTCCTTTTCCCACAATGTTTTCTATCCTTTAGTAGATTGTTTCTACCATAATTATGAGCCACATTTATGTCTTCAAAAGCTTTTAATAAGGCATAGTGTGGAATTTTGTGGTGTAGTAGAAATATTTGTGGAATGCTGTCTTCTGAATTACGAGAATAATTATTATGTTATGAAGTCTGATTTTTAGATGTATTTGAAAATAGTGTTGGCATCTTTCAGCAGGAATTGGAGTTTTTGTAAATGATGTAGGTGAAGATCAGAGTGTGCAAAACTTCTCTACTATTCTTTCAAGATTCATTGTTCAAACAACCTTGTTATCCAAAACTTTCCTGGTCCAAACTACTATACAAAAGGCCATTTAATCAGCAATAATAATATTATTATAGAATACTAATGCATCAAACATGGGCGTGTTTTGAAATATATGTCACTGTGGAACTTAGTCTTGACTTTTGGCATCTATAAAGTGGTAGACCAGTACCCAAGGGTGACAACCTACGTCATAGCAGAGGTGTCGGAATAGCCACCATTTTGTGCGCAAAGTGCAGATTAATCACTTTAAAAAGATATATGTTTTTAAAATTTACTTAGAATACCTACTTCATTTGGTGACGGTAAATATATTTGTCCCATTCGTGAAATCGAAATGCCATGAAACAATGCTGTAGCGCTAAATACTTCAACACAATTATTCTTAATGGCATTGTATACAGGATCTTATTTAAATCGCACATGCGTCACAGGCTTCGAAAATTGTGCGGAGGTAATTGCAGCAAAATCAACGAAATAAATGAAGAAAATATTAATGAAGAATAACAAAGAAAGTTGTCAAGTACCATACGCCCAGCTTTGTCTGGACAGATCTTTAATAACGTACAAGCTGAAAAATTTACCTTTTTAAAACGAAAATGGCAGATTTAAAATGTCCCCGATGACGTATGCAATGACGTAGGTTGTTACCCCTAAGTACCAAGGGACTACAAGTCATGATCCTCTTGTTTTACACCCACTGGAAACTTCTGCACTATACATTGACAGGAACTTGATAAACAAATATTCTGTTTGCCTACAGCAGGGAATGTATTTTTTTGAAAAGTAATATGCTTGATTCAGGTGAATGCTTCTTTTTCGAAATGTTATGGATAAAGAACTTGGGTACAGCTTTAACCCTTTACTCCATAGATACTCATTTCTACGCATTGCTTGTAGCAGCCTTTGGAAAACATTGTGGCAAAAGGTGAAATTGCTCGTCACGAGCAATTTCACCTTTTGCCACAACGTTTTCTATACTATCAAAAGGTGTCATATACACATAAGAAACAGCTTCATTCTTGCTGTTATTTAAAGTCAATTAGAGATACCATAGAAATGCCTAATGATGTAAAGGGTTAATTCAATATTTTCACTCTTCCAGGACCCTAAACCAGAAGATGGTGGAGCGTACAAGTGCACAGCCTCCAATGAAATGGGAGAATCTAACGCCAATATTACTCTTAACTTCTCAGGTAATTTTCTTTTAAGTCAGCATGGTCGTCTTATACAGGGTCAAGAATGTCAGTAATATGCTTTAACTCTTTACTCCATAGATACTCGTTTCTAAGCATTGCTTGTAGGAGCCTTTGGAAAACATTGTGGTAAAAAGGTGAAATTGCTCGTGACGAGCAATTTCACCTTTTGTCACAATGTTTTCTATGCTTTCAAAAGGTCTCATATACACATAAGAAACGGCTTCATCCTTGCTGTTATTTAGGGTCAATTAGAGATACCACAGAAATGCCTTATGGGGTAAAGGGTTATTGATGGAAGATGGGAAGAAAGAATTTTTGTTTTTTAATGCTTTATAACATCATCCACAGATTTATCTGCCCTACAACGACTAGCCTATTGAAAACATTTTAGGAAAAGGAGAAAATGCTGGTTACCAGCATTTTCTCCTTTTTCCCAAAATGTTTCTTCCATTTTTCATGTGCAAATTCTGTCATTTTAGCCACATTTAATATGACATCCTTCAATTTGGATTTGTCTAAAAGTTTTAAATGTGGTAAAGAGCTAACTCATGCAATCTGTTGAGTCTGTCTGAAGCATTACTGATGTTTCATAACAGTTGCACAGGGCAAAAAAAAGATACACATCACAGACAGCAAACCAACAGGAGTTTGTTGAAAACTTGCTGAGTGTGTTAACCCTTTACCACACAATACTGACTTTTATCAATGCTGAGGAAAAAGCTTTTGGAAATTGTGTGGGAAAAGGAGAGAATACTGGTTACAATTATTATTTCTACCCTAACAAAACAAAATCACTTCATTAATTTTGAACCATACTGAAAAAGTTGTTTGCAAATACTGTCATTTTGAATAGATACTCTTATAACAACTTTATGTGTGGTATAAATTTGTTTCGTAAGGGATTTACTCCCTAACAGATGACATGAATTTTAGCATGATCCTCATCTAATAAGCACTTGCAGATGTCAAATTCATGGTGGCCCACGCAATGGGAAGGATTCCTTTTATCTAGAATATTCTAGCAGAATATGTTTAGGGAAAGGAAGAAAAGGTTGCTTACTTCTATGAATTTCAATGCTGTTTTAATGTGATCAGGTATATATTGTTGAGCTGGTTTCCTGCCATACTAAAACCAGAGCTGTCAGGTTTTGGCCCAGATGAAATATTTGGCACTGAATCTGCAGAGTGACGCAAGCAGAGGCCGGTTGTGTCATTTAAACATGGCCCTATTTTGAATTTGCTGAAGTTCCTTCAATTTCCTTAGTTACCCCTGAGGCTTATACCCAGAATAATTCAAAAACCATTTGCCGACACAGTAGGTCAAGATCAGACCACACAGAATGTGCAGTCTGATTATAGATCTACATTATCCGACTAGGAAACATCTTTCACAAAAAAATACATTATTATGAAATAACAAAATTTAGGTTTTTACTATTGTCATCAAAGTTTCATTTCACTTACTGAGCTGGTTAATGGTTAATCATTACTACCACACAGATAGCCCTTTACCACACAATCCCGACATTAAATACGCTGGAGAAGAATGCTTTATAAAACATTTTGGGGAAAGGAGAGAATACTGGTTACCAGCATTCTCTCCTTTTCCAACAATGTTTTCTATCCTATTAGAGACAAAAATCATTATTTTAGATACATATTTTTTGTCATCTGCTAATGCTTTCAACTTAAGGAGACCAAAATGTTTTCGGTTGGTACAGAGATAGATCAGTCCTTAGCCCATTACCACACGAGAAAAAATTGGACTGGTCCAAAGTGAAAGCATTTGCAGACGACAAAATACAGGTGACTGAAAAAGTGAAATTTGTTCTGGGGAGGGTAGAAAACACTGTGGGAAAAGGAGAAAATGCTGGTTACCAGCATTTTCTCCTTTTCCCACAATGTGTACTAAAGGCTTTTTTCTAAGGGGCATCAAAAGTCGGGATTGTGTGGTAATGGGTTAAAAGACAGTACCTACTTCTTTCTCAGGGGCGTCAAAAGTAGGGATTGTGTGGTAATGGGTTAAATAGACCATTGCAAATGTTACGGGAGACTACTCCTCCATGCATGGCTTCCTCACAATTTAACCCATTACCAAACGACAAAATTTTAGGTTTTGTCAGAATTGAAAGGAATTGCAGACAACAAAATGAAAGTGACTGAAAATTTAAAATTTGTGTTGGGAAGGGTAGAAAACATTGTGGAAAAAGGAGAAAATGCTGGTTACCAGCATTTTCTCCTTTTCCCACAATGTGTTCTAAAGGCTTTTTTCTCAGGGGCGTCAAAAGTCGGGATTGTGTGGTAATGGGTTAAAAGACAGTACCTAACAACTGCGTTGAGGAGATATCTCTTTTGGTTAGTGGTTATGGTGTTGATCTTTTAAACATCAAAAAACGAGGATTCTTTTCCGGATGGGTTCGAATACCGCGAGATGTGGTTTGTATTTCAGCTATGCATTTGTTGCAAATTTTCATGTGCGTAAGATGGGGGCTAGTCCGGGATTGGCCATTGAGCCATTTATTCCATTTGGTGTCCAAAAAATAGGGCTTTAAGTCATAAATAGATAATGACTTAAAGAGGGCTTGTGCGTAGGGTGACCACTTCTTCATGCATGGCTTTGTACGGATTTAAAATACAACACCTGATAAATGCATTGGGGAGATATTCCTTTGTCGGTTCTTTAGACCTCAAAAAACAAGGACGCTTGTCTGCATGGGTTCAAATCCCACCAGATGTGGTTGGTATTTCAGGCTCTCAATTTCATGCATTTGTTGGGACCTTTCATGTTCGTAAGACAAACAACAAAGGTCTTTTATGCCATTCCGGGAGACAGCTTTTGGAAAAACAGCAGGAAAAGGAGCAAGTTCTTACTACATGCAAACTTTTCTCAGAAAATAGGATGTCTTTAGATTCTAAGAAAAAATTTGTGCAGATACGGAGAAAATGCTTCTTACCAGCATTTTTTCTTCTCTCATAATGTCCTCAGAAGCCTTCTTTTTCACAGTGATGAATTATGTGGGTTTGTTTGGGAAAAAAAGGCTATTTTCTTAAAAAAAAAAAGTCAAATGAGACTGAAGATAAAAGTTCAAATGACACTGTAGATCTAGACAACAAAAACTAACAATGATCCTTCTTTCAACCTTTTTTTCTGTGTAATTGACATGTAAATTTTCATGAGAAAGGAACTTTAACCCTTTACTCCATACTCATTTCTACGCACTGCTTGTAGGAGCCTTTGGAAAACATTGTGGCAAAAGTTGAAATTGCGTTAAGAGCAATTTCAACTTTTGTTCCAATGTTTTCTATGCTATCAAAAGGTATCATAATTATACACATAAGAAATGGCTTCATCCTTCCTGTTATTTAAGGTCAGTTAGAGATACCATAGAAATGCCTTATGGGGTTAGGAGTTAAACAGATTTTGCTATATGAGCCTTCAGAAAGGGCTTAATGCATCTTTATGATGCATGACACCAAGCAAGCAAGTCATCACATAATTAGGGATCCATAAAATCTATTTAGTCTAACAGTTGACTGAATCTGGAGGTAGGATGGTTCTTGGATATGCAGTAAATTTACAGATAGCAAAAGATTTCAAACCATGTAAGCCTGTATGGACTGCACAGGCTGACAATGGTAGATACTTTCAGCAGATGCATCAAGCCCAATTTTCATAGAGCATGACACATGTTGTTGGTTTACTTCAAAAACCTGACCACTACAGCTTGTTTCAAGCTGTTGTTACAAGGTTTTTGAAGTAAACCGATGATATCCTTTGATTAAGAATGACTACCAGGCATTTATCACCATCCAAAAATGCTCCTAATTACATGATCCCAAGTGCATTTTTTTTTTTACGTAAAAATTTAACTGTCTTACGAACAAAGTCCGTAACAAAGAAACAAATGAATAAATGCATGGCAGAAATAAGGGTCCGAGCGGGATTCGAACCCCGAACTCCCGGACGCAAGGCCAATACCCTAACCACTGAGCCAAAGAGATATCTCCCTGACGCAGTAGCCAGGTATTGTATTTAAATCGGGAGTATACCATGCAGGAAGGAGTGGTCTCTCGTAACACACCCCCTCTTAAAGTCATCATTTATTGATGACTCAAAGCCTTATTAGGCAGGAAGTCCGATTTTGGACAACAAATGGGATTAATGGCTCAATGGCCAATCCCGGACGAGCCCCCATCTTACGAACAAAGTCCGTAACAAAGAAACAAATGAATAAATGCATGGCAGAAATAAGGGTCCGAGCGGGATTTGAACCCCGAACTCCCGGACGCAAGGCCAATACCCTAACCACTGAGCCAAAAAGATATCTCCCTGACGCAGTAGCCAGGTATTGTATTTAAATCGGGAGTATGCCATGCAGGAAGGAGTGGTCTCTCGTAACAACTGAAGAAATATTTGCTACAAATATTTATTAGAGCCCGCGAAATTCATGATAAACATTGCATGCCTGTTGTTTTGTTGGAAAAGTGATAGCTGTTATATACAGTAATGCACTATCTTTGTAATAAAACAAAGCATTAATTCCATGTGCAGATACCTGTGAAAATACTTGGGTGAATGGTCAAATTATTTGAACTAATCAATTTCTCCGTATTTTTCACATTTTTCTGACTGTATAGTATAGTATATTTCTTACTTACGCTATAGGAAATTAAGGTGTTAATATTTTACCCATCCTCTAATGTTACTTCTGTCTAATGTTTGGAGATTTATTTTTCAAGCAATATTTAAATTCAGTATTTCTCCCCAACTGCATATGTTTACTTTATGTCAGATTCGTTTGAAAAGATAAAGTTTTATATTAACTATACAATGTGAAAACTGATAAAGAGTTCAACTATTCATATGTCTAAATATTCAACAGATAGTGTGATAGGTTATACTGTATTATGTTTTTTGAGATGTGTGTGAGTGTGTCATGTGTCGTTTTCATTCTTTGTATTATAAGATTGTGTGATGAAAAACCCTAAATTCATTCATTCATATACATGTAGTAGTTAGTAATTGGTATAAGGTAAAAGAAAAAATCAACTCTTGGAACACAAACTTTTAGACTGGTACAGACTGAAGCATTTGTAGACCACAAACTGAAAATTACTCAAAAGATAGAATTTGTCTTTGAAAGGTTAGAAAACATTTTGAAAAAAATTCACCCTTTTCCAACAATATTTTCTAAAATCCAGCACTCACAGAATGTGAAAAATGGATTGTTTGGTAAAAGATTTAAGTTAAAACATTATGATCATAGTTAATCGTGGAGCTAAATCTACCTATCTATTCTTAGTATTTCTTAAAGTGAACAGAAGTGGCCAAAAGTAAACAATGCAGGTGTTAAATACATTTGAATTTAAATTATAACATAAAATTGTCTGGAAATTATTGTTGAGATGTCACAATCTGTTGGTGTATAGTCGTTTCAAGTGACATTTGATGGCAGAAAAACAAATTTAAAATCAGGTAAAATCAGAAATCATCTATTTGCTTGGAAGTCTGTGCTTTTGTTAAAAAATCAAATGCAAGCAATGCATGCTTATTTGCAATGCCATGGCAGCAGTCACAGTTGAAATTTCATTGAAAATGACACCCACACACAAAAAAAACAGTCTGCTGCAAGATGCCATAAGATGAAATTTCTTTTATACCAGTCAATTTTGTGATATAACACTTTACAATACAGTCCTTACTTTTAATGACCCTAAAGAAGAAGGACTTTAAAAAAAAAACAACAGCATTTTCTCCTTTTACCCACAATGTTTTCTAACCTTTCAAATGTAAAATTCAATTATGAATCATATTCATTTTGTTGTGTGAAAAAGCTTTCAATTTTGACTTTTTTTTTTTCCATTTGGCAAAGAGTTAAGGATCCTGGAACATTGGGAATCATTGTAGGAAAAAGAAAAGAAAGCTGGTATTGAGCATATTTTCTTGGCTACACTTTCAAAGAGCAATCTGATCACTTGATCACATTAATTTTTCTGCTGCAAATGCTTTTATTACAGATAAGTCTAAAACATTGACATCTGGTGAAGAAGAATAACAAAATAGCCAAACTGCAACCCTTTACTGATATGCAAAAGTTAAGATTTATTTCAGAAAAATGCAGGTTAGAAAGAATGAAAGAAATTCTGCACACTGATTATTTGTCTAGTTTGCAGCAAAGCAATTTCTTGTTCTCTTGAAAAGCTTATTTTGATATTTTTGTTTCAAATTTGACTTTTGGAAGGGTGGAAAACTTTTCTATGAAGTATTCAGCTATAAGCCTTGCAAAAAATTACATTTTGGCAGACTGTAGCAGAATTGGAGCTGACCTAGACTTTTGATGCCAAATGAATACTTTTTTTCTAAGTTTCCTTTTCAAGGCTTAAAATCTTTACTCCCTTACAAATGAAAAAAGTTTTCTTGGATTATAATTCAGAACTAACCTTTTACTAGACTGAAGAATTCAAGGCTAGGTCAGAAAAGCATTAGAGGAAAACAATTTAAATGCAGCTTAAAAACTTGTCCCTGAGTGGTAAAAAAAATGTTATGTTTCAAAAACTATGTTTTTTCCTCCAGGTAGTAAAACCTTGGCAATGTTTTGGTAAATGATTTGCATAGTGTCCCAAAGAGTGGAGACTTGACTACATGCTTTTTTTGCTATCTGATCTTGGATCTACTATTAACCAAATTATTGGAAGCAATGCTCCTTATCATTTGGTCAACTGGTTGAATACATAATGTTTCTCCTTCACAATTTCATCTTTTTCATAACTCTTTCCTGGAAGACAAAGTTTTAGGCCTTTCCAAAACAAAAGCCTTTTTAGATAACAAAAAGTTAAATTTGTTTTTGGATAGGTAGAAAACTTTGGTGGTAAATTGTAAATGCTTGTTACCAGCATTTTCTTCTTCTCTTACACTGATTTTGAAGGCTGTCTCCCTTAACCAGCAATTTCTCTTTTTCCCACAGTGTTTTCTACCCTTTTTTAGAACTTTTTGCCATTTTCTCAAAATCTAAAATTGTTGTCTGCAAACACTTTGAGTTTGGAAGAGTCCAAACTTTGTTGTTTGGGAAAGGGTTAAGGCTATAGAAACAGTGGATTGTTTTGTAAAGAGTTAATTAAAGGATTTATTACATCAAGGATCTTACCTCTTCATGTGAATGTTAATTATTTACAGCCAGACCAAAGTCAGGTAGGTATGGGAATAATTAGGCCTGGTAGGTAGATACAAAATATCTATCACTATCATGGAACAAAGTAACCCTTCTGCTCTGAACCCTTTACCAGAAAATAGAATTTTACTCTCGTCTGATTTGAAAGCATTAGCAGGGAAAACAAATGTGAACTAATTGACATGTGTGTCTGTATGTGCAGAAAAAAATTGTGGTAAAAGAAAGAATTACCATTTTCTCCTTTTATCGAAGTGTTTACAGAAGCCTTCTCCCTTAAAATCATTAACATTTTTTATTGTTTGGTAAAGGGTTGAACCTTGTGATGCTTAGGGTTACTTATTTTTTTTTGCTGGCAGTGTAGATAGAGATCAAATAGTAGATTGGTATATTCAGTGAAATTTGGTTTAAAACTTGAATATTTTGGCTTTTGATATTGGCTGGAAGTTTTCATTTGATTCCATACTTCCTTTATTTATTAATTGAAAGATTAACAAATATTAAGATCAGACTCATGATTTGGGTAGCCAGACATTTATCCACACTGTTTTTATAAACACCTTTATGTAGCTAGCACACTTGGGGTTAACTTGATTGTCAATTAAGCAAATTCAGATTTTCTGGGATGGGGGTGGGCGGAGTCAGTTGCTGACTTACTATTGTTGTTTCAAGCCTCAAAGTAACTAGTAACTCTCACAGTATCTTGCAGTATAGATCTAAGATCAGATATGTTTTGTGCAGCCTGACCTTGATCTTTACTGACTGTAAGAGCAATTAATTGTGAAGCCTTTATAATCAAGGGTTAACACTCAACTCATCTACTTAAAAGCCTCTGTGGTGTTTTAAGTTTGGCACCACAGTGGGCCTGGTTTCACACATTAAAAAAAAAAACAACCATGAAGTCTCTTATTGAGCTCAAACCTGGTAGCAGACTCATTTTCCAGCTTTTAACAGTTGATTTAGATATTTGAACACACTTCAATAACATTGACAGTCTTTAGAAATACTCTGAAATCCTGCATCGGCAAAGACTTTCAGACTCAAGACAGCAAAATATATTTTACTAACTGAGTTAGGTCCGTTCATCCTGCTGAGTTGAGTCTGAAATGCTGTTTCACTTTGGGATTGAGAACCTTACTTACATCTGTTTATGTAATTTAATTCAGCGTTGAATTGAACTTTTCATTGGAAACTAAATCATTTGTCAGATTTGAGCAAAATGAGGGACTTGATGGTTTTTGGTGACACCAGTCACCAAAATTGCCCCTTGGATAGGAAGAGTGTTGTTAGATGGATGTTTAGCACAATACAAATAATAACTTTTTCATTTGTACACTTTTAACCCATTACCACACAATCCCTACTTTTGACGCCCCTGAGAAAGAAGGCTTTAGAAAACATTGTGGAAAAAGGAGAAAATGCTGGTAACCAGCATTTTCTCCTTTTCCCAAAATGTTTTCTACCCTTCACAAAACAAATTTCAAATTTTCAGTCACTTTTATTTTGTCGTCTGCAAATGCTTTCGATTTGGACAAACCTAAAATTTTGTCGTTTGGTAATGAGTTAATATGTCATGTAGACATAAGTTTCATCTGCACTTAGATATTTCTATAGAATCAATGAGTTTTTAATTATAAATGTATATATATCACATTATTATCATGGATGACACCTTTTCTAGAAATGGTTGATTGTTATGATTTATGTTGTAATGTATTTTTTATTTTTTGCATGTTTCTACAATCAAAACTATATCTCTATTCTACTGTGTTGACTATCCAACAACGACATTCTCGACCTGGTCATGATTGAGAAATAGCAGACAATAAAATTTTATAAAATCTGACTGTAATGATGGGATTTGTCTAGAAAATATTGTGGAAAAAGTAGAAAATGCTAGTTATCCAGCATTTTCTCTTTTTACATATTGTTTTTAAAAGCTTCTGTCAATAGGTCTTTGCAACAAAGATTACTAGTATTAGATTGAGGTTTAAGTGATATTTAGCAGCAGATATAATGTTTCCTTATATATAGATATTCTTTCAAGTTAAATACTTTATTATTGAATCTTTTTGTTTTGTCCTAGATACTCATTACTCTGTAGCAAAGGAGTTTTGCCACAAATTTGCAGATTTGTGAAAACAATGGTCTTCAGTACATGAACATATTACATGTGATTTAACCCATTACCACACAATCCCCACTTTTGACAACCCTGAGAAAGAAGCCCTTTCAAAACATTGTGGGAAAAGGAGAAAATGCTGGTAACCAGCATTTTCTCCTTTTCTCACTATGTTTTCTACCCTTCATAAAACAAGTTTCAATTTTTCAGTCACTTTTATTTTGTCATATGCAAATGCTTTCAATTTGGACAAGTCTAAAATATTGAGTTAAAAAACATGAGTTTACACTATTTTTTACACAGTTGCAGCACCAACTATTGTTGTAAAATGATTTCAACAGACAAACCTTTATTATTCATGGCCTTGATTTGGAATTGTTTTTGCTTCTTTTGCATTATGAGGTAACCCCAAATGCAAATACATGTAAATATCTGAACTTTACAAGATGCAAAGTTCAGATATAAATAGTTAAATTGTGCTGGTATTAAGTTTATCTATTTTTACTTATGCCTTCCAGTCTTTTGGCATATTTGCTCTATTTCATGAGGTCCTTGTTATAGAAAGTCATGTCAGCACTTTTTATGTGAATTAGAAAAATTCTTGTAAAACATTAATAAACAGCATCAGGTAACCCATTACCATACAATCTTGACTTTTAACAAACCCATAGGAAAAAGGCCTTTGAAAGAACATTGTGGGAAAAGTAAAAAATGCTAGTAACCAACATTTTCTCCTTTTCCCACAATGTTTGCAACCCTATGGAAGATGAATTCCAAAGCTGAGTAACATTTGTCATCAATGAATGCTGTCAGTTTTGACAAGGCTAAAATTTTATGTGGTCAAGAGTTAAGGCTTGATACCTAAGTTCTGTATCAACATCATGGTGGCATAGCAGAAGTTGCTTGTCATAAGCAATTACTTTCTATTTTTTCATGTATGAAATAATTGGTCTGCTGCAATTATGAGGAAAGTTTACAAAGGAGAAGAAGTTACAGCTCATAGGAGAGAAGAAGTTACAGTTCATAGGATGCAACTCTACTTTGTCTAAATATTTGGAAAATTGATTGTTATTCAGCTATCACTATCTACAGTTTGAAATAAAGATTCTCCTCTTTCTTTTTTTAGGAGCACAAAAGACTGGGGGTAAAGCTCCTGTATTTAAAGAAAAGCCCAAGATATCACAAGATGCCAGCGGCAAAAACATTCTGGTAGAATGCAAATGCACTGCAAACCCCAAACCTACCCTTTCTTGGTACAAGGACAATAAAGCCCTGGTTGAAACTAACCGTGTAAAATCAAAAATGACAGGGACTGGAGAAGACTATATCATCACTCTAGATATTCTGGTAAGTATTCTTTGTGGGTTTTTTGTATTCCTGCATAGTGAACTTGATCTATATCATAGACTTCCATAATGAACCTGATGACTCTGAAAACATCCCTTTAATTATTAACCCTTTCCCAAACAAGCCCTGGTTTTTAAGTGTCTGCAGTAAAAGTCTTTGAAAACACTGTGCGAAAAGGAGAAATTACTCGTAACAAGCAATTTCTCCTTTTCCCACAGTGTTTTCTACCCTATTTGAGAACTTTCTGCAATTTTCTCTGAATCTAAAATTGTTGTTTGCAAACTTTTTTGGTTTGGAAGGGTCCATTTTGTTGTTTGGGAAAGGGTTAAAGGTTCAAAGCCCCACCAGATAGCTCAGTGGTTAGCAAATCTGACTGGTGACCTTGTGGTTGCGAGTTTTATACCCAGTTGAGATAAATTTTCTTTCTGGTGATTTTTCACCTGTAACTTCTTACGCATGTGAGAAAAGTAGTCAGTGGCTTAGAAATAAAGTTGTGTAGGTACTGGTGTGAGATAGCTAGGAAACATGCATAGGTGCAATGACTGCTGTCATATATGTATTGCCTTACCTAAGCTGTTAAAACGGGTGAAACACCAATACAAAGAAACAAAGAGTGGTCAACATTGACTAAAGTTACACATACATACATGTGGGAATACTTGACAGCAGGTGATATGTATGATTATAATTATTTGTCTGAAATTTTTTGAAATGTCCACTCCAAGACAAAGAATACATTGCTGGATGTAATGACTTAACTCTTTACCAAACGACAAAAATTAAGACTTTGCAGACAACAAAATTAATATAAATGAATTGATGGTTTTTGTTGTTGATCAGGTAGAAAACAATGTGGGAAAAGAAAAAAAAAATGCTGGTTACTAGCATTTTACTCCTTTCCCACATTGTTTTCAAAAGCCTTCTCTTACAAGGTAGTTAAAATTTTGGGATTGTATGGTAATGGGTTAAATCTTACCCAATGTTTCCAGGTTTTAAAGACCCTATGGAAAATGCCCTTTGAAAATATTTTGAGAAAAGAAGAAAATGCTGGTTACAAGCATTTTGTTCTTTCCCATAATATTTTCTACAACTTTTAAAGCCAAATCCCACCTTTCAAGCCACATTGTTATTGTTGAGTCAAACTTTTGTCACCTGATAAATACTTTGGTAATTTTCTTTCATTCATAGAATTATAGTAAAGAAGATGGTGGAGTCTATAAAGTCATTGCTAAAAATGAAAGTGGAGAGAGTACTGCAACCATTACCATTAATTTGGACATAGGGTATGTTATTCCACTATTTCATGCTTTCCAGTGGTTTATCAAGAAATACCAGTGAAATGTTTTACGATTTATTATGGTTATGACCAGCGAAAATGCAGATTCTTATATATTAACTCTTCAATTGAAGGTAGAAGCAGTTGTGTGTACTGGTTACTGACATGTAGGTAAAATGCGCCTGCCTCATAACCGGATGGAAAAATGAAATAGTTCACCCTACATTTTTCGCGCTTGACGCAGTATTGTAATGCGTTGCTAGACGAAGAGGGTACGTCACAGAGAATAAACGAAAAGAACGTTACTGAATTTTGACTAATTTCCCATAACCCAGAAATACCAGTATTTGACACAGTTATGCTCCTTTTTTGACTGATTTTTCATTTAAAAAGCAAATGCACCTGGGTGTTAGGTACCCAATCTTAGTTTTCTTGTTACTGCTTGGCTCTAAATATTCTTGATGTCAAACTATAGGTGTCATAAAAGTAATGATCTTCAAAGTAGAAATTTTAGATAGAAGGATTCAATCTTTATTTTTAGCTCACCTGAGCACAACGTGCTCAAGGGGACCTTTTATGATCACCTGGTGTCCGTCGTCCGTTGTGCGTCGTCCATTTTGCGTCGTGCGTCATCAACAATTCTTTAAACATCAACTCCTCCTAAACCGCAGGGCCAATTTGGACCAAACTTGGCTAGAATGTTCCTTGGGAGGTCCTCTTTAAAAAATGTTCACAGAATTTGATTCCGTCAAAAACTCAGGTTGCCATGGCAACCAAATAGAATTTTCTAAAAAATTCTTTAAAAATCTTCTTCTCTGAAACCGCTTGCCAGATTTTAAAATAATTTCACAGAGATGTTCCTCAGGTGACCCTTTTTAAAAATTGTTCGCAAAATTTTGATCCGTCAAGAAACATGGCTGATGAATGGGGGCTACTTGCACTATATGGATTTGAAGAAATTCTTGAAAATTCTTCTTCTCTGAAACCCCTGGTCAGATTTTGAAATAATTTCACAGCAATATTCCTTGAATGACCCTTTTCAAAAATTGTTTGCGAAATTTTGATCCATCAAGAAACATGCTCTGGTGAATTGGGGCTACTTGCACTGTATGGAAATTAAAAAATGCTTAAAAATTATTCTTTTCTGAAACTGATGGTCAGATTTAGAAATGACTTTTACAGGTGACCTTTTGAAAATTGCTTGGAAAAATAATTATTTTTTTTCCAATGTTTCAATTCTGAAAAAAAAAAAAAGGCTATAGTCCTCTCAAAAATTCAGGTGAGCAGACCCTCTTGTTCTTTATTGGGTATGAAACACAAAAATGTGTTTTTGTTTTTAGCCTACCTGAGCACAACGTCCTCAAGGGGAGCTTTTAGGATCACCCAGTGTCCGTCTTGTGTCGTGCGTCATCAACAATTCTTTAAACATCAACTCCTCCTAAACCGCTGGGCCAATTTGGACCAAACTTGGCTGGAATGTTCCTTGGGAGGTCTTCTTTAAAATTTGTTCACAGAATTTGATTGCATCAAAAACTCTGGATTTTTTTTTCAGATGCTTTAAAAATCTATTCCTCTGAAACCACTGGTCAGATTTTGAAATAATTTCACAGAGATGTTCTTTGGGTGACCCTTTTCAAAAACTGTTCGCGAAATTTTGATCCATCAAGAAACATGGCTCTGGTGAATGGGGGCTACTTGCACTATACGGAAATAAAGGAATTCTTAAAAATTCTTTTTTTCTGAAACTGTTGGTCAGAATTTGAAATAATTTCACAGAAATGTTCCTTTGATGACCCATTCCAAAAACTGTTTGCGAAATTTTGATCCGTCGAGAAACACGGCTCTGGTGAATGGGGGCTACTTGCACTATACGGAAATAAAGAAATTCTTAAAAATTCTTCTTTTCTGAAACTGTTGGACAGAATTTGAAATAATTTCACAGAAATGTATCTATGATGACCCTTTCCAAAAATTGTTTGCGAAATTTTGATTCGTCAAGAAACACGGCTGATGAATGGGACATGTACTATGAGGAAATAAAGAAATTCTTAAAAATTCTTCTTCTCAGAAAGTGCTTGTCAGATTTTGAAATAATTTCACAGAAATGTTCCTATGATGACCCTTTTCAAAAACTGTTTACAAAATTTTGATCCATCGAGAAACATGGCTCTGGTGAATGGGGGCTTCTTGCACTTGAAGAAATTCTTTAAAATTCTTCTTCTCTGAAGCGGCTGATCAGATTTTGAAATAATCTCACAGAAATGTTCCCTTGGAAACCCTTTTTAAAAATTGTTCGCAAAATGCTGATTTGTCTAGAAACATGGCTCTGGTGAATAAGGGCTACTTGCACTATTTGGTCTTTAAAATTCTTTTTCTCTGAAACGGCTGATCAGATTTTGAAATTATTTCACAGAAATGTTTCCTGGCTGACCCTTTTCAAAAATTGCTGGAGAAATTTTGATCCATCAAGAAACATGATTCTGATGACTGTGGGCTATTTACTCTTTACAGACATGAAGAAATTTTTTAAAATTCTTCTTGTTTAAAATGGCAGATTATATTTTGAAAAAAATAGCTATGGTTCTCTTAGAAATTCAGGTGAGCGATCCAGGGCCATTTTGGCCCTCTTGTTTCATATTTGTTTTTGCTCTTATCAAGTTCTCTGCAGCAATACAGATAGACACAACAGCAAAGCAAGCAAACATACGAAGTTATTCTCTGTGTTCCCACTTAATCGTTATCCTTTGTAATGATGCATAGATATTTTTTACTAATTTGGAAAGTCCATGCATTTATGGTGCTGATGTTGGCTGAATATTCCACAGATGGGATATAATAGATCAAATAAAACTGTGCATTGTGTCTCACCATGAACTGTGCTGTATGCAAAATATGGAAAATTATTACCCACATCTTCAAGGTTGACTCTTTTATTGCCAATGGTGATATAGTTTTTATAAATAACCTAGATAATGAGCAGACTGCACAGAATATGCCATGAGATTTTTGATATACACTCTTGGCCATGTGACACATAGTATTCTAACAAAATTGTCTTCAAATGCAATGGATACCTACTTTTAGACTTAGGGAAAAAGTTTATTTTATATAGGTGGCAGAAAAAGAGTTGAATTGATTTTTGCATTGAAGACTTTGTGTAATTAATGATGAACATTTATCATTCATTAGAACCAAACCCCAGGAGAAAAAGGAAGAAAAAGTAGAGGAGAAAACAGTAGAAAAACCAGCAGAACAACCCCAGGAACAACAAGCACCTCCAGTCCTTAAAGAGCCTATTATTAAATTAGAAAATAATGGACAGATTCTTGTAGTTAAATTTGTTATCAGTTCGCCTGTGAAGCCCACAGCCATGTGGACTGTGGGAGGGATCCCAGTAAAAAGTGCAGGACGATACTACTTGATGGTCCAACCAAATAAAGCTGTGAAGGAGGAGTACTTTGTGACTTTAGAATGCAAAGCTGTAAGTCTAAGCAATAGTTCTTTTGTTTTTATAAGGTTTAAAGCAACTTTCAAAAATATTTGTTATCATCTCACTTATTTATATTTTCCATATGTTGCACAGTATAGGGCCGGGAATCTGCAGAGCTTTTTGTCCAAAGATACTCGAAAGTGATCAACGTTTGAGCTGAATTCATGTTTGAGCATAATTCATACAGGACTTTCTGATAGCATTTCCAATATCATAACCACAGTTCCATAATTTTTTTTGTCACTCACCTGTTTCCTAAGAGCTCTTGATAAAGATTTTATTCTGAAATTATCAAATGAAAAATAAAAACATGTTGTTGGTACATAAATGACTTGGTTTTTGTTTATGATTTATTTTTCTACCAGCATATCTAAAAACAGCGCTTGACAATCATGTTGTCTTTACACACCTTTTATTTCCTAACAGCCTACAGACAGAGACTCTGGGGTCTACAAATCTGTAATCAAGGGACCTGGCGGGGAACTTATAGCTGAAGCCAAGGTTAATATCAAAGGTAAGTTCAACCTATTTTCAAAATCGATTGACATAAGTAGCACTAATAATAACATGTATTCTGCTTACAACAAAGATGTAAAAATATGTTAGACACAACTGCAAGTGTATGTCACTTAAAGACTAGAACAAGGTTATCAACGGTAGTCTAAGGCACTGAAGGCAGTCACTAGCAGTCTGGCAAGGGCTATCCAAATGTAGTGATTAGCATACCACATGTACATATTATAAAGTTATAAAATTAATTAAGTTCCACAGACAAAACTTGTCTTAAACTGTACTAGAATCACTCATAGAGACATTTTGATTCAAAATAAATCTAGATTAAGGTCATTCTTCATGAGATACTGTTCCTTTTCTAATACCTTTTGTACTCAGAGAATGGCAGTTGCATTCCATAGCTATGATAGCTACATGTATACCTCCAATGAGGAAGTTAGCTGGAGAGAGCATACACTGAAATCAGAGTGTCTGTCAGTTAGAGAGTGCCAGTTGCATTACATGGCTGTACCATATTTCAGAAGCTGGATATGGCCCTGTAGCAGTCAAATTCTTATGACTATCCCCATCACTCTACAAGAAAGTCAAAGGGGATGCAATTGTATGTTGAGCATTATGTAAAGGAAAGTTAATTCTGTTTGCAAAAATAGATTCTTGTTACTGTTTATTTTCCTTGATTATCAAACTGCTCTTAAATAGGTATAGAGTATTCAAGTTTTTGGAAAGAAAATGTTCAGGTTTCAGTGAAAATAACTTACATGTATTTAGATGTTAATGGTTATGCCCATCAGTTGAACTGGGGTTTTTGTGTTTTTTTTTTTTGTTTCAAAATTTTACCTTGCATGCTGTAGTAAAAATGTTTGTCTACATCGTAAGTGTTTGAAATTTTCTGGATAAAGTATGCTATAGTTCATTCATAGTAAATGACATAATTAAACCTGATTGTCCTCACTGATATCATCTTGACAGGTGTTAAAGATGATTTTTTTTCTCTTGGCTAGGCTTACCTTCACAAAGAAATTCATCCTCATAATGACTTCTTGCATTATCCCCTGCTCGATAGCATTCTACAAATACTCATCTAATTTGAGAACTCTGGGTACAGAACCAGACTACTTTCAAAACAATTGTTACTTTGAATTTTAGAAAGGAAATAAAGGTTTACTCCATAAAACACTACCAGGTGTGATTCATTCAGTTATGGTATGCTTGCATTAACATATGCATAGGCCATTTATTGGGAAGTAGCATAATAGCTTGGGTATAAAGGAGGTAGAGGGATACAGGGCCATCTTGACTGTCTTCTGATACATGGTTAATCATTGTTATTTTACATTCTAATCTGCTGATACCAAATTATAGAACTTGTACAAACTAAAAAAAAAAATAGAAAACAAGATCCATGTGGCTGATACAATGATTGTCTTTGGAATGGCAATAAATATTAAAAGAACAAGAGAAAATCATAGTTATAAGCGTTTTCTCCTTGTTCAGTAACATTTGAAACTCAAATGGTGATCAAAAAATAATAAATGATAAAGGATTAACTCTATACTCTCACACAAAGTTTTCAGGCTGGTCCATACTGAAAACATTTGCAGACAACAAATTACATGTGGTTCAAATGATTTTATTTGTTTCTTAAAGGTTAGAAAATATTGTAAGAAAAGGAGATATAGATGGTTACCAGCATTTTCTCTTTTTCCCCACAATATATCCTAAAGTTTGATCTTCCAGGATCATTTAAACTTGGGATTGTGTGGTAATGGTTTGAAAGAAAATCTTGATTTTTATGGATATGTAAATTGCAAGATATTACAAGGCATAACATCTTTAAACCTTAACAATACAATCTAGTAACCATACAATCTAGTATTTTAATCACCCTGAATAACCCATTACCACACAATCCCTACTTTTGACGACCCTGAGAAAGAAGCCTTTAAAAAACATGGTGGGAAAAGGAGAAAATACTGGTAACCAGCATTTTCTCCTTTTCCCACAATGTTTTCTACCATTTACAAAACAAATTTCAATTTTTCAGTCACTTTTATTTTGTTGTCTGCAAATGGTTTCGATCTGGACAAACCAAAAATTTTGTCGTTTGGTAATGAGATAAGAAGGCTTTTGAAAACATTGTGCATGGCCAACTTTATCATGCAAATCAAACCCGGTAACTGTTATTTGACCGCTATGTAAGCCAATTAAATTATGAGAGTTTGATCCCTTTTGGCCGTGAAATCGATCACATCCGGAATTATATATTGACTGGCGATCTCTGCAAACCCTTTGCACTTATAACCCGAATTTCGCGCTTCGAGTGTAGAGGGTTTCAATTTATTGGAAAACAACTCTGCGGGATATCTGGGGTTGTAAATTACTGGGGTACCAAAATTTGTAGGATTTGTTTTCCTTTCAGGTCTTGCAATTTGATCTACCTCAAATTTTACCGAAAGCACGCGTTTGAAAAATTATGGTCAGCTATAGAAATGCTTTTGACCAGCATTTGCTCTTTTTCAAGCAATGTTGTCATGCCTTAATTGATACAAATCGAAATGTAACAGCACATATGTTTACTGCATCTTTAGAATTTTATCTCTGATTTTTTCATCATAATTTTGAATTCAATCTCTGATATTTTTATTGATTTATCAACAAAAATGGTACAATAGTAAAAATACTTCGGTTGGATATATTTCTGAATAGCTAATATAGCTAACAAAGTTAAGGATATTATGAAGAGGCTTCTCTTGTTACAATGTTTCTGAAAACATTAATCTCCAACCTGTTGCACAGAGCTATTACATAGTCAACAGACGGCATTTTATTGTAATTGTTTTGCATAGCATCATCACAAATACATGTACGTACATGTATATTAGGCTGGGGAAAGTGTGTTGGTAGATCAGACCACACTGGTATCGTCTGATCTATCATAAACAAACAAACCGTATACAAATTATATTTTTTAACCTTTATGTTCAATAGGTCAGTTCTTTGTAAAATAATTTCGTCATTTTTTAGAAGAAGTCAGTGGTTTTGTGAGCACACGGTAAACATAAATCAGCCTGCACAATAGTGTTGGAAAATCAAAATTATCTTCAGGGAAGTCAGAAAGCTTATTTATTGTTCTTTAATATGGCGTAGTTTTCAGTCATTTAGAAAATACATTTTTAGCCCTTTTTACACCTTTTTAAAGCAACTATCGTATTTTCTTTCTTTTTCCCTGATCGTTTGCATTGTGCCGGAGTTCTCCGATGATGACCGAGTCTCATTGTTAGATAAGACGCCTATCGGGTATCTTGTATGGGGTACGGACAATTGCCCCTGCGGACAATTGCCCCTGGGACAATTGCCCCTGCGGACAATTGCCCCTGCGGACATTTCCCCCTGCAAAATTTGTTCACCTGGACATTTCCCCCTGAATTTTTAAAAAGCTTCAAAATGGTTTTTATTTTAATCGGAAATATTTGAATTTGAATTGATATCCTTTGATCATGAATATGGTAGTGATTAGTTACAGTATTCCTTAACAAAACTGCTAATTACAGCCTTCTCTACAAATAAGTGCAACAACTTAATTTTTTCAATTATACTAAATTGTTTTATCTTTGATCCTTTCTTTGTTTAACAATCAAATTAATTGATTAAAGAAGCCTATATTTTGAAAACTGTCAAGAAATGAAACAAAACATCAAATAGGCACAAAAGTAAATAATTAAGGTGTCTGTGAAAACTGAAACGGCGAAAAAATTCATCTACTTATAACTTATTAACTGTAAATTTCTGAGATTACAAATGATATCACTCAAAATCAAATGTAAGTTACAATTTGGAAAAAAATAACATCAATTAAAGTAAAAAAATAATGAATCAGGGGGAATTGTCCACAGGGGCAATTGTCCGCAGGGGGAATCGTCCGCAGGGGCAATTGTCCGCAGAGGCAATTGTCCCAGGGGCAATTGTCCGCAGGGGCAATTGTCCTACACTCATCTTGTATACATTGATACATTTATACGGGGTAATCGGAAAGAAAGTACATGTATCAGGAAAAAAATCAGACTTCTTTAGGGAGAGGAACTATATAAGTTTTGATGCTTTCGTTTCAATCCTTTTCGCAATACATGTTGTTGTAAATGAATGATGTTAGTATATTGAATAAATTAAAACTAAATGTTTAAACTAAGATCATAATTTTTTTATGAGATTATTTATATGGATTTAAAGTCAAGTTTAACAAGATTTTGTATAAGGAAGTCCAATTTGCCGCATTCTCTCTTTAGCTTTTTACTTGCAAATGTGTGAGGATTAATGCATTTTCAAAAGTATTTTATGGCGACAGCTCACATATTCAAATTTCCTCGCTATTTTCAATCTGATCACATGTATTTTCTCTCATGTGTTTTCAAAAGTCAATAATTTAAAACCTTTTCCCATATGGAGAACTTTTTGACTTCATCAACTTAGAAAAAAAGCAATTTCAGAAAATAAATCAAATGTAGCTAAATTTATATTCTTCACTTTAAAAGAGTAGAAAACATTGTAGGAAAAGGAATCAATACTTGATATTGGTATTTCTCCTTTTCTCACAATGTTTTCAAAAGGTTTTATGCAGGACCGTTGAAATTCGGGAGTAAGCTATACGGGTCACATAAATACTCTCAAAACGCAAATTGTTTTCTGCTGATTTTAGTCACATATTGATATTGATACGTCAATTTTTTTAAGCCAAAAGAATTTCGACACATAAAATAAAACCGATTCGGCCCAGGATCAGACTGCTTGTTTTGTACAGTTTGTTACTGGTCTATTGACTGCATAATTATTATGATGATCCAATAGTACAACAAATTCAATCTTCTTTAGAAATAAAGGAAAAAAAAAAAGAAATAAATAAAAATGCAATTTAAAGAAATTTATGCTAAATTGAAATTATTTTCCAAAAAGAATTAAAAAAGACGATACTGGGAAAATAATGGTTTTTACAAACCTCTTAAACGTTTTCACTGATGCAAATAGTATACACGTACATGTATAAAAATGATAAATGCAATCATTATATATTTGGACAATGTGTAAAAACAGGATCCAGGTTTAACAAAACAATACAGACAAGGTTATCATGTCATCAGTTCTTATCTTCCCTTTATCCGTTGCTAAATCTTTTCACCCAGTCTTAAAATCTCACTTTACTCGATACTGCATTTTTTATACAAAAATTAACGATAGTGTCGTTTTTAAACTAAAATGGACGCAAGATCTCAATTTCACAAATGTAAACGAATACTTTGATCATAATCACAACAAAACATAGAATACTTCAAGACGTTATAGATTTTTTGCTTACAATTCATTTTTATGTTATTTAGCGTCAAAAACGGCGCAAGAGCAAATTTCTTTAACCTTTATATAGAAATAAGAAGGAGAATGGGTCAGTAACTTTAAATCAAAATGGACGCAACTTCCCATTTTGCTACAGGAATTAAAATTATATTGAAGTAAAGTAGAGATATTACAGAATACTTCACGACGTTATAGATTTTAATCATTTTAGAAGAAAAATGTGTTTTAGTCGATCAAAAAATTTTCCCTTCTGAATCCTATATGACAGGCCGTTATCGGAAATCCTTTCGGACCAGATAATCGATAAGTTCCAAGGAGAGTAACTCTTGCTCGACCTGCAGCTGAAAGTTGGGGATGTATAAGAAAATAAACCCTTTCCCAAACTATCCCTGGTTTTTATGGGTCTGGAATAGTAGCCTTTTTAAAACATTGTGGGAAAAGTAGAAAATGCTGGTAACAAGCATTTTCTCCTTTTCCAACAATGTTTTCTACCCAATCATAGACAGAAATCATCTTTTCAGCAAGAGTTGAATTGTCGTCTGCAAATGCTTTCAATTTAGTCTAGTCCAAAAGTTTGTCGTTTGGGAAATGGTTAAACTCTTGAAAACAATGTGGGATCAGAAGAAAATGCAGGTAACCAGCATTTTCTCCTTTTCCCACAATGTATCCTACCATAAGACAGACAAGCTCCATCATTTCAGCCTTCTTTTATTTTTGTCTGCAAAATTCAATATTTTGAATTTGACGCAGGTAAATTTTTGTTGTGTGGTAAAGACTTCATCAAACCTTCAGGTTCAGTCTAAGTCAGAATACCTGCATCTATTTTTGTATTACAGAACTTCAGGCTCCAAAAGGGGAACCTCCAAAGTTTTCTCAGAAGTTAGCTCCAAAGGTAAGATTATCATGTTAACTCTTGAACTCACTCACAATCCCAACTTTTAACGACACCTGAGAAAGAACTTAGAAGCCTTTTGAAAACACTGTTGGAAAAAGAGAAAATGCTGGTAACCAGCATTTTCTCCTTTTCCCACAGTGTTTTCTACCCTTTTCAGACCAAATTTTAATTTTTCAGTCACATTTATTTTGTTGTCTGCAAGTGCTTTCAATTTGGACCAGTCTAAAGTTTTCTCGTGTTGTAAAGAGTTTACTTGGACTTATTATGTATATAAAAAGATTTTAAAAAATTCTCCATGAAATCACAAAACTTACTCTTTTCAACAGCACAATAATAGGATATAACATTTTGTTTCAGTCTGATCTGGAGCGACATATGTGTATAGAGCAACAACAGTTTTTATCAGGGGACAAATTTTCAGCTAGATCCATTTTGAAAGCATTGCAGACAAAAAAATTGAACTGTGGCTGAAATTGGAGGGTTTGCTTTTATAAGAATAGGAAAAACAGTGGAAAAAAGGAGAATGCAGGTTACATACATTTTCTCTTTTTCTCACAATAGTTTTAAAAACCTTGTTCCACACAGCTGTTAAACCTCCAGAATAATTGGTTAAGGTTTGGCACTCTACTGCACACATTTGTGCATTTTGGGCTTCTTAATCATGTGACATCTTTAGAAAACATTCTAGGAAAAGCATAGGAAGAAAATAAGTTGTTTGTACCAGGTTTGTCTCCTTTTTTGTCACAATATCACAGAGTTTTTCATATGGGCTTCCTGAGATATGAAAAGAGTTGTCTATGGGAGGTAATAAATTGATCATACTTGTATAACTGACAGACTGTGTTAGATGGCGAATCAGCTGACCTATCGGCCAAAGTTACTGGTACAGAACCTATCACTATCAAGTGGTCAAAGAATGGTAAACCTGTAGAAAATTCTGATGTGTACAAGATCACCTATGCAAGGAATGTTGCCACTTTGAAATTCACTGAAGTGTTTCCAGAAGATGCAGGAAACTACACCTGTGAGGCGAGAAATCAACATGGTATGGCATCATCTACTGCAAGCCTTACTGTCAAAGGTAAACCTCTATATTAATGTATTTAGAGAGCAAAATAAACCATGCATACAGACATTCTCATTCTAGAAACAATACCTAAATAATCAAAATTAAATCAATTAAAGATCTGACTGCAGATTTCGTGTAGTGTGATCTTAATCTCAATCTGGCCGCAAAATATCGAGTTTTCAAACATATTATACTGACTTGAAAAATTACGAATCAGGATCAATTTAAAAATTCATAAAGTAGACAGAGATGTTCTGAGCTGAACAAAGACTGCAGTGTTTGTTTGCCATTGGTGTTTTAGAGAAATTAGTTTGGCCATGTAATTAACCCATTAGCACACAATCCCAATTTTTAACAACCCTGAGAAAGAAAGCTTTTGAAAACATTGTGGGAAAAGGAGAAACCAGCATTTTCTCCCTTACCCACACTGTTTTCTACCCTTCCCAAATCTGATTTCATTTTCTGATTTACATTTTGGGGACAAAATTGTAAACTAGACTACACTGAAAGCACTTGGGGATGACAATCTATATGGTATGTAATACGCGAAAAAGGTGAATTTGGACATTTGTGTGAAGTGTTGTTTTCTATCAACCTGAGTGGACGGTGCAGGCTTATCCGAAAAAACATTTTCCGTTTTTATGTAATTTTCTGTTTTGTGCAAGTGTATCATAGTACAAAATCTAACGTCATAAAGTGCCGTCTCGGATTAGCCTGTGCCAACTGTACAGGCTGATCCGAGACGACACTATACACAAATATTCGAATGACCCTTTTCATGTTTTGCAAGCCATATATGGCTCAAATAATTGGATTTGTGTTTGAAGAGGTAAAAATATATAAAAATGAGCCATTCTTTGCAACGACGAATCGACCCATGTTAGCCTGAGCAGTTGGTCAGTTGGTGCTTATTGCCCAATATTCTGAATGCCTAGAGACTATTCTACCTCTTCATTTAGCTAGTTGAAAGCAAAATGGATTTCATCGATCCAAATCATGACATGACTTGCTTGACACAATGGGACACAGAAATGCAGCAAGCCCCTTTTTGCCAGAGCATGGCTCAAATGATTTTTCAAAATACTCTTTGTTTTGCAGATAATCCAAAACTGAAGAAACAGGAAGAAAAGATGGTGAGTTTTTCATTTCTCAATTCATTTTAATCAGATTTAATGTAGACTGTTTTATAGCAAGTTTAACAATTCTGTTTGAAAAAAATGAAAATTACTGATTACTTTTGGAGGTACAGCCCTTTGCCAACATGACTTTTATGCAAAATACTGCTTTCTATTCTTTATCTATAGAAGAGATTGGTGTAATGTATTCATACTACATAAAGCAAGGAATAATGTTGTAAAAGATAGGTAAATTTCAATCTAGAACAATGTTCATTAATTATTATACAAGTTAAGGCTCTTTACCAAGTTAGGGGTGGGGATATCTGTACCTTGTTGATATATACATGTATGTATATAAATCATGTATTATGAAAAGGGGGCTCAATGGATCTATGAAATGTAACAACCCTGGTTAGCCCATGCAATCTGCAGATCTTTTTGCTGTTGGTCAGTTTTCTGCAACTTAAAGGACATTGCACCCCATAATTCAGTCAGTTATTATACAGAATCGATTTTATGGATCCTTAACACTGCGATGACTTGCTTGGTATCATGCATGACGGAGATCCCCCCCCCCCTTTTTTAGCCAGAGCATGTCTCATTTTCAAACAATTCATTGGTTAACACCTTACCACACAATCCCAAGTTTCAACCACCTAGGGAAGTAGCCTTTTGAAAATATTGTATAAAAATGAGAAAATGCTGATAACCAGCATTTTCTCCGTTTCATGCAATGTTGTCTAGCCTATCAAATACAGACATAACCAGACAAATTTTTAGTCTGGTTCAGATCGAAAGCATTTGCAGATGACAAAGGTGACTGAATAATTGAAACCTGAAGGGTAGAAAACACGGTGGGAAAAGTAGAAAATGCTGGTTACCAGCATTTTCTCCTTTTCCCACAGTATTTTCAAAAGGTTTCTTTCTCAGGGGTGTCAAAGTTAGGGATTGTGTGGTAATGGGTTAAGTGATATCTGATTTTATGTTTGCAAACACTTTCAATTTGGTCCGGTCCAAACTTTTGTCATTTGTTATAAAGTTGAAGTCAATATGCAATGTTTGGAATCTATTGATAAAGAGTTAGACAAACCGAACTTCACTCTTCAAAGTTTGAGTCCATTTATTGTAGGAGAAGAAAGAAGAAAAGAAGGCTGAAGTTAAGAAACCTGAAATCAAAGAACCAGAAAAGAAGCCAGAGCCAGAGAAAAAGGCTGAGCCAGAAAAGAAAGGTAGAGATACTTACTGCACGATATTGGTAGAAAACGCAATTGGTAAAAAAAGATACAAATGTTGTTCATTATAGTTTCCACGGCTGATGTATACCATACAGACAGAACTGTTGGTGCCAAAGCCTATGACAGCTATTGAAAACATTTTGGGAAAAGGTACAATTGCTTGGTAGAAAAAGTTACTCCTTTTCACGCAATTTTTTCAATATCATGTGGTAAAGACTCCTTTCCATAGTGTTACACAATCTTGTGAGTGGCACATTTGAAAAAAGCCTGTACGTTACAATGCAAATGGAAACAAGGTATTGTTTGAAATGCTCATTTAGGGAGGAGGGACTGTACTCTCTACCATTTTGCATTTATACAAGCAGTGCTCATTTCACATTTATTTACAACATACAAAAGTCTGAAGATTTGATGTGGAAGGTAAATTTTTCTATGAAAGCAGCTTTATTATAATATTGATTCAAGTTGAAGTTGAAGTGTTTATCACATATTCAACAGCAGTGGAGACTTAAGCTCTGATATGATTTTTTTTTCAAAGACAAACAGAATGGTGTATAAATCAAGCCATTAGAATTATGAGAATACCACTATTATTAGATTCTTATATCTGCTTTATTATTGCCCTATTATTCTTTCTAAGAACTGGTACTAACCTTTTGCCAACTGAGTCTGTGTTTTCTGACCCAGAGGAAGCAAGCCATCAAAATATGGTGGGAGAGGCAGCATAAATTTTATTTTCCTTTTCCTCCATGTTTTCAAGTTGTCCAGAAACAAATCGTTTTAACAGCATCTGTAATCATATATTTTTTTTTATAGTCTGCAAGTGCTTTCGATTTGATTTAGTCACTTTTTTCATTTGGTCAGGATTATACCAAACCATAAAATCTTATGATTTCAAGTAACAAATTATGAAGAGGAATACAAAGAATCTTATGAATTTCACAGATAACTTAGCTCTTTACCAAACAATAAATATTCAGACTGGTCAAGATTGAAAGCAATAGCAGATTTAACATTTTTAAAAACTGAAACTTTAGCATTGAGTTTTTTAATTAGCAGTGTTGCACATGAAGAAAATACTGGTTACCAGCATTCCTCTTTTTTCTAGAACATTTTCAAAAGCTTCCTTCCCCTGGTTGGCTAAAGCTCAGAATTGTGTTGCAAATGGTTAAAAACCATTTGTGTTTCTATCTAAGCATGGCGTAAAAGCATGTCAGTATGTGTAAATTGTGTTGTTTCCCATGAGGAATATATCCCCAATATATATTCTATATCCAAGTTCAGTGTATGTCTAAAAAACCTATATCCCTATGTAACTGTAGTTTGTTAGCTCTACTGGCCAAAGGCCATCAAGGTTAAGTCTTGGCCCTGTATCCAAAAAAGTATGTCATGACATAAAAGCATGTCAGTATGTGTAAATTGTGTTGTCTCCCATGAAGAATATATATGTCCCCAATATATATTCTATATCCAAGTTCAGTTTATGTCTGAAAAACCTGTATCTCTATGTAACTGTACTTTGTTAGCTCTACTGGCCAAAGGCCAGCACGGTTATGTCTTGGCCCTATATCCATAGTTCATATGCACGCCCATGTGTGGGTTAACTTTTATATCTAATTTCTTCATCTCTGAAAGTACCAGTCAAATTTAAACGAAAATTCACAGAAATGCTCCTGTCACATCCTTCTTTAGAGTTCCTTCAAAGAATTTGATATAAGAAAAAACTCTGGTTGCCTTTAAGACAAAATTGAAAATTACTGAAGAATCATCTTACCCAAAACCAGAAGGCCTAAGGCTACTGATTTAGTATTTAGCTTTATCTTATACTTCTAACTTCTGTCAGAAATCTTCAAGTCATAACCCTTGGGTTCAAAACTGGCCCCGTTTGATTAGTGTTGATTCTTTCTAAGTTTTGGAAATTTTCCTGTCAAAGAAATTCCTTTTTTGTTGAGTGCAGATATTTGGTGCACAAAAATGAGATTTTACATTGTATCTGCTTTTTTTTCTTTGATGCTGTCTTGCATTTGGAAACAAAAAAGAGTTTATTTGGCAGTGGGTGGTAGGGTAATAGACTATTTTGTCAATGAAAGTTTATTGCCATACAAACTTCATTGTATATATGTCTCTCTCAGAGCCAATTAAGCACACATTACATTTATTGGAAGGACAGTGGAGTGATTGGGGGGGGGGGGGCAATCATAGGCCTCTTATTATTTTGCATTACCTGCTCCTCAATTCTCACTGTTTATAAAGTTTTACCTTGTTCACACATATTCTTTTTGATCTTGTAAGAAATTGTGAGCCTATGAAAATACTGCTTGATAAAATGAGTTTCTTGGCACTATTATGTACATTCTCTCATTCTATAATTCCCTCTCTCTCTGACATTATTCAGTTTAATGTAATATGACACAGATTTTGAGTATGTAATTTGAATGAGGCTTTTTAAATATTCGTTCAAAATGTCGGTCAAAGTCCGAAATTGGAGGAAGCATGGCCACATTCATATTGAATAATCTCAGAAAGAAAATATTTGATGTCAGTATAGACTTTACAGAATATAAAATGAATATTTTGAAAGCTTCTTTGTACCTAGCATAGATTGACTGTTGTAAAACTGTTCTGAATGTAGTCACACTTTAACTTAGATATGAGGTTACCAAAATTTGGCAAAACTTAATTCTATTTTCAGGATGCTGAAATTACTTTTTGTTGCTGATAGATTAGTTAACACAGAATGCACATACTATCCCATGCTGATCTTATGTTATGTCATCATAATGGGATTAGGAGGAAAAACATTTAACTGTTTTGCCTTAAAATAAAGTAGTGGACAAAATTTTCAGGATCCTCTACCACATATTAGAAAGATAAGTCTAATGAAGGTCCCCATAATCAGTTTTGATTTAGTTATATGGGCTATTTTTCTAATTTAGACAATTTGTGTGCAAAATTTTAGGTGCATCATATGTACTTTTTGCAACACAGGCTTTCAAAGCACTATCATTTTCCTTTATTTCACAGAATAGTGCAAGTATGTACTCTTCTATACATGTTCTGTATTCTCATTTCCTGTGCAATTTGTGATATTATATCCATAGAATTAGTCAATTTCATGCACTTGCATATAGACCAAGCAGAAACAAAGCCTGCAAAAGTAGAAGAGGAGAAGAAGAAAGAGCCAGAAATTAAGCCTGTTGAGAAAAAGCCTATTGAAGAGAAAAAAGAAATGCCTAAGCCCGCGGAACAAAAGCCAAAGGAGCCTGTACCCAAAAAACTAGAAGAAAAAGGTAAAGAACCTGAACCAAAGCCTGAAGAAAAGACAGCAGCTGAAAAAGTGAAATCTGAGCCAGAGAAACCAAAACCTGAGCCAGAGAAAAAGAAACCAGATGAAAAACCAAAACAGGAACCAGAAAAGAAGAAATCAGAAGAAAAGTTGACTCCAGCACCAGATAAAAAGAAAGAACCATCCCCAAAGCCAAGTGCTCCAGCTATTGTTGTACCTGAAGAACCTGCAGGCAAGAAACCCAAAGGTATAGTTTAGAAGAAGAATGGCTGAACGCTCTTTGATGCTTTCTGTGCTCAACTATTAACAAACACAGCTGTAGCGCTGCTGGCTGCTTTTTATCTAATACAGTTGCAATTTCTTTTCAGATGTTTTAACAGTACTTGTCAGCTCAAGGTTCACAGGGGGTGCTGAATCAAATTTAGTCAATTTCTTTTAGTGTGTTGTAAATATTTTAACAGCTTCTCTGTGTAATGTAATACACAAATGATTTTGTTAAGTCTAGTTTTGTTTTCCTTGTGAGTGGTTTATTCTTATATTTCTGTTTGTGTTTTGTGTATACAGCAGTCATTGATAACAACTATGTTGTTTTATATAAATGTTTACCAGAGTAACATGTCTGACAATACATTATACATAAATTAACTGTTAATGTCCCTGTAGGTGATAGCTTTTGTAATCTTTGGGGCAAGAATCATTTGCCTCGAATAGCCAATCTTTTTCTCTCACATTTGTATCACTGCATTCAAAAGTTCCTTTCTTTTGTCAGGTTGCAAGTGCTAGTCATTGATCTTAGCCAACAAAGAAATCGGTTGGATCTGACCATGATTTTTTCTTTATTAGGTAAAGGAGACTGAAATGAGTCATGAGGCATTATTCACCAACCATTCTAAATTCAATTTGCTCTTTAAAGTCCAGAAAACATAAGCTTGGACAGAAGTGATCAATCACATAGCTTTTGTTAAAATTGGGAATCAAAGCAAATTTCAGCACTTGGTCAATGCATCTAAATTTATATTTGAAATATTTTTTTACCTATTCTTTCTAAGGAAACAGAGGTCTTTGATTTCTAGTTACTATATATAAATGTTTTGTGTTCTTTTAACCATTTACCAAACATTTATTTGAATGACCTTGACTCTTTTTAAAACATGTGAAAGTGCCAATAACTAATGTTTTTCGCTCACCGGAGCACGAAGTGCTCAGAGTGAGCTATTGTGATAGTGCTGTGTTGGTCGTCTGTTGTCCGTCGTCAACTTTTACCTTATGTATGCCCTAGAGGCCACATTTTCAGTCCAATACTCGTGAAACTTGGTCAGAATATTTGCCTCGATAAAATCTCGTACGAGTTTGAAATTTGGTCATGTCGGGTCAAAAACTAGGTCACTAGATCAAATCTTAGAAAAACCTTGTGTATGCTCTAGAGGCCACATTTTTGGTCGGCCGATACTCATGAAAGTTGATCTGAATGTTTGCCTCGATGATATCTCGGAGGAAGTCGAAAATGGGTCATGTCGGGTCAAAAACTAGGTCACTAGGTCAAATCTTAGAAAAACCTTGTGTATGCTCTAGAGGCCACATTTTTGGTCGGCCGATACTCATGAAAGTTGATCTGAATGTTTGCCTCGATGATATCTCGGAGGAAGTTGAAAATGGGTCATGTCGGGTCAAAAACTAGGTCACTAGGTCAAATCTTAGAAAAACCTTGTGTACGCTCTAGAGGCCACATTTTCAGTCAGAAACTCATGAAAGTTGGTCAGAATGTTAACCTTGATGGTATCTCAGATGAGTTTGAGAACATTGGGTCATGTCGTGTCAAAAATTAAGTCACTAGGTTAAATCTTTGAAAAAACCATGTGTACGCTCTAGAGTCCACATTTTCAGTCCAAACCTCTTGAAAGTTGGTCATAATGAAAATGGGTCATGTCGGGTCAAAAACTAGGTCACCAGGTCAAATGTCAGAAAAACCTTTTGTACGCTATAGAGGCCACATTTTCAGTCCTACACTCTTGAAAATCTGTCAGAATGTTTGCCTTGATAATATCTTGCATGAGTTTCAAAATGGGTCATGTTGGATCAAAAACTAGGTCAATAGGCTAGATGTTATAAAAATCCTGTGAATGCTCTTGAGGACACATTTTCAATGTGATACTCCTGAAACTTTTTCATAATATTTGTCTTGGAGATACATTGAATGAATTTCAAAATGGGTCATGTTGAGTCAAAAACTAGGTCACTGGGTCAAATGTTATAAAAACCTTGTGTACACTCCAGAGGCCACATTTTCTGCCTGATACTGTTCAAACTTGGTCAGAATGTTTATTTTGGTGATGTCTCAAAAGAGTTTGACTATGGGTAATTGTCAGTCCAATACTCATAAAACTTGGTCAGAATGTTTGTCTTATTGATATCTCAAATGTGTTTGATAATGGGTAATGGCTGATAAAAAACTAGATCACTGGGAAACTATAAAAAAAACTAGGTCACTGGGAAACAAGACTTAAAATAGTTCATGTTTGGTCAATAGACTCAGGTGAGCGATTTCAGGGCCATCATGGCTCTCTTGTTTTCTATACCCACAATCTTTTCATAGATCTTAAATTCAAAATTGTTTGGTGAAGGGTCAAAAGTGAACGTTTAGTAGGTCAAATGTGACACAAAAACTGCCGTTTGAACTGCAACACCATTGGCAGAATGGTGAAGGTTTGTATTGTTATTTCATAGATGTGAAACTTGAAGATACTGCACAGGTGTATTGAAATACGCTTCTAAATTAACAGGAGTGGATAAAACCCCACCTGAAAATCGTAAAAAGAAAGTATATTCTAAAGCACCTACCACAATTCTTGAAGAAGGTAAGAATCAATATGTTCCACCACCTGCATTAATGATATATCCAACACAGCAGAATAAAACTATGGGAAGTTTATTAAAGTTTTGAATACATACTTTTGTTATTACTTGTAAACTTGCACTCTTAACCCATTACCACACAATCCCTACGTTTGATGACCCTGAGACAGCCTGATGGTGGATCTACACTGTCCCCTTCTATGTAACATGTTCTGGTCAAAACAGGCTGAAGTGATTGGTCTGCTTTTCCTACTGAAAAGGCTCATTTCAGTGGATGAGCACATTGTTGATTAAAGTTTTGAGTATATGCAGCATAGCTTTAATCTTTGATTCAACCAATGCAAATTTGTTCGAAAACATTTACAAGTGCTTGCACAAAACAGCTGCGATTCCTTTTCATTGCTTAAGTAAGTCAAAGGCCATAGTTTTAACTAAAAAATTGTTAAAATATTAACTATGGCACTCTATGTTTCACTGTCATAAAATGTCAGTTTATTTACTATGGAAATATTTTGTTTTACTGTACTGAATCACCAGCAGAAATCCAGTATCAAAGTTAACACATGTAGCTTACCTAAAAAAAAAAATCATTGAATTTTCTATTTTTCTACATTTTCATTTTACCATAGATCAAGATAGCCTGCAGAAATCATGCAGTCTGATCTTTGATCTACACTGTCCACTTTGCTGAGGTGTTGTGGACAAATGTAACCTCAAAATTACAATAATTTGGCTTTTACTTATACACTCAAACTGTCTGCTGGTTTCATTCAGTGTCTAAAGGTTAAAGCTTTATGGTTTTGTAAATTCTTTTAACTAAGAGTTTATTAGCTGTGTTGGTTATTTCATTACTGGTATAGTCATTAACTGCTTCAGCTGAAACTCATAAAGATAAACCCAACTGTTGTAACTAAATACAGATTGCTTACATCATGTAGGACCCTGAATGAGACATTATGTTTCATGTAGAGTAACATGCCATCCCATGCAAAAAATAGCTTGATTAACATATTATTTAAAAAGTTATAGATTTATGAACCAAACTTCCACATAATAATTAATAGGGTATCTTAATATAACAAGCTAAGTCTAAGGGACTGTAAGCCTCACCATATCACTCTAGTATAATGATATTTCTTACAGTGTAAATGCTTGATTTGAAAAGCATATTAGATATTTATTATGTAATTTGCATCTTGAGTTTTTGTCTGAAGATTATTTTTATCATCTGTAAATTTCAAAATCAGTAGAATTCAATGATCTTTGGACCTTTTTGTCGGTGATATATTTTAGGCTAATTTAGGCCTTAGTTAACTGATAATCACTGTCGTTCCTAATCATGTTAAAACTAGTTAGCATACACAAGGTAGCCACCATTGTCTGTGATATCTTTGATATAGTGGTATCACAGGGGCTTTGCAAGAGGGAGATAAACATGACAGATGTTGGGTTCTAGAACTAAACATTACTGCCCCTTGTTTATTTGTATAAATTTTTTATGATCCAAGTCTCTTTGATTGCATACACAGCCTTGCATTTGAAGACTGATTACAAGATAAGTTTAAGTAGAGTTTAAGATTCACAGTATGATTCATTTGCTAACTGTTGAATTTTGCTTTTATTCAACGACCTAGATAATAGAAAACTACATGGTAAAGTAATATATTTTCTATATAGATATACTTGTCAGTGGGTGTACCTGTAATTATTGATTTATATTGTCTGTGCCATATTGTCTGTACCATAGCCAAAAGAGGCTTGATTGAACATTTTGTGATGACATTGTGCAACACTGTAAACTGTACAGATCTAACTGAAAAACCTGTACTACAAAGTCTTTTTTTACAAAATGATAGCCTGCTGAAAGGACGAATCAATTTGAATATCAGTGAACCTGCAAGCCAAAACATCAAGAAATAAACAAACTTCTCTCATGATAAAAAATACTAAATACTAAACTTCTATCGAGGGCAATATAAGAAAGTCTTGGAAAAGGTAGTATGAAGGAGTGGTCAATAACATGAAGAATTATTGCAAGAATTTGTGCTCTTAGCAGTAAAACAATTTACTCCCGAAAATGTTTAGTCTACAAACCATAATGCTGTTACTAGAAACAGAACATTTAGCAACACTATGTGAAGGAAAAATGAAGAGAAGGAATTGAAAATACCAGTATTTTATCAGGAATAGTTTACCTTCTTACTAGAAAGGTCTTCCGATTTGAAGTTTATAGACTGCCTTAATTTTGACAAAAATCAAAGTACTGAAAATACTGTCAGACTAGCAAATGTGAGATAAGTGCCCTTGGTAAAGATAAGACTGGGTTGTTCTATACAAGATAGAAGAAATAAAGTCCTTTTTTTTTTTATTACATCCATTCTAGTTTGATCAACTCCATTCTTGTTTAGTTCAATTGGTTCAGTTTTAAACCAATCATGTTGTGGGGTCTGATCCAGTTTGTTCTGACTTTACCCTTGCTCTCAGCCAGTTGCTTGTCAAAATAGGAAATACCATGAAAATTATCTGTTGTTTTATCTGTAATAGAAAAAAAATGAAAAAATGAAAAACCGATCAATTTGATAATTTGGCATATAAACCTTTAATTAATAGAGTTCAATTTCAGATGAAGCTTCCATTTAACGGACATCCTTATCATTTAGCTTGACAAGATCTATCAAACCCATGTGAAACATGAGAATGGAATTGTGTGAGTTTGTCCTGAAAATTTTTCTGTCATGTATTATTTCATCCTGATTAGCATTTTTAAATGCCATCTTTTGCCTACAATCTTTGGCTTGTGACGTATAATTCACTTGTTAATTCCATTTTGATTTTGTTATGGAATTCATATATTGCAAATATCTGGTTCAGTGTTGTTTGAACAAACATGTAGCCAGGTAAGCAAGTATACGATGTCTCTGCTCTTTTATTTTTCTCATCTGAAATGTCTGTCCAACTGTGGCAAATTTCTAGTCCATTGTCACAGAACTATAGTAAAAAGTAAACAACAACAACAACATTACCATTTATTCACCCAGTGATAGATACATCAAACATGGGGATATGACAAAAAAGATATATAGTAGTTTGGCGAAACATCAATACAGTGTGATTATTACTAAGAAATAAGAGGAAAGAAAAAAAAATTGGGTAAAAAAGAGAAACAGCTTTATATTTTTTGCCATATTCATTTAAATGTGAGGTAAAAAACAGTTGACAATACCTTACACATTTTTCTGGTTGTTCTTGGAGATTAGTATTGTCCCAGTTTGACTATGGAGGTTTAATGCCTTCCAAATCCACAATTTATTTATGATAATCAGTAAGTAAATGATAGTTCTTTTTTCACTTCTGACACCATGTAATTGTAAAGGGTGTCTATAACATTAAGAATCATACAAGAGTTCAATTAAACTTTAACATGATTATAATTAATTAATAGCAGAAGATGGGAAAGACATAAAACTTTAAGAGTACACAACAATCTACATAATGAAGGACTGAAGGTATTACATGTAATTGGGTTTCCTATGTAATGAGAGCTGATATTGCTTGAATTAGATGCAAGTAAGATGTAGCTATATTCGGAATTAGTAATGATGTTACAGTTGTTTGGGAAATCTGAAAAGATAAGCTGATTTGCATAGGTCACTAGCTTGGCTCACATAAAGCAAACTCCTGGTACCTTAACACTGACATCTTGTTCAGTCCATGACTTTGTATGTAGATATCTTTCAAATTGGTGTGGTAGAGACTGTGGTCATCAGCATTTTAATGTTTAACAGAAATAAGATTTTTAGCAGAAAGAATTTCTGGGTCAGCATATGGCATCTGTGGTTTCTTTTGTATACATCTAAATCTAGCCTCTCTTAATGGCAATAGACTAGTTTTACTTGTCTAAAAGGGATATTGTTTTAAATCCTTTGAATGCACTGTATTTATTTAATGTTACACTGATTTTGTCAAATTAATGTTTATGCAGCCACTTATACTGCAGCCAAAGAAGATGATGTGGTTAGGAAACCTTGAATATCATGTCTCATTGACAACAAAGGTAGAAATATTACTATGATTTAAGAGAAAAAAATTTACATGAAATCAGGAGAAAATTGTAATAACATACTGGTACATTAACATGAAATAACACTCTTGCAGTAGAGTATTTATACATGTATGCAAATACAATTAACATGCAATAACACATATTTTCAGTATGAATGACAATCAATATTGTGAAAGCTTTGGGTATTTTAACAATAAGATAGAAAAGTAACACAATGAATAGTTCTTGATAGAGGCTTCCTAACTTCTCCCTTGCTTTAACCCCTTACTTGATTTCAAAGATTTTGATTATTGGAACTTGATAGATATTAGCAGAAAAGAACATAAGGTTGTCAGATGAACTTGTAAGACTAGAAATAGTGAATTTCATTAAGAAGGTTTTTCAAGTTCTCTCTCTCTTTGTTTTTTGACTTTGTACTTCAAATATGTCAGCATTACATGTACATGTATGTACACCGATAGAGAATAAGAAAAAGGGTAATTGTCAGACTTATCATAGATCTTCACTGTCTACTGTCTGATTATTTTTTTTAGACATTGCAAAAAGATATGCGTTGCAAATGTAATGTTTTTTTTTTTTCACTTTTACCAGACTCTAGAGGTTGTTCTTTGTATTGCTTCTGGTAAATGTAATGGCAAACACATTGGTCTAGACTCTTTTGCTGTATTTTTTCAAGTTATTCTGTATCCTGCTTTAGTTCAACTCAATAAGGAACACTTCTAAACTTCAATTCTAAACTAAATCACAAGTATGCTATGTACATTTCTAGCTGTGAAAAGTGCCTGTAGTTATTTTTATTGTGACAGTTACCTTGTGAAGGGTTTTGTTTGGTGGCATTATTGTGAATTTTCTTGAATCATGTTACTCAAATGAAATCATTAATAAGAGTAATGAATGGATGTCCTAAACAGAAACGTAGGCTATCTAACACCTTGCTTATCTTAGTCATGATATTGTAAACTGTAACAAATTAACTTACTTTAATTCTTCAATTCAGAGTAAAAACCCCTAAATTTTTTCTGAATTTTTATAAAAACAAGTCCTAATGTTCTTAGAAGATAATTATATCATCAAGAATAAGATCTTACAAGTTTTTTTAAGTCTAAATGAAAACCAGTCTTCCAAGGATAGGGGAATAAAAATGCTTGCATGACTAATGAAGAATGTACAATTTGATTTTTGCTTCCATACTTTCCAATAAGATAAAGCAAGAAACTTTGAGCAGAATTAATGATTATATACCATATTTTTGCACATAATTTATTTGGACAACATTTACTCCATGAACTGCTTTATCAAGGATTGCAAATGGCCTTGAAGTTAATGTACATCTATGAGAATTTGTCAGAACTATGTGATCTTGTATTTCTGGGGCTAGTTAGGGTATAAGTAAAAAAATATAGGTACTCACATACTTACTTGTGCTACGTGTTTCATGGAGTAAAGGTTATTGCTTAATTTTGTTTGAAAAGAGGACGGAGATGATGAGAGTACCGACAGTCGTGGGTACTCTCCGACAGCAACACCGGTTGTGCCACGGGAGAAGATTCCTGTAGTCATAACATCTGACGACAGTAACGGTAGGTGAGCGCATTAAGCTGTTAGAAATTGCTGCCTGCAATTTTGGCCCATTTACACATTAATATGCGATGAAATGTAAATGAAAAAGCAACATTTTTTTTCATGTTGCAACTACATGATTGTATGTTTTCAAAATCTGAAGCCTTTATGCATTTTTGATTTTCATATGAAATGAGGATTTTCAAAGTTATCTGGTTCACTTTTGTGACGAACTCCTTCCTTCCAGTATTTGTCCCATGGCATTCATAAAAGTTTCAAGTAGGTCCAAGAATATTTATTTTTCGATCAAGAAATTTGGATTTATATCTTTATAAGACAACAAAATTTTAGATTTTTCTAATTTCAAAGCATTTGAAAAAGACAAAATAAATGTGCATCAAATGATGGATTTTCTAGAAAAATGGAAGAAAACATTGTGCAAAAAAGGAGAAAATCCTGGCCATAAGCTCTTTTTTCCACAATGTTTTCAAAAAATTTCTTGCCCTAGGTTATGAAAACTAGGACTGTGGTAATCTGTAAAATGTGTAAATGGGTTCAATATGAAACTATTAGTACCATAGACAACCTTTTTCCTCTAATGAAGATGTAAACTGATTGAAACAGCAACATGTACAAATCAGAATGGTTTATAAATGGGTAGCATTGTTTTGTATGTAGTCTCCACACTTTCTCAAGTGCCCGTTTTTGTCTTTGTGCTTGTTTTTCTTTTTCATTCATGTATGTTTCAGAATGGCCTAATTCTTACATGCACCTTCTTATGTGTCTATATATGTTTTTGTGAAAATGAAAAATTTACTTGTTCCATTATGCATGGAATATTTCTTTTGGCCTTGTAGTAGGGCACTTTTGAAAACATTGTAGTGCGAACAGAAATTGATTGATATGAGTAATTTCTCCTTATGCCACAATAATTTCCAGTGCATTTATGCATTAATCTTTGACTAATTTACATTGAAGTATCACAATTTTACAAACATAATTTCAAAAGTAATCTTGTGTAATGTTTCTTGGGATGCTTTCTTAAAATCATTTTAAACTTAAATGTAGTCTTTCACGACCACAGTTTCTGTTACAACCAGTTTAGATAGAGATCAGGGTCCACAAAATGTGTAGTCTGATTTTAAGTCTACACTGCTTGCTTTACCTAGACATTCGATTTAAGACCAGTCTTGAAATTGCATTAAATTTAGTCCAATTTTTACTGAAACTTAGATTGGTTAAAGATTAACTTTTTATCAAACATAAAAATTTTGGCCTCAACCTAATTGAAAGCATTTGTAGACAACAAAATAAATGCAGTTCAGTTGATGATTCTGTCTCTGATTGGGTAGAAAACAATGTGGGGAAATGGGTAGAAAACAATGTGGGGAAAAGGAGAAAAAAGTTGGTTTATACAGCATTTTCTCCCTTTACCACAATGTTTTCGAAAGCCTTCTTTTTCAGGTCACTGAAACTCGTGATTGTGTGGTAATGGGTCAAATGTCTTTACATTAATTTTGTCCGCAGCTCTGGGCATTGCATTTTAGAGCATTGAGCTCTGCTGCATGATGGAAGCATTTTTTTTCGCTGCTGTACCAGGGGAAAGTCTTTCCTTCAAATTCTAGATTTCGGTGCATACTTCATGGAGCCTGAAAATCAAGTTAACTCTTTACCATCAGATTTTGTAGAATTTAAAAACTCTGCCTTACAATTCTTTTGAAAACATTGTGATAAGGTTTCAAGGACACATTTCATAGTTTGAACCATTCTTATTTTGTTGTTAACAAATGTTTCCAGTTTGGACAAGGCTTGGACTTTTGTTTTCCATTAACTCTTTCCCACACAATCCCGACTTTTGACAACCCAGGAGTAGAGGGCTGTGAAAAACATTGTTGGAAAAGGAGAAAAGCTGGTGCCCAGCATTTTCTCCTTTTTTCACAATGTTTTGTACCCTGTCACAGACAAATCATTTAAGTCACATTCAATTTGTTGTCTGCAAAAGCTTTCAATTTGAATAAGTCTAGATTTTTATCGTCTGGTAAAGAGTTAACTTGACTTGATATGTATGTCCAATTAGTATGGATTGCTAGAAAGCCAAACAAATTTTTTGCTGAAGATTTTCTACAAACTTGATGGCTTGTCAAAATTATGGCTCATCAAGATGAAAATTCATTGTAAACCCATTATCAAACAAGCCAAGTTTTAATGATGTTGAAGAAAAGGTGTTTAAAAAACATTTTGCAAAAGAATACTTATTGCCCAGTTATGTTCATTTGGTCAGTTTGCTCCCATTTTACTTAACCTTTACCAAACCACAAAATTTTAGACTGGTTCAAATTGAAGGTATTTGAAAATGTTAAAAATTCTGAAATTTGTACGGAAGAGGAGAGATAACATTGTGGGAAAAGGAGAAAATGCTGGTTACCAGCATTTCCTCCTTTTTCTACAATGTTTTCAAAGGGCTTCTTTCTCAGGGTTGTCAGATGTCTGCATTGTGTGGTAGAGGGTTAACTAATGTGTTCCTTTCCAGTGTGAATCTGGTGCTGTAGAGTCCTTGACATAAACTTGCAGCATACAGTTTTTCACCCTTTACCAGCAATCCCTAGTTTTTGCGACCCTGAGATAGAAGCCTTTTGAAAAACATTGTGGGAAAAGGAAAAAAGATGCTGGTAACCAGCATTTTCTCCTTTTCCCATAATGTTTTTCTTCCCTCCCAGAGAACATTTAAATTTTTGTGTCACATTAATTTTGTCATCTGCTCTCAATTTGGACAAGTTCAAAATTTTGTTGTTTTAAAAATATCCATGTTAATTAAGGATACATTTCATGTATTAATCATTTAACACACAATCACACAAGTGGTGTCTGTGGTCGTGAGGTAGAGCGTCGGCCTCATAACCGAAAGGTCCTGCGTTCAATACCTGGGAGCGGGTTTCAACTTTGGAATTTTTCGATAGCCCACACATTCGACGCGAGTACTGGTGTAGTTCCCAGGAAGCAGAATCGAGAGAGATTAGGATAAGTTGTAAGAACTTGTTTCTCAATCGATGTAAAATAAACATGTTTAAACTAAACACAAATCCCAGTTTTAATTTTATATAAGACAGCTTTTAAAAGCATTGTGGGAGGAGAAAATGGCAGAAACTTCCATTTTCTCCTTTTCTCACAATGTTTTATACACTATTAACCCTTCAGTCCATAGATACTCATTTCTACTCATTACTTGTAGGAGCCTTTGGAAAACATTGTGGCAAAAGGTGAAATTGCTCGTGGTACAATGTTTTTTATGTTATCAAAAGGTGTGATATGAAATGGCTTTATCCTTGCTGTTATTCAGTGTCCACTAGAGATACCATAGAAATGCCTTATGGGGTAAAGGGTTAAAGACAATTACCATAATTTTAGTTGCATGTAATTTGGCATCTGCAAATGCCTTGAATTGGATTAGTGTAAGATTTTGTAGTTTGGTAAAGAACTGAGTCTTTACCACAAACAATTTTTTAAACTGCTCCATATTGCAGACGAAATGTAACATATAGTTTAATGATGGAAATTGTTGGACCTGAATTGTTGTTGATAAGGTAGAAATTATTGTGGGATTTAGAGAAAATGATTGGTGCTTGTATTTTCTGCTTTTCCTAAACTGTTTTCTGATTTCTTGACTAAGGTTGTTGAAAGTGGGGATTGTTTGTGAAGAGCTTATTCATATATTAAGAACTAGATGCATGTAAACCTTGAAGCAAGGAATCAGAAAATGCTTATAATGATGTCTCTGTTTACCACAATGTATACACAATAAGGTATGCTGTAAGATAAACAATTTTGTTCGTATCACAGCTGTTTGATAAATTTGAGGAATTCTGTTGTAAAAATAATATTAGGAGACATGAACATCATACTAAGTGTATATATTAAACAACTTTTATCTGAAAGTCATCCCCCAGATTTCATACAAATTCATAAAGAAGTACATTTTCAATAGAGAATTACAAAACACAATGTCAGGTACATTGCTGGACTACCATGGGTTGCTATAGATAAAGATGTTTTGCGTTTAAATTTTCTCTTAACCCATTACCACACGAGAAAAATTTAGACTGGTCCAAATTGAAAGCATTTGCAGACGACAAAGGTGACTGAAAAATTGAAATTTGTTCCAGGAAGGGTAGAAAACACTGGGAAATGGAGAAAATGCTGGTTACCAGCATTTTCTCCTTTTCCCACAGTGTTTTCAAAAGGCTTCTTTCTCGGGGGCGTCAAAAGTAGGGATTGTGTGGTAATGGGTTAAGTTGCAAAATTTTTATCAAGTTACTCTTACTTATATGTTAAGTAATAATATCCAGAAATTAGGTTTAACAAAAAAAATCCACAAGTTTATCGAACAGCTATCAGAGGTTGTAGTGTTTTACAACAGACTGTATGGTGCTAGGTCTCTTATATTGTAACTAGGTCTCTTATAATTTAATGAACAAGTTTTTTCCTTTTCTTTTTCATGTGCTGTTTTAACAGAGACTGCAAAAGTTGAAGAAGTAAGTTGAGGTTTTAAATAATCTTTTTAACTACGTGTCTTACAGTAACTTTTGATGGTCATCATTTCAATTACTTGAAAAAGAATGAATGATACATGATATCTCTATTACCTCTTAAACAATTATGTTTTAAAAAGGTGTAATAAGTAGATAATCATTTAGCTCATAAGCACTCAAATATTGCAATTTGAACATTGAATAGCCAGAGTTTTCTCATGCCCTTGTAAGCATTTTCATATTGCAGGGGAAGCAGAGTGTGGCTGCAAATGCTTTATAAAACTTTTCAATTTTTCATGGGCAGAAGACCAACCCAGAATGGTGGTTTGGAAGGGTTAGCTTTATCCCATCATTTTCTTTTTCTCATTATTCTTCAGTGTTCAAAAGTTTGAATAAAAGGGGTTAGCTATTTAAGGAATACATAAGTATTCAAACATTCACCCCTCTCCACCCTGTTGGTTTCTTCTTGGTGGATGTTGTCAAATTACTGGATTGTTTGATAAAGGTTTCATAATGTTTAAACACCTGACAAGAATCATGTAATCATTAAGGACTTAGAAATCCCATACATGGGTTTTTTTATTTCGTTAATTTTGATCTTAAAGACTACAATGCTTGGACAGAAATCTGTGGTATTACAGAAATTATGTGGTGATTCAAATTGAATTTTGCCAGTTTAGTAGGCTAGAATTGTTTGTTAGCAAGAAATATTTGTTTGAAACATTGATTATTCCTTGTTCACTTCAGTTCTTACAGTTTCTTATGTTTTACATGTATATTGCCGCAAGCAATGCAAGCTTTGTTCATACGCGCAAATGCTGCCAAAAGAATTTGATCATTTTTATTTATACCAAGGCCTAAGCATAATTCATATTTTATTGGAAAGTTTTCAAATTGTTTGATTTCACCTTGATGCCAAATGATCCTAGATTTAAATGAATGTTAATTAGGAAAGATACTTTACACACAAACATGGATGATAATTGCTTTTACAGGAGGAAATACTGAATAATGATTTTGCTGATGATGACGATATTTTATACTCTGATGAGGTTTGATAAGAAAAAGATTAGACCTGCAGCTAACTAAAGGGATATATTTTGAAATATTTCACATGAATTTTGAAAAATGTATACATAGAAGAAAATGTTTTAAACATATTTTCAACACTGTGACAGTGTATCTCTAAAGTAATTTAAGCTATTTTCTTTGATAGAAATATTTTGAGATATCGGAAATGAAAATTACACATAGTTTAGATGAAGATTTCTCCATGTGCGAAACTCTTTTTTATTCTTCTGCAGTTTTGAATCATTGTGAATTATTTTAACCCTTGTAGTTCTACACTCACATTTAAATACATATGCATGTACAGCTGTTGGATAGATCAAGCTGAGACTGAACAGAACTTGCTGTCTGATCTTAGAGCTGCACATTCCACTTCTTTGCCAGATATTCTGAGAAAACAGCTTTAAGCTTTCACATGTCAAAAAAAGCTACCAGACATTTTCAGTCCAGAAATAAGAACCTAGTACATCCAATTACTGTTTCATTGTTTGTTTTGTCTTCAGTGTTTCAGGCCGGCAGTGTAGATCTTAGATCAGAGTGCACAATTTGTGCTGTGCGATTTTGGTCTACATTGACTTTTAAAGTAACTATAGCTGTGAAAGTGGGGTTTAAAGGGGTAGAACTGCAGTATTTTCATTTTGAGTAATGACTGATGGTGTCCATTTCACTTGTGAGTAATACTCGTACAAGGGTTATTTTCAACTCCTTACCAAATGACAAAATTTTAGTCCAGATTAAAAGCAATTGCAGACGACCAAGTAAATGTGACTAGAAAATTGAAATTTGTATTAGAAAAGGGTAGAAAACATTGTGGGAAAAGGAGAAAATGCTGGTTATCAGCATTTTCTCCTTTTCCGATGTTTTCAAAAGGCATCTTTCTCAGGGTCGTTGGAAGTCAGGATTGTGTGGTAAAGAGGTAAATTATTTGCCATTTATGCGAGTGAAAATGTAGTAGATAAACTCAGTTTTCACTTTTAAAAAAGAATGTAAATTCAAAGGAAAATGTTTTGGTTTATAAACAAAAAAAAACTAGAAAATATGTGTGAAATATTTCATGCCTGCTGTGCATTTTAGCTAGCGTCATGCTCATGTTGCTGTCATTATTGGAGTAGAACACTGTAGAATGTCAGTGCTGATATGAAATAATCTCATACCCAGGGATAAATCTGCCTCCTTACTTAGCAGAAATCATAAGATAATGTTTAGGGGAAAAATAACTATTACCATATGAATTGTTTTCCAGTCTTGTCTTATTGAAAAGCGTTGTGCAGAAAAGGCAGGAAAGAAATAGTTTGTGGCTGAAATATTAGAATTTGTCATTGAAAGTATTGAACATATAGTGGGAAAAGTTAGTTACTGGCATTTTCTCCTTTTCCCATGATGTTTTTTCAAAGTCAGGTTGCAAAATATTCTTAAGTTATAATGCATTCTTAAGTGTAAGCTTCTTCATACTGTAGCTACTCTCTTCCATAATTATTCTGTCAGAAATAGAAATGATACTACAATATTTCAGCTTTTTTTCCTGACTGAAAATGTTAATTTCAGTATCTTTAACTCATTACCAAACGACAGAATTTCATCATATTTGTTCAAATGGAAAGCATTTGCAGACAACAAAAGTGACAGAAAACTTGAAAGTTGTTTTGTAAAGAGTAGAAGACATTGTTGAAAAAGGAGAAAATGCTGGTTACCAGCATTTTCTCCTTTTCCCACAATGTTTTCTAAAGGCCTCTTTCTCAGCGTCGTCAAAAGTAGGGATTGTGTGGTAATGGGTTAATGACCCTTCAATTATTTAGGAAAGTTGGTGCAGTGGATCCAACCTAACTAGAAAGTGAAAAAAAAAAATACTATGTTATTAATGAAACATGCTTGCCCAGCAACTCAAAGTAAGCAAAAATGAAAAAAAAAAAGCTTTGCAGGTTGTGGTTCCTTAAGATTGTGATAAAGACTAAACTAAGATGTGTTTAAATTCAGGAAATACATACATATAGTTTATTGATATGATGCAAGCTTAAGATCATTATCTTTCAACTATGCTTGTCAAGCATGTATTTTTTACCTTCCTAAATTTTGATGTAGACCAATGTAGCATAATCTAAGCTTTTATTTTTTATTTCCTTTTATTTTTTGAAAGTAGCGGCAAAGCTGCTTCATCAAGTGCTGCTAGCGCTGACGACTTAGATTGCCATAATATTTGAAAAACATAGGTGCTGATGAGATTTTATCTTGACGGAGCAGATTTGTATTGTTTTATGTATTATTTATGTTTTAAGAAAAGTTTATTAACCCATAAAAGCAGTGAAGTTGAAGATCAGGCTGCACAAATTGAGCAGACTGGTCATGAATGTACACTGTCTGATGTGTAGACATAGTGTGGACAAAGACGGCTTTAATTTGCAAAATCTGCACTGTTTTCTAATGTCAGTTTATTTCATTGAGTAGTTAGAGGGTTAATGTTAACTTTGTTTAAGAATATAATTTGCTGTCCTAGTTTGCAGTGACATTAGCTAGAGGATTATAATCTCTTGTTTATTATTTGATGATTGGAATGATTTATGTTTTATTTATTTGTGTTCTTGTTTTTAGACTAGTGATGAGTTAATTAAAGTTACTACCTATGAGGTCGTTGAAAAGGTATTTGTTCCATCCTCTTTTAACAATTGTGTAAGAAAAACAGAAAGGGCTGATGTTATTTTAAAGGAAAATACTGTGGATTAAGGGTTCGGTTTGAAATACGTTAAAATTATTGAACCAGAAAGAAAATTTTGTGGAGGATTTTTTTTATTGTAATGGTTTGTTAAACAGCAGACAAAATCAACTCAAACCTCCAGAAACTGGTATGCACCACACATCTTAAAATAAAACCTCTTGAAAGATTGTTGAAATAGTCTTTAACCAAATTTGTGACAGGATAGGACACATATTATGAATGGCAAAAAAATGTTGGTGACCAAAAGGCTTCTCAGAGTAATAAAGAATACAGGAGTTTTTGGTAAAGGGTTTAGGTTAAATGCAAACATAATCTTCGTTTAGAAAATATTTCCCCAAAAGTAAAAATATGGCCTGATACAATGTTTTTAGAAGATGTTTACATCAGAACAAGTTGTTTGTCAGAGATTCTGTTTTTATGTGCTTTTGCAGACAACTATCGTAGTCTGGTTGGATTGCAAGACTGAACTTTCTCGAAAATAAAAAGTACAATCTTAGATTTCATAGATTTCAGAGGCATTAATTTTTAAACAAAAACATGTTCAATGGAGGTAGAAGAGTTTAGGTTTGGAAATACGGTAGCATTGGTATGTAAGGAAAAAACATGATACTTATGTTGAGGGGTATAATTTCAGTGACTGCCTGGTGTGATATGGATTTTATTCAACATCCTTGGCAGGACTGGTCAGAATCCACAGTATTTTCTGAGACCTTATTCAAGTTTAGATGAAATTTCATTTTATAACATCTAGCTAATCATTATGTGCTTACAGTCTTGAATTAGGCTAAAGGAAAGTATTGTGTTGTCATATTGTAAAAAAGTTGTCTAAAAGTAAACCTTTATAATCTTTTTTGAGCAACAAGAGTACAAATATTTTCTGCTAATGATCTATGATTAACTTCTTGTTCTTGATGATATTGTAAACTACTAAATGCCATAAATTTCTGGTAGACATTCTGTTTTGGCTCTGAGATGGTTATTTCAGTTCTACAGTGAGTGTCCAAGTTATCAGCATATATTTGAAATGTTCGTGATAACTGGTATAAGGTGTTGACTTTCAGATTCTTTCCACATCATTTATATTTTATCTGTATCTTAAAATTACATATGTCAGTGGATGTTGCTTAAAGTATGCAATACCTTGTACTTATTGCCCATTTATGAAAAAATTCAGCTGACAATTTTGAAAATACTCTTATGAAATATGGTTATACTGCATTGAATTAACTCTTTAGCAGTTGACGTTGAATTTTTGGACTTGCCCAAAATCCATACCATCTGCAGATGACAGTGTTGCTTAAACTTGTGTTGTGTGATATAGGATTAAAGTTCAATTCATGAATACATATTAGCAATTTCTTTAATTGCCACTATGTTTTTAATAGTGGTCTGTGAAAAGTTTTCTGCAAGGATGCAATGTAGTACTTACAAAATCTCATTTGTGTAAGCACATTATGGTTTGTTTTAGTGAGTCTTAACAATTAAATGGACTTTGTTAAAGGTACAATCTTTTTATGGGATGAAAACTTACATGGGTCTAAATTGTATTCTTTTAATTAACCCATTACCACATGACAAAATTTTAGACTGATTCAAATTGAAAGCATTTGCAGACGACAAATAAAGGCGACTGAAAAATTGAAATTTGTTCTGGGCAGGGTAGAAAACACTGTGGGAAAAGGAGAAAATGCTGGTTACCAGCATTTTCTCCTTTTCCTACAGTGTTTTCAAAAGGCTTCTTTCTCAGGGGCATCAAAAGTAGGGATTGTGTGGTAATGGGTTAAGCCAGTTTGTTATCCAAGTCTGTTTTGTCTCAAGGTCTACAACTGTCTTGAATAATCTTTTTATAAAACATAGTTCTGGATTGAAACCTATATTTTTATATGATTTCCTTCAAAAGTGTTCACTTTTGTATACCATTGGTAGATCTGCAACTATATTCATTGAACTGATATTGTTAAGACTCACTGTATATTGATGTATGTGCTGTTGTGTGTTGTCCTCATTGACTGTTCTCTTCCTTGGTGGTGGTATTTAATTCTCACAGACTGTCTTTCTTACAATGGCTTTTGCTGAAAAGTCTAATGCTGTTTGACCAGATTTTCTGATACTATTCCTATAAATAACGTTTTGAATTGAGATAAATGCAAAAATAAATACCCTGAGCTATTTTGATATGCAGTACTTGTGCTATGAATGAAGGCTGACAGCATTACTCAAAAGTAGTAACACAACCATCTTTTAATTTAAGGGTGAAAATGGACTAATGTTACAGTGCATACTGTCCACATGCTTCCTGATTTCTCCTATGGCTTGTTTGTTTGTTTATTTCATAAACTTCAGGCTGGACATTTTTAGAAATTATGCCCACTTGTTACAAACTTTTATTTAATTGGTAAAGATTCATCTGATGTTAAGTTTTCAAGACAATATACATGAATACATTTTCAATTACTTTGCGTATATACATGCATTTTGTAATTGAGTCCATATTTTGGAATTTTTGGTGAATTCATCGTCTGAAGATGCAAAATGAAAATTCATTATTTTCTTATTTATCATAGAGCTTGAAAAATTAAGAAATTCTCTCTTTCCATGATAGATTGACCAAAAAGATGTCAAAAAGATTTGAGTCATTTTTTGACTCATTTTTTTGCTCTTCACCCTATCGAACTTGAGCTTTCAGACAAAACAGTGGGGCTATGATTCAGGAATTCCAGTAGCAGTTTTCTTGTACTAAATTTTGCTTTCAGATCAAATGCTTTGCCTCCTATTGCACTTTCATAACACTCTTCCTCTAGCCATGATGTTGCTTACAGTATGTTTTCTTGTATTTCCTAAGTCTGTTGTTTGTGAAATTATTCTTGGTTGACTTTTCTTAAACCTCTGTTCTCCCCTTCTATCATCATTACCAGATCTTTGTTGCTTTGTCCAGAATGTCTCAGCAAAGTTGACAGTGTATGTTACAGATCAGACTGCAGGTTCTGTGTAGTCTGGTCCTGATCTGCACTGGCTGCAAAGGCAATTTTAGTTGTGATCAGATTTTTAAAGCACTTTTTGTCAAATCAAGAAATTCTTAAAATGTAGATCCTGTAAATAAATCAAACTCCTTATACCGTATGGTATTTGTTATTGTACCGTATTTGTCAATAGTAAATTTGTCTTTTTTTTTTATTTGTTGAAAATTTAAGCATACCCATAAGTGATTTCTGCTTAGAATTCCCATTTTATTTGCAACTATTATATAATTTCTTTCATCCTTTTGTTATCCAGAAAGCAGTATTCTCCATTTTGTTTGTCATGACAAATTCTGCCTACCATATCCCATGTATCAGGTACGCTCAAACTCATGAAATTCCAAGTCTTTGGATTGTTTCCAAATGGAACCAAAAATGAAAAATGTGCAAATGTTTTCTAGAAAATTGATATTTGTGGAAATTTCACTATCTCAAATGGCTTTGGAAACATGATTTTATACTGTTTGGCCTGTGTGCACTGACCTAGGTAATGTTAGGGTCACATTCATCAAATGTTCTGTATTCAGTTCTAGCTCTGAATTCAAGGACAAAGCAGACTACTTGGTTTAGACTTTCTGTAACAGCCAATAAAAAACTAGTCAGAAATATCCCATCTGGTCTTCAACATGCAAAAAGGGGCTTTTTGACATTTGTGCAAAGTGTCGTCACAGATGAGCCTGCGCAATCCAGGCAGCCTAATCTGAGACAGCAGTTTACATCAACATTCGGTTTTGTCTTACAGTGGACTTGTGTAAAACAGAAAATCACACACAATTGGAAAGTGTTGTCTTGGATCAGCCTGCATGAAGTGCGCTGGCTGATCTGGTCAACACTTTACGCAAATGTCTGAATGTCCCTTTTCGCATGATGCAGGTCATATGGGGGAAGTTTTTCCTCTTTCAAAGGAATATAAGAAGGCAAGCTTTTGAGTTGTGGGATGAACAGAAATTGAAAAGGAAATTGGATTCAACTCTTTACCACACAATCCCGACATTTAACGACTCTCAGAAAGAAACCTTTAGAAAACATTGTGGGAAAAGGAGAAAATTTTCTCCTTTTCCCACAATGTTTTCTACCCTTCCCAACACAAATTTTAAATTTTCAGTCACTTTTACTTGGTTGTCTGCAAAATGCTTTCGATTTGAACAAGCCTAAAATATTGTCTTTTGGTGATGTGTTAAAGTTCAAAAATAGAGAAGCTCAGCCAAACCCTGCTAGTCATAGACTTTAGAACTAAACTGATTATCAGAATGGTTGGTGCATAAGGCCCCCCGAGATCAATTTTTAAACTTAGAAGATTTTACTAGACTTGTATTTGCTTTAGGATGCACCTAAAGAGGGTCGTCGTGTATCAGTTCATAGAGCAAAGGAGCCAGAGAAGGGAAAGATTGATGGTCCTATACATAAAATTAAAGCACCACCATCAAATCAGAGTATCATTGAAGGTATGATCTTCATAACTTTTAGTTTTTAACACTTTAACTACCAATGAAGACTTCAGTCCCTATTGCTGATGGTGTTTAAGAAATAATCTGCTTTCTATCGTGGTATATCGTTCAATAAACCACAGTTGTGAGTTATGAGGCGCAATAAATAATCCACGAAGGCGATCATAAGCCTGAGGGTTATTCATTGGGCCTCATAACTCACAACGTGGTTTATTGAACGATATACCATGATAGAAAGAAGATTATTTCGATTCTAACATGGCCAATTCTCAGTGAAAGGAAAACAGGTTCAAACTTACAGTGAAAACACGGATGAAAACCATGTTCCATTGAATAACTCACTCAGTGAATGACGTCACTCGATATAGAATGACGTCACTCTACATGGATTGTCGCAGATTTTACCATGTTTTCCTTGCACTGTGTTTATAGAGCCAAATTAGCGTGTCATGTTAGAATTATAAATAATAGACTGCATAGAGCATGAGCCTGATCTTAGATCAACACCATCCATTCCCTGATGCTATACTATGACCCAATTAATCTTTAATGGCAAGCAGGAATTGAACCAGGATTCCCTGACTACAACTTCAGTATCTCAGCATTGGCAGAGCCATGGAAGAACCTTTTTTTTCTGAATGAGTTTTGTTGATTTGTCCTTTGATAAGAGATCCTTCAGAACCCTAACGTGAATATGGCTGAAATAACTTTTTTAAAGTGGAAAAAAACACTATTCAGTCAGTTAATTAATCAATCCAATCAATCAATCAATCCAATCAACCAATCAATCAATCAATCAATCAACAAATCTGTGTATCAATCAACCAACCAACAACCAAACAGCCAACCAACCAGTCTTTGAAAATGGGTAATTCTGTTTATACCATTTTAAGATGAGTTTTTTCACAGAATACTGCTATCAGAAGTTCGTCATGTATGGAATACTGTTGTCCCGGTTGAAGCTTTTTGCTTGAAACAAATTTGTAGTACATAACTTTCAAGGCATACAAATGAAGTATTGATAGTAAGCATTAACTCTCTACATCACAGTCCTGAGTTTTAACGACCCAGAGGAAGAAGCCTTTTGAAAACATTTTAGGAAAAAGAGAAAATGCTGATAACCAGCATTTTCTCCTTTTCCCACAATGTTTTCTACCCTTCTCACATGTTTTAATTCTTGAGCCACATTTGTCATAATCTGCAAATGCTTTCAATTTGGTATAGCCTACAATTTTGTCATTTGCTGAAGATTTAACTCTGTATAAAATGATAAAACTTTAGACAGAGCCAGTTCAGAGGCAATTGCATACATTCAAATTTTATGTAGCCTGTAAGATGATTTTCATTCTTTTACATGCTAGAAAACATTGTTGGAAAAGGAGGAAATGCAATTTACCTGCAAATTCTCGTTTTCCAACAATTTTTTCAAAGACTTGTTTGTCAGGGTTGTTAAAATGTGACCTGTCACGCAAAAAGGGACCATCAGGGAATTTCGTACATCAGTTAGATAAAACAGATCAATGATAGTGGAGTGCAATTTAAGATGATAGTTAAAAAATAATTGTAAGCAAGGTAGATTGACTACTTTTTATACAGAAAATATCATAAGCAAAAGTGTCGACCCTGGTCAGACTGTGCAATTTGTGCTGTCTGACCGGGGTTGACAATCTTCGCAGTTCCAAGATGGCCCGTTTTTGTGTGACGGGTCACAAATAGGAGATGATTTAGTTAAGAATTACTCACATCTTATCTTATGTGAATCATATGGTCACATCTCATCATATGAATGAATGTGAACACACAGCGATAAATAAAGAAAATTGCGCTGTGCAAGCATTTTTTTTTTTTTCTACTATGCTGTTCAGTTGCTTTCCAAAATCATTGCCTATGCTTTGCATTGAGTCAAAGCTTTAATACCATGCAATAATTCTATGATCATGAGGAGGGTAGATTTTAGACTTTTCTATCTTGATCCGATTTCAAAAGATGTGGCAGAGCCAAATCATTTTGGGAATGTATTCCAGTTATACTTACACATAATAAATTCTCTCTTTCAGGTGAGCCAATCAGGGTCAAGATTGACCTAGAATTGATACCAGATCTTCCAGAACCAATAGTTAAATTCTACAAAGCTGGCCGTGAGCTCCGTGAGGACTCTCGTACAAAATTTGGTCTGAAAAACAACCAGGCCTTACTGCAGGTCCAGAAGTCAAGATTCACTGATGAAGCCAAGTATACATTAGCCCTGGAGCAGGAGGGTGTCATTGTAGACAAGGTTGTTTGGAGTGTGTTCATCAAAGGTAAATCTATTGTTAATCTCCTACCGCACATGCCTGACTTTAACTCTGTACCACACAAGGAAATTCTATGGCAGGCAGTCCAAACTGAAAGCACTACTTTTGACACCCCTGAGAAAGAAGCCTTTTGAAAACACTATGGGAAAGGGAGTAACCAACATTTTCTCCTTTTTCCACAATGTTTTCTACCCTTTCCATTTGTCGTCTGCAAATGCTTTCAATTTGGACCAGTCAATAAATTTGTCGTCTGGTAAAGTGATAAACCTTTTTCCAGACATCCAAGTTCTAAAATTTTCAAAATTAAGGCCCATATGCATTCAAGAATGACTCATTAATCATAAGCCTTATGGGCACATTACAAAGAAAAAGCAGACATAGCCAAAAAATCACACCTGGAAAGCATGAAATTTACATTTAGTTTTTACATTCTAAAGTTTGAATTTATTTCAGAACAAATGAAAAATATGCCAGTTTAGAAAACAATAATACCACTACACATAGCAGTTGTTATATATACATTATATATTACAATCAATCTAATGTAAAAATCAAGAAGTTTGTACAGATGAAAAGGCAACCCCAGAGGCCAAATTCAGAGTCACCATTATTTTCTCCTTTTCCATTAGTGTTTTCAAAACCCCTCTTCCTTAAAACTGTCTAAACTCTGGATTGTTGGGTGAAGGTTAAGAAAGAGTTAACCCTTTACCCCATAAGGCATTTCTATGGTATCTCTAATTGACCCTAAATTACAGCAAGGATGAAGCCATTTCTTATGTGTATATGACACCTTTGATAGCATAGAAAACATTGTGACAAAAGGTGAAATTGCTCGTCATGAGCAATTTCACTTTTTGCCACAATGTTTTGCAAAGGCTCCTACAAGCAATACATAGAAATGAGTATCTATGGAGTAAAGGGTTAAGAGTTAATACCTATTTTTCATGTGTATTGCAGATCCTAAAGATTCTGCTATGGATTTCAGATCACTTCTAAAACACAGGTAAGAAGCTGTGATGTATGGTACCTCCACTTTAACCATCTTTTACCAATCACCTTTCACACATTTCCTGAGGCAAATACATTTTTTCTGCATTTGCAGCAGACTAATTAATGTGAAAATAATGGCGCAGAAAGGAATTGTTCATACTTTGTGATTGCCCTTTTTTGTATTATGTTTCTACAAGTACATGTATATGTGTTTCAAATTTTAGACCATGTTGAATGATCCTTATTTTACAAGGATGTTTTCAAAATCATCAGCTTCAAATTCCTTTCAGGAGGGAAGGAGTTAACAGATATTTAAGGCCAAGTAAATGATATTGCTCTTTTCACATTCTACTTCCCAACATTATTTCGGTGGGTAAGTGCAAGACTACTGTAAATGCATATTCATTGTATATGTATATGCACTTTCAGTAGTCTTGCACTTACCCATCAGTTATTCCTGTCATGTTTGAAAACAAGACCCAAATCTGCAGATGGGAAAGCAGGATTATTTAGTTAACCCTTTACCACACAATCCCTATTTTTGACGACCCTGAGGTGGAAGCCTTTTGAAAACATTGTGGGAAAAAGAAGAAAATGCTGGTAACCAGCATTTTCTCCTTTTCCCAAAATGTTTTTTTACCCTTTCCAAATCAAATTTCATTGTTTCAGTCACATTTATTTTGTTGTCTGAAAATACTTTCAATTTGGACTAGTCTGAAATTTTGCAATTCACTAGAGTTCTGTAGAAATCAAATGAAATGCAGCAGAATTGTTGTAAATTGGTGCTATTGTGCAAAACTTGAAATCTTTGCAAAAGGTTGACATGCAGCTGCTGCTGTTGTCTTATAACACATCTGACCAGCTCATGTCCTTGAAAATCTAACTTGGAAAGTTTAAAAGAAATCATACTCATTTGGAATTGTCGGCTGCTTATGTTAAACACAAAAAAATTGAATACATATTTTTCTCTGTTTTATGTTGGCTAAAACATGTGTGAAATGTAATTTCAGTCCTTTTTCCTTTAAACTAACAGTTTTTTTTACCTTCAATTGATGAGCCCCTTGTTTAGCATTGCAATTATAGCAAATTGCCAGCTGCAGCAATATTCACGCATTCGGCTATTAAAGAACATGGTATTTTGTGTAGAAAAAAGCAGAGGAGCGCAATTATAGGGCTAGCAAACACCATGTTCATGCTCAGTTTATACTTTTTTTTCACTGTAAGGCTTAAAGCTTTTCACAGTAAATTTTGAAATATACCTATAAGTGATATAAATGTATTTCCATGTTTTATGAAGTAAAACTTTGCTTGCTATTCATTCCAGGGGCAAAAACAGGTAAACTTGAAGCTGTTGCATAAGCTATTATATACAAATGAATTTTGTTTGTTTGTACTCTTATCAAGGCAAAACATTATTTACTTCTTTATCTTTGGTGTAAGATAGTATTTACTATGGTGACAAATAATGGCAGTAAATAATATGTTGCATTAGCTTTAACAACCAATAGGATTTGAGTGAAGAACTTAAACATGTTGTACATTGATACCCAAATATTTCTCTTTTTCTGTGTTGCTTGTCTATCAAGAAGTATTCTTGCACAAGGGAAGTTTAGCTTGTCATAACTCATTATTTAAAGACATAACTTCTTTGTATGAAGATTTTGACATGAATTAGAATAAAATACTATAGTGATGACCCCTGGAGTGCTGAAAAAAACTTCATATAGTCAGTTAGGGGAAAAAAACTTATTTCAAGGATGTTCCTGCCAAGAATATCGTAACAAAAGGGACAGTGTAGATCAAAATTCATACTGCAGGTTTTGTGCATGCTGATCTTAATCTACACTGATTTTAAAGGCTACAATACTCTACAGGTTGAATTCTCAACCATAGATTGTTTTACAACCTCTAATGATCTGTAAATAAATATGAAGAAATCCTAAGTTTTATGATATTTTGAGATATTCGACTTGAAATTGGTTTGGAAGTATCATAGATAGGTGCAAAGAGTACTTGCTATTTTTAGCATCCTTTTAAGTATCTCTAGTGTTCCTAGCAAGAGAAATATACCAAGATCTGACTTAAGAACAGTACAGTTTGGTTCTGATCTTTCAACACTATTAATAACCATTAGAGCACCAATCAAATCATATATTGTAGGTCTTAAAATAATCAAATAATTGCAATTTCATGGTAGATTAAAGATCAGTCTGCACATCTTGTGTTGTTTATATCTTAATCTACCTTAACCCTGAAACATTTATAGTTGGGAAAGGCACTTTCAGAGCTAAAACTTGACTAGTTACTGGTTTTAAAGCAATTAATGTAATCATGAACAGTGGATGAATTTGTTGAAGACTTTAATACATATCAATGATGGCACCAAAGTCTGCCAAAAAGGCGCCTTGCGTTGCTGCGGCGTTTTAGCAAAAGCCACATTTTTTCTCTGATAGAGACTTTTTTTGTTGAATTCCACTAATCACATGTATTAGATTCCTTCTCTTTTGTTTCGGCCAACTTTTAGCTCATCTGAGCACAAAATGCTTGAAGATGAGCCAAAGTGATACCCATGTGTCTGTTGTCCATTTTAGTTCTCAATGTTTACCATGTTACTACTCTAGAGGCAATATTTTTCGCCCAAGTCATCAAGAAAGATACAAACTTTTCCTAGATAATGACTTGGTAAGAGGATAATCTTTTCAGATGTTTTAAATGTAAATTTATTTAATTAACAGTCATGATCTCTCTTATACAAATACAGTCAAACTTGTATTAAGAGAAGTGAGAAAAAGGTCTCTTACAACAGGTAGTCTTTTAATATTTACAATTAAGTTTTTTCTAAAGACATGGAAAATCAAATCAGTGGTCCCTTTAACCTTTTACCCCATAAGGCATTTCTATGATGTCTCTAATTGACCTTAAATAACAGCAAGGATGAAGCTTTTTCTTATGTGTATATGACACCTTTTGATAGTGTAGAAAACATTGTGGCAAAAGGTGAAATTGCTCATGACGAGCAATTTCACCTTTTGACACAATGTTTTCCAAAGGGCCCTACAAGTAATGTGTAGAAATGAGTATCTGTGGAGTAAAGGGTTAAGTGGTTTTATACAGGTGGTCTTTAAGACAGGTTCATCTGTACAAATACTGTCACAAGTTTAGTTCTAACCTGATGTCATTGCTTTCAGGTGAGTGATTCAGAACTCAGAGGATCCTCTTGTTAGACATAGACATATGTACTCAGTTATATATATATAATGCACAATCCATATGTATCAATATTTATTTGCTTTGTTATATGGTTGTATAAAATTGCTGTGGCCAGTACTTTGAAACAGGAGTGGGGAGGGTGAGGGGGAGGGGGGGGGGGGGAAATATGGCCTGTCAAGTTCACTGCCAATAATTTATAAGGCCACCTCTTTTTGAGATACATTGAAAAAAAAAAGCAATGAATTTTATTACTGAGCATTGGATGGGAAATGGGTAGAAAGGCTTTTAAAACAGAGTAATGTAACACTGGGTGCCTGTACTATAACCTGTACAAAGCTGCTTTTGCCACAGAGAAATTTGCATTCCTGAAATATCTGATGTTTGATGTATATTACATATATATATATAAGTTCATAATCTGTCTGTGAAGATGAACCAAGTTATGACACAAACCGAATCTAAAATGATAAATATTGGTTATTCATTGCCAAAAAAGAGGTGCACCCAGAGATTACATGCTGTGCTCTACACTACTTGTTGATATATTGTTAAGCCAAGGATTTGGGGGTTGCTCTTATGTGAGAAGAAGAAAATGAAATACATGCACTACTTATGTAAGATTTAGTTAGAGAAAGTGTGTAGAAAAATCAGCATTTCCAACTATATCTAGCATGACAAGAACTAGCTTCTAGACCATGATAATGCTTTTACATATTTATTGACATAGTAGTTAGAATTGTATTTTATGTTTGAAAATCTATCTATATAATAGCCAAGCTTTGACAAATGGGAGCTTCTTGGATCTTTATAACAGGGCTTTATTTTACGAAAGCAGTAACATAATTCTGGATTCAAAAAGTCCATTAACTCTTACCAAACAACAAAAATGTAGGCTCTTCAAAATTGAAAGCATTAGCAGACAACAAGTAAGATATAGTTAGAAAATTGAAATCTGTTTTGGGAAGGGTTGAAAACATTGTGGGGAAAGGAGAAAATGCTGGTTACTAGCATTTTCTCCTTTTCCCACAATGTTTTCTAAAGGCTTCTTTCTCAGGGGCGTCAAAAGTAGGGATTGTTTGGTAATGGGTTAAGTCTGATAATTGAGTGGTGATAGACCAGTCCTTGAATATACAAAAAAATTTACAAATAGTTAAAAGTTTCAGCCCATGACAGCTTGTGCAGGCTGACACGGATTAATACTTTTTTTGCAGATGCATTAAGCCCCCTTTTCACAGAGTATGGCTCAGTTAATTATTCATCCCTGTAGAAATAGAATTTTTGTATCACTATAATCTCTTCTCATCCTTTACCAAAAGAAGACATATTTTTGTGACTCTTAGAATGTTGGCCTGTGAAATTATTATAAGAGAAGGATAAAATGATGAAAATCAGCAATTTCTGCCTTTCCTCTTTGTTCTTTACCTTTTCAAAGAAATATTCCATCATTTTAGCTGAATTCAAAATGTTCTCTTTCAATGTGGACCAAGTCAAAGTCTAAAAATTTTAGGTAAAAGTTACGTTAAAATGATTTTTGTCTTACTTCTAAATGTTGTCTGTTATGTTCATTTGGCATTCCAAGGTTTGAGACTCACTTTAACCCATTACCACACAATCTGTACTTTTGATGCCCCTGAGAAAGAAGCCTTTTGAAAACAATGTAGGAAAAGGAGAAAATGCTGGTAACCAGCATTTTCTCCTTTTCCTACAGTGTTTTCTACCCTTCCCAGAACAAATTTCAATTTTTCAGTCGCCTTTATTTTGTCGTCTGCAAATGCTTGCAATTTGAACCAGTCTAAAATTTTGTTGTATGGTAATGGGTTAAAGGTTTTTTTTTAACCTATTTGGTGCCATAGGCAGAAACAGTGGCACAGATCAAGATGAGACTGCACAGAAGTTGTTGAAAAGGAGGTCAAGTTTATTCATTTGCCTCTAAAAGAGTTCAATTCCATTCTAAAAATCTTACAGAATTTCTTTTTAGAGTGTCTTAGAACTTGAAACCACTGAAATAAATTTCTTTGGTCTGCTTCCTGTAGTTAATTCTGGTCTTTGTTTATATTCTGTTATGATAATTTTTTCCACTTATACCAGGAGAGTTCAACATGCCCTGTTGTTTTCATATAGATTTATTCAGTTGGTATGCCTTACAGTAATCTCAAATATTTTTCGTAGTGGATAAGATTCTCAATATAACCTGGTTTTTGCTTCATGTACATGTAAGTAGCTTTCCTGATATAAATGATGCACTTGTTTGTTTATAGGAAATTGTGTATTGCAAATTTATATAATTTTGTATCAGGTAGAAAGTAATGAATGATTTAAGACTTAATTATTAGTTAAACATGTATCTCTTTTTGTCCTTTTGAATAATTTTGTTTTCTATTTTTGCACTTAATTTTCATACTGATTTTGACCCTTTTACTAGATTGAAAAGATTTTTGACTTAATGTAATTAAAAGTATCTGCAGACCAGAACTTAAATGTGGTACAAAATGATTTAATTTGTCCTTGAAAGCATGGAAAATATTGTGGGAAAATGAGAAAAACACACCTCGACAAAATTGTGTCTTCATCTTGCAGTGATATTTATAGCTCATGAAAAAAAGTAAATTATTTACATTGTAGTGAAACAGTCAAAGTCAGGTAAAAGATACCAGATTATCTGATAGCATTGAGCATAAAGCCTTTTTTCAGAGCATTAGGGCTGCAAATGAAAGTATTATTTGTAATTCGTCTCCTGTTGCTACTGCTGCTGCATTGCGGTTCTGCCAGCCTGCAATTAACTGAGAAATCAAGAGTGCAGTTTTGTACCATGTTGATAAGAAAATTGTTTGTGTTATGAATTGTACTGTAATTATGCTCAAAACTTGAATAGTTTAAATTTACATAATTGTCTTTATTTTTATTTTTTTTATTATTGTCCTTGTTAGTTTGCAGAAATGCTGCAAATATAACTTTAAAAATAATTTGCATACATACTGGTAATTTACTAGGCACTTATATTATCTGTATCCATATAGGAGAATGAATTTTTACACCAGAGAATGAGAACCAAAATTAATGATTGCAATATCAAGGCTGTATTAGCTAGATTGTCTTTCAAAATGCAACTGCATACCTGTACCGAATGAAAAAAAAAAGTAATTGGTCCAGGTTGAAAGCATCTGCAGATCAGAGTTTGTCTTTGGTAGGATAGAAAATATCGTTGAAAAGGAGAGAACGCTGGCTACCATCAATCATTGATGGATAATTAAAACTGCCCCTACATTTTAAGCCCAAAGATAAGATTGAGCTGGTTCACTGCCCATGAAAATTAATAAGTCTTGTTTCACAATGTATTGTCTTGTTTTAATATTTCTAGGGAAGGTAAAGGAAAGAAAGATGAAGAAGAAGATATAGATTGGGGAACATTAAAACCAGGTATGGTCTTTGCTTATCATTTCATGTTGTTTATCTACATTCACATTTTTCTATAGTGAAATTTAAGAGTAAATAATGATATTTTAATGAAAGTTGTTAGGCAGCTACCTGGGTTGCCAAATTCTATAATTTAGCAGCCTGTAGTAATACTGATCATTAAAAGTAACAAATCATTGCCTCATAATGCTTTGGTCATATTATTCCATGAAGATAAAAGTTTGATGTCAAAGAGATTCATGCAATATATATCAAACATTTTAATGAAAGGTCTGTAGGTTAACCTTTCGCTTTACTTACTTAGTAGTGATTTAATGACATAGGACATAATCTGAAAGATAGGAGGAGGTGCTAGAGCATTAATTTGTCTTAACGCTTTACCAAACAACTTCTGGTTTTTACAACCGTAAGATAGAAGGCCTTTAAAAACATTGTGAGAAAAGGAGAAAATACTGGTAACCAGCATTTTCAATTTTCCCACAATTGTTTCTACCCTACTGGAAACAAATTTCAATGTTTGAGTTGCATTTACCTTGTCATCTGCAAATGCCTTGAATTTGGACCAGTCTAAAATTTTGTTGTTTGGTAAAGGGTTAACTGTTTACAATCCCAAGTTTTAAAGACTGGGTAGAAGGACAATTTTTTAAAACATTGTTGGAAATTAGGAATATACATGTAATGTTAGCAGCATTTACTGCTCATCCCACAATGCCTCACCATTTTAAAGACAAACCCCAATATTTGAGCAGTATTTGATTTGGCATTTGCAAATGCTCAAATCTGGATAAGTCTAAAATTTTGTCATTGTTATAGATTTAAATCATGCAGATGAAAAAGGAAAATGACAAAAAAGTAAACCCCAACATTAACTAGCCAACTCCATTTATGTAAATAAGAAACCGAATACAATATTTCACACAAAGTGATCACATTCTATAATCTTTACAATGCTATAGTACAACAGGTTAAAATGGAATTAAAACCAGTTGAAAAGAAAAAGGCAGGTAAGGTAACCACAGCAACAAAAACCATCTACACAGCCCTTTCTTAACAAAAAGTCAATCAATTATATAAACACACTACAGAGAAAAAAAATTAACATTTTTTATTTACTTTCATTTTTTTCCTAACTATGCTTTCATTATACACAAACAAAAACCTTATTTTTACAGATTAAAAAGCCTTTATTTAAGAACATAACCCTATGAAATGTAGAAATTATTTTTTCGTGCTTTTGTGTTCTTTTCTTTCAACCCAATTACTGTAGATTTGTAATTTTGAAAGCCCAGACCAAGGTAACTAGCTTTTAAAAAGATTGTGGGAAAATAAGCAATTGTTTGCAAATAGCTATAGATTCTTTTCCCTCAATATTTTTCATGTCATTGACATACTATGTATTTTAATCCTTCAAATATTTTTCTTTTTGGTCTCTTGATTATATGTCGCAAAACAGCCTTACGGTATTGGGTTAAATATAAACAGCACTTTTCTATTATCATCCTTCAGCACTTAACCATTAACTGATTCACGAATTATGTTATACTTATGCTGCAAAATCTGCAATCTTTTACCTAATTATCTCTGATTTCTATGTCCCAGAGGAAGGAGGCTTTTGAAAAGAACAATGTGGGAAAAAGTGAAAATGCTGGTGACCAACATTTTCTGCTTTCCCTACAGTGTTTTATACATCCTCAAAGAAAAACTGACGATTTAAGCTAAGGTAAATTTGTTGACTGCAAATACATTCAATAATAGACAAGTCAAACAATTTTGTCATCTGGTAAAAGATTATGCACAATTGGTGTTTTGATTACCAAAAGAGATGTCCATGGTCACAAAATTTGTCTTTTCGGAGTTAGCATTACATGTAGGAACCACCTTTCATAATTATGTCACCTGTCATGTGTCCTGGGCTCGTATTCACCAACCCATTCCTAAGAACGTTCTTTGTCTTATTCTCCAGAATTTTCTACATTTGTATGTAACACAACTTCTGATTGGCTAAACCATTCAGTTTAGCCAATCAGAAGTTGTGTTACTTACAAATTTAGAAAACCTTGGAGAATAAGAACTAAGAGTATTCTCAAGGATGGTTAGTGAATAGGGGCCCTGGTAGTTTCCAAAGACAGATCAAATATTACGTCAAATTCATTTGTCCATTTATGTCATGGGACGCATTTTGTGCTACAGACTATTTCATGCACCAATGAACAATCAAGTTTCTACCTTCTCCGGTGCTTTGAAATGGTTACAGATGTGAAATGACAAGGGAAACTGCATTACAACCTATGTATAAGTCAGGGAGACATAATGAAAAGTGATATCCTATGTGAAATCAACATGACTGTCAAGGAATTACTTTTCAAGAAGTATTCAAATATTTCGGAATGTATTATTTTAAACACAAAATTAAGATCTGCATTGGTCTCATAGGACACATAATTTTAGTGAACAACCATAATTTATACAGCACTATTTACCAGTAATAGCACCACTCTACACTTGCCCGCCAGCTGCGCATGTAAGCCATGCAGCAACTTGCCATTATTGCCCTGCTGTGTTGTTGCCATTTTATGTGAAAGTTGTCTCTGTCTGAGGACTTTTGTGATATTTTTGAAATGGGAGAATATTCATGAATAGATACATGTGCATAAAGTAGAGACTTGTCTTTAATTATAAACAGATAGATAATATGGTAAGGGATCTTAGTGTAAAGAAAAGGGGGTGGTGCATTTTGATTTAAAAAAGAATTCATCAAAAGCAGTAAATCTGTTTTACTTTACAACAATCTGTATCATTAGATGCAAGATTCATTGTCAAAGTGTAGACAAACATTTTCCAGAAACTTTCATAAACCATCAAAGTTGGATTCAGGGATATTCTCTCATGAACCATAGATTACCAAGATAATAATTTTCTTTTACAGGTAAATTTTTATAAGACATGCTCTATGGAAAGGGAGTTTAAAGTGTGCAGGCTGACATGACTCAAAACTCATTGCTTTTTAAAAAAAATCTGCATGTTCAGGGACCATTCTACCCTATGTTTCAGTCAGTTTTCCAACAGAATGGACCTTATAGATCTATATAAATTATGCTTGGCACAATGCATCAATGAGATGCATCAAACTCTCTATCTAAGAGCATAGCTTTTTTTTTGAAGGATATGATTGTTTTCAAAGCAAACATTTCCTTCAAATGTTACTCTCTTCCCCTCTGTCACAATAAAACTGACTGAAACTGTTTAATTACATAAAAAGTGACAGCAAAACAAAATTTAGCATACTTTAAAAGGGTGTTTCAAGATTTTGGTTAGATCTTTAAAATGCAGTCAAACTCTAAGATACATGTAACACCTTTTCTGCCCAGTTTCTCTATGCTTGCAAAGAAATTTTGTTGTATTTATCTTTGTTTCACCAGAATTTTTTTTTATGGCAGAGAACCTTAATGATGTCTCTTTCAAGTTATAAACAAACGACTTTGTGAAGATATACTGATTCAGAAAAGTGTTCAGAATTTTTTTATAAAAGCAAATTTATTTGAAAAATATAGAAAATTTATGCTTTGGTCAAGTATTATGAAAAAGTTCATAAAATATCAGTAGATTATTTGTTTTTTATCTCCATGGTTAAGGAAAGCCATGTCTTTTGTTCACACTAAACACTGAAAAATGTTGAAAGAAAGAATGACCCACTACCAACTTACCTGTGAAAGTGGGTCAAGAAATAAACTTAAGAAAAGAGTAGGCAGGGTAGTATTACTTTACTTTTTAGCTTACCTGAGCACAACATGCTCAAAGGGAGCTTTTAGGATCACCTAGTGTCGTGCATCACCAATCATGTGTCATCAACAATTCATTACAAAAATCAACTTCTCTAAAAACAATTTGGACGAAACTTGGATGGAATGTTCCTTGGGAGGTCCTCTTTAAAAAGTGTGCACAGAATTTGATTCCATCAAAAGCTGTGGTTTCCATGGCAACCAAATGGAAATTTTCCAGGAAATTCTTTAAAAATTTTCTCCTGTGAAACAGCTGGTCAGATTTTGAAATAATTTCACACAGATGTTCCTTTGGCGACCCTTTTCAAAAGATGATCTTGAAATTTTGATCCACCAAGAAACATGGATCTGGTGAATGGGGGCTGCTTGCACTATACAGAAATGAAGAAATTCTTAAAAATTCTTCCTCTCTGCAACAGTTGCTCAGATTTTGAAATATTTTCACAGAGATTTTTTGGGGTGCCCTTTTCAAAAATGTTTGGGAAATTTTGATCCATCAAGAAACATGGCTCTGGTGAATGGGGGCTTCTTGCACTAAACAGACATGAAGAAATTCATAAAAATTCTTCTTCTCTGAAATGGCTGGTCAGACTTCGAAATAATTTCAAAGAGATGTTCCTTTGATGATATTTTTCAAAAGTTGTTTGCGAAATTTTGATCTGTCAAGAAACATGGCTCCAGTGAACGGGGGCTACTTGCACTATTCTGAAAAATACTTCTCTGAGACGGTTGGTCAGATTTTGAAATAATTTCAAAGAGATGTTCCTTTGATGACACTTTTCAAAAAATGGTTGTGAAATTTTGATCTGTCAAGAAACATAACTGGTGAATGCAGCCTACTTGCACCATATGGCCATGAAGAAATTCTGAAAAATTCTTCATCTCTGAAATGGTTGGTCAGATTTTGAAATAATTTCACAGAAATGTTCCTTTAATGACGTTTGTCAAAAGTTGTTTACAAAATGCTGATTTGTCCAGAAACAAGGCTGTGGTGAATGGGAGCGACTTGCACCATGAAGAAATTCTTTAAAATTATTCTTCTCTGAAACGGCTGATCAGATTTTTAGCTCACCTGAGCACAACGTGCTCAAGGGGAGCTTTTAGGGTTACTGGGTGTCCGTCATCAACAATTCTTTAACCATCAACTCCTCCTAAACCGCTGGGCCAATTTGGACCAAACTTGGCAGGAATATTCCTTGGGAGGTCCTCTTTTAAAATTGTTCACAGAATTTGATTCCGTCAAAAACTCTGGTTGCCATGGCAACCAAATGGAATTTTTTAGCAAATTCTTTAAAAATCTTCTCCTCTGAAACCACTGGTCGGATTTTGAAATTATTTCACAGATATGTTCCTTGGGTGACCCTTTTGAAAAAGTTGTTCGTGAAATTTTGATCCGTCAAAAATTGTGGCTCTGGTGAATGGGGGCTACTTGCACTATACAGAAATGAAGGAATTCTTTAAAAATCTTCTCCTCTGAAACCGCTGGTCGGATTTTGAAATAATTTCACAGATATGTTCCTTGGGTGACCCTTTTCAAAAATTGTTCGTTAAATTTTGATCCGTCAAAAAATGTGGCTCTAGTGAATGGGGGCTAGTTGCACTATACAGAAATGAAGGAATTCTCAAAAAATCTTCTTCTCTGAAACCGCTGGTCAGATTTTGAAATAATTTCACAGAGTTGTTCCTTGGGTGACCCTTTTCAAAAATTGTTCGGGAAATTTTGATTGGTCAAGAAAAACATGGCTCTGGTGAATGGGGGCTACTTGCACTATACAGAAATGAGTAAATTCTTAAAAATTTCTCTTCTCTGAAACCGCTGGTCAGATTTTGAAATTCACAGAGTTGTTCCTTGGGTGATCCTTTTCAAAAATTAAGGTGAATGTAGCCCCTACTTGCACTATAAGGAAATGAGGAAATTCTTAAAAAATTTTCTTCTCTGAAACCGCTGGTCAGATTTTGAAATCATTTCTCAGGGATGTTCCTTGGGTGACCCTTTTCAAAAAGTGTGTGCGAAATTTTGATTGGTCAAAAAACATGGCTCTGGTGAATGGGGGCTACTTGCACTATAGGGAAATGAGGAAATTCTTAAAAAATTTTCTTCTCTGAAACCGCTGGTCAGATTTTGAAATAATTTCTCAGGGATGTTCCTTGGGTGACCCTTTTCAAAAAGTGTGTGCGAAATTTTGATTGGTCAAGAAACATGGCTCTGGTGAATGGGGGCTACTTGCACTATATGGAAATGAAGAAATTCTTGAAAATTCTTCTTCTTTGAAACCCCTAGTCAGATTTTAAAATAATTTTACAGAGATGTTCCTGGGGTGATCCTTGCTTTTGTGAATGGGGGCTACTTGCGCTATATGGACATGATGAAATTCTTGCAAATTCTCTTTCTCTGAAACCCCGGTCAGATTTTAAAAGAAATTTTCCAAAATGTACCTTGGGTGACCCTATTCAAAACTTGTTCGTAAATTTTGATCCATCAAGAAACATGGCTCTCGTGGATGGGGGATACTTGCTCTTATACAGAAATGAAGAATTCTTAAAAATTCTTCTTTTTGAAACTGATGGTCAGATTTCGAAATTAATTTTACAGGTGACCTTTTGAAAATTGCTTAGCAAAATTATAAATTTGGTTCCAATGTTTCAATACCTCAAAAAAAAAAATAGGCTTATGTCATTTCAAAAATTCAGGTGAGCGATCCAGGGCCATCTTGGCCCTCTTGTTAAATGAATTTACCCAAATGTTTCTTGGCTGACTCTTTTCAAAAAGTGTTCAAGAAATTTGATCCATGAAGAAACATGGCTTTGATGGCTGTGGGCTATTTACACTAAACAGGCGTGAAGAAATTCTTAAAAATTCTTCTTCTCTGAAATGGCTGATCAGGTTTTGATTGGCTATGGTCCTCTCAAAAATTCAGGTGAGTGATCCAGGGCCATCTTGTACCTCTTGTTTACAATTAGAGTGGTGCAATTTATTATCATTTAAGATAAAAAACATGTCCAACAGAGGCAGGCAAGGAGATATCATGATAACTGGAAAGAAAGATAACATAACTCACTGCAAGCAAAAAGTTTCAATGCAGAGTTGATCCATAATCGTAAAGGCTGGTGATAGACCAAACAGGAACTGGAACTTGTGATAAAATTTATACATACTGTAGGCAAATGCTACCACTGACATGATTTTGTATAGAAAACATGGGAGAAAAATCAATTTCTTGTTACTAGCAATTATTTTTTTATTCCACAGTGTTTTCCAACACTGTTAACAGCAGGTTTTGTACATTAATGGCTTAACTCTTTACCATACAACAAAATTTTAGACTTGTCCAAATTGAAAGCATTTGCTGATGACAATTTCAATCTGGCCAATATGAAATGATTTTTCTTTGATAGGGCAGAAAACATTGTGGGAAAAGGAGAAAATGATGGTTTTCAGCATTTTCTCCTTTTTCCACAATGTTTTCAAAAGCCTTCCCTTTTAGGGGTGTTAAAAGTCATCATTGTGTGGTAAAGGATTAAGCAAACCTTTAACATTTTATGATTTCAGATGAACCACCAGTTGCCCCTAGTAGGTGTTTACTGTGGTGGATTATAGGAAATGAGTTTTTGTGACATGCTAAGATAGAAATAATGAAACCAAATATTTGGATCTTACTAAAGGCTGCAAAAATAAATGATAAACTTCATCTTACTTTCATTGTATGACTGGAAGAAAAATGAATGGATAAACTTTTATTACACATGCAATAAGGTATGGAAACACTTTGTTTTCCAGAAATGTTGCTGTCAGAATTAGCACATGTCGCCACAATTTTCTGTTCTGGTAATTACTTTCATAAGATACCCCAGAGATACAAACTTTTTACCTTTAAAAAGGTGAAAACACTCGTTTTCATTTAATATATCTACTCGGTAGCTTTTTCTTGAATTTTATGTAAGAAAGGGCAAAATTAAAGACTCTCTGTTCAATTCATAACAAAAAACAAAAAGAGACAACAAATTTAGATTGTTTGATTGTTATGTCACAAAAACATCATTACAGTGCTGTTAGAGACGAGTATATTTGTTGTAATGAGATCTTGTATCTTGAGATATGAATAGAGTTCAAAGTCAAGAGAACAATGGATGGTAGTTTCAAAATATCTTCATCTAGCAATATTCTACAGTGGTTTTTGTCTAACTATAAGATACTCTGACCAAAACAGCACTGAAAGTTATTTTATTTTCTTTTTTCAAAGACATTGTGAGACAAGAAGAAAGAAATAAAGAGATTTCAGATATCTCACAAATGACTACAATTTATGCTTAAGTTGAAGGTACACATTGTGTAAAGTATGATCTTGATCTACAGTATCTGCAAAAGCAACCAAAGGTGTGACTAGCTTTCCACTGTTTGGTACATGTACACTCAACAGAATGCTTTTATCAGGTAAAGACAGTTTAGGTCTACAGTCACATTGCATAAAATGTAGTGAGATCTTGATGTACACAGTCTCTGATATTATTGCTGCCAGAAGCATGTTCAAGGTAAAGTGATGTGAACTGTTCATTTAGATAGACCTTGTGTCAATTTGACCTAGGTAAGGATTGCTGTAAAAAAAATGAAAGAACTAATGGACCAGACTCTGTGAAAAGGAGGTTTACGCATCTGCAAAAAGTATCAACCCAATTTTGTTAGCCTCTGCAGGCCCCACAGACTATTATCTGTAGGGACTTTGTTTTGGTCAAAAGAACAATCATAGTCAATTTTGGATCTATGGATTGATAATTAGTATTTTTTTTTGGGGGGGGGGGTTCGTAACTTCTGTGGTACATTACACATTAGGAAAAGGCATTACACCCCTTTTTGCCAGACTACCACTCAATATATTGCCCTTGACTTTGAATACACAATTTTCACAGTAGATACATAATGTTGACTAATATTTCATCAATGTTAGAATAATATTGCAAAGACCTTTTGGAAAAAAAGATGGTAAAATTTTTGCAGCAAATATTTTGCTAATTCATTAGCAAAAGGTTTTTTTTTGGTACATTTTGTATCTTCAAAGTTATGTACCAAAGAGTTGAGACATCATGAAAGAAATTCACTTACCAATATTAGGCAATGTTTTTAATTGCTCTGTTACTGTTCTTTTCTTTTTAAATTTTCAGTGATTATTTCTGTCAGTGGTAGGATAGAAAACATTGTAGAAAAAGGAGAAAATGCTGGTTACCAGCATTTTCTCCTTTCCCCCCAGTGTTTTCGTAAACCCTCTCTCTTTCAAGGTGGTTAAGAGTTGAGATAGTGTGGTGAAGAATAAATTCACTGAATTCCTTACCTTTCATTTTACATTTATTTGAAAAAAAGTCTGAAAATGTATGTTCATGTGTAGAACAATTTTAGAAAGAGTGTTGGTCACTTTGATGGGATATTCATAGTGAAATATTATAGAATATTTTGATTAATTTCTGTATTTCATCAGTGACTTTACATGCATCTCTTGTTTTAGAAGTCGTAACAAAAAATTAAGAAATAAAAATACTTCTGCAGAAAAGTTATCATGGAAAATGAAAGGGGAAAAAAAAAATCTTCAAAATATGAAGAGTATTATTATTTCTGGCAATTTCACAACTAAAACTACTTTTGCTGTCAGTTTGGATCAAGATCAGACTGCACAAAAATGCCTTGTAATGTTTAATCTACACTGCCTACCTAGCTTAACCCTTTACCAAATAATCCCTAGTTTTTACGACACTGAGATAGAAGCCTTTTGAAAAAAAATTGTGGGAAAAGGAGAAAATGCTGGTAACCAACATGCTCTCCTTTTCCCACAATGTTTTCTACCCTGCTGGTAACAAATTTAAATTTTTGAGTAAGGTTTATTTTGTTGTCTGAAAGTGCTTTCAAATTGGACCAGTCTAAAATTTTGTTGTTTGGTAAAGAGTTATACTCTATAGACAAAAGCAGCCATCAAATTACAATCGTTTAGATCTTATTTCTAGACAGACAATATTTTTTTGGTTAATTTGGTGTTCGATGGGTTTACTAATAAGACTTGTATGTAACACATAAAAAATAACAAATAGTGATCTTGACAGAAATGATCTAGTCACTGCACTTCAATTTTAAAAATTACTATGTACTAGGGCTATCTACTCAAGCTAGTTCATCATGTAATTCTACTGTTTGGGGCTATCACATGTATATTTATATTCAAGAAAATGAGGTCACTGATGAATACATTTTATATATGTAATTCATTAGGCAGCTGCTGCCATTGCTGTGCTAGTCTATGTAACCTTATCCCTTTTGTATATTTTCTTTTTAGAATGTATCTCTACTTGCCATCTCTTTTTCTTAATTCTTTACCAAACGAAAACATTTTGGACAAGTCCAAATAGAAAGCATTTGCAGACAACAAAATATATGTGAATCAGTAATTAAAATTTGATTTGGAAAAAGAAGAAAATGTTGGTTACCAGCATTTTCTTCTTTTCCACAACATTTTCAACGGCTTTCAAAGGCTTTTTTACTCAGGGTTGTTAAAAGTTGAGATTGTGTGGTAAATTAGTTAAATCACACTGGCTTATCCCATCAGTTGAAGTTGTAATTATTCATTTTAGTAAATTTATGATTAAAAATCAGCTACACTTGGCTGTTGTACTGATTCAACATTTGGCACGTAACCATTTACCAAACAATCATGTGTAAAAACCACATTGGGAGAAAAGCTTTTGAAAACATGTTGGCGAAAGGTTGGTAACAAGTATTGCCTCATTTGCCTATGGTATTTGAAACAATCTAGACTGATTTAAGTCTTGAGGTTTGGTAAAGTTGAAGACAACATTTTCTTTTTTCATAATAAACCACGACAGACCGAATTAAAACAAAATAAATTGTCCTAATCCAGTAGAGCATGAGGGATAAGGTTACGAGCATTGCTTGCTTTGGACAAATTTTTGTCATGCTAAAAGTATGCGGTTATGTAATAGAGGCATTAGAAGTCTACCAATGCTAATACAGTATGCAGCAAGCAGCGTTTGCAGTAGAATTATGTAGAATGGTTTTCAATTCATGTTCTAACATTTATTTCTTCTCATGTAAACCATGTAAGGCTACAATAATTTTGATAATACTTACGGTTGTGAATTATGTACTTTTTGTTGAACTAAATTAAAGGAAAACATTTAAAGTTTTACTGCTACCAAGTTGGATGGACTCTCTGTGAGTTGGTATAAATGACTTTCATGCCTTTTTCAAGAATGTTTTAACTTTGATATTTCCAAATTGAACAAGTGAAAAGAAAAATTTACTTAGTACTTTGCAGGATCAAAAGCAGTGATTGTCCAAAGGGGAAACTCAACCAAATATCCAGCTTGACTTAACTCTTTGCCACATGATCCTCTTTTTTAATGACCTTGGGAAAGAAAGCCTTTTGAGAACATTGTGGGAAAAGCCACAATGTTTTCTATCCTTTCCAAATTAAAGTTCAATTTTTTATTTACATTTATTTTGTTGTCTGCAAATGCTTTCAGTTTGGACTAGTCCAAAATTTTGTCGTGTGGTAAAGAGTTAGCTATTGAGTTAGAGTTGGACCTGGTATACTTTATCATGCAATTATTAGATTTTCATTAATTGAAATTGTAATTTGTCATCATAGCAATGATATTTAAGCTACATGTGTGTACAGCTGCTTATCGCCTTTGCCAGCGCACTGCAAGCTCATAGGAAAACACTGTACAACTACCATACATTGATTACTGGAAAACTGCTAACACACTGTGCACAATCACCTCAGTAACAAATATATGGGCACTAGATATATATGTAGGAATTAAGCAGCTGAGATTGAACATGACTATACATGTCATCATGCAGAGATACAGATGAATTGGGTAGCTTCATTCTGAGTATACCTTTTTCTTGATTTATATCCATGTTGTGGATACTCAGTGGAATGTTGTTTATGCATACATTCAAAAGTGTACGAAGGAAAAATGGTGTTTAGGATGAAAATGAAATTATTAAAGAAATACACCAAAAATCTGTAGCTCTGTACTATAAAGGGTAGATTGCATTGCATTTAGTATCATGCTATTACTAGTATATTTCATTTACAGTACTTTCTAAATCACAGAATATTATTGTAATCAGGTAATAGAGTAGGCTAATTGAAACCATGATAAAATATGGTAAAACTTTTTCAAGACATAATAATGTTGTTTTCAGATTTAATGATTTTAAAGAAAACATGATGATATTGTTGTAGCTCTGATGTCACTGTCTGTGTCGTCATGCTTGCATTATTGTGCAAAAACTGACATTTTCAAAAACTTGGACATTTTGTAATGGCTTTGTCATTACTGAAGGTATTTACATTATACTTGGTTAATATCAAAAAGGAAACTCATGCAACAAAGGCAAGTAGCCATCAAAGTATGTTTGACCCTTTTTAACATGGAATTTTCACTATAAATCAAACAATTGTAGCCAAGCTTTGGCACCCACATGAGGAGCTCTTGTACTAATTTGGTACCACCTTCTTTTTATGAATTTTAGAATTACATTTGTAAACTTTCATAATTGTTATGATATTTGTATCTTAATTCAGTTAAATCAGAGTACTTTTTTAATCAAATAGATAAGGGCAATTTCTTACCTGTAATTTGACCACCATGAGAAATTTTCACCTTTTCCTAGTAAATACTTTTTTTTTCTATGAGACGTATAAAGTAATGTAATTCAGCAAAAAAAATATTCCCTTGGTATCTCTAACTTTTCTTTTTACAGCAATCAATTGTGAAAACAAAACCAACAGATGAAAGTCATTTAACCCTTTACCACACAATCATAAGATTTAGCATCCCTGAGAAAGAAGGCTTTTGAAAACATTATAAAGAAATGAGAAAATGCTGGTCACCAGCATTTTCTCTTTTTCCCACAATGTTTTGTAACCTTTGAAACACAAATCTTAATTTTTTTTTATCATCTGAATTTGCTATGAAATTGGCCAGAGTGAAATTTTGTATGGTAAGAAGGTAACAGTACAGTCAAACCTGTCTAACTTACGGACTCTGTTAAACAACTAGCAAATTTTAAAAGTCTGATGGTTTTAGTTTCCAAATAAGAAGTACACATGACTTTTAAGCAAAAACTAAATTTAAGACTTCTCTATATTACAGGCAATAAGTTTGACTGAAATGTTGGGAATTGTCTTGCAAAGAGAAGAAAACATTGTGAGCAAATGAGAAAATGCTGTTTACCACCATTTCCTACTTTTCCCACAATGTTTTCGAATGCCTTCCCCCACAAAGTTGCTTGAGATTGTGTGATAAAAGGTTAAGCAAGCACTTCTAAATTATTGACTGGTTGCTCAATACTGAATTGATTATATGTTCCCCAGTGAATATCATTTGTTCTTGATTAAGCATGCTCTCTCATTATAAATATGATTCCTGAATTCAGGCTCTGATTCTATTATATCAGAATTTCTTTCATTTAAATAATGCAAAAGGTGGGACACAGGGTGCTGATAATGCTAAACAAACTGCCACTGCCAAGAAGGGAGGTATGTTAGGGTAGATTAGAATGGCATATTAAGTTATGTCATTTTGTCTTGGTGTCAAAGTTTTTACCCCTGAATTTTGGACATAGCAATGATTATTTACTTGGTATTTCTTCTTTGTTTATGGTATCCAGTATCCGTCAATGGTAAAAAGAACATGATCAATACATTTTTGACTTAGCATGCTTCCTCCTGAAAAAAACTTGTGACAAACAACTTTTAAAACATCATTATAAAGAATTTAATGGAAAAAATGAGTAAAAATATAAGACAATGTTACCATTATGGCAAAAGGAAAAATTGCTTGTTACTCTGTCATTGCCAATATTTTCAGTAATGGTCTGCCACAATTTCCAGAAAGTAATTATCTGCAGGTGGAAATGTCTTAAACTGTTAATGGAATAAAGAAAATGCTAGACACCCTGCAAAATGGAGGAATAATTATTAAGATCTGATTGCCTATTCTATACAGGACAGTCTGATTTTGATCTATTCTATCCATAACAACAAGTTCTGGAAGTAAGTCATGATATTCATTTGTGCTGATTTTTACTTTGCCAAACGAAAGGCAAAAGTATAATATGATTGAAAAAATTGCTTTTTTGTAAATTGTCAGAAATCTTCAATATATTGACTTGTCAATCCATGACTGGATTCAGGATACCTATGCAGTTGGCAGAAATGCTTTCATTAGTGAAATGACATTACAGATTGAGTACAAGACGTTGTCATATGGCTTTGAATGTGATATCAGAATCGTTTTTGAACCCATAAAAAATCATGATATACTGGAGAAATATGGGAACAGAACTTTGAACTTACTCAGTGCAACAAACTGAAAAAAAAGGGTTACTCATCATTATTTTACTTTGACACAATGCTTTATCATTTTGCTTTTGTCACCACTGGAAAAAATTGATGTACATGTTTGACTATCTGTGGAAGAACTGAATTTTCATTCAAATGGTATGACAACAGTAGTAATTAGTAGTGCCTCTTCAACTATCATATTTCTTGCTTCATAATTTTTCCCTTCTTTCTCATTATCATTGCTATAATCATTGAAAACATTTATGCTAAATCAGAAATTGCTCATCATGAAGAATTTCTGCTACAATATGTTTGAAAACTTTTTCAAGGCTTTAGTGGAATGCCAAACTAGTAAAATGTTTAGATCAGGCCAACAGGATAGCTAACTTGTTTTCTATCATGGTCACACATCATACAGGCTATTGTTTGTCACAAGAAGGGCATGTCTTGGAAAATATTGGATTGCTGTTAAATATTACATAAAGGTACTTGCTACTGTTAAGATGTTATTGCTGCCAAAAAATGCCAGACAAAAAAGCAAAAAGACAGCACATGCTTCTCTCAAGATAAAACATAAGCATTTACCGGTAAGTTTGTTTTGCGTGCAAAGCATATATAGTAGGTTTTAGAATAGTAGAAACCCTAGCTTGCATCGAGTTAAAAGTTTGCAAAACAGATACCTTTCTTTAGCCTTATAATGATCTGGGAAAAAAAAATCGTTTGTATGGCTTAAAATTGCAGCAGTGATATAATACTGGCTGGTAATGATATTCCATACTTTTGATGATAAAAGGATTTTGCATGGCTAAACCTATGCAGCTGCTTTAACTTTGCATTGATATTGTGAGCGTTTTCAGTAGGCAGCTCGAACCCTGTCTTAAAACTCATTGTCAGCTTCATTTTGAATTGAATATTTCACAATTTATTTGATTGTTGTAGTTAAGGATAAGATATGATGTGCGGTGTAATCTAAAAATTTCAGTCTGATTTTGATCTTCAGTGTCTATTTTTAATAACAAAGTGTGTAACAAAGAAACAAAATTTGTGAACAAAATGCAGAGCAGGAACACAGGGATCGTGCAGGATTCGAACCTGGAATGCCTGGCCAAAAGGCTAACACCATAACAAAGGAATTCTCTTTAACTCAGTGGTTATGGTCTTGGCCTTTTAACTGGGCATTCGAAGTTTGAATCCTGCCTAGTCCCTGTATTTCTGCTCTTCATTTGTTCATGTGTTTCTTTGTTACAGACTTTGTTCCTAAAACTATACACACATTGGGACTGCTGGTAGCGTGATATTTTTATAGAGCTGGAGAACTTTTCACTTTTGCAAAGGAAGCAACAGAGAACTAAGCTTGGCTTTAAACTGTACAATTTGAACTGGCCTAAGTCCATGACTCTTAAATAATCCAATATAAAGTATATGGATATATGATTGATATAAATAAGAGAAGGAGATGCTTATATTTAAGACAGGGTTCAGGTTTAATTCTAGGCTGTTGCTCTATGGAAGGTAAAGTATAATTTTCTGTTTCTCAATGCCTCTTTTAATCACAAGTAGGTCAGCTGAAGAAATTCCTTCTTAAACTTCAAGGCACTTGCGAACAAGCTAATTGTAAAGAAAAAGCACATACTGCAATAAAAAACTCTATGCATATCATTCTTGTCTATTGTTATTTTATCATCTTTAATAATGTTTGTAAACCATTGCTTTTTGAAATTTGTGTGAAAAATCAAATGTATATTATTGTCCAGCATTATGTGTGACATCAGTGTTCAACATGCTCTAACATTTCATCAAAGACTTATATTTATATATTGCTTTCTAATACTTTATACTGCTGTATTTCTGGTAGACCAACATAAATTGTACCACACTTAGTAAAATGCTTAGTGCTTTTGAATTTTTCAGTGGAGCAGAAACGTCGAATGTCACAGATTGAAATCACCAAGATGGCCTTAAAAAAGGTTGAAAGTGACAGTGAAGATGAAAGGGTAAGATAGATAAATGATTTTCATGGGAAAAGAGATTCTTCATTTTTATTAACCTGTTCAGTGTCAAAGACAAAAAGAGGATGACATGTCATAATCAGATTGCAGAAAACATGCAGTTTGATCTTTGGAATATAATGTCTATGTGTTTTGTCAAGTGCATAAGATAATAAATCTTTCTGACTTTTAGTTGATTGTATTTTCAGGTTTAAAAAGAAGTAAATATCTTTGGCACTGAAAGAGTTAAACATGTATATTACATTGTAACCACTTCAGACAAAGTGAAAGCCATCAAACTGATTCCAAAATTAGTCTACTGAAGGACAAGAGATTATTATGTTATTTAGAGCTTTCTACAACATCATTATATATTTTAAATCTATACCAAACAGTTCTGTGTTTCTACAGCCATGGAAAAAAAATGCTTTTGAAAAACTGTGGGAAAGGAAGAAAATAATTTTCTTTTCAGTGGTTACCAATATTTTATTCTTTTCCCACAGTATTTCTTTCCCTTTTCAAGGACAAATCCCATCATTTGAGCTATCTTTGATTTGTAGTCTACATATACTTTCAATATGGGTTAGTCTAAAATTTAGTTTTTGTTGTCATGTATGGTTATATACGTAATGGAATACTCAATTATGTTGCTCTCAAAAAAAAAAGATTGCCTCGGATATAAGTTTTAAACCAATCTTAACTAGTGTAAACTCTTTGCTCCTTGTTACAGATTCAAAAGAATATCAAAGCAACTGTTCTGTATACTTGTTTCAGTGTATCACTTTCACTGAAGGTGAGACCACAGAAATTTTAAATCCTTAACAAATATTAGGCAAAGAGCTTGTCATTTTTTTTTCATAAATTCTGTCAGGATAAAATCAATTGATGTTTCAAACCTCTTATTGGCATAAATGTCGTGGCATAGCATGTTGTGCAATTTGATCTTGCTATCCAAAGCAACTACATTGCAAAGGTACTTTAACTCTTTACCAGAAGACAAAAATCTAGACTTTTCTAATTTGAAAGAATTTGCAGATGACTTTTGAAATGTGAACAAAATTTGTCTTGAAAGTTGGAAAAGGAGACCCAAATTTCTCCTTTTCCAACAATGTTTCTTGAAGGTTTCTTCCTCAGGGTCATTCAAAGTCAAGATTGTGTGGTAGAGGGTTAATATTTGTGTTTAATCAATGGGAGCAAAGAGTACGTTTTTTATCATTAATCTTAAGCCTAAGAGTGCTAGACACATAAAATTGACAATTTCATGAAGACATAATCTACCTAAATGTTGAAATTTTGGTGGGTTGTTTTGCCAGAATTTCTCAATATGGCGGTGGTGTTTGACCCTTGATCAAACAGTATGTTATATCTTGTCTGATCCTTATTGATCTGCATTAAATTGTAGCTATACAGTTGTGAAAGGCACTCTAAGGAACAAATTGTGTGACCCCCATATAGTCACCCTGCTTAAGGCAGATTTTATTGGTTGAACAATTTCTTTTTTCATTTTTTCATGAGGCTTCTGTAAATGTCTATTATGGTGTCAGAGTTTTGTGAAGACAGCTGCTGCACTGTTTTAAGATAATTAACTGGCTTAACCCCTACAAAAGGGGCTGTCATTTTGTCAGTCACAGGCATGATCAGTCCATGAATTGCTGAACAATTATAACATATTTTCAACCACTAAAACATTTTACTCTTTACTCTACAATCCTGAGTTTAAGAACCCTGAAAGAGAAGGCTTTTGAAAACATTATGGGACTAGGAAAAAATAATGGTAACCAGCATTTTCTCATTTTTCCCGTATTTTTTCCTACTTTATCAAAGATAGTAACTATCATTCAAGCTGCATTCAGTTTGTTATCTGCCAAAATTTTCAATTAAGTCCAGCCCAAAATTTTGTTGTTTGGTAAAGAGTTTAACATTTCCAACTTCTTTTATTTATATTGCCCAAAGATGAAGCCTTTTAAAAACATTGATAGAAAAGGAAACAATACTATTAACTACCATCAATCTATTCTGCTTGTTATGAGACAGATTCTATCACTTCAGCACTTAAGGTTTGTTGTCTGCAAGTGCTTACAATAGAGTCAACAGTTTTGTTGTTTGGTAAAGAGTTAAAATTAAGATCAAGATCAAGCCACCCTTCATATCTTCATGAAGTACCTGACAGTTTAAATTCAAGATCAAACTGCACATTCTGTGCTGTTTTGATTTTGATCTATACTATCAACAAAAGGTGTCAAAAGTCATGTTTTACAGCCTAAGTGTTAAGATAAATTGTATTTAAGGTGTCTGAGTCAAGGCCTGGCATGGCACCCAGTGACAGGAGGGATTCCTCGGCTTCTGAAACTAGTACCAGTATGACTGATCCCTCAGAAACAAGGTCAAGGTCACAAACCCCTGCTTTGGATTTTTCTCTTCCAATAAGAAGGGGAAGCTCCTTTTCAAGGTTTGATGATATTGATAACCTTGAAATTCGGTGTAAAAGTGGAGCCCAGAAAAGGAAAATAAGCATGAAAAGTGACCCTGACCCATTTAAAGTTCAGTTAAAGCACAGGGATAAGCCCGAAGAGGCAGGTCAAAGGTGGAATAATTGTCAGAATATTACATTGTTAGGCCAGATACTAACTGCTATACTCTTGTTAGTGAAAAGTTTGGATAAAAGTCATTAAGGAGTCTGTGTTGTTTTTTTTTAAATAGATCATTCATGTTCAATAGACTTCGAAAGTTCATGGGATACCATCTTTTAAAGTGTTTTTTTTTTTTTTTGTCATAAAGCAATTAACAGAAATCACGATTTTTAAAAAAGATGGTGATTATTTCTATTCTAAAGGAGATGGTAACATATTTGAAATTACATTCATACAAGATGTATATTATTAGTGTCTGCCCTCTGATGTGATACAAGTCTGGCAAAACCTTTGCTGTGTGGGTTTTGATTTTTCTATAAGTGCTTTTGATACTGTAGAGGGGTATAGTTTTCTATACTTTAGTTAAAGAAAGATGTTTTATATGGGGAAGTTTGGAGTTTGGATATAATGAATAGGTACATAGCTTGATTTTGTGATCTGCAGTGGACTTGCTGTCAGTATACCAGTATTGTTGATTATCATACTCTGGTAGAATAAAGTTTAAATGACATGAATTAGTTTCTTTTTTGATGGTTTTCAAAATGCTGATAAATGGTACAGATATGGTTTGTTTCAGATGATACTTTTATCATGCTGTCATTTTCTCATAATTAGCCTACTACTGTTGTAACTTTATTGACATTTTTTAAGCAATACATCTTCTCATTTGTTTGTTCAGCGACATTTATCCTATATGTCTGAATAATACATACATTTTTCTAACTGATTTTTGAAATTCCAAAATTAGTATAGCTTTTGGCCTTCATGAGTATCTCGTTCAATATGACCATATATGATTTAGATCTGAGGGCATGTTTGTGCTTTCTGATCTTGATTTATATTGTCAGAAGAAGATGCCTTATAACAGCATTTTGATGGTATTGTCAAAGTTTAAAGCTTAATTTAACCTATATTCAGACTTTCTATTTACATAAGAAACTTGTTGAAATTCATTCTAATTCAGACTTGTAGGAATTCGTAGTGAAATGACAGGCAAACAACTTTTCTTCGCTTTCTTTTAGTCTCAATTTAGTGTCTACCTTTTTTTAATCTCTTTTTTTTTTTCTGATTTTCAGTTTAGTTCCTCTTGTGTCTAAAAAATGAATCTTACTGTTTTTATTAACCAAAATGATAACCAGAATAACCATAAGATTGGAACAATGTCTTAGAGCTGTTTTTAAATTAATTGTTTCGTTGAACTGTCCCTCTCTTGTCTATTGATAGATTTTGAATCTTGCTTATGGTCGCTGTTGTAATATGATTTATGCTGATTGCACTGAATGGACTTTTTTTTAAAAAACAAACAAGTTCTGATAATGCCTAATTACACAAATCTAATAGTACTGGTACGACAATACTGATTAGTAAATAACTAAGGTTTTATTTTTGCATACTATGCACCCAGTGGGTCATACTTATCTAATATGCACGGTATTTTGTAAAGCAAACAATTTCAGTGATGTATGCAGTTTTGTAGTACACTTTCGTACAAAATATTGAGTTTTTAATTATACTTGCACTGTAAACAATATTTATCTTAAATAATACAATTGGCCCTTAAGCACCTTTCACAACTTTCATTGCCAGGTCTAAGCAGATCAAGATCTGACTGCACAGAATGCAAATTCTGATCTTTGATTTAAACTGTCTGCTATGTAAAGAATTTATGCAAAAGTAGACTTGAGATTGCAATTGTATACTAGTCTATTACTTCATGAAGAAAATGTTCATTCTTTTCTTAGCTCAAAGGGTTAATTTACTTGTAAGTTATAGTCTAGAAAAACTGCACTCTAATGATTTATTTTTGCTATGCAACCAAAGTTATATTGTTGTCCATCAAAATTTGTTAAGACTATTTTTTGTTAAAGGGGTATTGTGAAATTCAGAGGATACTAAAGTGGAAATCAGAAAATATATTTTGAGAAAAGGCAATCAAAATATCATGCTAAAATGTTAATAATAGTTTCTTTCATTAATTCTACATGTTTTTTCATCCATTGCTTATGTATTTGTAAAAACCAAGTTTCTTATAGCTGATGTAAAATGTTTTGCAAACACTGTTTGAAAATTCTTCACATAGCCACAATGCTTTCTTGTTTTACTTTACTCTGTAGTGATCATGTTGATCTTAAAAGTTCTTTTCAAAGAGAAATTAACAAAAGAGAACATCAAATTGCATTGTGGATGTACACTATCAGTTATTTTGGTAGGTATTCAGCCTGGTATAAATTGTTTATATTAGCTCTTTGCTACTTTTGCAAAGGTTCAAGTTGAAAGCATTTGTGGATAACAAATTAGATATGGCTGAAATGATGGAATCGGACATTGAAAGAAATGGAAATATTGTTAGAAACTACTACCTTTTTCTCATTATGTTCCTAAAAACATTCTTCTGAAGAGTGATGAAAAAGGTAGGTCATCTTTCAAAGAGTTGTATTTCAGGCTTTCTAGGAATTAGAAAATCATTGAATTTTGTTCTAAAACCCACTCGAAACATGAAGCAATGGTTTGAAATTTGTGTTACTGATTTGATAGTCAATAATCTTTCTCACATTTCATTTTCTGTTTCTTCAATGAGAACTTATTCATCTATTTTCATTTGACTCATTTTTGCCAGGCGATCATAGCTTTTAAACCTGATGATTTTGCATGAATTGAATTTATTACTGATTTGATTACTTAGACAAACAGCAGACGCCAATCCGTTGATGAAGGGCCTATCATGAGCAAACTTGAGGTCCCTACAGCTATGAAACCCCTTTCTGCTGAAAATTTAGAAGATTTTGAAATGAAACAACAGCAAAGACGTGCCTCTATGTCAGGCAGAAGGGTCTCTCTGGTCGAAGCTATTCCCGATTTCCCCTCCCTTAAAAAGGTGGAAAAAGAGCAGGAGGTACTTCCAACTAATTTTTGAACTGTTGATCCTAGGCCGACTTCTATTCTTTTAAGTTAAAATGCTAGCAGAGATCTTTCAAGCTTTTATAGAAATCTATCACCTGCTGATGTTAACTTAGATGAAAATTTTGCTTTATCTTTCAAAATCCCTGTAGAAAGACAAATGTTTTTATTTTGCATATATGTGTCACTACATATGGTTATTCAACTCAAAGATGCATTCTGCTTTAGTAAATAACATTTGTGAAGCTATCTATACATAGTTTGTCCACTAACCTATTAGAAAGTCACTGGAACTATATCTAACCAATGGTTAGCCATGTTCATTTGGACCCTCTGGTCACATGACAGATATATGACAGCCTTTGACTGGTCACTTTGTTTAACTCCCAAGGAAAAATTATGAATGACAATATGATGGCGCTGGCGATAAAGCAAACAGAAAGTCATGAGGAACTTGGCTTAGCTGCATGCGTTAATTTGATGTTGTCTGGTGAAAATGTTTTGTGAAGCATCATTGCAGTGGTCAAGTGTAAGTGAATTCTCTTTTTCATCATAGTTTATTGATAAATTGCGGTAGGATTTAATCATTATCATTGTTTGTAGACAGATTAAATGACATCAACATAAAGACACTACACTCATTTTTTGAAAATAGATTAAAATAAAGACAGTCTGTTGCTTTTCTTTTCCCAGACTCTTTTCTTTTGCATTGACATTGCCTCCTGCAGATACTTTTAAGTCTTGCAGTTGACATGTTTATATACTGAAGGAGAAATTGCCTTTCATAAGGCACTTTTCCTTAAAGTAATTATATTGTACAAGGGCATTGTCTTTCGCAATTTTTATCAGGAGGTACATTTAATTGAATACAAGTTAACAAAGCTCATTTTGTATGATTTACCTCACATATTTTTTTTATACATTTTCTAGGTGCATGTTCATTGATAATGATATGTGGTTGAAGCTTCAGTGAGCATAGATGTTAATTAATATATGTATTTTTTTTCATATGCACTAGTAGTTGAAACTGTCTCTTATGTATGTAAATTATGCAAAGGTTGCAGTAATGAGTGATATTAAATCAAGTGAGAAACTTGGCAAAAAAAACAAATTGTTTTATAGAATTTAGTCCTAATTTAAATATGGTGAAACACCAGTAAAAAAAAAATCCCTAACTTTGAAGTGTTAAGATACATGAAAGTGGGAAAAAATACTTTGTTTGATTGAGGACAAAACAACCACAACACCATAAACTTTTCATTTAAATATTAATTTGTTAAATATTCTATGTAAGAGAAAGTTTCATGAGTTATATAGTGGAAAAGAGAGTCACTGTGTACAGGCATGATAATTCTAGAGTTTCATTCTTTATAACTGCAAATCTTGGGTATATCCATTATTAAAACTTGTGAAAGCCAGTTTTAAATGTATAAATTTCCAAGAATATTTGAGTTTATGATGAGGGCATAATCAAATTCAGACTTCGTTTGTCCTTGATTTAATTTCCGTACAACAGTACTTACAGTCAGTCTAGTAATGTGTGGGTTAAAATGAAACAGGAAAAACTATGCAGAAGAAAGTGGCAAACAGCAAAAAAAGAAACATGAATTACGATTAATCAGTCATACAATAAATTATCAGTTAAGAGTCATACACTTGAATATAGGAAATGAATATTTTAGCTTGAAATCTGAAACAGTAAACTACTATGGTACACAGTGTTTTTCCTTTTCATTAGTTTTCTGTAGGTGTAAGATCAGTGATATGGAAATTGCACATCATCATGCTCATCTTCACAGATTCTTCTGTCCAATGTTGGTCATGAAAAATATTTTATTGTAGGAATGGTTATTGAAAATATCAAAGCAAAACAAAAACTCTAAAACAATGCGAGGTAGTACATTTCTCTTTTTGAGTAAGTTAAATCAATTAACCCATTACCACATAATCCCTATTTTTGACAACCCTGAGAAAGAAAGCTTTAGAAAACATGGGAAAAGGTGAAAATGCTGGTAACCAGCATTGTCTCCTTTTCCCACTATGTTTTCTACTTTTCACAAAACAAGTTTCAAATTTACAGTCACTTTTATTTTGTTGTCTGCAAATACTTTTGATTTTGGCAAGCCTAAAACACTGTCGTTTGGTAATGAGTTAATAGACCTAAACAGTAAATGAATGACATGAATAAGAAGAATAGGAAATTTATAGCTGAATGGGTCGTTACCATCTAGGCCTTACTTTTTGCTACCTACCGGAGTAAAATTTAGACAAACTGTATGACTATGAAATTAGAATGCAGTAGGTATTTAAGCACCTTGATAATTATTTCAAGTCAAACTGAACTCAAGTTGAGTTGAGTTTGAGATGAGTTGAATTATTATATCTAATAAAATTAACATGTTTGTTTCTCTCTGTTTCAGACAATGGCCTTCGTCAAGAAAGAAAAACATCAATTTGGTCTTCTTTCTTGTTAAAGGCCTTTAGTCAAAATATTGAAAAAAGAAATGAGGTATATGACATTTTGCCTGCCTTTTGAGCTGTGTTCCTATGTACATTTCTATGAAAACAGAAATGGTAATGACTCCCTTTCTTGGCCAGAACCAGGGAGTCAGCATAGCATTTGAATTCAGTTATTGACTACATAAGAAAAAAAATTGAAGTTTGTCATAGTTTTGTTGTAAACTTGAAAAATACTGACAATTTAATGAAAATTCTGTTAAGTTGAGACTTTATTGTTGTTTGAGCATGGGTATTTAGTGAGGTGAAGTATTGTAGTTGTTTAGATGGTATTGATCTTTTGTTCTAATCAGTCACTAGATTTTGTTAGTGAAATATTGTACATGTATTTAGTTTTTTGATATACATGTATAATTTTACGCTTTCATATTTGTTAATTGCAAATGTTCAGACAGTTATTAGACTAGTAATGAAATGGAATACAAGTAGACATGAAAAAGACTTTTAATCTACATTCATACATGAAGTCGAAACAGCCAATGGTAAGGTTAAATATTATGGCAAAAGCTGTTGACATTTTTTCTGCAAATATTTGGAAGTGATTTGATAGATTTGACAAAAGCTGTAAGTAGGCTTTAGGTGAGCTAGTCATAAATTAATGTTGCATGATGAAAACTATTAGCAAAACTACTGTCCTATTCAATGCAGAAATGCAGAAATTACACCAGTTAATCAATTTTCTGTAATGGACTTATTTCTACTAAAGAAAAATAAAAAGGCCAATGACCCCAAAATTTGGTCTATACCTTATCTGAACTGAACAGCTATGCAAGGATGTTCTTTAACTCTTTCCTAAACTACAAATTTTAGACTCTTCCAAACTGAAATAGATTGCAGACGACAATTTTAAACTTGATAAAAATGACTGAAATTTTTAAAAAAGGATAGAAAACACAATGGGAAAAGGAGAAATTGCTTGTTACAAGCAATTTCTCCTTTTCCTACAGTGTTTTCAAAAGACTTATATTACAGACACGTAAAAACCAGGGCTTGTTTTGGAAAGGGTTAAAATGGCCTTAATGATGTTATTCTAATGAACATTAACAGAATACAAGTAATGTTTTACAATGACACACTTTGGAAAATATTGCTGAATCAATTCCAAGATAGTCTGTTTATCAAAAGTTAAAAAAAACACAACATTAGCTTAGACTGAAAATGGTGTCTATAAGTTTTCTTCTTGAATTTAAGGTGTGTTCAATTTCTAGTGATTTTTAAGAAATATCTCTCTGACATATTTCAACAAGGGAGTATAATTTCCTTAGAACATTGGTTAGTATTTTCCGAACATTGGTTAGTATTTTCCGTAATGTACTTGTTTAAATAAACCAGCATTAAATGCTGATAACAAATGATTATTTTTCAATTAACAGCTAGATTCTATGCGTATTGATTTGAATATGTTGAATGCTTAATATTGCTCTAACATTCTATGTTATATGTGAGGTCAGTATCCCATAATATGAATTTAACAAAGAATAACTATATGTATTTTATTTAGTTTCATTTTCATTCTATCTTTATTTAGATTCATTTTGCTTAATGCGCTGATAATAATTATGGCAATTCTAATTCCAGGGGTGATATTGGACTGTTAAATAGATCAAGAGTAGACTGGACATAAAGTTTTCTGATCTTGCTCTTTGCTACATGTTTGTATACTAAGACCTAAAGGTCTCTATAATTACAAAGGGGACTTTTTATCTGCCATCAAACACTAGACATTTAGCTATATATAGGCTATATATCTATGGCTTTGTGAAGGATGGGGAAAAAAAAGGATTCACCTTTTCTTTCTACATACATTTTCAATCTGTCCTGTCTGCTGTAAGCCTGCCTTTGAAAGGTTTTGTTCTGGGAATAATGCTGCAAGAATCATTATTAGCATCTGTTTTATTTTTCCAAAGTGTTATTTTCTGTAACAGCTATGGTCAATGTTTAAGTATCATGGAAGTAAAGCAATTAAAAAAAAGTTCAAGAATGCTGGAAGCTAGAAATTCCTGAGCAACCAGGTGCTACATAAATACTTTATTCCATATGTTAGAAAAAGGCTTTTTTTTGTTTAAGTTTCTTGATGGAATGAGAATTCAAAGCAAGTACAGTTTGAGTTGATATCAGACTTGTCATTTTATTTTCTATTTAGATTTTGATTGAAACAATTAAATACTTTTCCTATTCATTTTAAAATTCAATTTTGATTTTATATTCTTATTTTAACTCTTGAAGTGCTAAACATGGATTAAAATTTTTACATGTCCAGTATAGATCATCAGATAAAAATCATGATAAGATGATGAAGAATGTACAGTCTGATGTTACATCTACACTGAGTACTTCTTGCCCCTATATTTGACAAAAGTTGCCACAAGATTGCAATATCTACATCTTAAGCAATGATCTAATAATATCTTTTTCATTATTAATTTAGCAGTACAAGGATTGACAAAGTTTTCTTTTTTCTTCCTTTCACAAAACTCAGCAACCTGAGAAGTGGTTGAAAGAATTCGATGACATCAAAGTGCGGGAAGGGACAGAGAAAGTTATGTTTTCGGCTCAGTTCTGCAAACCTGATGCTCCATTTAGATGGTACAAAAACAAGCTGGAAATATTCCACGGAGAGAAATATCATTTTGAACAAAAAGGAGATATGTATGAGCTCACTATTAATAATATCAAACTAGAAGATGGCGGCAAATACATCTTGGAATGTGGCAAAGGACCGCTGAAGACTGCTGCTTGGCTCTATGTAGAAGGTATATAATAACTTAAACAGCCTATTCTAAATGTTTCCTTGTTTTTGTGACCCAAAAAAATTTTTTTGTTTGGTGTTTATAGCAGGCACATGTATTTCACAAGGGCTAGTGCAGCTATCTATACATTCCTGGAGTTGCTTGTACTATCTTACACAATGTTCCTCCCTGGCCCCTGGCTGCTTTTCACATATTAACATTCACTCTTTACCAAACAATAAACTGTTAGACTGGTCCATATTGAAAGCACTTTTCACAGATGCATGAATCCCACTTTTCAAAGAGCAAGAAAATATTGTGGGAATAGGAGAAAATGCTGGTTACCGACATTTCCTCCTTTTCACACTTTGCTTGTAAAAGTTTTCTCAGGTAAGTTAAAATCTGGAGTATGGGATAAAAGGTTAAACAGTATAGGTGGGAGAGGAATCAGTACTGTCACAATATTTTCAATCTTTAGACAGAACCTGACCAAGCTGGGACCAGAATGAATGACCTCAGGGTTTCAAGCCCTTTAACTCTTTACCAAACAACTTAATTTTAGACTAGTCCAAATTGAAAGCACTTCCAGACGACAATATAAACATAACTTAAAAATTGAAATTTATTTCCAGCAGTGTAGAAAACATTGCGAGAAAAGGAGAAAATGACAATATTAAAATTTTTAGACTGGTTCAGATTGAGAGCATTTGCAGACGACAAAATAAAAGTGACTGAAAAATTGGAATTTGTTTTAAGTGAAGGGTAGAAAACATTTTGGAAAAAGGAGAAAATGCTGGTTACCAGCATTTTCTCCTTTTCCCACAATGTTTTCTAAAGGCTTCTTTCTCAGGGGCGTCAAAAGTAGAGATTGTGTGGTAAAGGGTTAACTCTTTATCAAACAACAAATTATAGACTGAAAGCATTTCAATTGAAAGCATTTGCAGATTACAAAATAAATGTGACTGAAGTTTGGTTTGGGAAGGGTAGAAAACATTGTGGAAAACGGAGAAAATGGTAAAAGCATCTTCTCCTTTTCCCACAGTGTTTTCAAAAGGTTCTTTCACAGAGGTGTTAAAAGGCAGGATTGTGTGGTAAAAGCTAAAGAACCCTAAGAAAAAAGACCTTTAAAAAAAAAAAAACGAAGGAAAAAGGAGGATTTGCTGATAACCAGAATTTTTTTCTCCCCTTCTTTTTTTCAGATAAAAAACAAATTCATTCATTTGAGACACATTGTAATTGTTTTCTGCCAATGCTTTTCATTATGTTTATTCCAAAATTTTGTTGTTTGTTTAATGATTTAAATAGTGATGAATTGTCAAAGTTAACATTTTCTTGATAAAATACATGAAGACTCGGACCTAATTATGTTAACTTTTATCCTGCTAAAAAACTAAAATTAAATTTTCATTTCGATAGTAAAACCAAAAAAATGTTATTTCAAATGTATTTTGTAGGGAATAAAATCTCCAGAATGGACATCGTAGATCAAGATCAGACTGCAAGTTCTGTGCTGTCTGATCTAGATCTACATTGTCCTCAAATGTCTGTGAGTTGCGATAAGCAGCCAGAGGGTTAATAACAAATCTATGGACCAGACTATCTCACAAATATTAGTGTTGATGAATATGCAACTGCACAGTGATATGAATTTTTAGGAAAGCAGCTTATGCTGCTTATAGAATGCTTTAATATAATTTGCAATGTATTTCAGAAAAACCTCCAGAGTACACCTTTACACAAAAACTACATCCAAAGCATGGAATCATTGTGAAGAAAGAAGGCATGCTGGAGTGCTTTGTGTCAGATCCCAAGGCAAAAGTCAAATGGTTTAAAGATGGCCAACTGGTTGAAGTAAGTTTCTTTTAATTATTTCCCATATCTGTGTATTAGTGAGTTCATACTTAATGTAAAAATATGGAAGCAGATTTTATTTCCTGGAATAAACCTTGGCTGCTTCATATACTTGCCAAAACAAAACCACACTGTCAGTAAATATGAAAAGAATAAAAGAGGGCATTGTGGGAAAAGGAGAAAATGCTGGTAACCAGCGTTTTCTCCTTTCCCTACTATTTTTTTTACCCTTCATAAAACAAATTTCCAATTTTCAGTCACTTTTAATTTATTGTCTGCAAATGCTTTTCATTTGGGTGTTGTCGTTTGGTAATAAGTTAAATGGAGGATTTGTGCACTGATGGCATTTTCTCCTTTTCAGGCAGTGTTGACTGCAGACTGCAGATGTTTTACTTTCGGACAAGGCTAAAATGTGGTAAAGTGCAAAGGCGAAAAACAGTTTAATAATTGTGAATTTAAGTATCTCCATAAATATCTATCTGTAATTTTTCTTGAAATTTTGTTTTTTAAAGTTTTAATACTGCAGGATAGCACTCCTATCACTTGAGTATTCAGAGCCATCTTGCACCACACTGACTCTTGGGCTATCATAGAATTGGTCTTGTCTGTTGTACATTGACTCAGATTTGTATGGTTTCATATAGTAGTCAGCATTACCCTGATAATGAATGGGTACCTTGGGCCCTCTGTTGGTCTTCCGTCTTGCTCTTGGGACAATAAATGGATCATGTTTAGACTTTTGCCTGTAGGCCATACCTTCTTCGTCTGATGCAATCAATCTATTTGCATCATCTTTTTGCTGCAGGTGTTCCATCCATCTTGGCTGTGGATGATACACCACTTGATACATGTGTGGTTTTGCTGCACTTTGTCCATAGCCTTCTTCCTTTGGCACATGTCTAGAGCTTATCTGTGTTCCATACTTTTTCCTAAACTTTGGTTTGTACCTTGTTCGGTAATTGGTATCACCAACTTTATCCATGACTTTTGTACCAAGTGGCCATGTTTGGCTATCGTCAGCATCTTTTCTGTTTCTAACCATAGGTTTGTAATTCACATAATTATTACTACCTTGCAGAATATTTTTCTTTTCTACTTCAACTTTATTTTGAAAATCTCTGAAATATTTTTTCCGTTTGGCTTGAAGCTCATTTAATATCCGTGTCAGCTCTTTCATTTTTCCATATTTTCTGGGTTTTTCGTACATTTGAATAAGAGTCCTTTCTGCAGCAGGATATCCTATTCGGCCCTTTCTTTTTTTATGCAACACATACTTTTTACTTACTCTAGGATGAAAGAACCAGAAAAAGAAAGTCTGCAAGCAGGTCATAGATCCTTCTGGAATCTCTTGGTATTCCCAAATGCTGCGTTTGATATCATCTCCGGTTGGTCTCGCTGGAAGTTTTATTCTTATCAGTGAAGAACCTTTGGTGATATAGAATGTTTGAAAGAAGTCTTTGGTTTGAATAAAGACAGAAATTTTTGCAGAAAATCCATTCTCATACAAAGTGATGTGATCTGGGTACAAGTATTCCTGACCTGCCAGCATAATGCGACACGATGACATAGCATGGCCAGATTTCTTCTCAATCTTTCTTTTGAAGTCATCTAGACAATGGCCCACATCAATCATTGTTTTGTATATAACTCCATCAGGGGTATGAACAAATATGGGAAATCGTTCTACCTTCAAGGTTAGTGGCAATTCAAGGTCATAGATAATGTCCTTTACTCTGGCATGGCTCACTAACTTATAGTCAGAGATTGTGAGTTCATGTAAGGTGGCATTTGGAACTCCCATACTTTCTAGTTTCATTTTGAGATCTTTAATCGTTCTTGTAGGAGAGACTTTAATATTTTCAACTATACCATGACCAAGGACAATCTTCAAAGGAACCCCAAACATCATGTCTGTATCTACGTTAGTCACGGTGACATTCATCATAATGGCCTTGTGACTTGGTATGTTTCCGATAACACTTGTAAAATCAAGCTCTATTGTATCCTTATACAGACGAATAAGGTCAACTGGAACATTAGTTAAGCCATGCATGATAAACGCAACTACTGACCATCTATCAAATTGTGAAATGGTGACTTCATAGTTCACCCCTGCATCAGAAATAACCCTAACTGGTTTCATGTTCAGATTGCTATGACGACCAACTGTAGTCAGTACCAAAGTGTCACCATTTTTTATCCCAAAGTAACCCAGGCAGTATTCCCAGTGAATAGAGCGATTATTGTGTTGAAGAACTAAAACATGAACTGGCACATATAGTTCATGAACACTTACATGTTCAGGTCCAAATCTACTGAAACATCGTCCAAATATTGTGTAAATTAGGTCACTCCCTGTACTACATCTATCCACATAGAGCCTGTATGTTTTGCCCCAGAATGTTTCTATATTTATTAGCAAGTCAAAATGCACCTGAATCAAAACATGCATGATTGAGTTATTTTTAATTCTGTACTCATACAAGCGTCTAGAGTTTTCCATGGCTCTGTCATGATAGAGAATGTCTTGCTGATCAATAGGAATACCTTTCATCCGTTTTAGATAAAGCTTGACTTCATACACTGTACACATAACATCCACTTTAATTGCAAACTTTGCCTTCAATTGGTTGATTTCAACCACTACATTTATATCTCCCCTGGGCATTATCATTATTACACTTCCAGGCTTTAGTGAAAAATTACTCCTCATCTCTCTTGGTTGCCTTTCTCCAGGATCCATAACCATAATCCTCTCATTAAGATGATCAAATGCAAGATTTTGTTCAGCATATTTCACAAGTCTGAAGAGAGAATCATCATGCCTTGGGGTGAATAGTATCAAACTGTCTGGCCTACTGAAACTCCAGATAACAACGGCTTTACCTAGGACAACATTGACATCTATGTCGGAATAATCTGCAGTATAATCTAGGGAGTCCTCTGAACCTTCATCAGAATCACTAGCAGTCTCCATACCAGGATCATCCTGTAATGTAATTGATGAAATCATGAGAGAAAAATATGTGCAACAAATTAGGAGCTTCAGAAATTTCACGGGTTGAACACTAAAACCACGAATACCATTGTATACAATTGACACATTATGTCTGTAGCATAAATTGTAGTGCAAGGTGTTCAACAAATACAGTAAAAGTTTTATATGGCTTTCTTGATTGCCATGCCCTAATGTCACACATTTTGCGGTTTTTACTTTGTCACCAAATCCATTTAAATATTTGTGAATGACTATAAAAGTCTTAGTAGCTGCCTGATCAGAATGAATTTGATAACATCATGACTTTACACTGTCTCAGAAACAAATTCAGCTTTTCCAAAGGGATCTGCCGACAGAAGAACACCATTCTCTCAATACACAGAAATTTCAGTCCAAAATATTCCATACATGACATTGAATTTTTTTTTTCATCTTTAATTCAAGTTTAATGAATAAACTGTCACATTTTAATTTTTTAAAAGCAAAAAAAAAAATTAAATCATGAGTACCATTTTTTGACAACAAACTTGATAATTGGAATTTAGTTGTATAATTACAGATTATCCATTTATTCTTTAACTGTTTCACGAAGTTCATATATATTGTGAGAGGACAATACCTTTTATCATCTTATCTTCACTATTAACCCAACACACCCATTTAAAACTTTTGAGCAGACACTAAAAACATGAATGTAGAGTATTCTAAGTTGTCTGACAGATTTCAGACATGGTCAGATTTTAAAAAAAAATAAATTGGCATAAGGAGAAATTGCTTGCCACTAGCTTTTTCTTCTTTTGTTACAATTCATCCTAATTGGTTGGCAGGAAGAGAAAACAGTTGGTCTGCAGAAAGCACTTGTTTAAGTTGACTTTACCCAATGACAAATTGTTAGACCTGTCCAATCGAAAGTCTTTGCAGATGACAAATGGAAAGTGGTAGGATTTCTTTTTGAAAGGGCCAAAAAACTTTGTTGAAAAAGGAGAAACGGGTGAATACAAGTATTTTTTTTTTTAACAATGTTTCCAAAAGCCATTATCCTCTTGACAGGTTGATAGAATTTGAAGTGGACAAAATAAATGTGACTGAAAAATCAAAATTTGACTTTGGAAGGGTAGAAAATATTGTGGAAAAAGGAGAAAATGCTGGTTACCAGCATTTTCTACTTTTCCCACAATGTTTTCAAAATGCCTCTACCTCAGGGTAGTCAAAAGTCGTCATTTTGTGGTAAAGGATTAAGGTATTTAATTGTTCAGATAGATATCTATGTTAGTAAGGATATTTTACTCTGTTAAAAGAAGGTATCAATAAATATTTAGGCATTATCTTGGTACTTATTTGTTATAAACTGGGTTAATGATACTTTAAAATGGATATTTTTAATATGCCTTGAAGACTTGTTTCAGGATGTATTGGTAAACAAGATTAATTGCGACATTTGCGTATTCAGTGAACCCTGTTTGAATTTGGCTGGTCTTCTATACTGACTAGTTTGCTGTAACTGTTGTTACAATATCCCATCTACCCCTTTCACAACCACATAAGATGGGTCTGCACAGGGAATGGATTAAGATTGTGCCAAAGTATCAGATGTCTCACTTTAGTGATAAATGAAAAAGAAATAAAAATGCAACTCTGCTTATATATATATGGTAGCTTGGGTGAATGTTTTCTAGACCCAGGATTATGCTTGTTTGACATTGGGTTGATCTGTCTTTTCTTACACAACTGTATTTGATCTTGGGTGAAGGTTCAGAGGTAGTAAGTTTGGGGGTTAAAGAAAAAAGCGAGAGCAATTCTATGTATACCTGTTAGCATAGGTTCACAGCATGTTTGATCAGTCTGTCTGTTATACTTACACAGACTCTCTCAATTTTATCTTAGTTAACCCTCTAACAAAACAATCTTGCTTTAACCCATTACCACTCAATCCCTACTTTTGACGCCCCTGAGAAAGAAGCCTTTTGAAAACACTGTGGGAAAAGGAGAAAATGCTGGTAACCAGCATTTTCTCCTTTTCCCACAGTGTTTTCTACCCTTTCCAGAACAAATTTCTATTTTTCAGTTACCTTTATTTTGTCGTCTGCAAATGCTTTCAATTTGGACCAGTCCAAAATTGTCTCGTGTGGTAATGAGTTAATAACTTTGAATATTTTTCTGAAGGTAACAAATAGAAAATGATAAAAACTAATACCTGGTAGCCAGGATACACAGCATCTCTTTCCAGCATGGTGCTGGATTGATGATAAAGATGTTTGGTCAGTCTGTCCATGTTTAGATACCTCTAACAGTTACCTACAGCTGAATGTTTCTTTAATCTTCAATACATGGGGTTTAAACAAAGTGCTGAAATGAATATAACAATTATTACATGTCTGTTAAGTGTTTTAACCCATAGAACATCTGTTCTGCATTTTAAAAAAAGCCTGCTGAAAATGTTGTGAGAAAAAGAGAAATGATCTGGAACAAATTATGTAACACTATCTCTGTTTAGCCGATCGGAGAACTTCAGTTGCCAATATATATTTTGAATTTGTCTTCTTCAGATGCTTTCATTTGCTAGTATGAATTTTGTCATAAATTAGGAAATGTTTCAAACTGTATTAAAAGATTATTTTTTTATATTAGGGCAGCCAGTATACATATTCAACTTACAAAAATGTGAATGTTACATGTATTTCTGCTATTGGTGCTTTTCCAGTAGATTTTTGATACTTCCCTTTTATACTCAAAAGTAATTGCTCAGAATTATTTGTTATATTCATAGATATATGATATTGCCGGCAAAGCCAGGTAGCTGAGTTGGTAACACACAAGGCTTTACACCAGCTACCTCCTGGTCTAAAGCCCTATCACAGCTAAGTTCTTTCTGAGGTCTGATGATTGTAAGTGTCTCTGAATTAACTCTTTAACACACAATCCCAACTATTGACGACCCTGAGAAAGAAGCCTTTTGAAAACATTGTGGGAAAAGAAGAAAATGCTGTTAACCAGCATTTTCTTCTTTTCCCACAATGTTTTCTACCCTTCCCAATCCAAATTTCAATATTTGAGTCAGATTTATTCTGTCATCTGCAAGCACTTTCAATTTGGACAAGTCTACAATTTGTTCTCTCATTGCTGTGAATTGTTTCAACTACATGTATGGTGATGTGGAAAAGCACTACATAGGTTGGAAAGAAAAAGTTTTTTTACAGATAATTTGAATTACTCTAACAATGTTTTGAAGAAAACAAACCTTTAAATGAATCTGTATCAAAGGTCCTGATATCCATATTTTATTGTTTATTACTTGCATCCATTTTAGAATAAAACATGATTTTAAAAGACAAAATACATAACACTAAAATATTGATTACTGTGGTTCAGAATTATGTTTTTTGATCTCCTTGCCCTCACTAATACAATAGGGGCACACAAGAATGAAAGTAATTTAACAAGGGTAATATGATATGCTTGCTTGATCTATCAACCCATTACCAAATAACAATATTTTAGACTAGTCTAAATTGAAAGCATTTGCAGGTGAGAAAATAAAGGTGACTGAAAATTTGAAATTTGTGTTGTGAAGGGTAGAAAACGTGAGAAAAAGGAGAAAATGCTGGTTACCAGCATTTTCTCCTTTTCCCACAATGTTTTCTAAAGGCTTTTTTCTCAGGGGCGTCAAAAGTAGGGATTGTGTGGTAATGGGTTAAACCTTTACCAAACGATCCAGTTTTTCCACCGACCTAAGGAAGCAGGTCATTGAAAAGATTGTAGGAAAAGGAGACAATGGTGATACTTTCACAAACTTTATAACATGAGCTAGGTTCAATATGTTGTCTGCCAAATGTTTCGGTATGGACCTATCTTCAATTTTGCCACTTGGCAACAAGTTTAATACACTGTTAATTTTCCCGCAGTGTTTTCTACCCAGTCACAGATAAGATCATAATTTGATGCAGATTTAATTTGTCTGCAAATGCTTTCAAATTGAAATTTTGTCATCTAGTAAAGAGTTAAATCTTGTCAGTAAAAGCATGTTCCAATTTTCATCTCTCACAATTTCCATCACTGTTTAGGACTTTGCTTATTAACAAAACTGAAGATTCTCACATTTTAACAGTAATTGGCAGACAACAAGGTAAATCAGAGCATGGAATAAATCCAACATACATAATTTTTTGCATTCTAGAAATAAGATCTCATTAAAGCAATGCCAAGATTGTCCATTTCCAGAATATCGCAGAATATCCCAGTCTGAATGAAGTGGACTGTGTAGATCAAGATCAGAGTGCAGTATGATCTTGATCTACATTTGTCACACAAGCAAGAAGTAAAATACTCATTAAGGGTTGATTTTGGCTCAAGCAATGAGATTTTTCTTTTAAAGGGTAGAAAATATTGACTAATTTTCCTAATTAAAAAGGTCAACCTTACTTATTTAGCATTGTAATTGTCATGTGTGGAATAATAAACAAAGTTGATATTTTCAGAAAATCTCACAACTGTTGACTGTAAAGATGACAGATCAGACTGCTCAGAATGTGATGATACATTGTAATATAACTGTAGATGAGCTTGACATTTAGTGGATAGACCATATTATTGTACAATCGATCAATTCAAAACAATAGGTTTGATCTATTAACCTATTACCAAACAATTCCTACTTTTGACGACCCTGAGAGAGAAGCCTTTAGAAAACATTGTTGGAAAAGGAGAAATGCTGGTAACCAGCATATTTTTCTCCTTTTCCCACAATGTTTTCTACCCTTCAAAAAACAAATTTTGAATTTTCAGTCACTTTTATTTTGTCCTCTGCAAATGCTTATGATTTGGATAAGCCTAAAATATTGTCGTTTGGTAATGAGTTAACCCTTTACCACACAATCCTGACTTATAACGACCCAACCTTTTAAAAACATTGTGGTGAAAGGAGAAAATGTTTGTAGTCAGTATTTTCTCCTTCTTCCAAAATGTTTTCCAGCCTTCCTAAAACAAATTTCATTATTTTAGACTCATTTTTTTTGTTGTTGTCTGCAAATGCTTTCCAATTTGATCAATCTAAAATTTTGTCATTTGGTAAAGAATTAGCTGTGGATCACATGACAAAACATGAAGATTGTCCAAATTGAAAGCATACACAGACATACAAAGTAGACTCAAAAATTGAAATTGCTTTTGGAGGGATAGAAAACAATATGGGAAAGGGAGAAAATGGTGGTTACTAATGTGTTGTCCTTTTTCCATAATTCTTCCTGAAGTCTTTTTAGGATTGTTAAAACTTAAGATTTTGTGATAAAGGGTAACTCGGTAAGCCTTGTCCAAACTTAAATCATTACCACTCAATCCCTGCTCTTGACCACCTTGAGAAAGAAGCCTGTAGAAAATATTGTGGAAAAAGGAGAAAATGCTAGTAACCAGCATTTTCTCCTTTTCTCAATAGGTTTTCTACCCTTCACAAAACCAATTTCATATTTTCAGTCACTTTTATTTTGTCATCTGCAAATGCTTTGAATTTCAACAAACCTGAAATATTGTTGTTTGGTAATGAGTTAAAGCATTAAAAATTTTGCCATTGACAAACAAAATGACTCAAGTAATAAAATTTGTCTTTAAAGGTAGCAACATTTTCCTATGATGTTTTCAAAGCCTTCTTCACCAGAGTGGTTAGAATGTAGGAATGGTTTGGAAAAGGGTTGAAGACCTATTCAAGCATTTTATCTGTTTCGACAATCACATTGTTATTTCTTTGTAAAAGAAATATCCTTTTGTGAATCTCCTCTGTGAACTTGCGAAAATTTAACTGCAGCTAATAATTCAGAATGTCATTATATTATTTGACTCGCAAAACTGTATTGAAAAGTAAATAAAACAGAAAGTTTGGGTTAATTCTTTTCCAATTGAAGGCTTTAAGGCTCTTCCAAATTGAAAGCGTCTGCAGAAAACAAGTATGAAATTATCATTACAAATGAGCTGACTATCTTGGATAACACAGAATACATTGTGAGAAAAGGAGAAATTGCCTCTAACATGCAATTTCTCCTTTTTCCTCCATGTTTTCAAAATGTGTTTCCCCATATCCTGAGAAAGAAGTCTTACAGAAAATATTGTAGGAAAAGGAGAAAATGCTGGTAAAAAGCATTTACTCCTTTTCCCAACGTGTTTCCTACCCTACTGAAAACAAATTTCAATTTTTGAGTTACTTTTTTTTTTGTTAAGTGCTTTCAATGAGGACCAGTCTAAAATTTTGTCATCTGGTAAAGAACTGTGTGGTATAGTGTTGGAAAAAGAAAATTTTCATGTTTCATCTTAGCAGAAGTTGTTTGTGTCTCAAATTATGAAATTTGCCTTTTTAACTCATTACCAAACGACAATATTTTAGGTTTGTCCAAATCGAAAGCATTTGCAGACGACAAAAGTAATTGAAAATTTATAATTTGTTTAGTGAAGGGCAGAAAACATTGTGGGAAAAGGAGAAAATGCTGGTTACTATCATTTTCTCCTTTTCCCACAATGTTTTCTAAACGTTTCTTTCTCAGGGGCGTCAAAAGTAGGGATTGTGTGGTAATGGGTTAAGGAGAGAAAGTACTTTGGGTAAAAGTTATGATGCTTGATATTTATTGTAATAGCAACAATGTTAAATGCTAGATTTGTACTGTAATAGGAATTGCTTTAACTCTTTATCAAGTAATCCAGAAGTTTAACAATTCTGAGAGCAGGACAGTCTTTAAAATATTCTTTGAAAAGGAGAAAATGCTCGTGATCAGCATCTGCACCTTTTTCCACAATGTTTTTCCTTTTCACAGACAAATATCATTTTGTCAGCAATGTCTAATTTGTAACCTCCAAATTGGACCAGCCTGGAACTTTGTTGTCTTGCAAAGAATTTCCTCTAGTAATTAGCATTTTCTTTTTTTCCCAGAATGTTTCCTACCCCTTTTATAATGAATTTCAACTTTTAAGTCACAACTATTTTGTCATTTGTGAATGCTTTGCATTCTAACCAGTCTAAAATTTCTTCCACTGGTAAAGAGTTAACCCTTTCCCAAACAAGCCCTTGTTTTTACGGGTGTGCAGTACTACTCTTTTGAAAACACTGTGGGAAAAGGAGAAATTGCTCGTAATGAGCAATTTCTCCTTTTCCCACAATGTTTTCTACATATTTGGAGAACTTTCTGCCATTTTTATCAAATTTGAAATTGTCGTCTGCAAACTCTTTGAGTTTGGAAGAGTCTAAAATTAGTCGTTTGGGAAAGGGTTAAGGGTGGTTACAACAAGGACATACAAAGTCTAATTTGTTGAGTTAGAATTTAAAAGAACTTGATAACTCTTGCTTTACAATGTTAACATCTCTCTTATCTGGTATAACTTCAGTATGAGGCTGGTGTTTCCGAGATTCGCCGCAGAGAAAATCGCTGTATCCTTAGTTTTCCCAACATGAAGAAGGAACTTGCTGGACACTATGAATGCAAAATTACACAGGGGGATGCCGTTACAGAATGTGATCTCACCTGTGATGGTAAGAATATGACATGGTTTTTGAGGATTCTAAATATGTGTTGCTGTACATCTTTTATCACTTTTCACCAAAATTGTTGACTTAACCCTTTCCCAAACAATCCCTGGTTTTTACAGGTCAGGAATAGAAGCCTTTTGAAAACATTGTGGGAAAAGGAGAAAATGCTGGTAACCAGCATTTTCTCCTTTTCTCACAATGTTTTCTACCCTATCATATAGAAAAATCATCTTTTTAGCAACTCATAATTAATTTGTCATCTGCAAAATGCTTTGAATTTGGTCTTGTCCGAAATTTGCCGTTTGGGAAAGGGTTAAACCAATCATATTTGATGGAACTCTAATGTACAGCCAGGTCCACAGCATATATATTTTAATCAGTGATTTTAATAACAATGATGGCATTAACATATAATTAGATTCCATTCATCACATGAAATAAATGAATAAATCTATTATCTGTCCTTTGAAAAAATAACAGGAAAATTTAATGTGTGCAACCACTTTGGATTTGGACAAGTCTAAAGTTTGATTGTGTGATAAAAAGTTACAAGCATAGTGTTGACATTTGTCCCAGCATGTTGTACTCGGTTAAAACCCTGTGATTGTTCACTGTGAATGATACGTTTGTAATAGTGAAGTATTCCAAGCAAAGATACAACTGTTTTCATTTTTAGCTCGACCATTTTAAAAGAAATCTCCTAAGGTATTGTAATAGCATCTGCATCATTTTCATAAAAAAAAAATATGTTGATATTTCATAGTACAGTGGAGCTCCGTTATAACGCTGTCTGTGGGAGCCATGGTCGTCAACAGCGTTATATAACGTTTATAACGCTGATTCCCCCCCCCCCCCCCCCCCAGCCCACACACTACCCGCAGCCCAACCGCCAACCATTGCCAGACTACAGAACTATGGCTTACTACGTAAAAGAGCTTATTTTACCTTTAGGACGGTTTCTTGTAGAATTATTCAGCCCCTGTTTTGCTAAATCACAGCAAGATTCATTCCAAAATTAAATTAAACGGTATCGTGTTGGATTACAGATGGTGCCGCCGCCATGTTTTTTTAATCATGCTGACGATTGCATAATGAACCCTAATCGGCAATGACGAAAGAAATCTGTATATCCGTGGTTACTGAAGATATTTACTTAAAACTAATGAACAACTTGTTAACTATCAAAATGGGAACCCATACATTGGGCAGATATCGATCAAAATGTTTTATCAAAGTTATGCCCCTTTTTATACCCACTCGAAACAAATATTTTTCTTTTTTGGTCTTACTGGAATCAGCCTGTCCATCCATGTGTCCATCAGTCTGTGTGTCAGTCTGTGTACAAAATACCAGTAATTTTGTGTTGCAAACTCCTCCCACAGTTTTCCTTCAATTGATCTTTCTGTAAAAGCAAGTTAGGCACACACACCCCTATGTAACATGGTATTTTGGTTGTCAAGCCCAACAAACATACCAGAAAATGGCATTGAATAAAAAGAGAAAGAGCATTTATTTCAGTTTCATTCTAGCTTATATTTGGCTCTTGCTTAATTGCACCAAATTTTCTCCCAAACTTTCTTATCAATAGTATTGGCTGCTTAACCAGAAAAAATTCTTAATATAATGTCATATTTATGAGAAATCGATAAGTAAAATTAATGCAGTTATGTTCATTATTCCATGTTCATTCATAGCATTTCAAATAAAAATACATTGTAAGTTACTGTCCGCAAGATATATGATTATTAAAAGAGGCAGAAGTTTTTAAGATGTTTTGTCAGTATATTACATAATTTGACGGTAAACAATATAGAAAAAAAGGATTTACAATTTAACACTATATCACACAGTCCCGTCTTTTATCAACCTTGCAGAGGGAGACTTTTCAGAACTTTTCTCTCTCTTCTTGGTTATTTCAAAGACAAATCTCATCACTGGAACAAACATTAAACATGAAGAATATGCTGAGTGTGTATCAAATTGCAAATAATGCGCAGCCTACCCCTGCGAAAAGTAGTTCTTGAATTCATGAACAATTCCTGAACTATAGTTCATGAACAATCCCATTAACAGCAAATGGCCAGTTCATGAACCTTTTTTGTTCATGAACGTTGGCTTGCCTTTGATTAAAATGATCTGCTTCTTACATTTTTAGCATACTTACATAAGATTTAAAGATCTTTTTTCTATTCTGTTCTTTTTTAGCTCCTAAGGCAACTTATCTTTACTCGTTTTTTTTTTTATTTAGCCATATTTGAGTGGATTAGCACATCTGCCATTTCAAAGGGTTTGTCTGTAGTTTTAATCCAAGACTAGGCTGCATATTATTTGCATTCTAATCTATATCTACACACTCAGCATATTCTTCATGTCTAATGTTTGTTCCAATGATAAGATTTGTCTTTGAAAGAGTATCAAACAGCCAAGAAAAGAGAGAAAAGTTCTGAAAAGTCTCCTTCTGCAAGGTCAATAAAGGACGGGACTGTGTGATATAGTGTTAAATTGTATATCCTTTTCTATATTGTTTACCGTCAAAAAATGTAATATACTGACAAAATGTCTTAAAAACTTTTGCCCCTTTTAATAATCATTAATGTTACGAACAGTAACTTACAATGTATTTTTATTTGAAATGCTGTGACCGAACATGGAATAACGAACATAATTGCATCAGTTTTACCTATCAGTTTCTCATAAATATAGCATTATTTTAAGAATTTTTTTTCTGGTTATGTTGCCAATACTATTCAAATTGACAGAAAAGTTCAGGAAAAAATTTGGTATATTTAACCAAGAGTGAAATATAAGCTAGAATAAAACTGAAATAAATGCTCTTTCTCTTTGTATTAGAGGCCATTTTCCGGTATGTTTGTCAAGCTTGACACCCAAAATACCGCACTAAGGGGGCATACCAAACTTGTGTTTACAGAAAGGTCATTTGTAGCAAAGTGTTGAGACCTGCAAATAGTGCTCTGAATGTCAAAATTTGAATTTTTTCAGAACCTCAGTGGGAATTCATGAAAAAGTTGGAGGATGTTGAAGTTCCAAACAGACAGAAAGCAGTCTTCGAGTGTGACGTGAGTGATCCTGAGGCTGAAGTACAATGGTTTAAAGAGGACAAGGTAGGTCAAGATCACCCAGAGTTCAAATGTAAATGTTACACATGTACATATAGTTGTTCACATACAGCAGTAGATAGTGTTGTGTTTAGATGTTGTTCACCTCTCTTTTACATATTGTCAAGGCTTTCTGCAAGCTATGATATTAGTGCTTTTCAGGTAGTTGCAATTGGTTCAGTTAAAAAGTATATACATGCATATGTGCAGTAAATTATAGTATTTTGAAAAATTTATTGATGGTATAGATTGCGTCTTGACAAACCAAAAATTAATTTAGCAATTAAGCATTTTCCTTATATGAATTATGGAATTTTCTTGTATGTTTTGTATACCTTTCTAACCAGGAAACTATGTTATTACAATTTCCAAAAAAGATTGATGTGTAATTGTGGTAATAACTAAAAACTGTTTGTTCATAGGTTAATTAAAAACTATTTATGGGTTAACAGATGCTTAGAATTGTTAAAATTTTTGCAACTCTGATTCAGAACCAAATTTGCTAGATACACATCATAATTTTGATCTTATCAAAATTCAAGTATTTAGACCAGTTGACACTTTCAATTTACCTTCCATTAAATTATTTATTGATAGATTTTATTGAAATGGTGCTTTTCAACCACTGAAGTATATTGAGAAAAGAAATTGTATTGAAATATTTCTTTCTATTTTTCATTTTGTACCTTCAGTATTTAGAAATGATGGCTGTTGCACCTGCATGTTGTAATATTTTTATCAATTTGTAACATTAACCTTTACCACACATTAAAATTTCAGACTGGCCAATATTGAAAGATTACATGTTAATATGACCAATTGATGTGATTTTGGTTCAAAAAGGTCGGAATATATTGTGGATTAAGAAAAAATTGTTAGTCACTAGAATTTTTTTTCTTTTCTGCAATGTTTTCTACCCTTTGACAGACAAATTCCATGAATTAAGCCATGTTCAATTTGTCATCAATAGATGCTTTCTTCAGACAAGTCTAAAGTTTAGTCATATGGGTAAGTGTTAAGATGTACATATACTTTGTCTCTTACTTAATCCTTACTTTTGACGATCCTGAGAAAGAAGCCTGTAGAAAACATTGTGGGAAATGGATAAAATGCTGGAAACCAGCATTTTCTCCTTTTTTACTCAATGTTTTCTACTGTTCACAAAACAAATTTCGAATTTTCTGTCACTTTTATTTTGTGGTCTGCAAATGCTTTCAATTTGGAGAAACCTAAAATTTTGTCGTTTGGTAATGAGTTAAAGATGTTTGGGACTACATGTAATATTGTTTTATTGTTAACTGAATACATGAAAAGAAATCAACCAGAGTATTGTGAGATTTGGTCAAAAGGTAAATATCTCCTTTTAGATCTGTCTTGTAGATCTTTTAATACATTCCCCTTTTATTCATTTGACTTTACAGGAGAGTGGAGAAACGGTAATTATTGTCATCAGAATAACACCATGACTCATCATCTGCCATGTTGATTGATGAAACATTTTGTTGATTTTCTGACACTATGTGTTAAAATCTTATTTTTTTGTTAAATATTTCTAATTTTAAACAAAGTTGCTTTCCATTCAACATGACCTCTTAGTTGCACATTATCCAGATTACAGACTTGCCTTCCTTCCAAAAGTTGACTAAACCTATGAAAACACATATCGATATAATGAACCTTGTTTTCAATATGATGTTATATACATGTAAGATACCACTGCAGGATTATAAAACCAGAGCAAAGCTCCATCAACAATGACATCCATAGCAGCAGCTAGATTTTTGAAACATATTTGAACTATTTACCATACAACAAAATTTAAGACTAGTCCAAATTGAAGGTATTTGTAAAGGACAAAATAATTGTGACTCAAAAAAGAGAGTTCACCTTTGAAAGGGTAGAAAACATCGTGAAGGGGGAAATGCTAGTTACCAGGATTTTCTCCTTTTCCAGCAGTGTTTTCAAAAGCCCTTTCGCTCAGCTTCCCTAAAGGTTGGGACAGTGAGGTGAACTGTTAAAACATGTTTCGAAAAGCTACCTGCTAATGGGGTTGTTGATGGGGGTCGATCTGGGCCCGTATTCACCAACCATTCTTAAGAATATTCTTAGTCTTATTCTGCAAAGATTTTTTCTAAATTCATAAGTAACACAACTTCTGATAGACTAAACCATTCGGTTTAGCCAATCAGAAGTTGTGTTACTTATAAATATAGAAAATTATGGAGAATAAGACAAAGAATTCTTAAGAATGGTTGGTGAATACAGACCCTGGTGTTGCAGTCATATTTAAATGAGGGATCAATTGCAAATGGAAATTGCAAATCTATTAGAAATCGCTAGTTGGTTTAGAGTGCCCTATAACAAGATACTACAGAGTCAAGTCGGTGTTAATAGCTCAACAGAGCTTATAATTATGTTGTTATTGTCCCCGACTTTGTAAATAAAATTTAGTTAGCTTGACTTGAAAGTCCTTGCTTGGTACCACTGAAAGCAAGGAAATACATGAGTATGTGAGCTGTATCATCATGTAAAAGAGATACAAATAACAGAAGGAAAAACGCTTAATCAAACCGTGTGAGGTCTTGTAAAACTTCTATCACTGAACAACCAAAATTTCACAATATCATTATTATTTCCATGCACTCTGCCTATTCCTGCACAATTACACAGTCCTTATTTTATCCAAAGTATTCAACTGTTATTCCTACTTTCCTTTCTGCTAAGATTATAATTATATACATCTTGCTGAAATATTTTATTCACTTTTAATGCTTAATGTCTTTTGTCTAAGGTTTAATATGTTTTTAAAGTCAGTTGATGTGAATGCTGTAGACTATTTCAAGAATGCTTGGATTGTGAGAATTAACTTTTTCAAGAAAGTGAAAAGAAGGCAAAATTTATAGCATTAAGCAGAAAACATTTGGAAGCAAAAAAAAACAAAGGTCTAAATGTTGCAGTGAAAATTGGCACTTTTGAAGACTCACAAGTAGGAATGGCTACAGGTGAAAAATAGATATAAATCTAAAGAATATGGTACTAGTATATCTGAAATTAATTGTTTTAATCACAAAATTACAATTTAGTTAATGAAAAAATCTGTATTGTTACTAATAAGCCAAATTTGAAACCATTTAACCCTTTACTCCATAGATACTCATTTCTATGCATTGCTTGTAGGAGCCTTTGGAAAATATTGTTGCAAAAGGTGAAATTGCTCATGACGAGCAATTTCACCTATTGTCACAATGTTTTCTATGCTATCAAAAGGTGTCATATACACATAAGAAACGAATTCATCATTGCTGTTATTTAGGGTCAATTACAGATACCATAGAAATGGGTTATGAGGTAAAAGGTTAATGATTTTCACCACATGGTAGCTGAAATTAAAATGATCCTGATAACAGGGTTTTACAAATTTTGTTTTAACAAAATAATAACTCTCAAACGTACGATGACATTGTAATATAGGTTTGCCATTATCTCCTATTTTCAAGCTGAATTGTCCTAATTACTCTTTACTAGTGCCATATGTCTGTGCACTTTAGACACTATGCATATGTGAGGCAGCAAGTCTAAGAGTGCTGATTGGATGAAATTGGCTTTTAAAAAAAAAAAAACAGGTAAAAAATACTGTTAAGTTAATATCCTTCAAAGTAGCAAGCATATAGATCAAGATTAAATTGCAAATTATTTGCAGTTTGGTCTTAATCCACATTTTGTGCAAAAGAAACATGAATTATACTAGCTTCACAAGGTTTATGCAGATATCAAGAAAAGAACATATGTAAAAACCTCTTAATAAAAATGAACTTAATAATTTGTGTGCATTGTCTTATTGATAAATGTACATGAAAACAAAAATGTCAATGTTTGTCATGGCTTTAATATAACACAATAATGTTACTTTGCAAATGTGATGTGTGAATGAGATCTTTTTTCTTTGCTACAATACTGTATATTGTTTGCTGAACTTTCTAAGTTTAGACTGTCTTTGACTAAAGATTCATGTCTGAGTGAGAGTAAATGTGTATTGAATATGTATGGTAAAAGTTTGATTGCTTGTCTCATTGGATGTGAAGATTGACATAAGATGTTAATTAGCAGACATTTCTTTCATCAGAATCAGATTGCATAAAAATGTAAATTCCTTCAGTATAGACAGTTAAGTCTACAATTTGCCATATGGTAAAAGTTTGAATACAAGTCTGATCCTTGATCTACAGTATTACATTCTTTGAGAATATTTGTGTATGCCAAAATAGGCTTGAAGCTGCAGTATACTTGTAGTTGTGACTTTGAGTCTGTCAAAAACTGTTTCATTAATTCAACTTTGTAAAAACTGGTTGTAATGTGTCTGTGCTAGTTTGATTTGCAGCAATGTGTCTGTGCTAGTTTGATTAGCAGCAATCACTTTCATACAGTCTACAGATAAATTGTAATGGTACCAAGTAGTTAATTTTCAATGAAAAATCCATCATATTACTAAACACAAGATACAATATCTTCTTTCCAAATTAAAACTGATGATAGAAAAGAGTTGTTGTGTTTGAGAGGGGATAAAAGTTCTCACTGGGGTGTAAAAACAAACATTCATACAGACTCAGCAATGTTTTGCTTCTATCATTTCTTAAGGACAATAATTTTGTTGGTTTTGGAATGTCTTTTACTATGTCATTTACCATTATTATAATGGTATGAATGCAAAGAGTGAAAAACTTGCAGATTTTGGTTTTGCATTTGACTTTGAATAGAAAAGATGTGTTTAACCCATTACCACACGAGACAATTTTGGACTGGTCCAAATTGACAGCATTTGCAGACGACAAAATAAAGGTGACTGAAAAATAGAAATTCGTTCTGGAAAGGGTAGAAACCACTGTGGGAAAAGGAGAAAATGCTGGTTACCAGCATTTTCTCCTTTTCCCACAGTGTTTTCAAAAGGCTTCTTTCTCAGGGGCGTCAAAAGTAGGGATTGAGTGGTAATGGGTTAAAAGGAATGCAGATTGTTGATTTGTATATAAAAGCGGGGAAGGGTGGATCAGAAAGAGAGTAGTGAAGAGATTTTCTTCTTTTGTTTTTCCATTTTTACATATGGTTCGTTCTTTTGACATGCACAAAAAAGATCAATGAAAACATAATGGGAAATGAAGAAAATAATGAAGAAAATAATGGTATTGGTTATTTTTCTCTCGCAATAATTATGCAACTCATTCAAGGACAAATTGTTGAAAATGAGTATTGGTCAATACTGTAACTTTTTGAAAATCTGTTTCACCAATACAGAACTTACAGAATGATAAATGCTTCAAATACTTATTCTTTATCTCTGTTCTAGAGAGAAAAGGTTTTTCTGTCTATTAAGCTTGTCATCTTCAAATATAGCAGTTAAAATAGTCAGTAGAAATCTACAGAGTTTAATTTTGATTTGATTCATGAAAAAAATCTCTGCTTACTTTTCCAGGAAATTAAACCAGGTGGCAAATACGAGTTCATCAAAGATGGCTTCAAGCGCCGACTTGGCATCAAGAACTGTAACACTAAAGATGAGGCAACCTACAAGTGTAAGATACCTGGATCAGAAACTTCAGCACAACTTTTCGTTGAGCGTAAGTGTACTAATTTTTGTCAAGAACTGTTCTTTTCAACTGTTTTTGTTCAGACTGATTTAGACCAACTCAAAACTTTTGTAAATCATATGTAGGGCAAAGAATTTGGGTTGAGGAAAATTAATCTAATTGGTTCTTTACAGGAATCTAAAGCTTTAGACTTGGCCAGATTGAGAGCAAGCAGCATTTTCAGATGACTCTTTAATTGTGGCCTGGACAGAGTAGAAGACATTGTGGGCAAAGGACAAAATGCTTGTGATCAGCATTTTCTGTTTTTTTACCCATGCATGGGTGGATCCAGAGGGGGGGAACCGAGGGTCCGGACCCCCCCCTGGAATTTTGGCAAAAATGTGGTTATCGGATTCGTGAAATGGTACTGGTTTGATATTGCACAGCATTTACGTAAGATACAGTCATAAATTTAAAAACAAGGTTTCTACATGTGGAGACCTCCTCATGGATAGAACTGGAAATGCTGACTTTTCTTGTAAATGGCTTACATCCACTGAAATCCGGAAATCAAAGTATCATATAATAAGACCAGTGCGTTTTCGGTGGGACCCCCCTGAGAAAGATATCTGGATCCGTGCTTGCCATGAATGTTTCAAAAGCTCTTTTTAGCTCCACTGGCCAAAGGTAAGCAGGCTTATGTCATGGCCTGGTGTCCGTCTTGCATGCGTTATCTTTTAACCCATTACTCCATAGATACTCATTTCTACACATTGCTTGTAGGAGCCTTTGGAAAACATTGTGGCAAAAGGTGAAATTGCTCATGACAAGCAATTTCACCTTTTGTCACAATGTTTTCTATGCTATCAAAAGGTGTCATATACACATAAGAAATGGCTTCATCCTTGCTGTTATTTAGGGTCAATTACAGATACCATAGAAATGGGTTATGGGGTAAAGGGTTAAACATCTTCTATTCTGAAACTACCAATCCAATTTTGTTGAAACTTCACAGAAATGATCATGCCATGGTCCTCTTTAGAATCTCTTGAAAGAATTTGATTCTTTCGAAAACTCTGGTTGCCATGGCAACAAAACTGAAAAATATTGAAAATATTTGAAAGTTTTCTTGTCTGAAATCATAAGGCCCAGGGCTACTAAATTTGGCATGCAGCTTTATCTAGTGGACTTCTACCAAGTTCCTTCGAATAATAGCCCTGGGGTCAAAATTGGCCCTCCCCGGGGGTCACAGATTTTATATCGGCTTATATAGGAAAACTTAAATACCCTTTCGATACCTAGCCATAGGGCCTTAGAATACCAAAGTTGGCATGTATCTTTATCAAGTGGGCATCTAGCAAGAGTGCCCAAATTTGACCCGGTCCTGGGGGTCACAAGTTTCTTTGTGGGCTTATATAGGGAAAACTTTAAAAATCTTTTCGTACCTAGCCATAAGGCCTAGGGCTACCAAATTTGGCATCTAGCTTTATCAAGTGGATGTCTACCAAGGGTGCCCAAATAATAGCCCTGGGATTAAATTTGATCCCGTCCAGGAGGTTACAAATTTATGTGGGCTTATGTTGGGAAAACTTTAAAAAACTACTTGTACCAAGCCATAAGGCCTAGGACTACGAGATTTTGCATGCAGCTTTATCTAGTGGGCCTCTACCAGGAGGATTGAAATTATAACCTTGGGGTCACAAGTTTTACATGGACTTTTGTGGTGAAAACTTAATAAATTGTCTTGTTACAAACCATAATAAGGCCTAGGGCTACTAAATTTAGGCCTGTCTCATGGATCTCATGTTTTCAAGGGACTTCTATTGCGAAAAGTTTGAATATCTTCTTGTTCATAACCACACATTTTAGACCTATATTATTTGGTATGAGGCTTCATCTTGTGGACCTCCACCAGGATTCAAGTAATTATAGCTTTGTGGTCAAAAATTGCTTTGCCCAGGGGTCATAACTTTCTTGTTGGAGTTTGTAGAAAAAAATTTGTACATCTTCAAAATTGAAACCAATGGGCCAAGTATTATAATGTGTGGATTGTAGTGTTTTTACTTATTAGCCAGTGGAATGATAAAGATCCATCATGGCCCTCTTGTCTTCTTTATATCAGAGAGTTATCTTCAAAGGAATCTTTTTGATTTTTTTCAGCTGATATCAAATTCTTGAAGAAATTAGAAAACAAGAAGGAGAAAGAAAAGGGCGCTCTTCAGTTAGATTGTAAGGCCTCAAACCCCAACAATGCCCCTGTTAAATGGTACAAAGATGGCCAGCCTATTGACAAAGATGATCCGTAAGTACTATCCAACTTACATTAACTCTTTTCCTAGACAACAAAACTTTAGGTATGCCCTAAAAGAATGCATTTGCAGATTACTAATAATTTATTCCTTTACCAAACGATCCTGGGTTTTCACGATCATGTAGAAGAGGCCTTTTATGAACATGCTGGAAACGGAGAAAATGCTGGTAACCAGCATTCTTTCCTTTTTTCCCTCAATGTTTTCTACCCTATCAAAGCAAGACTGCACTATAATTTGGACAAGGGGAGCATTTTGTCATTTTGGTTAAGGGTTAACCCTTTCCCAAATGACAAAATTTGGACTCTTCAAAACCAAAAGAGTTTGCAGACGTCAATTTTAGATTTGGAGAAAATGCCAGAAAGTTCTCAAAAAGGGTAGAAAACACTGTGGGAGAAGGAGAAATTGCTTGTTACAAAAAGACTTTTACTGCAGACATGTAAAAACCATGGCTTGTTTGGGAAAGGGTTAAATGATTGATATCTCAGTGACGGGAAGATTACATCTTGGAAAAAAGAACATGCTGAGTACCAGTATTTCCTTCTTTTACTACAATTTTTTAAGAGCAATCCTCTCACTGATTTTTTCTACTACATGTATATATTACAAGTTTGTATATCATTATCAAGAAACTTATCATGAAGACAGTTTCTATAGTTCCTATAATTTTCTGGCTCAAGGGTTCAAGAATTAAGCCTCCTTGAACTGGTATATGTTTATGGGTATTGCTTTTAGATTTTAATCATTCATGTGATTAGTCAATGAAATGGATCCTTTTCATCTGCAAATTCACCTGAATACACCTGAAATGTAGCTACAAGTTATTATACCCCACAAAATGAATGTTTTTGGGGTATACTGGAATCAGCCTGTCTGTCCGTGTGTCCGTCTGTGTGTTCGTTACAAAATACTGTCAAAGCACTGGCGGAGGTATGAAATCATATTCTGTGACAGCTCTAGTTTTGTTTGGCTAGAATATATGATATAGTAGCAGACAGTATAGACCAAGAAACTGATCTATATCAACACTATCTGCAAAAACAACTGAAGCATTTTAACCCTGCACCACACAATACCAATTTTTGACCACCCTATGAAAGAGGAGAGAGGGCTTTTGAAAACATCATGGGAAAAGGAGAAAATGTTGGTAACCAGCATTTTCTCTATTTCCCATAATGAAATTATTCTGTTTAACTCTTTACCACACAATCCCGACTTTAAATGACCATGAGAAAGAAGCATTTTGAAAACTTGGGAAAAGGACAGAATGCTGGTAACCAGCATTTTCCCCTTTTCCCACAATGTTTTCTGCCCTTCCCAAAATATTTGAGCCACATTTATTTTGTCATCTGCAAATGCTTTCAATTTGGATAAGTCTGCAATTTTGTTGTTTGGTAAAGAGTTAATAAAGAGTTAATGGCTGGGTATTAGGTCAGCATAGTGACAGTTCTAGTTGCAATGACAAAGTTTCAGCCATAACATTATTGGTTTCATACTTTCTCAATAGACGTGTTGAAATTTCGAAGAAGGGAGAAGTTCTGAAAATGATGTTGAAGAACCTGACAGAGGCTGACTCAGGAGAATACATGGTGAAAGTAGGAGATCGTCCATGTAAATGTAATGTTCAAGTAGAAGGATGTAAGTATGACACAAGTAATTCACAGCCCGTATTTGTAAAATTTCTTTCATGCTCAACTCGGCAAAACATGAAATTCTTATGTTAATTCAGTATTATTTATAACAAAGCCAGATTGACATGGATTTATCAGTAATCTATAAAACTTTTGACCATTCACAAAAGATTTTCACTAAAGATTCTCCATCCCTCCCATTCTGATATATTTTTTTCATCCTTCTCTTTTTGTGTTGTGCTTGTGTAGAAAGTCATACCTTTGGTGACAGAATGAAGTTTTTTTTTTTTTAATTTACATTCATCTGTGAGAGGTAATTTAGTCAAATCTTTACCTAATGGTAAATTGTACAATTTTCCAGATTTTAAGTAGTGCATGACAAAGACACTTTTTTTTTTTTAAAGTGCCTAAGCCTCCAAAAGTTGACTTTGACAAAATACCAAAGGAGGTCATTCTAAAGAAGGGAGAGAAATTGCAGTTAGATGTCCCATTTGTTGGTAAGTGCCCTAACCATTTATTTCACAAACTCATTTTTTAAGAACCATGAAGGAGAAAGCTTTTGAAAATAGAGAAAGTGCTGGCACTCAGTATTTCTACAAGGTTCACCAGTTCATATACAAATTTCATAGTTTAGGTCTCATCTGATGTCTGCAAATTCTTTCAAAATGCACAAGCCTAGAATTATTGTTGTTCTGGAAAAGCTGAAGCTTAACTTAAATGATATAAGAAAAACACCATTTTTTTTTAAAAAACTGATTTGACCTATTATTTTTGTCAACAAATACTTTATTAATTGACAATGAGTGATAAGTTTGATTTTCTGTAGAATGCCTGTGCAAGAAACACAGAGTTCTTTGTTGAAAGAGTACCAAATATTTATATAGACATCAAAAGAAATACTTCTAAATTTCTTCCAACCACCTTAAGTATTTCTGAGGAATCGGTATTTACAATTGTGTTGAATTTAGTACTATGTCTAATTACAGGAACACCCAAACCAACAGTACAATGGTCCAAAGATGGTGAGCCTCTATCTGACATTGATACGGACATTGAGAACAAAGAGAAGAGCTCCCATCTGTGTATTCCCAGTACAATCAGGGAGGACACAGGAGAATATTGTCTCACTCTTACCAATGAAGTAGGAACAGAAAAAGTACCAATCAATGTTATTGTTATGGGTATGTACTGGAGTCAACTCTTCCTATCTGCATGCATGTATTTTACTTGGCTGTTCCCACTGAAGATATTCTCTATATAGTATGTAACACTTCCTAGTTAACTGAAATTTAAGAAATTGGACATACTCTGGACTGTTCAACAGATGTATCTATTATGAAGGATAGGTGCATTGAAAACTATTATATGAATACTGATGACTCAAAGAAACAAGATCGATAAACAGAAACATACTATATGTATTATAAACAGATAAACCAGGCAAGCCCAAAGCACCACTGGACATTGTGGATGTATACTGTGACCGTTGTGCCTTGTTGTGGGACAAACCTGACGATGATGGGGGTTGTCCAATTACTCACTATGTTGTGGAAATGAAAGAAGCTGGTGGAGACTGGAAAAAGGTATGCTAATTAGAGAAAAACAAGCAGACTAATTAATTTAATGATGTTTTATTTCAATGAATTTAGCTTTTACCAAGCGACATCCTGAGACCTGTAAAAAAGGAAAGTAATCAAAGATGAAAAATAAATGTGACATAGAAGGTCAAAATTGTTTTTGAAAGATAGAAAAGATTGTCTTAACAAGAAAATGCTTGTCACCAGTATTTTCTTCTGTGAACTAGACTGTTTCCAAAAGCCTTCTCTATGAGAGTCCATCAAACTCAGGGTTGTATGGTAAATGGATTGAAAGTACACCTTAGATATGGCATAGTTTGTTGCAAAATATCTCCTTCCATAACCCCTGCAGAGGGTGCGTGTTGCTGCTCTGCTTTTGTCAGTTGGACACAATATGCAATACTCACCCGAGATGTGATGGTTATTGACTACAGTTTCTATTCAGAAGATATTTCAGAGGCGGATGGGTGTGTGTGTCATACAGTTACGATAAAAATTATAATAATATGTTGTATTTATTTGTTCACTAGGTGTGTGACACTGATGACATTGAAATAGATGTTGCTGACCTGACACAGGGCAATCGTTACACATTCCGTGTTGCGGCTGTCAATGAAATGGGACAAAGTGATTGGCTAGAGGCTGATGGTGAAATTCTTGCTAAGGATCCATGGGGTATATATGATATATCCCTTTCTCGAACAATCCCTGGTTTTCACGCCCCTGAAAAGTCTTTTGAAAACATTATGGGAAAAGCAGAAAATGCTAGTAACCAGCATTTTCTCCTTTTCCCACCATGTTTTCTATCCTCCCAGAACAAATTTTTATTTTTTGGGTCACATTAATTTAGTTGTCTGCTAATGTTTTCGATTTAGACTGGTCTAAATGTTTGTCTTGTGGTAAAGACTTATGCTTTTTAATCGTTCAGCAAACAGTCCCCCATGTTTTCCAAATGAAACATCTCAGAAAGCACGGAGTGTACAGTCTGATCATTATTCTACACTGTCTAATTAGAGTGATATTTAAAGGAGAAAAGAACTATGAAATAACAATTGATTGTTTTTTTGCAGTTGACTTGAAATTCAGTTTATTAACTGTTCACCAAATGGCACAGTTTTGGACTTATTAAAATCCAAAGCATTTGCAGACCACAAATATTGCACATATGGTGGAAATTTCCTATGAAAGGTTAGAAAACATTGTGGGAAAAGGAGAAAATGCTGCTTATAAGCATTTTCTTCAAAATTCACAATGTGTTCAAAAATGTTTTTCTTCCAGGTTTTTAAAACATGGTGTTGTTTTATATACGGTAGAGCAGTTAAACTTTCAAACAGATGATCAAATTTCAGTTGTGTCTCAACTTAAAGCCTTTGCAAATGACACTTTAAATGTGGCTCATATGATGCAATCTTCCATTTGATAGAATAGAAAACATTGTGTGAAAAGGTTACCAGCATTTTCTCCTTTAGTTTAGTTTAAACATATTTATTTTACATCGATTGAGAAATAAGTTCTTACAACTTATACCAATCTCTCTCGATTCTGTTTCCTAGGAACTACACCAGCACTCCCGCCAAATGTGTGGGCCTATTAAAAAAATCCCAAAGTTGACACCCGCTCCCGGGTATTGAACTCGGGACCTTTAGATTATGAGGCCAATGCTCTACCTCACGACCATTGTTACGGGAGACCACTCCTTCCTGCATGGCATACTCCCGATTTAAATACAATACCTGGCTACTGCGTCAGGGAGATATCTCTTTGGCTCAGTGGTTAGGGTATTGGCTTTGCGTCTGGGAGTTCGGAGTTCGAATCCTGCTCCGATCCTTATTTCTGCCATGCATTTATTCATTTGTTTCTTTGTTACGGACTTTGTTCGTAAGATGGGGGCTCGTCCGGGATTGGCCATTGAGCCATTAATCCCATTTGTTGTCCAAAATCGGACTTCCTGCCTAATAAGGCTTTGAGTCATCAATAAATGATGACTTTAAGAGGGGGTGTGTTACGGGAGACCACTCCTTCCTGCATGGCATACTCCCGATTTAAATACAATACCTGGCTACTGCGTCAGGGAGATATCTCTTTGGCTCAGTGGTTAGGGTATTGGCTTTGCGTCCGGGAGTTCGGAGTTCGAATCCCGCTCCGATCCTTATTTCTGCCATGCATTTATTCATTTGTTTCTTTGTTACGGACTTTGTTCGTAAGATGGGGGCTCGTCCGGGATTGGCCATTGAGCCATTAATCCCATTTGTTGTCCAAAATCGGACTTCCTGCCTAATAAGGCTTTGAGTCATCAATAAATGATGACTTTAAGAGGGGGTGTGTTACGGGAGACCACTCCTTCCTGCATGGCATACTCCCGATTTAAATACAATACCTGGCTACTGCGTCAGGGAGATATCTCTTTGGCTCAGTGGTTAGGGTATTGGCTTTGCGTCCGGGAGTTCGGAGTTTGAATCCCGCTCCGATCCTTATTTCTGCCATGCATTTATTCATTTGTTTCTTTGTTACGGACTTTGTTCGTAAGACCATGTATTGAGTGATTAAGGGATAATTTCTGTTCATTATCTAGACCCAACAACTCCTCCCAGAGATCCCAAGATTGTTGATTATGACAAGGATTATGCTGAGGTTGGTTGGTTACCACCAGAGAAAGAAAATGGGGCACCAGTGGACAAATACATTGTAGAAGTGAGAGAGAAAGGCAAAGACAACTGGAAACCAGTAAGTAACTTCCTCCAATAAGTTGCAGGAGAATATCGTCAGACTTAGATACTGTATTTGAAGAGTTGCTATTCATTCATTGTATCATGTGACAGAATCATGTAAATGCTTTTTGAAATGATGTTGAGATATTTTATATTAGCTGTAAACTATAAATTGAAGTGAATGAGTCGGACAACAATTTTGTTATGCTTTACTTATCTTTGTTTTTTAGCTTTAGTTTACTTGAAACAATGCATATCATTTTCCTTTAATCACTCATGTAGTAGTTAAAGACTTTTGGGATTACTATTCTTAAACTCCAATCAGCAAAGATACTATATTATTTTAGACCTACATTTGTTTTCAGTGAAATATAAGTATTTTAAAAATTTTATTGGGTTTGCAATTCAGATAAGCATGTATGATGTCTTAGGTCAGAATGCTGTATTCTTATCTCTTATTATCCAGTCACAGTTGACTTACGTTTCAGATGACATGTGGAATTCAATTTTATTGACAATTCTAACATGTTAGATCCTCTGTGTCAAATAAAGCTTTTTTTTTTTTAAAGTATAGAATTGAAGATCAAGATGTGACCACAAATCTTTCTCATAGACCATCTGCTATGTGGAGAAAGTCAGGTCAGAAGCAGCCTTAATAATTATTACAATTTTGGGGTTTTTTTTTGGACAGAAATTATCAAAAGTGTCTATTTTGCTCTCTAATAGTTGACCATAGTTGTATTCTAGTGTTCATGAAGTATTCATTTTAACCAAAGGGCACAGAGGTACCAGGAGATAAGAACACTGGCACAGTTGAAGGTTTGACCGAAGGTAAAGAGTATGAATTCCGGGTGTTTGCTCAAAATAAGGCTGGCCCATCAGATCCCAGTGAAGTCTCACCCCCAGTTAAAACAAAGGCCAGAAAGGGTAAGTAATATGTCCATTTGTAGATTTGTCAAACTTGACTCACATAATGATGCATTTTCAGTTCAGAAGATGACTTTTGAAAACATATGGACATAATTATGAACTTCTATGCCTATCATTCAATTTGATTGGCAATGCTCCTGCAAAAGGGTATTGAATACATCTCCATGATGCATTATACCAAATATGTCATCATATGGCTTGTAATATGCGAAAAGGAGCATTTGGATATTTGTGTAAAGTGTTGTTTCAGATCAGCCTGCACAATCTGCGCAGGCTTATCCGAGACGGTACTTTACGACCACACAAGATTTTGTGCTTGACTTGTACCAAACAGAAATTTACATAAAAGCATAAAGTGCCGTCTCGGATTAGCCTGCGCGGACTGTGCAGGCTGATCCCAGACGACACTTTACGCAAATGTCCAAATGCCCCTTTTCGTGTGTTGTAGGCCATATTATTATAGATCCATGATATCCATTTTGTCTTACAAAAGACTGAATCATGGTATAATGGCCCTTAGATATTTACCAAAAGCAAAATATTTAAGGTAAGCCTGCATGGAATGGGCAGACTGACACAAGTTGATTCTTTTGCAGGGAAAATTGTGTGGAAAAACGTTAGAATAAGTTGCTTGTTCAATAAAGATGGCCATTAGGACAATTTTAATTATATGTACACATTAATGTGATAATACAAAAATAATGTTTTTTTTTTTCATTTTTCACCATTACAGTGAAGCCTAGAATTGTGGACAGGGATTCCCTTAGACCCATTAGAATTAAGGTTTCCCAGACATTCACTATTCCTGTCTCGTTTGTTGGTGAACCAGCACCAGAAGCCAAATGGTCTGTAAGAGGTCTGGTAAGTATTCATGTTTGGGTACATTTGACTCAGAGCCCCCTACAATGTATGATCCGACCAATATTTTGCAACTTGATAAAGAGAAAAAAAAAAAATCCCCCCCCCCCCCCCACACACACAAAAGGTGAAATTTTAACTTTCATTTCAATTCTTTATCCCCCCCCTTTTACCACACAGTCCTGTCCTGACTTTTAACAACCCTGATAAAGAAAGCTTTTGAAAACATCGTGGGAAAAATAGAAAATGCTGTTAACCAGAATTTTCTCCTTTTCCCACAATGTCTTTACCTTCCCAAATCAAATTTCAATTTTTGGTTCACATTTATTTTAACATCTGCAAAAGCTTTGAATTTTGACTAGCCTAAAATTTTGTTGTTTGGTAAAGTGTTATCCTACCATTAAGGGTAGAAACTGGGCTATTGGTTAGAAAAAAAACAGGTCTTTAAAAGTAATTGCTTTCCTCTCTTTTGGTATTGCATTGTCTGAACTCTTGATAAATTTACTGAGTTCTTATTTTACAGTTTTAACTCTTTCCCAAACAACAAATTTTTGGACTAGACCAAATTGAAAGCATTTGCAGATGACAATTCAACTCTTCCTGAAAAGATGATTTCTGTCTATGATAGGGTAGAAAATATTGTGGGAAAAGGAGAAAATGCTGGTTACCAGCATTTTCTCCTTTTCCCACAATGTTTTCAAAAGGCTACTATTCCAGACCCGTAAAAACCAGGGATTGTTTGGGAAAGGGTTAACCTTAGGTGCTGAGAAAAACTGGTACCGACTACTTAAAGGAGAAGTACTGAAATAAAATAAATTGAAAACATTATTCTAACTAGTAATTGCTCCTTGCTAAAACTATCGCCAGCATGAACTTAAAGTTTGTCGTAATGTGACACTGAACTAAATCTAGGCAATTTACAGATATGCTGTAACTCTAGGAATTGGTTTACTAGGCTACAAGTATTGATTTTATAAATTCTCCAAGTTTTGCTCTCAAATCTGATGTCAAGGTGGAGGTATAGTTGAAAATAATTTTTAAAGTTTAGCTTCTTGCTTTGTTCAAGTAGTTTACACACCTGTGTGTTATCTGGCTGGTATTCATCAATGATTCTGATTTGTATTCTAAACTAAGACAGTTGCACAATTTTTATTGGCTTGACAAAAGGTTCATCCATTTAGAATTTGTGTTACTTTGAAGTAGTAGACTAAGAACCGAATTTATAATGGTTGAATACCTGCCCTGTTTTATGCACAGCTTTAAAGCACAAAAGTTTTCAACTTGGCTGATCATTTTAGCACAAGTGTGCTAGGATCTTTATCCCCAAGCAGACATACTTCATCAATCCACATGATCACATGCCTGAATGAGTTTTTACATATCATCTCTTTACACAATGCCTTTTGGTATTTGCTTTGCCTATCACCCTAAATGCAATATTTGCTTTGATTGCTGTTAGAAAACTTTCAAATTCTAGGAAAGACTGTTCTTCTTTTTATAATGCTTATGGAAAGTTAAATATTGATTATGGCATAGGATTTATGTTTCTAAGACTCTCAATGTAAACTTAAATTGGTGCCGTAGGAGGATGTTCAGCTTAAGTCTTTACCAAACGACAACATTTTGGAATACTCCAAATTGAAAGCATTTGCAGACGACAAAGTAAATGTGGATCAAAAAATGATTTTTTGATTTGTGAGGGTAGAAAACATTGTGGGAAAAAGAGAAAATGCTGGTTACCAGCATATCTCCTTTTCCCACCATGTTTTTAAAAGGCTTCTATCTCAGGGTCATTAAAAGTCAGGATTGTGTGGTAAAGAGTTAATGGCACTAATGATTCTCATTTTTTGAGTGGTGAATTAATTATGAAAATATAAATATATAGAATAGTACCAGTATGCTAAGCTGTCACTATGATATCCTTGAAAATATTGAATACTATTCAAATGAAATGACTCCTAAGTTTCCAAATACAAAAAATTCAAAGTTTCAATCCTTTTATAAGCAATTCTGCCTTTTTACAACCCTGGTATACAACATTTTCATATCTTTCCTCACAATATTGTATAACATGTCAAAGACAAAAAACAAGCATGATTTGAGCCACATGTAATTTTTGTTCTGAAGATGCTATCAATTTGTGAAAATCTATGATTTTGTCCTCTGTTATTAACCCATTACCACACAATTCCTACATTTGATGCCCCTGAGAAAGAAGCAGTTTGAAAACATTGTGGGAAAAGGAGAAAATGCTGGTAACCAGCATTTTCTCTTTTTCCCACAATGTTTTCTACCCTTCACAAAACAAATTTGAAATTTTCTGTCACTTTTATTTTGTCATCTGCTAATGCTTTCGATTTGGACAAGCCTAAAATTTTGTCCTTTGGTAATGAGTTAAATTGAATTGGTGTACTGTTCAGTAAGAAGAAGCACCCACTGTTGTTATCAGTATCTATTGTGTAAAGTTGTTTGATTGCATTAAGAGATATCCTTGATATCCATTAAATTGAACATTTCTAGGATGAAAAGGGAATGCTGGTTGAGGTAAATAATTGCTAGCTTTAGCTATGTACATGCATTGGCTTATGAATAGACAACTAGTATTAGCTTTATAGAACTAGAGGCTAGTAAATGGATGAAGCTTGTTTGTTTAACCCTTTCCCAAACAGCAAGTTTTAGACTCTTCCAAACTGAAAGAGTTTGCAGACGACAATTTCAACTTTTATAACAGTGGCAGAAAATTACCTGAACAGGCAGAAAACACTGTGGGAAAAGGAGAAATTGCTCGTTACAAGCAATTTCTCCTTTTCTCACAGCGTTTTCAAAAGACTTGCACTGCAGACACGTAAAAACAAGGGCTTGTTTGGGAAACGGTTAACCCCCTTACCCTATAAGGCATTCCTATGGTATCTCTAATTGATCCTAAACAACAACAAGGATGAAGCTTTTTCTTTTGTGTATATGGCACCTTTTGATAGCATAGAAAACATTGTGGCAAGAGGTGTAATTGCTCATCATGAGCAATTTCACCTTTTGCCACAATGCTTTCCAAAGGCCCCCACAAGCAATGCATAGAAATGAGTATCTATGGAGTAAAAGGTTAACTTATTTGAGTGGCACTCTTGCAAAAGGGGGTTTAATGCATTTCTGTGATCTATTATACTAGGCCAGTTGTCACCTGATTATGGATCCTTATTGGAACCACTGTGACTGATTCATAAAGTAGACTGATCTGTTGACATGCAGAAAATTGACCAATTGCAAAATGGTCTTGCAGAGGTCAGCCTGTGCAGACTGCATAGACTGTCCTGGGTTGATACTTTTTTTACTGACACTAAACCTTATTTCTAAAGCTATCACTCATTTGCTACATTTTAATGTACATAACAGTTAACTTTAGATTATACATGTACTTGATAATTCCAGTCAACTGGAGCCAAGACTTTGTTTCAAAATACCATTGCAAAAACAGAAGTTGATTTTATTGAACAAGTTTTTTTTCCCCAAAATGATTTCAAAATGGTACTCTAAGGTTAAGTGTATTATTTTACACATTTTGAAAACCGTTACAATGTATTTCTGAATTTAAAAGATAAGGATCTGTGCAAATTCATTGATTATTTTTCTAAAACTCAGTAACTTAATTCATTGCTGAAAAGACAGAGGCACTTTATAACTGCAGAAAAATTTTCTTTTACATTTGCATTCATTAAGAAAAAGAGTATATATCATGTAATATCAAGTTTAGGTTAACTATTAAACATGAAAGCAAAATACTTATTAAATAGGTAGCAGCAACTTATAGTAATAGTGCATGTTTTACTAATCAGAGTCTAATTCTTTAGCAAAGAAACAAAATGACACAGAAGGCTTTGAAACTTCAGGGAAAAGAGACGAAATGCTTGTAACAAGCATTTTCTGCTTTCTCCACACTGTTTGTTAACCATTCAAAGATAGATCCTATCATTGAGCCAAAATAAATTGGTCATCTGCAAGTGTTTTCAGTTTAGATTTGTTATAAATAATGTTTTTTTGATAAAAGGTTAAGAAAATATCTATGAGAAATGCAAATATGCCAGCTTGCTTATAACAGGTGCTTGCTTAGAACAGGAATGTTTTAATGAACTGTATATACCTGTAAACTCAAGCTGCTTGCTTTATAAAGGTTGATTGCTTGTTACAGGTGGCCAGAGAGAAAAGTTTCACTATATTTTCAGTTATTGTGGGCATACACATGAAACAGTTTCTCTAATAGGGATGTAGTTCAACTTTTTTTCTCTTAGAAATTGCTTTCGAAAGAAACTTGTTCCAGAGTTTGTTTTAGAAATTGCTTTCGAAAGAAACTTGTTCCAGAGTTTGTTTTAGAAATTGAATTCACAGGACCATGGGGCTCCCCCTCACCAGGAAAAATAGGAGCCATTAAAGGAATTTTGGGTACAAGAGAAAACTTTAACTGTTAATTACATGTACTGTAGTCTTATCTGAAGTATTGCAATTCTAATCAGATGATATGGGTGACACATCCACAAAAATAACCAATGAAAACCACCTATACAGTTTGATGGTCACATGTTAGCGGTTACACTTGATTCTTCAAACTGAGAAACTTGTCAACCCATACCATAAATAGAATTAACACCTTAAGAAAAGCATGTGCCAGTTTGGCTCTAACATAATTTTTATGTGCCATGCTGTAATGGCTCATGGGCACGCTAGAATGAATTTTGTGCTTCCTTTGGATGGTACATGTTGGTCTTCTGCAATATATTGATACTTGAGAACTTGGCATAGGAACAATATGATAGTAAAGGGGACTTGGCATAGAAACAATATGCTAGTAAATTTAATTAAGTAATGGTCTCTTTATCTCAAAACTATTTTCCATAGAAACTACTTCCTCCTTTGAAATTGGACATTTAGGTCTTCTGCAATAAATTGATATTCGGAGACTCTGAATTGAAACAATTAGTGTGATTAAGTAAGGATTTCAAGTGTAAGTAAATCTTAACTTAATTGAAATCATCGTATGTTTTTTTCATCATTTTTTATTTAATCTCAGTTTTTCATCACAGACAAATCTGCATATTTATGGGATACAGTTTATTATCTCACTGAGTAAATTCTTTTAATATGTACAAGTTTTAACAATTTTATAAAATTCTAAGATAAAAACATCTTTGATTTTTTTTCTGTATTTTCTTTCACCTGCACATTCTTTCAGAGGTATGTAACTCAGTCATCTGGTAAAGAGTTAAGTTGTGCCTATTTTGTGCAAAAAACTTAAGATTTATTTATGCTGTTTGAGAAACAAAGTACAAGTGTGCATTATTCTAACATACAGGAAGGCAAAGATGTCCCTGTGCCAGCAGGAGAAAATGTCACCATTGATGATTCCGTACCAAAGAAATCTACCTTCACAATGAAGAATTGTGTCCGTAAATCAACTGGAAATTATATCATTACTGTTGAGAACAAACATGGAAAAGATTCTGCTGAGATTGAAGTAGTTGTATTAGGTAAGCTAATCTAAACCTTAAACCTTTACCACACATTCTCAAACTTTAATGACCTTTGGAGAGAAGTCTATTGAAAATTTTGTGGGGAAAAAGAGAAATTGCTGGTAACCAGTATTTTCTTCCTTTTCTACATGTCTTCAATCCATCAAAGAGATTTTTCATTTTTTGACTTACTTTCGATTTGTCATCTGCAAATGCTTTCATTTTGAAAAATTATTAAATTTTATCATTTTGTTACGGGTTGTTTTAACTCTTTGCAAAACAAGCCTTGGTTTAACGTGTCTGCAGTATAAGTCTTTAGAAAACATTATGGGAAAAGGAGAAATTGCTTGTAATGAGCAATTTCAACTTATCCTACAGTGTTTTCCTGCATATCGGAAAACTTTCTGCCATTCTCATCAAATTCAAAATTGTCAAATGCAAACAGTTTGAGTTTAGAACAGTCTAAAATTTGTCATTTGGGAAAGGGTAAATTTACTGCAAAGAGCTCTTAGAATACCTATGAAAACACTTGTAACCATTATCAATCAAGGTTTTACTCTTTTTGATAATGCTCATCAATTTAGAAAGATTAAGTTCTCTTTGTCTTGGTTTGTATTGCAGTTTAATGCCATTTTACAGCTTAGCTCATATCATAGCAGTCAGTCTGGTGCACCCATAGCAGTCAGTCTGGTGCACCCATGTGTTTCCTGGTTTTTTCACACTAGCACTGACACAACTTTCTTTCCAAAGCCACAGACTACTTTCCTTACATGTATCAGAGGTGAGAGATGAAATATTGACAGAAAAAACGTTTTTCACACAGGGTATTGAACTGGCAAGCCCCAGGCCACAAGTCAGATATGCTAACCACTGAGCTACCCAGCTGGGTATTAAATTCTCCTCCAGGTGAAAAACTTACTGCCTTGTCTCAATTTAAAACATATGCAAATGACATGTTAGATGTGGCTCGGCTGATTGCACAATATATCTTTGAGTAAGTGGAACAGATTTTTGCAAATGCAGAAAATGCTGGTTGCCAGCATTTTTCCCTTGTCCAACAATGTTTTTAAGAGCTTTCTGCAGAGCCAAAAAAGTATGGATTTGTATTGGATAGGGTCCACATGAAACAAAGATAAAGAAGCTTAAAAGTACAACCGTTCTTTTATTACCTGGGTTTTTCAAGATTATCAGGCTCATTTAGGTTAAACAGAGTGCAGTGTCTACACAGCATTAAACTTTTATCAAACAACAAATATTTTGGCCTGTGCATTTGCAGAAAAATTGAATGTGGGTCAAATGGTGGATTTGTTTTCAAAAGGTTACAAAACATGTTTGGAAAAGGAGAAAATGCTGGTAACATTCTTATCTTTTTTTAAAAAAAAGCGTGTCATTTTCAGGAATGTTAAAACTCTTGGTTGTATGGTAAAGGGTTAAATATGTCTTTGTTGGTTTATTACAGGTCCACCTGGAAGACCTGGAGGTCCCCTGGAGACATCTGAAGTTACAAAGAACAGTGCTAAACTCAACTGGAAACCACCTGGGGATGATGGAGGTTCAGGGATCAGGTTTGCGTTTACTGTAGTCTATGAGTTAGCACTTCATCTCACAACAAAATTTTGAACTCTTCAGTATTGATAGCAGACATCAAGTTAAATGTTGCCCGAATGATAGGGTTTTTCTTGAATAGGGTAGAAAACATTGCGGGAAATGGTGAAAATGCTGGTTACCAGCTTTTCGCTTATTTGCACAATGTTTTCAGAAGTCATATACCTTTGGATGGTTAAAACTTGGAATTGTTCAGTAAAGGGGGAGCGCTTAACCAAACAGTCACATGCCCTCAGGAAGAAACATTGTTTTTGGAATAGGAGAAAATGATAGTTCCTCTATTTTTTTATTCTCCTTTTAGTCATTTAAAGTTTCATTACTATATAATAAAACCAAAATGACATCAGGCAAAATGTGGGGTTCCAGATTTACATCTGCTTCATAACAATTACCAAATAGTCATGTTTACAATGACCCCCGAAAGATAAGGCTTTTGCAAACAATGGCAAATTTTATAAGGTAAAGGAGAGAAAATGCTGTTGCCAGCTCTTTCTCTTTTTCTTGGTCTTCATCATCATAATTCAGAATTGTTTGGATAAAGGAATATGACAGCAGCTATTTGAAAGAGACATTTAGTGAATTTGAACATTGTTTTTAAATTAAACAAGACGATTGCTTGAATCTTTACTAAAGAATTCTTTGGTTGAATTACCCTATGGAAGAAGGCCATGATAAAAAAGAGTTACAGGGATATGAGAAAATCCCTGTAACCTATATTTACTCTACAATGTTGTTTACAAATTCCAAATAGCATCGTCAGTGCCAACTTTTATTTTTTTTTTATTTTCATGCATACTTGCTTGCAGTTAGGAAGAGTTTACAATTCTGGTATCAGGTTAGGAGCTTTCAGGGTTTGCTTCTCAATGTAATTGGCTATGTAACACAAGTTTGACTCTTTTTCTTTTTACCAGTGGATACCGTGTTGAGAAAATGGACCTTGAAAAAGGAAAGTGGGAACCTGTCAAAACAACAGGAAAACCAGAATTGGTGGCCCCCAAGCTGCTTGAAGGACATCAGTACAAGTTCCGTGTCATTGCAGAAAGTCCTAATGGAGACAGTGAGCCTTTGGAACTCACAGATCCCATTACTGCCAAGAACCCATTTGGTAATGTTAACCTTACTTTTGATAAACTGTTATATATGTTTCGTGTTTCCACTGATGGTATCTATTGAAAACATCGCTAGGAAAGAGTTAACCCTGCCTCACCAGAAACGAACTATTTTTTTCATCTGCAAATGCTTTGAGTTTGGACAAGTCTGGCATTTTGCTGTTTGGTCAAGAGCGAGGGGATATTAGGTTTGGGTGTTTTCACTGAAACATCAAGGTATTGTAGTGGATCTGTTGTCATTATACCCCCGCAAAATGAATCTTTTTGGGGGTATACTGGAATCAGCCTGTCTGTCCTTGTGTTCATCTGTCTTTCTGTGTGTCCGTCTGTGTACAAAATACTGTCAAAGTGCTGGCAGAGTTATAAAGTCACATTCAGTGACAGCTCTAGTTTACATTGTTGTCATCATGCAAGAACCATGAACAATTTTTTATATACGTGTATATGAGTCATGCTCTGGCAAAAGGGGGGGGGGGGGCATTATGCATCTTCATGATCTATTTTACTCAGCAAGTCAAACTAATGGATCCATAAAATCCTTTTTTTTTTCAAAGAAATGACTGCTGGCTGTGAAGGCTGACTTGGGTTGATACTTTTTGCAGATGCATTAACCCTTTCCCAAACAGCAAGTTTTGGACCACACCAAACTGAAAACATTCTGCAGATGACAACTTAACAGTTGCTAAACAGATGATTTTTCTATATGATGGGGTAGAAAACATTGTGGGAAAAGGAGAAAATGCTGGTTACCAGCATTTTCTCCTTTTCCCACAATGTTTTCAAAAGGCTTTTATTCCCGACCCGTAAAAACCAGGGTTTGTTTGGGAAAGGGTTAAGCCCCCTTTTGCCAGAGCGTTGGTCATATATTACTACTAGAGTTATTTACTTTAACATTGAGATAGTGAACAACTATCAACACAAGAAGAGCAAATCATTCTGAAATATTTGTGACAGAGCTTGACTTGCCCCCTATTTTACTTCAAACTTTCACAGAAAAAAAAGCAAGCACAGCAGAGACTTAGCTCCTGCTTTTGTGCGTTCTTGATATTTTTTTGTTGCACTAAAGTATGGGTCTTGTTTTGAGCATCTTTTGTTAGAATTTTGTAATATTTCTTAATCTTTTACCAAACAATCCTGAGTTTTAAAAAACATGTAGAAGGCTTATGATAATATTTTTGGGAGAAGGAAGACATGGTGGAAACCAGCATTTTCTCCTTTCCCATAAGCCTTTCTTCACTGTAAAGCAAAAAACAAATAACTACTTCAGTTATATTTATTACTCTATCTACAAATGCTTTCAATATGGTCCAGTCTAACATTTTGCCATTTGGTAAAGAGGTATTATAGACAAACATTTTTTTTTTGTTTCTTCTTTAGATGAACCTTATCCACCTAGAGCACCAGAAGTGGCAGACCAAGACAGAGATCATATTAAGATTAAATGGGAGCCACCAGAGAACAATGGTGGATCTCCTATCACAGGCTATGAAGTGGAACGCAAAGAACCTAAGGGCAATAGATGGACAAAGGTAATATGAAATTCTTATTTATCAATTTATATCAGGTTTTACAAAAAAACTCGGGGTCTGGGTAGGTAGCTCAGTGGTAGGCATATCTTAATTGTGACCTGGTGGTTCCTAGTTTAATAACCAGTTGCAGCAAACTTTCTGTACAGCTACTTTTTGCCTCTAACCTCTGATGCATGTCAGGAAAGTAGTCAGTAGATTGCAAAGAATGTTGTGTGAGTACTGGTGTGACAGCCTGGAAGCACATTTGTAGGTGTACTGACCAAAGCTATTACAAAGGTATTAAACAGCAATACAAACCAACCAACCGAACAACCTAGTGCCCTTTGCAACCCTAAAAAAGGTTTTGATAACACGATGGTAAAAGACATAATTGTCTGTAACAATCAACCTGTCCCTTTATCACAATGTTTTCAGATGTTTCACTTTTAAATACGGAAATATTTTTTATATTAGGCATAGCAAGGATGTTTTTTGAGTTTTCCTCAGTAAATATCATTCAGGAGGAAATGATTTTATTTAATATTCAGAATCTAGATATTCTGTAAGTCAGACCAAGAAAGAGCAAACAAAACAATGAACAAATGAATTAATAGAAAAAATGAATGAACAAATTGATACTATTTAGGGCCTGTTAGTCATTTTGCTCACATGTAAGATTTCATGTGAAATGATACTGACTGATTCCCTGTCTATCTGTAGCTGACACGAACTCCAATAAAAGATTTGGACTTTGATGACACCAAAGTGACTGCCAACAAGGACTATGAATACCGAGTCATTGCTATCAATGAGGCGGGACCCTCAGGACCATCCATGCCATCTAAAGTTATCACTGCTAAACCAGCCAAAGGTAAGTTCCTTGTGTTAAAGTACAGTTAGTCGCCACTATTTTTGTAGTCAGCTTTCATAGCACTGTGGTGATAGAAAAGTATATATTCTGGAAAAAATAGGAGAAAATTCTCTCATTCCCACAATGTTCTCATAGGCTTTTTCCTAGGGTCATTAAAACTTACGTTTGTAATAAAGGGCACACCAAAGATGAAATTTTTAGAAACATACCCAGCTCCGATATAATAAGTGCAAAGATACTATTTTACAAACAATCCCTTTTTTTCCCTTTATATGACAGATGTATCAAAAATGTTTAATTTTAGCAATATTCTCTCAGAATTTTGTAATAGAAAGATGCAGGTTTAGGAGAAGATACCTTTTTATTTAATGGGAGTACATCATCTGGCATACTCATCGTTGCGAGCCAAGGTTATGATCACTATGTGGATCTTACCTTGGCAGATCCAGCCTGATTAAAAAATTTCCGGGATACACCCCTATTGAATGCTGGTTATTGTCCCCCTTTACATCTCATTACTGATAGCCAATGAAATATCGTTTTAGAGACAGCTTACGAAAACAATAAATCTAATATAATTCAACATGAAGCAATAACCACAAACATACTTTGGCATTCTATTGTCAGGTGCTGGAATAGAGCCTAAAACCATCGATAATTGATTGGTCACATCAATTTTGTAATTATTGTTCGTATATGTTTTTTCTTGTTGTAAATCATTGCAGATCCTGTACACATCCATGGAGGTATCCACGTTTACCTTCTATTTTTGTTCGCAACCTTGCTCTATTTTTATGGAAGATGAAATGCTATTAGCGATTTGATTCATGCCGTTAGAGCTAGCTGCAACCAATGAAAATGAGTATCACGGGAACATCGAAATCAACCTCAGTCCGCCAAGGGTAGATTAGCATAGTGAATTGTCACCCTTGGCTTGCAAAGGATGTGCTTTTTGGGGAACATCCACTCTTGATAAAACAGAGTTCCAGTATATGCTAACTTTCTTCTAATATACTCCATTTCTTTCTGTTTGAGGCACCAAATGTCTAGATTCTTTGGAACACTATGAACAGAGGCACTAAAGATAAGTTTTAATGGATATCCAATGCATCACTGTATTATTTTCATTTCATTTCGTTAAATAGAGGCACCAAAAGTTGATCTTACAAGCTTGTTTGGAGCTAAAGAGGTCAAAGTAAGAGCTGGTGAGCCACTGAAACTTGAACTTGGCATCACAGGATCCCCAACCCCAACAGTGACTTGGCTAAAGGATGGAAAACCGATACCAAGGGTAAGGACAGTAGAGCATTTTGTGAAAAGTTTATGAAACTTTTCATGAGGCATATAGATGTTTTTGGTTGTTTAAAAAAACTCAGCTTTGTCCCATAGACAGTGATTTGACAGGTTTTTGTTAGTGTGATTGGTATTTCACATTTTTTTATTTGAACAATTCAAACCAGCCTATCATGGTATTTTTGCAGGCTTTGCAGTTTGATATTAGGTGACTATAATGATCAATGGAAACAGTAATTACAGTGCAAATATATGAAAGTAAATGCCAGTCTTCAAACTTTTTCCTCTTCTGAAATTTCTCTCTAGGCAACCTCCAAAAACACAGATGACAATGCCACTCTTGAGATCCCAAAATCAGAGAGAGGTGATACGGGTGTTTACAGTGTGAAAGTTGAAAATGAACATGGCTCTGATGTAGCAGAGATACCAGTGCAAGTCCTAGGTATGAGTTTTTCACCACAAAAAAATAGACTGTTTCTTTGCTCTAATACCGATTTCTAAATTTCTGACTCTTTGATTTTCTTTTCATCTAACTATACTACATGTACTCAACTTTTGCTTGGGACCAAAACCAATATATTGTTGATTTTTTCGAATGTGCGAATCCATGTTATACGCCTTCCACTATGTTTAAAAGAACTTTATTCTGTTTATTTGATATTGATTTCCTTTACTATGTCCATAGATGAAATGAATTTGTTTTTGTTTGAATAAATTTGATTTGGAAAAAAATGATCATTTTTTGTTTTGATCCCTCGTTGAGTAGTATAGTTATATATATAGCTTGTGTGATAAGGGATCATGGAAACTTTTTAACACATATTAATTCTTAACCAGTCAACAAAATTTTGATTAAATCAGTAGTTGTTATTTATTTTCCCCCTTTTAAGTCCATGTCAGGTTGTGTTAACCCAAAGGTTAAAACTATAAACTGGATTTCTGTGTTGCAGACAAACCTTCAGCCCCTGAGGGACCACTTGTTGCTGATGAAATCTTCGCAGACTCTTGCAAACTTTCATGGAATCCACCAAAAGAAGATGGCAATGCTCCTATATCAGGTATAAATTTATCTTTTCACTATCATGTGCAAGAAAAGGGGCTTTTGCAGAATGGCAGAGTTTACAGTCAGACAGCAAACAGTATATAGACTGATTTTGGATGTAAACGGTCCCCTTTTTTAACCCATTACCACACAATCCCTACTTTTGGTGCCCCTAAGAAAGAAGCTTTTTAAAAACAGTATGGGAAAAGGAGAAAATGCTGGTAACCAGCATTTTCTCCTTTTCCCACAGTGTTTGCTGCCCTTCTCAGAACAAATTTCTATTTTTCAGTCACCTTTATTTTGTCGTCTGCAAATGCTTTCAGTTTGGACAAGCCTAAAATTTTCTCGTGTGGTAAGGAGTTAAGGCAAGCCTGGAAGATAAACACAATTTTGAGTTTCTAATATTAAAAAAAATGTTCATAGGATACATTAAGAAAGCATGTAACGGACACTCAAAATATGCTTGCTTATGACAAGTAACAGCTTAGTACAGATACCTGTCTACAGATTTGCTGTCTTTGAGAACTTGATACAAAGTGGCTTAATAGAGATAACATATTAAACAAAGGTAGCCAACCAAAAAGATTGTACTGTACTATGTATTTTTTCTCTTGCATCACAGGCTACATTGTTGAAAAGTGTGAGGAAGGATCCAACTTCTGGGAAAAGGTTCCAGGTATAGTGAATGGTACTTCCCATAAAGTGCCCAATCTTCGTGACGGCGTCAAGTACAAGTTCAGAGTCAAGGCAGAAAACGTCTATGGAGTAAGTGAACCACTGGAGACAGAGAAACCTGTTCTAGCGAAGAACCCATATGGTAAGTTGTCAGAATGAAGTCTCTGAAAATTTCTAAAAGATGTAGAGATCTATGTGTAATTATGCTTTTTTGTAGTGCTATCATAAGTGCCCTTTCATATACCAGAAGGATTGATATATGTTATGGCCCTAATCGTCTATCCATCCTTAGTGTGTGCATTTTCTTCTAGTTTTAAATTAGAACAATTAATCTCTATGATGTATAGTTGTGCATGTGACTTTTCAAATTTGGACTTCTGTAGGCATTCTAGATTTTAACCCAATTCACTGAAATTTTTTTTTGTGTGTATTTGTGCCCCTCTGCGAAGCTCTTGTTGTTGACAGTGGAGGTCAAGATAAGACATCACAAAACTTGCAGTCTGATCTTTGATTTACCTTGTCTGCTTAACTCTGTACCAATTGACAAAATTTAAGACATAAAATAGAAAGTTTATGAGAGAAGGAGAAGATGCTAGTGACCAGCCTTTTCTCCTTTTCCAAACAATGTTTTCAGAGGCCTTCTCCCTCAGGGTAATGCAACTTAGTATAATGTGGAGTCCTGAAAAGCGTATAATTTTTTAGATTTTCTGAAACCTTGAATTGCAATACTTGGTTAGTACCTTTCTCTTTTTTATAAACCCGAGGGGTACGTGGTATTGTGTTATGACACATGTTGTCCGTCAGTCTGTCTTCCATCTGTCTGTCTGTCCGTCCATTAGCAATTTCTTGTTTGCGCAACTCCTCCTACAATTTTCATTGGATTAAGTTTGCACTTACCACAATGAATCTCTATGATGTGTAGTTATGCATGTGGCTCTTAAAATTTAGGTATCAGCAGGTATTCTAGATTTTAACCTATATCACTGACAAGCCTCTAAGGGCCTATATGCATGGCTTTTTGAAGCTCTTATTCTATCATGGTCTGTAATTTATCAAAAGCAAATCTCATCCATTCAGCACTGTCTGATGTTTTGTCTGCATATACTTTGAAATTGGAGAAATAATAAATTGTACTAATTTGTAGAGTTTGCCCTTCATCGGGCAACAAAATTTTAGCTTCACCCAAAGTGAAAGCAATTGCAGACATAGGAATAAAAAAAAAATGAAATGAATGAGGCTCATATGAAAAGAATAAAAGTATAAGATTAAGAAAATATTTTTGGAAAAGAGGCAAATACTAGTTACAAACATTTTTTTGTTTTTGCATATTTTTTTCCAAAGCCGTCTTTCCCATTATTATTCAAGTGTGGGATTTTATGGTAAAGTGTTAGGAATTACATCCTAAATGCTGATAACAAAGGAATTACATCCTAAATGCTGATAACGATGGCATTATTATATCTTCACAGATGCACCTGGAGCTCCCTCTGACCTTGAAATTGAATCCTATGACAAGAGAACTTGCAATCTGAAGTGGAAGAAACCAGCAAGTGATGGTGGAAATCCCATCAAAGGTTTGCTCTTTGACTTCGTCCATATGGCAGGGAGTTTGTCTTTTTCCACAAAGTGATCTACATATTTTGTTTGGATTGTATCATCTTGACAGATTTTTTTTTAAAAACAAAACATAAAAATTATTAATGAGCTTATTGAGCTATGATAATGGTTACTTTTAACATGACCAATATGACATTACTCATTAATGGCAATTTTAGTCATTAATGGTCATAGTTACATGTAGGTACCCACTTTGGTTTGAATATTGGCAACATTAAATTTGGTATTTCTTATATGTGCCAAGTTTGCCTATTCTAACTGAGTATTTTGTTTGATATCAAACTGGACCATTTTTGTCATGCAACAGCAATAATACTGTTTAATAATCAATACATTTAATTATGAATATGGGGAAAGTATATAGTTTAAAACATATATGTCTAAGTGGAAGATGACATGTATGGAGTAGGTGGTGCACCTGTATCAATTGCACTATTGCAGGTTACATTGTGGAGAAGAAGGACAAGAGGGGTGATTGGAGCCCTGTGAATAACTTCCCAGCCAAGGACTGTAACCTGTCTGTGATGAACTTGCGTGAAGGTCAAGTAGTAGAGTTCAGGGTCAAGGCTGTCAATGATGGAGGCCCTGGAGCACCCAGCAAACCCACTCAACCCCACACTGTCAGAGACCCAGTCTGTAAGGGAGCATTTGAACCTTATTAAATGATTTAGCATTGTAGATGCACACAGAAAGCTGTTTAATCATTGATTGAGACTGTTTGTTTATTCGTCCACAAAATTTTAGATTAGTTTATTCATCCACAAAATTTTAGATTTGATGGACTTGAGAGTATTTGCTAAGGACAGATTAAATGTTCAAATAATGGGATTTTCCATTGAAAGGATTGAAACCAATATGGGAGATGAAAAAAAAAAATAATGCTGGATAATGTTTTTCAAAAACTCAATTCCTGAGAGTCTTCAAAAACTGGGGTTGTCTTGTGAAAGTTTTCTTTTCATTATACTTGTGTGTAACATTCCGAAGAGATTTAAGCTGCAATGTTTAAAAGTCTTCGTCCAGGCTGGAAATGTCAGTTTCCTTAATTTTAACTATATAAGGTTAACTTGATATAAATGTGTTAACTATAATTATATGGTTTAATTGTTATCTCCCGCCGAAAAGGCAGTGGGGGATATGGTAATGGTCTCCTTCCGTCCTTCATCCCACATTTTTGTGCGGAGCATATCTCCAAAAGTATTTCAGATATCAGCTTCAAACTTCACAAGTGGATAGATCTCATTAAGGAGGCGTGCAGTGTACAAGAACCATTACTCTATCTTCAGTGTTTTTGAAGTTATTGCCCTTTGTACATTTTTTTTTTCTGGAAATTTTGTCTGGAGCATATCTCCAAAAGTATGAAAGCTAGGAACTTGAAACTTCACACACATATAGAACTCATTCAGGAGGTGTGTAGTACACAAGATCCATTACTCTGTCTTCAGTATTTTGGGAGTTCTTGCCCTTTGTACGTTTTTACTTTGAATTTTTGTCGGGAGCATATCTCCAAAAGTATAAAAGCTAGGAACTTGAAACTTCAAACATATATAGAACTCATTAAGGAGAAGAGCAGTACACAACAACCATAACTCTGTCTTCAGTATTTTTGGAGTTATTGCCCTTTGTAAATTTTAACTTCGGATTTTTGTCTGGGGCATATCTCCAAAAGTATAAAAGCTAGGAACTTGAAACATCACACGCATATAGAACTAATTAGGGAGAAGTGCAGTGTTAAAGAATCATAACTCTATCTTCAGTAATTGTTGAGTTATTGCTCTTTGTAAATTTTCACTTTGGAATTTTGTCCGGAGCATATCTCCAAAAGTACAAAGGCTAGGAACTTCAAACTGTATACACTTATAGAATTCATTAAGGAGAAGTGCTGTTCACAAAAACCAAAACTCTGTCTTCAGCAATTTTTTAGTTATTGCCCTTTGTTTTGGTGTATATCTCCAAAAGTATAAAAGCTAGGAACTTGAAACTTCACACACATATAGAACTAATTGAGAAGTGCAGTGCACAAGAACCATAATTCTTATCTTCAGTATTTTTGGAGTTATTGCCCTTTGTAAATTTTTACTTTGGATTTTTATTTGCACATTTCCATTTAGATTCACAGGCTTTTTTTGAATGATTATCCTTTGATGAATATATCCTGTTCTGGGACAAGTGCTAGTTTATTTTTCATACTTATTATCCCCCTGGTGGGGAGGATATGGTAATAGTTTCTGTCAGTCCCTCCTTCTGTCCCCCATTTTTTTTTTATTGCTTGATCAAAGCCAGTGACCAATGAGTCAATTGTGCATTCGTCTCTCCATGCATCAGTCTGTTCGTAATCCTTTTAGATCACAAGTAATACCATATATCCATTCAGCTTCCAAGGCAGGTGCTACAAGTTTCAACACTTTAGTCTCTAGCTACCTGCTTGAAATGGCAGCAGTGTGGTGGCTTCTATTGTGAGAGGGATATCTTCTGAAGTCCTTGACAAAAATTGATGAAACTTCATGCATGTTTTCCATTGCATAATCTGTTGATACATTTTTTTCCCACATATATGAAATCCTGACATGGGTACTTAATGTATAATCCTGTTATAGACCTTTTATTTTTTTTATGTAATAAAATCCTGTGCTGTGGAACAAGGGAGCTTAATGTATAATTTCATCATGGAACAATAACAAAAAGGCCACATGTACATACAAAACACAATACCTCTTTTGAGATACCATTTCAACGAAATTGCTTGTTGTGATCTGACAAAGATGAATCAAGGCAGTGTCATAGGTCAGGCATTTAAGCTGCTCAGCCTAGTGTTGATGAAAACTGGGAAACACATGAGTTGTAACCTGTTACTGAGATATGACTGGAAAAAATGTTGAAAGTAGCATTTAAAGCAACTTATCATGAATAGAGATATGACAATATAATATGAATTGAGATATGATAATGAAGCAGTTTCAGACTACAAAATGATAGTGGTTTACCTTTGAAAGTTTAGAAAATATTGTTGGAAAAGGAGAAAATACTGGTTTCTAGGTTTCTAGATTTTAAAGATTTGTTACTGTTCAGTTATAGATTGACATACACTTACTATACATACACATATTTTTTTTTTAACAGTTGCAGCAGGAGCCCCTGAAAAACTTAACCTTGATGAGATCACTAAAGACTCAGCCACTCTGTCCTGGTCCAAACCCAAGAATGATGGCGGAAGCAAATTGGAAGGCTATGTCATTGAGAAAAAGAAGCCAGGAGAAGATTGGGTCGAGTGCCTGGAAGTGCCAGCCCATCAGACCCAAGCCAAGGTTCCAAATTTGAAGGAAGGGGAAGATTATCAGTTCAGGGTGAAAGCTGTAAACTCACTTGGACCTGGGGAACCATCCAAACCAACTGATGTGAAGAAAGCTGAGGACCAACCATGTAAAATTATTGTTTACTTTGTATCAATTCCTTTACCTTTCTTTCAAAGTATTACAGCCTTAAAAATGATCAACTAGTTTGTTAATGCTAGAAAATTTTTATATGAAGGGAACTATATTATCATGAGTGTTTTCTACAGTGCGTGTTTTTTGCATCATTAAAACATCTTTAGTTTGGCTAGTTTTGAGAAAACTGTAAGGTATTGTAATAGACTTGGTTTTGTTGTTCTCTGAGTTGTTATTGTGTAAAACTTGGACATTTTGTTATATGTCTGTTATATATAGTTCCGAGGAAGCAGAATCAAGAGAGATAAGTATACTACTAAGAACTTGTTTCTTAATCAATGTAAACTGTTTGAGATTGGTGGACTGAAGACACTTACATCAAACTTAGACAAGTTATTAATTATCTTATGGGAAGCTTTTGTCCTTTCTCTATGTGAAATCTTTACCAGATGACACATTTCTGTACTCATCCATTTGGAAAGCATTGAATGCAAAAGGTACAATATAAATGATAGGATATGTCTCTTAAAAAGTTACAAAATTAGTGGAAAATAGAGAAAGTGTTGTTGGTTGTCAGCATTTTTAGCTCACCTTAGCACAACATGCTTAACCCTTTACCAAACCGCAGAATTTTGGATTAGTCCAAATTGAAAGCATTTGCAGACAACAAAATAAATGTGAACCAAAAATTTGAAATTGATTTGGGAAGGGTAGAAAACATTGCGGGAGAAGGAGAAAATGCTGGGTACCAGGGCCATCTTGACACTCTTGTTCTCTTTTTCTCCTACATTGCTTTCAAAAGTCTCCTTCATTATGGTTGCAAAAGCATTAGGTTTTTTGACAAAGAGTCTGTACAAAATTGGGTAAAGAAAATTAATTTTATGACATGCAGGCAAGCCCACTTTGGACATGGCTGGTGTGAAAGATGTGACTGTCAGGGCAGGACAGGATATCCGTATTAGAGTACCTTACAGTGGAGTTCCTCAGCCAACTGTTAAATGGTTCAATGGTGAAAATGAAATTGACAACCCAAGAACAACCTGCAAGGTATGCAAGTGGGCTCTCCCTCTTGGTATTATGTGTATTTCATGATATCTGCAGCAAAAAACTAACATAAACATTGTGTCAAATAGAAATACTGTGAATCATTAGCATTTTTAGTAGCATGCCTGTTTCCCAAAAATGTTGGCTATTTATGTTGTTTTTCAGTTTCATATGTAAGGCTTTCTGTTTTGTTTTCTGTGTTGCTGAGACTACTTTGTTGTATTGTTGAAAACATACAAGTATTCAGATAATTATGCTGGTTTTGCGGTGGTAAATTTTATCTAGACAGGCAATTTACAAATCCTTTACCACATGAAGCTATATTTTTATGACATGGACAAAAATGTTCATTTAAAACAACACAAGAAAAGGATAAAATGCAGCTAACCAGGATTGGTCCTTTTCTCACAAGGTTTTCTTTCCAAGTAACCAGTAAGCATTGTTTGAATTTTTGTCTACAAATGCTTTGATCATGTCTGAAGTGAATTGTTAATGTTGTACCATGCTTTTTGTTTCATCGGTTAGTGCAAAAATTGAAAATGCTTGTTGTAATGTCTGTATGTGCAAAACTTGTATTTTTTTTCTAACAGATTTTAGTAAGAGGAACTTTAGTTAATGAAGTACAGGTATCAGTTATTCTGTAACCTTGTGTTGTCCCTAACAGCATTTTTTTTCTCTTGACCCTCACAGCACATTCTGTGTCCTCTTGTTGCATTTTTCGTTCACTTCCTAAATAAATATCTGGTGACACTATAGCAGGACATTTCATGATTTTATAACCCTAAAAAAGAAGTGTTTGGAGAGCATAATGATAAAGACAGCACTTTTCTTTTCCCACATTTTCTCTCCTTTGAAAGAAAAATCCCAACATCTGAGTCAGATTTGTCCAAACATGTTTTTGATATTGGTTAGTCCAAAATTTTGTCATAATCGGTTAACCCATTACCACACAATCCCTACTTTTGATGCCCCGGAGAAAGAAGCCTTTAGAGAACATTGTGTGAAAAGGAGAAAATGCTGGTAACCAGCATTTTCTCCTTTTCCCACAATGTTTTCTACCCTTCACAAGACAAATTTCAATTTTTCAGTCACCTTTATTTTGTAGTCTGCAAATGCTTTCGATTTTTTGACAATCCTAAAATTTTGTCGTTTGGTAATGAGTTGATCAGTGCTCTTAATAAAAGGACGTCGACATGTATAACATCTGAATTTCTAGATAAAAAGTCGGCATTTTGAAAGTCTGACTTTTTTAACATCCAGATTATGACAAAAACATGCGAGAATTTTGACCTGGACTTTTTTTTTTTCAATGCACAAAGGGTTTGATAGGTGTTGAAAACTTCGATATTGTCCATTCAATATTAGGAAGGTCTATTACAAAGAGCCTCTATAATCATGCTATAGCATTTTGGTGATCCAGATTACGGTGTACAGATGACAATTACACATATGTGATTGTTTATCTAATTTATGACTGGATTATGGTATGTGTGTTAAGTGGTCTGTCAACTGTGATCACTAAGTAATCAATCGTCTTTAATTTGACTGTAGCGGTAGAAATTAATGGATATTTTCAATTTATAAGGCATGCAATAAAAGATCAGGGAGTGTTGTTTGTTTGCAAAAATGCAACATGCGAGAATTCAATCTATTTGTCCAAGTCTTTAAAAATTGGAAAAAAAAATCCTGATTTAAAAAATAATAAATCATAAAATTTGAACATTGAATTATAGAAATTCCTGAAATGGGCCCTTATTGAGAGCACTGCAAAAAAAATTATTAATTGATGCAACAGGATTTCAAAAATATTTACCCTTTTGCTTACCAGAAAAGAATTTGTTAAAAAGAAGAGCAACTGTGATTTCCAAACTTGTGATAACATAACTTGATTTGTTATTGCACTCGAGGCTGTACATTTTCCCATATATTGAAAAAGTAGATGACTATTTGGCTTCTTCATTTCGTTGTCGATTTTAAATGTTGCTTTGGAATCAAGAACTATTTGTGTAATGTACTAACATGGCTGTAAGTAGTATGGAATACTACCATCTAATACAGCTTATGAAACACAAAAGTATGCTGTATTTTGACAGACTGATGTGTAAGAATTTAGAAGTGTTAATCATTTTACCTGATAACAATTTCACAAAATCCTTACACTAATAATCTCTTGTGTTCCCATGAACTTATTACAGAAGTGCACATAATATTGTAGGAAAAGGAGAAACTGCTGGTTACCAGTATTTACTCCTCTTCCCACAATGTTTCTTCTTTTTGCCCTTGTAAGTAAATTGTCTTCCTGTGTACTTTGTAATGTGTACAAAATGAGCCTAGATGTCACCCTAACAACTCTGTCATTTCTTTCAAGAAAAAAATTCACAGGTTCAGTCATTTAACTCGAGACATTTTGTTTCTTTAATATCCACTGTAATGTAAATAAGTTGAAAGATAATACTGCTTGTAATGAGCATTTGTTTTAGTTGCGACAAATCATTCACTTAATATATTCAATTTTCTTATGTCAGTTCAAGTGAAATCATAATATCTATTTTTCTACATGGATGTTCTTTTTGTAAGTTTTCTCTCCTTAATTATTTGGGGAGCTAGTGAGCATAAAATAGGTTTTATAGTACTGTTACCAACAACAAGTTTTGCTTGACGGTCTAGAAAACATCTAGTCTTCACATCTGTAAAACCTGATCTTGGTACACATGCTAAGCTGTAGTATATATGCATTTGACTTTGCATCCTATGAAAAAAATGATAGATATCTTGTAACTTGTAAGATGATTAAGAAAAAAATCCTTTTTTTATGGGAAGATAGCAGTAAATTGACACAAAATTGTGTGCAGCAACAGTCAAATTTAGTAGAAAATTCATTATTTTATGCCATATGATACTGATTTTGAACAAATTTGCCTGGAGCAGCAAACCAAAAGAAATAAAAATACCCTAAGCTTACCTCATACTTCATTCATATTACAGTTGGAAAAAGATGAAGTGGTGTTTGTCACTACTAAAGCTGAACGCTCAGATACAGGACCCTACAAGATACAGTTGAAGAATCCATCTGGTGTTGGGGAGGGTACTCTGAATGTTACTGTTCTTGGTAAGTGATAATTTTGTACCACACATTCAGGAGTTCAAACACTTCATAGGAAGTGCCCACTTGAAAACATCACTAGAAAAGGAGTATTTTCTCCTTTTCCCATAATGTTTTCTATCATCTTAAAGAAAGATTTTTAATAAGAGTCACATTTAATTTGAAGTCTGTAAATTCTTTCACTTTGGACAACTCTAAAATTTTGTCATTTTGTAAAGAGGTAAAAGTTCAAATTCAAAAACTTTGGCTGTAATTTCTTTGATTTACTCAAACTAAACAAAAGTTATTTCTGTAGGAGATAATAACATTCAAGGCTACACAATATTTTAAGTGTTTTTAGATGACAAAATGGTTGTGGGTCATATAATAGAATTTACCTTTCAAAGGGAAGATTATTTAACCCTTTACCACACAAGGCATTTCTATGGTATCTCTAAATGACTCTAAATAACAGCAAGGATGAAGCTGTTTCTTATATGTATACGACACCTTTTGATAGCATAGAAATTAGAAAACATTGTGACAAAAGGTGAAATTGCTCGTAACAGGCAATTTCACCTTTTGGCACAATGTTTTCCAAAGGCTCATACAAGCAATGCGTATAAATGAGTATGGAGTACAGCGTTAACTTGCAATTGTGTGATTACCAACAAGGTTTTCAATGCTGTTGACAAAAAGCCCCCTTCCCCTCAGAAATTTGCTGTCACATGTAATAGATCTAGGTAGGTGTTTAAAAAGTCTTCACATGAACAGCTTGAATTATTCTTGTTTAATAAGTACTGTATATGCTCAACTATAAGACATTTTTTTCCTAGAATTTTGAGCTTGAAGTAGGGGGAGTATCTTATAAACCTGTAATCAAAAAAGATTGCGAAATTCCATCTGGATAAAATAATTACCTGCTGATCTGTACGAAGGAAAGTACACCTCACAAAAAAGTCATGTTGATATAAAGCTATAAGTAACTAAGTAATAGTTGTTATTATCACCCATTGTGGAGAAATAAAACTTTAGACACTGTCAGCAAGTAAGTTCTGTATGGTATACTCATTGATCTATTAACAGTATGAGTAAATAAACCGTTGAAAGGATTCTTTTAACAAAAAATATGTGTGGCTTACATTCTTATCAAGCTTTTTTTTTTTCATTTTAAAAAAGGAATTTGAGCCAAATCAATGTATGATCAGCAAAGATACTGGCAATTCATTTTTGGAATAATGCAACTTTGACATCCAATATATATCGTAATATCTATGTAGTATATTTCCAGCTGAATAATCACAATTTTAGCATTCTTATGGGTAGTGTGAAGTCTACATGTGTCTTATAGGAGATCATATTATAGTCTTATAGTCGAGCATAATTATAAGGTAGCTTTTCTACAACAATTTGTCTGAAACATTTTGCAGACAAGCCTGCTGCTCCAGAAGGTCCTTTAGAAGCCTCGGATATCCGCGGTGAGACACTCACACTGACCTGGAAACCACCCAAAGACACTGGTGGAGAGAGAGTGAATAACTACATTGTGGAGAAGAAGAAGAAAGGGACAGGAAAGTGGCAGAAGGTCAGAATTTTAAAAAATTGGACTTTGTTCCCACTAGTTTTGGAAACATTATATTGCTCACAAAAAGGAGGGGATATAATACCATTTTCTAGTTTTTTTGCAGACAAAATATCTAAGTAAAGACATAATCAATCCTTAAAGATATGACAAATTTTAGACTGGTCAGAATTGAAAGCATTTGTAGATGAACAATTATGTATGGCCTATATTTGTCTTAGAAAGGGCAGAAGATATGGTGAGAAAGAAAATGCTGACTACCTTTTGCAACATGTTTTCATAAGGTCTCTTTCTTGGCATCGTTAAAACTTAAAACTTTTTGGTAAAGGGTTAACCTTATGTAATTCTGTATTCTATCCATCTATATGCTTTGACTGTGAAAAAAAAGATATACTTTGCTTTTATTCAGTTATTTCTGTACTATAAAATGTGACTCAAATGGTGGAATTAATATGTGATTGGGTAGAAAACATTGCTAGAGAAAGTGAAATGCTGGCCACCAGCATTTACCCCTTTTCCCACAATGTTTTCAAATCGTCTCTATCTCAGCATTGTTTAAACTTAGACTTGTGTGGGTAAGAGTAAAGAAGAAAATAGGGTTGAAATGTAGTTTGGCAAGGAAAAATTAGAAAAATCCATGCTTCAGCACCGGGAGGCTATATGGATCGCTGTGATGCATGATACGTAGCAGGACATAACACAGCAATGGATCCATAAAGTCCATTTTGTAAAATAGCAGACTGAATAACGAGGTACACTGGTCCTTTGACATGCAGAAAACTGACTTGTAGCAAAAAGTTTCTGGCCTGGTAAGTTCATGTAGGCTGACCTGGGTAGATACTTTGGGTAGATAGTTTTTGCAGATGCATTAGGCCCCCAGTTCACAGAGTATGGCTTATTTATGTTTAGATCTTTTCCCCCCAAACTATGATTTTGTTTAGTGCTGTGTTTTACTCTTTACCAAGCAACAGTGTTTTGGAATGAACCAAATTCAAAGCATTTGCAGTCGATAAATTACAAATAGCTCAAATGATGATTTCTGTCCATGATAAGGTAGGAAAAATTGTTGGAAAGGGAGAAATTTGCTATCTGCCGGCATTTTTGTTTCTCATGGTTGTTAAGACTTGAGATTGTGTTGATTTGATCATGTAATCAGACATTTTGTCATTAAAATTTTGTAATCAGATTATAGATTATATGATGTGTATTGGTATGTTTTATCACATCAAATTTATAAACATTCTACTGTACTTTTTTTTAATGCATATGAATGAGGAACTTAACAAAAAAAAGTAAAAACCATAATATCAAAAAAAAATTAAAATAAGATACGTAGAACAAAGATACTTATCATTTTATGTTGACTACTTGGTTTCTTTTTGAAAATAGGTCAGTAGTTTCTTGTCCTCACCAAGCTGTGATGTTCGTAATCTAGAACCAGGAGAGGAGTATGAATTCCGAGTTATGGCAGAAAATTCTCATGGTGTCAGTGAGCCACTGTTGACAACAGAACCTGTTCTTGCTAAACTGCCGTACAGTATGTACAACTTAATATTTTCCAATTCTGATACCCTTGTTTAAATTTCATTATAATCATAATATTAAGGCATGATTGCCTTTAGATTTCTTTGGTTGTCTTTCAGAAACAAACTTTTGAAAAAATAGCAAATATATTAGAAATCTATGTCATTAGTAATTTATCTCTTGTTACAATGTTTTAATATATATATATTACCTTAATTATAATGATAATTCATTCTTTATAAGTATGCTGTATAATTTGTTTTGCAACGGATTCGTTCATGAATTAACGATTCATCTAATGATCTCATATTTTTGTCAGCGTAAGGAAGATTGCACCTGAAAGAATTCTTGGAAAAATGAATGTTGCTAACTAAAACTGTCGTTATTCCCACAATGTTGTGCACACATTGAGGAAAACAGATGTCGCAAATTGTTTGAACAAAATTTGATGTTCGTTAAAAAATGCTTCCAATATGAACAGAACTTATGTTGTATGTTAAAGAGTTAACTAATTTCATTGTGAGCCATTTAACGAGACGTTACAAGTGTTTCTCTTTATATGCAGGTAAGCCAGGATCTCCGGGTACCCCTAAATGTAAAGGTACAACAGAGGATAGTATCACCTTGGCCTGGTCAGCTCCCAAAAATGACGGAGGTAATCCTATTAGTGGCTATGTCCTTGAGAAAAAAGAGAAGGGTGATGACAAGTGGACAAAGTAAGTGTGTGGAATCTTCCGTTTTAACTGATACATCATTTGGAAAGGTTTTTTATTTGGTCATGCAAATCGTAACTGAATGCAATTAAAATCGGTAATAGCACTTGTAATATTTGGTAAAAGAACTGTAAACTAAACTTAACAAATCATAAAACAAATTGTTTATAAGACATTTACAGATCCTTGTGAGTAGTTTACAGAGGTTTACAACAAGTTTACAGTACTCACAGATTGTTACAAGTTATTTACAGGTTAATTTATTTTGAAGATTTAATCTGTGGACACTTAATCTGTGGACACAGAAAAGTTTTGACATGTGAAAAATATTTTCCCTACTTTTATGGATCCTCACGAGTGTCTGTGAGTCATGATAAATTATTAACAGATGCGAATATTTAACATACATATACTTGCAGTGGACTATAAGTTGCAATCCGTAGGGACTGATTAAAATTAGTGCTTTATCAATCATCGTAAATGGATTTCAAACCTAAAGAGTCCTTCTGTTTTATCTGATGCAAGGTTTGCATTTATAACTTTATTGCTTTTGGACCAATTGTTATCATCTTGTTGCCTTGTTTATGAACTTTGAAAATATCTCAGGCTTTTGTCATTACTGGAGAAAGAGGCTTCAAATGTTGGCTAGTTTTAAAGTATCAAAAGCAGAAGCAGATAGGTAATAGTAAATATCTTGACCCAGTTAATTGGCTTTTTTCCTTCTTGGAATTCTTTCTTTTAAATAAAGAAAAAATTGCAGTCACGCCATGACACCTGCATGCTAAGCTCATGTTTACCCTTCAACTGACTTTTACAGATGCAGCTTTGCAGATATCATTGACAATGAGTTCACAGTGAAAGGTCTACAGGAAGGCAAGGAGTATGAGTTCAGAGTGGCAGCTGTAAACAATGCTGGTGTAGGGGACTACAGTGAATGCACAGAACCAATTAAGGCCCAGCCACCTCCAGGTTTGGGTGTAACATGTTTACATCATAGTTACTAGATTACACCTTTGACTTCCATATAACCTTGAAAGGGGACTATCCAATGCACACTTTTGTAATCAAGTTAATCTTCAACGATGTTTTATTACTGAATTTTGTTAGGCAATAGGTGGCAAACCATTAATACCTAGGATAGATTTAGCTCACCTGAGCAAAGCATGCTGAAGGGGAAATTTTAGGATCACCTGGTGTCTGTCATCGTCATCAACATCCCCTCTTTTTAGCTCACCTGAGCAAAGCATGCTCAAGGGGAACTTTTAGGATCACCCGGTGTTCGTCGTCCGTCATGCGTCATCAACAATCTTTTTAACATCAGCTCCTCCTAAATCACTGGGCCAATTTAGAATAAACTTGTCTGGAATGTTCCTTGGGAGGTCCTCTTTTAAAATTTTTCACAGAATTTGATTCCATGAAAAACTGGTTGTCATAGCAACCAAATGAATTTTCTAAGAAATTCTTTAAAAATCTTCTCCTCTGAATGCGCTGGTCAGATTTAGAAATAATTTCATAGAGATGTTCCTTGGGTGATCCTTTTAAAAACTTGTTCGTGAAATTTTGATGCATCAAGAAACATGGCTCTGGTGAATGGGAGCTACTTGCACTATACCAAAATGAAGAAATTCTTAAAAATTCTTCCATTCTGAAATCGCAGGTCAGATTTTGAAATAATTTCATTGAGATGTTCTTTGGGTGACCTTTTCAAAAATTTTTTGCGAAATTTTTATCCATCAAGAAACATGGCTCCGTTCAATGGGGACTGTTTGCACTTAACTGAAATGAAGAAATTCTTAAAAATTCTTCTCTGAAATTGCTGGTCAGATTTTGAAATTATTTCACAGAAATGTTCCTTGAGTGACCCTGTTCAAAAAATTGTTGGCGAAATTGTGATCCGTCAAGAAACATGGCTATGGTGAATTGGGGCTAATTGGGGCTACTTGCATTATTCAGAAATGAAGAAATTCTATAAAATTTTACTTCTGTGAAACTGCTGGTCAGGTTTTGATATAATTTCACAGAGATGTTCCTTGAGTGACCTTTTTCAAGATGTGTTCCTGAAATCTTGATCGATGAAGAAACATGGCTGTGGTGAATGGGGGCTACTTGCACTATTTAGAAATAAAGAAATTCTTAAATAATGTCTTAGAAATGTTCCTTAGATGATCCTTTTCAAAAATAGTTCAAGAAATTTTGATTCATCAAGAATTATGGCTCTGGTGAATTGGGGCTAATTGCACTATAGGGAAATGAAGAAGTTTTTAAAAATTCTTCTCTGAAACTGCTGGTCAGATTTTGAAATAATTTCACAGAGATGTTCTTTTAGTGACCCTTTTAAAAAGTGTTTGCGAAATTTTGATCCGTCAAGAATCATGGCTCTGGTGAATGGGGGCTACTTGCACAATAGGGAAATGACGAAATGCTTAAAAATTCTTCTTCTCTGAAACCGCTGGTCAGAGATTGTAATAATTTCACACAGATGTTCCTTTGGTGACCCTTTTCAAAAGTGTTTGCTCAATTTTGATCCGTCAAGAAACATGGATCTGGTGAATGGGGGCTCTTGTTTGACTTATGTTTTTAGTCACTATCAAGTATATGCTCTTCTTCAAGATTGTCCTTAGGTGATCTATCCAAAAATTTATTTGCAAAATTCTGATTCATCAAAATCATTGCTTTTGTGATGATTGTATGGGTGGTGACAGATTTTGAAATGACTTTTACAGGTGACCTTTTCATAATCGCTTGAAAGTTTCAATACCTCAAAAAGAAATTAACTATGGTCCTCTCAAAAACTGTGGCCCTCTTTATTCTTTCTTACACCCGTCTTTGGTTGTAATTTAGAGTGTCTGCTTTGTAACCATAAGGTGTCGATTTCAATACTCAGGAGCATGTGTCAACTTCAGGATTATTTATTGGCCCAAGCATTTGGTGCAAGTACAGTTTTCAGGAAGCAGATTCAAGATATTAGTTTTAGTTGTATGAACTTGTTTCTTAATCATTGTAAACCTAATTTGTTTAAACTACCTGGAAAGATATAAGGAAAGGACAAACACCTACAATTACTGTCCCCATTGGAAGAGTGACACTTCACAAAGTACTATAACAGCGTAGTGAACCCTGACTAGACACATATTTTTCACAATGCTTGCATTTCCTCTCTTTCTCAGTTGCTCCAAAAGTCAGTCCAGACTATATTCCAAGAGATGTTATTGCCAAGAAAGGGGAGCCATTCAAGATTAGCATTCCATACAATGGACGACCAATTCCAACTGTCTCTTGGACTAATGTAAGTTGAAAAATGTAATTTTTTAAAATCTTTTTCTGCTGCTTGCGCTGATCATCAAATGTGCCATGTGGCACAGTTTCTGTTAAGAACCTAGAAAAGAAGCTCTCTGAAAATGTTACGGGAATGGTAACCAGCATTCTTTCCTTTTTCCACAGTGTTCTCTAAATTCAAGGGCGAAAACTATCATTGAAAAAACATTTAAATCATCATCTGTAAATTCCTTCATTGTGGAAAAACGGTTAACTGCACTTTAAATTCAATATCATAGAGTCTCATACCTATTGACTGTGACACTTTCATCTTATTTGTCTGTGTTTACAGATTGTTTTGAAAGTTTTCATTCTTAACAACTACCTGTCACTGGATTTCCAGATAGAAAAATCACTTTCCTGAAATTCAGGAGAGATGTAATTAGACTGGAGATGATCTCTCTTTTTATGCTTCCTCTAGAGGTGGTAGTGATGGATCCATCTTATGCCACTTGGTTTTATCTTATTTTTGTATACATGTATCAGAATTTTATCTTATTTTTGTATTTATGTATCTGAATTTTATCTTATTTTTGCATACATGCATCAGAATTATCAAGATAGGAGCAGCTTAAAGTAGCCAAGCAGTATACAAGACTCCCAAGTAAACAAAAACGATTCCCATGTTTAACCCCCTGCCAAACAATCTCAGTTCTAAATTACCCTGATGAAGGAGCTTGAATAGAACATTGCGGGAAAAGGAAAAAACGCTGGCAAACCAGCATTTTCTCTTTTTCTCACAATATTTTCTACCCAGTCAAAGACAAAACCAATTATTTGTGCCATAGCTAAATTTTTGTATGCGTTGGTTTCAAGTTGGATGGGTCTGAAAATTTGCTGTTTGGTGAAGGTTAACTGTTTCCCAAACAAGCCCTGGTTTTTACGTGTCTGCAGTACAAGCCATTAGAAAACACTGGGGGACAAAGAGAAATTGCTTGTAACGAGCAATTTTTCCTTTTCCCATAGTGTTTTCTACGCTTTTGGAGAACTTTCTGCCATTTTTAGCTCACCTGAGCACAATGTGCTCAAGGGGAGCTTTTAGGGTCACTGGGTGTCCGTTGTCCGTCGTGCGTAGTCAACAATTCTTTAAACATCAGCTCCTCCTAAACCACTGGGCCAATTTGGACCAAACTTGGCAGGAATGTTCCTTGGGAGGTCCTCTTTAAAAATTGTTCACAGAATTTGATTCCGTCAAAAACTCTGGTTGCCATGGCAACCAAATGGAATTTTTTAGCAAATTCTTTAAAAATCTTCTCCTCTGAAACCGCTGGTCGGATTTTTAAATTATTTCACAGATATGTTCCTTGGGTGACCCTTTTCAAAAATTGTCCGTGAAATTTTGATCCGTCAAAATTTGTGGCTCTGGTGAATGGGGGCTACTTGCACTATACAGAAATCAAGGAATTCTTTAAAAATCTTCTCCTCTGAAACCGCTAGTCAGATTTTGAAACAATTTCACAGATATGTTCCTTGTGTGACCCTTTTCAAAAATTGTTTGTGAAATTTTGATCCATCAAAAGATGTGGCTCTGGTGAATGGGGGCTACTTGCACTATACAGAAATGAAGGAATTCTTAAAAAATCTACTCTGAAACCGCTGGTCAGATTTTGAAATAATTTCACAGAGCTGTTTTTTTTGGTGACCCTTTTCAAAAATTGTTCGCGAAATTTTGATTGGTCAAGAAACATGGCTCTGGTGAATGGGGGCTACTTGCACAATAGGGAAATGAGGAAATTCTTAAAAATTTTTCTTCTCTGAAACCGCTTGTCAGATTTTGAAATAATTTCACAGAGTTGTTCCTTGGATGACTCTTTTCAAAATTTGTTCGCAAAATTTTGATGGGTCAAGAAACATTGCTCTGGTGAATGGGGGCTACTTGCACTATAGGGAAATGAGGAAATTCTTAAAAATTTTTCTTCTCTGAAACCGCTTGTCAGATTTTGAAATAATTCCTCAGGGATGTTCCTTGGGTGATCCTTTTCTAAAATTGCTCGCGAAATTTTGATTGGCCAAGAAACATGGCTCTGATGGGGGCTACTTGCACTATATGGAAATGAAGAAAGTCTTGAAAATTCTTCTTCTCTGAAACCCGTAGTCAGATTTTAAAATAATCTGACAGAGATGTTCCTTGAGTTACCCTTTTCAAAAGCTGTACATATAATTTTGATCCATTAAGAAACATGGCTCTTGTGAATGGGGGCTACTTGCACTATACGGACATGATGAAATTCTTGAAAATTCTCTTTCTCTGAAACCCCTGGTCAGATTTTAAAAGAAATTTTCCGAAATGTTCCTTGGGTGACCCTTTTCAAAACTTGTTCGTAAATTTTGATCCATCAAGAAACATGGCTCTTGTGAATGGGGGCTACTTGCTCTTAATAGTACAGAAATGAAGAATTCTTAAAAATTCTTCTTTTTGAAACTGATGGTCTGATTTCAAAATGACTTTTACAGGTGACCTTTTGAAAATTGCTTGGCAAAATTATAAATTTGGTTCCAATGTTTTAATACCTCAAAAAAGAAAATAGACTATGGTCCTCTCAAAAATTCACGTGAGCGTTCCAGGGCCATCTTGGCCCTCTTGTTATCAATTTTAAAATTGTCATCTGCAAACTCTCTGAATTGGAAGAATCTAAAATTTATCATTTTGGAAAGGGTTAAACAGTCATTCATAAGTAAACTTTTTAAAACATATTTGGAAACTAACAAAATTGTGGAAGAAAACTAGCATTTTCTTCTTTTCCTGCTATGTTTTCTTCTTATTATAGATAAACTCTGTATATCCTTCACCAAAAAATCCCTTGTTTTTACAGCACTGTTAAAGTAACCTTTTGAAAACATTGTTGGAAAAGGAGAAAGTGCTGGTAATCAGCTTTCCTCCTTTTCTCAAATTGTATTCCATCCTACCCAGAACAAAATTCAATTCATGAGTCACATTTATGGTGTTGTCTGCAAATGCGTTCAATTTGGACCAGTCTAAAATTTGTTGTTTGGTAATTACTTAAGCTACGTTTAATTTTTGCCTCCAACAAGTTCTTCAGAAGTAGACAAGTCTAAAATTTTGTTTTGGTAATGTATCATGGAAACCTTGCTTCTCTATGATACAAACTGTCAAACTTTCACTATGGTGTATTAAAAACAAAAAGAAAAAAAACAGTTGCTATGATATTATTATTTTTACTCTCTGCACATTCAGAATGGAACCAATGTACGTGAGGAACCAGGGCGTGTAAGCTTCGACAACACACTGGACAAAATTACCATAAATAACAAGAAAGCAGAGAAATCAGATGCTGGCAAATACTCATTACTCATGAAAAATGACCAGGGCTTTGATACATTGACTCTTAATGTTGTTGTTGTGGGTAAGTGGTACAATCTTTGTGTGATATCTCCAAATTACTTTGCAGAAAGGTATGACTGTTAATACTTAATTCTTTACCAAACAACTAAATTTTTAGACAGATCTAAATTGGAAGCATTTCCAAGGGACAAAATGTGGCACAAGTAATGGGATTTGTATGTAAAAGATAAGAAAATATTGTAGGAAAAGAAGAAAACACTGATTACCAGTATATTATCCTTTTCCCCCAATGTTTTCAAAGGCTTTCTTTCTCCGGGTTGTTAAAACTTGTTTTTGTGTTGTAAAGGGTGAAGTCTTTACTAGATTATAAAAGTGTGGAGTTATCAGATAAAGATTTAAACTTTTCATGCTCTTTATTTCTAAAATCATTAAATCAAATGTATGGCTATGCTTTGTCATGAAGTTTGTTAGTAAATTGCAAATTGCAATAGGATCAATGCAATACGATGTATGTATTGTGCACTCGTCAAAGTTATTGATGCAGTTGTTATAGAAATGATTAGGCATTAGAAATTACAAAAATAGTTCCAACCCCTAAATTTGACAAACTTATCATAATTATTGACTCCCGAGTTTGAGGTTGTATACGTTAGGCTATTCATAAAATTTTGAAAGGAACATTTTGGAGGTTTCTGTCTTATCAGCCTGTCTGAATGTTATTTGGAATAATTGGTGTAGCAGATATGTCTTGCCCAGTAAAATGGCAACTTATAGAATCAGAATGATTTTATCCCTTAGAACATGGAATGAACTGAACAAACATTTCAGTTTAAAAATTGTACCCAAATAAGAAAAATTTCATGGTGGTTTTTGTCTATGGTGTATAGTAAAACATACAGTGTAGGTAAAAGATAAGTCTGAACTTTTTGTGCACTTTAATCTTCGATCAGCACTGGCCAGAAAGGGAATTGTAGTTATGAAAGGCGCTTTAAGGATTATAAGTGTTGGTGAAGACAGCCTATCTGTAGCACCTTCTGAGTAGAATATCTAATCGTGTCATTTCTATTATGCAGATACGCCTGAAAAACCAGAAGGGCCAATACTTGTAAGTGATGTCACTCCAGATGGCTGTATTCTGAAATGGAACCCACCAAAGGTAAAATAGCAGAACGCTTAACTCTTTTTCAAGATAACAAAATATTTACACAACTCTGCAATGCAAAACATGGATGGATAAAAGGTGGATAACACTGTTGGGTAAGCTTCTGCCAAGAAGAAAACATTTTTTTGAAATTGTGCCCAGTGCAAAGCTAGATGAGATATTTTGAGATTACAAGAATCTGGCCCTCAAATTAAGAGCATTAGTGATAAGCAATACCATCCTACTCATAATGGATGAAACTAACAAGCACAGACAGAATTTTCTTGGTCTTGAATAAAAAATTTAAGCTGACTATAAAATTGTGGTAAGTGCTTTAGTTAACTTAATCCGGAATTTTAATGACCCTGAGCGAGAAGCCTACAGAAAACATTGCGCGAAAAGGAGAAAATGCTGGTAACCAGCATTTTCTCCTTTTCCCACATTGTTTTCCACCCTGCTGGGAACAAATTTCAATTTTTGAGTGAAGTTTATTTTGTTGTCTGCAAATGCTTTTAATTTGGACAAGTCTAAATTTTTTTTTTTGTAAAGAGTTAATGGAACCTAGCTGTATTTGATTTGTTTGAGGCCTTTGTTTGCAAAATTATTCATGATTTCATCATTATGATAATTATTCCTCTTTGCAGAATGATGGTGGAAGTCCCATCACTAATTACATTGTCGAGAAAAAGGATCTAAAATCTGGGGACTGGAAACCTTGTAGCAAGTTTGTTAGGGGCACCACTTATGAGGTTCTCAACCTTGATGAAGGCCATGAATATCTGTTCCGTGTCAAAGCTGAGAATGAGTTTGGTCAGAGTGAGCCTATAGAAACAGAGACCTCTGTTCTAGCAACCCATCCTTACAGTAAGCTATTTCTCCGTCTGTGTATTTGTGTCTTTCAAACTGCCTCATCTTGTCACAATGTCAAGAACTACACATGGCAGCATGCGTGTAATTGCTTAAAAATTGTCCTTTCTTAGACAGCGTTTTGATGCTATCTGGACAATTTTTAAACTCTGAAATGCTACAAGTAGCTCAGATTGCTTTTGCAGACAGTATAGATTAATACCAAACACAGAACGCCTTTCTGATCTTGGATCTACTCTGTTCTCTTCCTTATATCATTAATGTTCTTTCCAGACAACCTTGAAATAACTCTGTTTTGGCTGTTTTTTTTTTTCCTTTTAAAAAAGTCAATTTATTAGTTTTGTGCTTTAAGGGTTAATATGTACATGTAAAATATAGGAGAAACATTTGAAGAGAAAGTAATACAGAAAAAGATCATAAGAAAAACAGTAATCATTGCTTCTCAAAAGCAATGATTGCTGCTTTTTTGTCTCCTGTGTTTTTCAAAGCTGTCTACTAGTACATTGAATATTGCTGTTAGTCATGGAAATATTAATCCTGTAGCAGATAACAAAATTTTAGACATTTGTGCATTAAAAGCATTTGCATATTGGTCAAATAATGTTGGTAACATGTGAGTGGCTTTGTCTGTAAAAGAGTAGAAAACATGCCAAGAGAAAGAAATGCTGGTGCTCATCTTCCTCAAGGTTAGGTTAGTGCTATAGATACTCCACATTGATTTATTTTGGGTTTGAAAGAAAACTTCAGTTTTTAACTTTTTACCTAACAACAAAATTGTAAACTGGCCTAAATTGAAAGCATTTGCAGATGACATAATTAATACGCATGACAAAAATTAAATTTGGTTTGGGAAGAGTAGAAGAAAATGCTGGTTACCAAAATTAAATTTGGTTTGGGATGAGTAGAAAACATTGTGGGAAAAGGTGAAAGTACTAGTTACCAGCATTTTCTCCTTTTCCCACAATGTTTTCAAAAGGCTGCTTTCTCAGGGCAGTCAAAAGTCAGGATTGTGTGGTAATGGGTTAACCCTTTCCAAACAACAAATTTTGGACTCTTCCGAACCAAAAGGGTTTGCAGACGACAATTTTAGATTTGGAGAAAATGGCAGAAAGTTCTCAAAAAGGGTGGAAAACACTGGGGGAAAAGGGGAAATTGCTTGTTACGAGCAATTACCCTTTTCCCATAGTGTTTTCAAAAGACTTTTACTGCAGACACCTAAAAACCAGGGCTTGTTTGGGAAGGGTCAAGTTATGTTAATTATTTTTTTGCACATGTTTTTGTACTTGCTTACCTCAGTTTTATTGAAATCTTTTCAACAGCTTCCCCAGATGCACCAAGTAATGTAAATGTTGATGATGTAGACTTGGATTCTGTCACACTGTCCTGGCAAAAACCCAAAAATGATGGAGGCAAGAAAATCCAGGGCTATGTTGTTGAATACAAGGAACCAGATAGCAGGAAGTGGATCACAGCCAATGCTATTCCATGTAGCGATACTAACTTTAAAGGTACTGTATCAGTTTTATTTATGTTTTTAAATTTTGACAAAAATTTCAAACATGCAAATTAAAAATGCCAGCAACAAGTAAAATATGGCTCAAATGGGTCCTTAAGCTTTAAAATGAATATAAAGAAAAGAAAAGGACTTATCTTAAGAAGAAGAAGAACATGTAGAATGAAATTTGCAATGGAATTGGTTAAATCTTTGTTTTGTATGCATTCAACCCAAATTACCGGTACCGGTATGCTACTTTTGGGACACTTTAGATCAGGTCTTGTATCAATATTGACCCTGTGTTTGACTATGGCAAAAGCAGCCATGGAATTGCAATATTTGCATCTTTTGTACAGACTGAGGATCATCATTAAGTATTGATGTAGTAATGTAAAGGGAAATAATGGTAAAACTGTTCTGTTTTTTCAGTCACTGGTTTAGAAAAGGACAAAGATTATGAGTTCAGAGTTCGTGCAAAGAATGTGGCAGGTCTCAGTGAACCTAGCACTTCAACATTACCTGTAACCTGCAAGCCAAAATACAGTAAGTTAGTTTCAGTACAAGAAAATGAGACATGGAAGGGAAGAGAGAGACGGAGGGAGAAGGAGGAAAAAAAAAACCAGACTCTCAGAAAGAGATACAGACAGGAAGGCTTGACTTAAAAATTTTAAAGTCAAGCCATTACCGAACAATCCTGTTTTTTTCATGATCCTGAACAACAATCATTTTTTTTCCCCAAATTACTGAGATGAATGCCTTTATTTACTAGTCATTGGTTCATCACTTTACCAAACAATCCTGTGTATTCAGCAGTCTAAGAAAGAAAACTTTAGAAAACCTCATAAGGAGATGTTGAAATTCCTGTAACCACCATTCTTTTTTGCTAACCTTGAGTACTGCCTTTTTCACATAAATGTCATTATTTGAGCTACATTTAATCTACAAATGCATTCAATATTGGCCATTCTACTCGGTAAGTTTGGTAAAGCTTTTTTAAAAGTCTTTACCAAAGAATCCCTGGTTTTCAAGACCCTGGGAGAAAAGGCTTTTCAAAACATTGCGCGAGAAAAGTAGAAAATGATGGTAAACAGCATTTTCTCTTTTGCACACAATGTTTTCTACTTTAACCCATTACTACACAATCCCTACTTTTGACGCCCCTGAGAAAGAAGCCCTTTGAAAACACTGTGGGAAAAAGAGAAAATGCTGGTAACCAGCATTTTCTCCTTTTCCCACAGTGTTTCCTACCCTTCCCAGAACAAGTTTCAATTTTTCAGTCACCTTAATTCTGTGGTCTACAAATGCTTTCAATTTGGACCAGTCTAAAATTTTCTCGTGTGGTAAAGAGTTAACAGAAAAGCTTATCTGTACTATCCTAAAATTGTGATATGTGGATACTCACAGTTTGGAAGAGTCCACAATTTGTTGTTTGGGACAGGGTTGAATAGCTTGTGTTGTGATCTTGTGTTGTGATCTGCTAAACAATTGATTGTATTTTTTATTGTCTGTATTGTAGCTAAGCCATATCCGCCCGGCATTCCAAGTGCTACCAAGACTGGAAAGAATTTTGTTGAACTGGAATGGGATAAGCCACCTAAAGATGGGGGAAATAAGATTACTGGTAAGGTTTAAATTACCATTTTCTTTTGAAAGAATTTTCTGTCATTACTTCAGCAAATTAGTTTTTTATCATGAATGTTGTTGCCAAAGATAAATTGAAGTAAAAGACAGAAAGTTGAATGCGTGCTAGCCATTGTTCATTCACATTGGAGATTTTTTGAGAAATTGATGCATTCAACATCGATATGTTGATAACTTTTATCATGTCACTCTATGTAGAAATGACCCTTTACCAAGCAAACATGTAATTTAAATTCTGAGGAAGCTAGATTTTAAAAAGATTGCTGGAAAAAGTCTCATTTTCCAATCTATCTTTTAGTCTCATTTTCCAATCTATCTTTTCTACCTTTCATTATTTTGGCTACATACATGTAAATGCAGGAGAGTCAAAAGTGTTGTCGTGTGCTACAGTTTTAAATCTTCAATGACAGGATATGTGGTGGAAATGAAGCCTAAAGACAGTGACAATTGGGTCAGATGTAATGAATACCCATGTCCAGATAACAAGATGGTAATCAACGATTTGGTAGAAAACTCTGAGATGGAATTCCGTGTCATGGCCCAGAATGCTGCAGGACTCTCGGAACCCAGTGGAGCTAGCTCACCCATTAAAATCAAGGAGAAAATTGGTAATTACCTGTTTATTAACTCTTTACCACATGAGAAAATTTTAGACTGGTCCAAATTGAAAGCATTTGCAGATGACAAAGTAAAGGTGACTGAAAAATTGAATTTTTTTCTGGGAAGGATAGAAAACGCTGTGGGAAAAGGAGAAAATGCTGGTTACCAGTTGACAACAACAGATTAACTCTGTGAATGCCATGTAAATCCAACACAGTTTTTAGCTTAAGACTAAAATCTCATTTATTTCAAATTCATGCTTTTGTGCAGTCTGATTGTGATCTATATTAGCTTTATTGGCAACTATATACTGTTGTGAAACAGGCTTAAAGTATTGAAATAATGATAAAATTTGTTAGGTTTTCATTTTATCCCATCTTAAAGTCAATTATTTAACCCATTACCACACAATTCCAAGTTTTAACGACCATGTTGTAGAAAACATTGTGGGTAAAGGAGAAAATGCTGATCATCAGCATTTTCTCCTTTTCCCACAATGTTTTCTACCCAGCTGGAAACAAGTTTTAAATTTTTGAGTTACTTTTATATTGTCTGCAAGAGCTTTCTATTTGGACCAGTGTAAAATTTTGTTGTTTGGTGAAGAGTTCATGTTCCAGTACACACATATAGACATATGTCTAGCATTTTTTGTGTATAGTAGTTCTTTAATTTTTCTCTCTCTCTACAGTTGGTTCCCGGCCAGATTTCCTTAAAAAGTTACAGAATACAAAGGCTCCTGTCGGTGGTGAAGCAACATTCACTGTGCGGGCTGATGGCAAACCTCTTCCTGAGGCAACATGGTAGGCATTTATGGCTGCTTGAAATTAGATTCTGAGCTCCCTGTGTCTTAACTTCTTACCAAACAACAATATTTTATGGTTGTCCAAATCCAAAGCATTTGCGGACAACAAGATGAAAGTGACTGAAAATTTGAAATTAGTTTTGTAAAGGGTAGAAAACATTGTGGAAAAAGGAGAAAATGCTGGTTACCAGCATTTTCTCCTTTTCCCACAATGTTTAAAAAAGGCTTCTTTTCCAGGGGCGTCAAAAGTAAGGATTGTGGGGTAATGGGTTAAAACATTGTGGAAAAAGGAGAAAATGCTGGTTACCAGCATTTTCTCCTTTTCCCACAATGTTTAAAAAGGGCTTATTTTCCAGGGGCGTCAAAAGTAAGGATTGTGTGGTAATGGTTTAAAGAAATCATAATAGTAAGAATGTTGGATGAATGGATGAAAGAGGAGTTTGGTAAGGTTATATCATCTAGAGTTGAAAAAAATAGAATTAATGCTGTCAATGAGGTTTGGGGTTGCAATTATTGCAAGTACCCTAATGTTGCATTTTTATAGAAGAGCAGTAGTTGAACCTTTTTGCTGATCCAGGGATACTGCAACTGTTGAGAGTATTAGGGCCTACAAAGTTCAAGATGAGGTTGCAAAGAAATTGTTAATTCTTAAAACAAATCTGCAGTTGATGGCTTTGCAAATTTATCTTCAGAATAAAGCACCATCTGGTGAATATGCATTCTGTACAAGTATAAAAACAGATACATTTATTTTCGTTTTGTTTAAATGCAATTCAACAATACTTTTCTTGCAGGTACAAGAATGGAGTGCCATTAGGTAATACAGGGCGCTCTCGTATCAGACAGTCAGATGACACATACACTCTGATCCTCACAGATGTGGAACCTTCAGACCGTGGCAAGATCACTTGTGAATTGCGCAATAACTTAGGAACAGAGTCTTGCAACTGTAACTTGGATGTACTCTGTAAGTAAAACTTGGTGTGAGGTTATCAACACCGATTATAAAAATCTTTAGAAATCTTCAAAATTGTAGACAGGCATTTTGTGAGCATTCGCAGACAGGTTGGATATGACTCAAGTGATACAACCCTTTACCACACAATCCCAAGTTTTAACAACCCCAAGAAAGAAGTCTTTTGAAAACAATCAAAGAAAAATGTCTTAATTTGTGCAGCACTGAATTTGTCGTCTGCAAATGCTTTAGATTTGGACTAGTCTAAAGTTTTGTCATTTGGTAAAGTTTTAAAAGAATATAGAATACTTTTGAAAAAGGAGAAAATGATAGTGATAAGTACATGTATTTACTCTCCCTCCTAAAGTGTTTTCTGAATCTTTTTCCTGGAGGGCTGTAAGAAAAAAGAGCAGATTTTGGTAAAGGGAAAACAGTTCAAGATTTTTATGAATAAGGGAAATTATTTCTGTGGCAGTATTTTCAACCATCTACAAGTTTGACTTACACATTGTTGATTATCAGTGAATGAAACATAATGGTTTATTATAATGTTTTTGATTTTTAGATAATTTTTTTTATTTTTTACAATTTTGAGGAATTAAAGAGTCTTTGATTCACACTTTGCCACACAATCCTTAGTTTTAGCAACCATGAAGAAGATGAATTTTTAGAACATTGTTGGAAATGGAGAAAATGCTGGTAGTCGGCATTTTCTCCTTTAACACAGTGCTATCTACCCTTTTTCACATACTGATCTTTATATTTGGTAACATTTACTTTGTAGTACTTAATTGAAGTTCACATTGACACATATAAAAGTTTGTTGTTTGGTAAAGAATTATGTGTAGTGCATTGATCAGCTTGCACTTCTGTACCACCTGATCTTGATTTTGTGTGTATTTTCAGCACCACCCAGCATAGGAAAAGACATTCGTGATCAGAAATTGGAGGTTGGGGAACCTTTCAAACTGAAGATTCCATTTGGTGGCGATGGACCATTTGAAGTGAAGGTGAAGAAGGATAACAAGGATGTACCAGAAAATGACCGTGTCAAAATATCTGTGTTTGATGATTTCTGTACCATTGCCTTGAAAGGTATTTAGTCATGAACTATCCTGTTTACCAAATAATCCCGTGCTTTCAGGACAAAGGAAAAGGCCTTTTGAAAACACTGTGGGAAGAGGAGAAAATGCTGGTAACCAGCATTTTCTCCGTTACCAACAGTGTTCTCTACTCTATGAAAACACTTAGGTTAATTTCTACTACTTTCAAATTTGTTGTGTGCAGGTGCTTTCAATTAGGCAGAGTCTTAAATGTGTTGTTTGTGAAAGGCTTGAAACTTATTCACATTTTACTACATGACAAAATTTTAGACTTTCCCACTTGAATGAATTCTGTCAGAGCAACAGTTCAAACACACAACCACTTGTTCTTAAATCCAGTACACTACTGACTGAGCTATTGGGACTTGAATCAGTACGGAGGAAAATGGCTAGGTATGTGTAACTGATTTACATGAAAATGTGAACAGTGAAGAACAGTATCGAAATATCCCTTTACCACACTATCCCGAGTTCTAACAATCCCGATGAAGAGGACTTCTAAAAATATTTTTGGAAAAGGAGAAAATGCTGGTAACTAGCATTTTCTCCTTTTCTCACGATGTTTTCCTCCCTATAACTGATATATTATATAATTTTGGCTACATTTTATTCTTCCCTTGGAAATGGTTTGAATGCAGATAGTCTAGAATTTGTTTTGTGTGGTAATGGTATGAGCCATGAGACTTGTGTAAGAGATATTTAATCTCTTTTGTATTTAACTATTTTACAGAAGCCACTATGGCTGATACAGGTGCCTACAAAGTGGAAGTAACCAATGAGAGTGGTGCAGCAACATGTGCTTTCAAGATGAACGTAGTTGGTATGTACTGTAGTTTGTATTTTATTGTGTTTTCTACTATTGCCTCTCTACTGCAGGTTGTACCAGGCTTTATTTTTTTTTAAATAATTGCTAAGATATAAGCAACCAAAAAATTTACAGACATGTGATATCCTTTGCTAACATAACCTTCTTGATTGTTTATTTCACCACCTAGAAAGTACTATACTTGATTTATTTACATATTTCTTTTTGATGAGGAAAAACTTGTATAGTTGAAGTCAATAAAATATTCTGTATTCAGTATTCTATATTTCATCCATAGATTTTAGAAGTGAAATGAAATTACAACACCAAAAGAATAAAAGATTAAATAAAGATATTTTTATAGTTACTTTAATTTTTTTCTATAGATGTAAATGATGAAAATACATGTAGCTACATATGTTTCACAAAGACATAAGAAATTGTTTGAAGTAACATTTTACATTAGTCATGAAGGTAAATCACCTAAACAGTAACTGCCTTGATAACAATAAAAAAGTACTTTTTTGCATCTTATCATCTGTAAAATCCAAGAATTTCCAAGAAAAGTGTCTTTCTTCTCAGAACAGAGGATTTAATTTCAAGAATTTTTTTGTTTGCAAGCGGCTTTATATGTAGGCAGGGAATGACATTTTCCTTTTCAAAACTATCTTTTTTAAAATTACAAAACACTTCCCATTTTACTGCTTTGACTCTTTACCACACAGTCCCGAGTTTTAACGACCTTAAAAAAAAAAGCCTTATGAAAATATGGTGGGAAAAGGAGAAAACACTGGTTAGCAGAGAAATTTTGCTTGAATTGGTCACAATATCATTTATGAAAATGGTAGATCACAACAAAATTTATCAAACCTAGGTTCTTCACTCGGGTGCTTTGTGGTATAAAGATTTTGAAGATGGTAAAGCTCCAAGGCCATATTACTGATCAAGAGTCAAGTATTTTCTAGGGGAAAAAAAATAATCCTTACAGCACAAAATATTAAAGGTTGTATTAATTCTCTACCCTTTACTGCATTACAAAATTTTGGACTTGGTCAAGCCAAAAGAATATGCTGAAGCCAGTTGAAATGTGACCTAAATTGTAGAAGTTGTCTTTGATACAGTAGCAAATATTGTGGGAAAGGGAGAAAATGCTGATATCTTCTTCTTTTCCCTCTATGTTTTTGTTCTTGAAGTTGTTAAAGTGTGGTAAAGGGTTAAAGTACCTTTCACAAAAAGAAAGGATTTGCAGATGACAAAAGTGACTGAAACTTTTAAATTTGTTTTGTGACGGGTAGAAAACATCATAGGAAAAGGAGAAGATGCTGGTTTCCAGTACTTCGTTGTTTTTTCCCCACAGTGTTTTCTGAGGACTTCCTTCCCAGGGTCGTCAAAAGTAGGGATTGTGTGGTAATGTGTTAAGCACACGGTTACCTAGTAGAGGAATGAATGTACATAAACTCATACGACTTTTGAAAAAAAAAAAAAAATGTCAGTTTCCAGAATTTCTTCTCTTCTCGCAATGTTTTTATAAAGCTTCCTCAAGGTCATTACCTTGTTACCAAACAATCCCTGGGATGAAAGCCTTTGAAAACATTGTAGGAAAAAGGGAAAATGCTGGTAACCAGCATTTTCTCCTTTTCCCACAATGTTTTCTACTCTGCTGGAAACAAATTAATTTTTGAGTCACGTTTATTTTGCTGTCTGCAAGAGTGCTTTCAGTTTGGACAGTCTAAAATTTTGTTGTTTGTTAAGAATTAAGCTGGGGATTGCTTGGTATAAGGTTCTTTCCCAAACAAGCCCTGCTTTTCCATGTCTAGAATACAAGTCATTAGAAAACACTGTGGGAAAAGGAAAAATTGCTCGTAACGAATAATTTCTACTTTTCCCACAGTGTTTTCTACCCTTCTGGAGAACTTTCTGCCATTTTTATCAAATTTAAAATTGTTGTCTGCAAACTCTTTGAATTTGGAAGAGTCTAAAATTTATCGTTTGGGAAAGGGTTAAGTCCTTGCTGTATCATGTGATCTTTTTTCAGGTGTACCTGACGCACCACAAGGCCCGCTCAAAGTCTCTGATATCACCAAGAGTTCCTGTCACCTGGCCTGGAGACCACCAGCACAAGATGGTGGTCAGAAAATACTTGGGTATTTGGTGGAGAGACAGGAAGTTGGAAAACCATACTGGACTACTGTTTCTTCCAGATGTAAAGTGAGTTTCAATTCTAATATGAAGATTGTGATAAGCTAGGAAAAAAAAAAGTTCTTTGAACTTGTCTTAATTTAGTGGATTTTGATATTTTGTTACCAGTACCTTAGGCTGACAACTTTTTATTTGTCTTTTAGTAGCCTGCTTTTCAAAAAATTAATGGTAAAAGGAGAAATAGCTCAAAAAGGGCATTTTTTTTTCCCTTTGCTGCAAGGTTTTGACATTGATTTGGCATTATTAATTACACAGCAATTCTTCAACTTATTTTGCCCTTGACAGTATGGCAGCTGCAGATTCATACCTAGAAAGACACAATTAAAGAGAAATTAAAACAAATACTTTTTAGTGGATGATAATTTCTTTTTATGGACAGCCGATAAAAAGTATCACGTAATAAAGTAGTCTGCACACTGTTTACATCGCCATACCTTATTTTACAGTGATAAACATTGCACTTGTTACTTTCAGTTACATTTTTTTTTTACCCATGGTGACTGATTTATCTAATTGCTATACAGATAGATGCCTCAGGCAAATTTTAGGTACTGGTATATTGTAAACACATGTATTAACCCTGTACCACAAAATTTCAAGTTTTAAGGACCCAGAAGTTGAGGTCTTTTGTAGTCATTTTAGGAAAGGAGAAAATGCTTTTGACCAGCATTTTCTCCTTTTACCACAATGTATTTAAGCCTGTCAAAGACAAAAATGATCATGTTAGTTGGACTTGATTTGTTGTCTACAAATGCTTTCATTTTGGTTCCGTTCAAAATGTTGTCTTTCGGTGAAGAGTTACACAGTTTCAATCAGATTAAATTTCACTTAAAGTTTCACTTTAATTATTGCCTTAACTTTCAGGACACCTCTATTGATGTACAAGGCCTGTATGAGAACAACCAGTACTTGTTCCGTGTATCTGCTGTCAATGATTCTGGAAACTCAGAACCTCTGTCTGCCGAGAACCCAATTGTGGCCAAGATGCCTTATGGTATGTCAAAGATGTTCCTATAATTTGTCCTTGCTTAAGGTACTTGCCGTAATATTTCTAGTGCAGGATGGCATAAAAATGCTTGATAGTTGGTAAAGACAGATTTATACAGATATAATACTTTCGCACATTTTTAACTGACCAGAAATTCCTTTGATATCCATCTTGATATTACTTGTTGATACTTTTGTTAGTTTCCAGAAAAGGGAGGTAATTATCATGTCCCTTTGTAATGAGAATATAGTACTCTTAGATGTATAAATGATAATACTAGGAAGGTCAAAAAGACAAAAAAGTAGCGTGGTGAAAGTAGTACAATAATACTCATTTTTAATCTTGGCAAATTTTGTAGGATAATATTTCAGTGAAAATAGCTGTTCCCTGTTACGGGCGTACTACATTAACTCTTTACCACACAATCAGACTTTTAACGACCCTGGGAAAGAATCTTATAGAAAACACTGGGAGAAAAGGAGAAAATGCTGGTAACTAGCGTTTTCACCTTTTCCCACAATATTTTCTTTAATTTGTTGTCAGTAGACGCTTTGAATTTGGTCCAGTCGAAATATTTGTAGTTTGGTAAAGAGTAAAAAGCTTTTTTTGTAGAAAAAAGGTATAAAATGGCATGGAAGTCTTTAAAGTGCTGTATAAGTGATTTCAGCTACTTTAGTTGGTAACTGACTTTCAAAATGTTGTTTACAACAAATATTTTCTACAATGCGTAACACCAGAATTGCAAGTCTGTATGTGAAAATTACATCAATTGTCTTTGTACCATGAAGATTAACTCACTGTGAGATAACAAAATTTGGACTTTGAAGTTTAAAAAACATTTGCTGACAACAGTATTGCACAAATAAATTGGTAGAAAACATTGTGGGAGAATTTTCCACAGTTTTCAAAAGCCATCTTCCTCAGGGTTGTTAATAATATTGGTTTATCTATCTTTATGTAGAGAAGCAGCCAGTGGCTTCTAAAAAATATTGTGCAGAGTTTTCAGTACTGATAACAGAAACTCCAAAAATGCATGTATAAATGTACAGACCTCTGTGATATATAACTAAAATAATACTGGAAACTGCATTAGCCACCATACAATCAATTGATTATCGGTCTTTCACTTATAAAGGACAACCCCACATCCCAACCAAATAACCTGAACAAAATATATCTGAGGCTTTCATTCCTTTTTACACAACGTTTTCTATCCTATAAAGGATAAATGCCATGATTTGATCTTTATTTTACTTACCATCTGCAAATACTTTCAGCATGGATGAATTAAAAATATTATTAGATATAGATAAACTGACAGTTTATCTATATCCCCAATCCTCTTAAATTCTTGCTATAGAGATATTCATACATTATAGATGTACCTCTTGCACCTGGAATTCCTGAGGTTGAAGAAGTGGGTGGCGACTTTGTTAGCCTCACCTGGGCCAAACCCTCCTCAGATGGTGGTGGTAAGATCAACGGTTTCTGGGTGGACAAACGTGAACATGGCAAAGATGATTGGGTTCGTGTCAATCCCCAGATTTGCATTACAAACATGATCAACATACCTAATTTGATTGAGGATAAAAGATATGAATTCAGGGTATTTGCTGAAAACGGTGCAGGTCTCAGTCCCCCTTCAGTTGCTTCTAACAGCATCAAGATCAAGGATCCAAATGGTAAGGCTGTTTTCTGCTGGTTATGTTTTACCCCTACACAAGTCTTTCTCAAAGACATTAATTTTGATTAGTTTCTTTGCTGTTCATTAACCCATTACCACACAATCCCTACTTTTGATGCCCCTGAGAAAGAAGCCTTTTGAAAACACTGTGGGAAAAGGAGAAAATGCTGGTAACCAGCATTTTCTCCTTTTCCCACAGTGTTTTCTACCCTTCCCAGAACAAATTTCAATTTTTCAGACACCTTTATTTTGTTATCTGCAAATGCTTTCCATTTGGACCAGTCTTAAATTTTCTCGTGTGGTAAAGAGTTAAACATCTTTTTTTTCTGTAGGTCTGCTGCTTTAATGTTACTGAAGAAGTAAACATTTTAGGAAAAAGAGATAGTACTAGTTACCAGCTTTTTCTCTGTTTCCCACATTGTTTTCTGCTCATTACAGAGAAATATATTTTCATTTAGTCTTATTTGTCATCAGCAAATTCTCTGAATTTAGACCAGGTTAAAATTGATGCCATGTGGTAAAGGGTATGACAGGAATATCCATATTAATTGGCCAGATAATCATCAAAGAAAGTTTGACCCATTTATTGCCATGTTTTCTACTTAGAACTTTGTTAATCATACATTTTCAACATATAGAATAACAAAGAAAGTCCATCATTAACAATAATGGTATTTACTAAAACAACTTCTTGTATGCAAACTTTTAGGTTAAGACTGTAATTACCAGTATTTCACAAGCTAATAACCAGTCATATTGGTACACTTGATGATTTCAGCTGCAATTATCCCGGAGGTTGTATCTGGCTTGAGGAAAGCCCATGTTGCTGAGGGTAAAACAGCAAGATTTGAATGTGAAATTTTAGGAACACCCAGACCAGAAATCTCATGGTAAGTCTGTCTGAACCAATTGCAAAATGATATCTTGTTTGTATATTCCCCTGATGAGTAAAGCTTTTGAAAATATCTCTGGGAAAAAGAAAATGCTGCAGTGGCAATATTCTTTTTTTCTACCCATTCAGAGACAAATATTACCTTATGAACCATGTATATAAAACATGATAAATTGATGAGTTATAAGGATATAAAATTTAAGGGCAGAGAAATATTTCTCTGCCCAACATGAATGGTAAATATTCAGAACTCGGCATTTTGAGATACTTTTCAACATTTAAGGACACTGTAAAAAAAGCTTTGTGATAGAACAAGTAAAGGTTGCATGCACAGAATATGATGACTAATTCTAGTTTTTTGAATGCAAGACTATGGCTTTCTACCCTTTCATTCTGTTAGCTATTTCGGAGTTAAGCCAATTATACCCTGCATGCATATACATGTATTAACTATTTACTTCACATTTATTAGTTTTGATGACCCTCAGGAAATAGGCCTATTAATACAATAACGAAGGAGAAAATGCTGGTAACCAGCATCTTTTGCTTCTCCCACAATGTTTTCTACCCTTTCTGGCCTGAGAAAACACTGTGGGAAGTGAGAAAATGCTGATAACCAGCCTTTCTTTTTCTGCCTTATTAGATAACTGTGGCTCATTTATACCAGCTTCATATTTGTTGTCTGCAGTTACATCCGACTTGGAAAGATCATCAATTTGGTTTTATTTTTAGAAAAGGTTAATTGTCGATGCTTGAGTTCAGTGATTTTCATCTTATCCATAGGTTTAAAGGTAGTAGAGAAATCTTTGATGGTGACAAGTATCAAATCTCTAGTGATGGCAATACATATTCTCTCGGTGTAAGAGACGTGTTTGGAGAGGATGCTGATGAATATGTTGTCAGAGCCACCAACAAAGCAGGTTCAAAGACCAGCAGAGCTGATCTTGAAATTAGCTGTAAGTACATGTATTTGTTCCCAAATGAAATATATTTTTTTTGTCATTTAAAGTATTTCTTTTCTTGCCTGTTTAACTCTTTTACCATACGACAAAATTTTAGACTGGTCCAAATTGAAAACACCTGTTGACATCAGAATAGAATTGACTAAAAAAATGAATTTTGTGTCGGGGAGGGTAGAAAACACTGTGGGAAAAGGAGAAAATCCTGGTTACCAGCATTTTCTCCTTTTCCCACAATGTTTTCAAAAGGCCCTTATCTCCGGGCCGTTAAAAGTTGGGATTGTGTGGAAATGGATAATTTAATTCTTTATTTTTTACTTATTATCCATCACCTGCTGTTCAGACTTTGCTAATGTAAATAGTAAAGCTGTAAATTATTAATCATTAAAGCTAACTGGTCACTGAGGTAAAGTATCTCACACTTTAGTGTTGTGTAGTGTCATCTTCTGAATGAACTCTAGGCTACCAAATGACAAAACTGTGTACCCTACTGATGTCAAAAACCCTTGCAGATGACAAATCCGCCGCTCAAATGCTCAAATGATCATCTCTATCTTTGATAAGCTAGATTACATTCTGGGGAACAGGAAAATTGCAGGTTACCATCCTTTTTTTTAAGCCTTCTTCAAGGCTGTTAAAGCTCAGGATTGTGTAGTAAATATGGAGAGAATTTTTGTAAACAGTTTCTAATAATCATTTTATTTTATACATCTGAATTATGGTTGTGAAACATCACTACCTTTTTTTTCTTACATTTCTTTAGGGGTATTCCCAGCAAAAAAAAAAGTACTGTTAACTCTTTCCCAAACAAGCCCTGGTTTTTACATGTCTGCAGTAAAAGTCTTTTGAAAACACTGCAGGAAAAGGAGAAATTGCTCGCAATTTCTCCTTTTCCCACAGTTTTTTTCTATCCTGTTTGAGAACTTTCTGGCGTTTTCTCCAAATCTAGAATTGTCGTCTGCAAACTCTTTTGGTTTGGAAGAGTCCAAAATTTGTCATTTGGGAAAGGGTTAAACCTAGCACAGAAGATGCTTACTTATTTTGTGTGTGTGTTTACGGTATTTCTCAATCATTAGTTTAACAACTATGTCATTGACAGCTTTGAAAAACAATATTGGAAAAGGAACTTCTGCAGGTCTGAAGACAGACTTTAATGGGTTGGGCATCATTGCAACAAGATTTGTTTCCTTTTGGTGAGCTTTCTTTCATCCATGTTAATGTGGGAATGCAGCCAGTAGCTTTAAAAGATTTGATTGCAAAATATTGGTAAAAGAAACTCAAGGAAAACATGTGAGTGCACTGGCTGCAGCAAAATAACTAAAATAATGTTGAAAACGGCATTAGGCAAGTCCAATATTTACTCATTCGGTAAAGAGATTAATCATTCATTTTTCAATACTTGACAGCTGCACCAAAGATCAATGTTCCACCAAGATTTCGTGATGTGTCAACTTTTGAGAAAGGAGAGGATATTTCCATCAAGATTCCATTTACTGGTAACCCTAAACCCACGGTGAAATGGATCAGGGATGGCAATGAGGTGTCAGGAACAAGATTCCAAACAGATGTAACAGAGCGCCATGCCTTGTTGGTGATCAAACACTGTACTAAAGAGGATGATGGACCATGGAGACTTCAGCTGGACAATGACTTGGGAACAGACTCTGCCCTGATCAAGATTCAGGTTAATGGTATGTGTTTTTGCTTCTCTTGTTCATTAGTTGTAGGTCCTGTCAGTCCATATTCACCAACCATTCTTAAGAACATTCTTTGTCTTATTCTTCAGAATTTCGTCAATGTGAAAGTAACAGACCTTCTGATTGGCTAAACCATTTGGTTTAGCCAGTCAGAAGGTCTGTTACTTTTACAGTCAGGTACTCTTGAAGAATAAGACAAAGAACATTCTTAAGAATGGTTGGTGAATATGAACCCACTTGTGAGTGTTCAATTCAAGTCTCTACCAGATGGCAAAATTTCAAGCCTGCCAAAATTGTAAAGTGGGATGAAGAATTCAATTTTAGGGTAAAAGCATGAATAGTGTGGGAAGAGAAGAAAATGGTCTTCATCAGAATGATCTTTTCTTTTGATGTTTTGCTAAAACCTTTGCCATCACAATCATAGAAGTATGGGATTGTTTTATGCTGTGTAAACCCCGTGCTAAACAGTTGTATGTGTCAACAGGTCTGGAGAAGAAGGGCTTTTAAAAACAATGTGAGTAAAAGAGAAAATGCTGATAATCAGCATTTTCTTTTATTCCCACAATTTTTACTTCTCACTCTGATAAATTCTATTGCTAATATGACACATTTTATTTATCTCATAAATTTGCTTTTGAACTGATTAGTTCTACACTTTAGCTGTCTGGAACTGGCAAAGAGAAATATGATGTTGTAAGTGGAGAAACTAGTGTAAAGAATATGCAATGGTAAGTGGAGAAACTGCTTGGTTGAAGCATGGGGCTGGTTTTCAAAGGGCAGCATGTTTACCAATGCTCTTAGCTACAAACACACTGATTCCATATATACCAAATGATTTAGTTCAGCTTTTTTATGAGGTGTAAATCGACCTAAAATCAATTAGTCAAAAGTTTATCACCAGGCAGATCAGACTGTATATTTGGCGCTGTTCCATATTTATCTACTCTGTCTGCAAACCCCTTCTATTTTCTAGTGGCAGTGATACATTAACTATTGTTAATTTTTCGAGAAAGGAGAGGATATTTCCATCAAGATTCTATTTAGTGATAAAGGGTTACCACTTACAACACCATATTTCTCTTTGCCAGTTCCAGACAGCTAAAGTTTAGAGCAAATCGGTTCAAAAGTAAATGTATAAGATATATAAAATGTGTCATAAGCAACAAAATTTATCTGAGTGAGAGGTAAACATCGTGGAAAAAATAGAAATGCTAATTACCAGCATTTTCTTTTATCAAATTCTTCTTATCCTGATAAATAACTAAATAACTAAATAAATAACTAAATGTTTTAGTTCGATAGTGACAGCCCAGAAAATGCTATTTCAAAGTTATGTATTTGTAAATACATGTATTATCTCCTTATCGGACAGTGTAGATCCAAGATCAGACTATTCTGTGCAGTCTGATCTTGATCTACACTGTCTGCAAAAGATAAATGAGTTGCGCCTAGCAGCCTAAGGATTCAATCTTACTCAATTTCAATCAGTGCAATAAGACTAGTTATGTAAATTTAAATCTGTTTTAAAAAGATAATCACACAAACAGGAATAGTTTTGATTCTAGTCCACTAGGGTTTCCCAATGCAAGTGAAATGTAATGCCTTACAAATATTTCAGATCGTCCTGATCCACCAAGGTTCCCTGTGGTTGAAAACATCCGGGATGACTCTGTTGTGTTGTCATGGAAGCCACCATTGAGTGATGGTGGAAGCTTTGTCACAGAATACATCATTGAAAAACTTGAGCTTCCTTCCACAGTATGGAGTAGAGTTGGTACCAATAGGTAAGCAGCTTTCTTTAACTTGTTCCCAAAAGGTTTTATTATCCTGAGAAAGACTACATAATGGAGAAAATTCTGTAACAAGACTTTCCTTGTTTTCCAAACGCATGTTCTACCATTGGTGTAATGTTTGATTTTTTATCTGAAAATACTCCCAGTACGGATGAGTACGGACTTTGTCATATATGAGCAATTTTAAGTTATGTGGTTAATTAATTTTTTTCGGCGGGGGACATCATTTGAACGAAATTGATCGTTTTGGATTGCTATTGAAATCATTGTTGAAGTAAAACAAATGGTTGATAATGAATTGGGAGTAAGTTAACTCTTTGACACAAAGTCCTGCATTTTTACAGATGAGAGCTTTTGAAAACTTTTTGAGAAAAAGAAAAGCGGACATTATTATGTCAAAACCTTCTTTACAAAACCATAATTATTTGTCATAACAATCTATTTACAGGTTATGTGTTCACAATGTCACTAATCTCTCACCGGGTAAACAGTACCAGTTTAGAATAATGGCTGAAAACTTTTATGGTCGCAGTGATCCATGTGAGCCTACAGCACCAATAACCACTGAAGAGCTCAGTGAAAAGGAACGCAAGAAAGAAGGTAAACCGTTAAACTCTTTAATGATGGTGATGACAATGAGGATGATGATGATAAGGATGATGATGATGGTGATACTAAACTAAATGAATAGTACAACCTTGTATACCAAGTCGAGCAAATGCAAGTTACAAGCACATGCTCCTTTTTCTATCATTTCCTTTCAAACATTTTTTTCTCCGGCTTTTGTTTAATTTAAAAAAATGACAGTAAAATAATAGATAAACCCTTCTGGAGATGCAGAGGCGAGGCTCTTAACCCTTTACCGCAATTTCGACCTTTTAAAACAAACCATTGGGATTTTTTTTTCTAAACATTGTGAGAAAAGGAGAAGATGCTATTAACAGTACCTCTTCCTTTCCCAGATGCCTTTGTTACTTTTTCCTATCCATGATTCATTATTCAGGCCACTTTAATTTGAAGTCTTCAAATGCCCTGGATTCGGAACAGTGTTTAATCTAAATATTGTTATCAGACAAATATTTTCATCAACTTGATAATTTTTCCAGAAATATGTGCAATGGAATGTGGAAATAGTCATCTTCTCTAGATACATTCTATTAACTCTTTACCACATGACAAAATTTTAGACTGGATCAAATTGAAAGCATTTGCAGAAGACAAAATAAAGGTGACTGAAAAATTGAAATTTGATCTGGGAAGGGTAGAAAACACTGTGGTAACCAGCATTTCTCCTTTTCCTACAGTGTTTTCAAAAGGCTTCTTTCCCAGGGGCATCAAAAGTTGGGATTGTGTGGTAATGGGTTAAGCACGTAAAAGAAGATCATCTTGCACAGATATGCTTTAAAAGATTATTTTGCACAGACATGCTTATTTTGATGTCACTAAGTGAACTGCATGTATACTGCACACAGAAACAGTTACCTCTTGTAGCCTCAAGGATCTGGGTTTTAGACCTGAGTATAAACTTTTTTTTTCTTTTTCAGATGAATTTGGTCGCAAAGTTAGAGGCAAATATGATGGACCAAAGATTGCAGACTATGACAAATTATGTAAGTTGCCAAACATTTAGAAAATAGGTAATATCTGTAGGTGGAACCAAAAACTAATAACCAATTAGCCAACCTGCCAGATTTGACGCATGAGAAGCATTTGCTAATCCTTAACTCATTACCAAACAACAATATTTCAGGCTTGTCTAAATCGAAAGCATTTGCAGAGAAAGAAATAAAAGTAACTGAGACTTTGAAATTTGTTTTGTGAAAAGTAGAAAACATTGTGGGAAAAGAGAAAATGATGGTTATTGCATTTTCTCCTTTTCCCACAATGTTTTTTAAAGGCTTCTTTCTTCAGGGTCGTCAAAAGTAGGGATTGTGTGGTAATGGATTAAAGTGCTTCACTGGCTTTAGTTGCTTTTGTGGACAGCGTAGATTTTGATCAGATTTTCAGACTGATCCTAGACCTACAATGTCTGCTATATTTTATAGAATTATTCTGCCTATAAAATGCTGATAGTTCAGTTGTTTTCATAAGGGTCTATTGTATGATATGTCATGGGTTAAACTTGTCCTGTCCTAATTGGTTCGAGTATGTAGGCCCAGTGGTAGCTCAGTTATAAAAGTTGTGGCTATGAAAATAGTCAGTGATTTTAATTTGTCCGTGCAACCAATTGCTTTCTTATATAAATGGAGTCAATAAAAAGCTAGGAAATATATTATAAAAAAGAAAACAATTTTATGTCTGCAGGAGAGTACCTTGTTATTGCACATTGCTAATGTGTCATAATGACATTGAAACCTCTTTTTTTTAATCCCTGAATTATGAAGAGACCGTGACCCATTTTTGTAACAAATACAGTAACTGATATTCTCAATTTTCTCTGTAGATGTGTAAATGTAAAAAATAGTTATCCCTTTAAGTCTTTACATAACGACAAAATTTTGGACTAGTCCAAAGTGAAAGCACTTACAAATAACAAAATAAACATAACTGAAAAATTGAAAATTGTTTCCAGCTGGGTAGAAGACATTATGGGAAAAGTGCTGGTTACCAGCATTTTCTCCTTTCCCCGGACTGTTTTCAAAAGGCGTCTGTCTCATTAAAAGTCAGGATTGTTTGGTGAAGAGTTAAACTTTGGTCATTACATCTAAATCACACACAAAATTACTTTGCAAAAGATCATGTTAAACAGCTTTATGATTTTGGTACAGAAATTGATTTTATCATATTGGTCGTAGGAAGTATAATCAGATGCAACTTTACAACTTTCAGATTATGACCTTTGGGCTAAATATGTTCCACAGCCAGTCGAGGTGAAGCAAGAAAGTGTCTACGACTATTATGATATCCTGGAAGAACTTGGAAGGTAAAGACTCGACCTGTAAATCTCTTGTACCGGCCCTTTGGTTTATGACAGAAATCTTGACTTGTTCTTACAACAGTAAATGGAGAGTAAAAGATGTAGATCAAGTCTGGGATTGGTTTTTTAAAGAGCAGAAAACACAGAAAGCCATTTTCTAACATTTCTCCAATTTTCCCCCCAAAAAATTCAACAGCCTTCTGTTTCAAGGAATGGTTTGGTTTAGGGTTAGGTTATGACATGGCAGTGACAAAATTTAATAGATGCATAGATGCATGTATCTAATGCTGGCATAAAAATTATACTGTAGCAAAGAAAGGGGCAGACTTCTTGCAAATAGAAAAATTGGCTGGCTAGAGTTAGTTTCGACTCTTTACATTTCCCAAAATTGGTTGACATAAATGGTAATGGCTAGATATTCCACCACAGGTAGGTCTACATGGTCAATCAAATATTAGTAACTTAACCCTTTAGCTGATGAAAAATTTTAGGATTGTACAAACAAAAAACATCTGCAGAGACCTATTCAAAAATATGGCTAACATGACAGGATCTGTCAGTGAAACAGTTGAAAAAATTGTGGAAAAAGTACCTTGTACTAGGCATTACACTGTTTTCATAAGCCTTCTACTTTAGGGTCCTTAAAACACAGAATAGTCTGGTAAACGGTTAAACTGGAAATGGTCAATCGAATAAACCAGATCTGAAATATTTCATTGAAAATATTTCATGGCTGAATATTGAAGTTCATTTGTAATATATTAAAATGTATTCTAAAATACATACTTGGTAGTGCATACATAGGTTTCCTACCTGTCTTTGTGAAGAAAATATTTGATTGTTTTCAATGAAGCTTTCTATTTCAAATAAATAGTTATGTTTGATGGGGACATTTCTAAAATATGAAAAAGAAAGCAAATGGTTTGAAAGTTGGAAACTTCAGTAATAAATGCAAGACCACAAAAGAATATACATAAAGAAGTTTTTTTTTTCTTTGTGACAATATTAAACTAAACTATGGATGAGGCAAACACTTTTCATCAAAGACTGCAGCACAATACGGTATGATCTTTTTTCTAATTTCAGTGGAGCATTTGGAGTTGTACATAGGTGTGTAGAGAAGGCCACAGGTCGTGTGTTTGTCGCCAAGTTTATCAACACACCATATCCACTGGATAAATACACAGTGAAAAATGAAGTAAACATCATGAATCAGCTTCATCATCCCAAACTCCTGACACTCAAGGATGCATTTGAAGACAAACATGAAATGGTGCTCATATTGGAATTGTAAGTACTATGTATTTTACCTGGGCATTGGTTTCTCAGTCATAACCCAAAAGGCTAGTTTCCCAGAGATGACAAGTTAAAGTTCCATAACAAGTTTTTGGCAACCAGCATTTTCACCTTTTCCTACCCTTTCATTTGAGAAGCATGTGATTTATCTATAAGTGCTTTAACTTTTTAGGTGTTTCAACTTCGTTGCCTAGTGCAAAATTAAATTTCTCACAAACAAGAAAATTTAAGACATCAAGATTCTAACCATTTACAATAAAACAATTAAATGTGTCTCAAGTGATTGGGTCTGTCGTTAGAATGTAAGAAAGCAATGTGGTCAAAGAATAAAATTTTGATCCCAAAATGTTATTCCCAGTTAATACCAAAATACAGTTAAAACCCCTCTTCTCAAGGATTTTTAAAACACAGGGTTTTTTTTATGTGATTTAATTTACTTTAAAGAATTATCTGCGGCAGAGTTGATGGTTCTTTAGTACTCATAATTCTTCTAAGCAGCTAAAGCCTGGGCCCATATTCACCAACCATTCTTAAGAACTTTGTATTATTCTCCAAGATTGTCCAAGTTTGAAAGTAACATACATGTAGCTTTTGATTAGCTAAACAATTTGGTTTAGCCAATCAGAAGCTGTGCTACTTTCAAATGTAGAAAATTCTGGAGAATAAGACAAAGAATGTTCTTAAGAACGGTTGGTGAATAGGGACCCTGGTAGCTCAATAAGCTGTCATTTATTCTTTACCACACAATTGTGAGTTTTAACAACTCGTGGAAAGAAACCTTTTGAGAACACTGCGGGGTGGGGGGGATACTGATTTTCTTCTTTTCTCACTATTAAGACAGAAATCATCATTTGAGTTACATTAAATTTTTCATCTTCAAGTGCTCTCAATTTGTTCTATGCCAAAATTTTGTTTTTTGGTAAAGTATAATCATTAAAACTTTCTTGTTTGTAGTTTATCTGGAGGGGAGCTGTTTGACAGAATTGCAGCAGAAGACTACAAAATGTCTGAGGCAGAAGTGATCAACTACATGATACAAGTCTGTCAGGGCTTACAACAGATGCATGAAAACAGCATTGTTCATTTAGATATAAAGGTAAACTAAGAATTGTTCAATTAGGGTTGTGAGCCCTGATGAAAGGGATATTTGAATTTTAAAGGGGGGAATCTTCAATTCTTTGCAAAAACCTACATTGATGCATGAATAAATTGAGGTGTTTAAAGTGTTACTAGTATTGTTTTGTATTTTCTGTCCTTTTCCAACGTGAAAACCAGTATTGAAGCATTTTTAAGATGGGTTAAAGCATGATAATATAGCAATTATAGAAACTTCAATTTATGGCTCATTCTGAGCAGATGGACTGTTGTTTTGATAGTCTTTATTGTTTCATAATAATAAAATTCAATGTAGTATCATGCTTCATTTATTTACATGTACATTGGATATTCCAAGAATATAGAGGATCAGAACCAAGTTGGTATTTGAGATAAAAATTTTTACAAACATTTTAACTCCTAACAAACAAGAATTGTTCAGACTTGTCTCAAGTTTAAATCATGTGCAATTTTGAATATGGTTCAACAGATGGATACGTCTTTCAGAGGGTGAAATACAAAGTGGGAAAAAAGAGAAAATGCTGATAACAAGCATTTTCTTCTTTTCCAACAATGTTTTTAACAGCTTTTTATCTGATGGTCAAATAAACTTGGAATTGTGTGGTAAAGGGTTAATGGAGACTGTGTGGTAAAGGGTTAACGGAGCAGACTAGCGGGGAATATACCATGCCTGGATAACTTACAAATAACATCTGATGGGGGAGAAGCAGTGCTAATATAAATCAAGCTAAAAACAAATGGATCGGAACAAAAATAGATCTACATTAGGTCAGATTAAATCTAGATCACAAAAGAAATTAGACCTTGGGTGGAATGCTTAATTCGGGCCGTTGGTTTCTGTTTGATCCGGAGTAAAATGTCATGTTTTCTCTGACGGTTTAATAAACTGAAGATTTGTTGAAGGATCTGTTAATCACAATGGTTTTGTCCTTTTAAACTCAATTTCTCTTATTTGAGCCTAAATTGGACAAAAATGCATGTCTGATACTGCTTTCAAAAAGGGTATATTTTCTTTGTATTTCCTCTGGGACAGAAATCGTAATTGAAATATTTAACCCATTACCACACAATCCCTACTTTTGACGCCCCTGAGAAAGAAGCCTTTTGAAAACACTGTAGGAAAAGGAGAAAATGCTGGTTACCAGCATTTTCTCCTTTTCCCACTGTTTTCTACCTTTCCCAGAGCAAATTTCAATTTTTCAGTCACCTTTATTTTGTCGTCTGCAAATGCTTTCAATTTGGACCAGTCTAAATTTTTCTCGTGTGGGAAAGGGTTGACGGAGAAACATTCATTGATCATTACTTAACATGACTTTGTCCTTGTTTACAATATTGGTGCATTGGCAAGAAAAATAACATAGATTTAGATGTATTCTATACTTTTCTTCATTTTGCAAAATTGGTCTAGTAGAAATCTGAAGTGGTCTAGTAAAAATTTCAAATTACAGGTCCGCTGGTGTAGTTGAAAAAAAAATGTTAATCTCTAACCCTGGAAAATATTTTCTAAAAGTGGATAAAACCATGAGTTATACAATTGCAGACTTGTATCGGATTTTATAAATATCATAGAACATCATATAACCATCTTTTTACTGAAACCACCAATTAATTTATGTCAACAATCCCTTTTACTGAACATACTCTGTACAAAGTCTCTTTGATCTCTAATTATAGCCAGAAAATGTCATGTGTGAAACAAAGAAGAGCAACAACGTAAAACTCATAGACTTCGGCTTGGCAACCAAGTTGAATCCAGATGAAATTGTAAAGGTTACCACTGCAACAGCTGAATTTGCTGCACCAGAAGTTGCAGATCATGAGCCTGTAGGTTTCTACACAGACATGTGGGCTGTTGGTGTCCTCGCATATGTTTTGTAAGTAACTGTGGAACTTTCCAAATGTAAAAGCACCCTGTTTGTGTGTTCACGTTTTTAGTTTCAACTCCTTCCAAATCCAAGAATTTTAGACAAAACCAAATTGAAAGCATTTGCAGATAACAAATTTGATGTGGCTGAAATGATTAGATTTTTCTTTGATAGAATAGGAAATATTTTGAAAAAAGAAGAACAAATTCTTGGTTTTTTCCTGAAAATATTTATGAAAAGGTCTCACTTTTAGGGCTGTTGATTCATGGTACTGAATGGTAAAGTGTTGACCCTCAAAGTTTCAGACTCGTCTACATAAAAATCCTTTCAGACTTTATTACAAATAAACATTCAATAATATTTTTTTATATTTTTTCCCTTCATTTCCCGTTAATTTCTACCGTAGCTGAGAATTCTCATAGCCGTATCATCATCTGTGTTGTCATTCTGATGCAAACACTTTGATTTCTTCTGACACCTCTAATATAACTGAAGGTAATTATTTCAAACTGGGGCCTAGTCCATCATGATAAAAAGCAAAGCGTACGCCAATTGATTAGGTTATTTTCAAACTAATTTTGACTTACTTATGCTCCTTTGAAATTTAAGTGATATGGTTGCTGGGAATCAAGCATGCCCTGCATAGTTCTGTAGTTCTGAATGTAACTGTCAGAGCACTGATACAGGCTTTTTTGTTCTTGTTAACTCTTTTACCAAAATACAAATTTTAGAGTAGTCGAAATTGAAATCATAAGCAGAGGGTAAAATAAAAGTGACTGAAAATTGAAATTTGTTTTAGAAATCTGAGAAAACATTGTGGGAAAAGCAGCAGTTTCTTCTTTTCCCATAATATTTTCAAAAGGCTTCTTTCTCAGGGTTGTTAAAAGTTGGGTTGTGTGTAAACCCTTTACCACAATCCCCACCTTTAACGACCCTGAGAAAGAAAGGTTTTAAAAACAGCTGGTAACCATCATATTCTCCTTTTCCAACAATGTTTTCAACCCTCTCAGTACAAAATTAAATTCTTTATTCACATCTATTTACATCTGCGAATGCTTTGAATTTGGACCAGTCTAAAATTTTGTAGTATTGTATTGAGTTAAAGGGTTAACATTGAGATACATGTATATGGATATGATGTCAATTTGATATTGTGTTGAATGTATCAGTTGATAAAATACCAGATAATTGTCTTACAGACTTAGTGGTTTGTCACCTTTCGCTGGCGAGGATGACATAGAAACTCTCCAGAATGTCAAATCGGGCGAGTGGGATTTCGATGCTGAAGCCTTTGCTAATGTTTCAGAGGAAGGTAAAGACTTCATAAGGAAACTGCTCATCAAACAACCACAGTAAGTTTAACTGTTCACTTGAAACAGAACTGTATAAAGTCTCGATAAAGTGCTAAACGCAACATTCCATGATTTTACATACAGCATATATGTAGATGTGGGTATGGTTACATCGCATCTTCTCTTTAACTTGGATTTTCACTGTCGTATATTGTAAGTTATACTTGCCAAAGCAGTTCTTCTTTTACATGTTTAATGCCTTTATTTCTCTTCCAGCTGGAGAAATTGTTCGATATGTCCAAAATGAAAGTACACATATTAATGGAGGACAAATTAAATGTATTTCAAAAAAGGGGTTATGCCTGCAATAGATTGGGGAAAAAAAAAAAGCTGGTCACCAGCATTTTCTCCTTTTCCCAAAATATTTGCAAAAGCCATCTTCTTCAAGGCTTTAATAACAAAGGGTTAAATGATTTCATCAAGAAACTGGAAAAATATGCTGTTGCTTATTAGAAATATACTAAACGATACCTTGTCATAGATATTTTTACATTTTTTTTAACACATCATAGGGCTCGTATGACAGTTCACCAGTGTCTGGAGCATGCTTGGTTAAAGGGAGATCACTCCAGCAGGACACAGAGAATTCCATCAAGCAGATATGATAAGATTAGAGCAAAAATAAGGGAAAAATATGTAAGTACTTTTGAAATTCACTTACCTGAACTCTTAAAGCTTTCAGGGCAATTTCATTTTATCTTGTCGAGATTGTAGATCAAGGTCAGACAAACCAGACAGTGCAGCTTGATCTTGGACAAGCACCCTCTTGTCAGTATCTGTAATTTTACTTGATACTGAAAAATACAATTAGAATTGACACATTACCTATTAACCCTTTACCAAACAATGCCAGGTTTTCAGGACCCTATAGAAGAGGCCTTTCAAAAGCATTGTGAGAAAACCAATATTTTCTCCTTCTTGTGATTGTTTTCAACCCTATCAAAGCAAGATCGCATCATTTGAACCACATTGAAACTGTTGTCTGCAGGTGCTTTCTTTTTGGACAAGGCTAACATTTCGTCACCTGGTAAAGAGTTAACAAACTTCTTAGATTGAAAGAAATTGAAAGCATTTTCAAATACAGGATGCAGGTTGACAGCATTTTCCCCTTTTCCCACAGTCTTTTCTAAAGCCTTCCTCTTCAGGGTCTTTAACCTTGGGCTAATGTGATAAAGTCTTAACCCTTCCCAAACGACAAACTTTTGGACTCGACCAAATTGAAAGCATATTTGCAGACGACAATTCAACCCCTGCTGAAAAGATTATTTCTGTCTATGATAGAGTTGAAAACATTGTGGGAAAAGAGGAAAATGCTGGTTACCAGCATTTTCTTCTTTTCCCACAATGTTTTCAAAAGGCTACTATTCTAGACCCGTAAAAACCAGGGATTGTTTGGGAAAGGGTTAAAGAGTTAAATGATTTACTACAAAGATTACAATTGATATTGTTATGTTTGCATATCTAGACATAAATACAGAATAGAAAAATCTGTGGAATTTATTGCCTGATAACTATAGTTTTGCTGAAAATGTACAAGCCCCTGTTTACCCGCTGAGCATCAAAAACCTATGTTCAGATGTGAACTGTTAGCTTATGCAACACAAAAGATTAAATTTGGGCATCTACTTGCATAGAAATAAAGCTTGTCTGCTGTAGTATAAATTCTATTCCCTTTTCAATATTTCTGAAAATAGAACAAGCTCATAACAACCTCTAGAGGCTAAAATCTGAAAAGTAATGATTGATTTGCTACTTAGTGTGTGATGAAACGAAATTTCCACATCAGCAAAAATACACAGAATAAAAATGTCTGTCTCCTTATGCTTTTCTCTAAAATTATACTGGCCTCCATCAATTGGGCAAAAGTAAAGCAGTACATGCTTACCGTAACTCTAAACCAAGTTTTAAATACCTTGAGAAAGAAACCATTTGAAAACATAGGGTGAAAAGGAGAAATGCTGATTACAAGCATTTTCTCCTTTTATCACAATGTTTTCTACCCTATCACAGACAAGTTCCATTATTTGAGTCAAGTTAAATTGTCATCTGTAGATGCTTACAAATTTGTCAAGTCTGAATTTTTTTAAATTTTGTAAAGAGTTCATGTTAGCTTTGGCTCTCTCTTTGAGATTTTACAATTGTGTTTTCAAGAAGTTGTTTTTTCAACTAGATCAAAATGCATTTTATTAAAGGTAGAAAAATCTAACCACTATTTTCATGTTATAACTATATACAAAAAGAAAAGGGATGATAAAGACTTTCTTGTAATGCATTACATTGAACAGAAAATTGCATAAATCCTTTACCGAACGACAAATTTTTTTTGCAGAGAACAAAATAAACGTATCTCAAAAATTAAAATTTGTTTCTAGCAGGGTAGAAAACATTGTGGGAAAAGGAGAAAGTACTGGTTCCCACACTTTTCAAAAGGCTTCTATCTCAGGATCATCAAAAGTTGGGACTGTATGGTTAAGAATTAAGACGTTTGCTCTGAAGATGTCTAGAATCTGTTTGTTTTTCTCTAGATATAACAAAACATGTGCTCCTGTGATAGAGGGACAAAAAGTTGGAATATTGTATTTTCTCTTTATAATGACTATCATTACCTACAAAGACGATGTATGGTGATAAAGATATTTTGTAATGTGTCACGCTAGCATCTCTCAGACACATTTAACAATATTTATTGCCCATGTGAATTAAGAACAACAGCATTAGACATCATCTTTGCGTACAAATTTGTTCACATTTTAGGTGGCTGTTTGATAAATTACAGGACAATTTATTGTAACTCATTACCTCCTGCAGACAACTTTTTTGCTGTTGTAAAGATGCAATTTCTTCTTTTGCAACAGTTTTTTTTTTTTTAGATATTAAAAATATTGTGAGAAATGAGAACTGTCAACTGGCTTTTGTACTCTTTTTTTTATGAGACACATTCTTTCATTAGAGCCACGCTGCATTTATCTGTATTATAATGAGGGTTAAAGAGTGAATTGAAAAAGATATCACTTTATCTAACAAAAAAAATTAAGACTTGTCAATAGATATTCATAAAAAAAATGGGGGATATATCTCAAAAAAGGTTGGTGTAACTGTGGGAAAAAGAGGAAACGCTCTTTGCTGGCTTTTTTTTTTCTCCCTAATGTATCCAAAAACAAACTTCTTCGAAGTTATTAACTCTTTACCAAATGAAAAATTCTAGACTTATCTGAATTACAAGGATTTTGTAGACTATAAAATAAATGTAACTAAAAATTGAAATTTGTCTATGGAAGGTTAAAAAACATTTGGGGAAAAGTTGAAAATACGGGATCTTTTCTTACCATGTTTTCAAAAGCTTTACTTTTTGGGGTCATCAAAAGTCGGGACTGTTTGGTTATGGTATAGATGTTGATGATGTTGCTGTTTTGTTGTTCCCTAAATCTTACATTGATGTTTTTGTTTTGGCAGGCTGACTGGCCCATGCCCATGCCTGCCATTGGAAGAATTGCCAACTTCAGCTCTCTCAGAAAACACAGGCCAAAGGAGTACATGATCTATGATGCCTATTTCGGTAAGTCATAACTCCTGGTCAGTACCTGACAGGCCAGTTTGTGTGGCTTTTAGCTAGTAATATAAGGATAGGCCAGGCTGTGAGCTTTTATCCTATTTCTGTCTAGAAATTTTGAATAAGAGTTTAACCTTTTACCAAACAATCCTTGGTTTTTACGATCCTTAGATGAAAGCCTTTTTTGAAAACATTGTGGGGAAAAAAGGAGAAAATGCTGTTAGCAGCATTCTCTTCTTTTCCCACAGTGTTTTCTACCCTGCTGGAAACAAATTTTAATAGTTGAGTTACGTTTATTTTGTCATCTGCAAGTGCTTTGAATTTGGACCAGTCTGAAATTTTGATGTATGGTAAAGAATTAATGAAAGTTAATGCTATAAGAGGAGGTAACCTGTTACCTGCATAGTTATTGGATTGATTAATTCTTACCAAATGACAAGAGTTTGAACTTTTCAAGTTGAAAGAATAATCAAATGTTACTAAAGAAAGTCTATTTGTCTTTGTATGAACCGAAAACAGTGTGGGAAAAGGAGAAATTGCCAGTTACCAGCATTTCCTTCCTTTTCAGCTAGGTTTTCAAAAGACTCTTTTCTTAGGATAGTGAAAAGGTGGGATTGTGTGGTTAAGAGGGAAAGTAGCCACTCTCTCAAAAAGAGTATGTGCACACTGTTAATGAAGTCAATGCTATTTGAAACAAATTTGCTACAACTCTGCCTAATTACTAAACTTTTTTTTTTTTGCTCGACTTGGTTTAACTTAAAGCATATCAGACAACAAATTGGAAATAGCTTAAATAATGAGATTTGTATATGCAAACGTAAAAGACATTTTAAAAAGATGGATTGCTGGTTACCAAGGTACAAAAATGTTTGATAAAGGATTAAGTTGCCACTAACACATTAATGCACAAGATAACATTTTTGTGTTCCATTTCAGACCGCCGTGAAGCTATTCCTAGATTTGTTAGAAAGCCAAGAACCTGCACAATCACTGAAGGACAGATTGCTAAGTTTGATTGTAAAATCATCGCTGCTTCTCCACCCGTGGTCACATGGTAACTATTTTGCCAGCTTGTTTTGACTTACAAACTTATGTGAATCTTTTACTTTAATTATAAACGAAGTGAACTTTATGATTAGGAAAAAGCCACTACCATGCTATTGCAACCTTGTCTTTGGGTAGAATATGTAACATAGTAGCTTAACCTTTTCCCAAACAATTCCTGGTTTTCACGACCCTGAATAAGAAACCTTTTGAAAACATGGTGGGGGAAAAGGAGAAAATGCTGGTAACCAGCATTTTCTCCTTTTCCCACAATGTTTTCTTCTCATCCAAAAACAAATTTCAATTTTTGAGTCACATTTATTTTGTCGTCTGCAAATGCTTCCAATTTGGACCAGTCTAAAATTTTGTTGTTTGGTAAAGAGTTAAGCTTACAGTGTGGATCAAAGATCACACTGCATGTTCTGTGTAGTCAGATCTTTATCTACACTGTCTGCAAAAGTAGCTTAAGCTGGATATATCACCTGTATGGTTAAAGAGAAGTTGCTTCCTGGTGTTTAATACTGTTTAAACTATACCAGCTGAATCTTTTTTAGACTAGTTATAATGCAAACAACCTATTGAGTGTGCTTTTTTCAGTATTTTCTCATTATCCCTCAATATGCTTTCGTAAGCTTACCCTTACCAGTGTAACACAGGTGGGATAGAAATGCAATCGTATGGTTAAAAGTTGAGTAACATGAACTAGCAAAATTGATTTCAATCTTTAAACATTAAGATAAAATGCAACTACTATAAAGTTGATTACATGAATTTTTTTGTATCCGAATTAGAAGCCACCTGTATTGAGTAATTCACATCTTAAAAAGACCACTGTTCAAATTCTGCATCCTTGTTTAAACTGCTATAACTTATTACCACACAGTCCCTACTTTTGACGAGGAAGAAGCCCTCAGAAAACATTGTGGAATAGGAGAAAATGCTGGTAACCAGCATTTTCTTCTATTCCCACAATCTTTTCAATCCTTCCTTGCACAAATTTCAACTTTTGAGTCATATTGATTTTGTCGTCTGCAAATGCTTCCAATTAGGACCAGCCTAAAATTGTGTTGTTTTGTAAAGAGTTAAGTATGCCTGCAGTAAGAAAACATCTGTTGAAAGAGACTGCTGCTTTTCAATTGTGGTCTGAATACAGTTTACAAGGACTGAGCCAGGCTTTCTCAATCTTACACATCTTGATAAATGTATTTTTGATTTCCCTTTTTTGTTCATTTTGCACCTGGCCATTGTATGTTAAGCATGTTATGCCTTTGGGTTGGACTGTAGATCCCATGCTTGTCAACTACATTGTTATGTTTATTTCATCCGACAGGTATTTTGACAATATTCAGCTAACTCAGAGTGTCAAGTACATGCAGAAGTATCGTGGCAAGGAATATGAACTGAAGATTAGTCGAGTTAAGATGGAAGACAAAGGTGAATACATTGTAAAAGCTGAGAACTCCTTCGGCAAACGAGAAGAACTTGGCCTGCTGAAAGTGGAACGTAAGTGTCATTGTTATTTTAGCTTTGGCTTTACCAATGCTGCAGTTTATGGCATTGATAATTCTTGTATAAACTGAATGGTTTCTATAGAAGAAAATGAAATTTACACAAATAGTTCTGTAATAGATGTAGGCAAGAAATGATTTTAAAAAAAGGAGAGATTCCTTGGTTTGAGCAATTAATCATATTGTTTTATCACGGTTTTATATCACAGTAGCCATTCCATCTGTCTGTGCTTTCCTAGAATTTCTTTCTCTGGTGAGTACAGTACTTCACACAACATTCTACCCAAGACTCTGGCTGCATTCATACACATGAACTCCAGCAAAACAATCTTATTGTATGATGATTGAAAAAAAACTATTACAATTACTGACTCGATCATCAAAAAGAATTCAGACAAGCTAAGAATTCGAGCAGAAAACATAGGGTTTCAAGTTTTGTAGGAGCCAATTTTAGACCTATGATTTATATTCATCGATACAACATTTGAGATGTGCAAAAATGATCAACCCAGTAGTATCCACCTGAGCCGTAACTGTTCACTATTGGTCATTTTTCTGCTTATAAATGGGCCATTTTACCTCATAATTCAGTAGGTCGATAAGATGCATTAAACACTCTGGTACCAGTGCATTGCTCAATTATATTTTCTTTCTCACAGCTGCCCCAGAGAAGCCAACCTACAGTAGAGATACTACACCTATGAGAAGATCTAGACCTCCATCTGAATTGAAGGAGTTTGAGAAGCCAATTGTTGACAAGTCCCCAGACTTTTCCTTTGACCTTCGACCCCGTATCATACAAGCAGGGTCAGAGTTTAAACTGATCACAGTTGTGAATGCTCATCCAGTTCCAAAGGTGATTTGACTTTTTTCCTTGTAACTCTGTACTAGATGACAAAACTTAAGAATTGTCAAAAGCATGTGGACTAAACAAAAAGCAGCTCAAATGATGGAATTTGTATTTTAGAGGATACAAACGGTTTTCAACATTTTTCCCTAGTGCCCTAAATTTTTCTATCCTGTGAAGAAAGAAACTATCATAGTAATTACATTCAACCAGCTATCCCTAGCAAATAGCCCTCAAAATTTCAGACCTATTGAAGTCAAAGCATATTCTGACATCAAATTCAGTGTAACTAACATTGTGGGTGTATTCCTTGATAGTGTAGATAATATTGTGTGTGTGTTGGGGGGTAATGCTGATTACCAGCATTTTCTCCTTTTCCCACAATGTTTTTTCATAAGTCTGCTTCCTGTAAATTCAGCCTTATGTGGTAAAGGATAAAGACTTACAAAAAACGAAAAGAATGGAACATCCAGGTCCATAAATCAGACGCAAATACTATAATGTAATGACTGAATTTGTTAGCATATCTCACAAAATTAAAGGCAGTGCATATCTAGTTTGGTCTTTATACCATAGAGGGAAGTCAAGTTGTGCTTCATGCTCCATGGGTTTAGGATTTCACATAAGTTGGTATTTGAGATAAGATTTTATTAAATTAGTCAATGTTATCAAGCAAGGCTTTAGCAAGCTTGATGAGATTTCTTCCCTTAGATTATATAAATTCTTCCCAAATGCCCACAGATGTCAAATTATTTTATTCAAATAACTGTATTTTAGGAATTACTTACAAAAATCATTAGATTTCTAAAAGAAACAGATAATTATATTCATGAATAAGACCAGCAGACTCCTTTGATTTATGTGTGCTTTTGTAGCTTAGAATAGTTTTTTAAAAAAAAAACCTGACATTTAAGTCTGAAATTAAACATAAACCTTATCTTTCTCAAGATCTTATCTCTAATGTGAGTATGATTTGAAATGGTTATATTACATTGAAAACAAGAGGAGTTAATGTGATAAATGTAGGATCTGACATGAGTTTGCTTTTGATAAAAGATTTTATTATACGAGTCCAGGGAAATGTTATTAAGCGCGCCTTTTGTGAGCTTAATAACATTTTCCTTGATGAGTTTAATAAAATCTTATCCCAAACGCCAACAGATGTCAGATTCTTTTAATCACATAATGATCATTTCATAAAATGTAGATAAGATGATGCAAAAACATTCATAAATGCATCCGCGGTATTTTCCGTGAGATTCATTCACTTGTACGAACTACATCAAAAATGACGTCACACAAATGTGATTTCAAATGTGTATAAGATAAGAAAATTTGTAATGGGTATTTTAAACTGAAAACAAGGGAGGTTATGTGATAAAAAGAGATCTTGAGTTTTTTTCCATATGATACAGAAATGGTACTTGTATAAATTTTATTTGAAGCTTTTCTTTTTTTCTGTGATGAAATGAAGATGCAGGGTTGTATTTTTTAACGCTACAGGGATTGGTGAGTTGTTAATGAACTTAGCTGATTAATTCATATTTTGCATATTTTCAGGTGACATGGTACAAAGATGGTAAAGAACTAGCATCCAATAACCATGTTACAATTATGTATTCACATGGTGTTTGCTCACTGGAAATCCTCAGTGCAAACACTGAGGACTCAGGTACCTACAGGTGTCTGGCTATCAATGACCTTGGAGAACATGAAACCAGTAGCAAAGTTATAGTAGAAGGTAGGAATCATTGGATTTTTCTTCCGCAAATACTTTTCAATTGGACAAGCCTAAAGTTTTGTCACTTGTTAAGAAGGAAAGGGACTTAGATATCGATGTGAGGCCTAGATTTCACAATGCAGAGTGTGCAACTGTAATTTGCTTCTCTTTATGCTTTTTACCCTGTAGAACAGTTGGAAGCAGATGACTTAACTCTTGATTGAATGAGCCCGATAGCCGAGTTGGTAACATACAGAGCTTAAAACAAGAGGGTCTCTAATTTAACTCTTTACCACACAACAAAATTTTAGACTGGTTCAAATTGAAAGCATTTGCAGACGACAAGATGAAGGTGACTGAAAAATTGAAATTTGTTCAGGGAAGGGTAGAAAACACGGTGGGAAAGGGAGAAAATGCTGGTTACCAGCATTTTCTCCTTTTCCTACAGTGTTTTAAAAAGGCTTCTTTCTCAGTGGTGTCAAAAGTAGGGATTGTGTGTTAATGTAACCGGTTAAATCCCCAGCTTGCCGTAGCTCATTCCAAAGATTAATTATAATAAATGTGACGGCACTCGTACCTTTGTCACTGCTGATAGTTATTGTACCCCCATAAAACAAATGTTTTCAGGGGTAAAGTGGAATCAGCCTGTCCATGTGTCCATCTGTACATCCTTCCGTATGTCCATCTGTGTACAAAATATTAGTAATTGCCTGCCTGCTTCTGTCAAAGTGCTGGTAGGGATATTAAATCTCATTCATTGACAGCTCTAGTTTTTAATTTTTTAAGTTGATTATATTGGAAAGCAGCTTCAGACTTGAGAAAAGAATTTGTGCAAAGTACAGTAAAGAGAAAGTCCAGGATAGGTATGGATAGGTGCACTGGCCCCTTTGATATAACTCGAATAGAAATAATGTTCAAAATACCATAAACAGCAATCATTTGTATTTCAGACCGTGTCAGTGATTTCAAGAAGAGAAAGGGTTCCTTGTCAACAGGATCTTCCTATTCATCTTCATTGTACTCATCCTCTTCACTTGGAAGCGGTGGATATAGTAGCAGCTATTCGTCAGGTTATTCATCTCGCTCAGCCCGTCGAACATCACGTTCCAATTATGACTCCACTTCCTCATCGTCTTACTCTAATAAAACCTCTAGATCATCAAGAAATTTTGTGGAGGAAAGTAGCTCAGTAACATCAAGACGTACACGACGTAGTGAGTCCCTGTCTTAATATATCGTAACACTCTTAGTGAATGTTGTATCTAGAAAACTTCTTCACTGCTACTACTAGTACCACTGAAAGTATCAGCTACCACCACTAACACGTTGCAAGAATGTTATTAACGATGTAAACAAACGCAAGCAATTAATACAGATAGTGAATGAATGATCTTTAATTTTAATGTGACAAGTAGTAGCAACTATCACAGAGCTGACTGGATGTATGGGAATGTGATCATTATATACAGTTTAACAGTGTTATGATTATGTAGTGATATACACTTGAGAATGTTGTGTTGTAATCATTATATCAAGCTGATATATGGAGTCTTTGTCAATATATCTCAACCCTTAGAACGCCAGATAAGCTCAGCAGACATTCAGGAATTAAAACCATATGAGCAATTACAAGGTTGCCTTTGTCCAGATTGTCTCGGCAAAAAAGGCTGTGACGATTATGAATATTTTTGTACATTCTGGGTACATATTCAACAACCATTCTTCAGAACTTTATACTCTTATTCACCAAGATTCTCTCAAAGTAACACAACGTCTGATGGGCTAAACCGAATGGTTTAGCCAATGAGAAATTTTGTTACTTTAAAATTCAGAAAAATTATGGAGAATAAGGATAAGAATATTTTTAAGAATGGTTGGTGAATATTGGCCCTGCTGGTCTTTATATTCACTTGCTGCAAAGGCACCTAAAGCAGTGAAAAACGTTGTAAGGGTTAAGTTTTTAGTAACATTTATATAAGCCAGACCTCATTTCAAGAGGTACTTGGTTCTTAAAAATTTACAACTCATTTTTTCAATCACTTTACGGAATGACACTTTTTTGAAATTTTACCGATTGGTAAGATTCAAAAAGGTGGTCAGTTTGTTGAACTGTGAGAAGCAAGAGCCATGATTAGCTTTGTGCCATCCTACAGTAGTGAAAAAAGATTCTACCATTAGGATGAAGATTTCTATATTTATCAAAGCAAATGACTTCTAGATGTTGACTTGCTCGATAGATAATAACATACAGGATATTTGTAGCCGTTATCTTTTATAGTCGGTCAACATTCATATATGGAGTTTTCTATTTATTCATATTAGAGTTAAATAGCGACTGAGATTTCGATGTGTGCAATAAAAAGTGACTGGTAGCTTTCAGTTTTATTTCCTTAAACGTTAAATGATTTCCAGCAAATGCAAAACATGTTTGTCACAGGTGCAAATACAAGTAATAAATATGAAGACAAACGTTTTGTCTTCGAACCAGATGGTCTTGTTCATTTTTGATGGAGAGTTTAAATATCATTTTCAGGCAGATATCACGGCGTAGACTATAGAACTTTTCCTGCTGTGAACGATTGTTTATTGTCTAGCATCAAACAACAATTGAGACCATCATGGCAAAAGTTGCCAACTCATCTGCTGCAAAATTGTTTCAGGATGTAGCAAGGAAACAAAAGAAGGTGTCCATAGACAGATTATGATAAAAATGAACTTTTCTCTGGTATCCTGACCCTAGAAACATCTATTTAATCAGAAAAACATTTTTCTTTATAGATAGCATCTTTCATATTTTTATAAAAGTTTGTTTTCAGAATGTTTGTTAAATAGATGAAAATATTAACTGTTTGCGTGCCAGCTACATGAATTTGATGTTTTAATCAAATTTTATGCTTAAGATAAGTTTTAAGGTATAAAGGTTTAATCTTTAGGTTCCAAGACAGTTTTTTTGGAAAAGAGAAATGGTTATTTTTAAATAGGCTGCAGTATGCAATGTAGCTAGTGCTGCAATTTGACTGTAAATAACATAACAAGGTGTTGACTTCTTTTTTCTTTTTAACTCTGTGATAATGTGTATTTTTCCCTTTTGCTTTAGTCGGAATGAAGGCTTTTTTTTTTAAAGTGATTGAATGACATTATGTGATCTGTGCTCTGTATGATCGTTGTTTAAATAGTGTATATATATTTATATTTGACAACAAAATTTATTTATGATAGATACATTTTTACTTTGTGTAACACTTTAACCTGCCATCAAACAAAGTGACTCAAAACAGAAACACTAATTTAAAAATAGGAAAATGCTTTCTGTGTATTGAAACAAAAATGGAAAAGTCCAACTTGCTTAGAAAAGACATTGTTTTCCCTCTAAAGACATTTTTTTCGAACCCAACAGCTACACAGATAGCTCCTCAATTTTGTTTGGTGACTGGTCAAAGCTGTGTACATGTACTCTGTAAATTAAAACGTTGCATTATTTGTCAAAGAAAAGTGGCCACACATTTCAGTGAATTTGTAAATTTTTTTTTTCATATTTAAGTTTATCGCTTTGACTCAACTCTATAAAAAGTTACTTATTGAAGTGCAATTTTTAGTTATTGGTGGAGATCACATGAAAGTGACTGTTGAAATCTGTCGGTTGACTGATGTTTCCGAGTCATTTGAAGCATCATAGATTTGAAGCTGCCTACTATAAGCTTTCTAGGATTGAATAAATTAACTTTTTTGTGAGAAAGTTAAATGACTTGAAGGAACTTTGTCCACGGTAATTATGACAATAAATTGTAAAGCAGATAAAAAAAGCATGGAATATATAGCCCGAGTTGTATTATACCATCTACAGCATAGAGCAAAGTATTATCCACAAGGATATCGATGGATAATACATGATAGATAGGCATTTTGATGAGTGTGTGAGGATCGACGATTAGTGGTAATGAATGCAGATATTGCCCAAATGCATTTTGTATTATAGTGGTGGTCATTTCATATTCTGGAACATTTGTTAAAAGTTCCAGCAAGTTTCTTGTTGTTTAGTGCTTTTATTAGTATGTTTCGGCTTGAATACTCTGTTACAGTAATTTGTAACAAGGGGGGTTTTCGAGTGCCAGTCCTTACCCAATTTTGATAAACATGTGCAATACTTATATACATGTATACTCTATCATTGATAATAATTTATTTGTTTGCAGTGTATGACACATTGTTTCGATTCAATAAATTACTGAAAGCCCTTAATTTGAATTCAATATCTTTTAGCTTACCTGAGGAGAAAGTATGCGTGGTCTTTGTCCATCCACTGTTGTGCATGAGCCATCCACTTTTGTTGAGAAGAATTTTTTCTACACAGCTGTTTAACCCATTACCACACAATCCCTACTTTTGACAACCCTGAGAAAGAAGCTAGTAACCAGCATTTTCTCCTTTTCGACAATGTTTTAAACCCTTCACAAAACATATTTCAAATTTTCAGTCATTTTATTTTGTCGTTTGCAAATGCTTTCGATTTGGACAAGCCTAAAATATTGTAGTTTGGTAATGAGTTAACAAATCTTGAAATAATATTACAGCAATATTCCTCCGTTGAACCTGCAACAACAAAAATAATGCAGAATAACTTGCCACCAGAGCTTGCAAGAGAAAAACCTTCAACCCACTTCTTCTGAATCTGCGCAAGGATTTTTGAATCAGTTGAAGGCCCTTTTACATTATTCCATACAATTGTTTCTTGGAGTACCTGGCAAAAAATCATTCAACTCTTTACCAAACTAACCATGGTTTTCACGACCATAATAAAGAAGCATTCTGAAAACATTGTGGGAAAAGGAGAAAATACTGGTAACCAGCATCGTCTATTTTTCCCACCATGTTTTCTACCCTTTCAAAAACAAATTTCAATTTTTGAGTCACATTAATTTTGTCGTCTGACCGTCTGCAAATGCTTACAATTTGGACCAGTCTAAAATTATGTTGTTTGGTGAAGAGTTAAGACTGTTCTGTACCTTTGAACAAGATATCACAAGAGCTAATTTGAAATGGCCTTTTCTTCAAAAGAAGTGGAGTGGTTATGAAGTTTTTGACAGAAATTTTCCATTGCTTATGGCACTCAGATTGTTCAAAATGTCTACTCCATTGAACAAGGTCAGCATCAGAGCTAAAGATAGAAATACATTTAGTTAACACTTTCTCAACACCCTCCTCGAATTAGTTATGAATTAGTTATGACAGATAAAAAGGAGCTCACAAGGTTAAATTTTTGGGAGAATTGTAGATGCCCCATTTTCAGCCTAATATTAATGAAACTTGATAAGAATAATTGTATTGTTGATATCTTAGGTTTAAAATTTGGTCAAGTCAAATCCGAAAGGAGGTCATGAAACTTGACAATCTTGATACTTTGTCAGAAAGTTTGTCTCAATTATGTCCTGGATAGGGTTAAAATTGGGTCATTTTGGGTGAAAGAGTAGGTAATGAGGTTCCAACCATATTTAAAAAAAAAACATGTTTGAGTTCTAGAGGTCACATTTTCAGCCTTATTGTTATAGAACTTGCCTAAAAGTATATCTTGATGATTTTTTGAATATTTAAACAAAGGGTCACACTAAGTAAAAAAAGTGGTAACGGGGGAAATCTAAGAAAACCTTGTGTATGCTATATAGCTTGATATTCATCAAATTCAATTGCAAAATTTTTCTGAATGATAAAGCAGACAAGTTTAAAACTGGGTCAAGTTGGATTAAAAAGGAGTTGACCAGAGCAAATTTTAGAAAAAAAAACTACTGTACACTATATAGGCCACATTCTCAACCTGATACTCTTCAAATTTTATCAGTCTTGATGATATCTCGGACAAGTTTGAAATTGGGTTGTGTGTCTGTTTGAACTCTAAAGCTTACATTTTTTAGTCTGATTTTTGATAAAACTTGGTCAAAACGTTTGTCTTGGTGACATCGTAGGCAAATATGAAATGGATTCAGAATAGGTCTTCACTGGGCCAAAACTTAGAAAAACCTTTTGTGCATCATTGAGGCCCTATTCTCATTATGTAATTTGTAATGAAACTTGGTCAGAAAACTTGTTTTGATGATGTCTACGACAGGTTTGAAATTGGATCATGTTTGGTTTTAAAAAAAAAAATTACATTAGGTCAAGTTGCTTAAAAAGGAGTTAACTGGGGTAAATTCAAGATGAACCTTGTGTGCACTCAAAGGACCGCAGTATTTACCACCAGACACTCATGAAACTTAGTCAGAATGATGATATCTTGGACAAGTTCGAATTTGGGTCACAGCAGGTCAAAAAGTAGGTCACTGGGCCAAATGTTTGAAAAGCCATATAATTATGCTCTGCAGGGACCACATTTTCAGCCTGATACTGAGGAAACTTACTCGGAATAAACTGTCTTTATGATGTCTTTGACAGGTTGGACATTTGGTTGCATCTGGCATAAACTAAGTCAATTATCCAAATCTAAGAAAAAGATACTTAGTGTATTTTTAGAGGCAACAGCCTGAAACTAACGGAACTTGATCAGAAAGTTTGTCTTGATATCTTGGACAATTTAAGAAAAGGGTCACGTCAGGTAGAGAAGGACGGGGTGGGGTGGGCTTTTAAGAAAAACCTTTTGTCCTCTCTAGCTGCAATATTTTCAGCCCAATATACATGTAACTAGGTCAGAAAGGTTATCCTAATGAAATCTCAGACAATTATGAAATTGGGCCTCAACAGATCAAAAATCAAGTCACTTGGCCAAATATTAGATAAAGCTTGTGTGGAGTCTAGAGGCCACGTTTTCAGCTTGATACTCATGAAACGATCTCAGAATGTTTTTCTTGATTTAGTCTGAAAGTGGATCAGGTCAGATAAAAAAAGTAGGTCATTTACTGTTACACATGCATTAGGTCTCTGAAGCTAGGATTTTTTCAACTTTATTAATCATAGACAATTTTACTTTGTTGAGCACTTTACTGCCAATGGCCCCTTTTTCGGCCATCTACGAGTAATTCACTAAAAAGATTTTTATAACATCTATCTTAGCCATAGGTACAATTGTAAAAGCCTCTTAACACCCATTACCTCACAATCCTGACTTTTAACTCTTCACCAAACAAAAAATTAACTGTATTTGTAATGGTGATTTTTGTTTGGATGGGGAAGAAAACCTTGTGGGAAAAGGAGAAATGTTGGTAAGCAGCATTTTATCCTTTTCCCACAATGTTTTCAAAAGCCTTCTCCAACAGGGTAGTTAAAACTTGGGATTGTGTGGTAATGAGAGAAGCCTTTAGAAAAATATGAGAAAATGCTGGTAACCAAACAATTTCAGAGAAAGATGTTTAAAGAATTGTTCACACTGACACCGCAAGAGTGCAAAGATCCACCCTTCCACCACGGCCATGTTTTCTGATGGATCAAAATTTCATGAAAATTTTTTAAAAAGGTCACTCAAGAAACACCAAAAAAGGAAAGCTTTTGAAAACATGGTAGAAAAGGAGACAATGCCGGAAAGCAGCATTTTCTCCTTTACCCACTATGTTTTTTTTTATCGTTACCCATTCAAGTTTCAGATTTTGAGTTGCATCTATTTTGTTGGACAAGTCTAAAACTTTTTCATTGGTAAAGGGTTAATTGATCAATATTGAAGTCTCAGCTTTCCGCCTTGATACATGTTTGGCCTTAACCTTCCAAGCCACTGGGGAGCACGGAGAGCTTATCAAAATTGACAATATGATGTACTCTATTTTATTGAATAAGTTCTAGCCGAAAGCTATATCTAATCAAATTAGCCAACATCTTTCCAGTTCTCTTGACCTCTCACTGAATTATTGTCTTACAAAATTAACACTTTACCAAACCAGCCCATGCATTCTTTTGACCCTAAAGAAGAACTTTTTTTTTTCAAACATTGTCGAGAGAAGGAGAAAATGCAGGTCACCACTCACCAGCATTTTCTCCTAACCCTACAGTGTTTCAATCGGTCTTTGGATAGATAAATTACATGGTTTTAGGGCTTCACATTTAAAATGTCCTCTGAAAAATCTTTAAACTCTTTACCAAATGACACAATTTTAGACTGTTCTAAATTCAAAGCACTTGCAGACGACGAATTAAACTTATCTCAAAACTTTTGTTTCCAGCAGGGTACAAATTATTGTGGGAAAAGGAGAAAATGCAGGTTACCATGTTTTCTATCTTAGGGTCGTAAAAACCAGGGATCGTTTGATATAGGGTTAATTGGATATATCCAGTTTTTATAGTCTCGTGGGAGTTAACCCTTACTTTGATTGGAGAATTTTGGTGAGCATGTAAAGCACCATCAGTGGCCAAAAGTAAACAATGCAGGTGATAAACTGTATATGTTTGAAATTGTACCATTTAAGAGTAAGGATATTATTTTGAATCTGTCTTGATATGGTCATTCCAAGTGTTAGTCTTTGGCAGAAAACTGAATTTTTAAAGGTCAAATGTTTCTAGAATTGCTCTATTTTTATTTACTTTTCCTTTCTGGTTTTAAAAAAATCATTTTTTTCTGCCAGCATCTGACACTTTGACAGACTTTATAATAAAGATTGTTCTCTTTGTGGTCCTCTTTTAAGAATATTATGATTCTAATCTGAATGAGAAGGGTGCTTAATGCATATTCCTGCTGCGTTATACCAAGCAAGACATAACATAATTATAAATCCATAAAACCCATTTTGTCAAACAACTCTTGAGAGAGACCGGTCCTTGGACCTGCTGGAAACTGACCAATACCGAAAAGTTTTGGTCTAGGTCAGCCTGCATGGACTGTGCAGGCTGACCTTGGGCGATACTTTTCGCAAATGCATTATGCCCCCTTTTGCCACAGCACAGCTCAAATGCATTTTTTTAACACTTACATTGTTCATTTGTCACAAAGTTTGGCAACTACTCTGCCTTTAACCTCTACAGCGCTAATTTAAAGTATGAGTCATGCTCTGGCAAAACAGGGCTTAATGCATATCCGTGATCATTGATGCTAGAGAAATTTTCCTGTAATTATGGATCTATAATAGCCAATTTTTAAACAACTGACTTAATAATGAAGTAGACTGGTTCTTTGTGAAAAAGAAAAATGACCGATATGGAAAAAGTTCAGCCCAGACTGACCTGCAGGGTTAAAACTTTTCAAAGATGCATTAAAGTAGAAATAGAAAAGCCCTTTACTTGCATTTTCCTTTAACCATCTGAATGATCTTGATGTAATTTGACACATACTCGACTTTCATCAACAATTCAACTTTGCAAAACAAGACAGCTCCTACAGCTAAGATTAGAAGTAGAATCTTGGCACGATTTCTGTTCTCTAATCCATGGAAATATTTTGAAGTATTACACAGAAACCTCCTTTTGACAATCCTGTTCTATGATACAGGGTGTCCGGAAAGTAAGGTAACACTTTCGTACATCTATATTTTGGCTAAAAATATAAGATAACTAGATGAAAAATAAATATACATGTAAATAAAACGTGTAAGTTTTTTTTGTGATAATTTAATTCAATTTTCTTCACACTTTGTTCTTTTATACAATTTCAATTCAAAAGTCCTTTTTCTGTCGTTGGCGTCATTTTACAATTAATGACGTTTTCAGAGAGACGGCAGATGATGCTCTTTCCTTGCCGATCATGCCCGATGAAATCGTCAATCACCCAAGCGCACATTTCAATATCATTCTTCTTTGTTTCACTTTAAGTGGCCTGTAACAACTTGGTTGTGCTGTCTTGGTTGAGGTTGTCAACCTTTGACCTTTTAAATTCACAGAAAGAAGTCGCACATGTTGAAATCAGAATAAGGTCACCCTCATTAAAAAATCATGCAGAAAAGTGCTACACCACACACATCTTAATCTGTGGCAGACCTTTTTTATAATATGTTCGGTGATATAGGGTAATGTTTAAACCACAGCCAGAGGAAAGACACGGTTGAATATCGTGGCCTGCACACAGTCCCAAGGTTGTCAACCTTTGACCTTTTAAATTCACAGAAAGAAGTCGCACATGTTGAAATCAGAATAAGGTCACCTTCATTAAAAAATCATGCAGGAAAGTGCTACACCACACACATCTTAATCTGTGGCAGACCTTTTTTATAATACATTCGGTGATATAGGGTAATGTTTAAACCACAGCCAGAGGAAAGACATGGTTGAATATCGTGGCCTGCACTCAGTCCCAACCTGAATCTTAACCTGCATGACTTCCTCCTTTGCAATGTGTTGAAGTCAAAGGTCTACGATCCCAACCTAAACAACACAGACATGTCGTTTAAAATAAATCTGTCTAGTGGCATCAGTATGATAGATATTTGAATGCATTTCAAAGTGAGTGAAATTTCATTGTGTGTGTTTGGAAAGGAAAGAGTATAAAAAAGCCGTCAAATTGAAAACGTCATTAATTACTAAAATGACGCCAATGACCGAAAAAGGACTTTTGAAGTGAAACCTGTATAAAAGCGCAAAGTGTTACGAAAATTGAATTAAATTATCACATGAAAAAACTTACACGTTTTATTTACATGTATATATATTTTTCATCTCATTATCTTATATTTTAAGCCAAAAGATAAAAGTGCGAAAGTGTTACCTTACTTTCCAGACACCCTGTACATGTAGCCTACTCAAACTGTCCCATAGAAAAACTTTTTCACTTAAACAGATGGAGGAAAAGTATAATTTTTGAGAGGACAGCTAACATAGAACAGAGAACATATTTTCATTTAATATGGCATGATTTCGATCCAATAAGTGACACATTTCCATTTTGGCACTGTTGTTTTCAATTTTTCATCAGTAAAATTATCCCTTTCAAGGTGTTAAACTATTTCAACTTCTTTTTGTAGCAAACAAACTTCAGATTTACCCATAGTTAAAGCATTTGGGTATGCTCTGTGAAAAGGAGGGTAATGCATCTGTGAAAAAGTTTCGACCCAGGTCAGCGTACGCAAACCGTGTAGGCTAACATTGGTCCAAATCTCTCTCTTGGTCAATTTTCAGCCTGCCAAAGGACCAGTATACCTCATGGTTTGTTTGATTGTCGGACAAAAATGACTTTTATGGACTCAGAATTGTATGACCACTTGCTTTGTATCATACATCATGGAGTTGCATCAAATTCGCTTTTGCTAGAGTGTGGCTTATTTTGGAGACGCAATTTTCTATGGCCAAAATTGAAAGTCGCCTTTTAAGGCGCAGACATTGTGCGAAAAGGGAATAATGATGACTGATGGTTTGATGAAAACAAAACATTTCAGACGAATATATAGCACCAAGCTTCTCTGATGACCTTGAACCTGTGACACTGACAGAAGGGGATAGACTGGTTTTAAGGTGCAATGTTACTGGCACACCTGACCCGGAAGTCGCTTGGCTTTTTGACAATAAGGTATTCTTTCCTTTTTCTTTCTTTCTTGAAGGAGTTGACTATCACACAATAAAAGTCTGTAAGTCGATGAGTTGGTGCATACTCACACGTAATTAGTAAAATATGAAAGGTTGACGGTGCATATGTTCACCAACTAAATACATACAAATTTTCGGGGTCAGATACGTGTATATCCAAACATGACAAAAACTAAATTCATTTCCACATGGTGTCAAACTCGTTTTCAAATATGGTATGGTGACGGTAACCTGTGTGTGGCTTGATCTGATTGATTAAAATGTTAATGCACAATATTCATCCTCTATTCATTGAAAGGAGTCATTACCAACTAAAAGTGTTTGTTTCAATTTCCTACTGATTTCGTATGACATTGTCAATCTTTGAAATGTTTTGTAATTAATATTTGCAGATAAAAAGGTAAAAGGAATACTATAACGTAAGCTATGCTCTGGCAGAAGGGAGCTTCATGTCACTATGCATTATATACCGAGCAAGTCATCACATAAGTATGGATTCATAAAATCCTTTTTGTTAAATGACTGGCTAAATCTGGAGAAAGACAGGTTCTTGACATGCATATAGGTAATCAACTGCAAAAAGTTTCGACCAAGTTAGTCTGCACAGGCTGTGCAGACAGACATGAGTCATACTTCGTTTTTCGATACATTAAGCCTCTTTTTCATGCAACAAGGCTCATATAATAATTTGTAGTGACGTTATGCTTCTTGGGCTTGGGCCTACTCACAGCAGCAGAGAATTTTGACATCCTGCTTCACCTTTAGTCTCCTGGGATATCAAAATTTTCGATGCAGCTGATATGCAAATACAAGCACTAGGAAAGTTACTACATCATAATATTTCTTTAGGTCAAAGGTCATTTTCACACTGACCTGCTACATACCAAAACATGATCGCACAGTAAGATGACGCTTGTTTGACCTAGGTTATCCTAAATCAAAAAAGAGATATAAAAAATCAAGTGTAGGAGATCTATATCGGTAAGCTGAGGTCAATAGGTCAAGGATCTCATTTAAGCCAGCCACTAGTTTCAGACATCTCAAGAAGTTTAAAGCATTTGTAGAAAACAAATTAGATTTGGCTCAAATGATGATATTTGTCTTTGACAGGAAAGAAACCATTGTTTTAAAAAAAAAAGAAGAAAAATGGCTTATTCTGCAGTTGCTAGTAAGCAAGTACTTTCAGTACTTTGATAGATATAATTGACATATTATAGGGTCGTATCCACTGAATATGGTCAATTTCCCCATTCCAAGACTAGCCAACTGATTGGCTGAAACAGGTCTTCGACAATCAGGACTTGTATTCACCAACCGTTTTTAAGGGTAGGCTTTGTACTATTCTCCAAGATTTTTAAAATTTGAAAGTGACATAACTTTTGATTGGCTAAACCAAATGGTTTAGTCAATCTGAGGTTGTCTCCCTTTCAACTTCTAACAATGCTGGTAAATAAGACTGAGAAAGTTAATAAGAATAGTTAGTGAGTATGGACCTAGATGGCAAAATAAGTATTTAAAAAAACCTGTTTGTTGAAGAAGGCCCTAGGGGCATTTGAAGTACATAAACATATGCTTCCAGGCCATAAAATTTAATGATAGAACAGTGATGAAGAACCGCTCTGGTCTTTGTTCCTTGACAATACAAGAAGTCATCATGACGGACAAGGGAAAGTATACCTGTCGGGCAACCAATGAGGCTGGTGAGACAGAGACCAGCGCTGATGTCACAATCAAATGTAAGATTTAGTTTTCTTTCATGCTTTTCAGTAGTTTATTGAGAAATAACAGTGAAAACTCTGTCTGTCAGGATTTTAAGTATGAAAATTTAGAAAACTCCATTGTACCCTGTCGTTTATTTTGGTATCTTGGCGTTTGCATAACTAAAATGGATGCAATATAAACTAGCTTAAATATGAACATACGGAGTTGGTTTTGGGACACATCAGGAATTTTCAGACGCGATGCACTTGGTATATATATTCAGAAACCTCCTAATTTTTTTAAAAATAGTTATCATGAAACTCTTAAAAGGGTTAACCTTCTTTATTGGATACTGGTTATTACTCCCCTTTACATTATATTTCTGAAAGCCAATGAAATAACATTTTAAAAACCGCTTACGAATAGAATAATTCAACATGAAATGGTAACCAGACATCCATGTGGGTTTCCATGTTTACCTCTATTCGAAAGGTCACAACCTTATTGTATTTTTATCAAAGATGAAATGCTATGAGCGAATTCATTCATTGCAGTTAGAGCTGGCTGCATCCAATGAAAAAGCATATGAGCGAAAATAAAAATCAAGCTCGATCCGCCAAGGGTAGAGTAGCGTAGGGAATCCTCAGCCTTGGCTTGGGAAGATGGCATAAAACAAATAATTCATGTTTGATAACTGAAGATCGTCTGCTTTGGCATCGTAGTCCTCACCAGAAACAAAAACTACCATAGTTCAATATTTTTTTTTGAAAATTTGAAAATAAAAGTTAGAGTAGACTACTCTTTTATGATTTTCCAAATTACAGGAGTTGACACAGTATCATAGTAGACTCCCATTGGAGCACCGTAGTCAACGTGGTAGCTTGACCTAGATGTTTTTATCTAAAAAAATGACTTCAGCTTTGATAGCAACATTTATTAACTTTACATGCAAAAGTTTATGACAGTGTTGGAAAATAATACACCTGAGTTCCCTCTCTTGTTTTAAATTTTCGGCGAAATTAAGTAGATCTATCGTGGTACCATTGAGGACCATCTTACGAGTATTTCTGGGTTACTGTAGCTCTCCTCTTGTGAGCATTTTTTTTATGTCAGAAATAGATCTATACCCATATGTATCTGTATTGTTTGGAAAAACGAAGGGCAGTCATGACCTTTGCATAATAAAACATGCAGCATGATTCCTGGTTCGAAAATACCCAGAAAGCAGAATCGAGTTTAGCTAATGCAGACGCTCTGTGAGTGTTCTATGCCATTCGGAACACCTCGGTCAATTCTACGAATCAAGCCTCGGATGTATGCCGACAGACTACTTCCGGAAGGAACAACAACACCCCCATAACAAGAAATACAATGACGTCATTATCGCGCAAACATTCGGAAAATCTCGACCAATCTTTCGATACAGCCCAATTTTTCTAGTGCGTAATCAATGCAAGTCCTAAATTCAGCCATTAATTTTATGCTGCTATAGTAAGACTTACCGTCATTCTACAGCATTTGTTGTCATTTGAAATGGTTAATAGTTGACGTCATTTTGAACATCCCGAGAACTATGTAGTGGGGAGTATCTGTCGAATAACCGCTTCCGGCGATGCATGTCAAATTTTTTAACATATTATTCCGTCGGCATACATCCGAGGCTGGATCGAAAGATTGGCCGAGGTGTTCCGAATGTGTTCTATGCATGTTTCTGGTAACCTGGTAAACATAACTTTAAAATAGCAAAGGGCTAATATTTGTTTACATATGCTCTAGTGTTAAGAGTTAATAATTCTTTTTTTTAGCGATGTACTGGAAAAAAATCTACATGTAGATCTATATCTGTATTATTTTGTAAAAAATGTTGATACTTACATTCTCGTGCAGACGACGAATCAGACGCTCGAGGAAAAAAGGACGATTCGTTTGTGTGTTTCTGTTCATCATGTTAATCGAACAATGGTCATAAACGCAATACGACGTGTCACAAACCATCGTGCCGGAATACCGGACAATGCTCGACCAGTAAAAAATACCGATTTTATTTTCCACCTCTCCAGGTCTAGGTGGAAACAGTCGTTCCTGCGCACTAATTACTCGTAAAATAAGTGTGTCACTCATCCAGATGGAAATATGACATAACTTATCAGGAGCGTACAGCTGCCTGTACGCAAAAGCGCAGTTGCTCACACTTTTCAAAACAAAAAGGAAACGTCACAAGAGGTCATCCAATAGCTTCAAAAATTCAATAATTTTCTGGCGACAAGATCCTTCCACCCCTTTCTCGACACTTCGTGCATCAGTTAAATTAAGTGTGCAACAGAATTTTACACTGGTTGAAAGTGTAAATATTTGCAGACAACATAGATCTACTAAATGTTACAGAAATCAGAAAAATGCTCTTCGACATTAAAAAAAAACATTGTGGGAAAGGGAGAAAATGCATTTTCTCCTGTTCCAAATTGTTTTCAAAGGTCCACTTTTTGAAGGTCGTGAAATTCGGGAACGTGTGGTAACTGCTTAATTAATACCATCGGTTTAAGCGTACACCTGTTTGGGGGCTAGCTACGCCCTACCTTCAGTCTGAAGGTCTGCTCCGATGCTATTTTTGTTTTTGGTCTCCGCAGGTATGCAAAGAACAATAACAAAAATAGCATCGGAGCAGACACCTTCAGACTAAAGGTAGCTACGCCCCTGTTTATTGTACATTTAGAGCTGGTGCTTAACGTAATATTGTTATGCGTTGTTATATGGAAGGAGTACACCACGGGGAATTAAAGAACTGCACTGGATTCTGATACAAGTCCCCACACATCCCCAACCCTCACAAAAAAAGAGGAGGATAGATGTAGACTATAAAATAAATAAAATCTCTTTTTTTTCTCGGTGAAAGATCGAAATTGATTTCATCGTGTGAAACATTATCGGTAATATTTTCACGAGTGGCTGACTGGTACACTCGTGATAGTATTACCGTTGTTCACTCGAAATAAATTTCTATCTTTTGCTGAAAAAAATCCTCTATTTCTTTATCTCAAAATAAAATTTTGCTCTAACTGTTAACGACAATGCTGTAAATTGTTTAAACTTTTAAAAAGAGATTATTATTATTATTATTTCTCATTGTTTTCAATGGCTAGCCAAGACTAAGATAATGAAGGCTCCCCCGATAGATTTACCTCGGTTTATACGTCATCCACAAGGTCTTGCGCTCATGGACGGGGATCCAGCAGCCATAGAGTGCACCATTCAAGGTAGGACAGAAGCTCATGCCTGCGCTACGGCACTCAGAAATCAACTATCAACTACTAAATTACTCTGACAACACGGGTTGTTGTTATGTTGTATTTAATTTTATCACTGCCAATCGCGACTTCTTGTTTTTTTTCGGACGGTGTAGACCCAAAACCAAACTGCGCTGAACGTGGAGTCTGATTTTGGCTTTTCGTCATCAGTATCACATTGTACATTGTGTCCAAATCTTTCTTAACCCATTACCACAAAATCCCTACTTTTGACGACCCTGAGAAAGAAGTCTTTAGAAAACATTGCTGGAAAAGGAGAAAATGCTGGTAACCAGCATTTTCTCCTTTTCCGACAATGTTTTCTACTCTTCACAAAACAAATTTCAAATTTTCAGTCACTTTTATTTTGTCGTCTGCAAATGCTTTTAATTTGGACAAGTCTAAATTTTGTTGTTTGGTAAAGAGTTTAATACCTTTGAAATCTTTCCACATTAAAGGTGGGTATTTAGGCTTTTCTCATCACACCAAATTACAAAATATATATACCATTGAAATCTATATGGAAAAACAATACAAATCACCAATTATTAAGAATCATAATATTACAAAAACAATTTTTTGGGTGGTATTCCCTTAAAAGACTACGTAGCCCCTTAAGCTATTTTTAGATTTCACGCCAAAAATCAAAACAGGTATTGTGGGAATGTTAAGTGACGGGCACGTGACTAATTACGCTTAACCTCCATAAAATTAAAAATATGTAATTATTTTCCATAATATCTTCTTCGGATGCTATGTTTGAAGCTCTGTCTGTGTATTTCCAGTATGTAAACGAGCAAGTTGCTCATGTAAAAATAGACCATGTTTCCCATCGGCGTCGACCTGGGCTGTAGGAAATCTCCAATTTCTCTTGTTGATGGATGAATTTCGATTACTGGGGTTTTATGAGTGAAGTTATAAGGCTTTGGGAGAATAAAGATTATTTTTGTGTATTTTTGTATAATTTTTATCCCAAGATCTAAAGGACCACCTTTAATTAGAACTGTCACTGAACGTGCAATCTGATTTTGGCCCTACGCCGTCAGTACCACAATTCACATTTTGTTCATATCTTTCTGAAATACATTTGAAATCTCTGTGCATGAAATAGAATGTGTCAAGACAGTTTGTTGACCGCAAAGCGGCCAATAATTCTAGTTCAAGGCTATTCACAAAACAAAGAAAATGCTGAATGCAAAAAAGCGTCTGGAATTGTCCGCCTACAAGGTCCTGTCAGTACGTATCATGTCACAGTGTAACGGAAATAATAGGCCTTCTGTATCGTTGTTACCTACTTATTGTTAGGCCCTACATCTTCATCAGACAACTAACATTTACCCTGTTAACCCTTTACTCCAAAGATACTCATTTCTTCGCATTGCTTGAAGGAGCCTTTGGAAAACATTGTGGCAAAAGGTGAAATTGCTCGTGACGAGCAATTTCACCTTTTGTCACAATGTTTTCTATGCTATCAAAAGGTGTCATATACACATAAGAAACGGCTTCATCTTTGCTGTTATTTAGGGTGAATTAGAGATAACATAGAAATGCCCTATGGGGTAAAGGGTTGAATAACTCAAATGAAATTTTCAATTCGATGGTAAAAACTTAAATATTGAAATTTCATTGTTATGTTTTGGAGAAAAGTTACTCCTTATCGGAAAGTGTAGATCAAAGATCAGACTGCACGTTCTGTGCAGTCTGATCTTGATCTACACTGTCCGCAAAAGGTCAGTGACTCGCCCTCAGCTGCCTAGGGGTTTACTGTCCAAACTTGTCCAAATTCGAAGTACATGTATCTGTAGACGAAAAATGAAGGTGATTCAAATGATCATAATTGATTTGTCTTTTAAATGGAAGAAAATTTTGTGGGAAAGGGAGAAAATGCTGGGTTACCACCCTATTTTCCGCAGTGTATCCTACACTTTTAAAGACGAATTTCTTCATCATTAGCCATTCCTTATTTGTAAGATGCTAATAAACGGCCCTCTAGCAAAGGGGTTCTGATGCTTCCCCGTGATACAGAGCTCCAGATAAGAGGGGGGGGGATGGTATTCTTAATACATGTATGATTGTTTCTCTTCCGAACCCTATGATGTGGGTACTAATTTGAATTAACACATCAAGACGGTTCTAATGAGTACCAAAAACATAGGGTTTATTGAAGAATAAGTGATATTTTCAATTTTGAAATCACAATGACTCCCTCTGTTTAGAACTCTGATAATACATTGCACCAAGCTAGTCGTTGTTATAATTATGGACCCATAAAATCCACTTTGTCGAACAATTTCCTATCATGATGTAGACTGGTCCTTTGACATGGAGAAGCCAGACCACGCAGGCTGCGGGCCTGATATGGGTCAATAATTTTGTAGATGCATTGAACTGCCTTTTCGCTGAGAATTGCTAAAATGCTTTCGATTAAGACGAAAAGTTTCTAGGTTTTTAACCCTATCTAAAGTGAAATTTTTAAATTGATGGGAAAAATCGCAAATAGGACCATTTCAAAGTCTTGTTTTGGGTAGAACCATCTTCTAATCGGACAGTATAGGTCTTAGATCTAAGATCAGACTGCACGTCCGTAAAAGGTCAGTGAGTCACGCCTGAGGTTTAATGAATAAAACGACTTTTACAGGCAATCCTGAAGTCACGTGGTATAAAGGGAGTGAACTGATCCGGGATTCCGAGGATTTTAAGTACGAGCTTGATGGGGACAGATACAGACTTGTTATAGCCGAGGTTTATCCTGAAGACAGTGGCACTTATAGAGTAGAGGCCTCGAATACAACTGGAACAGCGTCAAGTCACTTCACTGTACACGTTGAAGGTAGGTCTCTGGTTAAAACCCACATAACGTCATTTACGTCATGAATTACCTGTGATGTAATTGGATATATGATCCGAATGTAATGCAGAGAAATGACCCTCCCCTACAAAATGACCTATGGGTCATGTATCGACGTAGAGGAATAACCTGGGTCATTAATCTACGTTGAGAAATAACCCCAGGGTCATTATTCTACGTAGAAAAATGACCCTAGAGGGTCAAGTGGCGAGACTAGCTCCCTGTCGGTTTGAGCCAGTTCAAATCTTTAATTTGGACTGTACCCTGCATTTTTTCTCTTTCGACAATCTTTTCATTGGGCTGTTTTTGCAGATTCGTAAGGCATAATTCTGTAGTCTGATCCTGGATCTACTTTATCCTAAGTTTTATTATGTAGTGTATAGACATAGCTCCCGATAAGAGGGAGTGATTGTATTCTAAATCCATTATCTATCTTCCAAACCCTATGTTGTGGGTAATCAATAGAATCATGTCGATGAGACGATTCTAATGAGTATCCACAACATAGGGTATAGTGAATATTAAATAATATTTTTAATTTTGAAATCAAAATCACTTTCTGTGGCTCTAGTGTAGCCAAACGACAGTAGCACATTACAGTGCCCAGGTCTTTCCTGGTCATAAAAACAACCCTGTAATTTAGGTAGTAGTGTTACGGTTGAACTTTGATAATGATCAATAATAGTGTTTCTTTTTTATATTTCAACCTATTGCAGTTCCGGAAGAAGATCCATCAGGTCCAGTTTTTGTCGAGTTTCCAAAGTCCCAAGCGGTAGAGGAAGGCTCCTCGGTGAAATTTGTCTGCGAATTGGACAGCGTTGATACAGGTATTTATTTCATGCTTTTCGTACCTAGTTTAATAACGGTGGACTATGTAAGAAATAATCTTCTTTCTATCGTGGTTTATCGTTCAGTAAACCATAATTGTGAGTTATGAGGCACAATAAATAACCTGTGAGGGCGCCTCATAACTCTCAGCGTGGTTTATTGAACGATAAACCATAATAGAATACGAGGTTATTTTACATGCTCGGGTGCAATACTGAATTTTATTGGATGAGTACACTGCAGAATCATTCTATATTTTGGACGAGGCGGCAGCATTTTCTCCTTTTCCAACAATATTTTCTACCCTGCTGGAAACAAATTTCAAATTTTCTTGATGTTTATTTCGTCATCTGCAAAATTATTATACGCGTATTTTCATGGTAGTATATTCTTATTTTCCAAAGTCACGTGGATGATGGGTAACCGAGTGATGGATGAATCAGGTCGATTCAAACTTAAAAACGAAGGTAACAGGAGTTATTTTGAGATTCCAGCTGCTATAGCAACAGATTCAGGAATCTACACGGTTGAAGCAAACAATCAAAGAGGTTAGTAAACTTATTCTATTAACTCTAGACCGAACAATTAAATCTTAGGCCCATTCAAAATTAAAATATCTGCAGACGACAAATTAAATGTGGCTAATGACTAGATTTTTTCTATAAAAGGTTGTGTGAAAAAGAAAAAAATGCAGGTTTCCATCATTTTTTCCACACATTGTTTGCCATGGGCTACAGTGGAATAGACTGTTTTTGGCGGGGTGTGGAAAGCATTTCGCCGACTATACCTTATAAAAAATATACTAGTAATCCTCTATTTCTTTCTTGGCAAGGTCATAAAGAGTATGGGTTTACAAAACAAACATCAACTACCCCGTGCTGACACGGTGATAGCAAAATCCGAGGAAAGTCTTGTTTTTTTTCCAAACCTTGTTTTATTCGTAAAAAAAACCGGTGTTTCCATCGAAGAGTTTTGGTATAAATAGACTCACGTTTTATGGACATGTGGTTTTTCAGATTTAACTGTTTAAACCTCGTTTTTTCTCCGACGCCAGAAATAAAAAAAAAAACAGCCCATAATAAATCTCGAACGCGGTGAAATACTAGTATCATATGGCTTTTAATTAAGAAAAACAAACTTTGGAACTGATCGCGAACCAACATTTACTGTGGTTTTTGATGCTTCATCGATAGGTATGGTTTAGGTTTCTTGGCAAACAGTCTTAGGGTGTAGCAGTTTCGAGGAATGAAAATCTTGCAGGTGACATGACATGAAGCTAATCATTATCTCCCGCTAGATGACATTCTACAAATACACATCTATCTATTTTGGGCATTCTGGGTACAGAGCCGAACTCCTTTTCTACGCGATAATCGTTACTTTGAATTTCAAACTAAATATAAAAATATTAACATAATACAACGCTTCCTGGTGCCCTTCATTCAGGTATGAGCAGCAGTTAAGAGAAATCTAGAGCTAAAACAGGCATGATTTCTCCTCAAGCGTATTGATAAAAGCCATTTTCCTCATTGCTTCTTTATAGCTCATAGGCCTATTACCACAATCCCAAAAAACTGGGGAAGTGATGCGTCATAGCAGACAGGTCGGACTTTCGAAGAATATGACATGCGCAGACAGCGGGAGCTATTCGATAAATTAAGGATATATATAGGATCTGACATGAGTTGGCTTTTGAGATATAGATAATATTTGTATTTTTCGGTGAAAGATCGAACTTTATTTCATGCTTTCCGGTAGGATATCGAGATATAGCAGTGAAAATATTTTTCGATCATACACTGGTACCACCAGTGAAAATACCGATTTTCACGTTCTTGTTGCCTAGGTAAATTGCGCGTGCCTTACAACCAGATGGGAAGTATGGCCTCATATACATGTACCTTACATTTCTCGCGCTTGACGCAATATTGTAATGCGTTGGTATGCAGGAGGGGTACGCCACGGGGAATAACGGACAAGAATCAGGGTTAACACCATGAAATAAATAGAATATTTGTTTTTTTGCGCCACTCGTGAAAATATTGCCGATGGTGTTCACGGGATGAAATAAATTTCAATCTTTCACCGAACAAAAAAACAAATATTCTGTTTATTTCAAGCTGTTATCCCTTTCTGTGAGGAGCTTTATCAAAATCCAGTACAGTTCTTTTCCGTATTCCCCTAGGCGTACCTCTCCCGAATAGCAACGCATTACAATATTACGTCAAGCGCGAGAAATGTAAGGTATATGACGTCATATTTCCCATCTGGTTGTGAGGCACGCGCAATTTACCTAGGCAACAAGAACGTGAAAAACGGTATTTTCACTGGTGGTACCAGTGTAAAATCGAAAAATATTTTCACTGCTATTTCTCGATATCCTACCGGAAAGCATAAAATAAAAGAAAATTCGTAATGGGTATATTACACTGAAAACAAGGAGGTGATGCGATAAAAGAATACCTAACTCATCGGTAAATAACGTGCAACATCTACGTTTTTCGTCAAGGCTGTCCGGCAAATCTCGACAGCTTTCGCCTTTTCATACGAGAGTTATGGGCTGTATCTACTCACTAACTCATTTCTAAATATCGTGTAACATCGATCTTTTCGTAAAGGCTACTCGGCTAATTTCGGCAGGTTCCTTCTATATGTATGGGAGATATGGGCCGTAGACCTGAAATCCTTCGATCTTCGATCACTCACAGTAGTAGCAGTCTGATCTTGGATCTTCACTGTCCGATAAGGGTTTTCAAGGGTTTTCTTTTTCTTACAAAATTATTTTGAAAATGCATTGTTTGGGTTTTTACTATGGACTTGAAAGTTTCATGTTAGTTACACGGTATTTTGCAGGATCATGTCATTGTGAAATGATGAAGAATATGTGTCAGTAAATCATTACAAAATCAGAAATTTTTCATTATTTAGCACATTCTTATTATAGCACATTTAAATTTTGATAGTTCACTTATCATATGCTCAAATTCTCACTCTTTTCCGTATTCTTTCTGTAAAGATAAAGTCTGAAATGGCCACTTCTTTCGTCTCCGAATGAACCGGCTTCTTCCCTCTTAACGAAACGCTTATGTGCTGAGAATGCAGAAAGCTATCTAATGGCAACTGTCATGTACGGAATGTCCCGAGGAAAATCGACGATTACTGTCGGATTTCGCCGAATTTGATTGATAGAAAAATACCGCATGCACGGTAAAAGATCTATTCATGGCCGTTTCTTGGTAACGACATCTTATTGAGGGACCAAAAGTGCCGGAAATTAAAACCTCAAAAAAATGCGGACAGATAATAAAATGGCAGAAAAGGCATTGTGCAAAACAGCAATGTCACGTGGCAAAACTTATGACTTCTCGCAGACGACTGTGTTTTATTTCTGTAGTAATGTGTGATGTCTTGCTTGATATAAAGCATCACCGATACGCATTAAGTTATTACTAAACGACAATATTTTAGACTTGTTCAGATCGAAAGCATTTGCAGACGACAAAATAAAAGTGACTGAAAACTTAAAATTTGGTTTGTGAAGGGTAGAAAACATTGTGGAAAAAGGAGAAAATGCTGGTTATCAGCATTTTTTCCTTTACCCACACTGTTTCCAAAAGGCTTCTTTTTTAGGGGCGTCAATAGTAGGGATTGTGTGGTAATGGGTTAAGCCCCCTCTTGTCAGAGCATAGTTAATATTTAAAAAAAAAAACACACATTTTCAAGCTCGTAGACAGTTAATTGGCACAGAACGCTAAAAAGTGAACTTCACATCAAAATAGTCCATGAGTGCAACAATAATAAAGACGGCTTTTGAAAACATTGTCGGAAAAAGAGAAAATGTCTGCACCACCAATTACTGCCACCACCATTTTAAACATAAATGGCAGAGCCCCACCGAACTTTGGTAGCTCAGTCGGTAGCTTGCAGGACTAGAGAATATGGGGCTGTGAGTTCGATCCCTGGCCACAAACTCTGGCTCGGCCGATTTCTCTCTGAGAATTGATGATAGTCACTGCGACAGGATTTATTCCTCTACCACCGCTGACCAGTTTTTCGACGATGATTATGTAGGAAAGCAGCCAGTGGCTTGGAAAGAAAATTGTATGAGATACTGGTAAAAGAGACTCTATGAAACAATGGTTAGCAAGGCGCTGGACGCCGTTATATAACTGAAATAATGTTGAAAACGGCGTAACACTTCAATCAATCGATCAATCAACCACCAACAAATAGATAAATAAATAAATAGATGAATAATTAATTAAATAAATAAATAAATAACACCATTAACGGAACATTTATGTTGTCATCTGCAAGAGCTTTCAATATAGACAATTATAAATTTCGTGGTCAGGTTTAGGAAAATATAGAAAAATACTTTTTTTATACGAGTATATACGAGCCTTGCTTTGTTAAAAAGGGAGTTTACTGCTGCTGCGAGACTTGTCGACTGACGTCGTCCTGCAAAGTCTGTGCAAGCTAACCTGAATTGAAAGTTTTTGTTATGGGTAATTTTTTTGCATGTCCAAGAACCAATCTATCTTGTTAATTAGTTGGACAAAATGCATTTTATGCATCCAAAAATATGTTATGACCTGCTAAAGGTATAATGCATCACGTTGATGCAATAAGTCCCCTTTTACTAGAGCATAGCTCATTACACAAAAACATCGCAAATTAATGTACAACTCACATTTCCCAACTCTTTACCAAACGACAAAATTTTTGATTGATCCAGATTGAAAGCATTTGTATACGACAAAATTAATGTGACTCAAAAATTGAGATTTGGCTGCAGCAGAGTAACAATCATTGCTGATTACCAGCATTTTCTCCTTTTCCTACAATGTTTCCAGAAGGCTTTCTGGGTCTTAAAAACTAGGGATTGTTTGGTAAAGGAGTTTGGTAGGTGGGGTATGTCGGTGGATGGTTAGATCCATATGCATATATATAAGATGAGATATGTTTGTAGAAAAAGAAATCTAACAAAAATAACTACCTACCGCTATTAAAATGTCGGTATTTCAATATTTAACATTTTTTGAATTGGTAACTTTAAATTGTATCTCGTTCCAGGAAATTCCGTTTGGACATTTACACTCAGCGTAAACGTAAGCGCGTCACCATGTGCCGATGTTGATGTCATAAGTTTGATTAACTCTGTGCAATAAGTATTCAGGATATACAAGCAACGGCTAGAACAACACCACCACCTCCATCGTCAGCAACAACAACAACAGCAGCAGTAACAACAACATGGAGAACGAAAAGTGAAATTTTGAAAAGCATAACATTTAACTTTTTTTAAGTTTGTTATTTTTTTATAAGTTATTTTTCCTAATGTATGTAAAATGACATGATTTGTTTGGGTGTGTATATTCTTGATGTCCCTGGTGTCTTGTGTTCCTGTATAGAACAATCAATTAGTTCAAGACTGTACTGAAGTTCGAGGGTAACTGTTTTAATAATTCCTTTTAAAACCAAGTACTAACCCTTGTCTGTTTTGTTAAATTTCGTTAGAATAAAAAAAAGGTAGATATATTATGTCTTGTAAAGAAAAAACTATTTAGAGAGAGAGAGAGAGAGAGACAGAGAGACAGAGAGACGCATGACGATGATTTGTTATATCTTTCATAGCCAGTCTAGTTCAGAATTGAGAATTGAGAAGTGTGTACAAATATAGCTCGCAAAAGGGGCATTTGGACATTTGCATAAAATGTCGCCTCGGATCAGCCTGCGGATAATCAGAATCGACACTGGCATTCCGTTTTTATGTAATGCGGAACAACCAAGCTCTCATTGTTATCATACTGATCTATGGGGTGACGTAAGCATACTTCCCGCCTTGCACTGCTTCCTACCCAAGGTTCCGGTTTGTAGGATGAAATGTAGCAATCTCCGAGCAGAGTTGTCGTTCGTTACCTCACATACATCTCTGCGATGGGCTAAATAACAAGAGTCTTGTCAAACCGAGGAAAAATATGTTTTCTTACTGTTTAGCTGTTTCATATGTAAAATTGTAAGTTAGACAAAGGAAATATGATTCTGGATACATTATAGGTGCGTTTAAACTGATGAATTTACCTGTATAAAATGGAACTATTTTTTTCGAACCTCTTCACTTTTCAGAATCTTACCCCGATTTTAACAAAAATGGCTGCGCCCATGAATGATGACAACTGATTTGACCCACCGCTGGATCTAAGTTTGTACGATTAAAAGTAAAGTTATCGTCCTTTAAGATATTTAGGCTTTTCAGAAAATCCCTTTTTTATTCATTTCCTATCACTAAGTCTGATTGGTCCCATGCTGTTTGAACAGCACACGAAACAATCGATATTGGTCTTTCTTTCACCGGCGTTTGTGTAGCCATTTTGAGTTATGGTCATGTGACAAAAATATGACGTAATGACGGACTACTTTCGGAGCCCACTACAGAGGTGAATGTAATGATCCGGAGTGCAAGAGAGTGGAAATGTAGTTTTGTAATTTTTCATTGCATAGGTCAGGGTTTTTTTTTTCTGTGGTAGATAACATACAAATTGTGCCTTTGTGATGTGTCTATAGAGACTGAAGTATCTTAAGGCGCTGTCACACTCTAGCGTATAGAGCCAGCGTATGAGGACCGTATCAAATATTTCGAAAAATTGTTTATACGCGACACTTTTCAGCGTATGAGGTCAACTGCCAACTGTAACAAATCTTGGTGATGTTGCAGCACAGCAACCTCCATCTCTGAACTGCTGGTACAAACTGATACAGATTTGGAAATGTGAGACTTTATATACCCCCACCCTTCAATACGCTGGAAATACGCATGTAATACGCATGGGATAAGTTTGCTGTACGCTCAGAACACGTTAGGCATAAGTTGAGTACGTTAGACTGTCGTTAAAACTACCATTATAACGTTAGCCATTCGTTACACAGACGTCAGACACACGTTCATTATACGCTCCTCTAACGCTAGGTTTCCTGACCCATTCAATTTCAACGTATGAGAAGCGTACTCAACTTATGAGTAACGTACCTTCAGCGTATCTCTAGCGTGTTCAGCGTATGAGGAACGTATGATGAGCGTAAAATTCATACGTCGGCATACGCTGAAAATTTTTGTGCATGTTCAAAAACTTTTTTGGCCGTCAACGTACATCAGCGTACACCGACGTGCCCCGGCGTACTAGAAACGTATTCCAGCGTACCCATAGCGTGTTTCAGCGTATGTCAGCGTATGCCCAAAAAGTCCATACGTTCCTCATACGCTGGCTCTTTACGCTAGAGTGTGACAGCGCCTTAATGATTCTGTCAGAGATAATATGTAAGGAGCAGACAGCATCGCATGTTTTATATAGTTTATGTCTATTATTGCGAGTACCGGAAGTACCATTTATTGCGTCAGTACTATGTTTGGACTGCGTATTCTCAATTGAATAAATCATAGATTATAATTTAAATCAGTGTTTATCTTGTCTTAAATATGTGAATTTTTCTTTTGTTATTTTTTGAAATAGTACATTGTTATTTTACGTTTAATGTCGTTGTATATTATCAAGTCAAGAAATTATAACCCCTTTTGAAACACAAAATTCTGGCTCTCTTCAGTCGATATATAATATATTGGTGTATTGATAGTGCCACACTTTTCGGGCCCCTTGCACTTCTGCTACAACAGACTGTGACAAGGTCTTCGTGACCTGTTATAGAGAATCCACCCTTTTTCACGCTGGGGATCTAGGCGGAACAGAGTGGAGCAACTCAAAATAAATACGGCAATGGCTCTGTATGTTTCTTTCTATCTATAATGCTAAGGATTAAACGACGCTCGAATACATTTGAATAAACTAACTTTAGAGAGATCCAGTCTCATACCAAACACAATAGGTTGATTTGGGGAGGCTCATGTACGCACCTGCTTCAAACAGCCCAGCTTCAGAGGGGTTCAGACTCATTCCAAGCCCGATAGACTGACTCGGGGAGCTGCTTCAACAAGTTCATTACAGGCCTTGCCTGAAACGGACACGTTTCAAACGGTTCAAAGCTGAAAAGTGTTGTCGTACAGTTCCAGCCTCGACAGTGAGGGCTGAACAGATTCGTCTGAAACACAGACCGACAACGGTTTAGCACAACACCGTTCCTCGCCAGCTTCAGGCAAACTTGAAGTGCTTTAAAGACAATTGTTCGAAGACGTTTGTAGCCAAGTAGGACTAAGCGGGTGTTTGAAGCCAAGTCACGAACGACGGTTTTAAGCAAGGTTCATATCCGCCTTTTTAAACAAAAGACACTTTGTCTTCATAGACTGTATAAGACAGTACTTTGACGTCCGAAGGATAATCTATAAAGATGCTTTTATGATTTTAGATTCAAATCAATTTAGGCCAGATAGCCTCAGGAAAATTCTATATATTGTCAGGAACTGTACATATTCCCTGGTAAGACATTGTCACCGGAGAAACAAACCTACTCATCATCCGCATCAGCAGCATTACTATATCTCTTGAAGAATTCAAATATTTGAAACAATCATTTTGTACACAAGAACACGTGACAACAAATCGCTTACATAGAAACATCAAGTGTAATTTGCGTATCTGAGACAACAGTACTTTCAACTGTTGAAAATACTAAGTGAGAATTGTTTGATAATTAATTACCCATTAGCACCATGGACCAACGTACAGTCTCGCAAATTAGAAGCTACTGTCGTTACGCCCAAAATCAATTAACTGGGGTAAACAAATATCAGAAAACAGGGTGGTACGTGAGCTCTACAACTCAAAAGTTATGCTTGGATAATACCATCTTATGGCTAGGTCATCTTGTATCTTCAACGCTTGTAAAAGATTACCTTTGGAATTATTATGGGTGAAAACTTCTAACACATTACCCACCAGACGACTCTCAGGACTATCAGTCCTTTGATTCTACTAATGATAGATTGTGTCCCTTGTAAAATCAACGAAAATAGCTTTTTTTCTATTAATCACACAATTTGCAGAATTTTTCTGACTTAGACGTTACTTAACATTATTGAAAGCTTCTTTTCTATTTAAGAAATTCATGACAACTAACCTGTATCTAAAACCTTGCAAAAATTGAGTTATCTCCCTTAAAGTGATTAAACAGTCATCGTATTGCATTGCTGTCAGAATGGATGGTTTAACCCTTTCCTATTCAATTCAACCACAGAAGTCTTTATGAAATCATTGAGGGAAAAAAAGAAAAGCCTGGTAACTAGCATACTATCCTCTTCCCACAATATTCTCTACTCTATAGAAGACAAATTCCATCGTTTCATGTAACTCTTTACCACACAATCCGACCCAGTGCGAGAAGTTTTTTCGAAAACATTATGGGAAAAGGAGGAAATGCTGGTAACCAACATTTTCTCCTTTTCCTGCAAATTACTATACTACAATAAAGGAAGAAATCATCGTTTTAGCTATGGTTATTTTGTCGTCTGCATATGCTTTCAATTTGTTCAAGTCAAAACATTTGTGGCACTTAAAGTGTTAAGTGTAAATTGCTTTGAATTTGGACAAGTGTAGTGTTTTGTTTTGTGGTAAAAGGTTAACTAAAAATCAATTTCTTCAAGTGCAATAATGTTTTCTTTAAGTCTTTATCAAGACATTTATCATCAATATCTCTTCATCTGTCTGTCATTTTTCTTCAGTGACTGCTGCTCTGAATACAAGATATTACAAAGAAAAAGATGTTAACCTCTTAACCAATCGACATATAGATCGCTCCAAATTGAAAGCAATTATAGACCACAAAATTAATATCACTCAAAAATTGAAATTTGTTCCCAGCAGGGTAGAAACACTCTGCTTATCAATAGTTATTCCTTTTTCCACAATGTTATCAAAATACTTTTTCTCTCAAGGTCATCAAAACTGGGAACTGCATGGAACGAAAAACTTCACAAAGTCACTTTTTTTTTTATCAGAGATACCAATTAATGGTTGGTGTTATTTCTGCTATCTATAAGGAATGGCCAGATTATCTCCCTTCGAAAATCAACAAAATCCGCGTTTTTCCATTTCTCACACAATTTCTAGAAGTTTTCTCAGTTGGACGTTACTCACTATTATTGAAAGCTTCTTTTCCATCAAATAAATTCATGGTAACTAGCCTGTATCTAAAACCTTGCAAAAATGGAGTTATCTCCCTTAAAACTTATTCAACAGTCATCTTGTTGCATCACTGTCAGAATGGATGGTTTAACCCTTTGATATTCAAATAAACCAATGGAATATTTATGGAATCATTGAGGGGAAAGGAAAAGGAGCTGATAACTAGCATTTTTTCCTTTTCCCACAATGTTTTCTATTTATCAAAGACAAATTCTATCAATCAAACACATTTTTTATTCCTCATCTCATTTAACCTTTATAAAACTATTTACCACACGATCCGGCCCAAGGCAAGAAACCTTTAGAAAACATTTGGGGAAAAAGAGAAAATGCTGGTAAATCTTTAAAAAATCATAGAGGGAACAGGAGAAGATGCTGGTAACCAGCACTTTCTCCTTTTCCCACATTTTTTTCTACCCTATAAAAGACACATTAACTTTTTATCACACAATTTTACCCATGATGACAAAATTCTGGACTAAAGCATTTGCAGACGACAAAATCACCATAGTTCAAATGATGAATTCTTCCTTAGCCCATTACCACACAATCCAACAATGTTTTCAAAAGACTTCTACCCTATGGTCACAAAAACCAGGAATTGTTTGGGAAAGGGTTAATCACCAACTAACCTTGCCGCTGGATCAGTTTTAAGGGAGATAACTCCAAATTTGCAAGGTTTCATAGAGACGCCTCATGTTAACAATTTCTTTGTTTGAAAAGTAGCTTCCACTCATGGTGAGTGATGTCCAAGCAACAGGACGTTTAAAGAAATTATGAAATTTGCAAAATCTAAAATTTTGATAAATTTTCAAGGGAGATAATTTCAAGGAGACCATTATATTTTGAAGATGGCTTTTGAATTTGAAGTCTCAACACCGTGGAAAAGAGAGAATATTCTGGTTTAAGAAGTTTCTCCTTTTCCTACAATATTTTCAGAAGCTGTGTTCTAAAGGTCAGGCAACGAGATAGATAGACAGATAGATAAAGAGAGAGAGAGAGAGAGAGAGAGAGAGGCGAGAGAGGACGAGAGAGGGCGAGAGAGATATTGGGATTACTACACTATTTATAGAAGCTGTGTTGTGGAGGTCAGACAACGAGACAGAGAGAGAGAGAGAGAGAGAGAGAGAGAGAGAGAGAGAGAGAGAGAGACTGGTCCAAGTTTGTAAGTCACATCTATTTTGTCGTTTGTATGAATTATGACCCATACACTGTGAAAAAGGGGCTTAATGCATCTGCAAAAAGTATCGATTCGGGTCAGCCTGCAGCAAATCTTTTTGCTGACGGTTAATTTTCTGCATGCCAACAGACCAAACATGATTAAGTCAGTAATTAGAGAAAGTCGTTCTTATGGCTCCTTGGCACGATGCATGGTATGGTATTGAGCCCCCTTTTGCCAGAGCATGACTTACATGTACATGTGTTAACTCTTTACCACACGAGAAAATTTTAGACTTGTCCAAACTGGAAGCATTTGCAGACGACAAAATAAAGGTGACTGAAAAATTGAAATTTTGTTTTGAGAAGGGTAGAAAACAGTTGGAAAAGGAGAAAATGCTGGTCACCAGCATTTTCTCCTTTTCCTACAGTGTTTTCAAAAAGCTTCTTTCTCAGGAGCGTCAAAAGTAGGGATTGTGTGGTAATGGGTTAAATTTAGTTTAGATAAAACATATTTACGTAAATTATTTTACATTGATTGAAAAACAAGTTCTTACAATTTATACTAATCTCTCTCGATTCTGCTTCGTGGGAACTACACCAGTAATCGCGCCGAATGTGTGGACCGATGAGAAATCCCCAAGTTGACACCCGCTCCCAGCTTACGAACTCGGGACCTTCTGGTTACGAGACCGACGCTCTATCAACCACGGACACCAATTCTGATTCAGACTTGTGTAATATTTTGTCGTGTGATAAGGGGTAATCACACAACAAATTCATCGTCATCTTTGTACTTTTGGTAGCCGAGAAGACAGATCATGGCCTCCCCGATATTTGATGCAAATTAACATTGTAAAACGCAAGATTGATAGTTTTGCATTTTTAATATCAACTTTCACAGAAATGGTTGGGATTTTTTTCCTTTTACGGAGAGATATTACATGGGAAAATCAATTTATTTTCAGTTTATTACCATCATTTTTTTTCGTTTAAAGCAGAGAAAAATGTAAAATGAAGCAATTAAGTTATGCATTAGGATCTGCATTAAATGGGGGAGTGGAAAGAGAGAGAGAGAGAGAGAGAGACAGAGAGAGACAGAGAGAGAGAGAGAGAAAGAGAGAGAGACACACAGAGACAGAGAGTTAGAGATATACAGACACACACACACAGACAAGACAGAGAATAAGAGAGAAAAAGGAAGCAATCAGACAATCATTTCACATTTGATCTCTTTATCCATCCATACATCCATCCATCTAGAATCATGCTCTGTGGAAAGGGGGTTTAATGTATTTGCAAAAAAGTACTGCCCGAGGTCGGCCTGCACAGTTCGCACAGGCAGACCTGTGTCGTATTTCTTTGAAAATCAGTCAATTTTCTACATGTCAAAGGATCAGTCTACCTTAAGATTAAGTCGGCTATTACACAAAATTGGCTTCACTGATCCACAATTCTATGGTGAGATTGCTAGGTATATACTACTCAAACTCATCTTCGTAAGCAAAGGATACTAACTCCACTTCGTTCGTTACGTGCTAGTATCCTTGGCTTGCAAATATGACTCACACTTTGATAGGTATCACTTACATATTTCTGTGTGGGTTTATATATTACAAAAAATTTTGCATAAGCTCTTTATCATACTGTAAAATTCTAGATTTGTCCAAGTTAAAAGCATTTGCTGACCAAACACTGTATGCAATGTGCAATATGCTATCTGTCATAGGGTAGAAAACATCGTTGGAAAAGGAGAAAATGCTGGTATCCAGCATTTTCTCCTTTTCCAACAATGTTTTCCCAAAGACTTCTTTCTCAGTGTCTTTAACAGACAGCATCGTGAGGTAAAGACTTAAAGATCCATTTCCACAATTCATTTTATTGCTAATGTGGCAATGTAACATATTGCAACAGCCATACATGATACATGCAACATACGAGTATAGATTTAGGATGAATCTTTTAGGGTGTTCCATAGCAAATTCTGAGAAGTATATAGTGCTTCACAGGGATGCATGAAATCTCTCTTTGCATTTGCAGTCTTGTCGCGCTAATTTTTATTTAAACGCTGAATTTTATAGCGATATCAAGCGGCTACACCATGCAAAATAACATCGCAGTATCTTCTCCCAGTCAGATCATCTGCAGACGACTTTTTCATTTTGAATCAGACAATTTGCGATAGACAAAAACACTGCGAAAAAAAGAGTACTTTATATTCGCCTCAATCTTATCGCATAGTTTCATACATTAACTTTTCACCAAAATCGTATTAAACTTCAGACTTGGCCAAATTGAAAGAACCTGCAGGCGACAAATTCAGTGTTACCTAATAAATGATTATCATTTTGTGTATGGGTGTGGGTGTGGGTGTGAGGGGGGTGGGGTGAAAAGAAAATGGCGGTTGTCAGCATTTCCTCCTTTTCCCATCATGTTTTCAGTGTTTTCTTCTTCGGGGTTGTGAAATAAGGAACTTTTTTGGAAATAAGCATAGGTTTAAACCTTAGCATGGTAGTCGTCTTCATGTTACAAATGACACGTATCAAAGTCTTTTGCTGATTTACTCATTACCAAACGACAATATCTTAGGATGGTCCAAATCGAAAGCATTTGCAGAAGACAAAATAAAGATAACTCAAAGATCGAAATTTGCTGTGTGAAGGGTAGAAAACATTGTGGGAAAAGGAGAAAATGCTGGTTACCAGCATTTTCTCCTTTTCCCACGATGTTTTCTAAAAGGCTTCTTTCTCAGGGTCGTCAAAAGTAGGGATTGTGTGATATTAGGTTAACTATTCATGCTTTGTGATGACTAATGCAAAAACCAGACAAGATCCATCAACTCTTAGTTGGGCGAATCATTTAATTGCCCCTTTTTACACCCTTTTCTAAATAACCTAAATAACCCCGAGTGTCAACGACAACAAGGAAAAGATCTGATGGAAAACATTGTAGAAAAAGAATAAAATACAGGTAACCAACATTTTTCTCCTTTTCCTGCATTTTTACAACCAAAACATTGCAAAGGGGAAATGCTGGTAAACACACATTTTGTCCTTTGAGCAAACTTTATCGGTTGTCTACTAATGCTTTTTACTTGGACAAGTCTAAAATTCTATGGTTTGGTAAAAAGGTAAACCCATAATACTATACGAAAAATTTAAAACCTGTCCGAAATGAAAGCATTTGCAAATTACAAATTAAACTCGTGGTAAAATGAATGGAAGTGTCTTTGAAAAAGATGAAGAAAACTTTGTGAGAAAAGAAGAAAACGAAGGTTAGGAGCATTTTCTCCTTTTCTCTCGAAGCTTTCACAACTTTTCTCGATCGTGGCCCTTTAAACTTTAACTCAGTATTAAAAAAGTACTTAACCCTTTACCCCATAAGGCATTTCTATGGTATCTCTAATTGACCTTAAATAACGGCAAGGATGAAGCCGTTTTTTATGGGTATATGACACCTTTTGATAGCATAGAAAACATTGTGGCAAAAGGTGAAATTGCTCGTCACGAGCAATTTCACCTTTTGCCACAATGTTTTCTAAGGCTCCTACAAGCAATAAGTAGAAATGATTATCTATGGAGTAAAGGGTTAAAGCATTGTTCTTCAGGGTAAAGGCTTATCTTTTTCCCGGGATATGTAACAATGAAGCGTACATTGTAAATCCAAGATCAGACTGCACGTTTTGTGTAGGATAAACTTGACCTACACAATCCACTTGAACGATTTAAGATGGGTCCCGCTCCTTCCTTCATGGTTTAATTATGTACACTAACGGACCTGGACCAACAGGTTTAGCTGGTATTTTCTAAATTCATCTTCAAAAATATGCATAAATTACTTTTTTTTTACCCCGATCTTTGATTTTCAAGGACCGTTTGTGGATAGAGTAGATAAAGATCAGGCTGTAAATATTGTGTAGTCTGATCTTGAATCTATGTTGTTCAATAAGGAAATATCTTTAACCCATAAATAGCTATAAAATAACAAAGTTTTAGTTTGTACTATCTGCTCGAAAGTTTCCTTCCAATTCCGTAGCAGGATCAGAATATGGGTAAACAGATAGGATAAGCTCATAAATATTTTGAGATGTCATTGACCTAATGTGGCATATTCTGTTGTCGTTCGTGGCTCACTGGTGGATTTATAGAGTTCGTAATTTAGGGGCCCCAGGTTCAACTCTAACTCGAAGCGCTTGCGTTTTCGTGTGAGTCTCCTTTGGCAAGGCACTTCAGAACCCTAGCTGAGTACTGGTAAAACCTAGCACACACATGTACAAGTGAGTTGTCTCCGTGATATAACTGAAACAGTGTTGAAAACGGCATAAAACATCATTCAATCAAAACCTTAATTGGACGAGCTTCAACATCAAAGCACTGACAGTGCTGAAAAATGTGTCTACCTATGCACGGTTTTATATATTCTCAAACAGGCTTTCACCTGCAACATTTGTCGGATGTAAGAATTATCATAACTTAACCCAAACCACGACTCTTACGCGAATTCAGATGAACTATTCGGAAAAGATTTGGGGAAAGGAGCCATAGCTTCTACATTTAACAATCAATGGCTTCTTTTTCCACTTTGTTTTTAATACAGTCAAAAATGTTTTTTTTTTTCAAATCTTTGATCTGTTTGTGATTAGGTCAACTCACAGTGATGGATATTGCAGATTGTTTTTATATCTACGCTTTTGACAAATTTCAGTGATTTAACCATTTCCCCAAACACTCCCTGGTTTTCACGGCCCTGAAAAAGAAGCCTTTTAAAAACATTGTCGGAAATGAAGAAAATGCTGGTAACCAGCATTTTCTCGTTTTCTCACAATGTTTTCTACCCTCCTGGAAAGAAATTTCAATTTTCGAGATACATCTATTTTGTCGTCTGCAAGTGCTTTCAACTTGGCCAAGTCTAAAATTTTGTAATTTGGTATAGGGTTAAGCCCTTTCTTATACACTTCTTATTTCTAAACTTCCTCGCTTGCAGACTAGTGCTCTACAGGGCCTGGTCCAAGTACCCTGTCACTTCATCAGCAACAGCAGAAAGAATCGAAACAAAAAAAATCCCTGGGTTGCAAATGAAACACATCTATCAGCCGGAGGACTCCTTGATATTATTAAAGAGTTTTCATAGAGACCAGGGACAAAAATAGGCGTTTGAGCAAAAATTTAAAACATTTTGTTAGCATTTTTTTAACTCTTTGCAAGACGGCAATCTTAAGACGACCATATTTAAAGCACTTGCAGATGACAAACCAGACAATCTAATAAATGTTGATCTTTTTATAAAACCTGCAAAATTGTGAGGTACTTATCTGAGCAGTCGGAGAAACCGACTCCCATCATTCCGGACGATTGACTAACCGACCCAAAAGCCAGCCTAATTAGCATTTGTCTCATCGGGTGCCTACGAAACTTGCTTTTCGAGTTATCTGCACAATATTTTTTTCCCCCAGAAAGACGTGTATGTTAAACAGGGTGGGTAATAAAAGTCTGCTTTATTTATCATTTATAACATTAGAAATTAACATATTTGTCTGACGTTGACTATACTGTCATTCACGAAAATCAACCCACTTAAACATACCTGGTTCAGGTAGAAAAAGCTCTTGAGCAAGAACGGTTCGGTTATGCAAGTATAGTTTGTTCTAAAAGTCAACACCTGTGGGCTGTTACTGAGGCAAGACTTGCAGCAAAGACTTGTGATAGAATTACCATTCAGTTGTGCATTGAAGTAAGTTTGTTTTTCTTCTTTATAATTTTGTATGTGATAAATGCATTTTCTGTTACATTTTCTAGCACAAACGTAAAATTCTAGCCCAAAGGATTAAACTTTTTAATCACCAAAAGTGTCACGAGACGCTCTACGGCTCTATAATCTTAGCAGAAGCCGAATTCATGACCGATTCTACATTACATTCTAACCTTTATTCTTACGAGTTTTCAAATTCTGTGTAGAAACCAACGGCTTGGAGGGAATGCTGTGCGAAGTACTGGAAACAAAATCCGGAAATATATGGATCGCCTACATCAGCGCGCTCGAAGTTGCGATAGCTCTGAAATGATATCGAAAACAGCATTGACAAGAGCGAACAAACAAATTGACTAAAATACAACTATTCAACATATCGTCGGTTTACTTCCAAAACCTCGTAATTACAGCTGGTTACAAGCTGTAGTTACGAGGTTTTGGAAGTAAACCGACGATATGTGAGGACTTAGTGTCTCCACACCCGATTCTGTATTTACGAATCATCACTAACTTGTAATGTTAAACAGCAGCACAGTTGCAAAAGCTGCCTTCCTTCGCAATTTATGGTTAGTGGATGCGGGCCCTAGTTTCACTGGCCTTTATATGGCTTGCAACACACGAAAAGGGCATTCGGACATTTGCGTAAAGTGTCGTCTCGGATCAGCCTGCGCAGTCCGTGCAGTCTAATCCGGAACGGCACCTTACGACTACATTAGATATTTTGTGCATCAGTATATTTGCGAAAAACAAGAAAATTTCATAGAAACAGAAAGTGTCCTTTCGGATTAGCCTGCGCGGACAGCGTAGCCTGATCCGACACGACACTTTACGCAAAAACAGAAAATTAAATAAAAAACGGAAAGTGTCGTTCCGGAATAGCCTGCGCAGGCTGATCCGAGACGACACTTTACGCAAATGTACGAATGCCCCTTTTCGCGTGTTGCAAACCAATTACGAGTATTATTATATGGGTCATTATAGATCACGGAACAGTTATATGGCTGCAACAGGCGAAAAAGGGCTTTCGGACATTTACGTAAAGTGTCGTCTCGGATCAGCCTGCGCAGGCTAATCCGGAACGACACTTTCCGTTTTTTTATTCAATTTTCTGTTTTTCGCAAGTATTCTGTAGCACAAAATCTAATGTAGTCGTAAAGTTCCGTCTCGGATCAGTCTGTGCGGACTGCGCAGGCTGATCCGAGACGACACTTTACGAAAATGTCAGACTGCCCCCTTTTCGCGTGTTTCAGACCATATTATGATTGCGTTAAGTCAGTAGACATTTTTTTGTCTGCAGAAAAATCATTGTAGACGACTTGCATTAAATTTAATGGTTGTCTGAACGTTCAGGCTTGTCTGTATCCAGGCTACATAACCCTTTACTTCATAGATACTCATTTCTACACATTGCTTGTAGGAGCCTTTAGAAAACATAGTGGCAAAAGATGAAATTGCTCGTGACGAGCAATTTCATCTTTTGCCACAATGTTTTCTAGGCTATCAAAAGGTGTCATTGACACATAAGAAACTGCTTCATCCTTGCTGTTATTTAGGGTCAATTATAGATAACCATAGAAATGCCTTATGGGGTAAAGGGATAGCTGATAAAGAGCCAAATATATAAAATCAGCCACTATCGACCGCTAGAAATACAATCTCCTAGGTTTGAAAGAGATCATTTAATAAGCTTGGCTATATAAATGGACAGTAAAGATCCAAGATCAGACAGCAACTCCAGTGCTGTCTGATCTCGATGTCTGCTGTTCGCAAAATACCACGTTTTCGCTTATGGCACACGAAAGAGTTCAGTTCTTTGACCTGTACGATGCTGGAATTGACAGGTAACTTCGCATGAACTTTTTCGTATCGGAGCAGGAAGGCCACTTGTTTCTGTAAATGAGCCGTGGTCTGTGAAAAAGAGGCTTAACTCTTTGCCTCACGATCCCGATTTTTGAACGACCCAGAAAAAGAGGCCTTCAGAAAACATTGTGGAAAAAGGAGAAAATGCTGGTAAGGTGCATTTTCTGCTTTCCCCACAATGTTTTCTTCTCTTCCCAAAACAAATTTCATATTTTCAGCCACTTTTATTTTCTCGACTGCAAATGCTTTTAATTTCGACCAGTCTAAAATTTTGTCGTTTGGTAAAGAGTTAATCTATCTGCCGGTGAAAAAGTATCAATTTATGTCAGCCCGCGCAGTACGCACAGGCTGACATCAGTCTTAACATTTTGCCTTTGTTAAAAGTTTCCGCGTGCCTAATGACCATTCTAACTCATATTTAACTCATTACCAAAACGACAAAATTGTTTGGCTTGTCCTAATCGTAAGCATTTGCAGACGACAAAATATAAGTGAATGAAAATTTGAAATTTGTTTTGTGAAGGGTAGAAAACATTGTGAGAAAAAGGAGAAAATGCTGGTAACCAGCATTTTCTCCTTTTCCCACAATGTTTTCTAAAGGCTCTTTTCTCAGGGCCTTCAAAAGTAGGGATTGTGTAGTAATGGGTTAAGTCAACTTTTCAACATAAAATGGGTTTTATAGGCCCATGATTCTGTGATGATTTGCTGACTGTACTGTATCACTGTGATGCATCTGAAACCCCTTTTTATCAGAGTAAGGCTCATATTGTTTTCTTGTGCGTTTGACATCGCAATTGAAAATGTCGCGTCCATATGTCCATATTTCCTATGCATGTTTACAGACAATATTGTAACGTATGGCCTGAAACACGCAAAAAGGGACATTCGGACATTTGCGTGAAGTGTCGATTCAGCCTGCGCGGTCCACGCAGGCTTATCCGAGACGGCACTTTACGTCTGCATCAGATTTTGACCTAAAGTAGGCTTGGGTGAAATGGTAAATCACACAGGATCGGAATGTGTCGTCTTGGATCAGCCTGCGCAGATTGCGCAGGCTGATCCCAGACAACAGTTTAGGCAAATCTCCGAATGTCTTTTTTCGCATCTTGCAGCCCATAAAAAACAGCCGTTTTCCTTTTTACCCTAATCACTATATTGTAGACGTATTATTTAGAAAACATTTTGCAGGCTACAAATTGAAAGTTAAATAATGAATCTGTCTTCAGATGGTTGAAATCTTTATATAGGAAATTGAGAAAATAGTGCTTATCTATTTCAACGGTGTCTTCAACGGCCACTTTTCACAAGGTAGTAAAATCATGACTTGTCTAAATAACGTGTTACGGTTTAAGAAATAGGAACGTTGGTGTCAACAGCTTTGAAAGCGAAATGCCATTGACCCTGGCCACTATGCTTTTGACTTAAACGGAGATTCTAGACTAACTGTTTACACATACTCTCGTGTTTTAAGGTCCCTGAATGAGAGAGCCTTTTAAGACTTAAATTGCTGGTAACCATACGCATTTAAGAAAGACCATTATCTCATGCTTTATAGTAGGTTATTAAAAAATATAGGAGAACTATATTTTCGATATTTCATGCTTACTGCCAATGAAAATAACGATTTATATTTTCTAACGCATCAATTGAAGCCTTACAGCCAGATGGAAATATGACGTCATTTACCTTACATTTATCACGCTTGACGTAATATTGTAATTTATTTCATGCTTTCCGGTGGGATATCGAGAAATAGCAGTGAAAATATTTTTCGATCTTACACCAGTGAAAATACCGATTTTCACGTTCTTGTTGCCTAGGTAAATTGCGCGTGCCTAACAACCAGATGGGAAATATGACGTCATATACCTTACATTTCTCGCGCTTGACGTCACGTTGCTATGCGGGAGGGGTACGCCACGGGGAATGAGGGAAAAAAATTGTACTGAATTTTGATAAAGCTCCTCCCAGAAAGGGTTAAAAGCATAAAATAAATAGAATATTTGTTTTTTTCGGTGTAAGATCGAAATTTATTTCATCTCGTGAACACCATCGGTAATATTTTCACTCGTGGCTGCGCCACTCGTGAAAATATTACCGATGGTGTCCACTCGATGAAATAAATTTCGATCTTACACCGAAAAAAACAAATATCCTCTATGTGTTTCTAGACGGAGGGGGTAAGCCACGCAGAATTACCGAAAAAAGAAAAACTGTACTGGCTTTTTGATTAACCATTTACCAAACAATCCCTGGTTTTTACGACCCTGTGAAAGATGCCTTTTGAAAACATTGTGGGAAAGGGAGAAAATGCTGGTAACCAGCATTTTCTCCTTTTCCCACAATGTTTTCTACCCTTCACAAAACAAATTTTAAATTTTCAGTCGCTTTTATTTTGTCATCTGCAAATGCTTTCGACTTGGACAAGCCCAAAATAGTGTTGTTTGGTAATGAGTTAAGTTCCACCCCCTCCCGAAAGAATTAAAAGCATGTACATGTAGTAATTAAAATATTTTGTTTGTTTTTTCATCGACCGAGGTTGGTCTGCAAGACATGCACCTACACAGGCTGGCAAGGGTCGATAATTGCAGATGCATTAAGCCCCATTTTCAAGTTCGACTACAAAATACGAGGTATAAATAAGTATATGCTAATTGATTTTTCCCAAAGAATCCAAGAACAGTCCACACAAAGGTTTCCCTGCACAATTACTTTTACTTCTTGCAGCTGCATTAAGCCCCCGTTTTTCAGTCCGTTTACAAGACCCCAAGTATAAATAAGTCAATGCTAATTGATTTTTCCCATAAAATCCAAGAACAGTTCACACACAGGCTTCGTTTAATTTATCTGTACTCATTTTTTTTCTTCTCCTTTTTTTTCTCTCTTATGTAAGCGTTTCAAACTCTAATAAGTTTATATAATTAACCGGTCTGTCCTTAAAGATGAATACCTTCCTAAATTTGCCCTAAATACCACACAATCCAAAGTTTCAATAACCCTGAGACATTGGCCTTTTGAAAACAGTGTGGGAAAAGGAGAAAATGCTGTTTACCAGCATTTTCTCCTTTTACCACAATGTTTTCTACCCTGCCAAAGAAAAATTTAAATTTTAGAGTCATTTTCGTTTTGCCGTTTGTCAGTGCTTTCAATTTAAACCGGTCTAAAATTTTGACGTCTGGTTAAGAGTCAAGTAAGATACATTAAATGAAAAAAAAGAAAATAGATAAAACGCTCGATATTATAATGTTCTCCTTGAAACATAAATAGCAACAAGTTAAAAACCATTCACTGCGCGAATGAAGATTAGAGATATTGGCTTAGCCATTTCCACCGACACCGACTGTTTTTGCAAGGCACCAATTGTGAGGTCAACAGAGAAGAGAATTTTTTGCCCATTCTCTTCATAAATCTGTTGTTGACCAAAGAAAAATACAATGATACCACCTGTACATTTGTCATATGAGACTTCCTCTGTGAAAAGGTGGCTTAACCCTTTCCCAAACGATCCCCGGTCTGGAATAGTAGCCTTTTGAAAACATTGTGGAAAAAAGAGAAAATGCTGGTAACCAGCATTTTCTCCTTTTCCCACAATGTTTTCTACCCTATCACGGACAGAAATCATCTTTTCAGCTAGAGTTGAATTGTCGTCTGCAAATGCTTTCAATTTGGTCTAGTCCAAAAGTTTGTCGTTTAGGAAAGGGTTAATGCATTCGCGAATGCTATCGACTTAGGTTAGCCTTCACAATGCGCTCAGGCTACCCTCAGCCGAGAGTTCTCGCTATTGGCCAATTTTCTGTGTGTGTCAAAGGACTTGTCTACCTCATGTTAAAGCCAGTTTTCAAAAAAAGTGGATATTAAGAATTCACTATTATGTGACGACTAGCTTATTATAATAATGCATCACAAAGATCCATCAAGCTCCTTTTTGCCAGAGCAAGGGTCATATCTATAGAGACCTAATTCAGAATTCTAATTAGTCTGAGGGATATGTTTTTTTACTATGCTTTTCCCAAACGACAAATTCCAGACTCTTCTAAACTCAAAGCTTCAACAGACAATTTCGATGCTGACACAAATGGGCTGAGATTATTTGCTGCAGTACTAAAAGCATTGTGGAAAATTGAGCAAACTGGTAACAGATTTTTTTTTTCATTTCCTACAATGTTTTCAAAACATGTCTTCCTCAGGGTCTTAAAAACAACATGACAAAGGGTTACCTACATACAATGAACTATTTAAACTGGCGAAAAGACCAACAGTATTGCAATTCTAAGATGGCTTCAGTCGATTTTTTATCATAAATAACGGGCTCTCTGGATCTAGGATATGCATCTGTGTCAACCTGTTATTCCTCGTTTCATTCCTAGACTAGATCTGCATCTGTGTCAACCAGTTATTCTTAGTTTCATTCCTAGACCTATTTTGAATTTGGAAAGTATGACAACTTCTGATTGTCTAAACCAAATGGTATGCAAAATTCTGCTTGGTACAATACAATACGATGATGCTTTAAATCTCTTGTCTTTGCTAGGGTGCTGCTCCTATATTTTGACGAAGAATTTTATCCAAAAATCATTCTGGTTCATTTGTGTTGTCTGCGCATGTCATAATCTTCGAAGATTCTACCTGTCTGCTTTGACGCATCACCGATCTCATAAGCTAGGCAAAAGTAGGGCTTACACCGAAGCTATTACCCAAGTCTGTAGGGACTGTTTTAATAAAGGGCCGGTGCATAGGTTACATGCTACCTGATCACAGCTGAATGGATCGTTCTTGGTAGCGTTTTATTGAGTAAATGTTTTAGTTCGAAATTTACAATAACGGTTGTCGCGTAGAAAAGTAGTCCAGTTCTGTACCAAGAATGCCAAAGTTAGCTAGATGTGTATTTGTAGAATGCCATCTAGCAGGGGATGGCTTCATTTGTATGTTTTTTTTTTCGATTTGACCCACCTCACGACTGAGTATAGCTTTTCTTTACTTTGTCATCTGTGCGTGAAGTTTATTGGTTCTATACTACACCAGGGGAGAAAATTCGCACGCAAAAAGTGTACCGAATGAATGTGTGCCTAAATTAATTTAACAGAATTTTCTAGATTTCCTCCTTTTTAGGACTATTTTATGGCTTGATTGATAAACGTCTCACGTAATTCATTCTTTTTTATCATTGATATGCGGTGAACAGAAAATTGGGTCTGTCTCTTACACTTCGTGAACTTGAAAAATGCGGTTCGGCTAGGACAAAGGTACATCTTCCCAATACAGGAAGAACCTGTTGATGTAGTTAGTGGTGTAAAAAACATAATGCAAATCTTCCGACAAAGCTTGGGTTTTCCTGTTGCTGTTGTTGTAAAGAATGACCAGAAATAAAGTAAGAGGAAAAGAGAGAAAAAATAAAGAAACTGCATTTAAAATTCACGAGACAGTTTTCTGTCATAAAATGATCCCAGTACGATCAAGACCTACAGGTATTCCCCTGAAACACATATCTATGCATATCAATACGCGTCTCTAGTTCTGTGATAGATAGTTGTGACTGGTTTACGCATCAGACATTTGAACAATTTTCCATTTGCCTGTATCCCCTCAAAGTTCAAACTCAGGTCTTGGTCCAATTTGTGTTGAAAGAGTTCTGTGCGGCATAATTGTCTGCAATCTGAAAGCACTGGGTGCGGTCTTGACTAAAGGCAGTTTTCCCCCTTTTTTTCATCAAAGAGCCCACTTGCAAAATACCTCAGAATTCAGAGACTTTGGCCTGTATTGATGAAACACAGGGCATACATGAATGACCAAGGTTTTGCCTTGGTACGACTGAAATGATAATGAAAGCGAAGTGCGGCACCATTCATTGGATTTTTCTGTCCGTGTATGTCGCAGTGCGAACACTCATTAGGTATCTAGGAAACAATAATTGAGAATGATTATCATAGATTGTAGAACTTGTCACACAATTAATGTAAATAAGTTTAAGGTACTAGACCAGTAACACTTCCAGTGTAAGATACAATCCTTTTGCACATTTTTAACCGACAAGAAATTCCTTTGATGTCTATCTTCAAATAATTTGTTGATAATTTTGTTAGTTTTCAGAAAGGGATGGTAATTATTATCTCCCTTTGTATTGAGAATATAGTGTTTTTTCATTTATAAATGATAATTTTAGGAAGGAAAACTGGAAAAAGTGATTCGGTTAAAGTAGTACAATAATACTAATTTTTGACCATAGCAAATTTTGTAGGATAATGTCATAGTGGAAATAGCTGTTATATGTTACGGGTCCACTACCTTAAAGGAAGATTTTGCTTTACATTAATCATGTTAAAATTCACATAAAATGATTGAACGCCTTTAGGTTTAAAAATGTTCAGCATGTAAAAAATGATTCTGGCTATTCCATTAGAATACTTAGTCACTGATTTATCTAGTAAGCAAAACAAGAACACACATGAATTAGAAGTTAAAGAGAAAAGAAATAACTGGATGTCAGAACTGCAGCACGTTATTTGTCAGGGACCAGCCTGGTACCTTTATGAAAGGCATTCACGTTTTCAGTATCTTTATCGTATTTTTTTCAGAGAAGTTAAATGTGCTATCTTCTGACCTTCCTTTTGTTACTGTTAACACGTGACTAAAAATATATTTGTGATCGGTAAAGAATGAAGACATATTAATCTTATAAGCCTCTGCCAATTTGCGGGCAAATTTTTGCCTTTGATCTTTTTTCAAAGATATTTCTTGTTCACTCTATGCCCGTGTATTCAAACTAGCATTAGGCCACAATGCAGCCTTCCAATTTCACTTCAGCCATGTGTATTCCTCTGAGAAATACAATGGTTGTCTTTCTGTGAAAAGTAAAGATTATTTTGGGCTTCTCAGATGAAATTGGTCGAGATCACAATTGACAATGCTTGATGTGATGTCTCGTTGCTGGTCTTTTTCTAAATGTGTTTTTCTTATTTGTCTTATTGTTTTCGTATATTTACGTTTGGCCTGCAACACGTAAAAAGAGGCATTTGGACATTTGCGTAAAGTGTCGTTCCGGATCAGCATGCGCAGTATTTGCAGACTAATCCAAAACGATACTTTCCTTTTTTCCGTAATCTTCTGTTTTGCGCAAGTCTACTGAAGCAAAAAATGTTATTTATTCGTAAAGTGCCGTCTCGGATTAGCCTACATGGACTGCACAGGCTGATCCGAGACGACACTTTACGCAATTGTCCAAATGCCCCTTTGCGCATGCTGCAAGTACAAGTAAATCAACGTTTATGGCGTCTATGCGTCTGATACAGCTTGTAAAAGGCTTCAGTCCATAAATTGTGTTAGAGCAAACGATTTGATCGGATTAGAAAATTTAACTTTTATTCCGGCTGTACAAGGTGATAGTTTAAATTAATATTTTCAAAGGCTGACCCAGAAGACAATCGTCAATATATTTACTGTTAAATGAAAAAAGGAAGTGTTTGACACTTAAGTTATCAGTTGATCTATGAAGAAGTATAAGGTGTTCAACACCTTCATTTGTTGGCTAAAGATAATTGATGGACTGGCGTGTTTTACCCAACTAGTTACTTCATTTTAGGCCTGACTACAACATCTCAGTTAGTTTGAAAATAATTATTTTATTCAATGTGATAATTAAAAACGTGTAAATATTTTGAAAAATCCAAGTTGTGCGAATGGGTTTGGAACGAGAGCTGAAAACTTAAAAAGTTGCCCTCTTATTAATAAATAAACACTTTTCCGGGTTTTCGCTAGAATGCCAGTCTATGGAAACTCTAACGAGAAAGCCAATCCAATTATTGAAGATCGAACCTAGGACTTGTCATAGCTCGTGCATTATTTAATAACAGTCTGCTTTTCAATATTATTGATGTCATGTCTCGTAATTTCATTTGGAAATGATCTGGGTATGGACGTATGATTTTGGCAACAATTCTCTATTTATATATGACATTTTTGAAGCAGTTGAAGTAGAGATATACAGTAGTAATTTCCTTACTTCTGTACCTGTCACAATATTTTTGTTCGTACTTTCAACAAAACAACAACATGGAAAAACAGCGACAACACCATCATTTAGATATAGTATGTGGTATGCTCATGAAATCTGTAAAATGTTTTGTCGATAAAGAGAATTAGCGAATTAACCCATTACCACACAATCAGGGCTACTTTTGATGCCCCTGAGAAAGAAGCCTTTAGAAAACATGATGGGAAAAGGAGAAAATGCTGGTAACCAGCATTTTCTCCTTTTCCCAATATGTTTTCTACCTTCACAAATTTCAAACTTTCAGTCACTTTTATTTTGTCGCCTGCAAATGCTTTCGATTTGGACAAGCCTAAAATATTGTCGTTTGGTAATGAGTTAAACATGGAGATTTTTTTCTCTTGCAATCTGCATAATCTGATGTCCGACATACGTGTAAATATAGAGATTGTATGTGATAAATCATGATACAGAATAACATAGAATCAGACATGAAAATGTCGGATGCTGGCTGAAGAACGAAGTGGTTTAGGTAATCCATGAAAACTAGGACTTGATCTTCATGGTAAGCAAACAAATACTGAACAAAACTAGTGTTGAAAATAAATCATTAGGTGTCAGACCTCGGAACTAAAGCACGTTTATTTTGTGAGATACCATGTCTAGAATTTCTATGAGTGCCATTTACTTCTTCAGGGTTTTCATTTGTCATGCTTTTTCTCCCCATTACATTCAGGCGAAGATTGGATCACAATGCGCCCTTCAATTAGACTGCAGCCGTGTGTATTCTAGTGGGAATTAGCCTGTTTGTCTTTTTGTCAAAGTAAATATTATTGATATTTTTGTGGATAAAGCTATGCCAAGATCACCAAGACAATTTCTATGTTCGTTGACCTCTTTGTTATTAGTAGTTTTACTCTTTACATGAACCGTGCTCTAGCAAAAAAGGGGGTTCAAACATCTCCATGATTCACTGTAACAAGCCAAAGTAATCACAATGTTGTGGATCCATGAAATCGATTTTTTCTAACAACCAACTTAATCATGAGGTACAGTAGTCCTTTGACATGCAGAAAAGTCTATTAGAAGCAGAAAGTTTTGACCCAGGTCAGCCTCTGCGAACTTGCAGTTGCGTTAAACCCCCTTTTTACGAATCATGGCTCGTATAATTTTCTTTCTTGATTAACCCCTTACCTCACAATTTTTATTTTTGACGACCCTGAGAAAGAAGCCTGTAGAAAACATGGTGGGAAAAGGAGAGAATGCTGATAAACAGCATTTTCTCCTTTTTCTGCCATGTTTTCTACCTTTCACAAAACAAATTTCAAATTTCCAGTCACTTATACTTTGTCGACTGCAGATGCTTTCAATTTGGACAAACCTAAAATTTTGCCATTTGGTAATGAGCTAACCTCGCTGAGAAGAAAAACAATAAAAATGCTGAATATACGTAAATTCCTTTCATAAAGATACCAGACTGGTCCTTTACAAATAACGTGCCACAATTCTTCAATTATTTCTTTTCTCTTTCAGTCCTGTTCCATATGTGTTCTTGTTTTACTGACTAGATAAATAAGTGACTGACGCAATTTCTGATTGGCTAAACCAAATCATATTACTTTCTTAATCTCGAAAAGAATTCAAAATGCAACCAAACATGGTGTGTCAATACAGGCCAAGATGGAGTCATAAAGTTTTTTTTGTGTGTAGAAACAAGGGTAACAACCTACGTCACAGGAAGGGATATCGGACCTGCGCATTTTCGTAACATATTGAAAAGTACGTACGATGTGAAGATAGAATGAGGCTAGCTTGGGTGGATACAAACGGACTACAAAGACTCTCATGTATTTATCAAAGACAGTAGATGAATACATTTAATATTCTAATGTTTTAGACAGGAAGCAGATGTCTATATGCACAAACACTTTGACCAAATATCAAAAAGTGATTGGGTTTTAATAATTGGTCGAAGTATATTCCATTATTATAAGTAGTTAACATAAGCTTTGACAAAAAACAAATTCCCTAGGCATTGTACACTTTGGAGGTCTAAAGACTTTTTCAGATCATTCAAAGGAACGATTACAAAAAAACCCAGTCTTACCAAACACGCACACTGACTTTGTAACAAGGGTCCGATATCACTACCTGTGACGTCACACTGACGTACGTTGTGAGGGGTGAGAAAATAAGAAAATTGCAGCGAAAATTGTGACAAATTTGTAGGAGACTGCTTAGCCGAAAACCAAAACAGTTCTGCTATTATATGGTGTGCAACACGCGAAAAGGGGCATTCGGACATTTGCGTAAAGTGCCGTCTCGGATCAGCCTGCGCAGTCCGCGCAGGCTAATCCGAGACGGCACTTTACGTTTCATGGTATTTTCTGTTTTGCACAAGTCCACTGTAGCACAAAATCTGATGCAGTCGTAAAATGCAGTCTCGGATTAGCCTGCGCGGACTGCGTAGGCTAATCCGAGACGACTTTTTACGCAAATGTCCAAATATCCCTTTTCGCGGGTTGCAGGCCAATTATATCGAGCCATGTTCTGCCAAAAGGGGACTTATTGCATCTCCCCGATCTACGGTACCAAGCAAACCATCACATACTAACGGATACAAAACAGCCACTTTTTTTATCAATCGACTTAGTCATGAGGTGTACTAGTCCTTCAACATACGGAAAATTCGCCAGTAGCGAAAAGTTTCGGCCAAGGTCAGCCTGAAGCCCCCTTTTCACAGAGCATGACTCATAAATTTATGGATACGACGCCTGTCTATTACGTAAATAAGTAAGGACAAATTGGGAAACAAAACTGACATAGACTAAAACAATAAATGTTTGGCAGACCTCGGTTTTATGATAAGCTATTTTGCAGGCGACCAGTCTGTAATTTCTTCAGGGATTTTCCTTGTCGTGCTTTCTGTCCCTCGCATATTTAAGTGAATATTGAATCATAATGCACCTTTTAAATAGCAAATAGCCATGTGTATTCTAATGGGAAATGACTTTAATCCGGATATTTTTACATGCAAATGATGCTCAGGAAGCCAATTCTCAGTGTGGGAACATCAAAGATGCACTTCTGCTTGCTTTTTTTTTTCTTATTATCACCAGCTTTTTCCTTGCGAAACCTGCAATAGAATTTCTTTTAGAAGTCTGATCCTGTAAAACCTGTAAAATTTCTCAAGAATTTCTACGGGAGGTTTGGAGTTGATTAGTATGTAAATGTCAAATGATTTAAAAATTCCGATTGCCATGATGAACTTGTACACATAACTATTTCACAAAATCAACATAATGATTAATGATCAAAGCACTTTTACCATCACAGCCACCACTACAACCACCACTACCACTGTTATTACTACTACTGCTGCTGATGAAACAAGAAAATCAGTTAAATCATTGTTCAATTTCAAAAGGTTTCAACAAAATGCACAGACTCAGAATTTAAAAAAAAAACAAACAAGGAAAAGAAATAATTTGTCTATTACAGTTGGTGGTCTTTTAATGAAGGTTCATCTTTCTGAATTTAAAGGGTAAGGGTGTTCTTTTATATGAGATTTCTGGTTCAAAGGCAAAGATTTATCTTTATCATTGCCCGCTTTACTTCGATTTACCTTCTGAAGTAATATGTCTTATCACATGTACAGGAGACAATAGTTGTGTGCCACTTTCAACATTAATTCAGTTACTAGTACTTTTGACGACAGCTTACCTTGGTTTATGTTTTCTGGGTTTCACAAGTGTATGTCTGCCTCTCAAAGAATGCTTCTACGCAAAGATCTTTGCCTCCGGTGAAGTTCCATATCAGGCCATCTGTTAGCAAGTGTATCCAAACAAGTTATAACTAGATCAAAATGCGACAAAAGGCATTTCATAAAAAAAAAATCCCTTGTGTATCGCCATCTGTTAACAAGAGTACCGAAACAAATTATCACTAGATCACTAGATCAAAATGCCACAACAAGCATATCATTAAAAAAAAATCCCTTGTCTTTTTTTAACATGTACATGAAATGATAAATTCAGGATGATAATTTCTGATCAGCTGAGACATACAGAAATTACTCATTTTCATGCATGTATGAATTTGTTCTTCATGTTTCCTTCCAATGTTTAACGTCAATTATTCATTGTACATGTATTTGTTTCGTTTATTCTTTAAATGAACACTATAAAAAGGTAAGGTGGTAGAAATATAATAGATAGAAGAATGCAGGTTTAAACGCTTTTTTTTCTTCCTTTTTTGTTAGCTGACCCAAATCGATGGTCGAGACTAAATCAGCCATGCTCTGTCAAAAGGGTCTCAATGCATCTGCGAAAAGTATCGACCCAGGTGAGCCTGCGCAGTCCGCGCAGGCTGACCTGGGTCGATACTTTTCGCTAATGGTCAATTATCTGTATGTCCAAGGGCCAGTCTCTTTTATCATAACTTTGTTAAAAAAGTGCCTATTTTGGATTCATAATTATGTGATGCCTTGATTGATATAACCTATGTCTTAAACCCCCCTCTTGTCAGAGCATGGCTCAAATATAAAGTAACTATAATTAAAAAATCTAGAATGAAGCAAGAAAAAGGTGTTGGATGTTAACTGAGGAACAAACTGATTTAGGTAGTCCATGAAAATAAGGCCTTAACCTTCATGGAAAACAAAGAAATACCAAACAAAAATGATTTTGAAAACAAATCTTCACGTGTCAGAACTCCGACCTGTAGCAAACCATTTTATCAAGACACCTTATTTAGAATTTTCATAAAAGTCATTTGTTTTTCCTTCTAGATTATCATTTGTCATGTTTTCGTTCTCTGTTAGATTCGGGCAAATATTGGATCACAATGCTCCCTTCAATCAGATTGAAGCTGTAAGTATTCTTGTGGAAATAAACCCTTATCATCCTTAACCTTTCCCAAACAAGCCCTGGTTTTTACGTGTCTGCAATATAAGTCTTTTGAAAACACTGTGGGAAAAGGAGAAATTGCTCGTAACGAGCAATTTCTCCTTTTCCCACAGTGTTTTCTACCCTTTTGGAGAACTTTCAGTCATTTTCATCAAGTTTAAAATTGTCGTCTGCAATCTCTTTGAGTTTGGAAGAGTCTAAAATTTGTCGTTTGGTAAAGGGTTAATAGATGAAATAAAAATTTAAAGCCGATAGTAATAAAACAAGTTTTACTCTTTCAAAGTCATTTTTGTTTTCTTTGTTGGGTATACTAAAGCCTTCTTATCGGACATTGTAGAACTAATCAGACTGCACGTTCTGTGCACTGTGCTCTTGTCTACATTATCCGCTAAAGGTCAATGAGTTGCGCTTAGAAGCCTTAGGGGCTATGTTGTTTGTCAAATGAAGATTGTTGAGGATGTTTTAGATGCAGTTACGTGTACATGCTGCACACCAAGATCATTCTCAGTATGAATAAAAAAATAAAATGTTCGTTGAGGAAATTTTTAATTACTCACCATTCTGTTTTATCTGCAGTTTAGTTTTCGTATTTTAGATTCGATCTCATGAGGCCTGCAAAATAGGCCCAGACACTGGAAGCAAGGGTTTAACGAATATTGAAACAAATATTTAGTTACAGAGTATCTGTCAATTACTCTGCAGCCGTATGTATTGCTTTGGGAATTCATTTGTTTGTATTTGTCAAAATACGGATTTTTACGATTTTGCCAGATGATGTCGAGATTTAACTTTATTTTGCCTTACAAGTTTACTCATCTCCTTTAAACGACTTATCGCCTCGTAGTAACGAGACGCGTTAGGAAAATTTTGAGACAGCCGTAGAAATTACTCTTCCGACACAGTTCCAACATTTACGTGTCTTCTTTTTTTTTAAAGTCGTAGTGATTATTGCCATGTAAATCTAATGTAACGACATTTTCAAAGAGATACATTGTAGACTCAAAGGAGTTTATGGGTTAAATACTGACACTGAATGTTTTTTTTTTTTACAGAAATGTAATGCGAAAAGTCCCTTTCCTGTTTTAACGATTCCTAGTATGAATGGAAAGCACTGTGATAACCAGCGTTTACTCTTTTCTCCACTATGCTTTCTACTCCTTTTGAAGACCAGTCGTATTATTTGAGCTGTATAGAATTCATTGTTTGTTAATAAAAACAAAATGCAAAGAAAAGGAAGATTGTGGAATGAAAAAAAAAAAACTATTTGGCCTGCAACACGCAAGAAAGGGCATTCGGACATTTGCGTAAAGTGCCGCCTGGGATATTCCGAGACGGAACATTATATACGAATACGTTATATTTTGTGCTACAGTAGACTTGCCCAAAAAAGAAAATTACATAAAAACGGACACTGCCATTTCGGGTGCTATAGGACATACGATTCTCATTAGCACATTGGTTAGTTGTTGGAATTGTAATCAGTACATCTTAGTTAAAAACCTCGTACAGCTCTTGAACTGGGAAAACCAAGCAAAACCTTGAAGAATCTCCTTGGTATGACTGAAAATGTTGCTGAAAATGGTTTTAAAACAACATTAAAAAAACCAACCGCAAACATCCTCTTTGTAAGGTATAGCAAGGTCAACCTGCACATAGAAGGCCAATGCACTTTATCTTTTCCTTGGAACATCGTATTTAGGCTTCGAGACGTGTGAACGATGGATAATTCAACACTGTCTGCCTTGTTTCCGGTTCAGCAATGCTTTCTTCCTGGTAATTCATTATGTAAGGGGAGCAGATGGAATTACAACGGGGATAAGATGACTGTTAATTACTTGATGTCAGACGGCTATGTCCATAAAATAGACTTTGAATCTCGTAAAACAAGTATTTGTAGGTTGTAATAGTAGAAATATAGTTTATTGCACGTCTTCATAACTACTGTATACTGTGTTACATACTGAAACGCTGAAACACTTTGGCTCCGAGGACAGGAGCAAGGTTTGTAACGTACTGGTTATGATATAGATCGCTACTCATTTCAACGATTAATAGTTGTTGGCCATTGCAACAGGGCGACGGAAGTTGTTTGTCTTTTACTAATGAACATTTATTTTTCAACTTGACACATGTAAATGTAGAGAGAGAGAGAGAGAGAGAGAGAGAGAGAGAGACGTTTCGCACCTACTGAGGAAGTTATAGAAATAGTTTGGTTTGGTGCATATTTCTTCTTTTTGCAAATGATATCCCTTGCCATATGTATGTGACCCATTACGTAAAAAAGGACCATCTGGAAATTATGTACATGTACATCAATTAGATGAAAACAGACCAAAGGTAGTGCAGGTCAGTTTAAGGTGATAATTCAAAAATGATTGTATAACAAGGTGCAATGGCCACGTTTCATACAGGAAATGTCATTGAAAAGAAAAGTGTCAAACCTGGTTTCGCGCAATCTGGCCAGGTTTGACACTTTCCGCAGTTCCCAGAAGGTCCCTTTTTGCGTGATGGGTCACATATTACATTGCCCTGAATTGCCTTTTTTCAGCGTGGATGGATATAATGGCTTTTGAATTACTTTTTGGCATTGATAACAAATGAATAAATAAAAACTTGTGTTTAGTAGCCTAAATATGTAGATATGTTTTTTTTTAAGGTTTGCTGCCAATTTGCTGGCAAATTAATGCGTCCATCACTTTTAGAGATACTCCTGTTTTCCATAATGACCGTCAACTTTTTCATCTTGCAGCAGAGTACGTTTCTATAAACAACAAAGTGTTTGCAGGCGACAATTTTAGATTTGGAGAAAATGCCAGAAAGTTCTCAAACAAGGTAGAAAACACTGTGGGAAAAGGAGAAATTGCTCGTTACGAGCAATTTCTCCTTTTCCCGCAGTGTTTTCAAAAGACTTTTACTGCAGATACGTAAAAACCAGAGCTTGTTTGGCAAAGGGTTAAACACTTTACATCCGAAGTAGTAGCGATTATTTCCCATGTGAATCTAATGTTACATAGCAGCATTTTACATAGCATTTTCCAAGAGATCCATTGTAGACTTAAAGGAGTTTATGGACTAAATACTGCATGTCAATGAGTATTTTTTTTTATAGAAATCTTTTTTGTCTTAAAAAGAACAGACAAAATCATGACAAAGAATAGTCCTGACATACAGAAAATTTATGAAAAGCAGAAGGCTTAGGGCCATGTCAGCCGATACGGACTGCGCAGGCTGACGTGACTCGAAACTTCTTGCAAATGTATTGCATTAAGCCCATTTTTCACAGATCATTTCTCAAGTTGTTGCTACATGTGGGTGGCGTTAGCACATGACAAAATCTAGGTCTTGTCTTACATAAATGTACCTTTCTAGTTATTTTTGTTGCAGAAACCATCAGAGGTTTTCTTTTTGCATTTTTTCCTTAGAAATAATCCTTTTCGTAGACGAGGTGCAAGAGGAAATACCGCATGATTTATGGAAATTCGACCTTTCTTTATTTTTTTAAACCTATTTTGTCATTATGACTTTCCTGTAGTTAATTCTTTTATACAGCTATGAATTATATGGTCTTCTTCTTCTGTTTTCTTCGTCTTTTTCTCCTCTTCCTTCACCATCTCTTTCCTTTCTTCTCGTCCGTATCCTCGTCCTCAAGCTCCCCCTTCTTTTCGTCGTCTTCTTCTTCTTCTTCTTCCTCCTCGTCTTCTTATTTCCTAGCGCTGAATTATAAAGACTAAGTTGTTTTGTTTCATGAAAGAGCAAAACAGTGTGTCCAGTCAATTTACCATTCAATTTATCAAAAAAGGGACAAGTGTATTATACATCACGTAATGTCATGACACTTGACGACCATATCTTATGTAATCTCTTGTTTTTTTTTTTTAATTTCTAGTCAGTTTGGTAATCAAGGACCATTCTAACTAGCTAGCTTCCATTTGTGGATGACATGAAGCGAAGGCCATCCGAGTGGCCTAATTATTAATCCTTCATCACGCATTCCCGAGTTTGAGCGACCCTGATAAAGAAGCTTTTTGAAAACATTGTGGGAAAAGGAGAAAATGCTGGTAACCAGCATTTTCTCCTTTTCCCACAATGTTTTGTACCCTGTCAATTTCCATCAGTAAAGTCAAATTTCAGTTTTAACCTGTAAATGCTTTTAAGTTAGGCCACGTCTACATCGTTGTCGCAAGATAATGAGTTAAATCTTTCAGTGTTGTATGTGAGCTCGACCTCCTTCGGCGGCTGAAAATCAGAAAGATATTTGTCTTATAGGATTGAGTAAATGGTAGATCCAAGATCATACGGCATAATCAGCAAAGTCTGATCTTTATATATGCCTTTCGCAAAAGCCCCTTTTTACACCCCTTTTGACGCCCACAGTGAAGAAAAGTAACAGGTATTGGGTATATATATGTATTACATTTGTATATTTATACATCTATGGCCAGAGACCTATAATATTAATAAAAAGTTTAGTTGAATTGAGTCTGGTAATCCAGAATTTCTGGAATTGACCCTCGAACCCCCTCCTCTCCCCCCCCCCCCCCAAGTGTTAAGTGTTCCACCATGACTTTTTCTGTGATTTGAAGAGGGACACTTTAATTAACCCTTTATCACACAATGTCGACTTTTAACACACATGGAAAAGAAGCTTTTGAAAACATTGTGGGAAAAGGAGAAATAAGCTGGTAACCCGCAGCATTTTCTCCTTTTCCTACAATGTTTTCTACCTAGTGTAAGAAACATTGCACCATTTGAGCCACATTTAAAATTGTCGTCTGCAAATGCTTTCGATTTGGACAAGGCCAAAATTTTGTCGTCTGGTAAAGGGTTAAAAGAATACAATCATTGAACATTGACTTTTTTCTGAACACGTTATTTTAGCTTAACCGGAAAAACTACCACTACATATAAACATGACAACTATTTGTAATAAAAGTGAAATAAATATCTTGAAAATAATCTTGAAAAAGGACTAATGGTTTGTTATAAGTAATATTTTTGTCCCAACGATGTTTTCCAGTGCTGTTAAATGAAATTGCGTTAAAATTTGTAGTTATATAGAAAGGGATACTTTTTCCTGTCTACCATGTAAGAGCAAGTATCAGCATCCCGGCAACTTTTGACTTTTTACCTCACGACAAGAAATTAAAGGTGGATACTTAGAAATTTCACATCACACCAAATCAAAAAATATATATATAACTGAAATTTACATAAAAAAACAATACAATTCATCAATAATTAAGAATCATAAAATTACAATAAATTTTTTTTTTTTTTATGGTATTCCATTAAAAGGCTACGTAGCCTCTTAAGCTATTTTTAGATTTCGCGCCAAAGATAAAAAAATGCATTGTGGGAATGTTAAGTGACTGGCACGTGATTAATGACGCTTAAATTCCATTACATAACGCACATGTAATTATTTTTCACAATATCTTCTTCGGATGCTATGTTTGAAGCTTCGTCTGTGTATTTCCAGTATGAAAATGAGCGAGTTTTTCATGTAAAAATAGAACGTGTTTCCCATCGATGTCGACCTTGGCCGTAGTAAATCTCTAATTTCTCTTGTTGTCGGGTGGTTTTCGACAACTGGGGTTTTATGGATGACGATCATAAGGCTTTGGGAGTATAAGGATGATATTTTTGTATTTTTGTAAAGTTTTCGTCCCAAATTCTGAAGGGCCACCTTTAAGAGTTCTCGAAGTTGAAAGCTTTTGCGAAAGACAAAATTGAAATGGAAAAAAAATGATGATATTTGTATCAGAAAGCGAAAATATTTTCGGAAAAGGAAAAGATGTTGGTTACCAGCATTTTTTTCCTTTTCTCGTAATGCTTTCAAAAGCTGTCTTTTCCTTGGGTTCATAAAATAAAGGGTTGTTTGAAAAAAGGATAACTTCTTTAAATACAGAACAACCAGAGATTATATTCCCTCAGCTCCAAATATAATTAACTCGACTTCTTTCAACAGCCTGTGGTACAATCCATTTACTTTCAGAACGAATTTCATCCTATATGCTTGACTAAACAAGCGGACAGCATAGATCCGAGATCAGACTGCACGTTTTGTGCACGTTTTGTGCCGTCTGATCTTGATCTATGCCGTCCGCAAAGTACTGCTAGCGCTAGATGCAGCCGACAGTAATAAAGACATGCGAGTAAAATATTGACAGGTAAATATATACTTGTTTGATAAATATTGATACTGCTTTTAGTATCTAAACTAGGAGACATTCTGGAGAGCCTGTATCCGTTTCCTCTCTGGTTTTCAGATTATTCGCCTCCAGAGAAAACGATAATCCTCTTCGATGGCTAAAAAGTCGAAGTAATTTATAGATGTACTACTGCATAAGAGTATGTAACGGCATAAAGGTTGGGTATTAAGAATAGGTACTGGTATAGTGGAGATACAAGATCAGACAGCACGTTCTGTGTGGTCGGAAATCAGATCTATGCCGTTCATTCAAACGGTGCTAAGGATTTCTTGTGGAATTTGACCATTAAAAGTGGTCACAGTTATGATAATCTCTGAATATTTACCTATGCTATATTGAATTAACATCCTAAGATCACAGATCTGACTAAAGGAGACAGAACTTCTCAGCACGTAAGATGACATTGGTTTTAATTCAGAATGTAGATCTAAATGCATTCTGAAAAGTTGTGACATCCGAACATCTAAGCTCAAAAAACAAAGTGGGTAATTTAACGATCTAAAACACATTTGTGTTCGAATCTAGGCTCTGCTAAAAATCCCCATTCAGAAAAAGAAGCGTTTGTCAAGGAAACCAATTGTGTGGAATTAATAGTTTGAAAGAAACAGAGACATATTCTTCAAATATTTGCTTAAAAGTCAACCCACTAAGCAAATGAATACCTTTTCGGTTGAAGAGAGAGTACTCATTACAAAGTTTGGTTTATTTTTGTATAAATGGTCTCCTTTTGATCATTAGGAGGGGAAGCAGGAGTAACGCCCCTTGACATTAGGATGCATGAAGAATAGAGAGAAAAATCCTGTTGATACATCGAACAAAATTAAGTTTGTTCCTGAAAACTATAATTTTGAAATATCTCTAGCCTTTTACATTTGATTTCTAACATTTCAATCAATTACCCCGATCTATAAGTATTCATGAGCAATCAAATGGAGTAGCGCGCAATCATAGGGCGAACAAGCCATGGAACGAATTGGTTTTGGAACGTAAAAGCGTAGGGTCAGATGGCAAATTTGTATCATTGCGCCAATAAAAGGCAATGAGCAAGAGAAGCTGTTTTCAATCAAAAATAAGTATCTCGACGATCGATGGCCTCGTCCAATGTATTTTAATATGCAATTTCAAATTACATATCTGAGGGCCACCGTAAAACTCATTTGCCTGAGAAAAAATGAGTTAAACTGGGTTTTTTTTCCTTCGGCTTTGCACAAAATACGATACATGGTTAACAAAATTCAATCTTAAACTCATAGTGGTATTGTCTTCGACAAATACCACAAAAATGATGCGTGCCTGATTGCAGGTTGTATTTCTCACTCACCTCTGAACATCTTAAGGCCTAGTAATATATCTTTGCGTTAACTCCTCGCACTTAAATAAACTACGGCGTTGCAAGTTCGGCCAAAAATTTTTCATGTCTTCAGCGCCTCAGGAGCAAACAGAAGCTCTTTTGGATGGCATAGATTAGGACCAAACTGCACATTTGGTCTATGCCGTTGTTTAGATCCGCTTGTGGGGTCAGATCTTTCAGAGTTTCAGTGACTTGTGTTGACGGCCGTTGATAGAGGTCGAGGTTATAATATATTTCGCGTTGAAAGAGCACAAAAATCTCCAAGCAAGCCGTTGGTTTACTTCAAAAACCTCGTAACTATAGCTTATCACAAGCTGTAGTTACGATTTTTCGAAGTAAATCGACGAAGTCACACTAAAATTTTATTCAAACAGGTACAGACTTTACATTAAAAAAAAAAACTAGTAATACTCACTGGCCTGCAAAGATGACTCTAAAATTGAGTTTAAGATAGAATTACATGTAAAAAAAAACAAAGTAGGTCATTCCATTGATAGTTTTCTGTATTTTTTTCCCATCTGTCACTGGTTCCGCAGTTGCGTATTAAGACATCAAATGCATTCTGAATACGCTGCATTGATTTGATAAATCAAATGGCTCGAATCATAGCTGTGGTACACAGCATTTTCTGTATTTCATGTGATATTCCACCTAACCTAAAATTAAACATCCACGTTAAGGTACAATAGGATCAACTTTCTGAAACAAAGCATCTAGTTAAATGCTGCTTTTATAGTTCTGTGACAGGTTTTAAAGACAAACCATGTATCAGTTTACACCCTGCTATGGCGATAAAAAAAATAATATCAAGCTGCGATAAATGCATCTTACCATTTTAAGGTATTGAATTACATTCGATAACATCGCTGAAAATTTCTAGGGGTAACCGAGATTTATGTCAAGGACATGCCTGCATACATGTTTATTTCCTGTTCGGTTTTTTAAACCAGAAACTTCGAAAACCCAGCTACGTGTCAATACCATTATTTTGGCATCAGTTTTCCATTTAGCTCTCTACCAAAACATCCAGTACTTAGACCCTTTGCCAAATATTTCATTGTTTTAGATAAACTATATAACATGTAGCTTTTGTAGCCTTTGAAAATATTGAGGCAAAAGGAAAAATGCTGGTAACCATTTTTCCTTTCCTACACGATGTTTTCTTCCTTTCAAACATAAATCCAATCATCTTAGTCACATGACTCTGGCCTCTTCAAATGCTATCAATAGAGAGTCGAAACGTGTACACTTGTTTCGTAGGCAACGAATGAAAGTTTCTGGCTAATTTCGGCCAGAAATTAGGATATGTAGCTGTCTTCGGCCTATTATCAATCCTTCTTGTATTAAAAACAACGGTTTCTAAGGCTTTAGTTTAAGTAGAAGCGTGGTCATAATATGCAATCCCGTGTGAATTATGTAATTTCCTTTGAAAATCCTTGGAGATTTCATTTGAATAAAAAGGAAATTAATACGGCAATTTTTGATTAACAGACAGCTCAATAGATCACGATATCTTTCCATTTACTTCCAGAAATAGCCCAGTCTTAAAGCATACATGTGGTCAGAAAGTAATTTCTCACAACTTAAAATGTTTCTCATTACTGTAGTGCGGAATTAATATTTCGTTAATGTCACGGCGAAAAAGCTAAAAAGTTACTATTTTCACCTCACCTTAGAGGATTAATTTTCCATCACTGTAAACAAATACAGGGGGTTTTGCCTACATTATAGGTTAACCCTTTACCAAATAACATAATTTTCGACTGGCCCAAATTTGGAGCATATACAGATGACAAAAGTAATGAGACTAAAATTTTATATTTATTTTGATATGACCAGAAAACATTGTGGGAAAAGGAGAAAATGCTGGTTACCAGCATTTTCTCCTTTTCCCACAATGTTTTCAAAAGGCTTCTTATTCAGGGTCGTTAAAAGTCGGGATTGTGTGGTAAAGGGTCAAGGTCAGACTGCCCAGAACGTGCTTCAGACCTTGAATCTCAACAGGTCGTCTGTTTAGTCACTTGGTTTTGAATGCACTTAGTAGACCTAATGTATCAAAAATGGTGTAATAAATGTACTGATCACAGAATCATTGGCGATGGAAAGCTGCTAAGAGTAGAATCTGAATGTTCAATGTTAAAGGGAGTATGTCCCTTTTAAACACCATGTACTGTTGCTGCAAAGGATGCCGCATTTCTTACTTCGACTGTCTCGATGAGAGGGATCAAAAGGAGAACTTATCCTATCCTATCATCCAGCAAATCGAACCAGAGCTTTGCCTCTGCCTTGGCCAAGATTGGTCACGATCCACACAATTCAGAAGTACGATTTAATGCGATCTGCCAAGTTTTGTTACGATTCAATACCATTAGATGCGATGACCACGATTGATCGTAGAAAATTTCATGCGATTAAAACGATTGCCACGATTAACATCAAGTTCTGATACGCCCTGATAGGATCATCACCACTTTCTCACGTTCAAAACCACGATTTCGCGAATCGTGATAGTGAGAACGTGGCATTAGTTGGTTTTAGGCCGATCCGGTCACGTGATTTCTCAACCGCTCACGTGATTACTCGGTATTTGGCAGGCAAGGATGTGGCGCTCCGTGCAGGACAAAAATATGAAATGGCATTTCAAGAAAAGACATTCAGTTTACTTCGGAAATGTAAGTATGTTTCTTTATCCTTCGTAATTTGTTGATTATTCCTGGGTAATGGAAACAGCATGCGAATAATTATTTTCTTTTTCCTGTCTTCCTAGTATTTACACCAACGCCTGTTTGCGAATTTCGTTCTGTTCCCGCCGATTTTTTTTTTTGAAATGTGGTTGAAAAGATCGTTTGGGTATTAGTATGATCATTTCTTCCTATTATAAGTTTGCCTCTGCACGAAACTGAAATCAAAAACTCCATAAAACTGTGAAGGTGAAATTGAAAAAAAAAAAATGCTTGTTGTGAATGCGGTCCTAAATCTGCATAATGATGCCTTTGCATGATGATATATTGAAACCTTTACCAAACACAAAATCGTAGACTGGTCCAAATTCAAAGCATTTGCAGACAACAAAATAAATGTGACTTAACTCTTTACCAAACAACACAATTTTGGACTAGTCCAAATTGAAAGCATTTGCAGAAGACAAAATAAATGTGACTCAAAAATTGAAATTTGATTTTGGAAGGGTAGAAAACATTGCGGGAAAAGGAGAAAATGCTGGTTACCAGCATTTTCTCCTTTTCCTACAATGTTTTCAAAACCTCTCTTTCTCAGAGTCATTAAAAGTCGGGTTTGTATGATAAAGGGTTAAAAAGTAAAATTTGGTTGTGGTAGGGTAGAAAACATTGTGGGAAAAGGAGAAAATAATGGTTACCAGCATTTTCTCCTTTACCCAGCATGTTTTCACAAGGCTTCTTCTATCTCAGGGTCGTAAAAACCTTGGATTGTTTGGTAAAGGTTAAGTCTGTACCAAACAAGGAAATTATAGGCTAAACCGAAAGGAACACATTTGATACAGGCAAAATAAATGTGATTTAAAAAACTGAATTTTGTGTTTGAAAGGATAGAAGACATTGTGGGTAAAGAAAAAATGTTTGTTACCAGCATTTTCTCCTTTTCTAACAATTTTTTCAAAAGCTTTCCTTAGGGTCGTTATAAATACTGTGATAGCATGGTACAGAGACAAGACCTGGTGCAAACAAGGACCAAATATAATAGGCCATTAACTCGGCACAACGTACATCCAAACTTTAGACACATCCCAATTGAAAGCATTTGCCGATGACAAAATGAATTTGAATCAGAAAGTTAAAAGTTGTTTTTTTGCAGAATTGAAAACATTGTGGATTGTGGAGAGAATGCTGAAAATCATGTTTTTGTTATTGGCCTGTGCATCTGATTCTGGTTTGCCATATCAGTCAGTGATAGAATTAGATCCTAGATCAGATTATATGTTCTGTGCAGTCTCATCCTGAAACACTATACATGTATCTAGTTTACTAGGAAGCAAAAAAAATGCTCCAACAGGCAGAGTAAAGGGCTTTTGAAGACACTTTAGTATTTTAAATCTGAATCTTATACTTATATTAATCATGTATTCAACAGGAAGAGCTTTAAAAGAAATTAATAACTATTTACCAAACGACAAAATTTTAGACTGGTCCAAATTCAAAGCATTTGCAGAAGACAAAAAAATAATCACAGCTTAAAAATTTAGATTTGTTTTAGAAAGGTTAGCAAAAAATTGTGGGAAAAGGAGAAAATGCTGGTTATCGGCATTTTCTTCTTTTCCCACAATGTTTTCAAAAGGCTTTTTCTTTGGGTTTGTTAAAAATCGTGATTGTGCTGTAAAGGGTTAAAACAACACTTTAAATTTTTTCAAATATCTTATCTGGATTAAAAGTACCAATAATGGGGAATTGACCTTTCTGCTGATTTGATTAACATGTCTACTAACGTCTTATCAGCCAATGAAAACGCAGCATTGGGCGTCATGTAAACAGAAAAATCCGATGCAATTTCTGGTTAGTTTTTCAGGCTTGACAACCAAAATACCACATTAGTATTATGGAGGCATGCCAAACTCATGTTTACAGAAAGGTCAATTGAAAATATAATCATTTGCTTCTAGCTCAACTGGCTGAAAGCCAGCAGAGCTTATGCCATGGCAGGGCCTCTGTTGATTATCTGTTAGTCTTTTTTTTTATTTACCCAATAAAATCTTCATTTCCTGTCAGATTTTCATGAAACTTGCACAGTATGTTGTTTATCTTATCAATAGCTTCAACCCTATTGATTTGACTTTGAAAATAATCCAAAAAACAGTATGGGAAAAATAGCCATTTCAAGTTGAAAATTTCCAATTCTTGTTTTTGGTATCATTTTCTCAACAAAGTCCACATTACTAGTCAACTTTCTTTGAAATTTACCAGGATTGTTTATTACAAGGCATACTGAAAGGATATCAAATTAACCAGGATTCCAAACATTTAGTTTAAGAAATTTTACTTCAATTTTTTTCACTGTTTGTTCAATTCACTATGCCTACATTGTGCTGTCTTGATGGGTTCAAGCTCAGTTGCAAGAACACATTTTTGGGTTTTTTTTTTTGCCTTTTTTTCCTTTCTTTTTGTATTATAAATTCTTTGCTAGCATAAAAGCAAAGTCCCTGCCAGAAGAGCAATTTCAGGCCCTTAACTCTTTACCACACAATCCCGATTTTTAACGACCCCTTGCGGAAGAGGCCTTTTGAAAACATTAAGGGAAAAGGAGATAATGCTGGAAAGAAGCCTTTTGAAAACATTGTAGGAAAAGTGGAAAATGCTGGTAACCAGCATTTTCTCCTTCTCTCACAATGTTTGCTACCCTGCTGGAAATGAATTTCAATTTTGGAGTTACCTTTATTTTGTCGTCTGCAAGTGCTTTGAATTTTGAAAAGTCTAAATTTTTGTAATTAACTGTACTTCTTCCTGTGATTATCTCTGCTATTCCAGATCAGCATGCACTTTATTTATACATTACATGCAGTGCAGCCTGATTTCAGGTTGTGATTCACATTTATTTTGTCATGTGCAAATGCCTTCAGTTTGGACTATTTCAAAATTATGATGTTTGGTAAAGAGTTAAGATATGTACCTGTTACAAGCTTTTACTGATTTTCTGTTTTAGACAAATGTTACCCTTCCTCTAAACTTCTACCCTTTCTCTTCTTATACTCTCAAGGTCCAATCACATTTATGACATTTATTTATTTTTTGTATTTCCATACTGTATGTTGTACATACATGGGAAGAAATAAAGTTTATTGAATTAAAATGAATTAAAATTTTGTCGTTTGGTAAAGTGCCAATGGAACTTTACAGGTATACTAAAATAGTATTTTTTTTTCACAATCAATGTAACTTGATGTTGATTTGCTGGCTGATTCCTTGATTATATTGATTGATTTTTATCTTTGCAGATCTACAGTTTGACCAGGTTTGAATGTCATAGGGTAAGAGTCAATTCAAATTGGGTAATCTATAGATTTTAACTTTAAAACAACTCAAAACTTTAATATAAAATTTATTGAAGTTTGCGGGGGGGATACTGGAATCAGCCTGTAGGTCGGTTGGGCTGTCTGTCTGCAAGATCTTGTCTGGACAACTCCTACAGTTTCAATTCAGTTCGCTTGATACTTGCAGAAGTTTTCATTAGGAGCTGTAGATGTGCAAGACACACATTTTGTAAAAATTCCATCAAGAATTACTGAGTTATTGCCCATAATTTGACTTGAAAATGCTTGTCCGGACACCTCCTCCCACAGTTTCTGTCTGATTCACTTTATACTTGGCCGTAGTGTTCATAAGGAGTTGTAGATGTGCAAGACGCAACTTTCGTGAAAATTCTATGAAGAATTAATGAGTTATTGCGCCTTATTCACATTTAAAATGCTTGTCCGGATAACTCCTACAATTTCAGTCCTATTCCCTTTATCCTTGGCAGAAGTGTGCATTTGGAGTTGTACATGTGAAAGATGCAAATTTTGTGAAAATTCCATCAAGAATTACTAAGTTATTGCCCCTGATTTGACTTGAAAATGCTTGTCCGGACAACTCCTACATTTTATGTCTGATTCACTTTAAACTTGGCAGAAGTGTTCATTAGGATTTGTAGATATGCAAGAAGCAACTTTTGTGAAAATTCTATGAAGAATTAATGAGTTATTGCCCCTGATTCACATTTAAAAATGCTTGTCCAGACAACTTCTCCTACAATTTCAGTCTGATTCGCTTTATACTTGGCAGAAGTGTCAATTTGGATGTACATGTGCAAGACGCAAATTTTGTGAAAATTCCATCAAGAATTACCAAGTTGTTGCCCCTGATTTGACTTAAAAAATGCTTGTTCGGACAACTCCTCCAACATTTTCTGTCTGATTCACTTTTAACTTGGCAGAAGTGTTCATTAGGAGTTGTATTGCAAGAAACAACTTTCATGAAATTTCTATGAAGAATTAATGAGTTATTGCCCCTGATTCATGTTTGAAATGCTTGTCCGGACAACTCCTCCTACAGTTTCAGTCTGATTCGCTTTGTACTTGGCATAAGTGTCCTTTTAGAGTTGTACATGTGCAAGAATCAAATTTTGTGAAAATCCCATCAAGAATTACAGAGTTATCGCCCCTGATCCGACCTGAAAAATGCTTGTCCAGACAACTCCTACATTTTCTGTCTGATTCACTTTAAACTTTGCAAAAGTGTTCATTAGGAGTTGTAGACGCAACTTTTGTGAAAATTCTATGAAGAATTAATGAGTTATTGCCCCTGTGACATGAAATATAGGGGTGAGGGTATTTGTCACCTTTAGTGATAGTTATTCTAGTTGAAATTGTGATAATGTAAGTTAATGAAATAAACTCTTTATAATAATAATATCAAATTAAATAACATTTGGCAAACAATTATAAATTATGCCATTTACATAAAGATAGAAGAGGTATAATTATTTGTATGTATACAAATAGTAATTCACAAATAATTGGCATAATTGTTTGTGTGGGCACTGGAGTTGGCTTCCATATTTTTAGGTTAAACCTTATTGAGAGGCCACATTTTCCACACAAAATGATGGTTTTGGTCACATGAGGCAAAATGATGAAGGTCAAAGTTCTTCTATAGTTATTCCCTCTGCCCACACCCATAGTTTTCCAAACTAAATGATGGATTTAGATCATGGCATGATGGCATATACACAGGTCAAAAGCTTCATTTAGCAATGCCCTAGTCATGCCAATACCTATGATCCTAAGGTCAAGGCCACAGATTTGAAAATTTCATGTTGAACTTTTTTCCTAGAGCCACTATTTACTTTACCTAAAAAATGATTTGGCCCAAATTAAGTTTAATATACATGCAGTGTCATTTAGCTATTCCTCTCTCCATGCAGTCTCTTCAAATTGGACATATATTGCGCACAAAGCTGCATAATTAATGTTACTAAAATTACAGATGCTGAATTATTTTATTTTCTACTTCACAAATATTTTATCATCAACATTTTTTCTGTAATAAAACCACTAAAATTTGGGTCATCATCTAGATTTTCTACCAGAAAAAGGTCACTTAATTACCTATTTCATGTCCTCTTATCCCAAAGACAGTACAAATGTCAAAGACATCATCTGCTGAGCACTAAATGGTATATTATGTGTATCTGATGAAATGGTAATTACAACAAAACTGCTGTATTAAACTTGCCATGTCATTCAGTGATTTCTTACATACATATTAAGATCATGCATTATCCTCAATTCAACTCTTTATTACAATTTTGTTTAAATATTTTTAAGCTCTAAAGGTTTACTCTTATAATCTTTTAATATAGATATTCTTGCTAAATGACCTTACTTGTCTAAGCACCATAAAGCAATATACATTCATCATTATTTTACTCAACATGTAAAATTATGAAATTTCATTGACAATCTTCGTTGAACTTTTAACATCTTTCCATAATGTTAAGTTTTAGGGATTTTTACAGAATTGGCACAAATGGTTTATTAAAGGTTTGATTTCAGGAGTTATGGCTCAGATTTTGTTCAGATTTAACTTTGACTCTTTAAAAATTCTGTTGCAAGTGTTATAGGCCTAGAAGATTTCAGAATCTAGCAGAAAAAAAGTGTAGTATCAGCACTGTTATGTGTACAAGTTTATTTAGTGTTGAGTTTAGGACAGGTATTCAAAGTATTTTATTAGTTGATAGAAAATAACGTTACAAATAACAATGAATTATGCCTTTAAAACAGCACCATGTTTTTTTTTTGAAAATGGTAGGCATGATACATATTGAAGTATCCTTGCATGATATGTGTCTGTCAGACACATATTTACTTGAACATGTTTGAAGGTTAGTAAACCAAAGGGATTACAATTGCCACTAAGATAGTAAATGTATCGGCATGAATTTATCATTCTTTCCAATAATCAGAAACATGTAATTATTCATTCAATTACTATATTATTGTTATATCATTTTTTTGTATCAATTGTATTTGTTGACTTTAAAGCACAAAATAAATCCAACAGCCTCTTTAACCCATTACTCCATAGATACTCATTTCTATGCATTGCTTGTAGGAGCCTTCGGAAAACATTGTGGCAAAAGTAAATTGTTCGTGATGAGCAATTTCACCTTTTGCCACAATGTTTTTCTATGCTATCAAAAGGTATCATATACACATAAGAAACAGCTTCATCCTTGCTGTTATTCAGGGTCAACTAGAGATACCATAGAAATGCCTTATGGGGTAAAAGGTTAAGTCTAAAAATATGATCCAAAAGATTGCAGTTTTATGATTGTTGTGTATGTTGTTTTAGTAAAGCAGACAGTGTAAGGGACAGCTCAGACTGCATGCTTTGTGCAGTTTGATCTTGATCTCCACTGGCTGCATTATACAACTTGATTTTTGAAAGGTGCTTTAACCCTTTTCCAAATGATAAATCTTAGACTCTTCCAAACCAAAGAGTTTGCAGACGACAATTTCAAATTTGATTAAAATGACAGAAAGTTCTCCAAAAGGGTAGAAAACACTGTGGGAAAAGGAGAAATTGCTTGTTACGAGCAATTTCTCCTTTTTCCACAGTGTTTTCTAATGACCTGTACTGCAGACACGTTAAAACCAGGAAAGAGTTGAGGGTTATTTGTACATGTTAAATATTTGCCATTTTGCTTTCAATGAAACAAAAACACATGTTCATATACAATGTTGAATGTAAACCTTTTCCAAACAACAAATTGTTGACTCTTGAAAGTTAAAGTATCTGCAGACAACAAATTTGAAGTTGGTACATATGGGCTGTAGTTCTACCAAAAAACATTGTGGTAAGAGAAAAAAATGGTGCCTATTGCTTCCAGAATTTTCTCTTTTTTCCACAATGTTGTCAAAAGCCTTATATTTTTAAGTTTGTTTGGTAATAGGTGAAGGATTTAGATTCCAGTGATAAAAAAACACAATGATTTCTTATGTTAAAAAAAACAAACACTTATTTCCTTATTTCCTTGTTCTGTTTTGAATTACCTTTCCCCAAACATCAAACCATTGAAACTTATCTAAGGCTGATGAATTTGAAATTGTTACATATGAGCTGCAGTTCTTTGATAAGGTAGAAAAATTGTGGAAAATAGAGTAAATGCTGGTTACCAGCATTATCTCCATCTCCCACAGTAATTTCAAAAGCCCTTTTTTCTAGGGATTGAAACTGTTTGGTGAAAGGTTAAAATGTAATTTCCTTACTCAATGTTGAATGTAAACCCTTTTCCAAATAACATATTGTTGACTCATCAGAGACATGCAGTGCTCAAATTTGAAATTGTTACTAATAAGTTTTTGTACTTTAACGAGCTAGAAAATTGGGGAAATGCTCCTTTCCAGTATTTTCTCTTTTTTCTACAATCCTTTGAATGCCTCCCTTTTCTAGGGTGGTTTAACTCTTTACCACACAATCCCAACTTTTAACGACCCAGAGAAAGAAAGCTTTTGAAAACATTGTGGGAAAAGGAGAAAATGCTGATAACCAGCATTTTCTCCTTTTCCCACATTGTTTTCTACCCTTCCCAAATCAGATATCAATCTTTGGGTCACATATATCTTGTTGTGAGCAAATGTTTTCAAATTGAACTAGTCCTAAATTTTGTCGTTTGGTAAAGAGTTAACCCATTACCACACAATCCCTACTTTTGACACCCCCGAGAAAGAAGCCTTTATAAAACAGTGTGGTAAAAGGAGAAAATGCTGGTAACCAGCATTTTCTCTTTTTCCCACAATGTTTTCTACCCTTCATAAAACAAATTCCAAATTTTCAGTCACTTTTATTATGTTGTCTGCAATTGCTTACAATTTGGACAAGCCTAAAATATTGTCATTTGGTCATGGGTTAAACTTGGGACTGTTTGGTAAAGGGTTAGAAATATTAACCCGAAAAGCGCTTTTCAAAACTACAGTTGCCTTAGTGGCCAGTGTAGATCAAGATCAGACAGCACAAAACATGCAGTCTGATCTTTGATCGACATTGTCAACTTTGCCAAGACATTTTGGACAAAAGTTAACATCAATTTGTGATTACAGGCCTTACTTTTAGATTGAAAAGGTTCCTTTAGTTTATTCAGCGCTTTAAGGGTTAATCCATAAAAATTTTCCATATGCAGTGTCTATTGTTAAGGATCTTATATCCAACCATAAAAAAATGTAAATCATTTCTTTATTCAGTGTTAAATGTGAAGAATCTGAATCTAATTATAAAAAAAAAAAATGAAAAAAAAAAAATGAAAGAAAAAAGAAAAAAAAGAAGAAGAAGATAAAAAAAAAAAAAAGAAAGATAAAAAGAAAGGGAAAAAAAAAAGATTAAAAAAAGAATTGAAAAAAAAGATTTAAAAAAAAAAGAAAAAAAAAAAAAAAAGAAAAAAAAAAAAAGAAAAAGAAGAAAAAAAACCCCTTGGAAATGAAAAAAAAAAAGAAAACAGTGAAAAAAGAAAAGAATAAGAGAGAGAGATAGAGAGAGAGAGAGGAAACCAACTTTTCATATCAAATGTCAAAAGAGTAAACCGTTGCTGTCAAGGTTAAATTTATTGAAGTAAATTTCTTGAAATGGCTTGAATAGTGTAATATAATTATTTGATTTTGGCAAATATAAAATTTAGATGAATTTATTTTCCAAATTCATGGATTAGAAATGTTGCCTTTCTTTATTGGATGATTTCCTTGCACTGGTTGGTATCCAGGAGTTATAAAAAGATAGCACAGTGTTGAGTACTTGGTGGGATCTAGGAAAAATGGCTGCTGCATGATCAATAGTTTTAGATTGTGAGTTTTTTAATAAAACCTTATGTGTAGAGATCAACTGTCACCAATGACGGATCAAAGCAAGCCAGAAAGGTTGTTGATCTATTCAGGGACAGATAATGACAGGAGATTCATCCTCACTGAGTAAAAGAAACACCGGCTCCTATTGTCTACAAATAAGGAGCTGATGCTGTCAACCAATGACAGATCAAGGCAATCTTGAAAAGTTGTCGGTCTATTCAGGGGCAGCCGTGTTTCATTAGCAAAGACAGCCTTTCTAACCTGTGTCAAAAACCAAGAATCTGAAACAAACAATTACGATATCACATTTGAAAAAAGCCATTTTGAGAAGTTACATCAGTGGATTTATTTCACCCTTTCACTGCCAGAAGCCATTTGAAAAACACTACAAGCCGGCATAAATTAAGATCAGACTGTTGTACCACTAGAATTATTAGGCCCTGAAAAATCAAACAGATTTGAAGTCCATTTCAAGTCGATACTGGATTTCAGAGCTGATTGAGAAGCTGAGTTTGTTCTTAATTATCAACTTAAAAAAACAAATGGGATCAGGCATTGATGCTAGGTGACATTCTGTATATTTCCGTGTCCTTTCCAAGGTTCATGGTATGGGGAATGAGAGGGATCTGAACTCCTAAAGTGCCTGTCTATCATAACTGTTTCAATAGGTCAGTGTAGATTGAGATCAGCTAGATTGCTGTTCTTGCATATACACTGTCCAATTTATAATCACGCTGACCAAATTCTGCCTTTTCTGGACATAAAATGTGTTCATCTGGCACTTTAAGGGTTTTTATCCAGTAAGTATGAAGAATTCTTTGGTATAAATTTACATGTATTATTTTTCCTGCATGAACCCTTTACCACACAATGCCAACTTTTAACGACTGTGGAAAAGAAGCCTTTTGAAAACATTTTGGTAAAAGAAGAAAATGCTGGTAACCAGAATTTTCTCATTTTCTCAAAATGTTTTCTACTGCATCAAAAAAATGATTGCACTGTTTGAGCCACACTGAAATTATCTGCAAATGCTTTCAATTTGGAAAAGACTTAAATTTTGTCACCTAATAAAGGGTTAATGGTTATTTCTTTACATTATTTTAAGTTATTTGAAGTTTATATGAAAATATTGCATGTGAACTCTGTACCAAACAAAAAAATTTTAAACTGGTCCCAATTTAAAGCTTTTGGATAAATGAAATGTGGCTTAATTGATGAAACATGACTCTGAAAGGGTGGAAAACATTGTAGCAAAAGGAGGAAATGCTGATAACCAGCATTTTCTCCTTTTGATGCAATGTTGTAAAAATGATTCTTCCCCAGGGTTTGTTAAAGTCGGCATTGTGTGGTAAAGGGTTAACTCTGTAAACACATGGCAAAATTTGGACTGGTAGAAATTGAAAGCATATTCAGACTACAAATTATAAGATATTTATCTTTGGATAAGAAGAAATCAATGTGGTAAAAGGGGAAAATGAAGTTAACAGCAAACTCTCCTTTTCCCACAATGTTTTCAACTTTCATTGTTAAGGTTGCAAAATAGAATTGTTTGGTAAAGAATTTATACACAAAGCAATTTTATTTTTTTTAATTTTTTTTATTTTATATATGAAAATTGTTGTTGTAAAAAAAAAAGAAAAAAAAGTATTTTTCAGTATTGTCAGGTTGTATTGTATATTTAACTCTATACCAAACAATCCCTGCTTTTTACTACCCTGAGATAGAAGCCTTTAGAAAACATTGTAGGAAAAGGAGAAAATGCTGGTAACCAGCATTTTCTCCTTTTCCCACAATGTTTTCTATCCTGCTGGAAACATATTTCAATTTTTGAGTTATATTTATTTTGTGGTCTTCATTGTGCTTTCAATTTGGACCAGTCTAGAATTTGGTCGTGTGGTAAAGGGTTAAAAATGTGAGATCCAATTATTATTTTTTTTGTATTTTTCATAAAAGTCTTAAAGTATGTGTAATCTCTTTTGGTTTAGGAACATTTTAAAGATGTTTAAAATGAAAAAAAGTTTGGGTTTAAAGGGGAATTATTATCAAGCAGATATTGGGCATAACTCAACACTTGGTGCTTTTTTAAAGGTTCATTTGCTACAAGCCTTGGTCTGTATGTATTGCGTTTGTCTGATTTCAGTATCGTATTTCATTGAAATCAGCTTTTGGAATATTTTGAGTACCAGCATATGAAAACTGTAAACTTCTTGTTAATTCATCAAATGTCAAAAATTTATTATAATACATCTTATGCAAACTTTTTGCCATTTTAACATAGCAGCTTAAATTCTTGCAAACCAACTGCTACAACAAACTCTTTATATGATTTTTTGGAACCTGCTAGAGGTGAGTGAAACATTGTAGTCACTACATTGCCAAGCAACAATTTCTTCTACTCCTTAACCAGGAGAAATGTCATTTGTTCAGTATGGTCAAAGATTCAAGGTCAAGGATACACTGAAAAGTCAATTGGTAAAACTATCATTAATAGAGCATGTGCAAGCCACAAGTCCTAGGTAGATTTCAAAATATTTTGATCAATACATTTATTTTGTTCTCTTTCATGAGTACATGATTGTGCAATTTAGAAGATTTCACCATATGGAGCCAAGGTTTATTTCAAAGTCATATTTAATGTCGAACAATAAAATAATCATAAACAAATCTTGTTTGAGCCATAACTTCTACACATGAATGGATTTCAAAATAAATTTGAACATTAGTTCTCCTAAATATGAGTAGATGTGGCATCCCAAAAATTTGCCCAAGGTCATACTCAGTGGTCATAACTTAAGGTTCTACAATACTCCTATCCTAATGCAAATTTGAAAACAAAGGAATCTGAAATAAGAATCATGTACCTTTAGTGATTGGTTACTATTTGTCCAAGTGCAGTATATAAAGTTCTTTAATATCTCCCCACAGTGGCCTTGACATGTTGCTCCTCAGACAATCTTTATTTTCAACATTTTAAGTATTTATTGGAAAAATTAGTATTATTTTTGCCTGTCAAACAAAAATTAGATAATTATTTAATTTTTAGTAGTTCAGTAAATAAGTATTGTCATCATTTTTGTCTGCATGCCTGCTAACATAAAAAACTAAACTATTTTCGGTGAATTTACATGCAAGTAAAACAAGAATAAGGCAAAAAGCTAAAGCAATATACTAAGATATAAGCAAGGTAAAAATCTTCACTGTCAACTGTCTTCAGGAACCGGTCACCCCCAGTCACAAACACAGGTTCGATTAAGAAAGGAATTAGTGCTACAGCAGTTAAGGTTTTAAGAGACCAGACTTATCGAATAAAGAAATCTAATAAAGAAATGCTTGTGTAAACAAAGACAAATTTCAATAAGTAATACTAAAAGAAAATTACTAGCCAGTGTAAACCAGTTTATATTGCCTACCGTGTCAGAGAAAACTTATAAAACACCATATATTCTCCAATAAATTAAGGTGGAATTAAGGTAAAAAGGATATCATGAAATTTTACTCGATTGTTCGAGTAAAATGTAAAAGTAAGATTCATAACATTTGTCTTGGTTTCTACAAATGTATAAAGCCCAGAAACATGTGTTCATTTCTCAAGAACCTACAGCCCGGATGGCTCAGTGCACTACACATTTAATATATCAAGCACATTCACATAAATGCATGTTTCAAGAAAACATATGTCTTTGTGATTATGGATTACTCAGGGCCAGTTTTTTCCATTTATTCCTTGGAGAATGTTGGAAAAACAATTGGAGTAATAGTCGCATTAGTATCAGTTGGTCTTCAAGCTTCACAATAACAGATTTTTGAACTGGCAAAAACATACTTTTATCAGGAAACAGGGTTGTCTCAGCTTTGGGTAACCAGATTTTTCACCCCAGACTGATTGGGTGACAGTCTCCACACCACATTAGGAACATTTATTCAAGCATACAGACTCAGACATTTAATACTGACAGGTGGGAACGGTTTGGACTGAGTGGGTTTTTCAGGGTTTTGAAACTTTAAGCTGGTTTTAGACTACCAGATGGACCGAAAGAGAGTCAAAATGCACATGGGTTTTGAAGGCCTGTACTACTATTTTGATATAAACATGATGTTTCTGGGCTACTGCAATTGATGAAACTTAGACATATTTATAATACCTACTGTTCTAAATAAAGCTATTTTACTATTTTTTTTAAGGTAATATTAACCCGCAAATTTTCCTTATGAGACACATTTTGGTCTAATCCCTACTGTACAATCCAGAGTCTATCTGTCCTAACTGTGAGATTTTCATTAACCCAGCATTTTATTATCATTTTTTGTATATACAAATTCTCTTTTTCAATTTATTTTCATAACTTAGTTTCTTTCATGTAGAACTTAATTTTTTCTTTTCTTTTTTTTTTGATATTTCAAATGGTCATGTGTGCTTCTGATACACCCTGTCCCTGGTCACAAAACTGCAGAAAGTATCAGAAGCTAGCATTGCCATTTCATCTAAATTTGTACTCATAATGTAAGGTGGTTTGGCAAAAGCTATGATAAAGAGAACTATTTTATAGACTGAACATAAAAGTTATGCTTTTTGGATAAATTTCAAGTCATGTAACCCTTTACCACACAATCCCATGTTCTCTCTTTAAAGAGTTTGGCTTTGGAAATAAATTAAAATGTTGTAATGACTTTTGACAATCTTTGGAAGAAAAGGAATTGGCCAAGCCAGGGATTTGAACAAGAGACCTTTCTCAAGTCATATTAAGAAGACTAGGGAGGCTTGGCAGAGAATTTAAGAAATGTTGTTAGAGTCTGCACAATGACACTTGTGTTCACAATTAGCTACTAAATATACAGTTTGTAAAATGCATAAAAACAATTACCCTATAAACTCATAAACTGGTTTTAGGCACAGGCTTGAGTAAGAAATACAAAAGTAATTCAAGCTACAGTAAATTTTAGAATTTTAAGAGAATGAATTTGCCTAATGAAAAAATGTGTCAGTTTTACCCAGATGTTTTTCAAACAGTAATACAAAAAGAAAAGGTGGCCAAAGTAAACTAGTTTATATTGGCCACCAGGTTGGAAAATCTATCGAACACTATTATATTCTGCCATAGATAACAAAGTCATCATGAAATTAGCTTGATTGTTCTAGTAAATTGCATAAGTAGGAATGAATAACATTTGTCTTGGTTTCTACAATTGTGAAAAGCCCAGAAACGTACGTTCATTTCTCAAGAACCTACAGCCCAGATGACTCAGTGCACTACACATTTAATATATCAATCACATTTACATAAATGCATGTTTCAAGAAAACATATCTTAAAGATCTTTGTGATTGTGGATTACTCAGGGCCAGATTTTTTCCATTCATTCCTTGGAGAATGTTGGAAAAACAATTGATCGAGTACTGGTCTTACTAGTATCAGAAAACATCTATAGTTAGTGTTCAAGCTTCACCATAACAGATTTTTGAACTAGCAAAAACATACTTTAATCAGGAAACAGGGTTGTCTCAGCTTTGGGTAACCAGATTTTCACCCCAGATTGATTGGGTGACAGTCTCCACACCACATTAGGAACATTTATACAAGCATACCGACTCAGACATTTAATTTTGACAAGTGGGAACAGATTGGACTGAGTGGGTTTTTCAGGGTTTTGAAACTTTAAGCTGGTTTTAGAGTACCAGATGGACAGACTGAGAGTCAAAAAGCAAACTGCACTGGGGTTTTGAAGGCCTGTACTACTATTTTGATATAAACATAATGTTTCTGGGCTACTGCAATTGATGAAATTAAGACATTTCTAAATATCAAGTGATTAATATAATAATAGAGGTATCCCCCTATTTTTGTTTTCTTTTTTATAAAGGTAAAAGTATAAAATATTCCTTACAAAGCACATTTCCTTTTTGAAGCTGTACCATACAATCTACTCTTAATAGCTATGAAAGGATTTCAGTAACCAAGCATTTTCTCCTTTTCCCTTAATGTTTTCTTCCCTGTCAGAGACAAATTTCATTATTTGAGTCACATTTGTAGTATAATCTGCAAACACTCTCAATTTGGACCAACCCTCATTGATGTCACCTAATAGAAGAGTTTTGAAAACATTGTAATATTGAAAAGATTTTTTTGTCACACTGCAATGCTCTCCCTTATCACTAGCATACACCTAGCACAAGCCATTACATCCTTATTGCAAGTTTAAAACTTGATCATCTGTCTGGTGACCAGTATTGTCTCCTTTTGCCACAATGCTTTCTACTCTTTGGTGGACAAATACTGTGCCATCATTTAAGCCATGTTTTATTTTTTTGTTTGCAAAATTAATGCTTTCAGTTTCCAAAATTGTGCCATTTTGGGAAAGGTTTCGGTAGATTTATATTTTAGCAAGAAATTTGAATTTACTGGGTATAGCCATAATTATCATTTTTCATGTAAAAAAATTCTCTCATTTATTTCAATGTATTTGCATATTTTAGCTACTTACATGTTGCACTTAATTTTTCTTTTACTTTGTAAGGTTATTTCAAATGGTTATGTGAGTTTCTGATACACCCTGTCCCTGGCCACAATACTGCAGAAAGTATCAGAAGCTAGCATTACCATTTGAACTTGATTTGTACTTGTAACTGTAGGCTTCTGGAGAGAGAGAAATGAGAAAAGAATATTATTTCATTGATTGAACTAAAAGTTGTGCTTTTTTCTATACCTTTTAAGTCATGTAACCAGTAACCACACAATCTTAGTAGGTTCTCACTTTAAGGAGTTTGGCTTTGGAAAGGTTGTAATCCTAATTATTACAATGACTTTTATCAATTCAAGGAAAAAAATTTAGCCAAGCTTGGGAGTTGAACCAGGGACCTGTTCTCAAGACATACCAATTGGACTACGGAGGCTTGGCAAAGAAGTTAAGAAATCTTGTCTGTGCAAAATAACACTTGTGTTTAAAATTAACCATTAAAACATAGTTTGTAAAATCCATAAAATATGTTATCCTTTACTGCATCTAAACTTTAAAAACACCAAGGAGAAAACATTGTGGAAAAAAAGAGAAAATGTTTTTCACCCTTTCTTAAGAAATTCAACTTCTGAATCATGCTTTCAATTTTGACCCGTCGAAATTCTCTTGTTTGTTGAAGAAGTAAGGGTATAACCTTAGATGGAAACTTTAACAAAAGAAACTTTTCCCAAAGCCCCAGCCCATTAAAACAAAGGTTTTCCAGGTCTTTTATTTTTTCTGATTTAAGGTATCATTGCTTTGAAGTGGCACTGCTTAGACACCATGGCAAACACTTGATTCTAAGGGAAGTCTACAAGATAACTCTATATCAACATGGTAAGTTGAACACTTAACTCTTTACCAAACGACAAAATTACAGACTGGTCCAAATTGAAAGCATTTGCAGACGACAAAATTAATTCAACTGAAAGATTGAAATTTCATATCAGACGGGTAAAAAATATTGTTGGAAAAGGAGAAAATGCTGGTTACCAGCATTTTCTCCTTTTCCCATCATATCTTCAAAATGCTTTTATCTAAGGGTCGTAAAATCAGGCATTGTTTTGGAAAGGGTTAACTTACCAGATTATAACATGTAAACAGTACTAGCTTCATTTACAGACAGGTAGAGCACACAGAAGGTCGGGGAGCCGGGGTCAGGACCCCACTGGATTTGTCCAGGAAAACTTTGGGACTGGGTTCATATTGCATGTGGTTGCTGTTAAATACGATCTAGACTTGATGTGGCATTTGATGTTGACTGAAGTTTAAAGCAACATTTAGTTACACCCCTAACTCTTTATCACTCAATCTGAACTTTTGACAATGCTGAGAAAGAAATCTTTCCAAAAACATTTTGGGAAAAGGAGAACATGCTGTTAACCAGCATTTTCTCCTTTTGCCACAATGTTTTCTACCCTTCCAAAACCAAACTGCAGTTTTTCAGTCACATTTTTGTCGTAGATCTGCAAATGCTTTCGATTTGGACCAGTCTGAAATTTTCTTGTTTGGTTTAGAGAGTACATTATATAATATCATAACAGTGGACAATTGGTGCTCATACGACTAGTAGCAAACTTTTGACATTACAACTATACAACAACACACGCTTGTAAAATAATTTTTTACCTTTCTGGAAACAAATTTCAATTTTTGAGTTAAATTTATTTTGTCAGCTGCACATGCTTTCAGTTTGGACCAGTCTAAAATTTTATCGTTTGATAAAGAGTTAATTGAAGCTGGTATTCATAAGCAAATGAATCATACTAGGTAAGGTACATTTGGTTAATTTTAAGTCTTTTAACTCCTTAACCCTTTACCCCATAAGGCATTTCTATGGCATCTCTAACTGACTCTAAATGAAAGCAAGGATGAAGCCGTTTCTTATGTGTAAATGGTACCTTTTAATGGCATAGAAAACATTGTGACAAAAGGTGAAATTGCTCGTTAAGAGCAATTTCACCTTTTGCCACAGTGTTTTCTAAAGGCTTCTACAAGCAATGTGTAGAAATGAGTATCTATGGAGTAAAGGGTTAACAGAAGACAGCATTATTAGACTTGTCCAAATGGATAGCTACTGCAGACAATAATATAGAAGTATCTTATGCTAGTCTGCCGTTTTGGGGTTTTTTTTTGCAATGAAGGGCGTGTTTTATTCAATGCTGTGTCATGGAAAAAAGGGGCTTAATGCATGTTTCTATCCAAAAGTCTTTTTCTGTTAAGGTTAGCATTTTAAAAAAAATAACCTGTTTTCTTTTAAATTTCAGGAAAGATATGAGCTTGCCTTAGGAAACTTCAGCATGAAGACAGACTGGAGGTAGGTCAAAGTTGTCAACCAGTTTCTGGGTGTTTTATCAATTAGTTTGTTTTCTAAATTCATATTGCTTTGGCTCAATAGAACTTTTATATATAGAGCTAAGTTGGGTTGTAAAGTATTTTTTGTTTCATCTTTTTGTGCATAAAATCCTTGCCTGCAATGTGCTTCAATTGGCAGTACTGGTTTAATAATTTGATAACTGGAATACCAGTCCTGAATATACAAAATGTCATTATGTTAAAATGAGAAAACAAAGCCCTTTTTGCATTACAATTCTTCTCATAAATCAGTTACGCTCATAAATCAATTACGGCAACTTTTGAATTTTTTTCATCTCAAAAGAGCCTTTTATTCTCAAAACAACCATTACTGCATCTTTTTTCTAATCAACTTATAGAAAATTCAAATTACATGGCATTTTACTTAACATGTGAGGTTCAGTAGACTGACAGAAGGAACTTCCATTATTTATTCATATATTAAAAATATACAGTGTGGCCAGGGACAGGGGTTATATAGCACAAATGGAAGTTTCAACTATCAGGTTGCTGGCAAAACTGTTCTTTGGCATAGCTGAATGTACTTGCTTTTGACCTAGGTTTTGGCATTGATGAAAAATGAATACACAGAAATTGCAGAGGTCAAATCTACAATAAATATCAAGTTACAATTTCTTGAGCTTGTGAAACTTAAATAAATTCTTGGTTGTACCATCATATAGCTGCATTCATATATGCATTACATGGAGTGGTAGCCCAAATACATAATAGTGTTATGACAAGTCCAGTCAACTTTTAACTTGTATGAAATTCAGGTTGCTGACAAAGTTATGAGTAAACTACATAATTATATCTGCATTGTTGGGTCAAACATGTATCAAAGCCAGTATGGTAAACTTATATACTTACTTACAATGCCTTCAGGTTTCTTAAAAATCTGTCACATATAAATATGTAACCTATTAACTTAGATATGAATCAAAGTATAGGGATAAAAGTTTACTTAAAAACATTGTACCAACATCAAGTTTCTGCAGGGAGGTGAGGTTCAGTAGACTGACAGTGGAAACTTCCATTATTTATTCATGATATATATATAGTGTGGCCAGGGACAGGGGTTATATAGCACAAATGGAAGTTTCAACTATCAGGTTGCTGGCATGTTCTTTGGCATAGCTGAAATTGTGCTTGCTTTTGACCTAGGTTTTTGGCATTGATGAAAAATGAATACACAGAAATTGCAGAGGTCAAATCTACGATAAATATCAAGTTACAATTTCTTGAGCTTGTGAAACTTAAATAAATTCTTGGTTGTACCATCATATGGCTGCATTCATATATGCAATACATGGAGTGGTAGCCCAAATACATAATAGTGTTATGACAAGTCCAGTCAATTATATCTGCATTGTTGGGTCAAACATGTATCAAAGCCATTATGGTAAACTTATAAACTTACTTACAATGCCTTCAGGTTTTTTAAAAATCTGTCACATATGAATATGTAACCTATTAACTTAGATATTAATCAAAGTATAGGGTTAAAAGTTTACTTAAAAACATTGTACCAACATCAAGTTTCTGCAGGGAGGTGAGGTTCAGTAGACTGACAGTGGAAACTTCCATTATTTATTCATAATATATATACAGTGTGGCCAGGGACAGGGGTTATATAGCACAAATGGAAGTTTCAACTATCAGGTTGCTGGCAAAACTGTTCTTTGGCATAGCTGAATGTACTTGCTTTTGACCTAGGTTTTTGGCATTGATGAAAAATGAATACACAGAAATTGCAGAGGTCAAATCTACAATAAATATCAAGTTACAATTTCTTGAGCTTGTGAAACTTAAATAAATTCTTGGTTGTACCATCATATAGCTGCATTCATATATGCATTACATGGAGTGGTAGCCCAAATACATAATAGTGTTATGACAAGTCCAGTCAACTTTTAACTTGTATGAAATTTGCAGGTTGCTGACAAAGTTATGAGTAAACTACATAATTATATCTGCATTGTTGGGTCAAACATGTATCAAAGCCAGTATGGTAAACTTATAAACTTACTTACAATGCCTTCAGGTTTCTTAAAAATCTGTCACATTATAAATATGTAACCCATTAACTTAGATATGAATCAAAGTATAGGGTTAAAAGTTTACTTAAAAACATTGTACCAACATCAAGTTTCTGCAGGGAGGTGAGGTTCAGTAGACTGACAGTGGAAACTTCCATTGTTTATTCATGATATATATATATATATAGTGTGGCCAGGGACAGGGGTTAAATAGCAGAAATGGAAGTTTCAGCTATCAGGTTGCTGGCAATACCTATTTTTCAAAATTTGTAAGCAGTTGGGTCACATGCAAATCATTCTATTAAACATAATTTGACAAGTTTGGTCAGCTTGAAAAGTTACTTACAAAGCATTCAGGTTTCTTAAAAATCCATCTTTCAAATATCTGGCAATACTTTTTTTCAACCATTTGTAAGCACTTGGGTCAAATGCACATAATAAGTTTCTCAACTAGTGAACTCCAAAAAACTAGCCTTCATTAAATTCAGGTCAAAAGCAGTGCACTTGTGAAATTATCCAACATTAAATTCAGGTCACAAATAATGTCATTTTCTTTGTTACATAAATGCCTTCAGGTAAATTCATAACACAGGCGTAACTTCTATTAAGCACACCATGCACATAGGTAATGCAAAAAAAAATCAAGAATAGGTCGTAGGTTGCCTCTTTTCATGTATTTTTCAGTTGGGCTGTTTTCTAAAACAGCCAAGATTAGAAATATCTTGATTATACGGGCGCTGATTCTATTTTGCTGATTCCGATTCCAATCAAACCTGTCATTGAAAACTAAATTTCTACCTCCGAAGAGGCTCAAAATCTTTCTACAGCCATCTTGAATATCAAAAATTGGGAGGCCCCCCCAAACCCCCAACGACAGTGGGAGACGCCATCTCATGCTCTACCCCCACTCACGCCTATGGCACTCGAGAACGTCTACGGTGTTCATATAATTTGCTTTTTCTTGGTTACGCCCTTATAATACAAGTCAACACTGAATTTAGGTCTTTAGCAATTCTGTCTTTAACTGTGAAGTATGTTCCGTCACATAAAAGTAAAAAAAATAGCTCACAATAAATTCAGGTCTCAAGCAATACTGTCTTTAACCTTTTTACCAAACAATCCAGAAATCCAGAGTGTCAGTAACCCCAAGGAAAAAGCCTGTCAAAAACATTGCTAGGAAAAAGAGAAATTATAAGTTACTAGAAAAATACCAACTTATTTCATTAATTTTTTTTCTTTTAAAATGTTAGGTTGTTCAGGGCAGCTTTAATGTCATGTGAAACTTACAACTTCAACTCTGAACCAAATCACAAAACTTTTGAACGGTCAAAATTGAAAGCATTTGCAGACAACAAAATAAAAATGTGATTGAAAAATTGAAATTTTTTGTTAGAAGGGTAGAAAACATTGTGGGAAAAGGAGAAAATACTATTTACCAGCAAAATACCAACAAACTTCAGTATATTTTTCTCTTTCAAAATTTGAGGTTTAGATGAGCTTTTATGTCCTGTAAAACTTACAACTTTAACTCTTTACCAAATCTCCAAATTTTTGACCGGTCCAAATTGAAAGCATTTGCAGACAACACAAGAAAAAAGTGTTTGAATAATTGAAATCTGTTGTTAGAAGGATAGAAAACATTGTGGGGGGAAAAAAAAGAAAATGCTGGTTACCAGCAGAATGTCAACTTCATTAAAGTTTTTTCTTTCGAAATTTGAGGTACTTAAGGGCAGCTGTAATGTCCTGTGAAGTTCAAAATTATAATTCAAGCCTACAGTATGAATATTTTGTACTTCTTTCATACAAAATCAGGATTGTGGTCGGTTCCATATTTGATCATACCAAAATGAATGGAATAACAAATACTTGAACCTGTAAATCTTGGTTATAATTATCAAAATCCAAAATTGTTTTTCTTTGCTGTTTGTTTGTTGTTTGTCTGTCTGTTTGTTTGTGTGTATGTTTGTTTGTCTTTTATGTTTATTTCAAACTTTTGCAGAGGTTTTGTGTGCAGTGCTATCACCACATTGATAACCTAGGTACCGGCCTGCAAAAATGTACCCGAAATGGCCAATGTGCAGAGAGGATTAAAGGCCTTTCCTTTTCTGATGCAAGTATTTGCAGGTTAAGATAGTACTGTCATGGAGTGTGTTTGCAACCCAGGTCCAGAGATCTTATATGGATATAAGATCTTAGGCGCCAAGTCCATTTCAAAACCTCACCCCCAACAAATTACACTTTATTTAAAAAAAAAAAATGCATCCCTGTCTTCTTGATCTACATAAGACTGTTAGGCCCAGGCATGTCAGAAAACATTGAAATTGTGACCCCAAAGTTACAATTAGATGGCCATTTACATGCTGACACCCATATTGTATTGAGCAGGTAAGAAAATGGCCATTTGCAGGCCTAGAGAAACTGCTCCTATCCATATTGGCCACACCGTGTTAGGTGGACAGTCTTGTCTGATGTCTGGACTGTTAAACTGTATCAAATATTGTGTCAGCATTTTAATATGGGTAATGAACTCTACCTTCTACCATACACTGCCATACCTGTTTGGTGGCTAGTTTTTACAAGACTGTGTGGCCAGAGTGTGTTTGAAAACATCTGATTTTGATCTCAAAAAGACGGTGAAAATAGTCATTGCAAAGCTGACACCAAAATGAGCAATTCAAGAAAACGACCATTTATATGCAAAATATACATTTCGTTAAATATTGGCCACACAGTGCTAAGTGAACAGTCTTGTCTGGGTCAGTTTTTGAATTTTTATGATACAGAATACAATATTGTGTCAGCTTACAAAGAAAGGACTAGTGAATAAAATTGCACAGTTTTCAAAATTTGCCATTCTTAGAGCACCAAGCTGAATTGAACGATTATTTTGGCCTACTTGGGGATGTGGTTGTAGTTCCTTACCCCTACTTTTTTCTTTATATATTTTTAGGTACAGTATAGTATTAGAGCCACATACAATATGGTAAAGCAGAGATGAAGCATCTTGCTGAGAAAAAGAACCCAGACAGTGAATGTTGTATATTGAACAAATGTAAAGAGTGATGGACCACAAATTATCATACATTCTTCAGATTGCCAAAAACTATTGAGGAAAAGCAGTGCTTTTCACACAGAGGTGTAATTGCTGATTTTATGATTTTTTTTAAAGATGTGTGAGTCTAGCTGAACTGATCTTGATGTTACAGGAATGGCAGTAGGAAATTCACTGTTCCCTTGGACTTGAGTGAGGTTACGTTATGACAACAAATATTTTGTCTAAAGTTCTGTCCCTTAGGATTGTGCCACATTTTTCAATAAAATGCTATCTAAAGTAATAATTGCACCTAAAATTTAATCGGCGACCCTTGAGTTGCTATTGGGAACATGCATATTGATCAAGGGTATGCAGGTCAATGATGTATCTGATAGTAGCCTCTTTGGTTATGGAATAATCTTTTATCTATATTGATAAAATCTAAGTGTAATAAAATTGATAAAATGTTGACAGGTATGAGAAAATTGATAAAATGTTGTAAAGTATGATAAAATGATGTGAATTAAAGCAGTGATTCCACTTCCTGCTCTTATTTTGATTTTACAATGGTTATTCTCTCCAAAGTGTTGACGGACTCTCTTGGCAAATTTGTAGCCTTCTTCATTTTGAACGATTGGATTTCTTTTTCTTCCTTAACCCAGGATATTTACAACACCTTCTTTTTTATGGTCTGCCCTTTCTACCACACTAAATATCTTATAGATTTGTCAAAATTTAAAATATAATTTCCAGTGAAGCTGAAATTGTGAAGTCTGTCTGGGAGATGGGGAGGGGGGGAAGACAATGCTGGTCATTAGCATTTTCTTTTTTTCCCACAATGATTTGGAAACACTTCTACCCCTGGTTTTTACTATTTGGCATTCTATCATTTTCTCCTTTTCCCACATTTTTTTCTACCCGTCTCAGAACAAATTTCCATTGTTGAGGCCTAATTATTTTTGTCTGCTAGTGTTTTCAATTTGGACCAGTGTCAAATTTTGTTTTTGGTAAAAAGTTAATTCAGGATCTATAGATTTATGCCCTAAATATGGGCTGAGATACTGCATGGGGCCTCATCTGAATGTTTACCAAACACAAAAATCTAGACTTGGTGACATTGAAAGTATTTGCAGACGAACTATATGTTGCTCAAATGCCTGGATATATCTATATGTAATATGTTATCTGTCATGCAAAAAGGGACTATCTGGGAACTGGCAAGAGTTTGAACCTTGGTTAGACTGCACAAATTTTGTAGGCTTTTATGAAATTTTCTGTATGAAAAGTGGCTATTCTACCTTGTTACACAATTATTTTTGAACTATCAACTTAAATTGACCTGCACTATCGTTGATCCGTTTCTACCTCCTTGATATACGGAATTCACAGATTTCCACCTACTTGATATACAGATTGTCTGTTTTCTCGTGATAGGCCACATATTTGAACAAATTGTTAGGAAAATGCTGAAAAACATGGTGGTAACCAGAATTTTCTCATTTTCCAGCAATGTTTTCAAGTGCTTCTTTTTCAGAGTTGTTAAAACCTGGGATTGTGTTGTAAAGGTTGAAATGACCCTATGGGAAACAGCCTTTTCAAGAAACAGGTATAACAAATTAAAAAAAAAATACTATTATTCAGCATTTTTAGCTTGGCTGTTTTTGAAGAAAATGTGGGGAAATTGTCACAGGCGTAGCATCAATGTCTGTGGCAAAAACCTTTGATATTTTATGGTATCTCAGTTTACATAAAACTCAGACAAGTTGTTAACTTTCAAAAGGGGAACCCATACAATAATGGCAGGCTACCATGAAAAGTATTAGCAAAGTTTTCCCCATCTTTGACTTTAAAGGTGGGTATTTAGAATTTTCCCATCTCACCAAATTAGAAAATAAATATATCACTGATATTTATATGAAAAAACAATACAAATCATCAATAATTAAAAATCATCCCCCCCCCTCATTTTGATGGTATTCCATTAAAAGGCTACGTAGCATCTTAAGGTATTTTTAGATTTCGCGCCAAAAATAAAAGCATTGTGGGAATGTAAAGTGACTGGCACGTGACTAATGACGCTTAAATTCCATAACATAACAAATAGGTAATTATTCCTTAATTTCTTCTTCGAGTGCTATGTTTGAAGCGTCATTTGTGTATTTCCAGTATGTAAATGAGCAAGTTGCTAGTCTAAAAGTAGACCATGGTTCCTGTCAGTGTCGACCTGGGCCGTAGTAAATCTCTAATTTCTCTTGTTGTCGGATGGTTTTTGACTACTGGGGTTTAATGAATGAAAATTAAAAGGCCTTGGGAGTATAAGGATGATTTTTTTTGTATTTTTGCAAAAATTTCGTCCCAAAATCTGAAGGGCCACTTTGAAATTTTCAAAAACTGAGACTTTGTAATAATCTCCCTGTTTCTTGTGAAGATAATTACTTCAAACTACAAAAGTTAGGTATTAAGGGGAAAGAATATATACTACTCAAAATTTGCTAGGGATCACCCTAAAAGAATCTCTAAATATATTTGTGGCATGTATCATGTATGGTTTTACAGTAAGTTACATTGCCACACCGAGCAATAAAATGACTGGTGGAAATGGATCTATAACCCTTTCCCAAACAAGCCCTGGTTTTTACGTGTCTGCAGTAAGTCTTTTAAAAACACTGTGGGAAAAGGAGAAACAATTTCTCCTTTTCTCACAGTGTTTTCTACCCTTATTGAGAACTTTTTGCCATTTTCTCCAAATCTAAAATTGTCGTCTGCAAACTCTTGGTTTTGAAAGGTCCAAAATTTATCGTTTGGGAAAGGGTTAAGCCTTTACCTCACAGTGCCGACTGTTAAAGACACCCAGAAAGAAGCCTTTGGAAAACATTGTTGGAAAAGAAGAAAATGCTGATATCCAACATTTTCTCCTTTTTCAACAATGTTTGCTATCCTATTACAGACAGCATAGTGCACATCACATTTAGTTTTTGGTCGGCAAATGCTTTCAACTTGACGAATCTAGAGTTTTATAGTATGGTAAAGAGTTCATGCAAATCTGAGACGGTACATTATGTCAACATTTTTTTTCCCTACAGTAGACTGAGGTGAAATAGAGAAATCACACAAGATCTCATCAGAATGTGTTGTCTCGGATCAGCCGGCTCAGACTGCACAGGCTGATCAGAGACAACACTATATGCAAATGTCTGAATGTCCCTTTTTGCATGTTGCAGGCCACATTGTGCTAATTCCTACCACTGAACAATTAACCCTTTACCAAACGACAAAATTTTAGACTGATCCAAATCAAAAGCACTAGCAGACAACAAAATAAATATGTTTCCAGCAGGGTAGAAAACATTGTGGGAAAAGGAGAAAATGCTTGTTACCAGCATTTTCTCCTTTTCCCACAATGTTTTCAAAAGGCTTCTATTCAGGGTTGTAAAAACCAGGGATTGTTTTGGGAAAGGGTTAATTTGTGTAATACAAAGGGGAAAGAATAATTTGAGGGAAAGACGAAACTATTTGAGTGGTGTGAAACACATTTTGGTAAAAACTGGAGATAAGTTGCAAAGTTTTTGTTGGCACTCCATGGCTGAATATTTTTGTCAATAAATGTATTGGCTATACTTTTTTTGTTCTTCCTCCTCCTTTTTCTTAACCCTTTAATGCAGAGTTCCCATTTTTTTCCCATGCTGAAGTGCTGTAAAAGATGAGAGGTGACATAAAAATTGGCCACAATAATATTCAATTTTATTATTTGACACTGTTTTTTGTGTCTCCTGTAAAATTTTGAAAGATATAGTTAGGCCTATGTTGCTTTCAGCACCCGGTATATTAAGATAACATAATCCTTCTTAATTCAAGCTTTTACTATCCTTAATACATTCAAACATTTTTTTCGGTTTTAAAAATTCCAGTTTTATTATCTTTTAACAAGACATGACCAAAATGACCAAAGCTGTTGATGTGCCATAAAACAACAATCATTCATTCATTCATTCAATTTCGACTTTAAACAGCCATGAGGAACAAGCCTATATGAAATATTGTGGGAAAAGGAGAAAAATGCTGGAACCGGCACTCTCTCTTTTTCTTTCAATATTTTCTACCCTATCAAAGTAAGAAATAATCACTTTTAACAAGACTTCCCCTGTGTCGTGTTTATGAATTCTTCATGAACATTTCATGAAAACAACATGAAGTGTTCATGAGTTGAATTCATGAATACTTCATGAATAAGAAGTGAACAGAAAATGAGACAAATTCATGAAAAAATCGTGAAATGATGGTTCATGAATTGTTCATGAAGGATAAAATGCATAAAACATTCATAATTCAAGAACACATACAAGTTCTTAAAAAAATCATGAATGAAGCATTGGTTTATCTTCATGAAATATTCATGAATTTTTTCTGAACATACATTTTTCATGAAGTTTTCATGCATTTTTTTATTCATAAATTCAATGTCTCATTTTCTGTTCACTTCTTCTTCATGAATTCTTCATGAATTAATATTCTTGAAATTTCATGAATATTGTCTAGTAGAGTATTCATGAATACTTCATGAAAACAAGTAGTTTTTAAATTGGTCAAATTCATGAATACTTCATGAATATGAGGCAAGCTGAAGATGTGCAAAATGCATTAAAATCTCATGAAATGTGGATTGATTGAATTGTGTTTTACGCTGTTTTCAACAGTATTTCAGGCATGAAATAGAGATTCAAGAACAATTCATACAGTAGAATATTTCCTTTTTTAATTTATGGTGATAGTGACCATTATGGCCTAACTGACCATGGTCTAACTGAAACTGCTCATTGATCTAACACAAAAACACAACTAGAGCGGTCACTGAATGTGATTTGAATTTTTTCTTCAGTTCCTTAAACCAGGATTGTTTGGTTACCATCAAATCGGACTGTAAGATTTATCTTCATCTGTATTCTCATTTTTCCTGAATTTTTTCTTTATTAACTGGATTTTCTCTGTCATCTGTTTTTTCTAAAATCTGTGAATTTTTTCTTCAGTTTCCTCTTCATGGGGCTTATTAGCAGCTCAATTTGTTCTTCTCTACCTTTTTGTCATGTTTGAGCAGATTCAGTAAGCCTTTAGTATTCCTGGTTCTGTGTCACAAATTTGCGACCAAGAGTGGACTCTTCACAACTGCACTGTAAAAATCAAATTAAAACAGTGATTCGTTTGTTTGAATTTGAAGTCAAGTCTGATATGTACAACTCTTACAATATGTGAGTCAACTTCATGCAACGTTTGTTGAGGTTGCACCTAGTAAAAATAAGCCCCCCCCCCTTTTGGCTGCCATGGTTTAAAAAAAAAATCAGACAATTTCTAACCCTTAACCAAACAATCCCTGAGATAGAAGCCTCTGGAAAACATTGTGGGAAAAGGAGAAAATACTGGTTACCATCATTTTCTCCTTTTCCCAATGTTTTCTACCCTGCTGGAAACAAGTTTCAGTGTTAGAGTTCCATTTAATTTGTGAGCAAGTGCTTCAATTTGGACGTCTAATATTTCCTTGTTTGGTAACTAGTTTAACCCTTTACTCCATAGATACTCATTTTTACGCATTGCTTGTAGGAGTCTTTAGAAAACATTACGGCAGGTGAAATTGCTCGTGAGTCATGACGAGCAATTCCACCTTTTGTCGCAATGTTTTCTATGCTATCAAAAGGTGTCATATACACATAAGAAATGGTGTCATCCTTGCTGTTATTTAGGGTCAATTAGAGATACCATAGAAATACCTTATGGGGTAAAGCCGTTTAAAAGGGTTCACAACTGTATTTAGTGAACTACAAAATCATTTCAAAATCTGGTGATTGGTTACAGAGAATGATTTTTAAGATTTTACAGGTTCCCTTGTTCTACCCATTGTCCAATCAGCCACTTCAAATTGCCTTTTCAGTTTTTTTATTGATTGTAAGCAATAGATTTACATAAGTATCTTAATATAACGGACCTTTTTGCTGCAAATTTTCAATATGGATTGCTTTACCCCTGGATGGGAACCATTAGTGCTATACCCTCTAATATGAAATCTTACCCACAGATTTTTAGCCTAGGGGCAAGTGAACATTTGATTTAAAAAATTAGTGGGAATACCGATCTTATGTACACAGACTTCTTAGAATGAAGTGGAAAGAAAAACTTGCAGCTCTGGCATGCATTCATTTTTATAACTGTTAAATTGCAGAAATCTAAATTTAGTCATTTTTTTTGTCTATTTACTTCTTCTCTGATATTTTGTTTATTAAGTGCTTATGCTGTAAAAGAAGAAGGTCCATCCTCCATTCTTTCCGCATCCTCATCTAATCCATTGGTTGTTACATATTTTCATTCCAAATGCGACCAAAGTTTTTACTAATTTTTATACTGATAATGCTTTAAACATGAATTTGTGTACACCATGTTATTTACTCTTGAAATTCATCATAAAAAATGAAAAGATAGTTTTAAGTGCCCCTGATGATCAGTCGATGTTTGAAAAATTTTGTCAACTGTCTATCAAATGTTTCAGGAAAAAAAAAAAACCTATTAAAATATAGATAAATGATGATTCATGCTTACCATAGTCCTATCTTATCCTCTCCACATGTTCAGATGCCTCTAACTCATTCTCCATCAAGACAACATTGACGAAATCTTGTAAATATGCACCTTTCTCTGTTACATAATCTTAACCTGAAATAAATGCATACAACTATATCTTGGCTGTGACAACGTAGCCTTTGCTTGTATATTGTATCAAGCTGGTGCATCGGTCGACACAATTGCAGACAAAAAATTAAAACTGTCTCAAAATTGGTTTTTACCTTTGGAAGGGTACAAGCATTTTCTTCTTTTTCCACAATGTATTCATAAGCCTATAATGTCTAGGTTGTTAAATCTGGAAACTGATTAGTGTAGAAATAAATGAAATGTAATTTTCAGGCAGAAAAAAATGGCAAAAATGTGGCTTCTTTTATCTCGTTTTGGTAAAAATATGGACATAGTTGATTTAAGATCAGACTGCACTTACTTTTAGTCTGATCTTTGTTTACATTTACAACAAAAATTACTTTACCAAAGGACAAAAATTTTAGACTGGTCCAATATGAAAGCACTAGCAGACGACAAAATAAACGTAACTCAAAAATTGACATTTGTTACCAGCAGGTTAGAAAACATTGTGAGAAAAGGAGAAGATGCTGGGTCGTCAAAGTCGGGACTGTGTGGTAAAGGTTCAATCAAAATATTTACCCCAATAAATATGACTTGCAAGTTACTGGAATCCAATGTATTAGCAAGTCATTATGATCTGAGCCAGTCGCTCGCTCGCTCTTCATCCATAAATGTCTGTGACAGGTGTTGAAACAATCCCGTTTGTGTGAAATTTACACTAGCAAGAATGACATGGCAATCAAACAACACTTGTATTTCTTACTAGTTTGCTAAGCCTGACTCACTGATCGTTCAAAGCTAGTGTAGGTTATGATCAGACTGCACAGAACGTGCAATCTGATCTTAGATCTACACTCTCCAAGGAAGGATTATCATTCCCTAAAAAATACGTTAAAAACAACTAAATTTGAATTTTTCTATCGGTTTGAGTTTCATTTCACCCATTAAGCAGGAAAGGGGGTAAATAAAATACTTAGAAGATAAAAGGAAGAAGGTTTTAAAGTTGACATCTTGAATTTATATTTCCAACATGAACTTTGGTACGATTTCTCCAGAGAATTGGTTCCCAATCAAATTGGGGGTGATAACTCAAGGGGGCGAATACTTACACCAAGAAATCCACTTACAGTTTTTGTAGTCCGCTATTAGAGCTTGATAAACAATTCCATTAAATCTCGTCGATGTCCTGTCTCCTTCCATCGGTGTTTGCAACAGCCAAGCATTTTCTTGGGTCCAAATCGTCAGGAAATGTATTCGAAAGTTCTGTTTCTTTGCTACGACAGGACCCGCTTCGAGTTTGAACACATGGTAAATGTCGGAAATTGCCGAAACTTTCCGAGGTAATTTCTTTAATTTCATTTGGAAAGGAATGCCGTGAAAATGTGAATTAATATTTCTATCGAAAAAAATGATACAAACACTAAGAGAAGTTTAACAGGTGCAAAATATGATCTGTTTGAAACGGTTCTTTCAGTCAAGTTTACGCCGTAAATATACGAACCATCGGAAATCCCTGATCACATTAGGCGGAACCCGCATATTGGCTAAAAACAATATCCGGTGTAATGTTCGTCATCTATTTACGTCGTCCAAGAGTCACGGAGATGAGTGATGTAAAACATCGAAAGGTCTTGCTACAATGTGTAAAAAGGCGATTTATCAGAAGAAAAATTTCAACGTCTGTAAGCATTTGTTTTGGTCGACACATGGTATTACTTTCATAAATCTTTGTATGGCGAACACGGGTAAAATGGTAGGAATACATTCGTCCCTATTTTCATTTACGTTCATTTTTTTGCTAATCCATTCCATTCGCAGTATCTTTTACTTGCTCACGTGTGACCCGGCACCCTACTAAACTTGGCTGGCACCCATTCTTAATCAATGATTATGAAATATAAATACTTAAGCAAAATATCCTTTAAAATGTCAAAAAGTTTTATTTCACTTCCGAAATGTTACATTTTTCCGTCAAGAATTAGTGATTTTTGCTGGAAAATAAGCAAAATCCTTGTTGGTCAATCAAATTCAGGCTCCCAAGAGCCTCTTGTTCTTCACAGCACTTAATCCAGGACACAAAGCTAAGCTTTATTGTGGCAGTTTTTTAATTTTATTGAAGACTAATACCAATTTGCTACTTCTCAACTCGTGAATTATGGAATCAAAATCACAATCAACTGCAAAGGCATTATGCACTGTTATGTCAGGATCTACATGTAGGAAAAAAAAACTTGGTATGCTTACATCACATGATTCAAATGCTGGGATTTGTAACCTTAAGATAGAAAACATTGTTGGAAATTGAGAAAACACCTGTATACAGCAATTTCTTCTTTTCTGCTTTTGTCTTTTACTGCTCAAGCGGAGCTTTTAGGATCACCCGGTGTCCGTCATGCGTCGTCAACAATTCTTTAAACATCAACTCCTTCTAAACCACTGGGCCAATTTGGACCAAACTTGGCTGGAATGTTCCTTGGGAGGTCCTCTTTAAAAAATGTTCACAAAATTTGATGCCATCAAAAACTGTGGTTGCCATGGCAACCAAATGGAATTTTCTACAAATTTTTTTTTAAAGATCTTCTCTAAAACCGCAATACAGATTTTGAAATAATTTCTCAGAGATATTCCTTGGGTAACCCTTTCCAAAAAGTGTTCGTGAAATTTTGATGCATCAAGAAAGGTGGCTCTGGTGAATAGGGGCTACTTGCACTATACAGAAATGGAGGAATTCTTAAAAATTATTGTTCTCTGAAACCATGTGTCAGATTTTGAAATAATTTTAAAGAGATGTTCTTTTTTATGTCTAGAAGGTGAAAATTATAGTATGAAGAGGAGAAAAAACTTGGTATTGGCATTTTTCCCTTTTCTAATGTTTGCAAAAGCCTAGTTCCTCAGGGTCAGTAAAAGTTCTGAGTCTTTTAAGTATTAAGTGTCCAAAAATCAGCTGTGTATTAAATATGAACACAGAAATTTTTGTAAAATATTTAAAGAATAATTATATAGGATTCATTCATTTATGTAAAACCACCCTTGGTTAATAACACAACTTTCTTAAAACAATTGGCCAACTACTTTAGAAATTCATGAACTATTCTTGAAAGGTTGTCCATTTCAGGTTGATGTTAATTTGAAAACTAGTAATTCATGATTCTTGAACTTTTAAGGAACACATTTATTCATGAAATATTCAAAAAAAATCCTTGTGATACTATCATGAATACTTCATGAACATTTGGAACTCTTCAATAATTCTTGACCACTTCATGAAGTGGATAGTGACATACTTCATGAATAAAACTTCATGAATATAACCTCAAGCATTGATTAAGAATTGTTCATGAAGTATTCTTAAAGGAGTGAAAAATTCTTGATTTCATGCATTTTGTTTCGCAGGGGTTAATTTGTTGTCTACAGATGCTCTGAATTTGGCCCAGTCTAAAATTTGTCCGTATAGAGTCAAGTCAGTATAGATAACAGGAGTTACAGTTACAAAATTAAATTATGTGCAATACATTATTTCCTATTTCATTCTACAGTAGCTGCTTTATATCCCTAAATAACCTGAAAACTACAAATATGGTAATTTGATTAAACACTATAAACTGATTGTCCATAGTGATAGGTAATTTCTCAACTAATCAAAATTACTATTTCTATATGGCTTGCAACACACGAAAAGGGGCCTTTGGACATTTGGGTAAAGCATCACCTCAGAACAGGCTGTGCAGTCCGCACATGCTTATCCAAATGACACTTTCCATTTTTATGTAATTTTCAGTTTTGCAAAGGTCTACTGAAGAACAAAATCTAACGTAGACGTAAAGTGCTGTGCCTGATTAGCCTGTGTGGATGCGCATGCTGATCCGAGACCATACTTTATGCAAATGTTCAAAAGCCCCTTACTGCATGTTGCAAGCCTTATAATCTGAGACAATCAAGATTTTACTTGTGACAGTAGTTTTTTTCTTCTTTTTTAATGAAACTTTTAAGTACAAATAATAGAATGAAAAAATAGTTTGAACAAACACACAAACCTTGAAGCATTACTAGTATTTATTAAGGTCAAACGACATGTGGGAAAAGAAAAAAAATCTGGTATTCAGGTTTTTCATCTTATCCTTTATTTCATTACCAAATCACAATATTTTAGACTTGTCCAAATTGAAAGCATTTGCAGATGACAAAATAAAAGTGACTGAAAATTTGAAATTTGTTTTGTGAAGGGTAAAAAGCATTGTGGGAAAAGGAGAAAATTTTCTCCTTTTCCCACAATGTTTTCTAAGGGCTTCTTTCTCAGGGGCATCAAAAGTAGGGATTGTGTGGTAATGGGTTAATGTTTTGAAAAGCTTTTTTTCTCTGTGTTCTTATGAGCAAAGTACGTAACAAAGAAACAAATGAACAAATACATAGTAGAAATACAGGGACTGGGCAGGATTTGAATGTAGAACACTTGGATGAAAGGCCAGCACCATAACCACAAAGCTAAAGAGAATTCTCCCTAACTCAGACGTTTTGTATTTAAACCGGGGTGAATTCATGAATGAAGAAAAGTCATCATTTATTGATGATTCAAAGCCCTAGAGGATGTATGGCACAATGGCCAACTGTAGACGAGCCCTCATCTTACAAAGTCTGTAATAAAGAAGCAAATAAACAAATGCATAACAGAAATACAAGGTCTGGGCAGTATTCGAACCTACTACTCTGGACAAAAGGCAAACACCATAACCACTGAGCTAAGGGGATAATCGTAGCACAGTTGTTAGGCACTGCATTGTTTTCAATCCAGGATGAACCCATGCATGATGCAGTAGTCTCCTGTAACATACCCCCCTCTTAAATTCATCATTTTAGATGACTCAAGGCCTTATTAGGCACAAAGACAGTTTTTGGACAACAAATAGAATTAATGGCTCAATGGCTAATCCCGGATGAGCCCCCATCTTATGAACAAAGTCTGTAACAAAGAAACAAATGCATAGCATAAATACACAGGCAAGGCAGGAATCGAACCTAGAACGCCTGGACGTAAGGCCAACACCATAAGAAGCATGAAAGAGTGGTCTCCTGTAACATTGTTCCAAAAAGATTGGATGATTTGGTGTAGAGTTAATCCATTACCACACAATCCCTACTTTTGACGCCCCTGAGAAAGAAGCCTTTTGAAAACACTATGAGAAAAGGAGAAAATGCTGGGTCCTTTTCCCACAGTGTTTTCTACCTTTCCCAGAACAAATTTCTATTTTTCAGTCACTTTTATTTTGTTGTCTGCTAATGCTTTTAATTTAGACAAGCCTGAAATATTGTCATTTAGTATAGAGTTGACAAACCTCTTCCAAGAAAGAAACAATAAGGCATGTTTAGAATTGATATCAAGATGTTTTTTGATTTATGTAATGTATGTACATGATTACATGAAACGAGCAAAAATAGACGCAACAAAAAAAAACAAGAGCCGTCAGAGACGGGTTATGCTCCCCGAACAAGTGCTTGTCATAAAATATAAGAAATTGATATAAATTCACTTCTTTTATCCTAGAAGAACCTGTTCATGCCCCCCAAAATTTGAAGTGAATAGGCAATTACTATCTTAGAGATAGCCAACACAAACTTGTAGAGGACAATAAGCCCAATAAGCCCCCTTTAAGCCCCCTTTTCCCATAAGACAATATTGGATCATTGCAATAAATACAACGGGTGTGTGGTTGGTGGCATTTTTTAACAATAATTCAAAATTCGAAATTTCATAAAATTTTGAGCAGTCATGTATTAAATATTATATAAAACAATTTTTTACATGAAGCCCCCTTTTTCCGAGACGCAGCCTGAAATTGAGAAAAAGGAAGAGAAGTACCTGGGCAACGTTCCAACAAGTTCAGATTTGAAATTTCACAAAGTTTTGAGCACTGATAAAGGAGAACCTAGTGAAAAACAATTTTTTCCATGAAGTCCCCTTTTTCCGTGATGCAGCCTTAATTTGAGAAACCAGGAAAAACGTATTTGTGCATTAATGATTCACAGATTGCAAAAACAAAGGGCACATGTTGAAACTTGTAAAACAAGATATAACCATGAAATATTGACAGAAACTGAACAAGATATTAGTAAAAATTGCAATTTTGCATTAGGGCCCCTTTTTCATTTTACAAGAAACCCCCTTTTTCCATGAGAGAGGGTCAAATTGAAAAACACATAGATAAAGAAACAAGAGCAGATAGTGAAACTTTGAAAAAACAATATAACCATGAAGTTTAATGAAATTTTGACCAAAACTGAATGAAATATTAGTAAAAATTGGATTTTTGCAAGAAGCCCCCTTTTTCCATGACAGAACGTCAACTTAAAAAATGCCCAGATTAAAAATAGCAAGGGCACATGCTAAAACTTTCCATAAACAATATAACCATGAAGTTTCATGATATTCTGACAAAAAATGAATGAGATATTGGCAAAAATTGGAATTTTGCATTAAGCCCCTTTTTTCCATGACACAGGGTCAAATTGAAAATCCGAGAAAAGTATATCGGCATGTTACCCTAAGGAGTTCATATATGAAGTTTTATCCAATTTGGTCCAAGGGTTGTGGAGAAATCGCTTCGGACGGACAGACGGACGGAAGGACGGACGGACAGACGGACGGACAGACGAAACGGCGACTATATGCTCGCCCTTCGGGGAGCATAAAAATAATGAAACTGTTGTACATTTATGCCAATTTGAAGAGTAAAAACACTGCTGTATCTATCAAGGGGACATCTAAACTTTTAACTTTTTAACATGACACAATTTTGGGTTGCCCATCTATAGAGCATGCTCTGAATCTGTGAATGTGGCTATCATTGGATATTATCTCTGACGTGGTAGTAACACTGGTGGGGGGGGGAAATGCTGGTAAACAGCCTTTTCTTCTTCTTTTCCACAGCGTTTTCTAAAGCACTGCTTCACTACAACAGGTGAAAATCTAAATTATATGATAAAGTCTCTATGTAAATGAAATGGCTACTTTCATGGTCGCTAGGAAAAAAACCTTAAAGCCTTTTAAAGCAAGCCTTCTAAATCCAATTCTAAAATTTGTCCTTATATTTACCCCTTTAACACACAATCCTGAGTTTTAATGACCTTTACTGGGATGGCCTTTGAAAACATTATGGGAAAAGTAGAAAATGCTAGTAACCAGCATTTCCTTCTGTGACCTATAATGTTTTCTGCCCTTCCAACAACAAATATCAATTTTTGAGTCAACATTAATTTTGTCCTTGGAGCATGCTTTCAACTGAAAAATGTCTAAAATGCATTTGGTACAGATTTAGTCCTAACACTGGCTAGCAAGTCTGGCCACCTGGTTACTGGAGATTTCGCTTCAGCCAATCACAAATCAGCCAATCACATATCCAGAGTATGAACCAAAATTTTGAACAATGACTTAAATAAATGGCAGATGCGACTCTTATATTGCAATTTCAAGGCTCCTGTTCTCTCAAGAAATATCTTAACAATTTGATCCAAGACCAGAAGACAATTTGATCGAGACCAGAAAACACATTTCAATGCAGTCTGATCTTAACCCATTACCACACAATCCCTGCTTTTGATGACCCTGATAAAGAAGCCTTTAGAAAACATAGTGGAAAAAGGACAAAATGGTAACCAGCATTTTCTCCTTTTCCCACAATGTTTTCTAACCTTCATAAAACAAATTTTGAATTTTTAGTCACTTTATTCTGTTGTCTGTAAATGATTTCGATTTGGAATGGTCTATATATAAATTTGTCATTTGGTAAAGAGTAAATCCAATGGTCAGTTATTTTTTGGAGGTGCATTTTACAATTCTGATACTTCCACCTTCTTCAGCTAGAGGCACTTGAGTGCCTGCATCGCTCCACAGGACCTGATTTTTCTGTCAAGAGAAGTTTTTAACAATTGCCATTCATTCCTGCATTTTGGGTCACTAAAGAAAAAAAGCTATGAAAAACATTGTGAGAATAGAAGAAAACCTGCATTTTCTTAGTTTTACACAATAATTTCTACCCTTTTTAGCTCTCCTGAGCACAACATGCTCAAGGGGAGCTTTTAGGATCACCCGGTGTATGTAGTCCGCCGTGCGTCATCAACAATTCTTTAAACATCAACTCCTAAACCGCTGAGCCAATTTGGACCGAACTTGGCTGGAAGGTTCCTTGGGAGGTTCTTTTTAGAAAATGATCACAGAATTTGATTCCGTAAAAAACCTGGTTGCCATGGCAACCAAATGGAATTTTCTAAGAAATTTTTCAAAAATCTTCTTCTCTGAAACCACTGGCCAGATTTCAAAGTAATTTCGCAGAGATGTTCCTTGGGTGACCCTTTGCAAAAACTGTGTGTGAAATTTTGATCCATCAAGAAACATGGCTCTGGTGAATGGGGGCTACTTGCACTATACAGAAATGAAGAAATTCTTAAAAATTTTCAAACTTTCAGTCACTTTATGTTGTGGTCTGCAAATGCTTTCGATTTGGACAAGCCTAAAATATTGTTGTTTGGTAATGAGTTAAGGAAATCAAACAGGTTGGCAGTTATAGTATTTAGATGCTGTATTACTGTTCAAATACAAATTCCATGTTCCTGCATCTCACAACCTTGAAAACCCTTTAGTAAAAAGGAACATAAGCTTGTACAACGCTATTGAGCAATGTTTTTTAGTAGCTTTAACATTGGCCAATAAACTGAAGTGTTTAATGTACTATGTGGCCACCTCAATATTGGCTCCTACTGTTCCCAATTTTTATGAGGTGGCAAATTTGATGGCGCAGAACTTCAAACTTGCAGGGGCAGCCCTAATCTTGATCTATGTCATCAGCAAAATTGATGCCTCTTATTTTGCCTATGGCACAGTAAGGTTTGAACTTGACGTTTACCTTCAAAAGAATTTCATACTGTCCAATTATACCAAATGATATAAATATTCACTCTTTAATTATTCTTTGCATACAGGTCAATTGCAGGTCAATTCATTCGAATAATATATGTGCTATGCTTTGGTAAAAAAGGGTCTTAACCCTTTACCAGACGACAAAATTTTAGCCTTGTCTGAATTGAAAGCATTTGCAGACGACAATATTAGTAGCTCAAATGGTGCAATTTTTTTTTCAGATAGGTAGAAAACATTGTGGGAAAAGGAGAAAGTACTGGTTACCAGCATTTTCTTCTTTTCCCACAAGATTTTCAAAAGGCTTTTTTCCCAGGGTCATTAAAAGTCAGCTTTGTGTGGTACCTAATGGGTTAATGCATCTGCAAAAACTTTCAATCTAGGTCAGCCTGTGCAGTCCATGCAGGCTGACCCAAGCCAAGACTTCGCTATTGGTCAATTTTCTGTAAGTCAAGGGACCAGTGTTCCTTATGATACATCCGGTTGTTAGACAAACTGAATTTTATATGGATCCCTAATTATGTGATGTATTGCGTGGTATGATACATTAGGCCTGTTTGCCAGAGCACAGCTCTTATGTGAATGACATTGTGCAATCTTTAACTCTTTACCGCACAATGCCGACTTTTAATGACCCTGAGAAAAAAAGCCTTTTAAAAACAATGTGAGAAAAGGAGAAAATGCTGGTTCTCCCATGTTTTCAAACTTACCAGTGAAAAATGCCCCATTTGAACCTCATTGAAATTGTCATCTGCAATGGTTTGAATTTGGACAAGGCTAAAATTTTGTAGTCTGGTAAAAGGATAATGCATGTCCAAGGATACTGGTCCCCCTTCATGTTCATACATTGATATCTTTGTAGAAGATCAATGTATGGTCATAAAGTATTATCTGCATGAATAATGCAGGGGTGTCATTGGATACCATCCAACTCATTGTAGCCAGCTTTAGGACAGACTCATTGTAGCCAGCTTTAGGACAGGGTGTGTACATATAATAATTTGTCATCATGAAATTTGGTAAGATTGTCATTATTGTATATAATGTTAATGGGAATCATGTGTACTAAAAGAAGAGTGCCATTGTCACAACATATGCCCCTATATCGCAAAACCTTGTATCGCAATATGCGATGGGTCACATGATGTGAAACATTCTGTGTAAATTTCATCTAAATCTGTCAAGAAATGTGGGAGTAGTTGCGTTAACAAAAAATGGACATACAGGACGGAGAAGATGGGGGCCAATACACTTCAGCTCCAGCACCTTTTTAAAGTTTTATTTGTATGTCAATAATACTTTAATGCACATAATGTATGGTAATTGATTGATTGAATGGTGTTTATGGCACTTTCAACATTATCTCAGTCATATCAAGGCTTATATAATTACAGTATTCATATTTTCCTGGCTTTCACTAATACGAGGCTAGGGCTCTGAAGTGATAAATTTATGTAAAAAGATTACTTACAATCATTGAAAATGTGTAAAAGAATTATAAAAAGAAAAAGTGTATATGACAATCTGAGGCCTCAGGATGATAAAAAAAATCCTATCATTGTAACGTTTAGACAATCCATATAGTAATATATAAAAGATAAATTTATATTCACTATTGGAAAGTAAATGCAGTTATTTGCAATCTGTCATTTGTTTATAACGGAAAGCATCTAAAGGATTTAGAAAGAATTGTTTAAAAATACATTCTACTTTGCAATCTGTCATGTGCTTATGAGGGAAAGCAGCTAGCTGGTTTAGAAAGAGTACAGTGCCTAAATATTATTCTAATTTGCAATATGTCATTTGTTATGAAGGAAAGCAGCTAGGAGATTTATAAAGAAAGAACTGCTAAAGAATACAAGATAGCAGACTGGAGAAACCATCAGCTGCTACCAAATAAACATCACTGGAACAAGAACATTATTTTCCAATAAAATTCTGCCTTCACTCTGCATATATCATGTTATGTCAAATCATTAATGAGCTGTGTCTGTGAAATATTTTCACTGTCGGAAAAGAAATATTGTAGGTTCAAGAAATATTGTAGTACATAATTATTAGCTTTAAATACAAACTTGAGCTTATGATACCCTGTTTTGCATGTAGTCACATCCAGGTAAACTTGATTAAATGATCTTATAAATTAACCCATTACCACACAATCCCTACTTTTGACGCCCCTTAGAATGAAGCCTTTAGAAAACATTGTGGGAAAAGGAGAAAATGCTGGTAACCAGCATTTCTCCTTTTCCCACAATGTTTTCTACCCTTCACGAAACAAATTTCAAATTTTCAGTCACTTTTATTTTGTTGTCTGCAAATGCTTTCAATTTGGACCAGTCTAAAATTTTGTCGTTTGGTAATGGGTTAAAGGAACAAGTGACATGGAGTGCACAGAAAATCCACAAACAGACAGACAAATAATGTAAGAAGCATCTCAATTGGACTTTGAGAGCCTTAATAAAAAATGCTGGTTTTGGTTTGGTATTTACCACGTGTCAATACATATATCTGTAAGTGATGAATACTTACATATTGGACAGGTGTTAAATTCCATTTTGTAAAGAGTTAAACATGGACTTCATGTACTCCAAGTATAGTTTAACCCTTTACCCCATAAGGCATTTCCATGGTATCTCTAATTGACCCTAAATAACAGCGAGGATGAAGCCCTCTCTTATGTGTATTTGACACCTTTTGATAGTGTAGGAAACATTGTGGCACAAGGTGAAATTGCTTGTCAAAAGTAATTGCTCAGACTTTCCTACCTGAATGGGTTTTTTCCTTGCACTGTTAAGTATCCAGGAAATTAAAAACTAAGCAAAATAAATACTGGCTTTGGTTCTGGCAACATTTTTTTGTCATAGACAAGGTACAACTTTAATTCTCCTATCTTTAAGTTATAGCATAGCCCAATTCTGATATGGGCCAAGGTTTTTATGTATAAATCTTTGGGGTATTTAGATTCCTTTCCACATAAGGCATGTTTAGACAATTGTAGGCAAGGTATCATTTTATGCAAGCTAATTACTGGTATGGGTCCAGATAAACATGCATCATAATGGTCTTTTTTACTGGTATGGTTCCAGCACCATAATGAACTATGGTAGAAATTACTACATTTCTGACAAACTTGGGTTATGCTTTTTTGTCAGATTGTTGAATGCTACATCAGTGGATTTTTTTATGCCTCTTAACAAGAAAAGGCAATATAAGTAGCTTTTTATTGACCATTACAAACAATATAAGTAGCTTTTATTGACTTTCAAATTAAACACAACTGCCCCTGAATAGATCGACAACTTTTCTAGCTTGCCTTGATCCGTCATTGGTGACAGCATAAACTCTTTATTTGTAGACCATTTTCAACCTGAAATTTACCTGGATTTCAGCTAGTGCTAGGGTAGCTTGTATAAAATATATCTTGACTACAGTTATTCTAACTACTGACTCACACTGGTTAGAACCTTATTTTTCCCAAAAATTCATGGACAGAAAAACAGAAAATCAAAAACACATTATGGATATGAATTCCTAATCAATTTTATATTTCATGTATACTTTTGGTGCAGCAAAATCACCCATTTGGCCAGGACAACTGTCTGAGCAATTCATTTCAAAGACATTGTTATTGCAATAAAGTCTTTCCCATATTGTCTAATCTTATCCAATGACCAATGTCATTTTAACAACCCTGAGAAAGAAGCCTTTTTGAAAACATTGTAGGAAACATAGAAGTTGCTGGTAACTAGCATTTTCTCCATTTTACCACCGTGTTTTCTGCCCTTCCCTAGACAAATTTCAATTTTTGAGCTAAAAGTATTTTGTCGTCTGCAAATGCTTTCAATTTGACTCGTCTACAATTTTGTCAATTGATAAAGATGTCAATGCTGTTACTTAAGGAATAGAATCTTATTTATGTAAGTTAAGCTTTAAATAAGCTATATAAATGTGAATGAAAGTTGTTTTATGGTGCATTGACAGCTTTGGTCATTTAGCACGCATATCTCATTTAAAAGATAAATAAAATAAAGCATAAGCTATGTAACAAAGAGCCAGAAGCCTTTTTTTTACATTACAACTGTATTTCAGCTATATAAAGATATTGGTCAGAATTTTTTTGTGCAGTTTTAGTTATGTTACATTTATAATTATCATTTCAACTAGATACTTGTGTGAATAAAATCTCCTATCAATATGATGATAAAGGATGATTGCATGTTTCGTAAGACCTCTGCATGTCACCTGTTTATGGTAGACATATGTGTGATTTACTTTTCATGATTTGGCAAGCAGTCAAACAGTTGAAGAGATTACGGAGGTTAAACGAAAAATATGAAATGTGGATGGACTGACAGATAGCAATATTGGCAATCAACATGTCTTTCCGAAATAAACTTCTGGGAGACATAGCCATGTACACCACCATGTCATTGGAAAAATGTCCTTGAAAACTTTCCTATACAATACTGGTTCATATATTGAGTATTACTTTGTGTCTACTTCAGCTAAATAATGTTAACATAGTTATGATGGCCCCTGAGAATTTTCGATGATATAGTACTTAATATAATATATAATATACAATGTAACATATATTATCTTATGCAGACATTAACCTCTGAGTATGTGAGGCCTTACCAGGGTCCAGAATTTGGCTACAGGTCAAATTGTGGTAATTTTGTCCATGATTCACCTGGAATTTAGACAAAATTGAGTCAAACTTAGTGACAGCTTGCTTTGTATAACACATCAGAAAGGTACATTAAGCTCCCTTTCCCAAGAGTCCTGCTCACAGGATCAATGTCTATTCAATACTTGTAAGTGCCTTTTGGGAAGTTTTGTAAGTAGTACAGGTTCTGATGACATGATGAGTGTGATTGATCTTCAGAACTGGACAAAGTTCAAGGGATATTAATTCTGTGTTTTCAACTTTTAACTGCTGTTATAAACTTGACCTTACAGACAGGTATGCAAAACTTCTACTCTGCATGCCACCAAGTATCAAGACTGATATGTGTGGAACAATACTAAGACCAGGCAAAGGCTTCAAAAGATATGAGAGCAGACCTTTATCTCCTGGCAAAATTGTCTGACACTGACATGCAGATTTGATGCAGGACAACAGTATAATGCTATGTAACAAATAACTATACATCAGACCTAATGGTTTTAAGAGGGATGCTTCTTTAAAATAGTTGGTTATGTCACTTTCTGTAATATATGTGTACTCATATGTTTCTTTCTGCAAAATATGTGTACCTGGAACAGGACCAGCTTAGACCCAAAGTGTACAGTTTGAACAATTTTGACTAGGAACACCATTATGATACTACTGTATTATGCTGTAGCTTCCATGGTTTCAGACAATAACTAAAAAAAGAAATTCTGAAACAGATTCCTATGGAACACAAAGTAAAACAGGTGACCCCTTTGCAGGCTCCTCTTTGACCCAGAATCACTTGAAATATTTCATAATGCCAAGACCAAATATCTGGCTCATGGCTTATAGTTCAAGACAAAGATAGAAAAAAAGGTAATGAAATTGTAACTATGCAAAATAACTGACGCATGTGCAGGACCTGTTCTGCAGATGTTTACTTTATTTATACAAGACCATGTGATGCGACATAGTATCAACACACCAGGCCAAATGGTTGTAGAGCAGGTTTTTGTTACTTGTATAATACACATAACTTTTATTTTTTGGAAATATGATTACCCTGGGTACGGCAAACTTTTATAGCATATGACTAATTCTAAAATCTTTAATGACCATCCCTTGATGGAACATACAAAAATTTTAGTGCTATTGGCTGCGTGTTCCAAGAAAGATAAAAAAAGAACAGTGTACAACACCAAATCCATGGAAAAGAGCCATCTTTGACCCAAGACTTAAATTTTATCTGAGAATCTTTCTACAATCCTATTCACATAAGTGTAGGACTTGAGGATAAAAATCGTCCTAGTAACTACCAAGACGATTTGAATAAAACCTTTAGAACTCTACAGATCAACAGACCTTGAGAACAGCGCCATCTTTGACACTATGTGCAGGACCTGAACAACTAAGATAATTATGGTAACCTATCAGACTTTATCTAGTCCAAATCACTGCTGACAACAAAATAAGTGTAGTTAAAATGATGGAGATTGTCTTCGAAAGGGTAAAAAATGTTCTTAGAAAAAAGAAAAAGCTGGTCACCACATTTTCTCCTAGTTACTAGCAATGCCTTCCTTCTCAAATAATGATTTCAAAACAGCCTTTTTCCTGAAGATTACTAAATTGAGGATTGTGTGGTATAGGGTACAGGCTCCAAGTTGCCATAGTTTCAGCCAAGATTTAAGATTAAAACATAGACAGAATGCCATGTTATATATATATTAAGGGCCCCTCCTTCCATGACATGACAAAATCTGTCATCACCCCTACAATCATCACCACAGCAATGATTTTGATGAATCAGAGTTCTGCAAATAAATTGATGGATAGATTAACCAAGGACAATGTCTTGAAAAAGAGCACATGCTTGATAGTGACTAAAAACATAAGTCCAACTACAGTCCCACATACAGGTGCCAACAATTGGCTGCTGTTTTTCGCTGTTTATAAATTTTTCTTACAATTCTTGAAAAGAGTCACCAAAGGAACATCTCTGTGATTGGTTGATTGTGTTGGGGTTTAACGTCACTTAAACAGCTATGGTCATATCATGGCCGTCGGTGACGCACACGTCTTTCCTGGCTTTCTCACACCGGTACTAACACTACTTTCTTTCCAAAGCCACCGACTACTTTTCTCACATGCTTCAGCAGTGGTGAGAGGCGAAAATATGCCAGAAAGAAACTTCGCCTCAACCGGGTATCGAACTCACAACCATCAGGTCATGAGTACGACACGCTCACCATTGAGCCACCCGGGCGGGCACATCTCAGTGAAACTATTTCAAAATCTGACCAGCAGTTTCAATGATGATTTTTAAAGAATTTCTTAGGAAATTCCATTTGGTTGCCATGGCAATCAGAGCTTTTGATAAAATCAAACTGTGTGAACAATTTTAAACAGGACCTCCCAAGGAACATTCCAGCCAAGTTTGGTCCAAATTGACCCGACAATTAAGGAGGAGTTGATGTTAAAAGAATTGTTGATGACACGTGACAGATAGATGAATGACACAGGGTGATCCTAAAAGCTCCCCTTGAGCATGTTATGCTCAGGTGAGCTAAAAACAGACTTTGGGAACAGGGCAATCTTTCAACCCATGTGCAGGAATTCAACAACTCTGAAAATAATTCTCTTTTATATCTTATATACTAAATATTCATTCTTTTGGTGTAATATCTCCATAGTTTCAGCCGAACACATTAAAAAGAAGAAAAACATTCTGTGAAAATTTCATCCAAATCCATCAAGCAATGTCGGAGAAGTTGCATTCAAAAGAAATTGATGTACATATGGATGAAAGAAATGAGAGGCAGACAGGGAAGGACTGACAAAGGGAGAAAACGACACCAATATATATCGCCTCTAATAGCGAAAAAAAAAAAAATCCTAATACCACAAATCAACGACAGACATTGGAAAAAACAGGGCAATCTTTGAACTCATTTGAATAACTTAGATTATAATAACTATCTTTTTATTTTATATACTAGATATTGTCTATAACCTTAATAATGTCAGATTTTAAAAATTACAGAACCTCAAGTAAAAAAGACAATTGCAAGTTTGACCATATGAATTATCCACGTTTCAGCCATCTTGTATAACCAAGCAACCATTCAGCACCTCAATTGATTTAGAACAGTCAGAATATGTTCTGAAGAATGAATAGCGTTTTAAGGCCCTTAGACTTGGGTCATATTGGGCACACTTATTTAGTAAACAACAATAATGCGAGGTGAAAGTAACATACATAAGACAAACATGGTAAATGAGGAATGGACAAAAAACAAAATGATGCCCCTTTTGTCGCCTTTTACGACATGCATGCAGTCACGTTTGTTCTGCAAGATGATGTTCTGAAGAACATGGCCCAATGTTCCGAAATTCTCCATTGACTAGAACATGTTTGGAGTGTTCGGAGTGTTTGGAGTAGCGAAAGGAATATGCCCCCCTCGATAATGTTGCTTTATACAACTTCTCCCAAGGTTCAGCCATAAAAAAAACCAACTGTGTAAATGTACAACAGACCTTGGGAACAAGCCACCTTGTGTGCAACTAAGCAAAATAATATTCCTTGAATGCCATGTACATGTACTAAACATTTAGACTTTCAGCTTGAACTCTCCATAGAAGATTAGATAAAAATATAGAACTCGATGTACTACAACAGACCCTTGGTACATGGCCTGTGGTACATTTTGAGGAAACTCATTTTAAGATTCTAGGCTCAAAGATTTCAGATGAGCAGAACAGAAAAAAGAAATCCTTTCAGGTAATCTTCAGTCTATGGGCATACCATCTTAGGCTTTTTAGTTCCAGTTGAGAAGATTAAAAAACAAAAGGAAAAGAATTACAACGCTTTACAAATGTGACAATCAAGCAGAATTATTTCTCCAAAGAGCACAGTTTAAAACAAGCATAACACTTAAACAAATGACAAAATTTTAGACAATTATTATTGTTTTGAAAAATTCTAAAAATACCCCCATAAAAATGTTACTTCAAACTCAGATGTACTAGTTCTTGACAATATTCTATTAAAAAATCATAGAAATACCCTTATTCATACGCCACTTCAGTCATGGATACATTGGTTCTAGGCAATATTTTATTAAATCCTAAAGATACCCTCATTCATGCCACTTCAAAATAAAGATATACCAATATGGACAATATTCAACTAAAAATTGCCAATTTTTGTGCTGTTTCCAACACAGATACATCAATTCTGGACATTATTCCAATAAAAAATCCTAAAAATACCCTAATTCATATGTCACTTCAATCACTGATACATAGGTCTTGGAAGTTGTTCCTATAAAACATTCTAAAAGTACCGCACTCATATGCTACTTCAAACACCTACATAGTTCCAGACAGTATTCCATCAAAAAATCCTAAAAGTTATGTCATTCATTTTGTTTCTTCAAGCACTAGTATTTCGTTCTGGGCAATATAAAAATAAAAATACTCCCATTCATAAGTTACTTCAAAAACTGATACATTGGTTCCAGACAGTATTCTAATAAAAACTTAAAAAATAGTCTCATTCATGTGTGTTACTTCCAACACGGATACATCGGTTCAGACTGCATTCTATAAAAAATCCTAAAAATACCCTCAATATGCATTACATCTAACACAGACACAATTTGGGTTCAGACAGAATTCTTTCAAAAAATTCTAAAAATACCCTCATTCATGTGTTACAACACAGATACTTCTGTTCTAAACAGTATTCTATTAAAAAATCCTGAAAGTTCCCTCGCTCATATGTTACTTTCAACAGATGATACATTGGTTCCAGAAAGTATTCCACTTAAAAATCCCGAAAATTCCTTCATGCGTTACTTCCAACACAAATGCTTCTGTTCTAAACAGTATTCTATTAAAGAATCCTGAAAACTCCCTCATTCATATGTTACTTCCAACACATGATACATCAGTTCCAGACAGTAGTCCACTACAAAAACAATCTTGAAAATTTCTTCTTTCATATGTTTCTTCCAACAAAAATACTTCTGTTCTAAACAGTAAAAAAAAATCCTGAAAAATTCCTTCTTTCATAAAATTTATGTTACACTCAACTCGTTATACAACTGTTCCAGACAGTACTCTATAAAAAATCCTTAAAATACTCTTAATACTACTTTTAATACAGAAACATAGGTACCAGACAGAACTCTTTTGAAAAATCCTAAAAATACCCTCATTCATATGTTACTTCCAACACAGACAATTCTGTTCTAAACAGCATTCTACGAAAAATCCTAAAAAAATACTCTTAATATGCACTACTTCTAATACAGATACATGGGTACAAAACAGAATAAAAAAACCTTAAAATTCCCTCAATCATATCTTTCTCTCAACACATGATACATTAATTGAAGACATTATTTCACTAAAAAATCCTAAAAAATTGCTTCATTCATGTGTAACTTCCAACACAGATGCTTCTGTTCTAAATAGTATGCTATCAAAAAATTCTGAAAATTCACTCTTTCATGCATTACTTCCAACACTTGACACATTGGTTTCAGACAGTATTCCAAAAAATCATAAAATTCCTTCATTCATATGTTTATTCCATCACAGACACTTTTGTTCTTAACAGAATTCTTTTAAAAATTATCTTAAAAATACTACATAATTATGTTACTCTCAACACATCATACATCGGCTCCAGTCCAGATAGTATTCTATTAAAAAATCCTGAAAATACCCTCATTCATATGTTATTTCCAAATTGTATTTGATCAAAAAATCCTGACAATTTCTTCATTCATATGTTTCTTCCAACACAGATACTTGTTAAAAGAATCCTAAAAATTCCTTCATTCATAATGTTACTTCCAACACAGGATACATCAGTTCCAGAAAGTATTCCACTATAAATCCTGAAAATTCCTTTATTCATATTACTTCCAATACACTGATACATCGTTTTCAGACCACATTCCAGTGAAAAATCCTAAGAATACTCTCAATTATATGTTAACAGTATTCTAATAAAAAGAAAAAAAACTCTCAATTATCTTAATTCTTTACCATACGACAAAAATTTGGACTAGTCCAAATTGAAAGCATTTGCAGACGACAAAATAAATATGAATCAAAAACTGAATTTGGATTTTGGAAGAGTAAAAAACACTGTGGGAAAAGGAGTTACCAGCATTTTGTCCTCTTCCCACAATGTGTTCAAAAAGCTTGTCTCACTGTCATAAAAACCGGGGATTGTTTGGTAAAGGGTTAATTTATATGACAAGTCAAATTTCTTATAAAAGGTGCAATATTGGTGTTACCTGGAATTCCCGAAACAATCAGAATTTTTTTTTTTTGTAAGAAAAGAACAGATTTGGTGTCCAACATTGTTTATATGTATTATTTTTCATACGACAGTCTGAAAGGAAAATAATGTCAATGCCAAAACTAAGCAGGATTACACAAATGAATGCCACCAAAGACTTTTTCACACTTATTTGTTAACTTTTTTAGCTTTGAAAGTTTATCTAGTTCATACTTCAATAACCTTTTCATGGTCTGGCAAGCTGGTGAAATCACAGAATTATAATCTGCCATACAAGTGGAGTAATACTGTCTTGAATAATAATTGGAACTATTTAGTGCAAATTTCAAGATAATTGCACAAAAGATACATATTCAAATATGTACACAAGATGGGCTCTTCAAACAGAAGGCCAGTAGAGCTATCACTATAAAACTCTTTACAAAGGATGAGACAGAGAAGGAATCCATGGAAAACAATTTAACAAGGGACAAAGAGTTCATATGGACCCTTAACCCTTGCTGTGACCTTAACCTTGTATGTAGTGTGATATGTAAACCCTCAGTCCTACATGCAATCGTATTAAGGCTGAAATATATATGACAAATAAGCAAAATTTAGGTAATATATCAGGGGCTTTGGAGCATGCACAAAGAAATGTGATAGGTACTCTGACAAATAAAAAACTGTACCAAAAAAGAGCTGGTGAGGGGTGATGCTCAATATCAGTTTTCTCTATTTTCGGGGACTCTTACCACCCATATTCCACAGAGGCAAAGGCAGCCACCTATTTCTAAGGTCCCGAGTGGCGGAGGCCCAGCATGGATATAAACTTAATACTATAAAATTCAAGGGCCACGACTGAGCTATAACGGTAACCAGCATTTTCTCCTTTTCCCACAATGTTTTCTACCCTATCATAGACAAAAATAATCTTTTCAGCAAGAATTGAACTGTCGTCTGCAAATGCTTTCAATTTGGCCTAGTCCAAAAGTTTGTTGTTTGGGAAAGGGTTAATATACAAACACCTTTTTTTTTTGTAAATCCTTTTCCACTTTTTTTCCTTATAAAATCTATCATTTTCTTTTTCTCTTTTTTCCACCTTGATTATTCCTTTTACTATTATTGTTTCTATTTTTACTGTTTATTTTTTCTTTCTTTTTTTTCATTTTTTTTTCTTTTATGTAAAATATTTCAATCTTTTTGGATTTTCTGTATATATTTTATTGACTTTTTTTTTGTTTTTGTTTTCTCCTTTGCTGTTTTTTTTGTCTTTTCAAAAGTAAACAGTATGATAGAATTGTTTTTAAAATAAATAGTATGATAGAATATATAAGAGGTCCATAATGGGATTGTACATTAAGTCTTTTTCCATATGAATTTTCATTAATTTTGTGCATGGACTTTGGAAGATATCTGCTCAGAAAGACATATGATCAGATGATCATTGGCCAGTGATACCACTAGAGCCATCACTAAATGTGACTTAAGAACCCCCTCCAGTGCTTTGACAGAAACAGGCAATAGCTAGTATTTTGTACATACACGGAGGGACACACAAACGGACAGACAGGCCAATTCCTGTATTCCCCTGAAAAGTCACTTCACACACACACACACACACACAAACTATTATGTCTTGATATACAAACATCTTTTATGGTAAATCCTTTTTCACATTTTTTCCTCATAAAATGTATCATTTTCTTTTTCTCTTTTTTCTAAAAACACTTTCATTATCATTTTTACAATTATAGTTTTTTTTTTATTGTTTTTTTCCTTTTTTTTAACCTTTTTTTTCTTTTATGTAAAATATTTCAATCTTTTTGGACTTTTCTGTATAGATTTTTGTTGATTTTTTTGTTTTCTCTTTTGCTGTTTTTTCTTTTTAAATCTTTTTCATAGCAAGCAGTATGATAATATATATGAACATTAAACCCCCTTTTTCCATGACACATCATTATACATGTACAAATAAAATAGTATCAACAATCTACACAATGGAAGACATGCATGAGGTTTCATAAATTTTCATCAAGGACTCTACAAGATAATGGGTTGGGGTGGACGGATGGGCAAACAACCTATTTTGGGTCCATAATAAAGTTATTCATTTAGCCCCCTTTTTTCATGATATGGCATGTCATTAAATAAAAACAAGTAACTGTTGTCTGTGGCTTATGATAAACAACATAAAAATGGAATAATGAAAATATACATCAAGCCCCCTTTTTCCATGACATAATGTTTAATGAAAAAGGCTGAAATAATAATTTTGGTGGACCATCATAAGAAACTGTATGAAGTTTCATAAATGTTCATGTAGGATTCTGAGTTAAAGGGGTACTGATCCCTAATGGAAGGATACATGAAGTCCCCTTTTTCTATAACACCATATTGAATATCAAAATAGACAAATAACTGAGCAGACATCATAAGGAACCAGTGTATGAATTTCCATTAATTTTTGTGCATGGACTTTGGAAGATATCTGCCCAGAAAGACATATGATCAGATGTTCATTGGTCCATGATACAACTAGAGCGGTCACTAAATGCGACTTAAGAACCCCCACCACCGCTTTGACGGAAACAGGCAATAGCTAGTATTTTGTACATACACAGGACAGACACACACACACTGACAGACAGGCCAATTCAAGTATTTCTCAAAAAAGTTACTTCACACACACAAACTTTTTTTTATACAAACATCTTTTTTGGTAAATCCTTTTTCACTTTTTTCCTCATAAAATCTATCATTTTCTTTTTATCTAAATCACTTTTATTATTATTTTTACAATTATTGTTTCTTTTTTTATGTTTTTTTTTTTATTATTTTTTTCTTTTATATAAAATATTTCAATCTTTTTGGACTTTTCTGTATTTTTATTGATTTTTTTGTTGTTTTTCTACCTTGTTAGTTTTGACTTTTTCATAGCCAGCTGTATGATCATTTAAATCCCCCCTTTTTCCATGACACATCATCATATAAATAAAACAATATCATCGATTTACACAGTGGAAGACCTGCATGAAGTTTCATAAATTTTCGTCAAGGACTTTACAAGATATGGGTCGGGGTGGACAGATGGGCAAACAGACTATTTTTAGTCCATAATGAAATCATACAGTTAGCCCCCTTTTTTCATGACATGTTCATGAAATAAAAACAAATAACTGTTGTCTGTGGCTTATGATAAACAACATGAAAATGAAATTTCACAACATTTTGTCGTCTAGTTAAAGAAATATTGTCCATAATGAAAATATACATCAAGCCCCCTTTTTCCATGAAATGTTTAATGAAAAAGGCTGAAATAATGATATTGGTGGATCATCATGTTCATGTAGGATTCTGAGTTAAAGGGTATTGATCCCTAATGAAAATATACATGAAGCCCCCTTTTTCTATGGCACCATATTGAATATCAAAATAGCACCATAACTGGGCAGACATCATAAGGAACAAGTGTATGAATTTCCATTAGTTTTTGTACATGGACTTTGGAAGGTATCTGTCCAGAAAGACATACAATCAGATGTTCATTTGTCCAAGATAAAACTAGAGCTCTCACTGAATGTAACTTAATAACCCCACCAGTGCGTTGACAGAAACAGGCAATTGCTAGTATTTTGCACACAGATGGATACACAGACAGACAAACACACTGATTCCAGTATACCCCCAAAAACATTCATTTTGTGGGGGTACAATTACACATTTGGCCCCCTTTCTCCATGGTCTGGTATTTGATGAAATACAAATAAATGATAATTGTCTATGACTTGTGATCAACAATATAAAAACGAAGTTTTATACCATTTTGTTATGGTAAAAGATACTGGTCCATATTGGAAATGTATATCAAGTCCCATAATTTTCCAAGATGCAGAGTATAATGTTATATAACTGTGATAATGGTTTATCTGGGTGAAACTTTGTTTCCTGCATTTCATTATGGAAGTTGGTAGATATGATAAATTCAATGTACAAACTCTGTATAACAGTTTTCAAGGCAAGACTCAAAATATCAAATATATGTTTTGACCGTATTACTTAAAATGGCTCCCAGTCTGCAAATTTGTATGGAATCAAGAAAAAAAGTGTTGGGGGAATGGATTAGTGTACTGTACACATGTCTAAACTAATTGCACAAGGGACATGAACATTACACATGCACAACTTCATATATATGAAAACATTGTGTAAAACACGAGTTCAGTTCCTGAAAAACTGATAGAGTATTTTTCCAGGCAAATACGTGTCTACGGACAGACGGACGGACAGACAGACAAATGGAAAGACAGTCATGGCAATTCCATTACACCCCGGTCCCCTCCACTTCATTAACCCTTTACCAAACAATCCCTGGTTTGTAAGACCCTGAGATGGAAGTCTATTGAAAACATTGTGAGAAAAGGAGAAAATGCTGGTAAAGTATTTTCTTTTCCCTCATTTTTTTTTACCCTGCCTGAAACAAATTTCAACTTTTGAGTTACATTTGTCATCTGCAAGGGCTTTCTATTTGGACCAGTCTAAAATTTTGTCGTTGATATAGAGTTAAGACAGGTACCCTGACAGACAGACAACTCTACCAAAGAAGGGTTGGTAGAGAAGGGTGATACCGCATGTTGGTCTGCTCTGTTTCTGGGGACTCCTACCACCCATATGCCACAGAGGCGAAGGCAACCATCTATTCTAAGGCCCCGAATGGCGGGGGCCCAGCATGGGAACAGACTCAGGAACTATGAAATTTAAGGGCCATGACATAGAAAAAATTATCAAACCAAAACATTGTCAACTATGACAATGAAAACTTTTAGGTCATGTTTTTTTTCAATTCCGCAAATGGACAGACGGGCAATCATGGCAATTTCATTATACCCCTGTTAACTTCGTTGAGGGGGGTATAATGGAGGTAATCTCCAGTCTAATATTGGACTAGAATGAAGCGATAGATAGCATAGATTTAAGATCAGACTGCACTTTTCACATTAAAAGAATTGTGCACAATTTAATGAACAACAGTGATCAAGCGTAAAGCCCTGAATGTATCAAGATTTTATAATTTTTCACTGACTGGGGAGAAAACATTGTTGGAGATTTGAGAAAATGCTGGTTTCTCCTTTTCCCACTGTGAAATCATAAACCCTTTATCTCAGGGTGGTTAAACTAGCAGGCCCTGATGGGCCTGAATATGCTCTACTGGCAGTCAACTTGAAATGGCTACTTTTCCCATACTGTTTGTTTTCAAAATCCATAGGGTTGAAGCTATTGCTGAGATAAACAAACTATGCAAGTTTCACAAAAATCTGATAACAAATGCACAATTTATCGCGTAAACAAGAATTTGAAATTTTCAACTTGAGATGGCTACTTTTCCCATATGAATTATTGGATTTTCTTTTTTTAATCAATAGGGTTGAAGCTACTGTGATAAACTGTGTGATTTTCATGAAAATCTGACAAGAAATGCAGACTTTATTGTGTAAACAAGAATTTTAAATTTTCAATTTGAAATGGCTACTTTTCCTATACTGTTTGTTTGACTTTTTTCAAAATCAATAGGGTTGAAGCTATTGGTAAGATACACAGATTGTGCAAGTTCCATGAAAGTCTAGCAACAAATGCAGACTTTATCGCATAAACATCAATTAGAAATTTCCAACTGAAAATGGCTACTTTTCCCATTTTATTTGTTGGATTTTTCTCAAAATCAATAGGGTTGAAGCTATTGATCAGATAAATGAACTGTGCAAGTTTCATGAAAATCTGATGAGAAATGCAGACTTTATCGCGTAAACAAGAATTTGAAATTTTCAACTTGAAATGGCTACTTTTCTCATACTTTTTGTGTGATGTTTCTCAAAATCAATACGATTGAACCTATTGATAAGATAAACAATCTGTGCAAGTTTCACGAAAATCTGACAACAAATGCAGACTGTATCGCGTAAACAAGAAACAGACAAACGGACAGATGGCGGAAACCCCGCCATGACATAAGCTCTGCTGGCTTTCAGCCAGTAGAGCTTAAGAGAGCTGGTTTTCAGCCAGTAGAGCTTAAAAGGATTGAAAGGTAAAAGGATAAACCAAGGCCAGATAAGGAGAATATTATAAGTGGCATTATCTCTTATCTCTGATGTACAACATATTTTGTGAGGTATTCTTTAGAGAGTTGCCTTGAAACTGCATTAAATATCAGGGCAGAAATCGTTATAAACCTTGGTGATTTGGCAGCAAGTTCAATCACCTCTAGGAACATACCCTGTGTTGGTAACCTGTTGATGACAGCATGACACTGGCATGTCACTATCACACAAGTGGGGTGTGATGGGACAATTCTGGCAATCTTCGGAATGTCACTGACGACAAGCCGTTGGTATTCCATCCCAAAGCGGAGCGTTACCTCGACAGTCTGTGGTCACAGCACACAATACAGCTTCTTTTCCAGGATAAAACCAGGGAAACATCAGGTGTATGAGAATGTTAACCCATTCCTAAGGTGAAAACACCCTCTGATAACCAGCTACACTTCACTTGAAGGAAAAAGAACATAGGAAACACTAAATGATGATTGTGAGAGTGGGGCTTTAACAAGAGACTGGGTTGATCTTACTTAAAGTAGATTCTTAATTATCTGACCTTTCTCGAATTGCATAAAAGAGACTATTACCAAATATCAGAGCCAAGTACAACTTGGAGTTCATCATGCAGATATGGTAGATCAAGTTCAGACTGCACAGAGCATGCAGTATCATCCGTGATGTGCAATGCCTGATGTTTTGTTTGGTATTGTGATGAAATCAACCTTGAAATTTACATGATCTATGTCTGTTTTTTTTTTTAATGATCCTTTTCTTATTTGGCAGGCATTTTCAAGGGTCAAACTGATACCATTAATCCCCCCCCCCTTTTTAGGAAATTTCATACTACATAACTTGTACACTGGTAAAGAAATGCAGATCAAACTTGTATTATGTTATGCCTTAAATGTAGAGAGACTTATACATAAAATACTGTTCAACAAATGGAACAACAGGTCCATGAGGGCCTAAATTCCTCTACCAGCAATTAATGACCAATGTAATGATAGAAACAGTTAAATTTATGCTAAATTTTCCTACATTATCATCAGCTTCAGGCCATATTCCAGGAAATTTCTGTCATTTTTCTCACATCCATTGGTCACTAATACTAAATTAAAAAAAAAAAAAGTTTTGCACTGGGCCTGAATGCGGAGTAGTAGAATAAAAACAGCTTAATACAGATCTTGCAAGGGACAAATAGGGCACTAATCAAGGAAAATCCTCAAATCTTTTGAAATCACTCCAAATTAAACAGGGCTTTATTAATCACTGTAATATACAATAGAATCAAGCTTTAAAAAAAGTGCCACAAATAATTTGGACATAGTTTTGTACACATGGATCAGTCAGCAAATACAGTAGCTTTAAAATATTGAGGAAAAAAGGGAAAATGCAGGTAAATAACATTTTCACAACATTTTTGTGCCAATTTCAAAGACAATTTTCACAATTTGAGCAATACTCAAATTGCTTTCTACAAATCCTTTGAATTTGGTTGGGTCTAAAATCATGTTGTTTGATGAAGATTTAATACATATAATCTGTGCAAGTTGCAGAAATATCTGATTAAAAAAATATGTAAACCTTATTGTGTAAAAATCAAACTCTCCCTACTTGTTGGATTTTCTTAAAGTTCAAAGGGTTTCACACTATTGATTAATAATGAATCGTGTGCATAATTTTTTAAAAAGATCAAACTATAAATGTGAACTACATCACAAATATATTGTATATGAAAGGACAGATGGATGGATAGATGACAGAAACTTGCCTTGGCACTGGCTCTTCTGGCCTCAGGCCTGTAGAGCTAAACAGTTCACTTCTTGAATTTTCTCCTATTAAATCTCTTAAACACAAATTCGAAATAACTTCAATAAAGGGCAATAATACTGGTAAATGAATTGTGTACCTAATCTCTTATGATCGGGTGGTATTTGATGCCGTTTTTCTACATTATTTCAGTTATATTGCTGCAGCCAGAGTATCTATCCATGCTTTCCTGGAATCTCTTTTACCAGTACTCCACACACTCTTCTTTCCAAGCCGCTGGCTGCTTTCCCACATAATAATTTTTGAAACAGTAATTAGGTGTGAGAGAGGAATGAATCCTCATCAAGAAATTTGCCGAGCTGAGTGTGGGAGGAAAGGTGGGTTTGTAAAGTCTTAAAAGCATGCTGTAAACAGGAAAAAAGGTAGATTTTTTTATCAATTTCATAAAACCTTCCCAAACTTTTTATTTGCTCTGTTTAGCATCAGGGAAATTCCATTACGAAAAGGTGCAGTGTTGATTACTCAACTGGAGACAAAATAGTGGAAGTCTTATGTCTAGTGAAAAGTCCAAGATTTTCAGTTTCAGAGCACAAAAGAGATATACTGCCTCTAAAGTTGGATCAAAACAAATCGGAATGGTTATTGATCTTTCAGGGACAGATTGTTGTAAAAAAAAATAATCCCCTCAAGTTTTATTTTCTCATATCAGAGATATCAAAGCACCTGGTACATTAATGTCACAGCCATTGCAAAACTGATTTGGATCCAGGAAAAACTCTTCATGTAAGATGTATTTTGAATTTGGTAGGACTGAAAACTATCTCCATGATTATTAGGTTATAACAAGAGCCAATGTCAGCTACTCTAATACTGGTAAGAGTCTAGGGTTCTATCCATACATTTAAGGACGAGTTTGAGTTGCATCATTTTAAGTCCTGGTAAGGACAGTTTTAGGCAAGATTTGTCACACAAGCTTGTTACCTTTCAGGGTCCAGGAAAAAAATTCCCCTGAAAAACAATTTTAGTTATAACTATCCTAGTACTGGTCTTTACACAATTTTTCAGGCTAGTTCTGATCTCTATGAAATGTTAAATTGATTTAAATCACCATCATTGAATAGAAGGTGAAAAAGTCCACTGACGTGGTCTGTAAAAAAAATCTGCCCTGTAGGTGAGTTACTTGTTCATTATTTTGCATTCCTTCATTTTGAGGAAATACATCAGATGTGTAAGATTGACTGTACACTTGAACACAGCTGCCCCTGAATAGACCGACAACTTTTCTAGCTTGCCTTGATCCGTCATTGGTGACAGCATCCTCACCCCATCTATGGGCATTTACCAATCTGCCATTATCCTGGACTTTAGCCAGTACTAGTCTAGCTTGTATAAAATATCTTGCTAACTGTAACTGTACAAATCATGACTTATTCTGATGGAAATGTAACCCTCCCAAATATCTATGGATAGAGAAAGATAAGAGCTGTTGTAATGAATTCTCTACAATTATCTGCATTGAATAGAGACAAATAAACCATGCAGGGATTACTTTTTTACAATTATCTGCCCCTTAATAGGTCAACAATATTTCTGGATTGCCTTGATCAATCATTGGTGACAGTATATTTCAACTTTTCTGTCCATAATACCAAAAACCTTTGGATTTTAGAATAGAAAAAACAACTCACTAGTTTTACTTCAGCAGTGTTAAAAAGAAAATGGAATGTCATTTCGTATTTTTTCATGACACTGTCAAGTTTTATATAAACAAGAGGATGACAAATGACAAATAACAAACTCAACCTAAGCTGGCCTACAAGTAAGCCGATTTGAGTGCAAAAAGAGACCTCAGTTTTTGCATGAAACTGGGCCCCGTTTCACACAAAAACTAAAGTCTCTGTTGAAGGAGCCCATTTCCAGCTTATATTAAGTCTGTTACTTGAGAGTTGAGACCCATTTTCCTCATATCAACAGACTTTAAAAACATTAAAAGTTGACAACATTTTTCACTTACTTCAGCAAAATAATGGAATCAAGTCTGTTAAAACCACTTTGGTCAATTATTTTGACTAGCTGAGTCTGAAACATTGAGTCAACTTTGGATTGGAGACTGTTACTAAAGACTGCAAACCTTAACGAAGTTAGACTGAAATGACGAAGTAAACTTAAGTCAGACACCAAGTCTGTTAATGGACCAGAGCAAAATAAGAGTTTAGGTTTTTTGTGAAACTGGGCCAATTTTTTTGCAATGTCAGCACCAGAATCATCTTGGGTTTTGTCCTGAATAAGAATAACTCTTTATAATTTACCTCCAAGTTAAAACACTATTTTCAGTTTGCCCATTTGTGTCTAAAGACAGGCAATTTATGTATCTAAGAATGGACAAATGCATTGACTACAATCAATCACATTTGACTATAGAGTAAAGTTTCCATTGGCAGTCTATGCCATTATAAAAGGAAATTCTTCTAGGTGAGTAATTTTTCCATTTGCCTACATGTATCTGTATTTATAAATGTCTTCATTTCAGGTAAAATAGATACAAGCTTACTCTGGATTTCCATGGCAGCATAAAAATCAGAGTAGTCAAAAAAATGTGGGGATAATGGTATATGTTTGACCTCCTTCCTCTTAATCCTTTATTGAATAAAGCTTTGAAAAACTGTGAGAAAAGAAAATGTTGGTTACCATTGCAAATAAAAATCCATAAAATTTCAATTTGTCTGTGAACAAGTCTTATTTTTTTTTTTCATTTAGTTGAGAGTTAAGAGTTAACCCTTTATAGAATAACTTTTCATTTTAAAATCTGAAGTAAGGAAGTGAACAAAACTAGAGAACCATGAGGGCCTGAATTGCTCTACTGGCTGTAAGTTTGCTTATTAGTATTTTCTAATATACAATTACTGGTGTTAGGAAGTTAAGAAACTAGAGGCCCTTGAAGGCCTAAATTGCTCTACTGGCTGTACATTTGCTTACTAGTATTTTCTAGCATACGTCATTGATGTTAAAAGGAAAAAGACAAAACAAACTGACAAAACATGGTGGGGCCTATAATTGGACTTGAATCCACTAATACAACATAACAAGTAGGCATGAAGAATTGAACAATTAGTGAAATAATCAAAGAAGAATTTGTTGAAACCACTTGTTTGGAAATCTGACAAGGATTCAGTACTTGTAAGATTACTGCTCATTATGACAAAAAGTTTTGGATTTCATGCATTTTACATGAATCAACAATGTGGACTTTGTTGAATGAACAAGACTTAGTCATCAAATGACTGCTTTACCTTAAATGATGCTAGTATTTCTTCACTTTCAACCCACTTTCAAAAGTGTAAAATCCCTTGATGATTATACAAGACTAGTGATCTGTGCAAGTTTAAAAACAATTATATCAAAATTGCCTACTTGATGAAGTACAAAAGAAATGAAACTCAAAATATCTACTTTTCCAAATGGGGTCTGGGTTGATAATAAAAAAAACCTATTCAAGTTTGAAGAAAATCTGACAACAAAACTAGTCTTGAATAGTGTAAGCAAGAAAGACAAATGTTAAACTTTTAACTGGCTAATTTTCCCTTCCTAATTGTCTATTTTTTTTTTCAAAATCAATAGTGTTAAAGCTATTGATATCATAACTGATCTATGCAAGTTTTACAAAAATCTGACCACAAATGCAGTCTTTATTGTGAAACAAGAAAAGAAAAATGAATGTATTACTTCATATGTCAAATGGCCAATATACCCTTTTTTGTCATCAGGTTATTTTCACACTCAATAGGATTCAAACTTATGATGATATAAAACAACTATGCAGATTTAACAAAAATCCAGCCACAACATGTGGATCTCATCCCATCAACAAGAATTGTGAATTTGCAACTTTTTATGACAACTTTTCCCTAATTGGTACATTTGTTCAAAATCAATAGGGTTTAGACTGTTAATGGTATCAAGAAACTGTTCAATTTTTATGAAAATATGACAAAAAACAAGAGCCATCAGAGACAGGTTATGCTCCCCGAACAAGTGCTCGGTAATAAAATATATGAAATTGCTAAAAATTCACTTCTTTTATCCTAAAAGGACCTGTTCATGCCCCCCCAAAAATTGAAGTGAAAAGGCAATTGCTATCTTAGAGATAGCCAACACAAACTTGTAGAGGACAATAAGCCCACTAAGCCCCCTTTAAGCCCCTTTTTCCTGTAAGACAATATTGCATCATTTAAATAAATATAACAGGTGTGTGGTTTGTGGCATTTTTGAATAATAATTCAAAATTTGAAATTTCCTAAAATTTTGAGGACTCATGTACTAAATATTACATAAAACGATTCTTTACATGAAGCCCCCTTTTTCTGTGACGCAGCCCGAAACTGAGAAACCAGAAAAGAGATACCTGGGCAATGTTCCAACAAGTTCAGATTTTAAATTTCACAAAGTTTTGAGCACCGATGTAGGAATTACAAGTGAAAAACAATTTTTTCTATTAAGTCCCCTTTTTCCATGATGCAGCCTCAAATTGAGAAACCGGGAAAGAGGTATTTGTGCATTAATAATTCATAGATTGAAAATAACAAGGGCACATGTTGAAACTTGTAAAACAAGATATAACCATGAATTTCATGAAATTTTGATGAAAACTGAACAAGATATTAGTAAAAATTGCAATTTTGCATTAAGGCCCCTTTTTCCTTTGCATTTTACAAGAAACTCCCTTTTTCCATGACAGAGAGTCAAATTGAAAAACACATAGATAAAGAAACAAGAGCATGTGTTGCAACTTTGAAAAAACAATAACCATGAAGTTTAATGAAATTTTGACCAAAACTGAATGAGATATTAGTAAAAATTGGAATTTTGCAAGAAACCAACTTTTTCCATGACAGAACGTCAACTTAAAAAATGCCTAGATTAAAAAATGCAAAGGCACATGCTGAAATTTCCATAAACAATATAACCATGAAGTTTCATGATATTATGACAAAAACTGAATGAGATACTAGTAAAAATTGCAATTTTGCATTAACCCCCTTTTTTCCATGACACAGGGTCAAATTGAAAAACCGGGAAAGTCATGTCAGCACTTTACCCTAAGGAGTTCATATATGAAGTTTTATCCAATTTGGTTGAGAGGTTGTGGAGAAATGGCTTCGGACGGACGGACAGACGGACGGACGGACGAAGCGGCAACTATATGCTCGCCCTTCAGGGAGCATAAAGATTGACTTCAATGATTAAACAAGAAAAAGACTAACAAATAAATGGACAGAATGACTAGGAAAACCACGCCATGATGTAAGCTCAGCTGGCCTTTGACCAATAGAGCTAAAAATTGTGAGTAGACAGTACCAGTATTTTATTTGCTTATGTATTGTTCTATTCCTTTTGAAAGACAAAACTGATATATGGAATCACAAGGAATTTTTTTTATTTGCAAATACTTTCATTTCTGATGATTGAATTGTATGGAAAGTGTTAAAATGCCTGCCATGTAAAGGATATCTTAAACCAATAGACAAGACACAGATATTGCAATCTCAAGGTTTCTTTCACCATCATACTTCACAAACTGTCAGGCAGTGTACATCAAAAATGTGACTGCATGTTCTGTACAGTCCGATCTTAATCTACACTCTGCAATAGGAAATAAAAGTTGTACTTGACTCTAAAAAATAAAAATCTACTTTACTGAGGATCATCCCAAGTCTCCAATTAAATCCCATTCTCACACTCAAGGTCAAGATAATGGTCTGAATTTCTCATGGAGAAGTGTAGCAATTATACCAGGGGCATGTTCACCAAGAAATGGGGTAGCACTCTCATAGACCCAATGTTACCTGGTTTTGTCCCAGTTCAAGAAGATGGATTGCATGTTCTGACCAAAGGCTGAAGAGGTTCAGCCCCAGTTTGTGACAGACTACCGCAGGTTTGCTGCCGGTGATGTTCCAAAGATTGATAGAGTCGTCCCATCTCACCACACTGGTGTGTGGATGCCACACCGTTGACTTGCTGGCATTCACAGGTGATCAAAACAGAGTGCCCCTAGAGATGATTCAAGTTAGTTCCAAATCACCAAGGTGTATCTCTGTTTTGGCCCCAATAGAAGACGTCTTTCACCTGAGAAGGGTTTAAGTGCCTGCCATATAAATAAAATGACAAATTGAGGAAGGAAAACATGGTAGTCATATATCGCTCACCTAGCTAGTTAAAAGAAAGAGCTAAAACTGCACGACAAAAGGTAATAGCTCACAGTTTGAATCTTGATTGTTCTATCTTTCTTGACCCATTACCACACAATCCCTACTCTTGACAACTCTGAGAAAGATGCCCTTAGAAAACATTGTGAGAAATGGAGAAAATGATGGTGACCAGCATTTTCTCCTTTTCCCACAATGTTTTCTACCCATTCCAAATCAAATTTCAATTTTTCAGTCACATTTATTTTGTCCTATGCAAATGCTTTCAATTTGTTTGGTAATGAGTTAAGTAATAGCAAAATGTGCTGTTAATGAATAGTAGTTATAATCTACTTGCTAAAACCTATTGCCAAATGAAATTCCACAAACACAGTTCAAAGAGTGTTGAAGTAACTGTAGGTTTCACTCTTCCTGTCTACAGTAACTGAGAACATGACAATGTTTTACGTCAATGAAGGTGAGCACATCATCTACATCTAAAGATCGATATCAGAGAGAAGTTTCACAGACACAACTCACAGAATGTTAAAAACTACAGGACCAAAGGAAGAATTTTGAAATTCTTCCAACAGAACATGATGTAAAACCTGAGACCCCTGGGACAGGACAATCTTTAATATCTTTGGGTACATTCTGAACAACTTGAGAATGGATCAACCTATGTAGTAGACACATACCAAATATCAAAATTCTATGCTGATGGGTATCAAGCAATATTTTTTTCTACCATTTTCCTCTTCTTACTCCATGATCAACCTGTGACCAATATGAGAGGACATTATTTTACACCACGGACATATAATGAAGAACTTTGACTAACAACTATCCCTATCATGCTAAATATCAAGTATCAACATTTCAGGTCTTGTGGTCCTCAAAACGAAAACCTTCAAAGATTTTTATACTTAAGTGGCACAGAACATAGAATCTCATAAGAACTGTCATCAAACAGCTCAGTTTGCCTGTATGAGTTAATTTGTCATAGGAGGAGGAAGGGGGCAATACCCTGAAACAGCTACAGGGTTCCAGCATAGGACAGAAAACCCAAGATTAACTCAATAGCAAGGGCAAGAAGAATATCCATCACCAAACTAAATATGAAACAAGCATCAGAATTTGAGAAAATAAATGCTCCAGAACAACTAAATATGAAATTTCAAAATTGTCCATGACCTAGAGGAGTATATTGCTGAAAGAAACTAGAGGCGTATATTGCTGAAAGAAACTTATGACCTCTGTCCCGAATATGAACCAAAGTCATCATACAGTTTTGCAGATGTGGGTTCTTCAAAAATTTTAAAGCAAAACTTTTAACGACTAATATGAAATTTCAAAATTCAGTTGGGAATGATTAGCATTTGAAGACCTGTACAGAACTACCAAAAATGTACAAAGTTAACAATTGGGTGTGACAAAAATAAACACAAGGAATGATTGAAATTAAAAAGTCAAAAGTGGTGACCTTGACCTTCAGATAGTGAGTATGGGCATGGTCAGGGAATAGCTCAATTAAACTTTGGACCTGTATCTGTTATCAAGCCATATTTGAACCTAATCCATCATTCAGTTTGGAAAATATGAAGTCTTAAGAAACTTACAGAAAGTGTAACTTTGATGTACAGTATTAAAGCCTACATCCTGGACTTTCAGGTCATGGGTGTTGCACTGCTGACAGAAACTTTGAACCTACCAATATATCTATCATCGTAACAAATACAAACCAATCCATATGGTTTGGAAAGTGTAAGCTCTTAAAAATCATAAATGTAAAAAAAATTGTAAATGTAAATGCGGCCTCCAACACAGATGCCAACACCACAAGTAGTAAATTGTTCACATTGTTAAAATAATTTTGAATCAACTTTTGATAGATATGTCCAGAGGAGTTTGGATATTAAATTCACATCTTCTTTCATCCACTAGTGTCTGGGGGAGTTTTTAGAATTGTGGTTGGACAATAAGCAGTCACAATGGCTCACATGAAGCACTTCATGCTCAGGTGAGTTTATTGGTAGTATAGATATAATTAAAGCAATTTCAAGGCTGCTCTCACCTGAACACCTCACAAAATATCAAAGTGTACATCAAAGTTGGATCTGCATCCCTGTGCAGCCTGATCTTGATCTACGAGGGCTGTCCAATTAAATCATAGACAATAGAAGTAACAATCAAACTGAGGGGTACATTTGAAAGATATTCTATTCATCACTTTGTTAAACTAAGATTACTATTTGCTGAAAACATCACGGGCTCCTTACCAAATGACAAAATTTTGGACCAGTCCAGTTTGAAAGTATTTGCAGATGAAAAAAATAATTCTGAATCTAATTTTGAAATTTGATTTGGAAAGGGTAGAAAACATAGTGGGAAAAGGAGAAAATACTGGTTATCAGCATTTTTCCTTTTCCCAGAATGTTTTCTAAGGTTTTCTTTCTCAGGGTCATAAACAGTAGGCACTGAGTGGTAAAGAGCTAGGATGTAAAGTCATTAACTTAAAAAATTTTGAAATATATCACAAATGCCAACCAGCGCACATTTTGAAATTAGCAACTGCATGCAACAGTAAGCTTATGTCCTTTACAAATAGTACATTACTGCTCTAAAATAAAGCATTTCAATGCTCTACAATACGTATACTTATAAAATTATTGCAATTAGACATAAAGAAATCTTTTTATATCGAGTGTCCATGATTCAATGGACAGCCCTTGTACACTGTCTGCAACATGGTAATATAGCTTCTTAAGGAGTAACAACACATGGTTTTTATGAAGTAAGAAATATACATCTTAAACCTTGCTGCAGACCACCTATTCTCATCTAATTATGAATATCACTTCCTATAAAAATTTGTAGTTCTAGCACTGAAACATACACATTAGCATTGGTGGTATGGTTAACAAAGTTTTCTTTGGCTAGTGGCAGACACACTGCGGGACAGACAGGCAGGTAGACAAAGAGAGCAATGGCTAGCTCAAAAGGACGATTACAAACGTTTTGTAACATTAAATTCATAATATTCTCTAGTCACTTCACACAAACTATTATTTCTTAATATAAAAACATCTTTTTTGGTAAATTCTTTTCCACTTTTTTTCTTTTTTATGTAAAATATTTCAATCTTTTTTCGAATTTTCTATAAATATTTTATTGATTTTTTTATTTTTTCTCCTTTGTGTTTTTTATTTTTGTCTTTTTTATAGTAAATAGTATGAAAGAATATAATAATAAGAGGTTCATAATAGGGTTGTACATTAAGTCACCTTTTTCAATAACATGGGATTTCATTAAATGAAAACAAAGAAAATATACATTAGACCCCCTTTTTCCATGACACATCATTATATAGATAAAACAGTATCAACAATCAAGTCAATGGAAAACCTGCATGAAGTTTCATAAAATTTCGTCCAGGACTTTACAAGATATGGGTTGGGGTGGATGGATGGGCAAACAGACTATTTTTGGTCCATAATGAAATCATTCATTAGCCCCCTTTTTTTCATGACGTGGCATTTCATGAAATAAAAACAATTAACTGTTGTCTGTGGCTTATGATAAACAACATAAAAATGAAATTTCACATTTTTCCTCTAGTGAAAGAAATATTCTCCATAATGAAAGTATACATCAAGCACGCTTTTACCATGACATAACATTTAATGAAAAAGGCTGAAATAATAATATTGGAGCACCATCATACGAAACCATACGAAGTTTCATAAATTAATGTTCATGTAGAATTCCGAATTAAACGGAGTACTGATCGCTATTGGAAAAATACATGAAGCCCCCTTTTTCTATGACACCATATTGAATATCAAAACAGCAAAATAACTAGCCAGACATCATAAGGAACCAGTGTATGAATTTCCATTAATTTTAGTGCATGGACTTTGGAAGATATCTGCCCAGAAAGACATTTTCCATGACATAATGTTCAATGAAAAAGGCTGAAAGAATGATAATGGCAAACCATCATGTTCATGTAGAAATGAATGAATAATGAATAGCCTTTTAAGGCCCATCGACAACTTAGGTCATATTGGGCGCACTTACTTAGTAAACAATAATGCAAGGTTGCACATAAGACAAACATGATAAATGAGGAATAGACGAAACACAAAATGATGCCCCTTTTATCGCCTTTTACGACATGCATGCTGTCAATTTTGTTTCGCCAGATAAAATGGCAGATGTGACGATGGCGGGACTGCAGTGGTTTATTCTTATATCCCCAATTCAACCACATAGGGTCCCACAGGCCAACTGATTCCCATTCCAAACCCTATTTACATTGAGAGAAAATAAATATGATTTGGAATAAGAACTACCCAGCCTGCTGCAATCCCACGAATTACTAGGAAAGCAGCCATTTATCTCTAATTTTAGTCGCCTTCTACAACATGCCATAGAGAAAGGCCAAGGTCCCCATGGGGACGTTCATGTAGGATTGCGAGTCAAAGGGGTATTGATCCCTAATGAAAATATACATGAAGCCCCCTTTTTCTATGGCACCATATTGAATATCAAAATGACAACATAACTGGGCAGACATCAAAAGGAACAAGAAAGATATCTGTCCAGAAAGACACACAATCATATGTTCAGTTGTCCAAGATAAAACTAGAGCTCTCACTGAATGTAACTTAATAACCCCACCAGTGCTTTGACAGAAACAGGCAATTGCTAGTATTTTGAACACAGATGGACACATGGACGGACAAACACACTGACTCCAGTATACCCCCGAAAACATTCATTTTGTGGGGGTACAATTACATTTAGCCGACTTTCTCCATGGTATGGTATTTGATGAAATACAAATAAATAATAATTGTTTTTGACTTGTGATCAACAATATAAAAATGAAGTTTCATACCATTTTGCTATGGTAAAAGATATTGGTCCATATTGGAAATATATATCAAGTCACTTAATTTTCCAAGGCACAGCTTCACAAAAGGACAGGAGTATAATATTATATAGGTGTGATGTTGCATGGTTTATCTGGGTGAAATTTTGTTTCCTGCATTTCCCTATGGTAGTTGGTAGATATAACTTCAATGTACATACTCTGTATAACAGTTTTCAAGGCAAGATTCAAAATATCAAATATATGAAAACATTGTGTAAACACAAGTTCAACTCCTGAAAAACTGAGTATTTTGCCAGGCAAATATGTCTCCACCGATGGACATGCAAGCACTGTAATCTCAGGTTATTTAACATTTTCACCTTTATCATACATAGGCAATTATGGTTAACAAAGTTTTCTTCGGCGAGTGGTAGACAGACTGCTCAACAGACAGGCAGGTAGACACAGTGAGCAATGGCTAGCTCAAAAGGATGAATACAAACGTTTTTGTAACATTAAATTCATAATATTCTCTAGTCACTTCACACAAACTTTTATTTCTTAATATACAAACATCTTTTTTGGTAAATTCTTTTCCACTTTTTTTCCTTATCAAATATATCATTTGGTATTGTTTCCACTACGATTATTATTTTTTACTATTATTGTTTTTTTTTTTTCATTTTTTTTTTCTTTTATGTAAAATATTTCGATCTTTTTTCGAATTTTCTGTATATATTTTATAGGTTTTTTTTTGTTTTTGTTTTCACCTTTGCTTTTTTTTTATGGTAAACAATATGATGGATTATTATAAGATGTCCATAATGGGGTTGTACATTAAGTCTCCTTTTTCAATAACATGGCATTTCATTCAATAAAAACAAAGAAAATATATATTAGTCCCCTTTTTTCGATGACATATCATTATATAAATAAAACAGTATCAACAATCAAGTCAATGGAAGACCTGCATGAAGTTTCATAAATTTTCGTTCCAGGACTTTACAAGATATGGGTTGGGGCGGATGGATGGGCAAACAGACTATTTTTTGTCCATAATGAAATCATTTAGCCCCCTTTTTTCATGGCGTGGCATTTCATGAAATAAAAACTATGAATAGTGTTTTAAGGCCTCTCGACAACTTAGGTCATATTGGGCGCACTTACTTAGTAAACAATAATGTGAGGTGAAAATAACATACATGTGCATCAACATAAAGCAAACATGATAAATGAGGAATGGACGAAACACAAAATGATGCCCCTTTTGTCGCCTTTTACTACATGCATGCTGTCACTTTTGATCCGTCAGATGAAATGGCAGATGTGACGATCGCGGGACTGCAGTGGTTTATTCTTATACCCCCGATTAAACCACATAGGGTCCCACAGGCCAACTGATTCCCATTCCAAACCCTATTTACATTCAGAGAAAAAAAATATGATTTGGAATAAGAACTACCCAGCCTGCTTCAATCCTACGAATTACTAGGAAAGCAGCCGTTTGTCTCTAACTTTAGTTGCCTTCTACGACATGCCATAGAGAAAGGCCAAGGTCCTATTCTATACAGTAAAAACCCCCGGGACCCCACGGGGATGTTCATGTAGGATTGCGAGTCAAAGGGGTATTGATCCCTAATGGAAATATACATGAAGCCCCCTTTTTCTATGGCACCATATTGAATATCAAATTGACAACATAACTGGGCAGATATCATAAGTAACAAGTGTATGAATAGTATTTGTGCAGTAACTTTGGAAGTTATCTGTCCAGAAAGACACACAATCAGATGTTCATTTGTCCAAGATAAAACTAGAGCTCTCACTGAATGTAACTTAATAACCCCACCAGTGCTTTGACAGAAACAGGCAATTGCTAGTACTTTGCACACAGATGGACACACGGACGGACAAACACACTGATTCCAGTATACCCCCGAAAACATTCATTTTGTGGGGGTACAATTACACATTTAGCCCCTTTTCTCCATGGTCTGGTATTTGATGAAATACAAATAAATAATAATTGTTTTTGACTTGTGATCAACAATATAAAAATGAAGTTTCATACCATTTTGTTATGGTAAAAGATATTGGTCCATATTGGAAATATATATCAAATCACTTAATTTTCCAAGACACAGCTTCACAAAAGGACAGGAGTATAATATTATATAGGTGTGATGTTGCATGGTTTATCTGGATGAAACTTTGTTTCCTGCATTTCCCAATGGTAGTTGGTAGACATAACTTCAATGTACATACTCTGTATGACAGTTTTCAAGGCAAGACTCAAAATATCAAATATATGTTTTGACCGTGTTACTCAAAAATGCTTCCAGTCTGGAAATTTGTATGGAATCAAGAAAAAAAAGTGTTGGGGGAATGGATTAGTGTACTGTACACGTCAACTAATTGCTCAAGGGTCATGAAAATCATACATGCACAACTTCATATATATGAAAACATTGTGTAAACATGAGTTCATCTCCTGAAAAACTGACCGAGTATTTTGCCAGGCAAATATGTGTCCACAGACGGACAGACAGACGGACAGGTAGTCATGGCAATTCAAGTATACCCCAACCCCCTCCACTTCATTAACCCTTTACCTTTTCTCTTTGTACATGCAAGCACTATAATCTCACGTTATTTTACATATTCACCTTTATCATACATAGGCAATTATGGTTAACAAAGTTTTCTTCGGCGAGTGGTAGACAGACTGCTCGACAGACAGGCAGGTAGACACAGAGAGCAATGGCTAGCTCAAAATGACGAATACAAACGTCTTGTAACATTGAATTCATAATATTCTCTAGTCACTTCACACAAACTATTATGTCTTAATATACAAACATCTTTTTTGGTAAATTCTTTTCCACTTTTTTTCCTTATCAAATATATCATTTTGTATTGTTTCCACTACGATTATTATTTTTTACTTTTATTATTTTTATATTTTTTTTTCCATTTTTTTCCTTTTATGTAAAATATTTCAATCTTTTTTCGAATTTTCTGTATATATTTTATTTTTTTTTTTGCTTTGTTTTCTCCTTTGCGTTTTTTTTTTTTTTTGTCTTTTTTTTTATGGTAAACAATATCATGGGGTAGTACATTAAGTCTCCTTTTTCAATAACATGGCATTTTATTAAATGAAAACAAAGAAAATATACATTAGACCCCCTTTTTCCATGACATATCATTATATAGATAAAACAGTATCAACAAACAAGTCAATGGAAGACCTGCATGAAGTTTCATAAATTTTCGTTCCAGGACTTTACGAGATATGGGTTGGGGCGGATGGATGGGCAATCAGACTATTTTTTGTCCATAATGAAATCATTTAGCCCCCTTTTATCATGGCGTGGCATTTCATGAAATAAAATCTATGAATAGTGTTTTAAGGCCTCTCGACAACTTAGGTCATATTGGGCGCACTTACTTAGTAAACAATAATGTGAGGTGAAAATAACATACATGTGCAACAACATAAAGCAAACATGATAAATGTGGAATGGATGAAACACAAAATGATGCCCCTTTTGTCGCCTTTTACTACATGCATGCTGTCACTTTTGATCCGTCAGATGAAATGGCAGATGTGACGATCGCGGGACTGCAGTGGTTTATTCTTATACCCCCGATTAAACCACATAGGGTCCCACAGGTCAACTGATTCCCATTCCAAACCCTTTTTACATTCAGAGAAAAAAAATATGATTTAGAATAAGAACTACCCAGCCTGCTTCAATCCTATGAATTACTAGGAAAGCAGCCGTATGTCTCTAATTTTAGTCGCCTTCTACGACATGCCATAGAGAAAGGCCAAGGTCCTATTCTATACAGTAAAAACCCCCGGGACCCCACGGGGATGTTCATGTAGGATTGCGAGTCAAAGGGGTATTGATCCCTAATGGAAATATACATGAAGCCCCCTTTTTCTATGACACCATATTGAATATCAAAATGACAACATAACTGGGCAGACATCATAAGTAAAAAGTGTATGAATAGTATTTGTGCATGAACTTTGGAAGATATCTGTCCAGAAAGACACAAAATCAGATGTTCATTTGTCCAAGATAAAACTAGAGCTCTCACTGAATGTAACTTAATTACCCCACCAGTGCTTTGACAGAAACAGGCAATTGCTAGTACTTTGCACACAGATGGACACACGGACGGACAAACACACTGATTCCAGTATACCCCCGAAAACATTCATTTTGTGGGGGTACAATTACACATTTAGCCCCTTTTCTCTATGGTTTGGTATTTGATGAAATACAAATAAATAATAATTGTTTTTGACTTGTGATCAACAATATAAAAATGAAGTTTCATTTTGTTATGGTAAAAGATATTGGTCCATATTGGAAATATGTATCAAATCACTTAATTTTCCAAGACACAGCTTCACAAAAGGACAGGAGTATAATATTATATAGGTGTGATGCAACGAAGTACATACTCTGTATGACAGTTTTCAAGGCAAGACTCAAAATATATGTTTTGACCGTGTCCCTCAAAAATGCTTCCAGTCTGCAAGTTTGTTTGGAATCAAGAAAAAAAAGTGTTGGGGGAATGGATTAGTGTACGGTACACATGTCAACTAATTGCACAAGGGTCATGAAAATCATACATGCACAACTTCATATATATGAAAACATTGTGTAAACACGAGTTCATCTCCTGAAAAACTGACCGAGTATTTTGCCAGGCAAATATGTGTCCACAGACGGACAGACAGACAGACAAGCAGTCATGGCAATTCAAGTATACCCCAACCCCCTCCCCTTCATTAACCCTTTTCCTTTTCTCTTTGTACATAAAAGCACTATAATCTCACGTTATTTTACATATTCACCTTTATCATACATAGGCAATTATGGTTAACAAAGTTTTCTTTGGCGAGTGGTAGACAGACTGCTCGACAGACAGGCAGGTAGACACAGAGAGCAATGGCTAGCTCAAAAGGACGAATACAAACGTTTTGTAACATTAAATTCATAATATTCTCCAGTCACTTCACACAAACTATTATGTCTTAATATACAAACATCTTTTTTGGTAAATTCTTATCCACTTTTTTTCCTTATCAAATATATCATTTTGTATTTTTTCCACTATGAATATTATTTTTTACTATTATTGTTTTTATTTTTTTTTTTATTTCATTTTTTTTCTTTTATGTAAAATATTTCAATCTTTTTTCGAATTTTCTGTATATATTTTATTGTTTTTTTTGTTTTGTTTTTTTTTTTCCTTTGCGTTTGGTCCATAATGGGGTTGTACATTAAGTCTCCTTTTTCAATAACATGGCATTTTATTAAATGAAAACAAAGAAAATATACATTAGACCCCCCTTTTTTCCATGACATATCATTATATAGATAAAACAGTATCAACAATCAAGTCAATGGAAGACCTGCATGAAGTTTCATAAATTTTCGTTCCAGGACTTTACGAGATATGGGTTGGGGTGGATGGATGGGCAAACAGACTATTTTTTGTCCATCATTTAGCCCCCTTTTATCATGGCGTGGCATTTCATGAAATAAAAACTATGAATGAATGAGTAGTGTTTTAAGGCCCGTCGACAACTTAGGTCATATTGGGTGCACTTACTTAGTAAACAATAATGTGAGGTGAAAATAACATACATGTGCAACAACATAAAGCAAACATGATAAATGAGGAATGGACGAAACACAAAATGATGCCCCTTTTGTCGCCTTTTACTACATGCATGCTGTCACTTTTATTCCATCAGATGAAATGGCAGATGTGACGATAGCCTGACTGCAATTGTTTATTCTTATACCCCCCATTAAACCACACGGGGTCCTACAGGCCAACTGAATCCCATTCCAAACCCTATTTACATTGAGAGAAAAAAAAATTATGATTTGGAATAAGAACTACCAAGCCTACTGCAATTCTACCGATTGCTAGGAAAGCAGCCGTTTGTCTCTAATTTTAGTCGCCTTCTACGACATGCCATAGAGAAAGGCCAAGGTCCTATTCTATACTGTAAAAACCCCCGGGACCCCACGGGGATGTTCATGTAGCATTTTGAGTTAAAGGAGTATTGATCCCCAATGGAAATACACATGAAGCCCCCTTTTTCCATGGCACCATATTGAATATCAAAATGACAACATAACTGGGCAGACATAAGAAACAAGTGTATGAATTTCCATTAGTTTTTGTGCATGGACTTTGGAAGATATCTGCCCAGAAAGACACTAGTCACTGTCAGAGTATTTCAAGGGACAAATTTGTGTCTATGGACAGCAGATGGACAGAGAGAGGAACAAAGGGACGGCGGGACAGACAGACAGGCAGGCAGGCAGACAGACAGCAATGGCTAGCTAAAATGGATGAATACAAACATTTGGTAACATTAAATTCATAATATTCCCCGGTCACTTCACACAAACTAAATGTCTTAAAGGTGGGTATTTCGAATTTTCACATCCCACCAAATTAAAAAATATATATATCACTGACATTTATGTGAAAACAATACAAATCATCAATAATTAAGAATCATAAAATTACAGAAAAAAAATCTTTTTTGATGGTATTTCCTTAAAACGCTTTGTACGTTCTTAAGCTATTTTTAGATTTCCCGTCAAAAATCAAATAAGGATTGTGGGAATTTTAAGTGAGTGGCATGTGACTACTGACACTGAAATTCCGTAACATAACATGTGTGTAATTATTTTCCATAATGTCTTCTTCGGACGCTATGTTTGAGGCTTCGTCTGTATATTTCAGGTATGTAAATGACAAAGGTGCTCATGTAAAATCAGACCATGTTTCCCTTCACTGTCGACCTGGGCTGTAGTAAATCTCTAATTTATCTAGTTGTCAGATGGTTTTCCACTATTGGGGTTTAATGAATGAAAATTATATAGCTTTGGGGGTATAAGGATGATTATTTTGTATGCTTGTAAAATTTTCGCCCAAAACTCTGAAGGGCCACCTTTAATATAGAAACACCTTTTTTTGGTAAATCCTTTTCCACTTTTTTTCCTTATAAAATCTATCATTTTCTTTTTCTCTTTTTTCCACTTTATTTTTACTACAATTGTTTCTATTTTTACTGTTTTTTTTTCATTTTTTTTCTTTTATGTAAAATATTTCAATCTTTTTGGAATTTTCTGTATATATTTCATTGATTTTTTTTTTGTTTTTTTTCTCCTTTGCTGTTTTTTTTTTTTTGTCTTTTTTAAAGTAAACAGTATGATAGAATATATAAGAGGTCCATAATGGAATTGTACATTAAGTGTCCTTTTTCCATCCTTTTTCCTACTTTTCCCTGATTATAACCAAGTTTCTCCCTTTTTTTTCTTTTTCTGGAGTGACATCTATTGGCCTCCTCCTTCCATACTGCCAACCATCTATACTGCAATGTGTTGGATGAGTGCTTAAAATCAAATACAGGTCATAATTCAGGGAAATATCATGGCCCCCTCCTTCCACACTGACAACCATTTATACTGTAATGTGTTGGATGAGTGCTTAAAATCAAATACAGGTCATAATTCAGGGAAATAAAATAGCATCCTCCTTCCATAATGCCAAACATTTATACTGTAATGTGTTGGATGAGTGCTTAAAATCAAATACATGTCATACTTCAGGGAAATATCATAGCCTCATCCTTCCACACTGCCAAACATTTATAATATGTTGGATGAGTGCTTAAAATCAAATACATGTCATAATTCAGGGAAATATAATGGCCTCCTTCTTCCACACTGCCGACCATTTATAACATGTTGGATAAGTGTTTAAAATCAAATATATGTCATAATTAAGGAAATATTATGGCCTCCTCCTCCCTTACATCCAAATCCTTATCACCTTTTTTCACTACCAATTGTTGTTGTATAATACTATTTTTTTTTTTTAATTTTGTTCTATTTTGTCATAATTCTGGGAGATACAATTGCCTCCTCCTCCCTATAAGCCAAACCCTTATCACCTTTTTATCACAACCAACTGTCATTGTAATATTCTTTGTATATAAAATTTTTATTTTTTGTCATAATTCACGAAAAATATTATGGCTTCCTCCTCCCCTGCAGCCAAACCCTTGCCATCTTTTTTTCCTACCAAATATCATTCTATTAATATTCTTATTTTAAATTTTGTTGTTTGTTTTTCTTTTCATAATTCAGTGAAATACTGGCCTCATCCTCCTCCCTGCAACCAAACTCTTTCCACCTTTATTTACTTACAACTGTCATTGTATTACTGTTTGTACTCAAGTTTTTGTCGTTTGCTTTTCTTGTCATAATTAAGGGAATATATGGCCTCCTCCTCCCCTACAGCCAAACCCTTACCACCTTTTTTTCCCTACCAAATATCATTGTATTACCATTTTTATTCTAAATGTTGTTATTTAATTGTTTTTCTTTTCATAATTCAGGGTGATATTGGCCTCCTCACCCTCTCTGCAGTCATACTCTTTCCACCTTTATTTACGACCAACTATCATTCTATTACTATTTGTACTTGAGTTTTTGTTGTTTGCTTTTATCACAGTTAAGGGAATAATATGGCCTCCTCCTCCCCTACAGCCAAACCCTTACCACCTGTTTTTCCTACCAAGTACCATTCTATTACTATTTCAATTTCAAATTTTGTTGTTTAATTTTTTTTTCTTTTCATAATTCAGGGTGATATCGGCTTCATCCTCCTCCCTGCAGCCAAACTCTTACCACCTTTATTCACCACCAACTGTCTTTGTACTGCTATTTGTACTCAAGTTTTTGTCGTTTGCGTTTCTTGTCATAATTAAGGGAATATTATGGCCTCCTCCTCCCCTACAGCCAAACCCTTACCACCTTTTTTCCTACCAAATGTCATTGTATTAATATTTGTGTGAGTGTGTGCTTTTTTTTTTTTAATTTTGTTGTTTGCTTTTCTTGTCAAGCCTAATGTCATAGTATTAATATTTGTGTGTCTTTTTTTAAATTTTGTTATTGGTTTTCTTGTCATAATTAATGGAAATATTATGGCCTCCTCCTCCCCCACAGCCAAACCCTTACCACCTTTTTTCCTACCAAAAATCATTGTATTAATGTTTGTGTGTGTGTGTGTGTTTTTTTTTTTAAATTTTGTCATGGTTTTCTTGTAATAATAACAGAAATATCATGGCCTCCCCTACAGACAAACCCTTACCAGCTTTTTTCCTACCAATATAATTGTATTAATATTAATATAATCCATCAGATATTTTTTCTCTCATGTTCGAAAGCTGAAAAAGCAAGTTTTTGGTGCTATTCTTTTGGACTGAGAGATAGACCATGATTTCTATCAATTACACAATTATTTTTTTTGGTAAATATTTACAGAATGATAATCATTCTTTCTAATACTGAATCAAGGAGCCTAGAAAATAAATCTTTGATAAAATTATAATGCACCACAATATTGCACCTTCCATAGTAATGGCATTTTGATAATGGTTGTCCTGATAATAAAAGCATGAAAAAAATTATGTAGTATACCCTTAGTAGTCAGCCCTTTTCAATCTCTACCAACGTGCACAACTCAACAGATACTCGTCAGTCTAGAAGAGATACATAATTTGACTTTCAATGCTATTTTTGCCACAAAAATCCCAGAAAAGTGGACAAGGCCAGCATTTCCTACTTTTCCTGCAATGTTTTCCATCCTACCAAAGACTGAAATCATCGTTTATGCTAGATTTGACTTTTGACCTTCAGATGCCTTTAATTTATTCTAAGTAAAAAATACCTCATAATCAAGAGGCATGACCCAGTAAAAGAAAGCTCGGGTAAACTTTGGGGGAAAATGATAAAATGCTGATAACCAGCATTTTCTACTTCTCCAACAATCTTTTCCAGCCTTTTCAAGCATGAGTTTTCAGCTTGGCATGTATTCACAGAAAAAGGCAAGCTATTGTCATAGACCTAGCACCATCTGAATCACCAAATCGAAGTCTTGTGAAAACTTTTAACATTTTGTAATATTTCTGTAAATACTGAAGATATCTACTTCATACTTGGACAAATAAATCAAAATACAAATTGTTATCTTTTATGTGGGAAAAAACTATGTACTTGAGTTTAATGAGTTTTAACAACAAAGTTTTTCCCTCAATGTTTTCAACCCTGTCAAAGACGGAAATTGTCCCTTGACCTAGATTTGATTTTTTGTCTTCAATTGCCTTAAATTTGGTTGAGGAAAAAAATCCTTCTACAAAAATTTTAAGTAGAATTCAAACAGTTGAAAGTCAATAACATACTTGACAACTCCACAGAAATCCATCACAAATTTCATGTCTACCATTTGTACAAATACTATGTTTTTACATTCCTTTTAATAGCTTTGGCCATATCATGGCGGTCAGTGCACCTTTGCAACACATACATGCATTTCTAGTTTTCTCACACCAGTGCTGACATAACTTTCTTTCCAAGCTACTGACTACTTTTCTCAATTGTAGCAGAGATAACAGGGGAAAAACTGCTGTAAAGAAAATTTGTCTCAACCATGCAACAAACACGCAATTAATAATTCAAGAGTCAATTATACTACCCACAGAACTAACTGACTAGGCATAAAAACTGCATATGTTGACAAAGAGATGGACAATGGAAATACCATCACTAAAGGGAATAATGGAGTTTAATGCATCTGCAGAGTTTCAACCCATGTAAACCTGCCCAGTTCTTTAAAGCTGACATGGGTAGAAACTTTTTGCTTTTTGTGCATTTTCTGCTTCCCTAAGGACCATTTCTCCTATTGATTCAGCCAATTCTCACGCTAATTGGATCTTATGGATCTAAAACAATGTGATTACTGGCGCTTGGTATGATGCATCTGCACATTTTCTTTCCATTACTTATGCAAAGTGGTCAGAGTATTTATCTTGATGATATCTGCACGAGTTTGAAAATAGGCCATGTTTGGCTAAAAAGTAAGCAACTGAAATAGTACAGAAAAGCTTGTATACATTCTAGAGGCCATGTATTCAGTCTAATTTGTTAGAATAATTGTCTTAACTCTTTACCACACAATTCTGACTTTTATCAACCCTGTTAAGGAAAGCTTTTGAAAACATTATGGGAAAAGGAAAAAAATGGTGGTAAACAGTATTTTCTCCTTTTCCCACCATGTTTTCAACCTATCCAAAGTCAAACTCAATTTTTGATTCATGTTTACTTTGTCATTTTCAAATGCTTTCAATTTGGACCAGTCCAAAATTTTGTCCTTTGGTAAAGAGGTAATCACCTTTCACAACTACAGTTACTTTTGCATTAAGTATGGATCAAGATAAGATATAAAAACAATCCAGTCCGATCTTTGATCTACCCTGCTTGCTTTGCAGAGACAGTCTGGGACAGATAGGACTGAAATTACAATTATATGGGTTTTATTTCGACTGAAAATGTCTATTCGGTTTATTTGGTGCTCTAAGATTTTACTGAATTTTTAGGAAAAATATACACTCATGTTATCTAGAATATAAAAAATAGGAAAGATAACCTTCTCACTCACCATCATGATGACACAGCACATGGCAATAGGGAGGTTGGCAACAGAAAATATTCTAATAATGGCACTCAGCAGGAATGAAAGTACCAAAGCAGATAGGGACACCAGGAAAAGAGACAGGAAATACAGCAGGAATCTGTTACACTCAGATCTGTACCCTGTAAACAGATTTCATTTTCTACTAGATTACCGGTATTTAACTTTTTAAAGACCCCGAGAAAGAAGGCATCTAAAAATGGTGTACATAGGAGAATTTGCTTGAATATGCATTTCCCATCTTTTTTTTTTCCCAAAACTTTCTACCTCAGGTTTTTGAGCCATATTCACTTGTTGCCTTTAAAATTTCCAAGATAGATTTGTCTAAAAATTATGTTATCTTGTATAGAGCAAATCTTGATACATACTGATTATCTACATACTTCAGGGACACTCTACAGACAACAAAATTTTGGACTTGTCCAAACTGAAAGCGATTTCTGATGACAAATCAAATGTAAATCGCATATTGACGTTCTTCCTTCACAGGGTTGGAAATGTTGTAGGAAAAGGAGGAAATACTGGTAATCATCATTTTCTCCTTTTCAAGTTTTTTTTTTTAATATGGTTTTGGGAACACACATGATGCCTGTCAATAGGGGAAAAAATTCTGAACAAGGCCATAATTGGGGAAGGTTTACGGTCTTGCAATATGTGTTGGTGTACTTTATTATATATGTATGTTTTACACCATAAATACTTGACTATAAGATGCATTTTTCCCCTAGAAATTTGAGCTTGAAGTGGGGAAGCATCTTTTAGCACGTAATCAAAGGACTTTGTGAAATTCCATCTGAAGAATGTACTTACCTGCCGATCAACACAAAGAAAAAAACACCTCACCAACTAATCACGCTGATGTAAAGCTTTAAGTGATAGTTGTTATTATCACCCTTTGTGTGAAAAGTTTAGAACACACAGATTTAATTTTTTACTAGTTAGATTAAAATTTGTTCAAAAAAGCATTTATTCTCCTCAGTTTATGGACGGCCCACTAGTTCAATGTAGTACAGATAAAAAAGTATGGTATATTGATTGACCCTTTCAACAATTCTAAGATTTAAAGATGAATCAGTACTTCTTTCAAAAGCGAATGCTTTCTAATTGATAATTTTGAAAGTTTAACTAGACAAGTAACCTAACTGAGGTAAAGATTTCCACAGTGCAATTCAGTAAACTGAACCATGAAAAAAGTGAAATAGGTCTCGTAGACACCATTTCCTGCTGGAAACAAATTTCAGTTTTTCAGTTTCATTCATGTTTTCGTGTGCAAGTGCAGTCAATTTGGACCAATCTACAATTTTGTCATCTGGTAAAGAGTTAAGATCCTTAAAAGGCACCTCAACATAATACTTATTATGTCGTAAGCTACCATACTCTCAAAGTTATGGTATTAAGTGCAATCTTGGTATTTAACATGGTATCAGTTAAGAAGTCTTACCCAACATAAAGTAGATCACTTCTGAGAAGCAGAGAGTAGCAAGGAAACTCATTGGTATAATGTCACAGACCACATTGGAAATGAATTAGGAGGACATTCTGTAGAAACCACTCACATTCTCATGTCTGAAAAAGAGCACAAAGTCTTACTAATATTTGTCCATACTTTATTTTTGTTAAACGAGATTTTGTGACAATATTTGTCATAGTAGCCAATGTAGATCAAGACATGCGGTCTGATCTTTGATCTACACTATCTGCTTCCCTGAAACACTTTAGAAAAAGAGCCATCATGACTTTGTAACTATTTTGCTCTTATTTGTAAACTTTACCCGTACAGCCTTTCACAAATATTGTTCCCTTTGAAGCCAATGAAGATTTGCTCTTATATGTACGCTTAACCCTTAGAGCCTTTAACAACTACAGTTGTCATTGCAGCAAGTGCAGATCAAGATCAGGTTGTACAAATGCCTGCTCTTGTGAAGTTCTATAGAAGAAAGCAATCATGAAATTGCTATTATTTGGTCTTGGTTTCCGACATGAAAAGGTCCAATGGGTTTATATGGCGCTCTAAGATTAACAAGTCTGTTAGGTTTATTTGGCAGGCTAAGGAATAATCCTTAAAAGGATGGCACTCTAAGGATTAACAATCTTTAACCCTTTACCACACAATCCCGACTTTTAACGACCCTAGGAAAGAAGCCTTCTGAAAACAGTTTGGGAAAAGGAGAAAATGCTGGTAACCAGCATTTTCTCCTTTTCCCACAATGTTTTCTTCCCTTTCCACTAGAAATTTCAAATTTTCATTCACTTTTATTCTTTCGTCTGCAAATGTTTTCAATTTGGACCAGTCTAAAATTTTGTCATTAGGTAAAGAGTGAAAGAATGCAATGAAGCAAGAGAAAGGCAATGTATTTCTTGACTAGGAAGACAGTGTACTTACAAGAAAATTGCTTTATTCTTTATAAACACTTCCACAGTTGACAAATTGCCAAATACAATGTTCATTATGAAGAAAGCTCCAACCCTGAAATCAAAAAGTTTCTTGATTGATTGATTGAATGGTATTTCTCACCAATTTCAACACAATTTCAGACAGATCACTGAAACAGCCAACTTATTCATGTATGTCCTTGATTCCACCAGTACAAGACTTGGCTCTCAACACTTTTTCCCATGAAAAACCCATAACTTCAAGCAAGGTTACAGGTTGATAATTTTGCAACTTACAACTACGCCACAGAGGACCCTTCCCTCCGCCCATCAATAAATCACTGGAAAAGGTTGCGGGAAACGGAAGACATGCTGCCAGCCAGCATTTTCTCCAACTGTTTTCTCAACTCTTTCACATAAAAACTCTAGAATTTAGGCCCCATTTAAAATATTACTGCAAAGGCTTTCAATCCACACAGGTCTAAAATTTTGTCATTCTGTAAAGAGTTCAGTAAATAATTCAGTAACTTAAGATAATTGTAAATGAAGTAACATACTCTAAGCAAAAACAGAGGTAATACCTAACTTGATCATGACAATATTATCAAGATATTAGATATTATCAATATTATAAGAAGCTTACAAATACATGTACTGACCTGTTCTGAAGTCCTGAGGTACATGGGTCATCAATCTGCCAGTAGATGGCACCAACAACAACACCAAATATAATCATAGTCAACACCTAAATGAAACAATTATAGTTGTTAGTAAAATATAATGAAAGGTAAAACCCTTCACACAACAATCCAGAATTTTAGCAAACACAAAGGAAAAGGACTTCTGAAAACATTGTGGGTAAAGGTGAAAATGCTGGTAGCCAGCATTTTCTCCTTTTCCCACAGTATTTTCTTCCATTTCAAAGACACACTCCATTATATGAGTAACATTTAATTGTTTGTCCGCAAATGCTTTCAATTAGTCATATGGCCAGGAACAATAGGATTAAATTCACACAAAATAGAATTGTTAAAATGTATTCATTTATCATACTCCCGTAACAGAGTTCTGTAGCTCAGTAACATAATAGGATTTGAAACTGATTTGAATCATGCTTAGTTTTGCTATTGTTTTTTCATGTACCTTATAATAGGTATTACAATAAAATATAGTTTTCTCTTACACTGATGAATGATGATGCCATGTTGGTGATGTGGGTTGGTTGGTTGGTTGTATTGGGGTTTAACGCCACTTAAACAGCTAAGGTCATATCATGGCGGTCGGTGACGCTTATGTGTTTCCTGGCTTTCTCACACCGGTACTTACACAACTTTCTTTCCAAAGCCACCGACTACTTTTCTCACATGCTTCAGCAGAGGTGAGAGGCGAAAATACGCCGGAAAGAAAGTTTGCCTCAACCGGGTATCGAACTCACAACCACCAGGTCATGAGTCTGACACGTGGTGATGTGGGAAAGCAGTCAGTGACTACATAAGAATTAGGGATGGCAATGGTTAACCGATCATATGACGGAATAAACGCTTAGGAAATCTGAAATCAATTAACCAGAAAAAATATATTATCAAAAGTTTACCAAAATAATCAGTAAAGTGAAAAAAAAAATACAAAGCTAACTTTGCCAGTTCTGACAACCAAAGGTGCATCATACGCATTCATGTCGCCAAGACACAGGAAGGTGTTATACATAGTTTGACATGTCTGTGCAATAAACAATGTTAATCAGCTAATTGGGTCCCCGTCTCCGATAAACAATCAAACACAGGTGTTCTCTTCGAATCCAAGGCACTGGCTTATCGTAGTTAATTAAGATTTTTTCATTAAGTGGCCGACCCCTATCAAATATAATTTATGCATGGATTAACCAATCAGCTTATGAGGGATTGAAATTAACAGTCAATAAAACTGTGGTCAAGTAAGCTAAACAATTTTCTCTTAGTTTGTTCATTATCAGTTCGATATCAGTAAAATAGTGCAGAGGCTTTTGAAATTAGAAAGGTCTAAAATTTGAACCCGACGGTTAAGCGATGGTTACCATCCGATTTACTTAGCCACTTAACGATGTCCTTTTCATTTGCTGATCTATAACTGAACCATCATCTGTGTTAAAAGTCTGCTATATTAATATATCTATGGAAATTTAATGCTCAAAAGCATTAAAAATATGAAAAGACGGTCTGAAGTGACTCTGATCGGACAATGTCGAAAGGAACATTTTGTTATGTCACATGTTTTCTGCACTGAGTATTTTTTCATGTGTTTTGATTTATGAATAGGTATTTCCACCTGATTTGACAATAATTTATTAATAGGGATAGCAAGTAACTTCAAATCCTGGTATTTTATTCGAATTAACCAAATAATTTTTTTTTCCCCCCTTACGCTGGGTCTCGCGTGAAACCAAACTTTGTTACGCGAATTTAAGTTCCAGAGTGGAAACACTGAAATAGCATGAGAATTTTTAGTTCTCTAAAGAAAACATTGCAGAAAATTGATTATATTGCTGAAAGGGGGGGGGAATTGCCGATAAATTCGCCGTCTTCTGCGCCAAGGCACAGAAATAGTGAACGTCACAGTAATGCATTACTCCCACACCATTTATCAATGTTGACATCTAGCAGGTACCTTCATCTTACATGTTTAAATTACATGGTCATTTGGTTAACCAATCCAAAGATTAAACGGTTAACAGGTTAGCAAATCTACTAACCATTGCCATCCCTAGTAAAAATACCGAGTTCAAACTGCAGGAAGGCATAAATAGTTGCACTGTTTGCCAAGATTTCACTAATTTATTGTAACAGTATAATAATTATGCATCTTACTTGTAATATTGATACAGCTGGATTTCTGACCAAATTTTATGAGGTTCTCAAACTGCGGTACACAATCTGAAAGAAAAACAAAGGAAGATATACACTGTTGCATCTTTGCAAAAAATCACGAACCACCTTGGACATACTGTCAGTTTTGAAAGACTATTTCGTTATACACTGTTGCATCTTTGCAACAGATCACGAACCACCTTGTACATACTGTCAGTTTTGATAGACTGTTTTGATACACACTGCAGCATCTTTGCAACAGATCACGAACCACCTTGTACATACTGTCAGTTTTGAAAGACTGTTTTTGAAGACTGAACAATATTGGTGTACCAATGATCAGGTGGTATCGATTAGCTGCATGCTGGAAGCTTCCGATCCCAATTATTGATTGAACCTTGTCAAATCGATCATTGGCTAGAAATGCAGATGTACAGATATGAGCTGTCTCTGCATTGTCCAGTGGCGAAAGTTTTTTTATTTTAATCAGGCATTTATGCAATTTTTGTCTCGACTCAAGAGGTTGAGAATGTTGAGAAAGGGTGAAGCAAGAAACAAAACCTGCCAGGCCATGTGGGCAAAGAAGTAGCCTTCAATGGCTAAACTTTGCTTTGTCAAGCTTGTATGATGAAAAAAACATCGTCTTACAATATTCCGGACTTTGCATTCATGAAATATTGGCAATCTAAGACAAAGGTGACACCAGTTACCCTTTATCAACTTTGTCTTTCCACAGGTAAATCTTCTTTTTATTTGCCTAATGACATCAGACGATCTGCACCGATTCTCAATACATAAGTAGTCTTAAAATAGAATTACCTATTTTTACATACTTTACAAACATTTTTCAATAAATTACAACAATAGATGGTAAACCAAAGGATTAAAATATCTCGAAAACAATCAATTTGCTGTCCTCATATTGGCAACTGAAGCAAAATCTACAGTGCAGTTTTCAATTTTTTAGCATTCTATTTTTGGAATGCACAAACCTTTTCCTTCCTATCTACTAGTTTATTGACTATATAAGATCAAGTCTCTGTATACCTTATTAGGTTTATTCATTTAAATTTTACGAAGTCCTAGCCATATTTTTGAAAAAAAAGTTGTAGTTCGTCCTTGTTATAGCCCTGAAGAAGTTTTTTTTTACTTTTCTCATCATGCAGACATAATTTGTAATCTGATGACAAATGTCAGGGCCTGAAATATTGTGTGACTCTGCATAAATGGGGTCATAAATTACAAAGCCATCAAAACCCAATGGTCAGGTAAGTCAACAAGCAGAAAAAAATTGTTTCTCATTTTTTGCTTTGATAAGCAAATCATATCCAAAAGTGATACATGTAGGTAGATTCAACGATTTTCCCTCATGGTAGGCATACAGACTTTCTTACATCACAGAATTTCTCCTAAAAAATTCATAAAAGAAATATACTGTCCACTTGTAGCACAAGTCTGCTTCTGGATTTAAACAGAATTAAACTACATTGTGTGTTTTTACCATGTTTTTTTGTTTAGTTTTAGGAATCCACACAGTGCCAAATTTTCAAAGGCCTCAATAATGGAGACTTATGAAAAAATTGTGAGAAAAGAAGAAAATGCTGGTAAGCAGCATTTTCTTCTTTTGAAAAATGTTTTCTACCCTATCACAGACAGAAGCAGCTATTTTCAGTCCAAATATGTGAGTTTTAAAAGCAATAGCAGTGAAACATGTACTCATAGGAAAAATTATCAAGAGCCAATTATAACCGAAAGAATCGCATCGACAGCAGAGCCAATTCCAACCAATGATCGATTATGATTTCCAGCCAATTTCCCACCACTGCTGATCAGCAATCTAAAATATTCCTGCTTCATCTTTTCAACCCTACACCTATCTGCGGAGCCACATAAAAATTATGTTGTTGATTGTATTGTGGTTAAATGCCACTTTAACAGCTAAGGTCATATCGTAGTGATATAAAAAAAAAATATGACTTGTACAAGGACTCTCAAAAACTAAATAGTCAGTGTATGTAAACTGGAATTCAGGGTATAGCAGAATACAAAAATAAACCACTGCAGTTTGCATTTCCTATCCCAAATTCTTTTTTTTTAAATAAAACTGATTACTGCAGAAACACTAAAATATAACGGCAAACTGAAGATATTCTAGCAATATACATTATAGACCATTTGTCTGATGAGGTTTGCTCAGGTTCACAAAGACAGGGATCAGCCAAAAAGCATCGTGTCAAATCTCATACAAGAGATAATGGGGTTATTCTACATGTACCAAGAAAAGGAAATTGCTAATAAACCATTCCTACCTGAGTGAAAATACCAGGAGCATATTCCACCTTCGGTATCACACTGAGTGTGCAGGACTGAAGATTTTGTTGGTAATCATGCTTGGTGGGATCTTGCTGGCTTCTCAATCTGTGTGGGAACAAGGGCAAAAGCATAATTGAACTATGCTCTGTGAAATGGGGACTTCTGCTGAGAGTATCCACCCATGTCAGTCTGCACATTCTGCACAGGCTAACATGGATGGAATTTTTTCCGTATTTCAAAATGAACTGCGTATTCAAGGACTACACTTCTTCCAGATATAGTCAATTGTTTGACTATTTGGATTGTATTGAACCACAATTATGAGATGACATGTTTGATGCACAATTATGAGATGACATGCTTGATATAATGCATCAGCGAGATGCACTGAGCTCCCTTTTGCCAGAGCATGGCTCTTATTATCATTATTCAGAGATTTAAATAACTCATTACCATATGACAAATTTGCAAACTATCTAAAACCAAAAGCATTTGTAAAACACTAATTCAGTATTAATCAGATGGTAAGATTTGTCTGTAATAGAACAAAAAACATTCTGGGCAAAACAGAAAATGCTGGTCAATAGCATTTTGTCCTTTTCCCACAATAGTTTAAAAAAACTTTTTTCTCAGGGTCTCTAAAACTTGGGACAAAATGGTTAAAGGTAAATTTCGTAGTGTTCTATAATGTTTTCATCATTACTCTGGTCATGTCACAGTGGCAGTCTATTATTCCTGTGATTTCCTGGGTTTTAACTGTACTGAGCCAGACATACTGTGCTCTTGTTTTTCCTGAAACATTATCTCTATGATAGATCAAATCTTTATCAAAAGAGTAAATTTCAACCAGTACTACAAACAACTTATTACTACAGAGGGTTAAAAGTAAGAAGTTGAACTAATGGGAATAGAGTTATGGTTCTTGTACACTTCACTTCTCATTAATGTAGTCTATCTGTATATGATCTTTGAAGTCACTAGCTTTTATGCTTTGGAAGATATGCCCTAGAGAAAAATCCAAAATTATAATGAACAAACGGTAATAACTCTGAAAATGGTGGGAATATACCAGGTATGGTTAAAATTTACAAAGGGCACTGCACTTTTCCTTTTCACATTTTGTGATCTAGCTGTGTGTGAAGTTACTACCTTTACACTTTAGAAGTTAAGTCCCGGATAAGTATCCAAAGTTAAAATTTACAAAGGCCAATAACTAGAAAATTATTTGGTATATAGTTATGGTTCTTGTACTTTGCCTTCATGTAATCTATCTGCGGGTGAAGTTGGAACTAGCTTCCATACTTTTGGCAGTTGGGCCCGACACAAAAATCCCAAAGTAATAAAAAAAGTTCAAGGGGAGATGATTCTCCAACAAATCACACCACGATCATGAAAATTGCACATGCAAAAGTTCATACATATATATAAGAATACTGTGTGTAAATATGAATTCAGTGCCTGGAAAACGTTCAGAGAATTTTGCTGGACAAATCTGTGTCTACAGAGAGACAGCCATGGCGATTCCAATATACCCCTACAAAAAACGCTCTTTATAAACATTGTGGGCATTTCTGCTAACTAGCATTTCCAATTCCTTTTGCTCAAAGGTTGGCTGCAATATATGCATTTCTACATCACTTAATTTCATTGTTATGTACACAAGTCCTTTTAGGGCCAACAGATTTTGACGTTACATTCAGACATGGCCCATTTTTTAACTTAACTCATTATCAAATGACAATATTTTAGGCTTATCCAAATCAAAAGCATTTGCAGATTACAGAATAAAAGTGACTGAAAATTTGAAATTTGTTTTGTGAAGGGTAGAAAACATTGTGGGAAAAGGACAAAATGCTGGTTACTAGCATTTTCTCCTTTTCCCACTACATTTTCTATAGGATTCTTTCTCAGGGTCACCAAAAGTAACTAATACTGTCTGAGATATAATCAAGACAAAAATTCTGACTAACTTTCAGGATTTTTGGGCAGAAGATGTGGCCTCTACAGTGTACATAAGGTTTTATGAAGATTTGACCTAGTAACCTAGTTTTTGACCTAACATGACCCATTTTCAAAATCATGTGAGGTACCATCCAGACAGATATTATGACCAACTTTTAAGAATTTCAGACTGAAATTGAGGCTTCTCGAGCATACACAAGGTTTTTCTAAGATTTGACCTAGTTTCTAATCAGACACGGCCCATTTCTGAACTTGACTGAGACATCAAGACGAATCTTCTGACCAATTTCAGAAGTTTTGAACTTAAAATGTAGCCTATAGAGTTTCTTTTCATCTGTACACAAGCCTTTTCTAAGATTTGATCTAGTTTTTGACATGACATGACCTATTATCAAGCTCGTCCAAGATATTATTGGGACAAACAATCAAACCAAGTTTCCTGAGTGTAGACACGGTAAAACACTGCACGATCACAACAGCTCATCTTGCGCACTTCATACTCAAGTGAGCAAAAATTAGTTCACTCATCTGTTACTTGAGCAATTTACCCTCCGAAAACACAAAATGGCTGCGAAGTACAATCTTTCTCTTCCATTTTTTTTCCCTTGATTTACAAGTTAAGAAAGACTTCTACAAGCTCATAAGGTAATGAAAGATTTAATAATTCATCTTTGGTTATGTTTGTAACTAAAGGTTGATTGCATTTTGATGCAATACAGATTAAAACTGACAAAACAAAGTCAGTACAGCACTCTGTCTTTGTTACTGAAAAATCTATGGTGGACTTGAGACTGTACGGTGTGCAATAAATGTCTAAATATAAGAAAAAACAATCACCATAGCGTCTCATCATTGACAGTAGCTGGTTACCAGCCTTCTCCTTTTTTCTTTCTCATGCCGGTACAGGATTGTCTGGTGGTGAAGCTAAGGAGCCTGTCCATCACCTGAAATTAATATGACATATTTGAAAGTAACTATTCATACAGGTAAATGGAATGTTTATCATGATTGGGTAATGCATTGGATTTCACTGATCTTTCATTCTTTGTTCAAGCAGATTTCACAGGAGGGTTTTTTTTGTGCACAATATTCTTGAGCATTTCTTTCAATGAAAATAACATACACTATCGCTGCAAATAGATAGGTGAAAAAACTATGATAAATCTGCATGTGTAGGATTTGATGGAAAATCGAAGGGCGGGAAAGACAATATTAAAAAAAAAAACCCACTCTGATCAGAAAGGGCTCGAAGGAAACCAAAGCAAAATCAATTGACTACGCTACTAAATGTATTTCCAATAATAAATATTTACATCATATATAGAATGAATAACAAACTTATTTTGTTTTTTCCAAAATGAAATGCGATTTCTTTGTCCTGGCCAGGGACATTCAATCTTTGGCCTTGGATAACCAGCTCGAAACAGTGTCACCTGACTGGTTTTGATTATTTAATTAGAAAATGCACTGACACTGAAAAGCAATGAAAATTTTCACCAAAACAAATTGGATATTGAAATACAATTATGGTTCTGTTACTTAAGATTGATTTTATTTCTGATTTTTCTTTTCCCTGTCAAAGTTTACTTTCTATGAAGGAAAACTATATCTATAGGGTATTGTGTTAATCAAATTATCTCCAATGGAATCTCTGTTTCTGTGGATATTTTCTTTTCATCTGAAGCATCAATAAAACCTAAAAATAAACAACAAATAAATTCTTTCAGAAGAAATATTATTCTAAGTCACAGATATATAAATTTGTGAAAATATCACTAAAAACAAGTAAGTCGAGCATTGAAATGGTAAGGTATGTAAGCACCTGTCATCAAATGAAATGAATAGCGTTTTAAGGCCCGTTGACAACTTAGGTCATATTGAGCGCACTTGGTATGTAAGCACCTGTCATCAAATGAAATGAATAGCGTTTTAAGGCCCGTTGACAACTTAGGTCATATTGAGCGCACTTACTTACTAAACAATAATGCGAGGTGAAAATAACATTCATGTGCCACAACATAAGACAAACATGATAAATGTGGAATTGTTGCTGTCACTTTTGTTCCGCCAGATGAAATTGCAGATGTGACGATCGTGGGACTGCAGTGGTTTATTCTTATACCCCCCAATTAAACTACACGCGGTCCCACAGGCCAATTGATTCCCATTCCAAACCCTTTTTACATCAAGAAAGAAATATAGGATTTGGAATAAGAACTACCCAGCCTGCTGCAATCCTACGAATTACGAGGAAAGCAGCCGTTTGTCTCTAAATTTAGTCGCCTTCTACGACATGCCATAGAGAAAGGCCTACGTCCTATTCTATACAGTAAAAAAACCCCGGGACCCCACGGGGAGCACCTGTCATTATGAAAACTATTGATCAAATATCTGAGGTTATATTAGATAGAATAGGCCTTTATTTTAACCCTTTACCAAACAATCCCTGTTTTTTACGACCCTGACATAGAACTTTTGGAAAACATCACGAGAAAAGGAGAAAATGCTGGTAACCAGCATTTTCTCCTTTTCCCACAATCTTTTCCACCCCGCTGGAAACAAATTTCAATTTTTTGATTTACATTTTTGTTGCCTGCAAGTGCTTTTAATTTGGACCAGTCTAAAATGATTCGTGAGGAGAAAATGCTGGCAACCAAAACACTTCTATTCCAAGAGCGTGAAGTCGGCATTGTGTGCTGAAGAGTTGAAAGGCACTGAAGGGCCAACTTTTGCCTTTTGGCATAAAGAGATGGTTTGTTAGCCTCCGAAGACTGGCTATTAACAGAAAAATTTCTAAATGCTCCAAGGACAAGACGTAAGCCTTAATCATAAATAGATCAAGAACTTTTAGGTAAGACTTTTGAGCTGATCCATAGACAATGGATCCATAGTCCATTTTGGAGCAGACAAGGGAATGATAAAGGTGAAGAACTTTTTGATCAGCTCCCCAATCAGAATGGGTGCTGTGCCAACTTGGAGAAGATTGAAGGGCATTACTTTTGTTTTAGTACACTGATGTGTGACATAATTGTTGTTAGGGTCAAAATCTGTTCAGAAATCTGTTCAGAAATCTGAGAACCCATTAGGGTAATGGGGTTAAACTTTACTGATCATATTGCATCCTGCAATGAAACAATTAGGCACACTTTAACTTTTTACCAAATGACAAAATTTTAGACTGGTCCAAATTGGAAGCATTTGCAGAAGACAAAATAAAGATGACTGAAAAATTGAAATTTGTTCTGGGAAGGGTAGAAAACACTGGTTAAAGGAGAAAATGCTAGTTACCAGCATTTTCTCCTTTTCCTACAGTGTTTTCAAAAGGCTTCTTTCTCAGGGGCGTCAAAAGTAGGGATTGTGTGGTAATGGGGTAAGATGACTGAATTTTAACTACAAGGCAGTGTATGGGGACATCTAACATCTCTTGCTGATAAAACCAACCTATCTAAGACATTTGGTAAAGTTATGTGTCATGTATTTCTCTTCTCCTATTTTTCTTTATTTAATCAATACTGAGGTTTGTGGCTGACAAACTTTTGAAAACATTTGCCGGTGACTGACGAACTTTTGAAAACACTTCTTGGTGACCGATAAACTTTTGAAAACATTTGCTTCTGACCGATAAACTTTTGAAAACATTAAATTTTGTTGGCGTCTGGAGAACTTTTGAAAAACTAATAGTAAACCCAGTCGCCATAACGGTCAGGTCGACGGCTACGCCGCCCACTTCGAGTCACCACCACCGGCTCTTGGTCATTAACAATAGGTTGACTAATGGGGGCGGAGACCAAGTCAAGCTTGGCCTCTACCCCATCACCCAAACCAAAACAATCCTCTTGAGTGGTAAAGTCTGGCAACACTGGTATATCCAGGGTTGAAAAGGATACCGAGGTAGAACTTAGCTCAACAAAGCTAACCTCTTCCCCGATATCCTCTTCAACATCTGCTTCACGGAAGATCTCCTCCTCCGCATCATCCAAAACCTCTGTATCTATGCTATGCAAGGTTATGGAATTGAAGGAAGAAATCATTTCGATTTCTTCCTCCATTTCCATATCCTCTACAACACAAAATGATCCATTCACTGAGGTTCCTTCACCTGCGGAGGAGGAGACGACATCATGGACCAAGGAAGGAGATGCAGGGGTTGTATCAACCTCTGCATGCTCCTTCTTGGCCCATGATACCAGACCACCAATGCACTGATAGGCTACTACAGTTAGAAAAAACATTTTTAATTTTTATATTACTAAATTTGTATACTGTGTATTAAACTTAAAGTTTACTTAACCCTCTGTATCCCTTTGGATCTGGAAAGAGAAAAAAGAAAAAGAAAATTAGAATTTTTGATAACCCTAGAAGTGCTGAATCAGGATTTACTCGCTTCACTCTTTATCAAATGACAAAATTTTGGATTTTATCCAAATTATAAGCATTTGCAGACAACAAAATTAACGTGACTTAGACTTTGAAACTTGGCTTTGGAAGGGTACAAAACATTGTTGAAAGGAGAAAATGCTGGTTACCAGCTTTTTTTCCTTTTCCCATGGCATAGGCGTAACTTCTATTACGCACAGCACGCACATGCGAAATGTAAAAAAATCGAGAATAGGTCATAGGTTGCCTCTTCTTGCATATTTTTCAGTTTGGAAGTTTTCTAAAACAGCCAAAATCTGAAATATCTTGATTTTACAGCTCCGATTCATTTGGCCGATTCCGAATTGCTTTCGTCACCTGCCTCAAAAATGGCCAACTTTGGTGTGTGTATAATTTACTTTTCCTATGCACGGTACTTTCAGAAGGCTTCCAGCTGCTTCTTTCTCAGGGTCATTAAAACCAGGGATTGTTTGGTATAAAGTTCAATGCTGAGAGTATAGATAAAGATCAGACCTGACAGAATGTTGTCTGCAACAAGAACAGCAGTGAAACTGTAATTGATGCACTTATATCACTGACTGAGATAGTGCATTACATCTAAAATCTGATTGTGTATTTTCAGCAGTCTGATCTTAATCTCAGAAGAGGTAATCAAAGCTGTCAACAAGACTTAACTCATTAATAGGTTCTGCTTTGAAAACCCAATGTTCACACTCTACAGATCTGACAGGCAGTATTTTGCTGATAGGTGGTACAACTCTGCGACTCTTGTTGGGTCCCCAGTCTTACTCTTTTAGCCATCCAGTTGCCGAGGCTGGATTTGTTTGTCAAGATGACGGGCTGCCAAGCCTGTCATTTGACTTTTTGAACATCGCAAGGTTATTCTGTTCTAGAGCCATTTCAATTTCATTCGAACAGCAATAGACATCCATACTCAATCGCCTCGTTTTATATGCTTCTCTTTTTTTGAGTAATACAAATTTGTTTCATGAGTATCGGCAATTAAAATTGACGCAATGTTTGATGACCTTTATTTTAAAGACACGGCCTCAAACTTCAAGCATGTTTAGAATTATTGTCGGTTCTAAACCCCATTCACAAGCAAAAATTGTACATTATGCAAACTCGCTATCATTTGCTTGATCAAGCATGAAACTGAAACAAAAATACTGGCCAACTGCGAACACAATATATGACATAAGAACCAGCAGTCCACATGCAGGGAATCACCTAATCTGTGCCTTGTGGGTAAACTCGTTATCGGATATTCTCCACGCTTGTATAGTCACGTGGATGTAATGTGTGAAAACCCTGGATCCTAGCTGTGTTTTGTAGATTTTTATTGGCAGTTGGTGTTATACGCGAATATAGATGTATGAATTGCTTTAAAAAACTCGGATCGATTTATAGGTATATTTTTGGATTTCTAATCAGTCTGACTACTCAAAAATCGGTCTGGACCGGCATTTTGTCGGTTTTCCGGAGCCCTGGTGACAAATATATATTTCCACTGCATACTTTATTTTCCATTGCGCCAGTCCCGCACAAAGGAAATTTAAAATGTTTCAACATTTGTACTTGTAAGCATAAAGAAATGCCAATCATTTCCTTCATTTCCTTCCTTTGATTAGGTAAATTTTCCATTCGCCATCTGGGAATACCAGCATAAAGGAAAAAGATCACTACAAGTACATTTTTTTCAGCGGTACAAAAACATAATTTCTGGGTTTTAGTTGTATATGTACCTTTGATTGGGTAGAAAAAAACAAAAAAAAATATCAAATCATTATTGTCATTCTATTTAATAACACAGACATGATATATTTCCATTGCATGCTTTTTTTTCCATTATGCCCATTGCTCAATAACATTTCCATTGCGTACTTTAGGCCTACCGATAAAGGGTTGGTGCAGTTTTACATTTCCATTGGATCCTAAGATCATGTGACTGGACAAGTTCATTTGCGTTGAAAATAGATGCATTCTGATCCAAAACATTAATTATTTCACAAAACATTGTGCACCAGAATGTTAATAATTCTTTCATGATTCTTTATCCTTTTCAAAACAAGTCAATAGCTTCAAAAAAAGGGTGATGAAAACCCCACACGACAATTTCAGAAACATTCACACCAAAATAAACCTGGCGAATATGATGAAAGACTTCAAGCGGAAGTACTTACACTCTCCATCAACATCTCTTCTTGACTATCTTAAATATAGGTCGACCGCTTCTAGCGGGCAACCAACTAATTTGAAAAGGACAGTTAAAAAAGGGGGTTCCGATGTGGCTCCGTAACAAGGTATAGGATTTCTATTCCATACAAAATTCAGAGGCCAACCATTTAACCCTTTACCACACAATCCCGACTTTTAACACCTCTGTGAAAGAAGCCTTTTGAAAACGTGGTAGGAAAAGGAGAAAATGCTGGTCACCAACATTTTCTCCTTTTCCCACAATGTTTTCTTCCCTTCCTAAAACAATTTTTAATTCTTTGGTCACATATATTTTGTCGTCTGCAAATGCTTTCAATTCAGATCAATTCAAAATGTTGTTTGGTAAAGAGTTAACCCTTTCCTAAACAAGCCCTGGTTTTTATCTGTCTGTAATATAAGTCTTTTGAAAACACTGTGGGAAAAGGAGAAATTGCTCTTAACGAGCAATTTCTCCTTTTCCCACAGTGTTTTCTACCCTCTTTGGATAACTTGCAGTCATTTTCATCAAGTTTATAATTGTTGTCTGCAATCTCTTTCAGTTTGGAAGAGTCTAAAATTTGTCGTTTGGGTAAGAGTAAATTTGTGATTTCAAACCAGTTTAGTCATTCAGTGTCAACTGATTACAGTGCTGACAGTACTTTCGTTTTTCTTTATTGTACAATTTCTAATGCCATTAGTAAATGAACCATAGTTTGTAGAGTTGCAGATGACTCTTGTAAAGGTCCCAAGTTGCAGTCCCACTGAAGGCAATTTATTTTCACTAACTATGGGCGATCTTTCAGTCAGAAGAGCTAGAAACTACTATAGTGCTAATTACTTGACTTCAATAATTACCTTTCTTACAATTATAATTTTGTGGCACACAACTGCAACAACCTGCTTACTTACTGCAAAAGCTAAATACTTGACTTCATTAGCTATTTTGCACTAAAGTTGCAGTAAAACGGATTTACACGTTTCTTGCATGTTAAGGCAATTACTTGACTTCACTGGCTTTTTCTGCATAAATGTGCGGTACATCGCGGGGAAATGCTGCCTGCTTATTGCAAAAGCTACTTACTTAACTTCATTAGCTATTTCACATTAAGGTTGCAGCAATGCACATGTATCTACACACGTTTCATTTTTCTATTGCTACATAATTATGTGACAAATTTTTCTTACGGACAGATTTTTTAAAAACTTTACACATAAAAAGCTGACCATTTCTCAAGGAGCTTACAATAAAAAAAGATGTGGGTCTCCGTGCTTGTTTCTGAGAAATTTGCCTGGAAAAGGGTATAGTTGCAAAATTCAGCCTTTACTGGATTTAAAACGGCCCCTCTTTAGAAGCGAGTTAACCCTTTACCATCCAATGACGACATTTGACAACCATGAGGTAAAAGCCTCTTGAAAACACTGTGGTAAAAGGAGAAAATGCTAGTAACCAGCATTTTCTGCTTTTCCCACAATGTTTTCTATCCTGCTGTAAATAAATTTCAATTTTTGAGTCACTTTTATTTCGTCGTCTGCAAGTGCATTCAATTTGGACCAGTCTATAAATCTGTAGAATGGTAAGGAATTAAACAGGAAAATTACAGGTAAAATATACAAATATACATCATATAAAAATGTTTCTGCACAAATTTGAACAAGAGGGTCAAAATGGCCCTGGTTCACTCACCTGAGTTTTTGAGAGGACCATAACCAATTTTTTCAAAATCTAAACAGCCCTTTCAGAGAAGAATTATTTTTAAGAATGTCTGTATAGTGTAAATAGCCCACAGCCATCAGTGCCATGTTTCTTGATGGATCAAAATATTTCAGCCAATTTTTGAAAAGGGTCACCTAAGATACATTTCTGTGAAATTATTTCATAACCTGATCAGCCGTTTCAGAGAAGAATTTTAAAAAATTCCTTCATGGCCATATAGTGCAAGAAGCCCCCATTCACCAGAGCCATGTTTATTGATGAATCAAACTTTCATGAAGACCTTTTCAAAAGGGTCACCCAAGGAACATTTCTGTGAAATACTTTCAAAATCTGACCAGCGGTTTCGGAGAAGAAGAATTTTAAAGAATTTTTTCATTTCTGTATAGTGCAAGTAGCCCCCATTCACCAGAGCCATGATACTTGACAGATCAAAATTTCCTGAACAATTTTTGAAAAGGGTCATCCAAGGAACATCTCCGTGAAATTATTTCAAATTCTGACCAGCGGTTTCAGAGAAGAAGAATTTTAAAGAATTTCTTCATTTCTGTATAGTGCAAGTAGCCCCCATTCACTAGAGCCATGATTCTTGACAGATCAAAATTTCGCCAACAATTTTTGAAAAGTGTCATCCAAGGAACATCTCCGTGAAATTATTTCAAATTCTGACCAGCGCTTTCAGAGAAGAAAAATTCTAAAGAATTTCTTCATTTCTGTATAGTGCAAGTAGCCCCCATTCACCAGAGCCATGATTCTTGACGGATCAAAATTTCGCCAACAATTTTTGAAAAGGGTCATCCAAGGAACATCTCTGTGAAATTATTTCAAAATCTGACCAGCGGTTTCAGAGAAGAAGAATTTTTAAGAATTCCTTCATTTCTGTATTGTGCAAGAAGCCCCAATTCACCAGAGCCATGTTTCTTGACGGATCAAAATTTCATGAACAGTTCTTGAAAAGGGCCACCCAAGGAATATCTCTGTGAAATTATTTTAAAATCTGACCAGCGGTTTCAGAGAAGATTTTTAAAGAATTTCCTAGAAAATTGCATTTGGTTGCCATGGCAACTACATGAGTTTTTGACGGAATCAAATTCTGTGAACAATTTTTAAGGCGGACCTCCCAAGGAACATTCCAGCCAAGTTTGGTCCAAATTGGCCCAGTGGTTTAGGAGTTGATGTTTAAAGAATTGTTGACGATGCACTACGGACGACGCACAACGGACATCCAGTGATCCTAAAAGCTCCCCTTGAGCACGTTGTGCTCAGATGAGCTAAACAGAAAGCCTAGTTCTGAGCATGGTAAATGTACAAAATGTGTGTTATAGTATTATATTGACCACTGAATTAAAAAGGGAGATAATTTGATCCAATTAAGGGTTAATCTTTAAAAATACATACTTTCTAAAGGACAGATTTTTCTTAAATTTTTAGCACTTAAACTATATTATGATTCTTATCAATAAGAAAAATTAAAACAGAACCTGTATGTGCTTATTTCATCAGAAAACAAAGTTGAAGGTCATTGTGGAAGGTTTTTTTTTTTTTCCAAGAAAGGAATATGATTAAAGCTCAGCGGACATGGAGGGAAAAGGATTGATTGCTCAATAGGTACTAAGTAAGAGAGATTTCTGCTTTTCCAACTATGATTTTCAAAGTAGAAACAGCTATACCTCCACAGTTTTAAATTTCCTTCCTTTATTTTGTGTCTTTGTGCTCAAGTGAGCTAAAAATGGTACCCAGCTGATCTATAAATCAAATCCTTTGGTTATATTAAGTGTGATGAGCACCTGCATAATACATTTCATAGCTGGCTACCGAAATGAGAGCTGTCACTAAACTTGATTATGCCCCTGCTCCTTGTCATAAAACAGGGGCTTATTCTTTTCACCTATTCTGGCACAATGTTCTGTGTTCTGGAATGCTGTTTTGGAATGTGTAAAAGGAATATTTCAGAACACAATACACTGTTCCGGAAGTATGTTCTGAATGAAGCACACTTGGAACATTATTCTAAACCATATCGAAATGAAAGTACATTAGCATGATGGCTGTCTTAGCTGTGCTAGTTGAGGATATGATTAGCTGCAGAGAGAGAATGGAGGAGTCTTCTATGCTCCTATTTATGGCATTCATATCATAAAAAAGGACATTTGCAAATTTTGCCATGAAGAATTGTCTGCCTTTCGGCCACCTTGTATCACCTAGTAACCATTCAACATCGATTGGATTAGAACAGTCAGAACATGTCCTGAAGAACACTGCAGTGTTCCAAAATACTCCATTGATCCGTAGGACTGACTATTGGCCTGAAAAATGACTATCACAATATCTTTACTATCGCAGTATAGATATCACGATACTATCACTATCGAGAGAACAATATCGTGATGCATCACGATACTATCGGGTTATGTAAAATCTTCCTTTACAACCTTTTTCTGGCAGTTATTTGCGGAGCTCGAGAGCAAATGTCGGATATTTGCTATACAAATTTGTGGTGTTCCCATCGTGTTTCAGTATCTTATAACATAAAATACATACAACACGCTTTTATCAGCAGTCTTTCCCTCTTTAAGAAATCTGAAATGGGCTCAAACATTGGCCTTTCCAACTTCATGATCTCAAAATTAGCAGCCAACACAGACAACATAAACACATATATAGTTGCGCTCAATTAGTAAGTACGAAAAAGTCATGCAAAATCTATCACAGACGATAAATAACATTTCCTATCATTTGCTGTTTATTCCAGCTATTGAGTACATAAATATGAAAATTAACTCAAATTTATGGTAATGTTTAACACATGTGAAAAAGATATGAGAAAATTTTAATGTCTTCTTGAACATATGGAATCGATCTTTAATGTCCAATAGGCATGTACTAAAGACTGAAATCGAGCATGCTTTATGATAACAATGACAGTACTTAGCGTCGGATTGAATGTATGTTATTCTTTGAATTTCTTTCAGCAAGAATCCCAATCAAACTGCAGATTAGATTAAGCTAACAATAATTTTATGTACTGACTATCAAAACTATCGATAGTTAAACAAATTATCGGCGATTGTTATTGATGTCTGACAGAGCAATCGATGCATTGCTATTGGGACAGTCACAATCGCGATGCATCGATGTATCGTTACACCCCTATTGATCCGGAGCATGTTCGGAGTCGGATTACGCCCCAGGTCTTTAACACAGAACACAGAATGGTTAAGTACAAAAGTAAGAGTTGAAAAAAATTCAAGGAGAGATAGTTCAGCAATAAATCGCAGGAGAGTCATGAAAATTGCACAACTTCATATATATAGCATGTGCGGATCCAGATATCTTTCTCAGGGGGGTCCCACCGAAAGCACACTCGTCTTATATGATTCTTTGACTTCCGGATTTCAGTGGATGTAAGCCGGTTACAAGAAAAGTCAATGTTTCCAGTTCTAACTATGAGGAGGTCTCCATATTTAGAACCTTTTTTTAAATTTTTGACTGTATTTTACATAAATGCTGTGCAACATCAAACCAGTCCCATTCACGAATCCGATAACCACACTTCTGCCAAAATTCCAGGGGGGGTCTGGACAGACAACTTGCATGTATGGACTGACAGGCGGACATACAGATGGACAGACAGCCATGGCGATTCTAGTATATCCCCCTTCACGTCATTGTAGGGGTATGAAAATGGCCCAAAACAATGCAGATATGAAAATGCATTTAAATTCAAATCATACCATTTAATCCTTTACCAGATGACAAAATTTTAGCTTTGTCCAAATAGAAAGCATTAGCAGACGACATTTTCTACATGACTCAAATGGTGCAATTCTTTCTTGATAGGCTAGAAAACATTGTGGAAAAAGGAGAAAATGCTGGTTACCAGCATTTTCTCCTTTTCGTCTTTGCGTAGTAATGGGTTTAAGGAATTGAAAATATTATAACGATGAAGATCTGTGACTGTGTGGTCTGTCTTTACAGAAAAAATGGATTTCAAAATCAGGCCAGAAGTAAACAAAGGTAGAGTGACCAGGCAAATTTTTAACTAGTTTTGAAAATCTGCCAGCAACAAACACTTGGATCAACCGTACAGTAACAGAGTGTTTTAAATGGTGTTTTTTAATCCTTTACCAAACAATCCCTGGTTTTTACGACCAAGAGATAGAAGGCTTTTGAAAACCTTGATGTGGGAAAAAAAGAAGAAAATGCTGGTTACCAGCATTTTCTCATTTTCCCCACAGTGTTTTCTACCCTGCTAGAAAGGAAGTTCAATTTCTGAGTTATTTTGTTGTCTGCATGTGCTTTCAAATTGGACCAGTCTAAAATTTTGTCATTTGGTAAAAGATTAAAAGGTATAAATTAAGAAGAATTTTAAAACCCACCTTGTTTACCGTATCAGAAATAATTTGACGAATGTTGTGTGCTGTATGAGTTTCCCTTCTGGTCATTAACAACTAATCCAGTTTGGGAGTTAATATGCTCAGTAGCAATAGCGATATAACAAAATGTTAAAGTTTATCGAAAATTTAAAGGAGAAAAAGGGACAAAACTGTGTCAAAAATATGTTAATAGTTACATGCCCCGTGCTATATGAGTTCTCATTTTGATATTTAACAATTTGTTCAATTTGTTTAAAATAAATATCTTCAAAAGTAATCGAGATTTAAAAAATATCTATATGAAATTGTGGCAGGATGGCAACATAGATGAGGAAGCTGCAAGGGCTAAGACAATACTTCCTTGTTCTCGTCTAAAAATCAGCAGAGGTAATAAACTTATTGATAAACTTACTTTCTGTATTATAATCTACTTCTCCACTGCCAGCTGTGTCCCGTTCGTCAATTGTAGAAAATTTTGGTATTGTTGTTGAGATATCACTGTGATCCTCCCTGAAAGCGGAAACAAGATACTGTAAATATGTAACAAGATCATCTCTTGCAGGTCCCACAGCTCAGTGGTAGATCTTATAGAAACACATTTCAACCTGTATCATACATGGCGGGGAATCACGTGACACAACAACAACAACAATGACCGTTATTTGAAAAAATTCCCCGACTTCAGGTAAGAAAATCTTCAATAATTCCGTTAATACATGACCGATTGGAATTTGGTTTGAAGCAGAGAAGGCGGAAGGACTCCGGGGATTTGCTTGATGTGTTAGATTTTTTAAACGACACCTGATAAAAAAGTTATTGACGAGCAAACAAATTATCCAGGGTAAAAAATTTGTTTACCCTGGATAATTTGTTTGCTCGTCAATAACTTTTTTATCAGGTGTCGTTTAAAAAATCTAACACATCAAGCAAATCCCCGGAGTCCTTCCGCCTTCTCTGCTTCAAACCAAATTCCAATCGGTCATGTATTAACGGAATTATTGAAGATTTTCTTACCTGAAGTTGGGGAATTTTTTTAAATAACGGTCATTGTTGTTGTTGTTGTGTCACGTGATTCCCCGCCGTGTCATAGGTTGTTTGTATCTTTAATGACATTTTCAACACTATTTCAGTTATATCATGACAGCCAGTGCACCTATCCATACTTTTCTGCAGTTTCTTTCACCAATACTCCATAAAATGAAATATTCTTAACAAGCCATTGGCTTTTTTCCCACATAACCATTGTCAAAATAGTGATTAGTGATGAAAGAGGCATATATTCTGTCGCATGATAAAGTATTAAAAGCATTTTTGTCCGTATTGGACATAATTTGGCAGATGTTGTGTGCTTATGAGTTTCCCTTCTGGTCATTAACAACTAATCCAGTGTGGAGTTAATATGCTCAGTAACAACAGGGATATAACAAAACGTTAAAAGTTTCTTGAAAATTTTAAGGGGAAAAGGGACAAAACTGTGTCAAAAATATTTTAATAGTTACATGCCCCCTGCTATATGAGTTCCCATTTTGATAATTAACAATTTGTTCAATTCGAAGTAAATATCTTCAAAAGTAATAAAGATATTAAAAAATGAAAGTTTTGGCAGGATGGCAACATAGATGAGGAAGACGCCAGCGCTAAGACAATTATTCCTTGTTCTTGTCTAAATCAGCAGAGACAATAAATTCATTGCTAAACTATTCTGTAAATATGATCTAGGTCTTAACTTGGAGCTGTGTCCCCTTCCTCTATTAAAGACAATTTCGATCAATTTTGTTGAGATATTACTTTGACCCTCCCTGAAAGTTGAGAAACAAAAAATATATATATATATATATAATAAAAAAAAAAGAACCACACACAAGATCATATGCCAGTATATTATTTAAATATATTTAATTATTAGATTTCAAACATAAACTTCAAATAGACCTTTAACAAAGAAATATATTCACACTAACTTTTTACAAAACAATCCCTGGTAATCACAACCCTGGGAAAGAAGGTTTTTGAAATTATTGAGGGAAAAGGAGAAAATGCTGGTAACAAGCATTTTCTCTTTTCTCACATAGGTAATAAACTCATTGCTTAACTTACTTTCTGTATTAATCTGTCTACACTGGCAGCTGTGTCCCGATCCTCTTTTGTAGACAATTTTGGTGATGTTGTTGCTATAATATTACTGTGACACTTCCTGAAAGTGGAGACAAAATACTGTAAATATATAACAAGACCATCTCTTGCAGTTCCTATAGCTCAGAGACAGATACAGAGTTCCCTCTGGTCGCCTTTTTTCTTGCGCCACCACTTTCGCCAATTGAGACAGGTTTGCACCAAATTGAAATAATTGGAGCTAGCTGGTGCCAATTTCAAAACGAAGGTACAGTTAAGGTTGGGTATAATCAAATATTGGTCAATAAGTTATCACTGCATGGTTGTGTCATGAAAAAAACTATAAAGAAGAAAAACATTTGTCTCTTTCTGATTTCATTACTTATATCTATGTTGATTGTATGGATATATTCCAAAAATTAGCTTTGTTTACAATGAAAAATCATTATGTATTATGTTTATGTAGATCTGTCATTAATATTTGTAAAACCACTGTGATAAAAGCAGAACTAGGACATTGATAACCATTTCTCCTGTTGTAACGAAGTTTTAAAGAGAGACTTATAAAAGAGATAGAGGTTTAAATGGAACAAACCAAACAACAAAGTCAATACATGTATTAGGGCTGTAACGATATAGGAGATCACGAATACAAATACACATCATGATACAGGGGCGCGAATACGAATATTTATTCATTAATATAAATTTTTTCCAGGCACAAAATGAATTACTTTTTCAATGCTTTGGATAAAAAAAAAAGTCATATCAATATTAATAAAGTAAGGAAAAAAGCGTACCTGGCTTTAAACATGATTTAACCCTTTCCAAAATGATAGATTTTAGACTCTTCCAAACTGAAAGATTTTGCAGAAGACAATTTCAAATTTGATATAAATGGCAGAAAGTTTTTTAAACAGATAGAAAACACTGTGGGAAAAGGAGAAAATGCTGGTAACCAGCAGTCTTTACCAACAATATTTTCTGCTCTATCAAAGACATAAATCATCAATTTAGCAACATTCATTTTGTCTTCTGCAAATGTTTTCAATTTGGACAAGTCTAACATTTTGTCATTTGGTAATAGGTTAATCAACTCTACTGCTTATACTATGATTTTTTTTTTGTAGGAAACATCTCAAACATACCTTATGTACATTCTAAATCATTTAAATCTGTTAACTCAATACGCCAAACATTTGTCATCTTCATACAAACTAGCTTCCAAATTAGTCTCAGCAAAAATATATATAAATATCAAAGAAATATTTTTATAAATTTTCGGTCAGTTTGACCTATTAAACATTAAAATTGATTGATATTGATCTTGATATACTTCATTTCATGACTGCATAGTCTGTACATTGTCGAGGTTTCCTTTGTTATGACTTTGTCCCCCTCCTTTACTGGTGGAAACCCGAAATATTTCCACTCGGGGGACTTAAATTTTGCCAGTGGACTGACAATCTCGTCCGACATTTTGCGAAAAATACGAGAGACTCCTTTACAGCATGTTGCTATATTAATGTTAAACCTGTACACCATGACGATTAATAAATAAGAACTTTTATTTCTTAAATTCTTATAATTGAAATTTAGAACAATTTTCGATTTTCAATTGTTTTTAATTCCTTTCCGAGTAGTTTATGACATATGCCATAAAGCGTCATCCAAACCTCTCAAAGTTGTTTCTCTTTCTATCATCGTTTACATCTAGATAAAATTCACGACGTTTGCTCTTTGGGGAAAACTTTGATGAACTTGACTGAGCAGTCAGCATTCCGAACTATTCAGTTGTGTTGTATTCGCCACTATTCGGTTCTCGGACTGACGATTTTGACAAGTAAAGCAAAGTCCAAGTCGCCTGAAAAAATCGGGAAGTCGCCTCACGTATATTGACAAAGCGTCATGTGTCTAATCTACCAAATCAGTGTGTGCCATACCCGATTTACAGTTAGTGCCCAATCAGCGAGTTTAATCAGTTTACAACAAACCAAGAGTCTGATTGCTAAGTCATTGTTAATTAACCTTACGACACCATCGGTTAATCCCCTACTATTAACAAATATCAGCACAGCCTATCGGTGTTTGTCATACATCTATTTTTGAAACACGGTTTGCTATATTTAGTAACTATATGAAAGTTAAAGTCCTACCCCTGATATCGGTCAATCTTTGTCAACAAAGTTTTAAATGGATTGAAATATTCCAGTTTTGAAAACGATGGAATCGATACCTACTTGCTTATCACCATTTACCCCATCCTTTAAGATGTGTTATTACTTGCAGTTTTCCAAACAAACAGATATGATGATGTACTTAGATTATCTAGATCATGTGGCAATATTTTCAAATCATGTGACTATAATTTGGCGCCAGTATAGTATCAAGTTACAAGGCTTTCGGCGAGTATTTTAGCGAAGTCACATGATTCAACTTCAAAATGGTAACTTGTCACTGCAACAGTGTTTCAATGAAATCGAATATATTCTATGACGCTAACTAACAGATAAAATTAAAGAAAAAAAAGTTATTATCTTTGATTCTAGATAGATCTAAGTATTCCGTTGATTTTATAGTATTTCCTTGATTGGGCTGCGAACCGCAGATCTACAAGGCTTTGAAAGTAAAGTAGATTTTGGTTGTTGAACGATGGTTTTACGATTTATCCGATATTAATCAAAGACAAACGGTAATATTTTCGATGTCTCTCGCACTCTGAAACTGGGTCTAACTTACCAATAGAAAGTTGAAAACATCGTGGCAATATGAGAAAATGCTGGAAGTACGCTTTTCTACATTTGACAGATTATATTTTTTTATATATCGTTAAACATTAGTTACAGCCTTTGAGCGGTTATCAACCGGTATTTGCCTGCTGCAAATGCTGTCAATTTGATAGGTTACTACGTTACATTTATAATGTATATAAAATTTGGTAATGAGAATGATTTTCAGCAAAAAACTATATTCAGGACTTTGGAAACAAATAGTTAAGTTTTTGGAAGATTTTGAAAAGAAAAACGTATCAGGAGCAATTATATAATACTCAAACTAGCACTACTTTCTCTTTTCATTATCATTTCTTTCCATAATGTTTTAATTCTAAAGGTACATGTACATGAATTTAACAAGACAAACTACTTGTTTTGAGACAAGTTTCCAAAAGGAATAAGTATACTGATCATGAAATAATTTTATTCCATTTAGGTTCACATGATTTTCAATTTTATTAATTTGTTATATTGTTCAGGTGTTGTGAATTCCCTCTATATTTCGGCCCACATCTATTTTTTGATGTCCATCCGAACTTCTCCCCAAAGTCTGACCACTTCTCCCCATTTTGAAAAACTTCTCCGAATTCTCAGACTAGGGAGAAGTCACTTTTCCCCAATTTCTGGGAGTTGGCAGAGGCTTGGTATTCGCCTGGAAAAAATATTTGGTGCACCGAATATTTGAGTGTATCGTTACAGCTCTAAAGTCAATATGAGAAAAATTGTTGCAATGGTAGAAATTGATCATTTAGAGAAATTTCTAGATCTTGAAAAAAAATTTCATGAGGGGTTGGTTGGTTGTATTAGGGTTTAATGCCACTTTAACAGTTATGTTCATATCATGGCGGTCAGTGACATACATGTGTTTCCTGGCTTTCTCACACCATGGCCCGGTTTCACGAAACAACTTACAAACGTTATTTTGCTCAAATCTGCTAACGGACTCAGTTTCTGACTTAAATTGAGTTTGTTATTTAAGTTGTGTTTCAAGAACATAACAGACTCAGTAATGATCTCAAAACCTTGAGTTGAGTCCGTTAATTTAAGCCTACTCTACCCCGGCTTAAGTTGCATGTTGTCGACTCAAAAATGGCGGACACATCTATGCTAGAGGGATATAAACCAACACAACTTCTATTTAGAGACAGAATTTGTCTATTTCAAGCCGCATGGAGGAATTTTTTCAAGGATCGTCTCTGTTCGACATACATGACAAATCCATGTTCTGTGTAGGAGCTTCTAAGTTGCTGGAGAAATCGTCCCCTGGAGAAATCGAACCTTAACTCGGAAATCGTCCTAAATACAGCTTTAAAGACAGTTACGATGTGTTTGTCTTTGAAATTCACAGGGAGTAAAAAGTTCGAATATTGGTAAGGGTTACGAGCAGAAATACCACCTGACTTCATCAAATTATGTGCCTTGAACGAGATGTACACAACCATCACCTGCTCAAGGACAGTCACAGAATGAGGACACTCAACGATATAAAGATCTACTGAGTCCGATGATAATTGAGGTAATGGCAACAATCTTAAATTTTGAAACAGAAAAAGCAAAATCTGTATATATGTGTGCTGGTCTAGATCTATATTTTTGTTTAAGGTCCAAGGTTTTGGTTAAACAATGGCAAATATTGAAGTGAAATTGTGTTTTGCATCTCTTGACTTGTTCTCTAGACTAAAACTTGAATGAAAGTGTTAGATGTTGAAAGGTATCACTATTTGCCTATTTATCAATTATCACCTGGCTTCAGTTATGCTTCAAATTAACTTGGGCTGGGAGCTCGATGGCAAACAAACAGGCATAAAGGGCGTAATAATCATTTTCAATTGAATTGACAGAGGATCAGATAACTGGTTGATTTCCGATTATCTGATGGTGGTTGGAATTTTTAAACCTGTACCGTAGATATCGATAGGTAATTCCAATAAGCACCAACAACATAGGTTTCGTCTTGTTTTCATTTTTTTTAGTGTTTTTTTTTTAATACAAAACTTTCATTTTCTGTTAGTCTCATCTTAGGTAAATAAACACATATTAGAGTGATGACAGTGAAGTGATTAGTAATGGGATGGTGTAGTTAGCATTGCACATCATTTCTGATGCAGGATCTAGAGGTCAACATAGAAGAAAACAACAAGTATGTCTTGTTAAAAAGTCTGGCAAATTAACTGTTTCTTTTTTTAACTCTTTTGAAATAAATAATATCAACTTATTTCAAAGTCTGAAAGTGAATAACTAGTGTACTGTATGATAGTAAATTTTGGTAAAATATTAGCATTGGGTAGCAGACTACACTCTCTGATCATGATCTGTAGTTTCCAAAAGCTATTTTAGTCCCCACTAGCAGAGAGAGAGGTTAAAGAAATTGGGTATACTGAAAAAGTATCTGTCATTTATGGAGTAATGGAGTTGCTCATAGATCATCTTCAAATACATGTATATGTTACAGCCAATCTATGAAATCAGCCATTTCATGAAATGGCTGGAAATTTTAGCCACTTCATGAAATGGCTAATTCATTCGGGCATTTCATGAAATGACTAAAATATTTCAGCCATTTCATGAAATGGCTGGAAATTTGCTCTAGTCATTTCATGAAATGGCTGAAACTCAAAATTATACACGAATTACTTATTTCGAACATATGCGGGGTTGTGTTTAAGGAATTCCGGCAAGTCAGCTTTTTTCATGTATTTTATCCAACATTTATTTTAAATTCGTTGGGAAAAGGTTATGTTTTGTCGATGAACGCAAGTGATGAGGGAGCGGAAGGTTATTATGGGAAGCTTCGGCTATTTGTGTTATAAAGTTGATAATGAAAAAAGAAAAGACATTAAAACATGACTTGGTGAACATACACCGCAGCTATATCTTATTGTCTTTCCTTTATTTATTACTTCTTTATTCATTCTTCAGAAAGCATAAAGAAGAAAGCAATTAAAGTCTATAAAACAGAACTTTATTTTTCTTGAAATACAAGTAAAATGGTCTTAGAAACAATATTAGAATTAACAAACTGATGTCAGTTTAAGGAAAAATATGATATTTCAAAATGTATCATTTTTTAATTCTAATAATGCATTTAAGTCAAAACAATTACTTAAATCATTAGGTACACACAATACCTCATTTTTCGCACTAAAGATATATGGCTGTGGAAAATATTGTGAGAAAATGAGAAATTGCTTGTAATAAGCAATTTCTGCTTTTCTAACAATGTTTTCTACCCTATGTGGTACTCATTTTCCATATTAAATACTGAAAATGTTGTCTGCAATTTGTTTCAATTTGGACCAGTCTAAATTTTGTCGTCTGGTAATGGGTTAATACAGGTAGTGTTGTTTTAAACCACTACCACATAATTTCATTTTAAACAAAACATTTATACTAATCCCTTACAACACAGTTACTTGTTTTAACACCTTTTTAAGAATGATGTACAGGAAAACAAGGTGGAAAAATGAAAAAAATATCTGTTATAAGAATTTTTTTTTTCATTTTTCCACCATTTTGTCTAAACTAGATGATACTTATTATTCAATTCACATGCACCTTTAAATGCCGTCTGCAACATTTTTCAATATCGATTGGTCTAAAATATTCTCAAATTTCAATATTGGTGAAATGGAAAACATCATAGAAAAAGAACAAAATATCTATAAACAATATATCCCTGATCATATGTTTGTTTCTGAAATTTTTTGAAGCACAATTGATTTTAACAGCATATGTACATTTTGCAAGTTTTTTGAGTTCATTTATTCATATAATTGAGACTGTTATGGCATCTACTGTTACACATTTTACCGGCCTTGAAGCAAATACTCAATCATTCAATGATATTTTTCTAAATAAATAAAGAAAGAAAAAAAAAAAAAAAAAAAACGAAAAGGAATCAATTACAAAGACAAAAAAAATATCATCAGTTTTCTAATCAAATAATGAATCAATTCATTAATATACTCATTTACCAATTTAAATAGACTCTAGATTTTTTTACACAGATTGGCTGAAAATACATCAGACAATCTGTGTAATATTGACATCAGAATTTCAGCCATTACATGAAAAGGCCAAAAATTTCAGCCATTTCATGAAATGGCTGACTGGTCAAGCCATTTCATGAAATGCCTAAAATGTTTCAGCCATTTCATGAAATGGCTGATTTCACAGATTGGCTGTAACATATATACATTGAAAGGCACCTTTTTGTCCCGCATTTAACGTGTACAGATGCCTTTTTCAAGTAACATGATTTATGATTAGGCTCTATCTTTCACATACATATTTTTGCACCAAATTCTGTACATGATTGCAAGTGTTTGAGAAACAGCTATTTTACAGACCTAAAGCAATTTTCCAACTATACTGCTACATTACTTATATTATTTCTCATTTACAAACATGAGCTCATAGTCTATGAAGTAGTGCTGCATCAATGGTCATAAAAACATAATGTGATTTTTTTTCTAAATACACTGTGGTGAACAGATCTACAGTTAGCAGAAAAAAAAAAATACACTGTGGTAAATGGATCTACTGTTAGCAGAAAAAAAAATTAAAATGTACTTCATTGTGGAGAGTTTTAACAGGTTTTAGTAGTGTCTTGTCCAAGATATACAGTATTCCTTGTTGAAATGAAAAGGTGAACATTGTGAGAAAAACATGGTTGTTGTTTGTTCATTTCCAGTATCAGACTTAGTAAACATCTGCATAATTAAGTTAAAAATAGAAATCTGTGGAAGTCATAATACACTTTAAAAAAGATATTTAAATGCATTATCCATAACCTTGACTGCCATATCTATACAGTTTTCTGTATCATTTTCAATTTACAACTTTCAGTAGACTTTTTCTGTGATAAATTTCTCAAAGGAGTAAAAGTTTGAAACTAAAACTTGACACATTAGAGAAGGATTGCATGAGCATACAGACTGATTTTGGTGTACAAAGGCAAATGTTAACACATGGTAGAAAGTATCTAGGTTACTCTTTAAAGTGAACTGGAAAGATCTCTGCAATTGCCATTTAGAGATAACATCCATCACTCAACTCTATACCAAATAAAAATTTTAGGACTGGTTCAGATTGAAAGGATTTTCAGATATTACATTAAAGTGGGGCTCAAATGATAAAAGCAATCTTAGAAGGAATTGAATATTGTGGGTTATGGAGAAAATGTTGGTTACCAGCAGTTTCCTTTTTTTCTCACAATGTTTAGAAAGTCCCTCCTAGGATTGCTATAACAAATTTGTTTGGTAACAATGAATGTTCACCCTTTAAAGGTTTGTTTTCTTGCTTTAAATAGGTAAAAACAAAGGCAGTACAGTATGATGATATCTGGTCAGTACAAGACTAATTTTTCTTCAGACTGGTCCTTTGATGTCATGAGGAGTTCAAATGAACAGCTATTGCAGAATTTACATTCAACAAATTGAACTTTTGTGTATTAGTCAGTTGCCAGTCATAAGTAGTAAAAGATCCTTGAATAATTATATCATTTGTGCCATAAATGCTCTTTTTTAAATCCAAGCTATATAAACCACTTAAATATAGGAAAACATACCACCATATTCTATCAAATAATCTGCAAGTGAAAAAGTAATTTTGGTGCAAATGTCCATTCAACAACATATTCCTTTTTTAAAGGACGATAAGCTCAAGCCAGAACCCCTGTCCCATTGACAGTGTAGATCAAAATCAGACTGCAAAGAATAAACTGTCTGATCTTTGGTCTATAGTGTTCCTTTGTCTTATGGCAGAGACCTTGGACATGATATTGCTATTGTCTTTTTATTCCAGACTGTCAAAATCCATTTGATTTAACACTTTACCAAAGGACAAAACTTTAGATGGGAACACAGTGAAAAAATTTTCGGCGGACAAATTAACTAGTGATAAAATGATGATTATTCTTTTTCATGGGTTAAAAGATATTGTTCGAAAAGAAGAAAATGCCAATTATGAATTTTTTCCTTTTCCGACACTGTTTTCTTTTTGTGAGAGTGTCCGTGAGAGTGTCCTTGGGCAAGACACTCCAAACCTCTAGCGCAGAACTGTTAAAACACAGGAAATGCACAAATATGTGAGCTGTCACTGTGATATGACTGAAGTAATATTGAAAGTGGCGTTAAACACCATTCAATCCTTATATCAGTCAACAGTGTTTCCTAGATAAAAGTTTAAATTGTATCTAGGGGTACCATTAAAGATATTTGTAAATTCAGTGCATGCAATTTTGACAATTTGGATATTTGCTCAGTTTATTACAAACATTTTGTGTGTATAATCATTAGTAATGACTTGTTACAGAAAAATAAACTTCATAATATTGTTTTTGACACTGACTCACATCAAATTTATATTGTCAATCCTCTTCAACTTCAATTTTTATGCCTGTTAGGCTGTTAGCTTCAAAACTTCTAAATGATTTTTTGGTGTGATCTTATTATTTTTTGATGCTGTTGAAAAATCATATTTTGCTCTGCTATAAGTAGGCTATATGCCGTATCTGAGTAAGTTACTTGCATTTGTCCAGTCACCTAGATCTCTAGTTTTATGGACAATTAACTGAGGATCAAACTACCTTTTACAGACCGTGTTGATCAACGTCAGACTGCATAGAATATACATACTGATTTTATATCTATACTGTTGTTATGTGTAAACAATATCATTAGATGCTTTTGAAATTATATTGATATTTTCCTTTTTCCCCAAGACTGAAAAAAAAAAATCCATTATTTCACTCTTCACCAAACAAAAAAATCCTAGCCGGACCTTACTGAGAGCATAAAAAACTACAGATAACAAAATATATGTTGATAAAATGATAATTTCTCTTTTTTAATTACGTAGAAAACATTCAAACAAAAAGAGAAAATGTGCTTTACGAAATGTAATGTAAACAAAAAAAATCATCAATTCAAGGACACTCCTGGAGTACGAGCACTCAACGATATCCCTTTTTATTTCCTCGTTTTTTGGCCTCAAACATTAAACAATTTCAGTAAATTTTGACCATAACCATAACGATGCAGTTCTTTTACGACAATGAAGTGCATACCGATGCATGAATACACGGATTGAATTCCGTAAAATAGTTTTTTTGAACTACATGTACGTTTTTCATGGGAAAATATTGGTTTATTTTATTGCAGACGACTGCGATATTGACAGTTGTTCCCGAACTTTTACAGTTTATTACCTCGACTATCGGAGAGTAGCAAAAATACTGCTTAAGACGTTTAAAAAATCATCGAAATAAGCGACTCAGCTGAGAACGCGTTCATGAAACGCACTCAACGTTTCAGACTCAACTCAGCAAATTAACGAACTTAAGCCTGTAAACTCAGTTGAGTTGAGTACGGACTTAAGTTTTTTCGTGAAACTGGGCCCAGTACTAACACAACTTTCTTTCCAAAGCCACCGACTACTTTTCTCACTTGCCTCAGCAAAGAAGAGAGGCAAAAATACGCTGGAAAGAAAGTTCACCTCAACCGGCTATCGAACTCACAACCACAAGGTCATGAGTCCAACACGTTCACCACTGAGCCATAATTAAGAAAAATAAAATTACAAAAAAAAGTTTTTTGGGTGGTATTCCCTTAACTCTTTACCACACGAGAAAATTTTAGACTGGTCCAAATTGAAAGCATTTGCAGACGACAAAAAAAAGGTGACTGAAAAATTGAAATTTGTTCTGGGAAGGGTAGAAAACACTGTGGGAAAAGGAGAAAATGCTGGTTACCAGCATTTTCTCCTTTTCCCAAAGTGTTTTCAAAAGGCTTCTTTCTCAGGGGCGTCAAAAGTAGGGATTGTGTGGTAATGGGTTAAAAGGATATGTAGCCTCTTAAGCTATTTTTAGATTTCCCGCCAAAATCAAACAAGAGGCCGATGATGGTCATATATTGCTCACCTGAGTACTAAGCAGCAAAGGTCTACAACAAAGACTATAATTACCAAATATTGAGGTTCAAGGGCTAATGATGATGAAACAAGAGCGGCAAATTGTCGCAAGATATGCAATCCCACCACCAGTTATACAGGAGGTATAATAGTTGCAAAGGGCAGGCAATGCAACAAACAATTTGACTTGAGACTTCAAAATTCCACTCTGGACAAGCAAACAATACTATTACAATAAAGATCAAAGTGGAATTACTCAAAATCCATGCTAGGTAGAGTTATTGTTCTTGAACACAGTACTCTGTAATATCACCACAAACATGCATACCAATTTTGAAGTCATTCTTACTTGAGATGACAAAGTTATATTCCGAACAAGCATTCAATGCAGACTCATGTGAGATCTTATTGAGACAGACATTCTAACCAATTCTCAATTCAGCTTAGCAAGAAATGTGATCTCAAGAGTGCTCACAAGAAGACTTTTAAAGATTTCCCTCTTTATCTCTATGTGAAATCTGAGACCAACAACATAGGGCTAACTTTCACACCAGGACCATAATTTGAAGTATTTTGGTAGAGGACCACTAGATGATGCTACATACCAAATATGAAAGCTTTAGCCCTTATGGTTTGGGAGAAGAAGATTTTCTAAGATTTTCTTCTTTATCGCTATGTGAAATCCGAGAACCCACAATATAGGGCCATTTTCAACACTAGGGCCATAATTTGAGGTATATTGGTAGAGGGCCACAAGATGATGCTACATGTCGAATACGAAAGCTCTGGCCATTACCGTTTGGGACAAAGAGATTTTTAAAGATTTCCTGCTTTATCGCTATATGAAATCCGAGACCCACAACATAGGGCCAATTCTTTACATCAGGCACATAATTTGAAGTATTTTGGTAGAGAGCCACTAGATGATGCTAGATGCCAAATATTACCATTTGGACAAGGTGGTTTTTATAGATTTCCTTCCTTGTCTCCATGTGAAATCCAAGGCCAACAACATAGGTTTAATTTTCACAACAGGGTAATAATTTGAATTATTTTGGTAGAGGGCCACTAGACAATGCTGCATGCCAAATACGAAAGCTCTAGCCCTTACGGTTTGGGACAAGAAAATTTTCTAAGATTTCCTTCTTTATCTCTCTGTGAAATCCGAGACCCCACAACATAGGGCAAATTTCCGCACTAAGGCAATGATTTGGAGTATTTTAGTAGAGGACCACTAGATGATACTACATGCCAAATATGTGAGCTCTAGCCCTTACGGTTTGAGACAAGAAGATTTTCTAAGATTTCCTTCTTTATCTCTATGTAAAATCTGAGAACCCACAACATAGGGCCAATTTCAAGACTAGAGCCATGATTTGAAGTATTTTGGTAGAGGGCCATTAGATGTTGTTACATGCCAAATATGAAAGCTCTAGCCTTTACAGTTTTGGACGAGAAGATTAAAATTTCATGGAATTCAAATCTTTGAAGTATTTTGAAAGTGCATCACCTAGGGATCATTTCTATGAAGTTTGATTGAAATCTGATTGTTAGTTTAGGAGGAGATTTCTTTTGTAATTGTGAACGGACAGACGGATGACGGACATTGTTCGATCACAATAGCTCACCTTGAGCACTTCGTGCTCAGGTGAGCTAAAAAGCATTGTGGGAATATTAAAGGTGGCCCTTTATTTTCCTTATACTCCCAAAGCCTTATAATTGTCATTCATAAAACCCCACTAGTTGCAAACCATCCGACAACACGAGAAATTAGAGATTTACCATGGTCAAGGTCGACATCGACGGGAAACATTCTATTTTTACATGAACAACTTGCTCATTTACATACCAGAAAAACACAGACGAAGCTTCAAACATAGCGTCCGAAGAAGATATTATGAAAAATAATTACATGTTTGTTATGTAAAGGACTTTAAGCATCATTAGTCACGTGCCAGTCACTTAACATTCCCACAGTACATTTTCTTTTGGGGGGCGCAAAATCTAAAAATAGCTTAAGAGGCTACGTAGCCTTTTAAGGGAATACCATCAAAAAAGATTTTTTTGGTAATTTTATGATTCTTAATTATTTTTGATTTGCATTTTTTTTTCATATAAATTTCAGTGATATATATATTTTTTTATTTGGTGTGATGTGAAAATTCTAAGTACCCACCTTTAAGTGACTTGCACGTGACTAATGTCTATTAAATTCCTTAACTCTTTACCACACGAGAAAATTTTAGACCGGTCCAAATTGAAAGCATTTGCAGACAACAAAATAAAGGTGACTGAAAAATTAAAATTTGTTCTGGGAAGGATAGAAAACACTGAGGAAAAAGGAGAAAATGCTGGTTACCAGCATTTTCTCCTTTTCCCACAGTGTTTTCAAAAGGCTTCTTTCTCAGGGGCGTCAAAAGTAGGGATTTGTGTGGTAATGGGTTAACATAACAAACATGTAATTATTTTCCAAAATGTCTGGAACTTCGAATGCCATATTTGAAGCTTCCTTTGTTTAATATTTCCGGTATGTAAATGACCAAATTGCTCATGTAAAAATAGACCGTGTTTCCCTTCAGTGTCAACCTGGGCTGTCGTAAATCTCAAATTTATCTAGTTGACTACTAGGGTTTAATGAATGAAAATTATAAGGCTTTGGGGGTATAAGGATGATTTTTTCGTATTTTTGTAAAATTTTCGTCCAAACATCTGAAGGGCCACTTTTAAAACCCAACAAGTTTTCGAAAGGGGAGCGATTAATACATCATTTCAGTTACTGTGGATTCATATAATTGGGTTGATATGAGATCATGTTTTTTTTCAAATTCGGGATTTTCATTGGACCGTAAATTCATTGATTTTCCATTTCCAAAAGACATGTTTCAGACCCTTCAGACTGACGGTAGCCTTACCTGAGCACAAATTTCAGATTTCAGACTTGTCTGAATTTGTAGCATTTGCAGACAACAACTTAATTGTAGCTTAACTCTTTACCACACAATCCCGACTTTTTACGACCCTAAGAAAGAAGCCTTCAAAAAACACTGTGGGAAAAGGAGAAAATGCTGGTAACCAGCATTTTCTCCTTTTCCCACAATGTTTTTTTCCCTTCCCAAATCAAATTTCCAATTTTAAGTCACTTTCATTCTGTCGTCTGCAAATGCTTTCAATTTCGGCAAGTCCAAAATTTTGTTGTTCGGTAAAGGGTTAAAGTGTGGTATTGCTAGGTTCGCATTACAGATCGTCAAAATCGCCATTGGCGATTAAATTTTGTTGCTGGCTACTAAAAACAAGGAAAGTGCCGATACTGGCGATTGTAAAAACATAATCAGATAATATGGCCGACCGTCAAATTCTTATCAGCTTTGTATATTGAACACTTCCTAAACTGTAAAATCAGCCTACGCCAACTTGATTATCATAGATATACCAGATATCTTAAGCTTTTAACCCTTGTATCTCCCTTAGATATGCGATAGACTAAGATCCGATAACAGCCAGTTACCAGGTGCACCTGTTCTATAAATAGAATACATTCATGAACAATCGCAATTTTTTGGACACTGTGCTGCAGAACAAATTACATCTAGCGAAGTTTTACTTTCGTTTATCAAATAAATTTGAAAGCATTAACCGCAATTTTTTACTTCACCTTCGTATGGCCTTATTAAATTCTTTTCTTATGAATTTCTTTTTGTTACCATGAATGCTAGATATGTATTTCGCCAATTGGGAAATAGATATAATTAAGTGTTGTTGCCTGATAATTTTCGGAGATCGGTATCATGAAGAAGGGTTAAGTGTGAAAGGATATTTCTAAGATCATCTGAAAGGCAAAACAGATATTTTACGATTAATTTAATAAAAAATCTTATCATAAATATTTCTTGCAATGCATGAATTAATGACTGGTATGCAGAAATTGAAATAGCTGTTGAAGAGACAGCACCTTTTCAGATTTGACCGGATAGAAAGAATTTGCACACGATTTAATCGTAGCCTAGGAGGTGTTCAGAAGGTGTTTAGCCATTTCAAAGGTAGAGCAAAATGTTAGAAAAAAAAACAAAATGCTGGTTTTCACCATTTTCACCTTTTTCCAAGCATTAGTACTAGCCTGCTTTCTCAGGATTGTTCAAACTGGGGATAGTGTGGTTAGTGATCTCATATACTATCCCTGGTGTGGTGAAAGATTAAAATACACTTTTTTTTTACCAGCCTACAAGCCCAGGAATTTGTAGCTGACTTTCAACACTTGGCTCTCTAATGTACATGTATGTAAAGAGACTATCAAAAATAGTTAAATGAACTGAATGGCTTGCAGATTATATCAGTGATGTAAAGCTGTAGATCTAGATTTATATTGATCATTCAGGACTCATTGTCATGAAATACTTGGGAAATGACACTAAGACCAAGTAACAGTGACTAGGCTCATATACTGATCCTGGGTTTTGACGGACCAAACTTTTGGCTACTAAAAATTTTATGCTGGCGCCACCATAGGTATTGACTATGATAGGTCAAGAAACATTGTGGAAAAAGGAGAAAAAGGTGCTAACCAGCATATTTTTCCTCTACCCGCAATGTTTTCTAAAGACTTTTTTACGAGTGTAGTCTAGTTTAAAGTTGGGACTGTTGGTAAAGGTTAAAGAAAAAAAAACAAACGCAGGTTTTTTTCTAAAAGCTTCTCTGAGCTGGACAATATGCGGAATCTTAAGTCCTTGAAATGTGACTGTGACCTCTAGTTTGGAATAATGCACCTATTGGACATCACGTGGCACGTGTTGTTCCGCCATTTTTTATTAGATCTAGAAGCAGTGGCACCCATCTTAAAATCGTTGCATCTGTGTAACTTTATGAGGTCTACACACATGCACATGTAAGGTTAAACACATGCAACAATATTAAACTAAGACCGAGCGCTAGTGGTTCGATGCAGTTACGGAATCGAACTAGATCTAGGCATGATGTTAAGTTCTCGTGTCGCACAATGCTTTTCAACAGACAAGAGATGGAGTACCGTTCGGCTACAACGTAATAACAACATTCAGACAGTAGACTACTCACACAAAAGAATGCCAAACTTCCAGTCCGTAGCAAAAGTCTCACTCTGTGTATTGCTGAAGTTTCAATCTGATCTTCACGAACAGTGAAAAGGTTTTCAGTCAGTGAGCGAATCGTAGTCTCCTTGTACCATAAGTGACTGTTTTACGCTTTTCAACAACCGGTGCTTATGACGTCACAGCTCCGAACGGACCTTCAGATTCACTCGTCGCTAATCGGTCGATTCCGTAAGACTATCTAATGTGTCTACCGAGTTTTGCCGAATGTCGAAGACATTTTTTGGCTCCTCCCCAAGGGTTTTTACATATGGTCACATATGAAAGCGGAACAAGAAGGTATTGTGGACCCACGGGGTGTCAACGTATTCAGCGTTCTAAGAAAATAGCTTGGTTAAATGTTTATCTCATAGTACCCAGTTTAAAACATCCTCCCCCTTTTTTTGCCACATTCATCTTATCGTCACCAAATGCTGTCAATTTGGAGCAGTTGAAAATATTTTGTGTGGCAAAGACTTGGACTACGGGAGATCTAGATCTATATGGCTTGTGGCGAGAATTTTTCATCTGTCAAAATGTTTTTCTTTATTTATAAATAGATCTATAAATCCTTTTCAAAAAATGCCTTTAAAAACAGCATTTTCCCTTTTTGCAACAATGTTATTTTACCTTTCACCAATTATTCCATCATTGCAGCCAAGCCGGGTAGCTCAGTGCATGGTGATGGTTAGAGTATCTGACTCGTGACCAAAAGGTATCGAGGCAAACCATGTTTATTTCCGGTAATTTTAAGCCCCTCACCTCTGATGCATGTGAGAAAAGTCGGTGGCTTGGGGAGAAAGTTGTGTCAATACTAGTATGTGGAAGCTAAGAAACACATGCATAGGTGATATGACCGACATGTTATGACTTAACCTGTTATTTAACTCTTTATCAAACGACAAAACTTTAGACTGGTCCAAATTAAGCTCTTGCAGACAACAAATTAAACATAACTCAAAAGTTGAAATTTGTTTCCAGCAGGGCAGTAAACATTGTGGGAAAAGGAGAAAATGCTGGTTACCAGCATTTTCTCCTTTTCCCATAATGTTTTCAAAAGGCTTCTATCTCAGGGTCGTAAAAACCAGGGATTGTTTGGAAAAGGGTCAACGGCCTTATACTTCAAAAGCAAAACTTCAGCCCCAGTGGACATATCAAGTCCTGCAAATGTTTTCAACATGAACAAGTCTGGAATTGTGTCTTCTGGTAAAGAGTTATAAGCAGTATGCGTGTTACAAGTAATGGGTTTGTAAAGTGAGAAGTAGCATGTGTGACATGAATATTCACCCATGCAACCGTTTGAAACACAAATGTCTGTCAGCAGATTAAACTGGTGTTCCCAATTTCAATTTTATTTATGCTTCAATTTATCCGTTACAACATTTGCGTCAATGCCAAGTCACACTATTCCTTTAGGCTGCAAAGCGTGACTCACCTAACTTTTTGCGACCAGTGAAGATCAAGATTGGATTGCACAAAATGTGCAGTCTGATCTTGGGTTTAGATTGTCTGATAAAAAAATATATTTCTCTATTAAAGCATAAGGTTGAAATAGCACTGATTGGGTTTTTACTATCAACTTGAAAGTTTCATTTAAATCTTTCCCAAACAACAAAATTGTGGACTTGGCCCAAATAAAAGCATTTGCAGACGACCAAATAAATGTACCGTTGCTCAAGTGATGACTTCTTACACTAATAGGGTAGAAACTATTGATGGAATAGGAGAAAATGCTGGTAACCAGCATTTTCTAGTTTTCCTTTAATGTTTTCAGAGGCTTTCTTATTCACGGTCGTTAAAACTCGGGATTGTATGGAAAAGGGTTAACCTTTGTAGCACGATAAGAGTTAAAATTGGAAAGGGTCAAGACACAGGGCCGGGTAGGTGAGAGCTATCAATATTGTGTATATAATAGTTACTCTGTGTATTTGTGGTTCTCCATATTTTGGCCATGATTAGACCCTCAGGTTATGCAAAAATATTTCGGACAGTAATCACAGTCCACGTGCATGTGTACATAAGCTAACCATATGAATTTTCTGGTCATTCTTACCAAACTTCAAAAGTGTAGACTGGTCCAAATTGAAAGCATTTGCAGACGACAAAATAAATGTGATTGAAAAATTTGAAATTTGGTTTGGAAGAGTAGAAAACAAGTGGGAAAAGGAGAAAATGCTGGTTACCAGCATTTTCTCCTTTTCCCACAATGTTTTCAAAAGTCTTCTTTTTCGGGGGTCGTTATAAATCGGGATTGTGTCGTAAAGAGTTGAACATATTTTATTCAACAGTAATATACAAGTTTATAAGAGACAATGAAATACAATCATATGACAAATATACTTAAGAAAAGGATAAGAACGAAATCATAGGCTTACAAAGTTCTTCTCCAATTTTCAGGTAACGGTTAATACGGTTAATAAAATTTTTTAATGATCATCAGACCTCTCCAAAAGTGGTGAGTTTAAAAGGCAGACTGCCACAGAATTTGCTGTCTAATTCTATTTCTTCTAGCGGAATTGTTCTGATACACAATCCGTTTCGTCATGGTCTTGTAAATAAAGCGAAATAATAATAAAAAAAACACAACGAAACAGGAAGTAGACGTGGTTTATTTTTATAAACGACGAATTTCAGAAAAGATTTTATGTAGTAATTTGCCATGGCTGCAAATAACCTCTCTCATAATTGTAGTTTTTTTACAAGTCATTGATTCCACACAATGGCTTCCTTTACAAGTACCACTTCAGCGTTCTTAACGTTTTGATTCAATAAGCAAACATTCCAAGCAGAAGAAGAAAAAGGAAGAATTTCGTTAAAAAAGAGAAAGAAGACCGCTGGACAAGAACACTGCAACTTGAAAACGCGACAAGAAGGTCAAATTACTGTCATATAAAGCCATTATCTTCCGCTAGATGGCATTCTATAAATACTCATCTATCTAATTTGGGCATCCTGGGTACAGAACCGAACCACTTTCCTATGCGACAACTGTTACTTTGAATTTCAAACTAAAAATTTTTCTACATTGCTACTTTATAGAGCGTAATATTACAGTCTGTCCGCTTTCGGGGCTAGTGATGCGTCATTTAGGACTGTCGAATCTTCAAAGAATATGACATACGCAGACAACGCATGTAAAACATATAAGGTTTCTACGCGGCGGTCTTTTTACTCGTTTGTTTACATGTACTAAAATAAATTGAAATTGAAAGCCAATAAAATATTTGAAAACATTGATGCTGGCCTCTCCTGGCTTCTTTTTTTAAAGAAGCCAACTTGTAAAAATCTGAAGTCAATAAGATGTGATCAGTCAATTTTGAAATGACTCGATTAGATTGACTTGATAGAGATTCAACTATTAGGCGAACAAGAAGACATGGAAATAAGATAATTACGTGGAAAACCTTCTACTCTTACGGATATATGTATGCACGGCAGCAAATATTCCTTGGTTATCAAAAAGGTCATGTTATGCCATGTAAGAAGCAATTGCATTTATATCTCGATTAAAGCACAAAAACTCGCTGTTCACTTGACTACATATGGATCCGTGGTGAAAAGATAAACCGACTTCCTTGGTTACTGTTGCCAAGGGCTCCCAAACAACCACAGTATATACATGTACAGTATAGCAGTTAGGCTACAAAAATCGCACTGTAAGACTGTTATCTCAATTAAATTCAGCAAAAGAAAAAGATCTAACATGATTATGTTAAGAACTTGCGATAATGAATTCTCGGTAAGATTTTAAAGAATCTTGTACTAATTTACACACGGATCTGTAAAAAGGCCGAATTGCAGGGGTTACGGACGATGTAATAACCTTAGAGTAAGACCTAGTCGTTTTAGTTAAGTTTTGTTCTCCAATAAGAAAGAATGAAACACCTCGATACACCTGTTTTTGCCGCAGATAATAGAATTAAAGATACTTATTGTCTTCACAAGACTGGTAAAGTCGTCTCAACAATACATCCAATTAAATAACACTTAATCAGAACAATCGTGTTCATATACGATCCCTGATAAAAAGAATTCCTAAAATATACCAATAGATTGTCTGATTCTACACAGAGATGTAACTTAATGAAAAATTTCAATTAAAGTAAATGTTTAGAGGGAAAAAGGGTTGTCTGGTGATTTTAAAATGCGTTAAGTGTGCTGTCAATTAACAAACTTGTAAATGTCATAGACAGTAGTTTGTTTTATCTTACGATATACGGAAGACAACGGGTGGTCAAGTTGATTACCTAGGACAGCAAACTGGTTTGCAATCAAACACACTTCCTATCAAATTAACAGTTTACCGACACATCCTTTGAAATGGCAGATGTGCTAATCCACTATAAACCTTATATATGCTATATGACCGAAATGAATTCTGTTTCGGTTGAGTAAAATGGAGTGCAGTTTAAACCTTTTCAAAAACAAAATCAGTGAAAAAGCTACTATGAACACCTTTGGTTGGCAGATCTATACATAAGTTGGGGCGAACAAGCCCGGATCAACGAGAAATCAGTTGGGACGAACAAGGCCGGATCAGAGAGATATCATTTGGGACGAACAAGCCCGAACGAATGAGCTCGGGCAAATGAGCCTGGTATGAAGACATGTTGACGAGCCTATTCAGTACTTTAGCCTTTTATGTTTTGAGGGATGGGGCGTTTTATTTGAGTGAACAATTTCGTGTCGTTCTTTTTGACTTTTTGAAAGAAGACTTAGACCCGTTGTCTGCGCATGTCATATTCTTCGAAGATTCGACTGTCTTATATGACGCATCACTAGCCCCAAAAGCCGGCTGACTGTAATATTACGCTCTATAAAGTAGTACATGTAATGTCGAAAATAGCTTTTATCAATACGTTTGAGGAGAAATGAGACCTGCTTTATGTCCAAATTATTCACTGTGACGGGGAAATAATCCCCCCACCCCCAGCTTAAATGACTTAAATGACGTCATTTCTTTACCTATAAAAATTCTAAAAATAGACACATGAAATATAATATTACTGCACTCGGTCACCATCGACTGAATCCTACATCGCGTATCGTAAACCGAACAAAACTACACGCTTTGATCATTTAGAAAATTTGCGTTTTCTTGTACCATAATCCCCATTACAAACCCCGTCTAAGACTTTTCGTTCCTTTTGCTTTGCTTATCTGTTAGAAATACATGTATTTCCATTTCATTGCGTCTGACAGTTGTGCGACGAGACAGTCGGAGGCTTGGAAAGGATGGAGTGTCAAAATTGGTAAGTTGTAACGCAAGTAACTGGAAGACATGGATGTACTGACAGCCCTGATGTGAATAAGATAAGTTCTAAATGATGTTAAACACGAAATAAAGAAATCCCAGGGATTCTATATACACGTTATATATGATCCCTGAGAAATCCATAATAAAAAAAAAAACTGTGCCGAAGATTAACAAACGTAATGTTAAATTCAAAATTGAAACGACGAAAAACGGTTTGCACAATTACATAGAACACTCTTGAAAGAGAATCCAAAATTTCATTAGTGTTTACTGTAACATTTAGCCTTTTCATTAGTTTATCTTAGGTTTCCAATTAAAGACGATCGAAAATCCAAGACAATATAATTGTTTGTATACCAATAATTAGCTTAATTATAGCTAGGAAGACGTCTTTAGCCTTAAAGGTGGGTACTTAGAATTTTCACATCACACCAAAAATATATACCACTGAAATTTATATGAAAAAACAACACAAATCATCAATAAAATTACCCCTCCCCTCCCCCCCCCCCCCAACAAAAAAAAAAAAAAAATTGATGGTATTCCCTTAAAAGGCTACGTAGCCTCTTAAGCTATTCTTAGATTTCGCGCCAGAAATAAAAAAAATGCATTGTGGGAATGTTGAATGACTGGCACGTGACTAATGACACTTAAATTCCATTACATAACAAACGTGTGATTATTTTTCAAAATATCTTCTTCGGACGCTATGTTTGAAACTTCATCTGTGTATTTCCGGTGTGTAAATGAGTGAGTTGTTCATCCCGTCGATGTCGACCTTGGCCGTCAGTAAATTTCACCGGGGTTTTATGAATGACGATTATAAGGCTTTGGGTGTAAAAGGATATTTTTGTATTTTTGTAAAATTTTCGTCCGAAATTCTGAGGGGCCACCTTTAACCCTTTACCACACAATCCCTACTTTTGACGCCCCTGAGAAAGAAGCCTTTTGAAAACACTGTTGGGAAAGGAGAAACAGCAATTTCCCAGAACAAATTTCAATTTTTCAGTCACCTTTATTGTGTCGTCTGCAAATGCTTTCAATTTGGACCAGTCTAAAATTTTCTCGTGTGGTAAAGAGTTAAATCGAAAATAGGGATACTCTTTCTTTCTTCCATAGCATAATTTAATGCTACACCGCTAACCCTTTCCACGTCATGAAAAAAAAACTTGAATGTCCCTTAACCTGAAACAAAGGCAATTCTAGTTGATTTTTGCACACAGATCAGAATGCAGTAACACTGTACACAGTGGTGTAGAGGAATCGAAACATGGTCATTCCTGGTTCTATTCTAATAAGATCTGCATAAAATGTTTCCATGAGAGTGCGTTTGGGTAAGATACTTAAGAACAATAGACGAGCACCAGAAACCAATTGAACTGTGATATTACTGTAAGAAAAAAAGGGGCGTAAAACATCATTTAATTAATCATCAAAGATATGAAGTAATTCCTGTATTTCATTTTAAAGGAGTTCCAGTTGATGTTGAATTTAGCACAGACGTGTACAAAAGAAAGAGAGAGGAGCAGATTTGTAGAAATCAGTATCAAAGTTTCTCTCTTCCGACAATGTTTCTTTCCCATTCAAAGACAAAAACCATCATCTGGATCACATTTACTTTGTCGTCTTTAAATGCTTTAAATATTAGAGAGTTCCAAGCTTTTTCCGCTGGTAATTAACCTAGTAATTGTTGAGGTAATCTCAACTTTAACCCTTAGTAGCTATAGATAAGTCACATAGACCACATCAAGATTATCATAATAATGCATATTTCTCAATACTTTCTATTTGACAAACTTGACGTAAGGACGTCAATATATAAATAAGGCCATTAATACTGAACATACGACATTTGAAACAATTCTGAGAATCTCATAGGATATCGACTTTTAAGATCCAGGCTGTTAAATCTTCATTTACTCTCTCCAAAAGCAATTTATAAGCGTCTTTGTGACTAAAGAATTGACTGTTGCTTTTAACATTTACCACACATTCCTGAAGATTTAGAAGCTTTTTAGAAACTTTACGGAAATTTTTTTCTGTGTCTACAGTTTTTTTATACCTTCAAAACTTTGACAAATCAAATGAATTGAAATGGTTTTATTGTGTCCTCTGCTTTAAATACGGATTTGCGGGAAAAAAATGTTGTTTCGGGTAAGAGTCTCCCTTTTGACTCACAGCGATATAAAATTAACCAAGATCCAATTTGAATATATCTTATTTAACAATGATACAGTGTACAGTAGAAGGTAATATAAATTTATAAAAGTAACAAAGATAATGACAAATATAATGTCAATAAATGTTTACAGTTAGTATGGATAAATCCAGAACACTTTCAAAAACTGTATTCGAACAAAATCCCCCAAAATATGTAAAAGTGTTGATCCTAGATCAGAATGCGTGCTCGATGCAGTCTTGCCCCTACTTTTGACGACCCTGAGAAAGAAGCCTTTAGAAAACATAGTGGGAAAAGAAGAAAATGCTGGTAACCAGCATTTTCTCCTTTTCCCACAATGTTTTCTACCCTTCACGAAACAAATTTCAAATGTTCAGTCACTTTTATTTTGCTGTCTGCAAATGCTTTCAATTTGGACTGGTCTAAAAAGAGTTAATTTACATTGTTTACAAAGGAAACTTTAGTGGTAATTTGGTGCCCAAAGTTACCTTTTACCTGAACTTTTCTAAATCGAAAGCATTTGTAAACGAGACAAATGCGTAATGCACAATGGGTGGTGTTTGTTTTTCAAATATTTCCAGAAGTCTTTTTTCCTAGAGCCGGTTGGTAGATGGATTGTTTGATAAAGGATTAAGAGATACGAACCATTTATATTCCAAATATAGAACCAAAGCAATTACTGACAATTAAACCTGTGGATTCTTTTTGGTTAATTTCTGACTGGTTTGTTTGTTTGTTTTTTTTTCAGAATGCCTCCAACTACACTCAATGCAAAGAAGAGAAGGCAGTCTGGCCTGCTTGTAAGTACTATTTCTTCGAATCTTTGTTTTGTGAGTTGTTCATTATTGTAACTTAGTTTTAAAGATGTGGTAATATTCAGTGAGACTTTATTTATTTGCATTTCAAATACAATACGTTTTTCCCAAGGCGTTTTCATATTTAGGACTTTATTTATTTGCACTTCACATACAATACCTTTTTTCCAAGGCGTTTTCATATTTAGGACTTTATTTATTTGCACTTCAAATACAATACCTTTTTTCCAAGGCGTTTTCATAATTAGGACTTTATTTATTTGCACTTCAAATACAATACCTTTTTTCCAAGGCGTTTTCATATTTATTCCTCATTTGCAAAGTTTTTCGGAGTTGTTTAAAAAATGTCTTTGTAAACTTCGACAAACATTTTCACATTCTAATGATCATTGGGAATTAGGATTTTGAAAACATCATTGTTATAGGATAAAAATGAAAACACAGTAACACTTTATCGATTTCCACATTTTTTTTAATTTTCAAACGCAAACTCCGTTACTTTATGAGAAGATTTTTTTTTTAGAAAGTCGCACCTTAACCCATTACCACACAATTCCTACTTTTAACGACCCTGAAAAAGAAGCATTTAGAAAACATTGTGGGAAAAGGAGAAAAGGCGAAAATGCTGGTAACCAGCATTTTCTCCTTTTCCCACAATGTTTTCTACCCTTCACAAAGCAATCTCAAATTTACAATGACTTTTATTTTGTCGTCTACAAATGCTTTCGATTTAGACAAGCCTAAAATTTTGTCGTTTGATAAAGAGTTAATATTGAGGGTTTTTATGCTAGAAATTACGTATGCTCACAGGCCTTGGCAGGTGAAACTGCAAAGATGGCGCAGAACATGATGGTGTTGGATAAAACAGAAGCTGCACTCGAACGTGAACTGGAAAAAGAGGAAAACAGAAAACCAACAACTGAATTGGCAAAGTAAGCATTTTTTATTCGACAAGTTTCAAATTTCGCTCACTCACTTACTCCCTTATTACGACTACAACTACCTTATCATTACACTCGAAAACTCAATTCACGGTAGGGAGAAAATCACATGCTATTTCGAACATTTAAACCCAAGAAACGCCAAGACTAAGTTAATCGTAATTTTATTGCTAAATCTTGTCATATCCATTGCAATTTATAACCATGTAAGGCTATAACTCCCTGTCTTTCACCAAGTTACAGGACACAGTTTTAATTAAAAGGGGATTTTGGCTCATAAAAACTTGCATTCTGCCATTACCGGGGAATCAGGTTAATTCCGCCTTAATGCTGAGGCTGCAAAGCTCGACTAAATGCTCGGTTACGAACAGATCAGCTCAATAGTTTTGACGATTGATGGAAATTTTCAAGTTCATTGCCAGGAGGTTCCATTCATTTCCAGCTGTATCTTTAACTTTCAAATACATATATATTTCATTGGCCTTTGAAAGGAAATTGAACCGAACAAAAAAGTATGGAAACAGGAAGCTTGTATCAAAATCAGACTGCATGAACGAATACGTGAATGAGAATCGTGGAGTGAATTCAATGCGAACCGTGTATATCCAAGAATGGACTGTACATTATGTGCAATTTTATCATGATCTACATCGTCTGCATTGATGTTCTATTATTATACTGCAAAGAAATTTCTCGTGATCTGATTGGTTAACATGCCTGGAACATAATATCATGTTCCCATGCAAAAACCACGTAAAACCAGTTTCCCTTTTGAGTGCCCCGTAAACATCACTACACGTGCAATACATCATCCAAAATGGTGGCGTCGATCGATCACCAGTCTGGACATTTATGCACCAAACTGCACGTTTAAGTGACATCAGTTTCCAGTGAGATCAGTTTTCATTGAATTGGGGCACACAGAAGGGAATTTCTATTTCGTCGGCATACTCGATTCGTGAAATTATTAAGCAGGAAAATTTCGCTCAACGCGCTTTGAAAGAGTAAAACTTTGCAGTATAATAAATTCGTTGTACGGTCAGGTCGCAGGGGACTTGGAAACTTGTTCACGGCTGAGGTGAATCATGTCGCCACCTCGCCTTCGGCTCGGGACGACATGGTTAACCACAGCCGTGAACAAGTTTCCAAGTCCCCTTCCACCTGACCGTACAACTAATAATGTCGTCTAAGACAGTAAAATGGTTGAAAGTCGTTTGTAAGTTGAATAATGCTGTATGGTCGGTGAAAAAAGACGAAAGTCCTGCATTTTTTTTTTTGCTCATTTGAACACAAAGTACTCCAGGTGAGCTCTTGTAATCGTGCTGTTTTCAGCCGTCCGTCTTGCGACGGATGTCGTCCGTCGTCGACTTTTACCTGTGTACATCTCCATAGGCCATATTTTAAGTTTAATACTTATAAAACTTAATGAGAATGTTTGTCTTGATGATATCTTGAACGATATTGAAGGTTGGCAAAGTTGGGTTAAAAACTAGGTTTCTAGGTCAAATCTTGGAAAAATCCTTGTATACCCGCTAGAGGCCACATTTTCAGTCTGCAACTTTTAAAGGTTGGTGAGAATATTTCTCTTGATGATATCTCCGACTAGTTTGAACATGGGTCTTGTCGGATAAAAATCAAGATCGCTAGGTCAAATCTAAGGAAAACCTTGTGTATACTCGAAAGGCCACATTTTCTGTGAAAAGCACTTGAAGCTGGTCAGAAAGTTTGTCTTGATAATGTCTCAGACGAGATCTAAAATAGGTCGATATAGAACTTATTTCATCAGCTTGTGGTTAGTATGGGGAAACATTTGCCGAAAAAGGGAAAGGTATGCGAAAATAACGAGTGCCGTAAGGCACGAGTTATTTTCGCAGACCTTTCCCATTTGAGGCAAATATTTCCCCATATTAACCACAAGCTGATGAAATAATTATTTATTATATTTCCTCTGATTATTTTGTCAACGAATGCCACTTTTAAAACTAGTGATCTAATGTCAGCAAAGTAGAACAAAAAAGTAGTTCCAGATTTTCGACACGGGCAGGAGGAAAATATTCACTGTGACGGGGAAATAATTTCCTCCAGCTTAAATTACGACATTTCTTGATCCATAACATTTCTAAAAATAGACACATGAAATAAAATATAAAAACTTTATCACAGGGTAAAATATTAGAAAACTTTGTAGACCCTCTAGGGGCCACATTTTTATTGGCAAAGCACTTGAGAGCTGGTCAGAACGTGTGTTGATGATTGAAATTTGTTTCTTACAGAGTTCAAAAGATTGTGGGAAAAGGAGAAAATACTGGTCACCCGCATTTTCTCCTTTTCCCACAATGTTTTCAAAAGGCTTATATCTCAGGATTGTAAAAATCAGGGATTGTTTGGTAAAGGGTTAACATAGTAAAAATTGAACATGCAATGTTTTGATCAAAATGGGGTAGGGGGCATAGCTCGTACTTGAGTCAGGTGACCGAAAAAACGCGAACGTGATTCTCTTATTTGACATTTTTATTAGATATTTTTCTATGTAAGGCTGAAACGTATTGCTGAAGATTATGTTTTGTGAACCTCATAATATACATTTTTTTTCTATATCTTTGGCGCTTAACGCCGTTTTCAACTATATTCCAGTTATATCGAAGCGGATCATGCAAATTTTATGCTCCCCTAAAAACGAATCTTGTCAGAATTTGTTGATGGCAGAAACAAGGGTAAAACGCAGAATAAGTGAGCTGTGAAATATTGTATTAAAAGGTGCGAGAGACCTAAATAATGTTTGCACCTATTTAAGATTAATTCTTGTTTTTCATTTCACTTCAGAATTAGATATAAAGGCGAACTCATCCTCCATTCGAAATATGTATTACTGGCCATCGTCATCTTGAACGTAGTTGACTGTGTACTCGTGCTTGGCGAGCTCATGTTGGACATCAAATATGTTACAGGTACAGTTGCATTCAAAGCATTTGGGAATCATTACTGCAATTGGAGTAGGTTAAGAACGGACTGCACTGTACATGCTGTCTGATCTTGACTCCACTCTATCAGATATTTGGTGGACTGTTAACCCGTGTTCGGCGGGCTAAAAAAATGACATCGGGTGTTTGAAAGGTATCTTGAGTGCACAGAAAATCCAATATTCTTGCAATTCTATACTGTCTAATATTGCTAAAGCACTTATTCATACCCGAACCTTGGTGGGCATAAATAATGTCACAGTGACACTTATGGTATCCTTCGAGCAATGTTTTGCAGCCTTGTGTTTGTTTTATGATCTTCAATAATTCAGCTAATGGTGGACGGAGAATGTATATAGACAATAAAGCTTTTCACTTTGAATTTCACCTCGAGCGTAGGTGACATTTTGGTTCGTCGAGTAGATCTAAATCAAGTGGCATAGAATGTTCAGGCAAATCTTGACTTAACCCATTACCACACAATCCCTACTTTTGACGACCCTGAGAAAGAAGCCATCAGAAAACATTGTGAGAAAAGGAGAAAATGCTGGTAACCAGCATTTTCTCCTTTTCCCACAATGTTTTCTACACCTCACAAAGCAAATTTCAAATTTTCTGTCACTTCCATTTTGTCGTCTGCAAATGCTTTTGATTTGGACAAACCTAAAATTTTATCGTTTGGTAATGAGTTAAATCGTCCGATATTAACAGACATGAGCCATGCTCTAGAAGCAGGATTAACGCATCTCCGTGATGCATAATGCTACGTAAGTCATCTCGTAATTATGGACCGATAAATTCCAATTTGCCAAATAGACCAAGTGAATCATGGCGTAAACCGGTCGGTTGACATGGATAGAATTGACCAATATGAACTATTTTTTAATTTGGTCAGCCTGCGCCGAGATGCCCCTTTTCACAGAGCATGTCTCATCTATGTAAGACAGCAATGGGTATTGATTTGCATTAAATGATACGTTTTAACGCCTTTTTCGTCACAGATCTTCTGACAAAGGAATATGATCGTTCCGCCGATTTCATCAACTCAATGAAAAACGTGTACCCAGAACAGCTAGCTTATATCGGGAAATCTGACATAGAAGTTTTAGAGAAGGAGTTGCTAAACGCTGAGATAACATGGGGCATCTCCCTACATTCTGTGTTGGAGCCACATAGACGTAAAAGAGCTGATGACCATATACAGGACACTGGCTTTCACATAAACAATTCTACAAACGGGACAACGCATGCAACAGGACATTATGGCGCTCATCATGAACACAGTGTGGAAGAGAAAATAGCCCATGCACTACATAAAGCCAGTATAAGCATTCTTGGAATATTAGTCATTGAGGTATTATTTGTTTGTCTTGTCTAAATTGTTTTCCTTTGTTTATTTAATCCCTTGGATCCGGTCTTACGAAGCTTTAGGATCCATCAATATTTATGCCTTCAAACTGGCAACGAGTTCTTTTTAAAGAAAAGACGCGCTTAATTGACGAAAGCTCAGCTTCTGCTCGGGACCATATAGCATCGGCTGCCATGTGCGTGTAGTAACTTACATAAGAATCGTGTTCGGTTTCTAGTCAAATCTATCAGCGGTATTAATCATATTTTGAGTGTGCAGTTTCTGCATGACACACATTTACATACAGTTAGACTACATTTCCAAATTCTTGTATGAAATACACGACAAGTTTGACCAATTGCAGTGTACCACAGTCAATAGTTTATATTTATTCGATGAAAAAGTAAATCTATGCACTCAATAAGCCTAGGAACCAGTCAGCTCTTAACCCTTTCCCAAACGACAAATTTTGGACTCTTCCAAACCAAAAGAGTTTGCAGACGACAATTCTAGATTTGGAGAAAATGACAGAAAGTTCTCAAAAAGGGTAGAAAACACAGTGGGAAAAGAGAAATTGCTCGTTACGAGCAATTTCCCCTTTTCCCACAGTGTTTTCAAAAGACTTTTACTGCAGACACGTAAAAACCAGGGCTTGTTTGGGAAAGGGTAAACCATAATAGTCACATGTTTTGATAGCCATTTGGACATTCGCTTTAAAAGAGGGAAGTAGAAAAAAGCAGAGTTACCAGCATTTTTTCCCATTACCCATTATATTTTCTAATAGGAGAAATTACGTCATTTTAGTCACACTTGAATCACCCCCCAAAAACTGGATACACCTAGAAAATTTCCCTCAGAAAATAATGACCCTCGTATCTTTGTCTGTTTTCACAAAGGTCACCAGACGTCATAATACGCAGGACAACGGTCAACGAATCCTAGGAATGGCATTTGAGATTTACTTTTTATGGCTACAATACTCTTTGATAACGAGTCGTTGCATTTCCGGTATATTAAAAAAAAATAGCACGCAACAAAACCCTAACTAGTAAAGTATTCTTCAATTATTTCGTGTTATATGTTTTAATGAAAAACAAGAGACGCAAAAGACTATAGGGGAAAAAATTAAAGACCTGAGTTATATTGTCTGTTAGAGATCTAATTTAAATCTATTTATAATCTAGGTTTATTGGCTTGTGCAGACATACTTTAAACCTAGCAATATAAATTTCTGTTATTCTGTCTATATTGTATCTATTTTAACTTTTAGGATTCCGACCACAAGATTACTTCTTTTATTCGGCCTATAATAAGATTAGACACTGTACATGTAGTATGATCATACAACTTCGTTATCAAGTATCGGATGCATCTGAGATGTTCTAGTCAAACAAGTCTTCCAGCTTGACGATCGTGTTGTTTCTTGTAGTGATTGATTAACCCATTACCACACAATCCCTAGTTTTGACGACCCTGAGAAAGAATCCTTTAGAAAACATTGTTGGAAAAGGAGAAAATGCTGGTAACCAGCATTTTCTCCTTTTCCCACAATGTTTTCTACCCTTTACCAAACAAATTTCAAATTTTCAGTCATTTTTATTTTGTCTTCTGCAAATGCTTTCAATTTCAACCAGTTTAAAATATTGTCGTTTGGTAGTGGGTTAATTGATTGATTGATTGAGTTGTGTTTAACGCCGTTTTAAACATTATTTCATTGATGTCGCGATAGTCATTGCATCTATCCATGCTTTCCTGCAGTCTCTTATACCAGTGCTCAGAACTTTTTTCTTTCTAAGCTATTGGCTGCTTTCCACATAACCATCGTCGAAACAATGGTCAGCGGTGGGAGAGGAATGAATCTTGTGGCAAAAGCTATCTCTTATCTTCGAAAAGAATTGGAGAAGCCAGAGATGTCTTTTCTTTAGATCACAAGGCTTCATTCAGTTCATTAACCACGTCCAGCTATAGGATTCACCAAGCATTCTTAAGAATATTCTTAGTCTTGTTCTCCAAGAATTTCAAAATTTGAAAGTAACGCAACTTCTGATCGGTTTTTGACCGTTTGGGTCTAACATTATGCCTTAACGAGCCAACAAAGCTATAAAATCGTCCATATTAAAACGATTTGAAGAGTTGTTTAACGCATAACCACATAATCCCTACTTTTGACGCGCCTGAAAAAGAAGCCTTTAGAAAACATTGTGGGAAAAGGAGAAAATGCTGGTAACCAGCATTTTCTCCTTTTCCCACAATGTTTTTCTACCTTTCACAAAACAAATTTCAAATTTTCAGTCACTTTTATTTTGTCGTCTGCAAATGTTTTCAATTTGGACAAACCTAAAATTTTGTCGTTTGGTAGTGAGTTAAACGTCGATCAAATGATGATGGTGTACTATCTTTGAAAAGGTAGACAGTACTGCGGGTAAAAAATGCTGGTGTTACCAGATTCTTGTTCTTTTCTCACTGTCTTTTGTAAATATTTACTTTTTTCAGGGTCATAAAAGAGGCAATTGTAGGGTAAATATTTAAGACATGGGTTACTAAGCTCGACTCACTGATCTTTAGCGGACAGGGTAGACCAAGAACAGATTCCACACAACGTGCTGTATGATCTTTGATCTGCCCTGACCGATAACGACATTTTCCCCCAGAATATCAAAAATTTAGTATTTGCAGTCGGTCTAAGAGTTCCGTTTCACTTATTAAGCAAGAAAGGGCTTAAGGAGCATTGTTTACCATGTGGAATCAGGAATAACAAGCTGAAGATTCGACCGCTTAACCCTTTACTCCGTAGAAAACATTGTGGGAAAAGGAGAAAATGCTGGTTACCAGCATTTTCTCCTTTTCCCACAATGTTTTCTACCCTTCACAAAACAAATTTCAAATTTTCAATCACTTTTTATTTTGTCGTCTGCAAATGCTTTCGATTTGGACAAGTCTTAAATTTTGTCGTTTGGTAAATGGGTTAAGTCAATATTTCTGGTACTCTTTCAGACTGGTTTCAAGGTGTTTTGTCTCGGGAGAGAAATGTTGGAACGAAAACTAGAGGTACAAGTAGTTTACTTCTGTCTTCACTCACCTTTCATAAGCTGAGTCTGTGGTTACTTAGAATATTGGATATTTGAATTTTTTTTTTTCACTTTTTTTTTAACATATCACTACGGTCGACATTTCCTGGAGCTTTCCTTGCCATTAATTCGCACAACCCTCTCGAAACCACTTGCTTCTCTTATATATAAACAACGATGAAACTATATATACCAGTCAAAGAGGGAAAAAGTTGGGCCGGGAAGGGATCGAACTCAGAACCTCCGGTTACTACTTGGAAGCTTTTATGAAACTTTGAATCAGCTAGACGAAAATATAAATTCAAGATTTGTGAATGTTGCACTGTCTTTAAGCCATGCCTAGAATTCTATTAGAATTTCACGTGACTAAATTTACCAATCATATTTTGTATTATGTCTTTCTTAATGGTCATTTTAATGGCTGTTTATCTTTTCGTAATAACATGAAAATATAGCATTTACGTAAAGGTACCTCTATTAGTATACGCTATATTTGGACACAGTAAACAAGTGTACTCGCTGTACCAGTAGTTTTCTTGCAGTCTATATTAAGGTTATAAGTAGGATGAGGAAATTTCTGTAGCAAATTTGATATGTCCACATTGACTTCAAAGTGTAATTTCGGCTGAGTTTATAATCTAAAAAATAACTTCCTAATTCTTGGAACAGACGTTTAAGTAAGATATATCCCAATTCCGTATTAACATTGAAATTTATTTCTTGGAAAAAGCAATACCTTTTTTTTTTAAATAGCAATGGCTTGTTTTATTAGATCATAAACTTCAAGTCTGTCCTTTTCTCTGTCTGGAACCTGAATAAGCCATCCTTTCGTGATACTGAATCAGAGATTTGCTGAAAAACAAGGAAAAAACTCGAAAAGGGGATGCAGCGCACTCTAAATAAATCAGGTTTGCAAGAATTCGGTCATTTCCGCCTGCAGACAATTTCATTAATCTTTCAGCACACTACTTTTTATAGAAAATACATAAATGAAATTTTTTCCGTTATCCACACTGTTTTTAAAGGCCATATTCCTGATAGTCGTCAACACAAGACTTTGCTTTGTAAACGGTTACACTTCCGATAATCATTCTGAAATTCAGTCTTTGTTGATCAAATGCACTTTCTTGGTGCCTGTTGTGACACTTAACTAGACCTCAAAACTTTAGTTTTGTCCATATATAAGGCATTTGAATAGCACAAAATTAATTGTGACAAAAATGATGGAATTCTTACGTGGTAGAGTAGAAAATGTTGTGGAAAAAGGAGGAAGTGATCATAACAATAAGCGTTTTCTTATGTTTTTATGATTCACACACACATACACAAACAAAAAGCATTTTACATGGTCATACAAATTTCAGACTTATCTGTATTAGAAGCAATTGAAAAAGAGAAGACTTATATGGTAAAGAATTTAAAACTGAACAATTCCAATCACGAGAAGGTTGCAATTATGAACGGGGAGAAGTGTAGGAATAACGTTTTCACCCTTTGTTCAACGATCCTATAACTCTTAACCCATTACCACACAATCCCTACTTTTGACGCCCCTGAGAAAGAAGCCTTTTGAAAACACTGTGGGAAAAGGAGAAAATGCTGGTAACCAGCATTTTCTCCTTTTCCCACAGTGTTTTCTACTCTTCCCAGAACAAATTTCAATTTTTCAGTCACCTTTATTTTGTCGTCTGCAAATGCTTTCAATTCGAACCAGTCTAAAATTTTGCCATGTGGTAAAGAGTTAAGACCACGACACAGACGGCATCTGTGAAAAAGGAGAAAATGTTTATGATCATCATCTTCTCCGATGCCCACTATATTTTCTCCTTTGTTTTCCACAAGTAACTCGCACCATTTGAGTCACACTCAATATGACGCCTGAACGTACGGGGGATCGTAAATGGCCTGCAACACGCGAAAAGGGGTATTCGGACATTTGCGTAAAGTTTCGTCTCGGATCAGCCTGCGCAGTTCGCGCAGGCTGATCCGAGACGGCACTTTACGACTACATTCGATTTTGTCCTACAGTAGACTTGCGCAAAACAGAAAAATACATAAGAACGGAAAATTGTAGTCTCGGATTAGCCTGCGTGAGCTGTGCAGGCTGATCCGGGTAACATTTTACGCAAATGTCCGAATGCCCTTTTTCGCGTGTTGCGACCCAAATATGTCCTTTGACATGTCCGATGCAATTATCTGACAAAAAGTTAACTCGTTAGAGGCAATTCATGCACAAAAAGAGAACATTTTAGGTGAAGAGCAAAATTAGCCTAGATTCAGACAAAAAATTCAAGGGGGGGGGGGGAAGGTGTAGATCTTTGATCCCCCACACTCCTTGGACCCGAAAAGGATTGGGTGGAGTTAGTCCGCAACAACACCAATATGTTTAGAAAATAATAACAGTGCTAAATTACAGACATCTTCTGGGTCAAAGGGTTCGGTCATATTATTGGCCAAATGTTCATAAAAGTTAGGAGTTTTTTTTCAAACAAGTCTTTTCACGAACCTGAAGATAAAGGTGTTTGGAAAAAATGTTTTTTGTTTTATAAAAAAAAAGCTGGTGACCTGCATTTTTTTTGTTGATTCCTAGAATTGTTTCAAGCCTTTTTTATAGAAGGCTCCCATCATGTAAGACCTATTCATATTTGTAGTCTGCAGATGCCGTCTAAATGGACTAGTCTAAAGCTTTGTCGTCTGGGAAAGAGTTCAACTTTACCACATAATCCCGAGTTTTATCAACCCTGAGGAAGAAACGTTTGAAAGATTGTTGGAAAAAGGGGAAAGCGCTGACGTATATTACCCTGTCGAAGATAAATTCGATCAACTGAACAGCATTAAATTGTCGTCTGCAAATGCTTTGAGTTTGGAGTCTAAGATTTTTATCGTGTGGTAAAGAGTGAAAGCGACATATCGGATGTCGTTCGTCAAGCAATATATAAAAAAAATTAAAAAAATAAAAACATTTACGATCAATATCAGACCATTCGGAGACAAAAAAAAGTGTTTCGATTTTTTCCTAAATTATTAAACAGATTTTTTCCGGTATTCTAATGACGTTAAATGTGACATTTATTTGATGAATTTGCATTTTCGTCTGGGGGAAAAACCGGTATAATTGTTACTTCTTTGTCGACTATTACATGCACATTCAAAATGCTATATTAATGGGCTGTAAGAGGCGTTTAACTTTACTGCCTTAACCCTTTACCTGATATGCCAATTTGAGGCTCTTCCATTTCAGCAGCAAATACAGATAAACGAGGATACAAATATCTGATTAAGTGGAAAAAAATTTGGGAAAAGGAGAAATTGCTCGTTACGAGCAATTTCTCCTTTTCCCACAATGTTTTCAAACGCTGTCTGTTGTTGATACGTCAAAATGAGTATCTATGGAGTAAAGGGTTAAGTTGCACTTGAAGACAAGGAATTTAAGTCGAGATCATGCGGTAGAAAAAAATGCCAGTCTCAGATACACTCTGCTTACAATTTCTTGGAAAAAGCAACAACAAACCGGGATTGTCATAAAACGATTCCTTACAAAATGTTCGTTTATTTTCAGTTGTTTGAAAGTAAAGCCTTTAACTGCCAAATAATGCAAAAAAAAATGTTTGAGCGTAAAGCCTTTAACTGCCAAATAATGTGAAAAATTGTTTGAGAGTAAAGCCTTTAACTACCAAAAAATGCGAAAAAAAATTGTTTGAGCGTAAAGCCTTTAACTGCCAAATAATGTGAAAAATTGTTTGAGAGTAAAGCCCTTAACTGACATATAGTGTGAAAAAAAATGTTTGAGAGTAAAGCCTTTAACTGCCAAATAATGTGAAAAATTGTTTGAGAGTAAAGCCTTTAACTGCCATATAATGTGAAAAAAAATGTTTGAGAGTAAAGCCTTTAACTGCCAAATAATGTGAAAAAAATGTTTGAGAGTAAAGCCTTTAACTGCCAAATAATGTGAAAAAAAATGTATGAGAGTAAAGCCTTTATTTGCCAAATAATGTGAAAAAAATGTTTGAGAGTAAAGCCTTTAACTGCCAAATAATGTGAAAAAAAAAATTCACACAGTAATTGAAAACTGAAGAAGACTGTAAATTCATGTACAGTCTACACTTCCATGCAGCTTGATCTTTATCTAAATTGTCCACAAAATCGCATTGATCCCAGTTTTTGCTCAACTTTATGCCGACTAGTAGACAGTGTATTGAGAACGGATCACTTTCATGCTTATCGACTCTGGGTTCGAAAGGGGAAGTGGGACGGGGGGGGGGGAAATCTGGTGTTACTTGGATTCAAGATGGCCGAGTTACGGCTGTTGGATCATATTTGTAACAAATCATATATGTAACACCTGTTACATATATGATCACATATGTAACATGTGTTACATATATGACTCGGAAATCAAGCATAAATGTAACATATTTTGTGACGAATATGATCGATGCCGGTTTTTGATGTGACATGAAATCACATATGTCACAGGTCAATTTTGATTTAAAAACAGTACAAAAGAATGCATATTTACATCTGAAACACATTTGTAGCAGGTTTTTATTCACCAGATGGGCCAATACCTTGATACTGATTTGTTGTGTCACATTGTCCATCGTCGTCATCGGCGGTGACGTCGACGTCACTCTTTCGCGTCCGCTCCATATTTCCTCAACTCTTTAAAGGATATTCATGAATATAATGTCCGGTATCGTGGCTGCTCTCTGTTTATATATATAAACATATATATATGGGCCACAACGTGAGAAAATGTACCTTCGGACAGTTGGTGAGTATTTGATAAACAACGTTATTTTGAATTTATAATATTTCTGGAGTATGTTAGTCTTTATTTGAACAGATTATTCAGGTTATTTTGTGAGTTATGACCAATTTACTATATGAACCCTACAAACGTCATTTACATGAAAAATGAAGTCAAAGTTGCGTAATGCATTTCTGCGTGTTAGTAGAACATACAAAACTCGATGCATTTGCTTAAAACTGTTTAAGCACTGATCAAACCCCGTATTGTTACGGCAATATGTTGAAATTATTTTGTGTATTTTATTGCGATGTGGTTGCTATGGTTACCTTTTAACGATAGATATAGGAAAATATATAAAATGGGCTGATACAAGGGCAGATAACTCCAAGTATTGAAATAAATATGTTTTAAAACTCATTCAGTTGAAAGATTACAATTACAGTGATATTTTTAAAACATCTCTGAGGTTGATTCAAGTTGGAGTGAGTCTCGAGAGCGATTAGCTTAATGTGCTAACTATTGTTTTGCAATCGAGAATAAAATCAATAGTGTAAAGAATATAATGATGTTGCTATTGCTGTTAATTGTTTGAATACAAATAGACAACTAAACCTGTTACATATATGCTTCTCATGTCAACCCCCATTTCGGACAAACACATTTGTAACACACTTTATCTGTTACGAATGTGATCATGTACGTAACAAATGTGTTACATATATGATTTGTTACAAATATGATCCAACATACGGCCACTTCGTAGCAGGCGACCAGAGATAAGTTTTTTTTTTATTTATTTTGGCTTTTTTTTTTCTATCGTCACTGGGTGGACAAAAACTAAACTTTATACGTGTATGTACTTCTGTATTTTTCTAACTTATGCCAACATTTTTTTTGAGATGGATTCAAGATAGCCGACTCTTGGCCATTTTGAATTTAGCAGCATTGCTCTTTTGTTTGCTGTACTTAGTGCTATTTCTCTACCACAGTAGGTTGGAATACTAGGCCAGCAACATAAAGAGGCATTCGTACATTTACGTAAAGTGTCGTTTCGAATCAGCCTGTGCAATCCGTGCAGGCAAATCCGAGACGGCACTATACGACTACATCAGATCTTGTCCTTTAGTGGACATGCTCAAAAAAGAAAATTACAGAAAGGTGTCGTTTTGGGAAAGTGTCGTTTCGGATTAGACTGTGCGGATTGCCCAGGCTGATCCGAAACGGCACTTTATTCAGTAAGGCGTGCAACACGCAAAAAGGGGCATTCGGACAATGCCCTTTTTTACGTGTTGCAGGCCTTAGAGTTCCCACATTTGCTTCCAGTATGCCTTGCAACACGCGAAAAGGGGCATTCAGACATTTGCGCAAAGAGCCGTCTCGGATCAGACTGCGCAGTCCGCGCAGGATAATCTGAGACGGCATTTTACGACTACATTAGAATTTGTGCTATATATAGTAGACTTACAGAAAACAGAAATTTACATAAAAACGGAAAGTGCAGTCTCGGATTATCCTGTGCGGACTGTGCAGGCTGATCCGAGACGCAACTTTACGCAAATGTGTGAATGCTCCTTTTCGCGTGTTGCAAGCCATGCTCTGGCAAAAATGGGGTATACAACATCTCCGTGAGTCATTGTACCAAGCAAGTTTTGACATAATTATAAATGTGTAGTCGTTTAATCGACTGGATCTACAGGTAGAAAAGTCCTTTGTCATGCAGAAAAATTACGAGAAACAAAACGTTTCGACCCATTTCATCCTGAACGGACTGTGATACTTTTTTAAGGTACATTAAGCTACCTTTTTAAAGAACATTTCTCCTATATGTACTCTGAAAATTGCTGAGTAGTGCGCAGTTTTTCTTAGATAAGATCTAAGAGTGCTGATTGGCGTCAACGCTGAATTTAGAACTTGTGGCACTTCGTCAGTTTTGTCAGGGTTTTTTTTTTCGTCAGAATTCAACGTCTTCATACCGAAATACTCACCCTTCTCAAGTCTCTGCAACTTCCAAACCTTTCGGCAAGAGATAACATTTCAATGTCCCTGCTTGTTTTCAGTGTTTCGACGGCATCATTGTTGTAGCATCCTTTGTTGTGGATCTCGTGTTTCTGAAAGGCCTTCAGCAGTTTGCAGTCCAGGAATTTGTTTTGATTCTAGCCTTTATGGTACCATGGCGGATCATACGAGTTGTAAACAGTAAGATATTCCTGATTCTAAAGAGCTGACAACCGTAAAATGTTTAAGGTTTTGTGTTGAGAGCAGAAACTTATATAGTACATGTAGTGGTTAACTGTAGTGTGTTTCTTCAGTTTGAAGCAATAGTACGAATCGTCAACGGTAGGATCTTTTGCTTATCTAAATCGAGAGCATAGATACCATTTTCAGAAGAATGTTTAGCGATTTACAGGCGAATAAATCTCTCACAATGACTATCATCAAAGCTCAAAAATATTGTGTAGAGCCTGCCTGCGATCCAATTATATTTGGATTGAAAACCTAATCTTTTATCAACTGAAATGCTTGAGATCAGTATGCAAAGTGATAACAAATTATTATGTAAACCAAAAGAAATGAAGGACTATATTTACCACTTATTCCTAATAACTTGTAAATCTAACTGTAAACGGTCAAAAGTAACACAAATTGTGATTGGCTCAGCTACATAACTAGTAAACTGGGTTAGCCAATAAAAATCGTGTTTCTTTCGAAAGTGAGAATAAGGCAAAAAGAATGCTTTTCAGAGCAGTTGGTGAATATCGGTCTTGTTTTTTTTTTTTTCAGGTCTTGTTGTAGCTATCATGGATCACGAACATTTCCGATTAAAACTTCTCTATAAGCAGAAGAAAAAGACATCTACAGACTTGAAAGAGGCGAAAGATGAGATCAAGGGTTTGCAGGTATCTTTGATTTTTAATCACAGCTGTGCTAGAAGGATTCAGAAGCACAGACGTGCTTCATTTTATGCTGAAAATGAATATCAAAGGAGCATAAGGCAACAAATAATTGAGCTGTGTTATGTGGAAAGGAGGTTTATTGCATATGCTAACAGTATCAACTCATGTAAACCTATCGCAGATAGTTACGCCAAAGGTTTTCCTGCGAATAGGCTGACCGAAGTCGATACTGATGTATATGTATTAAAGCCCATTTTTACAGAACGAGGTCCTGACCTTTGAAAACAGCCGAAAAAATAGTACGATGAAATTCAGACATTTTTTATCCTTTTCGGTCTTAACTAAACAAACGGACTGTATAGGTCCAAGACCAGACTGCGCGTTCTGAGCATTCTGATCTTGATCTATGCAGTTCGAAAAGGGTCTACCTCCGGTAATGGTGTTGAAAGACTTTAATAAATTCTACGATTCTACCTGCAGGCATGCATAGATGCCCTTGAAAGAATGGCGGAAGCGGCTGGTGTACCACAAATGCATGTGAGATCCAAACTAAGTAAGTATAGTTCGTGTATATCAAATCTGGTGCTTGTAACGTTTTTTATCAAACTGCAGAGTTTTAGACTCTGAATGTGCAAACAAACGATTACATATCGCTCAAATTATTAAAAGAGCTCTAGATAAGAGGGAGTGATGGCATTCTAAATCCGTTGCTTCTCTTCTAAACCCTGTGTTGTGGGTACTCATTAGAATCGTCTCGATGAGACGATTCTAATGAGTGCCCATAACACTGGGTTTAGTGGGGAATAACTAATATTTTCAATTATGAAATCAAAATCATTCCCTTTATCTGAAGCTCTGATAGGTTATAGAATATCGCTGGAAAAAGGAAGACATGACGGTGATCAGCATTTTCTCAGTCTCCAATATTTTCTAAAGCTCTCGCCTTAAGGGTGGTTGAAACACGAGATGTTGTGGCAAAGAGTTAGAATAACTCGTATCATAGTAGACTTCAAAGAATAGGTGGGTTATGAATACAAAGACCTCTATTGATAATAAAACAAACTGAAAACCCATAAGAAGATACGGAAAAAAATGTAGACAGAGAAGATCAAGATCAGATTACACAAAACGTACAATCTGATCTTTGATAAACATAATCCATTATTATACCGTGCTTTCCCTACCAATCAGAATTTTTCGCCATATTCATCAGGCTGCTTTCGAAACATGTTTGCCACGTTGCTATGAGGCTATTCTCAAAAAATTAAAGCGAAACTGCATCGATATGTTATTTTTGTAAACCTGAAGAGAGCAGGTTTTCGAAAACGAAAATCTGAAAGCACTCCCTTTTTTTCTAGATTCTATTTTGCAAGTGAGATCCAGACGAGATCTTTGTGTTTGCGTCGTATAGATATAAAAGTTGTCGTAAGAAATCTTCCTGTCATTTGTTCGATTATTTTTTGTGGCCTTATCAAGGCAGGGAGAGAATATTCAAAGTGCAAGAATTATGGTTTTATCTACAGTTAGTATCCGTTCCCCTGACAAAGTGTATTGTATTTGAGCCATGCTTTGGCAAAAGGGAGCTCAACCCATTACCACAAAATGCCTACTTCTGACGACCCTGAGAAAGAAGCCTTTAAAAAACATTGTGGGAAAAGGAGAAAATGCTGGTAACCAGCATTTTCTCCTTTTCCCACAATGTTTTCTACCCTTCACAAAACACATTTCAAAATTTCAGTCACTTTTATTTCGTCAACTACAAATGCTTTCGATTTGGACATGCCTGAAATATTGTCGTCTGGTAATAATGAGTTAATGTATCGCCGTAATGCATTGTACCATGTGCACATAATTAAGGGTCCATATAGTCCATTTCGTCTAATAGCCAATTGAACCACGTGGAAGAGTGGTCCTCTGACATGAAGAAAATTGACCAATAGAGATAAATCCATGCAGGCTGACCTGGGTCGATACTTTTCGCAGATGCGTTAACCTTTTACCAAACGACAAAATTTTAGACTTCTCCAAATTGACAGCACTTGCAGATAACAAAATAAAGGTAACTCAAAAATTGAAATTTGTTTCCAGCAGGGTAGAAAACATTGTGGGAAAAGGAGAAAATGCTGGTTACCAGCATTTTCTCCTTTTCCCACAATGTTTTCAAAAGGATTCTGTCTCTGGGTCGTAAAAACCAGGGATTGTTTGGGAAAGGGTTAAGTACCTGTTTCACAGAGCATGGTTCAGTTTATTATTCTTTTTTATATCAAAATTGTTTGATGCTTGTTTGATGCATGTTAATTGATTTCTCGAGTAATTTATACAGAGATTTAAACTACAGTGTATGTCCTTGGTGAAGTTTTCCTGAATTTGAAATTTCCCTTAAGACAAAAAAATGCTTCTGTTTCTGTTTCCGATAGGTATCAAAATGACACCATATGCATAATATTTGCATTTCAATCGAGAATTTCTAATAAATGTTTTTGTGCATCTACTCAAATCTTTATCAAACCAGTGAAATTCAACATTATCTCAATAATGAAAGCGTTTGCAAACGCCAAAGAGGATACTAATAAAAATAAAAGAGAAAGGTACTTGTTTTTAACAGGCTTGAAAAATTATAGGAAAAGAAGAACTACTGATGATAGCATTTTCTCACGATGTTTTTTCCCAAAAAATTCTCTTTCTCGAGATCACTAGGCACGTGGTTGTTTGGTATGGGGTTAAATGCTGACATTTGCAAAACATCCATCTTCTATCTTTCACTTTATTATTATTGTTTTTCTTACATTGTTGAATGTGATCAGAATGAATTTGAATAAAATTAAATATTATCAGGAAAATAAATAGAAATAAACTTTGTAATTTGTAGCTGTTCCAGGATATCGATGCAATCCAAGAGAGTATTAAAAAAGAGGCGAAATATGTGACTCTTTGCAAGATGACATAGAGGATATCGGTAAATATTACCGATGGTGCTCACGAGATGAAATAAATTTCGATCTTTCATCGAAAAAAAAAAATCTATTTATTTCATGCTTTTAACACTTTCTGGGAGGAGCTTTATCAAAATCCAGTACAGTTCTGTTCCGTTATTCCCTGTGGCGTACCCCTCCCGCATAGCAACGCATTACAATATTACGTCAAGCGCGAGAAATGTAAGGTGTATGACGTCATATTTCCCATCTGGTTGTGAGGCACGCGCAGTTTACCTAGGCAACAAGAACATGAAAATCAGTATTTTCACAGGTGGTACCAGTGCAAAATCGAAAAATATTCTCACTGCCATTTCTCGATATCCAACCGGAAAGCATGAAATAAAATATTTATAACTTGGCGAAATGGAAAATATTTGCAGATGACAAGATCAGTACATCAATTACTATTGATATTGATCTTTGAAGGGGTAGAATACGAGGAGGAAAAGGAGAAATTGCTAGTAACATGCATTCAATCTTTCCACAATATTTTCCAAGCCTTTCTTCGTCAAGGTCATGGTTCAAGCGTTGTATTGGGTTATGCCCTAAAAGATTAGGATTGAAAAGCAAATGTAAATGTACTTTGTGAATTAGACAAAAAAAACTTTGATTGTGCGGAAAAGGATTTGTTACAGTGCGAGAAAGGATTAGCGATTGATCAAATGGTCTGCAACACACGAAAAGGGACATTCGGACATTTGCGTCAAGTGTCGTTTCGGATCAGCCTGCGAAGGCTAATCCGAAAGGACTCTTTCCGTTTTTATGCAATTTTCTGTTTTACGCAAGTTTGCAGTAGCACAAAATCTAATGCAGTCGTAATGTGCCTTCTCTGATTAGCCTGCGCGGACTGCGCAGGCTGATCCGAGACGACAATTCACGCAAGTCATATCACTATGAGAGCTCGCGTACTAGTATCCAGTAAAAGATGTCAGCAGGGACTAGTCTAAAACTTTGCTATCTGTTTAAAAATATATTTTTATTGTACTTGGTATTTCCAGACACTTTACTACAATTAACCAGTACAAATGACACAAAGGAAATATAACTGAATAAAATTAAAAGGGTTTTCATACAAACTGTTGTATAAATGAGCAACGCTCTAGCAAAGAAGGCTAAACATAGATCTCTGTGATGTGTGATACCAAGCAAATCACCATATTATTATGGATCGATAATATTCAGGTTGTTTCACGACAGACTGTATTTATAATGGAGGTAAATTGACTTTTTGACATAAAGAAAAATTAAACTTTAGCGAGAAGTTTCGCCTAACTACACCGGTTATCTGGGATCGATACTTTTTGCAGACGCAACAGACAGCCTTTCTATATGCATATAACATTTACTCGTGTTGCGTATTTGCTGTCGTTCAAAGCTGTTGAAACCGACTGTTATTTTGTATCCGAATGCATTCCATTTTACTTAGGTAACAGACATGCAAAAGATATCGAAACAGTGGTTTACCTTAATGCCGACTTATCAGCAAAGAATAGTGAAATTAATTGTTTGTGTATTTTAAGCCATCTATTTAGCAAAATGGGCAAGTGACAAATTAAAAAAAAGTAAATATAAGATACGTACTGTGTTTTGCAGTGGAAAATCTGTAATATTACATATGTTAAATCTGTTTTGATAAACAGAGTGAAGAGTGTATGTAGCTTTGTATTGTATAATGACTGAAAGTCCTGACTTACGGAAAGACTGGCTAAACTTCTAGTCTTCTTTCAGGCTGTATGAGCTGATGATAGATATTAAATTAGAAATATTCCACTTTCCTCAGATCTCTACAAGAGAGTGAAGTCTAAAAACAATGCTATGGGTGCTTTAGGTTCTTTTGCCGTCGGTGGGGAAGCCATGACCAAACCCATGCCAGCAACCAACCAATATCAGTCTTTGTCCCTTCTCTCAGAATCAAAGGAAAAATGTAAGAGCTTTGTAAATCAGCACCTTTTATGTGGCTTATAGGTTGACACAAATGAACCACTATTGTCTTACTCTTTACCACACGACAATATTATTGACTGGTTCAAATTCAAAACATTTGCAGACGACAAAATAAAAGTGACTGAAAATGTGAAATTTGTTTTGTGAAGAGTAGAAAACATTGTGGGAAAAGGAGAAAATGCTGGTTACCAGCATTTTCTCCTTTTCCCACAATGTTTTCTAAAGGCTTCTTTCTCAGGTGCGTCAAAAGTAGGGATTGTGTGGTAATGGGTTAAAGAACATTTTTGGTTGAAGATAATAGCATAACCAAGTACCTGTTTAATCATAAAATTGCATTTTTTCATCATCATCATCACCACCACCACCACCACCATCATCATCATCATCATCATTTTTACGTATAACTGAATTGTGATAACTATCAAGATTCTTTGAAGACCATTCGTTTTCTAACAATATATCATGTAAGAACCGTGACAAGAAGTTCAATCAGAGCTCTATGAGCACAGATTCATTCGGTTTTACTTCCTCAACACTGTTTGTAACATAACTGTTTTGCCGTTGTAAAATTATGTTGTGTAATAATTACGAATAAAATGCCTTGATATCTTTACCATGCGATAAAATGTGAGACGAGTCCCATACTAAAGCATTTGCAACACAAGACAACATAAAGCTGGCTCAGATGATGGGGCTTCTCCTTGAAATGTAGAAAAAAGGGAAAAGGAGGAATGGCGGTTTCTCCTCTACCAAAACTGGTTTATTTTTCTCCATAGACTCGTCAAAAAATGGATTGTTTGTAAAAGATAATGATTGAGAAATGTTGAATAACACCAAAACCAAGTAAGAGCTTCAGAAGTTCCGATTTCATTATTTCCTTGTGCGGTGTTATTCTTTATTGGAGCCTACAGTTAACATTTCATGTTTGTATATTATCAGCTGCATCGGCCAAAAGGTTTGAGGAATTACTTAAACAAAACCCAGGTTCCACTGTTACTGAGCTTGTTGCAAACATCGTCGCCGAAAGACATTCAGCTTGCGGAGAAACAAGACCTAGAAGTATGTATAGCAATGTATTAGACGCCACTAAAAAATCTTAGTTCCTGTACTACCCATCTGAGCGGCTGTGATAAATATCTGAGCCAATCACATTTCTAGTCCTAAATTGTCGAATCACAAATATTTGAGCCATGCTTTGTGAAAAGTTGGCTGATTGCATAATTATGCAAAAAGTGTTGACCTGTGTCAGCCTATGTATAGGTAGAACCTTTTATCTATTTGTAAATTTTGTGCATTTCAAAGAATCATTCTGATACCAAGCCCAGTCGATTGTTAGATAGGATGGATTTTATGCGTCCATAAGTAATGACGTGCTTGGTGTTGTGGGTCATGAAGGAGCATTAAACCTTCGTTTGCTTGGCTCTTTTCCAGAAATGTGGGTAAATACGGACTAACTAGAAAACTGTATATCTATCCCGCACGTTGGACCTGCAATTGTCAAGTATAAGGACCAGACCAAGACCTTTTTTCCTTTGTCTACGTGTGACGGGGCCTTGAGTTTAGCCTCTGACGGCAACAATCATAAAAAATGATATACGACAAGAGCATGATTTTGTGATTTGAGGTAGATCTAATACTTCTCGAAAATTAGTAAGATCGATCCTCTGCAACTTTTTTTCATGAGTTGAAGACAATGTCATATTTATTGTTTTTCGCTCAGGTCGCTCTGCGGTTGATCCGGTCGCACATCTTGAGACCTTGGCCGAAAACAGTGCAGCTTTCATCGTGACGATGAACAAGGACGACCAACTTGGAAGGTACTAGAGTCATTCTTATTTCTCATCCCTTTATCAGACAATTCACTATTTGTTACGACCGCAAGGACGCTGACCTTAGAAAGCATTTTCTCCTTTTCATAAAATGTTTTCAACCCTTTCAAAGAAAATTGCATCATCTAAGCCATATTTAATTTGTTGCCTGTAAATGCCTTTATTTACTACAAACCTATAATTTACTCTTGGTATAGAGTAAAATTTGAGGCTGCTTATGGTGAAGTGTTCAACCGGAAGTTCTTGACTTATTACCAGCAACAAAATATATTTAAGTGTTGATTTTCAAATCTGAACATAAATGTCGTAACTCTTCAAATGTTACCTCAAGATAACTTTGTGATAAAAGGGGAAAATCATTTCAAAGTCAATACCGACACTTTGTTGCATATTAAATAGTATTCATTGAGTTATGAGTTTGAATTTGAAAGCCGGTTCGAGGTAAAATTGCTTTCTTTGAAGATGAATGAAGCCACTTATTCACAGTTCAGCTTTTAATTCTTTTCTCACGGCTGAAAACTGTTTGGATTTTTTTTTCTATTTTTTTTTTAGTTGAACAAGCAGGCGGTTGTTCTGATTGTCAAGGGTGTTTTGCACTGAGTCCAATTCACTAACCCTTCTCAAGAACATTCTTTGTCACATTTTCCATATTTTTTTTCTAAATTTGAAAGTAACATACCTTTTAATTGGCTAAGGCATTTGGTTAAGTTAATCAAAAGTTTCTTTTTGCTTTCAAATTTAGACACCCTTTGAGTGTAAGAAAAAACACGTTATTCTGAATGGTTGGTGAATACGGACTCGAAGAAGAAGCTCCAGGTACATTGGCCGCCGTGATATTTATGAACAAGTTTCGAAATGACCTTATACTTTTAAATATCATGCAATCAAAAGTGTTAACATTCGAGAAAAATATGAAATACAGACCGTGTATATTTATTTGCATTTTTCCTCTACTCTATTACTTCGACTTTTAAAATACATAGATATGCAAACACAAATCAAGGCTCAATACCGGTTCATTAATGCAGGCCAAAGTGTTGAGCTTAAAGAGCAAGGTCATTACGGGGAATGTTTGCTTTTGCCACAATGCTTTCAAATGTTCTGCTGTATGACTGAAAAGGCGTTAGCTAGATCTGAAGTATTGATCTGTCACTCTGGGAGACAAAAGTTTATGAACATGCATGTTTTGGATTCGTAATTTTTCGGTGGCCTTTAGCAATGTCCCTCGTCGATTAGCAACTTTGCAGCAATTGTGGCTACGAAAGACATTTTAGGGTGTATCAGAGAGTCTGTCTTTGACGTCAGTTATTTGCAAAGAATCACTGTTTTTCCACAACACGTTTTTGAGAACATTGTGGATACAGAAAAGATTTTCTGTAAATAGTAACTTCTGCTTTTTTGCCACTGTGGTCCAAAAACCTTGATCCGAGTAAGTTATCTTTTTTTTCTGTGACAAAGGATGGTTAGAAATTCGCCTGCGGCGAATTCCCTTTACTAAATAATGTCGAGCTTTTATAAATCTAGGAAAAGGTTTTGAAAACATTGTTGGAAGAGATAAACGGTTGTCACTAATTTCTTTCTTTTTCAAAGATTGTTCCATTTAGTTGTGCCACGTATACCTTGTCGTCTGCAAATGCTTTCGATTTGTATGAGTCTTTAGTTTTGATGTCTGGAAAAGAGTTAAAGAGCTGATGAGGGAATCAAAAATCTTCTTCGGGAGTAGTAACGTTTATGGTATACCTTTACGAGCAAACCAAACCGAAGAGCTCCTGGAAACCGTTATTAACCCATTACCATACAATCCCTACGTTTGACGCCCCTGAGATAGAAGCCTTTAGAAAACATTGTGGGAATAGGAGAAAATGCTGTTAACCAGCATTTTCTCCTTTACCCACAATGTTTTCTACCCTTCACAAAATAAATTCTAAATTTTCAGTCACTTTTATTTTGTCGTCTGCAAATGCTTCCAATTTTGACAAGTCTATAATATCGTCAATTGGCAAAGAGTTAAAGAAACAGAAAACCGTGTTTCTGACAAGTACAACTATATGAGCAATGCTGTGGCGAAAGAGATTTTTATAAATATCCATGATGCATCATATCATGCAAGTCATCCCATAAAGATTTAGCCATAAAATCCATTTTGTCCAACAGCAACGTCTTAATCATGGGGTAGAATGGTCATTGGCCTGTGCGGCTTGACCTAGGCTTACCTGGGTCGACATTTCTTGCAGATGCATTGAATTCCCTTTTCACATAACATGTCTATTTTCGAAATCATAGAAATACTCTCGGTAATCGTGACATTGGTTTTTTTTACACGTCTATTACATTATTTCAGTCATACATCACGACGACAGCTCACGTCTTCTGTTTTACCAGTAAAAGGTTGGCGCTTTGACGTGTCTTTCCCATGAACAAAAGTGCTTCCAGTTCGGTTCGATCCCGGGCCTCCAAGTTATTAGTCTTACTCTTTACCACTGGGCCACGCATGACCTCCAAATAGCGACATTGAAACATTGTTTACGGTTTAAATCAATACACTTTTACTCATGTATGGCATAAACTAGGGAGTCCAAACCCCCAAGCTTTAGGCCTGTATTCACCAAATATTCTGAACTGTACTCTTAGTTTATATATAAACGGGAAAGTAACGCTTATTGTAATTGGCTGAGCCATATGAGGATGTTGCATTTCTGAGAAACGTAGACAGGTATTGAAAATACAGATACATATAACAAACTGAACAACTGAATCTAATTGGTTTGTAAACACTGATCCCGGTACTTTTAGGTAAAACTCAACGATCGGAGAAACCTGATAAGTTACGGACTCGTGTGATGTCTCCGAGGTCATTCTAATTATATGATTAGGTTTATTTCACGCTAGCAAGAGTTCTAATTTCACGTCGCGAGTCACGAGGAATATTGTGGGAGAGTTAATTTGATTTAGTAAATGATTTGGAAATATTTGATATCGTTGAGAGAACTATAAGGTCACTGTCATCCATGAAATTTATGTGCTAATGTGGACAGTGTACAACCGAGATCAGAAGGCACATATCAGGAATTCCGGTCTTGAATCAGCACTGTCCGATATTTCCTGAGATACTGTGGCAAAAACAGGCTTAACCTTTTACCCCATAAGACATTTCTATGGTATCTCTAATTGACCCGTAATAACAGCAAGGATGAACTATTTCTTATGTGTATATGACACCTTTTGATAGCATAGAAAACATTGTGGCAAAAGGTGAAATTGCTCGTCACGAGCAATTTCACCTTTTGCCACAATGTTTTCCAAAGGCTCCTACAAGCAATGCGTAGAAATGAGTATCTATGGAGTAAAGGGTTAAAATTGTGATGATAGAATTTTGAAATACCTAGAAGAGATTCGTGGTCACTTTGCCAAGCTTCTCTGTGTGTATAAAACAAAGCGGGGAGAGGGAGTGGGAAAGAGGGAAAGAAGATGTATAAAAAGGTAAACAGACACGGTTTGGTTTGGGACTAAAAAATCTTGAAATACGTATATGTTTTACTGGTTATTTCTTATCGGAGGAAGAAAAAGTTGAAAAACAATGACAAAATGAGAAAAGTTCGGTACCAGCAAATTTTTTTTTATCCCATATTAAAAACCCTATGAAAGAAATATTTCATCATTTGAATCTTATTTTTCTGATGTCATAGTCTGAAAATACTTCCAGCATATACAGGCCTGAAATTTCTCACATTGTTAAAGGAAGACTGAAAATAGAACATGATCGTATGTTACCGTTGCTATTAAAACCTCTTTTCTCTTTTTAACTACGCACAGAGGTAGCTTAACACGGTTGGGTGAATCAAGGCAGCCAGGAAATCTGGTGAAGGATAAAGGTTCAAATTCCTCCTCAAAGGGACCATTGCATAGTAAGTATGCTACTTTATACCTCTACCAAACGACAATATTCTAGGATTGTCCAAATCGAAAGGTTTTGCAGACGACATATCAAAAGTGACTAAAAATTTGAAAGTTGTTTTGTGAAGAGTAGAAAACATGGTGGGAAAAGGAGAAAATACTGGTTACCAATCGTTACCAGCATTTTCTCCTTTCCCAAGGTGTTTTTAAAGGCTTCTTTCCCTGGGTCGTCAAAAGTAGGGAATGTGTGGTAATAGGTTAACAGTGCACTGCAATAAAAAGGCTTGAAAATGTGCTCTGCTTTGCATTTTGAAAAAGTACACTAATGGCAGAAAGAACAAGATATCTTTTTTTTTCTGAAATCTTTGCTTTCTGTTTTTCATGGCAATAAATACGGTTAAAACGTCCTTTGCGCTAAAATAAGTATCATGTCCATCAGTCACGGTTATTTTTTTAACCTAAATGTAAGTGTACCTAGGCCAGAAAGGCCAAAAATTGAAGGGCTTTACCACTTTAACGTACATGTATATATTATAGAAAAAATAAACTAGTAAAAATGAATAATTAGGATAAATGTATACCACAGTCCGTTTTTTCTACAATTAAAAAAACAAGAATGGATAATAGATTTAAAAATTATACAACTATACTCTTTTTAAAATGTTTTTTATTTTTTTTAATAGATATGGATAGCGACGTCGAATGAAAGACCAAAAACGAATCTTAGACACACATATGAAACATTTAGTGACTTAGTGCTTTATGCCAGAAGATTTTCTTTTACTTTCATTGTCTTCTTTCACAGATCATTGACTGTCTTGCATTGAATTTTTTGCATTGAATTGTTTTGTATAAAAAGTTTAATCAGTGCATGTGTTCGAAGAATAAATATATACGACTACTCAATGGTTAAATACTGGATTCTTCAGTCTCTGCCTTGTACCTACTTGGACCTTGTACCTTATCATCGAGCACCATATTAACAAATATTTCATAATCAGAGAGAGAGAGAGACAGAGACAGAGACAGACAGAGACAGACAGAGACAGAGAGAGAGAACGAGATTACCATGCAAACAAGCAAACAAATCGAATGAAAGAGAAGAAACAGCATCCGATCGGGTAAATGTCTATCGTTCGAAATTCATATAGATCTGCAGGGAAACATATTTGAATACATTTCATGATCATGTATTTTTATCTCATAATATACATCTCACTACGTGTACAGAAAAGGAATTCTTAAAACGTCATGACAAAGACATCAGCTGCTCATAATACTGTTTGTCATTAGGTAGAATGATGAAAAATAAAATGCAGTGAAAAATATTAAACCCTTAGATTGACTTTCAAAACTTAACATCCTTTTGTGTCTAGTTTGCAATTAAATCAGACCACTGACAACGGGATAAGCTCACACATTCACCAGCTGAAAGTTCAATGCTGATAAAAAGAACCACAAACTCGTCATCAGAAATGTACACAGACGCAGACTTAGGCGATTACATACTTATCAAACGAAAAGGAAAAGGCAATTGGATCACACACCCACAAACACTCACACCCCCACACACAAAAAGTAAGGGAGAACATTGATCGGAAAAAATCTTTAAAGACGAAATTAAATAATGTGAATGATGAACATGATTACATAAATATGATGATGATGATGATGATGATTCCAACGTTGATGAAGACGATGATATAAAGAATTGTGTATTCAAATACGGTACAAATAAAGCCTACCCTTATCAAGATTTGTTCCAGACAGTAGAAGTATCTTGAAACATTTCATAATCTTGTATTAAAAAGACTTCTCCTTGCCATCAAGTCATACAGATCTCGAGGCATAAGTCTATCATGTAGTTTGATGGGCTTTTCGGCACTGTCAGTCGTTTGGATTTCTATCTAAAAGTAAAATAGATCTTTACCACAAATTTATACGGACACATTCTTAGGAGATCACAGACAAATTGAAGTATCTAAGTGCTTTAAAAAACCATATGATCAGGTATATGCCGTCTAACTGCATACAGGAAAACATCCTACATACTGTACATGATAAAAAGCGGCAATTGAAATAGAAAATCAAATACAAAATATTTTAAAGAAACAAAAAAGTCCACCCTTATTTATATGTCATTACAAGGGTAAGATGAAAATTGAATGTTTTGCACTGATGTTTTAAAAGCGGCTTCTAGCTGCCATCGAGTCGTACAGATCTCGAAGAATAAAGCAATCATGTACTTTTAGAGATTTTTCAGCATTGCTAGTCTCTTTGCAAACAAAATCAGGTAGAAAAAGCCCGCCTTTACTTATACGTCGTCACTAGGGTTGGATCAAATTTCAATCTTTTACAATCTTGTATTAAAATCGGCTTCAAGCCGCCATCGAGTAGTACAGATCTCGAAACATAAGACAATCATGTGCTTTTAGAGATTTTTCAGCATTTCAGCCCCTTAGGCAACAAGTTTAGGTACAAAAAGCCTACCCTTATTTATATATCGTTACAACGGTACGATTAAATTTGAATACATGCATTTCACATTCTTGTATTAAAAAGCAGCTTCAAGCCGCCATCGAGTCGTACAGATCTTGAAGCATAGGGCAATCATGTGCTTTTAGAGATTTTTCTGCATATTCAGCGTCTTGGCAAACAAGTTCAGGTACAAAAAGTCCGCCCTTATATTTACATCGTTACAGGGGTGCGATTTAATTTGGTTGTTTCACAATCTTTAGTTCAAAAAGTCCGGACTGGATCATATATTATTACAAGGGTAAGATAAAGTTTGAATGCTTCGCAATCCTGTATTAAAAGCAACTTCAAGCCGCCATCGAGTTGTACAGATCTCGAAGCATAAGGCACTCATGTGCTTTTAAAAAAATTTCGGCATTGCTAGGAATTTTAAAATTAAAATCAGGTAGAAAAGGACCGTCCATAATTATGAATCCACTTTAGGGTTAGATTAAATTTCAATGTTTCACAATTTTGTATTAAAAGTGGCTTAAACCGCCATCGAGTCGTACAGATCTCGAAGCATGAGGCAATCATGTGCTTTTAGAGATTTTTCAGCATTGCTAGCCTCTTGGCAAACAAGTTCAGTTACAAAAAGCCCGCCCTTATTTATATATCTGTACAAGGGTACGATTAAATATGAATGTTTCACAGTCTTGTAGTAAAAGCGGCCTCTAGCCGCCATCGAGTAGTACAGATCTCGAAGCATAAGGTAATCCCGTTGTTTAAGATATTTTTCAGCATTGTCAGTCTCTTGGCAAACAAGTTGAGGTGCAAAAAGTCCGACCTTATTTATATGTCACTACGAGGGTAAGATGAAATTTGAATGTTTTATTAATATTGTTTTAAAAGCTGCTTCAAGCGGCCATCGAGTAGTACAGATCTCGAAGCATAGGGCAATCCCGTTGTTCCAGAGATTTTCCGGCATTGCTAGTCTCTTGGCAAACAAGTTTACGTAGAAAAAAGCCGCCTTTATATATATGTCTTTACAAAGGTAGGATGAAATTTAACTGTTTCGCAAACTTGTATTAAAATTGGCTGCAAGCTGCCATCAAGTAGTACAGATCTCGAAGCATAAGGTAATCCCGTTGTTTCAGATATTTTTCAGCATTGCTAGTCTCTTGGAAAACAAGTTAAGGTACAAAAAGTCTGCCCTTATTTATATGTCATTACAAGGGTAAGATGAAAGAATTTGAATGTTTCGCAATCTCGTCAAAAAAGCTGCTTCAAACCGCCATCGAGTAGTACAGATCTCGAAGCATAGAGCAATCCTGTTGTGTGTCAGAGATTTTTCAGCATTGATAGTCTCTTAGAAAACAAATCAAAGTACAAAAAGTCCGCCTTTGTTTACATATCGTTACAATGGTAAGATGCAATTTGAATGTTTCGCAGTCTTGTATTAAAAATAGATTCAAACCGCCATCGAGTAGTACAGATCTCGAAGCATATGGCAATCCCGTTGTTTCAGAGATTTTATTTTTCAGCATTGCTAATCTCTTGACAATTAAAATCCGGTAGAAAAAGACCGCCCGTATTTAAACAAGGGCATTAGGGCTGGAATAAATTTGACTGTTTCGCAATCTTGTATTAAAAGCTGCTTCAAACCGCCATCGAGTCGCACAGATCTCGAAGCATACGGCAATCGAGTACTTTTAGAGAATTTTCATCATTGCTAGTCTCTTGGCAAGCAAGTTCAGGAAGAAAAAGCCTGCCCTTATTTCAACATCGTCATTAGGGTAGGATTAGATTCCAATACATGTATTTCTCAATCTTGTATTGAAAGCGCCTTCAAGTAGCCATCGAGTCGTACAGATCTCGAAGCATAAAGAAGTCATGCGCTTTCAGAAATTGTTCAGCATTTTCAGCTTCTTGGCAAACAAGTTCAGGTATAAAAGCCTCGCCCTTATTTATAGATCGTTACAAATGTACGATTTAATTTGAATGTTTTCGAAGCTTGTATTGAAAGCGGCATCTGGCAAATATCGACTGGTACAGATCTTGAAGCATAAGGCAACCTTGTTGTTTCAGACATTTTTCAGCATTGCTAGTCTCTTGGAAAACAAGTTTAGGTACGCTTATTTATATGTCATTACAAGGGTAAGATGAAAAATTATTGTTTTACAATCTGGTATTAAAAGCGGCTTCAGGCCGCCACCGAATAGTAAATAACTCGAAGCATGAGGCCACCATGGGCTTTTAAAGACTTTTCAGCATTGCTAGTCTCTTGGTAATTTAGATCAGATAGAAAAAGAACGCCCTTATTTGTACGTCGACATAAGGGTTGGATTAAATATCAATGTTTCACAAGCTTGTACTAAAACTTGCTTCAAGCCGCCATCGAGTCGAACAGATCTCGAAAATTAAGGCAATTAAGGGTACGATTAAATTTGAATGTTTCTTAATCTTGTATTGAGAGTGGCCTCTGGCCGCCATCGAGTAGTACAGATCTCGAAGCATAAGGTAATCCTGTATTTTCTCTGAAACTACGGGATTGGCTTATGATTCAAAATCTGTACTACTCGTTGCTAGCTTGAAGCAGCTTTTAATACGAGATTGCGAACCAATCAAATCTTTTCATCTTACCCTTGTAATGACATATAAATAAGGGCGGACTTTTTGTACCTAAACTTGTTTTCCAAGAGACTAGCCATGCTGAAAAATCTCTGACACAACGGGATTTCCTTATGCTTCGAGATCGGTACTACTCCATGGCAGCTTGAAGCCAGTCTTAATACAAGTTTGCGAAACAGTCAAATTTCATCTTACCCTTGTAATGGCATATATATAAGGGCGGCTTTTTTCTACCTAAACATGTTTGCCAAGAGACTGGCAATGCTGAAAAATCTCTAGAACAACGGGATTGCTTCATGCTTCGAGATCTGTACTACTCGATGGCGGCTTGGAGCCGCTTTTAAAACAATATTAATAAAACATTCAATTTTCATCTTACCCTTGCCTTGACATATAGATAAGGGAGGATTTTTTCTACCTTAACTTGTTTGCCAAGAGACAAGCAATGCTGAAAAATCTCTGAAACATCGGGACTACCTTATTCTTCGAGATCTGTACTACTCGATGGCGGACAGAAGCTACTCTCAATAAAAGATTAAGGAACATTCACATTTAATCATACCCTTGTAATGATATGTACGGGCGTTTTGTACCTGAACTTGTTTGCCAAGAAGCCATAAATGCTGCAAAAATCTCTAAAAGAACTTGATTGCCTTATGCTTCGAGATCTGTTCAGAATTGAAATAAAGTCAAGATAAACGTTTATCACGAGAGTGGCCTCCAAAACTTATGTTGTTTTTGCGTCAAGTGTAAATTACGATAAGACCATACTGGGCGTGATGAATTCAAATATTCATCGGTATAGAGTTAAATACTGAGAAAAAGAATCACGATATCTTCACTAGAAATTGATATGGACGCATTTTGATTTAATATAAATTGCTTTTTTATTTGAAAGAACAGAATTTGTCTACGGAACATTGTCGATAGCCAATTTCACCTTGCGTAACAAATTTGCAAGCATATAGTTTGTCTAAATACTAGTCATCTTTCACTATCAAAGATTGTTCAAGTTCTTTCTTTCTGTCTTTCTGTCTTTCTTCATTCATTTAAACGTATTTCCAATCAATATGGAAAGTAGACTGTCTATAAAGAGTGCGACTGCTCTTGGGTAAATTACGTTTCAAAATTTGTCAATTAATTTTGATATAATTTCAAGCACGGTGAAACTTTCATCTTTTCCTCATTCTCCATGGACGGTTGAAAAGCATCTTGAGGACAAAATCTAACTCAAAGACTTAATATAAATGGAAGAAAGCGGTCAGTGTTGAACTCAAGGTTGGTGAGTATCGAACCGGTTTGGCTAGCGGACCACGCACCTGCCCAACTGATCGAACAGTCTTACGAACAAAGTCCGTAACAAAGAAACAAATGAATAAATGCATGGCAGAAATAAGGGTCCGAGCGGGATTCGAACCCCGGAACTCCCGGACGCAAGGCCAATACCTTAACCACTGAGCCAAAGAGATATCTCCCTGACGCAGTAGCCAGGTATTGTATTTAAATCGGGAGAATGCCATGCAGGAAGAAGTGGTCTCCCGTAACAACAGTCATGGAACACAGAGTATTGAAAAGCTTGTCTGCTATGATTTTTTTACAGCGGATACGTGACTGCGCTTGTGGTTTCATAAAACAGTAGGTAGCACAATTTACAGACGAAAGAGTCAAAAGACCCCTATGTCTTCACAAGTCCGGGTAGGGACACTTTTGAAACTAATTTCGGAAACAGGAGAAAGTTCTGGTAAACAACTTTGTTTCCTTTTCCGAAATATTTTATACCCATTCATTGACGATATTCGTGTTTTGATCCACATTTAATTTGTTGTCTACAAATAATTTTGTTTGAGCCACGCTCTGTAAAAATGCGCTTAATGGCTTTGCTTAAAGCATCGAACCGTGTCAGTTTGTGCAGTTTGCGTAGGCTGACCTGAGTCGAAACGTTTTGCTTATAGACAATTTTCTCCAAATCAAGGGACCCTTATACTCATGGAGTCAACCGGTTGTGAGACAAAACGGATTTTATGTTTCAACAATTATGTGATGACATACGAAGATGCTTTAAGTCAACTCCTGCAAAAGCATAGCTCATTTGAGTGCGGATGAGACCATGCTTTTTCCCCAGGTAAAGTGTTAAACGTTTTTTACTAAATGATGTTGAAAACGGGGTCAAAAACCAAACAAAGAACGACCTAGTCAGCTTTATTATTTGCACTCGAAATATCATTTGTTATTTAACACCATTGCGTAATAAAAGGCGTACGACGAGTATTTACATTTGCAGAGGATAATTGAACATTATGATGACAGTGAACTGATTATTTAGGTATAGTAAGACGTAATCAAGTTATTAAACAAGCAAATTATCCATACGCTAACACAATCATACATCTAATTACATAGATGCAGACTGGGTAATTATGGAATTTCCACAGACTTATGATCTGACTGGCGTTCTTAGAGCAAACAAATGATGTGATTGGCCTTTGTTAGAACACTTATTTATCTATTACACCATGACACTTAGTCTACTGCACATAAGGTTAAACTTTATTGTTCGTGCCCTAATCTAACATTAAAAAGATTTTGACAATATTTATTTTTCCATACTAATTAAAATGGTAATTAATGTACTCAATACTAAAACTACACTACTACGTACACCTATTAAAGCACTTTTTAGAACCTCAATTTTAAGTGTGGATCTTTTTTAACATTAGTCAAGTCACGGCTCACTTAAATGCATTCATATGTGTTTTATGCTACACCAGGACTGGAATAGGACTAAAAAAAGTCTTGCTCAAGGACACTACAAGAAAAGGCCAGTTTTTTTTCCAGCAAAAAGGAATTTCGAATTTGCAGTAGATCTATTTGGGGTTTTACTGTTGGTCTGAATTTTTTAGCCAATCTGTTTAGCACTTTTAAAGTTAACTGCAACACTGTTAGCATATACAGTAAGGTACACGTCCGCAACAAACCAGTTTTTATCAGACGAGAATTTTTTTTGACGAATCCAAATCGAAAACAATGGCATTCGAAAAATGTTGGCCGAATGATTGAGTAGGTCTTCCAGGGTCTAGAGAGAAAAGGGAGAAAACTACTTACTAGTACTTTCTCCTTTCCTCACAATGTTTTCATAACTCATCTTCGTTAGAAGAGTTAAAACACGGGTATTTTGGTGAAGAATGAAATAACTGATTACGTTTAGCTAATTATGACACAGGCTAACAACCACAAGCATCTAAGGGCGTTATAAGATACTTGTGTCAGAAAGCCATTAATTCCCCAGGCGTTAAAAGCAACTTGTTCTAGATAGCTATTAACTTCAGAGGCGTTAAAAGTTGCTTGTTTCCGAAAGCTATTAGTTTAAACATATTTATTTTACATCGATTGAGAAACAAGTTCTTACAACTTATACTAATCTCTCTCGATTCTGCTTCCTGGGAACTACACCAGTACTCGCGCCAAATGTGTGGGCCAATGAAAAATCCCGAAGTTGACACCCGCTCTCGAGTACCGACTCAGGACCTTTAGGTTATGAGGCCGACGCTCTACCTCACGACCACGGACACCGAAAGCTATCAACTCCACATGCGTTAAAAGTTGCTTGTTTCCGAAAGCTATCAACTCCACATGCGTTAAAAGTTGCTTGTTTCCGAAAGCTATCAACTCCACAGGCGTTCAAAGTTGCTTGTTTCCGAAAGCTATCAACTCCACAGGCGTTCAAAGTTGCTTGTTTCCGAAAGCTATCAACTCCACAGGCGTTCAAAGTTGCTTGTTTCAGAAAGCTATCAACTCCACAGGCGTTCAAAGTTGCTTGTTTCAGAAAGCTATCAACCCCATATGCGTTAAAAGCTGCCTCGGAAAGAATTCTGCCCAGCTCGCAACTGGCAATCCCCCTGAGTTTCAAGCCAAATAGGTTAATACTGTTTACGTTTAATTCTTTTTTTTCACAGTATCTTAATGCTCTTCAAATGTTTCTATCATGTATATTTTGTTATTAAAATAAAGTAGTATTTATAATTAAATTAATATTTATTAATAATAATAATGATAAAGATGATATTAATAATAATGATAATAATAATAGTAGTAGTAGTAATAGTAGTAGTAGTAGAACAAGTAGAAGTAGTTAAAGTGGTAATAGCTATCGTTTGAGCCACAGGGCTCGGCTTGTGTGACTTGTACTAATTAGCGATCTTTCTAAATATGGTAATCACATGATAATAGGACAAACACACCTTTCCAAGACCACCTTGAGGGTGCTTATCACAAATCATCCAGGGCAGTGACCGATTCTCTCCGAAACAAATTTGCAGCAGATGACTTTGAAAGGCATCCCTCTGCTAACGGATAAACAATACAATACAATACAAATCAATATTTTATTTGCCATACATGTACAATAAGTACATAAGCAAAACAACATGTAAATCATACAAAACGCATGGTGAAAGAGTATTTACAGTGTCAAGAAGCCCTGTAGATACAGTAATGTTACAAATTAACTGTTTTTAAGTGCATTTTTTCTTTTTAAGTTTGCATTATAGAGATACTTAGATATATTTAAGATAGTTTTTTTATTTTCTGTCGTCATCAAGTTTTCAAATTTATTTATTGTTGGCCATGTGTAATAATATTTTTTAAGAAAATTTTTACGAATATTTCTGTAAAAAGGACAAGCTAGTAATAAATGATATTCACTCTCTATTACATTTAAATTACAGAGTTTACATGTTCTTTCGGATCTTGGAATGTTTCGATGCCTTCCCTTTTCTATCTCTAAATCATGGGCAGATATCCTAAACTGAGAAAGTGATATTCTTAATTTCTTATCATGTATAAAATCTAGATATTTTTCTTGGACAAAATTGTGTTTAAAAATTCTATAGTAAGATAATCGTAAAGAATTATTGATGTTAGAATACCAACTCTGATAGTAATGATCATAAATTCTTTGTTTAATTGTTTCATATTTGATTGAATTTTCTGACTGGTTTATCCAAAGTTCATTAAAACCAAGAGATTGAAGAAGAGTTTTTACATGATGAGCCCAATTCAGTCCAGTATATGTAATGTTCAATTCAGCGTCATTTCTCAACATATTGTAAATTTTTTTAATTATGCTATTCTCAGGTGACTTAATTATTTTTAACCAATAGCGGATCATGTTACATTTTCGAATGATAATTAAAGGAACCCTTCCAAGTTCTCCATATATACCTGATAAATTAGTTGATTTACGAACACAAAGGACACGTCTACAAAATTTGGTATGAATACTTTCTATATCTGTGGCCGAACTGTATGACCAAACCTCTGATGCATAATGCATTACCGGAAGAATAAGTGAATCAAATAAAAAACATTTTTTACTAACGCTGAATTCAAAATTGTTGAAAGTAGAAAGTAATCCATAAAGCGATTTAGATGCATTTTCCGCTAACTTTTTTTGAGACCTTAGCCAACTGCCATTTTTAAAGAGATATATTCCTAGGTATTTAAAACATGTGACATTTTCAAGCTTTTCATTGTAGAGAAAGAAATCATGTGTCGTATTACATCTACCCTTTTCAAAGATCATGACTTTTGTTTTCTTTGTATTTATCTGTAAATGCCATTTATCACAATATTTTTGTACATCCGTTAACATGGATTGTAAACTTGATGGTGAGGTAGAAAAGAGTGCTTGATCGTCAGCAAAAAGGAGAAGAAAAAGCTTTAATTGATCAATAGTGAAAATGTCATCTAAGTCATATTTTATATTATCTATAATATCATTGACAAACATAATAAACAATAAACTTGAGTTAGAATCGCCCTGTTTCAATCCCGACAATGAGTTAATAGGAGCCGATATTTGATCGTTAAACTTGATCGAACATTTGACTGAAGAGTACATAGCTTTAATAGCATTTACAAGTTTAGTACTTACACCTTGACGGACAAGCTTTTGCCATAAAAAGGCACGGTTTACTTTATCAAAGCACTTTGCATAATCGATGAAAGCTGTGTAAAGCTTTTTTCCAGAATTAAGAACCTTGCATATTATCGAATGGAAAATAAATATGCAATCAATAGTACTCTTATTTTTCTGATAACCAAATTGACATTCATTTAAGTTTTCATATTTTTCATTCCATATTTTAAGTCTGTTGTATATTATCTGGGAATAAATTTTTGAAAGAATGTTATTAATCGTAATTCCTCTGTAATTTTTCGGATCTGTTTTATCACCACCTTTGAAAATAGGAACAATATAACCTAGACTCCAAGATTCTGGATAAAGTGAATTTTCAAAAAGAGATTGAAATATATTTAACAAATAAGGTTGAATGATTGCATAAGAAGCTTTGATTATTTCTGCTGAAATATCGTCTGGGCCGGGGGATTTTCCATTATTTTGGGCAAAAACAGCTTTTTTTAATTCGTCTTCAGTTATCGATCTGTCCAGATCTGGATCTGAAATACTAGAGTTAGATAAATTGTAATCACTTTGAGCAACTTCTTTTTCGAAAAGGTTTTTAAAATGCTCATGAAAATCCTTAAGTGTGATGTCATCCGTATCGATTTTATTTGCTGTTTTTGTTTTTCTAATAGATTTCCAAAAATTTCGAGGGTCTGTTTTCGCTATTTTTTCTAATTTTATAGCTTCATTTCTGATAAATTTTTTCCTCGCCCTTTTTCTGGTGTTTTGATATCTATTTTTAGCTTTAATAAATATTTTTCTATTTTCACATGAATTGTTTTTGTTTAACTCATTCCGTGCTTTTTTATAATCCGATTTTGCTGTAACACATGAATTATCCATCCAATATCGTGGCCGATTATTAATTTTATCATTTTGTTTAATTTTTTTGTTAAATACTGTTTTTGCATGCTTAGACAAAAATTTTGAAAGAATTTCAACTTGATCATCAGTTGACTCAGACTGATCCACATCCCTATTAAAATCATCAATATTTTCTTGTATCAACTGTACAAATATTTCCTCTTTGTTTTTGTCAAAAACAATTTTATTTACATAATTATTTGAAAACTTTTTTGATGATCGTTTATTTTGTTTTTTTAACAATGTAAAATATAGGCAACGGTGGTCTGAAAATATACTATCATTCAAAATCTTAAAGTCGTTGACTGAATTTAGATCAGACGCCTTCAAAAGAACGTAGTCCACCACACTCATCCCACGTTCACAGCTATATGTAAATCTACCTGGCACGTCATCGTGCAACCTACCGTTTGCTATGATGTGATTGGTTGATTTACATAAAGATAGCAGACGACGACCATTACTATCTACTATGTTGTCATTACTTGCACGTGGTCGAATATAAAAGTCCGTGTCATCAGAAAAATGATCTGGTTTATAAATATCGCTGTCACATACCACGTCTGACAAGTTTGCTGTTCTTGCGTTTAAATCGCCGATTACAAATGTTTTTCCTTTACTATTGTAACGCTCGATTCCTTTTTCTATCTCATCAAAAAAATCGAAATTTTGTGAGACAGCTTTTGAACTACTCGGTGGTATGTAACAGTGACAGATGTAAACGTCTTCGTCGAACTTAAAAATAGATTGATTGATTTTCAGCCAAATTAAGCCATGATCATTTTTTTCAATAACTGAGATATTCTTTCCAAGATTTTGTCTATAGTATACTGATAGTCCTCCACTGAGTCGCCCTTTTTTTGTGCCAGGCTTTTTAGTGCCATATACATGTGTGCTGCTATAGTTTTTTATGTCAACTTCTATGTGATTTTCACTAAGCCATGTTTCACTTAAAAATATAATGTCGAAATTTTGTAAACTTTGTAGAAAGTCAATGTCTGCTAATTTTCGGTATAAGCCATTAATATTCCACGAGATTATTTGTAGCTTCTCGTCACATTCCTAGTTAGTAACCTCTTGAAATCTTCCCCCAGGCTGTTGTTGAACGAAGAGCTTTGCCCCTACCCACTTAACCGCTTTACCGGCTGCTCTCTCCCGATCCATAATTGGATAAAGTTGGCTCCTTTTCTGCAGCACCTGTTTTGTTTGTTGCACACCTACACGCTGATTTTCGGCCTTTAGTGTTTCAACTTTATCTTGAGCTGCCTTTCGTACGAGCTCTCTTTGTTTGTAGCTGTGAAATTTAACAACAATGGGTCTACACTTGCCTGCGGTTGGCCTTCCGATCCTATGTGCTCTATCAATTGACATATCCTCAATTATTCCAAGTTTTTCATTTACAATCTTTAACCAACGTCTCACAATTTTCATCGTCCCTCTCCTTAATGCCGTGGAAAAGCAAATTTTCCCTCATACTTCTGAATTCTAATTCATCAGTTTTTGCGAGGATCGACTCATTTTGAGCTTCAATATTTTTCAGGACAGAATCGAACTTTTCACACTGATCAGATAAGGCCTTCATATCTGTTTCCGTCGTTTTTATTAACTTCTTAGAATTCTCAAACTCTTTGTTCATAAATTGCATGCCCTTTTCTGAGTCTTCTATTCTGATCTCCATCGACTTTACTTTGCTTTCAAGGTTGTCAACTTTTAAATTAATTCGATCTACAGTTCTTTCGATTTTGTCGATCTTAGCCACTGACGACTTAATTGTTTTAATGTCTTCAATTATCTCAATGGCCCATGGAGGGGGGGTAAGACTGATTGTCGGAGAAGACTGAAGTGCTTGCATATATGGTCCTGGGAAGGTATTTTGAGGATAACTCATGGTTGTTGGAAAATAAAATGAAGGAGTATTTACTGGAGTATCTACTGGAGTGCTCTGGATAAAGGAACCAGACAAATCTGACGATGATCGGATAATGTCAAATTGTTTGTTTTTGACTGTTGGTTCACTTACTGTAGTTACGCTGGTTTGTTTATGTTTATTCTGGATGCTTGTTGAACCGGTTTGACTGGTTTTGGCCCTGGTCACGCCCGTGCACTGCTCTGTATCTTGAAGCGGAGATGTTGCTTTTCTTTTCTTGTTGGTTTTACCATCATTTGAACTGCTTTTTTTCTTGTTCGGCATAAAGTCCATATATTTACTAAATCAGTGACAACAAACTGTATCCAAAAGCCGTCGAAATCAACATAAATAATCAATTTTTGTCCAGAGCTCTTCAAAATTGTTTAACATGTTCACGCATGCGCACACCACAATGAAGGATAAACGACATAAATCAATGTTACATACCCATAAAATCGTGCCATAACAGTCTGGTAAAAGAAGACATTGCTCATTGTTTATAATTTCTCAGTTCGATCCATTTTGAATGGTCTTGGGCAACACGCAAATGTATCCTAGACCAGCCCAACTTGCAAGCATTTGCACGCTTTAACACAAATTAAGTTCAAATGATGTGATTTTTTTCTTGAAAAGGATAGAAAACATTGTGGAAAACAGAGAAAACGTTGGTCATCAGCATTTTCTCCTGTTTCCATAATGTTTTACAAGCTCAATTCTTTGAAAGGTCGTTAAAGCCCGGGATAGTATGGCTAAGGGTTAAGGTGGGCCTTGACCTCACTTCATCCCGGAGAGAGCCTGGCTAAAGAAACCTTAATACTGCGTTATCCTGATCGTTTTTCACTAACTTATTGTTCTCATTTACGAAAGCCTACAAGTATCAGAATGAAGGTTTTTTTTTTTTTCTTTCTTTAAACACGTTATAACGTGAATTTCAAACAAGTCATAACGCAAAAGAAGTCGAACTAACGCGAACACTCTCGTAATAACGTGTTTACAAACACGTAATAACGCAAAAAAAAAGTCGCACTAACGCAAAAATTCTCGTAATAACGTGTTTTAAAAACACGTATTAACGCAAAAAAAAAAGTCGCACTAACGCAAAAATTCTCGTAATAACGTGTTTTAAAAACACGTAATAACGCAAAAAAAGTCGCAGTACCGCGAAAATTCTAGTAATAACGTGTTTTAAAACACGTTATAACGCAAACAAAATTCGCAGTAACGCGAAAATTCTCGTAATAACGTGTTTTAAAACACGTAATAACGCAAAACAAAAATCACAGTAAGGCGAAAATTCTAGTAAGACCTATAATCATGTGATAACTAACTTGGTATCATACATCACGGGGATGTAATAAGTCCCCTTTTTCTAGAGCAGGGCTCATTTGATTTTGTTTGTTCATGAGTATTGGCGTTTAACGCCATTTAGACAGCTTAGGTCACATCATGGCTCCCAATGCACTGACGCATGTATTCTCACACCAGTACCGACACAACATTTTTTACCCAAGCCACTTACCACTTTCTCACATGCATCAGAGATGAGAGGTAAAAAATCGCTGTAAAGGAAGTTCGCTGCAACCGGCTATGAACCCACAAACTTCAGGTCACGAGTCAGAACTACCGGGCCGTACCCAAAAATATTAGATTAATAGCCCTGTAATAATGGTGTTCGTCTAGTATCGCACCAAGGTTAACTTCTTCATATCTATGGTGCCTCATACGGACCATTGCGACTTTGCAATTAATTCCAATGTACCGGCGAAAAGACCGATTGATAAAATCATCGGTAAACTAGAGGCCCGGGCACGACGCACTGGGTCTATCGTGTGATTGGCCTTAGACAAGGCACCTCAGAGCCCTACCGTTGTACTGATGAATTCACTGATATAGTTTCATGAATTTGCGTTAGTGCGATTTTTTTCGGGTTATAACGTGTTTTATATTTACGTTATAGCGAGAATTTTCGCGTTAGTGCGACTTTTTTCGCGTTATAATGTGTTTTGAATTTACGTTATTACGCGATTTTTCGCGTTATTACGAGAATTTTCGCGTTATATCGTGTTTTATATTCACGTTATAACGCGAATTTTCGCGTTAGTGCGACATTTTTCGCGTTATAACGTGTTTTATAATCAGGTTATAACGAGAATTTTCGAGTAAGTGCGACTTTTTTCGCGTTATAGCGTGTTTTTTTTTTCTTATAGTTCATTTTGACCCTTATAGGCTTTCGTACTTATTTTATTTACCCAGCAATCTGTTGTTCAAGACATGGCGTCTATAAGAATATTCTTAATCAGAAGAAAAAAAACTCGCCTATATAGAGAACATTTACTTAGGTGAAATTAAGTTTGGCCAAACCGGTGAGGTCTGTCCGTTTAACCCTTTCCCACACGACAAAATGTTAGACGGGTCCATTTTGAAAGCGCTTGCAGACAACAAAATTAACGTAGCTCAATAGTTGAAATTTGTTTAGGGTAGAAAACATTGTGGGAAAAGGAGAAAATGCTGGTTACCAGCATTTTCTCCTTTTCCCACAATGTTTTCAAAAGGCTTCTATCTCAGGGTCGTAAAAACAAGGGATTGTTTGGTAAAGGTTTAAAGCTGTCGTCAGTAGTAATAACTTTATCTTCCACTATTTTCTACTTTTCTAGTTGATTTCGGAAGTATTATATCATAAGGTTTATAATGCAGAAAACTGTTAACACTAGCTAACTCATGAGGCATAGTAACCTTTTGTGAACTGGTTTGATAACATCTTCACGAGCCAAGGTTACGATCACTACGTGGATCTTACCTTGGCTGATTGAGCCCGATTTCGAGATTCCTGCGATGCGCCCTCTATTGGAAGGCTGGTTATTACCCCCCTTTAGAATATATTTCTAAAAGCCATTGAAATATCGTTTTAAAAACTGCTTACGAATACACATAAAGCGATAAGCAGACATCCACGTGGGCTTCCATGTTTACCTTCTATTCGAAAGGTAGCGACCATGTTCTATTTTTATCAAAGATGAAATGCTAAGAGCTATTTCATTCGTTGCAGTCACAGCTGGCTGCATCCAATGAAAAAACGTATCGGGGGAATGTAAAAATCAAGCTCGATCCGCCAAGGGTAGAGTCGCGGAGTGAATCGTCAGCCTTGGCTTGCGAAGATGGTTTGATAACAGAAGGCGCTACTTATCCAAAGCTGCATTTGCAATTCTGAAATTTCCGCATTACGTAACATAAAATGGATATAACGACGGGCTATTGCAGTCAAATAAATTTTCCGTCTTTCTCAACTCTTTCCAAAACGACAACATTTTAGATTTGTCCAGACTGGAAGCATTTACAGACGGCAAAATAATCGTGGCTCAAGAACTGGAAACTGTATTTGATTGGGTATAAAAGAAATGCTGAAAAAGGAGAAAATGATGGTAACAAGCTAACAAGCCTTTCCTCATTTTTTCGACAATGCGTTCGAAAACCTTTTTATTCCACAGCTTTTTTTATAACTTGGGATTGTGCTGTAAAGGGTTGAGCATACGCAGTATTCACAAACAGTATTTAATCTGGTTTGTTTTTCCAAGACTGGATATCCGTTTGGCTGAGATATCCATTCAGATCGTGACTTTAGCTGTCCACAAAAAGCCCTTGCTTTCGCCCATGGCACTTGAAAGAGTAAAGCGAAAAAACTTCATTCGGTTAAGATGTTTTATTTGCATGTTTTTTAAATAAACTTGCAAAGTAACATAAAAGCCGATGGTTTGCCAATAAAAGCTTAAGATATTGACAAAATTAACTTATCTTTATTAGTGTCACGAAAAATTATTGGTGTTCAACCAAAAGTAAAGAAAATTACAACTTTGGTTGTTTTCTTAATAGCGTATCGGTAATGAAGTGAAATTTTCCTGGTACTGTAGCCATTATTCGTAGAACAATTTCATATCTGTATATCTTCAACTGCATAAAGATCAAGATTTACTGAGTTTTCATAAATATTGAAGAATTACATACGCTTCTGTCGGTAGACAGAATTATTTATGAGACATGCAACTGTATGTGAAAAGAGAGCGTAATCTATCTGCTTGGACGAAACCTTTTGCTTTTGGTAAGTTTTCTGCGTATTAATTTTAACCCATTATTACACAATCCCTACTTTTGACGCTCCTCAGAAAGAAGCCTTTAGAAAACATTGTGGGAAAAGGAGAAAATGCTGGTAACCAGCATTTTCTCCTTTTCCCACAATGTTTTCTACTCTTCACAAAACAAATTTCAAATTTTCAGTCACTTTTATTTTGTCGTCCGCAAATGCTTTCGATTTGGACAAACTTAAATTTTTTTCGTTTGGTAATGAGTTAAAGGGGCGATTCTACATCAGGATTCTGTCGTATATTAGATAAAATGCATTCTGAATGAATCGGAATAATGTAATACTTTGCTTGGTAAAATGTGTCGTAGAGGTGCAATAACCCTCTATCGTAAGAGCATGGTTCATATACTACTAAGAAGAGGTTTCTAGCGTGAGATTGACATCGAATAATATAAATAAGCTGAAAGAAAATATGAAACTGTTCCATAGGTCTACATCAACTAGACGTAATTACACGGTTATGGCACACGAAATGACTTCACATTCTAGACCGTTGTCCTTGAATGTCATATTCTTCGAAGATTCGACCTGTCTATGATGCATCACCCATCTCCGTATACCTGGGAAAAGTAGGGCACATACCGAAACTATTAGCCTATCACCCAAGCATTTAGGGACTGTTTTAATAAACGACCGATCGATTCTTAGGTTACATGCTAGCCGATCATAGCTGAATAAATTGTACCAGGTAGCATACTATTGTACTAACGTTTATTTCACCTTGAAATTCGAAGTAACGCTTGTTTTGAAGTCAGTCCGGTTCTGTACCCAGAATGCCCAAATTAGATAGGTGTATTTGTAGAATGCCACCTGGCGGTAGATAATGCGTCCTTGAAAGCCCACAACTGTCTGAGCTGTCTTTGCCAATAGTGTAATCAAGATTGAAAAAAAAGTACCATACAACCATAATGATATTTTTGCACTAAAAAAAAAGCTTGGTTTTGAGCGAGGTACAAATGTGCATGTTATATATGGATCATTGAAATTAAAAGGTTGATAAATTGACCGAAATAAGGGTTAATCTTATCTAAAAACACTTTCTACGGACATATTTTTCGTAGAATTTCTACACTATAACAGTATTTATAATTTTAACAGTAAGAAAATTAAAAAAATGTCACCTATTCCACAAGGTGGAAGGTCACTGTGGAAAAAAAGACCAGCAGACATAATGGGAAAAGGAGAAATTGCAAAAATGTTAAATAGGGGTGATTTCTCGTTTTCCAACAACAATTTTCAAGTGGAAACAGCTATACTTCCCCAGCTTTAAATTTCCTGCCTTGTTTTCTTGTTTGGTGTATAACGCCGTGTCAGCAACATTTAACCCTTTACCCCATAAGGCATTTCTATGGTATCTGTAATTGACCCTAAATAACAGCAAAGATGAAGCCGTTTTTTATGTGTAAATGATACCTTTTGATCGCATAGAAAATATTGTGACAAAAGGTGAAATTGCTCGTCACGAGCAATTTCACCTTTTGCCACAATGTTTTCCAAAGGCTCCTACCAGCAGTGTGTAGAAATGAGTATCTATGGAGTAAAGGGTTAATTATTTCACGGTGATGGTTTGAATATCCAATTTTTTCGCTTCACAAATACTACCCGAAGACAGTGCTGCTTGTTTTAGTGCTCCAATAGTATCACCACTATGTATAAAACCACATAGGTGCACTTTTGATTCAATATCCACGGCAAAAATACATGCGCAGTAGGATGCGCGCGAACATTTGTCATAAACTTCATTAATACAGCTTTAAAGGATTTAAGTGCGTATGAACCGACCTACAAAATGACAGTTATTTTATACCAATACAGTGATATAAAATGTTATATTATCTTGTCATTGCGGAATGGTACGCAATATTTGTATACATAACCATATAATCAGTACGTCTGATGATATACAAGTATCACATGTCTGTCTATATATAAAATGAGACCTTTGACTCATTTATCCCTAGGATGTTTCGGAGAAGGTTTGGTAGGCCTTTAAGGACAGCGTAGATTCAGATCAGACAGTGCGTTCAGTCTAATCTTGTATCTGTGCTGTCCACTGTTCTGTGATAAACAACGGCTAAAACTACATCCAATATTCATTTCAACCCTTTGATTGCTAAACACGACTGAACGCACTCACTGTAGAAAAAGATGAGACCGCACAAAACATAATAACGTAACAATAATAATAATAACAATAATAATAATAATAATAATAACAAGAGCTCCAGACAGAGGAAGTGATTTTGATTTCAAATTTGAAAAAGAAAAATCCCCACTAAACCCTATGTTATGAGTACTCATTAGAATCGTCTCATCGAGACGATTCTAATGAGTACCCATAACATAGGGTTTGGATGAGAAATAATGGATTTAGAATACCTTCCCCCTAATCACTTCCCCTTATCTGGAGCTCTGATAATAATAAAAAATCCTTATGATCATCACCAGTATCACCACTACATCAGCATGATAATAATCTTTTCGTACGATTATCCCAGTCAGATTCAATAATTTATTCAGTAATGTACAGGATTTAAAGCACAATGGGTCGCTGGTTAGATTCACATTCAGAATTTAGCCTAATTTTTTGTTCTCCGGAGAATCCATGATACTCATTGCAGTTTGTTAACCTCTGCCCTGCTGAATAACTAATATGAAACTTTTAAGCTGATGATAAAAACTGATATTTTTTCTGTTTCAAAGGTATATTGGGAGAAATTTATCGTCTTATCGGACAGTGTAGATCCAAGATGAGACTGCAAGTTCTGTGCAGTCTGATCTTGATCGACACTGTCAGCAAAAGGTCAGCGAGTCGTGCTTAGCTGTCTAAGGGTTAAAATCTTACTTGTTTTTCCTTTGTTTGTTTTGAAAATGTTTAAGTAGGAAAGCAGCCAGTGGTTTGATCTTTATCTGCACTGTCCCATTCCTAAAGGCTAAATCATACGTATATCACATTGTAATTTGGTTTAGATAAGGAAGAGCCACATAGAAATAATGAGATATTATAGATAAAAGATCAGCCTACAAGGTTAATATAATCTGGGCTTGATCTCCGTTGTCAACCAAAAGCAACTCAGGTAATGGGAATTTTCTAGGACGTCAAATTAATACGCGACGTTATATAGAGTTTATTTCATCAGCTTGTTGGTAATATGGGGAAATATGTGCCGAAAAAAGGAAAGGTATGCGAAAATAACGAGTGCCGTAAGGCACGATTTATTTTCGCGGACCTTTCCCTTTTGAAATAAATATTTCCCCATATTAACCACAAGCTGATGACATAAATTATATATCATATTTCCTCTGATTATTTTGTCAAAGAATGCCACTTTTAAAACTAAAACAAAAAAAGTAGTTCTAGATTTTCGGCAGGAGGAAAATATTCACTGTAACGAGGAAATAATTCCCCCAGCTTAAATTACGACATTTCTTTACTCATAATATTTCTAAAGATGGACACATGAAATATAACTGTTCATTGCATGCTTTCAGGTAGTTTATCGAGAAATGACGGTGAAATATTTTTCGGTATTACATGGTTAGACAAGTGAAAAATACCAATCTTATTTTCTAACACTTCAATCGAAGGCAGAAACAGTACTTCCCAAGCTCTGTTTACCTAGGTAAAATACAACTCAACCAGATGGAAAACTGACGTATTTTACCTTACATTTCTCGCTTTTTACGTAATATTTGCATCATTATGAGAAAGAGGTAAGCCACGGGGAATTACAAAAAAAAAACTGTATTGATTTTGATGTAATCCTCCCTACCCACAAATAAGTAAGAAATATGAAACAAAAAGAATATTTATTTTTTTCTGTGAAAGATCGAGATTTATTTAATCTCATGAACAACATCTGTAATATTTCAATAGTGGCTGAGAAACTCTTGAAAATATTATCGATAATGTTCAATTGATGATATATTTTCTAAGCTTTCACCGAGAAAAACAAATATCCTCTATATATTTCAAAAATATGAGTCCGTATCGACCAACCATCCTAAAGAACATCCGCAGTCTTTTTTTCCGAGATTTTCTAAACTTCATCGTAACACAACCTCTGATTGGCTAAAAGCAATGGTTTAGCCAATCAGAGGTCGTGTTATATTCAAATTTAGAAAATTCAGGAAAGTAAGACCTGGGCTGTTTTATAAGAATACAATTGCACTATAAATTTCACAGGGATTAAATGGAACATTATAAAAGTGAACATTCTATTGTCTGATATTCAGGCTGTGGCTATTTTCAATAGTTCGAACTCTCGTTTCTCTCTGCTTTCTTAAGAATGCATGGCGAAAACGGACTCATTTCTTGGCCTACACTTAAAAATAATGGAGTGGTTAGCCCTTTCAGACGTCATTTCATTTTGTACGACATCAACTCGTAATAACGTCTAGATAATGTAGACCTACGGAGTAATTCATAATTCTGACAGATGAAATATCCGTGGACGACAATCTCACGCTTGAAATCTCCCATAGTAATGCCGTATAGACAGGAAAGCTAATAGTGCTTCAATATTTCTGATAGCCTCTTATCCTTTCAGTGCCATAAACGAACACAGGGACTTTTGCAGACTGCATAGACCAAGATCAGACTCGGAACGTGTAGTCTAATCTTTGATCTTTACGGCCTGCTTGTTTTGTTAAGCGTATAAGACATTTTTTTCAGTTTAAATGTATTGTATGCTTACAGCCGTGGAAAAGCCTAATTTATATATTGTAGGATGAAAGAGTAAATAAGACGTGATCTATATGCAGTCATACATATGCCAACAGTGCAGATGAGAATCAATTATTCAACGAATACGAATACCGCACCGTAAGATTCTCGACTGATATCAGAGCTTAGATTGATTTTGGCAAGGTGATTAGGCTAAAGAGAAATTAGGGGTTACATCAGATGAAATTGAATCGTTCACCCTTCACTAAACGATTCTGTCTGAATTACCTCAGAGGGGGAAGGCGTTTGAAAAAAATATGGACAAAGGAGAAAATAATTTTACCAGCATTTCATTCCCTTTTTTCCACATTGTTTTATACGCTTGCAAAGACATATCTCAATCGGTACACTGAATTTGGTGACCGAGGAATTGCAGAAACAAATTACTTGAAAGGACAGAAAACTTTGTGGGAAATGGAGAAAAAGTTGGTCAACGACATTTCTTCTTTATTCACGTAATCTTTTTGATGGGTCTTTGTCAAAAGCACTCTCAAAACAAAGAATCATTTGGTTTAAAAAACTGAAAAATATTTTCCGAAAGATCGCACGTGGTTTTATACAGAAGAAAAAATACTTTTCACAAGAAGCAATTTTGAGAATTTCGTGTTTACAGTCTTTCAGTGATCGGTCTTTATTCGCATACTAAACCCACTGAGGAAGAAACCCTTTGAAAACAGATTAGGAAAAATGAAAAGAACAAGTGGAAACGAGCATTTACACTTTTTTCCACTTTGGTCTGGATTTGAATCCACGAAAAAGTAGTAACACAGCAAACGTTTTTTGAAGGTACAGAAAAAAAGAAAAAAAAAGTTCCCCGCTGATATAAACGAATCCCATAATTTTAGCCAAATTTGATTCACATCTAAAATGGTTTCATTTTTAACCCATTACCGCACAATCCCTACTTTTGACGACCCTGAGAAAGAAACCTTTAGAAAACATTGTAGGAAAAGGAGAAAATGCTAGTAACCAGCATTTTCTCCTTTTCCCACAGTTTTCTACCCTTCAAAAAACAAATTTCAAATTTTAAGTCACTTTTATTTTGTCGTCTGCAAATGCTTTCAATTTTGGACAAACCTTAAATCTTGTCGTTTGGTAACAAGTTAAATGAATTGTCGTACGGTAAAGGTTTAAACATGTATATTTTTTTTTTTGAAAGAAGACATAATAGTGCTTGAAATAAATAAAGGTAAATTGCCACTTACGTAGCATAAGAAAATGAAAAGTTCTATTTAGTAGGAGATGAAACACGCGAAATACACAAGTTTATGTAATATCAAAATAAGATGAAAGTATGGCTTCTACATTTAGATTGCAATTGAAAGCTTCTCCCCTGACATTTTGATGAACAAAGTCTGATTCTTCAAGGAAAATTAACGAAAGAGACAATTTTACCCTTTCGGCACAATAAGCTACATAATTAGCGGGTTTTCCTTTATGAGATCAAAATTCAGGATCAGACCCAACAAATTAGCACTTTGAGCTCGGCTCTACGTACATGTACCGTCAGCTACTTGATTCTAATTCTTTATTCACCGAGAAAAAATAATTCTAAGGCTGCAGTGGCATTTCAACTTTTGCCCTCGCAAAAAAGCAGAGATTATTTATTTGACAGGGAAAGGGTTACCTCTATTCCAGACTATGTAATTTTAGACTTTAACAAAATAAGAATCTTTTGCAGATGACAAAATAAAAAAAAAACATTATTCATGAAATAGAATGGAAAACATTATGGGAAAAGGAGAAAATGCTGGTCTCCAGCATTTTCTCCTTTCCTCACAAAGCTTTTAAAGTCTTCCTTTTAAAGATCGTTAAAATACGGAATTAATTGTTAAAGGCCCAATAGCGTCTAAAAAATCAAAGCAGGATTCGAAATGCATTTCAGTTACAAACCATACCATACAGCAGTGTTTGGATCTTTTCACTGTCGGCTTCAACCACCCCTTTCTTTGCTTTAGGCAGCTATTGTTATTTAAAGAGTTGTCCCGTTTTCAGTTACCAGTAAGTACTTGAACATTGCAATATTAATGTTGTTATCGTCAGAAATACCTAAGAACATAATCGTACAATGTAGACCGAGATATGAATCCGTTTCGTACGACGTAGATCAAGAACAGACTGTATGGATCTACTCTGTTCAGTGCGTTGGCGTTTTCTCCCGTTGACAGACGTTTTAACCCTTTACCAAATAATCCCTGGTTTTCACGATCCTGAGAAAGAAGCCTTCTGAAGACATTGTTGGAAAAGGAGAAAATGCTGGTAACCAGCATTTTCTCCTTTTCCCACAATGTTTTCTTTCCTTCCTACAACAAATTTCGATTTTTGAGTTACACGAATGTTGTCGTCTGCAATTCCTTCCAAATTGGACTAGTCTGAAATGATGTCGTTTGATTAAAAGTTAAAAGAGAAATACTTTGCTCCGAATTAGCTTTCAATTTATTCAGCGGGTAAAGAGTTAACTCTTTTATCAACATTTTTTAGACTGTCCTAAATTCAAAGTATTTGCAAACGAATAAATTAAGCATAGCTAAAAAATTAAAATTTGTGTTAGAAAGTATAGGAAACATGCAAGGTACCAGCATTTTTTCCTTCTCATACAATATTTTCGAAAAGTCATCTCTTTGAGATTCGTTAAAGTTAAAGATTGTGTGGTAAAGGGTTAAAGGGACTTGAAAACATATAATTAGGACTTCAAGGTATATATTATACCTATTTTAGTGTATTTTACGGATCGCATTGGCATCGAGAACCTACGACTTTTTAAAAACTAATTGGACGATCGATGAACAAGAAACGACATAGATTTTCAGAAACACTACATGTCGCCGAATGTTAGCTAATCGTGACTACTTAAAGACATTCGCTACATTTAATCTATTTTTTCTTCATGATATAATTTGTTCACAGTTGGTATTTTTGTAGTATGGTGTACTAATGATGAAATAATTATGGCCATAAAAAAAAAAAATAAGGTGAGGGTTATCGACGTCTTTTTTCCATGCCATATTTTGTAACATGACCAAGTAAGGGTATTAAGGTTAGACCTGTGTAATGGAAAAAAGCTATTTCCACTAAAATATCATCATGCAAAATTAGCTATAATTGAAAATGAGTATTATTGAACTACTTTCACCTTTTCAATTTTTCCTTTTTTTCCTTCTTTTAGTTATCATTTATAAATCCAAAACCGCTATATATTCTCAACTGAAAAAGAGATAATAATTACCTCCCTTTTTTGAAAACGAACAAAAGTATCACAAAATAGTTTCAAGATAGACATAAACGGAGTTTCTGATCCGTTAGAAATGTGCAAAAATATTATTTCTGCATAAATCCTTATTTAACAACCAATTAGAATTTTTGCCAAATGTTCATCGGAAGTGCATTACACTGGTCTTACCTTACGTTCAATTTGAACTTGACACTTGCACAATTAAATTGTAATGATTTTAAATGTGTGTAAGATATAAGAACAATATAGGCAAAAAATGCAGAAAAAATATTACTTTCCCTTAAAAACCTATAGAAGCTGAATACATCTACCGATATGATATTATGGTTGTTTTTCGGTGTTGATGAAGAAGTATTTTTTAGGCGTTCTCCACAATTATTTCAAGACTTAACCCATTACCACACAATCCCTACTTTTGACGCCCCTGAGAAAGAAGCCTTTAGAAAAAAGCCTTTAGAAAACATTGTGGGAAAAGGAGAAAATGCTGGTAACCAGCATTTTCTCCTTTTCCCACATTGTTTTCCACCCTTCACAAAACAAATTTCAAATTTTCAGTCACTTTTATTTTGTCCTCTGTAAATGCTTTCAATTTGGACCAGCCTAAAACATTGTCGTTTGGTAATGAGTTAAGAAATATTGATACCAAAATACTGTCCCTTACCTGGACTCCTCTATGCATGTAGTCATTTTTTATTATGAACATTTTCTAAATGTCAAAATTCAAACGCATTTGATTTATTTTTTCATTCTTCCTTCATTTGAAGGATACCAAGAACTCTCCAACCTTCATAGTTTTTAAGTTCTGTTAGTTACCGAAAGTGCACCTTTTAGTACTTTCATTTTTTTTTTTAAGAAAAAAAAAACCTACAAACTTTAAACCACAGGCAGCTGTAAATACGTGTACATAAACAAAGCTTAACCCTTTCCCAAAACAAGCCCTTGTTTTTACGTGTCTGCAGTACAAGTCTTTTGAAAACACTGAGGGAAAAGGAGAAATTGCTCGTAACGAGCAATTTCTCCTTTTCCCACAGTGTTTTTTGCCCGTTCGGATAATTTTCTGCCATTGTTATGAAAGTTAAAATTGTCGTCTGCAAACTTTTTGAGTTTGGAAGAGTCTAAAATTTGTCGTTTGGGAAAGGTTTAAAACAGTGTGTATGGGTAAACAAGTGATGGAACCTTTCGAACCGACTTCAATCAAACTTTGGGGGTTTGGGGGTGGGGAGAGGGCACTTATATCATGAGTAAGAATGACGCAAGACGAATAACAAGCCTGTGCGGCTTGTGCAGGCTGACATGGGTAGACACTCTTTGCAGATGTATTGAGCTCCCTATTCTGAGTCTTGTGGCATTCGGCTATTGGGGGTCGTCATCTGAGCTGCAATTCATCCTAGAATTAAAAGAAGTAAAAGCTAGGCATTAATATTTTCCGCGGCTAAAAATGCATTCCACAGCAGAATTCAAGATAGCCGTTTAACCCATTACCACACAATGCCTACCTTTGACGACCCTGAGAAAGAAGCCTTTCGAAAACATTGTAGAAAAAGGAGGAAATGCTGGTAACCACCATTTTCTCTTTTTTCCACAATGTTTTCTACCCTTCAGAAAACAAATTTCAAATTTTCAGCCACTTTTATTTTGTTGTCTGCAATTGCTTTCGATTTGGACAAACCTAAAATACTGCCGTTTGGTAATGAGTTAATCGCACTGCTATATATGACGAAACTAGCAGACGGTATAGATGTTAGATCCGACCTGATCTTGAACTATGACGTCAGCATAAGAGCTTATCATCGCCATGGCGTTCATAGGAAAAATTAATTTAACTCATATAAACACCTCCGAGCGAGAACAGCATATGCTACGGGGGTTGGTGGCACGTAAACCGTCACGTCGTATTGCATGTTAAACAGTAGCAAATAACCATCCAACAACCAATAAACTGTAGACAAATAGAAACAGTTTTGGACTTGAAACCCGAATCCATTTACCCAAAAAAGTGTTGAACTCATCTATAAAAAGTACATATTGTCTTGAAATGTCACGGATAATTGTTTCTCCAGACAAACAATAATGTGGGTTGCCATATGTGCATGCATCCATAACTCCATATTCGAGTTGTACCTGAACCTTTACGGGAATAGGTAAATATATAATGTATATGGTGTGAAAGTGGTTCAACGATAGCGCTAAAACATGAAAATGGAGTATGAGTCGTCAAAGAATGTAGTATGTTGTGTACCAAGCTGGCGCTGTTTTGCCTGGAAAAACATTAAGTTATATTTCCCTTTTGGTTTAGGATTGACGGTCGCAATAAATGTGCTGCCAAGGAAACTAATAATTTTCCATGCAGGTTTTGTTCTAGAACTAACAGGCACTTATCACACCTAACCCTGTGTAACCTTTATGTAACTATTTACATGACCTACACGACCCCAGTCATTTTCAGTATTTTTCACATAGTTCAAAACTAAAAATGTGAAAAAATCTTTACTTTTACTGTGTTCTTCGGTAATGTATCTTCCATGTAATGTGAAAAAAATCGAACAAAAGGGTAACTATCAAGAGAGTTAAACAGGTCAAATCTTTGGAGGTGGATAAATTACCCTCATCTCGCTGTGAAGTATCAAATCTAATGCTATAATGAATATATCGAACAATGTTATTAAACTTGGGATTTTGTCGTAAAGGGTTAGTTTACCATAACCTAACTGACATAGCTTGACATGTTGTATATCGTTGACTTTATAATACACTTCCATCTTAAAGTCCTAGTTTAGACATAAATTATTGGCCATATTTGTCCCTCGTGACGAGAATCCTTTCAATTAAATGGTTATTTATTTTCATATCATAACAAAATATCTTTTGAATTTTGCAGGCAAAGGGCTACCTACTCGTGAGTGTATTATTAAATTAGCTTGATTTTTGACAAGGAAATATGTCTATACAAAGTATTTGTCTGTTGATTTATCCTCATTGAACGTCGATCCTCAGTACCAAAATAAGCACCTTAAATTCATCTCAGAATGCCTTTGGTATATCAGAGTATTTTGTTGTTTAAATGGTTTCTCCATCCGACCGATTAACCCCTCTTGCACTCACATTGGCTATCTACACCCCGGACAGCTAGATGTATATTATTCATGTACAACGAGCGCAGAAATGTACCTATGAATGACGACTTCGCCTAATTACAGAACGCCGGCGAGAGGTGGTAGTTTTATGTCACCATAGCTTTCTGAAATATTAAGATACTACAGTGTAACAAAAATTTGTTAGTACAATACTGTACAAAGAAAGTCAATTTTTCTGATTGCACCGTTCAAAGTAAAATAACGTATCTGTTTTTGTTTTTAGATTCATGATACTTCTTCCAAAAGAAAACAAATACGTCTGTCATGTCAGGCTTTTCGAACCAGACACACAATTCTAAACATGGAATTCCGAGGGAGATCGCTGACAGAGTTGTTTATTCGTGTTTGTATGGCTTAAACATGATGGTTTATTCATGTCAGTATGTCAATATAGGCCAAATAAATAAAATAGTAGAGGTTTAGCCTGCCATACGTCCAGGCGTACAGCGTACAGAGAGAGAGAGATAGAGAGAGAGAGAGAGAGAAAGAGAGACAGAGAGAGAGAGAGAGAGAGAGAGAAACAGACAGACAGGCAGACATAATGAGGGGGAAGACAGAGACAACTCGATACAATGAAGTACTACCAATGAAAATACCTAGGTAAAATGGGCGTGACTTCACAACCAGATGGAAATGACGTCATTTACCTTATATTTCTCGCGCTTGACGTAATATTGTAATGCTTTGCTATGTGCAGGAGGTACGCCACGGGGAATAACTGAAAAGAACTGTGCTAGTGGCAGATTTTTATAAAGCTCCTCCGAGAAAGGGTTAAAAGCATGAAATAAATAGCAGCCACAAGTGAAAATATTACGGATGGTGTTCACGAGATGAACTAAATTTTGATCTTTCACCAAAAAAAAAACCAACAACACATATCCTCTATACCCCTTGTTGTGCGATAAGCCGAGTCCCGGTTACCCAGTCTCTGGCTCGGCCAACTTCTTTTCCAGGAAGATGATAAGCATTGTGCCAGGATTCATTCTCCTCTCACTCGCCGATCATTTTTTCGATGTAGGTTATGTGAGAAAGCAGCCAGTGGCTTGGAAAGAATATTTTGCGTGGTACTGGTAAAAGAAACTCCAGGGCCCGTATTCACTAACCATTCTCAAGAACGTTCTTTGTTTTATTCTCCAGAATTTTCTGCATTTGTAAGTAACACAACTTTTGATTGGCTAAACCATTCGGTTTAGCCAATCATAAGTTGTGTTACTTACAAATGTAGAAAACCTTGGAGAATAAGACTAAGAATATTCTCAAGAATGGTTGGTGAATACGGGCCCAGGAAAGCATGGATAGATGCACTGGCAGCCGTGATGTGACTGAGATAATAATGACTTAATTTTTTACCTAATCATGGCATTCTATTCTCTATCAGTGCTTGTATTCTGCATTAACTCTTTACCCTATAAGGCATATCTGTGGTATCTCTAATTGACCCTAAATAGCAGCAAGGATGAAGCCGTTTTTTATGGGTATATGACACCTTTTTATAGTATAGAAAACATTGTGACAAAAGGTGAAATTGCTCGACACGAGCAATTTCACCTTTTGCCACAATGTTTTCCAAAGGCTCTTACAAGGAATGCGTAGAAACGAGTATCTATGGAGTAAAGGGTTAAAGAAATTTTATTTTAGTTGCGCCTTATCGAGACATTTGTGGAAAGGATGTCTTGATTTACTATTTTTTTCTTCTCCATATAATTATGTAAAACAATTTTTAGTTGAAGTTAAGAATGGGTTCATGTCAAAAACTCATTCATTGGAGAAAAGTCAACAGTTGAGATGGGGGAGATTGTCGATAGTATTATCAAAATGACAAATTAGAATTTTTTTCTTACCATAGAATCTTTACGCCCATAAAGGGAAGTAGATCTTTGAAAAGAGCATTTTCTCCTACATGTACAACAACAATGTTCTCTCTTTTGATTCATCAAAATCTGAAGCATTTGCAGATGACATATTGAATATGGCTCAATTTGTGGGATTTCTCTTTCAAATGGGAAAAAGGAAGGAAAAGGAGAAAATCAAGGACCTTTGTCATTGGAAGTCTCTAAATCTCGGGAATGTGTTGTAAATGCATAAAACGCTGTTAGATCAGCATATTCACAGCATTTTCAAAGATTTAAATCCAACGTTCACTGGCATGCTTTATCTACAGTCTCACATATCAACAAGTCGATGAAAATAACCACTTTGCACTTTCGGGGTCGTAGGTCGTAATTTTTTGGTTATGACAGAATTTCCAGAGTAGCATATTTTTCCTTACAATATATACTAGTCTTTCCTTTTCAGATGAAATTCTATTTCTCGCAATCTTCATTTGTTTCTATTGATTACTATTTACAGTAACTATGCTTTCGAAAAAAAAAAAAAAAAACTGATATTAACAGTACTTTCTGCGACTCAAGGCGTTTTTTCGAGAATTGTAGATCAAGATCAGACCTCAAGAACATGCAGTCTTTTCTTGATCCACAAAGATATTATCCCCTTGAATTAATTTTGAAATGCACGGCAATATTTGATTTTTCTAACGATGGGAGGAAAGTTCCATTTAAGTTATAGTATATAGCATGTTAAAGATAGTATGCGTGAAGAGTGCTTTCCATATAATGGGGTGTACTTTAACCCTTTACTCCATAGATACTCATTTCTACGCATTGCTTATAGGAGCCTTTGAAAAACATTGTGGCAAAAGGTGAAATTGCTCGTGACGAGCAATTTCACCTTTTGCCACAAGGTTTTCTATGCTTTCAAAAGGTGTCATATACACATAAGAAACAGCTTCATCCTTGCTGTTATTTAGGGTCAATTAGAGATACCATAGAAATGCCTTATGGGGTAAAGGGTTAACTTATCATTGGCAAATAATGCACCAACAAGGGTGTATAGACATCGTATATCACCGAGTCATTTGCACATATAACTCTAAATAAACAAGAGCGTATTGATCCTGTTTCAGCTCCAGAAAGTCATCATTGTCTGTAGTGAGACGAGAAAACGACCCTAATTAGTTGAGTTTGCCAGCTGATTAACCGCTAAGTAATAAGAAGCTTACGCCGCGCCTTCCCTTAGTTACCATAACCCTGCCTTAGAAAAAGAAGGCAAACATCATAAAAAAATGAGATAATGCTGGTTGCCATCATTTTCTTTTTACCTTGGTGTTTTCCACATTTTGAAATGCAGTTTCAATCATGAAATCTTTTTCTTTTATTAATAGTTTGCAAATTCTGTCTACTTGGAACAAAAGTCTTATATGGTTGCAGATTTATCATGGTCATGCTTTTCACGGCATCAAACCATCGCATTGAGAGCTGGAAAAGGACGTGGATGCAGTCGAAAGTCATATTACCTCTGATTGGCTGAAACGTTAGTTTTATCAATTCGTTTGATCCAACCAGATTCCAACCGCCTGCATCATTTATCGGTACCTTAGTATCTTATTAGAAATGCGTTGCGTTGCGGTCCTAGATTGGGCAGTAGCAATTAGTCATGGTAACATTTCAAACGGCACATAACAATTTTAAACGATCACAACCAGTCGCAAAATTCTGACAAAAGTTACATAAGTGGAGTCATGTAATATTGGTTCGCGTCGACTGTTTAAAAGGCGTAAAAACGCTGCAAACGTTCTCCGTCGAACTCGGCAATCGCATGCATCTGATTGCATTGCAGTAAATCTTGGGGATCTTTAGTGAAGGGTCATGGGTTCGCTTGCGTCTTTGACATGACCTTACAAGTATTTGACTCTCAGAGTACATCTATAGGAACGTTGTAAACACCGACACTATTGTACGGGATACTTCACGCGATATCAGATAATCAGTATCTCTCTCGGCATCTGTCTGTTAAAAGGTATTTCATGTTTGTGATCTATAGCAATACGATCTTTTCGAAGTCGATCTTGCAACCAAATTGTCACAACTGGTCGCAGTCCTTTGGTAGCTTTACCGACCAACTTTTCTATGCTTTGCAAGGCCAGGTGAACCACGTGGTCACTCCCTAACTAATCTGATTAGCTCCAGCATATTTATGAGCTGATTGACGTTAGTAGAAATATCCGGTCATTGAACAAAGCTAACCTCCACGTACACAATCCCAACTTTTAACGACGTATGGGGAAACCTTTTGAAGACTTCGCACGAAAAGGAGAAATACTGGTAAACAGCGTTCCCTCCGATTTCCACAATGTTGTTTCTTCTTTGAATGACAAATTTCCTGTTTTAAATAACATTTAATGTAGTCGTCTTCAAATGCTGTTAGTTTAGGTAATACTAACTTTTTGTAATTTGATAAAAGTAGAATCCGTCGGCATCAGAGACGAAAACATTGCTTTTTTTGGGTGGCATACAGCAAGACAAGACTGTAAACAACTTGCAGTATCGTATTTGACCTATGCCATCGTGTTGTTGAGAAGATCTGTATAGAACATAACAAAACTTTTTGAATTATCGCTGGATTTTCTTTTCAGCCTGCAAAAGAGGTGGAGTCGAGAATCAATTACATAGTGCTGAAAGCTTTAATTCCAACATAATCGGTTTATTTCAAGGTTCTCTGAAAGTTCACCGTTGGTACTTTGATATTAACAAACCAAATCTATATGGCTTGCATTACGCGAAAAGTGGTATTCGGACATTTGCGTAAAATGTCGTCTCGGATTAGCCTGCGCAGTCCGCGCAGGCTAATCCGAGACGGCATTTTACAACTACATTAGATTTTGTTCTACAGTAGACTTGCGCAAAACAGAAAAATACATAAAAACTGAAAGTATCGTTTCAGATTAGTTTGCGCGGACTGCGCAGGCTGATCCAAGACGACACTTTACTACGCAAATGTCCTAATGTCCTTTTTCGCATGTTGCAAGCCATTTATTGAGAGCTACGCTCTGTGAAAAGAAAGCTAATGCATCTGCAAAAAGTATTGAATTAGGCTCAGACTTTGCAGACCGCACAGGCTGACCTGGGCCGATACATTTTGCAAATACTGAATTTGCTGCATGACAAAGGACCAGTCTACCTTTTACTCAATAGGTTGTTAGACAAAACAGACATTATAAATCCATCATTATGATGGCTTGCTTGGAATAATGTACCACGGAGATGAATTAAACCTTTCCCAAACGACAAGTGTTGGACTCTTCCAAACTCAAAGAGTTTGCAGACGACAATTTCAAATTTGATATTAAGGTCAGAACTTTTTCCAAATGGGTAGAAAACACTGTGGGAAAAGGAGAAATTGCTCTTTACGAGCAAATTTTCTTTTTCCCTTAGTGTTTTCAAAAGACTTGTACTGCAGACACGTAAAAAAAGGGCCTGTTTGGGAAAGGGTTAACCCTTTATCACATAATCCTGAGTTTTACCGACTTTGAGATAGAACCCTTTTAAAAATAATGTGGGAAAAGGAGAAAATTCCGGTGACTAGCATTTTCTCCTTTTCTTACGAAGTTTTCTACCCTTCCCAAACCAATTTCTGTTTTTAATAACATGTATTTTGTAGTCTATGCTTTAGAATGTAACCAGTCTAAAAAAAAAGCAGTGTAGTAAAGAGTTAAACCGCCTTTTCCTAGAGCAAGGACCATTTATAGGAGCTTCCAGCAGCCATGGAAATTGAATTTCTGTTTTGCATATCTTTGAACAATTATTGCTCCATTGTGCCGGAAGACGGGTGTATGATAACAGACATTCAGGAATCAAGCTCCCTTTCTTTTAATCCTTTCCCAAACGACAAATTTTAGACTCTTCTAAACTCAAAGAGTTTGCAGACGACAATTTCAGATTTGATAAAAATGGCAGAAATTTCTCCAAATGGGATGAAAACAGTGTGGGAAAAGGAGAAATTGCTCGTTACGAGCAATTTCTCCTTTTCCCACAGTGTTTTCAAACGACTTGTACTGCAGACACGTAAAAACCAGGGCTTGTTTGGGAAAGGATTAACAGGGATGTGCGTTCTTCCAAGTATAAAACAGATAAATAAATTCTAACAGGCGAGATTTTTTTTTTTTCTATTGTAGAAGCAAAAAAGATTTACTTTGTTCAAGGACTTTGTAATTAATCAGGCATATATAGTATCTCACAAAGTTTACTAACCCTTTACCAAACAAGCCCTGGTTTTTACGTATCTGCAGTGAAAGTCTTTCGAAAACACTGTGGGAAAAGGAGAAGTTGCTCGTAACGAGCAATTTCTCCTTTTCCCACAGTGTTTTCTACCATTTTTGAGAACTTTCTGGCAAATCTCCAAATCTAAAGTTGTCGTCTGCAAACCCCTTTTGGTTTGGAAGAGTCCAAAATTTGTCGTTTGGGAAAGGGTTAAGCATGAAACGGCACTGTATTTCTTCCTTTTTTCCTGTAAAAATAGTTTTTATACTGTCACTGTTCTGTAAGATGAAATTTAAAAATCGAGAGAGTTCTACTAAATTATATATGACATCGACTGGGAAAACGAGGTAGCAAGGTAGGTATCAAGGTAGGTTGGTAGACCTGTCGGTTGGTAGGTGGGTAAGTAGGCAGAGAGAGAGAGAGAGAGAGAGAGCATTTCGAAATGACATCACCACATCACCGTATACAAGCTAAAGTATCTTTAATTTATCTGTAGAAGCAAAAAGGATCTGGGAAAAACGAGAACAACAAAGTAATAGTGGGGAAAATCCACACAAACCCTTAGACTTCGAAAATGATTAAATAAACGGTTCCAACCAATAACAAAAGAAAAATAATGCGATATCAAAGTTCTTTTCGCTAGACAAGACACCGACCATATCTGACTGTGCAGATCAAAGATCAGACAGCACCTTTTGTATTCTCTGATCTTCATCTACATCTGTCAGTAACAGATCGTATTGTAACGATTGACTGTGTAGGAGCTAATAACAGTCGCCCGATAACAAAATGTATGGTTCAGCTTCCTTAAGCCCACGTTAATTATCCGTTTTTGCAGGTCGCTTGATACAACCGCACACAAAAATCAATGCTTCGAAATTCTCCTCAGATACAAGCTATTCTTAAGAAATCACGGGCCAGATCAAAATGACAAACATTTGAACGTCAACGATTTAACTGTTGTTTTTTTTGCGTCAAATAATGAAATTGATATTTAAGGTCAGTGACGTCACGTCCGGTTGAGCAGTCAGTAATATAGTCTGGTATCCCTCCGTACTTCAAGAGTACCGATAACGTAGTGATAGGGGCAGGTAATCCAGACTATCAGTAATATACCAGGCTTGAAAACACCGGTATACGAAAGCAGCCTGTGACTTGTAAAGAAACATCATGTAAAGTATTCGTATCGACAAACTTCGAACAAGTAGTAGTAGATGCACTGACCCCCGAACGATTGGCTGTACTTCTGCGTTTTCAAGACACTAATTAAAGCCGCATATAAACTCGACAACCTTTCATCGTGAAATATTCCTTTCAACGTATTCAACCCTTTACCAAACAACCCCTGATTTCACGACCCTGAGATGGAAGCCTTTTTTGAAAACATTGTGGGAAAAGGAGAAAATGCTGGTAACCAGCATTTTCTCCTTTTCCCACAATGTTTTCTATCCTGCTGGAAAAAAAATCAATTTTTGAATTACGTTTATTTTGTCGTCTGCAAATGCTCTTAATTTGGACCAGTCTAAATTTTTGTCGTTTGCTTAAGAGTTAAAGAGGAACAAAAAGCCTCGAGCTTTTTCAGCCCTTCCACAAAATATTCTCTATTTTAGTGACCAGGAGAAAGAAAAGGTGTTTGGATAAGTTGGGATAAAAGGAGCAAATAAAAGGTAACCAACATTTCCTCCTTTTCTCACCGCGTTTTTCCATCTATGCATCGACAAAAATAGTTGTTTGAACTAGAAACAACATGTCATCTGCATCTGCTTTCAATTTGTCTGAAATTTTGTCTGAAAAGGGTTAATTATTTCGAAATTAGACGAGATAATCACTGCTGAAGAACCGGTACAATTGGCAACCTTTTCCCCTGGAAAAAATAAATTTGCAGCTAACGAGTTTAATAACAACATTGCTAAATGTCGCTCATCACCATTAATGAAGCTTTAGTGCATAATCATTTGTAAAACATTGTTGCAAAAGGAAAGGTTCTTCCTAGCACATGCTCTTGCAACGTGTACTTTATGCTTTCATGTTAGGAATCTTATGTTATGAATAGGACCTTGTTTTCCAAGAAAATTTCTATGGGTATCTGCGTGTTTTAGAGAGAGAGAGAGAGAGAGGGGGAGAGAGAGAGAGAGAGAGAGAGAGAGAGAGAGAGAGAGAGAGAGAGAGTTTGACTCCTGTTACAAAGGAGTCTTTACTTTACTCCGCTAGGAGAGAACTGCAAGACCCGCACCTAGTAATACGTACTTTACATACTTTAATCACGCTCCCCCTTAAGGGTCAACCCAACATCATTGTGAAGACATGTCAAAGGTTTGTTCAGTCCTGTGCTATACCACGTAATTTCAAAGTGGACTAATTCAGATGCATTGGGTGACGACAAGCTTAATTTGATCCCGACTAGGTGAAAAGAAAATAAATATTGTGATTAAAACAAGCGTTTTCTTATCTCCTAAAATACTTTCAGAAGCCTCTTTCGTCAGACTTGTTCAAATTTAGGAACTGTTTGGTGTAAGGTTATACAGAAGACAAAGCAGTAGACATACATACATGCAGGAAGTTTAATATATAGAGGATATTTGTTTTTTCGGTGAAAGATCGAAATTTATTTCATCGAGTGAACACCGTCGGTAATATGTTCACTCGTGGCGCATCGGGTGTTCACTCGATGAAATAAATTTCGATCTTTCACCTAAGAAAACAAATATTCTACTTATTTCATGCTTTTAACCCTTTCTTGGAGGAGCTTTATCAAAATCCAGTTTGGTTCTTTTCCGTCATTCCCCGTGGATTACCCCTCCCGCATAGCAAAGCATTACAACATTACGTCAAGCGCGAGAAATGTTAAGGTATATGACGTCATATTTTCCATCTAGTTGTTAGGCACGCGCAACTTTCCTAGGCAACAAGAACGTGAAAATCGGTATTTTCACTGGTCATACCAGTGTAAGATCGAAAAATATTTTCACTGCTATTTCTCGATATCCTACTGGAAAGCATGAAATAAAAGACTATACGTCCTGTGAAGTCTGACTTTGATCTACTGTATAAGCAGAATTAACTTCACTCATTACCAAACGACAAAATTTTAACTTTGTCCAAATCGAAAGCATCTGCAGATGACAAAATAAAAGTGACTGAAAATTTGAAATCTGTTTTGCGAAGGGCAGAAAACATTGTGGAAAAAGGAGAAAATGCTGGTTACCAGTATTTTCTCCTTTTCCCACAAAGTTTTCTAAAGGCTTCTTTCTCAGGGGCGTCAAAAGTAGGGATTGTGTGGTAATGGGTTAAGTTTCTGGTAAGGTGTTGGTACTGAAAATTCAGTCCTTGTTAAATGACGACCTGGACTTTAACAGAACTGTCGCAAAGTTGTCATGTCAATATCTACGGATTTTTGTTAACTTGAAATTGATAACATGATAGGTCCATTAAAAGAAATCTGTTCAGTGCACGTAACTACTCCCTTTGAGATATGTTCTAACATAAGAAATAGATCAAACCATTTAAAACACTGTACAAAATGAGAAAATAGAAAAAAATACGCTGAATTTTGTCACTACAATCATTAACTTCATACGGGGGTGGGGTCGTTTGCTGGAAGAAGTGATATTGTTTACATCCATAATTTGATATTTCTAATAATCTTTATTTCTGTCCGTCTATCAGTCCATCTGTCAGTCTGGCTGTCTGCCTGTCTGTCTCTATTAATATGTATATGTGTCTCTTCTGAGCCTATGACACCGCCTCTTCCCCAGTGTCTATAGCTGGAGTAATTTCTCTCTGTCTACATCTCATTCTTTCTGATTAATTTCATTCCTGTGAAGCCCGACAAGTTCCATAGAACATTGAATGTCTTTGAGCATAAAAGTCACTAAAACGCTTGTTGTATAAGAATTACAGCTTTGGCACTATTACGAGGAATCAACTGTTTATGGAAAATGCCTAAGTTCGATATTACAGTGCATTGATCTTACATCCCGTTACATTTTGTTGCACTTTCAGGGATGTTCGTGTGTATTTCTTGAGGCTTCCCGTCTATGAGTTGATAGAGATTGATGACTTTTTTATAGTATGGTGTTAAACGCCGTTTCCAACAGTTATATAGCGGCGTCAATTGTACCTATCTATGCTTTTCTGAAGTTTCTGTTGTACTTCCAAAGCCACAGGCTGATCCCACATAATCATCGCCGAAAGAGCATGATTAGCATGAGTTAGGAATAAAATGCTGTCGCAATGACTATCACCAATTTTTGCGTTGTCTGCGCATGTCATATTCTTTGAAGATTCGACCTGTTTGAAAAATGGCTGAACTAGGGGGGATGGTGTTTACACTAGAAAACCTTTATTTTCTAGTCCTGTATGCAACCGATTGCCCTACTGCTTGGTGGAGAGAATTGAATTGTTTTTGTAGCTGTTTACTGCCTTCTCTTTTCCCCTCCCCCATATATTTTAGTATTTTTCAATTCTTTTACACTAAATTCTCTAACACTAATTTAGCTGTATCAGAGTTAACCCTTATCCTGCTAAATAACTAAACTGAAGTTTTCAAATCGATAGTAAAAAAAACCCCAATTATTACTATTTCAAACGTATGTTTTGGGGACTAATATCTCTATATAGAACAGTGTAGATCCAAGATCAGACTGCAGAGTTCTGTGGAGTCTGATCTTGATCTACAGTGTCCACAATAGGTCAGTGAGTCACGATTTAAAGTCTAATGGTTTCATAAAAAGATGCTGAGCTAGAGCGACCATTTGGAAAGATTTTTTTGAAAAACTTTGTTGGAGAAAGAGGAAAAAAGCAGACCACTAGCATTTCTTCCGTAGACCACAACGTGTCGACGCTTTAACTGTTTGGTGAAGTGTTCATGAATGTCTAAAGTTAGGACATCCTATTACAGATTAATCGAGCCTGTAGGTTCTCAGATGGCTTGTCTGGAAAATTGAGCTCCTCTCTTCCCATCGACAAACGCTAATGAAGCCCTTATTATTTTTATTTTGCCTTCTTGTAACGTAAAAGGAAAGTCTGAGGCTAGCTAATATATAAGCATGATATAATGATAAGTAGCCTGCAACACGCGAAATTGGGCATTCGGACATTTGCGTAAAGTGTAGTTTCAGATCAGCCTGCGCACACACAGGAGACTAATCCAAAAGGACACTTTCGGTTTTATGTAATTTTCTGTTTTGCGCAAGTCTGCTGTACATAGGGTAAAATCTACTGTAGGCGTAAAGTGCCGTCTCGGATTAGCCTGCGCAGTACGCGCAGGCTAATCCGAGACGGCACTTTACGCAGATGTCCGAATGCCCGCTTTGGCGCGTTGCAAGGCCAGATTAGACAAGTGAGACATATTCCGTGAAGAAGGGATAAATGCATCTGCAAAAACTATTGACCAAGGTCTCCATGCATTATCCGCGAGGGCTGACATAGGTCAAAACTATACATAATGCTAGCTGTATATATTTGCATGTCCAATGATTTTTTTACCTAAAAACTCAGTTTTCAGACAGTTTTCAGACAAAATGGATTTTATAGATTCATACTCGGTTGATGACTGACTAGGTGTATTACATCACATCTGATGCACTAAAGCCGCTTTCTACAGAGCATGGTTCAAACAATGCGACCATCCCGAAAGAAATAGTGACTAAGAAAAAAACAAACAAGTCATTTCCCTCTTCTAACTCAGAAACGTATACGAACAAAGCTTTGCTTCATTTATCGGGGAAAATCTATATAAGGTATAAAAGGACATGAACAGCTTCTTTGATGACGAGACAGTAATACTGTGACACGCCATGTCCTTATATGGTTGCCACTACTCGGAAAGAGAAGAAACTAAGTACACGTGTTTAATAAACATGGCTTCCCTCTACCGCATTCCTAGACTGTGTCAACGCACCATTCTAAATTGATTTCTAATTCGAAAGCTAAACCACTTCTGTTGGCCGGGATATTTTGTCAACTTCGTCCTGGCTTATTCCAGAGGGTAAGAAATACACCATGCTTCATATACATGTATCACCTCTTAACTCATTACCAAACGACAATATCTTGGGCTTGTCCAAATTGAAAGCACTTGCAGACGACAAAATAAAAGTGATTGAAAATTTGAAATTTGTTTTGTGAAGGGTAGAAAACATTGTGGGAAAAGGAGAAAATGCCGGTTACCTGCATTTTCTCCTTTTTCCACAATGTTTTCTATCGGCTTCTTTTTCAGGGGCGTCAACACTGCGGATTGTGTGGTAATGGGTTAAGGAACTTTTTTTTTTTACCTCTGGACCTTTGATTTTCTCTTCCAAAGTACCTCCATTCAGCTACATACTTTTCTCAATTGACAAAAACCCGAGTTAATGCAAATCTAAATAGTTCCAATGTGCATGTACCTTTACATTTATGTAAAATTATAGCTATAAGATACCAGCCATCTTAAATTGTAGCCAAAGCCGAAATTCGAAGTTAGAAAGTATATCAAATTTCCGATCGGCTGAACCAATTGATTAAGCCAATCAATAACAGCGTGCTTTTGAAATTAAGGAAATTCTTGATAACTCGAATAAGAGTCCAAAAGAAAGGTTGGTTAGTACAACCCCATTTCTTAACACCTACAAAACTGTGTTATCTTATGGCAAGAAAGAAATAGGAAATTAATCTATTCAACAGTGTTAAATTAGGAAATGAATAGCGTGAGAATACGTACAACTCTGTCCCTACCACAAAAAAGAAGTCGTCCTATTTTGACGGTTTCACTCTTCACCATATTATCCCGAGTCTTAGCGATACAGCTTTTGAAAACATCGAGGGAAAAGAAGAAAATACTGGAAACCATCATTTTCTTGTTTTACCACATTGTTTGTCACCTTCACCTTTGTCGTCTGCAACTATTTCCTAATTGGATATGATTAAAACTGTGCTGTGTGATACTGCACTTAAATTCAAGTTTAGCTATCTGATTGGCTAAGGCAGAAAGTCTTGGCCAATCAGATAGCAAGACTTGACGAAATTAAGCGACAGACCAATAATCTTATTATAGTATGTTAACACAGCTCCAGGGTTTTCTCGTATTTTACTGACTAAATGAGTCCATTTCGCTAATTTAAAGCACAAATAAGATTCTACTCAATTATCACGTCTTTGTCTTTTCGTGAAGAATGTGATGACCCACTAAAATATGGCCAAATAAAAACGCTGGAGGAGTGACTATTTTTAATTCTTGCAGATCCCTGTAAGGTCAGTATAAAGGTGGGCCTTCGGACTTTGGGACGAAAATTTTACAAAAATACGAAAAAAAAAATCATCCTTATCCTCCAAAAGCCTTTTAATTTTCTTTCATAAAACCCCAGTGGTTGAAAACCATCCGACGACAAGAGAAAATTGATATTTACTACGGCCCAGGTGGACACCGACGGGAAACACATTCTATTTTCACATGAGAAATTCGCTTATTTACATACCGGAAATACACATACGAAGCTTCAAACAAAGCGTTCGAAGAAGACATTATGGGAAATAATTACATATTTGTTATGTTATGGAATTTAGGCGTCGTTGGTCACGTGTCAGTCAATTGACATTCCCACAATGCTTGTTTGACTTTTGGCGCGAAATCTGAAAAAAATTAAGAGGCTAAGTTAGCCTTTTAAGGGAACACCATCATTTTTTTGTAATTTTATGATTCTTAATTATTGATAATTTGTATTGTTATTTTAATAAATTTCAGTGACATATATATTTTTCAATTTGGTGAAACATGGAAAATCTAAATACCCACCTAGCCAGGGGTCAATTGATCGATTCCCAGCTAGGCTTAGTTTTATCCGAGGACTGATGGTAAGCCCTGCTGCAGGCTGGATTTCTCTCACACCGCTTAACACTGTTTTGACGATCTTTATATATGAAAACAGCAAGTGGCTCCAGAACTATATTTTGCAAACTACTGAAAAACAGCTTTGTATTTCAATTGCTTTGGATTTGATCAAGTCCAGTAATTTGTCGTTTGGCAAAGAGTTAAGAAAATAATTGATTGGGCTTGCCGTTAACTCAGCAGATTAGAAATTGCGTCAATTTGAATTCTTGAAAAATGTTGAGAAATAATTGATAATACAGTTTAGAACGGTGTCAATGCCCACGGTCCCTGGTTCCAAATAATGAAGTAATTTCATTCGTAAATTGCGTGTCTCATTTCAAACCAAGTGATTCGAGTAAACAACAGCATGAAAAGAAAATTTAACACAAATATAAACCAAGCTTGTAGGAGGTCGTTTTCCAGAGCGAGGGAAATATCAGAATTATTAAATCTTTAACTGCTAAGCACGACTAATTGACCTTTTGTGGACAAAAGGGATTCAAGATCTTGGATCCCTCATGTCCGATAAGGCGCTATCTTGATGATGCTTGTGTGTTGCTGTCGGCTTGAAAGTTTCATTTGAAGTTATTTAGGGTTTAGATAATAGAGAATCTCAGCAAAAAAACCCACAAAATCTACATATGAAAGTGGCATCGGAAATGATTTCCTTTCTGTAAATGACAGATAGTTTAAATGTATCTAGCTTACATTTATCGTGAAACAAGTGTTTCAACTAACATCACTCATTCTCGACGATAGCTTCCTTGGCCCTGAAGCAGTGTGCTGTTTAGTGTCTTGAGCCGTGTTCAAAGTAATATGAAATAAGTCACAGCGACATGTGTTCCTTTGTCTCAACAAGGAAGCTGAAGCCGTACTAGCGCCATCATGTAAAAAAATTGAAAAGCTGACACCGCAGATCATTGAAATCGAACCCAGTATCCCTGCTATGAAAGGGTGACACTACCCTGATGGTCATATATTTCGCAATGAATAGGTTACATCTTTACCTAACAAAAAAAATGTAGACCGTTCAAAATCGAAAGCATTCGCAGATGGCAAACTAAACGTGGTACAAATTTGGATATCTTTTCTTTGAAAGGACTAAAAACATTGTGAGAAAATGATAAAATGCTTCCTACCAGCATTTTCCCGTTATGCCGACAATTTACACCCATTACCACACAATCATACTTTTGACGCCCCTGATAAAGAAGTCTTATATTAAATTTTCAGTCGCTTTTATTTTGTCGTCTGCAAATGTTTTCAATTTGGACCAGTCTAAAATATTGTCGTTTGGTCATGGGTTAAGAGATAAATTTCCTTGGTGATCTTTACAACTCAGAATTGTGTTAGAAAGTCCCTTCAACTTCACCAACCAATCTCGTGTTCTAACGACCCTAAAGGAAGATTTTTGTAGAAAATGGTGGTAGCCAGCATTGTCTCCTTTTCTTACAACATGTTTCGACATTTACACGAATAAACTTTTCATGATTTGAATTATGTCATATTCGTGTGCAAACGCTTTCGATCTGGAAGAGACAAATATGTTGTCGCCGTACAAAGAGTTAGTTTCAAGCAGAGTGCTAGGGCAAACAGTGCTAATAGAAAACCAGACCTAGACAGTTACACACCCCCAGCGTCCGTCATTATATCTGCCCTTATTTCTTTTTTTTATTTTTTCGCAGATATCTTGAAAAAAATTATCTGACCAATTTTCGCCAATGGTATTCTTTCAGAAGTGAAACCAGACGCCCAGCGGGCAGCCATTTTCTAACACTAAAGTGGCTGAATTAGCTTTATTGGTCTGACACAGTTTGACTCTTGAGAAATCAGTTGTCTTCGAACAAGAGATCACGTGATATCTCCTTTTTGCACTAGTTCTCAATTCAAAGAAAATTCAGAGGAACCGTTTTAACTCTTTTCTAACATAAGTTTTGCAAACCAATCGGGGTACGTATGCACCAGTTATTCTGACGACAGCATCAGCTGTGTGTGCTAGACTGCAATTTATTTTCAAGTTTGTTTGTCCAAGAGGGCATAACTTAATCTTTAATCAAACATATATTTAAGTTATCTGCCCTTTTGCTTATTTTTTTTTTTTTTTTTTTTGTTTTGTCTTTTTTCTTCAAATTGGAAACAACTAGCCCTTGTCTAATCACAATATTGTCAGTAACCACAGAGATATTAAGAATGCACAGTGACGACGCAGACTACACAGATGACGGCAGTGCTATGACAAAACCTCGCAGGTTTCCATAAAAATAACCAAACTTAGGGTCAACGACCCCAAAATCATCGGTAAATAACGTATAGCATCGACATTTTCGTAAAGGCTTTTCGGCCAATCTCGACAGCTTCCGTCTTTTAAAATGAGAGTTAAGGGCTGTAGGCTCACTAATTCATCGGTAAATATCGTTTAACGCTGACGTTTTCGTATAGGTTATTCGGCCAATCTCGACAGCTTCCTTTTTTTGATAGCAGAGTTAGGGGCCATAGGAGTTAAGAATAACTTCTTATTTTGAAGACAAAATAGCGGTGGCTGCTGTAGCTGTTTGGTCTAACAATTTTAGAGATGAGCGGTGCTCTGAAAAATACGGGTTTATATGCATCTCTGTGATGATTTTTCAGCCAGTGGTAGCATAACATGGATGGACTTTGTAAATATGTGATTGAATCGTGAAACAGAATGATCCTTTGACATGCAGAAAGGTTATGAAACAGGATATAACTGAAAATGACCTATAATTATGACAATATGTTTCGTATTCTTCAATAATCAAAAACATTGGTTCCAATTCGCAACTATAAGACCAGTAATCCGATAGGTCTTGACATTTTGTCAAAGCTTATTAAATGGTTCGCTTTGGAAGTATAGAGTAATATTGAAATCTACTTTTTATTTATCTTATTTCTTTTAGTTTTTTTATTATTAGCATAATTTTTCCTAAATTGTCACCAAGAGCAAAAACTTTGGAGACAGTATAATACTGGTTGTTTGCAATTTACGAACACAATGCCAAAAAATATAACAAATATTATATTTACATTGTGTTAAACTCCGTTTGTGCAGAAATTTGCCGTCTTGAAGTGCTTTCAATTCGGTCATGTCAGGAAAGTTGCCTAATAGAGTTAAATTAACCCTAAGAAAACTGAATAAGCCGAAAGCGCATTTTATTTTGTCTAAAAATAAACTCGAATAAGAACAAATTCAAAGTTGGATTTGCCTATAGCATTTCTAGATAAACCTGTGTAGATCAAAGATCAGACTGCACGTCTCGTGCAGTCTGATCTTTGATTTACTCTGGTTTATGAAATCTGATCTTGACCCAAACTAGCCCAAAAGGCAAGTATTGTTGTGAAAGATGCTGTAAGGATGAAGATGAACCTTTCAGTGGTTTCTATTAATGGTACAAGAACGTGCCGTTCCCCTGTGGACTCATCTTAGACATTTTGGGGCTCTGAGAGAATTTCTCTCAATTGTACAGAACTGTGATTATTTAATAGCATTTGCACCAACCCAGCGTCCGTGAAGAATAGTTATTTTTTTCATTAAGTATTTTTGAGGGAGTAAATTTTAGGGAAGGAACTATTCCATTAGACATTATTTCTGGTGATGGATTTGTCAATTTTTCAATTTCGACGGTAACACATAAAAGTAATTTAGCTTGGTTCGTTCCAGTCATTGGTTTTGGAACGGTGAATTAAAGAAGGCTGATTTCCTCCCTCCTAAACCTTCGGCCCCCCCCCCACACACACACACACAAATCGTTGTCGATGCCTCTGTAGTTTTAATTTATGGCTCTGTCCGATTTTATAACACTCTTAACGATCTACCAGCCGACAAAATGTATGACTTTTCCAGTTTGAAAGCAGTTGCAGACGACAACTTAACATGGTTGGGAAACATGGTCAACATTTTAATCAGTAGATTGATCGAACGTACTCTAGGTTGATCTTCCTTCACAAACCTCTTTTTTTTCAACTTTTGTTATCATGTAAGACTTTTTGTTGTAGAACAATACCTCTTCATCTTCTGCTTTTGTTTATAATTGTACTTAGTATTGTTGGCCAGAGGCCTTATATGCTTCACGGAATAAAGAAATTTTGAAAATAAATGAATTAAATAAGAGGTCGTGTTGTAAACAGGGTTGAAAATATACTGGGGGATGGGGGAGGGAGAAAACGCTGTTTATCCGCGTTTTCAATCTCTTCACACAAAGTTTCCAAAGGTCTTCTGCCAAAGGGTCGTTAAACATAGGGATTGTGCGGTAAAGCGCTAAGGAATCTTCAAGCCAAATTAACAATGAATTAATCTTAACTCGATTTCCCTCCAAATTAATATTGACTTTAGAAAGACCGAATTTGCATGATTTTTTTTTCCGAAAGAATAACATTTATCACTTCTTGATCAGATTTTCGCAGAATCTTGCAGACCAAAATCTGGTTGTTCGCAACTTTAACTCTTCCAAACGAAAAAAATGCGTCATGCTCTGTTGAAAAGTAAGTTTAATGCATGTGCAGAAAGTATAGACCCAGATCAGCCTATGCGAGTTACGCAGGCTGACCTGGATCGATTTTTTTTTCAATCAATCAATTTTCTGTATGTCATAGGATCAGTGTACCCTAGGATCAGTGTACCCTATGTACCTCATGATTCAGTGGGTTGTCAAACAAAATATATTTTATGGACCCATAAAATTTGGCTTGTGACATGCGAAAAGAGACGTTCGGATATTTGCGTAAAGTGTCGTCTCGGATCAGCCTGCGCAGTCCGCGCAGGCTGATCCGAGACGGCACTTCACGACTACATTAGATCTTGTGCTACTCTAGACTTGTACAAGACAGAAAATTACATGAACACGGAAAGTGTCGTCAAGGATTAGTCTGCGCAGACTACGCAGGCTGATCCGAGATAACACGTTACGCAAATGTCCGAATGCCCCTTTTCGCGTGTTGCAGGTCAAATGTGTGTTAACTTGCTTGACATCATGTATGACAGAGTCGCTTGAAAACTTTAAGCAAGGTCATGGCTCCAATCTTAACTTGTCCAACTTGACAGCAGTTGCAAACTACAAACTTATTTTTGATAAAGAAATTGCATCTTTTCTGGAATGGATAGAAAATATTCTGCATGAAACTATGATCTCCTCTTTTATCCCAATGGGAAATCCCAATTTACATGACAATGTAGTTCGTGCAGTCTTATCTCAGTCTACACTGTCCGTATAGCACAATTTTTCCAAGGGTTGTCATGGTAACAAGAATGAATTTGATATCGAATATTCGCAATGTTAACCATTATTAACCCATTACCACGCAATCCCTACTTTTGACGCCCCTGAGAAAGAGGCCATTAGAAGACACTGTGGGAAATGGAGAAAATGCTGGTAACCAGCATTTTCTTCTTTTCCCTCAATGTTTTCTACCCTTCACAAAACAATTTCAAATTTTCAGTCACTTTTATTTTGTCGTCTGCAAATGCTTTCAATTTGGACCAGTCTAAAATACTGTCGTTTGGTAATGGGTTAAAGCGCCATTCACATATAGATGCCTATGCTACGCCTTGGACAACTAATGATGCTTTTGCAGCCATTGAAAATTCAGATAAGACTGCAAAAACGTATAGTTTGATCGCTGATCTACGCTGTCCGCTGCCAGCTTTATCTCTTTACCACAAAATTTTAGACCGGTCAAAATTCAAAGTAATTGCAGACGAGAAATTAAACGCAACTCAAAAATTGAAATTTGTTTCCAGCAGGGTGAAATTCATTGTGATAAAATGCTGGTAAACAGCACTTTCTTTTTTTTTTCCAACAATGTTTTCAAAAGGCTTTTATCCCAGGGTCGTAAAAACCAGGGATTGTTTGGCAAAGGGCTAAAGAGTTAACAAAAGATCATATTGCATGGATAAGTAGAAACAGCGAAATGACTTTTTTTATTATTCTAAACTTCGTCGTTTTATTTAAAGACTCTCATGATAAATTACTGTCACTCTAGTGCTGTGTTATTCTTGGAATCCATGCGTAGAAATTTGATATTTCCTCCTGAAAGCTTTTAAAGTAAAAATAACGCTAGATTTATTTTTCATCAAAGATTTGTCTTATATCTTTGTCTATTGAAAAAAGCTATTATCCATTTGAAAGTAATAATAGTGTTCAATTTCAGCGGAAGATGAGCTTTAACCAAAATAGGGAACTAAGCCAATATTTTCGAAACATTCGAACGGGATGACTGAATAAATGTCAACTCGGTAACAGCATCTGCCAAATGTGAAGGAAATGTCACATAAATTTTGCTGTGTATTGAATTCCGTTTTAACCCTATCCCACACAATGACCACTTTTGACGTGCCATTTAAAACAATGTGGCAAAAGGAGAAGAATTTCGTTAAAAAAAGAGAAAGGAGACCGCTGGACAATATCATGCGACTTGAAAACGCGGGAAGAAGGTCAAATGACCGTCATGTAAGGCATAAGAGGTCTCTACGCGGCGGCAGTTTAACTTGTTGTTTACACGTACCGAAATATACTGAAATTAAAAGCTAATAAGTATTTGAAACCATTGATGCTGACCTTTCCTAGCTTCTCTTGTAAAGAAACCAACTTGTCTATATTGTCGTCAGACAATAAGCAGACAATAAGCTTACGACCTAGCCCTTGCTTTGTCTCAGACAATGCATACAATTGAGTTTTTACGTTAGGAATGACAAATGATATACGCTCGTAGGCAATATCGTTAGCAAGTTTGATTTCGCGGTTCTCTCCTTTTATGTACGTATGATCAAGCATGAATACTGCAGGAATTCCGTTATTTCATTTTCTTTTATGACTTTACTCTTTACACATGCTCCAATCGTTTATTCCTTTTGACAACGCTGGAGAGGAAAAGAACATACATTGTCCATATTCACCAACCATTTCTAATAATTTTCTTTTTCTATGTCCCAAGAACTTATAGATTCTTTCTTTTTTTTCATTTAATTGATTATGCCGATAAGAAATTGTGACTCGTTAGATTCAGACTTGGAATGCAATTTAGAAGAGTTGATGGAGACGGGCAATGTTTATTACAGATGGTTTACTGCATGACTGACAAATTTGAAAACAAAAAAGACTACAGAGAGAATACTGTTTTGACCATTGTTTTCCCTAATTGAAAGTTAAAAGCCTGTCAAAATATTAGTTTGTAATGTAAAGGCTTTGTACATAAACATACTTTTCATAAATCATAGATGCTAACACGAGATACAAAAAAGAGTAAAGGTCTTGATACTCGACACACACACCAAAAAAATAGAAAACCTCTAAATAGACCACACCATGACTCACACAAAATTCAATTTTTGCGAACAACCAGTAAGTCGTATACCTCGCTTAAATCATGCCTTATGCTAGAATTTAATTTTTTTCCACGGGATAAATAGCGAACGAATATTTGCTGCATAAATGTCTGAAAAAAGTCAAGGGGAAATATCAAATGGGTTCACGAATTTCGCAGTATTGTGGGAGAAGCTTGAAGTTCGCAGCAAATACTTCATTTAGTGCTGGTGAAGTTTTCAATTCCACCAGAATGTAGAAAAAATGTGTAAGAGCCGTCTTAAATTGATTCACAATTTTAAAAAATTTAAGGAAGTCTTCAAACTGCTGAACAGATTTTTTTTTAAGAGAAAATATTAGAAAGTCCCAGGTTCTGCAAAAAAAAAAAAAGTGTAGATACAGCCTCAAATTGCAACATACACTTGGAAACGGTATAGGAACAGTCTAAAATTGCTACACATATTTAAAAAAAAAATGAAGGGGCAGTTTGACTGCTCATATTTCGAAATGTGTAGTAGCAGTCTTGAATAACTGTACAGGGCCTGTATTCACCAACCATTCTTGAGAATATTCTTAGTCTTATTCTCCAAGGTTTTCCAAATTTGTAAGTAACACAACTTCTGATTGGCTAAACCGAATGGTTTAGCCAATCAGAAGTTGCGTTACTTACAAATGTAGAAAATTCTGGAGAATAAGACCAAGAACGTTCTTAAGAATGGTTGGTGAATACGGGCCCTGATCTCATAAAAATGTCAGGTCAGTCTTAAAAGGTGGAATTTCAATAGATTTGCAAAGAAAAAAAAAATCTAATTTAAGCCCATAAAATTCAAGTTAATCTGTAGACGATGCATATCAAAGCCTACAGATTTATTTCTTATATCAGGCCCACATACCATATAATTCAAATGCAGAGATATTTTAAACAGGTTTTCAGCGTTTTCGAGGTATCGATATTTTATATCATGGTACCTCATTTTCATACACATAAAGCTCGCGGAAAACAAGTCACTTACATGTCATTTACAGGGACTTATCCGTATCGGGAAAACTGCCTCGAAACATACAATTACGTAGGAAACAGTTATCTGAAAAATGACAGTGAACCGTTCCGAACGTTGGAATATATTGCTTTACAGTGCATTTCTTAAAAGGGTAGACTATTTTACAGCGGATTTGTAATGTAAAAGTGGATAAGTTATGGTAATGTATTACAGCCCTTAAAATATAATTTAAATAAGGAATTACAGAAAACATGTTTAACGTAATATCTATTTATTTTTTTATTTGTAGGATTTTATGTTTGGTCGTGTTGTTTTGAAAGACTCTCGATTGATGGGTCCATTTCAATAATTGATAAATTCGATAAAGTAATTTAAGCCAAAGAATTTAAGAGTAGTTCTCCTTATATATTTGAGCTTTTACAGAAATTTATAAACTACAAAATTTGTTTTGGAAAAAAGCACAAGCACTTTCTGCTGTTCAAAACTAGATGATTTTGACTGTAGTTTTATAAATGAAAAATAATCTTAGGACATAACTAAGTACTCTAAATGAAGATATAAAAAAAAACATTAAAAGGCAAAAATCGCCATTAAGTCTCCCAATCAGAACTTTAAACTTATTTTCTGACCTATCTACCACTCATGCGACCCTAATAAGTAACTAGCACTCTTGTTAATAAGAAATAAGCTTCTCATGCTATAGCAACTCTACTGTGAATAACGCGGTTTCTCAAGAAATTTCTTATGTAAAAAAGTCGATAGGTTTCTTTATTTTATTTGAAAATTAAAAAGATAAGATTTGACTGTTCCACCACGAAGTTTATCCAAAGAAAACAAAAAGTCCATCCAGATATGCGCTGATGGGAGGCAGCGGTGTAGTAGTCGATTGTCGGCTTCTCACATCAAAGGTTGTAGGTTCGAATTCCGTGATGAGCGGAATCAACCTTTGAAACCACCCATAATAATTGGCCTACAACACGAGAAAAGGGGCATCCGGACATTTGTGTAAAGTGCCGTCTTGGATTAGCCTGCGCAGTCTGCGCTAGCAAATCCGACACGGCACTTTACGATAACATTACATTTTATGCTACACAGTAGAAAAAAGAGAAAATTACAGAAAAACGGGAAATGTCGTTTCGGATTAGCTTGCGCGGATTGCGCAGGCTGAACCGACACGACATTTTACGCAAACTGTCCGAATGCCCCTTTTCTCGTGCTCCAGGCCATGCCATGGCACGGGTACTGGTTAAGTTTATCAGGAAGCAATCAATGAAAGTGATTAACCTTTACGACACAATGCCGACGTTTGACGCTCCTAGATTAGAAGCCTTTTTGACAACATTGTGGGAAAAGAAGAAAATGCTGGTAACAAGCATTTTCTCCTCTTTCCACAATGTTTTCTGCTCTACCAAAGAAAACACTACACCATTAGCCACACTGAAATTGTCGTCTGCAAATGCTTTCAATTTCGACAAGGCTAAAATTCCAACCTCCAACCCATAATGCAGCCACATACAACGTTATCATTATAGTGTACAGAGAAAAAAAAATATATATACGTACATGTGTTAACTCTACTGAATGATAAAAATGTAGACTAGACTAAACTGAAAGCATTTGCATGCGAAAATTTATTTGTCTTTGATTTGACAGAAAATATTGTGAGAAAAGGAGAAAATGTTGATTTCAAAAGGCCTCCAACGTTCCGGCTCATTAAAACTCGGAATGGTATGGTAAAGGTTAGTAATACAAACTCAAACAATTAAGAATCTTTGTAATATTATGTTCGATCTATTTAAGAGTACTAAACTTTTTTGGTCGAAGAGACATACGTTTTTGAGAATTTTTGTGTAAAAATCATTATTCCAATTATGCACGCTGGTTGCATAGAAATCATGAAATTATCCTCACAATTTTTCTGAATAAACTCTGAAAGGATAAGTCGGAAAAATTTTGACGATAGGTAAGACAAAAACTACACATTTCAAATATTACTGAGAATACTATATCTCGAAAATTCGACGCCAGATGGCCTAATGTCTTGTTATTTTTTTTACTTCCGCTTGAGACCAGGGGTCTATGAGGGAAACAGAATTCAAAGTCCATCTGTAAGTTACCCTTCTTGGTCTTTGGGTCTGGCCACACGACAAAAATTTCTAACTGTCCTAATTGAAAGCTTGCCGAAGACAAATTAACTATTTCCATCATCATAAGCCTTGTCTTTGATAAAGTAGGAAAAATAGTAGGGAAAGGGGAAAAATGCAGGATCTCTGCGTACTGCAATGTTTTCATTAGCTTTCTACACCGGGCTCATATGGTAAAGGATGACACTTTTCAATGATTTGCTTTTTAATCTTGTTCTGAACAAATGAGCTTCAAGTTAAAAATGCGTATAAACGTTTTTTTTTTTAGAATTCTTTGTAGGGAACTTCTTTTCATTTTTCTGTAATTCTACATAATATTAAATGATATCAAATTTAATGTCTCCTTTAGCATTAAAAATGTTTCAGTGCCTAAACAGCTGCTGAAAATCTAGGGGCACATTGTGAGCAAATTCATTTTCAATATACATGCTAGAAGCTGTAGTCTGCTCCATACTCTGTCCTTCAGTCCGTCCATCCGTATTTCCTTCCTTCTTCTCCCTCCTCTCCCTTCCTCTTTTCTTTCCACTTTCTCTTCCTTCCTTCCTGTTGATGCGCCATAAAGCAACCTTCCTACCTTCCTTCCTTCCTTTTCTGTTCCTCTCTGTCTTTTCGGCATCTCTGCCGAATGTCTGTCTGTCTGTCTGTCTGCTTGCCTGCCAGTCTGCCATATAATCATCATCAACTACAACAACGCTTTGTTCACAATTAAGAAATATGTCAAACTTAAGACTTAACATCTAATCAAAAGAGAGAAAGACATTGAATTCAGCATTTCTTTTTGAAATAGGACGGAACAATGCCACAATATATGATATAGATGTATATTTACCAGTGCATAAGGACAGCGTTCTTTGTCAAATAAACTTGGGATAAGATTTAAAAATCCACCTGTTTTAAGGAAGCCAGGAGGCTAGTAATTACAAAAAAGTCATTTAAGTAAATGGTTTTCACATGCTTCGAGATCTGTAGGACTCGATGGCGCAACAAAGCCATTTTCAATACACGACCTTGGAATGTCGAGATGTACATGTAAATGCCCTTTAAAGTTCTTGCTAAGAGCGTCTGAAATAATACTCTAACACTTAAGCTGCTGATTGCGACTTGCTGACCTTTTGCAGAAAGTGTACATCAAGATCAGACTGCAGAGAACGTGTAATCTGATCTCGAATCTTTACTGTTCGATACGGAGATATTTTTTTTGGAAAAAGGTGTATTTGAAATAGTATTATTTGGGTGCTTACTATGGGCTTGAAAAGTTTTATTTCATAAGCAGGATAATGGTTAATTGTTTATCTTTGTCAAGTTGTGTGGGATCCTATTTCGTGGTACTTAAAACTGAAGATTTGCTGTCGGAATCATCATCATCATCATCATCATCATCATATAACCATCGTCATCATCTTATTTAAGAAAAAAACAAATAACATGGAAAACCTCAAGAACTTTAACCCTTAGGCTATTAAGCGGAACTCACTGACCTGATGCATACAGCGTAGATCAAGATCAGACTGCACAGAATGTGCAGTCTGATCTTGGATCTGTGCTGTCTGATAAGAAGATATCTTTTTCTCAAAAATACTTTTGAAATAACAAATTTGGGCATATATTATCGGCTTGAAAGTTACAGGTTAGGTATTTAACAAGGTTAGGGTTAATTTATTCAAATTTATCTAGAGGAAAAACTGAATGCAGAGTGCTTTTCTGCTGTAAATTACGAATGGTAGACAATCACCCGATCTCATACTTTCTTTTCCTCTATTTATTCGATATATCTGCCTTATCTCTCTCTCTCCCTCTCTCTCTCTCTCTCTCTCTCTACCTGGCTCAACAGCCGCTGAAAGTCTAGGGGCACATTGTGAGCAGATTCACTTTAAATATACATGCTAGAAGCTGTAGTCTGCTCCATACTCTGTCCTTCAGTCCGTCCATCGGTATTTCCTTCTTTCCTTCCTCTCCTTCCTCTCCCTTCCTCTCCCTTCCTGTCTTCTTTCCTCTACCCTTTCCATTCTTCCTTCCTTCCTTCCTGTCGATACGCCATAAAACAGCCTTCCTTCCTTCTATCCTTTTCTCTGTCTTTTCGGCGCCTCTGTCTGTCTGTCTGTCTGTCTGTCTGACTGTCTGTCATATAATCATCAGCATCAACAATAACACTTGGTGCACATTTTAAAAATATGTCGAACTTTAGACTAAACTTCTAATCAAAAGAGAGAAAGACATTGAATTCAGCATTTCTTTTTGAAATAGGACGGAACAATGCCACAATATATGATATAAATGTATATTCACCCGTGCATAAGGACGGCGTCCTTTGTCAGATAAACATGGGATAAGATTTAAAAATCCACATGTTTTAAGAAAGCCATGAAGCTAGTAATTACAAAAAAGTCATTAAAGTACATGGCTTTCACATGCTTCGAGATCTGTAGGACTCGATGGCGCAACGAAGCCATTTTCAATACACGACCTTGGAACGTCGAGATGTACATGTAAATGCACTTTAAAGTTCTTTCTAAGAGCGTGTAAGATAATACTCTAACACTTAAGCTGCTGATCGCGAATGGCTGACCTTTTGCGGAAAGTGTAGATCAAGATCAGACTGCAGAGAAGGTGTAATCTGATCTTTAATCTTCGCTGTCCGATACGGAGATATTATTTAAAAGCATTTGAAATAGTATTATTTTGGTGTTTACTATGGGCTTGAAAAGTTTTATTTCATGAGCACGATAATGGTTAATGTGTTTATCTTTGTCAAGCTGTCTGGGATCCTATTTCTTGGTACTTAAAACTGAAAATTTGTTGTCGAAATGATAGTCATCATCATCATCATCATCATATCACATAAAATCATCACCATCTTATTTAAGAAAAAAATCAAATTACATGGAAAACCTCAAGAACTTTAACCCTTAGGCTGCTTAGCGCGACTCACAGACCTGATGCGTACAGCGAAGATCAAGATCAGACTGCACAGAATGTGCAGTCTGATCTTGGATCTGCGCTGTCTGATAAGAAGATATTTTTTCTCAAAAATACTTTTGAAATAACAAATTTGGGAATATGCTATCGGTTTAAAAAATACAGATTAGGTATTTTACAAGATAAGAGTTAAATTACTCAATATTTATCCAGAGGAAAAATGAATGCAGGGTGCTTTTCTGCTGTAAAATACGAACGCTAAACAATCATCTGACCTCATGCTTTCTTTTCCTCTATTTATTTAATTTATCTGCCTTATCTCTGTCTTTCTCTTTCTCTCTGTCTCTCTGTCTCTCTCGTTTCTTCTTCTTATTTTTCTCTGTCTCTGTCTTGCGAGACAAAATGGACTTCATGAATCACGATATCTCTCTAATTGGTTTAATTTGTATGAGTGTTTGCTACTCCCTCTCTCTCTCTCTCTCTCTCTCTCTCTCTCTCTAGCCGCTGAAAATCTGGGGGCACATTGTGAGCAAATTCATTTTAGATATGCATGCTGGAAGCTGTAGTCTCCCCCATATTCTGTCCTTCAGTCCGTCCATTCTTATTTCCTTCCTCTCACTCCTCTCCCTTCGTCTTTTCTTTCTTCTTTCTCTTCCTTCCTTCCTTTCTTCCTTCCTTCCTTTCTTCCTTCCTTCCTTCCTTCTTTCCTTCCACTTTTCCTTCCTTCCTGTCGATGCGCCATAAAGCGACCTTCTTTCCTTCCTTTTCTCCTCCCACTGTCTTTTCGGCCCCTCTGCCTGCATGTCTGTCTTTTCGGCCCCTCTGTCTGTCTGTCTGTCTGTCTGCCAGTCTGTCATATAATCATCAGCATCAACAACAACACCTTGGTGCACATTTTGAAAATATGTCGAACTTTAGGTTAAACATCTAATCAAAAGAGAGAAAGGCATTGATTTCGGCATTTCTTTTTGAAATAGAACGGAACAATGCCATAATATATAATATAGATGTATATTCACCCGTGCATGAGGACAGCGTCCTTTGTCAGATAAACTTGGGATAAGATTTAAAAATCCACCTGTTTTAAGAAAGCCATTAAGCTAGTAATTACAAAAAAGTCATTTAAGTATATGGTTTTCACATGCTTCGAGATCTGTAGGACTCGATGGCGCAACGAAGCCATTTTCAATACACGCCCTTGGAACGTCGAGCGATACATGTAAATGCACTTTAAAGTTCTTGCTAAGAGCGTCTAAAATAATACTCTAACACATAAGCTGCTGATCGCAACTGGCTGACCTTTTGCAGAAAGTGTAGATCAAGACCAGACTGTAGAGATCGTGTAGTCTGATCTTTAATCTTCGCTGTCTGATAGGAAGATTTTATTTTAGAAAAAGCATTTGAAATAGTATTATTTTGGTGTTTACCATGGGCTTGAAAAGTTTTATTTCATGAGCACGATAATGGTTAGTGTGTTTATCTTTGTCAGGCTGTCTGGGATCCTATTTCTTGGTACTTTAAACTGAAAATGCGTTGTTGGAACCATAGTCATCATCATCATCATCATCATCATATCACATAAAATCATCATAATCTTATTTAAGAAAAAAATCAAATTATATGGAAAACCTCAAGAACTTTAACCCTTAGGCTGCTAAGCGCGACTCACTGACCTTATGCGTACAGCGTAGATCAAGATAAGAAGGCACAGAATGTGCAGTCTGATCTTGGATCCTCGCTGTCCGGGAAGAAGATGTCTTTTTCTCAAAAATACTTTTGAAATAACAAAATTGGGCATATGCTATCGGTTTGAAAGTTACAGATTAATTATTTAACAAGGTTAGGGTTAAATTATTCAAATTTATCCAGAGGAAAAATGAAGGCAGAATGCTTTTTTCTGATGTAAATTACGAACACTTAACAATCACCCGATCTAATGCTTTACAAACACCAAATTTTATTAATGTTCAAGGACCATTCTACCTGCGTATCCAAGCGTCAGACAGGTATCTTTTTTTTTTAATGAAAATAGAACCTCGTGATGTCTTGCTTGGAATTACGCATTACGAAGACGCTTTTCAAACCGATTTGCCAGGACTTAACACAGTTCCTACTTTTGACGACGCCGTGAAAGAAGCCATTAGAAAACATTGTGGGAAAAGGATAAAATGCTAGTAACCAGCATTTTCTCCTTTTCCCACAATGTTTATACTCTATACAAAACAAATATTAATTTTCAGTCACTTTTTATTTGTCGTCTGCAAATGCTTTTAATTTGGACAAGCCTGAAATATTGTCGTTTGGTAATAAGTTAAAGGCCAACGAACTTCCAGAGACAACAACGTGAGCCACTGGTCACTAACCGATCTCCATCAATTAAAATTGTAACCTATGAACTGATAGGTAAAAATAAGGACGTTTTCGTTTTTGATGACATTGTAGATTACGATAAGATAGGATGTCGCGGACAATGCAGATCAAAATCAAAATGCACAGCACGTGCAGGCTGAGTTTGAGTGTACACTGCCCAGCTTGAATTTGGAATAATTATTCCGGTTAACCTAGCCAATAAGGCATTTCTATAGTATCTCTATTTGACCCTAAGTAACAGCAAGAATGAAGCCGTTTTTATGTGTATATGACACCTTTTGACAGCATAGAAAACATTGTGACAAAAGGTGCAATTGCTCGTGCCACAATGTTTTCGAAAGGCTCCTACAAGTAATGTGTAGAATTGAGTATCTATGGAGTAAAGGGTTAAAATCATTCTTAAAAAAAAAAGCAGTGTGTTTTTCACACTTAAATGTGCATTTGATCTACTTATTTAGCACTCCTAGAAGTAAATCCCGAGTCTGCTAAGTGCGACTTTTAAAGCTACTCGAGCGGATAATAAACATCATTATCAGACTACACAGAAAGTGCAGTCTGGTCTAAGATCCCCATGCAGTGTGACTAATCGGGCGGAAAGACCGTTGAAATCTGAACATTTTAGTTCAGTACTCTTTATCAGAAATTTTTAATTTTATGTATTTCGCAGATTAATCTTTAGACTGTTAAGTGCGACAAAGGACACTTTTGCAGCCAGTGTAGGTCAATATCAGACTGCAAAGAACGTACAGCCTGATCTTGGTTCTACACTGTCCGAAACTGGGCCATTTTTTTTTTCCAAAATATTAACTTTGACTTTGCAATATTTGGGTATTTTACCATAGGCTGGAAAGTTTCATTTGGCTTATTTCGCAAGTTAAGGGTTAAAGGTTAATTTGTTAGTCATGAGCCATAATGTTTTTCAACCTCTGACATTCTGCCTGGTCATTGGTATTATATGAACGTCAACAGTGTCTAAAACTGTCGCAGACTGACGAACTTTGGCTGCCTTTTCACATGATCACAATTTACCTTTCACCACACAATCTCGAGTTTTAACCACCCTGAGAAAAAAAGAAGGCTCTTGAAAACATTGTGGCAAAAAGGAGAAAATGCTAGTAAACGGCATTTTCCCCTTTTTCAACAATGTTTGCGGCCCTATCCAAAAGAAATCACATTTTGGTCATAATTACTACGTCGTCTTCCAACGCCTTCACGTTTGATAAGTCATCTTGTTTTTCAAATTTGGAAAGCGATGGAAAATAAGACTTATCTTTTTTAGAATTGTTGGTTGATACGTACGGGCCTTGTTTCCAGATAACCTTCCTACCTCCTTCCCCTCCAAAACAAACTTCGGTGTTGGATTTAAAAGTATAGTTTAGGACAGAACGGTTGATAGATAAAAAATGCGAGTAGAAGTCGTAATGTTCTGTCAAGACGGCTCATATTTGCCAATTAGCTTGGAACAAAAGGACATCGTGGTATATATGTAAAACATGGTAATACGATGAATATGATTACAGACTTTTCCAATCAAACTGTCAAACGCATTTCGATAAAGAAGATTGCGTGCATGTCGATCGCAATCGGATTATCTTTTTCACTCCCTCGCACTGTGGACGATTGGAATACGTCTCGGAAATTGAATAACAGCGCCGCCTGGGTGACAGAGTATGACTGGAAAAAAAATCCTTAGATATCCAAATGAGCATCGACTTTTTTTATTTGATAGCGAAAAAAGAAACTGAAATCTGATGTTTAAATTCTATTATTGGATAATGTCTCAGCATAGTGGAGAGTGTTGCTTTGAGATCAGAATGCACATGTTGTGCAATCTGATTTGTATCTGCACTGACTGCCAAGGCAATGTATACGTGTGAAATGCACTTTAAATACAGGACGGACTCTGTGCTATATGTTTTCGATGTTGGGTAGCCTGATATTTATGGTAGTCATGCATTATTTAAGCAGAGTATAGTCTCAATAACATTTTGACTTGAGTCTGAATGCTCATTCGGTCACGCACAGGGCTCGTAACCTAGGAGCCGTGAATTCGATTCACAGTTCGGCAAACCTCAGGCTTTCGCTACCGGGCTCTTTTTACGCTAAGACTTAACATCGTCTGCAGGATGTTATATGGGAAAACAGTAGCTAAAACACCGTACAAAAGCCAAACAAACTGACTACTTTAAAACAGAAAAAGTCTTAGGTAGGAGGTAACGAGCCAAAGCAAGAAGCATATTCATAACTAGGTTCAAATATCCGATGTTCAACTCAATATTATGATGTTCGGCGTAATTTTCAATATCCCATACAGGTTGATTAATTAAATTGTTATATCCCGCAGTCGTTTGATGAACAACGCTTATTACATTGATTCGCGGGAGGCCAAAGTAGGCCCTTTGTGCTATATAACAATTTTTGTCCCATTCAATGTCTCCGTGTTTATGTTTTGGAAAATGCTCTTGTTGTGGAGCTTTTCCATTCCATAAGCACTTGTATGTATTTGTATATAGTTCTAGTGGACATTTACAGAAATAATAGCTTGGTTTTCTACCCTTTTCAGCTGTTTAACGTGATCCTTTTACCAACCAATCCCGTGTTTTACGACTCCGATGAAGATTTTTGAACACACCCTGGTCAAAGGAAAAAATGCAGGTAACAACTATTTAGTTCCCTTTTCCAAGTCTTTTTTTTAAGATATTAAGGGCACATCTTACACGTTAAGCCACATTAGATTATTGTCTGCAAATGCATTAAATTGGACGACTCTAAGAATCTTCTGTTCGGGAAAAAGTCAGAAATTTGCAACGCAATTATGACTGACTTATAATGAAAAGAAAACGAAAAATAAAACGGAATTAGAACAAATGTAATGAGAGGACCACTGGTGGCTGCAAAAAAGATCAGTGTTGGAAGAGGAATCACTTTGATAAAAAAAAAAAAGAAAAAAAAAACTGTTACACAAAAACTCAAAGGAACCATGGCCAAGCGAATATAGATTACCCATATTCCGTGAGAAGGGACTTTAATGAAACTGCAGGCTAGGATTATTTTGCATGTCATCCTAAAGATTCCCTAGTTTAAAATGGTTTTTATGGGTGCATAATTATATAATGGCTTGCTTGATATAATGTCGTCATGTAGATGCATTAAATTCCTTTTTGCCGGAGCGTGGTTCAAATATAATGTCGCCACTCCTGCGACCCAGATTTGAAACAATAAGCATATACTAGCTTAATGATTATAACTAGACATTTCACAGCGTGCAGCTGAAATAGCATATAAGGCCTATCGTTCGGCTCGGGGCGACATTATTCACCACAGCCATGATCAAGTTTCCAAGTCCCCTGCCACTTGACCGCACAACTAATAATGTAGTCGTAAAGTTCCGTCTCGAGTTGGCTTGGGCGTCCTGCTGAGGCTGATCCGAGACGACACTTTACGCAAACGTCCGAATGCCTGTTTTCGTGTGTTGCAATTCATATGAAATCAAAGCAAAAAGAGGCAAAAGAAAATTACCAAAAAGTATCAAAGTGAAATAATGACAAAGACTGAAACGGGTAAGATTGATTCACAAGACTTGATAAACTCTACAGACTGTCTGTTAAAATGGCTCTATACAAGCTGTGATTTAAATTGGATCATTTTCTGAGATGCAGTCGAGACAGTTGATTTAACCCATTACCACACAATCCCTACTTTTGACGCCCCTGAGAAAGAAGCCTTTTGAAAACACTGTAGGAAAAGGAGAAAATGCTGGTAACCAGCATTTTCTCCTTTTCCCACAGTATTTTCTACCCTTCCGAAAACAAATTTATATTTTTCAGTCACCTTTATTTTGCCGTCTGCAAATGCTTTCAATTTGAACCAGTCTAAGATTTTCTCATGTGGTAAAGAGTTAAAACCATTCTTGATACAAATATTTTTTGGCTTAGCAAAAGCTTTTAAAAATGGCTATTTACGAAACAAGTAGGAATTAAATCATTTCAGTGTCATAGGCGAAGAGAGGTATTTTATCAGACGGCAACGTAGGAGACTTACCTGTGCTAGATTATTCGGGCTTTTAACTCTTTCCCAAACGACAAACTTTTGGACTAGACCAAATTGAAAGCATTTGCAGACGACAAATCAACTCTCGCTGAAAAGATGATTTCTGTCTATGATAGGGTAGAAAACACTGTAGGAAAAGTGGAAAATGCTGGTCACCAGCATTTTCTCCTTTTCACCCAATGTTTTCAAAAGGCAACTATTCCAGATCCGTAAAAACCAGGGATTGTTTGGGAAAGGGTTAAGGTAAGACCTGTGTAATGGAAAACAGCTATTTCCACTAAAATATCATCCTGCAAAATTACCTATAATTAAAAATGAGTATCATTGAACTACTTCCACCGATTCATTTTTTTTTTTTTTTTTTCTATTTTTCCCTTCTTTGAATTATCATTTATAAATCTAAAACCACCATATTCTCAATTAAAAAAGAGATGATAATTACCTCCCTTTTCAGAAAACTAACAAAGGTATCAAAAATAATTTCAAGATAGACATAAACGGAATTTCTGATCCGTTAGAAATATGCAAAAAATATTATTTCTGCATAAATCCTTATTTATCCTTATTTATCAACCAATTAAAATTTTTGCCTCATGTTCACCGGAAGTGCATTACACAGGTCTTACCTTAAAATAAATTAATATTTTCTTTGACTGGATAGTAATTTGAGCCTTAGATGGAGTTGTTTCAAATATTTAACACAGAAACATAATGAGGTGCTGTAAGGTGAACCAATAACTGGACACAAACGATAGTATTCTATCTAATTTCAGACGTGTGAGTCGAATTTTTGAAGCCTCGAAATAGCAGATAACATGACATCTATTGCAAACTACTCGGTTACGCAAAACGCGACACAAAGCGTTTTTATAACATCGACTCAACCGGTCATGACAACGGAGGCAGAAGTCATTTGGACACCGGATGTCATACAAAGAGTTGCTTCCCTTGTTGTTATTATGTTGCTGTCTTTAATTGGAAATACTGTGATAATTATTGTGTTAACGTGCAGCAAATATCGAAATAGGAATACAAGGGTCAATATCTTCATTATCAACCTAGCGATTGGTGATCTTACAGTGTGCTTTGTTACTATGACAACAGAAATCTTATTTGTTGCCTTTGGTGAATGGGTGTTTGGTGCTTTTTGCTGTAAGCTGTTCACATATCTTCAAGTGGTAACCTTGGCTAGTACAACTTTTATCCTGACAGCCATGGGATTCGACCGGTATATGGCTATCTGCAGACCTTTACGATTTACATCCTCTCTATCAAGAGCAAGGCGAATGATTATGGTCTCTTGGGTGCTAGCCTTTATTTTTGCTGTACCTCAAATCTTTATCTTTGTTCAGACTGTGGACGGGTATCATACCGACAACACAGTCAAGTATGGCTGTCGCAGTCAAGGATACACAGCCCAGTGGCAAAGAAAAATGTATTTTTCATTCATGTCTTTATATATATTAGTAATTCCAGCGATCATTATATCTTATTGCTACATAAACGTCGCCCGGGTTGTCTGGAGACAAGGTAAACATGATAGTAAAATGAACAGCAGTGATAATTCTTTAAGGCGATTTATTGTCAATAAAGGAATCATATCACTTGCCAAAATGAAAACTGTGAAGATGACATTTTGCATCATAATTACTTTTATAGCATGCTGGACACCGTATTTTGTGACAACTATGTGTGTTATATACAGCAATCATACCTTGAAGATACCACGGTCTGTCATGGCGTTTGCGGAAACAGTTGCCCTACTACAAAGTGCTGTAAATCCAATTTTGTATGGAATATTTAACATAAAGGTGTTTCGTGGATTAGTGGAAGTTTTCTGTCCCAATAGGCTTCACAAGAAAAGAGTAAACAGTTTTGCAAATTACAATGCTGCTAATGGTTTTTATTATTATACTGGGTCAGAGGAACGAAGAAGAGCGATGACATTGTTAAACAAAAACTTGTCTGTGCCCTGTCAGGACAGAATATCACGTTCCGCAACCTCAAGTAGCGATGGATCCGCTGACAAACATCAAAGTTCAACAGGAAGATCGCACGGGTGTATAGTTGCAGAGTCGAATAAAAATGGGTTTCGACTAAGGGTGCGCTTTATGTCCAAAGAAATGCTACACATTCACGATAGAAATGGTCGTTGTTTATATCCCTTGATACACAAAAATGAAGACGCTCAGTTTGTTGAATGCACAGTGTGATAAAGCTGGATGCTTCTTTTCTGATAAGCGTTGAGAATAGTATGTTTTCTGTTGCACAATTTTATGCTTCTGATCTATGGTCTTTCATACATTTTTTCAACGATATGATCAATCATTTATAAAAATAATGAAAAGAAAACGTTTTCAAAAAAAATACATAAAAATTTACAGTACATATTCCAATATTGAATTGTACATCGGTTTAAAAAAAAAAATACATAAAATATTTCAACAGGACGTATGCAGATTTAGCGTGATCTTTATTGTTGTATAATAAGGTGCATTTCATAGAGGCAATTGATTGGTTGACCATCGAAACTAAGATAACACTTTCAAAGGGGAAAACATGATTTTTCCTGTAAGTTGCAATCGATGTTTAAACTTCTTTTATCATAAATGTAATTCAAATAATTAGGGTTCGTTTTACTTTTGGATTTTTTTGTTACATTTGAAACTTTTGAGAAATCGGTAACCTTTTTTCAAAACTACACAAAAAAAGGACTTGCCTGTAATGATATGTCATTTCAGATTCGTAATGCATTCCTCATATGAATCTTTCTCAACAATGTAGCTAATCTTCCTTGATGAAAGAATACACAGGCCAATCACGAATATAGATAACATACAGCAATATTTTCTTTACCGGAAAGAATTCTTATAGGTAACATACATCTATTATTATGTAATGAAAAATAATTCATTGCTACTTTGTAAATACTTTTATTTCATATTTCTGAATAAATGTACGAAAATAGACCATGCGTGAGAAAGGATCCAGTTCTACAACATACTGAATGCGATATTAGAATTTTGATTTTAACAAAAGAAGGACCTAAACTCACCAAACATTCCATATTGCATGCTAATTCTAATCTTCCTCTTTACAATTGAAAAGTCTATTTTTGTAAAATAATTTCTGCAATTGTTTAGCGACATGGGGCCTGGTTAAATACAGCAGCATTTACAGACGTTATAAATCAGTTTCAGACTGCACAGAACGCGCCGTCAGGGCTAGTATTCACCCACCATTCTTGAGAATATTCTTAGTCTTATTCTCCAAGGTTTTCTAAATTTGTAAGTAATACAACTTCTGATTGGCTAAACCGAATGGTTTAGCCAATCAGAAGTTACGTTACTTACAAATGTAGAAAATTCTGGAGAATAAGACAAAGAACGTTCTTAAGAATGGTCGGTGAATACGAGCCCTGGTTGTGAATCGTATATCGCCTGCTTGTTTAGTCAGGCCTATTGAGTAAAAACCTCTGTATGTCCATCATTGTATTGTCAGCCGTAGAAATACATTAAGTGTTAATTATGTTTGGCGCGTATACAGGTTTCATCACATTTATGGTACTTTGCCCAGCTGATCTGCAAAAGAAAACATCAGACAAAAACTGCACAGGCAGACCTTGGTTGATACTTTTTGCAGATGCAAAAGGCCCCATTTTCAAGGACCTGGACTCAAATATTGTAGGTAAAGGAAAAACATGTTCGTAGCAAGTATTCAGGTCCGATAGTTCAGTAGGTTTCGTAATTGGTTAGCAATCCTGCGGTCGGGGGATCGAATCTTTCTTGGCTTAAGTCTATTTGAGGAATGTTGTTATTCATTCCGGCAGTACCAATTCCTCTCTCGCCACGGAACATGAGAAAATCCTGGCAATCCTAGGATCCTGGGCTCGAATCTCAAATCGGTTAAATTTTGTTCAAAGTTAATCATTCCGGCATTTTTTTCAGTATTTAAAAAAAAGCAGCAAGTGGATTGGAGCAGCAAGTGCTGCGTCAAGTACTGAGTAAAAAAAAATGCAGAAATACATAGACAAGTACACCACCGGCCGCGCTGGATATGTCTGAAAAATGTTGACATTGGTATTTTCGAAAGCTGCATAATGCGGAACAGTTATCCACTACCTGAATAAATCTTTACCATACGACCCATGTTTTAGCAACCCGGAGCACGAATAATTTGGAAAATGGAGAAAATTCTGGTCACCGATTTTTTCCTTTCAATTTTCAGCACAGTCTTTTAGTGAAAAGTGATAACGTTAGATCCGCTTTCAGATTGGATAGTTGTAAAATTTTGCCGGTTTCTAAGGAAGAGGGCTTTAATTTCTAATTGGGTATAAAAGAGACTTCTGTGATGTTTAGTGCTGCGGAATATGAAGAAAATGTTGATCAGTGTTGACCAACATGTATATTTTTTTACCCTTAACTTGCTAAACAAGTTAAATGAAACTCTTTGGCCTGTGTTAATAATTGCCAATATTGGAAGGTTTTCTTTTGAAAAATATCTCGAACAGTGTGGATCCAAGAACAGACTGCATGTTCTGTGCTGTCTGATTTTGATCTAAACTGCCTAAAATGTTTCTTCAGCAGCCAATGGGTAAAGGGAACACATGAGAGGTCGAAATTAAAGAAGGATTTTGGAAAGAAAAACTGTAATTGCTCAATATGTTCAGAATAATTATATGAGTGTTTTTACCCGAGAAAGAAAACTTTCAAATGAGAAATGTTAATCCTTAAACCGCTCAAAATAGTATTCGGAAAAGCCAAATACACATGTTGCAAAATCAATGTGTGGTGTCTGCGGTCGTGAGGTAGAGCCTCGGCCTCATAACCTAAAGGTCCTGAGTTCGATACACGGGAGCGGGTGTCAACTTTGGGATTTTTCACTGGTCCACGCATTTGGAGCAAGTACTGGTGAAGTTCCCAGGAAGCAGAATCGAGAGAGATTAGTTTAAGTTATAAGAGCTTGTTTCTCAATCGATGTAAAATAAATATGATTAAACTAAGGTTCCATTTCGCCGGAAAAAAACCTCGGTGTATAGGACAGTGTTAAACCTTTATCTAATATGGTAATTTGATGCTCTTCCATTTCAGAACCAAATAAAGATATGATGTCAAAAATATGGACAAATGAGGATACAGGTATCTGATTGAGTGGAAAACATTGTAGGAAAAGGAGAAATTGCTCGTTACGAGCAATTTCTCCTTTTCCCACATTTTTTTAAAAAGCTGTCTGTTGTTGATAAGTCAAAATGAGTATCTATGGAGTAAAGGGTTTAAATGAAGGTCAGATTGTACGATCTGTTCTGTCTGGTCTTTATCTACTATGTCCTAGTATGCAAACACATCGAGCAGGCTTAGCCACCTGAGGGTTAAAAAGAATTATTATCATCTCATCTCAAAAATTGTATGCCAAAATATAATTTCAAGAATGAAATATTGTTATCAAATTCAGATTGCTTGACCTCTTTGATTAAATGACAACAGTCTCTCTCTCTCTGTCTCTCCGCGTTGTATAATTGAAAGACCCATTTTTATCGAACAGTTAATAGAATAATGAGCGAAAAGAGGATCTTGGTCTTCATCCCAATTCTTGCCAGCCCTTTCTCCAAAAAGAGTTTCCTTGAAAAAAGGCAGTTCAACCTTGAAATATATGAATTCGTAAGCTGGTATTGTGATACCGTTGTTGATTGCTGCATGAAACACCATCCATTGTTTGGTAAAGGCTTAATTTATGAGTGACATTTTGACAGAGCTAAAGATTGTTGAGTAATTTCTCCAATTGTTTTTATATTTGCAAATTTGCAAAAAACAAAGGTCGCTGCACTTGTAAATCGACATTAAAAAATCAAAAGAAATCTATTCGAAAAAGCGAAAGCCATGTTTCTAACAAACTCTTGCCTTTTATGTAGCATAGCAGGCATAATGTCGCTTGTCGTACGACAATCGTGTTTTGAATTGTTTTCGCCATATATCACCCTTTTTATATGGGCAACGCCCTTTACTAGTAAACTTAGGTGAGAAAAAATTAAAAATATAGAAGTCCAAAAGATTGATTATCACGAAAAACCTAGATATATACGTGATCGCATTCTGCTTCGAGAACTGTAGGACTCGATGGCGTGAAAAAGCCGTTATCAATAGCAAAAAAAATAATAAAAACGTCGATAGATACATAAACTTGAAAATGTCATCTTGAAAAGAGCGTGTTTTATATTATTCTTATTTCTTCATTTATGTTACTTTAGTAGAACCATTTTCCATGGTACATATCACCATTGCCATCGTCGTTAACGTTGCAATCATCGAAAGCGTCGTAATCAGAGCAGCGTCGGCAGCAGTTTTGTTCGTTTGTTTTCCACGAGAATCAGTTATGCATTATTAATTATTCTCTTTTGATTTATTTATATAATTTCTATCGACTTAAGTCAATCCTTTGCTCTGGTTGTAACCGACTTTGATTCAAATGGTGCTCTCAAACATAGGATACTTTCCGTCGTTTGAATTGCGAAAGCTATTCTCGGAAAAACAAGTTTCCGTCCTGATAGAACTTAAAAGACTGTTCAAACCTGGCTATAACACTCGAACAAATATTTTCCCTACTTACTGTTTGAATCATTCCCTTTCCCTTTGTTCACAGTAACAACATAGGTCGAGATAAAATTGAAATAGTGTACATCTAGGCCCAATTAATGTGAATTGAAGGATAAGGCACCCAAATGGGATGCGTGTAACATCGTCTTTCATTACCGTAGAAATTATTATTGCTCTTTTTATGACTAAACTATTCCATACCTACAGTTGTAGGTAACTGTGCTTGATTCTCGTTAGAGGTGGACTATATAATGGACTACATCGGATTTAACGTGCAATACTAGAAAGAGTAAGCACTGAAGCAATTTTTAAATTATGATAAATTTGAAAAAAGCATTCATGCGAATCAGTAGCCCTAATTTCAGATTTTGGCACGTTTATTGGCATGTAACAAAAGTTACGAAAGTGTTAAACAGTTTGTTTCCAAATATCCGTAAAGAGACCGCAATGAATTGACCTCGACAAGGAGTGAGTAAGAATTTTATTTTTGTACTTGGACCCAGATTAACTAAATTGTGTGTTGTTTAAACAAAGCCTAAGTCTTATATAGCTGTGTATCTGGGATGCAATTCTCACCATTATGATTAATATTTTAGCTCGATTCTAGTAAATCGTCCTTAATGAAGAGAATAATAAGCGGAAGTAGATTTCATGTAATTCAAAACATTATGTAATTCAGATAGTTTGCTTGTCAATGCAAAAAAGAATGATCAATCTTCGACTTCGTTTTTAATCAACCGGCTTATAACCCATTTTAGTATATGATTACCCTGTGTATCTGCATTGCTACCCTCTATAACAAAACAAAATTGAGCTGTGTGCATACAAAGGATCACATGCTATTGCATGTTTGTTGTTAGAAACTGAATGGAATTCTTTTTTAACTCTTTACCACACGAGAAAATTTTAGACTGGTTCAAATTGAAAGCATTTGCAGATGACAAAATAAAGGTGACTGAAAAATTGAAATTCGTTCTGGGAAGGGTAGAAAACACTGTGGGAAAAGGAGAAAATGCTGGTTACCAGCATTTTCTCCTTTTCCCACAGTGCTTTCAAAAGGCTTCTTTCTCAGGGGCGTCAAAAGTAGGGATTGTGTGGTAATGGGTTAAACACTGTACTACAGTCGATATTATTTACATTTGTCTGTGCATTTGATGTATTTGCTTTGGGTTTTTATGCCATAATTTAAATAAGACACTGTTACTGGTTACTGTATTTTATATATTTCTCAGAAGTGATTACTGTGTATCATCTTCATGCTCACAGAATTTAAGCATTCGAAATCTGTTATTAACAGCATTTAATGTCGTAAGAAAAAATTTCATGGCTAAATATAATTAGAGAAAGAGAAAAGACGTGGTATCAAAGGAAATTCAACTGAAATGTGATAGAATTCATTTTGACAATTAAGAATAAAATTGTTATTATGTGGAAGAACTATTTTAATGCGTAGGTTGATATTATCTTCACCCAAGACAACAGACAACAGAATATTAAAGTAATCTATTGTTAAAGCCTTTGCAGACCGAGATGCTGCCTAGATGACAGGCTTTGTCTTGTAAAAGGTACAAAATATCCTTTAAAAATGGGAGATAATCCTGAATACCACCATTTTCTCACTTTTTCTTGTGCGATGTATTTAAAAGCCGTCTTCCTTAGGGTTGTTCTAACGGTATTATTGATAAAGGTTAAATAGGCTGGAAGAGGATGGAAATATCGGTACTAATTGCACAGCCTAAGGCCCATTCGCTATGGTTAAGGAGGCCAATTCTTTTGTTTTGTATAATAATGATCTCGTATAAGAAAGTTGGAGGCTGAAATTGCTTCACACTTATCAAAGCACTTCAGTGCAAAGAAACTGAGAGAAGTCAAAGGGTGGCTTTCAGGTGTCTAAATGAAAGTCAACATTATCTACCCATCAGAGCGCTATGCACAACTTTGAATTTTTTGTAGATCTAGAAAAGGAGGTTGGTGCATTTACTAAAAGTATAGACCGATATCAGACTGTAGTCCGTGCCGGTGTAATGCAGAGAAATGACCCTCCCCTACAAAATGGCCCGGGTCATTATTCTACGTAGAGAAATGACCCCAGAAGTCATTTCACAACGTAGAGGAATGACCCGAGTCACTATTCTACGTAGAGAAATGACCCTCTGGGTCATTTCTCTACGTAGAATAATGACCCGGGTCATTCCTCTACCTAGTGAAATGACCCACGGGTCATTTTGTAGGGGAGGGTCATTTCTCTGCATTACATCGGCTGACCTATGTCGAAACTTTTTGCTTTCAGTAAGTTTTCTGCATGTCAAAGGATTGTTCTCAACTGTTTCCTGACTTAATCGGTCTTTTGACAAAACTGATTTTATAGATCTATAATAATCTTAAATCTGGCTTGGTACATGACGCATCAACTTTTGACAGTGCATAGTTCAAGTGATTTCTTCTGTTTTCCTGATTAAGAAAATAGTGCCCTGACTTTCAATACTATTTAAGAGTCCTTAATTTAGCGAACTTTTGGTAGTAACATTTCCCCCCTTTCTCCTCAACAGGGTTTTTTTTTTTAATTTTACATAAAAAAAGCGTATATATCATTATATCCCGAGTTGCGTAATGTGAGAATACAAAGGCCTGCATGTACATATATTATTTCCAGGCATAACACCTACTTATTCTTCAGGTGTGCATGTCTAGTAGGAACAATTGTCTCCAAGACACTTAGCCATAACGACTTTATCGTGCAAATACTGATAAAAATAAAACGAAAATATACTCTTTAGTACGATCTCCTCCTTTTGAAATTGTGCAGGCTCGAAAGCAAACTGCCTCTACACTTACAGCAACGATGTGTCTATTTAAGCAATCAGAATGTAAGAGAGAGAGTTGTAATGTCGGTAGGTTACCGAAAAGCAAACATGGAAGCCTTTTTACTTGTTATACGCTTTTAGTCTTTTCCATACAATCACGACTTTTACCGATCCTGAGAAGGAAGCCTTTGAAAACATTGTTGGAAAAAGAGAAAATGCTGGTAACCAGCATTTTCCCTTTTTCCAACAATCTTTTTCGGTCCTATCAAAGACAAATAGTATCATTTGTGTCGCATATAATTTGCCGTCTGTAAATGCTTTCACTTTGGAGAAGTCTACGTTTTTGTTGTGTGGTAGAGTTAATTATTGCTCTGAACGGAGAAATCGCTTCTGGTCAATCTTGACTTTACTGCCGATTTATTTCAATATTATTAGACAGAGACTAATCAAAAGCCTGGTTTTTATTTCGTTTTTTCTCTCGATCTTATGTGTTTATGCATCCAATTTTTCCCTTCTATTATACAAGTACCACACTGACGCAAATCAAGGTCTTTAAGCAAAACAGATTTATGCATCAATATAAATGCCTATTGTCCATGCTATGGACGATTTCATGGAGGTTTTAATCCATTACCATACAATCCCTACTTTTGACGCCCCTGAGAAAGAAGCCTTTAGAAAACATTGTGGGAAAAGGAGAAAATGTTAGTAACCAGCTTTTTCTCCGTTTCCCACAATGTTTTCTATCCTTCACAAAACGCATTTCAAATTTTCAGTCACTATTATTTTGTCGTCTGGAAATGTTTTCAATTTGGACAAACCTGAAATTTTGTTGTTTGGTAATGAGTTAAATCGAGATCACTCTGTACACAACAATCAGTCCAGTCTTCGATCGTCAGTGATCGCTATATTTTGTAAGGTTTGAGGTAGAAAATTGCATCCGAAATGTTTCTGTCACAGTAAATATATAACATTCCTAGCAAAATCAGGATATTCGTAAAATGACTGTCTCAAGAATTGCCTGATTTTTTTTATGCATTTCGTGAAATGGATGAAAATCACGAGACAGTTTTACACAGGTTTATCACATGCCCTTAGCATGATTCAGAAATGTGTGACATGGTGTTTTTTAATTTTCAACAACTCATGTGTTACAAAATGTACTTAACTATTTAGTACTAGCTATTTTTCATAATTTAAACACAGCCCTATAGACTTATTTAAACAATATAACTCAGATTGGATTTTGCATTGATTCCCAATAAATAGGTACATACCATGTCATTGGGACTTATCCCAAAGTACCTGATAATTCGGTGGAAGCAGTTATTTCAAACAATCGATCGATATGCCCTTGTATGTTTCTGCATTATCGCTGTGAACGCCCATTTGATATACCCCTAGTCACCTGATTATTTTGCTTTTAGATGCAGCAATTTACACATATGTTTCTCTTTTTCAAAGGGTACACAAGACATCTTGGAAATGAGTGTAGAAAATAAAAGGCCAATACGATACAACATAGAAACAAACACGTCTGTGTTTTGTAAACCTCCGAAACGTTTTCATGGTATTAAGTTTAACTTTGTAAATGGATCAAATTTGCATACATTTTATGATGAGTAAAGGATATGGTTTTAACTGGGAATCGAGATATGGATAATTTTTAGACGCATATGACAAAAGGCCAACGGATACGAACCTTACAGAATAAAAGCCCATGTTCTTAGAAATTAGGACAAGTTCATTTCGTTGTTTGATAAAAAGTTAAAAGTATTTCAGTCATACCACAATATTTTAATGGTACATAAATAATGGGGTTCAGCAATATATCACCAATCATTAGAATAGTAAAGCAGAAGTCGTTTCAGGAATTTCATAAAATGTTTGAAGATGTTGCTCAGCCATTTCACGAAATTTCTCAAAAATACCGACATTTCACGAACTTAAAATTTGTTTCACTCTTTTTGTGTGTGTGTGTGTGTGTGGGGGGGGGGGCAGTTAATGAACTGTGAAAAATCGTTTATTTTCACGGACCCTTAGAAAAAGTTCATTGAAATTATTATGGAAAAGGAAAACACATCACCAGTTTTGATAAACAAAATGGGTTTCATTTGGCTACTTCGAGAGAAGAGGTCTCATGTGACTGAAAACATGAATAAATTAAACCACATGAGGTGCCGAGTAGCTTTTTGATTTACGTGAAACCTTACGATACAATTCTCTTGCTGACCTTTGTTCCCGCATATGTCCAAATGTTTCATAGAATTTCATTTTTATTACAATAGCCGTCATTTTATCGAAGAAATGTGTACTAGATGATGGAAGGGCGTGAAGAGAATTTCTAAGCATTATACAGTTGGTTCGAAAATTCCTATTTTTATCGCCAACCAAATAGTTTGAACGAAAATGTCCCGGGCGAAAGCCTCCGGGATCACCAACTCCCCGGAAGAATAATCTCATTTCCATGTCATTAGAACATCCGCTGCAAAGAGTAAATAGTAACCTCTTGTGGTTTGAAAGGGGTTAATTCTTGTTATGGTGCCGCATGAGGGGCAGCACTATATTTTTATTCGCTTTTGAAAAGTATCTGTGAAGGTAGCCACGTCGTATAATTGGAGTGCAACACGCGAAAAGGGTCATTCGGACATTTGCGTAAAGTGTCGTCTCTGATCAGTGTGTGCAGTCCGCACAGGCTAATCCGAAACGACACTTTCCGATTTTATGTGATTTTCTGTTTTACGCAAGTCTACTGTAGCAGAAAATGTAATGTAGTCGTAAAGTGTCGTCTCGGATTAGCCTGCGCGGACAGCGCAGGCTAATCCGAGACGACACTTTACGCAAATGTCCGAATGCACCTTTTCGTGTGTTGCACTCCAATTATTGGCTGGTTCAGTGGTTTTTGTAACCATACATGTCAAAATACGGTTCTTTCATTATCAGACTGCGCCTGTACCAACTTTGTTTTTTTGTTTATTTGGACTGATTTTTTAACATGTATAATACCGTACTTTCATTGCAAGTTCGATAAAAACCAGATGGTATCCAAGATGGTCCAGAGTGTAAATATTTGCCATATAGTATCATCACGTGGATCTCTACGAAGTTTGTTCAAGTGTCTTTGGCGCAAAAAATAACCCTCAGTAATGTGCCCTATTTCAAAAACAACTGATTTGTGGCGCCATTGAAGTTATGCATCAGTATTTCATAGTTGCCATTCTCTATTCAAAAGCATAGCAAAACAGTCTAAACAGGATTGGAAGGGAAGCTTTTCCTATCCGAGAATTTGTAAGTTTTGCACAGGGAGAGGAACTAATATTATTGCAATGGTTTTGTTAGGAACGGCAGGGCCTGTTTTACGAACCACTCTATACTGCACTTTGATATTTACTCTCTAGATTTTTATGCAATCATGATCGGGTAAAATATTTTTTTAGATTTGGAATTAATATGCTGTGGAGAATGATCGATGAATTCAGGCCTAAAGAGCGCTAGGTGAAATATAGCAGAAATCTCAGATATGAATCGGTTGGGACATGTACCGTCGTGATATGAGTGATAGTTTTCGATATCGCTTTGAACACGGAACCATCAGGCAATTTTGTGTTAAATGACACTTCTTAGAAATGAAAATCTGAAAAATAAGAACGATCGAGACATTTCAATTGAATCTAAATTTGAGAACCATCCAGGCGTGCACTCTTCAGGCATTTTTTCTAATGGGCTTAATTCTGTCAGACTGAATAGACTCAAACCTTTCCCAAACAAGCCCTGGTTTTTACGTGTCTGCAGTAAAAGTCTTTTGAAAACACTGGCTCATAACGAGCAATTTCTCCTTTTCCCACAGAGTTTTCTACCCTTTTTGAGAACTTTCTGCCGTTTTCACCAAATCTAAAATTGTCGTCTGCAAACTCTTTTGGTTTGGAAGTGTCCAAAATTTGTTGTTTGGGAAAGGGTTTAACCCTTATTCTGCTTTACACGACTTAAGAAAATTTATGCGGAGAGTGTACCGAGATGAGACAACACATACCTCCAGTCTTATCTCTCTACTTCCATTACAACAGTTTTCGAGCCATGTAATTTGAATTAGATGCCAGTGAATTGCCACTGAATTTAACGAGATGCATTTTATTGTGAAGCTTTGTGATACAGAATAAAATGGAATATGTATCGATCTTTTTTCCCACAATCCCGAATTTAGCTTTTCGAAGAAAAGACGTATTAAAAACATTGAGGGAAAACTGGAAAATGCTGGTAACAAGGTTTCCAAAACTGTGTTTACAACCCATTTAAAGACTAAACCCGTGATTTTAGCCTCATTTATTGGCCATTTTCTATTTGAACAAGTCTAAAATTATTTTGTCGGTTGTCTGCGATGACAAAAATATACAACACTTTTGCTAGTAAAGATAGAGACGACAGAGAGTTAAAAAGCAACGGATTTCTCCTAATGATAAAGGCAGTGGACCATTCTTACAGAATAGTGGGCCAATTTTGTCTGAAAACAACATTTTAGGGACAATCAGTGTGTTCCATTTCCGCGGGCATACAACAGCTAAGTTAATTCTTGCTGACCAATCAATAGCCCCAGCGCGTTGTTATTATTCTGTTCAATATCCGAGGAAGACGGGAGTCTTTGTCTTAACTTGTCAGCGTGATTAAATCTGATAACCTGTTCGACCATTGTCACTTCTAAATCATGCAACTATAGTATACAAGAAAGTCATTCTAAATAAAACCAGTTCTGGCACTGTCACTTCTAACTTGAATCACAGTACGAGTCTTCTAAATGAAACAAAGGGTCTCTTGCTCTGCTAAAACTACCAAATGGACTTATTTTCCAACTGAAGGTGGGTTCGTTATTTTAGACGCATTTCACCAAGATTTTAAGACTTGGGTAGCGTTTTCAAACCCGGAGTTGGTACGGTGTTCACACCAAACTCGACGAAATAAACCAACCTAACTCGAAGTTAAATTTATTTTTTGAGTCTCAATGTTGTGTCAACTCAGCATTTGAGTAAGTTTTTCGAGTTAGTTTATGTTTGTAAAATGCATCTCAAATAACGAAGTCAACTTCATTCTGAAACTAAGTCCGTTAGTGGGTCTGCATAAACACATGGATTGTGAGACCGGGCCCTGAGCTCTGTGTCTCAGAGACTATCATTCTTATGGCTTACTCAGTTTTTGAAAAACGAAAAAGAGAAAAAGGAAAAAAAAAAAAGAGGGAATTTAGGAAAAGTGGAATACAGAGAGGGAAAGAAAATATATAGCAGTCAAAGTGTTTCCGAATCAATAAGGTAATGACAGTTTTCATGTTACAAACCGTTTATGACAAATATTTCTGGGAAACCAGATAATTTATCATAGAGTACATTACAAAAATCTGGAGACTAACGCAGTACTATGCATCATAACATCAAAACTCCTACGCAGGCACTCGGCGTTCCCCCCCTCCCCCCACGCACATACAACAACCATGCTTCGCCTAATGTTACCTACATTATGAATTTTAACCCTTTACCACGCACTCCCGAGTTAACGACCCAGATGAAGAAGGTTTTTGCAAACATCGTGGGGAAAAGGAAGAAAATGCTGGTATCCAACATTTTCTCCTTTTCCACACAATGTTTTCTATCCTATTCAAGGCACAACTTATCATTTGAGCTACGTTCAGTTTGTCGTCTGCAAATAATTTCAATTTGATCAAGTCCAAAATTTTGTCGTTTGATAAAGAGTTAAATGCTAACCGAACCCAATATGCACAAGAAACTGCATCAAGTAGTAAAGTGGGTTTGCCACACTAAGTCACTCCTATGTCTCATTTTATCTGCTATTTAAATGATGTTTTTTCTCTTGAAAAAAAAATCATATCATATTTCTTGCGTGTCCTAGTGACATAAACTTTCCTACATAAAGATTAAATGTCTACCTTGTTGAGAGGTAAACCCACAGTAATATAACTTCAAACTAAATACTTATGAAAAATAAGTCACTCTGGCACGCAAAAAAACACTTTGATCCTTAGATCATATGGCTTGCAACACGCGAAAAGGGGTATTCAGACATTTGCGTAAAGTGTCATCTCGGATCAGCCTGCGCAGTCCGCGCAGGCTAATCCGAGACGGCACTTTACGCCTACAGTAGATTTTACCATACAGCAGACTTGTGCAAAACAGAAAATTACATAAAAACGGAAAGTGTCGTTTCGGATTAGCCTGCGCGGACTGCGCAGGCTGATCCGAGACGACATTTTACGCAAATGTCCGAATTCCCCTTTTCGCGTGTTAAAGGCCAATTATTTCAAATACAAAAATCATGTATCACTATATGGTATGCATGACGCGAATAGAAGCACTCGGACATTTACGTAAAGTGTCGTTTCGGAATAATCTGCACACTTTGATCGACTGATTGATTTTATGAGGTTTTATGCCGTTTTCAACATTATTTTAGATATATCGCGGCGACTAGTGCACTTATCTATGCTTTCCTGGAGTTTCTGTTACATGTATTCCTAGCCACTGACTGTTTTCCCACATAACCATCGTCGAAACAACGATCAGCGGTGAGAGAGGAATGAATCCTGTCACAATGACTATCATCAATCCTCGGAATCCTTGGCCGAGCCGGGCGAACTCATGACCCCGTGTTCTCAAGTCTTGCATACAACCGACTAAGGTACCGCGGCTCGGCATTGACACTTTGATCCTAAGATCATAATATATCGAATACAAAATCCATGTATCACTATAATTATGGCTTGCGCAAGACGCAAAAAGGGGTATTCGGATTTTGTTGTTTGGTGAAGAAATTAAAGAAAATTACTTTCGAGGTGGGTTTGATCAATATCGAGTGGTAAAGAGCACTGTCTCTCCATACATGGCCTTGATTTTTAACAAATCAGGATGTAATAGAGGAATCTGACAAAAAAAATTCAACTAATGCATTATAGGTCACATCGAGAAAAAAAGAAACAACGCTTAAGGGGCTTTCCTGTTATAAGGTTAATGAAGAATGTATTTCAGAATCTGAACGGCAGGATCATTCAGGCCAAACAATGAGTTATAACCTACAGGTTTTGATAGGACGACTTTCAAACACTGTTGAATAGGTCGTAAAAAGAAGACTTGATATGCTGTAGGCAGCTCTGTTTCCTTACAAAATCAATATATCTGAGTTTTAATGAATTGCGGAGAAATTCTTTCCAAATCATTATGGGAAAAAACAGAAAATGCTGGTTAGCTGCATTTTCTGCTATTTCCACAACATTTTCCACTCTATTAGATACAAATTTCGTTTTATGAGCCGTATTGAATTGGTAGCCTATAAATGCTTTCAAATGGACCAGTTTTAGATTTTGTCGATTATTAAAGAGTTACAGACGGATAACGAACTTCCATTATTGTTAATATGTGATTGCGATAACTGTACCAGATAACATAACATACTTTCTCTACAACATAAGTAACTGTTTTGAATGTCTGCAATTCAGTCGTGACACAAGATTTCAAACATCGTTTGGCACGAGAAAGTCCAGAAGGTAATAGACTCACGTCTTAATGGGTATATAAATTTTAGCGATGAACACATTTGGAATTAGGAAAAAAAATCTGTGCGTTTCTTGGCATTTTTACGAAAAAGAAAGTTCTGAATATTGAAAAAAGTATTATGTTATAGAACTGCTAAATCTATCAGATGAAGATAAATGCAAGCTAGACAGAATGACCACGGTTCTCTTTACAATTTTCGGGTGCAAAAGTTGCTGTATATCATGATTTGACAAGATTTGGCCAATTTCCACGAACGACTTCATCCAAACAATGTTCGTTACATTATTTATCAAAATGTTTTAGATCTACAGTTTCACCATTTTCAGTATTGTCATGATTTATTTGTCTCCATTTATTGGGCAACATCAATCGATTTTTGAAGTGATGAAAATGACAAGTGAAGAGTCGTTGTGACAGACATCGACTGTCGAAAAGTAAGATATATGGAGGATATTTTTTTTTTTTTGGTGAAAGATCGAAATTTATTTCATCTCGTGAACACCATCGGTAATATTTTCATTCGTGGCTGCGCACCACGAGTGAAAATATTACCGATGGTGTTCACGAGATGAAATAAATTTCGATCTTTCAGCGAAAAAACACATTTTATATATCTCATGCATTTAACCCTTTCTGGGAGGACCTTTGTCAACATCCAGTCCAGGTATTTTCATTTTTTTCACCGTAGCGTACCCCTCCTACGTAGCAACGCATTACAATATTACGTCAAACGCAAGAAATGTAAGGTAAATGATGTCATATTTCCATCTGGTTATGAGTCACGCGCAATTTACCTAGGTAACTATAATATAAAAATCTGTATTTTCACTGGTCGTGCCCGTGGAATGTCGAAAAAATTTTTCACCGCTACTTCTTGATATCCTACCCGAAAGCATTAAATGATGTGCGATCCGCTCCGGTAAATTCATAGGTCTACAGTAGCACTCGGATACAAGCACTGTGTCTGATGACAGTATCAAGCGAATACCTTCAGTGATCAATCACAGTTAAACATCTTACCATAATGATATTTTTTAATTAAAATCTTGTAATCCTTTACCACACAATCCTGAGTTTTAGTTAGCGACCCTGAGAAAAAGTAAGCCGTTTTGAAAACATTGTGGGAAAAGAAGAAAGTGCTGACCTCCTTTTCCCACAATATTTTCTGCCCTTTCAGACTACAATTCCATCATTTAAGCAACATTGATGGTATCGTCTGCAAATGCTTTGAATTCGGGGAAACTAACAATTCTCTTCTTCACAACAACCTTTTCGAAGCCCCTCCCCACAAATCTTTTTTAAAGGTGCCGTTATTAAACTCTTTACCAAATAATCCCTGGTTTTAACGACCCTGAGAAAGAAGATTTCTGAAAACATTGTGGGAAAAGGAGAAAATGCTGGTTACCAGCATTTTCTCCTTTTCCCATAATATTTTCCAAACTTCCGAAATTTCAATTTTTGATTCACTTTTATTTTGTTGTCTGCAAATGCCTTCAATTTGGAAATGTCTAAATTTTTTTCGTTTTGTAAAGAGTTAACCTAATTCCAGATGTTGTCAGCAAACACTTTTAATTTGGATAAGTCTAAATGTGTACATGTTGTTAAAGAGTTAAGTCGTATCCCAGGTAGCTGGTACATTAAATTTCGCTGTAACACACACTGCGCCTTTTGCAACCAAGGGTAAGTAAGGATGATTCTAAAGGCAATGTAGACTAAGATAAGACAGCGCATTCCTGGTATTTTTATTTTGGATCTACTCTGTATGGCATGTTAAGGTATTATGATAAAATATTGCTTGGAAAAAAAATCCATTGTTTGGATTTTATCAAGAGAGGGATGACAAAGACTCGTCATGTCATTCGTTTAGTACACTGAAGGTTAATTAGTTTTCTTGTCTGCTTTTACCGCCGATGGTATCGATTAACTCTTCTCCTGCTAAATCAGTGAAATGAAACCTTCAAACAGATAGTAAATTTGGGTGCTGCAGATATCTTCTTATCAGACAATGTAGATGCAAGATCAAACTGCACCTCCTGTGCAGTCTGATCTTCGTCTACCCTGTCTCCAAAGTGTCCTAATGTCTCACTAAGCAGCTTAAGGTTTATTATGTATCTATAGGCACCTATGTTTGGAGTAAGAGGGCCAACTTTTTTCGAATTTATCATTTTCGAATTTATCATTAGGTAGGTGGGCTGATCGTTAAGCTGTGAGCCTTATTTCCTAAGGGTTCATTATCTCCCACTAGATGGCATTCTGTTGATACACATCTATCTAATTTGGGCGCTATGGCTACAGAACCGGACCACTTTTCAAAACAACCTTTACCTGGAATTTCAAAATGAAATAAACGTTGACTCAATAAAACATTGCCTAGTGCGATTCATTTCGCTATGATCGGCTAGCATGTAACCTATGCACCGGTCATTTATCAAAACAGTCCCTACATGCTTGGGTAATAGGCTAATAGCTTCGGTTTAAGCCCTACTTTTCCCAGGTATACGGGAATGGGTGATGCGTCATGGCAGACAAGCCGAATCTTCGAAGAATATGACATGCGCATACAACGCGTAAAGGTTTGACATTTGGCGGACATGTGATATGTTACAACACAACCCCCTTCAGTATCTATACAATTCTCCCAACGATATCTAACAGCCTCATTGCCACTTTTTTATGCAGTCCTTTTCTGAACGTTCAGGCATGACACCATCATCTAATTGGATACCCAGGAAATTGCATTTTTCACTTTTGGAAAAAGATGGAAATCTGATGGAACGAGATCAGGCTAATGAGGCGGATGCTAATTCACAGCCACCCTCGTTAAATGGCAGCCATGGCAATGACAGAAATGCGAACAGGGTCATTACCCAACTGAGTTTTCAGTGGTGCTTAAGATTGGTACTTTCTCTTATCTGCCTAAGAAGTAATACATAAAATGTGCCACTGATTGTTTGTCCCTTTTGCAGACCATCTACCATCAAAACCTTCAGCATCCCAGAAAACCGAGGCCATAAATTTACAAACTGATGGGACGGTCTTTGCCTTCTATGGCGGGGATTAAAAAAAAATAAATAACGTTATCTTGCAGTACTGTTTACCAGTCTATAAAAGAGAAAATATTATCAATATTGATCAAAGTTACAGTTGATCAACTTTTTATGGAAACATTGTTAATGGAAATACGATGGAAAAGAATTTCATTTTTAAATTATTAAACCAAAGCAAAATATCAGAAAAACATATTGAAACGAAATTTCCTTTTTGCAGACAAATTTAAATGAAACGAATAAAGATAGGTTACCTTCACTACATTCAGAGTTAGAAAACTTGCGAATAGAAAAGCTACATGGCTCCTTTATCAGGTCTAGAGCAAACTGGCTCGACAATGGAGAAAAAGTTACGAAATACCTCTGTAATTTGGAAATAACAAAATACCGTATCAAAAACTATTCCTTTTGTAGAAATAGGGGATGGCAATCATTCGTTTGACCAAAAGGAAATCCTTTGAGAAGCAAAACATTAAATACTATGAAACTTTATATACTGTATCAAACAATTTGATTGACGTCAATTTAGAGGAAGACTTAAAAATTTGAACTCAAATAATCTGGACGGAAAGCAAAAAGAGGAACTTGAAGGATTCATTATAATACAATGAGGTAACGCATACGATTAAAAACATGAACAATGGTAAAAGCCCAGGAGGGGACGGTCTTACTTTAAATTCTTAAAAGGTGTTTTGGAGTAAGATAGTCACTTTGTTGTCAGAGCATTAAATCACGCCTTTATTTCTAGATCGTTTTTCACCGAATGTTAGATTTGGGACTATAACTTACACACCAAAAGATAATAAACCAAAAAAAAGGGTTTTTTTAATGGATACCTATCACTCTTGTAAATGTTTTGTATAAGCTTGCATCTGGGAGTGATGCAAATAGGATGAAATATGTTTTGGATCATATCATATCAAACGACCAAACTGGGTTCTTAGAGATAGGTTTATTGGGGAAAACACCACACTAGTCTATGATGTCTTGCAACAGTTTGAAGAACATAGCATACCCGGACTTTTAATGTTAATGGATTTTGAAAAAGCCTTTGATTCTCTGTCGTATAATTTCATTGAGAGAAAAAAAAAAACGCTTGAATATTTTAATTTTGTTGTATTGTTCAAAGAGTGGATTCAATTATTTCTGCATAACACTGAGGTTATGCGTACAAATAAAAGGTTTTCTTACAGATCATTTAAAAGTCAGAAGCGGATTTTGACATGATGATCCAATATCAGCTTATATTTTCATCCTTTGCACTGAAATTTTTAATATCAAATTAAAACACGATAGAAATATAACAGGAATAGAAATTTAAAAAAAGGAAGAATTCATACGCTCGTATATCACATCACAATTTGCTGATGACACAACACTTTCTTTTAATGGTTCAGCAAAAATGGATCTAATGTACCCTGGAATTATTCGAAAAATTCTCACATATTTCTAACTTGAAAATTAATTTCGACAAAACAAAAGTTATATGGATTGGTAGCATGAAGTAATAAAGTACAAGATCTATCAGGACAAAATGGAAATTATGATGGGAGGAGGGGGGGTCATGAAGTAATAAAGTACAAAATCTATCAGGACAAAAATGGAAATTATGATGGGGGGAGGGAGGATATACAATTAAAACTTCTTGGACTCGAGTTCCATGTAGAGACACAATTATAACTCTTAGTTTTGAGCAAAAATTCAAAAGCATTAGTAACATTGTAAGTTATTGGAAAATAAGAAAATTAACACCAATTGGTAAATTAACTGTAGTCAAAAGTCTTTTATTACCTATACTCACTCACCTGATTATTAGTTTACAGTCACCAACGAATGAATTAATGCAACAACTGAAAAATACACTTTAAGAAGTCGTATGGGACAGTACAGCTAAAATTAAACAAACTGTCCTCACAAAGACTTATATGGAAGGACATCTGAAAATGATTGATGCCAATATTTATAAATGGATAAGAAAGCTAGTTGTTTGTGTTAAAAGCTGCAATAAATTCATAAATAATATAATTGGGTCACACAAACTATTTCATTTTGGAATGTCGTACTGTGAAAAAATCATTATCAATATATTGAAAGGTTACTTGATTGATGTCTTAAAATTTTTATGGTATTTATCGCGAAATCTAGTTTTACAAAATTAGTTAACATGCCTCTGTTTTTTAATAAGACTATTTTGGTATACTCTTAACACATTTATAGTAAAGTATTATACTACTGTAGTATAAGATGGGTAAAAGAAGTGTTAGCGAATATCTATATCATTTTTTAAATAAAGATTCCAGTTTCTTTACTCCATATCCACAAACCCACTCTCCCAAACACACTCATACGAGTACTTGCGCCTATTTTATATATATATTTTTTTTCCATTCTGATTTTTTTCTTTCTCTCTCTCTCTCTATCAATAAAGCCACATTCAAGCGATTGAACAACTTTATGAAAAATACAATCTTTTTTATTCATATGAGACATCTTTGGTATAAGAGTGCTAAGAATATATTAATAAGGACTAACATCATAACATCATTAGTGTCATTAGCATAAATACATTACTAACACATCGCTTACAAACCTTCCAACACTGAATTATAAGGTATGATGGAATATGGCCACGACTCCCATGATAACAGTTGACGTGGCTAATAAAAATCGTGAATGCTGGTGATAAGCATTTTGTTCTTTTCCTTCAGTGTTTTCTACCGTTCCAGAAACAAACTTCAATTTTTGAGTCAATTGTATGTTGACATCTGCAAAGGTTTTCAGTTTTGTCCAGTCCAAGGATTACCTCATTACCAAACGACAAAATTTAGACTGGTCCAAATGGAAAGCATTTGCAAACGACAAAATAAAAGTGACTGAAAATTCGAAATTTGTTCTGTGAAGGGTAGAAAACATTGTGGGAAAAGGAGAAAATGCTGGTTACCAGCATTTTCTGCTTTTCCCGCATTTTTTTCCAAAGGCTTCTTTCTTAGGGTCGTCAAAAGTAGGGATTGTATGGTGATGGGTTAAATCTAGTTTTCACAGAGCACGTCTCAAAGGCTTTTGCAGACGACACGGATCAAGATAAGATTGCAGTCTGATCTTGGATCTGTACCGTCAGCTTTTTGGCCATGTCTTTAAGAATAAAAAAAATTCTATTGATTTCAGTAGATTGTTTGTCTATCCAACGGTACATATTGGGCGATGAGAGCAATAAATCTTTCTTTCGCCAGCTCTAAATACAAACAAGGGAAACTAAGATGAATTCTATAACCAAAACAGTATCGAGAACTTTGGCGTTATACAGTGTTGGGTGCCCACTGATTTTACCATAAATAGCCTGTAGACCCATACAACATTGTTATGAAATGTGCTTGCCGGCAAAAAGTGGCCAATAATCAAACATATGACCAACTCAAAGATGACCATATAAAACATAAGAAATGATGTTTAGATCAAATGACCTGAAAGCAAAACAACGGACCAAGATTAAATGCCTTAAGCAAAAGAAGGATCAACTTGATCGAGGGAAAAAAACAATAATTAACCCTTTCCTAAACGAAAAATTTTGGACTCTTCCAAACCGAAAGAGTTTGCAGACGAAAATTTAAGATGTGGGGAAAATGCCACAGTGTTTTCAAAAGACTTTTACTGCGGACACTTAAAGACCAGGGCTTGTTTGGGAAAGGGTTAAGCTAGAGTGTACTTATCTAAAGGCAAGAATACGAACGAACCAAAGATCAAACTGGTCGAAGGAAAGCATATAAATGATCCATAGATCAAATGCCTTAAAGATAAAGAACGAATAAAAGATTAATCTAAAATTTAAGAAGATAAACGGAAGAGGCATGCAAAAATGACAACCCAATGATTAAACTTATCGAAATTACGTAATGATATCCGTCAAAGCTTAACCTAACCGAAGGACAAGCCTATCATCAAACTTGAGATAAATCGAGCAAAAGCCTATGCATGAACCATACCAAAAGTCTAGCCGACTGAAAGCAAGTCGATGGCCAAAAATCAGACAAAAGTGGCCGAATGAGCCAAGTCATTCGGACAGATGAAAAGCAAACAGGTGGGCATTGTATCAACCAGACACACTAAAAGACATTTATGAATGGAGATGGATGTGGATATGGACAACGGAATACAGGTTTCAATAAGGGGTTTTCTCAAAGAAACTATTCCATTATGTATATAGGCCACAGAAAAAGACATCATTGTTTAAGGTCTACAGCCTCCCTATCCCCCATATTAAAAGAAGAAATTGCCGAGATTGGCTGAATTGCCTTTAGGAATCGTAATCCTTAACTCCACTTTTATTCAGTGCTTCTGATAGATCTCGATGATCAAACTTTAAATAAGCAGCAACATTTTCAGAACTGCTTCTTATGCCTAGTTCCCTCATTGTTTTTGGCCTTCTCATTTTCCACACAAAATTGCAACATTGTTGCTCTGTAGAAACATAGTGCTGCTGTTGTTCATGTGGTTGGCATCATTTTCCAAAATAGTTTCTTTAACTGTGTTGTTTTATGTCAGTATCTCTACAGAAAGAAATATGATAAATGCATTGATGTCTGGTCTTTACGACACTTTCAAACAGTATTTAGGTTTGTATGAGATTGCATAATGGTCGACCAGACGGGGAAACTTAAATAAAATTGAGATTGTTATCTGTGCAATGGATAGAACGAGTCAAAAATATGTAGACCTGCTAAAATTCGATCAAAAATAGTTTTATTTTTTTAGTTTTATCTCTGTTCCAGTAGGTCCACTCATCACAACTCGACCGATTCCCTACCGATATCGAATTTGATGGCTCATATCACCCGAGGTATGCCGAATGCATGTAGGCCTATACCCAGGTTGTCATAAACAATACTGAAATGGTTTGGTAGACGGAAACTTGATAAAAGGTCATCAAAATGACACCCAGCAATTCATACTGATGCACAAATTTGACAACAGTTACCATTTCATGTTGGTTGCGTATTGGTCGTGGATAAAATACGATATATCCAAACAAATCTCTAGTCAAGACCTTCTATAATGCACATTTGAGCCGGTGAGTGGGAGATAAACATCAACATGCATGTTGATTGACGCAATATATCTCATGTTATAGGATGAAGGTTGAAGACATAAACGCAGAACTTAAAAGTTATCAATGCATCAGTTAACTTTGGCGGCGTCAGAGACAATTCCTATCGTTAACTTTTCGAATCATTGCAAAAATAGTATATCGTTGTAAATCAGTAGGATCAATTCGATGAAAAGTTATGTTTCTAATAATGCTATTAGCTTGATTATATTGTTTTCTTGGCTTGGGTACAGTCGCTTGAATTTTAGTGGAAATACAAAGTCGAGCAAGTGGTTTAACTGTTTCAAAAATACTTTCATGGTTATCTGCCCTTGTTGTATCGGTTCCCCATGTGACATTGAACAAGCTGTCCAAGTTTCAGGTGACTATCTTCCGTCATGACAAGATATATTGTAAAATGTCATTTTTTTTATAATGTCAAAGTTTTTACCCAATGAAAACGCAGACGATGGCACAGACGACACCAGGGCAACGAGAATACCTCGATGTTTTCTTCATAAACAATCGAGCTAAAAAATGATTATTGTAAAAGATTTCAATAAAATTTTTAATACGGCCTTAACGATCATATTTTGATACATGTGACCCGTCATACATAATGATTTTGATACATGTGACCCGTCACGCAAAAAGAGTCCATCATTGAATCCGTAAATCAAATAATTGATCAACAGATTGAAGCCAGTTCAGGTTGATCCGGGTAGATATGTTTAAACAACTATTTAGTAAGATTGAATGTTTTTTTTTTAAGTTTTAACTTGTAGAACATCTTGCAAAAGAATTAAGTTTTGACCCTGGCCAGACTGTGCAGTCGGCGTAGTCTGACCAGGGTCGATATTTTTTGCAGTTCTCAGATGGTTCCTTTATGTGTGACGCGTCACAAATGAATCTGTTGAGACAATCCCCGAGTTTTCTCTGCTTTCTGTTCTCCATCTCCATATCCGTCTCCATTCATAAATGCCTAAAACAAGCAATAATAACCTGTTTGAATGCAAGAAGCAGAGGGCATTTTCACCGTTTGAAATTCCGAGCCATCGTGTTCTTTGTTTATTTGACTTACAGACACATTTTGTCTGTCTAGTTACTTTTAATATTCAATTTTTTGTTAAAGCCATAATATACACGTACGTATTATTTTGTACAGTCTGACTGTTTCAAGTAAATGATGTTTCGCCTGATATAACTGTAAATACTGATTAAAAAGTAGCAGAAATCATTTCAACTAGCAAACACCCAAACATTTTTTTGTACTTAGGCCCTGCTTTTGTGTCATCCTAATAAAAGTACGCAATTATCTGAAACACAACTAAATCAAACATTGGAAACATTACACGCAGCAAAGCTTTCTGTCACTTTTTTTTCTCCTACAAATTTGACAAAGTTATGGACACGGAAATGAAATGGAGTTGTAACATATATCTTCATGTAAGCCATGGTATTGCAATGAAAAAGTAGCTGTTTAGATGTTTTGTTCAGTATTTGCAGGTTTATTAGTATTACAGTGATTTTTAAACATAATATAAAACTGTGCTATTTATTAGAATATTCCCTTCTACCAAAAAAAGAATGCCGGCTTACTCTTCCGGCCTCGGAAAACCACTCTTTTTTGCTGGCAAAAACATTCGCCATGCAAGCTTTGTCCGTTATTTAGGCTTCCATGTGAATGACAGGCTAACAATGTCCCCGTTTTACACCCTTTGCGTAATGGTATTGTCATTTCGACCAAGAGGAAAGAAATTTTAGAAAACATTTTAGAAAAGGAACAAAATGCTGGTACCAGCATTTTATTCCATTTCCAAAGTGTTTACAACCATTTCATAGAGATATCCAATCATTGATTCCACATTCAAAATGGTAGTCTGAAAATTCTTTCGATTTGGTCAGTCTGACAAAATCTCGTCTTGTAAAGATTTCAGGTAGAAGTATGGCCAACTGCTGAGGGATGAACGCTATTCAAACTCTTTTCCGGTATGTTCAGTTCAGCATGCTTCCGCTGTTTACTCGTATTTATAAGGAGGCGAATTCCTCGTTATCTTGCAGCCACTACATTAGGGAAATATGCATTTTTACGATTCTACGACAAAAAATATCGCCCATGATATCTGTTGAGCGTTTTACTTTCAGCCATAATTGAATTGCATGTATTCATGTATTAAAGTTAAATAAATGTGGGCTTTCCCTATTAAGTTTTCACAGTTATATCTTCAATGTCGTCTAATGAAAATGGATTTCGGACGGGAAATGAGATGAACGTTCATTTTTTTTTTTTTAAATTAGTATCTCAAAAGAATTTTAAAAGCATGAAAAATCCGTGCAGTGGTGGAAGACCTGCAAACTTTATGCTATTAGCGCTTAACCAGATGACAGAATTTAAGACAGGTCAATATTGAAAGCCGATTTGCAGACGAAAAATTAGTTGCAAGTTTAACCCTTTACTCCACAGATACTCATTTCTACGCATTGCTTTTAGGAGCCTTTGGAAAACATTGTGGCAAAAGGTGAAATTGCTCGTGACGAGCAATTTCACCTTTTGCCACAATGTTTTCTATGCTATCAAAAGGTGTCATATACATATAAGAAACAGCTTCATCCTTGCTGTTATTTAGGGTCAATTAGAGATACCATACAAATGCCCTATGGAGTAAAGGGTTAAAGCAGCATATGAAAATAATGGGGAAAGTAGTGAATTATCATACTTCATATTTTGGCCTTCTTATCTTGATCTGTGTTTTCGGCAAGAACACTTGAAGCCTTAAGAATCCCGATAATAAGTATACGTAGACAATAAAATCATTTCTGAAATGATGAACCGCATTGTTGTTTTACTGAATCGTTTCCAAAGGTTTCATTTGGGTATTGACGTATAATTTTAACTTGATAAACCGTTGTCTGCGCATGTCATATTCTTCGAAGGTTCGATTGTCTTATATGGCGCATCACTACTAGCCCCGAAAGCGGGCTGACTGTAATATTACGCTCTATAAAGTAGCAATGTTGAAAATAGCTTTTACGTATCAATACGTTTGAGGAGAAATGAGACCTGCTTTGGCAACAGATTTTTCTAAACTGGTGATCATAGTTGAGTAAATTGCACGAGGTAGCGTTTTATTGGGTAAACCTTTTTTTTGTTTTAAATTCAAAGTAACGGTTGTCGCGTAGTAAAGTGGTTCGGCTCTGTACCCAGGATGCCCATATGAGATAGATGAGTATTTATAGAATGCAATCTAGCGGGAGATAATGCTTGATAAACCTTTCATTACTACTTTCTTTGGCGTCGTGTGTTTCTCAGATAAACTCCGCTTTCACAAACATGTAGAAATGATAAAATGATTTTTTTTTTATATAGATCTACTTTTTTTTTAGACTTTAATTAGCCACGTCAACTGATTCTTAATGCTTGATAATGAACCATTTCTTTTGAATCGCCCTCAAAAAGTTGGCGTCTTTATCTTGAATTCGGTACGTCAATTTGAACGCGATGATCCTTGGTGCACCGAATAAATGAGATCGTCCTTTCAACAGAGAAAAAAATTGCATTAAACTTAAGGATTGTATTGAACAGAACATGTAATAAAAGAGGCAGACAGTTTAGATCCAAGATCAAGTTGCAAACTTTGTGTAGCCTAATCTTGGGTCTACACTGTAAAACCGTCTTCAGCCGAGTCCAATCCTTTTTCTATGAGCTGAAAGTCTGTGGAGAAAATTAACAAACTATGTTGACTGGACTTATTGAATACAGGAAGCAAATCTCGCCCTTTCTGTGCTAAATGCTAATTTCGCTGCATCCCCGGACATGAAAAAATATTATTTTGTTCTTGGAATCAGACATATAAATCAGTGTATCTGTTGTTGGAAAACTGAAAAAGGGAACCCGTCTGTTTAATTTAAACAATATGGCGCTTTTATGTCCCTTTTAATATCCGTAGTGAAATTACAGGTAGTCTTTTCCATGACAGACACCTAATTCTTGTCCGTATTTAGCGAAAATATAAAACGCGTCAACATTCAAAAAAAGGAGGGCTAATCTTTTCATATAAAATCAGTATTTGTGCATGTTCCAAAATTAGAGTTTTAGCCATGCCCGTGATTAAAAGTCGGGCTCTGTCTAAAGTAGGAAAGTGGAGCAAAGTAAGGATGAAAAAGTTAGGTAATGCCTGATTTAGAATAAAACTTGTACCTAAAGAACACATTGAAACAAGGTGCACATTGACCCTTATACTGCTGAATGACTACAATGAAATTTTTAATTTGATAATAGATATTGCTGTTTTAAAGTCATGTATTCGGGAATGATATTTCTTTATCGGAAATTGTAGATCTAATATCTAATATCACGTTCTGTGCAGTCTGATCTTGATCTATATTGTACGCAAGAGGTCAGTTAGTCGCGCAATCTGGACAAGACCGAGATCTAAATCTGAAGATCCAAATAAAGCCTTGATTAAGATATTTAACAAAACAAAAAAAAAAGCGTTGGTTTCCTCAGTACCAACCTACAAAAATTTAGACTGGTCCAACTTGAAAGCATTTACAGACGACAAGTCCAAAGTCGTTCAAATGATGGGATTATTCTCTGGCGGGGCTGAAAAGACTGTGAGGAAAAGGGAAATGCTGCTTATTACCATCGTTTCCTTCTTTTCTGACAATAATTTCAGAAGGCTTCTTCCTCAGGGTCGTCAAAAGTGTTTTTTTTCCTTTTCGAGTATAGCTTTGTCTGCGCATGTCATATTCTTCGAAGATTCGACCTGTCTGCTATGACGCATCACTGACCACATATTCTAGGGAAAAGTAGGGCTCTTACCGAAGCTATTACACAAGCCTGTATGGACTGTTTTATGACTGGCCGGTGCATACGTTTCATGCTAGCTGATCATAGCTGAAGGAATCGCACCAGATAGCGTGTTATTGAATAACTGTTTATTTGATGTTTATTTTATTTTGAATTCCGCGGTAACGGTAGTCGTCTTAAAAAGTAGTACGCTTCTCTATCCTGAATGCCAAAGTCAGATCGGTCTGTATATGAAAAGACTGCCACCTAGCGAAAGATAATGTCAGCTAATCATGTATTCATTTATATATTTTCTATTTGTCTCTTGGGGAATTGACGATTCATCAAACAAAATTAGTGATGAACTTCTGAACCCACTGATGTAGGTAAAAAATCGTCTTTGTACTAAATAAATGATCTTTGAAATAAACAGTAGGATGAAAATGTTAGAATAAGTTGTTTCGGTTTGTCCTTTTACCGAAGTAAAGACACTGGGTAACACTCTTGAAAACAAGAGAAAAAGAGAAAATGCTGGTAACCATAATTTTCTCAATTTCCCATATAATAATTTCTATCCTTTGATAGACAGGGTTCTTATTCTGAGGTCATTTGATTTGTCGTTTGAAAATGTTTTTAAGTTGGGCAAGTTTGAAATTTTGTTTTCCTGCACGGAGTTTGACAAAATTAGAGATGAACTCCTAACCTCAGTGATCGTTCCTAAGCTAAATCAATGATCTTTAAAAACAAACAGCGTGGTGACAAGTTTAACTCCACCTGCCCTGTTTTGATTTTTGTACGCAAGAAAACTAAAATTTTAACGACCCCTGGGTGGGAGGCATTTCATAAAAAATGTGGGAAAAGGAGAAAATGCTGGTAACCAGCATTTTCTCCTTTTCCCACATTTTTTAATGTCATTAGAATGACAACGTTCAGATTTTGAGGACATTTAATTTGTCGTTTGCAAATGCTTTTGATATCTGGCAAGTTTAAACGTTTTTTTTGTATTTTTTCTGAGATATGTAACCGATCTGTAACCAAAACCAGATGTGGAAATGATATATATGTCTTCATAATTCAGCGAATAACATTTATCAAACGCCTGCGCTTTATCGATCGAATAAAAGTTAAAAAGATGATTTTTTTTACGATGAGAGATCGAAATTTATTTCACCTCGTGAACATCATCGGTAATATTTTCACGAGTTGCGCAGCTACGGGTTTAAATATTACCGTTTGATGTTAACGAGAATAAATAAATTTCGACCATTTTCTTCGTTTCATGCTTCTAACCCCAGATTTTGATAGAACTTTAATCAAAAGCCAGTACAATCGTTTTGGGTAATTCCACTTGGCGTACCCCCTTATTGCAATAAGACCGTATAGCAGTGAGAATGTTTGTAGCAGTTCTCGAAGAACACATTTCGTTGGTATAGACCTGAGTTATGACAGTATTGTGTTGTAATCAATTGGAGAGAAAATCACATTAGGCAAATTACTTAAAAAGACAAAAACCTGTTTTCAAATTAATATTTTAATCTTTATTCTATACATATTCCGCTTGCCAAATATATCCTTCTGCGTTAGTGCCATTAGTGTCCGCAGTTCATTTACATTCGAAGTGACGCAACGAAACAGCAAACCTAAAAGAACCTGAATTGAACAAGATTAATAAACACATATGTATTTGAAAATGTGAAAGCTCTTTGGATTACTCGATTCAATCTGAAATACATTTGATGCGTTAAAAAGGGGCGAAGTACAGGGGAGCTCTCAGGACTAGCCACAGGCGTCCGTTTTATTACGAAACTTGATATGTATTTAATGTAACTTATAATACATATATATAGATGGTGAAGTCTATCATAAAACGAAGGCCTATGGGACTAGCTCTTTAACCCTGTCTGATCGAAAGTAGTTCCTCACCAGTGAGTTTATCAAAAGTCGGTAAACTCACCAGTCGAAACGGTGAAATTATCAAAATATAATCCACTATGTTTTTTCACGAGAAACTATCGAAAAGCATGAAATAAACATGAGCCATAGTCCTTGAAAAGGCGCCTGAATGCATTTGAAAGTATGTGTCGACCAATGCACACCTGCACAGTCCGCGCAGGCTGAGATTAATCGAAACTTTTTGTGTTATTTGTCAATTTTCTGTAGGTCCAAAGTCCATTCTACCTCCATTTCCAGTCGGTTGTCGAACAAAATGAAATTTATAGGTCTATAGTCGTATGATGGCTTGTTTAGTATAATGTGTTTCCGAGATGCATCAAGCCCCCTTTTGCCAGAGCATGACTCAGTCATATTTTCTACCAAAAGGTTTCGAAAAAATCTTGTACGCAAAAATTACAATGACTAAATCAAATCGAGTTTCAAACCTACATTGTTTTGAAAATACTAGTCGGAAATTCAAACTCTTTTTATATCGATCGAATATGAATTTAATCCGTTACCACACAATCCCGAGTTGAAAAAAGCCAAGTCTCGAAACGTCGTGCGAAAAGGAGACAGTCCTAGTAACCACCATTGTCTTCTTTTCTGGCATTGGCTTATTGCTCTTTCAAGAAAAAAAAATCATCATTTTTGCCACTATTTGTTTGTCGTCTGCAAAGGCTTGTAATTTGAACAAGTCTTTAATTCCCGTTTGTTGAAATGTGAACAAGTTTTTCTTTCCCGTTTGTTGAAATGTTAACATATTACGCGTCAAACAGTTTGGAAAAATCTAGAGCAGAACAATTACAATGACTGAATTGTCATGGCAGATTATCTGGCTGTCCGTAACTGATGTGAGCGATGTTGATTTATTCACGATATCGTCGGTTTACTTCCAAAACCTCGTAACTACAGCTTTTTACAAGCTGTAGTTACGAGGTTTTGGAAGTAAATCGACGATATATTCCATAAGTAGGCGTTGTAAGGCTTTTTGATGAGGAGATTTATCCATTCCACTGACAGACAGTTGTTTACCGTGAATCAGCGTTCTACATTGTTTAATCCTTTCCCAAACAATCCCTGGTTTTTACGGGTCTGGAATAGTAGCCTTTTGAAAACATTGCGGGAAAAGGAGAAAATGCTGGTAACCAGCATTTTCTCCTTTTCCCACAATGTTTTCTACCCTATCATAGACAGAAATCACCTTTTCAGCAAGAGTTGAATTATCGTCTGCATATGCTTTCAATTTAGTTTATTCCAGAAGTTTGTCGTTTGGGAAAGGGTTAACCCTTTACCACAACCCCTGTGTAAGAATTAAGAAGCCTTTTGAAAAAAAAAAAATGTTGGAAAAGGAGAAAATGCTGCTTACCAGCATTTTCTCATTTTCCCACAGTTTTCTTCCCTTCCTAAACAAATTTCAGTTCTATATTAACATTCATTTTGTCGTCAGCAAATGCTTTCAATTTGGCCAGTCTAAAATTTCGTCCTTTAGTAAAGAGTTAACTTCTTACCAAATGACAAAAATTTTGACTTGTCCAAATTGAAAGCATTTGCAGGCGACAAAATAACTGTTAACCAGATAAGGAAAATTGTTTTGGAAAAGATAGAAAGTATTTTGGGAAAAGGAGAAAATATTGACTATCAGTATTTTCTTCTATTTCCGTAGTGTTACCTCTGGGTCGTAAAAGCCAGGGATTGCTTGGTGTAGAATTAAGGTTCTCTGGAAGTCTTTTACCAGAAAACAAAGAGATTGCAGCCGACAATTTTAGATTTGGATAAAATGCCAGAAAGTTCTCGAAAAGGGTAGAAAACACTGTGGGAAAAGGAGAAATTGCTCGTTACGAGCAATTTCTCTTTTTCCCACAGTGTTTTCAAAAGACTCTTACTGCAAACACGTAAAAACCAGTGCTTGTTTGGGAAAGGGTTAAGATATGCCTTGGTTTGCCAAGTCGATGAAAAGGTTGAAATGTCTTCATATACATGTGTATAATCAAAGCCTTTTATTTATGAAGACAGCGACTCCATAGGACAATGCTAAGGAAATACAAACCAAATCACACTAAGACGCTAAGTACATGTATATGATTCCATACGTAAATTTCACTAGTCCTAGAACAGATCAGACTTGTCCAAATATGATAGCTTTTGCAGACGACAAATAAAATATTACTCGAATTATCTGATCTGAGAAGAAAACATATTTAGAATGGGTAGGGAAGACTGGGGAAGGGGGGACAGGGGACAGAATGTTGTTAACTAGTCTTGCTTTCTTTTCTCACAATCTTTTTATTTTTAAAAGCTTTCTTTTGTCAAGGATTGATCTTTTATCGACAATTTTGAATGTATGTTGCTGACAAGGGATAACCTGTGCATATATTTGCTCTTTGGTCTTGGTTTGCAGTCTTGGTTTCTCTACTGATAATATTTGTCAATAATATTTGTCAACCATATTATCTTAATGACAATTACCTGGTAGGTAATCTTTTGAAAGAAAATAAAAAGGTGGATCTACTTTACGAAAATGAGCATCAGTTTATATATCAGTATCAGCATAGAATAGTTGAAGAATTAACCCTTCCCCAAACAACAGAATTTTAGACCAGACCAAATTCAAAGTATCTGTAAAAAAACAATTAATGTACCAAAAAATGACGACTTTTGTGTTTTGACAGGATGGAAAACATTGTGGGGAAAGGACAAAACGCTGGTTTTCATTTTTTTACAATAACCTATCAAATCAAAAGGTAAGGACCGTATTTGGACATGCTGAAAACTGGCAAATAGCAAAAAGCCTCAGTGCAAGTCGGCCTATGACTCGATACTTTTTTGCAGACACATTTCTAAGCTCCCTTTTCACAGGAAATGGTTAGCCCTTTACTCCAAAGATACTCATTTCTACGTATTGCTTGTGGGAGCCTTTTGAAAAACATTGTGGCAAAAGGGGAAATTGCTCGTGACGAGCAATTTCACCTTTTGTCACAATATTTTCTTTACTATCAAAAGGTGTCATATACACATAAGAAACAGCTTTATCCTTGCTGTTATTTAGGATCAATTTGAGATACCTTAGAAATGCCTTATTAGGTAAAGGGTTAAGTTAATGTATGTGGTACCTGTATTGTTCCATGATTGGAAAGCGCGTGCATGCGTCTCCTCTATTACATCCATCGTAAAGAAGACGGTGTGCCGTTTCTAATTAGGACAAATGCAGTTAATGGGAAAAGATATTGATCACATTCTTCTCTTCTATCAACTAACTCTTAACTTGACGATAAAGTTGGGACTTGTCCTCGGTGAAAGCATTTTCGGAAGACAATATAAATGAGGTCCGAATGCTGGAAATTACCTTGCCGTAAAAACCCTGTGGGAAATGGAGAAAATGCTTGTTACCAGTATATTCTCCTTTTTTTCCATGAGGTTTACCTAGGCCTTCTTCTTTATGGACGTAAAAAGAAAATGGGTGAAACTTCTGCCTGACTGTGTGATTATTTCATGTAGGAGTGTTCATTGTTCATATCCTTTATTCTAAAGGAAACAAGTCTAAAAAGATAAACAATGCTTGCACTTAAAGTACATGTATTTAAGAATATCTTTTATATTAAAAAAAAAAGGGTCTTATTTTCCCATATTGTTGTCATTATTGTTTACTATTACTATTAGTAGTAATAGTATTACTATTAGCAGCAGAAGCTGGAGTGGTAGCAGCATTTGTAGAAACAATAACTAGTAGTACCTGAATAATTTTATTACTGTCGTGCATGACAAGAGAATTTGCATGCAATAAGAGTAATTTTCTTGCAGAGCGAAGATCGCGACTCATGGACTTATTGTTGATGGTGTAGCGATGACCACGGATTAAAATTAAGCCGAAGACCATACATGACAACATGGCATTGACGACCTTATGTCTTTAAAGAGAGGGTCTTGTGGTCGGTACACCTGGTAACACCTTGCATGACATTTTTCTGAACTTATTGACAGTTTTCATGATATTCAAAACATTGATTTTATTTTATTTTACACTTAATTGTTTGAATACTCGTTTTTAATTCCGAGCAAGGACAAATGGAAAGATCTTTCGGCTTCTAGCATGTGACAAAGTTAGCCAAGCAAATCTTTACGCAAGACTGTCTCATTGTTGTATCCAAAGAGTATGATACTTCTACTTCTAACCTCGCTAGTGTCAACGAGGTTTCCATTTTGATGATGTGTCACACGATCGTAAACAGAAAGGACCCATAAAAACCGGTTAGAAACAACATCAACAACTACCGTGAGGTTAAAACTGCATCAATCTATCTGCCAACGAAATTGACGAACATCGCGTAAAAAAACTTAAACGGTTTGTTAGATGACAAATATATGAAGAAATTCTTCGGTAGAAAATTGTGACAATTCTTTCCTTTTTTTGTTATCTGGAATCTTACATTTTCGGAACAGTACTGCTGTTTATCTCTGACGAAGATATGACCGTGTAGATGCAGATCATCTATCAACTCCTCAAGACTAGGCAGATTCCGTAACTACATCTGACTGCGTCAAGGAAGTTTCTATTTTAAGAAAAGCAATATGCACTTCCACTCAAATGATCTTAACTAAACATGACGGCGCCAGTGTTCAAAGTTCTTTAAATTTCCTGGATTAGCAGACGTTGTCATCAAACAATATTTATTCAGAAGATGATGTTTTTGGGTGAAAATTGGTAAAGAAAAAAGACGAAGCAAAATTTCCTAATGCTTAATTTCTAAAAGAAACGATTCGTATGATCTTAGTTTTGAGCTTCAGTGCTTATGTTTATGGATATGTAACATGTCTGGCGCTAATCTATGCGGTACAGTTAAAATAAGCAATGCCAATTCGTGGGCCTAGCTACATTGGTGATGACGTCATAGGAATGACCATGAATGACTTTTTTTTTTAATCGGCTGGATTTCGAGTGGAATTAAGGACGTTTATGACAAATTCTTCCAACGGACAGATTTTTTTAAACTTTGCACATACAAAGCTCATCATGTCTCTTGAGATCACAATGACAAAAAGGGGGGTCCCCGTGCTCGTTTCCGAGAAATTAACTTTTGAAAAAGGTATATGCAGTTCCAAAATTCAGCATATACTGGATTTAACACACTTTCCTTTAATAGTCAATTACACAGGAAAATTACTAGAAGAATATCCAAATATACATCACTTTAAAGAAAAATAATTCAGTTTTGCACAAAAAACAAGAAAAAGCCTGGTTCTGAGCATGGTAAATTTACCAATATGCATTTTATATATAGACCATTGAGTTAAAAAGTGAGATAATTTGACCGGGTTAAGGGTTAATCTTCAATAAAAACATACTTTCTAACGGACAGATTTTTTAAAAAAATTTCCACAATCATAGTACATATAAATCTTGACAATAAGAAAAAATAAGAATGGCACCTACCCGTGCTTCTTTCCCCTATGGATGCTCGTGAACATTTATACCAAACGTCATTAATAATAACAAAACGGCTATTTTGTTCCAATACTGTTTCCTTTTACTTTGTTTTAACGTCTCATTCGACAACATGTTAAGGAAAATACTTTGAAACAAGTCCGGTCAAACAAATTTAGACCAAACAAGCTTACTGTACTTTATTGTTTATGAATAGTAAAATGATGCCATGGGCCATCAAATAGGCCAGCGAATTAAACTGATGTGGCTTTCTTTTGATGTTAAATACAGAAGTGTACACATACGTACTTAAGCAATTTGGATGGTATTGTTTTGGTTGTAAATAAGAATACGTAGACGCATGCATACATGTATTGGATTTACGGTCAGATCAATCATACGAGTAACACGCGGATTTTCATAGCAAAACTGAGAAAGAGACACACAAAACGGATTGGTAAAATTAGAAAGCTTGACAACAAGGAGTGCACTTATTTGTCTCATTATTAGAAACGCCAAAATAAATCAATATAAATGTACCAGAACAAAGGAGAAGGCTGGGACAATTGTAGACTACTCACGATGTATTCATCATGGATTATGACTAAACCAATGTAAATGGACTTATTCATATATATCATCGCGCTGTGAACATTTCAACCGAAATCACATGTAAATGGTCGCGCTGGTCGACAATATAGGCCTACCGTCCTACTTTTACGTATTCTTTCATCAGATCAAAAAGTTTTAGGCTAGGCTATTGTGAGAAACATCGAAGACGATAGTTTGCTGGTTCCCAGCATTTTCCTCTTTTCCCATCATGCTCTCAAGAGCAGTCTTTCCCAGGTTGAAAAATATGGGAAAGTTTCTTAAAGAGATTTCTTTACTAAACAACCCCAATATTTTACACCAAGACATCCCCGATTTTTTACGAGTCTGGTAGAGGAGGCTTTTAAAAACGTTATAAGAAAGGGACAAAATTATGATAACCAGCCTTTTCTCCTTTTCCTTCATCGTTTTCAAAGACCTTCTAAACAATGTGGTGGGAAATCAAGATAAATACCGGCCTCCAGTGTTTTCATCTTTTCCAAAGATGTCTTCTAAAGTCTCTCTCAGATTCTACAAAACGCTGAATGGTTTGTAAAGGATAAGTACAGCCATTCTGGAGCAGTCCCGCCATGCACTTACGGTTCATCTTTCGCCATCAACCCGTGTCGTCCTTAACTCATTACCAAACGACAATATTTTAGACTTGGCCAAATCGAAAGCATTTGCAGGCGACAAAATAAAAGTGACTGAAAATTTGAAATTTGTTTTGTGAAGGGTAGAAAACATTGTGGGAAAAGGAGAAGATGCTGGTTACCAGCATTTTCTCCTTTTCCCAGAATGTTTTCTGAAGGCTTCTATCTTAGGGGCGTCAAAAGTAGGGATTGTGTGGTTATGGGTTAATAGTGTTTTTTTTTCGAAGATTGTGAACCAAAATCAGCAAAGTGAAGCTCGAAGTCTGATTTTTGTCTTCATTCTCCACTTACCTAGGATCAATATATTAAGACAATGAACCATGAAAGATTGCCAGACAGGGATAAAAGAAAAAATAAACAAATTATATTTTCATGGAAGGTAACGATAGAAACTTAACGCGAAATGGGTTTAATATTCTTCGCATGACAGCGTTACAATGCTTTCTTTCAAGGGGACTCCGATTTTACTGTGGCTAGATATTGACATCTACGTTATGTTTTTGTCGGACTCTTTACTTTCAAGAGTACATTTCCAGCAGTAGATTTAACTTGAACTTGTCACTGGATGTGACTTAATACCACTGCAAAAGCTGTACTTGAATATTTTTTCTTTGATTCTGTAATGTTTGAGAGACCCTGAAGTAAAAAAAAGTTAAATCCAAGGGGAGATAATTCCTGAACCAGGAGGACACTTGAAATTTGCCTCTTGCAAACCTTCAGTATATGATCAATGCATGTGCCAAGTTTCATTACAAATAACCAGGCACACAATATCATCCTTGACTTTGTAATGTTTGAAATGTTTGATACCCTGAAATAAAAATATGTTTAAGTCAAAGGAGAGATAATTCTTCAACCAGGTGGTTTTGAGACTTCAAAATCGCGTTTTGCAAACCTTCAATAATTATGTGATCAATTTTAACCCATTACCAAACAATCCCTACTTTTGACGCCCCTGAGAAAGAAGCCTTTGGAAAATACTGTGGGAAAAGGAGAAAATGCTGGTAACCAGCATTTTCTCCTTTTCCCGCAGTGTTTTCTACCCTTCACAAAACAAATTTCGATTTTTCAGTCACCTTTATTTTGTTGTCAGCAAATGCTTTTAATTTGGACCAATCTAAATCTTTTTCGTGTGGTAATGGGTTAATCCAATTGCAGGAAAACTGATGTGGGAGTTCCCAGCTAGTATTTCATACACAGATGGATTTTAAGGAAAAAAAGTGTCAAATTCAAGGAAAGATAATTCCTCAACCGGGCGGAGGTGACACTTGAAATTGCGTTTTGCAAACCTTCAATAATAGTATAAGATGAATGGATGTGCAAAGTTTTCATACAATTGCAGGAAAACCATAGTGTGAGTTCGCGACTCAAAATTTCTAGTATTCAATATATAGATGGATTTTAAGAAAAAAAAGTGTCAAATTCAAGGGGAGATAATTCCTCGACCAGCAGGAGTTGAAACTTGAAAATTGCGCCTTTTAAACCTTCAATTTATGATCAATATATTTGCAAAGTTTCAATACAATTGAAGGAAAACTGTGGGAGGAGTTTGCCACACATAATTATTAGTATTTTGTACAGATGGTCACATGGACGGACGGACAGACAGGCTGATTAAAGTATACCCTCGAAAACATTCGTTTTGCGGGGATATAAGTACTCGTATTTAACAAACAGCATAAGTTTAGACTAGTCCAAATTGAAAGTATGGTATGTGAAGTTTCATCAGAATTGGATTGGTTGTTTCAGAGAAGAAATAAAAGTTAACGCATGCACAATCGGACGCATGCGCGGACACACGACGGACACCGGGCCATGACACAAGCCCGCTGGCCTTCGGCCAGTGGAGCTAATAAGGATCCATAAAATCCATGAAGTCTTGATAATGAGGTGCACTGGTCCTCAGACATGTAGAAAACTGACCGTATAAGGTTTCGGTTCAGGTCAACCTGCCCGAACTGCGCAGACTGGCCTTGGTCGATACTTTTTAAAGATACATCTAGTCCTTTTTTCACATGGCATGCCTCATGAAATCTCAACAGCTTTCAGCGGACTGGAAATACGATCCAGTGATAATCAGATTTTATCTTGTAGGCTAGAATAAACCAGTGAACGGTACAGCTCCAAGATCAGACTGCATATTTTTAGTTCTGTTAAGTCTGCTCTTGATCTGCTCTGTTAACCCTTTCCCAAACAATCCCTGGTTTTTACGACCCTAGGATAGAAGCCTTTTGAAAACATTGTAGGAAAAGAAAAAAATGCTGGTAACCAGCATTTTCAGTCCTTTTCCCACAATGTTTTTTTACCTTTCTGGAAACAAATTTCAATTTTTGAGTTGTGTTTATCTTGTCGCCTGCAAGTTCTTTCAATTTGGACCAGTCTAAAATTTTGTCATTTGGTAAAGAGTTAAGTCCTCTTTTCGGCGTAGCTAAATGGCTTTTGACAAATTTTCTGGTGCTGATAACAAACGAATAGATAGAAACATGTAATGGGTTAGAATGTAAACGTGATTATTCTTAGGGCCCCTTCCTGATGGCTGGCAAATTACATCGTCTACATTTTTTAACCCTTTCCCAAACGACAAATTTTGGACTCTTCAAAACCAAAAGAGTTTGCAGCCGACAATTTTAGATTTGGAGAAAATGCCAGAAGGTTCTCGAAAAGGGTAGAAAACACTGTGGGAAAAGGAGAAATTGCTCGTTACGAGCAATTTCTCCTTTTCCCACAGTGTTTTCAAGAGACTCTTACTGCAAACACGTAAAAACCAGTGCTTGTTTGGGAAAGGGTCAAGATATGCCTTGGTTTGGCAAAGTCTATGAAAAGGTTGAAATGTCTTCATAACATTATACATGTGTTCAATCCAAAGCTTTTATTTATGAAAACAGCGACTCTAAGACAATGCTATTGAAGTACAAACCAAATCACAAGACGCTAGGTATATGTATATGATTCCATACGTATATTTCACTAGTCCTAGAACAGATCAAAGTCAACATACGCTAATCACTCAAACAATCCTGCTGGTAGTCCCCGATTCTGGTTATTCATGCCATCTAACTGACTCTGTGAAAACGGCCATATCATTCCAGGACAATTTTCACACACTCGGTAACTTTTCAGATGGTTATTTCTCTTTTTTAAACGATTGTCTGAAGAAAAAAAAATGACCTTTTTCCTTTTCATAAGATAAAGAATAATGCATCCTACATCGATAAAAATTTCATGGGTTAAACGTAGAAGTTTATTTGAGTTGTGCTAACCAAAGAACACCCATTTCGGGGAAAATAGACAGACTTATAAACGGGGCTGTGGAGGAGACAAAAACTACAGTCGGCTCCTTCTAATAAATCAAGATTTTCAAGAACTATATGTAGCGATAATTTATCGTAGGGGTCGCTAGAACAACACCAATATCCAAGAGCTTTGCTTATATATGAATAACTTTATTAAGATATCTGATTGCAACACATTACATGGCACTGAAAGACATTGTTTATTGCGTTACAAACAAAATGTGTTGGCTAATCACTGTAATAAAATACCTAGAAATACAAAATATTTACTAATATACATATTTAACACTTAGAGCGCCGAATTGACTCAACATACATTTTCAGTCCAGAAATAAAACATTTATAATTGAATTACACAAATCAATAAGTGAGTGCAACACTATTCTAAGTGCCTGTACAATGTTCAGGCACTTAGAATAGTGTTGCACTCATCTATTGAAATGCTTTTGTCTATAAAATTTCAGCAAAGCAAACAATGCAGGTCATAGATCAGGCTGCACATTTCAAGTAGTCTGGTTTTGATCTAAACTGGCCAAGAGAGCAACTTAAAAAGTGAAGGGCACTTTGGCAGTATCAATCTCCCTCTAAGTCATTGGCATCATCCTACAAAAAGCATTATTTTAATAAAAAAAATGTATTATTGTGAATTTCGGGAAGGATCGTTAAAACATGATAGAAACAAGAAAGAATACTTGTAGCCAGCATTTTGTTCTTTCTTACACTTTTTCCAACCTTTTAAACAATGAACCTGATAATTTGAGCTGTGTCTAACCATAAGAGTTTGCAGTCTGAATTAAACTTAGTTTTTAAAAAAAGATAGAAGAAACATACCATCATTTAGGATCCTTTTATCAATTTCAACACTTCACAAGACGAAATTTTTCAACTCATCAAAACTAGAAGCGCTTTAATCCTTTACAATCCATCCCTACATTTTTTTTTACTCAAAAGATTACTTTTTAACTCATTACCACACGAGAAAATTTTAGACTGGTCCAAATTGAAAGCATTTGCAGACGACAAAATAAAGGTAAATCAAAAATTGAAATTTGTTCTGGGAAGGGTAGAAAACACTGTGGGAAAAGGAGAAAATGCTGGTTACCAGCATTTTCTCCTTTTCCCACAGTGTTTTCAAAAGGCTTCCTTCTCAGGGGCGTCAAAAGTAGGGATTGTGTGGTAATGGGTTAAAACGTTTTGGGATAATGAGAAAACGCTTGTAAACGGCATTTTCTCCTTTCCCTCAATATTTTTTATCTTGCTAAAAAGGAAATTCCATTTCTGAGTAACATTTATTTTGTTGTCTTCAAAAGGTTTAAATTTGGACCAGTCTAAAATTTTGTCATCTATTTAAGAGGTAAGAAAAGAAGATTTTTGAAAATGGTTTTTTTTTTTGTTTTGTTTTGTTGCCATGGCAACCAGAGCTTTTGCAGTAATCAAATTCTTTCGAGAAGTTCTAAAGAGGACCATGGCAGAATAATTTCTGTGAAGTTTCATCATATTTGGATGGGTAGTTTCAGAGAAGAAGATGTTTGAAATAAAAATTGACGGAGAGACAGACGCAGAGACTGACGCATGACTGACTCCAGGCCATGACATAAGCCCGCTGGCCTTCGGCCAGTGGAGCTAAAAACTGATCAAGATCAAAATGCAAGGAAGTGCTGGTTAATCCTTATCCTGCTGAATAACTAACATGAAACTTTCCAGTCAATAATAAAAGTCCAAATTTTTCCATTCAAAAATTATTTTTGGGAAAAGGTACATTCATATTGCACAATGTAGATCCAGGATCAGACTGCACATTCTATGTATTCTTTGTCCGCTAAAGGTCAGTGAGTCGCACCTAGCAGCCTTGAGGTTAATCTCTTGTGAATAGTCTCCTACTTGCAAAAACTGAAATTAACCCTTTACTACATAGAAACTCATTTCTACACACTGCTTGTAGGAGCCTTTGGAAAACATTGTGGCAATAGGTGAAATTGCTCATGAGCAATTTCACCTTTTGTCACAGTGTTTTCTATGCTATCAAAAGGTGTCATATACCCATAAAAAAGGCTTCATCCTTGCTGTTATTTAGGTTCAATAAGAGATACCATAGAAATGCCCTATGGGGCAAAGGGTTAAAGGAGAGAAATTATATTGACAGGAAAATGTCTTTTTGGATGATATGGAAATATTGCAGTGAAAGGATCGCTATAATCAAATGTGACCAGTCATTTGAACTTCATTCAAACCTTTCCCAAACGACAAACTTTTGGACTAGACCAAATTGAAAGTATTTGCAGACGACAATTCAACTCTTGCTGAAAAGATGATTTCTGTCTATGATACCAGCATTTTCTCCTTTTCCCAAAATGTTTTCAAAAGGCTACTATTCCAGACCCATAAAAACCAGGGATTGTTTGGGAAAGGGATAAACAATAATTACAATATGCTTTATAGGTGTCAATCAAGACATACTGTCCCAAGACAATTTTGTGCATGATGAATAAAAGGAAAAGGGGACTCTGCTGGACAAAAAGAGTCAACTGACTGAGAAATTACAAATATTTAGAGCAGTAGGCTGAAGAAGATGTCTGAGAGAGCTCATTCAAATAACACCATGTCCCCCATTCAACCCATAAAGTGCTAAATAAACTCTTTGCAAAACAGCTTAACTTTAGACTTTTCTAAGTCAAATATGATTCAAACAATGAAATGTTTTAAAGGGTAGAAAACTTTGTGGAAAAAGGAGAAAATGTTGGCTGTCACCTTTTTCTTCTTTCCCACTATAATTCTAAAGGCCTTTTTCCTTTGGGTTGTTAAAGTATGAGAATGTTTAGAAAAGGGATCAAGGACTTTTGCAGATCTTGGAGGATTATGACAACATGACAAGGTAGATAAAAGGAATAATAAACATAAGATGCAATGCCAATCAATTGTAACATTTTGATAAATGGAGACATTGTGTTCATGCGCAAGATAGTAAAATGAAACCCTGAATTTCTAGATCCCAACAGTAGGAAGTAGAATAAAAACTATTTAGCCCAACTGGCTTGAACAAATAAAGTCATGTTAAAACACTGAAAAATTCAAATAAAGAATTTTAAAAAAAAATCATTTCTAACTTCCCCTAAGAATTTGAGAAATCAGTTGGATTGTAAGAAACTTATGAAAATTGATTAGAAATATGTAAGTCCATCAACTTTCATAAGGACTGTTTCATTTCAAACACCATTATGAGTTATTTATGGGAGGCATTTTACCATAAGTTAACAAGAGGGCCATAATGGCCCTGTATTGCTCCACTGGCTAATACGTCAAAACACTACACGCCAAACAATACAATACTTGGTTTTAAACTGAAAGACATACACGATTTTCTTCTACAAAATCCTACAAGAAAGTTATGACCCCAGAGCAAAGTCATTTTTTGCCACAAAGCAAATCCTGGGTGGAAGTCCACAAGATACAGCCCCATACCAAATAAACAGGTCCAGAACATTTGGTTATAAACAAGAAGATTTTTATCAAAGTTGCAAATAAAAGGCCCTGTAAAACAAGTTTACTGAATAAAATGCCCTGTAAAACATGAGACCCATGAGGAAGGTTAGCTCTAGGTCACATGGTTAGTCACAAGAAGATATATCAAGTTTTTATTAAAAAAGCCCATGTAAAACTTGTGACCTCTGGGGTGGGGCAAAACTTGACCCCCAAGGTTATAATTTGGGCCCTCTTTGTAGAGGCCAACTAGATAAAGCTACAACATGCAAAATTTGGTAGCTCTAGGCCTTACGGCTACATACGAGTATAGTAGTTTTTCAAAGTTTCCCTACATAAGCCCATGTAAAACTTGTGACCCCAGTGCTTGTCAAAATCTGACCTCAGGGCTTTAATTTGGGCACCCTTGGTAGAACCCTACTAGACCAAGTTTGGTAGCAGTAGGCCTTATGGCTAGGTAAAAGAAGAATTTTAAAGTTTTACCTATATAAGCCCATGTCAAACTTGTGACCCCTGGGACATGGCCAATTTTAACCCCATTGCTATAATTTGAAGAAACGTGGAACAGGTCCACAAGATAAAGCTACATGCTAAATTTAGTGGCCCTACGCCCTATGGCAAGGTAGAAGAAGAATTTTAAAGTTCTCTCTATATAAGCCATTTTGATCTCAGGGCTAATATTTGAGGTCCACTAGATAAAGCTACATGCCAAATTTGGTAGCCTTAGGCCTTACGTTTCAGAGAAAATTTTCCAAGATTTTCAAAATTTTTCAGTTTTGTTGTCATGGCAACCACAGTTTTTGAAGGAATCAAATTCTTTCAAGGAATTCTGAAGAGAATCAAGGCAGAATCATTTCTGTGAAGTTTCATCAAAAGTGGATGGGTAGTTTCAGAGACAATGTTTGAAATAGAGGTTAACGCAAGCAAGGATGGATGCACAGATGCATGACAGACACCAGGCCATGACATAAGCACACTGGCCTTTGGCCAGTGGAGCTAATAAAAACAATTCATGAAAAGGTTAACACAAAAGTTCATGTATGTAATATCTCATCTTCTTTCCTTTTTCTTCAGTCCCATTACATATAAGTAAGCAAAGAGTTTACTCAACTAAAAGAAGAAAAATATCATGGCAGCATCCATATTGCAAATATTTTTCCAAATATTTTTCCAAATATTTTTCCTTTTTAGCAAATATTTTTCCTTTTTTGCAAATATTTTTTCTTCTTTTAACTCTTTACCAAACAATAGAATGTTTGACAGGCAATAAGTGGACACATTTGCAGACAACAAACTAAAGACGGGTTGAATTCAAAAATGTATCCTTGGAGGGGTAGAAAACAATTTGGGGAAAAGAGAAATACTTGTTACCAGTATTTTCTCCTTTTCCCACAATCTTTTGAAAGACCTTTTTCCTGAAGGCTGTTAAAATTCCGGATTTGTGGTAAAGGGTTAACTTTTCAAAACCTGTTTTTTTTTTTAATGTATTTAACCCTTTACCCCATAAAGCATTTCTATGGTATCTCTAATTGACCCTAAATAACAGCAAGGATAAAGCCTTTCCTTATGTGTAAATAACACCTTTTGATAGCGTAGAAAACATTGTGGCAAAAGGTGAAATTGCTCGTCACGAGCAATTTCATCTTTGGCTACAATGTTTTCCAAAGGCTCCTACAAGCAATGTGTAGAAATGAGTATCTTTGGAGTAAAGGGTTAAGCTGATAATCTACATCAGACCTATATCTATGACCCTATCAAAGATTTTGTTCCTTTTCTCGCATACAAAAATTTGCCAGAATTTTATTGGAAAAGATACTAATACCTTGACACAAATGAATTAAAAAAAAATTTGAATCCTTCGAACTTGCAGACATTGCACACAGATTACTAGGTTAAAACCACAAAAGATGAAAAGAATGAACACGCATCTATTGCTGGTAAGCAGTATCTAAATTAATCTATAAAAATACAGACTTTCAACTGAACACGCCTTCCAAATTGAACACGCTCATCTTGATGAAGCACAAGTATTTTATAAATTTGGTCAAAGTCACTTGCTGAAAATAAATCTGAACACAAAATTTCCATATAATATCTCTGGCAGTTTTTTCCCTCATCATTGTCTTAAAAGAACCAATTTTGAAAAAACTGTTCCCTTTCAACATCTATCTGATCTTAGTCCATACTCGATTATCCATGGACTTGTTTAATCATTCAATTGTTCAATTAACCTTTGCCAGACATTTGAGTTTTAACAACCCTGAAGAGAAGCAGCTTTTGAAAAATGCGAGGAAAAGGAGAAAATGCTGGTACCTAACATTTCCTCCCTTTTCTCTCAATATTTTCTACCATTTTAACCCATTACCACACAATCCCTACTTTTGACGACCCTGAGAAGGCAGCCTTTAGAAAACATTGTGGGAAAAGGAGAAAATGCTGGTAACCAGCATTTTCTCCTTTTCCCACAATGTTTTCTACTCTTTACAAAACAAAATTTCAAATTTTCAGTCACTTTCATTTTGTCATCTGCAAATGCTTTTGATTTGGACAGACCTAAAATACTTTCGTTTGGTAATGAGTTGAAAACAGAAATCATCATCATTTGACCAACAGTTATTTTGATATATAACAATATTTTGAATATTGTTTAATCAGTATCTTCGTCTTTTTTAACAGAATTAACAACATATATGTATAAGGTGCTTTTGCATACAGTGTACACCAAAGATGAGACTACTCAGAATGTGCAGTCTAATCTTCGACCTGCATTGGTCACAGAGACATTCCTCAAAAACAATCAACCTTTTTGTTGGCATCTTTCTTATACAGTACAAGAATGTTACACAGGGAGATGGGGAAGTGTTACATACTGGGGTGTTGAAATTTAAATTGAAAACTAGACATTGTAATAATCTTCACAAAAGAGTAAAAACTAGATCTAATCATTTAAAAATTATAAAATCATACAATGCAAATACAACAAATAGATGAAATTCATCAGAAGATAAAACAAAAAAAATCCTTACAACCTTTACTTTTTCACATGAATCATCCATCTACATCAAAATTGAATATAAGATTGTAAATCGTAAGCAATAATAGGATTTCAATAACATTACTACAAACAACTAAAACCCTTCTTGAATAATTTTCCTAATTATCATTGTGTTATCTTGATAATATTTTTTTTTTATTTACCACCTATTTTATCTCATTCAATTTCCTTTAATATCCTTATTCTAAAACAGATTATAATAACGCCAAGCCTGTTGCAAACAACTAATTTAGACCATTAATGAATTGAAAGCATCTGCAGGTGACAAATTTGAAATGTTATAAATAAACTAAAGGTCAATGACAAGGGTAGCAAACATTTTGGGGAAGTGGATAATACGCTGGTTACATTTTAATCCTTTTCCTACAATGTTTCCTACTGCCTATTCCTCAGGGTCATGAAACAAAAAATTGTATAGTAACAGGTTCACAAGCCTCAGAAAGAAAGCTTTCGAAGATATTGTACAAACAAGCACATGCTGGTAATAGCTATTTTCCCCTTTTTCAGAAACATTTACTATCATTTCACATATCACACAGCTTTTGTGACATTCATCATCAGCAAATACTTTCACAATTACTGAGTCTAAAAGTTTCTCATTTGGTCAAAAGCACAGGACTGTTGCTTGACATGTCTGGTATCATACATCCCCTCTATATAGAGGGGTTGTATGTCACCAAAATGTCAGGCACCTGTAGTTAGAAGTTTAAAGCATCTGTATCTGACAGCTTCTAAAATCATAGCCAGAAAGAGCAGCAATAGCTTGCTGATCCTTTTTCCACCGTAATTCCTATGCCTTTGCTCTCTTCTTTATGATGTCACTTGATCTAGATTTTCATCCGTAGTATCTTTCTCTTTGCACTACACAATCCATTAGTTATAAAGACCTTGAACAGTCAAGCTACCAAAAATATACTGGGGATAAAGAGAAAATGCTTATTACCAGCATTTTCTCCTTTTCTAACAATGTTTCGTAACCTTTCACAGATAATCTATGCCTCCTGAGCCTAATCTTATTTGTCCTTCATTCAATTTTTTTTCAATTTGAAAAAATACATTTTTTTCATGTTTAGTCAAGAACTGTCACTTTACTAAAGTAACCTTAGTGTTAACAACTCTCAGACAGGGAACGAAAGACTTTAAAAATCACCACGGGAAAAGGAAAACAATGCTGGAGACAGGCATTGCCTCCTTTTCTTTTGCTATGTTCAACCTAAAACATAAAAAGCATAGTCTTGGAGGACATCAACAAAAACCTACAACCTACAAAATTTAACTATTCAAGACATAAATACACGATATAAATGAACTATAAAATGCCACAAAGCAGGCTTAATCACAGAAGGTAATGTTCTATAGCCTGTATCACAAAAATAAGGTATATCTGTATTCTTGCAGAGTTATCTACATGACCGTTAACCAGATAATACCATGTCAGTCTTCTCTATTTTGAAAGTATATACACATCAAGTCTTTACCAAACGACAGAGTTCTAGACAAAACCAAATTAAAAGCATTTGCAGACGATAAATTAAATGCAGTTCAAGTGATATCTGTAATTTGGTTGAAAACAGTGTGGGAAAAGAAAGAAAATGTTGGCTGCCAGCAGTCTCTTCTTTGCCCACAATGTTTCAAAATCTTCTCTCCCAAGGTTGAGGTTATTTGCTAAAGGGTAAAATGGGAGATTTAAGGCTTTTTTGTTAATGAAAATTTTGAATCTTAATACTCTACTCTTTAAGTTTTTTCAGCATAGCTGAATGTGCAGGCATTACTGGCACTGATATAGTCCAATGAATGAATGTAAATTAACAACTGATAAAATTTGGACAAATATTCTTCGGCCCCTTGAGGCCTATTTCTGGGCAAATTTACACTATTTGTCTTTTACAAAGATATTTTTTGTCACTTTCTATTTTTTATATCAAACTAACATGACATAAGCTATCCTTGGAAAAATGTCATACTTGGCAAAACATTGCATTCGGAGGTGTTAAAAATTTTAGTAAATGCCATGCTAGCAAAACATTTTCAAGCAAATGTCAAGCAGCAGCCAACAAAACCATAGGATAAAATACAATTGAGCCATGCTCTGGCAAAAGGGGGCTTTGTGCATCTCCATTATGCATTATTCTAGCTGAAATCATCACAATATGTATTGGTCCATAGGAGTCACTTTTTTCAGTAACAGACTTCTTCATGAGATAGCTTGTTCCTTTGGCAAGCAGAAATTGACCAATAGGGAAAAGTTTTGTTCCAGGTCAGCCTGCACGGCCTACGCAGGCTGACCTGGGTCGATACTTTTCGCAAATGCATTATGCCCCCCTTTTCACAAAGCATGGCTCAATAATTTAATAAAAAAATTCAGAATGTTTTTCTTTCACAACGAATAAACAGTAGTGATTAATTCAAAGCATACCAGACTGTTAGAGTGCAAATCACAACTACAGAGGCCTTTGCCATTAGTATAGATCACGATCAGACTGCAGCAAACATGCAGTCTGATCTTTGGTCAACATTGTCTGCTTTGTAGAGACATTCTGGACAAAAGTAATCTGGAAATTATTATGGTCTTGTTTCTTTTTGGGTATTTTTGTTTTTGCAATCCGAGGGTAAACATATTACTCCAAAATGAACTGCTCTGACTCTTTACCTGAAAACCTGAGTCTCAATGACCCTGAGGAAAAAAAGGCCTACATAACATAGTGGGAAAAGGAGAAAATGCTGGTTAAAAGAATACAGAAAAAGAAAAATGCTAGTGACCAGCATTTTCTCCTTTTCTCCCCAAAACAGTTTATCCGCCCATGGCTTATATTAACTTATGAATATGAATCAAGCTTCAATACATGAATACAAAATATAACATAATGACAAGGGGTGAAAGTGTTCATCCTTTTGCCACAATTTTTTAAAAGACACAAAAAGTAAGCAATTGAATTTTGACTAATCCAAGGTTACATAGAAGAATTTAGTAAATATATACATGCATTATTATAATCATGTATTTGAATTATGCCATAGCTGAGAATTTAAGAGATTTCGCTGTTTTCAAATTAAACTACATTTCTATAGAATTTCAATCATCATCCAGGTCTGATATCAAAGTTTTATATTCAGTTTCACCTCTTGCACGCTTATCCCGTCTACGTCTTGTCTCGGATTTATCAAAATGGATGAGATCTAATTCTACATTCTCTTCTTCATCATCTTCTAAGGGAAGAAATCCATTTCTGTCTCTAACATACACTTTTTGAGTAGAACTTGATGCAAAACACTGAATTACTACAAAAAGAACAAGTAAAAACACACTGGTACCAGCTGTAATCTGCATTAGTACCATTTTTTCATAGTGTTCAAAGAAATACCCTGTAACTGTAGGAAATATAATCTGTCCCAAACCAGAACCCAATGTAAACACTGCTGTTGTTTTTCCAGTCAAATGTAAATGATTTTCTGCCCAGAACAGGCTTGCTGGAAACACAGAGGACATTCCTAATCCAAGAATTACAGTTCCAAGCCATATCAATTTGGCATAGAAGTACAGTCCAATAGCCAAGCAAAGGCCACCAACCACCATCAACACAAGATCAATACTCAACATAACCACAGGTCCACAACAGCTAGCTATGAAAATAGAAAATCCTCGGCCAGCCGCTAGAGAGCCCCAAAATATTGCAGCAACAGTAGCACCTTGTGCAGTGGGCCAATGAAGAAAATCAATAACAAATGAAGTTACCAAAGCACCATATGTGACCTCCAAGCCCATGTAGCAGAGTAGAAATAGTCCCATTAGCACTGTCAGCATGCTTCTATAACAATTCCCAAGATTCTTTGCACTCAGAAAGTCACTGGCATCATTAGGCGCAGCAAGCCTCCCTTTATCTTTACAATACAGCACTAAAAACATCACAGCATTGATAAATAATACTATGCCAATAATAAGATATGCAAACTGAATTCTTGAAATATTTTTGATAACTTGAATGGCATTACTAAGGAAACTATCTTTAGCTGTAGAAGGTTTTGTGGAAATCTGTGTGACTTGTGGAGGTCCAGGGCTTGCTGTTGTACTATTTGCAGAAGAATTAATCGAAGTTGTATGAATGAATGATGAACTATTATCAGAAGCAGGACCTGGCTCTTGAGAAACATTTTGTTGCTCTATAGACTTTGTGGAGGATGGCAATCTTTTCACTGTTGTCTGTGCAGCTTGACTTGCTGTTGTTTTAGGCTGTTGTGTTGTTGACATGGTAGAAGTTGTTGTAGTTGTTACAGTTGTTGGTGTAATTGTTGTAGTTTTCTCTGTGTTGGTAAGCTTTGATGTTGTTAATTGTGTTGTTGTTGTTGTTTTTATTTCTGTTGTTTTTTTAACTTCTGATGTTGTTGGATTTATAGTATTAGTGTTTGTAGTAGTAATATTGGGTATGGTAGTTAGGCCTGTAAATTTGATTTCTAGTGTCACCTGTTGACCAGTTACAGATGAATTAGGTGTCACCTGTACTTTTGTTGATGACATACCTGCTCCAGGTGATTCTGGAGCTGAAGTAGTCAGTGGAACTTCAGGTTCTATTGTTGTTGCAATAGTACTACTTTCAGAAGAGTCACTGGAACTTGATTTTATTTTATTTACAGTAGCTAGGGTCATATTATTATGTGTGGAAGGCAGTGCTGAAGTAATTGTGGTGAAATTGCTTCCATTCAAAGATTTTACTCCAGTGTTTTCACCACTAATCTGCACTGCTGGAGTTGTATCTGGACCATCTATTTCAGTTTTTACTGTGGTTGACAAAGTTGAGTTTATATCTAAAGATTTAGTGTTTTCTGTATCATCATTGTCAGGTTTAGCCTCATCCATATGCTGATCTAAGTGATCCTTTATTTTTCCACCATCTGTAAAGCTTTTCTTGAGTCCATTATCAGTGGCAGCACTGGGTTTTTTGACAGGACCTGTAGCTTTATTGAGAGGTTTTATTGGTGGTTCATTTGTTGGTGCTCCAGACAACTCAGGTTTTCCACTTACAGTGGACTGTGGTAAAAGAACCGGTAAAGAGGTTGGTGAAGAAGCTCTATTAGCATTTTCGGAAATGGCACTGGGTTTAACATTAAGTTGATTATCACCGTCTTCATTTTTTACAGATCCATCATCACTAGCTCCATTTATGGTCTTAGTAATCATCTCATTTAATTGTCCTGTATTATCCAAACTGTTATTTTTATCTGCTTTCAGTAAAGTCTTATCTGTTTCATTATTTTCATTAATAGAAACATTTACACCGACTTTCTCAGAGCTTTCTATGGTAACTGTGTTCTCTATCATGCCACCAACTAAAGTGGATTGTGAGGTTGTTGGAGTGAAGGCAGGTCCATCCTCCCTTTTAACTCTATACAGGCCTGATTTGAATGCATGAGAGTCTTTAATAAGGCCTTCATAATTATAATGAGTATCAACTACCATAAAATTGGACCTTACAGATCTATTTTGGCGGATGTTGTCAAGCAGGTGAGTTGAAACTGGAATATTACCCTCTAGAAATGATGAATTAAATGTTACCATCTCCCGGGAGAGAAATGGTGTTGCCAACAGTGGAGCGATGAAGGCTCCAATTCCAAAAGCAAAGTGTAAAGTCTGGATGTATGGGCCACTTTTCTTCCCCCAAAGTCGAACACAGAACACATTTCCACCTGAAAACAAAAGAAAAGGATTTAAGCATAGCACTAGATACGGGGAATATATTCATATCTTTTTAACTATAAGAGTGCATAATTAACTGAATGTACCCTTTCATATACCAAAAATATTGCAACTTCACAGTTGTTTTTGGCCAAAGTATGCTACATGTACATAAAAGAAGACAGTGAAGATCTAAGGTCAGATTGCATTTTCTTTGTAGTCTGGTCTTGAATTTGATCTACAATATCCCTTTATCACACAAAAACATTCTACACTAGTCCAATACTTTTGCAGGTGACATAATAAATTTAAATGTAGCAAAAACAATGGGATCTGTCTGTCAAAGGCTACAAAGCATTTTGGGAAAAGGAGAAAATGCTGGTAACATATTTTGTAATTTGATAAAGAATGTTCAAAAAGTGCAGATCAGGCTTTAATGACCAATATGTAATAATCTAAAAAACAAATGTTTGACAAAGCCGAAATAGTCACAATGAATCTTAAACAAGTAGAAATAATTGTATCCAAAATGTATTACTACAATTAAATCAGGCAGCCATTTCTTTTGTAATCTTGAGACAAGTCCCCAGTCAAAATGTGGTAACTTTTGATAACTAGGAATAATCTATAATTATTGTTGGGTACCCTAACTGCACCCCTGTCATAACTTAGCCACCTTTATTTTCGTCAAAATTTCACAATGTTTCAATCAGAAAAGTTTTTACTACATCATAGTAAATAAACTCACCCCATATTGAGATAGAAGCAGATACTTGTCTTAATGATTATGCCCACAAACTGTTTTCATAATATATATACCGGTACATGTATTTTTTTTTCATAAAAAATCACCTCTAAAGTCATGAAATACCACTGTGAACACATCTGAAATGCTTCGTCTGCAAATGCTTATATTTCATAAGCGAAAATCACATGACAAAACAAATTTCTCCAAAGCCAAGCCAATTTCTGTAGATAGGTTTTGGCCCCACAGTCCTTAACTGATGTTTGCCTTCTCCATTTTAATTTAAGCCCAACTCATCAGAAGATAAGAAGAATAAATAAAACAATATTTCCATGTTGCACATCAGAAATAAGAAACTGTGGAAAAGAACATGCCAATTAGTAAGGCTGCTCCATATTTAATGTACCTTGCATTACTCTCAGAAACAGGTAACCTGGAAAGGTGCATCCTTATACAATAAACATTAGTAAACTACTTTCATTGATGCTACTAGAACTAGTGGATCACATAGACACAATAACAATTGGTTGGTTGTGTTGGGATTTAACGCCACTTTAACAGCAAAGGTCATATCATGGAACATGTGTTTCCTGGCTTTCTCACACCAGTACTTACACAACTTTCTTTCTAAAGCCGCCGACTGCTTTTCACACACGCTTCAGCAGAAGTGAGAGGCAAAAATACGCTGAAAAGAAAGTTGCCTCAACCGGGTATCAAACTCACAACCACCAGGTCATGAGTCTAATACAATGACAAACTCCTGGAGTTATCTATTTTGAAGCAGCTCAATGTTAAAGTTACATTTGTTAAAAGGTATAACATTAATAATTTGGCCTATTTTTTCTAGACTTGGGAGAATCTGTTAATTTACTCCAGGGGGACGGAGTTAGGCACACAAAAAATGGCAGTTGTTTGTTTGACATGCAGTTAATTTCTACCAAGTTTTGGAAGTTTGTAAATTATTCTACATATGAAATTTTATGGAGATCGATGGAAATAGAACACATTTGACTTGAGCATTTATTTTTCCTTGTATATCATCTATTTATAGTTCTGTTCCTAGATAAAGCTTAGAGGGATGCAGTTTGGGCATCCAAGGATATACTATAAGAGTTGGGATTGGTTAGGGGCCTATGTTCAACCCTAATTTACAGTAGGAAAATCCATGTAAAGTCTGAAACTTGGAAGAAGAGTGATTAGTGGTTACAACTATCCTATTTTCTTCTCTTTTTCTATCAAAATTATTTCCAATAAATAAGAATTAAGAAATGCACTAGAAACAATTAATAATACAACACACAAACTTACCTGTATCTAGGACACCCATTGTTATTCCTTGTAACCCAAACATGGTTGCCATAACAACAAGGGTAAGACTCCAGGGTATTGCAACAGTTGCAACAGATGAAATCAATAAGGTAGAGAAGAGAAGCAACTGTTTGTCAAAACAATCAAATAAAACTCCCCCAACAACAGAACCAAGAAGGTATCCAGCTGATCTGGCAGCAAACATCATCATCATCTGAGTGACGGTGGCCTGCACACGTTCCCCTAGATCAGGCAACGTGGGTCCAGGTATGGCAAAAGACAACCCCTTGAGTAATAAAAAGATTACATTTTGAAGTTAAAACCCTTACCAGACAATCCTATGTTTTATCCTTTACCGATCAACAAAACTTTAAATCAGTCCAAAATGACAGCATTTGCAGACATAGACATAATTTTCACAAAAGAAACTGAATTTCATTTTGGAAAAAGGAGAAAATATTGTGGGAAAAGGAGAAAATGCTGTTACCCATACCCATACAGGGTCTTTAAAAGTCAGCATTGTGTGGTGAAGGGATTATTTATTGGGGGTTTCCAGTAATTGCTAAATACTAAATGTAGCGATATTTTTGCATTTGTGCAGTGTGGTACGATAATAATACATGCATGAATAGCCACTTTAAAGACTTATCTAAGATTACTCCTTTAACCCTTTACAACAAAATCCCGACATTCAATCCCCCTAAGTAAGAAGTCTTATGCAGGGGTGTACAATTTTGGAATTTTCCCACTTGCCCTTGGACAAGTTGGGCTGAATTTCCTACCTGTCCGCATTTAAAGTTTATTTGTCCTTTTTTTCCCCACAACAATTGCAAGTAGCCAGAGGCCTCACACGGGGTCAATAAATTTAGTTTGTACCTTGAAGATGTTTATTTCAACAAGGGTTATGCAAAACTTAGAATAAATAGAGCGTTTGAGGATCATCATTGATGTAAATATGACATTTCATTATCTGGTTTTGTTAAAAAATTCACTTGCCCGTGGACAAGTGCTCTGGAAAAAATTCACATGTCCGCAGGCAAAAAGTCCCGAGTCCACCAAGTCGGGCATAGGAATTCCACACCCCTGTTACGAAAACATTGTGGGGCAAGGAGATAATGCGGTAAACCAGCATTTTCTATTTTCTACCCTCCCAAAACAAATTTCAATTTTTGTGCCACTTTTGTTGCAAATGCTTTCAATTTGGAGAAGTCTACATTGTTGGCTAAAAGAAAACTGCTGGTTATCAGCATATTCTGCCATTCCCACAATGCATTGTTTTCCTCCATTTAGAAGACAAATGAGTCATTTGAGTTATACAGGGTGTCCAGAAAGTAAGCTAACACTTGTACATTCGTAATATGGAATCTCATTTCATGAAAGAGATCTATGAAAATTTATATACATGTGCATAAAATGTATAATTTTTTTTGTATGTTTTTCTTTACTCAATATTCATTGCACGAAGAACTTTTATACAGATTTCATATCAGAAGCATGCTCTGGTCTACGGTATCATTTCAGTAGTAAACTGACGTTTTCATTGAAATGGCTCTTATGCTCTTTCCATACCAAATATTCATGATAACAGCACATTCCAAAATCAATGTTCTTAAATTCATGTTTGATATTCTGTTGCAACATGTCTGTGCTTTCTAGCTCTGGATTGCAGATCTTTGACTTTAACCCATTACCACACAATCCCTACTTTTCACGCTGAGAAAGAAGCCTTTTGAAAACACTGTGGGAAAAGGATAAAATGCTGGTAACCACCATTTTCTCCTTTTCCCACAGTGTTTTCTACCCTTCCCAGAACAAATATCAAATTTTCAGTCACCTTTATTTTGTTGTCTGCAAATGCTTTTAACCCATTACCACACAATCCCTACTTTTGACGACCCTGAGAAAGAAGCCTTTTGAAAACTGTGGGAAAAGGAGAAAATGCTGGTAACCAGCATTTTCTCCTTTTCCCACAGTGTTTTCTACCCTTCCCAGGACAAATTTCAATTTTTCAGTCACTTTTATTTTGTCGTCTACAAATGCTTTCAATTTGGACCAGTCTAAAATTTTCTCATGTGGTAAAGAGTTAATTTGGACCAGTCTAAATTTTTCTCGTGTGAGAGTTAAGTAACCCCAAAGGAAGATGTGTCGATTGCGGTCTGCGGTCAGAACTGTGCACAGGCCACAATATTCTTCAATCTTTTACCTCCAAATATCGTCCCAATAATAAGTTATCACAGATCATATATTATAAACATCACAGCATTAGAGATTAGTTTGCCATAGCAACATCCCTCATAAACCATGTATTTCTCAATGTATATAAATCTTTGTTTCCTTATCTGAAATTAAAAGCTATAATTCTACATATACAAAAGTGTAACTATACTTTCCGGACACCCTGTATTTTATTTGTCATCTGCACATACTTTTGATCATTAGTCTAAAATCTGCTGCCTAGTGTCTAATACTAACTTAAGTATTGACAGAAAAAATATTTTACCAATACAAAGAACCCAAGGGACAGTGATAGAGTTCTTGTAAGCTTTTGACACCATCCATTTTGTCTAGCTGGGTACGAAGACTCTCCCCCATGCAACAGCCCAGAATCATCCCGTATCAATACTTCTTCCTCGTCAAGACGCATCTTTGTAAAATTTACGAAACTGTAAAACCATTACACTCTTCCTACTAGTGAAATTGTTCTGAAAGATGAAAGCAGTAAACTCCATGACATAACCCATCAGTAAACAAGCTTTCTTCAAATCACCATAACAAGCTTGAAAACCAAGCATGGCATTCAGGAATCAAGATGACATAGTTGTATAAATAGTTGGTGTATATAAATTCAGTTAAATTCAAAAGAAGCAGAAGGTTTAACCCTTTCCCAAACAACAAATTTTAGACTCTTCCAAACTGAAAGAATTTGCAGACAACAATTTCAAATTTGATGAAAATGGTAGAATGTTTTCCTAAAGGATAGAAAACACTGTGGGAAAGGAGAAATTGTTCGTTAAGAGCAATTTCTCCTTTTCTCACAGTGTTTTCAAAAGACTTGTACTGTGCTCATGTAAAAAGCAGGGCATGTTTGGGAAACGGTTAACCCATAACCACACAATCCCTACTTTTGACGACCCTGAAAAAGAAGCCTTTAGAAAACATTGTGGTAACCAGCATTTTCTTCTTTTTCCACAATGTTTTCTACTCTTCACAAAACAAATGTCAAATTTTCCGTCAATGTATTTTGTTGTCTTCAAATGTTTTCAATTTGGATAAACCTAAAATTTTGTGGTTTGGTAATGAGTTAAGAAAACCCTGGTCCAGGTTCAAATCTCATATCCTGGGATTAACTCCTTTTTCATCTGCATTCAGTCCATTTAGATTGTATTGAACTGCTCTAAATATGTGTGGATTGACAATGAAAAACTATCGAAATTCTTACAAAAACAACGCCGGTACGACTCATTGTTGGATACCTTCAGCCTGAAGGTGCCTGCTCCGATGCTATTTTTGTGACTGGTCTTCGCAAACACCTTCATATCAGCCATTCATTAAATCCTACCGGAAAAAATATGATGTTACCCGCATCTTTTCGAACGGCTCAATGCGACAAAATTTCCAATGACAGCTAATAAAATGGGTATGGATCGTTAGATAAATGAATAATCTTTAAGAGCACACAAAATATGCTGCAAAATACCTATTAAATCAATGGGAATTTACCTTTTTCCCAACGTAAATAAATCCAGCGTAATTTGTAAACAACTAACACGGCGACTTCCGTTAGTCAGGCATGTGCACTCAACGGAATTTGAAATTTGTACAGTCTGGTTCCCTAACCCTATACAGCCAAGTTCCATAAAGGTGCATTTGTTTACAGCAAAATTCGCAACTAAACCATCCTGTAGCGTGTCAGAGATACTGCGATTTCTGCCGAGACATGCGCATTGAAAAGATCACCATGTTTTGATTTCTGGTGAAGTAGGTCAACGATTATTTACGTTGAAAAGTACAGATTTGCACAAAGGTAAGAGTTGGATATTAACTAACACCAGTTTGTTTGTAAAGATTAATCATTTATCTAACAATCCATGCCCATTTTATTAGTTGTCATTTGAAATTCTGTCGCATAGAGCCGTTCGAAAAGATGTGGGTAAAATCGTACTTTTTCCATACGGGTTCAATGAATGGCTGATATGAAGGTGTTTGCGAAGACCAGTCACAAAAATAGCATTGAGCAGACACCTTCAGACTGAAGGTAATTGTTGGAGACCTCCCAGTGGTTACAAAAATAACATCGGAACAACCCTTCAGAATGTAGGTAGGTAAGAAAGAGTTTTAATTTCAATGAAAGTTGTGTTTGGAGTTGGGAATATTTTTTTTTGACTCAGACTAACCTATACAGAAGACAATTGTAAGCGAAACAACAATTAACAACCTTACTAACCAAAAGTAGTTTTTCAAAACCGGAAATGTCTTTTGGCAAGTAAGCAAATGTAGCTTTTAGGGCGAAAAGGAAAATTTTAAATTGGACCTAAAATTATACACAATGGATTTATTCACGTCATAATTTCACTTCAATACCTTTTTTTTTAATGAATATTGCATGATTTATGCACTTTTTCCTCATAATTTAGCCTTTCTATGTTCTTTTTACTTTTTTGTTTGAAATTTTAGTAATGAATGGCGGGCGAAATGGAAGTGTTTAGTGAAAAAGTGTTTGGTGAGAAGGAAGAGAAATATTTAACTCATTACCAATCGACAATATTCTAGGCTTTTCCAAATCAAAAGCATTTGCAGACGACAAAGTAATAGTGATTGAAAATTTGAAATCTGTTTTGTGAAGGTTACCAGCATTTTCTCCTTTTACCACAATGTTTTCTAAAGGCTTCTTTCTCAGGGTCGTCAAAAGTTGGCTATGTTGTAATGGGTTGAAAAAATATATTACGCAAACTTTTGACATTTGATCATTATTTTGGTTGTACTCTATGGAAATTCTGATAAGAAATAGACAAAACAGAAATCGAACGACGAATTTCTTGCTAAATACAATATAAATCTTTTTTGAAAACTAATCATGTAACAAAAAATGAAAATTAAAACAGGTATTTACGGTTATTTACTAGCTGTATTCTAGTATGAATGTTGTGGCGAGAAAATGTTCACATGGCGTATCGAAAATACAGAACCTCTCGATCTTCGTCTTTTTAGACAAACAAATTCCTCAATAAAATAGATTGAAAACATTTAAGAAATATAGAAAATTTGGTAACCGGAATTTTCTTCTTCTTCCTCTATATCAAAGGCTTTTTTCTTTGGGTTCGTAAAAACTTGTCATGGATTATGGAAATGACACTCACACTGATCAACTCCTTAATACATGGAAAAACTAATTGTTTCTCTAGTAATAAAATTTGTTTGAGAAAAAGTAGAAAACAGTTTGAAAAGTAAAAAGGATAAATTTTGGCAACCAGAATTTTCTCCTTCTTCTTAAATATTTTCAAAGGCCTATTCTTTGGTGCGTAAAATCTTTTTATTATAAAAATCATATTGATTAAATCTGTATACATGTACGAGTACACATGAAAGAAACATCAATAAATCAATGAACACACACAGGTAAAGATCAAAAGTTACCAAAAGACAAAATGTAAGACTTTTCTAATATGAAAGCTGATGCATAGAACAAAATGATCGAATGTTTCTCTAACATTGAAATTCGTTTGTGGAAAGGTGGATAACATCGTGCAGTATAGGAGAAATTAAATTGCTTGTTATTTTCTCCATGTTCAATAATGTTTTCGAAAGCCTTTTACCTTAACTCTTTACCAAGTGATAAAATTTTAGACTTGTCCGAATTGAAAGCATTTGCAGACAACAAACCATATGCGACTCAAAAATTGAAACTTGACTATAGAAGAGTAGAAAACATTGTGGAAAAAGGACAGAATACAACATTTTCTCCTTTCCTACAACAATTTCAGATGGCTTCTTCCTCTGCGTCGTTATGAGTCTGGATTGAGTGGTGAAGGGTTAGGGTAGTTAAATCTAGAGACTTTTAATGCTACCCAATTATTTATTAATTCCGTAGTTTATCAAGGAATTATTGCATGTTTTAATACATTAAACACAAAGATAAAATTCCTGAGTAAAAGAAAAAATGTTAGATTTTTCCAAATTCAATCCATTTTCTAAAACTTCACATAGATCTAATAAGAGAGATAAGCTGATAAAACTAAAAAGTGTTTTTAAAGGCAATTTAAAACGAGTCAAGATTATAGCAGTATTTGTCTTAAATAACTATCTTCTACCTCATTTCTAATCTAAAATTAATGTCCTGATAAATTCCATTTCGTTAAGCGATTTCCATTTCCGATTTCGTAGCAAAACATGTTGGGTGTGATCACAAATATGACGGGCTCAGTTTGACAAGTTCGTAATTTATTATGAAGAATTTACATAGAGAATGAATTAGATCCGCTTTCGTTTTTTGTTCAACTTTAACCCTTTATCCACAAGTTCCATTTTGCAGGGAAAGCAGCATAGAAAATAAAACATATAAGATTCTTCTTGAAACTAAGTCCGTCTATGGTGGCGTAAAACATTCCGTTCATTCATTCATTTATCTCAATTAGGAAGTTTCTGTATTTCATGAACATTTTTACTTTCTTTTTTCCATATTTACACTTATTTTCATCAATGGAAAGTTCTATGTGTCACTGAAACTGAAACAGGCCTGAATAAGAAATAATTTTATGGTCAAAGGGAGAAAACTCTCATATATTACATCACTCTCTTGATTACAGAGTTACATCCCTTATATTTGCGAACCGCATAAAACCAAAGACGAATAAATATCGTTGCCGTCTATGAAGACGATTTGTATATAAAAAAAAAATGCTCGTAGAACTGACATTATTTCTGGTATAGTTTAGGTCAGGATTGTAGATGTTGCTACTATTAAATACCATGACAGTAGACAAAAGAAAGAAAACCTATTGCAGACGTGAACTTACTTTTTCATATTTTGTAAATAGGTGGTAGTCTCCCTTGTATTTCATCAAGTAAACAAGGTGTTAAGGTGACCGCCAAAATTTAAATTTGAAAGTAACGATTCGGTTATGAAAGGAAGAGCTCACACAGAATTTAGATATAATTTTTATAATAAAACGATAAAATTACAGTAAGTCAGCTTTCTTTTCTTTTGTTACGATTCAAACTTATAAACCAAATTAACCAACGGCATGCTTTCGTTCAATAAGGTTTTCGAGGTTATTATTGTATCGTTTAAATAACATACATGTAGATCTAGGTGGATTGTCAAATTCCATTGATTTCTTTGATCATTGACAGTGAGTTACAAGGGACAGAAAGTGAAAACATACCTAAATCTTAAAAGTAATAAAACTATGCTAATACACGGAGCTGATCAATATGTTTATGTTTTTCCCCCGATTTTATTGATGTTGAGTCCAATTTAGATCCCCGTTTCTTTTAGTGGAAGGTGTTTACAAGAGGGAAGGGCACTCTGAGTCTCTCTATCAATTTGTACACTTAATCCCTTAGACAATAAATTGATTTAAAACAATAAAACAGCAGACTTATACTTCTAGAGAAATATCAGCGGGAAAACCAGAACTCTAAGAATAAGCACAGACTAAGTTTGGGTGTACTTATGAACGGACAGTCTGATATTCAATCTGCACGGGCTAAGCAGATGATTTTTCTCTCAAGAGAAAACTCCTTTGAAATAGCCACGATTGAGTTTGAAAAATCTGATTTTCATTTTACTCATTTAGCAGCATAAGGGTTAATAAGGTTAACAGAGGTCCGGGTTTTTTTTCGATAAACCGTATGGGTATAAATTTAACTTTGCACCGGTTCTTAAGTTTCGCTGTGACTGTAATGGTTGGAAAAAAGACTATTCCGAGGAGGGGGGGGAATAAGGGAGGTTACTCTTCATAACCAATTGATAAATAAGATTGTACGAGTTTCTTCCCTTCGACCATAAAAATCACATCTGACGGTGACCGTTTCTAGACTCGGAAGCTTTAGGAGCTTTAATTTCTCTCATTTTCTTTATTTTTGTTCTGTTAAGATGTATTTTTTGTAAGTTGCTCTCTAAATATCCATAGAAACTGTCATGTAAGGCTTTCAGTGATACAGTTTTGTCCATACGACTAGGTGGATGGAGGCGCACAACGGATGGAAAGGGGAGGGGGGTTGATTGCTTATATCAAAGAAATGGATTTACGTCTTGACCCTTCACCTTGTGATGTGGCTTTAATTTTGTCTGTCCTGGGACTGTCATACTAAACAATCTCAAAAAGAAACATAAATACCTACTTTGTATATAAAATAAGTCATTAAATTCGATACCAAAACCTTGCTGTCGCTTATATCACAGACAGTTGTACCCAAAATGGCAGAAAGAGAAAGTAGCTTCGCGAACATTGCCAAGTACTTGATTCCGGGTGGAGTGTCACTAGCCGCTGTTGGCGTGGTTTTCATCCTGAAGAAATTTAACATCCTATATACGCTTATGAACAAGGTCTATTTTCTTGATTATGGTATCATGTTTTATTCAAAGTGTAGCCACTGGCACAGTACCTGGACGAAATTAACACTTGCCTTGGACTGGGACTGGGAGTAGTATCAGAGATCAAAGTCCGGATCATGGATAGGCCTAGTGGCTCACTTTGATTTTAGCTCCTATGCTATTATATACCGTCTGTCATATTTACTCTTATTTAACTGTTTCCCCAAAAAAGCCCAGGTTTTTAGTGTCTACGGTGTAAGACTTTAGAAAACACTGTGGGAAAAGGAGCAATTTCTCCTCTTCCCACAGTGTTTTCTAGCGTATCGGAAAACTTCCTGCCACTTTCATCACATTCAAAATTGTCATCTGCAAACACATCTGCGTTTGGGACAGTCTGAAATTTGACATTTGGGAAAGGGTTAAGAATTGCAGAAAATGAGATCAACAACTTCCTTTCTGTAGGTTTTAATTTACTGAAGTGATTTTCCAAGAATTTATTTACATAGTATGAGTTTTTAAAATATAAGCAGATAATTAAGACAAAAGAAAGTTGCTTGTACGAGCTCCGTCAGTTATTTACAATCAGGATGTGAATGTCTGTACTTAACAGTTCATTTAGCGTGACCACAGGAATTTGACATTCTATAACCAAAATAAATGATAAAGTATGTAAAAAGAAATCTCCCCTATATAATGTAAACACAAGGAATGCAACGTCTCTATTGCCGGCACCAGCACAAGACAGCCTTTCCCACCCAAAATCACCCACAAAACTAGTCTCAATAATGAGACGCCCCGGTGATCTTTTTCATATTTGGACATTTACTGTACACCGTACCGTCTCAAGTCCATCGTAAATTTTCCGGTAGCAAATATAGAGCGCTATACCTACTTTCGGTTTCGTCGGTTTTATCTGTATTGCAGTGAAATGCAATTAAATTTTAGTACTAATCATGACCATAAACAAATTGTTAAACCATCCATTACATAAAAAACTTGTAGAAGTTGTTAACAACATGTTTATCTCGTAAAAATCACGGACGAAATTTATCGTGCGTGGCGGCCATTTTGAATGTTTTCGGGAACGTAAGCAGCTAGTCACTGATGAAATGCACGGTATTTTCTCACGATCAGCGTTTGAATTGAAAATATTTGTATTTCAAATGAAAGAATATTGAATACGCAAGCCACAGGTATGTTTAAATCCTAGTTTTATGCTCTATTTAGGAAATTATAAGAGTTCAAACTTGCGCACAAAATCTGTGCGGAACTTTCAACTGATTTTGTCCGGATTGTCTCTGTACCCAGAGGCGACCAGTCGAAAAGTAACATCGCCTTTGGGGACAGTTATCTGTACTACCACGAAACAAACATTGATCATAATTTCCTTTAGCCTAGTGATAGACAACACAAAAATGTACCTGTGACATTCTGCGATACCTCGGTAGACATCTTTTAACTGGAGATATCCATCCTGTTTTACAATTTTTTTTGACAATTTCGATTCATCAAGGAAGCCATTCGCTGACGTCACAGGATTCCCAGGAAGCGTATTTTCAGATTTCATATTAGAGTCGAATATATTTTCTTTAAAAGAGAATACGGTCCAATACTTTTGTAAGTTACTTCTAGAAAAATCTTAAGTATCATGTGATGTCCATAAATATATCTTAAAAATGAAAAAAATAATAGTAATATGTGATTGGAAAATACACTTCCTGGGAATCCTGTGACTTCAACAAATGGCCTCCTTGAGGGATAGAAATTGTCAAAAAAACGGTAAAACATGACGGATATCTCCGGTTAAAAGGTGTCTACTCGGGTATCGCCGAATATCGTAGGTACATTTTTGTGTTACTATCGCTAGGCTAAAGGAAATTATGATCAATGTTTGTTTCATGGGTGACTTTTGGTGGGAAAGGCCATCTTGTGCAATCGAGACATTGCATTTGTTGTGTTTATATTATATGGGGGAGATTTATCTTTACATATTTTATCATTTATTTTGGCTATAGAATGTCAAATTCCTGTGGCGTGACTTCCTGTAAAAAAAAAATACATGACCAGTGTGTTTTGCTAGTGGAAAAAAAATACCGCAACAGAGTAAACTGCATTATTTTTTAATATCATCTGCTTCCAGTTGCATTACCTATCACACTATATCAAGTAGCATTTTGAACAAGAATGTACTGCCTGTCAAATCTTCTGTCAGAAATGGCTTGAAGACTTTACTTGAGTTTTTCAGAACGTGAAATGAAATCCATGTATAAAGACGAAGAAATTATACCCCTTTTCTAGCGGTTGTACAAACTTTTACATGACTTAATTAGAACATCATGAAAAATCAAAAAGCCACATACAAGCCCTAAAACAATTTAAAGTCTAAATGCAGTCGGGCTGTACAAAAATCTTTGAAAAGGCACAAAATAAAGCAATTAAATATGGCTTTCAAAGGCCAGAATATATTGTGGAAAAATCAGTATCGGCAGCATTTAAAAGTTCAGATGACAGAAAATTTATACAAGGCAGACAAACAAGAACAACTTGAAGGAAAGGATTTTTTTTTTCCACAAGTGGTCTGGAAATCAGAATAAGCAAACAGGATCCATTGATATAAAACTAGGGGTATTCTTGTCCTATTATAGGCCCAAACATAGTTCTTTTCATTTTGACATTCATTTTATTGATCAGGTCCTATGACCTCTGTAATAGTTTCATTTAGCAACCTTGAATATGTAATTTTTTTCTATCTTCTACAACCTAGTTTGCAATCTTCTAATAAGATTCAGCCACACAACAAAATAAAGCAAATCTCAATTACACACATTTTGTGGACAATGAATTAGATCTGGTTCAGGTAATGGAACTTGTCTATGAAAGAGTAGAGAACATTGTGGGAAAATGAAAGAATGCTGGTTATAAGCATTTTCTCTTTTTCCTACATCGTTTTCATGAGCTGTCTTTCACAGGATCATTTTGTAAACATCTCATTTCTATAAGGAATGGATGCTGTTGAACCAATGGAGAAGAACGTCCATTTCATATTACCGGTAGTTGTGCAGAGATCCAGATAAGGGGGAGTAATGGTATTCTAAATCCATTATTTCTCTTCCAAACCTTATGTTGTGGGTACTCATTTGAATCATCTCAATAAGACAATTCTAGTGAGTACCCATAACCTAGGGTTTAGCGCATAATTATCAGTATTTTCAATTCTGAAATCAAAATCACTCCCTTTATCTTGAGCTGTAGTTGTAGACTTGCAATTACTGCTTTCAATTTGCACTCAAAATCTAAAATTTTGTACTTAACCCTTTCCCAAACAAGCCCTGGTTTTTATGTGTCTGCAGTAAAAGTGTTTTGAAAACACTGTGGGAAAATGAGAAATTGCTCCTAATGAGCAATTTCTCCTTTTCCCACAGTGTTTTCTACCCTTTTTGAGAACTTTCTGCCATTTTCTCCAAATCTAAAATTGTTGTGTGCGAACTCTTTTGGTTTGGAAGAGTCCAAAATTTATCCTTTGGGAAAGGGTTATGTAAAGAATTAAAGATAGACATTTTTTTATCACTGCATGATTTATGATTCTAAAGTGCCATCATTTCCATAACAATACATGTGATTGTATTCCAGCCTGCCAAGGAGTCAAAGAGACATGGAGGAGAACTAGTGGCAGAGGTTTTAGAGGTTTGAATACTTTTTTTAATTTTTACTCTGTAATTGATTTTTGACCCCCTTGACTGCTGCATTAACTAATTACCACACATCCCCACTTTTGCAACCCTGAGAAAGAAGCCTTCGGAAAACATTGTGGGAAAAGGAGGAAATGCTGTTAACCATCATCTTCTCCTTTTCCCACAATGTTTTCTCCCCTTCAAAAAATAAATTTCAAATTTTCAGTCACTTATTTTGTCGTCTGCAAATGCTTTTTATTTGGACAAACCTAACATTTTGTCATTTGGTAATGAGTTAATGAAATGAACTTTTCCACTGTGGAAAAACTGCCAGTGTTGCTATTTCATTTGGTTGTTTTAGCCAGAATATGTTACAGAGTCATAAATAGTGCAGATTCATTATTTTACTGGGTACTTTACAGTTTGATCTTGACTTACTGGTTCACCAAAGCAACTTAAGCTGGATAGAGCAATTTGAGGGTTCATTATTACACCACACACAAAGTATTTTCTCCTTTTTCCATAGAGTTCTATCCTTTAACTCTTTACCACACAATCCCGTCTTTAAACGACCGTGAGAAAAAAGGCTTTTGAAAACATTGTGAGAAAAGAAGAAAATGCTTGTAACCAGCATTTTATCCTTTTCCCACAATATTTTCTACCATTTCCAAACCAAATTTCAATTTTTTCCAAGTCCCATTTATTTTGTTGTCTACAAATGGTTTCACTTTAGGCCTAGCCAAAATTTTGTTGTTTGGTAAAGAATTAAACGACCCTGGAAAAGTAGAAATTGATGGTAAGCAGCATTTTCAACTTTTCCAACCATTTTTTTTATCTTTCAGGAAATAGTACATACTATCATTTTAACCACATTTAACTCTTTACCACATTAGAAAATTTTAGACTCGTCCAAATTGAAAGCATTTGCAGACGTCAAATGTGACTGAAAAATTGAAAGTTTTAGGAAGGGTAGAAAACATTGTAGGAAAAGGAGAAAATGCTTATTTCCAGCATTTTCTCCTTTTCCCACAATGTTTTCAAAAGGCTTCTTTCTCAGGGTTGTTAAAAGTTGTGTGTTAAAGAGTTAAATGCTTTCTATGTGGATAAGTTTCAATTTTTGTAAGAGGAAAGTGGATAAAAGAGCATTTGAATCCTTCATTTTCTCTACTGCAGATGCTTTCAGATAGGACAAGTTTAAAATTTTGATGTGATAAAGATTTAGCACACACTGATTATATATGGTTCATTCATGTAACACTTTGTATGTTTAACATGCACTGAGGACAAAAAACAAAGACTTTTTTCTCTCTGTTCCAGGCACATGGTGTTAAACAGGTGTTTACACTGGTTGGAGGACACATTTCTCCTATCTTGGTTGCCTGTGAAAAGTTGGGTATTCGAGTGGTAGATACTAGACATGAGGTATATTTCTTACCTGATTTTTAGCTTGGCTCTTGTAGTCCTGAGGACCCATACTCACCAACCATTCTTAAGAACATTCTTAGTCTTATTCTTCAGAATTTTGTCAATGTGAAAATGACAGAACTTCTGATTTGATAAACCAAATGATTTAGCCAATCAGAAGTTCTGTTACTTTCATAGTTAGAAAATTTTGAAGATTAACCCTTTCCGGAACGGCAAATTTTGGACCAGACCAAATTGAAAGCATATTGCAGATGACAAATTAACAGTTGCCAAAAAGATGATTTTTCTATATGATAAGGTAGAAAACATCATGGGGAAAGGAGAAAATGCTGGTTACCAGCATTTTCTCCTTTTCCCGCAATATTTTCAAAAGGCTTCTATTCCTGACCCGTAAAAACCAGGGATTGTTTGGGAAAGGGCTAAGACAAAGAATGTTCTTAAGAATGGTTGTTAAGTATCAAAAAGGGGAGTTAATGCAACCCTCAAGGTATTTTTTCACACAGTTATACTGCTTATTTGATTTAGAATTTGCACTGCTTTTCCCACAGTGTTCATCACTCCAAAAAAAGGAGAGATACTAGTGTTGGTAACCAGTATTTTCTCCTTATCATAACATGTTACTCTTCTACAAGTAAAAATACCAATTTAAGATTGTCATCTACAATTTAGTTCCAGTTTTTAATAGTCTGAATTTTTTATTCACCAAAGGCTTAAACAGCCTAGCCAACATGTGGTTTGTTCAAAATGTTGTTAAACATATTAGTCAACCCTTAACTACTTGATAGACTTAAATGATAGTCAAATTCCAAAGCATTTGTAGAGCATAAATCAAGTAGTGCTTAAATTTTGACTGGTGTCTTTGATAGAAAACATTAGAAGAAAAGGAGAAAATGCTGTTTACCAGCATAATTATTCTCCTTTTCCCATAATGTTTTAAAAAGCCGTCTTTCTCAAGGTCATTTAAAATCAGGATTGTGGGGTTAAAGGGTTAAACCAAAAGGAAATGATGCATCTGTCAACCACTTAACAGGTCACAACGGTATTTGCTGCTGATGCTGTTGCACGAATGTCTGGAACTATTGGGGTTGCCACGGTAACTGCTGGACCTGGACTCACCAATACAGTTACTGCCGTCAAAAATGCTCAGATGGCAGAATCCCCTGTTCTGTTGATGGGAGGAGCTGCAGCATCAATCTTGAAGGTGAAATATGTTTATACAAAATGGATATTTCTGTAGACAAATAGGCTAAATCTGTTTCCTTGCAAAGACATACATGTGGGACTTTTCTCTTGTGTAAGTTGTTCTAGAAATGGCTACTCTTGTCATAGTAACATTATTGCTATATAGAGAGCATGTAGCCCTTTCCCAAATAACAGATTTTCGGCTCTTTAACATTGAAAGCATATACATATGACAAACTGGAAATAATAATAATGTGCTGAAGTTCTCTGATAAGGTAGAAAACATTGTGGGAAAAAGAAAAATTGCTTGTAACAAGCAGTTTCTTCTTTTCCCACAATATTTTCAAAGGCTTTCAAATCAAGAGGTTTTTAAAACATGGGATTGTTGGGTAAAGGGTTAAAAATTAGGCATTCTAGGAAATGTCAAAAATGAATCCAAAGATTTGAAATACTTTTATCTGTAATCTACAGCTAAATTCATTATTGACTTGTCAAAACTTCTGTATTCTTATAAAGGCATAAGATATACTATGTACACAATTATGAAAAGTTTATCACAAAAGGAGAAATTGTGTAACAGCTAATTTCTCTTTTTGCCATATTTCATATCATTTAAAAGTATGGAAATTATTGTGAAGATGACAATCTTTCATTGTGCAGTCAAAGTGTTTGTTGCTGGCGGAGAAATTAATTTCAAAAACTAGGTTAGAACCTGCCAGGTCACTCTCTGTTTTGTATGCTTTTTGTCCGATTTTGAAACTCGTTTTTCTGCCAGTGACTAATACTTGGACTGACCAAGATGCATTAACTATAACAGATTGTCATTTTCTTAATATTTTCCATAGTTTTAAATTTAATGATTTAACCCTTTCCCATATGACAAATTTTGGACTCTTCCAAACCGAAAGTGTTTGCAGACGACAATTTTAGATTTGGAGAAAATGGCAGAAAATTCTCAAAAAGGGTAGAAAATACTGTGGACTGCAGACACGTAAAAACCAGGGCTTGTTTGGGAAAGGGTTAAATGTAAATGTATTTTTACACTTTTGATTTTTTGGCTACTTTTGGGCCTTCATTTTTTTTTTGTAATTACACACAGGGTAGAGGAGCATTGCAAGACATAGATCAGATGTCCTTGTTCAAACCTCTCTGTAAATACTGTGCAACTGTCACAAAAATTAGAGATATTGTTCCTACACTGAAGACAGCAATTCAGGTGGCACAATCTGGAACACCAGGTAAATTTAGTGTTACTTGGTAGATCACTTTCAAGGCAATTCCTTATTGAATGGTTGACTTATCAAGGAAAGAATGTGCAGATAAGCTCAAACCAGAGAGTAACATCTTTCGGATTATTGGCCCACACATTTGGTGCGAGGACTGGTGTAGATTCCAGGAAACAAAATCATGAGAGATCAGAATAAGTTGTAAAAACTTGTTTCTCAATCAATGTAAAATAAATATGTTTAAGGGGGTGGAAACATTATGCAAAAGAGGGAAAATGCTGAGTATCAGCTTTTTCTCCTTTTATCACAAGGTTTTCAGAAGTGTTCTTTCTCAAGGTACTAAGTGGTGCCTTTGGTTGTGAGTTAGGGCATTGGCCTTGTAACAAAAAGGTCACGAGATTAATACCTGAGAAGGGGTATCAAGCTATGAACTGTTCAATGGCCCACATATTTAGCAGCAAGTATTAACTCTTTACCACACAATCCTGACTTTTAACTACCCTGACAAAGAAGCCTATGGAAAACATAGGTAACCAGCATTTTCTCCTCTTCCCACAAAGCCTCTTACCCTGCTGGAAACAAATTTCAATTTTTGAGATCCATTTATTTTGTTGTCTGCAAGTGCTTTCAATTTGGACCAGTTCAAAACTTTGTCATTTTGTAAAGAGATAACTCTTTACCAAACGACAAAATAATAGACTGGTCCAAATTAAAAGCATTTGCAGAAGACAAAATGAACATGACTAAAGAATGTGGTTTGGGAAGGGTAGAAAACATCGTGGTAAAAGGAGAAAATGCTGGTAACCAGCATTTTCTCCTTTTCTGTTTTCAAAAGGCTTCTTTCTCAGGGTCGTCAAAAGTTGGGATTGTGTGGTAATGGGTTAAGGTATAGAATTTAGTATAGGATGCAAGAACTTGTTTCTCAATTGATGTAAAATTAATAGGTGTAAACTAAGGTAGTTAAAACTCAAGATTGTGTAATAAAGGTTTGAAAAATACATGTATAATGAAATGATTGCCAGTTATGAAGGCTTAAGTGAGGACTGTGAGGTTATTTTTTTTTGTCCAGGTCCAGTGTTTGTTGAGTTTCCAATTGATACTTTGTACCCATATCACATGGTCAGCAAAGAGGTGACACCGAAGCAAAAACCTAAAGGACTAATGCAGGCTATTGTGAATTGGTAATGTATAGATGTAACAAAAGCACTGAGGCACAGATATACTTTAACAACAAAATCCATAGTTTTTGGAGCCTAAGGCATAATGCCACTGATAACTTTGTTAGAAAAAAAGGGAATGCTATTAACCCTGTACCACACAATGACGACTTTTTACAACCCTGAAAAAGAAGCCATTTGAAAACATTTCGGGAAAAGGGGAAAACGCTGGTAACCAGTATTTTCTCCTTTTCCCACCACGTTTTCTACTCTATCAATAAACAATTGCACTATTTGAGCCACATTCAAATTTTGGTCTGCATATGCTCTCAATTTGGACAGGGCTAAAATTTTGTCATCTGTGAAAGAGTTAACCAGCATTTTCATCACTTCTGACTATGGTTTCTACCATTCTAAGCCATTACCACACATTCCTTACTTTTGACTCTGAGAAAGAGGCCTTTAGAAAACATTGTTGGAAAAGGAGCAAATGCTGATAATTAGTGTTTTCTCCTTTTCCAACAATCTTTTCTACTCTTTACTAAACAAATTTCAAATTTTCAGCACTTTTCAGAAAAGAGCAAAATATCAGTATGAAGAGCTTTGCAGCGATAAAATCTTTTATTGTTTGACTGACAAACAATTTTAGGCAAAAAAACTGAAGTTATATGTATTTATCTGTAATTCTTTATCTTATTAACTCATTACCAAACGACAATATTTTTGGCTTGTCCAAATCGAAAGCATTTGCAGACGACAACATAAAAGTGACTGAAAATTTGAAAGTTGTTTTGTGAAGGGTAGAAAATGTGGGAAAAGGAGAAAATGCTGGTCACCAGCATTTTCTCCTTTTCCCACAATGTTTTCTAAAGGCTTCCTTCTCAGGGGCATCAAAAGTAGGGATTGTGTGGTAATGGGTTAATATATCTATATACAGGTGCTAGGGGTCCTGTTTGGCTCAGTGATAAAAGTGTAACCTAGAGGCCATGGGTTCAAGCCTCACAAGATCCTCTGGATTTGTCATGGGAAAGGACACTTTGGAGCCCTAGCCTAGTAATAGTGGAACCCAGGAAATAAATGAATATGTGAGCTGTCGCCATCATATGACTGAAATAATGTTGAAAGCAGAGTAGAAATCCATTCAATCATTATCCATATGTGAGGCCAAGTCAAATATGACTCAACTGTAACCTATTTTCAGGTATCTACAGAATTATGTGGATGATTTATTTGCTGGGGCCTGGAGAAAGAGAGATGTGACACCCTTGCCTGTCAGTCAGCCAAGAGCCACTCTATCTCAGGGTATTTCCACAATCTTCCTAGACATGTTCTTGTTTACACTTTATCAAAATATTTACATCTCAATGTTTCATCAGAAGGGATCCCTACTCTTGTGTCTGTCCTGCAATCTGTCTGTCCACTTACCAGGTTGTCTGTCTGTCCCACCAAGTCTGGATGCTGCTATAACTTCATTTTTTACCAAACAAAACTTGAGGCTAGTCCAAATGGAAACTTCATTTGGAGAGGACCTTTACAGGGGACAAAATACAAGTGATTCAAAACTTTCAACTTGTCTTTGGAAGGGTAGAAGACATTGTGTTAGCAAGAAAAAAATGCTGGTAACCAGCATTTTCACCTTTTCCTACTATGTTCTCAAAAGATCTCTTCCTTAATGTTGACAAAAGCCCTGGTTGTGTAGCAAAATGTGAAAGCACTAACTCCATGAAAATTTCTCTGATTATCGGTGACAATTTTTGGATGCTGGTTATTTCTTCAATTTCAGGCTAATGTCTAATTAATGCTGTCAACAGGACAACTTTTTTAACGCACAGGACAACTTTTAAACTTCCATATTCAAAACATCTGCAGATGAAAAATTCAAAACTGGCACTGATGAGAAGTTCTCAAATAGGATAGAAAACACTGATGGAAAAGGAGATGATCATGATGGTTATCCAGCATTTTTCTTCTTTTTCCACAATGTTGTCAAAAGTTTTCTCCTAAAGTGTAATTGCAGCTGATGATTGTGTGGTAAAGGGTTAAGTTTGAACTTTATTGGTTTAATGTTATGCTAAACAGAATGAGATTTTAACTGTTTGCCAGACAATAAAAGTGTAGACTTATGCCAGCTGAAAGCATTTTGCAAACAACATACGAACTCTTTACCACATAAGTAAACAATAGACTTGAAATTGAAAGCATTTGCAGATGACAATTTAAACATAGCTCAAGCAATGGAATTTGTCTTTGATAGAGCAGAAAACGTTATGGGAAAAGGATGAAATGCTGGTTACCAGCATTTTCTCCTTTTTCCAAAGTGTTTTTTAAGGGCTTATTTCTAGGGATCGTTAAAAGTCGGATCATGTATTAATAAGTTAAATGATGTGAGTTGTTTGTGAAAGTTGAGAAATGCTGTTTACCAGCATTTTTCTCCTTTGTCCACCATGTTTTCAGAAGTCTTATTACTAAGGGAGATAAAAAAAATTGGTAATACGTGTTAAAGAGTTAGAAGATCTTCGTTTTTTTTCCCCACAGTTCAGCGATGTATAGAACTTGTATCTAAGGCGAAGAAACCTGTCATTGTACTGGGATCACAATCCACCCTTCCACCAACACCAGTCGAAGAATTGAGGACAGCACTTGAGGTACTTGAGCCTAATACTTTTGTCTGGTGTAACTTTGGGATATGATAATGAGAGAAAACTACTTGGGCATTTATTTGCTTTTATTCAGAATTTAATTTCTCCCACCTCCCAAGTACTGCTTATTATTGACTTTATCAGCCTGAACCCTTTTCCAGGTGTCAAAATTGTAGCCCTATTCGTAGACAACAATTTCAGTATAACTCAAATGGTGCAATTGTTTATTGATAGAGTAGTAAACATTGTGGGAAAAGCTTACCAGCATTTTCTCCTTTTTCCCACGATGTTTTCAAAAGGCTTTCTCAGGGTCATCAAAAGTCCTCATTTTGTGGGAAAGGGTTAAAAGGGAGGCTTTTCGAAAGCATTGTGGGAAAAGGAAAAAATGCTGAAGACCAGTATTTTCTCCTTTTTCCACAGTGTTTTATACTCTAAGCTATTTCTATTTTTTTGACTGCAATTGTTTTGAATCAGACAAAAAAAAAGTATTGATTGAGCCTCAGTTAATTTGCCCCCTGCAAATGTTTCAATCTGATTGAGCCCAAAATTTTGTTATTTTGTAAAAAATGACCAAGGGAAGGTAATGAGCATTATGAATTTCATTTCATACACACTTACCATACAATAGCACAGATGTATGAACTACACAGCTGGAATGTAGTACTTGAAAAGGAAATACATTTATTTGAATTTACTGTTCACTGTTTTAACCCGTTACCACACAATCCCTACTTTTGACACCCCTGAGAAAGAAGCCTTTAGAAAACATTGTGGGAAAAGGAGAAAATGCTGGTAACCATTTTCTCCTTTTCCCACAATGTTTTCTACCCTTCACAAAACAAATTTCAAATTTTCAGTCACTTTTGTTTTGTGGTCTGCAATTCCTTTTAATTTGGACAAACCTAAAATTTTGTAGTTTGGTAATGGATTAAAGAAAACATGCATTCATTTCAGTGCTGTTAGGTAGTGCCCATACTTACACAAGTTTTATTCATGCTCATTGGAGTTCATATTCAAACCACACTGTACTAGTTTTAATATTACCTCAGATATTAAGTAAACTTGTTGAAGTTTAGACTTTACTGTGAAGAAAGTAGAATATAAGGCTCTAGAAGTTAAAAAGATACAAGGTTATATATATTGAATTACATTTATTCAACTTTGGAGTTTCATTTTGAGGTGAGATTTGCATGAAAAAGCTATAAAAGCACTGGCTTGGATATATATGATAGTTCTATTATTCCATTACCACACAGCAAATTTAGACCGGTCCAAATCTAAAGTATTTGCAGACGACAAAATAAAAGTGGCTGCAAATTTGTAATTTGTTTTGTGAATGGTAGAAAACATTGTCAGAAAAGGCTTCTTTCTCAGGTTTGTCAAAAGTGGGGATTGTGTGGTAATGGGTTTATTTATGATGCTACTTGTCCTTGGACAAGTGAAGTAGAACACTCTGCTTGCCCAGACATTATCTGATACACTATTTAGTAAGAAATGTCTTTACTTAACAGGCCATTGGCATTCCATGTTTTCTTGGGGGTATGGCCAGAGGACTTCTGGGTAAAAACAGCAGTATACAGATGAGACAGAAGAGAGGAGAGGCTTTGAAAGAAGCTGATGTTGTTGTACTGGCAGGTAATTTGAGTTCTTCCAACCAATCACCACACAAATATAACATGGCCCAGTCATATCATTTGTGAAAATGATATGGAAAAAGGATAAGTTGCTGGTAACTAGCATATTCTGCTTTACCCACAGTGTCATTAAAAGCCTCCTTTTTAGCTCACCTGAGCACGAAGTGCTCATGGTGAGCTATTGTGATCGTGCTGTGTCCGGCGTCCGTCGTCCGTCGTCCGTCGTGCGTCGTGCGTCGTGCGTCGTCCGTCGTCAACTTTTTACCTTGTGTACGCTCTACAGGCCACAGTTTTGGTCGGATACTCATGAAAGTTGGTCAGGATGTTTGTCTCGATGAAATCTCGGACGAGTTCGAAAATGGGTCATGTGGGGTCAAAAACTAGGTCACTAGGTCAAATCTTAGAAAAACCTTGTGTACGCTCTAGAGGCCACATTTTGAGTCGGATACTCATGAAAGTTGGTCAGGATGTTTGTCTCGATGATATCTCGGACGAGTTCGAAAATGGGTCATGTGGGGTCAAAAACTAGGTCACTAGGTCAAATCTTAGAAAAACCTTGTGTACGCTCTAGAGGCCGCATTTTGAGTCCGATACTCATGAAAGTTGGTCAGGATGTTTGTCTCGATGATATCTCGGACGAGTTTGAAAATGGGTCACGTGGGGTCAAAAACTAGGTCATCAGGTCAAATCTTAGAAAAACCTTGTGTACGCTCTAGAGGCTGCATTTTCAGTCGGATACTCATGAAAGTTGGTCAGGATGTTTGTCTCGATGATATCTCGGACGAGTTCGAAAGTGGGTCACGTGGGGTCAAAAACTAGGTCACCAGGTCAAATCTTAGAAAAACCTTGTGTACGCTCTAGAGGCCACATTTTCAGTTGGATACTCATGAAAGTTGGTCAGGATGATTGTCTGGATGATATCTCGGACAAGTTTGAAAGTGGGTCACGTGGGGTCAAAAACTAGGTCACCAGGTCAAATCTTAGAAAAACCTTTTGTACGCTCTAGAGGCCACATTTTCAGTCGGATACTCATGAAAAATGGTCAGAATGTTTGTCTGGATGATATCTCGGACGAGTTTGAAAGTGGGTCACGTGGGGTCAAAAACTAGGTCACCAGGTCAAATCTTAGAAAAACCTTTTGTACGCTCTAGAGGCCACATTTTCAGTCGGATACTCATGAAAGTTGGTCAGGATGTTTGTCTCGATGATATCTCGGACGAGTTCGAAAATGAGTCACGTGGGGTCAAAAACTAGGTCACCAGGTCAAATCTTAGAAAAACCTTTTGTACGCTCTAGAGGCCACATTTTTAGTCGGATACTCATGAAAGTTGGTCAGGATGTTTGTCTGGATGATATCTCGGACGAGTTTGAAAATGGGTCACGTGGGGTCAAAAACTAGGTCACCAGGTCAAATCTTAGAAAAACCTTTTGTACGCTCTAGAGGCCACATTTTCAGTTGGATACTCATGAAAGTTGGTCAGAATGTTTGTCTGGATGATATCTCGGACGAGTTAGAAAATGGGTCATGTGGGGTCAAAAACTAGGTCACTAGGTCAAATCTTAGAAAAACCTTTTGTATGCTCTAGAGGCCATATTTTCAGTTGGATACTCATGAAAGTTGGTCAGGATGTTTGCCTGGATGATATCTCGGACAAGAACGAAAATGGGTCATGTGGGGTCAAAAACTAGGTCACTAGGTCAAATGTTAGAAAAACCTGTTGTAGGCTCTAGAGGCCACATTTTCAGTCCGAAACTCTTGTAAGTTGGTCAGAATGTTTGTCTTGATGATATCTCAGACAGGTTTGAAAATGGGTCATTGGGGGTTAAAAACTAGGTCACCAGGTCAAATCTTAGAAAAACCTTGTATATGCTCTGGATGCCACATTTTCAATCCAACACTCTTGAAAATTAGTCAGAATGTTTGCCTTTATAATATCTTGGATGAGTTTGAATATGGGTCATGTTGGGTCAAAAACTGGGTCAATAGGTCAAATGTTATAAACACCTTTTGTATGCTCTGGAGGACACATTTTCAGTCTGATACTCCTAAAACTTGTTCATAATATTTGTCCTGGTGATACCTTGAATGAGTTTGAAAATGGGTCATGTGGAGTCAAAAACTAGGTCAATGGGTCAAATATTAGAAAAACCTTGTGTACACTCCAGAGGCTACATTTTCTGCCTGATACTCTTCAGACTTGGTCAGAATGTTTGTTTTGGTGATGTCTCAAAAGAGTTTGATAATGGGTATTTGTCGGGTCCAAAACTAGGTCACTTGATGAAATCTTAGAAAAACCTTTTGTACACTGTAGAGGCCACATTTTCAGTCCAATACTCATGAAACTTGGCCAGAATGTTTGTCTTATTGATATCTCAAAAGTGTTTGATGATGGGTAATGTCTGATAAAAAACTAGGTCACTGGGAAACTAGATGGTGCATGTTTGGTCAATAAACTCAGGTGAGCGATTTCAGGGCCATCATGGCCCTCTTGTTCAGTTTATAGTAACTCAAGATTGTGTGGTAAGGAGTCAACATATTTATTGTGAAAGAGAGTTCCTACAGTTTATATTTTATAGTCACTCTCAATGATTTTTACCTGTTGGACTAGTTATAAACTACATTAACCCTTAACCACACAATAGTGACTTTTAATGACCTTCAGAAAGAAGCCTCAATCATTGTGGGAATAGGAGGAAATGCTGGTAACCAGCATTTTCTACTTTTCCACAATGTTTTCTTCCCTGCTGGAAACAAATTTCAATTTTTGAGTTACTTTTTCTTTTTTTTGTCGTTTGCAAGTGCTTTTAATTTGGACCAGTCTAAAATTTTGTCATTTGGTAAAGAATTAAAGGAAATATTGGACTAGCTATGAACTATATCAAAGGAAACATTTACTAGATGGGCTGGTAATCCTGAAATGTTTTTAATACTGTTACATTCTTTCTTCAGTGAAAAACATTTACAAAAGTAACAGCAGTCATGGCACCCCAATATGGTGCATTTTCTCCCTTTCTGACCATCTAATCTACTTTCTTCATAGCCACCCACAACTTTGCTACATTAAATTTTATTTCTTTGTCTGCAACTGCCCTTAAGCCTTTCCCAAACGACAAAATTGTCTAGATTGAAAGCATTTGCAGACAGATGGCAATTTCAGTTTGGCTAAAAAATTGAAATTTGTTCTGGGATTGATAGAAAACATGCTGGGAAAAGGAGAAAATGCTGGTTACCAGCATTTCCTCCTTTTCCCGCAATGTTTTCAGAAGGCCTCTTCATCTGCGTTTAAAACTAGGAATTGTTTGGTAAAGAGTTAATTGGGATATATCTAAATTTTTTTCAGTTGGTTAAGTTTTATAATTTTTCAAAGGTTGTGTATTACAGGGTTGCAAAAAGTGGTATTATTTGTCAAATTTCATAGAATGGTTGATTGATTGTATGGTGTTTAATACCTTTTTTCAACAATATTTCAGTTATATTGTGATGGCTAGTGCTCCTGTCCATTGGTATTCTCTTTCAAAGCCACTTGCTGCTTTCCCACATACCCATCACCAAAACATTAGGAGAGAGGAATAAATCCTGTTACTATGGCTGTCATTAGTCCTTGCCAAAAAAACAGCCCTTCTGGGGATTTATGCAGCAAGCCCTTTTTTCTCAAGTCCTAGGCACCACTGACTGTGCCACCAGGGCTGAGTGACAGTCCTTTAGAAAATATAAAGAAAAATACAGCATGAACGAAAACTATTTAACTTCTGATGATTTGATTTTCTATTCAAGGCAGTGTATGCGACTTCAGAATGGGATATGGGAGATCTCTGAACAGAAAATCAAAGATAATTGCTGTAAATAGGAGCAAAGAACAATTGTATAAGGTATTTATAGCTTTAACTTTATTGTGATCAGTCTCATTCTTGTCTTAACCCTTCACCCCATAAGGCATTTCTATGGTATCTCTAATTGACCCTAAATAACAGCAAGGATGAAGCTGTTTCTTATGTGTATATGTTACCTTTTGAAAGAATAGAAAACATTGTGGCAAAAGGTGAAATGGCCCATCATGAGCAATTTCACCTTTTGACACAATGTTTTCCAAAGGCTCCTACAAGCAATGCGTAGAAATGAGTATCTATGGACTAAAGGCTTATGGTTTTGCTTTCTGAGTTTGATAGTTCTGAAACAGAAAAATACATCTGATCCACGCTGTTTGAAAAGGGAACTGAATGCATATACAAAAAGTCCACACAGGCTGACATGAGTTGAAACTTTTTTTTTTTTTTTAATAAATTTTTTACATGTCTAAGGACCATTCTACCTCACGAATCTATGAATTGTTTGAAAAATTGAATTTTATGGATTCATAATTATGTGCATCCTCAGAGCCTAGGTTTAAGCATTATGTTACTCCCCATGCATTACCCCTGGGAAAATTGACTAGAAATCTTTGTTTCCTATGAATATTCATATGGTCGGAAAGTACTCTGATAGCCAATCGAAAGATCAATAACATATTCATTCTCTCTTGTAAGGAGGGCAATTTCATTTCGTCAGTTACTTAAAATAGTAATGATGGCATATTCGTGATAAAAATAGTTTAAATTTTCTCAAAGAAAAACTGAGGTTACCAATCAAAATGCTTCATGAATAATCCATGAGAACAAGGAAAAGCCAGCTAAATAATCGAGGGTCGATTACAGATGACTGTGATAAATGTCTTAGTATAATGTATCACATGGATGTATTATTTCACCGAGCTGCCTCATGTACTTGTTGTATTTTCCAGAATTCAGACATGTTTTGGAAACCCACCATTGCCATTGAAGGAGATGTTGGAGGTTTTATTGTAGCATTGTCAGCAGGATTGAAGGGTTATAAGTGTGATCCAGAGTGGATAAACATGCTGAAAAATAAAGATGTGGACAAGGAAAAGGTCAATAGGTAAGAGAGTCTGGTACATCTGTTTGGTGGTTAACCTTTCGCCAAACAATCTCAAACTTTAACCCTATACCAAGCAACACAATTTTAGACTTGTTCAAGTTGAAAGCATTTGCAGGTGACAAATAAAACTGGATGAAATGCCACAATTTTTTCTTGATAGAAAAGAAAACATTGTGGGAAAAGAAAAAAAGGGTTTTTACAAGCATTTTCTCCTTTTTTACAAGGCTTCTTTTCCAGGGTCATTAAAACCTATGGTAAAAAGTTATTGACTCTTAGGAAGGCATTACTGGAAAACGTACTGGAAAAGAAAGAAATACTGGTAACCAGCATTGAATTTTGCTCTTTTTCTCACAATTTTTTCCTGCCCTCCAAGAGTAAACCACCTGTACTGAGCCATCCATACTTAATTTTAGTCTACAAATTGTCTGCATCTGGAAGACCTGCATAGACTTACCTTAAAAACCTATACAGTTAGACCTTAACCTATTGCATCTGATATTTTGCATTTCCTCTGTAAGTTTATTGTCAGGCTCTTTTTGAAGGAAATGTCATGTACTGTCAAAGTCCTGTCCATGTCTGGATCATTACCTGCATTGTCTTTGTGTGAAAAATTTGACAATGTTACATCATTTACTACTGAAGATGTTAACTTCAATTTCACGGTCAGTATTGCCTATGTTATGGGAAACCTCTCCTTAATGCATGTCTTTATCCCGATTTACAAAACCTAACAACTGCATGAGAGGGAATTCTCTTTAGCTCAGTGGTTATGGTGTCAGCTTTGGTTACAGACTTGGTTCCTAAGATGGGGGGGGGGGGGGGGGGGCTTGTCTGGGATTGGCCATTGAACCATTAATCCCATTTGTTGTCCAAAAAAAGGACTTTCTGCCTAATATAAAGGCTTTGAGTCATCAGTAAAAGATAACTTTTAAGAGGGGATGTTATGGGAGGCCAGTCCTTCATGCATGGCTACATCCCAGTTTAAATACAATACCTAACAACTGTGTTGGAGAGAATTCTCTTCAGCTCAGTGTTTATGGTGTTGGCCTTTCGTCCGGGCATTATAGGCTCGAATCCTACCATGTCCCTGTGTTTCTGCTATGCAGTTGTTCATTTGTTTCTTTGTTACATACTTTGTTTGTAAGACTTACGGTATCTAATGTGGAACCAATACAAAATGGGCTGGTAGCCTTTGAAATATTTTTGAAGTGTTTATGTACCCTTTTTTTCCACAAAAAAAACCAACTACAGCCTTGTGTTTGCACCTGCATGCTGTACTACTCATGTTTTTATAAGAATGTCACTATTTTACTACAAAGGGAAAAGTGCAATGAAGTCACAGATGTTCACTTAAATCCTTTGAAAGTTCTACACATTGCTGAGGATGTCATGTCTGATGATTGTATCATGGTTGCAGATGGTGGAGACTTTGTAGGAACTGCTGCTTATATACTCAGGTAACAATTAGCCTTACATTTACCCGTTACTATTCAATCTCATCTGATCACCTTATCAGAGTTTCTTATTCTTTACCAAATATCAGAATCTGTACTGGACCTAATTGAAAGCATTGAAATTTAAAGTTAGTTCAAATAATCATTTCCCTTTTTGATAGTGTGGAAAACATTGTGGGGAAAAGGAGAAAATACTTATCAAAAGGATATTCTCCTTTTCTTACAATGCTTTCAAAAGCCTCTTTCTGAGACCGTAAAACTCAAGATTGTGTGGTGAAGTGTGAAAAATTGTCAACTTTTGTCTAATTGAAAAAAAAGGGAAGTCAAAACTGTGTGGTTACCAGCATTTTCTCCTTTTCCCAAAGGTTTTCAGAAGCTTTCCTTCCCAGGGCCATGAAAACCAGGGCTTGTTTGTCAAAGAGTGAACTGAAAGATATCTCCACATTAGACATTATAGATCCAAGATCAGACTGCACGCTAAGTGCAGTCTGATCTTGATCTATGCTGTCCACAAAAGGTCCTTGAGTCGCACTTAGTAGGATAAGGACAAATAGACCTTGCACTAAAAGACCACCCGTTGAAAGAAACCACCTTTCTTGATTCTCTTGGATGGGTTCTGAGCACAGGTTCTATTGTAGACTAAGTTTAGATGCTTTGGTTTCTTATGTCTTCTTTTAATTCTTCACCAAATGTCAAAATTTTGGAATGGTCCAAATTAAAAGCACTTGGAGACGACAAAATAAACAGAACTCAAGTATTGAAATTTGTTTCCAGCGGGGTAGAAAGCATTGTGGGATAAGGAGAAAATGCTGGTTACCAGCATTTTCTCCTTTTCCCACAATGTTTTTTTAAAAAGCTTCCATCTTGGGGTCGTAAAAATCAGGGATTGTTTGGTAAAGGGTTAAAAAGGATCAGCTTTTGCCACATGTTACCCTTTATTACAGGCCAAGGGGACCGTTAAGGTGGCTTGACCCAGGTGCATTTGGAACATTAGGTGTTGGCGGTGGATTTGCTTTAGGGGCTAAATTGTGTCGCCCAGAGAGTGATGTCTGGATTATCTATGGGGATGGGTCACTTGGATACAGCATTGCTGAATTTGATACCTTCACAAGACATAAGGTGGATATGACGTAAACTGCATAATCATCTACTTCTTTATTAACTCATTTGTAGATGACAACATATATGTGGCTCAAACATTGAAATTTTTTTGTCAGAAGGTGGAAAAGATTGTGTAAAATAACAGAAAATGCTGAATACCAGCATTTTTTTCTTTTCCCACAATATTTCCAAAGTTCTTGTCCCTAAAACTGTTAAAAGTCGGAATTGTGTCATAAATTATTACCTCTTGGCTAAACAAAGTGGCCCTCTGCACAAGGCTACATGTTATAGATAGAACTGTTTATGGAAAGTTTCTTACCGGTAAATTTTCTTTTCTGAAAGGCCAAGGCCTAGCTTTTATTTTGGAGTATTTTTAGTCTTCTAAAGAAGGTTATCTGAATGTGATCTTTGGATCAAACTGGGCCTTCTGTCTCATGTTAAAAAACACCCTTCTTCTCAAAGGAGAATCAGGTAGAGCTTTAGATCAGAGTACCATCAGCTGTGGTTTCTTATCTCTCTACCAAACGACAAAATTTTAGACTAGTTCAAATTGAAAGCATTTACAAATGACAAAATGATTGTGACTCAAAAATTGAAATTTATTTTGGGAAATGGTAGAAAACAATGTGAGAAAAAAAGAAAGCGCTTGTTACCAGCATTTTCTCCTTTTCCAAAATATTTATAAAAACCTCATGGTTCTTAAAAAGGCAACAGTTTTAAGGGAAGGGAAATGTCCCTTTTTGAGAAATATAGAAAACAGAATGGGATTTAGAATATTTTCTTGTAACAAGCAATTGCACCTTCATCTATTATACTTTCCAAAGGTACCTATTCCAGTAGCATAAAAATTTGTATGTAATGGGAGAGCTCTAGATAGAGGTAGTGATTTTGATTTCAAAATTAAAAAATGTTAATAATTCTTCACTAAACCCTATGTTATGGGTACCCATTACAGTCATCTCAATGAGTACCCACAACATAGGGTTTGGAAGAGAAATAATGGATTTAGAATACCATCACTACCTCTCATCTGGAGCTGTGTAATGTGTTAAATAGAGTTCTTCAAACTTTGCTTCTCCGTCAAAAGATTTGTAGTATATGCATTTTTCATCGTTTTATAACTGAATCAATTGATAACAGTCCTCCTATTACAGACGGAAATGATTTGTTTCACAGATTCCTGTGCTAGCATTAGTTGGCAATGATGCTGGATGGACCCAGATATCCCGTGAACAGGTGCCCATGTTTGGTAGTGATGTTGCCTGCCAACTGGCGGTAAGTTAATTTTATTTGAGCCATATTCTGACAAAAGGGGCTTGAATGCTTCTCTGATGCATTACATCAAGCAAGTCATCATATAATAAGGATTTCATAAAATACTTTTTGTGTAACTACTGGCTGAATCATTAGGTAGAATGATCTTTGAACATGCAGAAAATTTTAAATACAGGAAAAAGTTTTGGCCAAGGTCAGCCAACGCGGACTAGAAAAGAGGTTCAACTCTGTGCCACACAATCCTGACTTTTAACAACCCTGTTAAAAAGGACTTTTGAAAACATTTTGGGAAAAGGAGAAAATGCTGGTATACCTGGTATATGCTGGACTAGAAAAGAGGTTCAAATCTGTGCCACACAATCCTGACTTTTAACGACCCTGTTAAAAAGGACTTTTGAAAACATTGTGGGAAAAGGAGAAAATGCTGGTATCCAGCATTTCTCTCCTTTTCCCACAATGTTTTCTACCCTCCGCAATACAAGTTTCAGATTCTTAGTCATTTCTATTTTGTTGTCTGCAACTGCTTTCAATTCAAGTTTTGTTGTTTGGTAAAGAGTTAATGCCTGTCATTGATGCATTATACTAAGCAAGTCATCACATATTTGTGGATCCATTAAATCCATTTTGTCTATTAACCAACTGAAGTATGAGGTAAAATGCCCCTTGAACATACAAAATAATAACCAAATGCACAAAGAGTATACACGGGTCAGCCTGCACACATGGCAGGACTATGCTGACTGACCATGGTCGATCCTATTTGTAAAAGTATTAAAGCGCCTTTCTCAGAGCATGGCTTATAATTATATTATAGTCTAAATAGTTTTGCATAGTTTGCTTGCTCTATAGTTTTAAGTGGCATGTCTTCAACCCCCCCCCCCCAAAACAGTCTGGGCGAATTTTCATCGTTGTATGATTCTCTAACGTACTCCGTCCCCAACCAGTAAGATTTGACTATCATATCTATGGTCTTTCCACGTAGGTATCAATTTTTTTCAAAATGATCTTTGCTTAAAATCCATATTAATTCTGATTAAACCCTTAGGCTGCTAAGCCTGATTAAATGACCTTTTGTGGACAGTGTAGATCAAGATCAGACTGCACAAAATGTGCAGTCTGATCTTTGATCTACACAGTCCAATATTGAGATACATATGATATTTTCTCCAAAATATACTGTTGAAATCACAAAATATTGCTTTTATTATATTGGCTCGAATGAAATTTGTTGCATTTATTTAGCAGAATAAGGGTTAACCCTTTACCCCATAAGGCATTTCTATGGTATCTCTAATTGACCCTGAATAACAGCAAGGATGATGCTGTTTCTTATACATGTGTATATGACAACTTTTGATAGCATAGAAAACATTGTAGCAAAAGGTGAAATTGCTCGTCACGAGCAATTTCACCTTCTGCCACAATGTTTTCCAAAGGCTCCTACAAGCAATGCGTAGAAATGAGTACCTATGGAGTAAAGGGTTAATATTGGCCATGAAACCTTTAATTGTAATTTCAGTTTTCTGATTACGAGACAGTGGCGGAGGGGTATGGTGGGAAAGGATTCAGACTGGACAGAACAAATGAGGACCAAATCAAAGAAATTATGGAACAAGCTGTGAAGGAAAACAGAGAGGGGAAGAGTGTACTTGTGAACGCCTTGATAGGAAAAACTAATTTTAGAGAGGGCAGCATTTCTGTATAATTTTGATAGTTATGGCTCAGAGCTCCAGATAGAGGGAGTTATTTTGATTTCAAAATTGAAAATAATAATTGTTCTAAACTAAACCCTATCTTGTGAGTACCCATTAGGTGAATCTAATGAGTACCCACAACACAGGGTTTGGAAGAGAAATAATGGATTTAGAGAACTATCACTCCCTCCTATCTTGAGTTCTTGTCATAGATGGGTGCGTGTAGCATATTCATTAGCATTACCATCTAAAGACTGATTGAGGATATTGTGGCAGAAGGAAACATTGTTGTAAATGATAAATCCTCCCAATGCCACAATGTGTTTTCATGAATTAAACATAATTTATGTTGATTATCTGTAATTTGTAACTTAAGATGTTCTTAAGATTGTCCACCAGAAAAAAGGTTCAGGATGTAACATACGGTAGTGCCATTATTAAGGTTTGTACATTAGTAAAGTTCACTGAATGTAATATGTACATGTGACCCGTCATGCAAAAAGGAATGTCATACATCAATTAGAAGGAGACAGATCACAGATAGTGCCGGTCAGTTTAAGTTGATAGTTCTAAAATGATTGTATCATAAGGTAAAATGACCAGTTTTCATGCAGAAAAAACTTCATAAAGTTGAAAAGTGTCGACTCTGCTCAGCCTGCGCAGCCGCACAGTCTGACCAGGGTTGAGACTTTTCGCAGTTCCCAGGTGGTCCTTTTTTATGTGACAGGTCACAAGTGAAAATAAGACTCCTAATTTATCTAAAATAATGAGTGTTCCTCATTTTTTTCTTATCATGACCAAAATTTAGTATGTAATCGAAATATCACAATAAAACTGTGATATTTACTAGTTTTATCGTTCAGTGTTTATTTTATTTTGACCTTCCATTTGTCTGATAGTGGAAGCCCAACACAAGTAATAGCTTGACACAATATTATCCCTTCTCATTACTAAATAAATGGACGTTCTCTGACAACATAGGTACAGATATTGCTATTACAAGATTGTTTTTTACAGGAAATCTGACAAAGTAACGGACAGTGTAGATCAAAGATCAGACTGCATGTTCAGTACACATACTGTCTTCAATTTTAGTTTAAACTTTATTTATTATACTGATACAAATACACATGTAAAATAAAGGAAATGATACGTGGTATAACAAGTTTCAAAGGTTGATAGGTAGGATTGGAAAACAAGCTAAGAATAACTTATATTAATTCCTCTCCTCTGTCTTCAATTTTGAGATATTAAAAAAAAAAATCACACAAGGATAAAGATGATGGCAACGGTCTGTGACAATACTTCGACGTTTTCTTCGAAAAGTAGAATAAGTAACCTCTACTCCTCGTCTTTTTGCATAATGTCAATAGTCAAGATGTTTTGAAAGCTTTGAGCATGCTGTATTTGAGTGGCGCTCCGACCAAAGGGGGTTGAATTCATCTCCCTGAGCAAGGCGTCACTTAAACATGGATCCATAATTATTTTGCCCTATAACCAACTGAACAATGATAAATAGTTCGTTTAAACCTTTCCCGAACAAGCCCTGATTTTAACGTGTCTGCAGTAAAAGTGTTTTGAAAACACTCTTGGAAAAGGAGAAATTGCTCGTAACGAGCAATTCCTCCTTTTCCCACAGTGTTTTCTACCCTTTTTAAGCCTTGACCTTTCTGCCATTTTCTCCAAATCTGATCTGCAAACTCTTATGGTTTGGAAGAGTAAAAAAATTGTCGTTTGGTAAAGGGTTAACACATTAATTACCAAACGACAATATTTTAGGCTTTTCCAAATCGAAAGCATTTGCAGACGACAAAATAAAAGTGACTGAAAATTTGGAATTTGTTTTGTGAAGGATAAAAACGTAGGAAAAGGAGAAAATGCTAGTTATCAGCATTTTCTCTTTTTCCCACAATGTTTTCTAATGGCTTCTTCACAGGGTCGTCAGAAGTAGGGATTGTGTGGTAATGGGTTAAATGCAGAAGATTTACAAACCGCAAAATGTATAGACTCGCGTCAGCCTACTTTTTGCAGATCCATTTAATTTTGTTTTCACAATGCAAGTTTTATTCATTCTATAAAAGCAGCTTTTGATTTTATTACTAATTGTTACACTATGTCTACCAAGACTTTTCGATGGGTTTTAATTGATCTTTGCACTAATTGAACGGTCATGGCGGGAGATACCATGTTCCTGTTTTGTAAATATTTACAAATAGTAATTGATTTTTTTTTTTACAGCGAATTACAATCGAAGATATCAGCAAATCGATTGTGGTACGATTCACGCGGAAGGTTTTTTTGGAGTCAATGGCGGACTCTCATTTCTGTAACTTTTGTGGATATAATTAATTAATTTTTGCTGATAATCAGTCTATACTGTCAGCGAAATTGAAATTTATAAAACATCAAGCTGATTCTCTCTGCCTACCAGGAGGTAGAAGTAGGATTTTAACCTCCATTCCTCTATTTGTAGGCCTAACGCATAACCTTTTACCAGACGACAAAGTTTACAACTAGTCCAAGTTGAAAGCAGTTGGAGACGACAAAATAAATGCAGCTGAAAGATTGAAATGTGTTTTGGGAAGAATAGAAAACAGTGTAGGGAAAAGAGAAAATGCTGATTACCAATATTTTCTCCTTTTCCCTAAATGTTTTCCAAAGGCTTCCTTTGTACGGGGGTTAAAAATAGGGATTGTGTAGTAAAGGGCTAAAGTAGAACTCATTTCAATGTGACATTCAAACGGGAATACATGTATTAGGTTTTCTCATTTGCGTGTATTTCGACGGTTTTAAGCAGGTAAGGGTGTAAAAAGCGACAAAACGTTTAAATTATTTTCAGTGACCAACACATGCATTTACAGTACAGTTCAGTGGTAGAAAAATGCGATGTATCTTACATTTGTATAAAAGTCATGCTCATTTCAAAGGGGCCTTGATGTGGCTGCAAAAAAAAGTCCGGCTCATGTCGGACTCCGCAGTCCGGGGATCAAAAGTTTTCCCTATTGTTCAAATATCTGTGTTTAAAAGGAACCTGAGGGCCCGTATTCACCAACCAATCTTAAGAACGTTCTTGGTCTCATTCTTCAAGATTTCCTGACTGTGACAGTAACGGAACTTCTGGTTGGCCAAACCATTTGGTTTAGCCAATCAGAAGTTCTGTTACTTTCACACTGACACAATTCTGTCAATTGCTATACAAAAATAGGCTTTATGGACTATAATCATGTGATGCCTGCATTGGTATAACGTATCACAGAGATGCAGTAAAGCCCCTTTTTTGCCGGAGCAATGATTCATATAATTATGGTTTGGGGTAAATGCATTCACTAGGCCTATCATAATTAATACCTTTAGTCGATCTGCAATCCGGATACCAACATTTTATCTGCAATCGTAGGAATGAAAATAAAGTTATAAGCTGCATAAGTAATCTGCTCATTTTTCAAACTTCCGCCAAGCGACCATGGTAAACACTATCGAGTTTTTAATTCTAATCTACGAACGATTGAATAGGGCTCAAAACGACAAGATATGTCTCTGAAAGGATAGAAAATAGCATGGGGAAAAGGACAAACATTTTCTCCTCTTCTAACGACGTTTAATTTTCTAAAATTAACAATGAGTATTATTATTTCATGCTTTCCGGTAGGATATCAAGAAATAGCAGTGAAAATATTTTTCGATATTCCACAGGTACGACCAGCGAAGATACCGATTTTTATATACTAGTTACCTAGGTAAATTGCGCGTGACTCACAAACAACTGGAAATATGACGTCATTACCTTACATTTCTCGCGTTTGAGAATATTGTAATGCGTTGCCAAGAGGGAGGGGTATGCCACGGGGTATAACTGAAAAGAACTGCACTGGATTTTGATAAAGCTCCTCCCAGTAAGGGTTAAAATCATGAAATAAATAGAATATTTGGGGGTTTTTTTTGTGAAAGATCGAGCCACTCGTGAAAATATTACCGATGATCTTCACACTATGAAATAAATTTTGATCTTTCACCGAAAAAAATGAATATCCTCTATTTACTACTACTTTAACCGAGCCACGTTTTCCTCTTTTTGTTTCCGTCTTAGAATTGTCATTTATAAATCTTTAACCGCTATATTTTCATTACAAAGGGAGATAATAATTACCTTCCTTTTCTGGAAACTAACAGAAGTATCAGCAAATATTTTTAAGATAGTTATTAAAGGAATTTATGGTCGGTTAAAAAAGTGCACAAAGTCTTTTATCTGTATCATATGTACGAGTATATAAATCCGTATTTATCAACCATCAAGGAATTATGTTCTATGTTACAGTAAACGTGTTACGGGTCTACTACCTTAAAGGTGGGTATTTAGATTTTTCACTTCACACCAAATCAAAAAATATATATATCACTGAAATTTATATGAAAAAACAATACAAATCATCAATAATTAAGAATCATAGAATAACTAAAAAAAAAAACATGTTTTTTTGGTGGTATACCCTTAAAAGACTACGTAGCCTCTTAAGCTATTTTTAGATTTCGCGCCAAAAATAAAATAAAAAAAAGCATTGTCGGAATGTTAAGTGACTGGCACGTGACAAATGACGCTTAAATTCCATTACATAACAAACATGTAATTATTTTTCACAATATCTTCCTCAGACACTATGTTTGAAGCTTCGTTTGTGTACTTCAGGTATGTATGAGCGAGTTGCTCATGTAAAAATAGAACATGTTTCCCATCGATGTCGACCTGGGCCGTAGTAAATCTCTAATTTCTCTTGTTGTCGGGTGGTTTTCGACCACGGGGTTTTTATGAATGAAAATTATAAGGCTTTGGGAGTATAAGAATTATATTTTTGTATATTTGTAAAATTTTCGTCCCAAATTCTGAAGGGCCACCTTTAAAGAATGCTTTTGAAAGTATTCTTTCTACAGGTCTTTAGTTCTCGGGTTTATAACAAAGGTTGAATAAAGTTACATGCCCGGGTCAGGGTTGAACAAACGTGTTTAACAGGTTGGATCGTCCCTTGTTAGATGAATAGCTTTTGAAAAAGAACGCTTTTCATTGTCAACTCTATATCAGCCCCATAGGCGAAAATTGGGGCTTTTACGGGCGGTATAGATTAAGATCAGACTGCACAGAACGTGCAGTCTGATCTTGGATCTATACAGCCCGCTTGAATACTCAAGGCTTTACGATAAAACTCATTCTGGTTTCCAGTGGATCGCATTCAAAACTGTGAAAAGAGGACGTTTTTTGGGGGGTGAAAGAGATGGATTCATTGTTATGTCATGTTTTTCAGGTATTGACCGGACGGGTAGATCTATTTGAGCTGCTATTAGATAGTGAGAAAAACCGACCCAGGACCCTTATCTAGAGCACTGAGCACAACTTCAGTTGTATTTAAAGACAATGTAGATCTGTATTGGACCGCTTCTTTCTGGACAAAGTAGGCATGATCATAATAATGGCCTGCAACACATAAAAAGGGGCATTCACACATTTGCGTAAAGTGTCGTCTCGGATCAGCCTGCGCACTCCGTGCAGGCTAATCCGAAACTGCTCTTTCCGTGTTTTTTTTTTTTTTTTGTCATTTTCTGTTTAGTGCAAGTCTACTGTAGCACAATATCTACAGTAGTCGTATTTAGTACCATCTCGGATTAGCGTGCACGGATTGCGTAGGTTGATCCGCGACGACACTTTACGCAATTGTCCGAATACCCCTTTTCGCGTGTTGTAGGCCAATATATATTGTATAAACGTACAGCCTGATTTTGGATATTCAATATCCTCTATTTTGTAAAATATTTTGACATAATATCCCTAAAAACTACATATCGTCGGTGTACTTCAAAAAACCTTGTACCTACAGCTTGTAACAAGCTGTAGTTACGAGGTTTTGGAAGTAGACCGACAATATGATTTTGATGTGTGTGTTTGTGTTTTTTTTAATCTGGAAAACATCCAATGCATTAAGTTGAGCAATGCTGTATTAAAGGGGTTTTAATACACTTACAAACTTTTTTGACCCAGGTGAGCCTGCATTATCCCTTCAGTCCGACACGAATCCAAACTTTTTTCTCCATTTTTATTTATCAAATTTCTGCACGAAAAAAGACCAGGCTACCTCATGATTCGGTCCCGAAATACCACCATTTTGGTCACTCTAATTTTTTTGTCTTTCAATTTCAGCCGGCCAAAAATACCCCATCCGGTAAAGAGTTAAGCCTCCTCTCTTAGCCAGTGAATGGTTCATTCCTATGAAGTGCTCTAGCCGTTAAAATATCATACTCATTGTAAGAATATTGTATGACTTATAGGTCGGAATGGCTGGGCACAGCGTCAGACAGCACATACTGTGCATTCTGTTTTGATCTACTCAAGGCTTGGTCTTGTACTAGCTCGTATATTACTTTGTCAGTAAAAAAAAACCCGAAAAAGCACTAAAGTTCCTGCTTAAATCGCAGACAGAACTATTTCATTGTAATGGACATTTGAAGGGTGTATCTGTTTTGTTTGCTGTATCAGTGTCCCATTAGCTATATAATCAAACACTGTCCAATATCGTAAACGCTTACCAACTTTGTGAATTGTGCAAGGTTTGGAATCATGCTCCACGCCGGCTGCAAAGGTTGTTTTTTTCTTTATCATTATTTCTTTCTGCAAGTGTCATTTTTTTTAAAATCATTTGTTTCTGCAGGTATATTTCAAATGTATACTGGTAAATCTCTGTCTGTGTATCTCTCTAAGTCTCTGTCCCTGGCTCTAGGTGATTGCTTTACAATTACATGTATAATATAGACTATTAAAATATTGATACCCTCTCTCTCTGTCTCTCTCTCTCTCTGCGATAAGTCATATACGGATTTTTAACCCTTTCCTAAACAATCCCTGGTTTTTACGGGTCAGGAATACAAGCCTTTTGAAAACATTGTGGGAAAAGGAGAAAATGCTGGTAACCAGCATTTTCTCCTTTTCCCGCAATGTTTTCTACCCTATCATATTGAAAAATGATCTTTTTAGCAACTGTTGATTTGTCATCTGCAAAATTATTTCAATTTGGTCTGGTCCAAAATTTGCCGTTTGGGAAAGGGTTAAACAAAAGAAGGAACTGAGCATCCTGTGTCTACTTCATCATCTTCAAGACATCCTTTGTTGTATTCTAAAGAATTTTTTAAATTTGAAAATAACAAAATCTCTGATAGGCTAAACCAAACTGTTCAGCCAATCAGATGTCGTTTTACTTTCTAAATCTATAATCAGACTAACAATGTGCTGAAGAATGGGTGATAATATTCGATCCATCAATGTTTTCATATGCCTTCTTTCCATGAGTCGTCAATACTTGCGATTGTTTGGTAAAGGGTTGATAAATATTTTTTGTCCAATTAGTCTTTCTATATTTCTTTGTATTTTATATTCTAGTAGTGAAGATTCTAAATTCTACTCGACGTAGATTGTGAGGCATACAAAGCTGTACAATCAGTTCTATGTGGTGGATGATTGCATAAAGACTATTTAGTAAACTGACTTGATCAAGTTTGAAAGATGAGAAGTTGGAAAGGCTGGAGCCTGTTACTCTATTATTTGATTGTGACTATTTCTGCTGTAACAGCCGGAAACCACACGAAAGTTTCTACTCTGCAAAGACTTATCGAAGACAAAAGAGAGGAGTACAACAAGCTAGTTATGGCAGAATCAGACAATTCCACGTCTACAGTGATCCATGTCAGTTTCATTATAAGAGCTTTGCGGTACATTCACGAGATTGACCAAAAAGTATCAGTTACTGGTTCCCTAGGCTTGAGCTGGGTGGATACGAGACTAAGCTGGGACCCAGCTCAGTACGGTGGAATAGAAACATTCATGGTTGAAAACAGTGTATTTTGGACTCCAGCAATAATACAAGCAAACCCATTCGAGAAGATCGAAAAGATTGGCAAAGATTCATACTGGCCTGTGCGAGTTCACTCCTCGGGCAGGCTTTACTTCGTTCCCGCTGAAGTATTTACCTTTACTTGTTCTTTGGATATTGCGCTTTTTCCAATGGACAAGCAAACATGCCCAATGATTTTTGTAGCTTATGGTTACTTACCTAAGGAGATTCAGTTCGAGCCAGAGATGAATCAAGTTAACACATTTTTTTACGAGGAAAATGGCGCCTGGGTACTTGAAAGTAGTGAGGTCAAGACCGCCTACGAGAACACAGCGATAGAGTTTTACTTGACATTTGTCCGTAGACCAAGTGTGATCATAATGAACATTATATTGCCCATTGTGTTTCTCTCGTTGTTAAACTGTGTGGCTTTCCTGATTCCAATACATAGTGGTGAAAAGATTTCCTACAGCATGACGGTACTGTTGGCCATCACGGTGTTTTTAACGTTAGTATCTGAACACATGCCGAGATCCGCTGACACCGTGGCTCTGCTCTGTTACTATCTCCTGGCCGTGATGATGTTGAGTATACTGATAATGATCGGCGTGATAGTTAACATCAATGTCTATCACAGATCTGAAGACCGAAAAATCAATCGATTTTGGAGCAGTTTTGTTTCTCTGCTCCTTCGTAAGCCAACAGATGTAACTACGACACGCAGAGAAACAACCCAGAAATCAACAGATAATCCACAACACCCCGATAGAATGGTACTGAAACAAGTTCATTCAAGAGTCAAAGGTTTCAATAAGACCAAGGGTTTCCTAAACGGCGATATCGCTTTATGCGATATCTACATAGCCGATGTGAAGGCCGAACATAATTTCTCGGAACGGATGGACAAAATAAAAATTAACGAATCTTTGGATAACAAAGAATCCTTTGACAACGAGGCTGATGCAGGAGACAGAAAAAGAACGACATGGAAGCAAGTCAGCCGTGCTCTCGATCGACTATTTTTCTGTTTGTCATTCACAGTTTCAATTGCTCTTGTTAGCCTCTATTTCAGTTACGTGAGTTTCAGAAGCAGTTGAAATTTGTTACTTCTTATCCTGCTAAATAATTTATCTTTATCCTGCTGAATAACTATGGTGAATTTTTTTAATTCGATAGTAAAATCCCAAATATTGCCTTTTCAAAAGTTATGTTTTTGGGAGTAATATGTCCTCGTCGGATAGTGTAGATTCAAGATCAGACTGCACGTTCTGTGTAGTCTGATCTTGATCTACACTGTCCGCAAAAGGTAATTGATTTGCGATAAGAAGCCTTAGGGTTAAGTGAAACTATTAAGGCTACAGTAAAAAACAATGTGTTTTTTTCAAAGTTATTTTTTTTAGGAAAGTTTGTCATTATCGGACAGTGTAAATCAAGGATCAGACTGCACGTTCTGTGTAGTCTGATCTTGATCTGTAATGTTTACAAAAGGTCAACGAATCGCGCTTATCAGCCTAAGGGTTAAAAAAGGGACTTAACCCATTACCACACAATCCCTACTTTTGACGCCCCTGAGAAAGAAGCCTTTAGAAAACATTGTGGGAAAAGGAGAAAATGCTGGTAACTAGCTTTTTCTCCTTACTCCACAATGTTTTCTACCCTTCACAAAACAAATCTAAAATTTGAAGACACTTTTGTCGTCTGCAAATGCTTTCAATTCGGACAAGTCTATAATATTGTCGTTTGGTAATTGGTTAATACGGTAGGCCTACCAGACGACAAAATTAAAGACTAGCCTACTCCTTACAAAACAAAATGAAGAGAACAAATCAAGTGTGATTCAAGAATGGAATTCGTCCCTAAGAAGGAAGAAATCAATGACACAAGGGGAAGGGGGCGGAGATGCTAGTAAATGCTATGAGCATTACCTCCTTTTCCTCAACAGCGTTTTTAAAGCCCGTCTTCCTCCACGTCCTCTAAACGCAGGTCTGCTAAGCATGAATTATCATCCCCTAGGTGGCATTCTACAAATACACATCTATTTAATTTCAGCAATCTAGGTACAAATCTGGGCTATTTTTCAAAACGACAACGGTTACTTTGAATGTCAAATTAAAATAAACTTTTTATCAATAAAACGCTACCTGCCATGGTGCGATTCAGTCAGCTTAGATCAGCTAGCATGTAACCTGTAATCTATGTACCAGCCATGTATTACAACCCCCCCCCCCCCCCCCCCCGCATAGGTTTGGGTAATGGTTTCAGTATAAGCCCTACTTTTTCCCATGTATATTGGATGGGTGATTCGTCATAGAAGACAGGTCGAATCTTCGAAGAATATGACATTTGCAGACAACTGTCTGCCAGGTAATACGTACTCTACTGGTACTGTACTGTACTGTAATGCGAAAAATATCGATCCAATTCAGCTTGCACAGTCTGCGCATGCTGCGCTGGTTGATCTGAGCCGAAACTTTTCGCTCTTCGTCAATTTTCTGATTGCCCATGGATCCGGCTATATCATGGTTTAGTTCGTTGTTTAAAGAAAAAAAAAAAAAACGTGGCTATAATGGATCCATAATTATGCACATGATGGCGTGCTTGAAATAAAAAATCACGGGGATGCATTTAGTCCCTTTACATAAAAGTGTGCCTCATATATATATTGCCTAAGCTATGTAAACTTGGATAAATCACCAATATATATGGTGTAAAGGATAGAAAAATTCGAGGGATTTGTCCTCATTTAATATTGGAAACGACGAAGTCGATTGCTGTGAAGGCATAAAAAAATGTATTTTCTATCCTTCGTAATCTGTGCAAACTTACAGACATCAGGGGAAACCATTGACATGGAAATACAAGAATTATTTTAGTAGTTTCGTAAAACAAAGTTTAAAATGGTTTAATCAAAGTGCTGAAAGCACTGATGGCTAGAGGCAAGTGGATAGTGCATATACGGATAAAGCAATTTGCATTCGATTATAAAGTGTCCAGTTAATCCATTACCACACAATCCCTACTTTTGACGGCCTTGAGAAAGAAGCCTTTAGAAATTATTGAGGGAAAAGGAGAATATGTTGGTAACCAGCATTTTCTGCTTTTCCCACAATGTTTTCTACCCTTCACAAAACAAATTTAAAATTTTCAGTCACTTTTATTTTGTCGTCTGCAAATGCGTTCGATTTGGGCAAACCTAAAATTTTGTCCTTTAGTAATGAGTTAAAAAGTAAAAGAAACAGGTATGGGTGTCAATGCTAGGCTGCAGAATTGTAAGTCGAAAAGCCAGGCATTACTGCGTCAAGAATATTTAGATGTTTACCTTCCCCTGATTTATCGGTTCCGTTATGATAGTTAACAACCACCCCAAGTTTGAAGAAATTTGATGGTTAGCAACTACTTCAAACTTTAAGTCACACACGACATTGTTTGGTAAAGAGTTAAACTTACTTCGACGGAAATAAATTGATAAAGATCAACTTGAAGACCATGCCCACCGATAGGCCTATTGTGGAAGTGACAGTGGAAGAATATTGTGATGTGAATCAAGGAAAGGGTAATTGAATGAAAGCATGGATAAGTGCAATGACAAACCCCATTAGATATAACGAAAATTATGTTGAAAACGGCGTTAAAACCTTACAAACTATTTAAATTTTCTCGTGAGGCATAGAGTTGCAACCGTATTCATGGAGATCAAAGCTTAAACGCCATTGTCTTGAAGTGCTTTGATAATTTTCAGGAAATTACATAGTAATAGACGACTAGATTAAAATTAACAAGTACAAAGCAGGTCTTTGATTCATTTCTTTCGACGAGCCCTATTGGCTGAGCTTTTGCAGATAGATTACCATAAGAAATTTTCGTCTTATTAATTGCGAAGGACACGCGGACGATAATGAAGCTGGCGAGTCATTTATGACCGTGAAAGTATCAAAGGTGTTAATCCTCTTATCCAGTGTAAAGTGACAGCTTTTAAAGTTACCTGTCATTAAAACTGACTAATTGGTGTCAAATCATTTAGTCATACTTCTCCAAAAATTAATTGTCGCGAAAAAATAGATCGTCAAAAAAACGTGAAAACCAATGACACTACAATGAGCAGCGTGGCATCTTCCGATCAGAGGGTCTTTAAACTACATGTATCTTCCCATCTTTAATATTGAATTTAAACAATGAATTTACACAACTATCTTCTCATCTTTAATACTAAGTTTAAAGAATGAATTTACACAAATCTCTGAATAAAAAGCAATAAGTGGAAACTGAAATTCTGTTCATGAGTGAAATAAAAACTTGTTTTATAAAATGAAAATATAGGTCTATAGCAGAAGTGGGGTGGGGTGCGTGGGTCGTCAGCAAATGCTTGAAATATGCCTGATTCTTTTTAACTCGTTTGGAAATTAAAATATAAGGAACAAAATGAATACAGCAGCAGATTTTAATGTAAAATATATTTCCATTGACTCATTACCAAACGACAATATTTTAGGCTTGTCCAAATCGAAAAGCGTTTGCAGACGACGAAATTCGTTTTGTGAAGGGTAGAAAACATTGTGAGAAAAGGAGAAAATGCCATTTATCCTTTTCCCAAAATGTTTTCTAAAGGCTTCTGTTCCAGGAGTGTAAAAAGTAGCCATTGTGTGGTGATGGGTTAATGAAAGTGCAGAACACAACATCTTTATACTCTTAACCCTTTCCCTAACGGCAAATTTTGGACCAGACCAAATTGAAAGCATTTTGCAGATGACAAATTAGCAGTTGCTAAAAAGATGATTTTTCTTCATGATAGGGTAGAAAACTTTCATTCACGGTGGGAAAAGGAGAAAATGCTCGTCACCAGCATTTTCTACTTTTCCCACAATGTTTTCAAAATGCTTCTATTCCTGACCCGTAAAAACCAGGGATTGTTTGGGAAAGGGTTAAAACCATGTAGACAATATTGTCACAGTATTTAAAGATAATCCCATTAAGTTTTTCGTTAATTGAATCAACAGGTGCGAAAGGTACAAGTGTTGATAAGATTATCTCCAAGAAAGTTTGTACTAACTGATGCTTTGAAAATTGATTAGATTAGATAAATATTTGCACCACTAAATAGTATAAATGATATTATTATTAAAAATTATTTGGTTTTTGACATGATATTGTGTGATATGAATGAAATTTGTCAGGTTTTAGAATGGTTGGCAATGATACGGCACTGAGGTTTTGATGATGTCAATTTATAAGAAAAATACAAAAATATAAACAAGAACACATACTTAAACTTACTGATAAAATTCGCAAAATAAAATATAAGAAATACTTAGGTACGACTTGACTTCGGTACGACTTGACTCGGGTACGAGTTGACCAAAATAGGTACGAGTTGACTTAGGTACGTGTTGACTTAGGTACGAGTTGACCAGTTACCGTTAACCACGGGTCGTTCGTCTTGGCATGTTCTCTCAAGGAAAACTGGTGAGAAAATCCATGATAAGTTCTATCAAATCATTCACAGAAGTAAAAACTATTTCCAGCACAATATTTTACACTGCATTCGATGAACGCATATTCAAGCGTTGTCCAATGAGCATTGGGCGGGCAAGCCCAAGGTTGAGGTACGACCTGGATTCAGACGAAAAATCCCAGACTCGTCAACATCAGATTGCACAAAATCGCTAAATAATGACATATTAAGGCAAATGATAACAAGAACATGACTTTAAAGAAGGATAAAAAAAACTGAGACCATAAAGATTTTTTTTTTTAAAGATATTGGAATAAAGACCGTGTCGTCCATTTCTGTCATTCTCTTTGCAGTTTCTATAGGTTCCATTTTGGTTCAGTACATTCCATTTGGTTCTATGATTGTCTCTCTTCGAAGGACAACGACAGACCTGAAAATTTCGTCGGCATTTACTGCGCATTTTCCTTAATATGCGTCTTTATACAGATTGAAAGAAAGTAAGCCAAATGTATTTGATAGATGCAGTAAGCTGCGTATGTAAAACCACACCCCGGTATGGCTCCAGCACACAGAACAAATTTGATGTAAACTATTCATATATTCGGATGGGTAGAATTCCGGATAGAATTCGTTTTTTATGGTCAAGGAAGCAAAATTTTCGCGTAATGATCAAATATAAAAACTGAATCAAACTTTTATCTGAAAAAAGTCACTACTACTTGCATCAAAAGGTTCTATCCGAGGATGTTTTCAAACCTACCTCGCCAAACTCGGTAGTATGGTAGTCTCAATAATGAGAGTGACACTACGGTGATTTTTTTTTTTCGTATTTGGACATTTATTGTGCACGATACCGTCTCAAGTCCATCGAAAAATTTCCGATAGCTAAGGTAGAGTGTTGTACTGCCTTTCTGTTTTGTTGGTTTAACCTGTATTGCAGCAAAATGCAACTAAATTTAAGTTACTAACATGATCAAAGACAGATTATTTAACCTATCATCACCTGAAAAACTTGCAGAAGTTGTTTATGACATGTAAATCTCGGAAAAAACACTTATGAAATTTATCGTGCTTGGCAGCATTTTGATTGTTTTCGACTATGTGAACAACTCGAGTAACAGATGAAATGCACAGTTTTCTCTTATATTCAGTATTAAAACTGAAAATATTTGTATTTCAAAGGAAGGATTATTAGATAAATAAGCAACAGGTATGCTTAAATCCTAGTTCTGTACTATTTGCGAAATTATAGAGTTCAAAGTTGTGCACAAAATCTGTACGGAACTTTCAAGTTCAACTGGTTTTGTCTTGATTGTCTCTGACCCTATGGGGACAGTTATCTGTACAGGGTAGCACGGCAACTTTCTCATTTTTCCATTCATTTGATTGGTTGTCAAGGCTAGTTGCTAGGGACAGATGAATATCCTACACTTTAGTTCAGACGGACGAGCCCATTTATAGTAAGGGGTAAATACAACCCATTTAGACGTATTTAATGTTGAAAAACATTGAAAATTTGCTTTTTAATGTAAATATGCAATACTTTCTTTCAAACCTTGAAAATTGCACACTCTTTTGTTGCATTTTTGCATCTTACATGATAGGAAAATACTATCGATGTAGGGTAGGATGTTATGCATAATATTTGACAGTGTAGAATAGAACCCAGGTGGAATAAAACGTCACAGGCGGTTATTCCTTCCACTTTAATACATGAACGGAGAAGCGAGAATGAACGGAGAAGTGAGAAAAGGCCATATAATACTGAATTAAGAGTACATTCTTTCTTCTTTTTTTTTGTAAGATAATAGTTTTATATTGAATATGACAGTATTTTCCTTGTTCTTGTACTGATTTTTAGAATGGGGAACTATATTAAGCATGTTTTTTTCCCCAGGCATATGAAATTTCAGTAAATCTCAGCATTTTTCATGTCAGATTTCACCATCCATTTATGCCTAAATATTAGACTATACATATATTTCCAGAGCACACATCCCATGGTTGTATTATAATTAATTTGAATACTGAATGAAAATGCAGGTAACCAGCATTTTTTCCTTTTCCCTTAGTGTTTTCAGTCGGTTTCCTTCTCCAGGTTGTGAAGTACCCCAGTGGTCACAAGTTTTACCTTGTTTGATATGGCAAAAATTTCAAAAAACATCCTGTTCTTAATTGAAAGGCTCAGGGCTATCAAATTTTGCATGTAGCCTTATCAAGTAGATCTCTACCAAGATTGTTCCAACCGTAGCTCTGGGGTCCAAACTGGCACCAACCTTGGTGTCAAAATTTTATACATGCAGGGCTTATACACTGAAAACTGAAAGAATCTTTATGTTCCTTACTGTAGGATCTAAGTGTATCAACACTTGTGTGTAGCTTCACGTAGTTGGCCTGTAGTAAGATTTAGTATAGAACTGGGGTAAGCCATGGCAGATAACACAGTTTACAAAACTTTATTTAGGGAAAAGTCTAATTGTCTGCTCGAAGCGCATGAAGTCAATATAACTATTAAAGCCCCTACATATGTATTTATTTATCAAGGTAAATAACTATTCCTGTTCAGTAATAACAGATACAGTACATAGTTTGTCGTCATTTACCTCCTTTTATTATCAAACTGTACTAATGTACATGTATGAATTGTCAAGCTTTTTGGATAGAAAATGTTCAGTTTTCATTGACCGTGTTTTATTTTATTGTTAATCATATTTCTGACTGATGATTTTAAAATTTTTTCTTAGAACTTATTGATATTCAGTGCAATCAGTACTTGACTAGACCAGCTTGTATTCATTTACATCTTCTTTGCATTGGGGAAAAAAATGGCAAAGTGGGGGGGTATCTATTTTCTCTATGAAAAGCTTTTTGCCTTACAGACTTCTCATGATCAGATGTGACTTTCAGCGCTAATGGAGCATGTGATATTTTCATTAGCTCTTTACCAAATGACAAATTTTTAGACAGGTCCAAATTGAAAGCATTTGCAGACAACAAAATAAAAGAGACTGAAAAACAGAAATTAGTTTTGGGATGGGTAGAAAACATTGTGGGAAAAGGAGAAAATGTGGGGTACCAGCATTTTCTCATTTTCCCACAATGTTTTCAGAATGTTTCTTTCTAAGGGTCGTTAAAAGTCTGCATTGTGTGGTAAAGAGTTAAAAACCAGTAGAGTGATACAGGTCCATTATGACCCTCTTCTTTGTCTGAGGTTAGACTGAGTATGTGAAGGAATGCATGAAAAAGGTTTCATTTTATTTATGACTGGAACATAATTATAAGCATGCATACATGTACCAGTGGTTGTTTTGAGTTGTCATTGTCTTTGATACATGAATGATAATGTAGACATCTATTTGTTACAAAAACTATGTTTTGTTTCAATTTGTTTGTATTAGTTGAAAAATTGGCGGTTGAGCACAGTCCACCATTGACATTTTAAAAAATACCTGGAAAAAACCTAAGCTTAACCTAACGACAGTCCCAGCAGATGTCAATCAACTATTCAATGACTAGTCATTGGTCAATATGAACAAAGTAAATAAACTGGTACATGTACAGTATGTGCTTGCAAATTAGTCATTTTTACTACATGTAACTTAGTATTGTTCCAAGAATGCAACTACTTTAACCCTTAAAGCGCTGGAACCGACTTAATTGGTTTTTGTGGACAGTGTAGATCAAGACCAGACTGTACAGAATGTGCAGTCTGATCTTGGATCTACACTGTCCACTGTTTTGTTACATATTCTGGCCAAGAAAGCCTTGGTACAGCAATATTTTGAATGTTTTTCCTATTTGAAAATGTCTCTTGTATTAATTCAGCACTTTAAGGGTTAAGATGTAATCAGAAATGGATGCAGCAAGTAATTTTTACTGTGATGATACTTTTTTGCACTCATATAAACCTTCCTGCACCAAATGAAAGAGAATATTATGATTTCTGTTAGGCAACAACATGGTCTGAAATGAATTTTTTTTTTTTTTTATATAATCTTTACAACATGACAGACATTGAGATTGTGTGTTTAGTTGCTTCAGTTCATTTAATATGATATATTATATATTCATTGATAAATAAATTCTTTCATTGTATATTTTCAGGTTGAGTAGCTCTCATCATGTGGACTGTGTGTCAGTGTTAAATGTTGATGGTGTATCATTAGTGAAAAATTTGCATGATGTAGAGAGAAATCGTTTACTTTGTTGTTCCATTCTCTAATAGTACACTGTGTTTTGGAAGTGCTTAGATATAATAGAGTGTAACTATGACAGTTTATCGACAAATTGGATATTCACTTGTGAGAATATTTGTAAAAATTAATTTTGAATAATAACCGGAAGCTATTTTACAGTAGAGAGTGACATTGAGTTTCCTGAATCTTTTGTAATTAACTTGAAGTTGAATGAAATTTTTTTTCTAGAGTTATTTTGTGTTAGAGTCAACTCTTACTTTTTGAGAAACAAAGGTGAAAAATTGGTTGTTATGTCACAGAGACATTATGATGATACTGGACATAATATTGGCAATATTTATCACAGTGGAGAAGAGAGTGTAAATTACCATATAAGGAATACAGGTGCTCAAATGGCATATCAACAGTATCCAATTTATCAGTCTATAACAATGGACTATCAAAGTCAATATGCTATTCCAGTCATGGTACCAATACCAGTACAGGTTGGTAGAGAGCAGGCTCCACAGATGTCCAAACCCAGTAATGAAGGCAGGAGTCATAGTAAACAACCCATGGCTTACAGCAGTAAAGCAGATAACTTAGACTACTTCTTAAGCCGCAGAGGTGAAAAGAAGGAGCGTAGATACAGATCTAGATCTGAATCAAAATCTCTTGGTGAAATTTCAGATACTTCAGTAAGCTCTTACAGGTCAAAGTCGAATTCAAGTGTTACAAGTTCTGAAGACACATCTTCAAGTGATACCTCTACATCAAGTTCTCCAGAGAGAAGGCCAAAAAATCCTTTTCGCAAGAGGAAATCTCAGTCTCTGTCTCCAAGGAGGATCAAAGAAAATCCTTTCAGAAAAAGAGAAACAACTTCTAGGTCACATGGAAAAAAATCAGATAATCCATTTAGAAAAAGAAGATTCTCTGAAGTAGGTGACTTGGGTTCAGTTACAACTTCTCTTAGAAAAGGTAAAAGAAGGCAAACATCACCAGTTGCAGGAAGGTCTAATAGACACTCTAGAAGCCCCAACAGGAATAGAAAACTTGAATTAGAAAGAAGGAAAAGGAAGTGGCCTGAAGGTCATAGAGATGATAAAACACAAAGACAGAGAACCTTTTCACGGCAAAATAGCCTTAGTCCATATTCACATGAAAACCCAAGGGACAGTTATTCAAAAGTTCTTAGACAAGGATTTGATAGGTATGAACAGATAGAGAAGCATCGATGGTCACCTACTTCATCACCTGAAAGGAAAGTGCTTCGACCTAGTATTGAAAAGTACCAAAGGACAGATAGATTTGTTGAAGTAAGGGATTATGATAGAAAAAATTATAAAAAAGGTTTCTTTGATCATAGTATGACAAACAAGCAAGATGTTAGACATGCTCGACAAAGAAGACAAAGTTATAGTCCATTGTCTGACAGTAGTAGTAACGATAGTGCAGCTGGACTTAAAATTCATATTAGTAAAAGAGGAAGATGGATTGAAAATGAAAGGAAAATTGTTCCTGGTTCGTCCAAAGGGCCATTATTGATGGAAGATGGTATCTTGATAAAACCAGATGATGAAGCACGAAGAAAATCTGTACCTCAGCGTTCTGGACAAACACGATATATAGAAAATGACATAGAAGTTTTTTATGATGACAGATCAAGAGAAAGAAAACGTTTTTCGAATGCAAAATTTGATATGGAAGATGTGTCTGATACTGAAAGTTATGATAGCCAGAGAAGTAGACGTTTTAAAGATTCTAGAGCTCCCCATGTTGATAGAAGGCTTTCTGCTACAAAAACTAGTTCTGTGTGGTCTGGTAATGCAAGTTACTCAGATGACACCCCATTTGATCATTTCAACAAAGTAAGGACTGTTAGTGATAGACTCAATGTGCAAAACATTTGCATAGACTATAACTTGGATAAACCAGTTTGTGGAAATGCATGTCGCTATTTACATTTGTGTAAATATTTCATTCTTGGAATGTGTAAATATGGAGATACCTGTAATAAAAGTCATGACATTCTTGGACCACAAACATTTTCTTTGTTAAGGAAACAAAACCCTAGAATTGAAAGAACAGAGTATGTAGCTACTAAAGTTAAAGAAATTCTTTGTGCAAGATTTAGTCGAAACAAATTTATGCCCAGTTCACATTTAATGGAGAAACCAATAGCGAAAGAAAAGCGAAGCCCAAGTATAGAAAGTATAAAAAGTGAGGAAAGTGTTGAAAGCATTGACAGTTTTGATGCAAGATATTACAGGGCAGGAGCTGATGTAAAGAAGGGTAAAATGGATAAAGATACAAAAACAAGAGAGATTTCTTCTTCTAGAACAGAACCATCAAAGACGGATGAAAAATTAATAGATGAATCAAATAAAAGTGACAAGATTCAGACTGAAAATGATGAAGAAAGCATGGTTAAAAAAGAAGAAACCGAAGTTCCAGGTGAAAGCTTTGACCCTAAAAAGGAAGAAAACTCACTAAATTGTGTAGCTGGAGGTGAAGATGATAAGGTAGAAAAATCCGGAAAGAAAAAAGGAGGCAAACAAATAACTAACATAGGCAAAAAAGTGGAAAATGACAAAAATATTTTTTCAGAAAAGGAAAAAGACGCATCTGATAGTAAAGAGAATGTTGAAAATTTGAAAAACCCTGAAACGGGGGCAAAAGTATCTAATGATTCAAAAGTTGTTGAGGCAGGAAAGCAAGGAAGTGAACAGCAAACTGTGTCAGTTGAAAAGAATAAAAGTGGATCATTAAGTCCTGTGTCTGTGGAAAATATTGAAGATTGGGACAAGTTAGACAAGTATGAAAGAATTTCAGAGGGTGGTATGTCAGATGAGGAAAAAGTGAATATTGTTGCAGATGAAGATTTAGAGAGTGTAAGTTCAAATGAGTCAGCTGTTGAGAGCAAGAGAGTAATAGATTTAGGAACTGGGGTAGTCAATAAGGTTCCTATTCAGATTGGAATGAATGATCCACTTGTTTTTAACAAATCTAGCAGTGCAACAGAGACAAAGTTAGAATCACACACATCTGTAGAGCCACATCATTTTATGCCCAAGACAGATTCATTGATTCCAAACCTTCAGCCCACAATATTTCCACCCATAGACTTGACTGTGCCTCCTCCTATGTTACCAGTGCCATCTCCTCACTTGCAAGGTAATGCTGTACCCCATGTGAGACCATCCCTTCCCCACTTTCATCCACAGAATCAATTTAATGTAAGGCCGGTACAGCCAATGAATGTTCACCCACCACCTTTTCGTCCAGATTTCCCAGGTCCTGTACATCATGATGCTCAGAATTCATCTAATATCAATCCATCCCAATCAATGAATATTCATGCACATCCATTTCATCCACGGTTCCAACAGCCAAGACCTCTAAGACCTGATATGCGGCCAGCCCTTCCACCTAGACAAATGATTCCAAACGTAGGTCAGCCTGCTCCTATAAGACCTGTAGGTCCACCTCCTCCCTTTAGGCCTATGATACCACAAGTAAGACATATTGTACCGAATGTTGTGCCCCATTCATTTAACCCACCAGTTCAAACCATAAATCATTTACCACCCCCAGATTTAATGCCAGAAGTAAGTAAAACACTTGCCAAAATGCAAGACTCACAGAATAAAGAAAGTGACAATAAAAACACTTTTAAGGCAGAGCCTGAAAGAAAAATGAAGGGTGAAAAAAGAATTGATCCAGACTTGAATGAACCAATGAAAAAGTTATGGCAGTTTCCACACAAAAGCATGATTAACATGAGTATTATTGAGTTTGTAACTGAAACATCAACATACAAAGATGAAATGGTTGCAGAAATAGTGAAATTATTGGTAACTATCAATTTGCCATATGTTACACTGAAAAAACTGATGTCTGTTATTAAAGAGAAAATTCAAATCAACATTAATACACCAGCTGACCTTCGTAAAATTCTTGAGTTGTATCCTGATAATTTTCAAATCATTGAAACTGTTGATTCAGATGATGAATCAGATAGTGGTGAAGTAAAGAAAAATGTTCAAATCAAACCAAGAGTCAAATTAGGCTTTTGCTCTAAACATGGTTACTTACCATTTTATGTAGGAAAGTGTGATTGTAAACAGTTGCATCTCTGTAAATTTTATTTCCTTAGTCATTGTGCTAACAAGAACTGTAAATTTGGGCATAAACTGAAAACAGAGCATAATATTAACACACTAAAGCATCATCGCCTTCACAGAATGACTGGTGAACAAATTATTGAATTCATTTGCGACATTGATTCTAGAACTATTGAAACTATACCAGGTGTGTGTAAGTTCTATAATAGTTCCATGAATCAAGAGTCAGGGTGTTACAAAGGTAATGTCACAGATTTTCAGGACATTTGTCATAATTTGCATTTGTGCTTTTATTATGTTAAAAACAAGTGTTTGGTACAGAACTGCAAGAGGTCTCATAGTATCAGAGATACACAACCATGTAGCTTATTGAAAAAATATGGACTTGATCCAGATAAGTTTGGTGAAACTAGGATCTTAGATCTGATAGCTTTAAAGACAATTGATGTCAAGAAGCGAAAAATAGAAACAGCACAAAGTGCACAAAGGGCATTTACTGCAGGATCCCAAATGGGGTCATCATCTCAAAATAGAGATGAAGGCTGTAAGGCTCAGAGTGAATCTCTGTCAGCAGATACAATGGGTAAAGAAACAAAGAAAAGTAAAAAGGCAGTTGTTAAACTTCCATCTGTATGTAAATTCTTTAACAATCCTACTGGTTGCAAAAAGAAAGACTGGGGTCCAGCAGGATATTGCCTGTTTCTGCATGTGTGTCAAAAGTTTGTAAATGGTGAATGTCAACTTGGGCAGAAATGCAAACGATCCCATAGCTTTTTCACGGGGGAACCTGCAGCACTAATTACAAGATATGGAATTGATTTGACAAGATTGTCAGAGCAGGAAATACTTGATACTTTAAATGAAAATGAAAATGCTTTGACTGATATACCTATGATTGGTGATGATGAAGATTCTGAGGAAGAGTCAAAATGAAAGTTTGTTTTTAAAAATGTGACCCATCACATGAAAAGGCACAATCTAGGAATTCCATATGTAGATCAGATGAAAACAGATCAAAGATAGTACAGGTCAATTTAAGTTGATAGGTAGAAAGTGATTGTATAGTAACATAGAACAGCCACTTTTCATATAGAAAATATAAAAGCGAAAAGTGCCGACCCTGGTCACCCTGCACAACCCACGGTGTCTGACCAGAGTCGACACTTTTTGCAGTACCCAGATGGTCCCTTTTTGTGTGAAGGGTCAAAAATATCTAGTGTGTTAATTGGATGTGTAATCAGAAAATCTTGGGTCTGTATTATTCAACCATTCTTACAAAAATTATTGGTGGTACTTTCAAGAATTTTCTGTGTTTAAAAAGAACACAATTTCTGATTGGCTAAACAAAATTGATTGGCTAAACCATTTTGGTTCAGCTAATTGGATTTGTATTCCTTTTTAAATCTAGAATAAAGATAAAAATAAAACTTAGAATGTTTGGTTTATACAGGCCCTTGTTAGGTCTTTGTTTGTGGTGCTTGTCAGATGGAAGTGTCAGTGCATTTAAAACATTGGAAGAAAAGGAAATTGTCTGTTATAAACCTTTTTCTTTGATAAGTTCACAGTGGAAGCCCTTTGAACGAAATTTGGAAAAAGGAGAAAATTTTCTGTACATGTTTCAAGTAAAATTTCTTCATTTTTCACTCATTTTGTCATACTACATTAGAGAGCTTCAAGTAATTGGTACCAGTTTTAAATTTCTCATTATGGTAGATTCTGATATACATGTAGATCTATGTATTCTGGAAAGGGTGAAAAGCTACTAAGTTTTAGAAGGGATTACCTTGTACAAGTCATTAGCCCTTTACCAATTATTTCCTAGTTTAACCCTGTACAACACATGAGTTATAACAACCATGATAATGTAGTTTATTACTTGTACTGTATATCATATTGTGGGGAAAAAATGCTGTTTACTAGCATTAACTCCTTTTCCCCAAATGTATTCTGTGCCAAGACAGAATCATCATTTTAGCCACATTTGTCTGTTTATAAAGTTTTCAATTTGGTCTTGTCCAAATTTTTAGCTCACCTGAGCACAACGTGCTCAAGGGGAGCTTTTAGGATCACCCGGAGTCCGTCGTCCATCGTGCGTCGTCAACAATTCTTTAAAGATCAACTCCTCCTTAACCGCTGAGCGGATTTGGATAAAACTTGGCAGGAATGTTCCTTGGGAGGTCCTCTTTAAAAAGTGTTCACAGAATTTGATTCCATCAAAAACTCTGGTTGCCATGGCAACCAAATGGAATTTTTTAGCAAATTCTTTAAAAATCTTCTTCTCTGAAACCGCAGGTCGGATTTTGAAATAATTTCACAGATATGTTCCTTGGGTGACCCTTTTCAAAAGCTGTTCGTGAAATTTTGATTCGTCAAAAAATGTGGCTCTGGTGAATGGGGGCTACTTGCACTATACAGAAATGAAGGAATTCTTTAAAAATCTTCTCTGAAACCGCTGGTCGGATTTTGAAATAATTTCACAGATATGTTCCTTGGGTGACCCTTTTCAAAAATTGTTCGTGAAATTTTGATCCATCAAAAAATGTGGCTCTGGTGAATGGGGGCTACTTGCACTATGCAGAAATGAAGGAATTCTTTAAAAATCTTCTTCTCTGAAACCGCTGGTCGGATTTTGAAATAATTTCACAGATATGTTCCTTGGGTGACCCTTTTCAAAAGTTGTTCGTGAAATTTTGATCCGTCAAAAAATGTGGCTCTGGTGAATGGGGGCTACTTGCACTATACAGAAATGAAGGAATTCTTAAAAATTCTTCTTCTCTGAAATGGCTGGACAGATTTTGAAATAATTTCACAGAGATGTTCCCTGGGTGATTCTTTTCTAAAAGTGTTCGTGAAATTTTGATTGGTCTAGAAACATGGCTCTGGTGAATGGGGGCTTCTTGCACTCTACAGAAATGAAGAAATTCTTAAAAATTCTTCTTCTCTGAAATGGCTGGACAGATTTTGAAATTATTTCACAGAGTTGTTCCTTGGGTGACCCTTTTCAAAATTTGTTGGCGAAATTTTGATTGGTCAAGAAACATGGCTCTGGTGAATGGGGGCTACTTGCACTATACAGAAATGAAGAAATTCTTAGAAATTCTTCTTCTCTGAAACAGCTGGTTAGATTTTGAAATAATTTCAGAGTTGTTCCTTGGGTGGCCCTTTTCAAAAATTGTTCGCGAATTTTGATTGGTCAAGAAACATGGCTCTGGTGAATTGGGGCTACTTGCACTATACAGAAATGAAGAAATTCTTGAAAATTCTTCTTCTCTGAAATGACTGGACAGATTTTGTAATAATTTCACAGAGATGTTCCTTGGGTGATCTTTTTCTAAAATTGTTAGCGAAATTTTGATTGGCCAAGAAACATGGCTCTGGTGAATTGAGGCTACTTGCAATATATGGAAATGAAGAAATTCTTGAAAATTCTTCTTCTCTGAAACCCATTGTCAGATTTTAAAATAATCTGACAGAGATGTTCCTTGGGTGACTCTTTTCAAAAGCTGCACATATAATTTTGATCCGTCAAGAAACATGGCTGTGGTGAATGGGGGCTACTTGCACTATACGGACATGATGAAATTCTTGAATATTCTCTTTCTCTGAAACCCCTGGTCAGAATTTAAAAGAAATTTTCCAAAATGTTCCTTGGGTGACCCTTTTCAAAACTTGTTCGTAAATTTTGATCCATCAAGAAACATGGCTCTCGTGGATGGGGGCTACTTGCTGTTATACAGAAATGAAGAATTCTTAAAAATTCTTCTTTTTAAAACTGATGGTCAGATTTCGAAATGACTTTTACAGGTGACCTTTTGAAAATTGCTTGGCAAAATTATGAATTTGGTTCCAATGTTTCAATACCTCGAAAAAAAAAAATAGACTATGGACATCTCAAAAATTCAGGTGAGCGATCCAGGGCCATCTTGGCCCTCTTGTTTTCATTTGGTAAAGGTTAAGTCAAGCCTGAAAAAGGCTGCACTTGAAAACAAAGTGGCGAAAGGAGAAAATGCCGGTGACCATGAATTTCTTTATGTTTTACAATGTTTTCTACCCTTACAAATTAATTGTCTGCAAATGCTTTCACATTGGAAAAGTCCGAGTTGGCTTACATCACAAGAAAAGGGCTATTCGGACACTTACATGTACGTAAAGTGGCGTCTCGGATCAAACTGCACATTCTGGGCAGGCTAACCCGAGACAGTACTTTATGAATACATTACATTTTGTCCTACCGTACACTTGTACATAACAGAAAATTACATTAAAAGGGGAAACTGTCGCTTCGGATTAGTCTGCACAGATGAATGATGTAACAGTAAAAAGGGGTAACTTGTAGCAAGCAGTGGATAAAGTGATGTGATAAATTGTACAGCTAAGATCAAGAGCACACTGCACAAAATGTGTAAATGTATTCAAGTGTGCTCTGGGAAATGGGAGTGGAATGCATTTCCATGATGCATTATATGGTTTGCAACACATGAAAAAGGACATTTGGACTTTTGTGTAAAGTGTTGTCTCGGATCATCCTGCGCAGTCCGTGCAGGTTAATCCGAAACGACACTTTCAATTTTTATGTCATTTTCTGTTTTGAGCACGCCTACTATATTAGCACAAAATATGATGTAGTCATAAATTGCTGTCTTGGATTCGCCTGCGCAGAGTGCGCAGGCTGATCCAGGATGGCATTTTACGCAAATGTCCGAATGCCCCTATTCATGTGTTGCAAACCATATAAGGTAAGTTGTCACATAAATCATGGATCCATAAAACCGATATTGTCTAACAACTGGCTCAATCATGAAGTAGAATTTAGGTTCTTTCACATGCAGAAACCAATAACAAAATATTTTGACCTATCTAAGCCTTCACAGACTGACTGAGGGTTGAAAATTTTTGCAGATATATTAACCCATTACCACACAATCCCTACTTTTGACGACCTTGAGAAAGAAGTCTTTAGAAAACATTGTGGGAAAAGGAGAAAATGCTGGTAACCAGCATTTTCTTCTTTTCCCACAATGTTTTCTACTCTTCATAAAACAAATTTCAAATTTTCAGTTACTTTTATTTTGTCGTCTCGAAAATGCTTTTGATTTGGATAAGCCTAAAATATTGTTGTTTGGTAATGAGTTAAGTCTGATGTTCTCAGAGCATGGCTCACAAGTAGAGAATAGTTGGTTTCAAGTTTTATTTTGTGCTTTTAATTGTATTGCATATAAATACATGTACACAATATTGTTATACTGTTGACAGAATTTTTTTTGATTAACCCTATACTCCATAGATACTCATTTCTATGCATTGCTTGTAGGAGCCTTTGGAAAACATTATGGCAAAAGGTGAAATTGCTCATGACGAGCAATTTCACCTTATGCGACAAGGTTTTCTACCCTATCAAAATGTGTCATATATGCATAAGAGACGGCTTCATCCTTGCTGTTATTTAGGGTCAATTAGAGATACCATAGAAATGCCTTATCCGGTAAAGGGTTAATATCTCCTTTATAGAAGGCGCTACTGTTTTTACAGTACTCTACAAGCCTTAAGAAGTCATAACGGGAAAAGGAGAAATATCAAGTAACTGCTTTTTCCTCTTTTTCCAACAGTATGTCCTATCCTGTAAAAGACAGATCTAATTATTTTGGTCACAATTGATTTGCTGTCTGCACTCTATTCCTTTCAAGTTAGATGGGTCTAAAACTTTGTTGTTTGGTAAAGACTTAGAAATTAAAGTTCTTTTAACTTTTCTTTCGTATTATTACTAACTGAAAGAGTACAATGTACATAGGTGTAAAATTTGCAAGTTGGCTTTGCAGGATTACCTGTAAATACATGTACATTTATAATAAAGATGCCATTATGTTGAAGTTCTTGAACTCTACAAAAGTATGTGTGTGTATAAGGAACATGTGCCTAGATGAGAACATGCTTGAATATAGACAGCAATTCAAAATGGAAAATTTTGTGAATAAAAATTTGTGAAGAACCAAAAATCTTTTTGTGTAACGAAAAAGGTGTTTTTGTTTGGACTTCTGTAAACTGATGTGATGTTACACTTTACAGATTTAGTGTGTGAGAGCTTACTGAAACTTTCTTTTCATAAAAGAAGGAAGTTTTTTAATTGTGAATAATTTCATCTTGTGCCAGAATGTTTTTCTATATGATACTTCAGATATTTGTTGAGTGATGTGACACAATCTTTTGTAAAAAAAGTATCCAGAAACTTAAGTAAAGTAACAGGTTAACCCCTTCGTAAACAATCATAGTTGTTTTCCCAACCCTCAGAAAACTTGTTTTAGAAACATTGTTGGAAAAGGAGAAAATGTTTGTAACCTTTTTTTCACAATGTTTTTTGCTTATTTGGTGACAAATGGTACATATATAATGTGAGCAGCATTTTAGAAGTTGCCAGGAAAGGCAGGCAATATAGACAAGTCTTGTGAGATCTCCTGGCAAAAACAGCATAATAATGCAAATTTTGAATCTTTTCACACATGACTAAATTTAAGACCAGTCAAATCTGAAAGCAGTAAATTTTGCAGACCACAAGATACATATGGACCAACATTTGAAGTTTATGTTGGAGAGAGTAGGAAGTATTGTAGGAGAGGATAAAGTGCCGGTTACCAGCATTTTCTCCTTTTCCCAGAATCTTTTTAAAGGTTTTTTTTTTTTCTCCGAGTCATTAAAATTTGGGATTTTGCTGTAAAGGATAAAGTCAATTTTTCCAAGACTGAATATGCCTATGCCATGTAACAAGTTTACGTTAAGCTTGATTTTGAGTTTTTACGACCCCAAGGGAGAAGACTTTTGAAAACAAGGGAAAAGGATTCCACTACTTGTCATTGATTTCAAAGACAAGTCCAATAATTTCAGTCACTCCTAACTCATTACCAAACGACAATATTTTAGGCTTGCCCAAATCGAAAGTATTTGCAGACAACAAAATAAAAGTGATTGAAAATTTGAAATTTGTTTTGTGAAGGGTGGAAAACATTGTGGGAAAAGGAGAAAATGTTGGTTACCAACATTTTCTCCTTTTCCCACAATGTTTTCTAAAGGCTTTTTTCCCAGGATCGTCAAAAGTAGGGATTTTATGGTAATGGGTTAAAATGTTGTCTGTAACCCTTTCAATTCAGACAAGTCTAAAATTTTATCCTGTGTAAATGATTGAAAGGATTGTTTAAATGGATTTATTTAAAGTTACATAATTTACATACTTAAATGTATGGCATCTCTATCACTTATTATAGAAAGTTATAAAATATTAATAATTGTAGCTAGACATTATTATGCCATGCCCTGGAAGCTTAATCTGTTGCATACAGGAATTGAGAACAGCAGGTTGTCGGTTCGATTCCCTGCTCGACAAACTTTTTACTGAGAATTGATGATAGTCATTGTGACAGGATTCATTCTTCTAGAACTGCTGACGATTTTTTGATAATGGTTATGTTGGACAGCAGCCAGTTGCTTAGGGAGATTATTGTGCTGAATACTGGTAAAAGAAACATGCGGAAAGAACTGGCCGCTACGACATAACACAAATGATATTGAAAATTGCATGAAAGATCAAACAATCAGCAGATGTTTTTTAACTTGGGTGAGCAATTCAGGACCCTGAAGAGTCCTCTTGTTTTAAAGTTTCACATCTTGGGATCAGTTGGACTGGAGCCATGTTTTTAGACACACTTCATAGACTTGATCAAACAATATGAGAAGGAGCAAAGAGGTCAGTACACCATACATGTAAATTTGGGTAAAAACTGACACACACACTTAATATAACTATTATGACAAAAAGATACGTAGAACTGCAAAATTTGAGCAATGTTTTCATTTACCACCTTTTCTTCGAGGGTGGCAGTAGGGTCCCTGTGTTACAGGCTGCTTTCAAATAGATAGATATATAGAGATAATGAACATGGAATCAGGTTTTAAAAGTATGTCTATATTATGTGAAATAAATGTTGCAAAATGGGGGGAAAAATGAGTAAAAGAATTATTGCTTGCTTTTGTTGCAGTTTTGTTCTCTTACCACATTGTTTTCTAAGTTGTCTGCAAGACAATAGGACAGTGTTGTCTACAATTGGTCATTTATTAAATTATGTTGATACACCTGTAGTATATATATATATACATGTATATACATGATTCTGAATAATCAGACAGGATTTTGGATCATGAATATGATTTTGTAGCTGTAACCCTTAACCAAACCATTCCTAGTTTTCATGGCCCTGAAAAAAAAAGCCTTTTGAAAACATCGTGAGAATAGGAGAAAATGCTGGTAACCGGCATTTTCTCCTTTTCCTGCTATATGTTCTACCCTGCGGGAAACAAATTTCATTTTTTTTAGTTAAGCTCATTTTGTGGTCTAAAAATGCTGTCTATGTGGACCAGTCTAAAATTTTACCAACTTTCAAGAGTTTTGGACTAAAAATGTGGTCGTATGATAAAGAGTTTTTCCATTTAAAGACAAATACTATCATATGAGGCCCCTTTGATTGGTCATTCTCTTCATTCAATTTGGATGAGTCTAAAATTTTGATGCTTGATGAAGGGTTATAGAAGGGTTACTGAAATATCTTTAAAAAAAATTATGAGTATTTGTAGCTGGTGTATTATAATTCTTAATAAACTGTAAATCAGACTACTGTTTTGCTTATTTTGTTTTTATTTTGCTTTTATTTGTTTTATTTTTCCAGTTTCAAAATTCCAAGCATGAACAATATCTTTCTTAGGATCGATGATAGTCATTGTGACAGGATACATTCTCGTATCACCACAGATGATGCTTTTGACGATAGTTACATGTATATTAGAAAGCAGCCAGTGGCTTGCAAGAATCTGCAAAGGGCTGGTTAAAGAAACTTAAGGAAAGCATGAATGGGTGCACTTGCAGTTGAAATTTTGTAGAAAACTACTGACCCTATACCACACAATCCCAAGTTTAAACGACTCTTGACAGAGAACCTCATGAAAACCTTCATGGGAAAAGGAGATAATGCAGAAATTCTTGTTTTGCCGTGATGTTTCCAACAATGCTTTGAATTTCAATAGACAAATTTCACTTTTTTAGCTCACCTGAGCACAAAGTGCTCAGAGTGAGCTCTTATGACAGTGCTGTGTCTGTCGTCCGTCGTCAACTTTTTACCTTGCGTATGCTCTAGAGGCCACATTTTTCACGCAATACTCATGAAACTTGGTCAGCATGTTTGCCTCAATGAAATCTTGGACAAGTTCGAAATTAGGTCATGTTGGGTAAAAAACTAGGTTACTAGGTCAAATCTTAGAAAAACCTTGTGTACTCTAGATGCCACATTTTCAGTCTGATACTCAGATACTCATGAAAGTTGGTCAGAATCTTTGCCTCGATAAAATCTTGGACATGTTTGAAAATGGGTCATGATGGGTCAAAAACTAGGTCACTAGGTCAAATCTTAGAAAAACCTTGTGTAGGCTCAAGAGGCCACATTTTCAGTCCAATACTCATGAAATTTGGTCAGAATGTTTGCCTTGATGATATATCAGACGAGTTCAAAAATGGATCATGTCAGGTGAAAAAATAGGTCACTAGGTCAAATCTTAGAAAAACCTTGTGTATGCTCTAGAGGCCACATTTTCAGTCCAATACTCCTGAAACTTGGTCAGAATGTTTGTCTCCATATCTAGGACGAGTTTGAAAATAGGTCATGTCTGGTCAAAAGCTAGGTCACTTGTTCAAATCTTAAAAAAACCTTGTTTACGCTCTAGAGGCCAGTCATTTTCAGTCCAAAACTCTTGAAATTTGGTCAGAATGCTTTTTAGCTCACCTGAGCACAACGTGCTCAAGGGGAGCTTTTAGGATCACCCGGTGTCCGTCGTCCGTCGTGCGTCGTCCGTCGTGCGTCAGTGCGTCGTGCGTCGTCAACAATTCTTTAAACATCAACTCCTCCTAAACTGCTGGGCGGATTTGGACCAAACTTGGCTGGAATGTTCCTTGGGAGGTCCTCTTTAAAAATTGTTCACAGAATTTGATTCCGTCAAAAACTCTGGTTGCCATGGCAACGAAATGGAATTTTTTAGCAAATTCTTTAAAAATCTTCTTCTCTGAAACCGCTGGCCAGATTTTAAAATAATTTCACACAAATGTTCCTTGGGTGACCCTTTTCAAAAATTGTTCGTGAAATTTTGATCCGTCAAGAAACATGGCTCTGGTGAATGGGGGCTTCTTGCACTATACAGAAATGATGAAATTCTTAAAAATTCTTCTTCTCTGAAACCGCTGGCCAGATTTTAAAATAATTTCACACAGATGTTCCTTAGGTGACCCTTTTCAAAAAATGTTCGTGAAATTTTGATCCGTCAAGAAACATGGCTCTGGTGAATGGGGGCTTCTTGCACTGTACAGAAATGAAGAAATTCTTAAAAATTATTCTTCTCTGTAACCACTGGTCAGATTTTAAAATAATTTCACAGAGATGTTCTTTCGATGACCCTTTTCAAAAATTGTTCGCGAAATTTTGATCTGTCGAGAAACATGGCTCTGGTGAATGGGGGCTTCTTGCACTATACAGAAATGAAGAAATTCTTAAAAATTCTTCTTCTCAGAAACCGCTGGTTAGATTTTGAAATAATTTCACAGACTTGTTCCTTGGGTTACCCTTTTCAAAATTTGTTCGCGAAATTTTGATTGGTCAAGAAACATGGCTCTGGTGAATGGGGGCTACTTGCACTATACGGAAATGAAGAAATTCTTGAAAATTCTTCTTCTCTGAAATGGCTGGACAGATTTTGAAATAATTTCACAGAGACGTTACTTGGGTGACCCTTTTCTAAAATTGTTCGCAAAATTTTGATTGGCCAAGAAACATGGCTCTAGTGAATGGGGGCTACTTGCACTATATGGAAATGAAGAAATTCTTGAAAATTCTTCTTCTCTGAAACCTGTGGTCAGATTTTAAAATAATCTGACAGAGATGTTCCTTGGGGGACCCTTTCCAAAAGCTGTACATATAATTTTGATCCATCAAGAAACATGGCTCTTGTGAATGGGGGCTACTTGCACTATATGGACATGATGAAATTCTTTAAAATTCTCTTTCTCTGAAACCCCTGGTCAGATTTTGAAATTATTTCAGAGAGATGTTCCTTTGGTGACCCTTTTCAAAACTTGTTTGTAAATTTTGATCCATCAAGAAACATGGCTCTCATGGATGGGGGCTACTTGCTCTTATACAGAAATGAAGAATTCTTAAAAATTCTTCTTTTTGAAACTGATAGTCAGATTTCGAAATGACTTTTACAGGTGACCTTTTGAAAATTGCTTGGCAAAATTATAAATTTGGTTCCAATGTTTCAATACCTCAAAAAAAAAAAAGACTATGGTCATCTCAAAAATTCAGGTGAGCGATCCAGGGCCATCTTGGCCCTCTTGTTTCTTAATGATATCCTGGAGTTTGAAAATGGGTAATGTCAAGTGAAAAACTAGGTCACCAGGTCAAATGTTAGAAAAACCTTTTGTACGCTCTAGAGGCCACATTTTTAGTCCAAAACTCTTGAAAGTTGGTCAGAATGTTTGTCTTGATGATATCTCGGACGCGTTTGAAAATAGGTCATGTTGGGGCCAAAACTAGGTTACCAGGTCAAATCTTTGAAAATCCTTGTATATGCTCTGGATGCCACATTTTCAGTCCAACACTCTTGAAAATTGGTCAGAATGTTTGCCTTGATAATATCATTTTCAGGGCCATCATGGCCCTCTTGTTTGTCAAATTCATTTTTTTTTTCACTGTAAATGCTTTCTATTTGAACCAGCTCAAAATTTTGTTCTATGGTAAAGGGTTATTAACTCTGTAGCAAACAATCCAGTTTCTTAATGATCCTGAGGAAAAAGGTTTTTTAAAACTATGAGGAAAAAGTAGAAAATACTTGTTATCAACATTTTCCCATTTTAACAAATGTTTGTTACCTTCAAAGGACAAATTTAACTTATTCAGTCAACAGTATTTACTTTTATGCCTGCACACGCTTAGGGTTTGGCAAGTCTAAAAGCTATATTGGTAGAGAGTTAAAACCCATACAAATAAAATACTGTTGAAGTAAGTTCTACAGAATCAGGCATTTTCAAAACCAGACTTTGCTGTAAATGCCGGCTGATCTTAAGCATTCACCACACAATCCCGAGTTTCAATGACTGATTAATAATGACTCTGAGGAAGAAGGCTTTTGAAAACATTGTGGCAAGAGAAGAAAATGCTCTGTAACCAGCATTCTATCCATTCAAAGATGAGTTTCCTCCATTTAAGTGACATTGCATTGTTTCCAGCAAATGTTTTGGATTCGGACTGTGTTTTGATGGAGTTAGTTCATTACCTCATGAGAAGAACTAGAAATGCTTCTTAGGACTATTTTGTTAACCCTTAACCACACAATCCTGACTTTTGACACCCCTGTGAAAGAAGCCTTTTGAAATCATTGTGGGAACAGGAGAAAATGCTGGTAACCAGCATTTTCTCATTTTCCCACAATGTTTTCTTCCCTTTCTAAAACTAAATTCAATTCTTTAGTCACATTAATTTTGTCGTCTGGGAATGCTGTCAATTTGGACCAGTCAAAAATTTCGTTGTTTGGTAAACAATGAAATTATAGGCCTCTGAAAGTCCATTGGCCTATCAAGAGAAACCTAAAATTTTATTATCTGACACTATAAATAGCACCGTGGGGGTTCCCTCCCTATGTATATACATGTACATGTAGTAAGTCTTGCTATATCCAATATAGAGGGAGTCACCAATGTCCTATTCATAGAAACAGTGTTAATGGAAATCTGAGTATATATTCCATGATATACAGACCACGCATGCACCAATGTTCTATGTTCAATGATTGACGAAGGACAATTTTCATGTTCTGTGATAGACCAATAGAGTTTCAAAGACCTGTGGTTACATAATGGGTAACAGCACTTTATCCTTTTTAAAACTGTCATTACCAGATGACAAAATCATTGACATTGAACATAAGTTTTGCTTTGTGTGGTGCATCACTGAGATGCATTGATTAAGCCCCCTATTGGCAGAGCATGGCTCTATGTATTGATGCACTGTACTGTCATTCCAGACAAAAGTCACAAGAAATCTGAATGGCAAAATCCTTCATTGACAAAATACCAGTAGTTTAGGCCTAAAAAAAGTCATGTCATTCAAATGCTGAGATGATGTCACTTATAAGGATTAATAACAACAGGTAATATCAATGAACTTTAAAAAGAGAACTTTGACAATAAGATTTCCAAAACTTACATACTAAAGAATGTTTTTCAGCAGCATGTACATGTATAGTACACAACACCATTCATGTAGCAATGACTGTGCATTTTGATTTTTAAAGAGGAACTTTTAAGGAGGTCGTAATACTTAAAACTTTGTATTTGTAGTAACTACTTTTCCTACTGTAATAGCTATTTGGAAGGAGTAAGAAAGATTAAGCTTCATGCCAAATTTGGTGACCCTATTCTTTATGGTTAGGGACGAGCTTTTAACCCATTACCACACAATCCCTAGTTGGAAAAGGAATAAATGCTGGTAACCAGCATTTTCTCCTTTTCCCACAATGTTTTATACCCTTCACAAAACAAATTTCAAATTTTCAGTCACTTTTTTTATTTTGTCGTCTGCAAATGCTTTTGATTTGGACAAGCCAAAAATATTGCCATTTGGTTATGAGTTAAGATTTCACAAGATAAGCTGACAGTGGGGCCTATTTTGACCCAGTGCTGTCACTTATTTGGTAGAGGTCTATGAGATGAGGCTACATGCCAAATTTGGTAGCCTTAGGCCTTATGATTTTGAACAAAATTTTGTAAGATTTGCAATACTTTTCTGTTTTGTTGCTGTGGCTTCCAAAATGTTTTACTGGAATCCATCTGTTTGAAGAAGTTCTGAAGAGGACCAGGACAGGATCATTTCCATGAAGTTTGATTACAATTTGATTGATAGTTTCAGAGATTTTTGAAGGAAAAGTTAATACATACATGTACATGACCCACTCATGCACAAACAGACACATGACAGACCAAGGGCCATGACTTGAACTCCAGTGGAGCTATATTTTAAGCGAGAGCATCTGTTACCAGGATACTGTTCGTCAAACTTTTAACCCTTAAAATGCCAAATATACTATACAGACATATAAATGCATTCAGAATAAAATTTAAGACCCAATAAGTGTGAATTTCATGGTTTCTCTTGTCTGGAATGTCTGAAAGGCTGATGAGAAAGACCTGAGCTGAGCTTCTGGGTCTTTGCTTGGATATTTCATTCACCTTTTCAAAGGGCAAACTTGTAAGAAACTGATGTTGAATTGGTTAGTTGTAGGTGTTTTATGACGTTCTTCACATTATTTGAGTTAAATCACAGCGACCAGTGCATCTAACTTTTTTTTCTGAACGTATCAATCTGTTACCAGTACACTGCACAATGTTCTTGGCTACTTTCCAAAGTAACCATTGCCGCAACAATGGTCAGAGGTGAGAGCTCAGGTCTTTCTCATCAGCCTTTATTTTTGCCAACAGTCCTAGCTACTTCACTAGACTGATTACTTTTGAACGCTTTACCAAGCAGGAAAGATTTAGACTTGCCCAAATCGTAAGCATTTTTGGACAACATTTTAATCCTTTACCAAACAATCCCTGGTTTTTACGACTCTGAAATAGAAGCATTTTCTCCTTTTCCAACAATGTTTTCTATCCAGCTGGACACAAATTTCAATTTTTGAGTAATATATGTTTATTTTGTCGTCTGCAAGTGCTTTCAATTTGGACCAGTCTAAAATTTTGTCGTTTGGTAAAGAGTTAAACAAATGTGGTTCGATGGGATTTGTATTGATACGGGTAGAAAAACTGTAAGAAAATGAGAAAATGCTTGGTACCAGCGTTTTATCCTGTTCTTTCAATGTATTGCAAAGACTTTCCCTGGGGTCACTGAAACTTGGGATTGTTTGGTAAAGGGTCAAAGTATAATGGCTGGACACCATTACTATATTGTAAACTTGAGAAGAAAATACCTGAGGAAAGCATTTTTCTACTTTTTAAATAATGTTTTCCCTCGTATAAATAAAAGTCTGAATTATGTTGTTTATGGTTATTGAAGAAGGTTGTTTCAGTCCTCTTTTACAAAGGTAATGAGTTATATCCAGAATCAGGCATAATGATCTACCTGTAATGAAACTGTCATACGTACAACATTTGTGTGCACTGACCTTTGTGGTGAAACTGCCAATCAGGCGTGCTTTCACTTCTATGTAGAACATGGCTAAATTCTTTACCAGACTACAAAATTTTGACCAGCCCAGATTGAAAGCATTTGCAAATGACAATTATTTCAATTTTTGTTTCCACAATTTTTTTCCCTTTCTCAGGCTTTTTTAGAGACTTTATTCTTTTGGGTCATTCAAACCAATTGTTGTTTGGTAGAGAGTTAACTTTAAATTTAAGAGTTAACTTTAACCCTTTACTCCATATATACTCATTTGAGTCATTTCAACGCATTGCTTGTAGGGGCCTTTGGAAAACATTGTGACAAAAGGTGAAATTGCTCGTGATGAGCAATTTCACCTTTTGCCTCAGTGTTTTCTACACTATCAAAAGGTGTCATATACACATGAGAAACGGCTTCATCCTTGCTGTTATTTAGGGTCAATAGAGATACCATAGAAATGCCTTATGGGGTAAAGGGTTAAAATGTCCTAAAAAGCACAAAGTGCTGGTGACCAGCATTTCCTCCTTTTCCAAAAATCCTTTTTAGTCTTTCAGAGTAAATTTTCATATTTCCAGGCATGTTTAAACTGTCAGCTTTAAAAGCTGTCAACTTGGATAACTGAGTTTTTTGTCATTTGGTACAGATTAAATACTCCAAGAATGAAAGCGTTTCAGAGTACTATCACCAGTTCAACGTCATACAGATTTGTAAAAAATTTTGTTATCTCGTAAAAGCTTCACAGTTTATGTCATGGTAGTCCCTTTGAAATACTTTGACATGCTTTTAAAAATAGAAACTCAAGTTTCACTCTTTACCAAATGCCAAAATTTTAGAATGGACCAATTTGAAAGCATTTGCAGATGACATATTAAATATTGCTAAAATGATAACGTTTGGTTTTGATAGGATAGAAAACATTGTGGGAAAGGTTACCAGTATTTTCTCCTTTTCCCACAAGTTTTCGGAAAGTCCTCTCTTTAACACTTTGCCAAACAATCCCGACTTGAAACGACCCTGAGAAACAGGACTTTTGAAGACACTGTGAGAAAAGGAAAAAAATTTCTCCTTTTCCGACTATGTTTTCCACCCTTTCCAAAACAGAATTAAATTTTTTGAATCATATTTATTTTGTTGCTTGCAAATACTTTCAATTTGGACAAGTCTAAACTTTAACCCATTACCACACAGTCCCTACTTTCGACACCCCATAGAAAGAAGCCTTTAGAAAACATTGTGGGGAAAGGAGAAAATGCTGGTAACCAGCATTTTCTCCTTTTCCCACAATGTTTTCAACCCTTCACAAAACAAATTTCAAATTTTCAGTCACTTTTGTTTTATCGTCTGCAATTCCTTTCAATTTGAACAAACCTATAATTTTGTCGTTTGGTAACGAGTTAAAGATTGGTATAGTTACAATACAAGATATGTGATAAATGCATAATACATTATAAACATTTCACAGCACTGTAGCAAAGAGAAGCACTTCTCCTTGTGATATCACAGCAAAACTATATAAAGTGGTATAAAACACCATTCTAACAATTATTTAGTACTTAGAGGGCTATTTTCTCTATATATGGTTATAAAGAAAAGCAAATTGGGACTAAATTACCACAAGTTTATTACCTGTATCTATCTTTGTTAATCGATTATTTTGTTTTCCAACATTGTTTGTATCAACCCTTAACCAAACAACAATATTTCAGACTAGTCCAACTAGAAAGCTTTAGTGGATGATAAACCAAATATTGAACAAGTACGGAAATGTTCGGTTGAAAGGTAGAAACATCGTAGGAAAAGGAGTAAATACTGGTTACCAGCATTTTCTCCCTTTTCAAGTGTTTTCAAAAAATATCTGCCTGAAGGTCCATAAAACTAGAAATCATGTGGTAAAGGGTAAATACAATTCTACCTGAAGATTACTTTTTTCATCTGACTACATACAGCCTTTAAACTATTCTGCCAACGGCAAAAATTGCTTGGTAAAAGAAGTTTCTCATTTTGCCATTATGTTTTCACAAGGATGACCCCTTTATCCAAACTAATAGTTCAATATTTTACAAATTTGTTTTCAAAATGGTCCTCTGCAAATTGGTTTCTGGACGCAGAAAGATTACACTAGCACAGTTAGCTAATACCCATATATGGTATGTTCTATATTCACCCAAATCATTGTTTGTAAACAGTGGAGACAACGATATTTTCCATAAAGCTATATTGAAAAACATTCACCACAATATGAGAACACGTGGATGAGGTTGAACAACTTTCATTGACTGTACTTACTGACCAGCACACAAGTTCACCTGTACTGTGCTTTGAGATGTATATATATATATATATCTAGATCAAACTTTCATTGAACTGCCAATTCAATGAAATACAAATACTGACTTAACCCTATGTCAAACAATCCATATTTTATCCTGAAGAAGCAGCTTTTAACAAGAACTTCTCAGAATGGTGCATATTTGCCCAAATGGGCTTGTCAGTGAAATGGGTTAAAATCTGGAGCACCTACAGAGATTCCGAATTTTAATAGTCACTTGCACAACTACAAATCATAGAGATTCATTGTGGAAAGTTTGAACTTATTCCAATGAAAAGTGTCAGAGGAGTTGTGCACACAAAAAAATGCTTACAGATGTATGGACAGACAGACATGTGGACAGATGACTGGGGCCATGACATAATAAGACCCTAAAGGTGTATAAAAAGGAAAGTCAACATTTGAGCTTTATCTAATTTGGCGTTCAATTTAAACAAGTCTGAAATATTGTATTCTTTACTACACCAGTTTAATTTTGGGGCATCTCCTTCAGGATCGTCAAAAGTAGGGATTAAGTGGTAATGGATTAAAGAAATTGTTCACAATGAATGACGCATGGCACACGACTGACACAGTGTGATTCTAAAAGCTGCCTTGAGCATGTTGTGTTCAGGTGAGCTAAAAAGTTTACATATCCCTATATTTTTTGTAGTTGCATTTGATCCTCTTTTCACAGTGCATGGTCCATATGAATCATGCTCTGACAAAAGGTTGGTGAATGCATCTCGGTGATCCATGGTTCCAAGCAAGCCATCACATAATTATGGATCCATAATAGCGACTTTTCTAAACAATTGATTCAGTCAGCAGGTAGTGTGGTCCTTGGTCATACAGAAAATCGACCACAGCGAAAAGTTTCTGCCAAGGTCAACCTGCCCAGGCTAAACTTGGTTGATACTGTTGGCAGAAGCATTAAGCTCCTTTTCACAGAGCATGGCTATATATGAAGCAATTTCTTTGAACAGCAAGAACAAAGAAATATGAGTTTATCAGCTGTGCCATGTACAGGTGACTGTTATGGTGTAAGGGTAAAAAGCCGCAGTTTGTTGTTGATAGGTTAATCAACATGAGTCATAAAAAGCTGTTCAAATGTCAGTTTTTCTGTCGTAACACATCATTGCTATGATGACTGTAGAGTAACTACTAGGTTCTGGAAAACATGTAAGTATTATTATTTTTTTGTAAGTACATGTATTTGAGATTTTCTTAAAACAAATATTCTTGTATGTTTAGATCTATTGAAAACTGCTGTATGATTATGTTAGTATCTTTTATTTACAATAATTTTTCTTTTACATCAGTAGTTTTCTTTTTTCTTGTAAGTATTCTAGACTTCCTTATAAATTTTCTTGTATGTAAAAAAAAAATTCTTGTATTTGATACTTTTTTAAAAATTGATTTTCTTATATCGTAAATATGAAAAGAAAACCTTGAAGAAAAGGGAGAAAGTGCTTGTTACCACAATTTTCTCCTTTTTCCAGTGTTTTCAAATGCTTCTCTCACAAGATTTTCAAGTTAACAGTTAACTCTTTACCACACAATCCCGACTTTTCACAACCTTGAAAAGAAAGCCTTTTAAAAACATAGTTGGAAAAGCAGAAAATGCTGTTTACCAGCATTTTCTCCTTTTCCCACAATGTTTCCTACCTTTCCCAAAACAAATTTCAATTTTTCAGTCACATTCATTTCGTCGTCTGCAAATGCTTTCAATATGGACCAGTCTAAAAAATTTGGCATTAGCTAAAGAGCAAGCTATAGACAGCAACAAAGAAAAAGCAGCAAAGGTCACATCTTTTTGTCTGATATTTTTGGTCATTACAATAAATTGTTTATGTATATTTTTTCTCTGTAATAGGATTCCTTACACAGTGAATTCAACTGGGACCAATGCAACTTACAACTTTACACATACTGATGACTTTGTTGAAGTTTCCGAAGCACAGTTATTGGTGATCAAAGTGTTCTGTATAACTGTAGCCATTTTGGGGACAATCACAAACGCTCTGACCATCGCAGCCATTATTTCAGGAAAACTCCACCATCAAGCATGCTTCATCAAAATCTTAAATCTAAACATCTGCAATTTGATCCATTGTATGATTTTCTTACCCCTGATGGCACTGCAAGCATTCACAGGAGTTTGGACAGAAAACAGTTTGCTTTGTAATGCTGTATCTTATGCACTTTTTTCAAACATGGGAACTGAGCTATGGGGCTATGTCTGTATCACCTTAAACAGATACTTCAGTGTTGTCAACTATAAGCTCCATAACTGGCTTTATGGGAACATTAAACTTGTTGCATTTGAATGGATTCTAACATGGGCTATATATCCCATTATCCTGGCACCACCTCTGTTTGGAGTATGGAGTGAATATAGGTATGCACCAAAAAAGTTGGTGTGTCACCCATTTCGCAGTCATGGGACAGAATGCACTGGGTACTGTTTATTTGTGTTTTCGACGGCCTTACTGACCACTGCACCTCTCATTGTGTACTGTTATCTACACATTATCTATGTGTATGTTAAAATAAGGAACAAGATCAACCTGTCAAAGGAATCCAGTTCCATCAAGCACACCTCACAAATTTCTACAGAGGGATCACACTGGGAGTTCCACCTTACCAAAGCCGAGGTCAAAATGGCATTCACTATACTGGCAGTAATCCTTGTTTTTGCTGTCAGTCGTGTACCTTTCATCCTACTCTACATGTATGACCCAACAATGACTAAAGTGGACCCTATTGTGCACAGTGTTCTGATCTACACAGGAACAAATTCTAACTGGATCAATCCAATAATCTACTGCTTGACAAACAGACAGATACGAACCTCATATATACGTCTTATAAAGTCATTCAGAAAAATGACAGTGTAATAAAACTGACAAGATACCGAGCATTTACAACTGGTATTGGTATTCCATAAATATCTGTGTGATCATGATCTTGATCTGACATCAAAACAACAAACTTTCTGTCTTTTCTTTTTCAATTTGTACTTGAAAATAAAGATTTAGGTACATGTATTCTGTTGTACCTGATTACCAAACAACAGAAATGAAGACTTGTCTAAATCGCAACAATTTGAATGAGACTATAAATGGTCATCAAATGATGGAACTTGCCTTTAACTCTTTACCAAATGATAAAATTGTAGCCGGGTCTAAATTGGAAGTATTTGCAGACAACAAAATATACATGGCTGAGAAATTAGAACTTGTTTTGGGAAGGGTAGAGAACATTGCAGGAAAAGAAGAAAATGCTGGTTACCAGCATTTTCTCCTTTTCCTACATTGTTTTCAAAAGGCCTTTTACTTGAGGTCGTTAAAAGTCGGGATTTTGTGGTAAAGAGTTGACTTTTTACCAAATGACAAAGTTTTAGACTTGTCCAGATTGAAAGCATTTGCAAACGACAAAATAAATGTGACTCAAAAATTATAACTTGACTTATGCAGAGTAGAAAACATTTTGGGAAAAGGAGAAAATGCTGGTTACCAGCATTTTCTCCTTTTCCTACAATATTTTGAAAAGCTTTCTTTCTCAGGGTCGTTAAAAGTTGGGATTGTGTGGTAATGGGTTAATAGGGAAGAAAAAATTGTTAGAATAGAAGTAAGGAAAGAAAATGTTGTTGGAAAAGGAGAAAATGCTGGTAAACATCATTTTCTCCTTTTCCCACAATGTTTTCAAAAGCCTTTTTCTTCATAAACATAAGCCTTTTTCCTCAAAGTTGTAATTAGGGTATGTGGGATTGAGTTTTAAAGTGTTAATGTTGATCTGTAGGAAAAAAAGAGAAAATGCCGTTAACCTTTTTCCTCAATGATTTCAAGAGTCCTACTTCATCAGGGTCCCATGTACCTGGAATTATCAACAAAAGGTTTACCCAGCATCAAAACTAGAAATTACACAGTCAAACAGAAGAGGGATACAAAATTGCTACAGCAGTAATGGTACAAAGTGGGATTATCAGGTTATATATAATCCATAATATATTTTTCTACATGTATAATCCATATACGGTACTAGCATACAAGAATTTGTAAATAATTCATAATACATAGGTATGTGACCCTGTGCTGTGGTAACAAAACAGACAATAAAATATTTATATTTTAATTGTTTTTTTATTATTTACAAATTTCACAGAAAGACAAATGAAATACATGTATAATGATCTTATCTTAAACATGATATTTACAATCATATGACAGGAAAGCATTTGAAAATGTCTGTATAATATGGTGAGGCATTTAGATAAGTTTGATAAGTTTGACAGATTCAGTTTCCCAACTTCATTTGCAGAAGACAAAATTTAACCCTTATATAACTGAAAGCATTTGCAGAGGACTAAAGAGTTAAAGGGACTTGTCTTTTACTGAGTGTATTTTCGCAAGTCTTGAAAACATTGTGAGAAAGGAACAAAAAACTGGTTAGCAGCATTTTTTCCTTTTCCGAATTTTTTTTTTCAAAAACTTTCCTTCTCAGGATTCTTGTTGGAAAGGGTAAAAGTGCCTCTGCCAAAGCTTTGATAAACATGGGATCTTTTAAAAATATTTATTTTAGGCTTGTATTGCAGCTCCTTCCTTCTTTGCCTGTAGTGTGTTGCCAGAGCCTGAGAATCCAGAAGCACCCTGTAAGATAAAAACACAAAGGAAGTGAGCCATAGCCTGGCATATAAGAGTTTAACTTTTTACCAGATGACAGAACTTTAGCCTTGTCCATATTGAAAGCATTTGCAGAGGACAAGTTCATTGTGGCTCAAATGATACAATTTTTCTTTGACAGTGGGGAAAACATTGTGGGAAAAAGAGAAAATGCTGGTTGCCAGCATTTTCTCCTTTTCCCATAATGTTTTCGATAGGCTCCTTTCCCAGGGGTGTTAAAAGTCAAGATTGTGTAGAAAAGAGTTAATACATCTCCATGATCCATTATACTGCACAAGTCGACACATAATTATGGATTTATTAAATCTATTTATCCTAACAACCAATTCTTGTGGTAAAATAGTCCTTAGATAAGCAGAAAACTTACAATTAGCAAAGCTTTACAACACAGGTCAGCCTGGGTAGACTGTACAGGCTGACCTGAGTGTATACATTTTGCAGATGCATTAAGCTGCCTTATCACAGAGCATGGCTAAACTATATTTGCCTGAGGCTAGTTTAACACTTTACCATATGACAAAAAGTTTAGATTGAAGACTACATAATAAATGTAGCTCAAATGATGATTTCTATCTTTGAAAAGGAGGAAAACATTGTGGAAAAGAAGGATTTGGTTTGTGTCAGAGTTTAGCGTCATTTCAACAGTGTAAGTCATATCATGCTGGTCAGTAACCCACCCATTTGTTTCTTGGCTTTCTCACACCAGCACTGACACAACTTTCTTTCCATATCCACTGACTACTTTTCTCACATGCATCAGAAGCGAAAGGTGAAAAATCACCAGAAAGAAAGTTCAATGCAACTGAGCATCCAACCCGCAACCTCCAGGTCACAAAGCAAACATGCTAAACACTGTGCCACCCAGCTGGGCAATGGAAAAAAAGAAAATGCTGGTTATCAGCATTTTCTCCTTTCCCCACAATGTTTTCAAAGTCCTTTTATTCCAAGGCCTTATAAACTTGTGATTGTTTGGTAAAGGTGTAAACCCGAGCAAGTCATCGTTATAAATATTGACTCCCCCCTTCCAAATATTTGAAATGACTGAAGAATGATGTAGACTGGCCCTTTGACATGGTGACAACGTAGAGATAGCAAAATAAAATTCAGCCTTTATCAGCTTGTGCAGGGATACTTTTTGCAGATGCATTAAGCCTCTTTTTTTTGCTTACTGACTTAAAATGTTTACAGTGTAAGTGGACATATTTGCAATGTGGAAATTTTTGCAATTTTGCGAATTTTTCAAATTCAAAAAGTTTTCTGTTTGAGTATTTTCCCACTAACATACCATCAAACCATGGTTGTATTGAATTCTAAAAAAATTGCAATGTGAAAAATGTCATGAATTTGAAAAATATGCAAACTTTTCTGTTCACAAATTTTACCAGAAATATACCAGCAAACAAGGACTGTCTTGAATTTTTCAAAACATGTACATGTACATCAGTATACACAATTACTCTTCAACAGATGACAACATTATAGTCTTGTCAACAAATAATACTTAAATATTTTGCAGATGACTAATTACCAGTTAAAATAAATGAAGCGATGGCATATGACATTTTAAAAAAGCATGGAAAAAACAGCACAGACTGGTTTCTAGTATTTTCTAATCTTCAGAGAGGTTAACAAAACAAGGTATTGTTTGGTAAAATATTAATTTGAAAAATAATTAAAAGAAAAATCAATAATGTAAGTCCCTCTATCCTTTTTTTCTAAAAAGAAAGAAAGTTTAAATTGAACCATGCTTGTCAAGCCAGTCTAAACCAGTATGCATTTTGTCTATGAGTCAATTGTAGTTCTGAGTGTCTTCTCTTCTGATTGGCAGAGAAAAAGACAAACCAAAACAAACAAACAAACCACCCAATGAGAAGGCTGGATCTCCAAAAGTAAAGTGATTTATATTGTTGTTGTTGTACACATACAGAAAAATATAATATTGGGCATATGGTATCCTTATTGCTATAGGATTGGCTGCAATTGACTATGAATAAAGAGACCAAACAAAAGGATGTTATGACTCATTCTTTTCTTCAAAACAAAACTTAACATGCATCAATACTGAAATCTGTGGCAGACAATAATCTACCAGTACATAAGGGCAAAGTAATAGGAACTGTCTTTCAATGAGTAGGAAACATTGTTGGGAAAAGAATAATACTGGTTCCCTTTATCCTGCTAAATACCTTCAAATGAAACTTTCAAACTAACTGTAAAAAAATGTCATAATTTCAATGTTATTTTTCAAGGAAAGACATCTCCTTATCATACAATGTAGATAACCCATTACCACGCAATCCCTACTTTTGACGCCCCTGAGAAAGAAGCCTTTAGAAAACATGGTGGGAAAAGGAGAAAAATGCTGTTAACCAGCATTTTCTCCTTTTCCCACCATGTTTTCTACCCTTCACAAAACAAATTTTAAATTTTCAGTCACTTGTATTTTGTCGTCTGCAAATGCTTTCAATTTGGACAAGTCTATTATATTGTCGTTTGGTAATGAGTTAAAGATCAGACAGCATGTTCTATGCAGTCTGATCTTGATCTAAACTATTTACAAAAAGGTCAGTGAGTAGAGCTTTGCAAAATCAGGGTTAGAAAACAAAAAAGTAAAGTAGTGGGTTAGAATACTATATGTGAGTCTGATCTTGATCTACACCATTAGAAAAGACATCTACATATGAATTCTGTAGGGCTACCATCAATAGTAAACAAAATGTCAACTTGTAGTGTCAGAGATCTGTATATAGATGTCAATACAATTATGATTGATGGAGCTGTCTATATTCATCAATAGTTTTATCACAGATTGTGGACACAATGACCCTTTAATTGTTTGTGCCCAAATTATGGTTTCTCTTTATAACTCTGTGCTGTACAGGCTTTTTTAGATTATTGACACAGCGCTATAGACAACACACAGGACAAACACTTGTAGGAATAGATTCTGTTTTATAATAGAGTGGTTGTCAAGGTGAAAAAAAGGAGGACTTCATTGTGACAAGCCCGGGCAATGTTTTCCACACAGTGTTTTCAAATTGCAGTCTCTGGTAGGGAGATGGAATGTTTGTTTCCTTTTAACCCTTTACCAAACTATCCCTGGTTTTTACAACCCTGAGATAGAATCCTTATGAAAACATTGTGGGGAAAGGAGAAAATGCAGATAACCAGCTTCTTCTTTTCCAGCAATGTTTTCTACCCTGCAGGAAATATATTTCTTTTTTTGAATTACATTTATTTCATGGTCTGCAGGTGCATTCAATTTCGACTCTTTACCAAACAACAAAACCTTACACTTATTCCAATTGAAAGCATTTGCAGACAACAAAAAAGGTGATAAAAAAAGTTGAAATTCATTTAGGGATGGGCAAAAAACATTGTAGAAAAAGAGCAAATGCTGGTTACCAACATTTTCTCCTTTTCTGTCTGCGTTTTCAAAGAAAGAAAGCTTTAGAAAACATTGTGGGAAAAGGAGAAAATGCTGGTAATCAGCATTCTCTCCTTTTCCCACAATTTTTTCTACCTTTCTCAAAATCAACTCAAATTTTTCAGGTCATATTTTTTTTGTTGTTGTTTTTTTGTCATATGCATATGCATTCAACTTGGACTGGTATAAATTTTGTTGTTCAGTAAAGAATTAACTCACAACCATGCTACAGGGCTCAGCAATACATTTGTTAAAGTTTTAATCCTTACTGAGCTAAAAAAAAAAAGAAATGATGCAAGACCCAGCCAGATAATGGCTTTTTCATGGTTGCTATTGTCCAGAATGTCCCAGCAAAGCAGAATGAATAGATCACAGATCAAATTGTGTTTTGTGCATTCTGGTCTTGATCCCTACTTGTTGCAAAGCCAACTATAGTTGTGAAAGCCTTGCCAACAGGTACTTCAATTTGACCTCAACTGCAAGCAAGAATCAATCAAAGAATTCCCTGGCAAAAAGTCCAATGATGGTGACCATCATTATCCCCCTTTACCAACAGTATTTTTAAATACATTCTACATGGTCCTCCAAACACAAGGATGATTTGGTATAGGGTCAACAGGAAGTTTTTAATAGTAAGAAAATATCAATAAGAAAGTTACTACAAGCTCTATTAAGATAAGAAGACCTACCCTTTGTAGAGGTATAATGTCTTTCTCTGTCATTAATTTACTGTTGATGGGATCCAACATGTCTTTTTTAATCAACTTCTCCACACATTCCATCGTCACAACACATCCTCTGTGTAGTATTGAAATAGATTAAGGTCCAAACGTAAGGGTATGGACAAAAGCCCCTTGAGACAAATACCCCATATGACAAAAGGGTGAAAGCCCCAAAGGCAAGTAAAAAGCAAAATACTCCTTATTCGGCAATGTTTTCCATATTTTTGAAACGACCATTTTCTTTTCTTCGGGTGATTCTCCTTTGTATTAAATAAATATTCCTATTTGTTTTCATCTAGATATTTAACATTTTACCAAACACCAAAATTTTAGATTTGTCCAAATCAAAAGCATTTACAGATGACAAAATAAAAGTGACTGAAAATTTAAAATCTGTTTTATGAGAAAATTGTGGGAAAAGGAGATAATGCTGTTACCAGCATTTTCTCCTTTTCCCACAATGTTTTCAAAAGGCTTCTTTCTCAGGGTCGTCAAAAGTAGGGATTTGTGTGGTAATGAGTTTACCAATCTCAACCTTATTCTATGGAATTATCATCATTATTGTATCTTTATTCCAAATTTCGTGCGAGGTAGTTGCAAGGTCACACAGATGACTACAGATAGAAAATGCATTTGCATTCTTTAGAAGCAATCGAAAGACATCACAACTACAATTTCTTGTTTAAATCAAAGCCAAACATCTTGAGTTTCTTTATCTAAACAGCTTCTATCGATTTTTTATCAATGTTTACAAATCTGACTGGATTCTACACACTGTCTAGTTTTAACAGAGTCTGATTACTCTCTAGCTGTAAAGATGCATCTTTAACCCTTTACCACACTTTTAATGCCCATGAAGAAGAAAGCTTTTGAAAATATTGTGGGAAAAGGAGAAAATGCTGGTAACCAGCATTTTCTCCTTTTTCCACAAAGTTTTCTACCCTGTCAAAGAAAAATGCATCATTTGAGTCACTATGAAATTGTTGTCTAGAAATGGTTTCAATCTGGATGGGCCTAAAATTTTGCCATATGGTAAAGGGTTAATACATGTATAACAATTTATAGCATCTCTAAGTCAGCCTAAACAGCAATGGGAGAAGCATTCTTACTTCTTCATCACTGAGCTTTTGGAGAGACTGTCATAGAAAGTTAATGCTGAAATTTCTTAAAAAGAATCTTCTCTTATTTTCACAATGTTTCCTTGGATATCTTTTAACAGAACTTTTCATATCTATTTCCCTCATCCATTGATTTTTTGTTTGTCTTTAAAGTGTATAACTGTGTTTTCAATATAATTTAATTTACATTGCACTGGCCAGTACACTGCTCCTTGGGTTTCTTTTACTAGCACTGACTTTCTGATGAGAAACTAAAATAAAGAATATTATGTTTAACATTTAACTTTTTCCAACAAAGCAAAATTTTAGAACTAACGATACTGAAAACATTTGCAGAAGACAAAGTAGGATCAATGAGGGTATACATCTTGAACATTTTGCTTAAGAAAGACCAGGACTTTATATTTCTCCTCCAAATGTGTTTCAAAGCCTATATTCATCAGGGTAATGATACCATAGGCTTGTTGGTAAAGAATCACATGAAAAATAAACCGCAACTTACGAAGTTCTCAATACAGCACATGGGACGGAGTTTCCCAAAACATCGTTGGTGACAGCACACACATAACGTGCCTACAAAGAAACAAAGCAATAAACACAGTACTAAATCCAAAAGACTTACTTTACTTTGCAGAAGAAGACTTTGGGAAACACTGTGGCAACAATCCATGTTTAACCCTTTATCACACAGTTTAACGATTCTATGACAGAGAGCTTTTGAAAACAATTTGAGCAAAGTAAGAAGTATTTTTTTCTTTTGTAATAATGATTTCTATTAAAGACAAATCCATTCTTTTGAGAGATATCTGATACGTTGTCTGCAAATGCTTCCAATTCGGACTTCAAGTGGTTATACCTTACAAATAACCTTTTTTTAAAGATGTTTTGGTCAAGATCTATGTTCAAGTAGCTTTAAATGATCCAGGTTACTTCAACCAACTAAAAGGCAGTTGTCTATATTTGAGGTTCTACATGAAAAAAATTTTCTGCACTAAAATGAAAATGAAGGATACTAAAAGTAATTAATCTCATTATTTACAGGGGACAAAAAATTGCATTTTGGCAAGTTTCTATGGGACGATTCTAATGAGTACCCACAACATAGGGTTTAAAAGAGAAATAATGGATTTAGAATTCAATTGTTCCCTCTTATCTGGAGCTCCGGTGACATATAAATTTCTAAATCATGGAAATGAAACATGGCTCAAATGGTTGAACTGGCCTTTGACAAGGAAGAAAGCATTTCTAGAAAAGGAGAAATTATGTTAATTTGGTTACATGTGTAAGATATTTGAACATATATATTATATATGCAGATTTTCATTTTTTCAGTGCTGCATGTGTTTCTTCCCAAAATTCCTGTTTAAAATGACTTACTAAAGTTTTCAGATATGAAAAAAAATGCCTGTTTAGTAAACATTCAAAGGTATGATGTTGAAAACTACTGAAATGAAAATGCAGTATTTAAGTCATACACTTACCTGTTTAGTGATGAGAGCTGTTTTATCATCCCTATCCTTTATAGGTGTAAAATGGACTTCTATCAAATCTTTCAGTTTTATTGGCTTCCCACTCATTGGACATCTCACTTTTTCATCCTAAAAAAACTTTCAAAATTAGTGTGACAAATGAACTGAAGACAAGTGATCAACTTCAATGAAAGGGACTTACTCAAACTTGTGTCCATTATGACATGACATTTTTCTGACTTGGTGAATCTCCTACTTGACAGAGCACTAAAGTGACTTTAAAAAAAATGTAAAACTTTTTATATGACAACATCAAAGATGTATGAAGATGACAAAAGGGCTTAGAAATACCCCTATGTTTTCAATCACAACAGCCAAGCTTAAACACATGTATGTAGAGGAGTGGACCAAAAGCTGTACTTACTGGTTTCTCCTCTATTTTCGGAGCAGCATCAGGTGTTAGTGAAGGAATCCAAAAACTTGGCAACTGTTTATTTTTACCATCTTTCATATTTGACACTGACGCCTCATCATGTTTGCCTAAAAGAAGTCAAATATATAAGTTTTATAATTAATTACCCTTTCCTTCAGTATTTACTACAAAACAGAATTTTAGACCTGTCCAATTGAAAGCAGTAACTGTTGCTGCTGAAAATTTAAATATTCTGTGATGATAAACTTGGCCTCTGAAAGAGTAGAAACTATTGTCTGAAAGATAAAAATGTTGTACCCACATTTTCTGCTTTACCCAGAATGTTCTCAAAAGCCTTCCTGTTATAATTAAAACTTCAGTTTGTTTGGTAAAGCGTCAAATTATTCCTGTATTCCACTAGTAAACAAGAGCACTACATGCAGGTGCCAAGGCTTGGCTGCAGGTGCATGGTTTTCTGAGACAATCTTTAAGCAGAAAGAAAAAGGCTTAACTCTGTCAAAAATCTTTTCAAAAGGTGGCAAACTTGGATTGATATAGGATGTAATTGTTGTATTCAACAAACTGTTTTTCTTATACCAACTCTCCTTCATTTAGTGATTTGCCCATTTTCAGTATTTCACTAGGCCCTGTGTGCAACAGGTATTTTCATAGTCTCTTGCAGATAAATTTTTGCATTTTTCAGAAGACAGCTTTTATAAACAAATATGAGACAAGGAGAAACTGCTGGTCACAGGTAGGTTCTCTTTTACTTCAATGTCTTTCGTGTAATCACACATTAAACCGTAATACATGTTGATGATTCTTATTTTTACAAGATAATTGTCATCTACAAATTCTTTTACAAAAGACGAGCTAAATAATATATTCAAATAATAGCCTGGGTCCGTATTCACCAACCATTCTTGAGACTATTCTTTGTCTTGTTCTTCAAGATTTTCTAACTGTGAAAGTAACAGAACTTCGGATTGGCTAAACCAAATGGTTTGGCCAATCAGAAGTTCTGTTACTTTCTCACTGACAAAATTCTGAAGATTAAGACTAAGAATGTTAAGAATGGTTGGTGAATACAGACCCTGGTCATTTTATTCTGGGTTTCACCCCATTATACAAAATATGTCAGCCCTCACCATTATGAGTTGATGACAGAGATGGAGCTTCTAAAGTTCTGCTAGAGAAAGCCTTGATACGCTGTTCTTCCTCAAGCTTTCGAATTTCCTCTTCCTCATTCTAAAACAATTATTTAATACAATGTCACTTTGAATTCCTCAGGGAAACATGATGAAAAATAATACTCTAATGTCCAATATTCTGGCTATTGCCTTTTTCAAGAGTTAGAAACACTTTTTCCCGATAGAACATTTTTTAACATGTATCATTGCAGCCATATTCCATGACAATCAGGATTATCACAACTGGGTATTGTCACTATTGTGTGACAAAGGCATCAGAGTTCTCACACTAAGTCTAAAGAATTTTTAACATTTCTCAGCTGAAAAAGTTGAAATGCAGGGGACATACACACAGCGTGGCTCAAATAATGAGAATTGACATACTACTTTTATAAGGTACCGAAAAGTGTGGGACAACATTCTCAAGCAAATCTGCAGCAGACAACTTTCAAACCATCCCACTCTAATACAAAGATTATTAACTGATTACAAGTGAAAACATAGCAACAAAAGGAAAGCAAGAGCAGCCCATGTTGGTACCAACTTTTGAATGCTGCAAATGCAGTTCTCTTTAGTAGAAAACCAAAGTCAGAATAGGGGCATAATTGTTAAATTGTTTGATAATAACTTGCCCTTGTTGTAAAGGTTTCTCTTTAAACAACTAGTATTACTTGAACAAAATGACAAGATATAAATAACCTCTATTACCATATATTACAGGCTTACTGTCCAAAGTTAGCTTCGATTATTGTCAACTGAATGCAGAACTATGTAAACAAGGTTCAACTCTTTATATGACAAATGTATTTATCTTGTCTGTAAAGAATAATTAGAATTGCTAAATAAACATAACTTTGTTGCTTCTAAGTGGTAATATGCAGTGGATGACAACAGACATTGATCTAAGATGCACTTTCTTGCAGTCTCATCTCGATCCATGTCATCCTCAAAAACATTGTTTTTGTTTTGACTATGGCTAGAGGGTTAAACCCAATATCTGCTGCTAATAGAATTTTTGTATCACCCAACTATATGAGAAGATTAAAATATTCACCCTCTAATTATTCACAGCATAGAGGTCAATTTCATATCAATCTATTTGAGTAATACAAGTTTTAATTGAATAGCTTCAGTAATTACACATGTATTTATAACAAAGTTATGCATGACTACAAAGACAATGACTGGACTACAACAATACCTTGACTCTTTCTTGAATCTTCAAAAACAGGGAGTTAAAATGCTCAGTATAATCAGTTTCTCATTTTGCAACAATGTTTTCACAGTGGTATGTAGCAAGTCACAAACAGTGTTTTACAGGGAGTAATAAATTACAAGTTACAAACCTTTTGTTTATTCTTTTGTTTCTCATATTCTTTCAGTTTCCTTGCTATTTCTTTCTTCTTTTGCAAGATGTAGTTTAGAAGAGCTTCTTTGTCATAAAGGTAGCCATCTTTTCTGTGGACAGAAAACAGTACACAAGTAGACAAAAAAATGATTGAGAAATCCTTGATCTGGCATAAGTCTTTCCTAATTGAGAGAAATTTTACACTTGCTACATTTTAAGAAATAGCACAAAGGAGGGGATATACCTCAAGATAAGGGATGGAAAAACATAATGGGAAAATAAACAAGAGCGGCAAACTGTCGCAAGATACGCCCGTCTTACCCCAAGTTGTAAAGCTGGGGCATGCACCAGACTAAATTCAAGTATGAAAAATGACAAAGGGCAGTAACTCAAAAATTAAGCGAGCAAGAGTTATGATTCCTGTGCACTGCACTCCCCCTTGATGAGATCTATCCACCCATGAAATTTCATAACCCTAGCTAGTATAGTTTTGGAGATATTCACCAGACAAAAATCAAGTATGAAAAACAACAAAGGGCAATAACTCAAAAATTAAGCAAGCAAGAGTTATGATTCCTATGCATTGCACTCCCCCTTGATGAGATCTATCCACCCATGATATTTCATAACCCTAGCTAGTATAGTTTTGGAGATATGCTCCGGACAAAAATCAAGTATGAAAAACGACAAAGGGCAATAACTCAAAAATTAAGCTAGCAAGAGTTATGGTTCTTATGCATTGCACTCCCCCTTGATGAGATCTATCCACCTATGAAATTTCATTACCGTAGCTAGTATAATTTTGGAGATATTCACCGGACAAAATTAAAGTATGAAAAACGACAAAGGGCAATAACTCAAAAATTAAGCAAGCAAGAGTTATGATTTCTGTGCACTGCACTCCCCCTTGAAAAGATCTATCCACCCATGAAATTTCATTACCCTAGGTAGTATAGTTTTGGAGATATTCACCGGACAAAATTAAAGTATGAAAAAAGGACAAAGGGCAATAACTCAAAAATTAAGCAAGCAAGAGTTATGGTTCCTGTGCACTGCACTCCCCCTTAGTGAGATCTATTCACCCAAGAAATTTCATAACCCTAGCTAGTATAGTTTTGGAGATATGCTTCGGACAAAATTCAAGTATGAAAAACGACAAAGGGCAATAACTCAATAATTAAGCAAGCAAGAGTTATGGTTCCTCTGCACCGCACTCCCCCTTGGTGAGATCTATCCACCCAAGAAATTTCATAACCCTAGCTAGTATAGTTTTGGAGATATGCTCCGGACAAAATTTAAGTATGAAAAACAACAAAGGGCAATAACTCAAAAATTAAACAAGCAAGAGTTATGGTTCCTGTGCACTGCACTCCCCCTTGATGAGATCTATCCACCCATGGAATTTCATAACCCTAGGTAGAATAGTTTTGGAGATATGCTCCGGACAAAGAACTGGACGCCGCCCGCCCGCCCGCCTGTCACGGGTGATCCCATAATACGTCCCGTCTTCGACGGGCGTATAAAAAAGAGGGAAAATGGTGGTTTTAAAAAGCATTCTTTACCAGAGTTAACTCATTACCACATATTCCCTACTTTTGACGCCCCTGAGAAAGAAGCCTTTTGAAAACACTGTAGGAAAAGGAGAAAATGCTGGTAACCAGCATTTTCTCCTTTTCCCACAGTGTTTTCTACCCTTCCCAGAACAAATTTCAATTTTTCAGTCACCTTGTATTTTGTTGTCTGCAAATGCTTTCAATTTGAACCAGTCTAATATTTTGTGTGGTAATGAGTTAAGCAAACATGGAATTGATCATTTATCAAATTGGTGTAGTCTGGCTATTTACCTGTCAGACTATCACATAAATAATATAGAGAAACATCTGAGGGTAAGGAAAATGTTTATGAATAACCATAACAAGCATAGCTACTATCAGACACTGTTTTCAAACCAACTATGTCATATGAATTGATGTCTAGTAGTTGAGACAAACATTCCTCAGTCTAATCATAGAGAACTGTCCCCAAAAAACAGCAGAAACTGTCATCTGCACTCCAACGTTGTAACAATTTTTCCTTTTTTGGACGATATATTTCATTTTTTGATATTAACAAAAAACACTCAGACAATTTCAAATTGATACAAAAGAGGTAAGTTCTGTGATGTTTTGAAAATATTTTGGAAGATCCTAGTTACACGTGATTTCTCTGTTTCCCACAATGTTTTCAGTGGGCCCCCTCTCTTGAAACATTAAAAACAGGAATTGCTTTAATAGTACAATATTAAAATCTTTACGTTACAACTGGATTGCTACAGGGCTGCAGTGTTAGGCAGCAGCAGTCGAAGTCCTGAAATAGATAAACAAAAATTTTAAAAAAGTAGAGACCAACTTGGTAAGAGAAGCCATTACTTGTCACTACCAGAACCAGGTACTCCTCTTACCTCACTGTGAGGGGTGTAGAAAAAGTCAAATAAGCATATAAATGGGTACATCAAGAGTTAAATAACCATTGACCTGACTCTTTCCTTTTCACATGATCATTTACACATCAGCTCTTGCAGAAAACAACCTTGAAAACATTGTGGCAAAAGACCCCCTTCCAAAACAGAAACAACAACAACAGAGTAAGCATTTCAATTTAAGAGTTAACATAGATTTACCTTTATTACAGATATTCATAAAGTTCTAAGCCTCAAATTTTCTCTAAATCAGTACCTGAGAACAAAATTTTAGACTCATTACCAATGATTACTATTATTAGTGTTGAAGCAGATGACACATTAAATGCTGCTCATATACTGTTTACTCGCATTTTCTCCTTTTCACATGATGTTCTCCTACTCCAAGAACTTTTTTTCTCCAGGGTCAGAAAAATGTTGTATTCTTTAGTTTTGTATTTGAGTTAATTGCCGTTTTACTGGATTACTTTATATCATAGTGGCCAGTCCACCTATGAATGTGTTTCCTAAATTTTTAACCCTTTCCCAAACAACAAATTTGGACCCTTCCAAACCAAAAGAGTTTGCAGACAATTTAGATTTGAAGAAAATTGGAGAAAGTTCTCAAAAAGGGTAGAAAACACTGTTTGAAGAAAATTGGAGAAAGTTCTCAAAAAGGGTAGAAAACACTGTGGGAAAAGGAGAAATTGCTCATTACGAGCAATTTCTCCTTTCCCACAGTGTTTTCAAAGACTTTTACTGCAGACACTTCTTTTCTCACATTCATCACCAAAATTGTTAGGTAAAAGATTAATTAGGCCAATTTCAAGGACCAGGGAAGATGAACCTACCTTTACAGAGTCTTTTCCGATTCTCACTTCTTTGCTGCCATAACCTGATTGCGACTGATCTTTCTTTCTCTCATGATATGTGTAGCATGTTCCAGCTGTGTTGTTTTTTGAATGTCTTGTCATTTTGTGATTTCACACGAAGGGCAAGTTTTCTAGCCTTCAATTCTTTCACTGCCAAACACAAACTTTATCTCTCTTTCTAAATTTTGAACTGATCAAAACTGAAAGTAGTTTTAGACAGCAATTAACATATGGCTTATGTAATAAGATTTATCTATAACCTTTTATCACACAATCCCGACTCTTAACAATCCTGTGAAGAAAACCTTTTAAAACAATGTGGGAAAAGGAGAAAATGTTGGTAACCTGCATTTTCTCATTTTCCCAGTGTTTTCTACCCTTCCAACAACAAATTTCAATTTTTCTACCACATTTATTATGTCATCTGCAAATGATTTCAATTTTGATCTGTCTAAAATTTTGTCATTTGGTAAAGAGTTAAATAGGAAGAAAAAAAATGGGATAAGGAGAAACAGCAACAATAAGTGACCATATAATTTGGATCGACTTTTTTTTTTTTTTTTTCTTAAGCTCTCGTTCCAAATAATGATAATTAAAATATAACCTACACAAATCTTAAATTTTAGAGGACCCGTGACTGGAACTAAGCATTTAAATGTTTCCTATCTGTTGAGGATAACGAACTAGCCAGCAACCCAGTATCCTATCGTAGACGTAACATGTCCGATTCATGGGAACCATCCGGATACTATTCATGGAGGATCATGAGATTCACACAAGTTTGAAACATTCAAAATGGCAATTTTAAAAGAAAAAGTAGTAGTATAAAGAAATTCTTTCCCATAATAATTCTTTTGGAAAAAAATAAAATTAACGAAACGCTTACCGGACGTTTCGTCTAAAAGGATATATTGTTATTTTTCAATCCGTTTATAAATAAAAGAAGTTTGTGTCGAAGTAAACTGATAAAAATTAACGGAAAGGAAATTTCTAGGAAATCGAAAATTATTTTTCAGTCAACAGCCGGCTATCTGGTGATGATAATGGCTGAAATACATTTTTTTGATTGGGAAAAAAAAACACGGGCCTCTATGGATAAGGCTTAACTCGTTTAAAGCAAAAAGAATCCTATATAAACGCCCCCCCTCCCCGCCAATCTTTCCAAAATGCATGGAAGCTACATGTACATGTAAATATAGATAAGCCATACGTTTAAACATATACAAAAAAAGTAATGAACAAATGATTTGTACAGTTACCGTTTGAGTCATGCAAAATATTCAGTGCACCGCTTCATTAACAAATTCCTCTTACTTCAAAAACCACAGAAACCATTACATTATGCTTATGTAATTATGTAATTAACTGAGCATTAAAATATATCTTTCTCCTTGAAAACTGAACATTGTTTATAACATAACAAAATCTTATTCAAAATCTTTAATATTTACGACAAATCATGTAGATCTACAAGTGCAGTTTGATGACCAAAGAAGGTTTAAAATATGAACAAACCGTATTCCTGTTTTTGAACAGGAGTTATTCCACTTGACCACTTTATAAATGTAAGACATTATACATAATCTCATATAAAACTTCCGATACTGACCCAATTTTGAATGCATGGCTTTAAGTTCAAGAATTTTGTCGGTCTAAAAGATGCTGCTATACGCCATATTTGGATGTCCAGATCTTATGAGTTTAAACAAAAAGATTTTCAATATTCAACTTTTTTTTTCAATCCACCTGAGTTTTCAATGGAATGAAAATCTTTGTCACATTATTTCTTGTATTGTGAATCTAAATGTCAATATATATGTTTCAATTAAAATCTTTGTAGAGATTTTGAAGAAGACCATGGAAGAATCATTTATGTATTGGTTCATCAAAATTTACATGGTTAGTCACAGGGAAGAAGGTGTTTGAAATAAAAAAAAAATGCACACACGGATGAAGACACTGGTCAATGCATGGATATGACATACACCTACGTATGACATCAGTACATTGATAACATCATATTTGATGTCATGAAAATCGACGACGAAATACTGATTGTCAAACAACCAACCTAGTTATTAACGGGTCTAAGTTAACCATGTTTTAAATAATGAGCTCTACTGGCCGAAAGCACCTTCTCTGAAACTTCCCAGCCGATTTTGATTAAAATTAACAGAAATGAACCTACACTAGTCCTCTTCAGAATTTCTTGAAAGATTTTTATTCCTTCAAAAGCACTTGTTGCCATGGCAACAAAACCGAAAAATAATGAAAATCTGTGAAAATTGTCCTGTCTGAAACCATTTAAATACGGCCCAGGGCAGCCAAATTTGGCATTGAGTTTTACCTAGTTGACCTCTATAAAGTTTCTTCAAATTATAGCTATGGTGATAAATTTGGCCCCGTCCCGACTCCCGAGAATCAAAGGTTTAGCTAGGGCTACAGCGAATTTAATTACACATATATAATGATCAAAGGGAAGCAACTTCTCTTATAAGATATATAGTTTATTGTTATTTACCTCCCTTGATTACCAAGCTACTCTATTTCATTATTCATGTTGGGTATTCACGATTTTTGGATAGAAAATGTTGACTTTTCCGGGACAGAGCTTTATTTTGATGCTAACTTTTTTCCACAGATTTTGGAATATATGATACAAAGTCATGTTTACATCATTCAGTTATTTGTTCCAGAACTTTACCATTCACATCATTGAAAGAAGCTTGCATGTATTCACAGACATTATCTTTCACATTTGATACGACTCCTCTCTCTCTCTCTCTCTCTCTCTCTCTCTATCTCTCTCTCTCTCTCTCTGACTCCTCTCTCTCTCTCTCTCTCTCTCTCTCTCTCTCTCTCTCTCTCTCTCTCTCTCTCTCTCTCTCTCTCTCTGAGATGTGGGGATCTTATGTTCAATTACAACATTTTTTTGGCAGCAGACCGATATTAAAAAAAAACATCAACATTGCAGACAACAAATTGAATAATTTAAAGCAGGTAAAAAAAATTTTTTTTTCTTTAATAGGGTTGGAAAATTGGAGAAAACAATGGTTGACAACATGTTCTCCGTTTTCCACAGTTTTCTCAAAGGCCTTCATCTTTAGGGTCATTGAATCTCAGATTAGTGCGGTAAAAAGTTATAAGATAATGGAAAGAGACAGGGCCATCATTGCTCTCTTGTTATTCAAAAAGGCAGGCCTACTCCGAAAACATTGTCTGATTATTCATGAAGTTCTGTATTTGTGGATTTTTTAAAGTGTTCATACTTTACTCAAATGCATTGCAAAATTCATGTACCCATCAATAGTTTTATGAGTGCACCATTAATACTTTTTCCATTCAAAGAAAAATAACGATGCAAAAAATACAACATTTTGGAGTTAAACCCATACAAGAGAATACAATATTAGACATGCCAAAAACCAAAGTATTTGCAGACCGCAAATTCAATATGGCTTTATAAGATCTTCCATTGGGTGAAAACTGCACCGATTGAAAAAAAAAAAAATGTGGAAGTGAGTGCAGAAAACAAATAATTAGTGTGTTGCTAAATAAATGGTTCCTGAAAATGACAAAAAAGTGGAAAAGAGGAAAAGACAGAGAATGTTGTTAACCAGCATTTTCTCCTTTTCCTACAACATTTTTAAAAGTCTTCTTCTGTAAGGCCGTTAAAACACATGGTTGTGTGGTTAAGGCTTAACTCTTTACCAAACGGCAAAAAATTAGACGATGGCCAAATTGAGAGCACTTGCAAATGACAAAATTAAAGTACACTACAGTACCTCTAAAACTGACGTTATCCCACTCCCAATTTCCATTTCGCAGAGATGCGAGTAAATAAAACAATGCTGATAAATCTTATAAAGACTTGCTAAGATGAAACAAATATGAATTACTAAAACTGCGTAATCTTATTTTCAAAGTTCTATTTAAAACAGTGTTTATCAATTGTTTTGACTCCTTATTCACTTTTTTTCTGTAATTTCATAAGTTATGTACATGCCAGTAAATCTTACTTCCATTTTGCACAAATAAAAAAGGTTAGAGAACTGCTAAGTTAAAATGAAATATTACTAAAATCAGGTCAATTACAAACTTGTTCAAATAATTTCATATCAAAAGCTGTTTTAAAACAAATGCACTGGACTGTCACATTCAGAACATGACGAATTCCGCACAAAATTGTAATTCTTAAAGCGTTTTATGCCTACCCCAAATGACGGTCACTTCCGGAAAAATATTTGGCTATCGGTCTCGTGTGGAAGAATTTCACAATTCTTCTGCAGTATTTTGAAACGGTTAATTTACTTTGAATTTAGACTATTGATGTTTTATAGATAATTTAACGTTAATAATTTAGTAAAAGAATGTATTTTTGTTTCTATGTCACGTTAAATGCTCATTTGTCATGGATTTTCGTGGCCTAGCGATTCATCTTCGCTTTCAAAATCAAAGTTGATAGATAATTAGTCTGCTGTCTGCAAAGCCTTAATTATTCTCTAAAACTCATACTGTGAGCTACATACAAAATGATCTAGGCGAGACTATTTTAATGAGAACTTAATAATTCTGTAATTTGCATGATTTCTGTCGAGAAAGGGCCAAGTACTGTGATGAAAATTCGGCCCAAAGAAATTTCGGCCCAAGGTTGATCAGCGGTTTTCGAGAAGTTTCGGCCCTGCAGTTGAGAAAAATTTGGCCCCTAGGTTGGGAAGATTTGGCCCACAATGTTTTATAGTACTTTCAAGGAAATACCTAAAGTAATAGAATAATTTTTTGAAATATCATTTTTGAAACATTATGTGTCATAAAAGTTTAGCGGGACATCATGATCAAAGTTAGTGTAATTTTTGGTCGCCAATTACCATAGATGAAGGCTTGTTACTTTTATTCTATTTTTGAGAAGATTCATCTTGCATGTAAATGAGCAGGAGATTTTTGGTAACATTCAACATACTTTTCATATTTTGTAATCATTTATTTTTTTACTTTTTAAGTAGTATTACACTAGGTTATCATTAGTCTTATTTTTTTCCATCTATACACAGAGAGAGGTGTTGGTGAAGGACTGAAGGTGCCTGGTGAATGCTTGATAAACACCATTCTGCAATACCTGTATCTATCTTCTGCAATACCTCTATCTATTGCTGAGTCCTGAAGAAGAAATCATTTGACGGAATATTATGTGCACATTTAATTATTTGACGACAATAATGTGCAAGCTTGTTTTAATCTATAAATAAATTACCTGAAAACCACTTTTACCTAGGATTAAACCTGTAGTTTAATAAAAAAGAGCGATATTGAAGCAAGAACAGATTTGGATTTATGACGCTTTATTCAGTTTGGTAGATGTTTTAGATTTTGGAAAGTTGCATCACTAATGATGCAGTGTCATTTATTTTGGGGGTCATTTTAGTTGAAATTGTGTCAATGATGCAGGATTTTGGCATCATGGAAAACCCTGAGTTGAAATAAACTCTTTTTCAGCCTATACGATACTTTCACCCTCGATAATTACATCAGACAGTGCCAAAGATCAAAAATGAACTAAAACACACATAATTATGTACACATGAAAAAACACAAAACCTATTTTTACTTTAATCAGAAATCGTTTCATAAGTAGTCAAACAGTTTAAATAATCCACTAAGAATCCAACTTTACAGGGAAAATAAATCTTGTTTTCCTTTACTATTTACACAATTTGCAATGGATTTAATTTAACTACTAAAGCAAACACAATTTGTATCAATGTGTAATATATACAATAAAGTCAACCACAAAATTAATCAAAGCAATCATTATAAGTCTTTAATGACCAGGTATGCAGAATGCCTTCAAACTGTGAAAAAGCAGTTTCAGTCATTAATTTCCAAGTAATTCAAAGGTTAATCGGTAATTGTTATGAAATGCAACATTAAGTCAAAAGAACAATATCAACACAATGAACATAATCTATAATAGGGGCCGAATCTTCTCCTGTGGGGTCTGAATCTTCTTGGACTTTTTGCCTTGGGCCAAATCTTCTTGGTCTGAATCTTCTTCCACACCAAGTGCTGTAGTGTAGACCTTAACCCTTTACCAGACAACAAAATTGTGGACTTGTCCATATTAAAAGCATTTGCAGAAAACCAAATTCAAGTGACTCAAAACTTGAAATCTGTTTAGGAAAGGGAAGAAAACATTGTGGAAAAAGGAGAAAATGCTGGTTACTAGCATTTTCTCCTTTTCCTACAATGTTTTCAGAAGGCTTATTTCTCAGGGTCATTAAAAGTCGGGATTGTGTGGTAAAGAGTTAAAGGCTTAATAACAGGATAACAGGAAAGTGATACACACAACTTCTAGCCTTGTGATTCTGGATCATGGTGGTTACGGACAGGTCAAGAAAGAGTCAAAATTTTTAACTGAGAACGGAATAAATCAACAAAATATTTTTTTTTTTATTTCATCTTTTACTTAGTGTCATAGAGAAATCCATTTTGACCTGGACTGTCTTGCTGCCACTTTGAAATTGATTCTTTGATTGTTTTCATAAAAGAAAAAATGTTTTCAACTTTGTATAAATGGTGCCAATTTGCAGTCATATAGTTTGAAAATATTGCCCCTTGACCTGGCAGATGACCTAAATATATCCTCATGTATGAATTTTAGTAAAACTTGTGTAATGAAGGGTTTTAGAGGGTAGGCTAAATAGTTTCAAGTATTTAGGTGCCAATGACATTGTTTCCACTTCCAGTATAATTTTTTGCATTTTTAACTTTTTTTCTGGGTAATGAAGTTGATCAAGGAAAAGAAACGCCGAAGTCCAGATAGTTACAATCAAAACAGAGACCAGACAAGCCCTTAGAGGGTGAAAAATTTTGTTATGATCATATGGAAAATTACTGATTACCTTGAAGCAATATTTACAATGAACCTAAACATCATGACTAAATGTTTTATGGATAGCTTCACACATCAATTTTTTTTTCTATGTTTTACATTCCATTTCCATAGTCTAGGTACAACAAAGTGAAGATGATCATTCCAATCCGCTGTTTTACCTGTGGAAAAGTTATTGGCAACAAATGGGAGGCCTATCTAGGACTATTACAAGTAGAATATACAGAAGGGTAACAGTTATCTTTGGTCAATATTTTCTGATTTTCTCCTTATATTAGATATGTGATTCACCCTTTACCACACCATTCTTAGTCATAATGACCCTGAGTAAAGAAGCCCTTTTAAAACATGATGGGAAAAAGAGAAAATGCCCGGAACTAGCATTTTCTCCTTTTCCCATAATAGTTTGTACCCTTGGAAATATGATTTCCATGCTTTGAGTAACATTTGATTCGTCATCTTTAAATGGTTTCAGGTTGGAAAATTAAAGAATTCTGTTGTTTTGTAAAGAGATACGGTAACCATATAATTAAAATTGATCTTTTTTATGACCCTTATGTAGATTGCTTTTGAAAACATTGTGTTTAAAGACAAAAATACCTTTTACAAAATTATTAATTGTTCCTTTCCCTCATTGTTGCTAAATTTAAATAGAAAGTTTTCTGTTAACCAAACAGTTTGCATCTTTGAAGCATACTATATATTTGGAATATGCCATGTCCTGGTTTTCCTTGACTAACAATTTTTCTTGTGTTTGAAAACTTTTTATTGTCAGTTGATCAGGGTTTGTTTTTGACAGTATGTGAAGAAGTCGTAAATAACTCTTATTCTAGATTTAAGTAATTGCTTTGATACAAAATGTCCTAAAACTTCAGTAAATTGGCTCATGATTTCTGTACCAAACAGCAAACAAGAACCATTTGCAGATTAAAGATCAAATGTGATTTCTTCTTGACAGGGAAGAAAACATTGTGGGAAATGTAAAAATTGCATTTTGTCCTTTTTCTACAATTTTTACACAGCCTTTTCTTCCTCATTGTTGTTAAAAGTAGACTGGAAATGGTGTCTTCAAGGCTATACTCTTGAACAACTGACAATAACTTTAATTCATCCAAATTTAAAACTGTTACAGATTACAAATTAAATGTGGCTCAAATGGTTGGAATTACATCTGACAGAGTTGAAAACATTGGAAGAAAAGGCAAAAAATGCTGGTTATTGACAACTTTTTCATTCCAGAATGCTCTCAAAAGCCTTCTTCTTCAAAGTTACAGAAGGCAATGATAATGTGCCAAATACTAGTAGTTTACCCATCACCACACAATTCCTACTTTTGACACCCCTGAGAAAAAAGCTTTTAGAAAATATTGTGGGAAAAGGAGAAAATGCTGGTAACCAGCATTTTTTCCTTTTCCCACAATGTTTTCTACCGTTCACAAATTAAATTTCAACTTTTCAGTCTCTTTTATTTTGTTGTCTGCAAATGCTTTCAATTTGGACCAGTCTAAAATATCGTCGTTTGGTAATGGGTTAACCATGTACATACCAAACAATCCTGACTTTTAACAACCCTGTCGAAGAAGGCTTCCACAAACATTTTGAGACAAAAAGGGAGTGCAGGTTACCAGCATTTTCTTATTTTCCCACATGTTTCCAACCCTTTGAAAAGACAAATTTCATGTTATGAATAACATGTAAATTGTCATCTGCAAATGTTTTCAATTTGGATTGGTCTAAAACTTAGTCAACTGGTAAAGAGCCAAATTTCGATCCTGTCCAGTGAAGTTGATTGGGGTCATTTACCATGCTTGGCATATTTAAATCCCCACAAAACAAAAGTTTTCAGGGGTATACTGGAATTAGCCTATTTGTCCGTGTGTCTGTCTGTCTGTGTACAAAATGCAGTAACTAGTAATTTTGTGTCACAAACTCCTCCTATAGTTTTCCTTCATTTGTATTTAAACTTTTCACATATATTGATCACATTGAAGATATGCATGACATAATTTTCAAGTGTCAGCTGTTCCTGGTTTAGAAATTAACTCCCCTTGAACTTGACACTTTTTTTTCTGTCGGGGGGGGGGGGGGGGTATTAAGTCACATTTTGCCGGCCTCTAGTTTTTTTTTTTGCACCATATTTCCAAGCCCAATCAGAGTGGAGTTTCTATTAGGAATTTGTCAACCTATTTGCCCTGCATTCATTACCAGAAGCTGACATGAACTGGCCTATCTTTGTGCCAAATACAATCCAAATTTGTGTCGGGTCTGTAATGAAGTCAGGAGGATCTTCTTTGCTAGTCACCTATTCTGCTATAATTTGATATCATAATTATCTTATCTTGTTGTTATGGATATGTGTATTTCATTTTTTATGATTTAATGTTTAACCCTATCCCAAACGACAAATTTTGGACCCTTCCAAACTGAAAGAGTTTGCAGACGACAACTTTAGATTTTGAGAAAATGGCAGAAAGTTCTCAAAAAGGATTGAAAACACTGTGGGAAAAGGAGAAATTGCTCGTTACGAGCAATTTCTCCTTTTCCCACAGTGTTTTCAAAAGACTTTAACTGCAGACACGTAAAAACCAGGTCTGGTTTGAGAAAGAGTTAACACAAAAATCAAATAAAATTTAATATGCATTTTACACAAGAAAACAGAAGGTTTTTTAAAATAAATATTATATTGTCCTATTAGTGTGTGCTTTTGATGGCTGCTTTTGCTTAGGTTTTCTGATTTTTCTCTGTGTGTGCACTGTTTGATTAAGAAAAATACATGTAGCTGTGATTATAAATGTTGAAGAAAGGTAACTCCTAAGTAAGGCTAGATGGAATTATCATTTATCTACCATAGATGTTTGTAAGCTATCAAAACAAAAATGTAGGAACAATTTAATTATAAATCAGTGAAGTTATTATCACAGTGAGGGAACTTTAAGTTTACGCTTACAAGAAATGAATTACATGGAACATTTAATCTTTTACCAAACAATGCAATGTTTAACAAATGTGTAACAAATGGACCAAAAAGTTTGTTTCCATTTTTTTCTCTTTTTCTCAACAATGTTTCATACCATTTAAAAGATAAATGTCATATTTTTGAGCAATACTGAATTTGCTTTCTGCTCTCTACTCTAGCCACAGATATAAGGAGTGCTATGAAAACTACTTCAACCCTTTACCACTATCCAGTGTTTTAACTAGCCAGATAAAAAACCTTTTTGAAAACATTGTGGGAAAAAGATAAAAAGAGCTGGTAACCAACATTGTCTCCTTTCCCCACTGTGTGTTCTAGCCTATCAGGAAACTTAAGCCAGTAATGTATTACTTCTGAATTTGTCATCTGCAGGTGCTTTACATATTGGAAAGGGTTTAGGGCCACATGTTTCCAATGTTAACTTTTTAACCCATTACCTCACAATCCCTACTTTTGATGACCCTGAGAAAGAAACCTTTAGAAAACATTGTGGGAAAAGGAGAAAATGCTGTTAACCAGCATTTTCTCCTTTTCCCACAATATTTTCCATCCTCTACAAAAATGAATTTCAGATTTTCAGTTACTTTTATTTTGTCGTCTGCAAATGCCTCCTATTTGGACAAACCTAAAATACTGTTGTATGATAATGAGTTAAGGTTATGCACAGATCTCATTTTGTTTTTCTCTTGCAGTGATGCCCTGGATGCTTTGGGTTTAAAAAGATACTGTTGTAGAAGGATGTTACTGGCCCATGTGGATCTGATTGAAAAACTTCTTAACTACGCACCTCTGGAAAAGTGCTGATAGCGTTAAATTCTGTTTGAAACTTTGGCGCAGTCACTGTAAATCCTAATTTTTTAACACTACAGTACATGTATACTGAACGGAGATAACATCATACAGTATATAGACAGTTTTGGTGTGCTGGACCTAACTTAAGAAACTTACAGATTTTGCTTGCAATGTGAAAATTGTGCACTTTTTATGGGACCATAGCACTGTTGGGAAGAGAAACAAGGTCAAGAATGACAAAAAGAAATGGTGTAAACCTTTTTTTAATGCAAGCATGAATGATGAGTTTCCTACCTCCAGCAGTAGCAGGATTTTGCAAGTATGGTCCTAGGAAGAAAATTTTTATGCTCATACCAAATGTCTGTATATGATGTGTATCAGTTGCTGGATGACTTGGTGGAAAAAGGGAGAAATTGCCTATTACAAGCAAGTCCACCTTTTTTCACTCTGTTTCTCCTTGTTATGTGCTGCAGTTACAGTGCCATTTGTAGAACCTTTTACATCAATTTGTCAATAAAAAGTTTCTTTTCATATTTTATGCTGCATACAAACCAACACCAAGCTTAGATTGAAATGTAAAGGGTGGACAAGCTAGTTCTAATTTTGAAACCTGGTTTGGCTGGATTTCTCTCTGGGTATCGGTGAAAGCCATTTTTGCATGGTTCATTCCTGCAGATCTGCAACTTATTTTGTCTTTGTTTATGTGGGAAAATCAGCTAGTGCTGTAGAGCTGTTTTACAGGGTATCAATTTTGTATTGAAACTACAGGGACTAAGAAAGATGCAGGGGCCACAAAGATAACAAATTATTTCATCTTTTAATTATAAACTCTTTCTGTTGCCAAATAGCCAGATAGAAAACTTTGTGGGAAAAAGAGAACATAATGGCTACTTGCATTTTCTCTTTTTTCCACAACGTTTTCAAAACACCTTTTCCTAAGAGTTTTTAGAAGTCAGAATTGTATGGTAGAGGGTTCCTTGTAATTTCTGCTTTCAAAATTGCGTTAACATTTTCAAAAGCAATTTACTGTTTTAAAACAAATGCACTGGACTGTCACATTCAGAACATGACGAATTCCGCACAAAATTGTAATTCTTAAAGCGTTTTATGCCTACCCCAAATGACGGTCACTTCCGGAAAAATATTTGAAGTTAAAGGTCACCTGTCTGTAGTTTTGTGTTATGCATACTGAGGAATTTGTTGTAAAAAGTACTTTGATATAATGCTGACTTTGACATGTAACATTAAATTTGTAAAAGTACAAACTCGATATTTATCATTTGTTAAACTGTTTTATCTTAATACTTTGTCCTTATCGAAAGATGTAGGATTGTGTTTGTCATCATTCTGAAATATTTTTTATAAGTCAGAATTACAAGGATAGCCATCTGATTAGATGGTTTTAACCCTTTCCCAAACGACAAATTTTGGACTCTTCCAAACCAAAAGAGTTTGCAGACGACAATTTTAGACTTAAAGGAAATGCCTGAAAGTTCTCAAACAGGGTAGAAAACACTGTGGGAAAAGGAGAAATTGCTCGTTACGAGCTATTTCTCCTATTCCCACAGTGTTTTCAAAAGACTAACTGCAGACGCGTAAAAACCAGGGCTTGTTTGGGAAAGGGTTAAAGACTGCACAGCGGTGTAATCATTGTACATGACCTGAAGGTGGGGAAGGAGGGACATTATTATAAAAGAAATATGATCAGGTGCGATTTTTCGTTTAACTTAATTTATTTTATACTATTTACATAGAGACCTTATTGAGCTCTTAAATTATGGCTTCCAATGCTATTTAGGGTAGAGCTGCAAGTTCTATCTGATTGTTTCTGGGTTGATAAACCAGATTGTAACCGCATCCATATTCGGCACAAGGGAACAAGCTCTCCAAGACTAAAGGTGTTATATATAAAGCAAAAAAGCCTGAATGGCGTCACCGTCATCATATGCATAGCATAAAAAGGACAGTTGTAATTCAGACAAAAATGCCCATACCATAATCTGAATTAGCAATATTGAAACTTTTTTCAGCTCTTTTTCTAATAAAATACCCTTTACCAAACAATCTTTGGTTTTTACAGCCCAGAGGAAGACATCTTTTGAAAGCGCTGTGGGAAAAGGAGAACATGCTGGTATATGCTGGTAACCAGCATTTTCCCCTTTTCAACAATGTTTTCTACTCTTCTAAATTCAAGTTTCAATTTTGATTCACTTTTATTTTGTCGTCTGCATATGTTTTGTCATTTGGTGAAGAGTGAAGAAAGGCCAGCGAGCTTATGTCATGGCTCCGTGTCTGTCTTCTGTGTTTGTTTGTGCATTTTCTTGAATTTGTAACATATCTGAAACTATTGTACCAGTTTTTAGCAAACCACACCAAAATGATTCAGGTTTTCGGTATATTTCCTTTAAAGTATTTCCATAACGTACCCTGGTTGCCATAGCAACAAAAGTGGAAAAAATAATGAAACTCTTGTAAAAATCTTATTTTAAAGCTGCAGTTTCAAATTCTTTGCAAGTTGAAGCCTAAGATAAAGCATCTTCAAATTTATTTTTGTAAATGGCCTCTGTTGGGCAGCTTGCATTTAGCTTGTAAGCTATAGTAATGTTGGGGTAAGACTGTTAATTCCTGTATGAACCTTAAGAGTATATACTCTTTTATCAAATGACATCAGCTTTTGCTTGTTGGAAAAGTATAGTTTTCTCTTGACTTACTTTCCCCAATTTTATTAATTTACAGTTTTCTCACGTATCAATTTTTTTTTCTACATAAATGCCAATTATAACCTACAAGGAAGTAGAGCGATACAGGGCTAATCTGATCCCCAGGTTAGATTTGCAATAATTTGCCAGATGCTAGTGGTCGTAGTATGATAATAACTATGAAAATTGAGCTGAAATAGATCATGCCAATGATTATAATAATGATGGCACATCTGACATTCGCATAGACCATTATATTGTTTGTCAGCGAATGCTGTGGTTTAGTGATAAAGTTGAGGGTTTGCTATCTTTGGTTTGTAAATACCAGCATTTTAACCCTTTCCCAAACGACAAATTTTGGACTCTTCCAAAACAAAAGAGTTTGCAGACGACAATTTTAGATTTGGAGAAAATGGCAGAAAGTTCTCAAAAAGGGTAGAAAACACTGGGGGAAAGGGAGAAATTGCTCGTTACGAGCAATTTCTCCTTTTCCCACAGTGTTTTCAGAAGGCCTTTACTGCAGACACATAAAAACCAGGGCATGTTTGGGAAAGGGTTAACTCTTTACCAAACAACAAAATTTCAGACATGTCCAGATTGAAAGTATTTGCAGATGACGAAACAAATGTGACCCCAATAATGAAACATGACTTTCAAAGAGTAGAAAACATTGTGGGAAAAGGAGAAAATGCTGGTTACCAGCATTTCTCCTTTTCCCACATGTTTTTAAAAGGCTTTTTCCAAAGGGTTGTGTATACCTGGGATTGTACGGTAAGGCAATAGATCTGTTGTAATTCTAAGACTACCTATCAGATTTGGCCGAGTTGTTCTGTAGATCTTTATAGATATTTTATTCAACTTTTTATCAAAGGATAAAATTATCGACTTGTTAATTATTTAAAGAGATAAATCTGCCTATAAAAATGCATAGAGGCAAGATAGAAACATCACTTTTGGAAACGGAGAAAATGTCTGTTGGTAGCATTAAAAACCTTTTTTACCTACAATGTTTTGCAAGCCTTGTTCTTTCCAAGGGTCGCTAAACAAGGACTATATATATTCAGTGCAAAATGGTATAAAAGTCAAACTACTTATAACCCTTAACTTTTTACAAAACGCAAAAAATAAACTTGTCCAAGCTCAAAGCACTTGCTCACAAATCAAAGAAAACTTCAAGTGATGAAATTTCCTTTCCATTGAGTCGAAAGCATTGTGAGAAAAGAAATTTAAATTACTTAGGTCTTAAAATGTATGTCAGGTTTGTTCGGCGTTCGAAGAATTAAACCGACACAGATCAAAGAAAAACTAGTGTGTTGCTAATCATGTTTTTTAACTCAGACAAGAGTATTTCTCTAAGCATTGCTAGGTCAGAATGCACATCCTCTGCAGTCGGATTTATTTTTATAGATAATGCCAGTGCACAAAACATCAATGCCTCAAGCTCATTAAGAGTCAATTTAAGCCTTTAAATTCTCTACTAAACGGCAAAATTTTAGACATGTCCTAAATGAAGGCATATGAAGACAACAAAATGGAAATGACTCAAGAGTTTAATGTTATTTTTGAAAAGGTAGAAAACATGGTCAAAACCGAAGAAAATGTTGGCTACCTCCATTTTCTCTTTTTTCAAAAATGTTCTTATAAAACCTCTTCCGGCAGTGCGTTAAACCCATGACTTATTTTCGATAATTAATACACGAGATCTATTCGCCATTCGGGGAAAAAATGACGTCACTGTTGCGTGGATTTGTAAATGTAACAGAACTATCTAGTTGTGTATGTACACATTTGAAACCATACTACAACATAAACATGGACCCATGAACGGTATATGGAGACTGAAGGCGATGCTGCGGGATATTTTTCTGTCTGTCATTCGTTTTATGTGATAAACAGAATCTCACATAGTATTACGTGTTTGCGTGTTATCATTTTTATAAAACTCGTAAAAAGATGTATCTGACGTTCGCCTAGGCTTGCGTCATACTATATATATTATATTTTAGTCAGTTCGTTTGATAAAAATGGTTATACGTAAATACTCGTGTAAGATTCACTATTTAATACATTGTCTGGTGAATGGGTTGACTCATTTCTTACTGCAGACCACATTTTTCGTTGCTTTTTTTACGTGGATTCGTGTTTGAAATATTAAGTCGTTGATAATTAATATGAGCCACTGACACTGTACATATTGCCTCTAGCGAAGCACCACTGTTTTCATTGCTCGATCATCGACCGCTGTATCTTAGCACAATAATAGCACATTGGCACATGTGTTATTGTACGCGTTATAGAGAAGATGCGCCAACTGGCTATTTTTAGTAACAGTGTTCTATGTTCGACCAATGAAAACATGTGTTTTGCGATAGAGCATTGGCTTCAAAGGCCTGTGTCCCGATGATCTTTTACAACGAACGCCCCATTGTTGTCAGCTTCAAATTTGTTTCTGGAGGTAAGAATTCAATCTTACGAAGCTATTTCGGGTTTTAATGGACCCTTTAGTAGAAAACATCTGAAAACATTAGAGGAGCAGATGCTAGTAAATCAACAGATTCTGCCTTTTCCCAACATGTTTTCTAATTTTTTTTTATGGGCAAATTCCACCATTTAGCCACATTTTTACTTTTTGAATGTTGCGGAGTCTTTCAATGTCTATTTACTCTTTACCAAACGATAACATATTGTATTTTACCATGTCAAAAGTATAAAATATGCAGAAAACGAATATTGCTAACATTACGATTTCTTTGAAATTACATGTATAGAAAACAGGAGAAAATAGTGGTTACCAGCATTTCTGTTTTTTCCATCCTGTTTTTCAAAAGTCTCCTCTAAAGGTCGTTAGGCATAAAACTCCGGGTTGTTTGATGAAGGGTTAAAAAGTTAATAGCATGATTACGGGTAAGTAACATCAAGTAACTGATGATTATCTATCGACTATTAATATCTAATGAATGATTTTACCCCACCCTTTTCCAACAAGGGCCGAAAGAGTAGTTTGACCAGTTCCAACACAATCCCGATTTCAAACGGACCGTAAGAAAAAAAGTGTTGGAAAATATTGTTGGAAAAGGAGAATATGCCAGTAATCAGCATTTGTTTTTTTCTTTTCTGACTATGTTTTCTCTACTATCTATACTATCAATTTCAACCTCTGTGTGACATTTGTTCGTCTTTTCCAAATATTTTCAATTTAAAATCGCGAAAAAATTTGGTATGTGAGAATGAGTTAAAATTACTGTGTGCATAGATCAAGACAAGACTGGATGTAAAGTGCATAATGTTTGATCTGCAACGCCCACCACTAGCATGGTTTGTCACTTCCACCAAAATTTTTTTTTTTTTGCTGCCATTTTTTTTTTCGTCTCAGAGTACCAATCGGTACTTAACATGTAATTGTTTTTGTGGGAAATATAGGCTGATATTTAGTCAAAATTCGGCCTTTTCTGACTATCATGACCAAGATAAAATTGCAATCTGCAAATATATACATATATATGTACAATGTACCCGTAGTTACCCGAACCGGACAAATGTCTTTATATACAACGCAAAGAAACACAACCTCATTAGTGTATAAATGAAGATCAGACTAAAAAAATCATGCAGTTTGAAGCCTTGATCTATTCTGCTCGATTTTTCTTTTTTTTTTAATTTTCTTTTGACAAAAACGCTTTTAAATACCAATTCTTTGAAACGGTTTTCTAAATAAACTTGGTTAGAATGTTTGTCTCAATAAAATCTCAGACAAGTTCGAAAGTGGTTCATGTCGGGTAAAATACTAGGTTACTAAGTCAAGTCCAAGTAAAGCCTTGAGTACGCTCTAGAGTCCACATTTCCTGTCCAATAATCCCGAAAGTTGGTTAGAATGTTTGCCTTGATAATATGTCGGAAGAGTTTGAAAATGGGTCATGTGGGGGTCAAAATTAGGTCAGCAGGTCAAATCTTAGGAAACCTTTTGTACGTTCTAGAGGCCACATTTTCAGTCTAATACTCATGAAACTTGATCAGAATGTTTGCCTTATAAATATCTCAAAAGTGACTGATAATGGGTAATGTCTGATCAAAAACTAGGTTACTAGGTCAAATCCTAAAAAAAACCTTGTGTATGCTATAGAAGCCACATTTTTAGTCCAAAACTCTTGAAAGATGGTCAGAGTGTCTATCTTTCTCTATCTTTGCTACTGGAAAATTTGAAGGCGACAAAGTGAATCTCAAACGATATTTTCTGTCTTTGAAGGATTGGAAACATTGAGAGAAAGGAGAAAATTCTACTCACTCTATTGTGTCCTTTTCCCGCTATGAATTCATACGCCTTCTTAAAGGCTGGCAAAAGTCAGGGCAAGTATTCACCAACCATTCTTAAGAACGTTCTTGGTCTCAGTCTCGCCAATTTTATCAATTTGAAAGTAGCGCAACTTCTGATTAGCTAAACCATTTGGTTTAGCCAATCAGATGTTGAGTTACCTTCAAATTTAGAAACTCTTGGAGCTTAACAGTTAGAATGTTCTTACGAATGGTGGGCATATTGGCATATAAGGGCCCTGAACTTAAAGGCAAATGACTTTGGTTAGCCTTGAAAGAGACCGACTGAGCACTGGTAATGCACAGGACTTGAGGCCATAGGGTCGATGGTTCGAATGTTCAGCTCGGTATTTTTTCCCAAGGGTTGATGATAGCCATTGCCACAAGATTTACTGTTCTCTCGCCCTTGATCATCGTGTCGATGATGGTTATGTGGGAAAATAGCCAGTGACCTTGGAGAAATCTCTGCGAATTACTGGTAGATGAACTCTATGAAAGCATGGATATGTGCACGGACCGCTGTCATATAGCTGAAACAATATTGAAATGTTCAACGCCAAACAAACGAACAATCAAACAATAAACTGAAATCGAAAATATCGGTTTCAATTAATCACTCGTGCACTGAGGGACAATGGCAACCCTTGGGAAGGAGCAGACAGAGTTCAAAATCATAAATGAAATATAGACATTCAATCAAAGTACTCTTGATTTCAGTATCAGCCGATATCATTTTTAGTCTTGTCAAATTTGAAAGTTTTTGCATTCGAGAAATCAAACTTGCTCAGCTTATAAGACTGGACTTTTAAAATGCATGGAAACATTCTAGAAAAACAAGCAAAGGTCAGTTAACATAATTAACTCATTTGTCACAATATTTCAAGGCTTTTCTTACACAGGGTCGTCATAAGGAATGTTATTTGCAAAAGGGTTAACTCTTAACCTACTAAATTACTAAAATATAATCTCCAAGTCGATAGTAAAACCCGAAATATTGCTATTCAATGTGATTTTGGGGGTAAAAATATCTCCTCATCGGACAGTGTACATCCAGGACAAGACTGCACGTTCTGTGCAATCTGATCTTGATATACATGTCCGCAATAGGTTCTTGATTCGCGTTTTAGAGCCTAGGGGTTAAGGGTTAATTGCTAACCTCTTGAAACACACTTACAGTAGACGAATTTGAAAACCGCCTTGTAAAATAGCGTTCTTATCACATTTAGATATTTCAATGTATTAATAGACGAGAAAATAGTGTGAGCAAAGAATAAATTAATCTTCATGAGAAAAATTTCTCCTTTTGACAGGGAGAATCCATTTGTTACATCTGCTTCGATACGAAAGAAAAATCGTCCACAATTTAAATGTGTTAACCCTTAACCAAACAAGCCCTGGTTTTTACGTCTCTGCAGTAAAAGTCTTTTGAAAACACTGTGGGAAAAGGAGAAATTGCTCGTAACGATTCCTCCTTTTCCCACAGTGTTTTCTACCTTTTTTGGGAACTTTCTGCCATTTTCTCCAAATCAAGAATTGTCGTCTGCCAACTCTTTTGGTTTGGAAGAGTCCAAAATTTGTCGTTTGGGAAAGTGTTAATGTAGAATCTGTTGAAAAACTTGCGGCAACATAGGTTTGAACAGCTTTCAAGTAAATTTACATGTATCTAGATGAGGAAGTGGGCGTTTTAAATTTTGAAAGTAAATTTCGTGGAAAGGACGTGGAATTTAACAATATATATATAAAAAAAAAAAACACACACACACACGTTATATAAGTTGTAAACAGAGGAGTTGATAGCGAAAGGTGAGTTTTAAATGTACATGTAATTGGTTTACTTTGGAGATAAAACTACCTGTAGTTTAAATTGAATTGTTGAGAAAGTCATTTTTTTAATCAATCTTTAATTCTCAATCCATGATCTTCTTTTAGAATGCTTATGGTTATGATTATTATTATTACTGTTATTAACATTAGCATTATTATCGTTATAAGTAGAAGTATTGTTGTTGTTATTGTTGTTCTTGTTATTTTTGTTATTATTACTATTATTATCATTAATTTTATTAATTAGATATGGTTATATATGAGCCATTCATGTGAAAAAGGGAGTTAATGCATCTGCAGTTAGTATCGACTAGGCCAGTTTGCGCAGTCCGCCGAAACTTTTCGCTGTTGGTCATTGTTTTGTAGATAAAAGTGTACCTGACAGGTAGTCACTTAACTCTTTACCAAATGACAAAATGCAAGGCTGGTCCAAATTCAAAGCACTTGCAGATGACACAAAAAACGTAACTCAAAAATTTAAATTTGTTTCCAGCAGTGTAGAAAACTTTGTGGGAAAAGGAGAATATGCTGGTTAACTGCATTTTCTCCTTTTCCCTTAATTATTTCAAATGACTCATATTGCAGGGCCGTAGAAACCAGAGATTGTTTCGTCTGTGTTCTCGCATTTCTTCTTTAGTAATTAACCCACAACTTGAAGCAGAACACTTTTAAAAATATTGTAGTTAAAATAGAGACAATATTGACAAACAGTGCGATACATTTTTCATTAATATATATTACTTCCATACACATACCCATCTTTGCAAGCCAAGGCTGACGATTCTCACGCTACTCTGCCCTTGGCGGATCGAGCTTGATTTTTACATTCCTCCGATACGCTTTTTCATTGGATGCAGCCAGCTCTAACTGCAACGAATGAAATCGCTCGTAGCATTTCATCTTTGATAAAAATCGAATAAGGTCGCGACCGTTCGAATAGAAGGGTAAATATGGAAACCAATGTGGATGCTTGCTTATCGCTTCATGTTGAATAACTGTATTCGTAAGCGGTTTGTAAAACGATACTTCATTGGCTTTCAGAAATATGATGTAAAGGGGGGTAATTATCAGCATCCAATAGAGGGCGCATCGCAGGAATCTCGAAATCGGGCTCAATCAGCCAGGGTAAGATCCACGTAGTGATCGTAACCTTGGCTCACGAAGATGACACATACCTGGAGACAGTCTTTTTCATTTTCAGGTGACGTTCAAGAAGATGAATTCTCCAATTTTGATAGCGTATGTTTTTCTAGCAATAATCAAAAACTGCTGTAAGTGCCTTACTTTAGAGAATACGAACAACCTCCTTGGAAACTTATCATCGAGTTATGACATTAGAGTACGTCCAGTCAAGAATCAAAACGATGCAGTAAATGTGAACATTTCTTTCCAGATTATGTCTGTGCAAGACTTTAATGACATCACAGGCACAGTTTTCTTTCAGTCGTTCACATATATGCAATGGAGAGATGAACGCTTGAAGTGGATACCCGAAGACTACGGCAATTTATCAACCATTTCGCTTCCTTTATCGGACTTATGGTGGCCTAAACTGGCTATGGTTAACTCACCCGATCGTAGGTTTCGGCCATGCCAGAATGCAGAAAGAGCCCGGGTGTCACATAGCGGGGAAATATTTCTGGTCTCCGTGGACAATCTAGAAGCTTTATGTCCGGTTGATATCAGTTCATATCCTTTTGATATGCAATCATGTATGATGTCAATAATTACGTCAGGTTATAGTGTCAACGAAGTGTCATTTGTTATTTCAAATGTTACTGAGGTTGCAGGTGCACAAACAGTGTTTCTAGAAAACAGCGCCTGGGTTGTATATGAATCCGAAACTAGAGTGGACAACATATCGCTGACTTCAGCACTGCAGATGAGGCTTAAATTGAGACGACGCCATTTATATACCGTTGTCAACCTTATCATACCTATATTCACACTTGCGTTTTTAAATACGTGGGTGTTTATACTGCCCCCGGAATCCGGCGAGCGAACTTCGTACTCTATAACAGTGTTGTTATCCTTCGTGGTCTATATGAGTATCCTAAGCGATAATATTCCAAAAGGATCCGAACCTCTCAGCAGTCTCAGCCTGCTTATAATGGCTATGATATTCTACAGTGTCAGTCTGCTATTTTGGACCATTCTGTCGTTACGGCTGTACAACAATGAGAACAAAACAACTGTACCAGAAATAATACAGGCTTGTACACGCTTTGCTCGCTTGAGATACTTCAGAAGAGTTTGCAAGTGTAACGTCATCGGTGTAAAATCAAAAACGGATAGAAATTTGGACGAAATAAGTGAACATAATACAGAAGAGAAACCAGACCGATTGGTGTCGATAGGTGAAAACATCTTATTAGGGGAAACACTGAGTCATGGCATCAAGAAAGACGTTCACTCAGGGCAAGTCACGTGGACCATTGTGGCAGAAACTTTGGACATGTATGCCTACATTGTTCATATTATTTGGTGGATTTGTATGATCATACTAATAGTTAATATGTCTTCTTAGTTTTAAAAGTCATATTTTAGCCTGTATACTGGTAACTGGAGCCATGGTCAATTTTATGTACCCTTGTAGTCGTTGTAGGTCAATGTCGTCCTGCGCTATCCAACTCCTATTTAAACTTTTTTCTGTACGACAATAATTTTAGACTTATGGAACTTGTCCAATGTTGCATTGAGCATATCAAAAACAAAAATTTAGTGTTTTTCTATATTGTTTAATTCTGAATCAGGTGTACATTGAAGAAAAAAAAACCGGTCTTTACCAGATTATCCAAATTTTTAAATTCACTTCCCAGTCACTGCAGTAGTTTTTTTAAGGAATCATTTTTGGTTGGTTCAGTTAAAATTGAAGGCCCTGTTAGAACAGGGATAAGAATGTCACCGTCGCCTTCACCCTTTACCAAGCAATCTCTGGTTTTTACGACCCACAGGAACAAGCCTTTTTTAAAATATTGTGGGAAAAGGAAAAAATGCTGGAAACCAGCATTTTCTCCTTTTCTCACAATGTTTTCTACTTTTCTAAAGTCAAGTTTTAATGCTTGAATCTCATTTATTTTGTCGTCTGCAAATGCTTTCAATCTAGACAAGTCTAAAATTTTGTCGTTTGGTAAAGAGTTAACATAACAAACACAACGTTCAAAATGGTGTTGAATCTTACCAAACGACAAAATTTTAGAGCAGTCCAAATTGAGACCATTTCCAGCCCGAAAAATAAATGTGACCTAGATGTGATATTTGTTTTGTGAATAGTCGAATCTATTGAATTTTTTATTATAATATTACAGTCGAAATAGCTGTTTTCTATTACGGGTACACTACCTTAAAGTTGTAGGGAGCTGTAGACGCAATCGCACAATGGGATCATTTCATACACGTAGAAATATTTCGTAATGACCTTATCCATAACGCACAAAATGGCGGTAGATAGCTGAAAATCATCCGCTCTTTGGATACCTACCGTTTAAAATGTCAAACGACAAAATTACCGCTATTGTCATGTGGTTTAACATTTCGCTCCATTAGCCATTTAGTTGCTTTCTAGAACGCGTAAGCTACAATCAGACAGTAAAGAACCGTGCATTCTGATCTTAATCTTCACGGTCAGATATTTTGTGGCATGTTTCGATTAATACAAGTGAAAGTGGAATATCTACGTATTTTTGCCAACAAAACCAGCTCTTTTGTTAGAATTTGAAAGAAAATGTTATAGCTTATCATTTCTGAATTATATCTTATTTAGACGACAGTCAACCTTTATCTCACTGAGTTGTTGTATTAAATGGAACAACAACTCAAGTCATTACTGTTAGTGTAAAGTCTGTATTTTTACCTGTCTAAGCAAAAGCCTTATCTAGATAATATAGACTTTGCCCATACCCTTCTAATACAGACTGTACGTATACCAGTCTATTACAGGCCATATACCACACTCTTGCACTCCGGATCATTCACATTCACCTTTGTAGTGGACTCAGAAAGTAGTCCGTCATTACTTGATACTTTCGTAACCACTCTCTTGCACTCCGGATCATTCACATTTACCTCTGTAGTGGGCTCAGAAAGTAGTCCCTTTTTATGTGATACTTTCGTCACATGATCAGAACTCGAAATGGCGAACGCCGGTGAAAGAAAAAAAGAAGGAGAAAATGCCGGTGGCCTATCATACGTTGCCTTTTCCTAGTTAACAAAGGTTTTATCAATCTGTATGACAGAGGCTTTTCTTAGGTGCCTCATATAGATCAAATTTTTAACTATCTAAAAGAGGTTTTATCTGTGCCTATCTTTCAGAAACTTTACTTATACGTACCGCATATAGGCCTCATTTATACGCCTCTACGCTGACTGGCTTCATTTATAACTAACACAGGTATTATCTCTACCTATCTGGAAGAGGCTGTGTCTATAATGTATAACATAGGCTATATTTATAGCCACGTAACTAACGTCATATTTGTATCTACCAAAAAAGGCTTTCTTTATTCCTTTGATACATATGGATCTAAAAGATGCTTTTTTTTAATATAACAATCTGTCACATGCTTAATATCTATACCTACCTAACACATGCTTTATCTGTACGTAGGCGTATCTAACATAAAACTAACATAGCCTTTATTTATACCCACGTAACACAAACGTATATTTATAATCTACGTAATACAAACTTATTTATATATATATTTTTTAAATGGACTTTCCCTTTGCTTTTTTTTTCACAAAAGCTTAAATATATGACTGACTGTCTTGGGCTTTATTTATACGTTAGATTATTTTCTGCTAGATTATCATTGGAACCGGTTGCCCAGTCATTAACTCATTACCATACGAGAAAATTTTGGACTGGTCCAAATTGAAAGCATTTGCAGACTACAAAATAAAGGTGAATGAAATAGAAAAAATTTGTTCTGGTTACCAGCATTTTCTCCTTTTCCCACAGTGTTTTCAAAAGGCTTCTTTCTCAGGGGCGTCAAAAGTAGGGATTGAGTGGTAATGGGTTAAAAAGGTCGTCGCTGAACCCTTGGGGCGCTAAGTCACAACTTTGTTTTAACCATTTCTCTAGTATTACGTCTGTTCATTGATTGCATTGCTTATTAATGAACTTTGTATATTGTAGACGTGTCGAATAAAATATGTTTAAATAAAATGAGCTGAACGGAAGTTGTTTTTGAAGGCCTCCGCAATGTAGATCAAGACCAGACTCCCTTTTGCGGACAGAGATCACTGCAGTACCAGCTTTAAAACAACAGTGATTCGTTAGGTCCATTCCGTCTTCACAAAAGTTAATCCTTTGAGAGCGCTGTATCAACTTTGCCAAACTTTGGCAATAGAGGATTTAATGCAGTTTCGTCAAATGCACTATACCAAGTAAGTCACCACATTATCTATTCTGAGGTAACTCAGTTTGAAAATATCGCAAGAAAAGGAGAAGGTGTAGGTAATAGCATTTTCTCATTTTAACTGACAATCTTTTCAGTTGTTATTTTGAGTTTCATGTACCGTGTTTTCTGCAAATTCTCTAAAATTGTAGAAGACTGATTTTTTGTCGTGTGCTTAAAAGTTCAGGAGTTGTGGCAGAATACATAAACATGACAAACGTTTAGTATAAGATAAACTGTACTAATTTAACCCTTTACCGCAGAATGAGGCCTTTTAACGACCCTGGGAAAAGAAGCCTTTTGAAAACATTTTGGAAAAAGGAGAAAATGCTGGTAACCAGCATTTTCTCCTTTTCCCAAAATTATTTCTACTTCATCAAAAAATAATTGCACCGTTTGAGCCACATTAAAATTGTCGTCTGCAAATGCTTTCAATTTGGACAAGGCTTAAATTTTCTTGTCTGGTAAAGGGTTAAGTGAATGTGTTAAAGTTAACAAGGCTATGGACTACTGTAGAATACAGACTGAGTTAGACCCGATTGATGTGTAGAATGAACTTGGTGTATACTTTTTGCAAAGGACATCTTGCAAAACCGCTTCAGGAATATGCATGATGTGATTTGACAGTGTATCAAACTTAAAGAGCATAACCAGGATGCTGTTCGGAAATAAATACTGTTTGCCATTTTTCTTTTTATTTCAGTAATATCACGGCTGCTAGTGCACCTTTCCATGCTTTTCGTCATTTCTAGTCATCATTAGTAAAACCCACATACCTTCTAGGTGACCTCATAAAAGTGACGTATTATTGTCAGTTTTTTTCCCACGATGTCTGCAAATGGTAAATGAAATAAAAAATGCGCTTGATGGAATGATGTGAACGTGCATGACAGAATTGTCCAATTATTATTTCGCAAACATTTCGGATCGAAAATTACGTGTAAATTGTAGGAATTATGGGAGTAATGCCTGGTCAACATACGGCGTTTATATCTTTTCCGCTGTGATAGTGGGGGCATAGAGTACCTACGTTTGGACAGAGTGATACATGGTAAGTGGATAGTTTCTTGTCATCTAAATTAAATAAATCTGTATCAGAGAACAAACTTTTAGACTGTCAAATTAGAAAACATTTATAGACTTACAAATTAAATTGTAGCTAAATTGGAAGGATTTGTTCTTGAGAGCATAGAAAAAATCGTGGAAAAGGAAGAAAATGCTGTTTGCCAGCATTTTCTTCTTTACCTCATGATGTTTTCATCGTAAGATTTCATCGTAAAGGTCAATAAAAGCCCAGATTGTTTTATAAACTAGGAAACTTAAAGGCTCTTTGCTGGTAGGCTAGCTAGAAATCCGTATTTTTTTTTCCTTTTTCCTTATTTTATATATGCAATCAGCTGAGCTGTATTTGATATGCAAAAAGCTTTCAATTTGGAGTTCGTTTGAAATTCGGTCTTCTGGTAATAAACAAATCAGACTGATGTCTGATTTTGCGTCCGTAAAGACATTGTAGCAAAAGAGGAATTGTGACAGCGGCAGCATAAACTCAACAAGCAATTTCGTTGAAATGATATCCCCCCCGCCGAAAAAGACCTTTTTTGATACAACCGTGTAAGAGGTATTGTGTTTTGCATGTACACGTCACCTTTTTGTTATTGGTCCATGATGAAATTATACATTAAGCTCCCTTGTTCCATGGCACAGGATTTAATTCCATAAAAAAATAGAAAAGAGGTCCATAACAGGATTATACATTAAGTACCCTTTTTGCAGAACTTGGCATTTCATAAAATGAAAACAAATAAAGGAAATATATATAAAACCCCCCTTTTCCATGACATGTTATATATATATAATGACATGTCATGGAAAAAGGGGGTTTTATGTATATTTCCTTTATTTGTTTTCATTTCAGGATTTCATATATGTGGTAAAAAAAAAATGTATCAACGGACTATCCTATGGAAAACATGCATGAAGTTTCATAAATTTTTGTCAAGGACTTTAGAAGATATCACTCTCACAATATAAGCCGCCACACTGCTGCCATTTCAAGCAGGTAGCTAGAGCCTAAGTGTTGAAATTTGTAGCACCTGCCTGGGTAGCTGAATGGATATATGGTATTATTTGTGATAAAAGGTTTACAAACAGACTGATGCATGGAGAGATGGATGCACAATTGACTCAATGGTCACTGGCTTTGATCAACCAATAAAAATACGAAGTTCTATGACAATATGTGCAAAAGTTGGAGATACACTGATAAAAAATTAAATTTGACATGAAGTCCCCTTTTTCCATGATACTGTGATAAATTGCAAAACCCTGACAACATGTGCTAGGTCGCAGGATCTGTGAAAATCTCGTCCAAATCTGTTGAGTTATGTCCAGTAATTAAAGAGATACAGGTGAAAAATGAAATTGTAACATGAAGCCCCCCTTATTCCATGATGCAGCTACAAATTCCTAAACCTTGACAATATGCCATAGGTCACATGATCATGTGAAAATTCCATCCAAATCTGCCAAGAAATGTGGGAGGCATTGTGTTTGGTCACATGATAATGTAAAAATTCCATTCAAATCTGCCAAGAAATGTGGGAGTAATTGCCTTCACAAGAAATAGAATGAAATAAAACATGAAGCCCCCTTTTTTCATGATGCAGCCATAAATTGCAAAACCTTGAGAATATGTGATAGGTCAGATGATAAGAAACATTCTGTGAAAATTCTATTCAATTCTGTCAAGAAATATGGGACGAGTTGCATTCACAAGAAATAAAATGAAATTAAACATGAAGCCCCCTTTTCATGACGCAGCTACAAATAGTAAAACCTTGAGAATATGCGATAGGTCAAATAATGAGAAACATTCTCTGAAAATTCATTTCAATTCTGTCAAGAAATATGGGACGAGTTGCATTCACAAGAAATAAAATGAAATAAAACATGAAGCCCCATTTTCTCATGACGCAAATCGCAAAATGTTAACAATATGCAATAGATTACATGACAAGAAGTATTCTGTCAAAATTCTATTCAATTCCGTTGAGAAATGTGGAAGAGGTTGCCTTCACAAAAAAAGAAATGAAATATAACATGAAACCCCCTTTTTCCGTGACACCTTATTACAAAAACAAGGGCAAATAACTGTGGTGTTGCACGGTCTATGTAGGTGAAACTTTTTTTTCCTGCATTTCCTAATGGAGGTTGACAGATGTGACAAGTTCAATGTAAAACTTTGTATAGCTTTGAAGAGAAGACTCCAAACATCAAAATTGTACTTAAGTGTAACTTAAGTGAAACTTAAAATCGCTCTCAGTCAGCCATTTTGCATCGAATCAAAAAAACAAAAAAAAGGGTCTCGGGAGAATGGGTCATTGTACATGTGTATAAAGTTTCACGAAATTCCGTCCAATGGTATTGGAGATATTTGCCGGGACGGACGCACGGACGGACGGACGGACAACGCTAAAACTATATCCCTCCGCTCCGCCTACGGCGGGGGATAACAAGCCCTTTAGGCAGGATGATATGGTGTGAGCATAAGTTGTTCCTTTTTTTACTTTTAATATACTTACACACAACAGACAGACGACCTCGTGCGTTATGCAAAAGTAACCTTTTAAAAATACTGTTGTAAATTATTTGTACATGTATGAATCATTATGAAATATAAAGAAAGTTAATTTTAACTTTGTCAGTCTCATACATGTAAACTCATACATAAGCTCAAAAGAGCTGGAAAGTGCAATTCACTGAAAGAAACCTTTTTTTTTTTCTTAGGTAATTGATAAAACCAGTTCTGAGAAGACTGATCTTGAATTATACCTTCTGCAAAACGGTCCCTTGGCCTGTACGAAGGAATCATTTTGAATTTCATTCTCAGTATTATATCAGATTTAGAGATGAACATAATTCCTAGCGCCTTTAATTTTAACCAATCGGGACTTATGTTACATCCCAATGTAGAAAATTCGTGAGAATTAGGCAAGAACGTTTGGTGAATACGGACTCTATGTGCTCCTACAGCGATGAGAGGATTAAGTTTGCGACCGTTTTCAATTGAGCTGGGCTCTGGGCGGCTCTTTGAGGCATTATACTGAACAGGTTATCATATAATTGTAGACCCATAAGATATGTTTTATCTTACAAACGTATGACCCATGCAGTAAAATGATCCTGGGCGTGCAGATAGTTACAAATATAAAAAAGTTTCGACCGATGTCAGCCTGAACGGACTGCGCAGACTGGTACGAGTCGATAGTTTTTGCAGAATCATTTTACCTCCTTGGCACAGAGTCTCACTCAGATACTTTTACTTAGCCTCCACTTCTTTTGACGAAGTTTTCCAAGATAAAAGAATTAAAAAGACGCAGCTTATTACAACTCCGACTGTTTCATTCATATGCACTGTATTTATAGCCAGAAGTCACGATGTCCACATATATTCCACTCTGTATATTCATTCTGTTGGCTTCGACGTTTGTCAACTCGGAAGGTCAGGTGAGACCAAAGCTAACGCTGGATGTAGCCTTCGTAAGTATTGCTCAATTAAGATTTTTAAAAATACTAGTACTATAATCATCTTTTTGAGACAGATCTCTGTAAATTTGGTAGAGTGTTTAACTTTTTCATAAAAAATTCTGGCTTTGGTTCTCTTGATGCCCGGGATCAACCCTTAGAACTACCTGCAATTTTGGCACGAGTAAAGGTTTCCGATATTCCATGAGGCAATCGTCTAAAGAGACTGGTAAAGCAGTTAAACTTGTTCAGCATTAGATGTAAAACGAAAAAGACTGAAAGCAATAGTCAGCAACCAGACCTATTGCACAGAGCTTACTTATTTCTGAAAACTAAAGAAAAAAAAATCATGCTATCGGTGTGTTTAATATTAACTCTGCACCAGACGTTATAATATTAAACTATTGCAAACTGAAGGCATATACTGACAACAAGTTAATGAATGTTGCCAAAAGACTTTTTTTTTTCTTGGTAGTTCTAACTTGAAACTTATTAAAGGATCTTTACCAAACGACAAACTGTCGTACGCATCCAAAGTGAAAGCATTTGTAGACGACAGGCGGAAGATGGTCCAAATGTTGCAATTATTCCCTGAAAGGATTGAAAAGATTGAGAGAAAAGGAACCGAAATTAATTTTTTAAAAGTTGGAAATTATCGTGGGTAAAGGATAAATTTTTGATTACCAACAGTTTCTTCTTTCCCACCATTGAATATTTTCAGAATTTTTCTTCATTTTGGTCTTTAAAATTCGGGATTCTTTTGTAAGGGATTAAACTTATGATATTCGAAACCCAGCTTAGATAATCACCTTTTCAATTGCAGAGAGACTTATTTGGAGAGAACAATATTGCTAAAAGCGAGCGAGAAAATACTATCTCTGCACAGGTAAGACACGTTCTTACTTCAACCAGTCTCTGTAGCCTGGTTTCATAGACAAATAGCAGGGGTAAAATTTAGTAAAGTAGCTGAATAAACAGTATAATAAACATAAAGCATAGTCCAATTTCATAGAAATAAAGTATTGTCCAATTTTTGTTAGTCATAAAGCGCATTCCATTTTTATTAAAGATAAAGCAACGTCCAATGAGGGCCAGTTTTATAACTCACCCTTGCTTGATGAAATCTAAACGTACAAAACAACAGATTGGTCCCCTTATTTGCATTGTTTTGTTTTTATCTCTGTTTCCTTTGGAGATTTTGCCATTAATGTAGCATGTTTTATTATATGTTTGTACGGTTCTCTCGTTGTTTTAAATCAAATTTAGTTTCAATCATCAGAAGATACGTATATATCGTATTGTAAACTAATTTAATTAGATTTAGAGGACACTATCATAACAACATGACTGTGTAGTGCAAGATAACAGATGATAAAATCTGAGTAATACCTTTACCAAGACAAATGTAGTACTGGAGACGAATCCAACGGCCACCATTCTCTTGTAAATCATTGTAAAACCATTTGGCTTAGATTATTGCGTGAATATGATAGACATGACAATAGTCCAATGTTATGGACATCAACCACGATCCAGTAGAAAGTATTTAAAGCATGAATCGCTGCGCAAGACATACAACATTGTCCAATTTGTAGAAATATGTCATGATATAATTTCATAGACATAAGCAAATCAACCCAAACAGACATAAAGCATTGTCATATTTAGATGTCAAGCACATTTAACAGACATTGAGTATGAATCGACTTCGTATTTTGATAAAAGCAAAACCGCAGTCTCACACTCATGCACACTCAAAGTATTGTACTTTTATATGCATTTTAATCGTGAGCGTTAAACTGACACAAACTTGATATAAACATGACATATTCCAGGATAAAAGCGGAAATCTAGTAGCACAACTACTTGAGCTTGGTTCTATGCAGAAGAGAACACAATCTAACTTGGGTGATACACTAGCTTTAAATGGTCAACTACAGCAGTTCTACTTGCCGATAGATGGTCAGTCCAATGGAAAGAGTGCAGATAGTTTAAACACAGCTGTACGGGATTACATGGCCAAGCGTGGCCTTGATCAAATTGTATGGATGAACGGTCTTGATGCAGGCAAGAGAGCGACACATGAGCACGCAGCTGAAAGTTTTAATGTATTCGGTGAACTCCTGGAGCCTCTCCTCAAACGTAATGTTCCTTCACAAGTAGAACGACGGGGTGAAATCTGGAACTCTGACTACTGGAAAAGAAACACAAATAGGTTTCAGAATGAAAACTTTTACATGCCTATGACTAAAAAGTCGAACAATGACGCTGACATGCTTTGGTTTCCTTTCAAGAGAAGCAAGTTTCTAGAAGCAGGTACAGCCGAAGAGAGCACACGGTCTGGAAACCCTTTCTATATACCTGGGGGTGGAGACGGTGAACGTTCACTTATTGACTTTCCCGACTTCAAGCGTTTCTCCGCTATTCAAGGTATTAAAAGTTTTTACGATGGCATCAAACGAAATATCAATAAGATCCAACCTGTAGCTAGAGAGCAGAACTCCAATTTCGAGGATAGTCCACTCTTTTTGCCGCTTATCAGCACCGGCAAGGAACAAAAGCGAAATGGACAGCATCTGAAATCTTTGCAGGTAGCAAGAGCCAATGCGCGTAATGAACCTTTGATAAACGCATTTTCCTGGTTTCCGGCGGACGCAAGTAGACTAACTCCTAAAAGATCTTGGCGCAATCCACCGAAATCAGAATTAAATGATTTGAAAGTAGCCGCTGACGACTTAAGTGACAACAATGACATCTGGTCCTTGTGGGGAGCAAAAAGATCAACTGAAAGTGAACTCAATGTCAAGGAGCTGGAGTCTCTTCTATCGAAACTAAATTTGCACCGGGAGGCTAAAAATAATCGGAGGGAGGCGATTTTGCATCCTCTTGCAAAGGCGGTGATGAGCTCACTTGGAAATATGGGTATTGACCACAAAGTTAAAAGGAGTTACTGATGAGTTATTGAGAAGGTAAGTTTTAACGCCTAATGTTGTTCTTGCAGACCATATTGATAAATTCAGACTGCCTTTTGCTGACAGTGTAAGTTAAGATCAGACCGCACACAAAACGTACTCTGATTTGATTTGTGCTATCCGCTTTGTTGTTAATAGTTTAGCAAAAAGAAGCTTGAAAATGCTGTTCTATATAGTGATGGCATAAAGAATTTACATTACTTGTTTGGTTATTTCCATTTACCTATCGTCGCTACCGGTTGCCCATCTGAGCGACGCCTCCAGAAGACGGTTTGTTGTTACGGGGGATGGTGCAAGGATACAGGTCGAAACTACTGAGAGCTTCGCCTGGTTCTTTAACGTGCTCTGCGTATAGCACCGTCACACAGGACCTTGGTTTCAGTCTGATCCGAAAGACTAAAATACATGACTTTATTTAGCTCTGTAATTATTAAAGGAGCTTAACTCTACATTTGGCCTATGTTTGCCTTTGTTGGAATAAAAAACTTCAAAACACTAGTCCGTTGACTCTACAAACTAAGCTTTTCAGGCAAATAGTGTTTTTCCGTCTTCAAATTAACATAAAAGTATACAATTATGATTGTAATGTTACACATTGAGTGTACAAAATATTTACATCTCAGGGTAGGTGTATTCCTACGCAGCTCCATTTATTACGTGCGTTGTCAACTCATCACGACTAAATAAAACACAGTTTTTTGAGAAAGGGATAACTATGCCGTGAAATAATCTTGAACATAAAATCCCGTCAACAGCTTCTGTTTTCGCTTGATATTTTTTCGTTATGAAAAAAAAAATTCTGAAATAAACCAAATTTCTTTTTATACAGGTTTAATATTCGCCATAGATTTTCCTAAGAGATTTGACCAGCCATGTAACAGCTCGGTTGTCGTGTTGATTGCCGTGTAATTCTTCATATTGTAACAGTCTGTTCTGCTATTAAAGTATTTTTCCGACATCACTTATCTTGCTTGTATCAAGTAAAAGCTCTAAATAAACTTTGGATCTTTTTCGCCTCCTACTAAATAGTTCATGATTACCTTTTTCCGTCATCCCTCATCTAAAAAAAGTTGTTTATGTGTTAGATTTGTTTCAGCAGGCTTGATTCAAGCGCGCGGGCGGTGGGCAAGCCCTGTTTGTTTGTTTCTTTGGTTGTTAGAACGGTTATTTGTTTGTTTAATTATTTTCAGTTATTATTACCAGTTCCTTACACAAAACTGACTTTTTCCATACCACTATAGCTACTTTCCCACATTAAAAACAACCAAAACCGATCAACGGTCAGAAAAAAATTATCCCTGTGGGGATTGCTAACATTAACCTTTAGGCTACTATACGCGACTCAAGGACCTATTGAGGATAGTGTAGATCAAGATCAGACTGCACCGAATGTGCAGTCTGATCTACGACTTACACTTTTCGACAAGAAGAAATCTTTCCCCTCAAAAAACCTTTGAAATCGCAAAAGTTTGGTTTTTACAGTCGGTTTGAAAGTTTCATTCCACTTATTTAGAGGGGTAAGGATTAATCTTTGAAAACGACGTGGCCGAGCAAGGAGCTGAACCTGTGACTACTGGAACCCTAGCCGACCCTTTCAAACACGTATTCCACCAATTGACCATACTTCAGGGCAAGTTTTTGTCTTCTATTGCTTCTAAAGTGGAAAGAAATGATTTTTTTTTTTTGGAAAAGGTTGACGTTTTTCTAAACATATTGGGAGTGAAGGAAGAAATGTGTACTTCGTGTGTCACCTCGCCAAATTGCCCCATTAGACACGAATTTAGGTTTTGGAACATTAGAAACTCATTATTTTCCGTGCCAATTTGCCACATAGGCCTGTGACGATGGCCTCTTAAAATGTTTTACCAGTGTAAGGCTTAACAAGCAAACCATGTGAAAAATGTGTTTTCCGCCTCTTTCAACTTGTTTTCAGCCATGTCACGGTGAGATTCCTGGATTTCACCATCCCTAGCCTAGGACTCCGAGTTGTCCTGTCCATGAACACTATAAGGATCAACCCATTACTTCTAATCAAGCTGGAATCCATTTACTGTAGATTTACGAGACCTACACTTTACCATCGAGCAACGCTGGAAACCAATGGAAACCAATCCTCAACCTCTCCCGCCCCCCTGCACCCCCCCCACCCCCACCCCCCTCCTCCCATTTTTCAAGAACGTTCTTTTCGAGCAATCTACCTATTATCAAAATTGCTGCAAAACTTGCGACTCTACCGCAATTATTTCAATCATCTAACCTTTTTGTATAAGGACTCTGATATAGAAAGCTTTTGCAAACGTTCTCTGAAAAGGAGAAAATCCTGGTCACCGAGGCGGCTTAATCTCCTTTTCCCACAGTGTTTTCTTTCTTATCAATGACAGAAATCATCATTTGAGCTACATTTATTTTGTCGTCTGCTAATGCTTTCATATTTTCACAGTCCACAATTTTGTCTTTTTGTTAAAGGTTAACTCTTAACTCTTTACCACACGAGAAAATTTTAGACTGGTCCAAATTGAAAGCATTTGCAGACGACAAAACAAAGATGACTGAAAAATTGAAATTTGTTCTGGGAAGGGTAGAGAACACTGTGGGAAAAGGAGAAAATGCTGTTTACCAGCATTTTCTCCTTTTCCCACAGTGTTTTCAAAAGGCTTCTTTCCCGGGGGCGTCAAAAGTAGGGATTGTTTGGTAAAGAGTTAATGGTGGTTTTTATTCTAAATCACCTTTTTTTCTTGTTCTGTCGTTTTCATCCAGCAATAGAGATAATAGCACATTAAAAAGGAAGGCGCAGCTCTGTCAAGTTTTTAGACAATGTAAATCGAGATCAGGCTTTATTTGGCAGACAGTGTGGATCAAGATTAGACTGCACAGAGTTTGCATTTCATTCTTTGATCTTCATTATCAGTTGTTTAGTTATTAATTTCTGGTAAAGGCATTTTTGAGACCGAAACGGTTTTGTCACTTTTCTTGGTTGGGAGTATTTCGTTTATTTAAACCCGGGGCATCTGCCTGGATACGAGAGAAAATGTACACTGAGTACATTTAATTCTTTATTAAAGGAAAAATTTTGGGCTAGTCCAAATTGAAAACATTAGCAGACGACAAAAAAATTTGTGAATCAAGAATTGATATTTCATTTGTAAAGAGTAGAAAACATTGTGGGAAAAGGAGAAAATGCTGGTTACCAGCATTTTCTCCTTTTCACACAATGTTTTCAAAGGTTTTCTTTCTAAGGCCGTTAAAAGTCGGGATGTGTGGTAAAGAGTTAAAAAATACACACCTTGGTTTTGAATTAATATCTCAGACAAAAATGAATCTGCGACAACGAAAATTCACCATGTCAAACAGACATGTTTTGTGCCTCAGAGCCAAAATTTTCAGAAAAATCAATTGAAGAATTCATCTCGAATCATAAAGCCTGAATTTGCGTGGTCAAAGATTTAAATTCATGAAGTAAATGGTGGGACTTGGGGAAAAATAAAAAAGAACGACAAGAAGAGGAAGAAGACCAAGAAGAGGAAGAAAAAGACAAAAGATGACACAAACACATTCTACACTTCATTTAACACAGGAAGTAAAAACCGACTGCAAGAAAAAATATGGAAGAACATTCGAAAGATAAATACGTATGGAATAGCTGTCAGTTCATCTATCTTATTTTTTTCTAATTCTCGTTGCGCTAATATAAGTCTAGACGGTGCTTGTTTGCTAGGACACTTTCTTGAATTGAGTTTATACCCCAAAATCTCCTTATAAAGCAATTCCAAAGGAAAACAGAAATATTTTCATTCAGTTAAGTTGTTTACGCTTTATGCCACATGCCACCCCCTTGGCTCTTTCCAAGATTATTACATTACTTCCAGCACTTAGTGAAAAAGACTCGACGTTGGATACAAATAAGGGGAAAAAATGCTTATTATAAACAGCTTTACAGCTTTACAATGTATCACAATGTTTTCAAAAAAGTTTTTCAAAAAGAAAAACCCGCATACAGTGGAAAAATGTAAATATTATGTCTCAGAGAGAGAGAGAGAGAGCCTAGTTCAGGACTTAAGAGATACAAATGCGGTTAATGATATAAATTAAGATCTTTTTATCAGAATAACGTATGATTTATTAGTAACTTTTAACTAAACGACAAAACTGAGGTTTGTCAAGTGTGAAAAGATTTGCAAAAGAGTAATTATATGTAGCTCGTAGCTCAAGAGATATTGTTTGTCTCTGTAATTGTAGAAAACATTAAGGGAAAAGGAGAAAATGCTGCTTACCAGTATTTTCTCCTTTTTCCCAAAATGTTTTGAAAAGCTTCGTCTTCAGGATCGTTAACTCATTACCAAACGACAATATTTTAGACTTGTCCAAATTGGAAGCATTTGCAGACGACAAAATAAAAGTGACTGAAAATTTGAAATTTGTTTTGTGAAGGGTAGAAAATATTGCGGGAAAAGGAGAAAATGCTGGTTACCAGCATTTTCTTCTTTTCCCACAATGTTTTCTAAAAGCTTCTTTCTCAGGGGCGTCAAAACTAGGGATTGTGTGGTAATGGGTTAAGAATGGATTGTTTGATAAAGTTTGATAAAAGATTAATTCAATTGTTGTTCCGAATCGCTGATTTCTTTCCGAATTAATTTGGTTCAACAAACAGATGTGTTCACGTAATGTAGAAATCAATAGATTGAAATCTAAAATTGTAATGAAGATTCAGGCAACTTGGAAAGAAATGAAAATCCTTGCTTAAATGTAACATATTGGTCATCAGATTCATAAAACTTTTATTAGTATTTCGCACTATCATAATAATTATTATCATTATCAAATGGATTATTCAATGCTGTATTGAACATTTTAAAGCTTCATCGATTATTATTATTATTTATTATATAATTGCTGTTGTTGTTGTTATACATGTATTTTTGACCGAAATAGTAGTAAATGCAGCAGTAGTAGTTTCGACGGCTATCAATAATGATACCAACATATGAGTCATGCTCTGTGAAAAGGAGGTTTACACTTTCTGCAAAAAGTACCTACCAGGAGTACCTTTTACTAAACTGCGAAGATTTACACAATTTTAGGTGATTACATATACGCACATGCGATCTCTGCTTTACCCAAAGCTATGAGCCGGAGTAAAGTTTTTCAAATAAGAATGCACATGTACTCAATTCCTAAAGTTCTGCAGTTCAGCGAAATTTGTTAAAACTCCGACTTAACGTTTGCTCACATAAATCAAGGCAATCTCCGAGCAGAGTTGTGGTTCGTTACTCTCGACATACATCTCTACAATGGGCTAAATGACAAGAATCTTGTCAGACTGAGGGAAACATGTTTTGTTACTGTTTAATTGTTTCATGTGTAACATTATAAAATAGACAACGGAAATATGATTCTGGATGCATTATAGATGCATTCAAACGGACGAAGTAACCTGTATAGAATGGAACTATTTTTTCGAGCTTCTTCACTTATCAGAATCTTACGCCAATTTCAACAAAAATGGCTGCGCCCATGAATGATGACAACTGATTTGACACACCGGTGGATCTAAGTTTGTAAGATTTAAAATCAAGTTATCGTCCTTCAAAGATATTGAGGCTTTTTAGAGAATCCCTCCTTTTTACATTTCCTACCACTAAGTCTGATTTGTCCCATGCTGTCTGAACAGCATACAAACAATCGATGTTGGTCTTTCTTTCACCTGCTTTTGTGTCGCCATTTTGAGTTATGGTCATGTGACGAAAATATGACGTAATGACGGACTACTTTTTGAGCCCACTATAGAGGTGAATGTGAATGATTCGGAGTGCAAGAGAGTGAAATCAAGGCGCTGAGAACGCTTAAGTGATATTTGTCAATGAAACCATTGTGTGGAATTAATAATTTGAAAGAAAAAGAGAAATAGTATTCAAATATTTGCTTGAAATTCAACTTGCTCAGCAAATTAATACCTTTTGATTTAAGTTGAAGGAAGAGTTCTCATGACAAACAAAGGATTATTTGTGTATTTGGTTGTCTCATTTTTACCATTAGGAGTCAGGAGTAACGTCCCTTGACAATGGGATGCATGATGGATAGAAAGAGAAACTATGTGAATATATCGAATGAAATAAAGCTTTTACCTAAAAACTATACTTTTTTTAATATCTTCGACCGTTAAATTTTGATAGCCAATATTACAATCTATTATTTTGATCTATAAATATTCAGTCCCAATCAAATACAGTAACGTGCAATCATGGGATGAACACGCCATTGGACAAACTGGTTTTGGAACGAAAAAGCCGAGGACCAAGCGATCAGTAGACAAACTTTGTATCATTGCGCCAAAAGAAGGCTAAGAATGAGTGAAGCTGTTTTCAATTAAAAGTTAGTATTTCAACGATCGATGGCCTTACCCATTGCCTTTTAACGTGCTATTTCCAACTACATATCTAAGTTCTACCGAAAAACTCATTTGCCTGAGAAAAAAATGAGTATACTTGGGTTTATTGTCTTTGGCCTTGCACAAAATACGATACATGGTCTTCAAAATTCAATATTGAACTCATAGTGGTATTGTCTCCGACAAATACTACAAAAATGTACGCAAATTTTTTGCATAGGTAGTTCAGAAAAAATAAGTGCCCGAGGTCAGCTTGTGCAGTCCTCTCAGGCTGACCCGGGCCAAAAGGTTTCTTTTTTTTATTTGTACATTTTCTACCTTTCAAAAGACCAAAATCACCTAATAATTCGGTCCGTTACGTAACGAAACGGATTTGACTGATCCCTTAACACATGATGACTTGCTTGGCACACTGCATTACCACCATGCATTACCGTGATCCCATTTATACAGAGCATGGCTCAAATATAACACGTTTGGAACAAAAATACAAGAGAGATTTATACAGAATGTCCCTTTAAGAGCAAGAAGCCAGAAGGTTCTATAGATAAGTATTGGTGATAGCTCCTGGTGATAGAGATTTCCATCGTTTGGTTAAAGATACCAGTTACAGGCAGAATATTGGTCCACAGCTTCGATCACACTGCCAGTTGGAATATTGTTCTGGTGTGATCTATATCAGTAACAAGGTAAATATTCTAATGTTTTTTTTGTGTGTTTTTTCGAAAATTGGTTCGGTGATTTTAAGACTTTTGTTTATGTTTGACACATCTCTCTCTCTCTATCTTCTTACACACAGAATTTTTCTTTGACCCCGAATTTGTTGACACATTCGCTAATGGACTTGGTACCAGGGGTAGTTGGTTCATAACTCAGCTCGACCAATATGCTTTTATAGGATCTGATGATAGCCAACGAGACAGGATTCACCCACTGTTGCACTGTTGAATTTTCTTTTTGACAATGTTTTACAAAGGAAAGCAGGTAATGGCTTGCATAGATTATTGTGCGAGACTCCCGTAAAACAAACTCTGGAAGCATGAAAAGGCGTTGTTACTCGCCACCACGATGTTACTTAACCAACGTTAAAACGATATTTAACACAAATAAAACAATCATTTTCGTGTAAACTTTTCAGCGTGGTTCAATTCAGTGTGTTTTTAGAGGCTATCAAAAGTCAGTAGACCTTCAAATTTCACAAAGGTGAAAAAAATGTGCTGGAAAGGAACATATTTAACAAGTATGAGCATCATCATGAAGATTTTAACAAAAAAAAAAGCAGGCAGCGTGTCAGCACAAACAATATTTGTACATAGGAAATAGTAAAAACAAAGCATGCCAGTTTTTCAATTTTAACAAAGTTCTACAAATATACTATGTTAGACCATTAGATCTATATGATCGTTAACCATGTAGTTTGTAATCTATTTTACCGATTTTACATCTTCATTTGTTTTTTCTATGTTTTACCTTATAAATTAAAAGAGACAAAATCGACACTCAGTGTGATGAAAATAAGAGCATAAAATAATGAAAAGGATTTCAATGAAAAATGGATGAAGAGTCAGACCTCTATGGGTTCAGATCTTTGAGTCAGACCTCTTTGGGTTCAGATCTTAACTCAAAAACAGCCAGGTATATTTCGATAGATTAATTAAAGTATTTTGTTATCTGTAAGAATTTAGATTTTCATATTTTTCTGCAATAAGCCACCGACAATATTAATTTGTCAGATATTCTTGTCCAAGATAAGCGTATTTCGGACAGACAAGAAGAAAGTGATATTCGTCATCGAAAAAGTTCATATTGTGTGTACAGTACTCATGTAACCGAATTTCTTTTGTGATTTGCAGTTGTCTTCCCCTTTAGATTAGTAGATCTAGTTAATATAAACTTTGTCTAAAATGTTATACATTGTACTTTTTACTTGTTATTAACGAAAGATGCTCCTCAACCGCATGGAAAGCATTTCAATAAAGGTGTATCTCTTAAACATAAATCGTTTTCATGTGGAAACATGATAAATATCCTCATACGTTCAGTCTGTTTGACCAGCTTGAAGATTCAGCAATCTAAACGTCAAGTTTTTACCAGGCGACAAAAGTTTAGGCTTATCCAAATTGAAATATTTACAGTCGATAGATGAAGTATATCTCGAATTTCTTTGAGAGGGCAAAACGCATCGTGGGAAGAGGAGAAAATGCAAGTCAATATATTTCCCTTATTTTCCTACAATGTTGTCAGAAGCTTTTTAGTCTGGATTCGTTAAATATGGAATTGTGTTCTTCAGGGTTAACTCGAAAAAAAAAACCATATGACTCACAGACGCAAAATCATTTAAAATCACATTTTAAATTTTATGTAGAATATTAACCCAGACGAAACAAAGATCGTTCTTTCGTTTCATTCCTTTCTCTTTTTTTTTAATAAACGTTGTGTGTGTGGTTTTTTTTTACAGCTTTTCTATGGTAATTTCTCGTTGGTTTTGGCAAGACTACATCTACGAATTTTATTGCTTGTGATAATAGTTTGTTCAGAAGATTCTAAGATACCGTTTAAATAACTAAACTACGCAAGCTATCCAGGGGTTCAGAAGTTTGCTTGGTTAACCTTTTACCACACAACCTGATGCTTAAAATTTAAAAGAATATAAAGAGTGAATATGAATTCACTGAGTAACAGCCAAATTCATGGCATTTGCAGGCGGCAAAAAAAAATGTGACTATGGTATTGGTAATTGTCTTTTTATTTCGCCAAAGTTTCATATGCTTTCATGAACTTTCATCTCCAGGGTCTTTAAATCACTGGTTCGTTTGAAAAAAAAAAGGATCATAAGTAAAAGTGAAGAAAATGTATAGAGACTTAGAAACTTTTCAGCTAGCTGTAAAACCCATTTGTCAGCCAGCGACTTATACTAAGACAGACAGTACACTAGTTAATAGACGTCTTACTCGCGATTTGACCTCCAGAGTGCATGCACACAAGGTTTTTCAAAGATTTGGTTCAATTCGAATTAAGATGCAGTTGAACACCTGCATTGTTCATTTTTTGCCGCTAATGGATCTTTGACCAGCGAGTAAGATAAACGCTATATGTTTCTGTTACTCTAAGAGTTGGCTGAAATTCGGCTCAAGAAGCTAATTCATTTTGACGCCGCCATGGGTCAAGTACTACCACATTATTGAATCGGGATTAACAATGTTGGACACAAGCATAGTACTATTACCCTTTGTCTGTTAGAATATTCTGAGTTTTGCACTTGGCATTGATCAAGTTAGGTCTGCAGAAAACGTGCACTTTGCTCGCGGATCTATAACGTTATTGTCCGATACATTTTGTATTTGTAAAATTTGATGAGCAATAGAGCCTCAAACTTGTGACATGCGTGCCTCTTTTATTTTTCATACCATTTCAAAGTTTCTTTTTTTCAATAGTATATGATATGTTCAGTTATACGCCTGTCAACAACAACATCAGCACCTAAAGAGCATTTACATTTAATTATTCAGCATTCTAACCTTTATAATCTCTAAATAAATAAATAAAATGAAAGTCAGCACCAAAATATTGCGATGTAAATGTGTTTCTAAGGAATAATTTCAGGGTATCAGGCAGTTTAGATACAAGATAAGACTGTACTTTCTGTACAGCCTGGTCTTAATTTTCACTGTCAGCAAAAGCGCATATTTTTCGCGTTTTGGACTGTAGGTATTCAAAATTAATGAACAAAATCGTGGTCCAAATGGTGAAAAGATTAAGATTTTATAATCCTGGAAGTGGTTTGGTTTCCAATATCACTGGGAAAGTATATTATACTCGCAATCTCCGTCCTCATCCGTAACTACCCGTCTCCCACTCCCCCTCAATCCCGGTCCTTAAAAAAAGGTACAAAGCAATCTTAACCCTTTAGCTGCTGATCGCGACTCACTGACCTTTTGCGGACAGTGTAGATCAAGATCAGACTGCACAAAACGTGCAGTCTGATCTTAGATCTACACTGTCCGAGAAGGAGATATTTCTCCCATAAAATTTAACTTTGAAATAGGAACCCTTGAGTTTCTACTCTCCACTTTAAGGTAGCATTTAACTTGCACAGCAAGATAAGGGTTAACTCTTTTAGGGCCATAGACGAAAGCTGTGGCTTCTGCAGACGACATAGCTCAATATGAGACTGCAAAGAACCTGCAGTCTGACCTTCAATCTTAATAATCCGCTTGTTTATTCAAGCCTATAAAATGAAGAGAAACATTTCAGAGTTTTATAGTTGCGGATAAAGAAGGAGGTAATGCTGAAGTATTTTGGTGATTAAAGAGTTACCTTTATATCTAACGATATCAATTTTAGAGTTGTCTAAATTCGAAGCATTTGTAGACGACAAATGTAGCGCAAATAATATAATTTGTCTTTGAAAGGATAGAAAACAATGTGGGAAGAGTAGAAAACGCTGGTTACCAGCATTTTCTCCTTTTCCCACAATGTTTTTTTAAAAAGTCCTTCTCCTTAAAACTCGGAGTTGTGTAGAAAAAGATTAAGCTGTCCCCTTGATAGAAGCGCTCCTACCATGGCTCACTATTAAAAAAACTTGGAATTGTATTCAGAGAATCCTGGTTCGAGTCCATCTGGCAGCCACACAACCACATAAAAGTGTCTTTGGGCAATACATCTCAAGACCAAGCCTGCTGAAAATTCGGGAAAAAAAAACATAAGTAAGAGAACCGTCGCCATTTGAAAGCGGGTCAATACCAATGGAAAGCTGTCAGAAAACATTTAAACGTTTAAAAAAGTTCTTTCTCGTTTTTTTTTTCTGATGATCAATGTCTTTGTGATGCATTGTTGTAAGTTTTTAATGAGATTAACTTTATATTCTCTTGGGATTGTGTTGCAAAACTGATTAAAAAATCAGGATTCTCAACAAGTAATTACATTGTATAAAAAATGTTTTTTTTACCGCACTCGATTCCTCTGAAATTCGAATAGTAGTGTTTTTATCTTAATTTTCATTGTTTCCTCTAAAGTAAATTGAATATGGTTTCATTATCAAAGATATGAAAAAGAAAAGCATTTTATCGTACAAAATTAGACCTTCGTTTAGTAAGCACACAACGTGACATGGTAGACAGATGGCCTTTTGTGCTTAAATCTATGTAAAAATATCTATAAGTTTACCTGGGAGTGTAAGCATCTTCTTTGTCTTCTTCTTTGCTATTTATATCAAGTTATTTTTAACCTATACTGCTATACATTGTTTTCATTATTCTTTTAAATATAGTTGCCTTTTTATTGTTTGTTTGTTTGTTTTTATCTAAATGCTAACAAACTTTAATAACTCCATTTCTGCGTTCCTGTCTGTATCAAGAATAAGATCTGGACCGAAGTTAAGAATGGTTGGTGTGCACGGACTAAAGATCTGAATGACAGTAAGAGAGAAAGAGAGAAATTGTTTTCAGAAACAAATATATAAAAAGTATTATTAAAGAAAGGGGGAAAAGTTGAAGGTCATAATCACAAATTAGTCCTAAACGGTTTCTCTTTGATGAATCCTTTGAAAGGATACAAAATTGCTCGGGAATAATTAGAACATTTCTAGAACCCATATAAGATAAAAAACATTTTTACCTTGAGGTAGACCAATCTTCTTCGAGTAATGAAATGAAAACAAAGATAAAGTCTTTTAGATCTTGAACTTTTTACAAAAGGACAGTGGTTGAGAATGGTCCAAATTCGAAGCAATTGCGCACGAGAAATCAAATATAGCTTAAATGATTTGATATGGCTTTTGAAGGGAAGAAAACATTTTGGGAAAAGGAGAAAATGCTGGTTATCAGCATTTTCTCCTTTTTCCACAATGTTTGCTGCAGCCTCCTTCCTCAAGTCTTTAAAGCACGTGATTGTCTTGAAAATGATTTAGTTTAAATTACTGTCATAGAATAGTACAGAGCATCTGTCACTGACACCTGGGCCTGTATTCACCAACCATTCTTGAGAATATTCTTAGTCTTCATCTCCAAGATTTTCTATATTTGTAAGTAACACAACTTCTGATTGGCTAAACAATTCAGTTTAGCCAATCAGAAGATGTGTTACTTTCAAATATAGAAAATTCTGGAGAAAAAGACAAAGACTGTTCTTAAGAATGGTTGGTGAATATGAGCCCTGAAGTTCACTTTCCTTAACAATTTGACGCTAGCGGTTAGTTGCAAGGTACAGGTTGCTGGCTTTGCACAGGTTCACCACAGTTAACATTAACCGTCATCATTAAAAGTTTGTACAAACGTTTACGATAGGAACTCATATGGTTCGTCCTACAGGAACTCATATGGTCCGTCCTACAGGAACTCATATGGTCCGTCCTACAGGAACTCATCATGGTCCGTCCTACAGGAACTTATATGGTCCGTCCTACCGTCTGTCCGCCCCATCTCTCTCTCTCTCTCTCTCTCTGTGGTTGTGATGCAGAGCGTCAGCCTCGTAACCAATAGGTTCCGTGTTCGATATCTGAGAGCGGGTGTCAACTTTTTGATGGTTCATCGGTCTAATTTTACTCTGCAAAAAATTCTTGGACATTTCTAACAACGCTAAGAGGCCAGTGCCTTTGAAAGTGTTATGCCCAGCGCACAAGTGTATTTTACTTTCAGTTGTCCCTATAATTTGCACTAGTTCTCCCTATGGTTTAAATGAATTCTCCCTATGTGTTTACAGATGACCAATCTCCAGAGATTTTGCATCGCCTTGTGTTTATTGTTGACTTTGCAGGACTTCGCCATGACGTACCCAATGTCAGGTAAGCTATATTATTAGTTCTACGACCAGATGGCAGATACTAAGAAACTTGTTCACGGCTGTAGCGGATCATGTCGCCCGAGCCGAAGCCGTGAATAGTTTTCCAAGTCCCCTACCACCTGACAGTATAAACGAATTTATTATTTTGTAAAGAATTACCATTCTGGACAATGTGTATTCAGCAAAATTTCCCCGTTTTATGTTCTCACAAACTGAGTACACTGACGAGGCAGAATTTTCCGTCAGAGTGCCGTAATTCAATGAAAACTGACGTTACTGAGAAATGACGTCACTGAATGCTTGGCAATACTTGCAGTTTGGTGCATTATCTTGATGATGTCACTGTGATAGACATTCGACGTATTCTTATTCAAGCATGGATTTATTCAAATTAAACAACCTTAAAGTAAGTAACTATGCATTCTTATGATTTGTCGGCAAAAGTATACGTTCATTAGTTGCCTCAAGCAAGCATTCGATTATCCTTTTAACGTTGTAATGTTTTCATGAGTTTCGGCACTTCAAAATTTGCTTACCTAACGAAGCGGTTTACGAAGGAATTGCTCGTCTTAACCCCGTGTATTTGTTTTAGAATGATATCAAATAATAATACATGTAACTGTGTTAATTCATTTTCAAAAATAACCCATGTTTTCCGTTTTAATAACGACTATAAAGGGAAACTAGTAATTTTATGGTGCTACTCTCCTTTCTGTCTTGTGGGCGGCTCGTATCGGGCGACGCCGACATTTTGGGTGCTATGTTGAAGGTGCGGTCATGATACGAGGCTACCAGAAGGGAAAGCGCTTTTATGTAGATTTTCCCAGTGTACATGACTGTATGTGCGAGGCATATTATCCAAGTACATGTAGATCGCGAGAAATTTCTTTGCAGTAGACCATAGTAAAGTGGTCCGGAAAATTTATATACTGGGTTTTATTTCTGGAACAAAACTATTTCCTTTCCTAGAAATATAGAGGCTGTGGCCACCAATAATTTCCAAAAATATCAATAAAAAACCCAAACAAACTGTTGCTAAATTGAATCTCTTGTCACTAGCGTTTCCTGTCATTTAGATAGATACTTATAATGTACATACATGTACTATCGTATGTAAATGGACGGACTTTTATTTTAAAATTAGAAAAATACAATTACAGAATTTAATCGATTTGTACATACATGTAGGTGTTCTGGTACCAAAACATGTCTCTATGAAAAATCCATCAACTTTCCCTCTACAATTTCAATACGTTATTGAATTATCATTGGTTTATTAGTTATGAAGAGTGCTAATGTTTCTTTTGTTTTACAGAACTATTGTTTAGACATTGTAAAAAATGATATTGAATCTATATATTGTTAAAGATTCCAATGAATTAACATAATACAGATTTTAGCTTCGAGGTGTAGTGTTCGAATCCATACACTTCATTTAACCTTTGGGCCGCTGAACGTAATTTACGGTGCTTCTGTGGAAAATAAAGATCAAGATCACAATGCAAAATATGTCTGATAAGGAAAAAAATAGTTTGAAATAGCAATATTGGGTTTGTACCATCGTTGAACCCTTTACTCCATAGATACTCATTTTTAGACACATTGCTTGTAGGAGTCTTTGGAAAACATTGTGGCAAAAGGTGAAATTGCCCGTGACGAGCAATTTCACCTTTTGTCACAATATTTTCTATGCTATCAAAAGATGTCATATACACATAAGAAACTGCGTCATCCTTGCTGTTATTCAGGGTCAGTTAGAGATACCATAGAAATGCCTTATGGGGTAAAGGGTTAAAACTTCATTTTCAGTTAAGGGGTAAAAGGGAAGGATAAAATTGTTCTCTAAATTTGGCATGTGCAAAAAGTTTCTAACAAGCATCCGCAAATAGCTGCTCTTTCTGACTTAAAGAAGTCATTTATTTACTATTTCGCTGCCATCTTAATTGAGGAGACTTTTCTGGAATAATTTCAGAAACTTTTTCATTTCAATTGAACCTGTTGTTTTGGTTGAATTATAGCATCGGATAGCGGAAGATGTTGATCTAAGATCAGACTACAAGTTTTGTTAAATCTGATCTTAATCTATGCCGTCCGCTCAATCTATTCAAGGCGACATTGCTAGTGAGAAAGTTAAGAGGAGCATTTGTTAAACTGTTGCAGAAACATTGTTGAATCCTGACAGTGAATCAATGCCAGTTGCAGTGTTCATTGCAGATGTCAATTAGATACAAAATCGTACAATTTATTGTGCCTGTTTCATGTCATGTATGAAAATAATGATAAAATTAATTTATCTTTGATTTGGAAAGAAGACCATCTTCACAAACCAGTCGTTATATGTTATCCTACGGCTAAAATTTGGACTTAAATTCCAAAATAAAAGTATTTACAGATGACAAATTACATTTGGCTCAAGTGGTTGGAATTTGTATTTTAAAGGTAAAAGAAATTTCGAGGAAAATGAGAAAATGATTGTTCCAAGCATTTTCTCTTACATCTACACCGTGTTTCAAAGCATTTCTTCTTGGGGGTTATAGTAATCAAGATAGTTTCGTTAAGGATGTAACATGCAGCAGGACGAAAAAGGCTTGTGATTGATGTCGAAACAAATAACATTATTTTCTCCACAGATTAGAATTAATAAAATGCTGACGAACTTTCTGATTAAGTCTTATTTATTACCATGGCGTTATTCCTGTTACAAGGTTCACTTCCTAGATGAACGAATCCGCAACAGTATTTTTTAATTCATTTATATATCCTTTCACCCATGTAAGGGGATTTTAACTTGATTTGGGTCAAATTATATCTTCTCAACCAATCTTCTAAGTATTATCAAATGATACCGCCTGATGATCATTTTATGAGCTATGTACCACCGAAAGTGGGTTTAACGAATTTCAGTGAAGTAAGCACACAATTATGGATCTATAAAAATCCATTTAGTATGACAATGGACCGGGTTTGCAAGTAAAATAGTCCTTCGTCATGCAGAAATTTACTAATAGCAAAATATTTCTACGCAGGTCTGTGCTGACTGCGCAAGCTGATTTGAAAGGATAGTGTTGCCTCCTTTTTTACAGAGCATGACGCATACTCTGGCGAAAGGGCGCTTAAAACATCTATGGGATTTATGATATCAATCAAGTCGTTACTGTAATATAGTTCTATAAAATCCATTTTATATAACAAATGACTGAGTTATCAGCTACATTGGTTCTTTGAGCTGCAGAAAATTGATAAATCGCAAAAAAAAAAATCGGTCTAGGTCAGCCTGCGCGGACGGCGTAGTCTGATCTGGGTCGATACTTTTTGCAGATGCATTAAGTTCCCTTTGCACAGAGCATAACTCCCATTTTTTCTATGTGCTCGTTTTGTCAAACGTATCTTTGGAGTTTTTTCCCAAATACCAGTAGTGTAGATCAATATAATTTTTCCCGATTGATAAATACAATCATAAATCAACCTCTAATGGTCATATCTTTATGTCCGACAATCGTTCATTCTACAGGTTATTGAAGGGAGGAATATATACGTGTTTTTTTTTTAAACAGACTTTACAGTTAGTACAAAAGCGACTCTGAAAACAAATAAAAGCTATTTTCATTAAAAATAGAGTTTTTTTTCCCTGTAATTTGAGGTGTTAAACAGGACGATATTCTAATTGTAATACTATTCAGCACTATCCTAACTGTACGAGGGAGGTTAGAGCTATTCATCAGAAATGAGACCATTTATAGCGTTAATTATGTATACTTTCCGCTAACAAAACGTGCACTCATTTTGTCCACGAATGCCATTAAGAGAATTTGATTAATCTTGTCATCGGCCAAAATTGTAGGCTGCTATAACACTTACGCTTTCATGTAAATGAAATGAGTACTTTCCGTTTGTTTGAAAATATTGCGATTTCAAAATGTTGCTTTTGCTGCAAGAGGGGCGTTATATCGAGTGGCATTTCAAGTCTTCTTTTCCTGTTTGTACATCGCAACTTTAATTCTCTTTTATCATTCGTCTGTTTTTGGTTTAGAGGATTCGATTTTACCAGAGGAATGGGTTAGACTTTATGAGATAATATAATCTTGTCCCATGCCCATTAGTTTCTCTGAATCTACATTGAGATTAACCGAGAAATCAATCCGCAGCTCGTTATTACTTTCCGTTAACCAGATTTGTTTTGGCAGATATTACATACTTTCCGTTGGTTTAATGTAAGACATCTTTAATTAGTATTTGCATCACCATTTTCGCTGAAGCAAAATCTTGTAATTTGTAAGTAAATACCATTATATAAGTGTTGTCCCTTCCTTTAGCTCTTCAGTATGATTTTTTTTAACACTTACACTGTTAAGCACGATTTGCTGACCTTTGCGGGCAGTTTAGAGCCGTTTGATCTTTTGCATACAATGTTAGGTATGGAAATATTATTCCCCAAAACACAACTTTGAAATAGTAATATCTGGGTTTTGAATATTGATTTGATAATTTAATTTTAGTTATTTATCAAGATAATGTTTTCATTTCTCAATATCGTCTTCCGTGGGGTCCTAAGAATTCATATGACAACAGTTGCATACTACAGACAAAAAAAATAAGTATCCAAATACTACTGCAACCACATTTACTTTTTCCAGGACTAGCCTACAGCTAAAAATATGACATTCACAACAATATTATAAAGAAAATGGTTTTTTAAATATTATTCTTGTATAAATAATAATTACAAGTTTTATTCTACGTATCATATAAATTTTGACCTACAAAGAAAAGGTATCACGCGATCAATTTTACACCAAAACTTTTGTTACATAGTCACTCGGTTTCTGATTAGTCAATTGGCTTGTGTCAAAATGAATACTCTGTCCTGCTTCCAATTGTCATCAGAGTGACGTATGCTTCCCGTAAACCACAGATTTACCTTTTTCAGCGTCTTAGGTAAATAAGAGCGGTATTTACGGACAGCGAAGAGCAGACTGCACTGAACATGCGCACTTAACCTGCAGTCTGACCTTGCTGCCCTCTAATTTAGTCAGGCCTATAAGATAAAATAATTTGTCAAGTCTCAGTGAATTTAAATTCAGCAGTTGAAAGAGAATGACTTCAAAGATTTGGCACTTAAAAATATATCAAACATAGTTGCCATGTGCGAGTGCCCATTAGGAAATAGTTTCTCAAGAGAGCTATATCTAGAGTATTTACCGTCCCATACCTAGACATGTTTGTTTTCGAAATATCTAGAAAAGTTTACATGAAATGCGCTGAAACAGCCAGCAAGAGATAATGTCCGGCGTTATTTGTTCAATGTTGTTATGAGCTGCGACAATAACCGTCATCATTATATATACTAAGTGCCAATACATTTATCTTATGTCTGTAATACATATTGTATTTGATTCTACATAAACAAACAGTAAATGTTTTGTCTATTACATCTAAAATAAGTTGATGTTTTTTTCTTCTCACTTTTTGTAGCCAATGACGTTGACATACTCGGAACGGATGGTTTAGAAATCGATGATCAAATACTGGAGAAACGAAGAATGGGATGGAGGTATGTAAATTTCATATACATGTATATATATACACGGGAGCTTCTTTACCCTATTGAATAGGATTGGTTCTATGGTTATAGAGGAAAACTTGCAAGTCAGGGTCAACGAGAACTCTTAAGAACAGTCTTAGTCTTACTCTAAAGAACTCTGTGAATTAGAAACATCAAGCTTTGATTGGTGATCCATTGCGATGCACGTTACCCTTAATGGTAGAGGTGGGATAATGCCAATCGCGATACAAGACTACTCAGTTTTATGAGATTTTGACACCGGTAACTAATCGCACAGGAAAATGCTTAACCGTTTCCCAAACGACAAATTTTAGACTCTTCCAAACTCAAAGAGTTTGCAGATGACAATTTCAAATTTGATAAAAATGGCAGAAAGTTCTCCAAATGGGTAGAAAACACTGTGGGAAAAGGAGAAAGTGCTCGTTACGAGCAATTTCTCCTTTTCCCACAGTGTTTTCAAAAGTCTTGTACTGCAGGCACGTAAAAGCAAGGGCTTGTTTGGGGAAGGGTTCATACATACATCTGTAACGCTTTTATTTGAGATTTTCTAGATAAAGCGACCGTTAATCATTTTGAGATTGTGTTTGTTGTGATCTGAAATTAGCCATGCGTTTGTTAAAAAGTAAGCGTTGAAAAAGTTAAATGGATGAAAACTCTTTTTGAAAAAAAAAAGTCAAAAATGCTTTTCTTTCTTTTAATTTCAGTCTTTGCAGTTATTTCAAATGGCGGTGCGGTAAAACAAGACTCGTGGTTCGGGGATAGACCATCTCTACACACTGTGCATTGTTGTGGTATCAAATCTTATAGATTATCAATGAAGTTCAATTCTTTTTAAAGAGACACAAACACACAGTGACGTCTTTTTGCGGATCTACCTATTATTTATTTCAACATAACGTTGTTTATCTAACTTATGGATACCATTGCCTTGTAACAAACATTTTCCCATTACCACTCAACCCCTACTTTTGACGCCCCTGAGAAAGAAGCCTGTTGAAAACACTGTGGGAAAATGAGAAAATGCTGGTAACCAGCATTTTCTCCTTTTCCCAGAGTGTTTTCTACCCTTCACAGAACAAATTTCAATTTTTCAGTCACCTTTATTTTGTCGTCTGCAAATGCTTTCAATTTGGACCAGTCTAAAAATTTCTCGTGTGGTAAACAGTTAAAGGTGAATATCATCTATACAGATCTTATTCGAATATGGAGTGCAACACACGAAAAGGGTCATTCGGACATTTGCGTACAGTGTCGTCTCTGATCAGCGTGTGCAGTCCGCACAGGGTAATCCGAAACGACACTTTCCGATTTTATGTGATTTTCTGTTTTACGCAAGTCTACTGTAGCACAAAATCTAATGTGGTCGTAAAGTGCCGTCTCGGATTAGCCTGCGCGGACTGCGCAGGCTAATCCGGGACGACACTTTACGCAAATGTCCGAATGCACCTTTTCCCATGTTGCACTCCAATTATTATAGCATCGTCTGAAACCCCACATGATCAAACAATCTGATGTCTATATTGAAAATTTATTCGGACTACTAGTTAGTCATTCCAAGGGGCTGAAAGATTTCAGTAACAAAGAAACATGTAAATTTCTCCAACCTTATAAAGTTTTATAAAGTATAAGGATCGTGTATCTGAAGCAAAATAAGTTTTGAAGTTATTTCCTTGTGCCTAGACATTTCCTGGTTCTTAATCAGGTTTTTGTCTCAATTCGATGCAAATCTGTGGGACCATAAATGGAGTTGTCACTTGAAAATAAAAACTAAAATAATTGATAACTGACTGAAAAAGTAATTATGTAAGATTATTTTCCAAGCATTTACAAAAGTTCGCCTTGTTTACTTCTGTGATGCTAGATCTTCATCAAAATTTCAAATTCTCTGATTCAATGGTCTCAAAACTGAAGTTGATTAATAAAAATTCGTATTTGTAAACCAAGCTTGTCTTCCATCTATCTACAACGCCTTCTTATCCGATGCATTGAGTTTATGCACAGTAAAAGAAAATGAATATCTTACTACGCTGTATGCGAATGACATTAGTTGTAATCGATGATCATAAAAATCCCAACCATTAACCCTTTACCCCATAAGGCATTTCTATGGTACGTGTATCTCTAATTGATCCTAAATAACAGCAAGGATGAAGCCATTTCTTATGTGTATATGACACCTTTTGATAGTGTAGAAAACATTGTGGCAAAAGGTGAAATTGCTCGTCATGAGCAATTTCACCTTTTGCCACAATGCTTTCCAAAGGCTCCTTCAAGCAATCCGTAGAAATGAGTGTCTATGGAGTAAAGGGTTAATTGTTAGAGCAGAGATAATAGTTTATCAACGGACGAACAGCAGAGCCAATATTCATCAGCCATTCTTAAGAATTTTCTTTGCCTAAATTTCAAGAATTTTCTAGATTTGAAATTAATACAACTTCTGATTGACTGTACCAAATGGTTTAGCCAATCAAAAGTTGACTTACTTTAAAATTTAGATGATTCTTCAGCATACGACTTGGAATATTTTTAATAAATGGTTAATGAATATGGACCCTGGCTGAATATTACCTAAAGACACTGTGCTCCGTTTTACTCAAGAACTGCCCTCCAGTTGTAAGACGCCTGCATGGTACGAGCGACAGACAGTTACACCACAAATCAGATGGACTTGACGAACAGTGCCTTTTTGTTCAAGTTTTACTGGGATACAGATTCGAAACAATGCGGTTATGAATAAAATCATTTATTCCACTTTAATTTTCTCTCAAACCGTAACTTGCACCAACATAAATAACATTTTCACGTACTCTCTTCCAACGGCACATTCATATAATCAAGTTTTTTAAAATACATTTTGAATGTTGAGTATTATTGAATTTATTGAAATCCATGTTTATGTGGATAAGGAATATTATGCATCTAGCTAGCTTATGTTACTGCCTACTAATTATATAGTAACAACACCATACAAACAAAGGAATACAAACACGTCTTCACACACTGTATGTTAAATACAGTCTCGAGTGCAAGCAAAAATGTTCTTAATCAGATAAAATCTCTATTTGGATTTTTGTTATCAGTACCACGTTTGTTTTCGGACCACATGTCTCACTATTTGTAACAGTGACATGTTTTTAGTTGAAAAGTTCTACAAAAGGTTCGTCAGTTGCACCATCTTTAAAGTGTAGCTCTTTTGACGTTACTTATAATTGCGAATTCGATTTACAAAAAAATATCTTTGTACTGGTCAGCGTTTGGAAGAGGTAATTAATGAAGATAACTTTGCTTGTACTATACAACGGCAATTCATACACAACCTACATATATGCATAGCATATTCTTAAAGCTCAATGACTCTAAGAGTCCAATATAGAAAGAGATCTCTGGAGATCACATACATGAAAAAAAACTGTAGTGTTAACACACCAAGAGGAAGAATAACGAAACAAGGAACTATACAAACATATGTCTCTCTCGGCATATCTAACAGTCACAAATGAATAAGTCACATTTAAGTTCCGGTCGTCAGACAACCAGCTCCAATACCAAAACCATATCCGGTTGCACCAAAGTTCTTTGCATAACAACCTATAAAGGAATGGTAAAAGTCATGTCTCATTCTAAATTTAATCAAATACATTTAGATATTTGATTTTACTATACATGAAAAAGTGTGTCATTGCCATTCGGAGTTTTATACATGACAGGATTACTATCTTAATTTATAATTAAAAAAAATCACAGAAATGTTACTTGTTTAGTCGATCGGACATTGCGTTACTTCGAAATAAAGAGGTTCATGAGAATTAGACTAAGAATGCGATAAATAACTATCAACGAATAGGGACCATTGAGCTCCCACTTCAGGATTAGTCAGTTATTTCGATTTTTAGTTGAGACATACATTTTTAGCTTTCAAGAAATACAATCTAAATAATTAACAAATTAATAGTATCTACTTAAAGCCATTACCCCGTCCGAGAGCAGACAGTGAGGGTGTTAAATGCATTTGAATTTTAAATTATACCTTTCAAAAGTATGGAAATGAGTGAGAGGATGTTACACTGTTATTGTTTGGTTAGTCGAAGCATTAGCCACTGGCAGAAAAATTACTCTTAAATGTGGATCAAAAGATGTCAGGTCGCTTTTCCTTGTGTTTCCTTTTGCAAAGTATTACAATTCACTCCTCTACTGACAACCAACACATGGATTGACTGTAAAATTACCGAATTTCATTTTCATAATTATATTCTTACTTTTACAAGGTATGATTTGAAAATAAAATGAAGTCGACACCCGCTTTGTTTACTCTTGGCTATTATTGGAGCTGTAAGAAAACAGTAAGAATAAAGTACCTTTACAATAGATTTCTTTCTCATGCCTACACAGACCAGAAGCATCTAACTTCTTATTACACACTCTGCAACAGCAACAATTCTTGTGCCAAGGCTGAAAATAATTTAGATTTAGATCTTTTTAAAAACAAGGAAACGCTTTACGGAAAAGATCCAAGATACAACACAACATAGCTGCCCACTTTGTGAAGTTTGCTGGAATGCGTGATTGAATCTAGCTGATAAACAATATATTATTATTCTTAAATCTAGAAATGCTTCATTATAGTAAAAGAAAAGAAGGCACAAGTTTATAGCTGACGACGATTAAAAAAAAAAAACTTAAAAAAAAACTTTGTCATGTGGATAACCAGCATGAACATTTAGGTTTGCTACATGAATACATGTAAAAATAATGATCTAAATCGGAAATCTATATTGGTCGATACAAAACTTACTCTTCTGCGACAACCTTTTTCGAAGCTAGTCTGCTGAAAGGCATATATAAGTCAACAAGATACGGTAAATTGTTGTGAAATGTTGGTAACAAAGAAGCTGGGCAGCATAAATACATGTATGTTCAAAACACAAATCTTAGCATTTAGAAAGGTTATAGATGCAGCTAATGGCAGAACCAAATTTCCTAAAACAAAACATGTGAAAATAATATTAGCCATACAATGTGAAAAAGGGGGCTTACTGCTTCTACAAAACTTATCCATCCACGTTAGCCTGCGCAGTCAGTGCAGGCTGACCTGGGCAGACACGTTTTGCTACTGGCCAGTTTTCTGCATATCTAAGGGCCACTCGCCATCAGGATTCAGCCTGTTGGCAAAAAAGTGATCAATAATTCTGCTGTATAGCTTGGTATCATTCGTCAAGCAGATACATTAACTCTTTACCACACGAGAAAATTTCAGTCCAGTCAAAATTGAGAGCATTTGCAGATGACAAAATAAATGTGACTGAAAAATTGAGATTTGGCTTCGGAAGAGTAGAAAACATTGTGGGAAAAGGAGAAAATGCTGGTTACCAGCATTTTCTCCTTTTCCCACAATGTTTTGGAAAGGCTTTTTTTCGTGGGGTTGTTAAAAGTTGGGATTGTGTGGTAAAGAGTTAAATTCCCTTTTGCCGGAGCATGATTCAGTATGAAGCCTTACAGACGTCATGCCGTTGACTTTTTCCATCTCGTACACAGTTCTACCACATCGACCACAAGCATTTGGTCCGCCTAAAGCTCCACCAAAATGAGCATCTTTTGGTCTGTTACTGTTACAAAAACAAGAAATGCTTTCTTGAAGATAGTTTAAATTTGAAAGAGACCGTTTAACCCATTACCACACAGTCCCTACTTTTGACGACCCTGAGAAAGAAGCCTTTAGAAAACATTGTGGGAAAAGGAGAAAATGCTGGTAACCAGCATTTTCTCCTTTTCCCACATTGTTTTCTACTCTTCACAAAACAAATTTCAAATTTTCAGTCACTTTTATTTTGTCATCTGCAAATACTTTCCATTTGGACAAGCCTAAAATAGTATGGTAATGAGTTAAATGTTGTCAGAGACACACATAAGAAGCTATTGTACACAATTTGAACAGGTCAAAGCTAATAAATTGTTTTAATGTCACCAGCAAGAGCATATGAGTACACAAAAATGTTTTTTTTTTAATACCATTCTTCTGAATTGCTCTTATTATTTTTATCAGAGATGATAAATGTCGAGGGAAAAAAAATGAGATTCAGGGCGCTAGTTAAAAAAGAACAAAATGTTTCACATTCTGCAAGAAAGAAAACAAACGACAACAAGAAAGGTGCATTGTCTTTTGAAAAACTACAATGTCAGCCGACAGGTAACTAGTAGAAAACTCACTTACGTTATCTCCCCTTCACCGTCCATACTTAAAGCTCCTGCCCCTTGACCGAAACCATACCCTTTGGGTCCGAATTTCTTTCCATGGCAACCTTTGCAGTAAATCAAGCCTTCGTGCTCAGCGCATGTTGTACTATCTAGCATCTTGTTGCACGCACCTGTTACGGAAATAATTTTATGTAATAATCACGATTGTAAACATGCTTCTATCATGTATGATACTCGAGCTCCATATGGGTTCATACGTGGCACTGTGGTCAAGTTCGTTTGAATTGTAACCAGGAAATCATTGAAAAGGCGGTGTAAACGCCATCCATAGAAACAAACACGAATACATCATTACATGAGCAATTGTATTTAAAATCAGATAATAGACATTAAGTAATATTTCAGTATCTTTATCATAAAAAAATACTTTGATAGAATTCGACACCACACTCAATAATATTGTCTCGATTCACCATGCTTTATTATTGACACCTTCCTCCTGGACTACTTCTTTACGTTATTGGTAATTATTTCAAATTGCACTTCTAGTCTGTGATCTCTTCTTGTCAGGTTGTACAGGGAGAAGCTAATTTAAAATGGAGCAGGAAAGGCAAAATGACAACTCATAGACAAGTCGATACAGGCGTACATACCACATTTGAAGCAGAACTTGTGCCATTTCTTCCCTCCTGCTAGTTTCTCTTCAGCAGCGTACACGGCTTTACTACACAGGGGGCACTTGGCCTGTTCTGGTGGCTTGAACGGCATCTTTCCACCTTCTTAATCTGCGATTTTAATCTGAAAACAAAATGATAACACTAATGGAGAAAGAGTAGTCATTGATGATGATAATGATGATGCTGATGATGACGATCCGTACTTGTATCAAATTATAATTACTGTTAGTAACAGAAACAGCTATAATAGTAATATTAATTGGTCATCCATGGTCAAACAAAACCAATACCCAAGACGATTTACGCCAGTCAAAGCATGCAAGGAGCACCTGTTTTGAAGCTGTGTCACATTCATTAATTTTGATGATTGAGAATTTTTTTTTCTTAAAACAAAACCGACTTTTTAATCTACGGTTGGAAAACTTTGATCGTGAAAGTATTCTGTAAAGCATTTGCGTAACACCACGTGTTTTTAACAAGGACTTTTTTAACAAAAAGAAAAGCCATCATTTTTTCATTCATCAAAAGTTACCCCTTATTGAAAGTGAATTATTTTAAATTTACTTGAGATGTGTATTAACCCGTTACCACACAATCCCTACTTTTGTCGCCCTTGAGAAAGAAGCCTTTTGAAAACACTGTGGGAAAAGGAGAAAATGCTGGTAACCAGCATTTTCTCCTTTTCCCACAGTGTTTTCTACCCTTCCCAAAACAAATTTCCATTTTTCAGTCGCATTGATTTTGTAGCTGTAAATGCTCTCAATTTGGACCTTTCTAAAATTGTCTCGTGTGGTAATGAGTTAAGCAATAAGGCGAAAACTTAGAGTGCAAGTTTCAATTAATCATAGTGCTTATCTGTAGCGCTTAGAATACGGCAGTAATGTCAACAACCCCAACAATGTTAGCTGAATTACTGATATCATTGAACAGAAATTACCAGTAGAAAATAATTTTAACACAATGAACAAAGAGTATAAAAAATAAATAACTATTCACGTTTTGTTTTAATTAATAATTCAAAGACTTGTTATAATGTGCCCTTCAATTAAAAATTTTCGTCCATTCATATATTTGATGATGAAGAAAATATTTCTTCGGAACAATTTTGATGTTTGTCTTCTTTCCTACCGACGATTCCCTGTTCCTGGTGATGCTTTTTGGTGCGTGTGATTGTATGTGTCAATACCATAAATTCATTTGTGATTTGCTAGCTTTTGTGCGTATTTTTGCTAGGAAAAACGTACAAACCATTCTTGAATAATCTTGTTATTCAAAACTGTCAGTCGGAGGAGAAATACTTTGAATGAAATTATTTATACCATAGTTCAGAGTCCAATATCGGGGTAACTTACATTTTTAAAGCCTCCTTTATTTTCAAGCTTTTGCCTTACCTCACCTTTGTATTTAGAGTTTAAAATGGCTTGGTCATATTCGTGGGATGAAATGTTTCTAATTTACAAAATGATTACAACATACAATGAGAATATATGTAGTCATTATACAGTTATGTGGTGACAACATGCTCGACCTTTCAAACGACTTTTTGTCAAGAGTGACAATCTAAATTTACTCCTAGTTGAGAGTAATCCTTGATTTGTGACGATGCAGGAATGAAGAAAGCAGAAAATTTTGAGGAGTTCAAATAGGCTTTGAAAATGAAATATGAATTACATGTATGTCTTGAAGATCGGCGGCTGTGCCAGTCACATGGGGTGCTCTTGAACACAATATGGCAGAGCCCCAGCCTTCTTCAAATCAAACCCAGAAAAGATATGAGTAAAGCCTCTGTGATATGAATGTAAAACCGATGAAAGCGACGAAAACTATCGTTCGAAGGAATACAAAAAAAGGCATCGTGTGGATTAGGACTTAAAGTATGTGTAAGATTGTTTACGCCTTGGTATTTCGCTGGAATTACATCGCTATGTTTATAAAGTAAAGCATCCAAACATCATTAACGTATCTGTGGAAAGATATCTTGTACAGGTGTATGATAAGGAGAGCCTACAAGAAATGTTTAACTATAACCTTGTTGCTGTCCACACTTGGTAAAAAGATTTAAAAACACAATGTAAGTCTAGCTTGGGCAGTTTTATCCCAGCATTGCTACAGACGAACACATAGCGCTTTTGTGGGCGGCCTAGATCAAGATCAAACTGAAAAGAATATGTAGTCTGATCTTGAATCTTTATCTTCTGCTTGCTAAGTCATGACGATTGGATGCAAAGTTTCTGTCATATAAAAAGGCAGCCTGTAGGATTTTTGCTTTCCATCCCAATATTAAAATCAACCATCTTGTTGCGTGCATATCTATGTCCAAGGTTAACTCGCTACCCGACTACAAAATGTTGGATTTTAACTACTTTAAAATTCTTCCAACCGCAGAGTAGGCTACACATTGAATGCTGCTCAAGTGAAGCGAAGTGCATGGCCAACTTTATCATGCAAATCAAACCCGGTAACTGTTATTTGACCGCTATGTAAGCCAATTAAATTATGAGAGTTTGATCCCTTTTGGCCGTGAAATCGATCACATACGGAAGTATATATTGACTGGCGATCTCTGCAAACCCTTTGCACTTATAACCCGAATTTCGCGCTTCGAGTGTAGAGGGTTTCAATTTATTGGAAAACAACTCTGCGGGATATCTGGGGTTGTAAATTACTGGGGTACCAAAATTTGTAGGATATGTTTTCCTTTCAGGTCTTGATCTACCTCAAATTTTACCGAAAGCACGCGTTTGAAAAATTATGGTCAGCTGTAGAAATGCTTTTGACCAGCATTTGCTCTTTTTCAAGCAATGTTGTCATGCCTTAATTGATACAAATTGAATAATTTGAGCCATATTTATTGTGTTGTCTACAACTGCTTTAAATATTGGGACAGTCATACATTGCCAGTTCCTGAAGAGTTAAAAAAAAAAAGAAAAATATCCGCAGTACAAGTTTCGTATAACGAGACTAAAGCCGGGGAAGGAGCGCGACACGAACGCTCGAAATGTAACAGCACATATGTTTACTGCATCTTTGGAATTTTATCTCTGATTTTTTCATCATAATTTTGAATTCAATCTCTGATATTTTTATTGATTTATCAACAAAAATGGTACAATAGTAAAAATACTTCGCTATTACATAGTCAACAGACGGCATTTTATTGTAATTGTTTTGCATAGCATCGTCACAAATACATGTACGTACATGTATATTAGGCTTGGGAAAGTGTGGTGGTAGATCAGACCACACAGGTATTGTCTGATCTATCATAAACAAACCAACCGTATACAAATTATATTTTTTAACCTTTATTTTCAATAGGTCAGTTCTTTTTAATAATTTCGTCATTTTTTAGAAGAAGTCAGTGGTTTTTTGAGCACACGGTAAACATAAATCAGCCTGCACAATATTGTTGGAAAATCAAAATTATCTTCAGGGAAGTCAGAAAGCTTATTTATTGTTCTTTAATATGGCGTAGTTTTCAGTCATTTAGAAAATACATTTTTAGCCCTTTTTACACCTTTTTAAAGCAACTATTGTATTTTCTTTCTTTTTCCCTGATCGTTTGCATTGTGCCGGAGTTCTCCGATGATGACCGAGTCTCACTGTTAGATAAGACGCCTATATGGTATCTTGATTGGTGTTACGTAATGGTATACATTGATACATTTATACGGGGTAATCGGAAAGAAAGTACATGTATCAGGAAAAAAATCAGACTTCTTTAGGGAGAGGAACTATATAAGCTTTGATGCTTTCGTTTCAATCCTTTTCGCAATACATGTTGTTGTAAATGAATGATGTTAGTATATTGAATAAATTAAAACTAAATGTTTAAACTAAGATCATAATTTTTTTACGAGATTATTTATAAGGATTTAAAGTCAAGTTTAACAAGATCTTGTACAAGGAAGTCCAATTTGCCGCCTTCTCCCTTTAGCTCTTTAATGTGTGATGATTAATGCATTTTCAAAAGTATTTTATGGCGACAGCTCACATATTCAAATTTCCTCGCCATTTTCAATCTGATCACATGTATTTTCTCCCTCTCATGTGTTTTCAAAAGTCATCATGTGTTTTCAAAAGTCAATAATTTAAAACCTTTTCCCATATGGAGAACTTTTTGACTTCACCAACTTAGAAAAAAAGCAATTTCAGAAAATAAATCAAATGTAGCTAAATTGATATTCTTCACTTTAAAAGAGTAGAAAACATTGTAGAAAAAGGAATCAATACTGTCAATATTGGTATTTCTCCTTTTCTCACAATGTTTTCAAAAGGTTTTATGCAGGACCGTTGAAATTCGGGAGTTAGCTGTACGGGTCACATCAATACTCTCAAAACGCAAATTGTTTTCTGCTGATTTCAGTCACATATTGATACATCAATTTTTTTAAGCCAAAAGAATTTCGACACATAGAATAAAACCGATTCGGCCCAGGATCAGACTGCTTGTTTTGTACAGTTTGTTACTGGTCTATTGACTGCATAATTATTATAATGATCCAATAGTACAACAAATTCAATCTTCTTTAGAAATAAAGAAATAAAAAAGAAAAAAAAGAAAAAAAGAAATAAAAATGCAATTTAAAGAAATTTATGCCAACTAAATTGAAATTATTTTCCAAAAAGAATTAAAAAAGACGATACTGGGAAAATAATGGTTTTTACAAATCTCTTAAAAGTTTTCACTGATGCAAATAATATACACGTACATGTATAAAAATGATAAATACAATCATTATATATTTGGACAATGTGTAAAAACAGGATCCAGGTTTAACAAAACAATACAGACAAGGTTATCATGTCATCAGTTCTTATCCTCCCTTTATCCGTTGCTAAATCTTTTCACCCAGTCTTAAAATCTCACTTTGCTCGATACTGCATTTTTTATACAAAAATTAACGATAGTGTCGTTTTTAAACTAAAATGGACGCAAGATCTCAATTTAACAAATGTAAACGAATACTTTGATCATAATCACAACAAAACATAGAATACTTCAAGACGTTATAGATTTTTTGCTTGCAGTTCATTTTTATGTTATTTAGCGTCAAAAACGGCGCAAGAGCAAATTTCTTAAACCTTTATATAGAAATAAGAAGGCGAATGGGTCAGTAACTTTAAATCAAAATGGACGCAACTTCCCATTTTGCTACAGGAATTAAAATTATATTGAAGTAAAGTAGAGATATTACAGAATACTTCACGACGTTATAGATTTTAATCATTTTAGAAGAAAAATGTGTTTTAGTCGATCAAAAAATTTTCCCTTCTGAATCCTATATGACAAGCCGTTATCGGAAATCCTTTCGGACCAGATAATCGATAAGTTCCAAGGAGAGTAACTCTTGCTCGACCTGCAGCTGAAAGTTGGGGATGTCTGTAAAAGACTTAAAACATTGTGCTGAAAGAGCATTTTCTCGATCCCCCACAATGGTTTCATTAACCTTGTCCCTCAGCATCAGTAAAACACGTAATTACTCTGTGTGCGTTTTAATTGTGGATAGCATAAAATGGACAGTATTATTTTCGGTCGATTCTTTCCGGTCCTTATTGAGACGTAAAATCAGCCTTGAGATTGTAAAACTTTGGTTTATTTTCCTGGTCATTTATTTGGCTGTTCAATGGTAAGGAATCCCATTAAATTTCAGTAAAGCACGTAAATTCCTTGCCGTTCCCATCTCAGAATTTAGCACGTAAAATGCTAGTTAACACAAGTTTACACTGTAAAGGTAATCAAAATTCTTCAGCCACTAGAGACCTGCGGAGATGAAATTGCGTTGATGAAAATGCATTTTGCTGTCAGTGAAAAAGCATACACGCAAAATTAACGTTGCATTGAAATGCCGTTCTGGCTGGAGTATCACTAATGTACACCATAGGCTGACTCACATGAGTAGCAGTTATATCATATTTGTTCTTATATTTCACGGAGCGTGTCCAGGCATTTAGATACGTCTGGACCCCCGAAAAAAGTAGAATTTATATATTTGACGCTGAAATAATTAGCTCATTACCAAACGACACTACTTTAGGTTTTTCCAAATTCAAAGCATTTGCAGCCGACAATATAAAAGTGACTGAAAATTTGAAATTTGTTTTGTTAAGGGTAGAAAACATTGTGGTAACAGGAGAAAATGCTGGTTACCAGCATTTTCTCCTTTTCCCACAATGTTTTCTAAAGGCTTCTTGCTCAGGGGCATCAAATGTACGGATTGTGTGGTAATGGGTTAATGGTGCCTTCACCATTAGACCGCGGACTGAATGATACAGGAGTTTTTAATCTATTACCAGACGACTCAGTTTTCAGTCTTATCCAAATTGAAAGCATTTGAGGACGATAATTTCAATGTTGCTCGAACAGAGCAATTTTTCTTTGAATTGATAGAAAACATTGTGGTTACCAGCATTTTCTCCTTTTCCCACAATGTTTTCAAAAGGCTTCGCCCAAAGGGTCGTTAAAAGTTGGCATTGTGCGATAAAGATTAATGGCGAGAAATACCTCCGTCTGTCTATCTGTCTGTCTAGTGTCTACCAACACCTGGAAATTAAGCAGACTGTGCTGTAACACGTCAGACTCGTGTTTTTATTCACCCTTTGAAGTGATATGAATTAAATTTGCTTGCAATGTCAACCCCTAGTCGTTGACTTGGCCGCTGGAGGCCAAAATAGTTCTTTTTGTTACTATAACTAGCCACATGAATTTCAAATAAATATTTTTTTTTTTATTTAAGAATTACAGTGAGGTAATCTACTTTAAATTTACAAGACTGAAAATGAAAAGCAATGGAAAATTTATTGAAATCAGGTGCGATCCGTTTATTAAGTCTTATCCAGACTTATTCTGTTATTCTGCCTAGGTTTAAAGGTCTGCATTATTACAAAATAATTCTGTATTATTCTCACACTATCCTATGTTCTCTTCAGAAATCTCAATTAGATAAGCTCACAAGTTCTGCGATCGTTAAACGAGCGTTTAGTGTAATTCAACATTCCTTGGCGTTCCTTAAAGTATATTTGGAGTCCATGATAATAATTTCTGCGGTTTTCTGGCAGACGTATAAACTCCTAGCCCTTTGGTCTACAAAAAGACTTCGTCTTTTGAAAACCGAGATTATGAACACTTATTTAAAATAAGAAAAAAATTCCGATAATGAGAACAAGTGGTTCGCTTTCAAACATCAATTCCTCTTTGATATTCTAGCTCATACCCTGGGAAAATTCTGAGGTTATCGGACAGTTTATATCAAAGATTATTAGAATGCGGTTTTTTTGTTTGTTTTGTTTTATTATCAGAATTAAAATGAGTTCCAACAGCGTATATTTCAGAAAAAGGTGTATTTAGTAGTTCAACTTATACTCTGCTGATTTAAAATAACGACTAAATAAGGACTAAAACTGCTTTTTCGATCCTGTTACTGACAGTTTGCCAAATCACGGGTCCATTCAGAAGTACTGTCAGCAATGGGCGTATTCCTTTCGCTACTCCGAACACTCCGACCATGTTCTAGGTGAATGGAGTATTTCGGAACACTGTGTCGTGTTCTTCAGAATCTATTCTGACAGTTCTAATCCAATCGAGGTTGCTAAGTGATACAAGATGGCTGAAAGACGGACAATTCTTCGTGGCAAAATTTACAAATGTCCTTTTTTACGATATGAATGCCATAAATAGGGGCACAGTAGACTCGTCTCTACTCTTTCTTTGCAGCTAATCATAACCTCAACTAACACAGTTAAGACAGTAGCTCTTGCAATAGTCATCATGCCAATGTACTTTCATTTCGTTATGGTTAAGAATAATGTTCCGAACGTGCTTCATTCAGAATCTACTTCCGGAACAGTGTACTGTGTTCTGAAATATTCCTTTTACACATTCTAGAACAGCATTCCGGAACACAGAACATTGTGCCAGAACAGATGAAAGGAATATGTCCAATATGACTTTAGCCATGGCGGCGCCCATGAAAATCAATTAGCGACGACATCAAAACGTCAAAAACACGGGAAAGTTATATACATCTATGAAACTGTCCGTGAAATCTGCCAATAGAATATTGATAGACCACGTTGAAAACTGAATACGAACACTGCCTGTCCACGGAAATATATTTAGAAAGACTTCGATCGAAAACTGACCCGTGTTTTCTTCTTTTCAGCGGAGCCTTATAATTTTAACCTTTATCCTTTTAAATAACTGAATAATTAACATGAAACTTTAAAGCTGATAGTAAAGAACCAAATTTTGCTATTTCAAAGGTATTTAAGAAAAGAAATTATGTACTCCTGAAGAAGGCAAATGCCGAAACGTCCAGTACATAAACATTAACATCTTAATACGTGTTGTTGTAATTATTTAACCCTTTAAAGGTGGCCCTTCAGATTTTGGGACGAAAATTTTACAATAATGCAAAAAACTGATCCTTATACGCCCATAGCCTTTTAATTTACGTTCATAAAACCCCAGTAGTCGAAAACCATCCGATAACACGAGAAATTAGAGATTTATTACGGACCAGGTTGACACCAACGGGAGACACGTTCTATTTTTAGATTATCAATTCTGTAATTTAAATACAGGAAAACACAGTTTCAAACATCCGTCCGAAGAAGGCATTATGGAAAATAATTATTACATGTTTGTCACGTTATGTAATGGAATTTAAGCGTTATTAGTCACGTGCCAGTCACTTGACATTCCCACAAAGCTTTATTGATTTTTGGCGCGAAATCTAAAAATAGCTTAAGAGGCTACGTAGCCTTTTAAGGGAATACCATAAAAATTTTTTTTTTTTGTAATTTTGTTATTCTTTATTATTGATGATTTGTTTTGTTTTTTCATATAAATTTCAATGATATATATATTTTTTAATTTGGTGTGATGTGAAAATTCTAAATACCCACCTTTAACCCATTACCACACAATCCCTCACTTTTGACGACCCTGAGAAAGAAGCCTTTAGAAAACATCGTGGGAAAAGGAGAAAATGCTGGTAACCAGCATTTTCTCCTTTTCCCACAATGTTTTCTACCCTTCACAAAACAAATTTCAAATTTTCAGTGACTTTTATTTTGTTGTCTGCAAATGCTTTCGAATTGGGCAAGCCTAAAATATTGTCGTTTGGTAATGAGTGAAAGGTATTTAAGGAGAAAGACGTCTGTGCAGTCTGATTTTGATTATATTGCAAAAGTTCAGTAAGATGTGCTTGGCAGCCTCGTGTTTAAGAACTGTAAAGCGATGATTTTCGGCAAAGAAATGTACCGTATAGGTGAATTTCACCTACAGTAAGGCAGACGGCGGTTTTGATCAACGGAACACCCGAGGTTTGCCAAATGGACCAGACGTGTGCTTCAAGGTAATGTACGTATTCTGCTTAGCCCTTAGCTGTAAAATGAGTCCGTGATATTTCTTAGAATGATTAAAAAAGTAACACAAATTCTTATGACTGAATAATTTGGTTTAGCCAAACAGAATGCGCGTTATTCGAAATTTCGAACTTTCTTGAAAATTAGACTCAGGATGCAATTTAAATGGTTGGTGAACCCAGGGCTGAACTCGAACCTTTATTGCCCTATATTTTGTTAGATTTTCAGTCCAAAAGGTACATTCAAGTTGGAAAATCAAGGCATTGTGTTCCGACTCGTTTTGTTGAATAACTTATTTGGCGGTCAGAGAGATTTTAACACCCTAGCCCACCTGTAGCTATGAATCAAAGTAAGACTGCATAAGATCTACAATAAATCCTGTTTTCGTGGCCCATTCTGTTAAGCAAGCAACCTGTATCAGACAAACATACACTGCGTTTCTGAAGAACACAAATATGTTATATTATACATATAGTATGGTAGCATCTGTTGTCATGCAAGCACATTTGCGTATCGTAGTGCGCTTGCTCGATACAGATTCACAGACACGTATTTTCAGACAAGCTTCACCCTCATTAACCAAATTCAAAAAAAGTCAGAGCGTTATACGTTATTACATGCCTAGCACGACAATAGCCTTTTATCAGTATTTTTGTTTTATATATTTCACTTGTAACGGAAAACGTTATATCTTTATTGTCTTTTGTGGTATTTCATCTTAATCTGTTTCATAGAATGGTAGAATTAATAAATGAAATTAGAGAGCTATTATTTGGTCGAAGATTTGGAAGCAAGCTTACAAATTCTCTCTCCCCTCTACAAAATGGAGATTTCATTGCCATAATTGGTCAGTACTGTGTCAGCTCGCGAATATTAAAAAAGAAAGATGCTTTGTGTCACTGGTTGATCATATTCATTAGATGTATTCGCCGTGATTTTAATTTTTTGGGGCGGGATGCAAAAAATTCGTCCCTCTCCAAAGTTTCACCCATTAGAATGTTGCTATTATAATATTTACCCATTATCTCCGTTTTCATCTTCGCGAGCCAAGTTTACGATCACTACGTGGATCTTTCCTTGGCTGATTGAGCCAGATTTCGAGATTCCTGCGATGTGCCCTCTATTGGATGTTGGTTATTATCCCCCTTTACATCATATTTCTAAAGGCAAATAAAATATCGTTTTACAAAAAGCTTACGAATACAGATGAAACGATAAGCAGACATTTACGTGGGTTTCCATGTTTACCTTCTATTCGAAAGGTAGGTTCTATTTTTATCAAAGATGAAATGCTACAAGTGATTTCATTCGTTGCAGCTAGAGCTGGCTGCATCCAATGAAAAAGCATATCGGGTGAATGTAAAAATCAAGCTCGATCCGCCAAGGGTAGATTTACGTAGTGAATCGTCAGTCTTGGCTTGCGAAAATGCTCCGTTAAAATTAGGGTCAATCCGGGTAAATACGGACAGAGGTATAAATACGGACATGCACCATATTTTTGGAAAATACCAGAGCGTATTTCAACTCCCAATATCCATGCCACAATCTATATATAGCACTCCCATCTTATTTCTGTGTCAGTGCGCTATTTTTGATGACGATTAAGTTTATGTGATGATACAAGCACATTTAGTGTCAGACTTGATTCGCCCTTTCTCAACTATGCTTGAATTTAAAGATTTGTGCTACAACTCTGACAGGTACTTGAACCATTTCTTAAGTTAAAGACCTTTTTCACTAAGCCGTAACGGTGTATAGAACTATGACAAATGATTGAAGAAAAGTAATAAATCATCAAAATAATGGCAAAATACACATTAGCAGAAATAAAGAAGAAAAAGACAACTGTCCGTATTAAACTAGTCGTTTGAACACACTGTAAAATTACGGACACTTACACAAAATATCTACAAAATTCATGTTTATCAAATATTTGAAAAAGACGATACCTAGAAGTTAATTTATAGCTCGAGCCGCACAAGTAGAATCCAATACTTTTCAGAAATTAGACGCATTAAATAAAATTAAGCCACAGATGTACGGGCTACCGGAATGATTTTTCATTTCACTGCATTTTGTAACTGTTGTCCTGCCTAATGTGCAGGTTGTGCTAGATCTATTGCTATTATTGTCCGTTTAGGCCACAAACAATCCATTGTTTTATTAGGTTTTGGCAGTATTGTTCTTTTGAAAACATAGTAGGGAAAGGAAAAATAACTTGTGCCAAGCAATACCGTATTTAACCCGTTTAAAGTGGGGTGTCCGTAATTTTCCAGTCTGTGTCCGTACTTCACCCCTCATGTCCGTATTTACCCGGATTCGACTATGTAACTTCAACTGCATTTTCGCAGTATCTCGGGCGGAGTAAACTATACAATATAGCGAAAATATCAAAGGGGAAGGTCATAAAATGTTAACTCATAGGTTATAGGGGTCATGGCTTTCACATAGTAACAGTGGTTGACTGGCGAAGTGAGCTGTGTAAAAATCGTCCGTATTTACCCGGATTGACCCTATGCACAAGCTCAAAATTAAATCTTAGTATGTTAACTCATTCAGCGACAAATATTTTACATGAATCTCGACCTATTTAGACGGCTGAAAATACATCCACCCAGAAACTCAAAATATTTTTTCTCGTAGGCTTGACGAAAGTAGCGGACTGCAGAGATCCAAGATGAGACCGCAAGTTCTGTGTAGTCTGATGTCGATCTCTACCATATCCATAATCGCCTTTTTTCCACAAATTGTGCATAAAAGACGAATTTGCTATTGCCATGTAAAGTGATTCAGTCAGAAAGACGAATAAGAATTAAATAAATGTACTTCACGGATACTAAAAAAATTCCAAGCCCAACCCTTACAGCTAATAAGCACGATTCGGTGAGCTGTTGCACTAAACATGCAGTCTCATCTTGGATCAAATCTGCTCGATCTTTCGTTAGATATCTCATCCAACCGGTTCTGAAACACCAATTTGTGTTTTCTACAAAACAGTGTGTTCGTTTCATTTACCAAGCAGTTAAACCCTTTACTCCATAGATACTCATTTCTACGCAATGCTTGTAGGAGCCTTTGGAAAACATTGTGGCAAAAGGTGAAATTGCTCGTGACGAGCAATTTCACCTTTTGTCACAATGTTTTCTATGCTATAAAAAGGTGTCATTTACATATAAGAAACAGCTTCATCCTTGCTGTTATTTAGGGTCAATTAGAGATGCCATAGAAATGCCGTATGGGGTAAAGGGTTAAAGGTCAAACGATTCCAAACGATGCACTACAACGTAAACCACAGCTGTGGTATTTTACCTGATAGATATATTCTTCCGCGAGTAAAGGTATGCGATTTGTAATTGATACCCCACCTGATTACACCACATGACGAAATGTCGTTCCATTGAACGTGGGTGGGTACTCTCTATTACTAGGTTTGGCAAAGTATAAACGCGGGAAATCATGGCAGGACCAAAAGCAGGGAAGTCAGCTCGGTGTATTGAAATTATCTCAATTATATACAAAGCTTCGCTTTAACCATAACATAGTCCTCTAGAAAAAGTTGCTTCCTTGTAGCAGATCACTTATAAAGATATTGTAGCGAAAGAGAGAGATATTGTTGTTGATCTTCACTGTCCGCAAAAGGTAAGTGAGTCGCCCTCAGCAGCCTAAGTGTTAACCAATTACCAAACGACAATATTTTCGGCTTGTCCAAATCCAAAGCATTTGCAGACGACAAAATAAAAGTGACTGAAAATTTGAAATTTGTTTTGTGAAGGGTAGAAAACGTTGTGGGAAAAGGAGAAAATGCTGGTTACCAGCATTTTCTCCTTTTCCCACAATGTTTTCTAAAGGCTTCTTTCTCAGGGGCGTCAAAAGTAGGGATTGTGTGGTAATGGGTTAATGCCACTATGGCTTTCAGCACTTTCTCCTTTTTCTATAATGCCTTCTGGGCTTCCAACAACGAAAACCATCACATATGTCAGGTTTAGTTTGTCGTCTTGCAAAAGCTTCTGAAATGGATAGCTCTAAAATCTTACCATCTTGATAAAAGTTCACTCATTAACACCCATCCCTGAGTTTTAACGACCCTCGGAAAGAACTTAAAGGCTTTTTAAAACACTGTGGGTAAAAGAGAAAATGCTGGTATCCGTCATTTTCTCCTATACACACAATGTTTTCTACACTTTTTGGAGACAAATCGTATCATTTGAACCATATATAAATAGGTGGCTTGCGAATTCAGTCATTTTTAATAGTCTTAAGTTTCAACGGATGTTGAGAGTCGTCTGCAACAAATGTGTAATTTGTTTTAGGAGAAAGAGAATGAAGAAACCGTAATTATTATCACGTTAACCCAGTTAACACAATCCCGTGTTCTGACAACTCTTAAAGGGACAGATTTGGACCATAGAGGATATTTGCGTGCTTTTACCATACACGAAAATATTGATGCATAATATCAATGGCGCCGCAAATCAGTTGTTTCAAAGATAAGGCACATTACAGCATTTCAAATTGACCAAAGTGATTTTTGCAGAACTCGGTGAGAAATGAACTGAGAAGTCCTAAACAATTCTTGGACTGCAACATAAAACTTTGAAAAAATAACCAATAATGGTAAGGCAAAATCATAGCCATTCTTCGGCGATAATTAACATAATTTTAATTGGAACTATGTACAAAAGCAGTATCATTCGAGAAAAAACAAAGGAAAATAGTATTAAAACTAGGTTCCGAATCACCAAATTGATATCAAAAACTTGGTATGAAATCGCCAAAGAGAGTACAAAATGATTAAAGTGAGTACAAAATGACCAAAATAGAAAAAAACAAAAACAGGTTGGTACGAAATTACCAAAATTGTACGAAATGGCCTAGGTACAAAATGACCCAGTTACGAAATGACTTGAAGCTAAGTAAACAATATGGCTGCCTCCATAGGTACTTTTCAAAGGTGAATAAAAATATAGTGCCGCCGCTCATGCGGCGCCACAATCAAGTACAATATAGCGGTGACAGTGTGGCACCGTCTAAGTATCAAATCATTTGAGCGCTGCTCTGGAAAAAGGTGGCTTAATGCTTCTACACAATACGTTGTATCAAGAAACTCGTCACATACATGTAATTGTGGATCCATAGAATCCATGTTGTAAAACAAAAAAAACTTGATAATGAGGTGCACTTGTGATTTCAAATGTCGAAAATTGGCCAATAGCAAAAAGTATCAGCTCATGTCAGCCTGCGCAGTCCGCGAAGGTTGACATGGGTCGATACTGTTTTGCAGATGCATTAAGCCTATTTTTTTTTCAGAGCTTGGCTTAAGTGTCTATAGACAGAGCCGGTGTGAACGGCTCCGAAATACATGTAAGTCATAGCCTTTATAGCACCAAATGAGCCTAAACTGCGTTTTACGTCTGTATTAAAAAAACAAAGACACCGGTTTCATGAAATAACTTAAGTCTTCTTAAACTAAACTCAGTATAATGATGGACTTTGTTTGTTAATTGAACCGAGTTCGTTCATTTTGCTGAGATGACTCTGAGACGCTGTCTCAGTTCAGGATTTGAGAACGTTACTAAAATCTGTATATGTTTGCTATAACATCTTATACGTCTCAATTAATAAAGTAAAGTCGGAAATGAGTTAGTTGGCGGATTTGTGCAAAATCAGAGATTTAAGTTTTCCCTTTAAACCTTTACCAAACAGTCCCTGGTTTCACCACCCCGAGATAGAATCCTTTTGAAAACATTGTGGGAAAAGGAGAAAAATGCTGGTAACCAGCATTTTCTCCTTTTCCCACAATGTTTTCTACCCTGCTGGAAATAAATTTCAATTTTTAGTTACGTTTATTTTGTCGTCTGCCAGTGCTTCCAATTTGGACTAAAGTTTTGTCGTTTGGTAAAGGGTTAATCAGGTCCTACATAAATGTAAATCATGATTTCTCTCATCCAGAATTTCCTCGCAAACTGGATGATGTAGATCAGAGATCTAACTCTACCTTTTGTGCAGTCTGATTTTGATATACTGACCGTAAAGGCAAATATAGATGTTAGGGGTTATAAACAATACATTCGATGAAAAGAATATTAAAAAAATGTTTCCATTTATTCATTTATTACACCCATATAGCTTTAATATATCTGGCATTTATTTTAATACAAGTGAATATTAAACCTGTTGAAGCACTTTAAAAAAATAAAATTGTTCAACAAATATTGCTTACCTTACCTGTGTATGGGAAAATCTATTGGATATATTTTGTTGTAAACACTTTAAAGGAATGCAGCTTAGAGCTTCTTAACCAGGCAGGAAAACATTCGAGGCAAAGTTTGCGCACGGGACCAAGAAAGATGGGGGAAAAAAAAGAGTCTGCACTACCCATCTTAGAAACTTTTGCACACGATACATTATGATCAATTATTATCTTTCGAAAAACAACTCTAGATTCTCTTACGACTGACTCATGCAGGAAACTTTCATTGTGAAACATAGACCCAAACCTATGTCTTGTAGCCTGGTATTTAAATCCTTATCCTGCCGAGTTTAAGTCATTACCAAACGACAATATTTTAGACTGGTCCAAATTGAAAGCATTTGCAGACGACAAAATAAAAGTGACTGAAAATTTGAAGTTTGTTTTGTGAAGGGTAGAAAACAATGTGGGAAAAGGAGAAAATGCTGGTTACCAGCATTTTCTACTTTTCCCACAATGTTTTCTCAAGGCTTCTTTCTCAGGGGCGTCAGAAGTAGGGATTGTGTGGTAAAGAGTTCAGTCATTACCACACAACAAATAGTTTAGGCTTGTCCAAATCGAAAGCATTTGCAGACGACAAATTAGACATGACTCAAAAAATAAAATTTGCTTTGGGAATGGTAGAAAACATTGTGGGAAAAGAAGAAAATGCTGGTTACCAGCATTTTCTCCTTTTCCCACAATGGTTTTTAAAGGCCTCTTTCGCATGGTCGTCAAAAGTAGGGATTGTGTGGAAATGGGTTAAACTACAAAAACAGTGTTGCGTTTATTGGTGCTGAATGAAATGTATATGGCCAAAACTACCAAGAGAACAGAGAAGAGTGTAGAGAAAGATTAAACTGCCTGTATATGCGGACTGATCTTGCCTTACACTGTAAGGTAAATAGATCTATGTTCGCGAACCGCAGGATAAGGGTTAATTAATATGATCATGAATTCAAGGTGTGTGCCATGCCTTTTCGTTTATTAGAATGAACATTCTTGTGCGTTTTATCAGCTCAAATTTGAATGAAGTGATTTTTTTATATCTTCAGCGCTGCTAGAAAATTTTATACGATCTTGTTTTTGCTTGGCCTCTTAACCATTACCAAACGACAAAATTTTAGACTGGTCCAAATTGAAAGCATTTGCAGATGACAAAATAAAAGTGACTGAAATTTGAAATTTGTTTTGTGAAGGGTAGAAAACATTGTCGGAAAAGGAGAAAATGCTGGTTATCAGCATTTTCTTCTTTTTCCACAATGTTTTCAAAAGGCTTCTTTCTCAGGGGCGTTGAAATTAGGGATTAGGGATTGTGTGGTAATGGGTTAAAGACGATGAAGTACAAGAAAGAATGTTCGAATTCTTATTATTGGTGACAAGGGACAGGATATTCGCCGTACCAGGTCTGACACTTCTAATGATGATAGTAAACAGTTGATTTTATCTTATTCTCGATTCCGTAATTATGTGCGACCAAAACCTAAACCGGATATTTGCAAGGTCTCAAATCTACAAGGAATTTTAGAAAGTATACAAATCATCACTGAGTAATATGTTAATTCATCAAATTAATATGTTTGTTGCTTTTTTTTCAAATTGAAAATCAAATTGACACACAGTAATTTTTCATGGCATTTCCATTTTTGATTTGTAAGTAGCAAAGAGCGGTGGGTGAAGCCCATTGGTTGTACTCGATCCTGATTGGAAAGATTTCAGACTTAATAGCCGGATTCGACAGTTTTTCTTGAGCCTTGTACAGACCAACCAAGTTTTATCTTTACTATAGCCACTTATTCGATTCGTTCGCCTATCAGTACTCTCAGTACTTTGATTAGCAAGAAGATGTTCGCCATAGAAACTGAGATCTAGATATAGAGCTGCTTCAGTCTCTGCTTATAGCAGTCACGTAGGAAGCATTTCAAGATTGGGGGGGGCTAACTTCGAAATACTGAGATTTTTTGCTTGGTTGTTGCATTGCCCCAAGAACTCATATTTTAGTTATAATGATTTTCAAAATTATTGGGGGGGCTGAGCCCCCCTAGCCCCCCCCCCCCCTCACCCCTGTTCCTACAGGCCTGTATAGCTACATGTAGATACTTGGTACAGGATATGAAAACATTTTCATAATTAAAGAATATATGCATATGCAAGAGGAAGAAGAGGAAATTTTAAATTTTATGAAGTTATGGCTATGCAAGAGCAGGAAACCAGGGCCCGTATTCACCAACCATTCTCAAGAACGTTCTTGGTCTTATTCTTCAAGATTTCCTGACTGTGAAAGTAACAGAACGTCTGATTGGCTAAACCATCCGGTTTAGCCAATCAGACGTTCTGTTACTTTCACATTTGCAAAATTCTGAAGAATAAGCCTAAGAATATTCTCAAGAATGGTTGGTGAATACGGGCCCTGGTCTCATTTGCATATCGTATAACTATGACTAAGAAGCAGATGTAAGGTCTCATTTTGTGAATCCATTATGGGCTTATGCAAAAGGTAGTCTCATTTCTACACAATGAAACTGTGCCTTTGCAAAAGGTAGTTCTATGTATTGTGTGGTCTCTTAATTTTTGTTGTCTGTGCCAGCGTGGATGGAAAAGTATCGATCCGTTGGAGACTGTGTGGACTTCAACAGCTCTGAACCCTTAAAGGTCCGTTTATACAGAGCGCGAACGCGAACGCGAAAGCGAACGCGGTTTTTCGTCCTGGAATATTTTATTCATTTCTAGAGGAACCGTTCAAATAGAGTGCGAACGCGAACGCGAAAAAATATTTGTTCGCGCGAACGACCGCCTTGATTGCTCCCAGAGCGAATTTTTTGAGAAGGTCGCGCGGCTTTTTTGCTATCAGCCAATCAGCAGGTACTTCCCTTGCATCATTTCCACAAATAGAAACTTGTACGCCTGACCGTTCCAAGAAAAAGCTAGGCACTAGCGTCAGTCTACTTTGCTTGTGAAGTTTGGAGAACAATGGACAAGACAATGGACAAGACAGAAGCCATGATTCTTGAAATTGAAAAGTTCGTACACTGACACACGCCTCTTTCTCTTCCTCCGTTGTTTTGCGTACAATTACAGCACTATGATCTCATCGGTGTCTGACTACCTGCGCAATGATTCCAGATGACCAAATTTTATCTCTCACAGCAAGAAAAAGACGAGCCGCTTCGAAAGCCGTCGACGGTTTTCCGCGTTCGGGTTCCTGCTCTATTTGAATGACAAAACTGCTCAAAAGTCGCGTTCGCGTTCGCGTTCGTGTTCGCGTTGGACGCGTTCGCGTTCGCGCTCTGTATAAACGGACCTTAACCGGGCGATAATCCCTTCATACACGGCCATTTTGACAACATTTACACATGAGCCATCAATTATTAATCAAACGACGGGCTTGTATTTGAAAGGTTTTTAAAACATTTTGGGGACAAGAGAAAACTGTAGTTGTCAGCATCTTCTCCTCATAAGTTTAATGTCAAATTGACGAGGGTTTACAAAATATGACGAGAACTGACTGTTATAACTTAAATTTTCAAATAGCTAGATTAAGTAGCAATTTCTGTCAAGAGTCTAATCCAAAATATTGCTCTTTCAAAGTTCACCTAGCCAATGAAAAATACCTAATCGGACAGGGTGAATTCAAAATCAGACTGAACATTCTGTGAAGTCTGATCTTGATTTGCTACCTACAAAAGCTCGCCGAGCGGCGATTTTCAATGTAATTGTTAAATAAGTTTTAACGATTAAGAATTTCGATAAATGAGACTTTTTAGCTGTCGTTGTAAAGGTTAATACTTTATTACAATGATTGAGCATAAGGGAGACAATTCTTTGATCGCAGTTCAATAAATTGGGTACGAGTTCCCTCCCGTTGATCAAATCACTGTGCTCGCATTATCTCCCGCTATATAGCATTCTACAAATATATATCTGTGTGCATACTGGGTACAGAGCCAGTGTTCTCCAGATTGTGAAAAAAACATTCGCTTGGAAAAAGACAAAACTACAGAAATATCCAAGTTAAAAATATTTTCAGGCGAAAAATAAAATTTGGAACGGGAATAAACATTTGTCAACTCTTCCCTAATTGCAAAAAGACTTCAGACAAAAATCTATGGTATGCCAAAATTCGACTGAACGTTCCAGTCTGATCTCTCTCTACACCATCCGTAAATGCATCTTGCCCAGACCTTCGGACACATGTTATAAATGACGGGCTTTGATCAGCTGTACATAACGCCGAAATGAATACCAAAGCGTTTTCAGTTCCTTGATTATTCTAATCATTTTAGGCGTATTCCTTTCTCTACTCCGAACACTCCGAACATGTTCTAGGTCAATGGAGTATTTCGGAACACCGTGCCGTGTTCCTCAGAACATGCTCTGGCTGTTCTAATCCAATCGATGTGTAGCGGACCTGCTGAACGAATGCTAGGTGATACAAGATGGCTGAAAGACGGATAATTCTTCATGGCAAAATTTGTAATTGTCCTTTTGTACGATGTGAATGCCATAAATTGGGACATAATAGACTCGTCTCTACTCTCTCTGCAGCTAATCACATCCTTAACCAACACAGCTAAGACAGTAGTTCTTGCAACAGCCATCATGCCAATGTACTTTCATTTCGATATGGTTTAGAATAATGTTTCGAGCGTGCTTCACTCAGAACATACTTCCGGAACAGTGTATTGTGTTCTGAAATACTCCTTTCGCACATTCCAGAACAGCATTCCAGAACAAAGAACATTGTGCCAGAACAGGTGAAAGGAATAAGCCAATTGTTATTTTCGCCTCGATTTCGCACCCGCTGTTTTTAACAAGAGACGGTTTCGAGGTTAGGATTGGTTGGCAGAGTTTATCATCAATATCACCTATTTGTTTCCATCCTCATGTGGGACGAACGAAATGTTTTGTGATTCCGTGATTTTCATAAAGAATAATCGAAAAGTAAAACAAGAAATCGTTCGCTATTCGCGTGAATATCAGACTAGAATTTTCATTCCAATTCTATGACGTTCTCCTTTGTAGAGAGTACAACTGTTCTCCGGCATGTATTTGCGCGAGACTAAAAACAACACCCAATCTTAAGAAAAGTTTCCTCTGCGGGTTTGTAAGGAAATATGCGGCTTTACTTTGCCGTCCTTTGTTTTTTAAAGCCGTACCCAATGCAGTATTTATATTGCAGTTCGATACCCTGGGCATATGTCTTTTGTGTTCCCATTGTTTCCTGACTTCAGTCTTCCCAGATCACTAGGGAGTGATTTCCCACGTAAAAAAAAAAAAATATTCACAAAGTAGTACAGTTTATAGATAATAAAGAAAGAAGTACACACTGCTTACTGCATTTTTTTGCGCGTCATAGATTCTTTGACATATTTTTTTAATAAAGAAGGGGCATTTTTTTTCTGGCAATGATCAGTTTATCTTCAAGAACATTTAGATTTGAAATTTTTGGAGACGGATATTCCTGGGAACTTCCCACAGCACACTGTTCAAACAGGATAGCCCTCTTCCCGTGCTTTACTTCCTAACTCCCCGCGCACATTCGTTGCATGCTAAAGTCGCCTCCCCAATGTCAAACTAATCATTCTTCCAAACTCTAGTATATCAGATTGCAATTCAAACTTCAGAGGACCTTTCACACTGACAAAAAAACCCACTTTTTGTTTGCCAGTATAGATTAATATCAGATAGTAGATAACTGTCCCCAAAGGCTTCGTTTGAAGTACAAACATTTTCAGTTTAAATGCTGAATATGAGAAAAAAACGTTTATCCGTTAGTCGAGTTGTAAAGTACCCGAAAAACACACAAAATGGCTGCCACGCACAATGAAGTTCGTTGCTGCTTTTCCAATAATTTTGGGCAAGCCTAAAATATTGTCATTTGGTAATGAGTTAAATAGATTTGACCTCTTTTGACGGTTGAAAACAGGATAATGCACTGACAGTTAAAGATACTTTTCATATACTTTACATGCCTTGAAAAGACGAAGCGACGGTAGATCCACCTCGCAATCATTACTTCTGACTCCCTAAGCAGTTCAGGTTCTGTATCATAAGTTTCCATAAATCATACGTATGAATGATTTTAAGCTGTCTGATCTTGATCTGTACCGTCAAAAATCATGTTTTCCTTTACGTGGCACGGAAAAGGTCAGAAAAGGGGGGGTGCATCTAAGTTTTTAAGGGAAACAACTAGTACAATATATTTTTAACATCTTTACTAGTTATTTCCCTTTAAATCTGGGCTGCTGAAGCTGGAAATTTGTTTAGAGTGGCGTCCCTTGAGTAGTCTGCTAGAGCGCGCACCTGTCATTTCTGTGATCAATTGCAGGAATCCTACGATCGAAATACAAAATGTTTGATGCATAAACAGTGTGTGGTGGATTATTTTTGCAGTGGTGATGGAAATTAGACCTTTTCATGTATGATGTGTTGCTTTTACCACTATTCTAGTCGTGTTTCCTAGTTCAAAAGTTCATATGCAGAAAATGGTATTTTTTGTAAAGAATGATCTGGCGTCTGCTTCCATTGAAATAATATTGATTGGAAACGGAAAGCAATGTCTTACACACGGACGTCAAATTTCTTTGAATACATTTACGAATATGACTAATACGCAACTCCGGAATTTTTTTTAAGATTTGTGTCCTAATAGATTTTGTTGTGGAAATAGAAAGTATAGCTATTGCTCCAAAACTCAGTCTTAAATGTTCAAGCCATGCAAATGGTTTTCTATGCATAGTGTTGATATGTGTATTGATGACCTACCTTCTGAGTGGAATTTGTTGTTATCATACAAACACTACATAATCATGTTCTAATATTATGTGTGTATCATTGAATAATTAGCCAACATGTCACACCATCACCCTCATCGATCAAATTCCATGCGAGAGCGAGATGACCAGTATGTGGGGCCATATAAGTTGGAGAAAACTTTAGGGAAAGGACAAACAGGTAGGCTTTACTTTTTACTTGTGGAAAGCTGAAATTTTCCAAGATCTCAGATTTCCCATACGCCAATTTTTTTATTTCTCTTTGAAATTGGTGGTCATAAAACAAGTTTGACAACTGATAATAATCATCCCTTAGAGCATTGATCAGTCTTTATGGAGTTTTTTGTCTAAAACAGGACCACAATATCTGCAATTAGATGTTTTCCTTAAATACCTCTGGCTGTAGTGTTTAAGCTTTTCATCAGATGCAAGACATTTGTAGGTGACAAATGTCGCTGAAAGGGTTGATATTTGCCTCAAAGGATACCAAAATTTTATGGAAAGGGAATAAATGCGGATAACCCATTACCAATCTCTACTTTTGACGACCCTGAGAAAGAAGCCTTAAGAAAACATTGTGGGTATAGGAGAAAATGCTGGTAACCAGCATTTTCTCCTTTTCCCACAATGTTTTCTACCCTTCACAAAACAAATTTCATATTTTCTGTCCCTTTTATTTTGTCATAGATCGGTAAACGCTTTCTATTTGAACAGGCCTAAAATATTGTCGTTTGGTAATGAGTTAACCAACATTTCCTCTTAACTCATTACCAAACAACAAGGTTTTTATATATATCCAAATCAAAAGCATTCGCGAACGACAAAATACAAGTGACTGAAAGTTTGAAATCCATTTTTGTGAAGGGTAGAAAACATTGTTGGAAAAGTAGAAAATGGTGGTTACCAGCATTTTCTCCTCTTCCCACAATGTTTTCTGAGGGCTTCTCTATCAGGGTCCGCAAACATAGGGATTGTGTGGTAATGGGTTAAAACACAATGTGTTAAAAATCCAGCTTCCTCAGGATTGTTAAAATTTAGGATTGAGTGGTTTGGGGTTAACTTACATTACTTCATGTTGATAATGTTTTGTCATGCAGAAAAGCTTTTCTTATTGAAACATTATAGCAACAAGACAGGCTACATCCATTACTTCTGCTGTTAAATGACCCTGTTTTGAACAGCTTTTGAAAAATATAATTATTGTATGATGTACATCATCGTGCATATCCATGCTTTACAGGGCTACCAGTTTTCCAGACAAGCTTTTTATTTCAAGCTACTGGGTGATGTTTCACTTAAACATTTCTGGGCAACATTCAGTAGCCAGCGAGAAGAAATCCAGTCGCGACAGCTTTTGTCATTCATTCGAAAAGAATTGCCAAGCCAAATCAAATCAGCAATCAGCTATGGTTTCAAGTCCTATATGTTAACCTATAAATACTAGGCTTGGCAAGCAGCTGAGATAGGCCTGAATAAAAGTGTGATCACAAAGGATTCAACAGCAGCAAATATTACAAGGTTCAAACTTGTATTATGTTTCCCATTGTTTGGTAAGCTTTCATTATTGATTATGAACTATATTAGGGAAGAATGCTTGTATCAGTTTTCTAGATCAGATTTTATAACATTTGAACCTTTCCCAAACAGTCTCTGGGTTTTACAACTTGGAGAGAGAAACCTTCTGAAAACATTGTGGAGGAAATGAGAAAATGGTAACAAGCATTTCCTCCTTTTCCTACAATGTTTTCTATTTTGCTGGAAACAAATTTCATTTTTTGAGTTACATTTGTTTCGTCATTTACAAGTGTGTTGAATTTGGTCCAGTCTAAAATTTTTTGGCTTGGTGAAGCTTTTTAACTCTTTACTAAACGGAATATATGTATAGTTGTCCAAATTTAAAGCATTTGCAGATGAAAAATATTACCGTATGTGTCTGAAATGATAAAATTTATTTGGAAAGGGATCCACTTTGGTCGTTGTATTTTTTTTAACTTTGGTCTTGTTTACTCAACTTAGTTGTCATTGGTTTGTGGCATTTTTGTTTTTTTTTAAACTTGCAGGAATTGTATTATACAATGAGTACTGAAACCCTATCAACTTTGTCTGGATTCCAGACAAATAGTTTTGAGAAACTCAGCTTTGGTTATTTCACTATTTGCTCAATTCACCCTGCCTACTTAAGAATTCATGCTGTCTTAGTGGATTCAAGCCCAGTGGCTTGCAGCAAACCCACACACTCACCAACCTTCATTTTTGTGTGTGTGTTAGTTTGTGTTTTACTTTTTTATCCCGCTACCACACAGCAAAATATTAGACATATCCAAATTGAAAGCTGTTGCAGACAACAATTTCATGGTTACTCAGATGATGCAAATTTCTTTGATAGGGTATAAAACTTTATGGGAAAAGGAGAAAAACGCTGGTGTCCAGCATTTTCTTCTTTTCCCACAATGTTTTCAAAAGTCTTCTTCCTCAGAGTCATCAAAAGTCGTCATTATGTGGTAAAAAGGTTAACCATGAAATCATGATAGATGCTAGAAAATAAGCAGAACCACTGCCAGTAGACTGACTTTGGTTATCAGGGCCTACTGTACAGTTTCAAAATATTTTCAGATGTACTTTGCAATTGATTAAATGCATCTAAACAAAGGAACTTAGTTGAATACCTTCCCAAAAAGCATATTGGCAGGAGATCAGAAGATGATCCAAAGACATGAAGCCTGGTTTATCTAAGATACGTTTTAATCACATTTCAAAGAGTTGTGATTTAGTAATTGTTCATGGGGAGACTATTTTTATCAATACCCAGTGCATGCTGGCATGCAGTTTTGCAGCCTCTATGCCATAAAACCATGATCAATAAGGGTTTGAGATCTACAGGAATTTATAGCAATACTTCACAGAAATCCAGCTTGTAACATTTAGGAAACATTTTGTATCACTTTTGCAAAGTATGGGTAGCTGTTTACTGCCATTATTGGACTTCTTTTTGGCCCAGGGAGCACTCTGCACAATACTTTTGATGTTTTTGTACCAGTATGCTCTAAGGTCCACAATGTAGGACACAAGATCAGAATACCTATTGCAGGCAGTGTATATCAAGTGCAGACTGATTTTGTCTGCACAATCTCTTAGTTCAGATAAGTGCAAAATTTTGTTATATGGTAAAAGGTTAAAAAGTATTGATGTAGTTAGAAATAAGAATTTTCTCCATTTTCCATTAAGTTTCTAGCCTTTTAACTTCCTTACCAAGTAAATAATTTTATTTTTTCATTGACTATAAATGTAGTTCTACTGCAAGAAGAAGAAACAATTTAGCCTCAATCTGAAAGTAAATAGTGGATGGTGTAGATCCGAGATCAGACTGCACAGAATGATCTATGCTGTCCACAAAACTTTCTGGAGTTGTCAACGGTAAGGAAACAGTTAACTCTTAACCAAACGACAGAATTTTGGACTAGTCCAAATTGATTTAGCATTTGCAGACGACAAAATACATGTGAATCAAAAAGAGAAATTTGATTTGGAAAGGATAGAAATCATTGTGGGAAAGGGAGAAAATGCTGGTTACAACTTTTAGCAACCCAGAGGAAGATGAGTTTTGAAAACATTGTGGGAAAAGGACAAAATGCTGATAACTTGCATTTTGTCCTTTTCCCATATCAAAGAATAATTGCATCATTTGAGTCACTATGAAACTGTGGTCTGCAAACGCTTTCAATTTGAATAGATCTAAAATTCTGTCGTGATGTAAAGGATTAACTCTTTACTGAAGGAAAAATTTTTTAGACTAGTCCAGATTGGAAGCATTTGCAGACGACAAATTTATATGTTGTTGAAATAAAGATTTCTGTCCTTAATGGGGTAGAAAACATTGTGGAAAAGGGACCAGCATTTTCTCCTTTTCCCATAATGTTTTCCAAAGGATTTTTTTCTCAGGATCGTAAAAACTGGGGATTGTTTGGTGAGAGATTAAACAAAGTTTACTTTTTTGTCAGCAAATGCTTTCACAATGAATGGAAACATTTTACATCTGGTTAATAGTTTCAATTCTTTTCAAACAATCTCAGTTTTAAGGACCCTGAAAAAAATTGATGGCTTAGTAAAACTAACGGGAAAAGGAGAAAATGGTGGTAACCAGCATTTTCTCCTTATCAAGCAATGCTTTTTATCCTATGAAAGATCATGTTATAAACTATAGTTTATTTGTGTAGTCTGCAAATCCCTTAACCCATTACCACACAATCCCTACTTTTGATGCCCCTGAGAAAGAAGCCTTTTGAAAACTCTGTGGGAAAAGGAGAAAATGCTGGTAACCAGCATTTTCTCCTTTTCCCAAAGTCTTTTCTACCCTTCCCAGAACAAATTGCAATTTTTGAGTCACCTTTATTTTGTCGTCTGCAAATGCTTTCAATTTGGACCAGTCCAAAATTCTTGTGTGGTAAAGAGTTAACTGTGGAAGAGAATCTGGTATAGAGTTAAGGCACTGTCCGGGTAAGCATTGATTTTTTTTCAGTTCAAAGTGGATGTCTTTTCCTTTATTTTGAACTGTATATATTGGAATTTTTCATTCTTAGCTATGATTTATTTCACATTTAGGATGATATGATGAAATGAAAAGATAACAGCTCAACTTTATGGAAATTGCAACTGCTTACATCCTGAGCAAAACAAACATTTCTCATTATCCAAGTTACAGAATTTCTCGCTGCTTTAACTATAGTAAGTGCTGTGCAAGGGTAAATGACTCATCTTTGTGTTGCATTTTTTTCTCTCGCTCTTTTATATCTTCACAAAACAGCTGTTTTAAATGAATGACTCATTTTCAGTTTCTGACAGGGAGTAGATAAAACATGCAATTGTAAAAAACTTCCCCTCGATTTGACTAAGCTACCGTCAAGGACATTAAATTTTGAGTCCTTTAGCACTTATGAAAACATAGTGGCAAAGGGAGCAACTACCTTAACTATTTACCAAACGTCAAAATTTTAGACTGGCCCAAATTCAGAGCATTTGCAGATGTCGAAATCAACGTAATTCAAAAATTGAAATTTGTTTTAACAGGGTAGAAAACATCGTGGGAAAAGGAGGAAATGCTGGTTACCAGCATTTTCTCCTTTTCCCACAATGTTTTCAGGAGCATCTTTTACAGGGTCGTTGAAAGTCGTGATTGTTTGGTAAAGGGTTAACAAGTGATTTCCACTTATGCAATAAAAATTTCACACAACTTGTATTTTTGTTTAAAACTGTAATTTGTGTTGAGTATTTAGTGTCAGCTTTGGGCAATCTAAAGGAAAAGTAGAAAACATTGTAAGTAAAGGAGAAAATTCATGTTTTTTCACATGATGATATTTTGGCTTAAAATGTAAGAAAATGTTGTAAGAAAAGGCAAAAAAGCTGGTTGGGATTGTTGACTTTTTTAAAAGGACTTGAGAACACGGAGCTGTGGGTTCGATCCCTGGTGTGGCCAATTTCTTTCCAAGGATTGATGATTGTCATTGCAACAGGATTCATTCCTCTCCCACCACTGACCATGTTATGATTTTGGTTATGTGGGAAAGCAGCCGGTGGCTTGGAAAGAAAATTGTGCAGAGCACTGATAAAAAGATTCTCCAGGAAAGCATAGACAGGTGTACTGGCCACCGCGATATAACTGAATTAATGTTGAAAACAGCATGACATACCATACAGTTAACCAACAGTCCATGTTTTCTGAAAGGTCAATTTTGCCTTAACATTATTTCGGTCATAATGGCAACAGTAACTTATAAACTCTTTCCATGCCGTAGTAGACACCAGAGGCTTTTATGGACAGGGTAGATCAAGATCAGACTGCACTGAATGTGCAGTCTGATCTCTGATACACACTGTCTCCTGCTATGCATTCTAGAGTGTGACCAAATTGTGTTTTGATCTTGTACAGGAAATGTATTTTTAGCTTTTGAGAAATAGCAGTTTATTTATTCAGTAGTGAAAGATTTTATGTGTCTGTTTAGTTTCAGCAATGGGTCTGTATTCACCTACCATACTTAAGAACATTCTTGGTATTTATTCTTCAAGATTTCCTGAATGTGAAAGTAACAGAACTTCTGATTGGCTAAACCAAATGTTATAGCCAATCAGAAGCTGTGTTGTGTTCACATTGAAAAAATTCTGAAGAATAAGACTAAGAATGTTCTTAAGAATGGTTGGTGAATATGGATCCAGGGTTTTAAAGTGTCTTGCACAAGGACATAAGAATGAAGAAACACTCAAGTTGGGATCCTGTCAGGGCTCTCCAGAGTGGCCAGTCCTACACCTGAACCACCCTTCTTGCAGGATTCTGTAAATGTGTTGGGGAGTTTATGAGTAAGAGGAGGCAAAGATGAGTTGTTTGGAAGCTTTAGACTGTTGGTATAGATCCTACAGATCTGTGCAGTCTGATCTTGATCTGCAACGTCCGCAAAAGATCCGCTCGTTGCACTTAGCAGTCAAAGGTTTAACTTTTTACCAGACAGTAAGATTCTAGACTTTTCGATTCTGTAAACATTTTGCAGATAACAAATTAAATAGAGCTCAGATTACATTTGTAACTGAATGGGTATCTTCGCGAGCCAAGGTTACAATCACTATGTGGATCTTTCCTTGGCTGATTGTGTCCGATTTCGAGATTCCAGCAATGCGCCCTCTATTGGATGCTGATTATTACCACCCTTTACAAATATTTCTAAAAGCCAATGAAATATCATTTTACAAACTGCTTATGAATACACTTGAAGCGATAAGCAGACATCCACGTGGGTTTCCATGTTTACCTTCTATTCGAAAGGTAGCGACCTTGTTCTATTTTTATCAAAGATGAAATGCTACGAGCAATTTCATTCGTAGCAGTTAGAGCTGGCTGCATGAAAAAGCGTATCGGGGGAATGTAAAAATCAAGCTCAATCTGCCAATGGTAGAGTAGCGTAGTGAATCGTCAGCTTTGGCTTGTGACGATGCCGAATGGGTAGCAAACAATGTTTGGAAAGGAGAAAAAGATGGTGATCAGCATTTTCTTGTTTTCGCCTAAAATTTTGAAATATCTTTTTTTCATCAGGGTCATTTATGCACAGGATGAATGGTAAAGGGTTACCTGGTTGGATTTTCATTTTTTGATCGATAAATGAGAATGTTTTATCACTTCCCTTCATAGTGTCAATTCCTTCCTCAAAATTACTCTACTTATCAGTGATTCATGGTCTTCCAAAACCGCATCTTGGGATCTCTTTGCCTGACCACAAAATTTTGAACTTGTCCACATTTTAACCCATTACCAAACGACAATATTTTAGACTGGTCCAAATTGAAGGCATTTGCAGATGACAAAATACAAGTGACTGAAAATTTGAAAATTGTTTTGTGAAGGGTAGAAAACATTGTGGGAAAAGGAGAAAATGCTGGTTACCAGCATTTTCTCCTTTTCCCACAATGTTTTCTAAAGGCTTCTTTCTCAGGGGCGTCAAAAGTAGGGATTGTGTGGTAATGGGTTAAGCATTTGCAGACTTATAAATGTTGTTCTAAAGGATTGGATATCATGCCTCTGAATGAGTTATAGAAAACTTTATTTGAAAAGGAGAAAATGCTGGTTACCAGCATTTTCTCCTTTCCCAACAAAGTTTTCAGAAGCCTTTTTTTTTTTTGGGGGGGGGGGGATTACAAAAATACAGGATAGTTTTGTGAAGGGTTAGCTGTCTAAATTCCTTTTTGGATGCTTTGATCTGAGCATTGATATTCAGCTGGGAGCTGAGACCAATACCAGTATGTTGTTGTGTATTGATGAAATCAAAGTCATTTCCTGCCTCTTGTATTGATCCTCTATGAACTGCATTGATGCCTGTTATTTTCTTTTTTGTTTAAAAAAAAATGCACTGATTTTTGGGAGGCATATACATGAATAGAGTTCTTAGTTAGAGGCTGATTTCTTTGTCCTACATTGTGATGAAAGTGATGGTAAAACCCTTCACCTATCATTTAGTTTTCCAACACCACGAGGTTGAATTCTGTTAAGAGAATTCTGAAGAATTCTGAAGAAAGAAATGCTGGTAACTAGCATTGTCTCCAGATCATGCACAGTTTTTTCTGCCCTTGTGAAGAGACGTACTGGTATTTGATTTGGCGTTTGTAAAATTATTGTGACTTTCAATTTCAACAGCTCTTAAGATTTTGTCATCTGGTAAAGAGGCACAATTTTATTGACTGAATTCTCCAAAAAGCAGTAATAAGCCATAGAAGACTCAAGTACAGAGGAATCGGTGATTAAAATTACTATAAACTTCTTGTTCCATTTTAACCCATTACCACACAATCCCTACTTTTGACGCCCCTGAGAAAGAAGCCTTTTGAAAACACTGTGGGAAAAGGAGAAAATGCTGGTAACCAGCATTTTCTCCTTTTCCCACAGTGTTTTCTACCCTTCCCCAAACAAATTTCAATTTTTCAGTCACCTTTATTTTGTCGTCTGCAAATGCTTTGAATTTGGACCAGTCTAAATTTTTCTCGTGTGGTAATGGGTTAAATTCAGTTTTATCCTGTTCAAGACCAGCTTTTATTATTAATGAGAAAATGCTGAAGATCTATGCTTTGGCTATTATTTAGGCTAAATGTCTGTACAATATGAGTCTCCGATGCAATTTCATGTATTTAACCCTTTCCCAAACAATCCCTGGTTTTCATGACTCTGAGAAAGAAGCCTCTGAAAACATTGTGGGAAAAGGAGAAAATGCTGGTAACGATTATGAATGAGGCTTGCACAAGATGGGCCTAAATGATCAGTGAAGTACGCAGAATAAAGGCTTAATAAAAGAGCTTTATAATGAATGAGGTTAAGTAATGTACCAGATGTGCCTAAATGATCATTGAAGTTTATACAAGGTAGGCTTTTATAACTAATGTAAGAGTTTTGATTATGCAAGAGGTTTGTACAAGATGAACCTAAATGATCAGTGAATTTTACAAATAAGTCTTATATTTCGAAAGAGTTTTGATTATGCAAGAGGTTTTTACAAGATGGACCTAAACGATCAGTGAAGTTTGCAGAAGATAGGCCGTCATCAGTAAGTGAATGAGGTTTGCACAAGATAGGCCTAAATTATCACCGAGCTTGATTATGCATGAAGTTTGATTCAGACTTTAGGCATGAAGTTTGCTTAACCCTTTACTCCATAGATACTCATTTCTACGCATAGCTTGTAGGAGACTTTGGAAAACATTGTGGCAAAAGGTGAAATTGCTCGTCACGAGCAATTTCACCTTTTGCCACTATGTTTTCTATGCTATCAAAAGGCGTCATAAAAACATAAGAAACGGCTTCATCCTTGCTGTTATTTAGGGTCAATTAGAGACACCATAGAAATGCCTTATGGGGTAAAGGGTTAAATGATCATTGATGATTTTACAAGACAGGCCTTGAATATGAATGAGGTTTGCACAAGAAGGGCTTAAATGATCAATACACTTTATACATGAGGCTTTTATTGTAAATGAACTATGTTCATTTAGGTAGGTTCCAGTTATTTTTTAGGTTTGTACAAGATAAGGCCTTGGTGATCAATGCAGATTGGTCAAGATGGGCCTTGATAGTTGTAGATGTTTGGACAACATAGGCCTTAATGATCAATACTTGAGTAACTGACTGATGTGGGGTGCCTCTCACAGTCGGATCAATAAGCTTCCTCTTTGGGACAGTAAAACCTGAAAAGAGCTCTGAGTATTGAATTTTATTTATCTGTCTGTGGTTAACCCTTTGCAAAACAATCCTAAATATATTTGCCATCCTAGGGATGAGTCTGAATTTGACCGAAGAAAAAAAACGTGTAAAATTAGGACAAAATACTCAATGTCAGCATTTTATTCTTATTTTTAAAGTTTCAACCCTTTTAATCCTGTACGACTCAATCCTAAGTTTTAATGGCCCCTATGGAAATGAATTTTAAAACATTGTAGGAAAAGGAGAAAATGCTGGTAGACAGCATTTTCTCCTTTTCCCAAAATGTTTTCCATTATTTCAAAGAAAAATTACCGTAATTAATGCACTATATCTAATTTTCTGTCTGCAAATGCTTCCAATTTGAACAAACCTTAAATTTTGTATACTGGTAAAGATAAACCATTTATTGTGACAAATTGAATTCATTTTTAGCAAAGCTTTTTTAAACATCACAAAATATGCAGTTTGATCATTGATCTACATGATATGCATCACTTAGAAATTAACAACCCTGGCATTGCACTTGCCATATTTCTCTTGATAAAAGGCACCCTCCCTTGTAGTAGAACCCCCATCCTGAAAACCCTTAAATTATGATAAACCTTAATACATTATTTGATTAAAATGATAATATCTGAAGAATCTGATGAATATTTCCTCTAATTTGAAAAATGTTCCCTTTTAACAATGGCTAAAACACAAAGAACTTCAAAATTGGACAGACTTTTACCTTTGCAAATTGGGTACAAAACATTAAAGGCTTCTTGTCTATGTTTTGCATAGTTTCTAGGAGCTTTTGTTACGAGAAATACAGTATGCCCTTTTTTCCTGGGATATAAATGTCAGTTGGCTTTGTTCAGCACTCTTTAAGGGTTGATGCATGTACCATCTTATCAACTGAAATCTCTTGATGGGCTGCTGTGGGCTGGTCTGGTCATGGGTTTGTTTCTGGTTCATGTAAATTGTGCTTATAGATCTAGTATACTGCCATCACATATCGCTCTATTGGTATTTTCCACAATGTTGGATTCAACATGTTTGCCAATGGATTTGTAGCAGCATTCAGGGCTCTAAAGCCTTTCTGGGAACTTTTCACATCAATTCCAATTGCAGCATCATATGAGATCAGTACCCAATTGCATTATAATTATTTTTGTCAACCATTGTTAGTGTGCCCTTCTTCCCCTAAGTTTTGTTAACTATTTACCAAACAACGAATTTTTGAACAATTCCAAAGCATTTGCAGATGGCAAATTAAATATGGCTCGAAAGATGAAGATTGTCTTTGAAAGGATAGAAAACATTTTTGGAAAGGAGAAATTGCTGGTTACCCGCATTTTCTCTTTTTCACCAAAATGATTTCAAAAGGCTTCTTGCCCTAGGTCACTGGAACTCAGCATTGTATGGTATAGGGTTAATCTTGCTCTAACTTCACCAACTTGAGACTGGGATCCTCTCCAGAATGTTTTGCAGTCTAGTGCCACCTGCAAAAAGACCTGGTGCTAATATATTCAAGCCTACCTGTAGCTATTTCAAAACCATTTTAACAAAAAATATATGAAAACATCTGGAATTATGTACATCATTTATTATAATGCACTTGCTGTGCAGTCTGATCCTAATCTACACTGTCTGCCAAAAAAAATTTCTGTTGCCTTTAATATACTAGGCATTCTCATAGCTTTAAACAAAATTGCTGTAGAAATTTGTTGAAGTATACCTGCATCATGAACCAGCCTGAAAGAATTGTAAGATCTACCTGGAACATCTCTGAAGAAAAAATTGTCTACCTGCTGAGACAGGTGTAACACCACCTGCAGACAACTTTTTGCCCATCTTACTTTCTTTGAAACATTGTAGCATAAGGAGAGGTGACTCACCATGACCGCACTTTTTTGCCGAATTTTTTTTTTTACATTTTGTTAAACACTTGAAATTTACATGCTGTTCTCTATTTTGGAAATTTTTTACAAAGATTTTTTTTTACTTCAGATTTGCCTGCCACAAAATGAAGGGAGTTGAAGTCCAAATTTATTACATTTTATCATGTAGCTATATATGTTTTTAGTGAGTTTTAGAAAGTAATCACATTTTTAACAGGGCTTATCTGTGTTTCAGTCTTTTTTATGAACCTTAACCCAGGGGCACAATATAGAAATGAAATTGAAAATTTTATAGGATGAACCAGAAGACTTGCAGAAAATAATACACTGTGAAGACTTTTTAAGTAAGCCTATCTCTAAAAATACCACCTGTCAATCCCAGATCAGGCCACATATTCTGTGCACCTTGATCTACACCTATCTTCAAAAGCTTCTGAAGTTGTGTGTTGCATTGAAAGAGTTGATATTTGATTTAATTTTAGATAATGTTTTTTCTTATCTTATTTCATAATTCTTCTGCTTTTCTTACATACAAGAGCTTGCCTTGGGAACTGAGAAAGAGCTGTATCAACCTTTTTACAACACAATACCATATTAGACGACCGTTATGATTAACTCATTACCAGACGACAAAATTTTAGACTTGTTAAAATTGAAAGCATTTGCAGACGACAAAATAAAAGTGACTGAAAATTGGAAATTTGTTATGTGAAGGATAGAAAACATTGTAGGAAAAGGAGAAAATGCTGGTTACCAGCATTTTCTTCTTTTCCCACAATGTTTTCTAAAGGCTTCTTTCTCAGGGGCGTCAAAAGTAGGGATTGTGTGGTAATGGGTTAAGGCCTATTGTATACTTTTTGGAAATTAACAATATACAGGTAACCAGCGTTTTCTCCTTTTCGAACAAAACTTTTCACCAACTCAGACAAATTCCAGCAATTTAGTGTAAGAAAACCTTTAACCCTTACCACATGACAAAATTTTAGACCTGTCAAAATTCAAAGCATAATTTTATGAAGACACAACATTTAATGTTGCTAAAATTGTGGAAGTTGTAGAAAAAGGATAGAAAAAAAAGACACTGTGGGAAAATGAGAAAATGCTGGTTCCCAGCATTTTCTCCTTTTCCCACAATGTTTTCAAAAGTCCTGTTTCTCAATATCGTCGAAAGTGGACATTGTGTGGGAAAGAGTTAAAGTGACTTTCACAACAACGGTTGCCTTCGAGGCCTGTGTAGATCAGTATCAGATTGCTCAAAACATGCAGTGTGGTCTTTTATCTGTACTGTCTGCTCTAAGGTGTAACACTCTAGACTAGAGCAACCTTGAAACTGTGATTATTTAGGTCTTATTTCTGAACCCCCAAATATATTCCGGGTCTGTTCAGCTCTTTCAAGAGACATCATTACAGCTATAGAATTAAAAATTATTTAACCCATTACCACACAGTCTCTACTTTTGACGCCCCTGAAGAAGAAGCCTTTAGAAAACATTGTGGGAAAAGGAGAAAATACTGGTTACCAGCATTTCCTCCTTTTCCCACGTTTTTTACCCTTCACAGATCAAATTTCAAATTTTCAGTCACTTTTATTTTGTCGTCTCAAATGCTTTCACATTGGACCGGTCTTAAATATTGTCGTTTGATAATGAGTTAACTGCTAAAACTTAGTAGTGTGTAGAATTTAGTGAGCTGTGGTGACATAGGTACAAAATTGATAAAAGGTGTAAATCATGATAAAGAAACCAAAAGGGTTTTGTCTTCGATTTGAAACCTGATAAGAACTGTGGGTCTTTGATAGCCTGCAGAAAATGAAGTGCATTTTCTATCCGTCGTAATTTGTGCAACCTTGCAGTCATCAAGGTCAGTATTTGGCATGAAGATGTAGAAGTGATTATACTTTCATATAAAACCTGTACCACACAATCCTGGCTTTTATTGGCCCTGAGAAAGAAGCCTTTTGAAAACGCTGTGGGAAAAGGAGAAAATGCGAAAAAACTTTCCCTATGAGATCACAGCAGGATTCAGGAGCATGAAACTAAGCTTAATTTGTTTGAACTGTCATTGGTATCAGTTTTTTGAACTAGGCATTAACCCTTTACCACACAATCCTGACTTTTAATGATCCTGTGAAAGAAGGCTTTTGATAACATAGTGGAAAAAGGAGAAAATGCTGGTTACGTTTTCTACCAGGCTGGAAACAAAGTTCAGTTCTGAGTTATATTTATTGTGTCGTCGTTTGGTAAAGAGTTAACTCTTTACCACACGAGGAAATTTTAGACTGGTCCAAATTGAAAGCATTTGCAGACGACAAAATAAAGGTGACTAAAAAATTGAAATTTGTTCTGGGAAGGGTAGAAAACACTGTGGGAAAAGGAGAAAATGCTGGTTACCAGCATTTTTTCCTTGTCCAACAGTGTTTTCAAAAGGCTTCTTTCTCAGGGGCGTCAAAAGTAGGGATTTTGTGGTAATGGGTTAAGTCACTTCCCTATCAAAACTTTGCTTACTTTCCTTAGTCCAAGTCGGCCATGAAATGCTAGGTCTGATTCTGACAGAACAAAAACACTGCAAGATAAGTAATCCATTCTCCTTTCTAGTCAACCCATTCTACATTATATTTCTAAGTTGAAATAGGAAGTTTGAGGCTAATTTTGCCAGTCCTGGACTGGATCAAATGTGTTGAATGGGCTAGTTCTACAGTTCTTGCATATTCGCGAGCCAAGGTTACGATCACTATGTGGATCTTACCTTGGCTGACTGAGCCCGATTTTGAGATTCCTGCGATGCACCCTCTATTGGATGCTGGTTATTACATCATATTTCTGAAAGCAAATGAAATATCGTTTTACAAACAGCTTATGAATACAATTACCGGTATTCAACATGAAGCGATAAGTAGACATCCATGTGGGTTTCCATGTTTACCTTCTATTCCAAAGGTCGCAACCTTATTCTATTTTTATCAAAGATGAAATACGAGGGATTTCATTCGTTGCAGTTAGAGCTGGCTGCATCTAATGAAAAAGCATATCGGTTGAATGTAAAAATCAAGCTTGATCTGCCAAGGGTAGAGTAGCATAGTGTATCATTAGCCTTGTCCTGCAAATTGAACTAGAAACATTGCTTTTAGGCACAAAGATGCCATTTGAAATAAACCCTGTGTCTTGAATTTCAGAAACTCTGGATTTTTGATGCAGAAAATAAAAGGCTGACCCAACAAAGTTCATGAATTGTGTTATTTAGAAAGATATTTGTAACTTACTGGTAGGTGTAAAATAAATTATTGATTCAATTAATATATCTTACAAAATTCTGCAGTTTAATTCTGCCGTTTCCTCTGTTCAGATAATGTTTGTAAGCTCCTGAACTCTCTGTGAAATGACAATTCGGACGCATTTTCAGGCAATATATCAAATTGTGATCTATGTTGTTGGAAGAGTAGAAAACACTGTAGATAAAGGACAAAATACTTCTAAGTAAATTGATTCATGTTAAACAGTACCTGGCATTTAGTTGTGTTTTTGATGCAACATTCTTCAAGTCTATTATTGATTGATAAAAGGAGAACATACACCCATTAACTCTGATGTATTCATGAATGATTGATTAGTATGATTCATTTTTGATACAGTATGCTATTGGTAGCATAATTTTAGCTGTATTTTTGTGCAAATGTTTTATTGATTGTTGTTGCCTTTTCAGAAAAATTATGTTCTTAAGACCTAAAATTACTGTAGCATCTTCACGAGCCAAGGTTACAATCACTACGTGGATCTTACCTTGGTTGATTGAGCCTGATTTTGAGATTCCTACGATGCACCCTCTATTGGAGGGCTGGTTATTACCCCCCTTTACATCAAATTTCTAAAAGGCAATGAAATATCGTTTTACAAACCGCTTACGAATACACATGAAGCGATAAGCAGACATCCACATGGATTTCTATGTTTACCTTCAATTCGAAAGGTAGCAACCTTGTTCTATATTAATCAAAGGTGAAATGCTACGAGCGATTTCATTCGTTGCAGATAGAGCTGGCTGCATCCAATGAAAAAGCGTATCGGGGGGAAATGAAAAAAATTAAGCTCGATCTGCCAAGGGAAGAGAAGCCTAGTGAATCGTCAGCCTTGGCTTGCGAAGATGTTACTGTGGCTGACATCTTTTATGTGGCAAACTAAACACTATTGGGAGCACACATTAAATGAAGTGAACATAGCATGAGTACATCATAGATCTCTCTAAGTCAAGCTATTAGCAACAAACATTAAATTTGTCTCTCACCAGCTAACCTCAGTCATAGTCATAGTATAGCTTTACTGAACTTTTTATCACATGACGAAATGTTACACACCCATCCAGGTTCAAAGCATTTACACAATTTCAGTGTGGTTCAAATGATGAAACTTTCCTTTGACTAAGTAGAAAACATTGTGGAAAAAGGAGAAAATGCTGGTTGCCAGTATTTTCTCCTTTTCCCCAAATGTTTTCAAAATACCTCTGCCTAAGGGTCGTTTTAAGTCAGCATTGTGTGGTAAAGAGTTAGACTTACTTTTTCATTGAAATTAAGAGATAGATTTGAATTATCTCATTATATGAGAGCTCTAGATTTTAACATGTTCTAGGTTGTAACAAGCAGAAAGAAAAAAAAGCTGTAGAAAACAAGAATGAGACAGAAAAGATCTTGTAATATATATTGGGATAGAAATGAAAAAAAGAAAGTCCCATCAAACATGTTATATTGCAATCACAATGACACCAATCTTCAGCTAATTACAAGGTTTAACCCCTTACCAAAACAAAGTTTTTATTACATCGATAAGATATTGTTTGTGAAAACCAGGTAAATAGCAAATCCTGGTAACTGGTATTTTCTTCTTTTTTCATAATTTTTCAAAGATTTTTTAGACAAAGGTTATGATTTGAAGCACATTTATTAATTACATGTATTACATGTATGATGTTTCCAATGCTAAAAATTCATTTATGAAACAATCTAAAGTTTTGTCATTGGGCAAAGAGTTAAATGGGATAATTACTGGTAAGTTATTACCTTTAACCTTTAGACAAATAATTAGATGGTTCAAAACAGATCTGTGTAATCTTATCCTAGAAAACAGACAATGTAAGCTCTATACCAAAAGATCCAGTGTTTAGATCCTGTTTGAAAAAGCTTTCCTAAAATGATGTTGACCTAAAAAGAAAAATGTTGGTAACTAGCATTGTCTTCTATCCTTTCATAGCCAAATTTCCTCATTTATTTGGAAAATAATGTGGGCAAATGGAGAAAAATGCTGGTATTCAGCCCCATCTTTTTTATGCTCTTTCTTTTTCCTGCTTATTGAGAGAGTGTAGATCAAGATTATGCTCTGCAACATGGAAAAAGGGGCATTAAGACATTTGCATAAAATGTTGTCTTAGATCTGAGGCCACATACTCCTTGCATGCTAATCCAAAATGGCACTTTCTGCATTTGTGTAATTTTCTTTTTCTTAAAAAATCTACTGTAGCACAAAATCTAACCTAGTCATTAAGTGCAGCCTCGGATTAGCTTATGCAGACTTCATAGGCTGCTACGAGATGACACTTTATGCACATGTCCGAAGGCCCATCTTTGGGTGTTGCAAGCCATATAGTCTAGTCCTATCTTGGACCCACATTGTCCAGTGTTGGGTGAAAATTGCTTTAAAATTGCAGTGATCAATAATTTTTTTCTTTCACAAAGAAATGCTGAGCCCTGGTAGCTCAGCCGGTAACATACAGAATTTGAGAACAGGGGTTGCGAGTTTGATCCCCGGCTCAGCCAATTTCTTTTCAAGGATTGATGATAAGTCATTGCGACAGGATTCATTCCTCTCACACAGCTGACCATTGTTTCAATGAAGGTTATGTGGGAAAGTGGAGTACTGGTAAAACAGACTCCAGGAAAGTGCTTTGATAGGTACACTGGCTGCTGTGATATAACTGAAATAATGTTGAAAGCACCACTCAACACCATACAATCAATCAATCACAAAGAAATGTCCATCAAATAGCTTACATCTCAATGGGTCAGGGGCCTTTCAAAAATTGAGATCAATAAGTTATCGGGATGAAAAAGTGTAATACTGGCTTTCTTTCCTTTCACAAAAATATACATCTTCTCTCCTTGAACTCAAATTCTAATCTTTTCAATTCAATTAAGTTTCTCAGAAATTTCATGACTTGAGAAGATGTGTTTTCTATCTAATTTATTTATTTCTGGAGCAACCCCCGTTATAGTATGGCATCACTGTTCAAGTTTTGTAAATACTTTTATCTTAATTAAGATCACTTGTTTACATGTATTCACCAACTAATAGGCCCATATTCACCAAGCATTCTTGAAACTATTCTTAGTCTTATTCTCCAAGGTTTTCAAAATTTGTAAGTAACACGACTTCTGATTCGGTTTAGCCAATCAGAAGTTGTGTTCCTTACAAATGTAGAAAGTTCTGGTGAATGAGATAATGAACATTCTCAAGAATACTTGGTGAATACAGGCCCTGGTAAGTTTTACCCCTTTACAATGCTACAAATTAAGTATTTTGCAAGTACTTGCTACCTTACCAGGCTTAAATCTTTACCAAACCACAAAATTGTAGACTTGTCCATATTGAAAGCACTTACAGACGACAAAATGAATGTGGCTCAAAAATTAAAATTTGGTTTGGGAAGGGTAGAAAAACCAGCATTTTCTCCTTTTCACACAATGTTTTCAAAAGGTTACTACTTCAGGATCATCAAAAGTTGTCATTGTGTGGTAAATATTTTGCAAGTATTTGCTACCTGGCCTAAAGCAATGTTGCAAAACAGAGCTCCGGATAGAGGGAGTGATTTTGATTTCATAATCGAAAATGTTAATTATTCTCCAGGAAAGCCCATGTTATGGTACTCATTAGAATCGTCTCATCGAGACGATTCAAATGAGTGCACACAACATAGGGTTTGGTGGAGAAATAATGGATTTAAAAGGCCATCACTCCCTCTTATCTGGAGCTCTGTAGCAAAAGGAAACTATCTTGTAGCAAAAGTGGCAGACAAATTGCTGGTAGCCAGCATTTTCTACTTTTCCCACAATGTTTATATAAGCCCTCTTGTGCAGGGTAAAGAAAACCCAGGATTATTTTATAAAGTGTTAAACCTGTATCAAGCAATCCTGCAGTTGAGATTTTACAATTCTGAATGAGACAACTTTTGGAGACATTGTAGTTGTAGGGGGAAATGTTGCATCCTCTCTTTTTTCCACACCCCCATCATGTTGTCTACACTTTCAAAGACCGATTTCATATTGTGAGGCCAGAATTTTTTTATAAGTTGATTTACGAGATCTTTTTTTCAAATATAGGGTCGGGGGGACGAAAAAAAAAATAAAATAAAAAGCTCTAAAAATGTTCAGTCGATAAAAAAATATAAAAAAAAGAGATTTTTCTTTTCATTATTTTTTTTTCCTACCAATACCGCAAGAAACTTAAAATTTAACGAGTGAGGTAAACCAACAGTCTGTATTATAGTTACATCTTTCAAGTTACCATAATTTTCCTAAAAATCTATTCTGGATACCTTAAAAACTGTAATGACCACCTTTAATAATGTCATGCCACAGATCAATGAGGTCCAAAGACACATTCAGAATAGCAAACATTGAAGATTCTGATCGAATTTGCTCCTTTACAAGAAGTCTGATCTGGCTCTACGACGTTTGCTGGCAAATGAATTCTTAAAACTTAGGCTCTTTATGATTGTCTGACAAGAAAAGAAACAGAAAGTCGCTCTTTCACAAACCACAACATTAGCTAAGAAGTTCTGAAGTTCCAATAAATTTAGCACAATTTTACAGAAACAGTTCTGGAAATTCATTGCAGTGAATCTACTAAAAACAGACATGTTTTTTTTTTTTCTCATAATGTTTTCCTAAGTCACCTCTATTGAGGTCGTTATGAAGTTGGCATTGTTTGAGCTCACAAAACAAAAACAATTGAGCTATCACTAAATGTGATCATACCCCAAACCAGCTCCTTGTCACTAAACAGCTCTGTGTCACAGAATGCAGAATGGTTTAGTACAAAAGAGTTTAAAAAATATATATATTACAAAGGGCTATAACTCTGAAAATAGTGGGAAAAGATTTATGGTTCTTGCACTGTGCACTTTACTTTGATGTGATTCAAAATCATATGAAGTTTGAAGTGACTAACTTTTGTACTTTGCAAGTTATGCCCCATTTTAAAAATCCAAAGTTAAAATTAACAAAGGCCAATAACTCTAAATGTAGCAGGAACAGAGTTATAGTTATGAAAACTGCACTTCTTGTTAATGTGGTCCACCTGTATATGAAGTTTGAAGGTACTAGCATTTGTACTTGGAAAGTTATGCCCCAGACAAAAATCCAAATTAAAATTTACAAAGGGAAATAAATTGAAAATAGTGGGAATATAGTTATGGTACTGGTAAAGTGCTCTTTTTTTTATGTGATCTAATTATATATGAAGTTTGAAGTCAGAAGCTTTTGTACTTTGGAATTTAAGCCCCAGATAAAATTCCAAAGTTAAATATACAAAAAGATATAACCCTTAAAATAGTGGGAAAAGTTATGCTTCTTGTACACTGCACTTCTCTTTAATGTGGCCGATCTGTACATTAAGTTTTTAGTTGCTAGCTGTTTTATTTTGGAAGTTAAGCCTCGAACAGAAATCCAAAGTTTGAAGTCACTAGCTTTTCTACTTCGGAAGTTATGCCAAGCTTTTTGTGACACACAGATAGACAGACATGGTGACTCCAGTATACATCCCCCATACTTTGTTTATGAGGGGTATAAGCATGATAAAAACACATAATGTAGTTAAATTTGTTTGAATCTAGAAGCAGACTTGTGCTGCAAGTAGACAGTATCCCTTTCTTGAACCTAACAAAAGAAAGTATGTGATGAGAGAATTTCTGTATGCCTTTAATGGAAGAAAAGAAGTTGAACCTAACTATCCCTTTTGGATATGATTTGCTATATATCAAAGAAAAACAATTAGTAAGGATTTCTATCCTGGCGTATTTGTTGACTCAAAAGAACATTATCAGACCATTTTGATTTTGATTGCCTATGATCCCACTGATGCAGAGTTACACTTAACTCAAAACTCTAACATTTCTCATCAGATTACAAATAGTGTCCAGACTGGTAAGAAGAGAAAAAAAACTTCTTTATGCCTGTGATGGGGACCACAATCTTGATTCAAAAACATGATAATGACTTGTTAAAGTTTAAAAGAAACTTAAGATCTATAGAGATGTAATCTATTAGTCAATAAACTAGCTGATAAGGAGGAAAGGGTGTAGAGTATTCTAAAAATAGAACACTACACTGCATATTTTGCCGAGTTGCCGACATGAGGAAGGCAAATGATCGTCTTTAAGATTTTTCTAATCCTTCACTTTACCATTATAATTTATTTAAAATATGTTTGGAAAAAATATCTCCTGCTGTAAGAGGTGGTAATTCAAGTTTATTTTATAACTATTCATGTTTTGAGAATCAGTAATGGTCGATAGTGTGACGTCATTTAAACAAATATGCAGACGCTTTACCTGTGGGGAAAAAAAGTGTGATTTTCGTAGGATAAAGGGGTGGATTTAGTGTCAGAGTTAGTAACAGGTAGGATTAATAACACTCTGCTGTCTTGTCCAAATTGATAAAGTTAATTAGTGATAACCTGTCATCCTTTGTCTTCGATTGCCGATATTTCATGAATATAGGCCTGGTCGGGACTGCGTGTTTGTTAGGCGAAGTTTTTTCGCTGTGAAACCTTGATGATGCAAATTTGAGTCAATGAAGACGACTTTTTCACCCTGTACCATACTTTCTCATGTTCCTGCTTCAGTCTTTCTCCACTTATCTCGTGAGTTGAGACAAAAATGTCAATAAAAAATCCTTTCGACACTTATTTTTGCCAGTTAAAGAAAAACTACAACTGGCGAAAATGGCGATAGGCAGCGTGGGTCCCGCTGCTGCATGTTATTGATCTTCGTATCGGAAGGTTACAGAAGACAAGACAGGTACCAGTTTAAAAGTTTGAGTTGATGTTCGCTTTAAATACAGATTTTTTTTTGATGAAACGAATAATGGTTAGGGTTGGCGGAAGAATTTTAAAAAAATGTTTTGGAACCTTCTTATATTTTTTTTCTGGTTTTGGGAAAATTGCAGTCGGCGGGTTTGTAAATCAACTAATAAAAAAATTCTCGCCTGAGTTTATCTGATAACTGTCTGCAAGTGCTTTGGATTAGGTCAAGTCTAACATTTTGTTATCAGGTTGTGGTACAGGGATGGAGAATTTAGACAATGACAATGTGGATCTTGCAGTTCAGACCTAGAAAATGTATCGGAAAGAAATCACATAGAAAGTACTGGTATTGTACCCATGCAACTTGTGCAAAACAAAGCTTAAATTTGGCACCTTTATTATTTCCATTATCGACCAGAAAAATCCTAAATTCCCTTCATCAACTGCTTGTAGAGTTAAAGTCTGAGTTACCTTTCGCTTTTAAAGACATCTGATGGGAAAAAGGTGTCAGAACCAATCAATTACAGTCTACATCATTTGCAATCAGCCAATTTCTGTAATGTACACCCTCCCAATTTTCCCCAAAGTCTAACTAGATTGGCATTTACATTTTCTTTATGTATGACAGAGTTTGAAAGTTCACCGAGAGGAATTCTAGAATTAGCCAATACTAGTACTGGAAGTCTTTCATCATATTTTCAAATCCAAGTGTAACCATGTGAGTTCCTGTTATTTTGCAATCTGTAAAATGCTTTCAATTGGACTCAATTTAATGGCCACTTTCTGTTTGTAGGAAACCAAAATGTTTGCAAGTCCAGGCTTTTCCTCAGGAGTATAGTAACTGTTATCACATAAAACCTCTGGCAGTGTATTAAACCCATGACTTATTTTTTATATTACGCTAGTGTATTATCATTTTTTGGGTCCCAGTTTTGATCAATTTTCAATTCTGAGTGTGTTAAGCCAAAGAAACCAACCACAACATGTGCAGGAATTTGTACTGCCTCGCCATTTTGTTTTAAAAATGATGTCACTGTTGCAAAGACATATATACATATGTAAAGTTTATGCTTTTCATGTTTGATAAAAACTAAAATATGCAGCAAATTTTTAGTCTCATAAAATCAATATTATTGCAGAAATAGGTGAACTCAACCCCTCTATAAACTATTTTGTTTTTCTTTCAGTGTAAATGACATTTAAAGAACTATCTACTTGTTTATTAATACACATTTGAAATCTGTGTATAAATACACATTTGAAATCTAACTACAAAATGTAAACATGGACCAGCGAAGATTTGTAGGCTAAAGGTGATGATGATGGATATTTTCTCTGTCTTTGATTCGTTTTATGCGATAAATAGAATCTTACATTTATGTGTATGTATTATTGATTCTATCAAACTTGTTGACAAAAATGTATTCAACCTTGCCAAAGCTCCTGTCATACAATTTTAGTCAACTTGTTTGCTAAAAATGATTATACATATACACTAATGTAAGATCCTCTATTTATTATTCAATTATATCACATGGCTGTGGAGAGTTGAGCTTTACCCCTTGCCAAATAGGTCTAATTCCATGTTATTGTGAACCTGACAATGGAAATAAAAAACCTGTGAAATCATTATGGAAAAAAAATGCTTTAGAAATCAGCATTTTATTTTTCTTTCCCCACAGTAGTTGCCACCCTGTCTAGAGAAATAACATCATTCAAACTAAATTGCTTTAAAGGCCTCTAGAACACAAAATGCATTTTCTTTCTGTGATATTCAGTGTTACCTTGCAGCTGTCGGTGGGCAACATTTGGCATGAGGACCCAAGAATGATTATAGTTTCATAAAATATGGATGAAATGGGTTAAAAACTGACTAAAAATTGTCTGCTGAAATAAGTAGAGATGGATCTTTAACTCTTTACCCCACAAGAAAATTTTAGACTAGTCTAAATTGAAAGTATTTGCAGATGACAAAATAAAGGTGACTAAAAAATAGAAATTTGTAATGGAAAGGGTAGAAAACACTGTGGGGAAAGGAGAAAATGCTGGTTACCAGCATTTTCTCCTTTTCTCATAGTGTTTTCATAAGGCTTCTTTCTCAGTGTGTCAAAAGTAGGGATTGTGTGGTAATGGGTTAAGGGTTGATAGGATATTGAAAAAAAAAATACATTGCAGATTGCTCAAATCACTGATAACTAGGGCTCCGTATCGGTCAGTTTGATCGATACGATATTTGTATCGATACAAAATGATCGATATTCGATATATCATATGATATTTCAATTTTCAAGAAAAGAAAGAAAAAAATGCGAAAATTGTGTTTGTTCTTTTTTCAGCATACCTGAAAAACAAAATACCGCAAATTTAACACTTCTAGATTGTATTGAAATTTCATAATTATGTAGGCCTAAGTTAATATGAATTCTAACTAGATCTACATTTACTACTCATTAAAAAGCTGAAAAGACAGTCTAAGAGGACTCTGATCGGACAATGTCAAGGACACATTTTGTTGTGTCATGGGTTTCCGTGTTTTTTTTTTCACCGAACAATTTTTCATGCGTGTTAATTTCTGGATAGGTATGTTCGCATGATTCGACATCGATTTCTCAATAAGGATTAGAACTAGCATCAAAACCTGTTACTTTACTCACGATAAACAGATAATGGCCTTTTTTGTCCATGTTTTTTCTTACGTGAGGTCTCGCGTGTGATTAATATTTGTTATGCAAATTTCAAGTCTATAAAATGATTTACACAATAATTTACGCGAGTCGGAACACTGATTTCAGATAATCTAATGGAAAAAGAGATTTGATTTTCGAGCCACATTTTTCGGCAATATTAAAAGATCGACCAAATAAAATCTTAGGAAGGTTGAAAGGTCACGGCTTCAATTATTTCCATCGCTACCTCTCGATCACATCACGAGATGTTCATTACCTTTCTTTAATCAACTATATTGACCAATTATCAGCGCAAATTTGTCTGCAATCTGCTGATTGATGCATAATTTGCAGATTTCAATCAACATGACGGGGGAACGAGAATAGGGGTATTAGCTAATTGTCATCCATTGTGTATCGGGTACAGGGCGAGTAATAAAGAATGACGCATTTCGATTGGTTGTAAGTGTCCCAGGTAGCCACACCTACCTCTAGGACTCAGTCATTCTATAGAAAACGTACAGTGGTGTCCGGATTTTCATCGAAAAGACACATAAAGATATTTTGTTCGAAATAACTTTATTAAACAGGCCGATTTGTTACAGTTTCAAAATTAATCAAGTTCTGAGTTAACTACCGTCGATTTTGGTAAAATTTCATCCTAATGACTTATCACTTTATAAAAATCGTACATACCGTTACGGATAAAAATCTTGATTTTTCACCTTTTGAGACTACTTTGTTTAAAACGAAAAACGTTTGCATACATTCCGATCGATCTTATTTTCATAAGAAATGTAAAAGTATCGCACTAGAATATTTAATCTCTCTGCAAAGAGCATTCAAACTTCTGGAAAAAGGGAAAAACCTGAGAGTACGAGCCAAAACTTTCTTTAAATGCCGTGCCTTTAATTTGAAAGAACGTGTATCGATATTTACCGTATGTTTCTTTTACGCTGCTGATATACGTACCTTCAATGTAAGTGAAATGCCTTTATAAAACCAAAAAAATGCCTTTTCAAGTCAATGTAACGGTAAAGATTTAACGTAATGGTAATGTTTATTGTAACGGTATGGTACTTTAATTAAGAACGTCTTTCGAAAACAGTTATGACTTAAGCAAATGAAAGATAAATCGAAGTGTAAGTGCAAGACTACTGTACGTGCAAATGAATTTTATAGTAAACAAACAATATTCTCTTGCGCTTACACCTTGAAAGTTTCTGAAAATTGTATCCTTTCGCTTAGAACTTGAAACAAACAAACATCAACAACAAAATAGCAACATCACTATCCAAAAAAGAGGCACCATAGAATGCTCCGTAAAGGAACTTCAATATCTCGGACAGATTGATTGATTGAATGGTGTTTTAGGCCGCTTTCAACATTATTGCAGTCAAATCACGGCTACAGCACACATTAATATCTTTCATGGGTTTCACCAGTACTAGACTGGGGCTCTGAAGTGTCTTGTCCAAGGATACCGTAGGAACAGGGGGGAGGGAGCGGCTCAGCCCCCCCCCCCCCCCAATAATTTTGAAAATCATAGTAACTAAAATATGAGTTTTTAGCGCAATGCAACTACCACGCAAAAAATCTCAGTATTTTGAAGTTAGCCCCCTCCCCCCCCCCCCCCCAATCTTGAAATGCTTCCTACGTTGCTGATACGGACGGACATGGCGACGATATGCTCTGCCGAAATTCTTTCGGCGAGCATAAAAAGAAAGAAAGAACTATATTTTGTAGTATTTTTGAATAAGGAATCTTATGTGGAAAGTTCTTTTTCAATATGAGCTAGGCCTTATTTTTGGATTTATTTGGCGATGTCCTGCCGTCACAGTGTGGGGTTCGTCAATTAAGCAGATGATGTCCTTCTCTCTGTACCATAAACTTTCTTCTATCACCGACCAGAAATATCGAATGTAGGTAAAAATGTCACAAGTAAAAATGCCAGAAGAAAAAAATGTCATAGGTAAAAATGTCAGAGTCAAAGTGGTAAATATGCCATAGGTAATAATGTCATAGGTAAAAATGCCAGATGCTATTATCATAATATAAATATATACGGTTAGCTCAGTTGGTCAAGGCTTAGCAAGTTTGAAATCTTGTCGGAGTTCACTTACTTCTGGCCTCTGAATCATCTGAGAAAGTGTATAATATTATAGACTGGTAGAACAACTAAGGTCACATAATATTGTCAAAGATACTTTTTCACAAATGTTTTTATCAAGGTTTGCAATTAACTCAAAATTTGAAATTGTTTCCGGCAAGGCAAAAACAGTGCGGGAAAAGAAGACAATGCATTTCCCACAATGTTTTTATAGGCTCCTATCTCAGGGTCGTTAAAACCAGGGGCTGTTTCGTAAAGGTTCGGCAACATGTAATACTATCATTGTTGAATGAAACAGAAAATTATTTCACAGTATAGCATGGATACAATGAAGGTAAATAAATAATAAATAAATGTAGATCTATAGGACAACTGGTATATTATCAAATCTACAAGAATGGCTTTACTTCAATGAATCTGGTGAGAGGCCAGAGCCACATGGTTTTTTTTTCATATCATATACTTAGTGCAGGCCTCTGACGTTTTTACCTATGACATTATTACCTATGGAATATTTACCACTTTGACTCTGACATTTTTACCTATGACATTTTTACCTCTGACATTTTTACAGCACACCGAAATATCTGATTACCCCGATTCTGTGCATTACCTGCAAGGGAATCTTACCGATTTACTGAGTCTTGTATACCGCAGCCAGATGACAAAAGTATGGATATGTTAAAACTAAATGCCATTGCAAACCCTAAATAATAACGACTATAATTATAAGTATTTGAATGTTTGAATTTGTATCATAAATGGTAGAAAACGTCGTGGGGAAGAAGAAAAAGTCTGTAATACTAGCATGTTTTTCTTCCAATCTCTTCAATGGCCATTTTTTCTGGGTCTTTAAAATTCGGGACGTGTGGTAATGGGTTAAAGTTGACAAATTGATTGTTTTACCTTTCTTTATAGCAAAATGTTGTTGCTGCTATCTTAGAGCATGAACATTTAGTTTTGGATTACACATGTAGTACATGTACAGTGAATAGCGTGAGACAGAAGATCATTAATTTCAGCAAATAGTCACCTTAACATCCACATCCTCTTCGTCGATATCTAAAACGATTCCAGGGTAAGCTACGTTACAATACACAGTTTGGTGTTTATGTTCTTCAAAAGCCGCTGTTTACGTAGTGTACACGCGTATTTACATAATACGTCATTCATAAACTGAATGTAAAAGCTTAAATAATGACCTATCTATATGACTTAAATTTGAAGTAATTGAAGCGATATAAAAATGAAATACATTCCCGTTACAACCTTGATTAATAAATATCAAATTTACTTTCTTTTCACCCTGATTTTTGAGTTTTAATCGTCACCTCATCAATATTTTGATTTTGTTGAAATAAAACTTTAATGTTTCGAATAGTAATCTTTTGAAAATCCTTGCTATACAATGAATAACATACAAAAACACTACCGTTACCCTTGCTGGACAATACCGTTACGAAATAGAATAAATACTTTGCTCGTGCAAAGCTTATATCTTACAGTGACAAACAAGCACACCATAATAGCAAAGCATCAGTGCAGTAAAGTAAGTGAGTTTGTTATTCTGGTCATAAGTAAATAAAAGGAAATATAACTTTCTAATAGGATTTGACACTACCGTTGCGAGCAAAATGACTATACCGTTACAAGACTGTTATAAAATTGCATAACGGTAGTGTTTGTAACGGTAATGTTAAGCACGCTGAATTTTCTTTAACAATGGCTTTAATGTGGGAGGGATACATTCATTTTGTTTGCTATCATAAAGAGAAACATGCAGAAAATAGCCCTGCTGTAAAATAATTTAATGCAAATAATCATCAGCAGTTGAAAACGCATAACGGTAATGTTTACGGGAAAAAGAACTCTTGAATATGAACAACTTGCCGATAATTTTGTCAGCAAGCGAATAAGACATGACCACCTCGTGTTGTCGATTCAGAAAAATGGCGCCAAGAAACATTTGTATGACGTCATTTCATGACAAATTTCAGGGTTGACAACCCCCAATAACGGCAAAAACGTAATCGGAACGGTAATGTCAATTTTTGCCGGGACAAGGATTACAACTAAAAAATATCAATGATAACATTTATGTTTGGCTTTCTTTTATCTTTCATTTACTTGAGCAAGATAATATTTTCCTTCAATTAACAATACATTGTTGATATTCCTTTAAAACGGCATTTAAAGTTCGAATGAATACGACTTGTCTAGCATCGGGACATTATAGAATTAGTGCAAATGCTTTATGTGTTCAGTATTTCGTAAGCACTAGGTCTTCTGTTTAATCTTTCTCACTGTAATTTAGTGATCTATTATGAGAAATATAAAACTAACTCGTGAACAAATGCAAAAATATCCGGTTTAAACAAAGAATTAATTAATTTTTCGACCGGGACAAGGGATGTACGTTTTCCATAGAATGACTGGACTACTCGACTTTAGAGATTACCTAAAGTCAACTCGTAATGAATTTCGCCGTTAAAAACAACTAAACTGGGTATTTATATGCTTTACTTTTATTTTCTTTTGATGATCGATATTTTGTTCGATACAGAAACGTTCGATCCGATATATCTATCGAACGTAAAATACCGGTTTTCGATATATATCGAGTACCGGTACGGAGCCCTACTGATAACAGGATCTTGTTTCATCAGATTTTGGCCCAGAAAATGTAACTGATTTTTTCATGTCTTTTTATGTTGTGTGTGGAACTTTCATTTTCTTTTAGACTGATGTCCTTGTTCACAAAAAACATAATTTTCTCTATATTCAGACAATCTGTGTCATGTTCCTTCTCAAATTTTCCACCAGAGTCTAACTACATTGGCATTTACGTTTTTTCTGTCTGTCACTATTGAAAAGCTTCAGAGACAGTAATTCTAGAATAAAGGTGTCCAGAATTCCTAGTCTGATGAATCATAACTGACACCACACAGGCAGTTTTAATTCTTTTTCTACTAAGAAGAACTTGCTGTGCTCCTGCCGACAGTTAGATCAAGATCAGACTGCACAGAAAGTAGAGTCTGATCTTTGATCAACTTAGTGCTAGAGATGATGACATTTTTAGTTTTAATTTTTGGTTTTGATTAAAAAACAGTTCTCAGACTTGCATGTATAAGGTAAAGAATTTTGTTCCAAAAGGCCCAGGCAGATGACAGGTCATGACTGTCACTGTAAGTCTACGGGCCTAACTCTCATATTAACTCAATTACCAAACAACAAAATTTTTGGTTTGTCCAAATCGAAAGCATTTGCAGACGACAAAAGAAAAGTGACTGAAAATTTAAAATTTATTTTTCGAATGGTTACCAGCATTTTCTCCTTTTCCCACAATGTTTTCTAAAGGCTTCTTTCTCAGGGGTGTCAAAAGTAGGGACAGAAAGGTGGACAGTATTAGATCATAGATCAGACTTTGTGTTGTATAAGTCTGATCTTGATTCGCACAGGTTGATAAAGCAACTGTACTTGTTAAAAATATATTAAGGGTTAGGGTTCTCATTATCTTCTTGAGACATGGCAATATGTAACCTAGGTATTCAGACTATCTCAATAACATGTTTTCTATCTTTTCAAAGACAAGTCAACCTATTCACATTTTGTCATTAATTTTGCAGACTTGTACTTCTAAATTGGACCACCATAAAATTTTGTCATCAGATGTAAGACTTAGCTCTTAACCACACAACAATATTCTCGACTTGTCCAAATTAAAAGCATTTGCTGATGACAAAATAAATATGACTCAAAAATTAAAACTTGACTTTGGAAGAGCAGAAAACATTGTGGGAAAAGGAGAAAATGCTGGTTACCAAAATTTGTCTTCTTTTCCCACAATGTTTTCAGAAGGCTTCTTCCTCAGGGTCATTAAAACCAGGAATCGTTTAGTAAAGGGTTAAAGTGCCAAATGAATCCTACAGACACTTTCAGTGTAGAAAATTAATAAGATCCAAGAAATTAGAGCTCCAAAGTTACCCATGCCAAAAAAGTTTCAGCATCTTAACTGGCTGCAAAAACAAGTTATTATGGTTGCGATATATACTACAAGGGCAAAACAAATAAAAGTGACATGCTCTAGGTTCCAAAGGTCATGAAAATCCAGAAACTAGGGCCAGTGTTCACCAACCATTCTTAAGAATATTCTAAGTCGTATTCTCCATAATTTTCTAAATTTGTAAGTAACTCAAATTCTGATTGGCTAAACCAAATGGTTTAGCCAATCAGAAGTTGTGTTGCTTTCAACTAAAGAAAGTTCTGGATAACAAGACAAAGAATGTTTTAAAGAATGGTGGTGAATTCAGGCCCTGGTAATGCACTGTAGTACATTGTACTGTATTTGATTAGCCCAAAAGTTCCTACTGTCTTCAGTTTTGCTTTCATTATTTCTTTGTATAGTTAGGTACATGTATTACTTCTCAGGCCCGTAGGAACAGGGGGGGTTGGGGGGGGGGCTCAGCCCCCCCAATAATTTTGAAAATCATTGTAACTAAAATATGAGTTCTTAGCGCAATGAAACAACCACGCAAAGTCTCAGTATTTCGAAGTTAGCCCCCCCAATATTGAAATGCTTCCTACGTCACTGCTTCTACCTTCTCTTTAAGTCTAAATATTAAAGCCCCTTTCCCAACTTAAGCTGTCATTATGGCCAGAGTAGATCAAGATCAGACTTTACTAAACATGATTATTTCTTTTCCGCGGTACGCAGTATAGCGGAAAAGCTTTGTCTTCTTGATACGCACCTGCAACAAAGTTGTTATGACACGTTTACGAAGGACTGACCAATCAGATGAGAGCACAAATAAAATACGGGTAGATAGATCGAGAAGGAGTCAGTTCGAGCGAGTACGCCTAGACGATAGGCACACTTTGTTCAGTTATGTAATAATACTTCTATAATGGTAGTTCGTACGAAATCCCACGTACGCCACGGAGTCAACCGCTTGACTGTTCTGGGATACAGCTTTTTCAGAGTAACTTCTCTGTTTTTTGGCTGGACATCGCGGTTTTGGCTATGACGTGGTTGATATGTTTTTGTTGTAATAGATTTATATTCATGCTTCTGTTGTTATATTGTAGTTGAATCAACAATTAAATCCATAGCATTCGCGTCTTGCCATCGTTCTAGCATTCGCGTCTCGCTATCTGCAAAAGAATCTGAGTCTTTTGCTTTTTATTTATGATGAAATATGTGAGTAAAGAGAAGACGTATGATTATACACTGTATGCTTTGCTTTGAAAACTTTGCCAGAACAAATGAAAATTTACAGCCAGGTAAGAAATGGCATTATATTATTAAACAAAATACAACTTGCCCTTCATTTACTTTCATGATGCTTAATGGCAACACTCTATATTAGCTTAACCCATTACCACACAATCCCTACTTTTGACACCCTGAGAAAGAAGCCTTTTGAAAACAATGTGGAAAAAGGAGAAAATGCTGGTAACCAGCATTTTCTCCTTTTCCCACAGTGTTTTCTACCCTTCCCAGAACAAATTTCAATTTTTCAGTCACCTTTATTTTGTCGTCTGCAAATGCTTTCAATTTTGACCAGTCTAAAATTTTCTCGTGTGGCAAAGAGTTAAAGAAATTTTATTCAATATGCACAGAGGGCACATCCAACATTGTCTCATGATATCACTACTTATGCTTGCATGCTTTAATAGCAGATGTTGTTTCAAAAAGCAAAAATAACTTGTTTGAATGCTGTTTTATATAAATATGCTATAGATAAAATGGGGCTGAAAGATATTTAGCTGTAGAAAACCTCAAATATAAGAAGAAAAACAGACAGGCCTGCTGTGTAAACATATTTCTTACATTTTCATTCAACCATCTTCTGGGTTTTCCATGATGGGCCTTATACTTTGAACTTTGGTAAGCAGTATTGTTGTCTATTTTTTCTAAGAGAAACCTCATCACTTGAGAGTCATTTAGTCAGCTTTTTGCAAATGTTTAGAATGTGGACAAGTCTGAAAATTTATTTTCTGGTAAAGGGTTCACCACCTGTATTATGCAATTCATGATATAGATGACATAATTAGCTGCAAAACAAATGCATAACACACAAGGGATATTTGTTTTTTACGGTGTGAAGATTGAAATTATTTCATTGAATGAACATCATTGGTGATATTTTCACAAGGGGTGCGTGCAGCCAATGATGTTCATCGATGAAATAAATTTTTATCTTTCACTGAAAAAAACAAACTCTCTATTTATTTCATGCTTTGAACCTTTTCTGGAGGGATCTTTATCACAAACTAGTACAGTTTATTTTGGTTATTCCCCGTGGCGTAACCCAGCAACACATGACAATATGATCTTAAGTGCAAGAAATGTTAGGTGAATTACATGGTATTTCCATCTTTTTGTGAGGCATGCACACTTTACCTAGGTAACTAGACTAAGCGTGTGGGAACAAGTGTTTCCACCTTTGAAGAGATAGAATATAAAAATTTATATTTTCAGTGGAAGTAAAAGTGAAATATATGTGTTTCACCGATATTTCTCAATAACCTTCCGGACAGCATGATGAGATAATTTATTGTAGATTCTGGATCTTACAGAGGTTTTAGATTAGATTTTCTTGGTGAACAGCTTTGAATCACCTAATTCAAGTCTTGTCTACTGATTACAATTTATTTTATTTCAGTACGATATTCTTCATCAATGTAAATAATTTTAGTAAGATGCTCTTCACTAAATGTTGTTAAATTTAGTAAGATATTATACATTAATTTAGGTAATCTTAGTTAGATATTCTACATGCCTCAGCATAGATCTAAACCTAGATCTAATGTTTAAAATAGAAAATGAGAAGCATTATCATCCCAGTTTGTTTCTGTCATTTCCTGAAATTACTCTTCCCTTTCTCGTAAATTTCTGTTTTCATTAACAAGTCTTGCTTTTTCACCACTTGGCTTGACATTTTGAAGCTGCCGTAATGAGAAAACATTATCTAGATTATTGGCGACTTAGATACCAATGGTCAGTCATCTTTGCAAGCCAAGGCTGACGATTCACTATGCTACTCTACCCTTGGCAGATCGAGCTTGAGTTTTACATTCCCCGATACGCTTTTTCATTGGATGCAGCCAGCTCTAACTGCAATGAATGAAATCACTGGTAGCATTTCATCTTTGATAAAAACAGAATAAGGTCATGATCTTTCCAACAGAAGGTAAACATGGAAACTCATGTGGATGTCTGCTTATCGCTTCATGTTGAATAATTGTATTTGTAACCGGTTTGTAAAACGATATTTCATTGGCTTTCAGAAATATGATGTTAAAGGTTTAATAGCCAGTATCCAATAGAGGATGCATCGCAGGAATCTCCAAATTGGGCTCAATCAGCCAAGGTAAGATCCACATATTGATCGTAACCTTGGCTCATGAAGATGATTGTCAGTGGAAATTGATGAAATTGACACAAATGGTCTGTAGGTAATTGGTGAATTTGATGCAAATTGTTAGTCAGTCCTCTGAAGTCTTTTGATATGTAACCTTAACACTTTCAACACAAGTTGAAATTGACACGTTGTTAACACTTTGAGATATGGATGAAATACAGATAAGATACATGTAGAAATGCCTTCAGTTACCTAATCATCAATGTCTGAATTTTGACAGCTTTTAAAAGTTACTTCAGTCTACACTTATAACAAGGACCCTACAGATATGGTAAAAATAGTTACAGACTGTATGGAAGGTATTGTAATGGACCATTATGAATAGGAAGGGCTATGAGTAGCAATTGCATATATCCCTGTGTATAAGTTATGGAAGATATCAAAGATCACAAGATGTCAGAGTGATCAGTAAACTGTGTAATACTTAGCATTCCATGCTATGCAGTGTCCTGAAAAGACAATCGAGTTTGGAGAAGTGGAACGACATAAATGTATTGACATATTGATCAGGCTAGGTATTAACAAGCACTAGAGAGAGTCATAACCATCAGAAAACCTGTTTATATCACTGTAGTGAAACTTCGTCAAGAATTCACTGTCATGTTTACAGGGTAAATTGGAATTCCCGAACTGCAGAGCCTAATTTAACCCATTACTGAACAATTATGTTTATTTCTCATTGATAACTTCCTGACAACAGTGTGGAAAAAAGTTTCCTTGCTTGTTAAAACAAAATTCTCCTATTTCTTCATTGTTAACTAGCTGTTTAATGCATAACAGATGATCCCCATTGTTCTTGTTATAGCTCTTTACAAAACTACAAAATTTTGTACTCGCCTTATTAACACTTTAACACTTTCCCAAACGACAAAATTTTGGACCAGTCCGAATTGACAGCACTTGCAGATGACAAAATAAACGTAACCCAAAAATTGAAATTTGTTTCCAGCATGGTAGAAAAAATTGTGGGAGAAGGAGAAAATGCTGGTTACTAGCATTTTCTCCTTTTCCCACAATGTTTTCAGAAGGCTACTATTCCAGACCCATAAAAAACAGGGATTGTTTGAGAAAGGGTTAAAAAACAATCCTGGGGTTTTATGACCCTGAAATAGAAGCCTTTTGAAAACATTGTGGGAAAAGGAGAAAATGCTGGTATTTTCTGGAAACCAGCATTTTCTCCTTTTCCCACAATGTTTTCTACACTACTGGTTACAAATTTCCCTTTTTGAGTTATGTTAAATCTGTCGCCTGCAAGTGCTTTCAATTTGGACCTGTCTAAAATTTTGTTGTTATGGTAAAGAGTTAAATTGAAAACATTTACAGATGACATATTTAACATTTCTGAAATGATGATTTTTGTCTTTGAAAGAGTAGAAAACAAAGGAGATAGTGCTGGTTATTAGCATTTTCTCCTATACCTACAGTATTTTCAAGAGCCTTTCATTTTAGGGTCATGTGATAAAAGTTAAAAGTAGTAACTATAAAACCTGTGAAGAAACGCCTCAAATAATTGAAATATCACAGAGCGACTAGATGAGCTGAGATTCTTAAGTGAACACCCCTTGATTTTGAAGCCTGGGACATCACCGACCAAGGTTTTAGACTCAAAATAGGTTATTCTTTAGTAATAATTCTCACAAACTGAATTTAAAAAAAAAAACAAGCTTCCTGAGATTTGCAGCAGACAATAACTTGTCATTGCAGAGGAAAAATTTCTAAGCTTTCGAGAACTTAACCCTTTAGCACACAATTCCGAATTTTACCTGCCCTAAGGAAAACAGCTTTTGATGACATTTTGGGAAAAGAAGAAAATGTTGGTAACCAGCATTTTCTTGTTTTCCCAAAATGTTTTTTTTTTTCTTTTCAACGACAAATTTCAATTTCTCAGCTTCACTTATTTTGTTGGCTGCGAATACCTTGAATTTGAACCAGTCTGACATTTTGTGCTATACTGAAGGTTTAATCAATATTTTTGTGTGTGTGTGCAAGTTGTTATGTACTCAAAAGGTTTCTGAAACAATAGACAGGTAGATAAATCAAATTGATATTTTCAGTCAAAAGACAAATTGCTGTTGTGATGGATGCATAGCTCTTTACCAGATGTTACAAAGTGTTAGACTAGTCCGAATTGAAACTGTTTGCATGTGGCAGAAGAAATTTGACTCAAAGATTATAAAATATGTTAAAGGAAGGGTAGAAAACATACTGGAAAAAAAAAATGAGAAAAATACTGGTTACTAGCATTTTCTCCTATTCCTTTAATGTTTTTAAAAGTTTTCACCTAAAGGGTTGTTATCAGTCAGGTTTGTGTGGTTAATCTTGGGTTTTCATTTTGAACACTTTTTCAGAATACTGCAGTAACTGTTGGCTTTAACAAGCCTTGCCATACTTTCCACAGTGAACCTGGTGGCTTGAATATCTTGAAACCCAGAAGTCACTACTTCAAGTTTGACCACTTCTTTCAGGGCATTGATGATAACAAGTGCCACAGGATTTCTTTCTCTCTTACCGCTGAACATCATGTTCAACTATGTTTAAGTGGAAAAGCAGACAGTTGCTTAGAGAGAACATTTGACCTGTATGATAGCATATTTCTGCCACAAGATACGATAACTTTTGTAATAGTTTAAGAGACCTATTGCGATAAGCTTTCTTGGAAATACTATGTAGATAATTAAAAGTTTCAAAATAAAAACATCTCAATAATTCTCACTGTTGTCACCATTTTTTTGTGTGTGTTAAAATGTGCCTACACCCGAAATTCACAATATCAATATTTAGATGATATGGGTTCGGAACATCTTCAATGTATTGAATTTTTTTCCTTGAAAGGTGTAAAAGTTGGTTGTAAGAGGCATTTTGAGTAGTTTTTGTGTACAACAAACCGGTTCATTTCATGTGTGGTCCAAATTTACTAACTTCAAGCTACAGTTGTCAAAAAGTCGAATTTCAAGTGACTGCCATCTTGTAAAGTTAAAACTACCAAGTTTGCCAAAATGGTGAATTTTCTATTTATAGATACCGAGAAGCATGTAGAACTATCATGATAATTTTATTTCGAAATCAGCTTTGTGCACAAATGAGAAATTTTGTGTTAACCCTTTCCCAAACAACCCTGGCTTTTATGGGTCAGGAATAGAAGCCTTTTGAAAACATTGTGGGAAAAGGAGAAAATGCTGGTAACCAGCATTTTCTCCTTTTCCCACAATGTTTTCTACCCTATCATATAGAAAAATCATCTTTTTACTGTTAATTTGTAATCTGCAAAATGCTTTCAAATTGGTCTGGTTCAAAATTTGCCGCTTGGGAAAGGGTTAAAATATTAACTGATCAATTGAGAATTTTGTAGACAACAAGGTTTATTGTAATTCTTTTTTCTGCAAACTTTTCACATTCTCGATAAAATTTCCAGGAAACTTTGATTTATTGCAATAGTATTATAAAATTATCGTAACAGTTATCTCATATCTCATGGTAGAAATGTGCCACCATAGACATGATCCTGAATTAACTAAGGAAGCTGCAATTACACATCTGTTGGCTTACCCAACAACTGTTTGCAATTTATTTATTTCATTCAATCACTTGGAAACCTTTCAAATGATGCATGTAACTGTGTTGGCATCCTTTCATGTACTTTTGAAGCAAAGCCCTGGTATTTTGGCCTGTGAGAAGTCTACCAGGCAGTTTTAACTCTTTACCAAACAACAAATTTATAGACTTGTCCAAATTGAAAGCATTTGCAGAGGACAAAGAAAATGTGACTGAAAAATCGAAATTTGATTTGGGAAGATTAGAAAACATTGTGGGAAAAGGAGAAAATTCTGGTTACCAGCATTTTCTCCTTTTCCCACAATATTTTCAAAAGGCTTCTACCTCAAGGTCTTCAAAAGTCGTCACTGTGGGGTAAAGTGTTAATTATTCACAAGATAATTGTTGTTACCTTTCCATACTGAAAGCAGAAGACAAACTATTGTTTGTGGTTTATAATAAGGCAATGGGATGTTTCTTTGAAAAGATAAAAGTTTCTGTTGTAGGAAAAGGAGAAAATATCTGGTCTCAGACTGTTTTTAGACCTTCTTTTTCTATAACTTTACATTTTACCTTAGGACAGAACTACAGACTACTCCAAATCCAAGACATTTGCAGACAAACATTTAAATTATGGCTCAAAGGGCAGGATTTTTTACAGTAGAAAACATTGATAAAGGATGAGAATGCTGGTAACTAGCATTTTCTACCAGCATTTTCTCCATTTCCTGCTATGTTTTCATATGCTTTCTTTTTCAGGGTCATTAAAACAGGAGATTGTGTGGTAAACAGTAACTTACTGAGCTCAGCAGGCCCCCATGTGGCATTTCTGCTCAGAGGTGACAGTGTAGGATAAGTAACTCAAAGGTCTTTGGCTGCATCCTCACCTGGCAACAGAGCTCCAGGCAGTGATTTTGATTTCAAAATTATAAATATCAATTATTCTCCACTAAACCTGTTGTTATGGGTACTCATAAGAATCGTCTCAGCAAGACAATTCTAATGAGTACCCACAACATAGGGTTTGGAAGAGAAATAAAAGATTTAGAACTCCATCACTCCCTCTTATTTGGAGCTCTGCCTGGCGCACTATCTTTATGCATATTTCAATGTTCTAGGAAACCTCATTTAAGAGCCCCAGTCCAGAACTGGTGGAGCTTGTAAGAAAGGAGATGAATAAAAGACATAATCCGGTCTGTATCAATGTGATATGACTGAAATAATGTTGAAATTAAATGGCTTAACTCTTTACCAAACAAAGAAGGCTTTTGAAAACATTGTGGAAGGCTTTTGAAAACATTGTGGAAAAGAAAGAAAATGCTGGTAACCAGCTTTTCTCCTTTTCCCACAGTATTTTCCACTTTGCTGGAAACAAATTTCAGATTTTGAGTTGTCTGCAAGTGCTTTCAATCTGGACCAGTCTAAAGTATTGTCGTTTGGTGCAGAGTTAACTCTTTACAAAATTTTAGGGTTGCCCAAATCAAAAGCATTTGCAGACGACAAAACAAAGTGACAGAAAATTTGAAATTTGTTCTGTGAAGGGTAGAAAACATTGTGCTAAAAGGATAAAATGCTGGTTACCCAGCATTTTTCTCCTTTTCCCACAATGTTTTCTAAAGGCTTCTTTCTCAGGGTCATCAAAAGTAGGGATTGTGTAGTAATGGGTTAAAGCACTATTAGTGCCAAATGTATGTAATCTGTCAGTATTCACAGGAATTAGGAGCACCACAAATTTCTACCTTAGTCATAAATGAGCAAACAAATTATCCAGGGTAAAGAATTTGTTTGCTCGTCAATAACATTTTTATCAGGTGTTGTTTAAAAAATCTAAAACATCAAGCAAATCCCTGGAGTCATTCCGCCTTCTCTGCTTCAAACCAAATTCCAATCGGTCATGTATTAACGGAATTATTGAAGATTTTCTTACCTGAAGTCGGGGAATTTTTTCAAATAACGGTCATTGTTGTTGTTGTTGTGTCACGTGATTCCCCGCCGTGGTATTGGTCAGAACACTGACCAAGTGTAGTAAGGATAAAGGCTTCCAGTCATAATCAGTATCCATGAATGCCAATGAGTATCAGCAGAACTCCAAGCACAATCAATACATTATATTTTAGCTCTTCACCAGATCTCTTAATATTTAGATTTGTCTGGTAACCCTTTGTGGGAAAAGGAAAAAATGCTGGTAACCAGCATTTGTCACTTGCATGCATTCCTTTTTCCCACCATAATGCTTTTGTAAACCTTCCGTAGGGTCACAAAAAATTATTGTTTCATGAAAGGTTTTAGGGTGAACTGTGAAAATGAAAATAATGTCTTCCCTAAAGAAAAAAAGAGCTAGTCTAATGGAAAAATGAAGTTATTGCATGCCACATAAATCATTTGGGGTGGCGATGTAAAACAAGATCTGATCATTTTGTTTTTTATTGTTCATGCCTTTACCACGCTTAGAACTGGGGGTGGAACTTCTGATATTCAACCAGCTCTGTGTACATTATTTCCGCACTAATGAAATGTATTTACATGTATTGTGTTTATGTCCATACTGACGTATGTAATATTATTATGTATGTATGTCGACGATGAACCTTATGTGTTCAAGTCGTTTTTCTGAATAAAAAATCTGTGTTACAATATTTTGATGTAGATATTAGTCCAGGGATTGAACTAGTTTGAATTGTCTCATTAACAAGTTTTGAAATTTTTGTCCAAATTGAAAGTGTTTGCAATTGCCATATTGAATTTTGTTCAAGTGTGATGAAATTTGACAATCGATGGGTAGAAAACATGGTGGGGTAAAGTGATGTGATTGCCAGCATTTTCTCCTTTTACCACAGTGTTTCCAAAAGCTTGCTGTCTGTCAGGGTTGTAAAACCATGGTGTTTTGTTGTATATGGTTAGATACCGGTATGTCAAAATCCACAATAGCTGACCTAGGGATATTGTTTAATTTTGGCCATTAGTTCTTGAACTGTGCCTATATTATGGAAGGGGGAGGGGGCTACATACACATCATACTAGGGATCAGTGAGAGTTATAATCAATGCCAGCCTGGGATATATATTTAGTTTTTCTCAAAACCCCATGTTCTATGCTCCATCTCCACAAATAAACTTGCTGAATGATACTGTTCAAGTGAAACAAATTACATTCTCTAGTGCTTAAAACTTAAATATTCCTGTCCTAGAATCTAATTTATTTGCAATTAGAAGCTGCTGGTAGCTTTGTTTTAGGAGGAAACAAGCTATGAGCCATCACAAGTAAAGTTTAATTTTTAGCCTCTCGAAGAGTATTTTAGTGAATGCAGTTGCATTCTCTATCAATCATTTTTTCCTCTCTATAAATAATAGAAAATCCATAATGAGTCAACAGTTCCAATGTCTGACTCAGGGAGAAGTTATTTAAAATTGTTCACCTTTTTTCCCATCAACCTTTTAACCCTGTATCACACAACCCTGAGTTTTAATTACCTATGCAGAGGAAGGCTTTTGAAAACATTGTGGGAAAAGGAGAAAATGAAATACTGATGATCAGCATTTTCTTCATTTCCCACAATGTTTTCTTCCATTTTAAGAAAAAAGGCTATCATTTCATCCACATGTAAAACCTCATATGCAAATTCTTTCAATTTAACTCTTTATCAAACAACAACACTTTAGACTATTCCAAATTGAAAGCACTTGCAGACAACAAAATAAATGTATCTCAAAAATGGAAATTTGTTTCCAGCAGGTTCAAAAGCATTGTGGGAAAAGCAGAAAATGCTGGTTACCAGCATTTTCTCCTTTTCCCAAAATGTTTTCAAAAGGCCTCTATCTCAGGGTCATAAAAACCAGAGATTGTTTGGTAAAGGGTTAGACAGGTCTTAACTTTTTAGTTTTTACCACACAAGTACCAGTTTTATCAACTCTGAGGAAGGTCCCCTTTGAAAACATTGTGGGAAAAGGAGAAATGTTGGTTATTAGCATTTTCTCCTTTTCGCACAATGTTTTCCGCACTATAAAGACAAGTTTCATTGTTTTGTCACATTTAAACTGTCGTCTGCTATTGCTTTCAATTTTGACAAGTCTATCTTTTTTTCGTTTTAGAAAGAGTTAACCCATTACCACACAATCCCTACTTTTGACGCCCCTGAGAAAGAAGCCTTTTGAAAACACTGTGGGAAAAGGAGAAAATGCTGGTAACCAGCATTTTCTCCTTTTCCCACATTGTTTTCTACCCTTCCCAGAACAAATTTCAATTTTTCAGTCACCTTTATTTTGTCGTCTGCAAATGCTTTCAATTTGGACCAGTCTAAATTTTTCTCGTGTGGTAAAGAGTAAAGAGTCTTTTCCAAACTATGAAATTTTGGTCTCCACTGGACTGAAAGTATGTATTTTGCAGATGAAGTTATGTTTTATGTCTTTGATAGGGTTAAAAACATTGTGAGAAAAGTAGAAAATCCTGGAAAAAAGGGTGATTGTGTGATAAAAGATTTATCTTGTCATGTGGCACATTAGAATTAACTCTTTTTCAGAACACAAAATTTTGGACTTGCCCAACTGAAAGTATTTTGTAGGTGACAGGGTAGATGTTGCTTAACTTCTACCTAACGACAAAATTTTAGACTGGTCCAATTTGAAAGCATTTGCATAATACAAAATTAATGTGACTAAAAAATTGAATGTTGCTTTCAAAAGGGTAGAAAACATTGTGAGAAATGAAAATGTTGGTAACCAGCGTTTTCTCCATTTCCAACAATGTTTTCAAGCCTTCTTTCTCTCTATTAGTGGTCGAAAACCCAAGGTTGTTTAGTAAAGAGTTTAAAAATGATGAGATTTTATTTGAAGGGGTAAGAAGCATTGTGGAGAAAGGAAAAACTTTTTGCTTTTCCCTCCATGTATATCTTCAAAACCCATCTTCCTCTATTAAAACTTGGGATTGCATGGTATTAAGGGAGTTAATTTGGTGTTTAACTGTCAGTCATTAACCCATTACCACACAATCCCTACTTTTGACACCCGTGAAACAGAAGCCTTTTGAAAACACTGTGGGAAAAGGAGAAAATGCTGGTAACCAGCATTTTCTCCTTTTCCCACAGTGTTTTCTGCCCTTCCCAGAACAAATTTCACTTTTTCAGTCACCTTTATCTTGTTGTCTGCAAATTATGCTTTCAATTTGGACCAGTCTAAAATTTTCTTGTGTGGTAATGAGTCAATCTGCTACCAACTGATTCAATGTATATAGTTATATGCCTCAAAAAGGGACAAAACTTTTGAAAACATACTGAGAAAAGGAGAAAATTCTCATTACCAGCATCTCCTCTATCCACAATGTTTGTTGTCCTTCAGAAGACAAAACCCATCATTTGAACTACATTCAATTTCTGTTCTTCAGATGCTTTCTATATGAATACCTTTCAAATTTTTTCTTTGACTCTGGGCACCTCAGCGGGATGACTCTGGGCACCTCAGTGGGATGACTCTGGGTACCTCAGCGGGATTTCCAAATGGCTAAGACAAACAATATTATGTTCATGGACTTTATTGCCTGGCAACAATTTAGACCCATGCTAAACCAAAAGGGCCCTCCATATAACACAGAAACCCTCACATAGGTCACCTGTATCAAAAAAGAATAATTCTTAACAATCAACAGTTTTACTAAAATAGAAGCAACATGTTAAGAATGACTAATGTAATGCTAAGTTGGTGCTATAATCCAGCTAATTGGCACCACATTTTGTGATGGAGTAATAAAAACACTGGTTCATTAACCCTTAACCCTTTCCCAAACAAGCCCTGGTTTTTACGTGTCTGCAGTTAAAAGACTTTTGAAAACACTGTGGGAAAAGGAGGAATTGCTCGTAACGAGCTATTTCTCCTTTTCCCACAGTATTTTCCACCCTTTTTGAGAACTTTCTGCCATTTTCTCAAAATCTAAAATTGTCGTCTGCAAACTCTTCCGGTTTGGAAGAGTTCAAAATTTGTTGTTTGGGAAAGGGTTAACTAGACAACAGAATGGCAGCCTTGTCCAAATGAAGAGCACTTATGGACAGCAACTTCGATGTGGCTCAGATGGTGCAATTTTTCTCCGATTGGTTGGAAAACCATGAGGGAAAAGGAGAAAATGCTGGTTACCAGAATTTTCTCCTTTTCTCACATTGTTTTAAAAAGGCTTCTTTCCTAGGGTTGTTAAATGTTGGCATTTTGCAGAAAAGGATTAACTCTTTTCTCATCTTCTTATATTTATTTATAATACCACATAGCATGGCATTAACTCTTTACCACACAATGACAACTTTTGACGACCCTGAGTAGGAAGCCTATTGAAAACATTGTGGGAAAAGGAGAAAATGCTGGTAACCAGCATTTTCTCCTGTTCCCACAAAGTTTTCTACCCTATCAAAGGAAACTTGCATCGTGTGAGCCACTATGAAATTGTCGTCTGCAGATGCTTTCAGTTTTGGTAGGTGTAAAATTTTGCCATGTGGTAAAGGGTTAAACCATGAAACCAAATGGAATAAACCATATGGACTTTTTATACGCCCGTCGAAGACGGGACGTATTATGGGATCACCCGTGGCGGGCGGGCGGGCGGGCGGGCGGGCGGGCGGCGTCCAGTTCTTTGTCCGGAGCATATCTCCAAAACTATACAAGCTAGGGTTATGAAATTTCATGGGTGGATAGATCTCATCGAGGCGGATTGCAGTGCACAAGAATCATAACTCTTGCTTGCTTAATTTTTGAGTTATTGCCCTTTGTTGTTTTTCATACTTGAATTTTGTCCGGAGCATATCTCCAAAAGTATACTAGCTAGGGTTATGAAATTTCATGGGTGGATAGATCTCATCGAGGGGGAGTGCAGTGCACAAGAATCATAACTCTTGCTTGCTTAATTTTTCAGTTATTGCCCTTTGTTGTTTTTCATACTTGAATTTTGTCCGGAGCATATCTCCAAAACTATACTAGCTAGGGTTATGAAATTTCATGGGTGGATAGATCTCATTCAGGGGGAGTGCAGTGCACAAGAATCATAACTCTTGCTTGCTTAATTTTTCAGTTATTGCCCTTTGTTGTTTTTCACACTTGAATTTTGTCCGGAGCATATCTCCAAAACTATAGTAGCTAGGGTTATGAAATTTCATGGGTGGATAGATCTCACTGAGGGGGAGTGCAGTGCACAAGAATCATAACTCTTGCTTGCTTAATTTTTCAGTTATTGCCCCTTGTCGTTTTTCATACTTGATTTTTGTCCGAAGCATATCTCCAATACTATACTACCTAGGGTTATGAAATTTCATGGGTGGATAGATCTCATCAAGGGGGAGTGCAGTGCACAGAAATCACAACTCTTGCTTGCTTAATTTTTCAGTTATTGCCCTTTGTTGTTTTTCATACTTGAATTTTGTCCGGTGAATATCTCCAAAACTATACTAGCTAGGGTTATGAAATTTCATGGGTGGATAGATCTCACCGAGGCGGAGTGCAGTGCACCGGAATCATAACTCTTGCTTGCTTAATTTTTGAGTTATTGCCCTTTGTCGTTTTTCATACTTGATTTTTGTCCGAAGCATATCTCTAAAACTATACTAGCTAGGGTTATGAAATTTCATGGGTGGATAGATCTCATCAAGGGGGAGTGCAGTGCACAGAAATCACAACTCTTGCTTGCTTAATTTTTGAGTTATTGCCCTTTCTTGTTTTTCATACTTGAATTTTGTCTGGTGCATGCCCCAGCTTTACAACTTGGGGTAAGACGGGCGTATCTTGCGACAATTTGCCGCTCTTGTTTAGGAATAAGACCCTTATATAAATAGGAGTAATTTTAGGTTGATATTGTCAAAAATGTCTCAAAAGCCTACAGTGTAGATCAAAGATCAGGCTGCATGTTTAGTGCAGTCAGATCTTGATTAGGCCTAAAAAAATATTTGTGTTTAGAGTTTCCCAACTCTACCTAGAAAATGGTGCTGGCCCAAAACTTTTTTTACCATGATTGAAAAAAGAATTATCTGTCAGGTGTGATTTCACTGTAACCATGTTCCATGGAAAAAGTTTTTGGAATATATATATATATAAATACCTACCTACCCTACAGTATCTTAGACTGAAACCCTAAACACAGATATTTTTTTTCAGACCTTACCTTGATCGACATGGGCTGTACAGGTTAGTAAAACAAATCGACATGAAATAGATGTCCTCAGTGATCTGCCGAGGTTTTGAAGATGCTGGGACAATGTCCCTTTTGACTGAAAAAAGTGGGGACATTTTCAAAAAACTGGGGACATTTTCACCCGAGTTCCTTTTAAAAACTCTTCAGTTTTTTAGACCAGACATTTTATCGTACTTGTTATTGTCAACACTAGAGGACGACTGGGTGGGAGGGCTATTCACTTTCAGAGGTGATCGGGCATTGGTTATGATTTTGGTTATTGTCATTGTCAACACTAGCGGAGGACTGGGTGGGGGTCTTTTCACTTTCAGAGGCAATCGGAGTTCCTTTTGATTTTGGATTAATTCATTACAATCTAGATCAGTATCAGATTGAGTTTTATTTGACTCCACATCACATTGTGTTGTCAGTTTCTTGGTAGAAGCAGTGAAATATGATTGAATGTCCCTCGTGGACAATCTTAGTTACTGTTGTTGCGAGCTATGTCATCAAAAACAGTTTGATTGGTAGCTAGCTACATGGTAGCAATCACAATTGCCGAAAGAAACTATGGTATAGAGGAAGTAATGGGCTTTCCTCTGACGCAATTGTTAGTGATTCAGTTTGGTTCGACCCGCAAATTGACCTTTCTGTTTACCTACTTTCGCTTTGAAAAGGTTAGTTCTTTCGGTTTTGAAATTGGACACAGCCGATTTTGTGTTGCGTCATTGGTGCACCTGTTGGAATTTTCATGCGCCCTAGATGATTTTACTGCGTCCAGGGCGCAAAAACGCAGCCTCGGCAGATCACCGTGTCCTCTATAATATATTACATGCTTGAATTATTGTCTGAACTTAGCTTTGGCTTATGTCGTCAGCATGTGGAACTATGTGCATTTTTTTCCACTCTTTAGGTGGCTAATAGATTTATGGTATCGTGAAAGAATACTAAAATACCTCAAAGAAAAATTATTTTGTTGGTTTAAACTGGTAATACATGGCGGGTGACATAGATCTATTATGCACTTTCTGTGTAGGCTGATCTTGATCTATGCCATCTGCAAAAAGCTTTTTATTTTTTGCACAGAAAGGGTCAAAGTCGACATCTACCGTTAACAGAATTTCCGTACCATCTGATGATACCTGATGATATAAATTTTCACTCTTTGATTATTCTTTGCATAAAGGTCAATTTCAAGTCAATTTATTCGAGTAATAACTGATGTAGCGAAAATTAGTGAAAGGCACTTGAAGATTGCAATGGTGTTTTATGCTGCTTTTAACAGTTTTCAAAGTCCCTTTACAGCAATAGGGGTTGGGATAAACTGGAAGAAGATTGTCTATCTGTCCATTTGTGCATCAGTTTGATGCAATTTGTGTACTCTTCTCATCTTAGCCTTTTTAACCAATTTAGTTGAAGTGTCAATCTTTTGCCAGTTTACCTCACAACCAAGAGTTTTAATGACCCCAAGACAAATTTTTAGGCTTTTGATTTTTTTCTTAATCCAATAACTAGGCAAGTCTCAGCCAGTTACAGTTGTATTTCAGTGATGTCATAGTGGTACCATACTTGAAAGAATCATTTGTGCTGGCACGCTTTTTACAAATATCTGGATGTGGCTTGCCCTGGTTTGCCCATGGCCACTCACTTATGACTAGATGCTGCAGCTCAGTAACACAGTTGGTGTCGTACAGCGCTTCAGGACAGGGTTTTGCTGGTTGAATCCCCAGCTCAGTGATTTTTTATCCAAGGATTGATGATAGTCATTGCAACAGGATTCATTCCTCTCACATTGCACACCATTAGTTGTTAAAAAATGGTAATAGTAAAAGAAACTGCAGGAAAAGCATTGACAGGTGCACTGGCTGCCAGGATGTTGAAAACAGTGTTAAACACAAAACATGTACAGTCTGTCAATCAACATATGAGTAGATTCTGTGAATTATAGAATCTACAACTTCGATGCTCAGGCAGGAAAAATTCCTTTGTTCATAGAGAGTCAAAGATCAGACCACACAATGTCACTGTGCTCTTGTTAGCAATGTAAAGACATTCTGCTTACTGTGTACTCCAGACTGAATACCTTTTCAATATTTTAGATTCAAGATCAGAATATGTGCTCACTGTTCTTATTAGTATACCTATTTACCATGTGTAAGTTCAAGGTCAGGCTGCAATTATATGCACAGAAGCAACTCCAGCTATGCTCTGTGCTTTGTACTTCAGGGTTTACCTACCTGATAATTAGATAAAAACTCAGATGGATAATTGGCATTGAAGTCATTAGGGTACAATGCTGTGATTCATTCTAGTCATGTCTGATACATTCTAGATTAATGCTTTCTCGATGTATCTGTTTTTACTTAGGAAGCAATCAGATGTCTATAGTTCTAAAACAGTGTGACAAAAGGATTTATGAGTTTTTATATGAACTTTGCCACTTTCAACAGTTTGCCTACTACATCCAAAGGACTGATCATTTCTGTTTTGGGTTTAACCCTTTACTCCATAGATATTCATTTCTATGAATTGCTTGTAGAAGCCTTTGGAAAACATTGTGGCTAAAGGTAAAATTGCTCGTGACGAGCAATTTCACCTTTTGTCACAATGTTTTCTATGCTATCAAAAGGTATCATATGCACATTCGAAACATTTCCTTCCTTGCTGTTACTTAGGGTCAATTAGAGATACCATAGAAATGCCTTATGGGGTAAAGGGTTAATCTGTACTAGGGTAGGAACCTGCAACCTGCATTGCTCATTGCATTCCTTTATATGCAGGGTTACGTCTGTCAATTGCTTTTGAAGTTGCATGAAAACGAGGTGAAATGACTTAATAGGTCCTTCAGGAAATTATACCACACAACCCCGAGTATTATCTACTTTTGAAAACATTGTTGGAAAAGGAGAAAATGCTGTTAACCATCTTTTTCTCCTTTTCCAACAATTTTTCAAAAGCTTTTGTCTACAGGGTCATTAAAAGTTGGGATTGTGTGGTAAACCATAATTTACTCTCGTCAGATTTAAAGCCCTGAGGAAATTCATGAAACAGTTGAGCCCAAATTGATTGTCGAGGCACAGTTGAGCCCAAATTGATTGTCAAGACACAGATGAGCCCAAATTGATTGTCGAAGCACAGAATGATGAGCCCAAATTGATTGTTGAGGCACAGTTGAGCCCAAATTGATTGTCAAGGCACAGATGAGCCCAAATTGATTGTTGAGGCACAGTTGAGCTCAAATTGATTGTCAAGGCATAGATGAGCCCAAATTGATTGTCCAGGCACAGATGAGCCCAAATTGATTGTCAAGGCACAGATGAGCCCAAATTGATAGTTGAGGAAATCAATGTTGTTAGCAGGAATACTCTCAACTTATCCCGACAGATCTTTCCAATTTAGGCTTTGAAGCTCTCTAATCCATTTCGTTATTGTACCAAATATCATACTGAGGTTGCATTGAATCCTTTACTACACAATCCTGAGTGTACAAGATCTGCAGGAAAAAAGGCCTTCAAACTCGGTCATTATTGGAAAAGGAGAAAGTGTTGGTAATCAGCACTTTCTCCTTTCCATTGAACGTTTTCTACCCCTTCTAAAGGTAGTTTTCAATTTTTTTAGTCACATGTAATTTTTCGTCTACAAATGCTTCCACGGAAATGGACCAATGTAAAGTTAACCCTTTCCCATACAATCCCTGGTTTTTACGGGTCTGAACTAGTAGCCTTTTAAAAACATTGTGGGAAAAGGAGAAAATGCTGGTAACCAGCATTTTCTCCTTTTCCCACAATGTTTTTCTACCCTATCATAGACAGAAATAATCTTTTCAGGAAGAGTTGAATTGTTGTCTGCAAATGCTTTCAATTTAGTCTAGTCTGAAAGTTTGCAGTTTGGGAAAGGGTTAAGTCGATTGGTAAAAAGTTACTGGATGCAAAACAAAAATTTAAGGGAGTTTTGCTTAAATTACCCATTATCTGCATGCAAGATGCATGAAATGTGTGTGTTCCTTAAAACCCTGCTTATGACCTGAGATTGCCTGTGGAGATTAAAGCTGGATTTTCTGGATCTGTATTCACCAACCATTCTGAAGATTATTCTTTAAGTCTTATTGCTCAGATATTTTCCAAAACTAAAAAATAACACACCTTCTGATTGGCTAAACCACTTGTTTAATAGCCAATCAGAAATTGTGTGACTTTCAAATTTGGAAAGTCTTACAGAATAAGACAAGGAATGTCCTTAAGAATGGATAATAGATTTGGGTCCATTAACCACTTGACCGAAAAGGTCCCTTCTTAAAAGCTCACCATAAAGTAGATGTAAATAATTGGCAGTGATACCATATTATAAAGGGTACAGCAATGTGATTGCTTCCAGTCTTGTTTGTTACATTCCACAAAAATAGTTTCCCTGTGTTTCTGTATCGCCATAGCATCTTTCACATGTGTTTACAAAACTGAAGAAGGCATTACTGTTTCTAGAATTTATATAAAAAAGATTGGTATTTAGCACAGATGCCATCATCAAGTGTGAAAGTTGTATTGATTCCATTGACTCCTAGATTTTCTTTTAATCCCTAACAGAACACAAAATTTAAGGCTTGTACTTGTCAAAATCAAGAGCATTTGTATATGAGTAAAACATGGCTTAACTCTTCACCAAACTGCAATAATGTTTTTTCTCTCTCTCTCTCTCTCTCTCTCTCTCTCTCTCTCTCTCTCTCTCTCTCTCTCTCTCTCTCTCTCTCTCTCTATATATATATATATATATATAAAAAGACAAAAAGCTTGGCAAATGAGCTACATTTAAATTGGTGTGTTGCAAAAACTTTCGATAGGTAAAAAGTCTCAGATGTTGTCTGGTAGAGAACTAATTTCATTCAGGTTAAAACTCTCAAACTGCAGACAAGGATATATCTAATGTCAGAGATTAACCTTTTTAATGCTGGACATGGTGATTTCCTTGGGCAAGACACTTCAGAGCCCTAGCCTAGTGCTGGTTAGTTCCAGGGAATGGATGAATATGTGAGCTGTGGCCATTATATAACTGGAATATTGTTTAAAACAGCTTGAAATGCCATTTAATCATTGTCATGCTGAATAAATGCAATGGATAGTTGAAACGGGTCTAGAGTATCAAGGATTAAAAGCGTCAGTTGTCCAGGTTCATTTGAAAGATTTTTGGATGCATTTGCCTAAACAAAGTAAAGTCTAGGCTAAATAATTTTCCTCTGTGCCTAGCTCACAATGTCCTTGACTGTATTGGATTTTATGGTCACTCTCTGTATTCTAGATTATTTGTACAAATATAAGAAGCTTAACTCTTTTAACTCTCTACCAAATGACAAAATTACAGGCTGGTCCAAACTGAAAGCATTTACAGACGACAAAATAGATGTGACTAAAAAATGGAAATTTGGTTTGAGAAGGGTAGAAAACATTGTGGGAAAAGGAAAAAATGCTGGTAACCAGCATTTTCTCCTTTTCCTACAATTTTTTCTATAGGCTACTTTCTCAAGGTCGTTAAAAGTTGGGATTATGTGCTAGAGTTAAGCAGTGGACAAAATTTCGGGTTCATCCAAATTGAAAGCACTAAAGTCTTGCAGACGCCAAAATAAACATAACTAAATTGCTGGTAACCAGCTTTTTCTTTTATCCACAATGTTTTCTATTCTATCAGTTAACAGTTGCACCATTTGGGCCATATTGAAATTGTAGTCTGATATGCTTTCAATTTGAAAAGGGCTAAAATTTTTCTTCAGGTAAAGGGTTAAACAAGTCACAAGATTTTTGGGACATCCCGTGATTAATAACAATAATCAATTTGGGCCCAACCAAGTAGCTTAGTGGCTAAGGTATCTGACTTGTGACCAGGTAGTTGTGGGTTTGATATCCTTTCTAGGCAAACTTTCTATGTAACAATATAATTATAGCCTCTCACCTATGAAGTATTCAAGATAAGTAGTCATGGCTTGGAAACAGATTTGTGTCAGTACTGGTGTTAGAAAGCCAGAAAACACATGAGTAGGTGCACTAACTGTATGGATAATCATCAAAACTGTTGAGAATGTGCTAAACTCCAATATAAGCAAACAAAATACATTGTTGAAGTATTGTGGAAAAGGTAGCTTAATTTGACAACTTCCTCTGTTGCCTTGATGTTCTTGAAAATGGTCTGTCACAAAATAGGGCTTCTGCAAAAGGTCATGTGTAAATAATACTCTGCCAGTTGATAAAATTGAAGATTCATCCATTATTAGCCGGCAAATTCAGTTTGGTTCAAACTATAGGGTTTGTGTATTAGACTGGAAAACATTGCTGCAATAGTGGAAAATGCTGGTTACATTGATTTTACTAAATATGTGCAGGATTGTAGACATTGAATTAAATTAGACTTAAATGGATTAGTCTATGATTACAAAGAAAACTGTATGCCAATTAAGGGAAGAAAATGCTAGTTACCAGGTTTGTCTCCTTTTCCCACAACGTTTTCAGAAAACTGTCATGAAAACACGGAATTGTTTGGTATAGGTTTAGATGACGGATTGCTTTGTTAAGGGTTATATTGGGAACCAGAATGATGTCCAGTACTTTATTCTGTTCAATCCCTTTACCAAACGACAAAATCTTATGCTGATTCAAATTGAAAGCATTTACAGACAACAAAATAAATGTGACTAAAAAATTGAAACTTGAGTTTAGAAGAGTAGAACACATTGGATAAAGGAGAAAATGCTGGTTACCAGCATTTTCTCCTTTTCCCTTAATGTTTTCAGAAGTCCTCTTCCTCTGGGTCATAAAAACTAGGAATTATTTTGTTATGGGCTATAGGATATAGTTGACATACCTAATTCATTGGATTTGTTTTGTGTACAAATTCAATTATTCTGTCCAGACTGTTGAAAACTTGGCCATATTTTTCCTCTAGGGACACAATGCCATTATTGAATTGAATGTAGCTCAAACTGATGAGATTTCTTGTTAAAATGGTAGAAAAAATCATGGGAAAAAGGGAAAATATTGAAACCCACGGTGTTCCCACACACGCAACTTGTTGCATAAATCATGTCATAGAATTGAAATTCAAGAAACAAATTTTGGTTATACAAGGGACCTCGCATAAGAAAAAAAATCTATTATCCTCTAAACTTGTCTAAAATGATGGCATTTGAACTTACTTGCTGTCCTTATTGATAAATTATTGTCAAATCATGTGGGGGTGGGAACCTATCCATAAATTAACAAACCTGAAAAAATGTTTGATGCATAAAACATGGAAACCCATGACACAACACTATGTTCCATATTTAGACTCATCTGGGATAAAATCATTGACAACAAAAAGAATAGTGTTTTTAGGTCAGCTAGACAATGTATGTATTATACTTACAAACTTATCAAGAATTTGTTTTAATTTGGTGAAAGGGAGAAAACTGTCACAATTATAAGTATTTTGTCCTCCTCCTATAATGTTTTTTACAAGCCTTCTGTCTGATGGTCGTTAAATTCTGGTTAATGTTATCAAGTGGGTGAAACAGTCATAGGTATATATATGTCGTAGGCCAGATTGGAATCTAGGCAGATCCGGAATCTGCCTAGACCAAATTAGAATTCAAATTTTGTGTAGGCCAAAATGCATCGTTTTCTAATATTTTTTTAAATATATTGATTTAATTGTGTTTACATTATTGAGAGGTATTTTCATTTGAAGCATTTTATATGATTTTTTCCACTATCGCTCTTTTTTCCACCTTTTTTATTTGTACAAAACATTCAAAATTTATATTTACTCTGAATTTCTGACTAAAATTTCTTTTATTTTGGGGTTTACGTCTAAAAGTAAGATGATTCATATGTAGACGCCCTATATTCAACGAGAAATTATTAAAATTTGGTTTAGGCAGATTATAGAGCTGCAAAGCTAAACTGGAATCCTGATTTGTTTTAGGCAAATTCCACTTTGGTCTAGGCAGATTCCGGATCTGCCTGGATTCCAGTTTGGACTACGACATATATAATAACATTAAGTAAGGGGACGTATACCATTTCATTCATAACTATGCATAGTTTTAATAATACCGGTATGTATTTTGGGCCGGTGGCCTTTATTTACAATAAAAGTATTGTATTGTATTGTATTGTCATACCCTCTAGTATGAAATGTTTTCTCTAGATTTACAGCCCAGGGGTTAAGTGTTACCCTTCAAATAAAAAGCCAGTGGGAACACTGTACTCAGCAATTCCACCTTTTCATTGATTGTTGTCAATATTTTTCTTCCGGTCAGGAAAAAACTGAATCTTTTGTTCAAGGGAAATCAATAATGACTGTGGAAAAATCAGTTCTGAGAGAAGAGGAAATTACATGCAATATTTGCTTTTCTGGCTTTTCCCCCACAATGTTTCTAAAGTCATTTCCCTCTTCATCATTTTTGAATGTTGATTGCTTAATTGTATGGTACTCAGCACAATTTTCTCTCCAAGCCACTGGCCGCTTACCCACATAACTATAGTTGAGACAATTGTCAGCTGTGGGAGGGGCATGAACCCTGTTGCAATGCCTATCATAAATTCTCGGAAAAAAATTGGCCGAGCTGGGGATCAAACCTACGGTACTGTACACTACTAACAGACCTCCAGATAAGAAGGAGTGATGGTATTCTAAATCCATTATTTCTCTTCCAAACCCTATGTTGTGGGTATTCATTAGAATCGTCTCGACAAGACGATTCTAATGAATACCTGCAACATATGGTTTAATCAAGAATTATTCATATTTTCAACTGAAAAATCAAAATCACTCTCTCTGTTTGAAGCTTTGGAGCTCTGTACCCAAGCTGGGGGTGGGGGAGGGGGGCTCAACACATCATACTTTAAATAAAGAAACATTTGTTAGAGTATGGAGCTGCAGAAAACATTGTTTGAAAAGGAGAAAATGCTGATAAGCCTTCTTATACTATATTTTCAAGAGCATTCTTCCTCAGAGCTGTTGAATCAGTGAACAATTGTTTTAATCCTTTACCACACAAGTAAAATATAGAATTGTCCTCATTGACAGCATTCATAGATTGACAACTGAAACAATTTGGTTCAAATGATATAATTTGTCTTTAGGATAGAAAATGTTGTGGGAAAAGGAGAAAATGCTGCTTACCAGCATTTCTCCTTTTGTAACAGTATTTTCAAAAGCTTCTCCTGTAAGGTTGTTTAGAAACTGGTGTGAGCAACCCTTTACCAAATGATCAAAGTTTAGACTTGTCCAAATAGAGACCATTTGCAAAAAAAAAACAAATAGAATATGGCCTAAATGATGATTTTGATCTTTGAAAGGGTAAAAAATAATGTGGCAAGTGGAGAAGTTTTCAAAAGACTTATTTCTCAGGGTTTGTTAGAGCTGGTGAAGGGTTAATAGCTCAGCTCTATCTGCCAGTTCTTATAAATAATATCTGACTCACCTGATGTTCTGCTGATCATTATGATTGTTATTCCAGGTTTCTATCCTTTACATCACTTAACTCTCTGCCAGGTGCTTTTGTGGACAGAGTTGATTAAGATCAGACTATACAGTATACATGTGCAGTCCGATTTTTGACTTACACTCTGCAAATCTTTGTGCTATATTCTTGACAAACCAATCACAAAATAGTAGTGTGTAGCAGGATTTTTTTGGTGGGGAATTAAAAAAGTGCATTTCATCAACTCAGAATTCTGAGGGGTTTAACTCCTGTGTGTATGGAAATCTGGAAATCTCTTTCCATTGATTATTTGTTTGACATTCTGTAAATAGATTCTATTTTGTGTAATAATCTTCTGCCCTTTGTTTGATGTTTTTTGACTGATTGCCATTTAATTGTAATCTAAAAGGAGTGAAGCCAAAAACAAAGGGAAATTAGTTACTAGTATTGTGATGTTTTTGTTGCTTGTCCTGCGCAAAAGACAGTTAATAAACGCAGGCATTAAAACCCAAAAGTCTACACAATATTAAAACTAAAGGTATAATCCAAAGCATGAAGTGACTTTGAAGGAGGGTCTTCCTTGGAATGGGAAGTTTTTGAATTATAGACGCTATTTGGTAGCCTCTGGTGATGGTTTTTGTTAAATAGTTTGCTTTTTTATTTTCAAAGTGTATGCAGTAACTGTTGCATTTATGTGCATCGGCTGCTATAACCCTGCATAATTATCTTTTCAGAATTGTCTGTGAGTGAGAAAATATGTTTGTCTCCACCTTTGGTCAGATAGATGAGGAAAATTAATGGAATTTACAATTTGAAAAACTAGGCTCATTCTTCATCTGTGTGGTCACATAGGATTATTGACCTTTCAGTCGGAAAGACACTGCAAAGCCCCAACCCAGTATTTGTGAAACCCAGGAAAAAATGAATAAACCTGCTGTAGTCATCATTAAATATCAACCCCTAGGCTGCTAAGGGCAACTCACTGACATGTTGTGGACAGTATAGATCAAGATCAGACTGCACTGATCTTGGATCTACACTTTCTGATTAAAAGATGTCATTCTCCAAAACATATCTTTGAAAGAGCAATATTTGGCTTTTTAATATCCAAATGAAAATTGTATTTTAGTTATTTAGCAGGATTAGAGTTAATGATGCTGTATGCTATTGACCTAATCTGCAGACTGTAATTGGCCCAGGTTTCATTATAGATACTTTTTGAGCTCTGTCTATACCAAACAACAAAAATTTGGTAGAAAGTTCTCCAAGAGGGTAGAAAATACTGTGGGAAAAGGAGAAATTGCTCGTTACGAGCAATTTCTCCTTTTCCCACAGTGTTTTCAAAAGACTTGTACTGCAGACACGTAAAAACCGGGGCTAGTTTGGGAGAGGGTTTTGGTTAGAAAGCATTGTCAAAAAAAAAGATGCAGTTTACTATCATTTCTCCTTTTTCCTCATATTTTCAAAGGCCATCATCATCCAAATTTGTAAAACATTTGTAATTTTGATCTTTTCAGGTCTTGTAAAACTTGGTGTTCACTGTGTCACAGGGAAACGGGTAGCCATAAAGATTGTCAACAGAGAAAAACTCAGTGAATCAGTATTAATGAAGGTAAGTAACCTATTAACTTAGGTTTCTTTTTTCATTCGGATTGTTTCAAAACCAACATTGAAAGTATATCTATTAGTAAATTACATTAAACTAAGAACAAGGCAAAACCTTTAAAATAGGATAAAAGGGCATAGAACATCTTAACTCTTTACCACACAATCCCAACTTTTAAAGACCCTGAGAAAGAAAGCTTTCGAAAACATTGTAGGAAAAGGAGAAAATGCTGGTAACCAGCATTTTCTCCTTTTCCCACAATGTTTTCTACCCTTCCCAAATCAGATTTCAATTTTTGAGTTATGTCTATTTTGTCATCTGCAAATGCTTTAAATTTGGACTAGACCAAAATTTTGTCATTTGGTAAAGAGTTAAACAGGCCAACGGGATGATACATCTAATATTGTACTAGAAATGCTTTAGCCACTTGCTACTTTTTATTGACAGTTCTTTTGTTGTTAAGATGTGCATGAAAATACCAGTACTTACACAAGCATCCAAACACTTTGTGCAGCTTACATCATTTGCATATGAGGAAGTATTTAACCCTATTCCAAACAGTCCCTGGTTTTTACGACCCTGTGATAGAAGCCTTTTGAAAACCTTGTGGGAAAAGGAGAAAATGCTGATAATCAGCATTTTCTCCTTTTCTAATGGTTTCCACCCTGGTGAAAACAAATTTCAAATTTTGATTTACATTTATTTTGTCATCTGCATTAAATTGTTCACACATTCAATACCTACATACAATTTTTGTGTTGCAGAAGACTATGTAATGAAACAGTGTGGAAAAAAGGAAAAATTGTCATAAACATTCCACATTGTTTTTATGAGATCTTTGTGTTTTTCATTGTGGTATTATCATCTTGTTTTTTGAAATGTGGGTTGAAATATTGCATGTAACAGTAAAGGTTAAAGTTCACTGTGAGCCCCAGAGGAAAGCAGAAAAACGGATTGATGTCAATGTAACATCAATATTGGTAATAGGATGTCTCTTGATGAATTCTCAGGAGAATTTCCCAGTTTGCCGGAGGTTATTATAACAAATAAGGTACATGGTATAATGATCTACCACCATGTTTAGCTAGATTTCATGTGCTATGCTTGCCTCTGTACCATTTGACACAATGTAGATCGTCATATTAAAAGCTCTAAAGAGGCCAGATTTAGGCAGGGGCTCAAATGATGGAATTTGCAATGGAAAGCAAGAAATCTGTTGTAGAAAAGGAGGAGATGTTGATTACCTCAATGTTGTTAAAGATCTTACTTCTTCAGGTTCATAAAATTTTGGGATTATATGTTAACTCTTTACCACACAGTCCCGACTTTTAACGACCTTGAGAAAGAAGCCTTTTGAAAACATTGTGGGAAAAGGAGAAAATGCTGGTAACCAGCATTTTCTCCTTTTCCCACAATGTTTTCTACCCGTCCCAAAACACTTTTTAATTCTTTAGTCACATTTTAATTTGTCATCTGCAAACGTTTTCAATTTAGACTAGACTAAAATTTTCTTGTGTGGTAGAGAGTTAAAGGGTTAGTGAATGATTATGTCCTGGGAAAGAGGGGGAGGGGCATTCCTTCATAATAACCATATCCAAGCATCATTCATGACAGCTTATGGAAGATACCTATTTACCCTTGTCGTACCAGTAGTGTTGCACAAGTGCTGTCGTCCCTTTTTAAAAAAAAAATTCAAACAATAAGTTGAATTTGAATTGAATGATTTTCTGAGACACGGTTGTGGAGGAAAAAGATTATGTTGATGGCATCTTTCTCTCAAACTTCCAAAATGATTTTAAAAGTCTTCATCCCTATTGTGGTGAAAAAAAATAATCATATGAATATCTTGAAAATGTTTTTGGCTAGTACTAATTGCTCCCATGATAAGTTTAGACCAGACTGTCTGGTCTTGATCCACCAGTTCCAACAAAAACAAAATGTTGGGAAACACTTTGGATAGATGAGTTATGTTGGCTCAAGGTGTCAGAGCATTCTAAGAGGGAGACATCAACAATGATAATATGATTAGGTTATTTATTGTCTTTTCATATTAGCCTTGTTCTGCGATATGAGCTTCTTCTCTGTGGGGATAAATTTGTGCCACAAAGCATCATACAAGTATTCCATACACATATACCTTAACTCTCACCACATAGCCCCAATTTTTATCGACCTTGAGAATGAAGCCATTTGCCACACAGTCCCTATTTCTAACAACCTTGGGAAAGAAGCATTTTGGAAACATTGTGAGAAAAGGAGAAAAGAGGTAACCAGCATTTCCTCCTTTTCTCATAATGATTTTTACTCTTCCAGAAACAATTTTTGATGTTTTAGTCAAATTTTGTCTCACATTCGTCGTCTGCAAATGTTTTCAGTTTGGTCAAGTCTAAAATTTTGTTATTTGGTAATTAGAAATGAGCCACAGCGAAGACTGCAGCTGGTTGGAGTCATCAGCTTGGTCAGCTTTTTCTAAGGATTTACGATAGTCAAAGCGACAGGATTCATTCCTCTTCCACCACTGATCCTTGTTTGAACATGATTTTGTAGGAATTAACCCTTTACCAAACAATCTTGGGTTTTCACGACCCTGAGTAAGAAGCCTTCTGAAAACATCAAGGGAAAAGAAGAAAATGCTGGAAACCAGCATTTTCCCCTTTTCCCACAATGTTTTCTACCCTTCCCAAACAAAATTTAAAATTGTTAGTCATGTTTATTTTGTCATCCGCAAATGCTTTCAATTTAGACAAGTCTAAAATTTTGTCATCTGGTAAAGGGTTAAACAACATGCAGCTTTTGAGGCATTTTGATCAAAGAACATGTAAAAAGAAGCTCCAGGAAAACATAGGTAGATGCTCTGGCCACCAAAATTTGACTGAAATGGTATTGAGAATGCATTCAACCCAAAGTTGTCAAGAAATTATAGTTCTACCAACATGACTGTCCTATACATTCTATTCGGACAAAGTGCCAAGCTCAGACTTTTGTTTAAAACAGATGGGGTATAAACAATGCTGCAGTCCAAACCAATGTTGGTAACCTGGATTTCTAAACTCTTCCAGACTTGTTTGGTTTGAAAAGCTTTAAAATAAGTCCATGTGAAGTACTTTGAGCGTGCCTATAGCTATCCAGAACTGGCATTGTGCTGAACCACCATCTTCCGGTGTATTCAGAGTGTTCATGTCAATGTTTTCCACCCTTCTAATTCAAAAGCATTTGCAGACGACATAATGAATGTGACTAAAAATTGAAACATGAACTTGGCTGACCAGGGTTGAAACTTTACTGCTATTGATCAATTTAGTGTCTAGTATCATGTATTATGAAGATGCATTAACCCTTTACCACACAACTTTTAACACCCTGTGATAGAAGCATTTTGAAAACATTGTGCAAAAAGGAGGAAATGCTGGTAACCAGCATTTTCTCCTGTACTCACAGTGTTTTCTTCCCTTCCACCAACAAATTTTAATTCTTTAGTCACATTCTTTTGTAGCCAGCAAACAATTTCAGTTTGGACCAGTCTAAAAGTTTGTCATGTGGTCAAGGGTTAAAGCATGGTTCAAATTTAGATGTGAGACATGTTCATTTTGTCTGCAAATACTTTCAATTTGGTCGAGTCAAATACATTGTCTGTTAACCCTTTACTCCATAGATACTAATTTCTACACATTGCTTGTAGGAGCCTTTGGAAAACATTGTGGCAAAAGGTGAAATTGCTCATGATGAGCAATTTCACCTTTTGCCACAATGTTTTCTACACTATCAAAAGGTGTCACACACACATAAGAAATGGCATCATCCTTGCTGTTATTTACGGTTGATTAGAGATACCATAGAAATGCCTTGTAGGGTAAAGGGTGAAAGGGCAAATCCCAATCATGAGAGCCATGCTCTATGAAAAGGAGGCTTAATGTTTCTGATAAAAAAATTGACCCAGTTCAGCCCAAACAGCCTGGGCAATGAAACGATTTCATTCTGGTCAATGTTCTGCATGTCCAAGGACCATCCTACCTAAAAACTGGGCTAGTTGTCGGACAAAATGGATTTTATTGGTACAAAATCATGTTCATTGATTGATTGTATGGCTTTAAATGCAACTTTCAGTATTATTTCAGTTACGTCCCAGCAGTCAGTGTACCTATCCATGCTTTCCTTGAGTCTTTAACTCTTTACCAAACGACAAAATTTTAGACCGGTCCAAATTGAAAGCTCTTGCAGACGACAAAATAAATCTTAATAAAAAATGGAAATTTGTTTCAAGCAGGGTAGAAAACATTGTGGGAAAAGGAGAAAATGCTGGTTACCAGCATTTTCTGCTTTTCCCACAATGTTTTCAAAAGGCTTCTATCTCAGGGTCCTAAAAACCAGTGATTGTTTGGGAAAGGGTTAACCAGTACTCATACAACATTCTATCCAAGCGACTGGATGCTTTCCTTTCTAATCATCATTGAAATAATGGATAGCGGTTAAAATGGAATGAATCCTGTCGCAATGACTATCACCAGTCCTCAGACAGAAATGTCTGCTTGGGATCAAACCAGCTACCCTGTTCTCAAGTCCAGTGTAGTGTGTACTACTGACTGAGCTACCAGGGCTCGCCACCCATAATCCTGTGATGACTCTCTGGTAATAATGCATCAACATGATGCATTAAACACCCTTGTACTAGAGTATAGGTCAATTGTTGTCTTTTTTTGTTTCAGGTGGAGAGAGAAATAGCCATAATGAAGTTGATAGAACATCCACATGTACTGGGGCTCTTTGATGTGTATGAAAACAAAAAATATTTGTAAGTACTTGTACATTGTGATTAACTAATATAAGTCCAGGTTTGTTTTCTCCGATAAACCTAAGTTTTATCTTCTGATCAGAGCCCTGTTAAACTCTTTACCACACAAGAAAAATTTAGACTGAACCAAACTGAAAGCATTTGCAGACGACAAAATAAAGGTGACTGAAAAATTGGAATTTGTTGTGGGAAGGGTAGAAAACACTGTGGTTACCAGCATTTTCTCCTTTTCCCACAGTGTTTTCAAAAGGCTTCTTTATCAGGGGCGTCAAAAGTAGGGATTTTGTGGTAATACGTTAACAAAGAAACTTAATTCTCTCACATTACAAAATTCTTCTGAATGTGTATTAAATGACTCTTGACTTATGATGAGTTCATTGTTTGAGACACATTTCAGTAACATCAACAATCAGTAGTAACATTCTCAAATCCCCAGTTTACACAGATTTTCAGACTCAATTAAGCTATACTACTCAAAATTTGCTAGGGATCACCCTAAAAGATTCAACCTAAATATATATGTGGCATGTATCATGTATGGTTTTACAATATGTTACCTTGCTACACTGATCAATAAAATGACCAGTGGAAATGGATCTTTAAGCCTTTACCTCACAATGCTGACTGTTCAAGACACTGAGAAAGAAGCCTTTGGGAAACATTGTTGGAAAAGGAGAAAATGCTGAATACCAGCATTTTCTCCTCTTCCAACGATGTTTTCTACCCTATGACAGACAGCATAGTGCATGTTGCATATAGTTTTTGGTCAGCAAATACTTTCAACTTGGACAAATCTAGAATTTACAGTATGGTAAAGAGTTTATGCAAAATTGTTGTAACATATAAACCCATACAGAAATATGTAAGTGATCCCTTTCAAAGTTTCAGTAGTATATATAAATGATTGAAGTCAGTCATCAGACTTAAGTCTTTTAATTTGTTAAGTTGAGCTTTAAACTTTGTGTCAACATAGGATTTGAGAATGTTATAATTAGGTCTGTCAATCTTAGTAAAATGCATCTGGAATAATGAACTGAAGTTAAGTCAGAAAATAAGTCTGATGATGGATTTGAATAAAAGAAAAGATTTAAGTTTTTTTCATGAAACTGTCCCAGATTCATACCTTTGTTGTGAAAGCTATTATGCTTTAACTCTAAAATCAAGACAAGCCATCTGATTGGCTGAGACACACTGTCTCAGCAAATATCATGGCTAGTGTTCGATTTAGAATCATGTCAGTGTTTAGTATTGTTGAAGAAATACGCCTAAGGTATCACTTTCATCTATCCAGATGCAGACACCACTATTAGCACTGCACTTGATGGCCTTTAAGGTAAAAGCAATTCGGTATAATTATAGAGAAAATATTTATGTAGGAAAATATTTTTACTGCATTTTAACACTTTCCCAAACAAGGCCTTGTTTATAAGTGTCTGCAGTACAAGTCATTTGAAAACACTGTGGGAAAAGGAGAAATTACTCGTAACGAGTACTCAAACTATGATATATGATTGGCAAAAAATGTGTAATTGGGAACAAGGTACAGTGTGATGCTTGTTGAAAGTATTTTATAAGCTCTCCAGTCTGACAGCTGATTACAAAACATGGAGGATGATTAATGAGTTTTTGTTTCAAATTGTTAATCTTATCTGCAATAGTTGAATTCCTCAGAATTGACACAAAGAACATGATTAACCCACTGCTAAGTGCCAAACAAGCTAGACTTGTAACTACCCAGGACGAAAAAGGCTTTTATAAATATTTGCGGTACAGGAGAAAATCCTAAGACCTAGATTTCTTGGTAGAAAATGTTCAGTTTTCTGTAAATATGGTTTACATGTATTTTGACGCTTAACTCTTTACCAAATGACAAAATCATAGTCTTGTCTAAATTGAGAGCACTAATGTAGTGACAAAATCCATGTGGCTCAAATAGTGAAATTTGTTTTGGGAAGGGTAGGAAAGAAACATTGTGAGAAAAGGAGAAAATGCTGGTTGCTAGCATTTTCTCCTTTTCCCACAATGTTTTCATAAGGCTTCTACCTCAGGGTCATTAAAAGTCGGGATTGTATGGTAAAGGGTTAAGGTATGCTCAGATGTGTGGCATAAATCAAGATTTGTATAACTCCGTATTTTGTTTCAAATTTTACAATTTTGCCGAAAAAAATGTTGTTCTGCCATAACATTTTTTACAGGTCAACTTTGTACCATGCTATCTTGAATTTTGATAACCTTCAGGAAGACGCTAACTGAAAACATTATGGGAAAAGGATAAAACGCTCGTTACCAGCGTTTTCTTCTTTTCCCTAGATGTATTCTTTCCTTCCTAGGGCAAATTTCAGTTTTGGAGTCGCATTTGATTTTCCATTTCCAAATGCTTTAATTGCTTTATTGGTCTTAACCCTTATAGTACCTTATAGGCCGCTTTATTGGTCTTAACCCTTATAGTGCGTTATAGGCCGAAACAACATTTTCATTTTAGAGTAAGTGTCATTAATGGCAATTCACTGGGTGCCTTTTTTCCATAGTGTTTCATCTATACTGGCTGAAAAGGCATCTATAGTATTGTAAGGGTTAAAGTTTGCTGTTTGGTATAGAGGTTATTTAATTTTGTTTTAGAAAATAGTATTTAACAAGTTTATCCAATTTTAGATTCCATAATTAATTTGTTTCCTAGTATAGATAGCTTTTGACACTTCTGCTCCAAACATGGTTCAATACTTTTATTAATTTACACTCCAGAACTCATATAACCCTTCAATGAACCATCTACTGTATCATGACCCATTGTAAGAGCGCTGTTGCAAACATCGTGGTAGAGGAAAAAATGCTTTTAACCCTTTACCACACAATCCCGACTTTTAATGACCCTGACAAAGAAAGCTTATGAAAACATTGTGGGAAAAGGAGAAAATGCTGGTAACCAGCATTTTCTCCTTTTCCTACAATGTTTTCTACCATTCCCGGCACAAATTTTAACTTTGAGTAACATTTATTTTGTCGTCTGCATACGCTTTCAATTTGAACAAGTCTAAGATTTTGTCGTTTGGTAATGAGTTAACAAGCAATTTCTCCAATTCCAACAATCTTTTCTATTTTATCAAAGAGAGTTCCATCATTTTAAACACATTTTGAATGCTTTCAGTTTGGAAAAGTCTGAACTATGAACCATTACCCCATATAAAGTCTATAACAAATTTCATGTTCAGCAGTGAGAGGGAATGAATCCTATCATGTTGGGTATTATCTGACAGTCCTTGGAGAGAATTTACAGGACTTGAAAATGACTTAACTCATTACCAAAGGATAAAATTTTAGACAGGCCCAAATTGAAAGCACTTGCAGACAACAAATTTAACATATCTCAAAAATTGGAATTTGTTTAAGGCAGGGTGGAAAACATTGTGGGTAAAGGAGAAAATGCGGGCTACAAGCATTTTCTTCTTTTCCCACAGTGTTTTCAAAAGGCTTCTAACTCAGGTCGTAAAATCCAGGGATTGTTTGGTAGAGGGTATAGCTACCCCTAGGTTTGAAGCTTGTATACCGAGACATCAGGCTTGGCAGAAAGAGACACTGCACTTGTTGAAATATAATGCTATTATTTTGGTGATGCATATAGGCTCAATTTTCTAATAAAGTCATGCATCCATGGTTGTGCAGCCATGGTTGTGGTACGTAACTCTTTACCAAACAACAAAATTTTAGACTAGTCCAAATTTAAGGCATTAATTTGCAGAAAATTAATATAACTGAGAAATTGAAATTTGTTTTGAGAGGATAGAAAACATTGTGGGGAAAGGAGAAAATGCTGGTTACTAGCATATTCTCATTTTCCCACAATGTTTGCAAAAGGCTCCCTTTTCAGGGTGGTTAAAAGTTGTTATTACGTGGTAAAGGGTTAGGGTGCTCAGCAAGAATCAAAATCCTGTTGTGGATGGTGTAGAACAAGATCAGACTGCAGAGAATAAGCAGCTGATCTTAGATATAAACTGTCAGAGAAATATTTTTCTATCCAAAAAGAAATTGAAATAGCAGAACTGGCTTCTTAACCCTTTACCCCTTAAGGCATTTCTATGGCATCCCTAATTGACCCTAGATAACAGCAAGGATTAATCCGTTTCTTATGTGTAAATGGCACCTTTTGATAGCATAGAAAACATTGTGACAAAAGGTGAAATTGCTCGTCACGAGCAATTTCATCTTTTGCCACAGTGTTTTCCAAAGGCTCCTAAAAGCAATGTGTAGAAATGAGTATCTATGGAGTAAAGGGTTAAACTTTCTTCTAGCTTTGACATTGTATTTTCCATGTACATGTACATAATTAATATCTTGTAAAAGATCGTAATTCTATACATCATTTTTTTTTTGCTGGATAACAAAAATTCAGATCACAATATCTAAGTTGAAAGTACTGTATTCATAGGTTACAAATGATATTGTTGTCAGTGGCATATTTGTCATTGAAAGGGTTGGAAACAATTGAGTAAAAAGAGAAAATGCTGGTGACCAGCATTTTCTTCTCTTTCCACTATGTTTTGAAAAGTATTCCTTCTTCTGTGGACATTAAACCATTGGTAATAATAATAATAATAATCTTTATTAAAGTCTCATTCATGTACAACAATATTTACAACTGATATAAAAGACATGGAAGTACATGTACATGACCATTCTGTATAGAATTATAAGAGACTATCATAAAAACATTGCATAAAATATTCTACATATTCTACATAAGTGGTAAAATTCTGTTGCGGATTTTACCATAAAACATAATTTTTAAAACATATTTAAAAACTACAGTTTATGGCTAGTTTCGTGTTGCAGTCTTCGGATCGCTCGGATACTATCCTGGGATATTTGTTATAAATCAGAAGCTGAATCTTGTAGAGGTAAAAAAAAAAAACATGGAGATAAGAAATATTGTTATTTACTGACAGAAAATGACCTTAGCTTAAGAATGTCTAGGCAGGTTTTGGCGCAAAATTTTATCAGATACTGATTAGATAATAAAAGACTTAGTTGATCTGGTTTGCTTAGAAATAAAAAATTTGGTTTAATTTCTACTGCTTTTAAAAATAAATTGGTTCTCAGATCATTGTAAACATTGCATTCTAATAAAACATGTGACTCATCCTCGACTGCACTACAAAAGGGGCATTTACGTTCATTCAATTTCAGGTTCTCAAAGCGGCCAGTTTCTATTCGTATAGGAGCTACCCCACATCTAAATTTACAAAGCGCTGATCTATGACTTGGCGGTAGAATCAATTTACAATATTCTTCTGTTTTAAATTCGTGTTTAAAAGTTCTATATGTACGTAATTTGTTACGACCCTTTCCGGATGTACCGGTAGAACTATTCAGTGTTGTTAACCATTCGGTTATGAACAAATCCATAGACGTTCTTTCGACTTCTTGCGTAAATGAAAATTTATGGTACGTTGGGTAAAGACTTAGTAGGTGCATGTATGTACTAATTAGTAATTAACATTAAATTTGTCTAGTATTTAACTCTTTACAATAAAATCCTTACTTTTAATGACCCTGAGAAAGGAGCCTATAGAAAACATTGTGGGAAAAATGCTGGTCATCTGCGTTTTCTCCTTTTCCCACAATATTTTTGACCCTATCATAATTAGAAATCATCATATTACCAAGATTTACTTGTTGTCTGCAGATGCTTAGAGTTTGGTCCAGTCCAAATATTTGTTGTTTGGTAAAAAGTTAACCAGTCTTTTAAACTTTGATCCTTCATTATACTTACAGATATCTGGTGCTTGAACATGTATCTGGTGGAGAATTATTCGACTACCTTGTCAAAAAAGGGCGACTGACCCCAAAAGAAGCTCGACGGTTCTTCCGACAAATTATTTCAGCTTTAGATTTCTGTCACAGTCATAATATATGGTATGTAATAACATAGTGCCACAGAACATCAGCCATTCATTCATGATGAAACTGAACCTGCTATTATTAGCCCAAAAAAAATGTAATGATATTGTGAAAGGAAAAAAACAGGAAACATTCTGGGAAAAGAATGAGCAACTCCTTATTCACTCATTATTTTCCAGAAATGCCATCTAATTAGGTTTATGGCATTTGCACAAGAGATGGATAAATTTTTTTTGCAGAATGAAATAAAGTATTTTTAACTCTTAACCACACAGTCCTGACTTTTAACAAACCTGAGAAAGAAGCCTACAGAAAACATTGTGGGAAAAGGAGAAAATGCTGGTAACCAGCATTTTCTCCTTTTCCCACAATATTTTCTACCCTATGAAAGTCAGAAATTATCATGTTACCAAGATTTTGTCAAGAGATGCTTTGAATTTGGTCCAGTCCAAAAAGTTGTCGTTTGGTAAAGAATTAAGTAAAGGAAAGTAAATGATAGAAAAGTAATCCTTACTGATTTAACACTTAATCTTACTGTCACAAATTTTAACTAGTCAAAAGGAAAAGCCTTTTAAAAACTTTTTTGGAAAAGGAGAACATATTGGGACCTAGCATTTTCCATTTTCTCCTCTTCATGCAATGTTTTCTGCCCTTCCTGGTATGGACATTGGTATTTGGAAAACACTTATTTTGTTGCATGGAAATACTTTGAATTTGAAATTTTTCTTGTTTGGTTGACAGTTAAAGATAATGAATCCCATAGCTCTGCCACCCCACGATGGAGGACTACTTTATGTCATCGGAAATGTTGGCCATGTCGATGTGATTTTGTCTCAGATATAAAAAAAGTATAGAGCATTGTAGATTCAGGTTCACACAGTCAGATCTTAATCTGAGCTTTGTGTGGAATCAGCTTTAACTGTCCAAAGGTACTTGCCATCGCTTACATAAAGCTTTTGACAGCCGTAAATAATTGCTGTCTGATTATAGCATAGGCCAAGAAAGCTTTTTGAGGAACTGTACCATTGTGATTATAATGGAAGTGTCTTGAAGCTGAGTTAATCCTTTACTAAAGCATCGTATGTTTTAGAGACCAAACAGATAATGGCCATTGAAAAGCATTGTTAAAAGGCACAAATTGAATGTTTTCTTGCTTTACATTGAGAAATTTAATTGTCAAGATACACTTTTTCTATCATTTGCAAATGCTTTTAGTGTGCACCATTTTAAAAATTTTGTTGTCTGTTAAACTTATACCACACAATGCTCACTTTTGACACTCCTGGAAAAGAAGTCTTTTGAAAACATTGAAGGAAAGGAAGAGAATGCTGGTAACCAGCATTTTCTCCTTTTCCCACAATGAGCCACATTGAAACTGATCAGCAAATACTTTCATTTCAGACAGGTCTAAAATCTTATTGTGTGGGAAAAAGTTAAAGCATGGAGAGTTTTATTGTCATTAGTAACTTAGGTATTTTATGCAGATAAACCAGACCCAGGATCCGACCACAAAGAACATGTAGTGTGATCTTGAAATACACCATCTACAACTAATCTTAGTTCAGACATTTGTATTAGCTTGGCATTCAGGCCCTGCATTTAAGTCATTCTAATAAACAAGGTACACAACTACAGCAAAGTCACAGAAATATGTGTTGTTACTTGCCTTTCTTCTGAAACATGTTAAATCAGACAATCAGAACATTGAGAACACAGAGAGTTTTATTTGACAATTGTTTTTTAATGAAAAGGCTCTATTTAACGGACTAACACCGGTCTAGCTGAAGGGGAGAAGGGGAATAATTTATGTAGCTCTCTTGCTGGAACTAGTGACTCATATATCAAACCCTAATGTTGGTTGCCCATTGTTTATGAGGTTGTTTTAACTCTTTTTATCAAACAACAGAATTTTAGACTTGTTCAAATTGAAAGCATTTGCAAACGACAAAATAAATGTGAATCAAAAATAGAAATTTTATTTGGAAAGGCTAGAAAACATTGTGGGAAAAGGAGAAAATGCTCGTTACCAGCAATTTCTCCTTTTCCCACAATGTTTTCAAAGTCTTTCTTTCTCAGGGTCGTTAAAAGTCGGGGATTGTGTGGGAAAGAGTTAACTCTTTATCAAAGAACCAAATTTTAGACTTGTCCAAATTGAAAGCATTTGCAGATGGCAAAATAAATCTGACTGAAAAATTTAATCCTGACTTTAGGGAAGTTGAAGACATTGTGGGAAGAGGAGAAAATGCTGGTCACCAAGGGTTGAGTTGTCTTTTTCAGTATTTGTTCTGCAATGTAAAGTGTCAGCTCTATCCCTTTACCACACAGTCCCAACTTTTAATGCTGGTGGAAAATGACGATTTTTGAAAACAGTGTGGGAGAAGGAGGAAATCCTGATAACTAGCATTTTCTTCTTTTTCCACAATGTTTCCAACCTTTCCAAAAACAAATTTATTTTTTTTAGTCGCATTTATTTTTTCGTCAAATTACACCTTGAATTTGGATGGTTGTCTTGGTAAAGATAATTGAAATGTGACAAAATTGAGTAAAATCTGTCTGTGAATGAGTAGAAAAAATTGTGAGAAAGATAGAAGATGCTGGTTACCAGCATTTTCTCCTTTGCCAACAATGTTTTCAGATAGTCTTTTTTTTTTTCAGGGTTGATAAAAACTTAGGGATTGTGTTGTAAAGAAATAAGAATGAAAGAACAAAGTAAAGAAAGAGAAAGGATTCACCCATTTCCCATCATGTCAATTTTAACCCTTTACTCCATAGATACTCGTTTTAACACATTGCCTGTAGGAGCCTTTGGAAAACATTGTGGCAAAAGGTGAAATTGCTCGTGACGAGCAATTTCACCTTTTGCCACAATGTTTTCTATGCTATCAAAAGGTGTCATATACACATAAGAAACAGCTTCATCCTTGCTGTTATTTAGGGTCAATTAGAGATACCATAGACATGCCTTATGGGGTAAGCGGTTAATTACCCATAGAAGAAACTGTTTGAAAAAAATGGCCGGAAAAATGAGAAAATGCTGGTATGTAGCATTTTCTCCTTTTCCCATGATGTTTTCTACTCTTTTAGACACATATATTATCATACGGTTTTTACAACATTTAATCTGTCATTAGCAAATACTTTGAATTTGTACAAGTCTATAGTTTTGTCGTGTGGCAAGAAGTTAATCAAATAGAAGTGTGCCAGGCAGAGATATTAAATTAGCCTCATAATAAAGCCACATAGATAATGGCAGCTACAGGGCATTTAGAAATAAGCTTAACCCTTTACCACATAATCCTCAGTTTTAACAACCCAGGTGGAAGAGAACTCTTTTTGAAAGCATTGTGAGAAAATGAAAAAATATTGGTAACCAACTTGGCTTCTTTTTCCCGCACATGTACCCATTCAAAGAACTTCAGTTATTCTGTATCACTTCTGAGATTTTGGTCTACAAAACCTTTAAATATGGAAGAGTCTGGAATATTATGTTGTTTGGTAAACACCAAATTTTAGACTCACCAAACTGAAAGCTTTTGCAGACAACAAAAATAAATGATCTCAAGATATGAAATCTGTTTCTAATATGATGGAAAATATTGTTTGCAAATGAGAAAATGCTGGTTACCAGCATATCCTCCTTTTTCGACAATGTTTTCTAAAGCCTTCTATTTCAGGATTGTTTAAACTCAGAATTGTGTGGTAAAGACTTAAGATTGTATTGATTGTATGGTGTTTAACCCTTTACCACATGACAAAATTTTAGCCCTGTACAAATTGAAAGCATTTGCAGGCAACAAAATAAATGTAACTAAAGAATTGTAATTCGTATTAGGAAGGGAAGAAAACATTGTGGGAAAAGGAGAAAATGCTGGTTACCAGCATTTTCTCCTTTTCCTACAATGTTTTCTAAAGGCTTCTTTCTTAGGATCGTCAAAAGTAGGGTTTATGTGGTAATGGGTTAATGCTGTTTTCAACATTATTTCAGTTACATTATGGTGGCCAGAGCACCTGTCCATGCTTTCCTTGAGTGTTTTTTACCAGTACTGTGCAAAATTTTCTTTCCAAGCCACTGCCTGCTTTCCCAAATAACCATCATCAAAACAATGATTTGCGGTAGGAGAGGAATGAATCCTGTCGCAATGACTATCATCAATCCTCAGAAAAAAATTGGCCCAGCCTGGGATCAAACCCACGACCCCTTGGTCTCAAGTCCTGCACACTACTGATTGAGCTTTTGGGCCTTGGCAGAGATTGGGCAGAAAGTGAAAGGATAAACAATGTACAGTGCTTGCTCTGTGATACAATTTGTTAAATAATGAGATCAGGTTACTGAAGGCTATTTTGCTGTGTGACACCTTCATCTTGGTGATGAATTTGATGACACCAATTTCCTATTGTCATGGCAACCAAACAAGCTTAATTAGCTAAATTTGCGGATGTTACTACAGAAACAAAATTTTATGCACCTTGTGTCCTTTGATTATAGTCTGACTTGTGTCCCAATATTTAAAGAATGATAATAAACATGGCCGAAATCTAGACAGATGATTTTTAGCCATAACCTTTTTATTCTGTATGAAATGAAGTCTTTACCTAACAATACAAGTTCAGATTTGTCAAAATTGAAAGTATTTCTGAACAAAAAATTAAGCATGGCTCACATGATTGAGATTGTCTTTGTAATGGTAAAAATCATTGACGAAAAGTAAATGCTTGTCAGCGGCCTCTGGAAATGTTGTCATCTAGATTAACTCTTTGCCACACAATCCCAACTTTTAACCACCCTGAGAGAGAAAGATTTTGAAAACATCATGGGAGAAGAAGAAAATGCTTGTAACCAGCATTTTCTCCTTTTCCCATAGTGTTTTCTACCCTTCCCAAAACTATTTCACTTTTTTGTCTTACATTAAATTTTGTCCTCTGCAAATTATTTCAAGTTGGACTAGTCTAAAATTTTGTTGTTTGGTAAAGAGTTTACCCTTTACCTGATATGCCAATTTGAGGCTCTCATTTCAGCAGCAAATGAAGATATGATGTCAAAAATATGGACAAATGAGGATCTAAATATCTGATTGAGTAGAAAACATTGTGGGAAAAGAGAAATTGCTCGTTTCACAATGTTTTCAAAAGCTGTCTGTTGTTGATACGGCAAAATGAGTATCTATGGAGTAAAGAGTTAAATGCTTTCAATTTGGACAAGTCAAAAATTTCGTTACCTGGCAAAAAGTTACAGAAATTACTGGTATACTGTTCTTGAATTAATTTTGAGAATGACTGAAATTCATTTTGGCAGGATTAGTTTCTCTCCCACCTCTGAAAAGGGTTAAATAACTTTGTTTATGCCTTGATGAAATTGTTGAATATTGCTTTTGATAAAGAGACCTCAGGAACATGTAGATGTGTTCTGACTGCTGTGATATTACTGAAAAAATGATATGAAATTTAGAGGTGGGTATTTAGAATTTTCACATCACACCAAATTTAAAAATATATGTACCACTGAAATTTATATGAATAATCAATACAAGTCATCAATAATCAAGAATCATAAAATTTCGAAAAAAATTTTTTTTCAGTGGTATTCCCTTAAAAGGCAATGTAGCCACTTCAGGTATTTTAGATTTCCCGCCCAAAACCAAAAAAGCATTGTGGGAAGGTTAAGTGAGTAGCACATGACTAATGACTCTTACATTCTATAACATAACATACATGTAATTATTTTCCAAATGTCTAAAACTATGAACGCTATGTTTGAAGCTTCGTCTGTATATTTCCGAAAGCACTTGCAGACAACAAATTTAACATATCTCAAAAATTGGAATTTGTTTAAGGCAGGGTGGAAAACATTGTGGGTAAAGGAGAAAATGCGGGCTACAAGCATTTTCTTCTTTTCCCACAGTGTTTTCAAAAGGCTTCTAACTCAGGTCGTAAAATCCAGGGATTGTTTGGTAGAGGGTATTAGCTACCCCTAGGTTTGAAGCTTGTATACCGAGACATCAGGCTTGGCAGAAAGAGACACTGCACTTGTTGAAATATAATGCTATTATTTTGGTGATGCATATAGGCTCAATTTTCTAATAAAGTCATGCATCCATGGTTGTGCAGCCATGGTTGTGGTACGTAACTCTTTACCAAACAACAAAATTTTAGACTAGTCCAAATTTAAGGCATTAATTTGCAGAAAATTAATATAACTGAGAAATTGAAATTTGTTTTGAGAGGATAGAAAACATTGTGGGGAAAGGAGAAAATGCCTTAAGGGGTAAAGGGTTAAGAAAATGCTGGTTACTAGCATATTCTCATTTTCCCACAATGTTTGCAAAAGGCTCCCTTTTCAGGGTGGTTAAAAGTTGTTATTACGTGGTAAAGGGTTAGGGTGCTCAGCAAGAATCAAAATCCTGTTGTGGATGGTGTAGAACAAGATCAGACTGCAGAGAATAAGCAGCTGATCTTAGATATAAACTGTCAGAGAAATATTTTTCCATCCAAAAAGAAACTGAAATAGCAGAACTGGCTTCTTAACCCTTTACCCCTTAAGGCATTTCTATGGCATCCCTAATTGACCCTAGATAACAGCAAGGATTAATCCGTTTCTTATGTGTAAATGGCACCTTTTGATAGCATAGAAAACATTGTGACAAAAGGTGAAATTGCTCGTCACGAGCAATTTCATCTTTTGCCACAATGTTTTCCAAAGGCTCCTAAAAGCAATGTGTAGAAATGAGTATCTATGGAGTAAAGGGTTAAACTTTCTTCTAGCTTTGACATTGTATTTTCCATGTACATGTACATAATTAATATCTTGTAAAAGATCGTCATTGCAGAAATGAGCAAGTAGCTGATGTAAAAATAGATGGTGTTTCCCTTCAGTGTCGACCTGGGCTGTAATAAATCTCTAATTTCTCTTATTGTCAGATGGTTTTCGACTACTGGGGTTTTATGAATGAAAATTATAAGGCTTTGGGAGTATCAAGATATTTTTTTTATTAGCTCACCTGAGCACGAAGTGCTCATGGTGAGCTATTGTGATTGTGCTGTGTCCGGCGTCCGTCGTCAACTTTTTACCTTGTGTACGCTCTAGAGGCCACAGTTTTGGTCGGATACTCATGAAAGTTGGTCAGGATGTTTGTCTCGATGAAATCTCGGACGAGTTCGAAAAATGGGTCATGTGGGGTCAAAAACTAGGTCACTAGGTCAAATCTTAGAAAAACCTTGTGTACGCTCTAGAGGCCACATTTTGAGTCGGATACTCATGAAAGTTGGTCAGGATGTTTGTCTCGATGATATCTCAGAATATCGGACGAGTTCGATAAAGGGTCATGTGGGGTCAAAAACTAGGTCACTAGGTCAAATCTAAGAAAAACCTTGTGTACGCTCTAGAGGCCACATTTTGAGTCGGATACTCATGAAAGTTGGTCAGGATGTTTGTCTGGATGACATCTTGGACGAGTTTTAAAAAAAAGGGTCACGTGGGGTCAAAAACTAGGTCACTAGGTCAAATCTTAGAAAAACCTTTTGTACGCTCTAGAGGCCACTTTTTCAGTCGGATACTCATGAAAGTTGGTCAGGATGTTTGTCTGGACGATATCTCAGATGAGTTTGAAAATGGGTCACGTGGGGTCAAAAACTAGGTCACCAGGTCAAATCTTAGAAAAACCTTTTGTACGCTCTAGAGGCCACATTTTCAGTCGGATACTCATGAAAGTTGGACAGGATGTTTGTCTGGACGGTATCTCTGACGAGTTTGAAAATGGGTCACGTGGGGTCAAAAACTAGGTCACTAGGTCAAGAGGCCACAGTTTTGGTCGGATACTCATGAAAGTTGGTCAGGATGTTTGTCTCGATGAAATCTCGGACGAGATCGAAAAATGGGTCATGTGGGGTCAAAAACTAGGTCACTAGGTCAAATCTTAGAAAAACCTTGTGTACGCTCTAGAGGCCACATTTTGAGTCGGATACTCATGAAAGTTGGTCAGGATGTTTGTCTCGATGATATCTCAGAATATCGGACGAGTTCGAAAATGGGTCACGTGGGGTCAAAAGCTAGGTCATCAGGTCAAATCTTAGAAAAACCTTGTGTACGCTCTAGAGGCCACATTTTCAGTCGGATACTCATGAAAGTTTGTCAGGATGTTTGTCTGGATGATATCTCGGACGAGTTTTAAAAAAAAGGGTCACGTGGGGTCAAAAACTAGGTCACTAGGTCAAATCTTAGAAAAACCTTTGTACGCTCTAGAGGCCACTTTTTCAGTCGGATACTCATGAAAGTTGGTCAAGATGTTTGTCTGGACGATATCTCAGATGAGTTTGAAAATGGGTCACGTGGGGTCAAAAACTAGGTCACCAGGTCAAATCTTAGAAAAACCTTTTGTTTGCTCTAGAGGCCACATTTTCAGTTGGATACTCATGAAATTTGGACAGGATGTTTGTCTGGACGGTATCTCTGACGAGTTTGAAAATGGGTCACGTGGGGTCAAAAACTAGGTCACTAGGTCAAATCTTAGAAAAACCTTTTGTACGCTCTAGAGGCCACATTTTCAGTTGGATACTCATGAAAGTTGGTCAGGATGTTTGTCTGGATGATATCTCGGATGAGTTTGAAAATGGGTCACGTGGGGTAAAAAACTAGGTCACTAGGTCAAATCTTAGAAAAACCTTTTGTACGCTCTAGAGGCCACATTTTGAGTCGGATACTCATGAAAGTTGGTCAGGATGTTTGTCTGAATGATATCTCGGATGAGTTTGAAAATGGGTCACATGGGGTCAAAAACTAGGTCACCAGGTCAAATCTTAGAAAAACCTTTTGTACGCTCTAGAGGCCACATTTTCAGTTGGATACTCATGAAAGTTGGTCAGGATGTTTGCCTGGATGATATCTCGGACAAGTACGAAAATGGGTCATGTAGGGTCAAAAACTAGGTCACTAGGTCAAATGTTGGAAAAACCTTTTGTAGGCTCTAGAGGCCACATTTTCAGTCCGAAACTCTTGTAAGTTGGTCAGAATGTTTGTCTTGATGATATCTCAAACAGGTTTGAAAATGGGTCATTGGGGGTTAAAAACTAGGTCACCAGGTCAAATCTTAGAAAAACCTTGTATATGCTCTGGATGCCACACTTTCAGTCCAACACTCTTGAAAATTAGTCAGAATGTTTGCCTTTATAATATCTTGGATGAGTTTGAAAATGGGTCATGTTGGGTCAAAAACTGGGTCAATAGGTCGAATGTTATAAACACCTTTTGTATGCTCTGGAGGACACATTTTCAGTCTGATACTCCTAAAACTTGTTCATAATATTTGTCCTGGTGATACCTTGAATGAGTTTGAAAATGGGTCATGTGGAGTCAAAAACTAGGTCAATGGGTCAAATATTAGAAAAACCTTGTGCACTCCAGAGACTACATTTTCTGCCTGATACTATTCAGACTTGGTCGGAATGTTTGTTTTGGTGATGTCTCAAAAGAGTTTGATAATGGGTATTTGTCGGGTCCAAAACTAGGTCACTTGATGAAATCTTAGAAAAACCTTTTGTACACTGTAGAGGCCACATTTTCAGTCCAATACTCATGAAACTTGGCCAGAATGTTTGTCTTATTGATATCTCAAAAGTGTTTGATGATGGGTAATGTCTGATAAAAAACTAGGTCACTGGGAAACTAGATGGTGCATGTTTGGTCAATAAACTCAGGTGAGCGATTTCAGGGCCATCATGGCCCTCTTGTATTTTTGTAAAATTTTCTGAAGGGCCACCTTTAATGTAAACCTTTACCAGGTGACAAAATTTAGGACTTGTCCAAATTGAAAGTATTGCCAGGTGACATAATTAATGTACAGAAGGTAAAACTTCGAGATTTGTCTGGGGTGGGGTAGAAAACCCTGGGAAGAGGAGAAAGTGCTTGTACTACTTTTCTTTCAATGTAAATAAGTCTTATTTGTTATGGTCCTTGAAATTCCAAATTCTGGATTTAAGCACCAAGCAAACTATGAAACTAACATTGCAGAAATGAAACAGGAAATATCTTAAAAGATAAAAGTTCTCTCCAATGAGGTAGAGGCTGTTAAAATATATAAACATGTCTACATTTTCACCAATCACAAACTTCTGTTTATTCATTCTTTATTAGTACAAAAAAGTATGTCAAAAACCAGCACATTCATCTTTGCCAGAAAAACTCAAACCTGTAGTAAACTTAACTTTTTACCATACAGTCCAGACTTTTAATGAACCACAGAAAGAAAGCCTTTGAAAACATTGTGAGAAAAGGAGAAAATGCTCAGGAAACCAGCATTTTCTCCTTTTCCAACAATGTTTTCTACCCTTTCCAAATCAAGTTTCAATTTTTGATTTACATGTACATTTACTTTGTTGTCTGCAAATACTTTCAATTCGGACATTTGGTAAAGAGTCAACAAATTCATCCGCTAGAAGAAAAGCTTTAACATTTGCATATGAATTAATTGCTTCACCTGATATTATAGATTAAGTAACTCTGCAGCAGATGACAAAATATTTTTGATTTGCCGATATCAAAAGCGTTTGAGACAGCATGGCTCAAATGATAAAACTTGTCTCTGATAGAGTAGAAAGCATTGTAGTATCAGAGAAAATGTTGGCAACCAGCTCTTTCTGTTTCTTACCACAATGTTTTTATGACCACTTTTCCTCAGTCTCCTGAAAAAAGGTGGTTTCTAAAAGAGTCATAAAAAGGGACTTCAGAAAATGTAATGGCTTGGGAATTTTCCCTTTCCAAGAGTGTTTTCCAAAACTTTCTGCTGACTTCATGAAATACTAGTATTGTTTTTGTACAGTCAAGGGTAAACCCTCTGTCACTGTTATTCATCAGTATTTAACTCTGTACATAACAACAAAGTTCTAGCCTATTCCAAATTCAAAACATATGCAGATGATCAAAAAAAAAAAAAACGTAAATCAAGAATTGATACTTGATTTTGAAAGGGTAGAGAATGCCTGGGAGAAGGAGAAAATACCACTATTTTCTCCTTTTCCTACGATATTGCCTTGAGGCTTTTTCTTCAAGGTTGTTAAAACTGGTGATTTTATGGTTAAGGGTAAAAAACAATGTTTTTCCAATCATCAGCTGCATTTTGGGAAGGAAATGAGCTCAACAAAATTAAATGTTTCTCTTTTCACACTTCCAGAGACTAATAAATTTCAAAGCTGATGTCTGGAAATAATGTCTTTTTTTTATTTTATCAGTCACAGAGATTTAAAGCCGGAGAATTTACTTCTAGACGAGAAAAACAATATAAGAGTCGCAGACTTTGGGATGGCTTCCTTGCAGGTAGAAGGCTCAATGTTGGAAACTAGCTGTGGGTAAGTAACACTTTTCAACCCTGAACCCCACTATCCCGACAAAGAAAGCATTTGAAATCATTGTCGGAACCAGCATTTTCTCCTTAATCATTACCACACAATCTTGACGACCCTTAGAAAGAAGCCATTAGAAAACATTGTAGGAAAGGGAGAAAATGCTGGTAACCAGCATTTTCTCCTTTTCCCACAATGCTTTCTACTCTTCACAAAACAAATTTGAAATTTTCAGTGACTTTTATTTTGTCGTCTGCAAATGCTTTCGATTTGGACAAGCCTAAAAATAATATTGTCCTTTGGTAATGAGTTAATCCCACAATGATTTTTCCCTTTCAAATACAAGCTCAAACATATCAGTTACCTTACATTTGTTGTCTGAAAATCCTGTCAAACTAGATAGGTTGAAAATTTTGATAGGTTGAAAATTTTGACATTTGGGAAGGAATAGACTATACTAGATGACAAAATTTTAGATTTATCAAAACTCAAAGCATTTGCATCTGACAGGTTAAGTGTGGCTTAAAGGATGTTGCTAGTCTTGGAAGGGGAAGAAAATATTGTGGGAAAAAGAAAAAGCTGGTCACCAAAGCCAAGTGAAACTCACGTAGCTCAAATAATTGTTTTAGTCATTGAGGGGGAAAAAATTTGGAAAGGAAGAAAATGATGATTTCCGACATTTTCATCTTTTCCCACATCTTTAACCTTTACCAAACAATCCCTAGTTTTTTACAACCCAGAGGAAGAAGCTTTCTGAAAACATTGTCGAAAAAGGAGAAAATGCTGGTAACCAGCATATTCTCCTTTTCTCCCAATGTTTACTACTATTTTAAACTCAAAGTTCAATTTTTGAGTTGCATTTAAGAAATGGACTAAGTGAAGTTCATTTGGCACAAATGATGGAGCTTGTCTTTGAAAGGAAAGAAAACATGGTGGGAAAAGAAGAAAATTCTGGTAATGCTGATTACCAGCATTTTCTTTTTTTCCCACAATGTTTTTAAAAGCCTTTTTCACAGGGTTGTAACACAACTCAGGGTTGTATGGTTAAGGACCTAATGAAACTGGAATATTGCAGGGATTACCTCCCTGGATTATGATCTAATGGAATGGATGTTACTTATTGGCTTGTATTGATTTGTGAATAAAATTAGCTGCAATCATACAAAATAAATGAGACATTGATATATTTAGTCAATCTAGAAAAAATGCCAAGGTTTTCCCGTTTTTAGCTCCACTGGCCGAAGGCCAGCGGGCTTATGTCATGGCCCGTTGTCCGTCGTCCGTCCGTCCGTCCATCCGTCCGTCCGTGCGTTAACTTTTTCTTTAAATATCTTCTTCTCTGAAACTACCCATCCAATTTTGATGAAACTTCACAGAAATGATCCTGCCGTAGTCCTCTTCAGAATTTCTGGAAAGAATTTAATTCCTTCAAAAACTCTGGTTGCCATGGCAACAAAACTGAAAAAAATTGAAAATCTTTGAAAATCTTCTTGTCTGAAACCATAAGGCCTAGGGCTACCAAATTTGGCATGTAGCTTTATCTAATGGACCTCTACCAAGTTTCTTCAAATTATAGCCCTGGGGTCAAAATTGGCCCCGCCCCGGGGGTCACAAGTTTTACATGGGCTTATTTAGGGAGAACTTTAAAACTCCTCTTCTACCTATGCATAGGGCCTAGGGCTACCAAATTTGGGATGTTGTTTTATCTAGTGGACCTCTATGAAGACTGTCTAAATTATAGCCCTAGGGTCAAAATTGGCCCCGCCCCAGGGGTAACAAGTTTTACATGGGCTTATATAGGGAGAACTTTTAAACTCCTCTTCTACCTAGCCATAGGGCCTAAGGCTACCAAATTTGGCATGTAGCTTTATCTAGTGGACCTCTACCAAGGGTGTCCAATTTATAGCCCAGGGGTCAAATTTGGCCCCGCACCGGGGGGGGGGGGGGGGGTAACAAATTTCACACGGGCTTATATAGGGAAAACTTCCAAAATCTTCTCGCACCTAGCTATAAGGGCTAGGGCTATCAAATTTTGCATGTAGCTTTATCTAGGGGGTTTCTACCAAGGGTGCCCAAATTAAAGCCCTGGGGTCAAATTTAGCCCCGTCACAGGGGGTCACAAGTTTTACATGGGCTTATATAGGGAAACTTTAATAATCTACTTGTACATAGCCATAAGGCCTAGGGCTACCAAATTTTGCATGTAGCTTTATCTAATGGGCCTCTACCAAGAGGGCCCAAATTTTAACTTTGGAGGTCAAGTTTGACCCCAGCCCAGGGGTCACAAGTTTTATATTGGCTTTATAAACTTGTCTCATGGGTCACATATTTTACAGGGCCTTTTATTGAGCAAACTTGTTTTACAGGGCTTTTTATTGGGCAAGATTAAAAAATCTTCATGTCTATAACCACACATTCTAGTTTCATATTGTAGGTCTGAGGTCAAAATTGGCTCCATCCAGGGATCACAAGTTTAACATGGGCTTCAAAATATAGTAACTTCAATTTAAACATTAATCAAGGGAAATAACTCTGTATGAAAGATAAAGTTTAGTACTAATTACCTCTCTTGATTATCAAACTGCATTGATACATGATTGGTGCTGGACATTAAGTTTTTTGATAGAAAATATTCTGTTTTCAAGTGTGATTCATTTTGATGCTAATAGTTATGCTCACACGAGTTGAATAATAAATTCAGAGTAAGGTTTCTATCATTCAGCTTATTTTTCCTAGGATTTTACCTTTCATGCTTATGAATTAACCTGCTTGTACTGCCTGACAGTGTTCATTGTTTTTGAAGGCCCTCTTTTTCAGGGTCATGAACACTTGAATTTGCGTGGTAAAGGGTTAAAAAAGCCAGTGGAGCGATAAAGGGCCATCATGGCCCTCTTGTTCTAGGAAATGATATGAGCATACTGTGGCAAAAGAGTGCTTAATGCTTCTTTGTAATACAAAATACCAGCCATCACATAATATGGATCCATAAGAGCCACTTTTTTTTTTAAAACAACTGGCTTAATCATAGGGTAGACTGGTCTTTCCAATACAGAAAATTGGCCAGTAGCGAAAAGGTCTGGCCCAGGTCAGCCTGCACAGGCTGTCCAGGGTCGATACTTTTTGCTGATGCATTAACCCTTTACCTCATAAGGATTTCTATGGCATCTCTAATTGACTCTAAATAACAGCAGGGATGAAGCTGTTTCTTATATGTAAATGACACCTTTTGATAGTATAGAAAATATTGTGACAAAAGGTGAAATTGCTCGTGATGAGCAATTTCACCTTTTGCCACAATGTTTTCCAAAAGTTCCTACAAGCAATGTGTAGAAATGAGTATCTATGGAGTAAAGGGTAAGCTCCTTTTTCACAGAGCATGGCTCATGTATTTCTCTGATGCTCTTCTCATGACTGTTGGAATTTCTTGGAAATAATCAGGGGAATACAGTCAGTATGGCCTGCAACACGCTAAAACAGACTTTCGGACATAGGCGTAAAGTGTCGTCTTGAATCACCCTGCACAGTTTCCTCAGGCTAATCTGAAAGGATGCTTTTGGTTTTTATGTAATTTTTTGTTTAGCCTATGTCTACTGTAGCACAAAATGTAATCAATTCTTAAAGTTCCGTCTTGGATTAACTTGCACAGACTGCGCAGGCTGATCCAAGACGATTTTTATGCAAATGTCATTGGATGTATGATTCAAAAACACTTGTTCTGTATGAAAATTGGAAGAAAAACAAAGTTTTTTCAGTAAAAATGCAAAAGTGGGGATTATTTTGTCATAGTCATGAAGATAGGAAAAAGCTTTAGATTTGATTTACATGTGTTTCAGTTTTGAACTTATTTTCAAGTACCGGTATCATTTCAGATATAATAAATGGATGGGGACTAAGAGGTCATAGTTAATAAAAAGATCAAATTGATTTACATACGTCTACCTACATTGTGCAGTCACATTTATTTTGCCGTTGGCAAATGCTTTAATTTGGACCAATCTAAAATTTTGTGGTTGATTGAAAAAGAGATAACTTACAGCAACATGCACTTTGTTGAAAGTTTCAAGTTTCTTTTGTGATATTGAATGTTGTTTCCGGGTAGAAAAATTACTGTTCTCCTACAATACTGCTTGAAGTCAGACTGTTTCACTGACATTTAGTGTGATATGCAACAGATGAGCTGTATAAGGGAGTACATTTTCCGCCCTCCAGTTTATATTCAGTACATGTAATATTTTTGTCAATCTCCACTAGGTCCCCACATTATGCGTGTCCTGAAGTTATAAGGGTAAGACTGGTTGTTGTGGTTTTGTGCTTTCTTGCATGTTGTGCTAAATTGTTGGAAAAAAAAAAATCCAGTGTGTGACACATTAATCTACAAACTATTAGCTCACTATACCCCAGCAAAATGAATGTTGTCAATGAAAAACTGGATTCAGGCAGTCCCTCTGACAGTCTGTCATCCATCTTTGGGAACATACCTACCTTACATCATGGTTCAGTCTTTGGCTGCTGCAGATCAGGATCTGTATTCACCAACCATTCTTGAGAGCATTCTTTGTCTTACCCTTCAAGATTTTCTAACGTGAATGTCACAGAACTTCTGATTGGCTAGACCGAATGTCACTTTCACCCTGACAAAATTCTGAAGAATAAGACTAGGAATTTTCTTAAGAATGGTTTGTGAATACAGACCCAGAACCTGTATTTCATTAAACATTGTTAAGAACATTCTTTGTCGTTTTCTCCAGAATATTTAAGTTTGAAAGTAAAGCAACTTTAGCCAAATGGTTTAGCCAATCAGAAATTGTATTCTTGTCAAATTTCAAAAATCATGGAGAAAGAGATTAAGAATGTTTTTAAGAGTGCTTTGTGATTACAGACTGAGGATCATTCAGAATAGAACATAGCTGTCTAATCTGATGTCTGTACTGTTTGTTAATTTGTGAGATGACCTGGTCAAATAAGGCTTGCAACTGCAATACCTGAGTGCTCATTATCAAATGAACCTCTAGAGTGCCAACTGCGTTTTCTTGGACACCACAATGTAGATCAATACAGATGCACAGAATGTGTGATTTGATCTTTCCTGGTCCTTGTATAAATTTCATTTTAGATAGCCTACACCTAATGCATTTTTTTACTGATTGAAAATGTCTGATTTATATTTGGTACTTTAAGAAAGAACAAGACTTAGTGATTTACATGTCAGTATTGAAACATTTCTTGAATACACACGTTTTTGTCAAGCTTATGCCTCTAAATTACGAATGCAGCTTTGGCATGATTTCAGAATGGCTACTTTATTGTTGAATTACCAAATGTTGTTTTTCTTGTACCCATGCTTTTGCTATTTGATTAATGCAAGTGGATTTTGCTTAAAAAAAAAACCAAGAAAATCAGTGACACATGTGTGGTTTCGAGCATTTCATACAATGTTTTCTAAAGCCTATGTCTTAAGGGTCATTAACTCATTATCAAACGACAATATTTTAGGCTTGTCCAGATCAAAAGCATTTGCAGACAACAAAAAAGTGACTGAATTTTGAAATTTGTTTTGTGAAGGGTAGAAAACATTGTGGGAAAGGAGAAAATGCTGGTTACCAGCATTTTCTTCTTTTCCCACAATGTTTTCTAGAGGCGTCTTTCTCTAGGACGTCAAAAGTAGGGATAGTATGGTAATGGGTTAAAACGTAGGATTGTTTGACAAAGGATCATACAGTGCAGATTCAGTATCTGTTGTCTGTTACCCTTTTCAGCTTCACAGGCATAAATGTGGGCTTTTGTGGACGGCATAGATCAAGATCATAGTGTGTGCAGTCTGACCTGGTCTACACTGTCTGCATCTATATTCAAATCTGAAATAAGGATATTTCTGATATTCAGTGGTTTATCTGTTTGATGATCTGAAGAGGCTGTATATTTGGTGCTGAACCTTTTATTTCAATTTTCATGAACTCAGAAGAAGAAGGCTTTTGAAAATGCTTTCGGAAAAGGAGAAAATACAAAATACCAGCATTGTTTCATTTTCCCACAATTTTAATAGCATTTTAAAGACAGTTCCCTTTCATTGAATCAAATAATATTTTTCAAAATTATACAAATGATTTCATTTTTGAGGACTAAAATGTTTTGTCATTTGGTAAAATAACTTGAAGAGATGAAATTGTGTCCAGTAGGTTTACCAGTCATGATCCATTGTTTGTATTTCTTGACATTGATTTACCTACCTTGCTTGGTCACTAACATACCAAATAATTTTTATTAGTTGCTTGTTGGCTCTGTGTTTAATTTACATGTATTTAAGTTATATTTTGGTGGCAAATGTATCTACTCATGTGTTCCTGAAGTTTCTTTACCAAGCTGCTTACATACCTGACAATGCAACTTAAAAGGAGGAGGAATAGGGCTCAGCTTGTTGCCTATAGTTTAACTTCAATTACACTACATTTACGTTGCCCATAGTTTAACTTCATTTACACTACATTTACATTACATACTTTGCCCATAGTTTAACTTCATTTACAGTACATTTACATTACATACGTTGCCCATAGTTTAACTTCATTTACGCTACATTTATATTACATATTATGTTGCCCATAGTTTAACTTCATTTGCCCTACATTTACATTACATATTTTGCCCATAGTTTAACTTCATTTACACTATATTTACATTACATATATGAGCAGTGCTCTGTGAAAAGGGGGCTTAACTCTATCACACAATCCCGACTTTTAACGACCCTGAGAGAAAAGCTTTTTGAAAACATTCTGGTAACCAGCATTTTCTCCTTTTACCACAATGTTTTCCGCCCTCCCTCAACCATATTTCAATTTTTCAGTCAGATTTATTTTGTCATCTGCAAATGCTTTGAATTTGGACCAGTCCAAAATTTTATCCTTTGATAAAGAGTTAATGCATCTGCAAAAAGTATTGACCCAGGTTAGGCTAAGAAGTCCACCCAGGCTGATCTGGGTCAATTTTCTGTATGTCCAAGGGCCAGTCTCTCACATAATTAAATTGGTTGTTAAAGAAAGCTTGGACATTATGGATCAGTATGTATACAATACCTCGCATGGTACCACTGATCACAGAGATGCATTAAGCCCCTTTTTGTCAGAGCATGGCTCAAATGTTTATATATGAACTTTAATTTTCAGACTTGCCAACCATTTTCTAGAGTAACAGACAGGAGAATATTGAGCTGAAAGGAAATATTTAGCTATATACAATCAAATACTCCTTTTCCCAGTTTGTAGGGGAAGAGATAAAAATTTAGATAAGGTTCAAATGAAGCAAAGGCTGTATGACTGAGTATTACTTTAACCCTTTGCCAAAAGATCACCCTGGTTTTAACTACCCTGAGAAAGAAGCCTTTTGAAAACATTTGCTGGAAAAGGAGAAAATGCATTTTCTCCTACAATGTTTTCTACTTTTCCAAGGTCAAGTTTCAATTTTTGAGTCATGTTTATCTTGTCATCTGCAAATGCTTCCAATTTGGACAAGTCTTATATCATTTGGTAAAGAGTTAATGCTGTCAAAATTTCCTAAGCTTCATGTAGCTTCTATGAAATACAGTGATAACTTGTTTATTTTATCATTTCAGGGGGAGAAGTATGATGGTCGCAAAGCTGATGTGTGGAGTAGTGGGGTTATTTTATATGCATTATTAGTGGTAATTTCTACATATTTGTATTTCTCTATACATTGATAAAGTTCCCGTTTCAGTTTCAATTGTGCAGTAGTTTCAGCTTGCATCATATCCATGACCCTTTCAAAGGCCGTTCAGTCATGTCATAGTATCTGTTAAGATTTCTTGTATTTCTGTATTTTTATTTTGCTCTTGACTAGGGCTCTGAAATGCTGCCATTTCCAAATTGCACTCCTCTGTGATCGACTACAAGTTTGAACTAATTATTGACTGTTAAAAAGTCACAATCATTCTGTCTTTATATTTGCATTTACCCTTAACTCTTTACCATACAATCCTGACTTTTAACAACCCTGAGAAAGAAAGCTTCTGAAAACATTGTAGGAAAAGGAGAAAATGCTGGTAACCAGCATTTTCTCCTATTCCAAAAATGTTTTCTACCCTTCCCAAATCAAGTTTCAATTTTTGATTCACATTTAGTTTGTCGTCTGCAAATGCTTTCAATTTAGACTAGTACAAAATTTTGTCGTTTGGTAAAGAGTTAACTCATTACCAGATGTCAAAATTGTAAGCTTGACTAAATTTAAAACAGTGGTGCCAACCATGAAATCAGCCTGTAAGAGGAGGAAAACAAAAACTTTATAAGAAAGGAGAAAACTCGGTTTTTCACCATTTTCTCCTTGACTTGCTATGTTTTCTCGAAAAATGTCTGCATTAGGGACTGTGTTATAAAGAATGAATGAAATAAATGTTGATAGTCTCAGCCTTATAAAAGATACAGATATGCCAATATACGACAAAGTAGCAGACAGTGAGGATAACAGATCAGCCTGCATCTTTTATGCATTCTGATCTTGATCCTTACAGTCCATAAAAGTACATGTAAGTAAGTATTTTAGCTTGACAGAGATCAGTTAGTATTATCTCTTCAGGGTGCCCTTCCATTTGATGATGACAATTTACGCCAACTGCTGGAAAAAGTCAAAAAAGGGGTCTTTCACATTCCACATTTTGTACCTCCTGATTGCCAGAATTTACTGCGTGGTATGGTTGAGGTGGACCCAGACAAAAGATTAACGGTTTGTAAAAACTTTCATTATGTACCAGTAGATTTTCTGGCTCTAAACATGCCTCACAATCAGATGTAATAACCCATGACAGGAAAAAAATCTGCACATATACTCTGTGAAATACGGCACGAAATATGATATGATGACGTATCATGCACACACACTAAATCTTTACCACACAACAAAACTTTAGACTTATTAAAATTAAAAGCATTTGCAGATGACAAGATAAATTTGACTAAAAAATTTAAACTTGATTTTAGATGGGTAGAAAACATTGTAGGAAAAGGAGAAAATTTTGGTTACCAACATTTTCTCCTTTTCCTACAATGTTTTCTGAAGGCTTCTTTTTAAGGGTCGTTAAAAGCTGGGATTTTGTGGTAAAGAGCTAAGCATACTTTGATTTTCATTTCTTTTCGTTAAAATTTTCTGCTGAAATATTATTAACTTAACCCTTTACCAAACGATCCCTGGTTTTTACGACCCAGAGATAGAAGCCTTTTTAAAACATTGTGGGAAAAGGAGAAAATGCTTTATTATATCTATATAGAGGGATGGTATGATACCAGACACGTCAGGCACCTGGGGTTAGACACAAAATAACAGATTTGTAGACAAAGTCATGAGAAATTTCTCTATTAAAAAAATGGACTGGTTAAGAAAAAAAAGAATGTTGTTTGAAAGAAGTAAACTATGATTGTTGATAAAGTTCCTTTCCATTTTTTTTCACAGCTGGAAGAAATCCACCATCACCCTTGGGTAATGATGTAAGTATTTAAACATTTCATTTGTCATACTGCTTATATAACAAGGGTGAGCCTGTCTTTACCATCACATGTGTATAACGGTCAATTATCTTAACACTTAACCCTTTACTCCATAGATACTCATTTTGACGCATTAACAACAGACAGCTTTTGAAAACATTGTGGGAAAAGGAGAAATTGCTCGTAAAGAGCAATTTCTCCTTTTCCCACAATGTTTTCCACTTTATCAGATATTTGTATCCTCATTTGTCCATATTTTGACATCATATCTTTATTTGCTGCTGACATGGAAGAGCCTCATTGGCATATCAGGTAAAGGGTTAACCTAACAACAAAATTTCAGATTGGTCCAAATTAAAAGCATTTGCAGACGACAAATTTAACATTACTCAAAAATTAAAATTTGTTTCTGGTGGGGTAGGAAACATTGTGGGAAAAGGAGAAAATGTTGGCAATCAGCATTTTCTACTTTTCCCACCATGTTTTCAAAAGCTCTCTTTTTCAGGGTCATGAAAACCAGAGACTATCTGGGAAAGGATTAATTCTTTACCAGGTAACAAAATTTTGGACTACAAAAAATTAAAAGCATTTCCAGAAGACTAGTTAAACATGGCACCAGATTTAAGAATTTGTTTGTGGAAAGGATAGAAAAAAATTTGGGGAAAGGAGAAAATGCAGGAGACCAACAGTTTGTCCTTTTCCCACAATATTTTGAAATTACCTGTTCCTTAGGGTTGATAGAGCACAGCATTTAACAGATTTAGAGCTTTGTTCAGTCTTTCTTGTGATTGCTGGTCAGTCTGTTACAAATTAGACCCATGCTTCAGTAACTCTGATGAAGAAAGCTTGTACCCCTATATCAAACAATCTAGATTTTTAGGAACCATCTTGAAGAATGCTTTTGACAACATTGTGGAAAAGTAGAAGATGCTGTTAAACAGTATTTTCTACTTTTTCCTTAATGTTTTTTACTATTTCAAAGAAAATTTTGATCATTTTAGCTGAATGTAGTTTGTCATTATTCTACTCTTATTTTTAATATTGATGAATCTCAGCAGTAATTCCATGAAGTACAAATGTCCTTTATGTTTACTTTCTACAACCTGTCATTAATTTGAGTAGACAATTTTGAAATTATTCTTCAAAGAATATGGTTGGATGTAAAATACAAGTGAAAACATTTTCGGCAATGGAGAAATCACCAGTTACAACAAATTACTTACAAAGAACCAAAAAGTTGTCTGCAGGAGATATTGAGTATGTGTTGCTAGCCGATGAGAAGGCTTGTTTGAATGTGACTTTTGTATGAGTTCCAATCCTTAACTCTTTACTGCACAGTCCTAAGTTTTGGCAACCACAAGAAAAAATCCTTTTTTGAAAACATTGTAGGAAAAGGAGAAAATGCTTGTAACAGCATTTTCACCTTTTTCTACAATTTTTTTACACAAGTTATGGCATAGTTCATTACTTGACCCGACTTGTCGTCTGTACATGGTTTGAATTTGGACAAGTCTGAAATTATTACCTGTAGTAGAGAGTTAACTCATTACCAAACAACAAAATTTTAGGTTTGTCCAAATCAACAGCATTTGCAGACAACAAAATAAAAGTGACTGAAAATTTGAAATTTGTTTTGTAAAGAGAAGAAAACTTTGTGGGAAAAGGAGAAAATGCTGTTTACCAGCATTTTCTCCTTTTCCCACAATGTTTTCTAAAGGCTTCTTTCTCAGAGGCGTCAAAAGTAGGGATTGTGTGGTACTGGGTTAAACAATGAAATTTTAGACCATATGGCATACAAAGAATTAGCAGAGAAATAATTGCAATTGTTTCATCTGATGTATTTAGAAGTTTTATGTCAAAAAAAAAACAGAAGGTAAATTTTACATGCAATATCTTCTTTTATCATACTGAACTTGGCTGCTTTTTTTTTTTTGGAGAATTGATTAACATTATTGGAACAGGATTCACTTTTATCTTGGAGCTGATCCTTGTTTCAGCCATTGTTAGATAGGTGCTCTGGCCACCATAATATAGCTTAACTAATGATGAAAACTGCTTTAACCCATTACCACACAATCCCTACTTTTGATGCCCCTGGAAAAGAAGCCTTTTGAAAAGATTGTGGGAAAAGGAGAAAATGCTGGTAATGTTTTCTACCCTTCACAAAACTAATTTCAAATTTTCAGTCACTTCAATTTTGTCGTCTGCAAATGCTTTCGATTTAGACCAGTCTAAATTATTGTCGTTTGGTGAAGAGTTTAACACCATTCAAACCTTTCATCATTGCATGTTTATTTATGGCCTATAAGAGCTTTTCAAAATGGATATGTCTACAGTTTTGCTATCTGGTAATGATTTAGTCAATTTCCATCTACAGCCATCTTGTCTTTCAAGTGCATATCATTCAGAAATGTAGACTTACATTGTCTAAATACTGTTTTTATTTTTATTTTTTTTAAATATCTATTTGAAGTGGCAGTAAACAAGAATGTGAATTAGAATTACCCATAATTCAAATAGTTCAGGTAGCCATTATGACCTTTATCACAGAATGACCTTGTACTGGCTGATGTTGTCATTGCAGCATTACTTGATTTCTATACATGTACTTGTAAATTTTTTTTTAATTTTGAATCTTGTCAGATTTTCAGTGCTATGTGGTTTTCATCTGCATTATTTAGTGTTTTCACTCTAGTTAGCTATGGTACATACAAATATACAGTGTACTTAGCCGGAACAGAATGTGCAATTTGATACCAACTACATTTCCTCATATTTGAAATGCATAACCAGCATATATTTAGTAAGAGAATTATTATCAACCCTAAGTGTGTAATAAAAAGTTTAACAAACATTTTCATGATGCTTGATAGTCCCAAATATTTTTGTAAGACTTATATTAACAGAGTATCCAATGTTATCCAGCAGAATCAAGAGAGTTTAGTACAAGTTGTAAGAAATAAGAACTGTTTCTCAATCAATGTAAAATAAATATGTTTAAATGTTATTACAACTTCCTTGCACTCTGATCTTGATGTATGATGTCTTCATAGGTTGCTAATTAGGACCAACAAAGTTTGGCTTTGTTGAGAAAAAATCACAACTCAAATATTGTGATGTTTTAAGGAAGATTTAGGAAATTTGCCAGGGGGTCGATCTAATGTGGTAATGTGATTAAATTTTCACAGTAATTTGATTTGAAAGGTCTGTCATATTCTATTACTGTTGCATTTATCAATGTTGAATTTTTCGTCTCTTTCAAATTTTCTGATAATATTCTTTACACAGTTTCATGTGTTCTATGATTATTTTTTCAACATGTATACAGTATTACTTGCAAAATGCACTTATACTTCGTCTATAACATTTGTCTTTTTTGGAAACTTAATAGGGGAGATGTAATGAAAATATGTTCGAGTCTATCTCCTTCGAAGAAACTCAAAGAGAAACTTGTCATGCTTTTAACCCTTTTCCAAACAATCCCTGATTTTTACGGGTCTAAAAAAGTAGCCTTTTGGAAACATTGTGGGAAAAGGAGAAAATGCTGGTAACCAACATTTTCTCCTTTTCCCACAATGTTTTCTACCCTTTCATAGACAGAAATCATCTTTTCAGCAAGAGTTAAATTGTTGTCTGCAAATGCTTTCAATTTGGTCCAGTCCATAAGTTTGTCGTTTGGGAAAGGGTTAAAGGTAAAAATATGTACAGATTTGTAAATCCAGAATCTACAAGTGGAATACATGTTATCACCTGTATGTTCTCTATGTATGATTTGTGATGTACATTTTGGATCCATGTTCTTTCTTAAACTTTATTTTTATTTTGAATGATGCCTTTTTAACCATTTACCAAACAACAAAACTTTTAGATTATACAAATTGAAAGCACTTGCAGAAGACAATTGAAATAGAGCTGAGTTTTTTAGATTTGTCAGATAAAGAGAAGAAAACATTTTGGGAGAAGGAGAAAAAATTTTCCCACAGTATTTTCAAACTCTGAAAGGTTGTTTGGCAAAAGGTTAGAGAGTGAAGTTGTGTCAAGGAAAAGATTTTTTTCTGTTGCAAGAGTTATACATAATGTATTAATTTTGTTTTTAAATTTTTTACTTTGTTTGACTTGATTACTTCCTCCAGACAAATGTTATTGTCTAGCAACTGAACAATAATTTTTAGTATTGTGACAAAAGGAGAGATTGTTTGTTTTCTACTTTTGCCACAATGTTTCATATGTATTGTTATGAAACCATATTGATGATTAATATTAACTCTTTACCAAACGACAAAATTTTAGACTTGTCCAAATTTGAAGCACTTGCAAACATAAAAGAAAAAAAAATGTTATCTAAATTGAAATTTTCAAGCAAGGTAGAAAACATGGTGGGAAAAGAAAAAAAATGCAGGTTACCAGCGTTTCATTCCTTTTTCCACAATGTTTTCAAAAGGCTTCTATCTCAGGGTCATAAAGACCATGGATTGTTTGATGAAGGGTTTAACCCATTACCACACAATCCCTACTTTTGACGACCTTAAGAAAGAAGCCTTTAGAAAACATTGTGGGAAAAGGAGAAAATGCTGGTAACCAGCATTTTCTCCGTTTCCCACAATGTTTTCTGCCCTTTACAAAACAAATTTCAAATTCTCGGTCGTTTTTATTTTGTCGTCTGCAAATGCTTTCAATTCAGACAAGCCGTAATTATTGTTTGGTAATGAGTTAAGCATTCTATTTGTTGCAGGAGGTAATAAGTTGATGGAGCTGAAATGTCATGTTGTGCTCACATATAATATCTCGTATATTTGTACATATTGTGTATATTTGTATATATCTTTTATATTTTATATGTATAGTTCTTTGCTTTATTTTTAGGGATGATGCATCAATAGAGTTAGAACTGCCAGTGGTTCAAGTTGTTCAGGTAGCCTGCTTATACACCTGTCACACCCCAAACATTCCCCAGCAGAGTGTGGTTCCTATTCTCTTACTTGTATTCAGACAAGTTACAAGTATTTTCTACTTCTCCAGACATTAATATTTCGCCAAGCAGCAAAATTTCATATTTGTCTTAACCTTTTACTGCTTAATCTTAAGTTTTAATGACCCTGAGCAAGAAAGCTTTTGAAAACAATATGGGTAACAGAGAAAATTCTGGTAACTGGTATTATCTCCTTTTTGCATAATGTTTAACTTTCTCTTGTAGCAAGTTGCATTATTTAAGCAACATTTCGCTTGTCATTTGCAAATCGAAATGGACCAGTCTATAATATTGCTTGCTGTTTGATAAATGGTTAACATATAACATCTGCGGATGAACAAATATAATTTGGCTTAGTTGATGATATTTGTCTTTGAAAAGGTAAAAAAGCATTGTGGAAAAGGCAACAAATGATAATTATCATATTTTATTATTTTTCATTCAATGTTTTTGAAGCCTTCAATGTTTGGGTCTTGAAAAAATGGGATTGTGTGATAAAGGGTTTTTGCACTTGCCCAAATTTGTTTGCATGTTAAAGTTTGTGAACTGAGTATACATCTGAAAGGAAGTGTTTGATTTGCTTTCTTTTCCTGTCAGATCGTTTTAGCTCAGATATTTTGGATGGTGTTTAAATTTCTTGCGGACAACCTCATATCTGAAATATTAATCTACTTGGGATAAGTTAGACAAGTAAGACATAGGAATTCCACTCCCTGCATCCCCAAACCCCTTGTAATTTTTATAATTACTTTATCATGGGGAATTTTGACAGTGGTTTTCAAAAATTTAATATTGCTTTTAAACAGTGATTCATTTTTATTTTTTTTATATTTCCTGGAAAATGAATGTTTTAAGGAGGTTTATGGAAATCCGCCTTCCCACCTGTCTGTACATTCTGTCTGCTGACATTTTCAGCCTTAGATTTGTGTCTTCAAATTCCTTCTCAAGTTTGTCATTAATATGTTTAATGTGGTTCAGATTGTGGGCATGTGTCTTTGAAAGGGTAGGAAACATTGGTAACAAGCAATTACTCATTCTCCCACATTGTTTTCAAAAGGCTCTTTAACTAATGATAGTGCCTGTAGATGTGCAAGACATAATGTTTAGATTTCTGCATTCAAAATTGGTCTCCTCTTACTTTTGGACAATCTTTGTGCTTTTACTCGTTAGATTTTATCCTGTCTTTCCTATTAACTCGTTGCCGCACATTCCAGACTTTTAACAACACTGAGAGAAAAGCCTTTAAAAACATTGATGGAAGAGGAGAAAATACTGGTAACCAGCATTTTCTTCTTTTCCCACATGTTTTCTACCCCTTCAAAGATAGAAATCAATAGTTTAGCAACATTTATAATTTGTCGTCTGCAAATTCTTTCAATTTAATCCAGTGTTGTTTGGTAAACAGTGAAAGCTCTTGGTAGGGGATTTGAGTGATTTTCAATGACAGCTCTAGTAAATTTAGCTTTATACTCAAAATAGAACTGTACCCTAAATGGCTTTAGGTGTCAGTATGTCATAAAACAAACACTAATTTATAATGTTAGTATCTATTTTTTGTTGGTGTTTATAAAATTTTGTGTGTAGTTGTATGTATGTGTGTTTCTTTAGTTTTGCTTTCTTGCTTTCAAGCACTGTATAAAAGATTGGTGACAAAACAAAATAATTATGTTTCTTGACAGTCACTATCACTTGTTTTAGGGATGTCAAAGCGTAGAATGCCAACTTTTTTAACTCTTTTCCAGATGACAAAATTTTAGACTGGGCCAAATTGAAAGCATTAGCAGATAACAAAACTAAAGTGACTCTAAAATTTATTTTTAAGGGGAGGGTAGAAAATGTTGTGGGAAAAAGAGAAAATGCTGGCTACCAGCATTTTCTCCTTTTCCCACAAAGTTTTCAGAGGACTTCTTTATTTAGTTGTGAAAACCAGGGATTGTTTGGTAAAGAGTTAACTACATGTACAACATATATAGTTTTTTTGCTTATCATTTATAACTAATGAATACATTTATTCAAAGTTAGGCAGATGCCAAACCCAATAGTGATAATGTTTTGGTTACGTTTTATAAATATAAAAAGAATGATTCTTCAATAATGGCAATAGTTACCATTATTCAGTTTTATATAACTTTTCATTGCAACAGTTGTAAGAGTTTCGTCTGTTCACATTGAAACAATTTTTGTTTGTCAAGTATGATTCACAGCTTACTCATTTTTGAGTATAATGCTGGATTTTACCATTTTCCAATTTTAATGTTGGCTATTCAATGTTTTAGTAACAATCCCTAGGAAAACTTTAAAGTCTCCTTCCCCACCCACCCCAATGAAGTTTGGGATGGGGTTTGGTAACTGAAAGCCGGCTGTCCCTTCATATATGAATTTTTCTTTGAAGGGGTGCAAAATGTCGGAAAAGGGGAAAATACTTGTTACCAGCATTTTTCTCTTTTTCCAACAATGTGTTCAAAAGTCTTTGAAAAGAATTGTTTGATAGAGGGTTAAAAAGATCTTTTATATTTATCAGAATTTGTGTTTTTCCTGTTTCAGACTTCCATATTACCTTCAGTAGAGGACTTAGATCCTGATGTGTTATCCACTATGAACTCTTTACAGTGTTTTAAAGATAAGGATAAGTTAATAGAGGAATTATTGAATAGTAGGTAAGTCTGTGTCAGAGAGTCCTACTGTAATGATATTGAACTCTTAACTCATTACCAAACGACATTATTTTAGGCTTGTCCAAATCGAAAGCATTTGCAGACGACAAAATAAAAGTGACTGAAAATTTGAAATTTGTTGTGTGAAGGGTAGAAAACATTGTGGGAAAAGGAGAAAATGCTGGTTACCAGCATTTTCTTCTTTTCCCACAATGTTTTTTAAAGGCTTCTTTTTCAGGGGCGTCAAAAGTAGGGATTGTGTGGTAATGTGTTAAACCAAACTATATAACTTTTGACTCGTCCTAGTGCAAAGCAATTGCAGATGAAATACTTGATGATTTTGAAACGGTGCAATTTGTCTTTGAAAGTGCAGAAAACATTGTTTCCAGCATTTTGAAAAGACACAGTTTCATAATTTTTTCAAAAATAACATTTTCATTTCATACAAAAAACCATTTGCTTCATTTTCTCTCCTCAAATATGTAAATTATTTACATTGGGATTTACGTTTTATTTTTATAATGACAATTTTAGGCTCTCACTTACCATTGCAATATTTTTTTAAGCTCACCTGAACATAAAGTGCTCAAGGTAAGCTTTTATGATTGTGCTGTGTGCATCGCCCATTGTGCTGTTGTCAACATTTATCTTGTGTGCACTCCAGAGGCTACATTTTTAGCTTAATACTCTTGAAGCTCAATCATGATTTCTGTCTTGCTGATATATGCATATGAAATTGGTTCATATTAGGTGAAAAAGCAGGTCCATGGGCCAAATTTTCAAAAGCCTTGTGGGCACTGTAAAGAGCTCATTTTCAGTCAGATACTGTTGAAACTTAAGTCATGATTTTTGCATCTTGTATATAATACATGTGTAAACTTGGGTTATGTTGGGTCAAAAAGTGGGTCACTGGGCAAAATCTCAAAAAAGCTTTGGATGCACTGTAAAGGCCACATTTTCAGCCTAGAAGTCATGAAGCCAGATCAGAGTTTTTGTCTTGATTTCTTGGACTAGTATGAAATTGGGTCATGTCAGATCAAAGAGTAGGTATCTAGGCCAAATCTTAAAAATACCTTGTTTGCTCCTTAGAAGCAAAGTTTTCAGCCTGATACTCTTGAAGCTTTGTCTGGGTTGATGAGAAACTGTTTGAAATTGGGTAATTTCGGGCATAAAAGTAGGTCACTGGTTAATATCTTACACAAACCTTATTTAACCCATTGCCAAACAACAATATTTTAGACTGGTCCAATTTGAAAGCATTTGGTTACCAGCATTTTCTCCTTTTCACACAGTGTTTTCTAAAGGCTTCTTTCCCAGCGGTGTCAAAAGTAGGGATTGTGTGGTAATGAATTAATGATATCTAGGACAACTTTCACAGTGGGTCATGTCAGGCAGAAAAACAGGTCACATTTCAGCCTGATACTCTTGAAACTTGGTCAGAATGTTTGTCCTATTGGTATCTCAGACAACTTTGAAATTGGGTCACTGCAGGTCAAAAAGTAGGTCACTTACACTCTTGTGTTTTACATCATTTAAATCAGGATCTCTTCAACCTTATAAGTCCTTGATTACTTTACCTAGGTGAGTGCTTTAGGGCCAATATCCCATTGGCCCTCTTGTTTAGAAGCAGGTTGAATGACAGAATGTGGATTTAGCAATAAATGGAAAAAATATATATATCATGTCTTTTGGCATGGTTTTAAAGGTGTGTCATTTTTTTTTTTCAGGCATAATACAGAGAAAGTGATATATTTTTTATTGTTAGACCGCAAACTCAGGAATCCATGTGTGGAAGATGAAATTGAGATACGGCACCGCTCAGAATCAGGTAACTTAGACTTGACACTGAGATAGAAGCTTTTTGAAAACATTGTGAGAAAATGCTGGTAACCAGCATTTTTTCCTTTTCCCACAATGTTTTCTACCCTGCTTGAAACAAATATCAATTTTTGAGTTACATTTATTCTGTTGTCTGCAAATGCTTTCAATTTGAACTTATCTAAAATTTTGTCGTTTGGTAAAGAGTTAAGATTTATTCTTGCAAAGGATCATATTAGACTATGTTTATACCTTCACAAAATAATGATTTTGTTTCACAAATTTCAATACTTTAAAAGAAAAGGCTATGGTCCTCTCAAAAATCTATGTGAGCAATCTAGGGCCGTTTTGGCCCTCTTGTTTCTAGAAGAGGCTAACCCTAGGTAACCCTCTTACAAAATAACTGCATTTGCTCTGCAAGTTCAAGGGACATTTCAGTCATGATACCCAGTAAAGCACTGGACATTGTAGATAGTGCACCTGGTGTTGTCCATGGTATGGAAAGAGTTAACCCTTTACCAAACAATCCCTTTTTTTTTTAATGACCCGGAAAAAAGGCTTTTGAAAACATTGTGGGAAAAGGAGAAAATGCTGATAACCAGCATTTTGGCCTTTTCCTACAATGTCTCCTACCCTATCAGAGAGCTCAGGTTGATATGCACAGTTTTGAATCTATTGTCGTTAGATGTTTCTGAAATGTAAAGAGTCCAAATTTCGACATTTAGGAAAAAGTTAATACAATATTATCTCAAAAGTAAACAAAATATATGATTCTTTATCACATTACTGAAGGCCTTACTCAAGAATTAGGGTACATGTTACATGATTGGACCGATATGCGATAACCACATATTTATGAATGAGACCTACTCTCTATTCATTGTTAGGAGAGTATGTTCAGGGTTCAGTAGGTAAAAAGAAAGTTGACATATAACTTTTTAAGTTGAAATTTAAATTAAAGAAATCTGAGCATAAAACAGTGTCATTAATATTGATTGTTTAACTCTTTACCACACGAGAAAATTTTAGACTGGTCCAAATTGAAAGCATTTGCAGACGACAAAATAAAGGTGACTGAAAAATGGAAATTTGTTCTGGGAAGGGTGGAAAACACTATGGGAAAAGGAGAAAATGCTGGTTACCAGCATTTTCTCCTTTTCCCATTGTGTTTTCAGAAGGCTTCTTTCATAGGGGTGTCAAAAGTAGGGATTGAGTGGTAATGGGTTAACTGAGCAGAAAATTTGTGTTTGATGTGTGTTGGAATTGACTGGCAGGAATACAACATTCTTACCAAACAATGTTTCTTAGTGCTCCTGTGCCATTGCAGTTTTATCTCTAAAATGTGTTTGAAATTAGGATAAGAAAATTTGTTTTAGCTATATTTCATTGAAAAGAAAGAAGGTTATTGTGATAAAATTGTTTCACGCATACATTATAAAAACCATTGAAATCATTTTAACCTTACCTTTGAGTACAGAATACTTTAATTTGTTTTGAGCTCTGTAGGGCCCTGAATTTTGATACTGCGTAATAAGGCTGATATCTGGAAAATTGATATTTGCTTTGAAGAATAGTATCCCCTGTAAATCAGCCTTGTTGTTTGTAATAGCAAATTGCTGTCCAATCAAGTTTTAGACTTCTTTTCCAAAACCACACTCTTAAAAAGATATGTAACATATATGTTTATTCCACTCAATATTCCTTAGGGACTGAATAAAATACAATTTGGAAATGTTTACTCTAATTCATTCTATGACATATAGTTTATTATGTTGTTTTAAGCCAGTATGTAAGTTTGAATAAAGAGACTACCAGCATATGCCTAAGTACCCAGTTAAATTTGATTGATTAGTATGCTGCAGAACAGTCAATATTGTAGCCTTTTTGTGTAGATTTATCCAAACTGTTGACTGGTTTTACAGTGTACACATACAGAAGAAAGTACTGTTATACCCAAGGATATTAAATAAATATTACCGTATTCCTTTTTGTAGCGGATCCTCCTAGAAAAAGAGTTGATGCAGTTCAGCTGAATGGTCAGCCACGGTGAGTACACCAGGGGCAATATTTACAAAGCCTCCAATATCTTTTTTGTTTTACAGGCAGAATGTGTGGCCGGAAATTTTAGCCACAGTATCTGATACTTTGTTAGGTATTCTTAAGGAAAGAGCTTCATGGTACTAGATTAGTGTTTATTTTATCATATTTACTATTTACCATGAGATCCTGTGCATGAATTTTAATGACCCTGAGAAAGAGGCCCCATTTGAAAACATTGTGGAAAAGGAGAAAATGGAATAACTAGCCTGTCCTGTTATGCTTTCTGCTCTATCACACTCAAATTCTACTGTTTAACTTAATACTTCTTTTTGGACAGACATAGTATTTTGTTGTGTGGTAAAAAGTTATGGCCAAAACTCTGACAAAAGTTTTTGCAACAAAATTGCCTAACAGCTTGCAATATATAGCTTTTGCCTTTGTTTAAATACTTCACATTCTATTCTATGACATACTAACATTTCATATCTTGTATTAGCCTTTCTACATTTTGGTTTTCTGGAAGCATTTTTTAGCTTGGGTGTTTATTTTTAAGAAAAATACTGTGGTGTTTTCATAGCCCTGTTGTTTACCTTGGCATTATCTGTGTCATCCTCACAATTGTACAGTGCATGTAATCTTCAAAAATCTTCTGCAGTTATGCCCCATTTTCCAAATAGATTTTTCATTAGGAAAGCAACAGCAGCCAAGTAATGCCAACAGCATTGATCTTGTTAAAGATTATGCCTTTGCCAAAAAAAACCTATAATCTTAAACTCTGTACCACACAGTCCTGACTTTTATAAGGAAATTTTTGGTTGTTTGATAAAGAGTTAACTCATTACCAATGGACAATGTTTTAGACTTGTCCAAATTAAAAGCAATACCATATGACAAAATAAAAGTGACTGAAAACTTGAAATTTGTTTTGTGAAGGGTAGAAAACCTTTTGGGAAAAGGAGAAAATGCTGGTTGCCAGCATTTTCTCCCTGTCCCATAATGTTTTGGAAAAGCTGCTGTCTCAGGGTCGTCAATAGTAGGGATTGTGTGGTAATGGGTTAGTATCCAATTAAATCATGATTGGCAGAAAAAATCAATATTCTACATTAATACACCGATTCTTTCAAGTGGTGATAAATTTGCAGTCGGCACTGACTAAAACTGGGATCAAAGTACAATACTTATTCTGAGTGACAGCACTTAAATTTCAGGAAATGGCCGTCGGAGCTTTGCCAATGCATGTTAACCCATTACCGCACAATCTCTGCTTTTGATGACCCTGAAAAAGAAGCCTTTAGAAAACATTGTGGGAAAAGGAGAAAATGCTGGTAACCAAAACAAATTTCAAATTTTCAGTCACTTTTATTTCATTGTCTGCAAATGCTTTTTATTTTGACAAGCCTAAAACATTGTCATTTGGTAATGAGTTTACCCTTTACTCCATAGATACTCATTTCTACGCATTGCTTGTAGGAGCCTTTGGAAAACATTGTGGCAAAAGGTGAAATTGCTCGTGATGAGCAATTTCACCTTTTGTCACAATGTTTTCTATGCTATCAAAAGATGTTATATACATATAAAAAACAGCTTCATCCTTGTTGTTATTTAGGGTCAATTAGAGATACCATAGAAATGCCTTATGGGGTAAAGGGTTAATTAGGTGAAATATGGTATTCCAGGTTTATGAAAATAAGGAATTGTCTTGTAAAATGTGGGGTTTTTTGTGTCTTGTAAAATTTGGGGTTTTTTTGTGTCTTGTTGCTAAACATTTTACCAGACAAACAATCTTAGATTTGTTCAGATTGAAAGCATTTACAGGTGACATAACAATTGTTGCCTAACTTACACCAAACGACAATATTTTAGGCTTGTCCAAATCGAAAGCATTTGCAGACGGCAAAATAAAAGCGACTAAAAATTTGAAATTTGTTTTGTGAAGTGTGGAAAACATTGGGAAAAGGAGAAAATGCTGGTTACCAGCATTTTCTCCTTCTTCCTCAATGTTTTCTAAAGGCTTCTTTCTCAGGGTCTTCAAAAGTAGGGATTGTGTGGTAGTGGGTTAAATTATGAGATTTGTCATAGAAAGTATAGAATCATTGTGGGAAAAGAAATGAATTGCATGTTGCCTTCATTTACTCCTTTTACCACATTGTATTCGTAAGCTTTTTTCCTCTGGTTGGTTACAGCTCTGTATTGTACGGTAAAGATTTAACCCATATGAGATGCTAGTTAACTGAAAGGAGAGTCACTATCGTCAGATTACATAATATGAGTTAAAATTCTGTTGTATGGGGTTGAAAATACTTGTACATAATGACATGCTTCCTGATTGGCTAAAAGCAATAGATGCTTGTAATCAATTTTGTCATGCCTGTCTGGCACTGGTTTATTTCTGATAGATCTTTACACTGTATCTGTCATAACCTATATCTCTCTGTTTATACTAATTTGCTGTTCTTTGTATTTTGTTTTAATGCTGCGTCTACAGATTATCATTGGGTAGTATCAGCGAGGGCTCACCTGTGGCTAGTCGTAGAGCACTCGCTGTACAAAGAGTGTAAGTCCTATGTATTGTGTGCTTCAATTTTGTTTCTCATAACTGCATTACTATTCTTTACCAAAAATTTCTTTTTTTTACAAATTGTAGCAAGACAGTATTTAAAACACACTTTTAATATCACTCAATCTCAGACCTTAGAAGCCCTTAGTAGCCTTTTGAAAACATAGTTGAAAAAGGAGAAACTGCTTGTTACTAGCATTTTCTCCTCTTAGAACAGTTCCACCTATCCAAGACCTTCAGATCATTTGTAGCATACTTGAATTGATCATCTTCAGATGCTGTCAGTTTGGAAGAGTCCAAGATTTATTATGTAGGAAAGGGTTCATTTTGCTCATTCACATTCCAGTGTTTACAATGTTATATCTCTAAAATCTATGTTGTACCTACTCACAACAATGAATTTTATTGGACAGGATTTTGTATCTAAAAGAATGGAAAAACATAAAAAGATAGCTATGTTACTCATGAAATTGATATATACTTTCTACTTCAATGACATATAGGAACTTAGTTATTCATTGTGCATGAAAATGATAATATAGTTTCTGCTACAACAATATATCAGTTGAATGATTGAATGAAAATTTATTTTACAGGAGGAAGGCCAGTTTGTCATCAGGAAGCCCAAATGGCTCACCAGTATCCAGTCCGAAACATACTCGTGGTACCCCCACTCCAACACACTCGCCATCAGCTACCCCACCTACATCTCCTAGCATACAGACTACACCATGGAAATCAAGACTGCACTCAATCAAAAACAGCTTCCTCGGGTCGCCAAGGTTTCATCGGCGAAAGCTACAAGGTATACCATATCCTTACTGCCAAGGTGTTAATGGGGTCAGTTGCCTTAAGGAGCCCCTTCTCTTGCCAGGTGATTTAAATTTTGAAATAAGTTCAGCATGTGACCTAAATAATGAATGCTGATTGGTTGGTGTGGTGAGTAGGTGACTCATTCTATAGAGATTTCAAGTTCAGAGATATGTAGAAAGTTTCATTATTTTTTTTCATAACCAAACATATTTAATTCTTAGGATTTTTACCCTGATTTTGGAATGCAGTTTGCCAAAAGTTAATTTGGATTATTACCTATTATGTTTGAAACTTCTCCTAAAAACCTTGTATACACACTTATTGCCCTGTTACCAATACATTACTTGTTATTGGCACTAAGGACCCTAGCTGTAGGCATGCTATGAAAGGGCACCACTGAGTTATTCAGAGTTGGGGTTTCAACAATGCCGTTTCACACGAATACTGTTATTTCATTTTAGTACAAAATGTATGCAGATCATACATCAATTTTGATTAGATGTCAAAAATAAGTTTCAAGGCCAGGACTTTTTAAAATACCCTAATGAAAATGTAAGACGGTTCTGACGATCTGAAACTTTTGAAGTATGGGTTGAAAGATTTGGACATATAAATGTTACACACTCCTTCATGTTGGGTGCTGAAGTGTAGTTCAAGATCATTGGTAAAAAAACTATTGACCAAATGACAAAATCTTAGACTGATCCAAATTGAAAGCATTTACAGACGACGAAATACATGTGACTCAGAAATTGGAATTTGATGTTGGAAGAGAAGAAATGATTGTGGGAAAAGGAGAAATTGCTGGTTTCCACCTTTTTCTCCTTTCCCACAGTGTTTTCAGAGGCTTCTTCCTTGGGGTCGTTAAAACCAGCGATTGTTTGGTAGAGGGTTAAAGATGGAAAAACACAGAATTCATGACAACATCAATATTCTGTAAGCTATGTTTACAGGGTTCCCACGCTGTCGGGAAAACGGGAAAAAGTCGGGAATTTCGTAAAACTCGTTCCCGGTCTTGAAAAAGTCTTGAATTTTGTTAAATCTATGAAAAGTCGGGAAAACCCCGGGAAAAGTACGAAACGTTTTGGGTATGAAACAAGAATTCAGGACCATATTAATCTGCAGTCTGCGTCCTCCTTTTTTTTTTGATAAAGGTCTAATATTTTCTACAATTAGATGTATAGACCGAAGAAGGTGAATTTCCCAAATACGGTCTTTTTGTAGGTTCACTGGTCCCGGAATAGTTATTCTAACATTTAAACAAACCGGGATCCAGCGTATTGATTTCGGAGAACTCGGTACTTATCCTAAAATACAATGCAGCTGTGAGTGAATTGACGTGAAAATGAGCTACAATAGTAAATATTACTGAAAATTTAAATCCATAGGGGTCTAAAAGGTTAAAAAACTATATCTTTATGAAGCCGTGTTATGATTGTAGTCGGAATGAGGTTGACGAGTGTCACGAGTCAGAGGAAACTGAAAGTAAGCGCTCGTCTGCAATCATGGATCAAAACACTTCAAGTATTAAATCTAACAAAGTTACGATTATTCGTATTTTCAGAAACTTTAATAGCAGGGATATTGCCCTTTGAAACGACCAAATTATTTATTCATGTATTTCAGGTCATGAATACTGAACTATTAAAGTGAAAGTAAAACATGGTACTTTTGAATTGGGTTTTAGTTTCATTGACTGAAGAGGGAAAAGAACCTCTATTTGAAGGCTTGCAACAAAACTGTCGTGCACTATGATAGTAAATGATATGCAAATACTTGATTCTGTCTTAAATCATAAAGAAAACAATACCCAATATTGGAAAAAAAGAACACATTTTTAGCTCACCTGAGCACAAAGTGCTCAAGGTGAGTTTTTGTGATCGCCCTATGTCTGTCGTGCATCGTCCACAATTTCTTAACATTTTCTTCTCCTAAACCAGTAGGCCAGTCGTGATGAAACTTGGCAGGGATGTCCCTTATTTGAATCTCTACCAAATTTATTCCACCCATAACTCTGGTTGCCATGGCAACCAAAGAAAAAAAGAGCAAAATCTTTGAAAATCTTCTCTGAAACTAGAAGGCATAGAGCTGTGATAATTGGTACATGTATGTAGCATCTCCTAGTGGACTTCTACAAAGATTGTTCATATAATACCCCTGGGGGTCAAAACTGGCCCCACCGCTGGGGTCACAAGTTTGAACATGGGAATAATAAAAGAAAACTTTGAAAAATCTATTCTCTGAAACACAAAGTTGTAGAGCTTTGATATTTGGTATGCAATGTCTGCTATTGGACCTCTATCAAGATTGCTCATATGATGCCCCCCGGGCTTCAAACTGGCCCTGCCCCAGGGGTCACAAATTTGAAACATTGGAACAAAGACGGAAAACTTTTTTTTTTCTCTGAAACTGGAAGTCCTAGAGCTTTGATATTTTGTATGTACTATCTTCTAGAGGACCTCTACCAAGTTTGTTCATATGATGCCCCAGGGGTTCAAACCGGCCCAGCCCTGGTGGTCACAAGTTTGAGCATGGGAACAAAGAAGGAAATCTTTAAAATTCTTCTGCACTGAAACAAGATGGAATTTATGTACATGTGTTCCTTTTGATAGTTTGCCACTATAAACAATATTTTACATTTTTTCATTAAATGTCATGTCATGGAAAAAGGGGGCTTGGTGTATATTTCTACTGTGGACCAATATCTCTTTCATTACAGGACAAAATGTAATTAAAGTTCATCTTGTTAAGCCACAGACAATAGTTACTTGATTTTATTTCATGAAACAACATATTATCAAAAAAGGGGACTAAATGTATAATTTCATTATGGACCAATTACAGTCAGTTGGCCCATCCATCCACATTGACGGTTATCTTCTAAAGTCCTTGGCATACATGTCTTTTGTGTCTTAACAATGAGCGAGTGATGTTTTTTAATCTGTCATTCGACCACCACAGGAAATGAATGCCTTAACTCTGAAAGTTAATTCATTCCCTTACCATACAATCTTGACTTTCAATGACCTTGAAGAAGAAGGGTTTTGAAAGCATTTTGGGAAAAGAAGAAAATGCTTTTTGCACAGTTACATACCCTGTCAGAATTATTTGGCCTTGAACTGTGATATTTGGTATTTATCTTCACTGTAGACCTTTACTGCTTAGTACTCAGGTGAGTGATATGGGACCATCATGGTCTTATTGTTCCCAATTTGCCTGGTTATGTAGTCTTATAAGGATCTATACTATTTGCCTTCAAATTCTTCATTACTAGTAGGAACTCTAAAAGAACAGCATGGATCCTTATTAACTGCCTATATGGATAGGCTGGTCTGAATCTATATTTGGTCCTTTGTAGTTTTGTAACTGGCTAAGTAAAGAAATGAAATAACTATCATGCTGTTAGAATGTTCTTTAAATCTCAATTTTTCATTAAAACAAGGAATGTATGTAAGAAAGTAACTTTCAAAAGATTTTGCAGTTCCAGTTCTTCTATCGCAAAAAACCTTGAATTTTGAAAAAAAATCCTGGAAAAAGTCTGGAAAAAGTCTGGAATTTTGCAAGCAGAAAGTTGTGGGAACCCTGTGTTTATAAAACTATGAGAGATCTCAATATTCAGACCTTACGTACAGATACCAATTTACGATAAATGACATTTCTTATACCCAGTTCTTGTTATGCTACTCTTTTATAGTCAGGTGAGCAATATAGGACCTTCTTTGATCCTGTTGTTCATGGAAAGTGCCTTTTAAAAAGGAGGTAGTCCTGTTCCAAAGTTGATCTATCACAGTTTTGTTACCCAATAACCATTGTTGCACTTTTAACTCCTGTATGATTATAGTGTTAACCTATTACCACACAATCACTACTTTTGGCAACCCTGAGAAAGAAGTCTTTAGAAAACATTGTAGTAAAAGGAGAAATTACTGGTAACCAGCATTTTTTCCATTTCCCACAATGTTTTCTACCCTTCACAAAACAAATTTAAAATTTTCACTCATTCATGTTTTGTCATCTGCAAATTCTTTCAATTTGGACAAACCTAAAGTTTTGTCATTTGGTAAAAACTTCACCATAACGACGAGCAGAGTTTTAACTGATCATTCTCTTGTATTTAGCGCTTAACCTAATAACAACATTTTGGACATAAATTGAAAGTAATTGCAGATGATAGCTCAAACATGTTTCAGATGGTGATTTTTGTCTTTGATCAGGTAGAAAGCGTTTCGGAAGAAGGAGAAAAATGCTGGTTACAAGAGTTTTCTCAAATTCCAACCATGTTTTCAAAGCCTTCTACATCAGGATTATTAAAGCCTGGAATTGTGAAGTAAGGCATTAACAGGAGAGTTTGACCATTTGTCACAAAATCCCAATTGTACGACCCTCAGAAAAAAAAAAGTTTTTGAAAACATTCTTGAAGCTTTTTCTCTGGTTTCCATCCACTCAGAGGTAAAAAGAAAGAGTTATGGTGTAACCAGCATATTTTCCTGTTTTCAGTTATGCAAGCTGCAATTAGTTATATCGAAATGCTTTTGAAATAGACAGTTCTACAATTTATAAAGAGCTGAAATGTTTGTTTCCCTTATATGAAACCTTGGGGGCAAAAACGTTCTTCCTAGAATTTGTTCTGAAATATAGATGTGAAAGGATATTGATATGATGTCAAAACAGGGGCTGTGACCTAAATTTCCAATCAGATTTCTTAGCTTGGCTTGGTACATGTAGTAACATCTCATCAATTTTTTGGAATTAAGCTAGTTCATCTTAACTCTTTACCAAACGACAAAATTTTAGACTGGTCCAAATAGAAAACTTTTCCAGACAACGAAGGAAAGGAAACTCAGAATTTGAAATTTGTTTCCAGCAGGGTAGAAAACATCGTGGGAAAAGGATAAAATGCTGGTTACCAGCATTTTCTCCTTTTCCCACAATGTTTTCAAAAGCTTTCTTTATCAGTGTCATTAAAAGTTGGGATTGTGTGGTAAAGGGTTAAGTTTTGCTACCATTTACAATAGAGAATTTTTACTTTTTTGAGACTCATAGTTTTGATTTTGTATAATATGCACATGTTTATACTAATAAATAACCCAAATAAGATTTGAATTTAATCTTTTACTGTACAATACTTTGTTATAATGAAATATCTATAATAGTGATAAACAAATTCAGAGAAGAAAGGAGCAAAAGCCACAAACGAGCGTTTTCTCCTTCTCCCTCCATGTGCTGCGTACTTTCTCAGAAAAATCCTATCTCTTCAGGCTCATCCTATTTGTTGTCTAGAAACGTTGCCAATTTGGACCAGTCTAAAACATTGTTGTCTAGTAAAGAGGAAACAAAACTGATTTGAGGACAATCACTGTTTGCAGGCCAAAGTTTTTTTGTGGATAGTTGCACATACATGAAATTGTAAGATCAGGATGACAGAGTAAAGAACTTGTATGTGGATATAATATGAAGTGTATTATTGATAGTGTTGCCCCAAATAGCCATGAAATTACATTTTTTTTTCATAGTCTTTTTTTTTTAAGTCACATGTAATAATATGTTTTTCTCAGTGACTCGGTTTCCAGACCACATTATTCTAGAATTGTCCAAAAAGTGTCTGCAGAGGACAGAATAAATGTAGCTTGAATGATGAATTCACTAGCCTTAATTTGCTTTACCAGATAAAAGAAAAAATAAGTAATTGTAACTCAAAAGCAGAAATAATTCTATGGAATGGTAGAAAACTTTGTGATTAGCTGGTTACCAGCATTTTCTCCCATACCCACAATGTTTTCAAAAGGCTTCATTCCTAGGGCATTTAAAATGTGGGACTGCGTGGGAAAGGGTTAATGCTTTAGCACACAGTCCCAACTCTTAATGGCTGTAACAAAGGTTAAAGAAGGCTTTTGAAAATATGATGCAAAAAAGGAAAATAATGCTGGTTAGCAGCCTTTTCTTCTTTTCCCACTATGTTTTTTTACCCCTTTCAAACAAGTTTCATCATTTGAACCACATTTGAAATTTCGGTTGCAAATTCTTTCTATTTGTCATTTGATACAGGTTTTAAGTTTTTACTAAACAACAGAATTTTAAACTTGCCAAAATTGAAAGCATTTGCAGACAACAAAATAAAAGAGCCTCAGAATTTGAAATTTGTTTATGGAAGGGTAGAAAACTTAGATGTTTAACAGAATTTTCTCCAACAATGTTTTCGAAAACTGTCTTTCACAGGGTCACGTAAACAAAATCTTCGCGAGCCAAGTTTACGATCACTACGTGGATCTTACCTTGGCTGATTGAGCCCGATTTCGAGATTCCTGTGATGCGCCCTCTATTGGATACTGGTTATTACTCCCCTTTACATCATTTTTCTAAAATCAAATGAAATATCGTTTTACAAACCACTTACGAATACACATGAAGCGATAAGCAGACATCCATGTGGGTGTCCATGTTTTATCTATTATTCAAAAGGTAGAGACCGTGTTCTATTTTTATCAAAGATGAAATGCTACAAGCGATTTTATTCGATGCAGCTAGAACTGGCTGCATCCAATGAAAAAGTGTATCGAGGAGTTGTAAAAATCAAGCTCAATCCGCCAAGGTAAGATCCACGTAGTGATCGTAAACTTGGCTGGCGAAGATGTATAAACAAGGGATTGTTTGGTAAAGAGATAATCAGAGGGATTTTTGGTAAAGGTTGAACTTTCAAGACATTGAATCATTTGCAAAGTTGTTGACTCACGTTTCTGCTTATTTGTTTGTTGATTTTGTTATACACCCGAAGGTTCATATCATGTAACATAGTATACATATGGCCCAAGTCGTTGTCCATCCGTCTGTCCGTCCATGAGCAATTTCTTGGGTGCGCAACTTCTACAGTTTTCATCAGAATTACTTCCAACTTTCCACAATGAATCTCAATGATAAGTAGTTGTGCATGTGACTCTTATTATTTTGATCTCTGTAGGCATTCTAGATTTTAATCCATTGTACTGACAAGCCTTTTCTGGCGTATATGTGCCACTCTGTGAAGCTCTTGTTTTCGCCTTGCTTTCTTCAGATGTTAGTTTTTTTGTTTCCCAAACAAGCCCTGGTTTTTCTGTGTCTGCAGTAAAAGTCTTTTGAAAATACTGGGGGAAAAGGAGAAATTGCTCATAACGAGCAATTTCTCCTTTTTCCACAATGTTTTCTACCCTGATGTTTAACAAGCCGGAAAGAGAAGACTATAGAAAACATAATAGAAAAAGGATGCAATGCTGGTAACTGACATTTTCTCCTTTTTTCACAATGTCTTCTATTCTATCAAAAACAGAAATTACCATTAGAATGACAATTCAGCTATCAGCTGCAAATGCTTTCATTTCGGTTGAGTAGAAACTCTTATTATTTGGTTAAGAGTTAATTCTTTTCTAGAAAATAGAAAATAAGCAAAATGACTGCCAGTAGAGCTAATCAGGCTCTAGAGAGACTCTAGTTTCAGACAACAATGTATATGTAGCTCAAAAGATTATTGGTTTCTTAAAAAGAGTAGAATATGTTTTGTGGAAAGAGAACATGCTGGGAAACAGTATTTCTCCCTTTCCCACAATACTTTCTGAATGTCGTTAACTCTTTACCAAAGGTTTGACAGGTCCAAATTGAAAGCATCTGTAGAAGACAAAATTAATTTGACTCAAATATTGAAACTTGTTTTGGGAAGGGTATAAAACATTGTGAGAAAAGGAGAAAATGCTGGTTACCAGCATTTCTCCTTTTCCCTCAATGTTTTCAAAAGGCCTCTTTTTCAGGGTCATGAAAACCAAAAAAGGGTTAGGTTGGTAAGGGATCAAAACATTAAATTTTTTAGTAAATGGTCTGAGTCTGTCACAACTATAGTTATCCTAGCAGCAAATATATCGAGCATAGACTACACATACAATCATGTAGTTTTTACTTTGATCCTTGATTCTCACTATCTGCTATGCTGAAACAGGAAGACAAAAACATTTAAGAAAATGGGTCATATTGCCAGACTGAGCATATCTGCTTGATTTATTTACTGCTGTTTTATCTTCCATTGTAGACTGTTTTATATTTTTCCTGAATGGCTAGCAGACAGTTTTCTTACATTTTGTGTAATTTGTCATTATTTTTTTTTTCTACAATTTCTATTTTCAGTGCCTACAGAAGATTCTGTTACCATGACGCCAGACTCTTCCCCAGAGTATGTATTTGCCTTACAGCTCATCATTTCATTCATAAATATGACATCTACAGCTGATATTTAGTTTTTCTGAAACTTTTTGTGTTTGATGACGCTAATGAAAAGAGCTTTTTCCAAACAACACAATTTTACTGATGTCCAAATTGAAGGCATTTGGAGACCACAGATTTGTCTGCATATATGAAATTTGCCTGTGAAAAAGTTTTCCCACGATGTTTTCAAAAGGATTCTACTTCAGGGAGGTAAAAACCAGGGTTTGTTTGGAAAAGGGTTAAATAATTTGTTAAGCTTTAAAGGGGGAATATATACAAGAGCAGGTAACTATAAAGGAATTATAGATGCAGCCAAGCCAACTATAGCAGTTGGTAGCATACAGGATTCAAGAACAGTAGTCTATGTAGTGTCCATGGTCATGAGGTAGAGCGTTGGTCTATAGGTCCCGAGTTTGATACCCTGGAGCAGGTGTCGGCTTTGGGATTGTTCATTCTCCCACACATTATTGCTGTAGGTGGTATATGCTGTAAGAACTTGTTTCTCAATCTATGTGAAATCATATATGCTAAAAAAAATTCAGGAGGTCGCTGGTTCAATCCCTGACTCAACCATTTTTTTCTGTGAATTAATGATAGTCAATGGGCCAGGCTTCATCTCTCTCTCTCATGGCTGATTACAGTTTCGATGATGGTTATGTGGGAAAGCAGCCAGTGGCTTGGAAATATAGTTAGGAGGTTAGGAGGTTAAAGAAACTCTAGGAAAGCATGAATAGCTGTACTGACTGTCACAATATTACTAAAATAATGTTGAAAATGGCACTGAACACCATACAATCAATCAGTTATTGGTGCAGATATGCCCCTTTATCAACTTAAAATTTTCACTGAAAGTCTAGCAATGTCAGCCAAGTGTTGGCACCCACATGGGTTTGCTGTTTTTTTGACATACAGTTTTCACTGAAGAAGTAAGATTTTGTGCAACTGAATTATGATACTTATATGTAGCGATACTATTTCAATCTTTATCATACTTTTTTTCACCTTTACTTTAAGGATGACAAAGAAGTCCTGGTTTGGATCATTGATGGGATCAGAGAGAGAGGAGCATCATTTTGTGATGGTGAGAGATAAGCCTCTCTCCCAAGTTAAAGCTGATCTAATTCATGCATTCCTATCTGTAAGTGTAACCCAATCTTTTGCACTATTTAAATGAGCCATACTCTGTGAAAAGGGGTTTTAACCCATTACCATACAATCCCTACTTTTGGCAACCCTGAGAAAGAAGCCCTAAGAAAACAATGTAGGAAAAGAAGAAAATGCTGGTACCAGCATTTTCTCCTTTTACTACAATATTTTCTACCTTTCAGAAAACAAATTTCAAATTTTAGTCACTTATATATTGACATCTGCAAATGCTTTCAATTTTGACAAACCTAAAAAGTTGTTGTTTGGTAATGAGTTAAATCTTTACAGCAAAATAAAATTTTAGACTGGTCCAAAGTGAAAGTATATGCAGATGACAATATAAATGTGACTAAAAAATTGAAATTTGTATCTAGCAGGATAAAAAACGTTGTGAGAAAAGGAGAAAATGCTGGATACCAGCATTTTCTCCTTTTCCCACAATGTTTTCAGAAGGTGTCTTTCTCAGGGTCATTGAAAGTTGGGATTGTGTGGTAAAGAGTTAATCCATCTGCAAAAAGTATTGACCCAGGTCAGCTTGAGCAGTCATGGCAGGATGACTTGACTTGAATTCTTTGTTATTGGTAAATTTATTACATGCCAGACCATTCTAACCCAGTATTCAGATGGCCGTTAGATGGATCCATAATCATGTGTTGGTATACCATGGTGTAATGTATCCTGGGTCCGTATTCATCAGCCATTCTTAAGAATATTTTTTGTCTTGTTCTACAAATTATTTTAGATTTGGAAGTAACAAAACTTTTGAGTGGCTAAACAACTTGGTTCAGTCAGTCAGAAGTTGTGTTACTTACAAATTTAGAAAATCCCTCATTAAAATTGAGAGCATTTTAAGACCACAATTCAAATGTGGCTCGAGTGGTGGATTATCTTTGATAGGGTAGAAAACACTGTGGAAACTTTCTCCTTTACTTTGCCATATTGTCAGAAGACTGTTAAAAAATGGGTTAACCCATTACCACACGAGAAAATTTTAGACTGGTCCAAATTCAAAGCATTTGCAGACGACAAAATAAAGGTGACTGAAAAATTGAAATTTGTTCTGGGAAGGGTAGAAAACACTGTGGGAAAAGGAGAAAATGCTGGTTACCAGCATTTTCTCCTTTTCCCACAGTGTTTTCAAAAGGCTTCTTTCTCAGGGGCGCCAAACATAGGGATTGTGTGGTAATGGGTTAATAGAGAGGAACTTCCCTTGTAATTAAAGTGTTCATAAGCCAGTCCTCAAAAGCTACTTCTTCATGGTTTCTAAATCTGAAGCCCTCTGATATGAAATGGTTGGGCCTCTGTTTATTGTGACCCCTAGAAGTGAGTCTAATGAATTTGGGCAACCTAGGCCAACGATGGAGGCGACTGCATTAAGATGGATTAATTCTTTACTATTCGAGAGGTATTTTCATCTTTCTGACCCATCACACAATAAGGGACAATCTGGGAATTCCGTACATCAATTGGATGAAAACAGATCAGTGATAATGCAGGTCAGTTTAAGTTGATAGTTCAAAAATGATTGTATAACAGGGTAAAATTACCAGTATTCGCATAGAAAATATCATAAAAGCAACCCTGGTCAACCAGCGCAATTTTCGCAGTCTGGCTAGAGTTGACAGTTTTCGCTGTTCCCAGATGGTCCCTTTTTGCTTGAAGGTTAATTATAATTATTTTGCTTGCATCAACAGTAAGAACTTCACTAAATAATTTTTGTAGATACCTGATCTATGCCACAGTGTTGTTTCCACTACAACATTCAGAGCTGAGTACCGGCGATCAGGGAGTTCCTCGGTATTTACGCGTAATGTACGATTCCAGGTGGATATAACACCGGCACATGGGATGACGGGTCATGACATCAGCATGTATTGCTTGACTTTCACTCAAATCTCAGGTTTGACCCACTTGATAAATATATTTTTCAAGTTTCCACAAAAATGAAAAGTAAAGTATTTTAAATATGCTTCTCTAATTCAGAGAAAAGGTGCATGGATTTGGCATACCATTAACTCATTACCAAACGACAATATTTTAGGCTTGTCCAAATCGAAAGCATTTGCAGGCAACAAAATGAAAGTGACTGGAAATTTGAAATTAGTTTTGCAAAGGGTAGAAAACATTGTGGGAAAAGGAGAAAATGCTGGTTACCAGCATTTTCTCCTTTTCCCACAATGTTTTCAAAAGGCTTCTTTTCCAAGAGCGTCAAAAGTAGGGATTGTGTGGTAATGGGTTCACTCTTTACAAATCTACAAAGTTGTAGACTGGTGCCAATAGTAGGAAAGGGAGAAAATCCTGTGTGACAGCATTTTCTTCTCTCACAATGTATTCCCAAACCTCCCTCTTGGGGTTTATCAAATCTTCAGTTCATTTGATAAAGATGGCACTGTGGTTAATCCTTTACCGAACAATCCCTGGTTTTTACCACTGTGAGAGAAAAGCCTTTGAAAACATAGTGGAAAAAAGAAAATGCTGGTAACCAGCATTTCTCCTCTATATTGCTGTAAACAAATTTCGGTTTTTGAGTTACATTTTATATTGTTGTCTTCAAGTGCTTAAGTTTTGTTGATTTGTAAAGAATTAGATAGGGACAACAATTGGAGAGGCCATAAGTATCCAATAAAATCTGTATACATCTTTGACATTTTGCTAACAGAAAAATTATAAAGCATTTCTGTACTTCACTAACTCTATACTCCATAGATACTCATTTCTATGCATTGCTTGTAGGATCCTTTGGAAAATATTTTGGCAAAAGGAGAAATTGCTCATGACGAGCAATTTCACCTTTTGCCACAATGTTTTCTATTCTAACAAAAGGTGTCATATACACATAAGAAACAGCTTCATCCTTGCTGTTATTTAGGGTCAATTAGAGATACCATAGAAATGCCTTATGGGGTAAAAGGTTAATAGTTAGCAATCATAAGTGGTTACGTTTTTGGCACTCTATGATCTGATGCATGATTGAATACTTTATTATGCATGTACTTCATAGTTTCAAGAAGAGTCTAAAGTCTGTATATGATTTTACAGGACCATCGAGACGTTTCAGGCGTATCTGTGAACATATACAAACGCTCATGTTGGGTCCAAGAGGGGATGCCCTCAGTCAACGTAAAATAAGCACAGACAGCTCATCTTCATATTCTTCAGAGTGTGGTGTGTCCCCGAAACACAGTATATCTGTCACAAGGGCAGACAGCTGCGATGATGATGTAAGTTATATTCCCTATATTGCATGAAGGAACTTGTGTTACAAATCACAATCTTTTGTATATGCAGAAAAGCTAGAAAATGAAACTTCAAATTATTGTGAGGACAGGTGCTATAACTTATCAGCTTTTGCTTCTTTTCCTTCAATTTTGAATATCATGTACCCTTAGAGAACCAAGTAGGCAAACAGACATTTTTAGGCTAGAATTAAAACCCAAATAATAACTACACTATGGTTGCCTTTGTGGACAATGTTTCTGTACAGATTAAAGTGAATGTTTGATGAAGTCTACTCTTTTTCTTAAATGGCTGCAAAATTATCTATAGTAGTAAAAGACAGTTACTAGGTCATAGACTGGTACAAATTGAAAGTCTTTGCAGAAGGCAAGTGTGAGACAAAAATCAAAGTTTGTTTTTGAAGAGTAGAAAACTATTTGGGAATAGGAGAAAAATCTGGTATTCAGAATTTTTATTTTCTCCGTTTTCCACAATATGTACAAGTTTTCTTTATAGATGTTAAAACTTTGATTCCTTCTCTGTTATGATACATATACTAGGTTGTGCTTGTACCCTGCATTTATACTGATATATCCTTTTTTTTCCAGACACCAGTGTTTGATAGAATTAGTAAAACCCCAACACCCCAGCGTAGAGATATCCCTCGTGTGATAACAAATGGTCGACGTGTGATTGTGGATCAGAAGAGGAAATGATGTTCTGATGTTTGTTTAACAGGGTCCCTGTAGATATGTCAACCTAATAATTGGAAATATCCAAAGTCATCATACTAGTCGATATAAGAAGCATCCATACAGTTGAACCTTCACCACACAACTGAGTTTTAATGTCCCAAAGTATGAGGCTGTTCCAAAACAAGGCTGGAGCGGGAGAAAATACTGCTTAGTAGTATATGAGCAACATATTTTTCATGATATCCAACTGCTGTAGACGTGGACAAGTTCAAAATTTTGTTATATGTATCAATCGAGAAACAAGTTCTTACAACTTATACTAATCTCCCATTCTTCTTCCTTGGAACAACACCAGTACTCGTGCGAAATATATGGATACTGTTGTCAGCCATGGCATCTTCAGTTGTTGACATCCTAAGATTTTGCCTCACAGTCCTGAGATTTAACCCTTTACCAAACTATCCCTGGTTTTTTACAACCCTAAGATAGAAGCCTTTTGAAAACATTGTAGGAAAAGGAGAAAATGCTGGTAACCAGCATTTTCTCCTTTTTCCAAAATGTTTTCTTCCCTGCAGGATACAAATATCAATTTTTGAGTTTCTTTTATTTTGTCGTCTGCAAGTGCTTGTAATTTGGACCAGCATAAAATTTTGTTGTTTGGTAAAGGGTTAACTCTTTCCCAAATGACAATAATTTAGATGAATCCAATTTGACAAAACTTGCAAACATCAAAATTTATATGGCACAAATGATGGGAGATGTATTAGATAGTCTAGAGAACTTTGTGGGAAAAGGAAAAAATGCCGATAACCAGCATTTTCACCTTTTCCCACAATGTTTTTGAAAGGCCTATTTCTGGAGGTTGGTAAAACTCGGGATTGTGTGGTAAAGGATTAAAGATCTTGAGAAAATGACCTTTTGACAACATTGAGAAAACTTACTTTTTCTATGACAACTTCTATCATATAGACCTGATGAAGTTTGTGATTTATGATATGCAGTCAATTGAGACTTGTCTGTGATTTCGTTGTTTGGTAAAGGGTCAAAGAGATTCCCCATTACATCAGGGACAGTTATGTGCATGTATGTGTTGGTGCCATTTTGAACATTTGACAGCAAGTTATCACTCAACCAAACTGACATGAAATAAATGACCTCTTTTTGCCATATATTACTCACTTGAATTACTGTCCAGACTTTGCTTTGGCTACTGTTGTTTGAATATGGTCCTATTAAAATGATGTTCAACTGTTTATGTTGCTAAAAGGCTTATCTCAAACTTAGAGAATAATCAAAATACCTGAAATAAACATGATTTTGTTGGTTTAGATCAGTCATAAATGATGGATGACATTACCCATAATCCAAGATTCAATTTCTCAGTAGTCAGATCTTGATCAACGGCTTCTTGAAAAATCTTCCTATTTTGACTACAGCACTGAAAGAGTTAAATTGGATATTTACTGTAAGAAGAATTTCCATATTGTCCGATTATGTGATGGTTAAAATATTTACTCTTTAGATATTGATTGCATAGGGGTCAATTTTTTTATCAATTTGTCTGAATTATACTAGAACTGTACTGAGGACCAAAATACCTTTACTTCAAATCTTGTATCACTGTTACCAACATGATGGTTTTTTCCCTTGCAGAATTTTCATAAAATATTGTTTGAACAAGTACACGTAATTGCCCATAATGACTCTTGTCTACATTAACCCTTTCCCAAACAATCCCTGGTTTTTACGTGTCCGCAGTAAAAGTCTTTTGAAAACACTGTGGGAAAAGGAGAAATTGCTCATAACAAGCAATTTCTCCTTTTCCCACAGTGTTTTCCACCCTTTTTGAGAATTCGCTGCCATTTTCTCCAAGTCTAAGATTGTCGTCTGCAAACTGTTTTGGTTTAGAAGAGTCCAAAATTTGTCGTTTGGTAAAGGGTTAAGCCCCACATGAAACAATTGCATGTTTAACTTTTTATCATACAATCCAGACTTCCATCCTGACAAAGAAACCTACAGAAAACATTGTGGGGAAATCATGGTTTTACGGTACAGATTGAATCCTTCACTGCAAATGTTAGCTTAGATTCTGCAGATGGCATAGATCAAGATCAGACTGCACAGAAGTTCTGATGTTTACATAGACTGTTGACTGACTTCAAACTGAATCCCTAAGTACAAAAGGTCAGGGTCACTGTTCAACAGTAGCTGTTCAAACAAAAAATCTTGACAGTCTTTGTCTTGGACACTATTTCACTTACAACGATTTAACTTTACAGATGCAATTTTAAAGGCATAACTTCAATGGGGATGAAAGGTATGAAAAGTTTGGTGACTTTCATCAAAGGTCACTTTGAAGTGATGAACAAACTGTCATGCTTAAAAATTTGATGTCCTCTTTGACACTTCAGTATTGTCATTTGGAAGTTGTTCTATAGTTCTAACTTGTTATTTGACATCTCCATTTTGTTTTGTACTTTGTAAGACTTTTGTAATTAACATACAGAATGATTTTGGACCAAACGTTATTACAAATGACATAAAAATAAATACATTTAACTCTTTACTGAACAATCCCTGGTTTTTAAGAGGAACAAGCCTTCTGAAAACTTTGTGGGAAAAGGAGAAAACGTATTTCATAAAACAGATTTCAATTTTTGAGTCACCTTAATTTTGTAGTCCACAAATGCTTCCAATTTGGACAAGTATAAAATTTTGTCGTCTGGTAAAGAGTTAACCCTTTCCCAAACAACAAATTCTGGACTTTGTTTTATGAAAACCATTTGTAAAGGAAAAGGGGAAAATAATTGTTAAGGTGCATTTGCAATATGACAAAATGGAGGAAAGTATGTAAATAAACTGCACAAGTCAAATACTCATGAATATCTAACAAATTTTTTAATCATCGTTCTAACACAATGACCTTCTACCTTTTTAAAAAAGACACTGAAACAAGCTTGGAGGCATTAATAACATCATATTAGCAAACCAGAATGCAGTACATCTTTAATGATCTGCCATATGGTAAATGGTTAAAAGCCATGCGGCCTGATTTTGTCTGCACTTTTCACAATATAACTTTATCATATTTATTTTAGATCAAAATCAGACCACAAAATATGCAGTCAGCTTTATAATCTACACATCATGAAATCTTTCACCATTTTCTAGGTACAAAAGACTCTAATTCTAGTGTTTTAAAGCTGTAGAAATCATTGTAGGGAAAAAGAGAAAATGCTGGTAACCAGGATTTTCTCCTTTAATCAGAATGTTTTCTTGCTTCTTTAAGACAAACTTCATACTTCATACATTACCATACATTACCACACAATCCCTACTTTTGAAGACCCTGAGAAAGAAGCCTTTAGAAAACATTGTCGGAAAAGGAGAAAATGCTGGTAACCAGCATTTTCTCCTTTTCCCACAATGTTTTCTTCCCTGCTGGAAACAATTTTCAATTTTTGAGATACATTTTTTTTGTTGTCTGCAAGTGCTTTCAATCTTGACCAGTCTAAAATTTTGTTGTTTGGCAAAGGGTTAAGTGGTATTTCTTTTGCGGTTTGCAAATGGTTTCACTTTAGACTGGTCTAAAATTTTATCATGTCTTAAAGGGTTATGAATGTTGTAGAGTTCAAAAATGCACAGACTACTGGTTGTCTTAGTTCAAAAATTGTTTTGCTTTTAGTTTTCTACTTTTAGATGGTATCATAATGATGTGATTGTGCAATATCCATTTTTTACCTGTTTTTGTGTTTGTTATCTTACCTTATCCATTTCGTGCAATATATTTATTTAGTGTATTATTGTTTAAAGACTTTATATATTGCAGAATATATCTGATGATCTCATCAGTTGTACTCAACTGGCCAAAAGCCTTTCCCAAACGACAAACTTTTGGACTAGACCAAATTGAAAGCATTTGCAGACGACAATTCAACTCTTGTTCAAACGATGATTTCTGTCTATGATAGGGTAGAAAACATTGTGGGAAAAGGAGAAAATGCTGGTTACCAGCATTTTCTCCTTTTCCCACAATGTTTTCAAAAGGCTACCATTCCCGACCTGTAAAAACCAGAGATTGTTTGGAAAGGGGTTAAGCTAATGTTATAGCCATATGATGTGTATGTTTACTATCAAACTTTGGAACAAAGTCTGACCAATGTCACAGGCTTTATCCTTATATGGTCCTCTTCTGTATTCGCAGGAAGAGTTTAATTGTATAGAGAACTCTGGTTGTCAATGAGACTGAATGAAATGAAAATCCTGTCTAAAATCCCACACTGGATTTCCCATTAACTGGCACAAAAGATGTTTTATTGAACCTCTTCTTTTTTTTTTGTATGAAGTTTTGATCTGTACAATAACTAGAGCTATCACTAAAAGTGATTATTAAACCCCCCCACCCCCCAACCAGCTCCTTGTCACAAAGACAGGTCTTTGTCATAGAGTGCAAAATGGTTTAGTACAAATGTAAGAGTTGAAAAAAGTTCAAGGGGAGATAATTCCACAATGAATTGCAGCTTGGTCTTGAAAATTGCGGATGCTCAACTACATATGTATAGGAACCCTGTGTGTAAATATGAGTTCAGTACATGTAAAACTGTTGGAGTATTGCTCTGGACAAATTTGTGTCTATGGACAGACAGACAGTTGGACAGACAGCCATGGCAATTCCAGTTTACCCCCCTCCACCACATTGTGAGGGGTATAATTAAGCTGCTGTTAGCTATTCTTCTTTTCTTTTCTCAGTATAACAACATACTATTTTTCATGATTAATTATTTTGATGTAAAAGGTTCTTTTGTCTCTAATGCAAATTTTTGGGGAGACACCATGTTTTTCGTTTGAGTTGTCTGTCACTGTCAGTCTAGTTGGTGTACTACAGTTTTGCATTTGCCTCATATCTTTTCAACCATTTGTCTGATTGTAAGATTTTGCAAAAACAAAACATCTATATTTTAGATATATAACTGTACAAAAGGACAACAAAATTAAAGACTTGTCCAATCTATAAGAATATGAGGATGGTAAATCAAATGTGGTTCTGATGACTGGATTTGTTTTGAATGGGTAGAAAACATTGTTAGAAAAGAAGAAAATGTTGGTTACAAAAACAGATTTCCATATTTGAGTAGCGTTCATTTTGTTGTCTGCAAATGCTTTTAATTTAGACATGTCTGAAATTTTGTAAAGAGTGTAATTTTGTAGTTTTGTAAAGAGTATCAAAGTACTGCCACAACAGCTTCATCAACCTACATTGTTTAACTCTTTACCAAACCACAATAATTTAGACTGGTCCAAATTGAAAACTATTGCAGATGACAAAATAAAAGTGACTGAAAATTTGAAATTTGTTTTTTGAGGGTAGAAAACATTGTGGGAAAAGGAGAAAATGCTGGTTACCAGCATTTTCTCCTTTTCCCACAATGTTTTCTAAAGGCCTCTTTCTCAGAGGCGTCAAAAGTAGGGATTGTGTGGTAATGGGTTAACCAATTACCACACAATCCCTACTTTTGACGACCTTGAGAAAGATGCCATCAAAAACCAATTGTGGGAAAAGAAGAAAATGCTGTAAAGAAGAATTGTCTCCTTTACCCACAATGTTTTCTACCCTTCTCAAAACAAATTTCAAACTTCAGTCACTTTTATTTTGTTGTCTGCAAATGCTCTCGATTTGCACAAACCTAAAATTTGATGTATGGTAATGAGTCAAGAATTACACACTTGAGTTTGTCAAGTCATTCATGCTGTAGAGATCAAAGCTGCTTTTTTATTTGGCATAACATTATGATAACTTTAACCCTTTACCAGTCGACAAAATCTTAGACTTGTCTGAATTGAAAGCATTTGCAGATAATAAACATGACTCAAAAATTGAAACTTGACTTTAGAAGAGTAGAAAACATTATGGGTAAAGGAGAAAATGCTGGTTACCACCTTTTCCCACAATGTTTTCAGATAGCGTCTTCATCTGGGTTGTAAAAACCAGGGATTGTTTGGTAAAGGGTTAACAAACATTCAAATAGATAAATCAATTTATTTTAGACAGTTATAAAGTTTTAGAGATTTAGAGATTTTCAGATGATTCATGCCTAGCAAAGCTGCTACTTTTATCAACGGGTTATAAATGTTCACAAATGTTCAAATAATCAAGAATTAAAATTATTAAAAATCTTTGTAAATGATTTTTATAAATTGTAAGATAATTTAATCCCTAGCAAAGCTGCTTCTTTTTTCAACTACCAGTACTTAAAGAATGTTCAAAAATGTTCAAATTGAAGAAAATCAAATAACATAATTATTATATTAAAGACCTCTGTAAATGTTACCGTATCTAAAATGTTGATATTTCTCTGTAATATATGTAAAAAAATTTCCAAAACTTTTTGTATATACATTGTAGTATATTTATACAATATTTCTTATGAGTTTCAGAGGCCATATTTATCAAACTTACCTTTGCAGCCAGTATGTTGATTGTAGTCTGTAACGTGATCTACACTCTGCTTTGTCGCAATACCGTATCTAGACAAAAGCAGCCATGCTGTTTGATTAACCCTTTCCCAAACAACAAAATTTTGGACTCTTGCAAACCAAAAGAGTTTGCAGACAACAATTTTAGATTTGGAGAAAATGGTAGAAAGTTCTTAAAAAGGGTAGAAAACACTGTGGGAAAAGGAGAAATTGCTCGTTATGAGCAATTTCTCCTTTTTCCACAGTGTTTTCAAAAGACTTTTACTGCAGACATGTAAAAACCAGGGCTTGTTTGGGAAAGGGCTAAGGGAGACAAAATGTCTTGGCCAATGAGATGGCTATAGAAATTTAGAACCAGAATAGAATACAGAATGATTGGTGAATATGGGCTCCAAACATATTCACGTACAGTATCTTGTATGTTCAAACTTCATGTGTAGGAATAATCAAATTTATGATATATGTGGCTTTGTGTTAGCATGAGTAAGTTATAGCAAGCATGTGTAACTGTAAATATGTCAAAATGTAGGCATAAATGTAAGAGCTTGGCAACTGTATTTATAACATGTACTTATTTGACCTACTACCCTCCGTCATTTTCAACAGGAAAAATATGAAAAGATAGTTGATGGAATGTTGTTTAACATCACTTTCAACTTTTTATAACTTTGTATTTCAGTGTTATCATAGACAGCTAGGATCAGGATCTCTGGATGACTAGCCAAGGCTGGCTAGCACAGTAGCTAGTGTACAGGACTTGAGGACAGGGGTTTGCTGGTTCGAATCCCCAGGCTGGCCCGTTTCTTTAGGAGGATTGACTATAGCCATTTTGACAGGTTTCATTCCTCTCTCACCACCAATCATTTTATCTACAGTGGTGAGAAAGCAGCCAGTGGCTTGTTAAGAACATTGCACAAAGCAAATGTAAAGGGAACATCAGGAAATCATAGATCTGTGCACTGGCCACCTGAAATACTGTTGAAAACAGCTTTAACTCTTTACCAAACAACAAAATTTCAGATTTTTAGTCCAATTTGGATCATTTGTAGACGACAAAATAAATGTGACTCAAAAATTGAAACTTTACTCCAGAAGAGTGAAAGCATTGTGGAAAAGGGAGAAAATGCTGGTAACCAGCATTTTCTCCTTTTTCCACAATGTTTTCAGAAGGCTTCTTCCTCTGGGTCATAAAAACCAGGGATTGTTTAGTAAAGAAGTAAACACCATACAATCAATGAGAAAGACTAATCCTACACATTATCCACTTTCCAAAGCAGGACCAGTCAAACTTAACTCATTACCACACGAGAAAATTTTAGACTGGTCCAAATTGAAAACATTTTCAGACAACAAAATAAAGGTGACTGAAAAATTGAAATTTGTTCTGAAAAGGGTAGAAAACACCGTGGGAAAAGGAGAAAATGCTGGTTACCAGCATTTTCTCCTTTTCCTACAGTGTTTTCAAAAGGCTTCTTTCTCAGGGGCGTGAAAAGTAGGGATTGTGTGGTAATAGGTTAAATAAATGTTCAAAATGCTTTTAGTAGAGTTCTTCTGAAGGCATTGTGGTTAAATGAGAAATTGCTCATTATAAACAATGTCTCCTTGAACTGCAATGTGTTCACATTTTTTAGTATATTGAAGTGTCAGATTTATCTCTATTTTCTTTTTATCAGACAACTCTAGGTTTTAATAGCTTTGAAGAATGCTTTTGAAAACAATGTGAAAAAAGAAGAAAGCGCTGGTGACCAGCAAATTCTCCTCTTAAAATTCTACAATGTTTTCTGCTTATTAACCCTTTCCCAAACAATCCCTGGTTTTTACAGGTCAGGAATAGAAGCCTTTGAAAACATTGTGGGAAAAAGAGAAAATGCTGGTAATGTTTTCTACCTTATCATATAGAAAAATCATCTATTTAGGAACTGTTAATTTGTCATCTGCACGATGCTTTCAATTTGGTCTGGTCCAAAATTTGCCGTTTGGGAAAGGGTTAAGAAACTAATCTTTTCATATGACCAGCATTTTACATGTCATCTGTAAACACTTTCAAAATGGGTGTCTTTAATTTTTTTCATGTAGTCAAGCCAAAAATTTACACTAGTCTAATTTGATAGCATTTGCAGACTGAAAAATAATGGTGTATCAGTTGAAGAACTTGGTCTTTCAAGGAGTCAAAATGTTGGAAGAGAAAAGAGGAAAGGATGATAACCAGCATTTTCTCCCATTTCCTGAACTCTTTACCTAACAACATGATTTTTTACTAGTCCAAAATTGGAAGCATTTGCACACGACAGAATTATTGTGAACATTTGCTTTGGGAAGGGAAGAAAACATTGTGAAAAAATGCTGGTTACCAGCATTTTCTCCTTTTCATACTATGCTTCTTTCTCATGTTCGTAAAAACCATGGATTGTTTGGTAAAGGGTTAATATTTTCTACCCTTTGGAACACAGGTTACATTATTTAGGTCACATTGCATTAAATGTCTGGAGATGTATTCAATTTGGGTGCATCTAAAATTTTGTCTATTAATCCTTAACCAGTCATCAAAATTTTAGAGGTATCCAGAACGATGTCATTTGCAGCCGGTGAGTTAATTGTCACTCAGAATATGAAATCTGTATATCACAGGGTAGAAAACGTTGAAGAAAAAGGAGAAAATGCTGGTTACCAGCATTTTCTCCTTTTCCCACAATGTTTTCAAAAGCTATCTTCTCCAGAATTGTTAAAAGTTGCGATTTTATGGTAAAGGGTTGAAGATTGAAGAGGTACAAATAGTAGATCTAGTGAGTTTAGTAGATCTATGTAAGATATAGAATTTTTATTTTAAATTTTGTTTTTGATTACATACAAGATGTCCCATGTGATACAAAGAATCATTAATTGTGTGAAATAAATAAAATATATCAATGGATGTCAACTAAACTGGTATTATGTAGTTTATTATTTTTTTTGAAAAATAGAAAGACCTAACAAAATTTTAATGCAATTGATAAAATCTGTCCAGTCTTTCCGTAACAAACATTTTTTAGACATATCCATGCTGAAAGCATTCTGCAGATAACAAATTTATAGCTAGAACAAAAGATCTTTTTTTCTAAGAATATAGAAAACATTGTTGGGAAAGAAGTAAATGCTGTTAACCTACTTTGTTCTCAAAAGCTTAGTTTTTCAGGGTCTATAACTCATTACCAAACGACAAAATTTTAGGTATGTCCAAATTGAAAGCATTTGCAGATAAGAATATAAAAGTGCCTTAAAATTTGAAACTTGCTTTGTGAAGGGTAGAAAACATTGTGGGAAAAGGAGAAAATGCTGGTTACCTGCATTTTCTCCTTTTCTCACAATGTTTTCTAAAGGCTTCTTTCTCAGGGTCGTCAAAAGTATGGATTGTGTGGTAATGGGTTAAAACTATTAAATCCTAAGTTTTGAATGAGGTTAGTTTTTAGAAAAATGCTTTCCTATTTGAAAAAAAAAAGGCCTTGATGGGAGAAGTAAGTAGACATTTGTTGGATCTATATTCTTCAAACTGCATAAAGATATTCACCATGAAGAGTATATGAACCCCCTTCGATTTTTTGGTCACAGTTCAAGGTCACAGATATTCAACATACTAAACCTTGTCCATAGGATAGAGTTCTAGGCACTGGGGATCGAAGAAGATCAATCAAACTTAGTACAAATATTCATCATCAAAGGTAGATTTCTTTAAAATCTGGGCTAAGGTTAAGGTCACATTTGAGATCGTTTTGTCAGAATCCATAAATCTGTTTATGAACAAAGCATTTATGATAAACACTGTCATATTTTGTGAAGGGTTAACCTATTTCCATACAAGTACAAAGTTGTATCCATACAGAAGACAAGTTTCAAAAACTTTGTATGAACAGGGGCATTTGCTATTTGAACACCTGTTGTGATACATGTACCAAAATATTCAAAAACAAATTCAGCGAAATGGCCCTGGCAAGTATTGCTTTCCAAATGTAGATCCCACAGTTGGTGCAAAAAGGTCATCCTGGTAACAGTATTGCCCTCCAGGTGGCGCTATATCCATAAAGTTGTTCCCATAGGTTCCCACTTGCAAGGTACTTCCCACTAAAAAGACAGTTTGGTAAATATTATGGCACATAAAGGAAATTGCATTCTAACAAACCACCTGCAGACTTCATGAACTGTCTGGTAGCTGGCCACTTCGGAAAACATTGTTGCAAAAAAAGAAGAAATTACCCGTGAAAAATTTCTCTTGTTGCAATACGTTCATATGAAATAAGCTGTGATTCACCCTGATTGATTCTGGTAAGGCTGGTATAAGAGCTGCTTGCAATAAAATTTCTTTCAAGTGTTAATGAAGAGAGTACAACATGTCTGGAAACTGCCCCCTCTACTACACAATTCTGTATTTCAACTCGTTACCAAACGACAAAATTTTAGACTTGACCAAATTGAAAGCACTTGCAGATGACAAAATAAATGTAACTCAAAAATTAAAATGTGTTTCCAGCATGGAAGATAACATTGAGGGAAAAGGGGAAAATGCTGGTTACCAGCATTTTCTCCTTTTCCCACAATGTTTTCAAAAGGCTTCTATCTCAGGAACTTAAAAAACCAGGGATTGTTTGGTAAAGGGAAACTGAGGAAGACTGCATGTCTTGCATTTTAACTTTTTTCTCACAGTTTATGTTATCCTTTGAAAGACAGGCCTTATCAATTTATCCATATTTCATTTTAGCAACAGCGTGGCAAATGGGATTGTAATGCATCTATTGAAATATACATAGTAAGATATCAAATACTAGTAATAACGGATCCGTAACTTTCTTTCCGGCAAATTCAAATTTTACAGATATGGGTTACGGGTAAGATGCTTAGAATATCTCTGAAATTGAAAATGTAATTACCGAAAAAACAAACCCTTACCCTGTAAATTATCATGAGTCCCTCTGTAGAAGGACCGGCCACTATCAAAAGGTGGTCTTCCAAGATTATCCTGATGGTATGCATTATTTCGTAGAAATGTACTTTTGTTAAGGGTGTCATAGGTTGCCGAGAGTTTGTTGTAGCCGTACGACTGATATGGGTCAGAGAATGAATGATGAGATCTTGTGTCTGACCAATAGTTACCACCAACTGGTGAAATATTTGAACTGAACGGATTGGACGGAAAAGTCTGGGAATAGGATTCTGTATAATTTGGTATTCTTCCTGATCCAAATGATGGACTTGGTCCAACATAATCAGAGTATGACCCAATACCGAACTGAGGTATATAGGTGGGTCTCTCATAAGGAGCACTATACGAAGGGTAGGACTTGATGGCTGGAATGGCTAGAGTGTTTTGATGATGACGTGTTGGTTCCCCAGGATGGGCAATATTGCCAGATGAAATAGTATCTTTGTTGGATGGAGGTGGTCTTGAGAATGCTGTACCATTGATAACAGGGCCATCATGTTGTGACCGAATATCTGTTAATGTGGTTCTGTGTTCTGCTGAGCTTGCCACTGTATCTGTAATATAATTACTGTATAAGGGGAAATTTTTCCGACATGGAAATTTTTACGATTTTGTGAATTTGAACTTTTTCAAATTCACACTTTTCTGTTCATGTACCTTACCACAAGTTGACCAACAAATAATGTGTGTCTTGAATTAGCAAACATCTCTGTTCTCAAATGTCTGTAATCAGTACTTCACCAACTTTTTGATACACATATATATCCATGTATACAGTAAAGACAGACAACATGACAATTATTCATGGATCTTTCATCAAGTGTTCAGGAATGAGAAGTTGAATTCATCATGAAAATGAAGCATTTATAAAAAATGCATAAAAATTTACCACTTAACTCATTACCAAACGACAATATTTTAGGTTTGTCAGAATTGAAAGCATTTGCAAACGACAAAATGAAAGTGACTGAAAATTTGAAATTTGTTTTGTGAAGGGTAGAAAACACTGTGGGAAAAGGAGAAAATGCTGGTTACCAGCATTTTCTCCATATCCCATAATGTTTTTTAAAGGCCTCTTTCTCAGGAGCGTCAAAAGTAGGGATTTTGTGGTAATGGGTTAAAAAAAAAAATTGTAAGTAAAACTGTCACAAACCATTTCCATCATCCTCGAGAAGTTTTCTCTTCTTACACTTTGGAGAGTTAATACTTTTATTTGTGGCATTTCTCACAACAGCTTTTGTAGAAATCTCCTCTGTAACAACAACAGGAAAATGATAAACCCTAAGCCTTTAAGTGCAACTTTAACTCTTTACCACACAGTCCCGAGTTTTAACAACCCTGAGAAAGAAGCCTTTTGAAAACATTGTAGAAAAAGGAGGAAATGCTAGTAACCAGCATTTCCTCCTTTTCCTACGTTTTCTACCCTTCCCAAAACAAATTTTAGTTTTTGAGTCATGTTTAATTTGTCGTCTGCAACTGCTTTCAATTTGGATAAGTCTAACGTTTTGTAAAGATTTAAGCTGTTTTTGTGGCTACTGTAAATCACAGTCAAACTGAATAGAAGTGTCTTCAAAAGAGCAGAAAACATGGTTAACAGTATTTTCTCCTTTTCTCAAAATGTTTTCAAAAGGCGTCTTCTTCAGGGTCTTTTAAACTTGGGCTTGTATAACTCTACCAAACAGTAAAACTTATGACTGGTCCAAATTGAAAAGATTTGCAGGCAACAAAATAAATGTTACTGAAATGATGATTTTTATTTTGGATGGGGAAGAAAACATTGTTGGAAGAAGAGAAAATGCTGATTACCAGCATTTTCATAACCAGCATTTTCTCCTTTTCCCACAATGTTTTTAAAAGCCTTCTCCTACATGGTGATCTTTCTTTTGGATGAAGAAGAAAACATTGTTTGAATAGGAGAAAATGCTGGTTACCAGCATTTTCTCCTTTTCCCACAATGTTTTTAAAAGCCTTCTCTTACCACTTTAAGGTGATTTTTCTTTTGGATGAGGAAGAAAACATTACCAGCATTTTCTCCTTTTCCCACAATATTTTGAAAAGCCCTCTCCTACATGGCCATTTAAACTCAGGATTGTATAGTAATGGGTTAAAGCGTAAATAGGCCAAACTGAAACCTGTTCTTACCAGCATTTTTCATGTGTTGTTGTACGCCTCTCTGTAGAAGTTTCTCCACCTCCTGCTCTTGTTGAGTTTCTATTACCAGAAATGCATATTCATCTAACATCAGGTGCACTAGATGGATGGATACTGTAAATACAAACACATCTATAAACAGATAGGTCTTTTGTGGTTGATCCTTTACAAAACAAGAATGTTCAGACTTGTTTTTTATTGAAAGAATTACCGTTTTAATGACCCTAAGGAAAAAGCCTCTTGAAAACATTGCAGAAAAAGAAGAAAAGGCTGGTAGCCAGCATTTTCTCCTTTTCCCCACAATGTTTTTATCTGTCTAAAAATAAAAATATATGTTTTTGACTTGCCATACTTTTGTTTTGTTGTCTGCAAATACTTTCAATATTGACAAGCATAACATTTTGTTGTTTGGTAAAGAATTAGATGTGGCTCGAATGGGATGGAAGTATAAAGCACTGTGAGAAAAAGGCAAAAATGCTGATTATGGGTATTTCACAGAGCTCCAGACAGAGAGAGTGATTTTGATTCAAAATTGACAATATCAATTGTTCCCCACTAAACCTGAATTTGTGAGTACACATTAGAATAGTCTCATCTGGACAAACAATGAATTAATAAAGCGCATGACAGTACAGTGAATTATTAACTTTCTTTAAAGATCTACTGAATTATATACCGTACATATACTTAACCCATTACCACATGAGAAAAATTTAGACTGGTCCAAATTGAAAGCATTTGCAGACGACAAAATAAAGGTGACTGAAAAATTGAAATTTGTTCTGGGAAGGGTAGAAAACACTGTGGGAAAAGGAGAAAATGCTGGTTACCAGCATTTTCTCCTTTTCCCACAGGGTTTTCAAAAGGTTTTTTCTGAGGGGCGTCAAAAGTAGGGATTGTGTGGTAATGGGTTAAACATCACATACTAGAAGCATAACCTATTAAAACACAACTACAAAACCATGACCAAAATTGAAAATGACTTACCAAAAGAAGAAGCATTTTTAAGCGTAAGCTCTCTCATCAGTAAGGCTCCAAAAGCCTCCCATTGCAACAAGAAGTCAGCAGCTTTATCCTTAAACAGTTCATAGTCACAATCACTGGGCTGTAAAAATCACATAGATATGAGCCATGTTCTGGGAAAAGGGTGCTCAATGTATTTGCGAAAAATATCGACCAAGGGCAGCCTGCGCAATCCATGCAGGTTGTAAAAACCAGGGATTGTTTGGAAAAGGATTAATGTATTTGTGGAAAGTATAAACCCAGGGCAGGCTGACCTGAGCTGAAACTTTTTCGTTATTGGTCAATTTTCTGTATGTACAAGGATATACCAATGATAGAGCTGGTTAATAGACAAAATAGCATATTAAGGATCCATAATTACAGGATGACTTGCTTGGTATTATGGATCAGGGAGATGCATAAACCCTTTACCACACAATCTCTACTTTTGACGACCCTGAGAAAGAGGCCTTTGAAAAACATTGTGGGAAAAGGAGAAAATGCTGGTAACCAGCATTTTCTCCTTTTCCCACAATGTTTTTTACCCTTCACAAAACAAATTTCAAATTTTCAGTCACTTTTGTCATCTGCAAATGCTTCCGATTTGGACAAACCTAAAACTTTGTCATTTGGTAACGAGTTAAACCCCCTTTTGCTAAAGCATGGCTCATATAAATTTGGCTTACATTAATTTAAGAGGCATCTTATCACATTTTGTCAAATTTCAACTTATCTTAAAAATGATAACACTCTTTTTGCATGTGCCCATATTCATTAGACACATTCAAAGATCACATGACAATACTGACTGATCAAATTTTTGCATTTTTTTTCAATTTTAACATTTTACAGTTTTAACATTGGGCACAATTTACAAAAGCCTCTAACTCTTGTATCCTAAATACTGTTAACTCTTTACCACACAATCCCTACTTTTAACGACCCTGAGAAAGAAGCCTTTGAAAAACATTTTGGGAAAAGGAGAAAATGCTGGTAACCAGCATTTTCTCCTTTTTCCACAATGTTTTCTATCATTCTCAAAACAAACTTCAACTTTTGAGCCATGTTTATCTTATCGTCTGCAAATGCTTTCAATTTGACCAAGTCTAATATTTTGTTGTTAAAGTGGTAAAGAGTTAATATGGTTAAGGATTTGACCCCATCTTGTATGAGCTATGTTCAGACAAATCACTAGATATGAAAAGTGACAAAGCAGAATTTATGCTGTAGCAGTTACATACCTTGATAACACACCTGTCTATCACTTCATCAATCCATTCTGTGTATGATTCTATCTGAGTCTGCTTACTTAATAAGTCTTTAAATTCTGAATAAACTGAAATGATACATTTATATCAAATAACTTCATTCATAATGAATAAATTTGCATTCTAAAATCTTCCCCTCCAATTGTACAAATCTAAAATATTGTTGTTTGGTAATGAGTTAAATTTTATCTGCATATAATTCACTTATTGATGCACTCATACCTGTGAACTTCACTGACATGAGGACCAAGTAAAACAACACTGTTTTATTTCCTCAATTTTCCTTTTGAAGATATCATTTTATGTTGCAGGAGAAATTTTCTACCAATGCCTCTCAGAATGGCAAATAGTAAAGTTCCTAGTAGATCTAGCAAAGAAAGTAAGTTTCCAGCTATCAAATGGCATTACGGTAGTCCATATCCTACATGTATATATCATTATCCCAAATGAAGAGAAATTATGCTTGTGACAAAAAGTAATCTTTGCCACAGTGTTTTCACAATCATTTATGTATTCAACCTATAATATTGTTTCTCTTGTGATAAATCCTCTTTGGTTAATTTCAACAGTTACATAGCAAACTCTGTTTTGAGACCCATTTAAGAACTGTTTCACAAAAGATCAGAGCCTATCATGTTTCCAACAGGGTAGAAAACATTGTGGGAAAAGGGGAAAATGCTGGATATCAGGGTCGTAAAAAACAGGGATTCTTTGGTAAAGGGTTACATATCACTTATAAACTTACAGTTTTGCATTTTAGCACAAAGTTTTGGGTTAGCTGAGGGTTCCATGAAACCTGCCTGACTACAGATATCTGCAAAATCTATGTTTTCTACATCTCTCACCATCTTGTTTAACTGTTCTTGATTACTTAATACTGGCCGGGCTGTCTGAAAGTTGAAAAATTTTCACTCTAAAATAACAAGAAAGCTGTTATGCATCTGACAGCCTTGAAAATGTTCTAGTATCATACAGCTGATCATGTAGAATTAACCAGGAAGGTTTGATAAAGAAATAGATTGGTAAACACTGTCAAAAGGGAAATCAGTCAGTGGCAATAACAGAATGTTGTGCAAAGCACTGGTAAAGGAGGTCCTTTAACCCTTTCCCAAACGGCATATTTTGGACTTGACCAAAATGGCTTTGTTCAGATTTAACTCATTACCAATCGACAATATCTTAGGCTTGTCCAAATCCAAAGCTTTTGCAGACGACAAAATGAAAGTGACTGAAAATCTGAAATTTGTTTTGTGAAGGGTAGAAAACATTGTGGGAAAAGGAGAAAATGCTGGTTACCAGCATTTTCTCCTTTTTCAACAATGTTTTCTCAAGGCTTCTTTCTCAGGGGCATCAAAACTAGGGATTGTGTGGTAATGGGTTAAATGTTATGTTGTTACAGGACCACTCCTTTATGCATGGCTTTGTCCCAGTTTAACTCATAACCAAACGACAGTATTTTAGACTGGTTCAAAATGAAAGCATTTGCAGGCGACAAAATAAAAGTGACTGAAAATCTGAAATTTGTTTTGTGAAGGGTAGAAAACATTGAGGGAAAAGGAGAAAATGCTGGTTACCAGCATTTTCTCCTTTTCCCACAATGGTTTTCTAAAGGCTTTTTTCTCAGGGGCATCAAAAATAGGGATTGTGTGGTAATGGGGTAAATACAACTGTGTTAGGGAGAAATCTCCTTGGCTCAATGGTTATGGTATTGGTCTTTGAATCTTCTCAGAAAAACAAGTTAATCTGTATGCCATGGGTTCGAATCCCATCAAATGCGGTTTGTATTTCAGCTATACATTTGTTACAAACTTTCGTGTAAGTAAGAATGCATAATTATATCCATATAGAATCAAACAAAGCTAAAAACAATAATGAATTCATTTCTATTCTGTACCTGAGCTAGATTTACAAATGATGATTGTCTTCTTAGACTCTGTATAAAACTCTTGGCCACTGTGAAATAAAAGTGGAACATTGAAATAAATCTTATACATATATTCTAATTCATCTTCAATTATTATCGTTCAATGTCAGTGAACAGTTTTAGCTCATCTTAGCATGGATTACTCAAAGTGAGCTTTAACCCTTTACCAAACAACAAAATTTTAGACTGGTCCAAATTGGAAGCATTTGCAGACGACAAAATAAAATTACTCAAATACTGAAATTTGTTTCCAGTGGGTAGAAAACATTGTGGGAAAAGGAGAAAATGCTGGTTACCAGCATTTTCTCCTTTTCCCACAATGTTTTCAGAAGTTTTCTTCTCCAGGGTCGTGAAAACCAGGGATTGTTTGGCAATGGGTTAATGCTGGGTTATACAATCAATAATAAATTGCATCTTTGAACACCTATTCCTTCATCAAACTCCAATTACCAATTACAAAACATTCACAAAAAATGATCATTGAGCAGCCTTCTTTCAAAACTGTTCACTTGATCCCAATCTCCAGGAACATAGAATCAATTGTTGGAAATTTGGAAAGTTTCCTCCTCACAGGCTATGAGAACAATTTTCTCATTCCTGTAAAAGACACAATGTATCAAGCGGATCACTGTTTAACCGTTTACCATGCAATCCAACATTTTAACAACTTAAAAGACCAGAGCTCTAAAAAACATTGTGGCAACAGAAGAATATACTGGTAATTTGCATTTTCTCTTTTACTCTAATCCATCTTTTTTGTGGCTGAGAGTTGTTCAGATTCATACAAATATAAAATTGTACTACTGTATATCTTAAAGAGCTAATGAAGCTCTATGGCATATTGGGAAATTACACAAAAAGAAATCCATTTCATATTTATCAACATACAGTATTACATGCATGTTCAAATGTACCTTTTTAAGTATATTTTATAGCTGTTGATTTGAAATATCTCAATGAGACAATTAACATAGGTCCCCCCCACCCCCCACCCCCCCAAAAAAAAAGGTTTAAATGAAAGAATAGCATATACAATCACCAACGTAATAGTAGGTACAAAGGTTTAAATGACAGAAGAATTTGTACAATAATGAACATGAGAGAATGTATTACAATTCACGCCTTATTGTCATAAGTGTTAAGGAAATGTTTGCAGAAAATGTGAAAAAATATAATTACTTATCTTCATTTATGACCCTTTTCAGCACATGTTTTGGTCATCATAATATGGCGGATTTCAATAAGTTGCCACTGAATGGCAGAGTCTGATGTACCCTTTCTGAATATGTTTGCACCAGAAGAGATAAGTTACAATTACAATCTTATTATTCTAAGACAATGAATTGTTTGAATGAAGACAATGTAATAGTCTACATACCTTCCTGTTTTCGTAATTGTATGTGTTTTGGCACCAACTCCATTGATGTTTCTAACCAAAATGGCAGTCGCTTTAAAAACATCTCCATGTCAGAGCACAAACTGGAAAACAATGGAAACATACTGTCAGCTTTTATCTATGCTTCCTTTCAGTTCTACAGAGCACCTAATGACATACTCAGTGGTACATGAAAAGAGCAAAATGTATTGCTTTACCTATAATCACACAATTCAAGTTTTAATGGCCCTGGGAAAAAAAGCTTTTGAAAACAATGCTGGTAATCAGCATTTTATCCTTTCCAAACAATGTTTTCTACCCCTTCTCAAATAAATCCAATGATTTGGGTCACATGCAATTTGTTGTTTTCAAACAATTTAAGTTGTGTGAGGTTTTATGTTTTGTTGTCTGGTAAAGAGTAAAAAGAAAGGGAAAACCAGATTGTATGTTTTGCACTTGCAAACAATTCTTTACCAAAACGGGGGCTTGCCAATGTGGACAGAATTTGCAGACAACAATTTGCATGTGATTCAAATTGTGGATCTGTCTTTGAAAGGGTACAAAACATTGTGGGGGAAAAAAAATCAAAGTCGGGATTGTGTGGTAAATGGTTAAAACTGAAATTTGCCTTTTAAACACCAAGATCTAAATCTTCTTTCATCTTAAAGATAAATATGAAACAGAAAAATGGAGGAAGCTGCCCCTTGTAATGGTTGAGGGCTGAAAACACTTTGATTAAATCACTTTATCACCTCTACCTGCTTCAGAATGAGAGAGTATCACTGTTGTTATTTACATAGATACCCAAACTGTTCATTTGAATAGCAAGCTTACGTAGATCTGGTATGGGGAATGTCGATAAGCCCACCTAGTTGTCTGGTTACAATACAATGTACAGGAATTTTGGTGAGGATTTTATGACAAAATAAAACAAATTTCACAGATCATCATAAGGTTATTGTTTCATCTCTTGCTGTAACTCATTAAACCTGCTTAAACTCTTTACCAAATGACAAAATATAGACTGGTCCAAATTGAAAGAATTTGCAGAATACATAATAATTGTGGCTCGAAAATTGAAATTTGATTTGGGAAGGATAGAAAACATTGCTGGTTTACCAGCATTTTCTCCTTTTCCTACACTGTTTTTAAAAGGCTTCTTTTTTAGGGTCATTTAAAGTCAGGATTGTATGGTTAAGAGTTAACTCTTTACCAAAATGCAAAATTGTTCACTTTCCTAAATTGAAAGCATGTTTGCAGATGACAAATGAAATGTGGCTCAATAGATAAAATTTGTCGATGGAAGGACAGAAAATATTGTGGGAAGGGAAAATTTGCTAGTAACCAGCACTTCCTCTATTTTCCCACGTTGTTTTTAAAAGCCTCCCTCATCAGGGTTATTCAAACACTGGCTTGTTTAGTAAAGGGTTTACTATTTACCTCAAAAAATAAATTTACAACAAATAACTTGGAAACATCTCTGTAAAAAAGGGTGAAATTAACCGTTTCTCAAACAACAAAATTCTAGACTTGTCCAAATGGAAAAGAATTGCTGACAACAAATTAATGTAACTCAAAAAAAGAAATTTGTTCTGCAAAGGGTAGAATCATTGTTGGAAAAGGAGGAAATTCTGGTTACCAGCATTTTCTCCTTTTCCCACAATGTTTTCAAATGGCTTCTTTCTAGTGGCTATGAAAACCCAGGATTGTTTTGGAAAGAGTTAATACTAAATAAGATTTAATACATGAACATAAGATTGAGGTACTTTGCTTTTTACTAACAATTTCTCCTTTTATCAAAGTGGTTGGCTGCAACACTACAAACTTTTCTGAAGAAGATAATTTTATGATACCTTTTGACAAACTTGCATTGAATATAGAGATTTTTTTTTTAATTAGATATAGAGATTTTCATGACAAATAGTTCTTCCACGCTTTTTATTCCATGTCCTGTCAAAAGGGGAACCATCATTTTCTTAACTTTTTACTAAAATGACAAAATTTTAAACTGGTCGAAAGACAAAGTTTTTGCAGACCACAAGAAAAATGTGGCTAAATTTGTTGAAAAAAAAAAAAACTAGCACTATACTTACTTTGAGGGCAATTCTTGGATAGTTGAGGGAATTAAAACATCAACTAGTACCTGAAATCAGAAAAAATAAGTGGCCAATTGATATTTTTGACTCTTCACACAGCAACAAAACAGGAACTAATTCCAATTTAAAAGCATATGAAACCAACAAGTTAAATGTGGCTAAAATTAAGGAAATTGTCCATAAAAGGGTAAAAATATTTCCAAAATATGTTTTACACCAATGAAGTAAAAATTATCTACACCAATCAAGTAAAAATTGCCAAACATGGATTCAAATGCTTGGCTTCAGTAGCTTTTTCAGTGAAAATTCTCAGTTGAACTAAGGCATGACTGTATTAACCTTTTTTTCCTATCAGTCCCAAGCATTTACATTCCTGAAGAAGGAAGTTTTTAAGAATATCATTGGAAATGAATGAGTACATCATCAGCTTGTTATACCTATAGATGAAATGAGTCAGTAGCATTGAGTTGCATGAAGAAACACACACCATTGTGTAAATGATCTAGCAGGATTATATTCAAACTTTTCCATATTGAAGGCATTTGCAGAGAACAAATCAAAGATTTCTCAAATAATGAGAATAGTCTATCGTATGAAAAACAAAATGTAGGAGTAGGAGAAAATGTTGTAACTCTGCATTCTCCTTTAACCCATTACCACACGAGAAAAATTTAGACTGGTCCAAATTGAAAGCATTTGCAGACGACAAAATAAAAGTGACTAAAAATTTGAAATTTGTTCTGGGAAGGGTAGAAAACACTGTGGGAAAAGGAGAAAATGCTGGTTACCAGCATTTTCTCCTTTTCCCACGGTGTTTTCAAAAGGCTTCTTTCTCAGGGGCGTCAAAAGTAGGGATTGTGTGGTAATGGGTTAACAACAATAATTTTAATGTTTTGACTGAGCCTTCTTCCTTGAGTCTTTAAATCTTTGGATTGTTATACAAAAGGTTAGTCAAATACAGGTACAGGTGAGCATGTGTATGTATTCCTCATAATCAGCATGATAAGATAGACCTTTTTATTTGCCTAAAAAAGCTCATCATGTTTTGTACATAACTATATGTCAAGGTAATAAAAACAGCTACATTTGGCATACAATTAAATCAGGAGGAGTAGTAATATATTTCAGTATGTCCTTACCTTGTAGAGGATTGAATCACAAAGGGCGATAATATCACTTAGTATGTCACATTTCAACAGATCTATCAGATGATCTGGCATCCCTTGCCAAAAGTGGACAAGAAAATTCTGTACCTGAGCAATAGATATAAGTAGAATATAAATTGAAATAGCAGAAGTTGCAAACCTTAACCTGATATATGTATCTACAATCAGGGATATTATCTACACATACGATCCCTGCTACAATGTATAGCACTTCTTTTTTTTTCACAATGCTTTGTACTGTTATGCAGCAAAATTAGCAACATTACACCACATCTATTTTGTTGTAAACAGTTGCTTCCAAAATAGCAAAGTTCATATTGAAATGTTTTTATTCAAAAAATTGAAAACAGTCATGGGAAAAAGAGAAATTGCTAGTAACTGAAACTCTTTTTTTGTGTGGCAGATAGTTTACCGGTACTTTGTAATTAAGGATTAAAATGAAGTAATATTGTCAGTATTTCTCTTTATGCAAGAATATTCTGAACAGTTATGCAAATAATTACCAAATTGTTAACTCTTTCAATCATAAAATTGCCAAGAGGTTTGAAACCTGAGAGGGATTATGGCCCCTCCAAGCACAGCTTTTAAGTTTTGAGGAGCATTAATTGTGTCTTCTGCATATGTTTTCAGTTTGGACCAGTGTAAAAAAGAAATCTTTTGGTAGAGTTAACTCTTTACCAAACGACAAAATTATTGACTGGTCCAAATTGAAAGCATATGCAGACGACATATTAAATGTGATTGAAAAATTGAAATTTGGTATAGAAAGGGTAGAAAACATTGTGGAAAAGGAGAAAATGCTGGTTACCAGCAATTTCCCCTTTTCCTACAATGTTTACAAAAGGCTTTGGATTGTTTGGTAAAGAGTTAAAACGTATAAATGCTGCTAAATGTTTAAAAAGAAAAATAAGGATGCAGAGAGGGATGCAATTACAAATAGACAGACAATATGGTGGCTATATGCTCTGCAAAAATTCTTGTAGAGAGTATAAAAATGGTACCAATTTTACCTCTTCAAAGTTTCCACTAATGATGGTATCAAGTATGCGCTGACTGTGAGTCCTGTACATCATGATAAAAGTGGACATCTGAAATAGCAAAACAGAGACAGTAATCTTCGTAACATCATCGCACTAAGTGGTAGCTTACAAGGATCTAACACTTTACAAGAGACAACTAAAGGTTTAAAAGTTATCCATATTGAAAGTATTTGCAGACAACAATCTATAATGAGACTCAAACAGTGGGAATTATCTTTAAAAAGGGTAGAAAACATTGAGAGAACGGAGATAATGCTAGGTCTCAGTATTTTCTCCTTTTCACTATGTTTTTGAAAACCCCCTTCCTTCAGATTGTTGAAAGCATTTACGGGCAAACAATTTTATATTATGGCTGAAGCAATATGAGCTACCTTAACTCTTTACCACACAACAAAATTTTAGACTGGTTCAAATTGAAAGCATTTGCAGATGACAAAATAAAGGTGACTGAAAAATTGAAATTTGTTCTGGGAAGGGTAGAAAATACTGTGGGAAAAGGAGAAAATGCTGGTTACCAGCATTTTCTCCTTTTCCTACAGTGTTTTCAAAAGATTTCTTTCTCAGAGGTGTCAAAAGTCGGGACTGTGTGGTAATGGGTTAAAACGTGGTTGAAAACATGGATGGAAAATGGCAAATATATGTGTAACCAGCATTTTCCACAGTGTTTTATTAAGTTCTTTTCCTCAATGTCATGAAGACCATGTTTTTGTATAAGCTTTCAAAAGACCTCTATCTTTGGGTCACTTAACCTTTTACCAAACAGTCCCTGTTTTTTACGACCATGTGGCAGAAGCCTTTTGAAAAATTGTAAGTAAAGGAGAAAATGCAGGGTACCAGCATTTTCTCCTTTTCCTACAATGTTTTTTACCCTGCCGTAAATTCAATTTTAGATATGTTTATTTTGTCATCTGCAAGTGCTTCAATATTTGGACCAATCTAATAATTTTGCCATATGGTAAACAGTTAAACTAATAATTGTTTGATAAAGGGTTAACATAAACTGTTACTAAATGCACACCGCAACCAATTCATCAGCTAGTATTTTCCTACATTCTTTCTTTTGAAAGAATTGAAAACATCTAAATTTCAAAACAAGTCACCTTTTCTAGGTCTATGCCATCTGGTAAAATCAAGTTGTCTGCATTTGGAAACTCTGGCAGAAGTGTACCAGTCTTAGAACTGAGTGAGTATTTACGGCTTGAACCCTGAAAATATATAAACAGAAAACTATACATGGGCTTTTTCTTGTTGATGTTTTGTGACCTGGAGAAAGCTGTTTTCATCTTGTAAGAACACATTTGTTGGATACATTGTGGGTAAAGGAGAAGTTGCTTTTTGCAACAAAAAATTTGCAGCTGATGGCTTTGAAAACAGCCTCGTAAACTATGGACTAAAGATATGTCAAACTAAAGAGTTTGATATGAATCACATGGCCTAGCCTGATTGGTCACCTGGTAAAGTACATTTGAGTCATACTCTGTGAAAAGGGGCTTAACCCTTTACCAAACAATCCCTGGTGTTTACAGCCCTGAGAGAGAAGCCTTTTGAAAACATTGTGGGAAAAGGAGAAAATGCTGGTCTCCTTTTCCCACAATGTTTTCTTCCCTGCTGGAAACAAATTTTGCTTAACATTAATTTTGTCGTCTGCAAGAGCTTTCAATTTGGGCCAGTCTAAAATTTCGTCATTTGGGAAAGGGTTAATGCATGTATGTAAAGTATCAACCCAGGTCAGCCTGTGTCGTCTAGACAGTCTGACCTTGACAGAAACTTTTGCTATTGGTAAATATTATGCATGTCCATGGACCATTCCACCATATGATTAAGTTGGTTGCTAAAGAAAAGGATATAATGGATTCATAATTATGTGATTGCTTGCTTAATACCATGGATCACAGAGATACATTAACCCCTTCCCACACAATGATGATTTTTAACAAACCTGAGGGAGATGCCTTTTGAAAACATTGTGGGAAAAGGAGAAAATGCTGGTAATCAGCATTTTCTCCTTTTCCCACAGAGTTTTCTTCTCTATCAAAGCAAAATTGCACCATAAGCTACTTTGAAATTGTTGTCTGCAAATGCTTTCAATTTGGATTAGTATAAAATTTTGCTGTGTGGTACTGGTTTAAGCCCCCTTTGCCACAGCAAGGTTCATTTATAAGACTTAAAACAAGAACATTGCTGGTTTGATTCCCAAGCTTGGCCAATTTCTGAAGAGATTCATGTGTCAGAAATCATTCCTCTATCAATGCTGAAAATTGTTTTGATATTCTTGTAGGAAAGAAGTAAATGGCATGCGATGAATATTGTACAAAGTGTACAGAAAAGAAACTTCAGAAAAGCATGTATAGGTATACTGGCTCTCATCGTATAACTAAAAAAATACCATACAAACAAACAAACTAGACATGAGGATATAGTAGCAAAAAGGAAGAATTTCTATTTACAAGCACTTTCTCTTCACAACATGTCTCAAAACTGGTCTGCTGCAAGTGATAAAATCTGCATGATGTAAAGAGATAAACAAATGTTCATATCAAAGAAAGGACTATAATTTTGCTCAATCGATAGATTTGTTGGGTGATTCAGGAATGTGTTTTCTCAAATGTCCACATTTCAGTACCCTTCCTTGTCATTAGCTCTTTCAGTGGACCTTTTAACCCTTTACCAAACAATCCCTGGTTTTTACGGGTCTAGAATAGTAGCCTTTAGAAAACATGGTGGGAAAAGGAGAAAATGCTGGTAACCAGCATTTTCTCCTTTTCCAACCATGTTTTCTACACCATCATAGACAGAAATCATCTTTTCAGCAAGCGTTGAATTGTCGTCTGCAAATGCTTTCAATTTGGTCTAGTCCAAAAGTTTGTCGTTTGGGAAAGGGTTAAGAGACACATCAAATAATAATCTGAGTAAAATGAATTTGCATAATATAATTACATTGTACTTTCAATGATATCTATTCTTTCAACTCCTTCAATTTGGTGAAGTACAAAATCATTTGATAAAGAGTTATCTTTATCAATCCATTTTGTACTTCCTCATATTGAAAGAATTTGCAGAGGACGAATTATATGGTTCAAATGATAGGATTTAGCTTTTTAGGGATACAAAATATGGTGAGAAAAGAAGAGTAGAGCCTGCCCAGGGGAAACATGTCAAGCCCCCCCCCCCATTATGGAACTCATACAGAACCTCATAAGCTGTACTTAGTCTTCAGAAAAAAATAACAAATCACTCAAAGCACATGTATCTCATTTCAGATCCTTTTGTTTTCAGATTTGCATGAGGATAGTAGTATTCCCTATTTATGAACAAGTAAAAACTTAATTCTATTTATGGTAAGTTTAACATTGACCTGAAGTGTGACTTTGACTTTGGGACATAATAATTATCAAATAATTTAAATGACAGATATACTAATTAAAGAGAAATATTGAGCAAAAGAAATTTGTAATCCATCTGAAATGTAGAATTAATGGCTTGTCTGTTGCTTATGGAGGAACACCTACATGAAGTTTCATCAATTTTTGTCAAGAATTTTAGATTTCTGATTGGATGTGTCTAAAATGTTGTTGTCTGGTGAAGAGAATAGGAAATAAGGTGAGGAAATACATTTTGACCTCAGACTAAGACTAGTAAAGCTGTAATAAATTATTTACATTGTCATATTCTGAAATCAATTTTTCCATATAAAAATTTCAATTTCATTTATCAGTATATCTTTTTGGAGAAGCTTATCCTTTTCTGCTTTTCTTCATTCAGTGCTTAATCTTAATTATAGTTCATAAATTAAAAGATCTATGTATAAGAAAAGAGATGCATTTTTTTATGATTATGATTCATAAATTAAATTTTCAATACATGTGAGCAAACGACACATCCCCCATAAATTTCATGCATTTTATGACTTTTTGTCTATTTTAAACTCTGAGCTGTAAAAAAAGGACCAAGTCGACAACTTTTCCTATCCATGATATGAGGAAAAATGTACAGTTAAGCATCTTCAATTCTGCAGAAAATTTTTAGAAATCCCTGCTAAGCACAGCCAGCATACACAAAATGTGAAAAAGATCATTATACTATAGTTAAAAAAAGGTCTTTATCACCATACTTTTGCCGTATACCATCATTCTGCATGAGGAAAGAGGACAAAAAAAGATAAAAGATTAAATAAAAGTTTAAGAAGCATACCTCTGTCTTCAACTTGATCCCAGAAAATCTGTAAAATAACAGACAGGCAAGAGGTGAGGTCTGATTAGCTTAACCCTTTACCCCATAAGGCATTTCTATGGCATCTCTAATTGACCCTAAATAACAGTAAAGATGAAGCCGTTTCTTGTGTGTAAATGATACCTTTTGATAGCATAGAAAACATTGTGACAAAAGGTGAAATTGCTCGTCACGAGCAATTTCACCTTTTGCCACAATGTTTTCCAAAGGCTCCTACAAGCAATGTGTAGAAATGAGTATCTATGGAGTAAAGGGCTAACCCTGTACTCTTTACCAAACAACAAAATATCAGAACATCCATTTTGATAGAATAACAATTTTAATATGGCTTTAAAAGTGTAGAAAATATTTGAGGAAAAGGAGAAAATGCTAGCTACCAGTATTTCTCGTATTTCCGCAATGTTTTCAAGGCCTTTTTATAGGTCTGTTAAAACTTGGGATTGTATGGTAAATTAAGGTAAAAATCTATTGCGACAAATTTTTGGACTAGTCCAAATTCAAAGCATCTGCAGACAACAAATTAAATCTTGCTGATATGATGATTTCTGACTTAGATTGGGTAGAAAATATTTTCATGGGAAAAGGAGAAAATGTTGGGTTCTATAGGCTTCTTTCTCTGGGTCGTTTAAAGGATTGTGGTAAAGATGAAAATGTGAAGCCAATTGTAAAACTTCAAATATTGCCATTTCAAAGTTCTTTTCACTAAAATAATCTCACTATATCAGTCAGTGTAGCTCAAAATTCAGACTGCATTTCTGTGCTGTGTGATCTTGATTCATGACATCAGCAGATGCACATTAAGTCTAGCTAAGCTGTCTTATGGGTAATCCTGTCAGTCTTTGCCAAACATATCTGTAAAAATACAGCCCTGCAGAGGAACACTTTACAAAAAATTGAGAAAGATGGAGAACATGCCAGTTGCTGGCAGTTTCTCCTTTTCAATAAGGTTTACTACCCGTTCTACATAGCTCATCATTTCAGACATTCATTTAACATCTAAAAAAAAAACAATTAAAATGGACATATCTGGATTTTTTTTCACCTAGTAAAGAGTTCGTGCTCAGGCCCTTAGACATTCCAAAAGCATTGAAATGCATTGAAAGCATTGTGACAAAATGAAGATATTGAAAAAAGGTCAATTCCACCAGTAGCCTAATGTTTTCCTTGAACCATTTTATTTGAGCTCATTTTTTCAAAGATTTTTTTTTTCTCAGTCTAGTAGATAGTTTTCCTGAAAGTACTGTTAAACCAACTGAGGGAAAAGATATGAAATTGGTACAAAAGGATACAATAACAATCTTATTAAACTGTTTTGATGAGAATATCATAAAAATACTGGACTGTATAGGTAAAGATCCAAAATGCTTTTTCTATGCAGGCTGATTATGAACTACATTATCTGCAGGAGCAAATTATGAGGCTCTTTACCAGACGACAAGATGTTAGACTTACCCAATTTGGAAGCATCTGCCGACGACAAACAGAATATGGATCAAATGATGAAGTTTTCTGTGAAATGGTGGAAAACACTGAAGGAAAAGGAGAAAATGCTGTTTACCAGCATTCTCTCCTTTTCCTTCAATGTCTTTAAAGGCTATCTTTGTCGGGATGGTTAAGACCCAGAATTGTGTGGTAAAGGGTTACAGGTGAAATAAAGCAGTCCAAAAATTGTGTAGGAGGTAAAGGATTAACCTGAAGGCCTATGGATCTTTATTAAACTTCATTCATTTCAAATTTATCAGCTGTCTTTTTATATCCTTACAGACCCCCTCATCTTTGTAGCCCTATTTCATTCAGTATTTTTTGTTGAGGTTGTCTTTTGTTTTCCTATATGATACCTACTTTTGCAATTCCTAAGAGGTTCTTAACCCTTATCCTGCTAAATAATTAAAATAATTTTTTCAGTCTAATCTAGATCTACACAGTCTGCAAAAGGTCAGTGAGTTGTGCTTAGCAACCTAAGGGTTAATACCTCAATGGTTCATCAGTTGATTTAGTACAAGATATTCAAGACACTGTTTGTCTGAGGTGAGTTTTTCTAAGATAGGCAACACAGAGTCCAAATCTAGTCCTTGTAAACGAAACCCAACAATGTGTGTAAATGATCCGCCAAAGAAATTGTCAGTAAATGAGGAAATGCTATTACCGGTAACCAGCATTTTCTCTTTGTTCTACAATGTTTTTAACCTTTCAAATGACAACTTCCTATACCTCCAAGTCGAAGGATTTCTTTTCTATGATACTTTCAAAAGGTACAAATCCAATATTTCCTTGCTTGGTAGTGCAAAAAAACCCTCAACAGACACATTCATTCTAGAAACGAGACTCAGACATAATTATGTAATTTCAACTCATTACCAAATGACAATATTTTAGGCTTGTCCAAATCGAAAGCATTTGCAGACAACAACATAAAAGTGACCAAAAATTTGAAATTTGTTTTGTGAAGAGTAGAAAACATTGTGGCAAAAGGAGAAAATGCTGGTCACCAGCATTTTCTCCCTTTCCCACAATGTTTTCTACAGGCCTCTCTCTCGGGGTCGTCAAAAGTAGTGACTGTGTGGTAATGGGTCAAGGTACCTCTTGGCAAGAATGTCTCGGCAAAGCAGACATTGCAGATCACAGATCAAACTGTACATTTTGTGCAGTCTGGTTGTGATCTCCACCTGCGACTAATTATACATATGAAGTGCACATAACATTTTCCCACAAAATCCCGACTTAAAAGCCTTTGGAAAAAAGGCTTTTGAAAACATGTGAGAAAAGGAGAAAGCAGCATTTTTTCCTTTTTTCCACAATGCTTTCAAACAGAAAAGTTCAGCCATTGGAGCAACATTTAATCTGTAGTCTGCATTCTCTTTCAATCTGAATGAATCTGCGTTTTTGTTTTTCGGTAAAGAATTAAAGGATTACTTTTTTACTGACCTTGTTAGCCCTTTGCCAGTATATACAGAGTGGTAATATATCGATGTCTCCTTGATTCCTATGCCATAGTAATGATACCTGTAACAGAGGAAACATCAATAGCTGAGTCATAATGAAACAGAAGCAATCAAAAGTCAGGTAATTGTAATGAAATCCAAGACAAACCAACAAATAAACCACAATTAGCATTACAACGGAAGACAAATTCTTTTTGTCTTGCAGCAGATTACTTTAGAAAAGTTCCCACAAGAGGTACAACACTTGACCAAGCTATTAATTCAGACTGTCCCCTATAAAAAGCATTTGCAGATGAAAACTAACAACTGATTCAATAGACTTGTCTTCAACAGGACAGAAAACATTTTGGAAAAGGAGAAAATGCTGGTTAATGGTATTTTTTCCTATTTCAACAATGTTTTCAAAACCCTTTCCCTCATGGGTCATTAAAAGTAAAAAAAAAAATGTAAAAGAAAAACTACATGTAGTTACCAAATTGTTATTTTGCCATAATGTTTCCAAGAGACAGTAAATCTGATTTAACTTTAATTCATTCATTCATTATGAGAATCCTCAAAGCAGTCTGGTGAAAATTTGTTTCTAGAAGTACAGAGTTAATTCAAGTTCTGTCTTTAGTTCAAAGTTTTATCCTGTATAGTTTACTAGATAAAACTTAAGTTGAAATGCATGGATCACAGAATATTCATCTTGATCTTTGGTCCACATGATCTTAAAATTGACCCTGAAATATGCATCACAATGGTTTTAATAACAGCCTCCAATATTCTACTATCTAATTAATCTCATACAGTAATCTAGGTGTTAAAAAAAAAACCAGTTATCTTCCTTGAAAAACAGGCATCATGTCGTCGGTGTGCTTCCAAAACCTCGTAACTACAGCTTGTAACAAGCTGTAGTTACGAGGTTTTGGAAGCACACCGACGATGTATTGTCACTATAATTTGTTTGTTTTCTTCAAAAGAAGATTATTACTTTGATTGCCCTCTCGTTCCAAGTCGTCTTGTAGTCAACTTTGGAAATTTCTGTCTGATAATCTAAAAATAGAAAGAAAAATATTGACACTTACAAACCCCATCAAAACTTACAGAGATTAACCCTTCAAGTATCTTTGGGACCAATGTAGATCATGATAAGACTGCAGACAATATGAAGTCTAATCTTTGTTCCAAATTGTTCACTTTGCAGGGACATTCTGGACAACAACAATCTTGAGGTTGCATCTATTTGATTCTTATTTCTAGACTCAAATGTCCGTTTGGTCTATTATATGCTTTATGGCTTCATCATACACATCTTCGCGAGCCAAGGTTACAATCACTACGTGGATCTTACCTTTGCTGATTGAGCCCGATTTCGAGATTCATGCGATGTGCCCTCTATTGGATGCTGGTTATTACCCCCTTTACATCATATTTCTAAAAGCCAATGAAATATTGTTTTACAAACCGCTTACGAATACACATGAAGTGATAAGCAGTCATCCACGTGGGTTTCCATATTTATCTTCTATTCGAAAGGTAGCAACCTTGTTCTATTTTTGTCAAAGATGAAATGCTACGAGCGATTTCATTCGTTGCAGTTAGAGCTGGTTGCATCCAATGAAAAAGCGTATCGGGGGAATGTAAAAATCAAGCTTGATCCGCTAAGGGTAGAGTAGCATAGTGAATCGTCAGCCTTAGCTTGCGAAGATGCATCATACATACACAAACTGATTTAGAATCATGTATGCAACATTTTGACTACATATCTCTGGAACAGCACAGATAAACAAACATTTTCCTTTTTTTAAAAATTGTTTCAAATAAAGCCTGCTATAAAATGAAAAAATAATTACATGTATCATCTTTAGCTACAAATCATACTAAACTACATTGTATCAATTTATGCTTTCATTAAATTTACCCGGTAAGTTGGTATCTTGTGCTTTTGTACTATAGCATACAAATATAAAAACAGATTAACTCATTACCAAACAACAATAGTTTCGGATTGTCCAAACTGAAAGCATCTGCATAAGACAAACTCAAAGTGATTGAAAATTTGAAATTTGTTTTGTGAAGGGTAGAAAACATTCTGGGAAAAGGAGAAAATGCTGGTTACCAGCATTTTCTCCTTTACCCACAATGTTTTCAAAAGTCTTCTTTTCCAGGAGTGTCAATAGTAGGGATTGTGTGGTAATGGATTAAGACAAAATGAACACCTATTAAAGAAAAATATAGCCAACACTTCTCATGTTGAAAACTTTCACAGAAGACAAATTAAATGTGGCTCACATGCTGAAATTTGTCTGTGAAAGGGTAAAAAACAGTGTTGCCCTTCCTCAGCATGGGTAATCTATTTGAAACATCCACAATATTTTCTTACTTTTCCTTTTATAGTATGTTTTCCAAAATCTTTTTCTGAATTTCATAAAATTGATGCCATACCAAATACATGTACTTGAAGACAAATGGACATCATACTTCAATTTGTGTAAGCTTCATGAATGTGTACATTCTTAAAATCTATAAAACTTGTTAAAGTTGACAATTTCACTTAACTCTTTACCACATGAGAAAATTTTAGACTGGTCCAAATTGAAAGCATTTGCAGACGACAAAATAAAGGTGACTGAAAAATTGAAATTTGTTCTGGGAAGGGTTGAAAACATTGTGGGAAAAGGAGAAAATGCTGGTTACCAGCATTTTCTCCTTTTCCCACAGTGTTTTCAAAAGGCTGCTTTCTGAGGGACGTCAAAAGTAGGGATTGTGTGGTAATGGGTTAAATGATACCAACAACAAGAGTATAAAGTCAGTGTAAACTTGAAGAAGATGGGATTTCTCTGTAAAAACAATTAGCCGTTTGAATGTTTATATGGGCTAGATATTTCCTAGTGCTAAAACACTTCAAGGAGAATGTTTTTCTATTGAACTTGAGTTTATGGAATATTTGGTCATGGGTAACACTTTTACAATTAAATGTTAATCCTAGAGGTCCCCAAACTTTGGAATTCTTCCCTATGTTGTAACCACCTGAGCCTAGAATGATATCTTTATGTTTCCCAGTGACATATGTACAATGTTGAAATTATACACATAGACTCTTCTACTGTAGAAAAGTTCCATCTATAAACTAAACGTAAAAAGACTTTGGGGCAGCAGACACTTTAGATTCAGGTTTCAACATCTGTGAAGACTGACCTTTAACCCATTTCCACACAATCCTTACTTTTGACGACCCTGAGAAAGAAGCCTGTAGAAAACATAGTGGGAAAAGGAGAAAATGCTGGCAACCAGCATTTTCTCCTTTTACCACAATGTTTTCTACCCTTCACAAAACATATTTCAAATTTTCAGTCACCTTTATTTTGTCGTCTGCAAAAGCTTTCGATTTGGACAAGCCTAGAATTTTGTCATTTTGTATTGAGTTAACTCTTTACCAAATGACAAAATTTTGGACAGTCCAAATGTAAGCATTTGCAGAAGAAAAAATAAATGTAACCCAAAAATTGAAACTCGGCTTTTGAAGAGTAGAAAACATTGTGGGAAAAAGATGAAATGCTTGTTACCAGCATTTTCTCCTTTCCCCCCAGTGTTTTCAGAAGGATTCTTCCTCAGGGTTATTAAAACCAGAGATTGTTTATAAAAGGGTTAACTTAGTCACCAGAAGCAACCAAAGTTGTAACAGACAATATTACGGTTAGAATTTCCTTTTTGTTTCCTCCGATGTCAACCCTTAGATTTAGGTCTTTCGAAGGCTTAACCTTTTACCACGTGTTTTTTAACATCTCTGGAAAATAAGCCTTTTGAAAACATTCAGGGTAAAGGAGAAAATGCTGGTAATTTCTCCTTTTCCCAAAAATGTTTTCTACTCCATCAAAAAATGATATCACTGTTTGAGCCATACTAAAATTTTTGTCTGAAAATGCTTTTAATTTGGACAAAGCTTAAATTTTGTTGTCTTGTAAAGGCTTAAAATACAGAATGCATGTACTGAAACTCAGATATCTATCCTGTAGCTCTGACTAAACATGCAGCCTGGGTATCCATGATCAGACTGCATGTTGTTCTCAGCTCACTGAGTTAAGCATAATAGGTGAAATATGTTTAAAATTTAATCAGATATTCAAGAGCAGAAGCTCTTCAAAGAAAATCTGACATGAGTATGGACCAACAGACAGAATGGACAACAATGCAAGACAATACCCTTCTGCCTTTTGGCCAGGGATAATAATTAGTCTGTCTTTGAACTGAAATTCGAAAAGCACCAAACAATACAGATAACTAAAAGATTGCATGTTAGTCTGATCTTGATAACTCCTGTCAACAAAATCAACAAAAAGATAAAAATTGGTATTTCAAAAGTTTATCAGTAAAATGATATAGAATTAGCAATTTACTTCTACATCAGGGCTGAAATAGAATGAAATATTTTCCCACATTGTCAAACAATGAATCACTGGTGGTCCCTTTTCAAGAAACCTACCACTTTGCAACCAAATTTCGGAGCTAAAGAAAACTAGAGTTCACATGTACAAGTAATAAACAGCAAAATGGTGAGAACTGAAAAATCTGTTTATACTAAATGGGGGGGAAAAAACGGGAAAAGGAGCATTATTTTTTCCCCCCTACTGTTGAAAACAGCTTTTCTCGGCAGTGAAACGTGATGCCAGCTTACACAGTCATCATGCTATGACACTTTTTTTATCTTATAACAGCTCTGTCATCCAAATGATAAAATTTAACCCTTTCTTTATGGTTTCATGAGTATCTGTGTAAAATCTTCAACAGTTATATGCATATCCGTTTTTTTTTTAATTTTGTGTTATCTAAAAAAAAAACAATAAGAGGCCTTTAAACCACATGCATACACAGGCTGCAAAGTCTGAAATTGTGACAGCTATGCTTATTTACATAGGCTTACAATATACTCAAAAGCTTCATTCAAAGTGAAACTCAGTACCAAACAACAAAAATTTATGTTTGTCCAAATCGAAAGCAATTGCAGACGACAAAATAAAAGTGACTGAAAATTTGAAATCTGTTTTGTGAAGGGTAGAAAACATTGTGGGAAAAGGAGAAAATGCTGGTTACCAGCATTTTCTCCTTTTCCCACAATGTTTTCTAAAGGCTTCTTTCCCCAAAAGTAGGGATTGTGTGGTAATGGGTTAAACAAAATCTGTAACCATTAACTCTTTAACAGATGACAACATTTAGGACTTATCTAAATTATTAGCATCTGCAGGTGACAAATTGAGTAGCTTCAAATGATAATATTGTCTTAGCAAGGATAAAAAACATTTTGGAAAAGAAGAAAATGTTGTTTACCAACATTTTCTCATTTTCCCACAAAGTTTTTCAATAAAGTTTTCTTTCCGTGAGTCTTTAATACTCCTGATTGTGTAGTTAAGACCTTAAGAGACAATTAAGTAAAATGGACAGCTATTTTCTCCATTGCTACTTTATAGTGCATAATACTACAGCCCTGAAATCGGGGAGAGTGATGTGTCATATTAGACAAGTCGAATCTTCGAAGAATATGACATGCGCAGACAACGCCAAGATACTAAAATGTTAAAGCTGTTTTGGTCTGATAATTTCATGATATTTCTGACAGTATTGATTTAAGATCTAACTAAGTTGTGCTTAGCAGTGTATGGATTAACATTCCTGATAATTTTACCTTTCCAAATGTGGCTGCACCGGCTGGAGTGAATTTCATTTTCTTGCAGAAATCTAGATAATGCTGGTATAAAACACATCTAGGAAGACATACCCCATCTGCCCTCTCATAATTCTCAGAAAGCCTGTATAGAAACAAACATTTTTATAGAGAACTTTTAACAAAAAATGCAAAATTTTAGACTGGACCAAATTAATAGAATTCACAGACAACAACTCAAACATACCTTAAATAATTATTTAAGAATTCGAATAGATGGGAAACATTGTGGAAAAAGGATAAAATACTGGTTAACAACATTTTGTCCTTTTCCAACAACATTTTTAAACCCTTCTTCTTCAGAGATGTTATTGGGTCAGGGTTGTTTGCTAATGAGCAAAGCAAATGTATTTATTATAGTAATATAGGCCGTTGGCCCAGTATACAAAACAACAATAACATACATGTACATTGTTATGGCTACTTGGAAAAAAAATAAATAATTTTGTGTTCGAGTGAAATTCACTTAACAGGTTTATCTCGATCAGCACCAACTGACATGAATTTTAGTATAAGCTAGATGCATGAGTTAATCTACAATAGTTCAGACTTAAATTACATCGAACATTTCTACATCAAAAATTCAAATAAAGAACCAGGATAAATGTCATATTTAAAAAGTATGGAAAAACTCTTCAGGAAAGGAGCAATTGCTGGTTACATTTCCATTCCAAGAAGTCAGCAGCAAATTTGTTTCAGGCTATTCAGTGAATCAAATGTCCCCAGTTGTCATGACTGTGGACAAATATGTCTGTTTCTATCGTCAGTCCCCATTCCCGCTATCTGCACGACATCGCCAAAGTTTGACACGTTGAGGATATTAATGATAAAGTTTACATACAAAAATCACTTCATCGTGAAAATTGTCACCTGTTCAGTACTTAACCCTTGCACCTCTTAGAGAAACAAAGTTTATTGCTTTTGTATTCAAAAGCAGTCTTATCAATTAAAAATATAGGACACCAATATATTTTTCTAATTAAGCAGGGCTTCGAGTTGCAGAGTTTCCTCCACTGTCAAATATGTTGACTTTATGCAGTTGTTATAAATATTGTATAACCCTTCACCATATTTTTAGGCTCTTAACATAGTTAATTTCTTTACCTGATGATAAAAACTATGGGCAAAACAAAATTGAAACCATCTGCAGATGAAAAGTCACATGTAGCAGAAACTATTATAGCTTTGGTCTCTACGGTAGAAAAAAAAAAGTTTTCATAAGCCTTCATCCTCTGTGTCACTAAAACTCAGGATTGTATGTTTACCCTTTACCACACAATGACAACTAATAATGCCCCTGAGGAAAAGAAGCCATTTGAAAACATTGTGGGAAAAGGAGAAAATGCTGGTAACCAGCATTTTCTCCTTTTCCCACAAAGTTTTCTACCCTGTCAAGGCAAAAGTGCACCATTTGAGCCAATTTGAAATTGTCATCTGCAAAAGCTTTTATTTTGGATAGGTGTAAAATTTTGTCGTGCAGTAAAGGGTTTAAGTGTTCACTCTTTTTGAAACAATCACCTCTTTCAATAATCCTGTGAAAAAAAGGTTTTTAAAAACATTTTGAGACAAATTTCTAGTGTCCATTTATTTTCCTGCAATTTCCCATTTCTAGGAGAAGTTCCTTTACTAAGTTAAGCCACATTTACTTTTTCATTGTCCAATTTGTTCCATTCTAATGAGTTTGAAATTTGGTCATGATATAAAATTTGTTATCAATTAAACCTTTACCAGACGAAAGAATTCATGGACTTGAAAGCATTGGCAGACTATCCTATGTTCTAAGGAATCTGAAGAAGAAAGCATTTTGATAACATCATAGAAATACATGTATGAGAAAATTATGATAACCAACATTTTCATTGTCTCACAACGTTTTCTACAATCTCAAGAGTCTTATCCATTTATTCTGTCCAAATTTGATTTTTCAACTGAAAATGCTTTCATTACCGAAGATTTTGAACCTTAATATCCTGGATAAGTTATGATAATTTGATTGTATTGACAAATTTGGAACTAGCACGGTGCCCTCTTAAAGAGTTATGCTATGACAGCTGAAAGGAAATAGAGAAAATTGCACAGCCTAGCCTGGTAGCCCAGTGGTTAGGGTATCTGACTCATGACCTGGAGGTTGCAGGTTCGATACCTGGTTGCAGAGAACCTTCTTTCTGGCAAACTTTTGCCTCTCACCTCTGATGCATGTGAGAAGAGTTGTTTGGAAAGAAAGTTGTATAACCACTGCTGTGAGACAGTCAGGAAACACATGGATGCATCACTGACTGCAATGATATGACATAAACTGTTTAAGTAGCACTAAACTCCTGTACAAACAAAAACAAGCAAAATACACAGGTAAATTTTGGAAAACCAAAGACAATTTCCTGTACATGTCACACAAAGTAAAATCAGGATAAAGAATAGTTAGAGAATAGTTTATAATTTGTAAAACATAATTGACTATTATGGTGTGCAGAGCCATTTTTCAGTACTATTTCAGAAATACTGCAGCAGGAAGTGTGCCCATCCAACCTTTTCCTGGAGTTTCTGTTACCAGTACTTAGCACAATACTCTTTTGAAGCCACTGGCTGCTTTCCCACATGATTCCTAAAACAATGACCTGCAGTGAGAAAAGACTGAATACTGTTGCTATGACTATCATCAATCCTTGGAAAGAATTGGCTCTGCTGAGGATTTTAACTAGTGACTCCTCAAGTCCTGTCTGCTACAGACTGGACTACTGAGGCTTGGATTGCAACAGTCAATTCAACACCTGATATGATATTTTTATGGCATAATGTGTAGGAAACAATCAAAACTCTGAGGTATTTGCTCATCTTCTAATTAAATTCAGCACTTTACCCCCCTCTACACACACACACCCCACAAGTTAAAGATAACCCCAAAGAAAGAGCCTTTAATCAAAAACATTGTGTGGAAGGAGAAAAACAGGAATCAGTGGGTTGATGCCTTGAGGTTGATGGATCTAAGAAAGAGATAAACCAACAGCAAAAGGTGAAAACTTTTTAGTTGGAAAAAAATATATATACTAGGAAGCAATTTTTTGATATAGGAAATATAAATGATTACAAATACAAATTTATACATGTACTGTTTGAGACAGAAATATGAAACAACACATCCCTCATTTTTCCTTTTGTCAAAATGCGTCCAATGATCAAATTCTGTTTTGGAGGCTAAGTTGTATTCAAATATATCAAACTTGGACATAGTTTGCTGTGAATAACAATGCTCACATTTTGGTATTTTCTTGTGTACAGTCAGCTCATAGGAAAAATGTAACACTTCAACAAGTGAAAACAAAACAGCCGATTAAAACACCATTTCCATATGGAAAATACCTACGAATTGTAAATGACATTTCTGTGTCGTCTAGGCAACTAGGTATAAATCAATATCATATATTTGCCCATTTTCTTAAAGGGAGCGATTTATCAGACTTATGAAATTTAGGAGTAAATTAAAGGATTAGACAGTGATAACATGCCTCCGGTACTAACTGTACAGTAATGCCTCCTCAAATATTGTTTCTAACTATCTCTGCTCTACAGGAAACCTGAATAATATGCTGTGATTAATCGAAATAATTTTCTGATCAATGTCTGACCCTGATTCTGAAATGTTTACTGTGACTGTGAACCATTTACCGTCTAATCCAAAGTTTTAAAAATATTGTGGAATAAGGTGAAATACTGTTAGCCAGCATTAGCACCTTTTCCACAACATTTTGTACCCTGTCAAAGACTCATTCTATCATCGAGGCCTCATTTACAATGTCATCTGCAAATACTTTGAAATTAGGAAAAGTCTAGACTTTTGTTCTGTGGTACAGGGTTAATATATGGCTTGTCTGGTAAATCCTTTTACACACAATCCCAAGTTTTAATGACCCTAACAAAGAAGTCATTTGAAAGCAATGCAGGGAAAAGAGAAAATGCTGGTAACAAGCATTTTCTTGTATTCCCACCTGTTTCCACCTTTTTAAAATTTTAATATAAACGCCATTATGTGTGCCAGATTTAATATGGCATTTGTACAAGCTTTGAATCTGGACATGCCTAAAACTTTGTAGATCATTAAAGAACTAACCCTTTGGCTGCAAAGCACGACTTACTGATCTTGGATCTACACTGTCCGATAAGGAGATATTATTCCCAATGCATAAGTTTGAAATAGCAGTGTTCGAATTTATACAATCAAAATGAAAATTTCATTTTAGTTATTTAGCAGGATAACAGTTAATATGGAGGCATCTAAATTTTGTGGTAATTTTAACCCTTTCCCAAACAATCCCTGGTTTTTACAGGTCAGGAATAGAAGCCTTTTGAAAACATTGTGGGAAAAGGAGAAAATGCTGGTAACCAGCATTTTCTCCTGTTCCCACAATGTTTTCTATCATATAGTAAAAGCATCTTTTTAGCAACTGTTAATTTATCATCTGCAAAATGCTTTCACTTTGGTCTGGTCCAAAATTTGCCATTTGGGAAAGGATTAAAGGCTTGCATGTTACATCATGAGACAAATATCCATGCACATGTACATGACATACTAATCATAAATCTTACCAAGATAATGTAAGAGCTACTTGCGACTGTCTTGGTGAATCTTCATCAATCTTTCCATTCTGCTTAACACTGTCTATAGACCAGTCTGTGAATAGAAATTTAACTCATCACCACACAATCCTTACTTTTGACGACCCTTGGAAAGAAGCCTTTAGAAAAAAGTGTGGGAAAAGGAGAAAATGCTGGTTACCTGTTTTTTACCCTTCACAAAACAAATTTCAAATTTTCAGTCACTTTTATTTTGCCATCTGCAAAATGCTTTCGATTTGGACTAGCCTAAAATATTGTTGTTTGGTAAAGAGTTAACTGATTTGAAAATAATTATCCATTATTTCTGTCATCATACAATTAAGTGCTAAGACCAAAGAAAAACAGGTGCATAGCCAGGTGGCAAGCCTTGAAGCCATGGCACCAACATCAAGTTTCACAAGTATATCTCAAGAACAAAAGGCAAACAAACAGCTGAATACATGGAAACTCAGCTAATAGCTTTTCCATTTTATCCCTTATTACACAATCCAAAGTTTAGCAATCCTGGGAAAGAAGTTTTCTGATAAGGAGAAAATGTTCATAACCAGAATTTTCTCCTCCTATTGACCCTTCAATGTCAAATTCCAAAGTTTGAGCCAAATTCAATAAAAATGTCATCAGCTTTTTCACATGCTACCAGGAATATCTTAATGATTTCTAATTCAGTATCATTTATACAATATCAGTGAACTCTGAAAAAGAAAAATATTACAAGATTTCCAACAAAAAAGGAAGAATGCCCCTGGCTGTGGCCAGTTTCGACTATAGCGCTATAATTTGAACAATCTTAGTAGATCTATGCTTAGATCTACTTGATGATAACACACAGTATAATCACAGTTTTAGGTCTAGGACAAAGCTACGGCCATCGGATGAAACTTTAAGGTAACTTTTTGTAGCCATAGACTAAATCAATTTCTGACCATGGGATTTTTCTGAAGATTTTCTGTAACTGTTTGTTTTATTGCTATGGCAACCAGAGTTTTCAATGGAATAAATTCTGTATAGTTCTAGATATTTAGATCTAATATGAAGAAGATCATGGCAGGATCATTTCTGTGAGGTTCAATCAAATTTTGGTAGGTAGGTCTCTACACTACTGTATAGAGCTAGTTTCAGAGATGTTTCATATAGATCTAAAAGTGCACTCAAGGACAATTGTACGAGTAGAAAGGGACGCAGGCCCACAACAAAGACTTGCGAGTCTTTGACCAGTGGAGCTAAAAGGAAGAATATTGTCGAATCAGAAACTATCACTGTTTAACCTTTTCATAGAAAATGGCATTGTACCATTTCATTTGTCTTCTGCCAAGTCAGGGATGTTATTTGAGGACTTGAAAGTAAAGTTAGGATTGTGTGGTAAAATCTGTAGTTTAGAACATTCTAACATTCAAATTGCTAGGCCAAGGTGACAGTCATGTCTGCATCTAACTTTATATTAACGTCTTCACACCAGTTGCAAACTCTAAGTGTACAGCGGTTGCATGAAATTTACGGTCCATCTGCGCGGTCCATCTGCGGAACCAGGACCAGGCACAATTTTAAACCAATTTATGAAATTCGACACCCCCATCTCGCTTTCGGAAGAGATCCTCCTAAATTCAGAGAGTGGTGCAGTGAGAAACATTTCTTTAGATTTGGATGGTAAACAACATTATGGCCTTAAAAAGACAATGAATATAGGCTTGATCAGATCAACTGAGGCACAGTTTTATATTTTTTCCTATTATCGTCTGCATCGGCAACAAGGGCATGGACTAAAACTTCTGTTCTTTCCACCCGGATGCACAATGTGGGAACCAGCATTTCTCATTTTCCCGCATTGCTATTTTAGACTATCATTGACATTAATCATCGCTTGGGTCCAATTTGATTAGTGATCTGCAACTGTTGGTTGAATTTAATACTTTGTCGTCTTTTAACTCTTTACCATATTACATAATTTTAGACTAGTCCAAATTGGAAGCATTTGCAAACAACAAAATGAATGTGACTCACAAATCAAAATTTGTTCGGGGAAAGATAGAAAACGTTGTGGGAAAAGGAGAAAATGCTGGTTACCAGCATTTTCTCCATTTCCCACAATGTTTTCAGAAGGCTTCCTTCATCTGGTCGTGAAAAGCAGGGGATTGTTTGGGAAAAGGATTAAAGATTTAAGGTGAAAATGATAAAGATTTTGTGGGACGAGAGTCAATGATAATCTCCAGATCATTTTTCAAATAGATTTTTGTCTAGTACATTTTTGATTCCTCGATTATTAAATGAGATTAGGGACCTCCATTTGATGTAGGGGTAACTCGAATTAACATAGATTTCAAAATTGGATTGTGGGGTCAAAATAAAACCCTTATCATAATGAAAGACTTATCCCACACACACTTATATGATGCGCTTAAAAACTCTACCACCGAACGGAATGGAGCTTTCTTAACCCTCTGGTTTCATTCAGATTTTATTTCGATTCTTTTCTTCCTTTTAGCAACTATGAGGTAACAGCCATTTGAAAACATTGTAGGCAAATGTTTATATGTTTGTAATAAGATTCTCTGCTTTTTTCCACAACGTTTTCTTACATTACAACTCCCGTTATTTGAATATCATTTTTTTTTCCGTCTACAAATGCTTAGATCTCGGAGAAGTCCTTTTTTTGTTGTTGTTGTTGTATCTAGTGAATGATTAATAGTTGTTGATGTTGATTTTCATTCATAGCCAAATTTGTTTTTTATTACACTGAAAGTACGAAAGTCCGAGTCCACAGGCCTACTCATACAGAACATAAACTGGTGTAACTCGTAAAAATCTTTTGGCAAACTCTTTTTACTGCAGAAAGCTTTCCCAAAAATTGATAAGAACTGGGAGCCATTCAAAGGGAATTAACTCTTTACTCAACCACAATCTTTTTCGCTTGTCTACTTTTTAAAGCATTTGCTCGAATACGACACACAAGATTAGGCTGTAAGAAAATGTCTTTTATTTCCCCTTGAAAGAAACAACTCTGGATTAAGAGAAAACATAGGCTACCATTATTTTCTCCTTTTTCCATAATTATTACAAAAACACTTTTCCTTGAAGCAATTTAGCCTAGTAACACCGTTTCGTAAACGGTACATGTAATTTTGCAAATCAAAAGACTTTCTACAAGAAGTAATAAAGTCGCGCTGGTTTTAAGATATGACAGCCAAAAGCCAAGAGATCATCATAAATGAGTTTAAACGATGTGAGAAAAACGATAAGCATTCTGACATTGTCCTCGTTACCACAACTTCATGTTGGAATTCCGCATAAATTTTCTCTTTCCGAATCTGAATATCATAAGCTTAGTCTTATTTATAAGACCCTATTTTGTTTTACATTTAGACATTCATCGTGTACGTAACCTGCAAAATAAGTATAACAATATGTGAAATGTCCGATAGATAAATGTTGAAGTGTATTTGTCTCTTTTGACTAGATCACGAGCTATGCTCTGGCATAAGGGGTCTAACCCATTATCACACAATCCCTACTTTTGACGCCCCTGACAAAGAAGCCTTCAAAAAACATTGTGGGAAAAGTAGAAAATGCTTGTAACCAGCATTTTCTCTTTTTTTTTTACCTTTCACAAAACAAATTTCATGATTTCAAATTTTGCGTCACTTTAATTTTGTCGTCCACAAATGCTTTCGACAAACCTAAAATTTTGTCGTTTAGTTATGAGTTAATGGATCTCTGATGCATTATATCACACAAATCATTTCATAATTATAGATCCACGAAATCCATGTTGTATTACAAACTGCTTCAATCCTGAAGTGGAATGGTACTTCGACATGTAGAACTATTACAAATAGCAAAAAGTTTCTTTTTGTCATGGGATGATACATTTTGTAGTCTGGTACCCCGCCGTGAAGAATATATTATACGTTCAGCACGTTGTCTGCGCATGTCATATAGTGTTTTCGAGCAAGGAGCTTATTGCTGCATCCTTTACCACACAGTTCTGAGTTATAATGAAGAAGTCTGATAACCAACATTTTCTCTTTCTCCACTCACTATGTTTAAGCTAGTACTAGCCCATCAAAGACGATTTTCATCATTTCAGCCACTTTCAAATGCATCTACACTACTTTTAAACTGGACAAGTCTACCATTTTGTCCGGTGCCAACTCTGCATCTTCCGATGGCGTTACATACAACAAGTGAAAGTCGATTTATTACAGGCTTGGCTACAGTTAACTCTTTACCAAACCATAAAATTTTTAGACTGGTCCAAATTGAAAGAATTTGCAGACGACAAAATAAATGTGACTATAGAATTGAAATTTGTTTTTCGAAAGGAAGAAAACATTGTGTGAAAAGTAGAAAATGCTGTTTACCAGCATTTTTCTCCTTTCCCACAATTGTTTTTCAAAGGGCTTCTTTAACAGGGGTGTTAAAAGTCGGAATTGTGAGGTATTGATCTTAGATTTGACTGTACCTTATGTGAAGTCTAATCTTGACCTATGTCGTCCGCAAAAGTCACTCAGTTTTCGCCTACGAGGCTTAAAGTTTAAATGATTAATGTGGACAAACATTTACCGTGGGCCCCAACGGATAATTCTATGAGAAGGCTAGCGGGGTTGGCTAACCACTCCATTTTATGTAATAACACAATGTGGGAGAGGCACCATTCTTGCGTTGTTTAAGTAATCAAAACAATCCGTATTGATCCTCAACTCTTAGCAGAGGCACAGCTAAAGGGCGTATCTTCGTGATTGAAGAGTAAAACCTTATTGGTAGTTCAACATAAGATGTGTTGTGAATTATGGATAGAATTCTGAATACCCACAACATTGCTTCATTTTTTTCTCCTTTCTTTTCTCATACAAAAGTTTAATTATAGTCGTGTCTTCGCTTGACAGCTGTCTCCACCCGTAACTTTTTACCAAACGACAAAATTTTAGACTTGTCCAAATTGAAAGCGTTTACAGACGACAAAGTAAAATAACTCAAAAATTGATTTTTTTTTTCCAGCAGGTAATAAAAAATTGTGGGAAAAGGAGAAAATCATGGTAACCAGCATTTTCTCCTTTTCCCACAATGTTTTTAAAAGCCTTCTATCTCAGGGTCGTAAAAAAATGATTTGTTTGCCCACTCTTGAATTCACCTAGATGGATCACGGACTAAAACGAAATCTCCGTTCCCTGAACGTTACCATTGGTCAACCCACGTCAAGAAGTTCACAAACGTTCGTAACGGAGGTCAAGCAGTACTGGTAGCACAGTCGGTACGGGCCTTGAGAACAAGGAGTTGTTGGTTCAAATATCTAGCTATACCATTTTCCATCTGAGGATTGATGATTGTCAATGCCACAGAATCAATTTTTCTTTCACCGCTTATCATTGTTCCGACAATGGTTATGTGGGAAAGTTGTCATTGGCTTGGGAAAAGTATTGTACCAAGCACTGGTAAAAGAAACTCCAGGAACGCATGAGTAGATGCACTCGCCGAAGTAATGTTGAAAACGGCACTAAATACCATACAACCAATCAAACAGTGACATAGAGGTCAGACATTAAATTCGCCAAGCCACTGGTCTTTTTCTCACAGTTCTAAACGCGAAAACAATCATCTTCAGCGATGACGGAGGAGGGATTAATTTCCTTTTCACTCAGTGGATCAACCATACCCGAAAAGAGTTTGATTTGAAATCGTAGTCTTAGTTTACAAACCCTGTACCTTACCAACCATCCCGAAATACAGGCATAGATCTATTATTCGCAATTCGTCAAATTACAAGAGTCAATGCAGGACTTTCTTAACGCTGCGCTTGCAGCACTTTGATCTTTCCACTGCTTTCGTCCCGATTTCGTCCCACTGTTTTTGAGAAGAGAATATTTCGAGCTCCGTCTAAATTGCAAGATTTAACATATTCACCACGTATTTATTTTTCAACTGTAACTTAGGGCGAGTAAAATTTTATTACGTATGTGCAATATTCATATAAAAGCATTGCCAAGAAAACGAGAAATCGATCGCTGGTTACGTAAAAATTCGAGTCACACAGAATTCCCTTTCAAATTTTCACGACATTCTCCTCTGTAGAGGCTAGAGAATACAAATGTTTTGTTGGCTTGTATAACTATTTTAAACCATTAAACGCGACTAAAGGCATTTTAGCCAACTGGAGATATCAAGACTGAACAGAACTTCCAGTCTAATCTTGGAACTATATTGTCAGCTAAGAGAGTGTATCTCTGGTACATTAAAGTTAAAATTGCATTTCATATTTTTCTAAATATCATATTGAAACTTTCAGTTACTTAATAACAGTGCACTCAGTATTAACTAAGTCATGGAAACAAAGCAGAATGAGTCGTAGGTTAGTTTGTAAGAAACCTTTTTTATTCACTATAGGCCTATAATTTCTCAGAAAGACAGGCTTGGGTGAAAAACGGTTGTGAGTTGAGTGAATTATTTTAAATGATCGGACGATGATTTTCTCTTCTTCCTTTTCTTTCTTTGTAAATTTGGGATGATAGATCACACAGTCGAAAGGAAATGGTTATTTCAGATACAATGAAAGTCCGGTCAGTAGCAACACGATTATTTCCTTAGGCCGTATTAGGCCTTATTTTACACAATGTGTCACTTTTTATATGGCCAGGAATCCCTTCGATTAATGTGTGTATTAACCCTTAGGCTGCTAAGCGCGACCCACAGACCTTTTGCGGACAGTATAGACCAATATCAGATAGCACAGAACGTGTACTCTGATCTGTGAACTACACTGTCTGATAAGGACATATCCCCCACCCCCCATCCAAAAAAAAACAGCAAAATTTGGGTTTTTACTATCGGCTGAAGAGTCGTTTGAGTAATCCAGCAGGATAATAGTTAATCCTAAGGGCACCGAATTAACCCAACAGACATATTCTTTCTCTAAAAAGAATCCCTAAAAAGAGATAATACTTATTACATGTATGTCGAGGATGTTTTGCTCAAAATGTTTTAGCAAAGCAGTGTAGATCAAAGATCAGGCTGCACGTTCTGTGCAGTCTGATCTTAACATACACTGGGTCGCAAAGGAACTATATGGTTTTAACTGGGGACCTAAGGGTTTAAGATAGGATATGGACATTACGAATGATAAATGATTATTTAGGAGATATTTCAAACGTGTGTCATAGTCGATAATGTCAACTGAGGATTAAAATCTTGAGATCTCCCATTCCTAAATGAAGTGTGCGATACCTCTAGGAGAGGCCTGTCTCAGACTAGACAGGCTTGAACCAATCATTCTGCCAAATTCAGCTATTCAACAAAGTAACACCAGCAGATGTCCGTCTTCGCCTTGAAAACACTGGTGTACAAGAAAATAACTACTCGTGTCGAAACGCAATGATCACAATAACATTCGTGTCGAGAGCATTTTCGCATTAACGGTGCACGCTGGTTTTCCCTTACTTACCTCACCAAGGTGTCTTACAAAGGTGTCTACTGTAAAGATACTTAGGTGCTGAGTTGGCTAAAATACATGTATATGGTACCTCTTCTCCAAGGATGCTTTTTACCCATTCAAAAATCATACTCCGTCATGTTAACTACACTTGATTTATTGTCTGCAAAAGCTTGTAATTTTGACATTTGAAGGCATTTTTACATTTGGTACATCAAAGTATTGAAAATGACTGACCCATGAAGGCTGAAAACTGTCGGCAAAAAATATACTTGGTAATTATTCTCTAAAAAAAAATACAGTTTCTATTTTTTTGTGGTTTCATGTTTAGAAAGTGGTGGCGGAGAATAAAGAATATAGATATAAACAACGTCGGGATTTTTTAGCAATCACTTTGCATAGAATGCTTTCGTATATTTACAAACAAATTTAAAATTCATTTCATTCATAACATAAATGTTAAACCCTTCCCTATGACAGGAGGGAACGCTGGCTCTTCACTATTCACTTCGTTTAAAAAAAAAAATCTTATCCTGTCACTTGTAAAAATGAATTAATATTTAATACTCCAAACGATGGGACTCTCAAAGCCGAAGGGGATATCATTTTTTTTTTAATCTATAACTGTTTTAAGTGGGTTTAAATATGAACGATAAACGTGACGAATACAGGCAATATCATTGTAGTTATTAGAACCGTCTATAGATCTCTCATGATAAATTATAAAATATTTTAAACGAAAACAAATGCTGTTAAAATGCAAGATTAACAGCCGGTAAATTAAACAACATGAAAAAGAAGAACTAATTATAACAAAGAGAAAAATGGTGAATTTGTTGTGAAAAGAAAATGAAAATCAATTTTTAAATGAGAAATTTCTTGCCATCTCATACTGTTTTTATGATGTGTCTGCTACAAATGAGTCGATAGGAAGGGTGAGGTCTGATTGGATGGGTTGACTTTTGTCACGTTAAAATCTTTACTGTCTGCGAGCGTATCTCTGTTATGAATCATGCGGAAGTGAGAAACAGCACGCACAGCAGAGACTCAAGCTGGGCACTTTATCCAGCAATGGCGATGGGGTAGTTTTAAACGTGCACACATTGAAAGCAAAGAGGCAACTATAGCTCGAAACTTAACCTATCACTATCTATTGCAATTTTAAAATTTCTGCCTTTGGAGGTTATTTTACATTAAGAATAATTTCAAAGATAAAGACCAAAATATGTTGCTGAAATCAATGCTGCCAATATCAAAATGAAGTGGCATTTTTTTCCTAATAAATATTTGTTATTGGTGGCAATTAGGCTAGGTTTTGGTATGAGGTACTCTTTACAGACGACACAAATTTAGAGTCGCCAAAATTGGAAGCAGCTTCAGACGATAAAACTGACATTACTACAATGGTGCTATTTCTCAACTGAGTAGAAAAAATACTGTTTGAATGTGAGAAAGTGCGTGGTGCCCATCACTTTCTCTTTTTCCCACAATATTTTCAAAAAGTTTTTTGCTCATAGTAGTTACGAGGCTGGATTTTGTCTTCAAGATAAAGTGTATACATGTATAAAGCTACATCCAAGACTATTGCTAACCATTAATATTCGTATTTCTTCTTGTGTTTTCTAAACTTTGAGATAAAGTGTATACTAATATATAAAGCTAAACCTTCGACTACTGCTAATTATTAATATACTTATTTCTCATCGTATAGTCATGAAGTCTCATTTTTAGCTTGAATTTCTTTTCGGTGTATCAAATCATGTAATACAAATTCTTTTTTGTTACTTTCCTAGAAAATAAATGTTTCCTCTAAATATCTTCTTTTAAGCTCGGACATTTCAAAACTTTTTCCTGATTATTACAACATTGAATATTAGAGTTGCAGTTGAATTTTTCTCCAAGTTAGAAAAATGATTTATGTTCTAAGTAAGAAAAAGGTCTGTTTTCTTTTGGAGTAATGCATCATCACGTCAAAACGGAGACATCTGCAATTACAAAATAAGACTGTTTTAAGCAAAAAGTTGTATTAAGCAAAAAGTTGTAAAGAGTCGACTTTGGAATTACATGTATTTTGAACGCGCATTTTTTAATTATCGAACGATTGGGTTAGGGTCGCATACGACGATGCACAATTCTTGTTCAGTTTACTCGAGCCTTGGAAGACTTTTCCTTTACCAATCTTCAATAAAGTATGTTTAGGTTCGTAGTGCAGTTCCCCTGAAGTAAATTTCGAATTAAATCCCATCTACGACTTTTTATTTTAAAATTCATTATCTGTCAAACTTTATGTTGCTGAAAAAATATAACTTCGTGACATCTTGTAAAGATCTCCACCAGGGATTTTTTTAAACATAATTTTCACCTGAAATATGGCAAATATCTTTTATTTATTTATTTATTTATTTATTTATTGTTTAACCATTCATTCATTCATTTTCATTAATTAATTAATTAATTAATTAATTAATTAATTAACTCATTACCACACAATCCCTACTTTTGACGCCCCTGAGAAAGAAGCCTTTAGAAAACATTGTGGGAAAAGGAGAAAATGCTGGTAACCTGCATTTTCTCCTTTTCCCACTATGTTTTCTACCCTTCACAAAACAGTTTCAAATTTTCAGTCACTTTAATTTTGTCGTATGCAAATGCTTTCAATTTGGACCAGTCTAAAATATTGTCGTTTGGTAATGGGTTAATTAATTAATTAATTCATTCATTCATTCATTTATCTAACCCGCCAAAAACGTATTTCTTTATTTGGGCAACATTAAGGCAATTTTATATTGACGTGTACAAACCAGGAATTGCCAAAAAGTTGTATAATGAATTCTTGCGGAACGATCTCTAAAATATCAACAGCCTTTTTTTTTTACCCTGAAATATGAAGTTAACCTTTTGACCGTCTATAGAAGTAAAACAATTTTAAAAAAACGAGGGCGATTATTTTCAACATCTTAGAGAGTCGTTTAACAATATTTATCTGAACTATATTGTAGCCTATTCATATCTCTTCCCGCACAGGTTTGGTCTTCATCTACTCGGTAGTCTATATCAGAGTTGTACTAATTTTCATTGTGTAATATTATTGCTACCAATTTTTAATAAAGTATGTTTAAGTGCTAGCTACCTACTTCCACGTTTTACATAGATCCAGTAGAGATTTATTCGTAATTAAACTGAATTTTTCCCGCTCCTTTTATGGGGAATAGCTGATACCTTGAATATGTCACAGTTCGATCATTTTTTTGTGTGCAGCAATAGGTCTATTGTCATTAATTTTGTCTATTATACACACATTGTTTCAGCAGCTAAAGAAGCTGTACAAGTGTCGATTTCTTTCCTTTTCGATACTCATCAATTTGTCTTCTTTAGTATGAACAGTATGTTTCGAACTAAGGTTAGCACCACTTTTATTGTACGAAAGCAGATTCATGTGTATACACTGTAAAAAATGGTAACGCGTGACGCGTTTCGAAAGTGTTCCATAGCGAAACATTGCCGTTTCGAGGTGTGCAATACCAAAACACATGACGTTCACTAATTAAACAGTCGTTTCAAACTGAAAGGGAGGTGTTCCATAATGAAACGCGTGTGTTTATTTCAGAACGCCGGCGTGCAAATATTAAACACCAGTGTTTTGGGCTAAAGTTTAAAAAATGTGAAGTAAACCACACTAACTTAATTTCTCATTAATTATATTGAAATTTCATTGTAATAAATAGCTTCGAGTGAGTTCTGATGACTTCAAACACAAAACTGTGTAAGGGGTGTTTCATTCTGAAACGCTGGTGTTCTCTTGCCGGCGAATTATGCACACTTAGCCGTTTCAATCGAGAGTTACCGTCCGCTCATGCGTATTGACGATCAAGAGTTTTGATGCCCTTTTAGGTCAATTATTTTCTCCCACCCTCTGGTGTGGGCGACATGGAATTCCGTTCAGCTGCACTCGATACACATCATTTACTACTACTCTATGATTAAAATTTATGTAAATAGAAACTTCTTAGAAATGAAAATGACTATGCTTCATCGTCATTGTTCTATCTTGTCAAAGATCTAAATCATTAGAGAGAAAAAATCTAAATCATTAGAGAGAAAAAAAACAAACAACATTTGTACAGGTCTATATCTAACTTTTGCAATAATGGGGAACTTTTTTATCAGACACAATGCTACTCTCTTCATTTTTGAAAAATCACTTTACATTCATATGTTCACAGTTGAGAACGTTATATTGACTGTTCATAGGTCTACCAGAATTTCACTCGGCTGTATAGGCCTATCTTACACCGTTCATCATCCGAATTGAAAGCACGAACATATGCTTTTTGAATGTGTGTGTGTGTGTTTTTTTTTTCTTTATATTGTTCGATTTGTATCTGATTACATAATTAAGACACATTTTATCGTTGGTAGGATAATTGAAAATTCTATCTCCGAGTTCGCTTTCATTTGCTCACGATTCAGACGATAATTGTATAGACATTAAATATAGAATCAAACAGGAAAATTTAAAAGTTTCGATTTATGCATCAAACAAGAGTCCCACTACAAATGACTGACAATGGTGTTTAGACTATGGGTTTATTTTGTATGGGGCGAACTTGTAATGGGCCGAAATTTGAATTGGGCGTTTTTATCCCAGGGCGAAACAACAACCGCCATTTTGAAGCCGAAAGATACACTACAGATGCGGGTAAGTTTTTTAAAAAAAAAAGTATTTTACTTAATTATGCATAGGGTCTACACAAGGAACACGGTGTAAAGACATTGTCAACAAACAAGATCTAGTATTGTCAGAAGAGAATGTTTAAAAAGTGGATGCAGATGATCCACTTAATGAAAAGTGCATTTTTTTTTTGGCGCCTTTCTTCAGTGCGTCTGCATGATAAGGTACAACGCTACTGAATAGATCTACGCAACGTCAGATTATTGAAAAAAAAAAGTAATGTCTTGAAATTTGTGTTTCTTTCATTGTTATATGTTTCCCTTCAACACGGAATAAATCGTTTTATAGTAAAATTTAGCCTTACTGCAAATAGATTTTGTCTATAATATTGATGACGTCAGATGATGTCATGTTTGACGTCATCTAAAATATGTCTGCCAGAGGTCATAATTTGCCACACGAACATAAACAAACAACCATGAATCTTTGTGAAAAATAGTAAAGTTATCTGGGAAAAGCTTTTAATTCAATACTGTTAGGATTGCCCTCATCAAAAGGTATTTTATTTTTCTGTATTGCAGTACATTTATAGCTTCTTTGGGATAAAATGACCCTGTTTAGTTGTGAGAGCCGAAGTTTTCATCGGCTGCATGACATGCTGATTCACATCAAATCTTACAGATCATGGCTGAATTTCAATGGTTGCTCATACTGAAAATGGATACAATCCAGTAACCTACTAGATCTAGATCTACCAGTTATGAAGAGGTTTGAGACCCTATTTGAAGCAGATACAAGATTGAGTAACATGGTAAATGTGAGTAAACTAAATTTTGTTTGGTTTCTGTAAGATACATCAGGGGCTTTCTTTGACTTTTATCCTCAGTTTACATGACTGAAGGAAGGAAAATGATTAAATTTTGGGGGATAGATCTATATATTAAAGAAAATTTGAGGGTATCAATTAAAAAAAAAAAGAAAAAAAGGAGTAGGGGAAAACCCTGATCCATGTAGATTGTGAGGGTTTGACACTCAGTTTTAAAATTTTCAAGTTACAGGATATGGCAGAAGCAACTTTCACCACAGAAGCTTTCTTTTATACTTTGCGTGCTCCATTTACTTGGACCATTGTTTGGAAGTGTAAATAAGGAATTGAATTTGAGTGTTCAAGAATTTGAATTTAATTTTTTGTTCAGATTGTTTAGTCTCATTGCTGTCTAGTTAGTCTCATTGCTGTCTAGTTTTTTTTTTTTTTGAATATAAAGGTTGAGCATAGAGAAAGGTACATGTAGCTGAAGATTACATTGTTGCAGCCTGTATGTACATGTAGCTGAAGATTACATTGCTGTTTAGCATTAGATTTAAAATTCTTTCGAAATCCACATTTTTTTCCTAGGTAAGATTCTAAATTGCAATCACAAGTTTCAACAGCCCTGCAAAAGAAACTTTTTAAAACATTGTTGGAAAAGGAAAAAAATGCTGGTAACAGAATTTTCTCCTTTTCCCACAATGTATTCTATCATCACAAAGACAAAATCATCAATGAGCTACTTTCAATATGTGGCCTGCAAATGCTTTAAATTCAGACCATTTTGGTAATGAGTTAACTTTTTACCAAACGACATAATTTTAGATTGGTCCAAATTAAAAGCTTTTGCAGATGACATCATAAAAGTGAGTGAAAACTTGAAATATGTTTTGTGAAGGGTAGAAAACATTGTTGGAAAAGGAGAAAATTCTGGTTACCAGCCACAATGGTTTCCAACTTCTTCTTCTTCGGGTCTTTAAAATTTGTCATTGTGTGATAAAATGTAGGATTTCCCAGAATACAAAGCATTTGCATAGGACAAATTAGATGAATTTCAAATGATGGGGCTACAAAAGATGGATGAATGGGTTACAAAAGACTGTGAGAAAAGTGGTAGCCAACATTTCTCCTTTTCCCATATTTTTTGTGGTTTTCCTCCCTAGGTGAAAACAACAGGTTATTTGACATGTGGATAACGATAAACCTTGTATAGGACAACACAGATTGTTTGGCTGTGCTGATCAAGCAATTGAGTCTGAACGGTTGCCTATAAACAGGGAAATTGTCAGAAGACAAAGCCTTTTGCTAAGGTAGCAAGGTATGTGCTGTATTTTATCAAACCATTTTACAGCCAGGCTGCATAAAGTTTAAGCATTGTTATACTCTTTCCTATGTTGGTATTAAAGTATTGGTAGGGACAGCACTTTATGATTTACATCCAAACTTATGAGGCACATAGTAATTGTTCATTTACCATTAAAATTGAAGAAAAATATCTTGCAAAATTTGTGGTAGCTGAACTTGTCAACCCAAAGCTCAGAGTTTTTGTTGACCTTTATAGAGAAACTTTTGAAAACATCGTGGGAAAAGGATAAAATGCTGGTATCAGTCATTTTATCCTTTCTTACAGAGGTTTCTCGATTTTGAAAATCAGATGTAATTATTTGAGGCCAAATGATGATTTTTCTTAGACTTTCATAGCTTTCAATATCGACCAGAGTGCAATTTAGTAAAGAGTTAGGAATTGTCTGTTTGCTGTTATTTAAGGTCCCTCTCAAAATAAAATTGCTATAGAGCCAGAAATTCACCTAAGCAGAGTGTTCAAATATGCTTGATCTTTGTCATATTGCTTGAATTGTTGAGTTCCTTTAAATGGTATAGCCACCAAAGCTAATTACAGAAATCTTAACCATTTACTACAAACCTGAACTTTTAACCACCATGAGAAAGAAGCCTTTCCAAATATAGTGGATGAAGGAAAAAATACTGGTAACTAGCATTTTGTCCTTTTCCTATGATGCTTTCTTTCCCTCAAAACCAATTTTCAATCCTCAAAACCAATTTTCATCTTTTTGATCTCACTCATTCTTTTTTTTTTGTGGGGGTGGGGGGAGGTCTGTGAATGATTTTAATTTGGACATGTCTAGAATTTTGTTAAACTGGTAAAAGGGTATATTATTTTCCAGCTAAAACAGTGTGGAGATTTTACAAAAATGTTTTCTGAGTCTCCATTTACCAAAACATGCAGGAGTTAACAAGATGGCCACTACAGCTGAATATTGAAAACCCTATTAACAAATCTTCCTCTTGAAATAGATGGAGAGCTTTAAAAAATTAGCAGACATGTTACTTGGGTGATCATACACCAAAGTTGAAAAGTAGTTCAGCTTTGTACAGTAACACATTGTTCTCTATGGTTGTTTCAGATTTAAGAAGTGAGAAAACTTGAGCAGATTTTGAAATCTTTACCAGTCCCCACTGTGGGCACCCAGATTGGTAGCTGAAGAGAAACAGGTGCAAATTGAGAACATGGCAGTTGCTTTTGACAGTCAGTATTGGCTGTAGCCATTTTGATGGGTTTTATTATTTAACTGGTGTAGAATACCCAAAGGATTTTTACAGTAGACAGTTGTTCAAAAACAGTGTGATAACTAAGTATAGTAATTGTAATGGTTTGATTTTGGTGAATTACTGATATTATTTGTTAGATATATCTTTAATAAATGGGGAAAACGTTTTAATCATTCTATGTTACTGGTTTCTCCATTTTATTTTCAGGCCAAAAACACAGCCCTGGAATTGAAACACATGAAGTGTTCATCTGCAGAGGACTTAGGGTGTTGTAAAACGGCACACCATTTGTTTGAAACATGTTACGTGTTTCAATTTTGAAACATGTGACATGTTTAAAACTGGAACACTAATGTTTTCCTGCCTGAATGCCATGTGTTTCAAAAGGGAACACGTGAAACGCCGGACGCGTTTACCCGAAGTGTTCATGTGTTTAAAAAGTGTAACAAGGCATGTGTTTCGCTTTTAAACGCGTCACATGTTTCAGTTTGAAACATGTGAAGTGTTTAAAACTGGAACACTAATGTTTTCCCGTTTGAACGCCATGTGTTTCAGAAGTGAACATGTGACACGTACTATATTAATGTGTTTAAAAAGTGTAACAGAAAAAGTGTTTCAATATGTGTGCAAAGGTGAAACATCTGTTTTTACAGTGTACCTAATAGACTATATTAAGATTTTTCAAATAATTTCCTTAGTCACACTTATTCCCACATGTGACGAATATAATAATCTTGACATTCGTCAGACAGTAAGTGCTTTCATTACGCAAGATATTTCGGCTGATACCACACAAAAACTGAATTGATAGCGTTACTTCTGAGAACTGTCGAATTCTCCTTTGAGGAGAGTACTTTTAGGCAGTGGCTAAAAGCACGACGACTAGCTTTTTTTGTCATATGAACGGAAATGGAAAAACGGACCGTATAAACTGGTTTGAAATATCATACATGTAACATGTATCTGGACATTTTGAAAAGTGTCGTCTCGGATCAGCCTGCACAGTCCGCGCAAGCTAATCTGAGACGGCACTTTGCGACTACATTAGATTTTGTCCTACTCTAGACTTACGCAGAACAGAAAGGAAAGTGTCGTCTCAAATTAGCCTGCGCAGAATGCATAGGCTGATCCGAGACGAAGCTTTACGCAAATGTCCGAATGCCCCTTTTCACGTGTTGCAGGCCATATAGCAAAGAGGTGCCTTTATGAGTACTTAACCCTTTTCCACAGAATCCTGAGTTTTAGCAACGTTGAGGACAACGACTTTTGAAACAATTGTTGGAAAACGAGAAAATATTAGTCGCCAGCATTTTCTTCTTTTCCCACAAATATTTAATATCTTTTCAAAAGGGAATTACATCAATTTAGACACACATAATCTCTCAACAGCAAATGTTTTCATCCAAACAAGTCTAAAACAAAAATTATTTGGTAAGGAGACAATTAATTGATCAAGTGGACTGATCAGCCAGTGGAACAATCTGATGTTAGGTCAGAAGTTGATTTCTCACAGGAAAGTTTAACACGTGATTGTTAGATAAAGTGTTAATAAAATGACATATGGGCAAATTACCTGAGTTTATCTCATCATTAGATGCGGACTTGTCCTGTGTTGTCTCGGACGTAAACAGATCCTTCTGTCCAGGGCTATGGAATCTCATCTGGGTTTCGAACCCACCGTTCTGAGATTGAAATCCCCTTGTGTTGTCATGGCGACTAGACCACGGGTTGCTTGAAGGTGTTTGATAAGAATAAGAACTCTGATGATTCTGCAGGTCAAAGTAAGGATCGGATATGGCAGAAGAAAGATGAAGTCCTAAACTTTCCATGTTCACGCCAAAGTTAATATCTCTCTATATGTTGGTAATACAATTGTCCCTCGCTACACTAACCGTTCACTTTACTGAAACAAAAAAAAAACATGATAAAACAAATTAACCCACTATAAAGCAATCTAAAGATTTAGCGACCCTTCCTATTATTGCTTTTGAAAACATTGTGGGAAAAGGACAAAAAATGTTTTCTACCCTTTTACATTAAATACTTTAACAAACATTTTTCCGTCATTCTATCTTTTATCGATATGGTTGTCGCATTTAAAATGCATTTTCAGAGTCCAGATTAATTTCGTTCTTGGTGAGCAGAAGATCGGTTTCTTGTTATGTCGGATAAAAGATGTACAGCCGAGTTTTTTTTATAGACAAATTTGACCCGTCATGCTAAATGGGTCCATCTGGCAACTTTGACGAGTGATACCTTGGTCAAACTGTGCAGGCTGACCAGGGTAGACACTTTTCGCTTTTATGATATTTTCTGTATGAAAAGTGGTCATTCTACCTCTTTATACAATCATTTTTGAACTATCAACTTAATCCTTTCCCAAAAAATCCCTGGTTTTTACGGGTCTGGAATAGTGGCCTTTTGAAATCATTGTGGGAAAAGGAGAAAATGCTGGTAACCAGCATTTTCTCCTTTTCCCACAAGGTTTTCTACCCTATCATAGACAGAAATCATCTTTTCAGCAAAGGTTGAATTGTCGTCTGCAAATGTTTTCAATTTGGTCTAGTCCAAAAGTTTGTCGTTTGGGAAAGGGTTAAAATGACCTGCACTATCTTTGATTTGTGCTCATCTAATTGATGTACGGAATTCCCAGATGGTCCCTTTTTGGATGATGGGACATAAATATGAAGGCTGCATCCGGGTACATTTTCAGGGAAAACCTATCCCATACATTCAGTATAAAACATTTCTGAAATCCGTTTCCTTATTTACACCACAGGCAACGGAACATTCCTAAACTGTTAGCATCTGAATGAGCGTAATTTGGTCGTTTTTTAACTCATTATATACCGAACGACAAAGTTTTAGGTTTGTCCAAAACGAAAGCATTTGCAGACGACAAAATAAGAATGACTAACATTTTTAAATTTGTTTTGTGAAGGGTAGAAAACATTGTGGGAAAAGGAGAAAATGCTGGTTACCAGCATTTTCTCCTTTTCCCAAAATGTTTTCTAAATGCTTCTTTGTCAGGATCGTCAAAAGTAGGGATTGTGTGTAGATTAAAATTAACCCTTTGGCTGCTTATAGCGACTCGCTGACCTTTTGCGGACAGCGTAGATCAAGATCAGACTGCACAGAACGTGCAGTCTGATCTTGGATCTACGCTGTCCGATCTGGAGATATTTTTCCCCGAAACATACCTTTGAAATAACAATTTTGGGGTATTTACTATCGAATCGAACATTTAATTTTAGTTCCGTAGCAGGATAAGGATTAAAAGAACATGCATCAAATCACATTTTTTGTTTAACCCTTTCCCAAACGACAAATTTTTTACTCTTTCAAACCAAAAGAGTTTGCAGACAACAATTTTAGATTTGGAGAAAATGACAGAAAGTTCTCTAAAAGGGTAGAAAACACTTGGGAAAAGGAGAAATTGCTCGTTACAGTGTTTTCAAAAGACTTTTACTGCAGACACGTAAAAACGAGGGCTTGTTTGGGAAAGGGTTAACGCAGGCACATTTTACATTGCCTTACTTACTGCACGTTTCTACACCTAGACCAAGTCATTTATGAGAACTTTTCAGTTATTCATCTGTTCATCAATCCTTCCTCTATCCAAGTTTCATTCGTTTGTAGCCAATTTCGTCTCATATTGCTAGCACTGGCTTTTTTAGTCACATGTTCTATTCACTTTATAACCAAAAATTTATTTCTCACGTTTCCTCTGAATGTTATTTATTATTATTTGTTTATTTATTTATTTTGAACTCTTTACTAGACCAAAAAAATTCTAAAACTTTTTTCAAACGACAATTCAAAAAGGTCAAAAACTGCGGGTAAAGAGAGAAAAATACTAGTTACCGGCATTTTCTCCTTTTTCCACAATGTTTTCAAAAACTGTATTCCTTAGGGTACTTCATAGGGATTGTTTGGTAATGAGTTAAACCTTTTCTTTCAGTAAACGTTACTTCCATGTTTACATACTCTTAAATTAATTTGAATTAATCTTTTACTACATAATCCTAAGTTTTCCCGACCATGAGAAGGAAAGCTTTTGAAAACATAGTGAAAAAGGAGAAAATGCTGGCAACCAGCATTTTCTTCTTTTCGCACTATGAAAGTGCCAGTAGCCAGCATTTCTCCGTTTCCCGCAACTGTCATGCACAGTCCGGAAGAGCTTGATTCATAAAGAGTCAATTCGAGCGGAGTTACGGAAATTGTAGCAGTAGGATCCACCCCGCAAATAAAAGGCGTATAAATGTAAGAAAAGGGCAAATTGAGAAAATGCCAAGATGAGGACAGAAATAGGCATGAAGCACTAGATTTACTTTGTCTGCCTCGAGGGGAACGAAACGATGTAAACTTTTTTTGAAACACAATCCCGAATTTTAAGGACCTGAAAAAGGAAGCTTTGGAAACATGGCGGGGAAAAAAGAGAAAATGCTGGCAGCAGTAACTTCATCAAAGACAGAAATTATCAGTTTGATGCCTTGAAGTGCTTTCAATTCAGTTGAGTCCAAAATTTTGTAGCTGTGTAAGGAGTTGAGGAAAAAGTAAGGAGGAAACTAAGCATTTACCAGTATCAGCATCAACAGTCCATGGATCTACTGTTCAACTGTCCAAACATAAAAGTCCGGCGAAACACACTCACAATCTTAAGTGAAAAGACACAGTTTAAACTAATATCAAACTAAAGACTCAAATTTACGAGTACTTCCAAAAAATCATGAATGAAAACAGCTTTTATCGTCATTTTATTTTCGTTTGGTCTCAAACAAACGTCAAATGGCGAGATCTATTTCCGCCATTCCATATCTCGGGGCTCGCCGTTATCTTACAAGTAATGCTAACCGCGGGTTTTTAATGATTTAACTAATATTTGATTTAGAGGAAAAGTGGGAAGTGTTGGCCTGTATTATCTTTGTAATACTCCCGCTTACCTCAAAACACCAATCAGGGGTGGTAACATATCTAAACAGTGACGACTTTTTCCAAAGACAGGTATGCCTATATATAAGTAAAAAAGGAGTTTAGTGCATGATCCGATGGGTTTTTTTTATTATTTTTGAGGGGAGGATGGGGTGGTGGGGGTGGGGGGGGGGGGGGGCAGAAGCATATAAAACGCGGAAACAGCTTTTCGAATACGTTGTTGGACAAGAAAATAGTCGTAACGAATATTTGTGTCCCTATCCCACAATATTGTTTACTCATACAAAATAAGCATGAATTAAGCCACATCTAGTTTATCTTCTGTAAATGCTTTTCAGTTTGTACGCCTGAGCTGCTATTTTGTCTTCTACTTCTGATTAAAGGGAAAATAACTTAGGACTGGAATCGCGAATTTTGTAGATATTGAATACGATCTCTATTATGAAGAGTATTCAACATTTTGAGTTACGTTGAAAATATTGCTGGAAAATGGGATATTGTTTAGAACAACCATAGGGACATATGCAACGTTAGAATTCCTGTCTTCAAACTTCTGATATCAATCCTTTTATTGTTAGAAAAAGAGAAAATGGTGCTAACATTAATTTGCTCCTTTTCCCGTCATGTTTCTACTCTTTCATAGATAAATCGCTTCATTTGAATCCAAATTTAATTTGCCGTCGGCAAATTGTTTCAATTTCGACGAGATTCTGTCATCTGATACAAAAACATATCTACTGAGTAATGGGTTGAGTCAACAGGAGATATCAGGCACTATCCCACCTTGTCTAAAGCTCAGCCAATTAGATCACGTACCACAGATACCAGTTATCTTTGACACAAAAGTAGGCGTGTTATATGATAAACCAGCCTCTCGAAGTCTTCACCAAAAATCCTTTGTTTCAAAGATCCCCAGTAAAGAAGCTTCTAAACGACACTATTTAAGGCTTTGTCCAAATTGAAAGCATTTGCAGACGACAAAATAAAAGTGACTGAAAATTTGAAATTTGTTTTGTGAAGGGTATAAAACAGTGTGGGGAAAAGGAGAAAATGCTGGTTACCAGCATTTTCTCCTTTTCCCACCATGTTTTCTAAAGGCTTTTTTCTCAGGGGTGTGAAAAGTAGGGATTGTGTGGTAAAGGGTTAAAACATTGTGGACATACGAGAAATGTTTGACAGAAATGTAGGTGTATTTTAATTTGCCGGCAACACACAAAAAGGGGCATTCAGACATTTGCGTAAAGTGTCGTCTTGGATCAGCATGCACAGTCCGTGCAGGCTAATCCAAAACGACATTTTCCATTTTCGTATAACTTCCTGTTTTGCGAAAGTATACTATAGTACAAAATGTAATGTAGCTGTGAAGTGTAGTCTCGGATTAGCCTGTGCGGACTAGGCAGACTGATTTAAGCTAGTGTCCGAATGCCCCTTTTCATGTGTTGCGAGCCATATTATGATAAATTCTTGAACACTTTCGTTCTTCTATCACCGCTGATCTTTGTTTGGATGATGATCATGTCGAAAAGCAGCTAGTGCAAAGTGCTAGTTAACTCATTACCACACGGCAAAATTTTAGACTGGTTCAAATTGAAAGCATTTGAAGACGATAAAATAAAGGTGACTGAAAAATTGAAATCAGGTCTTGGAAGGGTAGAAAACACTGTGGGAAAAGGAGAAAATGCTGGTTACCAGCATTTTCTCCTTTTCCTACAGTGTTTTCAAAAGGCTTCTTTCTCAGGGGCGTCAAAAGTAGGGATTGTGTGGTAATGGGTTAAAAGAAACTCCAGGAAAGCATGGACTGTTTTACATATAAAAACTTTAATTCAGAAAAATATACAATAGAGATTATCTATAATATATGTACCCCATATAAGTAATTTGTTAATTCATGGCCGTAAGAATGTATAATACTTCATGACAAATAGAGACAATGGTTAATCATAATTTCTATTTTAATCATACTTCCGATCTACATCAAATAGATATCAGAATCTGAAATGAATAAGTTTTGTTATTTTTTTTATGATACTAGATCTAACCTTCAAAATTCAGACACACAAAAACTATTGAGTATACCACAAAGGATGGATACTTTAAAGAAAGAACATTATCGTGTCTAATACTCTGAGACTGGCCAATTTCAAAGAAAAGTTTACCAGAGTAAAAACAAGCTGATATGTATTAACAACATACAAAGTCAAACATAACTTTTTAATCCCATTCAGTAGACAGCTTTAAAACTTTTCAGGGAACAATAACAACTGATTATGCCCTCTCTCCAAATGTGGTCAACACACCATAATGTAAAGGCTATAATCAATCCTACCCCCCCCCCCCCAACAAACAAAACAAGAAAAGCCCTAAAGCCCTCACCTGAGTAAGAAACCCCCCCCCCCCCAAACTAACAAACAAAACAAGAGGGCCATTGGCCCTAATACCATCACCTGAGTAAAAAAACCTACCTCCCACCCCATCCCCCCAACAAACAACAAACAAAACAAAAGAATCATTGGCCCTAAAGCCCTCAACTGCATAAAATCATCTATGTTTGATAAGGCTGATCTGGTTTTAATGATGTAGCCTAGTGACCCACTTTTGATCAAACGTGGTGCACAAATGATTTTTCTGAGACTTGGCACTGTGACCCTCTTTTTGCCCTGATGTGATCGCAATTTCAATCTTGACAAAGATATCATCAAGACAAATATTCTGACCTATTTTCATGAGTATCTGGCTGAAAATCGTTTTCTACATAGCACACAAAGTTTTTTTCTAGAATTTGGCCAAATATGACCCAATTTCAAAATTGTAGAAGATTTTATCAAGACAAACATTTTGACCAAGTTCCATGAGTATCTGACTAAAAAATATGGCCTCTTACAGTGCTAAATTGGGTAAATGATAATGACTTCATGGTGCACATCGGACACAACACGATCACAAAAGCTCATCATGAGCACTTTTTGTTCAGGTGAGCTAAAGAGTAGGAAATCACACAAAATATAAAATTTGAAGGGAAAAATTACCATTTTCAAACAGTTTGGAAAACATAGGAAGAAAAGCAGTAACTTTCCAAAATCAACTGCTCATTTCCCCACCAATTTTTTCCAAAGTTGTCAACTGTAGGACAGTAAAAAAGGCATATGTGTTTAACCCTTTACCATTCAATCCCGACTTTCAACACCCTTGTGAAAGAGGCCTTTTGAAAACATTGTGGAAGAAAGAGAAAATGCTGGTAACCAGCATTTTCTCCTTTTCCCACAATGTTTTCTTCCCTTCTAAAACAAATTTCAATTCTTTAATCACTTTTATTTTGTCGTCTGCAAATGCTTTCAATTTGGACCAGTCTAAACTTTTGTCATTTGGTAAAGAGTTAAAACAATGAGGTTACTGGTTTAAGAATTGTGTCAATGATGAACACAGAATTGCAGGCATAACAAATTGCACAAATAAAACTGATTACCAACATTTTTTTCCGTATCCCAAAATGTTTTCAAAAGCTGATTTCATTAGGGTTATAAAAGCTAGGGTTTGTTTGATTGATGGAAAAATAAGCTTTACATTTTTTCAAAAGCTACATAAAGTATATGAAACAAAAAGCACCTAAAGAGATCTTTGGATCCTTTAGAATGAAGTAGCAAATAGCATAGGTCTAAGATCAGAAAGCATACTCTTTGAAGTCTGATCCAGGTCTCCTTTAGTTTCCCCTGGTGTTAGTAGTGTCAAGTAACTCACAAAAAATAGAAAAAATACAATATACAGTATTTCTTGCTTTGAGTAATTTCTCTATTATAACAGTGATATAAAAAGTCTGCAGACCTTGAAAGCTGTGCTACATGAAATAATTGTGGTAAAATTCTGGTAAAAGGCATTGTCTCCTTTACCCGCAAGATTTTCTACTGTATGATATACACATTTTATATTTTGAGTTACATTTAATTTGTCCAATGCATATGCTTTGAATTTGGACAGATCTACACTTTTGTAGTCTGGTTAATAGATCCGTAAAAATATTAACCCATTACCACACAATCCATACTTTTGACGCCCCTAAGAAAGAGGCCTTTAGAAAACATTATGGGAAAAGGAGAAAATGCTGGTTACCAGCATTTTCTCCTTTTCCCACAATGTTTTCTACCCTTTACAAAAAAACAAGTTTCAAATTTTCAGTCACTTTTATTTTGTCATCTGCAAATGCTTTTGACTTTGATTCGGACTAACTTAAAATTTTGTCTTTTGGTAATGGGTTATATCCATGTCAACCTGTGCAGTTCACACAGCCTGACATGGGTTAAAACCTTGTGCTACATTTTCAAAGTTTCAAATTTTCAGTCACTTTTATTTTGTCATCTGCAAATGCTTTTGACTTTGATTCGGACTAACTTAAAATTTTGTCTTTTGGTAATGAGTTATATCCATGTCAACCTGTGCAGTTCACACAGCCTGACATGGGTTAAAACCTTGTGCTACATGTATTTGTCAATTTTCAGCATGTCTAAGTACCATGTTACCTTATAATTCTGCTGGTTGTTAGATAAAAAGAGTTTTATAGATCCATTATTTTACGGTGACTTGCTTGGTATAATGCATTAAATCCCCTATTCACATAACATGGCTAAAATGTTTAAGGTGGGTTAAATGGAATTCTGAAACAATTTATGTACAAAAAGAATTGTGACACAATTTAGATGTAGGTAATAATTTCTAAAATATGATCTAAAACGAATATAAATACAATTAAAAATAAGACAGGAATCAAAGAGTAATATCATGTAATAAACAACAGTCACTTTTCTCTAATTTTTTTCATAAGTTCCTTCACGCAGGAATAAGATATAATGATCGAAAATAAGTTACATAAGTCAAGAGTTTACATCAATTTTTGTACACATTCTCTACTTTTCTCTCTCCCCCCTTCACTGTTCTCCCTTTCTACCCCTCCTAACCCTAACCATCATGGCTTGCAGAATGCAAGAAAGAGGCATTCAGACATTTGTGTAAAGTACAGAACTCACAGGCTAATCCAAGATGGCACATTATGTCTACATTAGATTTTGTGGCTTGCACAAAATAGAAAATTATGTAAAAAATGGAAAGTGTCTATTGGATTAGTTTGTGTGGACTATGAAGGCTGATACGAGTTGACACTTTGTGCAAATGTTTGAATACCCCTTTTTTCTCATGTTGCAGGCCATATATGTATATAGCATGTATCATAAGCCATGCTCTGGAAATGGGATCTTAGCCCTTTAACCCATTACCACACAATCCCTACTTTTGATGACCCTTAGAAAAAAGCCTTTAGAAAACATTGTGGGAAAAGGAGAAAATGCTGGTAACCAGCATTTTCTCCTTTTCCAACAATGTTTTCTACCCTTCACAAAACAAATTTCAAAATTTCAGTCACTTTTACTTTGTCGTCTGCAAATGCTTTCAATTTGGACCAGTCTAAGATTTTGTCGTTTGGTAATGAGTTAAGCGCTGGAACTAACTTCAGTTTTTTTGTGGACAGTGTAAATCAAGATCAGACTGTACAGAACATACAGTCTGATCTAAGGTTTACACTGTCCACTTATTATTACATTTTCCGACAAAAAAAAAGCATTAGTACATCAATATTTCAGATGTTATTCCTATTTGAAAATGTTTCTTGTTTAAATTCAGCCCTTTAACTCTTTACCACACAATCCTGACTTTTAACGACCCTGAGAAAGAAGCCTTTTGAAAACATTGTAGGAAAAGGAGAAAATGGTGGTAACCAGCATTTTCTCCTTTTCCCACAATATTTTCTACGCTTCCTAAGACAAATTTCAATTTTTGAACCATACTTAGGTATTCCTCTGCAAATGTTTTCAATTTGGACTGGTCTACAATTCTTTTGTTTGGTAAAGGGTTAAGGATTAATGCATCTCAGTGATTTATGATACCAGGAAGTCATCATAATTATAATAGATTCATAAAATCCATACAGTCTGATGACTTAAACTGGAGGTAAAATAGTCCTTGGACAAGCATAAAATTGTGAGATAGCAAAAACTTTCAGCCCAAGTCAGCTGGCGTTGACTTCACAGGCTGACATGGGTCGATACTTTTTGCGGATGCATTCAGTCCCTAATTCATAGAGCATGGCATATATATACATGTATAATAAAATCATGTAATAATCCCAAAACAATCAGTTGCTTTACTCATCATCTCTTTCAATCCAAATGATAACAGCAGTAGCAGCAGCAAACCCCAGTAATGCGATGGCATGGAAAACAAGGAACATTGTCCTGCAGTGTTCACTTCCCTGAAACAAAATTTTGGCCAACTGATAAATATGAGCCTTGCTCTGGTAAAATAAAGTTTATTAAGATTTCAAAAAAAAAAAATGGCCTCTCATATTGCTCTAAAATTCAGTGATTCACATTAATTTTAATATCTCTGATATTGTTAGAAAATCATTCTGAAAAAGTGTTACTTCATTCAGCTAAATCTATGGGCTCTTTTATGATTTTTCCCCCTATAATTTAATATTTTGATCTGACAATTTACCAGAAATGAATATTACACTGTCTGTTTTGTTGCAATGACTTTTGAGATAACTTCCTTTGGCAGAGGTTATGCATTCCCTTACCATTTTAAATTCAATTCAAATTCAATTCATGCCTTCTTTATTCATTGTTTGAAATTTTCTGCCTTAGCCAGTCAGATACATGCATCTAGTTCTGTAATTTCAATTACAACCAATCTTCTGAATAAACAAAATAAATATGCAAATATGCCCCTGAGTCCATAGTCGACATCCAATCTTAAGACCATTCTGAATTTCATTCAAAGTCTAATACCACAATTAGAATCTAACACACCTACTGATTGGCTTATTAACCAAATAGTTTAGCCAATCAGAAGAGTGTTACTTTCTAAATCTGGAATAGGGCCTAGAATGAAATTAAAAACGGTTGATAAATACATCACCTGATGTATGAATACCCTGACAAAACAATGAGGGTACTTTTCTGTGTAAGAAGGTTAAGTTTAACTTTTTACTATTTTAAACTCAACCAGATTCGAAACATATATCATGAGAAAAGGAGATAATACTAGTTACCAGCATTTCCTCACAACATTCTTGAAAGCCTTCTACGGGTAAGTGTTGTTGAAACTCAGGATTGTGGGGCAAAGAGATAGATTCAGAGAAAAGGACATCCATTCTTACCTGTCTGGCATTCTGAGAGTCACCATAAACTCCTTTGGATGTCATTTCATAAGCCTCACTTCGTTCTATAATTAAAGCAGAATCAAAGCACTGTAAGTACCCAGAGCATTTTCAACGCTTAAACAATAAAACTCTCAGTGTGGAAAAAGGCGAAAATGCTGGTTAACTGCATTTTTTCCTTTTTTCATGTTTGTAAAAGCTTTTTTTCTCAGGGTTATAAATACCCAGGATTTTCGCAGTAAAAATTTAATACACTGCCCACTTCATCCTACCTTTATCATCTCATAGTAGTCAACATCTGAATATGTTGCGGCAAATGGACAAAAAACAGATTTTGGAAATACAATGGGAAAAGGAGAAAATGTTGGTACTAAGAATTTTCTCCTTTTCAAACGACGTTTTTCTGCCTTTCTAAAGGCAAAGCCTTCACTTCTCAAACACTACCTTTCTCGTCTGTAAATGCTACTATTATGGGTGAGCCTAAAATTTTGTCATGAGAGGACTTGACCCTTTTTCTTTTCTTTCTTTCCCAAATAATCTGAATATTTAACTACCCTGAAAGAGAAGGCTTTGAAAACACTGTGGGAAAAGGAGAAAATGCTGGAATCCAGCATTTTCTCCTTTTCCAACAGTGTTTTCTACCCTATCATAGACAGAAACCATCATTTGAGATACATTTAATTTGTCCTCTTCAAATGCTTTCAATTTGGTCCAGTTCAAAATTTTGTTATTTGGTAAAGCGTTAAGAACCTTGAAGGAGGATTCTGAAAGCATGTGACAGATAAGCAGCAAGTTATCGTCTCCCCACATTGTTTTCTATCCTTTAACCCTTTACCACACAGCAGAATTTTAGACTTATCAAAATTGAAAGCATTTGCAGGTAACAATTTCAAAGTGGCTCAAATGGTGCAATTTTGCTTTGATAGGGTAGAAAACTTTGTGGGAAAAGGAGAAAATGCTGTTTACCAGCATTTTCTCCTTTTCCCACAATGTTTTCAAACCGCTTCTTCCTCAGGGGCGTTTAAAGTCGGCATTGTGTGGAAAACGGCTGAAAGACAATTTAAATCATTTGAGCTATATTACATATGCCATCTGCACATTTTTTTTGAATTGGGACATGTCACTATTTTTAGGGAAGTGAGGGAGATGTTTGAAATAGGGCGAATAATCTGACTTTCAAGGCTCACACAATGACATACATGTAATTCATTATCATGCTGTTGATGCTACAGTTTGTATTTACCAACACCTAAAGTATGAGCACAAAAATAAGCTCATACATGTATATATATGGTGATCTGTATATTATCTTTTTGATCGCATGCTCTTGTTTTTAACTCTTTACAAACTGCAATTTCTAAACTCTCTCATTTTGAGAGCATCTGATAGAAAAACATTGTGGGAGGAAGAGAAAATACTCATAACCAGGATTTTCTCCTTTTCCAACAATGTTTGCTGAAGCCTTCTCCTCCAGGGTTGCTATAACTTAAGACTGGTAAAGGCATAATATTAGGAATGAATGAATGAATGAATGGATGTGTAGTGTGTTATGGCCCATTGACAAATAAGGTCATATTGGGTATATTTACAAGCAAAACCATGCATTTACGCTTGATATTAACTCTGAGAATTGTGGACTGGTCCAAATTTAAAGCATTAGCAGATGACATAATTAAAGTGACCCAAACCTTGGAATTTGTTTTGGGAAGGATAGAAAACATTGTGGGAAAAGGAGAAAATGCTGGTTACCAGCATTTTCTCCTTTTCCCACAATGTTTTCAAAAGGCTTCTTTCACAGAGTCGTAAAAACCTGAGATTGTTTAGTAAAGAGTTAAGTCTATTAGACCACATACCTTTTTTGCGACAGTGTACCAGTAAAGTAAAGGAAATCTCCATCACAACAATCCACCCCACAAACACGTACAGAATGATGCGGATATAGGACGGCACATTTGTGAGTGAGAGTATTGTTCCTGAGAAAATGTTGACGACTGAAATAAAGTAATAGAGGAATACCATGAAATTATCATGAATAGAAAATCTAAAAAATAAAATTCTATATACAGCTCTTAATAGCTCCCTGATTTTTATGACCCTGAGATAGAAGCCTTTTGAAAACATTGTGGGAAAAGGAGAAAATGCTGGTAACCAGCATTTTCTCCTTTTCCCGCAATGTTTTCTATGCTGCTATAAGCAAATTTTGATTTTTTAGTTACATTTTTTTTTTTTGTCGCCTGCAAGTGCTTTCAATTTGGACCAGTGAAAAATTTTGTCATTTGGTAAAGAGTTAACATAACTGTAGCTCAAATGATGGTATCTGTCTTTTGATATGGTTTAAAAAAAATGGGACATGGAAAATGTCCTGGTTACCAGCATTTTTTCCTTTACCACAATGTTTTCAAAAGCCTTCTCTTTCAGGGTCGTAACAACAAAGGATTGTGTGGTAAAGAGTTAAAAAGGTCTTTGTACAACGAAACAAATTTCTAATACTTTGTAGGATCATGATCCAATGTTCCACCTTACAAAGAAAAATGGAAAAAAAAATAGATATAAATAGAAACAAGTGGTAATGCAGTTTTTGTTTGAGATTAAAAGATATAAGTGGTAACATGATTTTTGTTTGAGAATAAAAGATATAAGTGGTAAGATGGTTTTTGTTTGAGAATAACATATTCAAGTGCTTCATGAGATCATGTTTCAATTTTATCCCCATCAGTGGCATGGGGAAAAAAGACTTTGCTTCAGACTTATTCCTCCCTCTACACTTGTAGCCTTGTGCAAAAAGTTAACCCTTTACCCCATAGGGCATTTCTATGGTATCTCTAACTGACCCTTAATAACACAGCAAGGATGAAGCCGTTTTTTAGATGTATAAGACACCTTTTGATAGCATAGAAAACATTGTGACAAAAGGTGAAATTGCTCATCAGAGGCAATTTCACCTTTTGCCACAATGTTTTCCAAAGGCTCCTACAAGCAACGCGTAGAAACAAGTATCTATGGAGTAAAGGGTTAACAGGGCACTTGCACACATGTACAAGCAAAGTAACCTAGAAAAGTACAACTTACTTGACATAGAATATGCACTTTGACCAAAAATCCAGTGAAAGACATTAAATATTGGTCTAAATTTGGTTCCTGGGTGTGGTCTTATCAAGGCCATAAGGGGCTGAAGAGAAAAAATATATCAGAGATTAATAAGGAAAGCACTCTTTTTATTCTTAACTTTCAAAGTGGCATGAAACCAAGATTTCCATACTGAACAATATTAATCACCAGCACATATTGTTTTTAAAAGCAAATAATACCTCAAAATACTTATAGAACACATAAAAGCTATCAGATTTTTCCACGTACATTTTGGGTAAATATCATTACAATGCAGAGCCGGTGGTAGAAAATCATCCACTTTAACTGTTTTCCAAGATATAAATTTTAGACCTGCCCTAATTGAAAAGATTTGCAGACAACAAATAAACTATGGTGATATTTGTTAACTCTTTACCGTACAATGACGACTTTTGACAATCTTTCACGACCTTAGCAAAGCTTTTTGAAAACATTGTGGGAAAAGGACAAAATGCTGGTAACCATCACTTTCTCTTTTTTCCAAAATGTTTACTACCCATTACCAAACAATTGCACCATTTGAGTCACATTGAAATTTTTGTCTACAAATACTTTTAATTTGGATAGAGCTGAAATATTTTCATCTGGTATAGGGTTAACTGGTAGAAAACAGTGGAAAAAGGAGGAAATGCTGGTATGTCTATGTGTGAAGAGTGACAGCCAACCACTCCTGTCCAAGCCTTTCACAACATAATGCAATTTTGGACTTGTCCAAGATGAAAACATTTAAACTCGACAACTTCATTATGGCTGAACTAATGGAATTTTCATAAGAAAAGGGTATAAAACACTGACAGAAAAGGATAAAATGCTGTTACTTGCATTTTCTCCTTTTCCCACCATCATAAAGAAGAAGTTAATAACTCTTTACCACACAATCCTGACTTTTAACGACCCTGAGAAAGAAGACTTTTGAAAACATTGTGAAAAAAGGAGAAAATTCTAGTAACCAGCATTTTCTCCTTTTCCGACAATGTTTTCTACCTTGTCAAAGAAAGATCGCACTACTTGCTCTACATTAAAATTGGTGTCTGCAAATGCTTTCAATCTGGATAAGCCTAGATTATTGTCGTTTGGTAAAGAGTTGAATCTTGGAACTTTGAGGTAAAAAGTGAACAGGAATAGTGTACTTACATTCAGAACGGCAATAGACATCACAACAATACCAATAATCGGATGAGACTTTTCAAACCTTGAGCCATCAATCTGCATAGAATGTAAGAACCAAGATTAGTTTTTTTTCTTTTTAATTTTTCATTAGACTGCCACTAGAAATACAAACTTGAAGTCAATTACACATAGCAAAGTGGTCATTAATCTTTTGTTAACCCATTACCACACAATACCTACTTTTGACAACCCTGAGAAAGAATCCTTTAGAAAACATTGTGGAAAAAGGAGAAAATGCTGGTTACTAGCATTTTCTCTTTTTCCTACAATGTTTTCTACCCTTCACACAAAAAAATTTAAAATTCTCAGTCACTTTTATTTTGTAGTCTGCAAACACTTTCGATTTGGACAAGCCTTAAATATTGTCGTTTAGCAATAAGTTAAACAACCCAAAGCTTTACTGAGCCTGTAAGAAACGTCATTTGAAAATAATATAGGAAAAAGGGTAAATGCTGGTAAACAACAATTTTCCTTTTCGGCCAAATATTTTCATTATTCAAAAAAAAAAAGAATTTAATTTTAAATTTAAGTTTGGATGTATTTTGTAGTCTGTCAATGATGTCAATTATGGTGAGTCTATAATTGTGTTATCTGGCTCCTTTTCTTTCCTAATGGTGCTTAACCTATTAACAAGTACTAGTAACCCTGTGTTTAACAAACTTGAAAGAGAAATCTTTTGAAAACATTGTGGGAAAAGGAGAAAATGCTGATAGCTTTGTCTCAGAATTTTTTCTACCCTTCAAGAAACAAGTTCAGATTTTTGAGTCCCATGTATTTTGTTGTCTGCTAATGCTTCTAATGATTGATTGTATGGCGTTTTTAACATTATTTCAATGCTTTCCTGGACTCCCTTTTACCAGTACTCCTGACACTGGCCGCTTTCTCACATAACCATTGTCGAAACAATGGACAGCTTTGTTAGAGGAATGAATCCTGTTGCAAGCACTATCATCAATCCTTGGAAAGAAATTGACTGAGCCAGGGATCGAACCCAGGACCCTCTGTTTTCAAGTCCTGAATGCTGCTGACTGAGCTACCAGGCTTGGTGCTAATTTGGGCAAGTCTAAATTGTGACCTTTAGTAAAAGGTTAACCAAGTTACGATAGTCTACATTCAGAAATGCTAAATGTGGTATATACAGGTATGCCGATCAAACTCTGTCACTTCTTTTAAACACAGTTATTTTCTAATGTGCTATTTATTCCTTTACCACTCAATGCCAACCTTTAGCAAACTTAAGCCTTACGAACCAGCATCTTCTCTTTTTACCACAATGTTTTCTTTCCTATCAAAGAAGAAGTGTATCATTTGGGCCACAAAGAAATTATCATCTGCAAATGCTTTCAACTTGAATGGGTCTGAAATTTGTTGTGTGGTAAAAGATTACAGCCATAAATATATGATTGTGTGATAAAGAGTCAAATTCTCCAGAATGTTAATGATCCTAAGAAAACAAAATATTTTGGCCATATGACAAAATGCTGGTAATGAGCATTTTCTCCTTTTCCCATAATGTTATTAACTCTCTCTACGACATGTTTCATCATTTAACCCTTTACCAAACAATCCCTGGTTTTCACGACCCTGAAGAGAAACCTTTTGAAACATTACGGGAAAAGGAGAAAATGCTGGTAATCAGTATTTTCTCCTTCTCCAAAATTGTTTTCTACCCTTCTGGAAACAAATTTCAATTTTTGACTAATGTTTGTTTTGTTGTCTGCAAGTGCTTTAAATTTGGAAAAGTCTTTGTATGGTAAAGAATTAAGCAACACTGAATTTGATAACTACAAATGCTTTTGATTCAGACAAGTCAAACATTGTGGTCATCTAGACAGGGACTCATACATCAATTTTCTTTACCTCCTTACCACATAATCCCAACACTTAACAATCCAGAGAAAGAAAGCCTGTGAAAACATTGTGGGAAAAGGAGAAAATGCTGGTGACCAGCATTTTCTCTGTATCCCACAATGTTTTATACCTTTTCCGAATCAAATTTCAGTTTTTTATTCACATTAATTTGGTCGTTTAAAAATGCTTTCAATCTCGACCAGTCAAAAATTTTGATGTTTGGTAAAGGGTTAAAACTCAATACGACTTGAAAGCATCAAGCTGACTCTCCAATCATGGATCAGATGATGTTTTCCCTTGATATCCTCAGCCAATGATAATCAACCCTTTACCACACAATGCCGACTTTTGACGACCCTGAGTAAGAAGCCTTTTGAAAACATTGTGGGAAAAGGAGAAAATGCTGGTAACCAGCATTTTCTCCATATCCCACAATGTTTTCTCTCTTCTTCAATACAAATTTCAAATTTTCAGTTACTTCTATTTTGACCTCTGCAAATGCTTTCAATTTGGATTAGTCTAAAATGTTGGACTTGTGCAAATTGATGGCATTTGAAAATGATAAATATACAAGGAATTAAACAATGGATCTGTCTTTGATAGCTTAAAAAACATTGTTGGAAGAGGAGAAAATGCTGTTAATCAGCATTTTCTCCTTTTCTGACAATGTTTCATAAGCCTTCTTTCTCAGGCTCATCAAAACTTTGGAATATTTGTTAATGCATTAAATCTGATAAGCTATCAATGATAATATTATCAGTATTGAAGAGTGGTAGACATTTGCTCGCTAAATGTCAATATTCCATTATAGCAGGCCACAATTAATCATAGGGTAATAGTAGAAATGGAAGTATTAGTAGTATAATTAATATATTTACATCAGAGTATCCCTCAACATGTACAAATATGACTGCAAATCCAGCAGCAGTAAACAGGAATACCAATACCATACAGGCTCTATGGATCTGAAAACATCAATATAACAAAAACATCAGAAATTTGGTCAACAGTTGTCAACAAAGAATTTTCTCCATCTGTACATAAAAAATATCAACAGTAAGCATTTTGGATATTATGTTAGAATTCTTTTATCTACCGCATGAAGAAATATATAAGGTCAATGTTTGTGCAACCTCAAGAAGAAGACTTTTGAAAATATTGTGGGAAAAAGTGAAAATACTAGTTATGATCCATTTTTATTTTTTCTTTCAATGTTTCCGACCTTTGAGAAGAAAAATCCAATGATATGGGACACATTTGAATTCTTGTCTGCTTATTCTTTCAAAGTGATTTAGTCTAAATTTGGGGGGGGGGGGGGGCCTTGTAAATGTAGCATACTGCTTTATCCCACATATAGATATAAATGTCTGGTTTGTGTTTGTATAAGGGGACACTTATACTGCCTTGCTAAACAGGTAGCTTTTCCAGTGACATGGTGCAGCATTAGCTTTGGGACCAAGAAGTCCTGGATCAAATCCCTCCCCTAGGAGGTTATTTATCAGAACTGATACATAAACAAATAAAGTCTTACTCACTGCAAACCATCTTTTTTCTCCACAAAGTTCTGTTCCCTGTGGCCATGTTTCCTTGAAATATCTTGCAGTAAAAATACCAAAAGATGCAAAAAACATCCAAGCCGTAATCATAAATGTTGCTGCATAAAAGAAGAAATCAAAGTGAAAGACTGGAATAACCTGTCTAATATGGCAGACCAAGTTACACACCCAACTATGATTATGAAAAAACTTTCAAGTCTTATATTGCCATGGTGCCATGGACCTAAACTCTCTGAGAGAATTCTCTAGTGGAACAGGGCAGAATATTATCTGTTCTAGCTGGTTCAAATTGGTCTTGTAATTTCAGCAAAGATGATTATTGGAGACGGACAAATCAACAAAGGATACAAGGTAATTTTACAATTATGATCACCTCCAAATTAACTCTTTACCATATAATCCCGACATTTAACGACCCTTGGAAAGAAGCCTTTTGAAAACATTGAGGGAAAAGGAGAAAATGCTGGTAACCAGCATTTTCTCCTTTTCCCACAATGTTTTCTACCCTTCCAAAATCAAAATTCAGTGTTTGATTCACACTTATTTTGTCGTCTGCAAATGGTTTCAATTTTGACTAGTCCAACATTGTGTCATTTGGTAAAGAGTTAATGGTCTCATTTTGCAGCAGAGCACTTTAACCCTTTACCAAACAATCTCTAGTTTTTTGCGATTCAGAGAAAGCCGCCTTCTGAAAACATTGTGAGAAAAAAGGAAAATGCTGCTTACCAGCATTTTCTCCTTTTCCCACAATGTTTTCAACTCTCCTAAACTTCAGTTTCAATTTCTAAATCACATTTACATGTATATTGTTGTCTACAAATGCTTTCAATTTGGACTCTCCTAAACTTCAGTTTCTGTTTTTGAGTCACATTTATTTTGTCGTTTGCAAATGCTTTCAATTTAGACAAGTCTGAAACTTTGTCATTTGGTAAACATTAAAAATATTGTACAAGAAGTAGGACATACTCAGATCTCCCAATTTCTTTTTTACCTGCAGAACTGTATCAAAACTTTATCAAAGTTCAACTGGTGTAGAACTTTTGTGCTTTACAAAGATATTCTAACCCTTTACCATACTAAAGAGTTAATCTTGCTGGCCTTTGGCCAGTGGAGCTAAGATCAGAACAAAAAGCAAAAACCATTAGAAAAGCTCACCATGAAGATAGACCAATTTCATATCTTCTTCTTCTGCACTTAGATCCACTGCCGACTGGAAATCTGCTTCTCCACTACTTATCAGTGGAGGAAATGTATGTTTTCCAATAAATTCTGTACAGAAAAAAAAAATCAGTGCTTTTTACTCAGTTTTAACTCATTACCAGTCAAAGAAATTTGTGTTTGAAAGCGTAGACAACATTTTTAGCATAGAAGAAAATGTTGGTAACCTGGCCATGACATTTTCAACCCTTTCCAAACAACATATTTTACACTCTTTTGTAGTGAAAACATCTGCAGACAACAAATTCAAAATTGGTACAAATGAGCTAAGCCTATCTGACAGGGTAAAAAAAGCATTGTGGGACAAGGAGAAAATGCTGGTTACCAGCATTTTCTCCTTTTCCCACAATGTTTTCAAAATTCTTCTTTCTTGGAGTCATGAAAGGATTAAAAAAAAAAGTCTTTTTTCTAAGAGTTGTTAAAATGCAGAAGATCTACCACAAAAAATTTAAAATCTAAATACAAATTACTTTGAAGAAAGGCAATTAAAGTAAATCAGCAATATGGTCAATCTACTTCCACCGTATAATTACACTTTACCCTCCCAAAGCCTAACATGATCACTTGAGCCACATTTAACTACAGTACATGTATTATGCTTAAGACTTGTCCTAGTTACAGGCAGCACCTTATAGCTGAAATATTGGGATTTTGTTGTTTCACCATTTCCAAAACAAAAATTATGGCCACTTTATAATTGAAAGCATCTGCAGGTGACAAATTTGAAATTGATACAAATGGGCTCAAGTTCTCTGATAGGACTGAAAATATTTTAGGAAAAGAAGAAATTTACATGCGATTTCTCCTTTTCTCAGAATGTTTCAAAAGCCTTCCGCCTCAGGGTTGTTAGAACACTGAATTGTTTGGTAAAGAGTTAGATATTAAAAAGCATTGTGGAAAAAGGACAAAATGCTGGTTACCAGAGTTTTGTTCCTTTCTATAAATGTTTAACCCTAATCTTCCTTGGTTGTAAAATCACAGGTTCATCTACAGAGGGGTTAACACTTTATCGAACGAAATCTAAGACAGGTCCAAACTGAAATTATTTGCAGAGGGCAAATTAAATGTGACTCAAAAATTGAAATTTGACTATGGAAGAGTAGAAAACATTGTGGCAAAAGGAGAAAATGCTGGTCATCAGCATTTTCTCCCTTTCCAACAATGTTTTCAAAAGTCTTCTTTCCTTGGGTCTTAAAAACCAGAGACTGTTTCTTAAAAGGTTAATACCACCCAAAGATTATGATTGATATCAATGTCATCAACAACATCAGCTCTCTCTAATGCGACATTATACCAACTCTTTACGAACCTAAAGCAATCTAGCATTGTCCGAACTGGAAGTATCTGAAGATGACACTTGAATGTGAGCTCAAGTGATGGGCTTTGTCTTTGACAGCAAAGAAAACATTGGGGAAAATAAAAATGATGGCTCCCACAATTTTAGCCTTTTCCCATCATGTTTTCAAAAACTTTCCTCCTCATGGGTCATTTAAATACAGGGTTGTCTGGTAAAGAGTCAGCCATATTGAACTAATTTGCTGTGGTTCATATGACTGAATTCATCCGACTAGAAAACATAATTGGGTGGGGGGGGGGGGGGGGGTAGGGAGAGAAATGTGGAACAAAAAAATTAACCCTTTGTCAAATAATACTGACAGATAACAACCTTGAGGGAGAAGGCTTTTGAAAATGTAGGCTTTTTCTGCTATTACCACGTTTTCTACACTTTCAAAGATATTTCTATCATTTAACCCTTTACCACATGGCAAAATTTTAGACCAATCCAAGTTGAAAGCATTTGCAGACAAAAATTTTATAGTGGCTTAAATGACACAATTTTTCTTTGATGGGGCAGAAAACTTTATGGGAAAAGGAGAAAATGCTGGTTACCAGCATTTTCTCCTTTTCCCTCAATGTTTTCAAAAGGCTTCTTCCTCAGGGTCATCAAAAGTCGTCATTTTGTGGTAAAGGGTGAAGTCAAACTCAATATGTTTTCTGCTAATGCTTTCAAATTGGTTGTGTCGAGAATTTAATTTGTTGTAAAATGATTAAGACATGCAAATTTGGATTCAGATTGTAAACTTTACCTCCAGTGTATGGGCCCTCTGCATAAAAAAGAGTCCAATCTTTATTCATATCAAAAAATGTGTTTGAGTTTGCATCTGCTCTCTTTTTACGACTTGTGTTTGGCTGGGTGAGGGCAAAGGTCATAGTTCTTGCAAACTTAACTGTCATTATGCCATCAATGTTGGATTGAGAAATAATCCTCAAACCAAGGAAGGACTGAAAACAGAAAGAAAGCAAATTCAATTTTACCCTTAAAATGCTAAATGAATTAAAAAAATTTCCAATCAATATCAAAAACCCTTATATTGCTATAATTGTCATTGTTGATTTCACCAGAAGAAACTAGAGATGTAACTGAATGTAACTCAATGTCCCTGCTGGTGCTTTGACAGAAACAGGCAATTATTTGTACTCAGACGGACACACACAGGGGCACATGGACAGACGGACACATGGATGGACACATGGACAGACGCTCCAAACATTCGTTTTGAGGGGGTATAAAAAAAAATGTGTTGGACCACATTGATCAAAGATCGGACTGCACTTTCTATGCAGTCTGATCTTGATCTACACTGTCTGCAAAAGGTCCTTGAGTTGCATTAAGCAGCTTAAGGGTAAGGTTGACTGTAACACATACTGAATAATAGGAAGAGTCTCAATCTTAGCGATAAAGATACAAGTACAAGTACCGGTTGATCTATATAAGTTTGACATGTCAGTATATAGATAAGCAAACTAACAAAAGAAATTCTAATTATGGTGAATTTTGATACAACAAGATTAACTGTAATCCTTTAACAACATCCACCAATATTGGATCATTGACTTTATATGCAGGTTTTTAAACTAAAAATGGCATCAGACAGCACAAGCACAGCTTGCCTGGAAAAGTTTTTTGTTTGGGATGGCAGTGCCCTAGGATAGCAACAGGGTTCTAGGGACAGAATACCCTATACAAACTCGCAAGCGTTAGTGCAATATCTTGACCTTGACCTTCCGGCCACTGGCATGGAGATGGTTTAAAATGGATGAAACTGTAGCCCAGTGTAAGCAATAATCACGCACCTAACGTTTCGCGGCTTATTTTTTAATAAGCAAGAAGGTCGAACAAAAAAAATCCATATTCTTATCTATATCAACTTTAATCTATTCTTTTTTACCATTGAGAATTTAAGAAGCCGCTTGTCATTCACTGTAGTTGTCAATCCGAAAGTTCAATACAAATATGGCGGTTTGCCCTCTACGTCATCAATAGTCACGCACTTTCAAAATTGAGTTCTGTATGGAGATCAAAACGGGTCATAATTCTAACTTACTTATCAATTTGAAACAGAGTTTGTAAGCCGTGAAATCTATAAGTTTTAAGTTTGAAACTGTTGAAAAATTGAACAAAAAGATATTTCAAAAAAGCGAACAGTTTTTGAGTCAAAGATATGAACATATTTGCAAATTTCCCTTTTTAAATACTTTATAGAGTTTACTCTTCAACAGGTGCACATGGAACACTATGGCAAGGGCAATAAAAAAGATCTTTTACTCTAAGTCGCTAGATGCTGCAACAGAATTGTAAATGTGTCCAGTGCATACAGTTCTCATTTTTTCTGTTTTATATAAGAAGTATGGTCTGTTTGGACCTCCATACTTCCTACATAATTTATTCATAATTACATGATACCCATGTGACCTTGTAGCTCAGATGTAAACAAAAACATACGACAACTGTCAGTCGAGTTGGATGACTGAAAACGAAAAAAATATGTCACTTTCACCTTCAAATTTTTGGGGTTAAGAAATATGTACCAAAATGACACTGATTATACCCTTTGATCAAGAACTTATCGGAAGATTCCTTGCTTTCCACATTATTACAGCTAGTGAAAGATCATCGGATGGAGACGTTAAAATTATCGTATGACATCATGGGTATTTGTGTAGATGACTATTTCGTCGGCGACCAGCGGTGTGTGATTATTGTGTAGCGTGAAAAAGCATACTCGGAGGATACATATATCCACCATCATACAACAATTGACCAAAACCAATTAGATCTATACAAACTGGGAAATAGGAGCTCCAGAAAAAACATAACAATAAAAGTTCAAAATTGTGACTGAGGCTAGGGTATTGCTCAATGAAAGTTTGGACCTACACCTGACTTCAAATCAGGTATGAACCAATTCCATTCTGGGGTTTGAAAGACTCTTAATACAATTTAAAGTAAAACTCTATCAAAGTCTATGACGTTGACCTCATTACAAGCTGTAGTAATGAGGTTTTTGAAGTAAACCCACAATATGGTTTGGAAAATGTCAGCTCTTACATAACTTAAAACTTGAAATTTTGTTGTAAAATGTCAGAGTCTATGACCTTGGCACTAAAATCAAGGGTATGCTCATAGGGTATTGCTGAAAGAAACTTTGGACCTACATGTATATCTATCATCATATCAAATATAAACCAAATCTGTTGTGTGGTTTGGAAAATGTGATCAATTTACTTACGTCTGAAAGCGGCACAGCCCTTTGGCCATCATTGTAAAAATTCCTCACTTCTGCTCCACCATTTGTTGGTACCATGGCCATAACATAGTCAGATCCCTAGTAAACATAATATTATAAATACAACCAAATCATTATGCAAGCTACTTTTAGACAGGCAATGTTCTAGAACATCTCGGAGCCTTTATCACAAAATACAGAATTCGCAAGACCCTACAGAAGAGCGCTTTTGAAAATAATGTAAGAAAATGCTGGTAGCCAGCAATTTCCCCTTTTCCCAAAATGTTTTCTCCTTATATTGAAGGACAAATACAAATTCAACAAGATTGGTTAAGGTTTCCAGGAAGCTCTCATAGTGAGTGAGTAATAAAGTTGTAAAAAAATTTTCCATGGGTAATGTAAAATAAATGTGATCATACTTCAACCCCTAACCTGCTAAGTGCAACACAATAACCTTTAGTGAAAAGTATAGATCAAGATCAGACTGCACAAAACTGCAGTCTGATCTTGAATTTTCACTGTCCAATTATGAGATAGTTTTCTCTGAAAAATAAGTTTAAAATAACATTATTCAGGTTTTTACTGTTGTAAGTTTCATCTACCGGTAACTTATTTACTTGGATAGGTGCTAAAAACTGTTGTCTAGTAAAGATTAAATTCTTTGAAGTCCATATTCAACAACTGTTCTTGAGAACATTACAAGTGTAATTCACCAAGATTTTCTAAATTTGAAAGTAACACGACTTCTGATTGGCTAAACCAAATGGTTTAGACAATCAGAAGTTGTGTTACATTCCAATTCAGAAAGTTAATGAGAATAAAATCAAGAACCTTCTTAAGAATGGTGGGTTAACATGGACCCAGATCTCATTACCATGTTCTTATCAGATGAGAGAGCCACTGCTGCATATCTACTTCCAGTCTGTTTACTGGAGAAAGTAAATATCTTTTCTTCCACTCCACCCGTCTCCCACATGTACAGAAAGTCACAATCGTCATTTTCACAATCATAAAAACAGCCAACCTCTATACCACATCTGCTGTCCTTCCTTACAACCTGTGAAGAATAAAGTTTGTGAATCTTTTTTCTTGCTTGTTGTTTTTAACTCTTTACCATATGGTCCTGACTTTTAATGACCCTGACGGAGAAGCGTTTTGAAAACATTGTGAGAAAAGGAGAAAATACTGATAACTAGCACTTTCTTCTTTTCACATAAAAGTTTTCTTCTTTATCAGGAAAAAAGTGTTTCTTTTTTCCCATCTTTGATTTGTCAACTGGAATTGCTTTCAATATGGACAAGTACAAAATTTTGTTGTTTAGTAACGAGTTTAATAGCAGGCGGTGCTTCAAAACATTGTTGGAGAAAAAGGTAAATTCTGGCCACCAGCATTTTCTCCTTTACCCACCATGATTTTTATCCAATCAATGTTTTCTACAATGTTTTCTACCCTATCAAAGACAGAAATCATCATATTAGCAACATATATTTGTCTGCAAATGCTTTTAATTTGTAGCAGTTCAAAAGTTTGTTGCTGGGAAATGAGTAACCAAAAAAGATTTGTTTGTTCTTAAAAGTATTTACCAAAAACTTTGGTTCAAACAACCCTACTAAAAAAAGCATTTATGATTTAACCCTTTACCACACAATGATGACTTTCAATGACTCTGGGAAAGAAGCCTTTTGAAAACATTGTGGGAAAAGGAGAAAATGCTGGAAACCAGCATTTTCTCCTTTTTCCATAATTTTTTCTACCCTATCAAGGAAAAATCGCACCTTTTGAGCCACAATGAAATTGTCGTCTGCAAATGGTTTCAATTTGGACAAGGGTAAATTTCTTTCATCTAGTCAAGGGTTAAGACAAATTGTGGAAAGCATGAATAATGCTAGTAACTAGCCTTTTCTACCTTTCTTAAAATATTCTATATCCAGTCTAGGACAAATTCAATTTTTTCAGCTAAGCTTACACTGTGGTCTGACAGGTATATCTATTTGTTTTTTGCTACAGAATTCAATGTTTTTTCAGCAGTTTTGCAAATAAAGTTATTATGTTTCAGTGCAACATTCATGCTCTTCTAAAATTTATTCACAAAAAAAAATTCAATCCATCCCACTGCCAATTTCCAACATAAATAAATTTAACTCTTTACCACACAAGAATATTTCAGACTTGTTCAAATTGAAAGCCATTGAAAACGACAAATTAGGTTTCCCTCAAATTTGATTTGGACTTGATTTGTTAAGGTAAGAAAACATTGTAGCAGCATTTCTCCTTTTCCCTCAGTGTTTTCAAAAGTTTTCCTTCCAAGGTCATGTTAAACTCAAAATTGTATGGTTAAGGGTTTACACAAATTTACTTACACCTGTGACTGGTGGTGCTGGAGTTGTGGTAGTAGGTGTGTCTACTGTCAGGAAGTTGATCTTTTGCTGTGAAATAACTGGTATGGTGCTATGCATTTGAATTGACCCTGTAATGAAGACCAGTTTAGTCAGAAACAAGTATTTCCTCCAACTCTCACTAAGTTTTCTAACCTTTTGAGGAAAATTGACCCTTTTCCAAACAATCCATGGTTTTTACGACCTAGAGGAAGAAATCTTCTGAAAACATTGTGGGAAAAGGAGAAAATGCTGGTAACCAGCATTTTCTCCTTTTGCCACAGTGTTTTCTACCCTGCTCAAAACAATTTTCAATTTGTGAGTTAAGCTTGTTTTTTGTCTGTAAGTGCTCTGAAATTGGACCAGTCTAAAACTTTGTTCTATGGTAAAGAGTCAAAACCATTTCAGCCACAATTAACTCTTTACCAAAAGACATATTTTAGGCTTGTCCAAATCGAAAGCATTTTGTAGATGACAAAATAAAAGTGACTGAAAATTTGAATTTGTTTTGTTAAGGGTAGAAAACAATGTGGGAAAAGACGAAAATGCTGGTTACCAGCATTTTCTCCTTTTCCCACAATGTTTTCAAAAGTCTTCTTTTGCAGGGGTGTTTAAAGATGGGATTGTGTGGTAAAGGGTTAATATGTCATCTTTAAATGACTCCGATATGAACAGGTCTGAAATCCTGTCGTCCTGTAAAAGAGTTGAACTCTTAACCAGAAAACAGAATTTCTGACTCGTCCAGATTGAAGGTACTTGCAGATGATGAATTCAAACTATAGCTGTCACTCAATTATGACTTAATACCCCCGCTAGCGCTGTGATAAAAACATGCGATTTTACAAAAGATTTTCTTAGTTCAAGTTTTATTGTAGAGATTATCCTTGAATCATAGGCAGTAGATGATTGAAAACTGTGTCTTGCACAACTTCAATATATGATCAATATATGTGCAAAGTTTCAATACATAAAAACTGTCGGAGGAGTTTGCCAAACAAAATTACTGATATTTTGTATACAGATGGACACAGAGACAGACACACCAACGGACAGACAGACAGTATGATTCCAGTATAACCCAAAAACATTCGTTTTGCTGGGGTATAATGATGTAGTTACCTTTGAAAAGTTTAGAAAACAATGTAAGAAAAGGAGAAAATGTTGGGTACCCATATTTTCCTCCTCTCACACAATGTTTTCAAAGGTTTGTTTTCACAGGGCCATTAGAACTCAGGACTATATGGTCTAAGGTAAATAGAGGTGAAAATACTATGCCAGTATTATTATGAATTATAGGTTCATCTGCTATCATCTTTTCAAAGATAATGGCTACAAGGCAAAGCCAGATCTGCTGCAAGCCAACATAAATACCCAATCCTTTGCCTTGTCACTGGATCAAGAATACAACCTGAGATTTAACTCGTATCCTGCTGAATAAGTTGAATCAAACTTTCATATCAATAAAGACCTGTATAACGGAACTGCAAACTTACTTTTAAGAGAAAATTTCTTTAAAAGCAGCCAAGCTAAGAATGTAGTCTGCAAGTGGTAAAGAGTTCATCTTAAAAAAGAACATTCCTTACCATCAAATGCATTGCCATGGGCAACAAACAAATACCATTCCATTGCTAGGTCAAAGAAAGTAGTTCCATCAGCTGTGGCTCTTTTCTTGCGTCCTCTAATAGCATTATCTGCATAAACAGCATTCTTCTTTCGGATAAAGGTGCAACCCAGAATCCCATTTGCATAAAAACCATCAATAAGTTCCACACCAAACACAGGCTGTACAAAACAAGCAAATACATTACCCTTCATCAGTTGAAACACATGTGCAATTTGAAAGCATTATTTTGCAGACGACAAAATAAATGTTGCTCAAACCTGAAATTTGTTTTGGGAAGGGTAGAAAACTTTGTGGAAAAAGGAGAAAATGCTGATTACCAGCATTTTCTCCTTTTCCCACAATGTTTTTGAAAGGCTTCTTTCTCAGGGTAGTGAAAATATGGGATTGTTTGGGAAAGGGTTAATCAGTTGACACAATTTAACCCATTATGACACAATCCCTACTTTTGACAACTCTGAGAAAGAAGTCTTTAAAAAAAAATTGTGGGAAAAGGTGAAAAAGCTGGTTTCCAGCATTTTCTCCTTTTCCCACAATGTTTTCTACCCTTCACACAAAAAATTTCCAATTTTCAATAACTTTTATTTTCTCATTTGCAAATGCTTTCAATTTGGGCAAACCTAAAATTTTGTCATTTGGTAATGATTTAAGGCATGTCCAAATCGAAAGTACTGACAAATAGCAAAATAAATAAGTCTCAAATGTGGAGATTCATCTTGATCAGGATAAAAAGTATTAAGGGAAAAGAAGAGAAACCTTTGTCTCCTTTTCCCATAATGTTTTCATAGCTTTCTCTTGAAAACATAGTCTAAGTCTTAAAAACTCAGGATTGTTTGGGAAAAGTAAAACCCCTAAAATTGTACACAAAGCTTATAATGCAGTAGTTGAATGCAAGCAAGATCAGAGTGCACAGTATCAGTTGTACGGTCAGGTGGCTGGGGATTTAGAAACTTGTTCATGGCTGTGGTGAATCATGTCACCCAAGCCAAAGGCAAGGTGGCGACATGATTCGACACAGCCGTGAACAAGTTTCAAAGACCCATGCCACCTGACCGTACAACGAATTTATTATACTGCAAAGTTTTACCCTTTCAACTTCTTCCATCCTGAACTAGTCCAAAATCATATTGTTTGGTAAAGAGTTAAAATAAAAATGTACTTACATTGTCCAGCAGGCTGTTACTTTTGTAATTTGAAATTATATTAAATGACGACTGAACTATCACAACTCCATCTTTACTGACACACTGAGAAATGCTGTCATTTTGCTGAAATGTGGAATTAATTCTATTACTCTCTGACACAAATTTGCCATCAAAATCTTTGGTGCTATCCCTGTTAAGAAGACAATAGACAATGTTTCTAGGCTTTTCATAAATAAACACATGTGAAAGAAATAGTGCTATAGGAGAAATTTCCTTTGTAGCAATGTCTTCTGTCTGCTTAACCCTTTACCCCATAAGGTATTTCTGTGGTATCTCTAATTGACCCTAAATAACAGCAATGATGAAGCCATTTCTTATGTGTATATGACACCTCTTGATAGTGTAAAAACATTGTGGCAAAAGGTGAAATTGCTCGTGACGAGCAATTTCACCTTTTGCCATAATGTTTTTCAAAGGCTTCTATAAGCAATGCGTAGAAATGAGTATCTATGGAGTAAAGGGTTAAAGATGAAATAAGAGTATAGGTTGCAGATGCCCATGCAAAGCTGCATTGGTTCTGTCGTTCAGAAATCTAAGTCTGACAAACAGGGGCATAATTCGTTTTCTTAAAAACATTTGAGCTGTACTCTGGCAAAAGGGAGTTTAGTGCATCCCATTGGTGTATGATACCAAGCATGTCATCGTCATAATTATGGGTTTATAAAATCCTCTTTCCTCAACAACCAAATGATTCATGAGGGCACTGGTCTTTTAACCCTTTACTCCATAGATACTCGTTTCTACGCTTTGCTTGTAGGAGCCTTTGGAAAACATTGTGGCAAAAGGTGAAATTGCTCGTGACGAGCAATTTCACCTTTTGTCACAATATTTTCAATGCTATCAAAAGGTGTCATATACCCATAAAAAACGGCTTCATTCTTGCTGTTATTTAGAGTCAGTTACAGATACACTAGAAATGCCTTATGGGGTAAAGGGTTAACCCTTTACCAAAAAATAAAATTTTAGACTGGTCCAAACAGAAATCACTTGGAGACAACAAAATAAATGGAACTCAAATATTAAAATTTGTTTCCACCAGGGTAGAAAACATTGTAGGAAAAGGAGAAAATGCTGGTTACCAGCATTTTCTCCTTTTCTTATAATGATTTCAAAAGGATTCTCTCTCAGTTAAAAGTTTGGATTGTGTAGTGAAGAGTAACAAATAAAAAATCTGCCCATAGCATGAACTTTGGACCCAGTTCAACCTGCACAGACTGAGTTGGACATTTTTTGCAGATACATTAAGTCCTCTTTTTACAGGGAATAGCTCATTTGTGAAAAAGCCCTTTAACTCTTAACCCTTTACAACCCAAGTTTTACCGACACTTTGGATAACAACTTTTGAAAACATTATGGGAAAAGGAGAAATTGCTGGTAACTTGCATTTTTTTCCTTTTCTTAACCCTTTACCCCATAAGGCTTTTCTATGGTATCTCTAATTGACCCTAAATAACAGCAAGGATGAAGCTGTTTCTTATATGTATATGACACCTTTTGATAGTGTAGAAAACATTGTGACAAAAGGTGAAATTGCTCGTCACGAGCAATTTCACCTTTTGCCACAATGTTTTCCAAAGGCTCCTACAAGCAATGCGTAGAAATGAGTATCTGTGGAGTAAAGGGTTAAAATTTTCTACTTTTTTCAAGGCAAATTTCAACATTAGGGTAACAATTACATTGATGTCTGCAAATTCTTTTAATTTTGGCAAGTCTAAATATTTTACATTTAGTAAAGAGTTAACTACACAAAAATATACGGAAAATATCGTACTTTGAAAACACTGTAGGAAAAGGAGAAACTCCTGGTAACCGGCAATGTTTTTTCCACCCTTTCAAATAAAAATACCATTAGTTCAGCCACATTCATTTGTTGTCTACACACCACATGTTTAATGTGACCCATGTAAAATTTTGCTAAATGATAAAGAAGCAGATAGTGTAGAATCAAGATCAAATAGTCTGATCTTGACCTATACTCTTCGCAATAGGAACTTATGCTCAGAACAGTATATTTATAAGGCTTAACTCTTTACCAAATGACAAAATTTTAAACTGGTCCAAACTGAAAGCACTTGCAGATGACAAAATAAACGTAACTCAAAAATTGAAATATGTTTCCAGCAAGATGGAAAACATTGTGTGAGAGGGAAGAAAATGCTTATTACCAGCATTTTCTCCTTTTCCCACAATCTTTTCAAAAGGCTTTTATCTCAGGGTCGTAAAAACCAGGGATTGTTTCGTAAAGTGTTACAGAATCACATGAACAGTGCAGACTTCATCACGCAAACCTATCTAAGCTATACTGGGCAATAGCACTAGAAAGCCTACTGTGTATGTACTGGTAAGAAATGACCTCATCATAGCAGTGAACATTGCAGAGATGGTAGATCTATTGTTGGATATGTCACCCTTTACAAAACAATCCCTGGTTTTTTCAATCCTAATCTGTACTGGACAAAATAGTGTCCTGTATATGGATTTTTCAGAGCAAGGCTAGAATCCAAAATATTGATATTTGCATAAAAGAGTAGTTCACCAAAATTCATTGTCGCCATATATCATCCCTATTCATTTAAAATCTTTTTTTTTCAAATGATAATTAAAATGGAATAGCTCAGTGTGAAAAAGGGAGATCATTTATCATCCCTTGGTACCATACTGAGTTCTATTAGACTGTACCACAAAAAAATTAACCCTCTGTCAAATAATATGGACAGATAACAACCTTGAGGGAGAAGGTTGTACAAAATGTAGGCTTTTTCTGCTATTACCACATTTTGTACACTTTCAAAGATATATTTATCATTTAACCCTTTACCGTATGGCAAAAATTTAGACCAATCCAAATTGAAAGCATTTGCAGACAAAAGTTTTATAGTGGCTCAAATGACGCAATTTTTCTTTGATGGGGCAGAAAACTTTGTGGGAAAAGGAGAAAATGCTGGTTACCAGCATTTTCTCCTTTTCCCTCAATGTTTTCAAAAGGCTTCTTCCTCAGGGTCATCAAAAGTCCTCATTTTGTGGTAAAGGGTTAAGTCAAACTAAATCTATATTTATATGAATCAACTGCCTCCTTGACTGGTTCTGCTGTGCCCTCATCTAATGCTATCAGTATCGTACGCAAGCATGTTAAATATGAGTAAAATATTTACCATTACAGGATCCTGTGAAAATCCAATGGCCATATAATAATTAGCTGAAGTTGTTCTCTTGTACATACTAAAAGTGACATTCTCCTGTCCAGTATTTTCCCATGTTACGAAGTAATCACAGTTTGTGGTACAATCTGGAGGGAAACAGTCTTTAGTATCTCCACAGGCTGGATCCCTGTCTATTGTCTAAAAATTGACACAAAATGTCAGAGATAGAACTCAGTTTAGCCTACAAGCACTGACCTTCTGTAGAAAATTTGCAGCATACAAAATTAAAAATATCCTGGTAGGATTTGTATGGTCAACAGAGACTAGTGTTTATCAAAATAAATACATGTAAATACACATTTCTGTACACAAAGAATTTTCTTGTAAAAGCAATTTAATCTTCTGCCTCAGTGTTTCCAAAAGTTGTCTGCTGTACAATGAAAAAACATACCAAAAGTGCAATTATTTCACCTTTCAGCAAACATTCCCCTGTTTAAGTGACCCAGAAAAAAAAGTTCTTTGCAAAACACTTTTGGAACAGAAGGTGTTGCCTTAACCCTTTACCACACAATCCTGACTGTTAATGACCCCAAGAAGTTGGCCTTTTGAAAACATTGTGGGAAAAGAGTAAAATGGTGGTTACTAGAATTTTATCCTTTCCTCACAGTGTTTTCTAGACTATCTCATTCAAAGCCCATTATTTATTCCACATATTAAATTTTGTCATCTGCAAGTGCTTTCAAAGTGGACCCATCTTAATCATTGATGTTTGAAAGCAAGTTTAAAAAGAACCTTGTCCTTCTTCCACAATCATAAGCTATCCTTTTAACCTTTTACCAAACAATCCCTGGTTTTGACAACCCTGAGGAATAAGCCTTTTGAACACACTGTGGGAAATTGAGAAAATGGTAGCAACCAGTATTATCCCTTTACCAGACAACAAAATTTGCAGACAATTTCAGTGTGGCTCAAACTTTGCAGTTGTTTATGAGTAGGGAAGAAAACATTGTGGGAAAAGGAGAAAATGCTGGTCATCAGCATTTTTTCCTTTTGCCACATTGTTTTCAAAAGGCTTCTTTCCAAGGGTCATCAAAAGTCGACATTGTGCGGGAAAGGGTTGTTTCCTTCTCCCACAAAATTTTCAAAAGTGCTCAACTTCCTCAAGGTTGCTGAAATACCAGATTGTTTGTAAACCCTTTGTTATACAGTCCCATGTTTTAAAGGCCATGAAGATATAGGCTTTTTCAAAAATGCTGGTAACCAGCATGTTCTCCTTTCAAACAATGTTTTCCACCTGCCCAAAGATGAGTTCCATTATTTCATTGAATTCAGACTCAATAAATTTGAAAGAGTCCTTTACCACAGAAGCCCTAGTTTTAATGACCCTAGGAAAGAAGCCTTTAGAAACATTTTGGGAAAAGGAGAAAATGCTGGTAACCAGCATTTTCTCCTTTCCCACACGCTTTTCTACCCTTTCAGAAACAAATTTCACACATCCAGACACTTTTAATTTGTCGTATGCTAATGCTTTCAATTTGGTCCAATATGAAATTTTGTTGTTTTGGTAAAGAGTTAACCCTTTACCACACAATGATGACTTTTAACGCCCCTGAGGAAGAAGCCTTTTGAAAACATTGTGGGCAACGGAGAAAATGCTGGTAACCAGCATTTTCTCCTTTTCTCACAAAGTTTTCCACCCTATCAAAGCAAAATTGCACTATTTGAGCCACTCTGAAATCGTCTTCTGCAAATGCTTTCAATTTGGATAGATGTAAAAATTTGTTGTGTGGTAATGGGTCAAAGGGCTTTACTTACAGTTGGCCGGTCATTTGGCTCTGGTGTAGTTGTGGTAGTTGTGGTAGTTGTAGTAGTTGTGGTAGTTGGTGCTTCTGTTGGTGTTTGGGTTTGTTGGGTGGAGGGTTGAGTCGTTTGTACACTGGATTTATAGGTAATTGGTTCTGATGCTCTTTTGACCCAGTAGGTGTTGCCATTTTTCACAACTGTATATCTATAAAAATCATATTGCCCAAGGTGACCTTGGTGATACTTTTTGCAGATGCATAAAACACCCTTTTCTGTTGCACAGCTCACATAATTGTTCCGGAACAATTAAAGTGGGTCCAAATGTAGAGCATGAGCTTCTTTTAAGTCTTTACAAAATAGCAAAATTTTAGACTCAAAAAAATTGGAAACATTTGCAGACAACAATTTTAATGCAACTCAAATAACATTTTCTTTCCCTAATAGGATAGAGAACATTGTAGAAAAAGGAGAAAATGCTGGTAACCAGCATTCTCTCCTTTTCCCACAATGTTTTTAAAACTCTTGTTCTTCAAATTTGTTGAAACTCAAGATTATGTAGTAAAGAATTAAGTTAAAAATCTAAGTGAATAAAAATCTCTGTCAAATAAGGGACATAATTCTTTTTAAAAATATGTTGAGAGTTACCTGTCCCTCTGTTATGTACTCTTCTTATGAGAGTTATGACTAGCCAAGGGCTGAGGTAGATAATGTCCTCAGTAAGAACAGAGACACAAGGTTATGTCAAAGCTTCTTAACAATTACATCATGCACCACAATCAGGCTTTTACAATACCAAAACAATTTAATTGAAAGTAACGGAGCTGAAAATACAAACAGCTCATTTCTCCATTTTTTATAATATTTTCAGTTAGGTATATTTTCTGCTTTGTTTCAATCACAGACCTTTAAACTTTATTGGTCAATCACAAAACATCTGCATCACAGACTTACATTAACTCATTGATGATTACTGTAAGACAATGTTTTAGGCTTGTCCAAATCAAAAGCATTTGCAGACGACAAAATAAAAGTGACTGAAAATTTGAAATTTGTTTTGTAATGGGTAGAAAACATTGTGAGAAAAAGGAGAAAATGCTTCTTTTTCAGGGTCATGAAAAATAGGGATTGTTTAGGAAAGGGTTAAACCCAATTTTGCCAGAGGTTGGGTCATATTTTTACCATCTGTAATCGGTAATGTCTATAAGAGGCTTCATTAGAGAAATAGAGATTAGAAAAAAATAATGCTTGCTAGGTAGATTTGTTATAAATTTATGGTCCATAATATTACAACTACTCTATGGATAGCCTGGAAGAGTTAACCCTTTCCCAAACAATCCCTAGTTTTCATGACCCTGAAAAAGAAGTCTTTTGAAAACAGTATTTTCTTCTTTTCCCACAATGTATTTTACCCTCCACGAAGAAATTTCAATTTTTGAGTCATCTTAATTTTGTCATCTGCAAATGCTTTCAATTTGGACCAGTCTAAAATTTGTCGCTTGGTAATTAGTTAAAATGATTTCAACCAGTACTGGATGTTGTGGTATGGGTGCATAGATATCAAAAAACAGATGGGGTTAACTCTTTTAAATAGGACAAAATTTCAAAATTGTCTCATTGACAGTGTTTTGCATTTGAAAAGTGAAATGTGCCTCAAATGTTGAAATTTGCCTCTAAAACACAAGAAAACACTTTTGGACTCAGCCAATTTGAAAGCATTTGTAGACGACAACATAAAAGTAACTCAAAGACTAAAATTTGTTCTTCCACGGATAGAGGAGATTGTGGGAAAAAGAGAAAATGCTAGTTACCAGCAATTTCTCTTTTTACCTAAATGTTTTCAAAAAATCTTCTTCCCACTGGTTTCTCAAACTTGAGATTATTTGTTAACCTTTTACCATACTATCATAACTTATAACAACCCTGAGAAAGAAGCCTTTTGAAAAGATTGTAAGAAAAGGAGAAAATGCTGGTAACCAGCATTTTCTCCTTTTCCCAAAATGTTTTCTACCCTAGTTGAAACCAATTTCAATTTTTGAGTAAAGTTTATATTGTCATCTGCAAATGCTTTCAATTTTGACCAGTCTAAAATTTGGTCATTTGGTAAGAGTTCAAGGGTTAACCCACAATATCTTCAAATCACAGTTTGGGTGAAAGAACAGTGAAGAAAAAACAAAGTAAATCCATACACAAATATCACAGAGCCGACATTACTGTCTGGTGCAGTCCAAGTAAATGTTACAGAACTCTTGATATCCTTGTTAGTGTGACTAATAGCAACAGTCTGAAAAGAGAATGATTGACAAACTGATGCAAGCTGGAAAGTGATAATACTCCAAAATACATATATTTTGTGATAATCTTTTGGCAAAATCCACCATCTAGTCTATAATCACAGAATCACACTTTTCAGCAACCCCTATGAAGTCTTTTGGATACATTGGGAGAAAAGGAGAAAGTACAAATAACCAATATTTTCTCCTTTTTCCATAAGGTTTTTAACCCTGTTTATGACAAATTTAATCTTTTAAGAAGACAATGCATAAATAAATAGTGTCACAAAATGCTCCTTTGATGTAATAAAATCTTACTTTAACTCAAAGGACAATATTTTTGGCTTGTCCAAATCAAAAGCATTTGCAGACGACAAAATAAACAAGACTGAAAATTTGAAATTTGTTTTGTGAAGATTAGAAAACATTGTGGGAAAAGGAGAAAATGCTGGTTACCAGCATTTTCTTCTTTTCCCACAATGTTTTCTAAAGGCTTTTTTCTCAAGGATGTCAAAAGTAGGGGTTGTGTGGTAATGGGTTAAGCCTGTGTAAGATAACAAAATTTGAACCACACTCTGTGAAGAGGGGGCTTAATGCATTCGCAATATATATCGACCGACAGTCACCTTGCCCATTCACCCAGACTGACCTGGGCTAAAAATTTTTGCTAATGGTAAATTTTATGCATGTCAAAGGATCAGTCTAACTCTTGATTCCAAAGGTTGTTAACCCATTACCACACAATCCCTACTTTTGACGCCCCTGAGAAAGAAGCCTTTTGAAAACACTATGAGAAAAGGAGAAAATGCTGGTAACCAGCATTTTCTCCTTTTCCCACAGTGTTTTCTACCCTTCCCAAAACAAATTTCAATTTTTCAGTCACCTTTATTTTGTCGTCTGCAAATGCTTTTAATTTGGACCGTCTAAAATTTTCTCGTGTGGTAAAGAGTTAAACAAAATGAAATTTAAGGGTGTGATGGCTTGCTTGGTACAGTTCATAATGGAAATGCATTAGCTCTTGACTATACAATCCTGACTTTTAATGACCCTGAAAAAGAAGCCTTTTGAAAACACTGTGGGAAAAAGAGAAAATGCTGGTAACCAGTCACCTTTTTCAGTCACCTTTATTTTGTCGTCTGCATTTGCTTTCAATTTGGACCAGTCTAAAATTTTCTCGTGTGATATAGAGTTAAGTTCCCTTTTGCCAAAGCATGGCACATTTGTAATGGTTATATCACACTGAAAAAAAAGGGAGGTTTGTGATAAAAGTAGAGAAAGGCTGACAACTTACACCAGAAGTACAAGGGTTTTTTGAGTTGGCAGGTAGAGAAATCGTGCCATAAGTAGCGGCATCACTTGTACTCTTTCTGGGCTGGATGAAAAATCCAGTAAAACTTTCACCATTGCTACCACTTAAGGTTACTGGAAAAGAAGGTAATAACAAAGTCAATCAAGAGATAAAATAAAGCAAAGGGACGAGAGAGATCATTTGTACTCAAACTAAATTTTTTAACTCATCACCAAACAAGAAAATTTTAGGTTTGTCAAAATCGAAAGCATTTGCAGACGACAAAAATAAAGTGACCAAAAATTTGAAATTTGTTTTGTGAAGGGTAGAAAGCATTGTGGGAAAAGGAGAAAATGCTGGGTACCAGCATTTTCTCCTTTTCCCACAATGTTTTCTAAAGACTTCTTTCACAGGGTCTTCAAAAGCAGGGATTGTGTGGCAATGGGTTAACCTTTGATGCGTAATTTATAAATGATCAGTGATGTGTTATGAATATTCGAAAACTGCTACATAAATGAAGTGAAAATTTCCTGTGAAAAGTGAAGTCTTACCCTTTTCCTGCTAAATAACTAAAATGAAATTTTTAACTCACTGGTAAAAAACCCAAAGACTGCTTTTTCAAAGTTACGTTTCTGGGAATAATATATATCCTCATTGGACAAGTTCTGTGCAGTCAGATCTTGATCTAGACAGTCTGCAAGAGGTCAGTGAGTCGTGTTTAGCAGCCTAACAGTTAAATGACAGTTTAGATCCAATCCAATCTAAAAATATGTTAAAACCTGTTCAGTCTGATCTCGATTTTTATTGACTCCAAAATTGCAGTCAGTCAAACTCAGCAGCTTAACTCTTTAGCACACAATCCCAACTTCTAAAAATCCTGAGAAAGAATCCTATAGAAAACAGGAAAAAGGAGAAAATGCCAGCATTTTCTTCTTTTCCCACAATAGCTTCTACCCTATCATAGTCAGAAATCATCACATTGTCAAGATATCTTTTGTTGTCTACAAATGCTTTGAATATGGTCCTCTTACCAACAAAGTCTGTAATGAAGAAACAAATGAAAAAATGTGTGGCAGAAATATAAACCTCATCTGGCCGGATTTGAACCCATGGCGGATAAGATCCTTGGGATTTTTTAGGTTTAACCCATTACCACACGATCCTGACTTTTAATGACCCTGGGAAAGAAGCCTTTTGAAAACATTGTGGTAAAAGGAGAAAATGCTGGTAACCAGCATTTTCCCCTTTTCCCACAATGTTTTCTGCCCTTCCCAACCCAAGTTTAAATTTTTCAGTCACATTTATTTTGTCATCTGCAAATGCTTTCAATTTGGATCAGTCTAAAATTTTGTTGTGTGGTAAAGAGTTAAAAGACCAACACCATAACCACTGAGCTAAAGAGATATATATATCTCCCTAACATTGATCTTAAATGTTCACTCTCTATTGCTTGTTTATTGTTTATTTCTAATCATGATACTTTTCAACTTATTTTCTTTCCTATGCGTCTTTTTTGTAATATCTTGATATCTTAGTTTCTCCTTGTACCATGTTGTTTTTGCATATTGTAGTTTAACTGACGATGTACTTCGAACAAGTCAAAATAAAATTCTGTTCTGTTCTGTTCCTAACACTGTTGTTAGATATTGTATCTAACTCAGGACGAAGCTATGCATGAAGTAGTGATCCCCAAGTCCAAAAATTTGTTGTCTGGTAAAGAGTTACGCTTTTTAACTCTAACAACACAAACCTTGTTTTAACAATGTTTGGAAAACTGTACTTTGAAAAAATACTTGTAACAAGCACTTTCCTCTATTCCAATGATGTTTGCTACCCTTTTCAAGAAAAAATCCCGTTATATGCACTGTTTTAAATTTGTTGTCTGCAGGTGATTTCAACTTGGGTAAAATTTTTTGTTTGGTAAAGAATGAAAAAAAGTATTACAACCCAGCGTGAACTTTTATCAATATTGAGTTATGATTCTTTCAAAATTAACCATATAACATTGCTAGCAATTTATAGATGTCTAGCAAACAAAAGTGGTGATGACACAAAAAAATATATTTCTACATGTTATGGAAGATATCATAGAAAAGGCAGCAATTTCTTCTCTTACAATGTTCAAAAATAGCTGTCTACAGTAAAAGTAACGGTTTAACCATTAAACATTTTGAGAGAAGGAGAAAATGCTAGCTGGTATCAGCAGTTCTATTCCCAGTTTAGTTTATGCAGAATTTCTAAACAACATACTATGTTTGATGATACAAAGCAGAAATACTACAGGAAAAAAAATATGTTGAAAATTATTCTTTAGTGATAAGCATGTCTGAGAAAGAAAATTTATTCCTTATTACATAAATCCATAAAATATTTGAGCCATACTCTGTAAAAAGGAGGTTTAATACATCTGTAAAAAGTATCAAACCATTTAAAACTGCCAAGTCTGTTCACATTGACATGGGCAGAGACTTTTGGATATCTTTAAATTACTGCATGTCAAAGGATCATTCTACCTTGTGATTCAGTCAGTTGTGAAACAGTGTGGATTCTATGAATCCTTTATCACCTGCTATATGCATAACACATTGTTGAATGCATTAAACCCCCTTTTGCCAGAATGTGGCTCATGTCATTCAAGCACAATGAAGTATAATGTTCTTACAAGCCCACAGCTTGAGCAGGTATAAAGCAGGTATCAATAACCCTTTCACAAGACAATGAAAATTTAGACTTGGCCATACTGAAAGTAGATGACAAAATGTGGATCAAAAGATGAGATTTGTCATTGCAAGAGTTTAAAACATTGTGGGAAACAGATGAAAAGCTTGTCGTATGATTTTCTCTTTTTCCAACATTTTTTTCAAGGGAATTCTAACACTGGATTTTTAGATAAAGAGTTGATATTCTGGTGAGGAACCTATTTGCATAAACGTTGGTATGTTTTGAGATAGTAACTCTCCAACAGCACTCGAAAATTGATCATTCTCTTTACCAAATGACAAAATTTTAGACTGGTCTAAATTGAAAGCACTTTCAGATGACAAATTAAAGTTAATTCAAAAATGGAAATTTGTTTCAGAAGGGTAGAAAACATTGTGGGAAAAGGAGAAAATGCTGGTTACCAGCATTTTTTTCTTTTCCAACAACGTTTTCAAAAGGCTTTTATCTCAGAGTTGTTAAAAGTTGGGATTGTATGGTAAAGAGTTGAGGGGCACATATAAAGTCTGTTGTGTCACACTTACCTTGTATTTGAGAATTCTCTGAATAAGTGTTGTTATCAAAACTGATGACATAAGGTCCAGCACCTACTTGGTCCGGGAAACCATGCCCTGGAAACATACTTTCACAAGTACTACTGGGAGGCCCACCAGGGTACCCCAAAACACTAGGAACTACTAGCAGAAGTAGACTGATGCTTCCTGGCATTTTTCTGAAAGATCACAGCAAAAAGCAAATTATGTATCAAAACCCTTTACTCATCCTCGTTGACCCAGTTTTGATTCATACTTTAATTGACCCTGCGTTATTTGGCTAGCGTTTTCTCGTTCTCATGAATTGATTGGTAATCTCAGTTTTTCTTTGAGAAAATTCAAACTATTTTTATCACAAATATGCCATCATTTCTATTTTTAATAAATGACAAAATGAAATTGCCCTCCCTATGTCAGAGAGTGAATATTTTATCAATCTTTCGATTGGCTATTAGGGTACTTTCCGGCCATATGAATATTCATAGGAGACAAAGATTTGCTAGTCAATTTTCCCAGGGGTATTGCATGGAGAGTAAGGTAATGCTTAAACCTGGGTTCCGAGGATGCCCTTTACTATACAATCCTGTGTTTTAACTCATTACCAAACAACATTTATGGCTTGTCTAAATCGAAAGCATGTGCAGACGACAGAATAAAAGTGACTGAAAATTTGAAATTTGTTTTATGAAGGGCACAAAATATTGTGGAAAAGGGAGAAAATGCTGGTTAATAGCATTTTCTCCTTTTCCTACAATGTTTTCTAAAGGTTTCTTTCTCACGGTCATCGAAAGTAGGGATTGTGTGGTAATGGGTTAATGACCTTGCGAGAAAAGTTTTTGAAAACAACCGGAAAAAGAGAAATTGCTTTTAGTCGACAATTCCTCCTCTTCCAACCATGGCCAGACTTTTTGAACAAAAAAGTTTTGGCCAAATGTTGTTTTGGAACAGAAAAATGCATTAAATGCACTTACTCTGCTTTTAAAAATACAGTTTTTGAAAGAGAAAAGCATGGAAAGGTCTTTATTGCATTTTTCTGTTTTAGAATAACATTTGGCAATAAACATATAATCAATAAAAAATAAAAAATATTTATTACATGAACTCCCTTGTTTTCAGTGTAATATACAAATTATGAACTGTATAATCTAGTACAGATTTATATCACAAGTGTCTGACGTCACTTTTTTGAAATCATTTTGTACTTATTTCATAGAAGTGAATGGGATTTACAGACATTACAGCAGATGCATCTTCTAATCTATAATTTGTAAAATATCATATAAATGTACTTGTGATATAAAGAATCTGATATTTGTTGGAATACGAGATACAATTTCATTAAACTTGTTAACAGAAAATGTAATTACCAGTAAGCTCACCAAAGGCTTGCTTAACCTTCCCAAACCAAATTTCAATTTTTTAGTCACATTTATTTTATCGTCTGCAAATGCTTTAAATTTGGACCCATCTAAAATTTTCTTGTGTGGTAAAGAGTTAATCCAACGATGTAGAGATCATTGTTGGAAAAGGTGAAAATTAGTTTAAATTTTTTCCCCAAAGATATTTGCAATTAATTCACTTCATCCCTTAACAGACAATTTCTTCTTTTCCAACAATGTTTTCAGAAGATACCAACTGCCGACACATCAAAACAGCATTTGGCCAAAATGTCCAACGATACACTTTCAGCTGGCAAGAACTTCTATTCCCAAAGTATCTTGGCCAAAATCATCCTAGCCATAATATCTGTGGCCAAAACATCCATCATTCATTTGCAACTTATTCAGATATCTATAGTTAACCCTTTCCCAAACGATAAATTTTGGACCCTTCCAAACCCAAAGAGTTTGCAGACGACAATTTTAGATTTGGAGAAAATGGCAGAAAGTTCTCAAAAAAAGCTAGAAAACACTGTGGGAAAAGGAGAAATTGCTCGTAAAGAGCAATTTCTCCTTTTCCCACAGTGTTTTCAAAAGACTTTTACTGCAGAAAGGTAAAAATCAGGGCTTGTTTGGGAAAGGGTTTATACATGTATGGACCATTGTTTTCAGATACTTATGACTTGCAAGACTGTGAAGCTTGTCTTATTGAAAAGGGCTAAGTGGTGATTACTTAACCTTTAAAGGTGGGTATTTAGAAGTTTTACATCTCACCAAATTAAAAAATATATATATCACTGAAATTCATATGAAAAAATAATACAAATCATCAATAATTAAGATTAATAAAATTACAAAAAAAAAATTTTTTTGATGGTAATCCCTTAAAAGGCTACATAGCCTCTTAAGCTATTTTTAGATTTTGTGCCAAAAACCAATAAAGCATTGTAGGAATGTCAAGTGACTGGCACGTGACTCATAACGCTTTAATTCCCTATCATAACAAACATGTAATATTTATTTTCCATAATGTCCTCTTCGTACGCTATATTTGAAGCTTCTTCTGTGTATTCCTGTAAGTAAATGAGCGACTTGATCATCTAAAAATAGAATGTGTCTCCCGTTGGTGTCAACCTGGGTTGTAGTAAATCTCTTATTATCTATCATTTCTCGTGTTGTCAGACGGATTTCGACTACTGGGGTTTTATGAATGAAAATTAAAAGGCTTTGGGAGTATAAGGATTTTTTTTTTTTCATTTTTGTAAAATTTTCGTCCCAAAATCTGAAGGGCCACCTTTAACCAAACAATCCGATGTTTAATTGACCTAAGGAAGACAGCCTTTGTAAATATTGGCAGGGACAAGAGAAAATTCTGAGAACCAGCGTTTTCTCCTTTTCTCACAGTATTTTCTACCCTTCCAAATACATGTACAAGTTTTAATTTTGGAGTCAAACTCGTTGTTTGCAAATAAATGCTTTCAAATCCAAAATTATGTTGTACTATGGTAAAGTGTTAACCCTTTCCCTAACAATCCCTGGTTTTTACGGGTCTGGAATAGACACCTATTGAAAACATTGTGGGAAAAGGAGAAAATGCTGGTAACCAGCATTTTCTCTATTTCCCACAATGTTTTCAGTCCTATCATAGACAGAAATCATCTTTTCAGCAAGAGTTGAATTGTCGTCTGCAAATGCTTTCAATTTGGTCTACTCCTAAAATTTGTCGTTTGGGAAAGGGTTAAACTATTAAAATATTTATTGTGTCAATTCTCCAAGGGCAGCATTATTGAATGCTTTGAGAAAGATTATAATGAATACAGAGTTAGGTCTAAATCATCCACTGCTTTGTTTTCGATGAATGAATGCTTTACCAAACGATAAAAAAAATTTGACTTTTTTACACTCAAAGCATTGTAGACAACAAATAACATGTCTGTGGTTCAAATAGCAGAAATTGTTTTGAAAAGATACAGAACAATGTAGGGAAAGGAGAAAACGCTGGCTACCAGCATTTTCTCCTTTTTCCCAAAACATTTTCACAGGGTTTTCTTTGTTCGGGTCATAAAAATTCTGGTATGGGTCAACTCTTTATCAGGTGATGAAATACGAAATTTGCCCAAACTGAAAGCATTTCCAGCAAACAAATTACAAATAATTGGAAGTAGAAAGATGAGAGATATCCGTTTAAAAAATTAAGGCATTTAGAGAAGTTGTTGGTTTTCAGGATTCCCTTCTTTTCCCTCACTGTTTCTCACGTTGTTTTCAAAAGCCTTCTCCAATAGGGTGTGTCAAACAACTGGTTATTTGATTAAAGGTTAAGCAAACTCTACTGTCATTGAAAAAACCAGTTTCAGATCAATAGCTTTTAATTCAACAGGAATTAACCCTTTCAAAAAACGATTACCATTATTTAGTGACCCTGAGTAAGACAGCATTATGATAACATTGTGGGAAAAAGAAAAAATGCTGGTAATCAGCATTTTCTCCTTTTCCAACAATGTTTTCTACTCTCCCTTAAACAATTTTCAGTTTTTAAGTCACATTTGTTTGTCATCTGCAAAATTAATGCTTTCAATTAGGACTAGCCTAGAAATTGTCAATTGGACATGTCTAAAATTTTGTCGTTTGGTGAAATGTTAATGAGTTTGGCCATTACAGTAAAGGCTAATTTTAGAGCCAGTGAAAACTATAAACACTCTTAGTGCCTTACCGAACTATAGTTACCTTTGCAACATATGTACATTGAGATCAGACTGTACAAAGACGCAGTCAGATTTTTTTATGCACATTGTCCATTCTGCATAGACAATGTTGACAAAATAAACTTTTAAGATTGCAATGATTATTTGTCTTATTGCTAGACTGACAGTGTCGGCTGGGTTTGACTGACACTCTATATTGAAAGGCCAAAGTTTATTGAATGGTGTTGTAAGTCCATTTCAACATTAATTTAGTCATATCACAGTGACAGCTCAAATAATTGTGTATTTCCCGTGTTTTGCCCGTACTAGCCTACAGCTCTGAAGCGTCTTGCCCAAAGGACATTCCCACAAAAAACCCAGAGGATCCAGTGTGACTTGAACCCAGGGCCTACAGGCTACAAGTCCCACACTTTACCATTGAGCAACACAGGACTCCTAGAATTTCACAAATATGGATTTTTCTTTTTCTTTGATATCATGAAAAACATCATAGAAATAGAAGCAATCACTCTTTCAGGCAAATGCTGTTGGTTTTTTTTTCCTTTGACAGCTGTAACATTTCACTAGACAGTATCTGTGTTTTTCAGTTGTAGATCTATTACTGTTGAGAACACAGCTAGAAAAGAAGGAAATGTTATCTCCCTTTCTCACAATGGTTTTTACCTAATCACAGTCAAATACTGCGTGAAAAGATTAAAAGTACTGTAAGAAAAAGAGAAAATGCTGATTACCAACTTACACTATTTTTTCAGAAGCCTTTTGCTTGAATTATTGGTCTTTTAAATATGAGATTGTTTGGTGAATGGGTAAGTCATAGCTTTCCTTACATTTTCTGCTAGTTTCAACAAGAATACAAATAACTGAACAAATTACAGAGACAGATAAGAGATGAAATGCTCAAGAAATGAGATATTCAAGAAAGCATTGTGGCACAAGTTAGCAATACTAAATTAGAGCTGAATTTAAATTTTGATTTTGTCACTACATTTTCTAGAAAAAGGACTTGCTTCATTAACCCTAGTGGATGTACCACCTAATGAAAACTTATGATAACATTGTTACAATAGGACAAAATTGTTTATTACAAGATTTTCCATTTTGCCATAATGTTTTCTCCTATATATCTTTTTAATAAACATTAATTCTTTTCAGATATTCTATTTTATAACAATATTTTCAAAACTATTTCATCAGGAATGTGGGAAAAGGAAAAAAAAAGTCAAGTCATCTGCTGAAAAAGAAATGAGACAACTCTATAATTTTCTTTTTCCAAATTTCAGATTAACATACCTGTGTGAAGTCATTCTAAATCCTCTGCTTCCCTTGTAAGATATTCAAATGACTGATTTATTGAATACTTCTGTGTAGTCCACTCAACCATAAATCCAACCATAAATCGATTACTTCCAGTATTTCTCCTTTTAGATCTAGACTACCTGTTTTCTGTTGTAAAAATTATCACACTACTTATAATGAACTTTATGGTTTACATACCCTAGGAAAGGGGTGGTTGAGTATCCTTTAACTCTTTACCAAACAACAATTTTTTGGACTGGATCAAATTTAAAGCATCTGCAGACAAAAAATTAAATCCTGGAATTATGATGATTTCTGACTTTGATAAGGTAGAAAATATTGTGGGAAAAGGAGAAAATGCTGGTTACCAGTATTTTCTCCATTTCCCACAATGTTTTCTATAGGCTTCTTTCTCAGAGTTGTTGAAAGTTGGAACATTGTGGTGACAAGTTAAAGAAAAATTTTTTGAACCCTTAAAGTGCCAAATAAAACCAACAGAAATGCTCACGCAGAAATACCATTGGAATAGTAGCAATATCATGATTGCTTTTGTCTAGAGTGCTTCAGCAAAGCAGACAGTACTAACCAAAGAACAGGCTGCAAGTTTATGCAGGCTGATCTTGATCTACATTGTCCACATAGTCAACTACATCAATGACAAAGCTGATATTTTGTAGGGTAAAGTTCAAAGGAAGTGACGCTTTACTCTAAGATGCAGAAAAAAGAAAAAAGAACTGCATTATATTTTAGTTTAAAACCCAAAATCTCAAAAACTTCATAACTCCACAACTCTTTCAACTAAGTTTCATAGCCACCTGCTAAATTTGTGTGTTGAAAATATTTCTACCCCTTGCTATCGAACAAAAAAGACCTTGTCGCAGTCTGTATCAATCTGGATAGAAAATTTCAAAGAAAAAGTACAATAACTGGTAATTCATTTGTTCTCCATGATTGCATTTACAAGTCTTTATTTTAGTTTCAAAGCCAGCTTAGCACTGGCATGAAAAGTATCGGTCCTTTTTAAGATTTTTCTACAGCACTTGATGCTTAAACTTAAAATCCTGCTGCAGTAGCCTTTTGAAAAGATTGTAGAAAAAAGAGAAAATGATGATAATCAGTATTTTCTCCTTTACTCACAATGTTTTCTATTCTTTCAAACATTGAAATAATCACTTAGGCCACATTCAATTTGTCATATTTCTGTTTGGATAAGTCTAAAATTTGTCACTCTGTATACTTAAGCCACTGTCATTTAGCCCATCAGAAATATTGTTACCGTATGTATGTTGAGATATAGAAAAATCCTAAAACCAGCATCTTCTCCTTTTCCCGCAATGTTTTTTGGCCATCAAAGCTTATTTCAACTAGTTACTTTTAATTTGACATTTATAAATACAATGAATTTTCACAAGTCCAAAATTTTGCCATTTGGTAAAGATTTAAAGTGGGACATTTTGAAAAAGCAGCATAGAGAATTAAGCTTGTAAACCCCTTACCTCACAACCCCTACTTTCAATGAATCTGAGAAAGAAGCTCTAAGAAAACTTTGGAAAAAGAGAAAATGCTGGCAACCCTTCCAAAAACAGATTTTAATTTTCAGCCATATATTATCCTTTCATATGCAAAATGATTTCAATTTGGACTAATCTGAAATTTTGATGTTTGCTAAAGAGTTAAAGGTAAGAATTTCACAGTTTAACTCTTTACCACACAATCCAAACTTTTAACGACTCTTAGAAAGAAGCCTTTTGAAAACCCTATTGGAAAAGGAGAAAATGCTGGTAACCATATTCCTTCCCTAAGCAAATTTCCTTCCCTAAGCAAATTTCAATTTTTCAGTCACATTTATTTTGTCGTCTGCAAAATAATGCTTTCAATTTTGACCAGCCTAAAATTTTCTCTTGTGGTAAAAAGTACACTCTCTACCAAAGGACAAACTTTTAGATAAGCCTACATAGGAAGCAATCTGCAGACAATGTAATATGACGCAAGTAATGGTATGTGTACTTGTAATATATTTAACTCATTACCAAATGACAAAATTATAGACTGGTCTAAATTGAAAGCATTTGCAGATGACAAAATAATTGTGACTGAAAAATTGAAATTTAGTTTGACAAGGGTAGAAAACATTGTGGGAAAAGGAGAAAATGCTGGTTACCAGCATGTTCTCCTTTTCCCACAATGTTTTCAAAATGCTTCCTTCTCTAGGTCGTTAAAAGTCAGGATTATGTGGTAAAGAGTTGGTAGAAAAATATTATTGGACAAGGCAATGATGCTGATTACAAGCATTTTCTGCATTTGCTGTTGTTGTTAAAAAACGTTTTTTAAAGGTTGATAATTTGGAATAGGGTTACTGTATTTATTTACACTGTTGAAAAAATTTGTCCTACCTTATGACCTTTGGACAAAGAAGCGTATCCTGTCCCAAATAAATCTGTCTTACATAAAAGCTTCACGTGTCAGTATGATCAGTAGACCAAAATTGGATTCTCTGCTGCAATCACGTTTCAGGCTCTGATCTGTCAAAAAGACGTACCTGCATGTAGATTTGATTTTACATTTTATATCATACAATGCAATCTGGGGTGTAAATAAAATGAAATGGGCATTATCATCATAACATTGTTGCACATGCGAGCACTGCTAAATTTGAGCTGTATCTAATTTAATTTTTTTTATGGTTTAACTCGTTACCAAAATTTTATACTTGTCCAAAGTCAAAGCATTTGCAGATGCCAAAATAAACATGATTCAAAAATTGAAACTTGACTTTAGAAGAGCAGAAAGCATTGTGGGAAATGGAGAAAATGCTGGTTGCAAAGCATTTTTTTCCTTTTTCCACAGTATTTTCAGAAGGCCTCTTCCTTTTGGTCATAGAATCCAGGGATTGTTTGGGAAAGAGTTAACCTTTTACCTCACAACCCTGACTTGGCAAACCAGAGGAAGACGGTTTTTGAAAACAATGAGAGAAAATGCAAGTAACCAGCATTTCCATTTTTCCTGTAGGGTATCCTTCAAAAGAAAACCAAGTTTTGAGGCACATAAATCTAATTTTGTATTTTCAAATGCATTTAGTTTTTACAAGTCTAAAATTCTGTCCTGTGATAATGGGTTAAATAGAAATGTACTTGAACCATCGTAAGAAAATTTGTATTTTATTTCACAGCAAATGTGGCATTAACTCTTTACCAAGCGAAAAAATTTCACACTTGTCCAAGTTGAGAGCTTTTGCAGATGACAAATTAAATGTTACTAAAACGATTAAATCTGTATGTGACAGAGTATAAAACATTGTGGGAAAAGGAGAAAATGCTGGTTACCAGCATTTTCTCCTTTTCCCACAATGTTTTCTACCCTTCACAAAGCAAGTTTCAAATATTTAGTCACTTTCATTTTTTCGCCTGCAAATACTTTCAATTTGGACAAACCTAAAATTTTGTCCTTTGGTAATGAGTTAAATTATCCTTTATATCCAATAATAATGTATACATACATACATAATCAAGTAAGGAATGTCTGATTTAAACTCTTTACCACACAATCCAGACTTTTAACAACCCTGAGAAGAAAGCCTTTGAAAACACTATGGGAAAAGGAGAAAATGCTGGTAACCAGCATTTTCTCCTTTTTTTCCACAATGTTTTCCACCCTTTCCAAATCAAATTGCCCTTTTTTATGCACATTTATTTTGTCGTCTGTGCACAAATGCTTTCAGTTTGGACTAGTCCAAAATTTTGATGTTTGGTAAAGAGTTAATCCATTACCACAAAATTCCTATTTTCAATGATCCTGTAGGAGAACATTTTGAAAAGCACTGTGGGAAAAGGAGAAAATACTGGTTACAACAGCATTAATGCCCCTAATGACAAGGGGTTTAAAAAAAAACATAATAAGGAAAAGAAAATACTGGAAAGCTGCATTAAATTTTTAGTCCTTTGTGCACAATATATTCTACCCTTTTATGTCCAAGTCGCACAATTTGAGCTGCATTTGAAATTAGTATCACACCCAGTTCACACTCAGTGCATCATGTTTGAATTACAAGGATTACTTTTGTACAGAAGATTTCTGAATAGAACTTTGTTCCCTTTGATAGCCAGTGAGGTTTTCTATTCCCATGTACAGAATTTTCTGCCTGACTTAACACTTACCCTGCTGAATGACCAAAGTAAAATTTTCAATTTGAAATCAAAAACCTAAATATTGCTATTTCAAAGTCATGGTTTGGAGAAAAAGTATCTCCTAATCAGACAGTGTAGATAAAAGATCAGATCAAAAGGTCAGTGAGTCGCAATCAGCAGCCTAAGTGTTAAACTGTTGCACAGACATTTCATAACATTGTGCAGGTACTATCAACCAATCCCTGTTAGCCTATAACCTGCACAATAAATACTGATCTTTCAAAGCCAAATTCATTTCTCTTGCACGGCTGATAGTAACTGTTGTTTAAACATTGGTCATGTGGGGAAGAAGCTTGTTGCTTAAGTAGCAAGAGGCTTGAAAAGAATACTGCGCTGAGGTCTAGTAAAAACAAGAGGGCCAAGATGGCCCTGGATCGCTCACCTGAATTTTTGAGATGACCATAGCCTATTTTTTTTTTGAGGTATTGAAACATTGAAACCAAATTCATAATTTTGCCAAGCAATTTTCAAAAGGTCACCCGTAAAAGTCATTTCGAAATTTGACCATCAGTTTCAAAAAGAAGAATTGTCAAGAATTCTTCATTTCTGTATAATAGCAAGTAGCCCCCATCCACGAGAGCCATGTTTCTTGATGGATCAAAATTTACAAACAAGTTTTGAAAAGGGTCACCCAAGGAACATTTCCGAAAATTTCTTTTAAAATCTGACCAGAAGTTTCAGAGAAAGAGAATTTTCAAGAATTTCATCATGTCAGTATAGTGCAAGTAGCCCCCATTCACAAGAGCCATATTTTTTGACGGATCAAAATTATATGTACAGTTTTTGAAAAGGGTCACCCAAGGAACATCTCTCTCAGATTATTTTAAAATCTGACATTGGGTTTCAGAGAAGAAGAATTTTCAAGAATTTCTTCATTTCCATTCAGTGCAAGTAGCCCCCATTCACCAGAACCATGTTTCTTGACGGATCAAAATTTCACGAACAATTTTTGAAATGGATCACCCAAGGAACAACTCTGTGAAATTATTTCAAAATCTGACCAGCGGTTTCAGAGAAGAAGAATTTTTAAGAATTTCTTCATTTCTGTATAGCGCAAGAAGCCCCCATTCACCAGAGCCATGTTTCTTGATGAATCAAAATTTTGCAAACAATTTTTGAAAAGGGTCACCCAAGGAACATCTCTGTGAAATTATTTTTAAATCTGGCCAGCGGTTTCAGAGAAGAAGAATTTTTAAGAATTCCTTCATTTCTGTATAGTGCAAGAAGCCCCCATTCACCAGAGCCATGTTTTTTGATGGATCAAAATTTCGCAAACAATTTTTGAAAAGGGTCAACCAAGGAACAACTCTGTGAAATTATTTCATAATCTGACCAGCGGTTTCAGAGGAGAAGATTTTTTAAGAATTCCTTCATATGTGTATAGTGCAAGTAGCCCCCATTCACCAGAGCCACATTTTTTGACGAATCAAAATTTCACGAACAATTTTTGAAAAGGGTCACCCAAGGAACATCTCTGTGAAATTATTTCAAAATCCGACCAGCTGTTTCAGAGCAGAAGATTTTTAAAGAATTCCTTCATTTGTGTATAGTGCAAGTAGCCCCCATTCACCAGAGCTACATTTTTTGACGAATCAAAATTTCACGAACAATTTTTGAAAAGGGTCACCCAAGGAACAACTCTGTGAAATTATTTCAAAATCCGACCAGCTGTTTCAGAGGAGAAGATTTTTAAAGAATTCCTTAATTTGTGTATAGTGCAAGTAGCCCCCATTCACCAGAGCCACATTTTTAGACGAATCAAAATTTCACGAACAATTTCTGAAAAGGGTCACCCAAGGAACATATCTGTGAAATTATTTCAAAATCCGACCAGCGGTTTCAGAGGAGAAGATTTTTAAAGAATTTGTTAAAAAATTCCATTTTGTTGCCATGGCAACCAGAGTTTTTGACGGAATCAAATTCTGTGATCAATTTTTAAAGAGGACCTCCCAAGGAACATTCCTGCCAAGTTTGGTCCAAATTGGCCCAGTGGTTTAGGAGGAGTTGATGTTTAAAGAATTGTTTACGACGCACGACGGACGATGCACGACGGACGACAGACAGCCAGTGACCCTAAAAGCTCCCCTTGAGCACGTTGTGCTCAGGTGAGCTAAAAACAATTCAGAAAACTATGGAGTACTGGCCGCTGCAATTTAACTGAAATAATTTTGAAAAATGCATTAAATACCATACAATCAATCAATTACAAGTATTGTACATGTAATCAACTGTCCCTTGTGAAGATCAGTCATCATAACTCAGTCGATTCCGTTGATAGCTCCCATCACCCGAGGTATGCCAAATGTTGTGAAGATCTGTCATTTTCATACATTAGCAAAATTATCTTTTTTTTGCACAAGCTTCTACTAGGAATATTGCTACTATGGCATACATGCTGAGGACAACCCTGAGGAAGAGGCCTATAGAAAACATTATGGAAAAAGGAAAAAATGCCAGTAGCCAATATTTGCTCCTTTTCCCACTATGATTTTTAACCTGTCAAAGAACTTAAGTTCATTTGTATAACTTTCAAATATGTTATCTGCAGACTATTCAATGTAGAATTGTCAAATTTTGTCATTTGGAAAAGGCTTAAACTAGGGGAGCTGACCAGAACTGGTTCAGATAACAATGTGGGAAAAGGAATAATTATTTTCCTATAATGAATGCTAGCTACACGTAACTGCAGTTACCTTCACTCCGAAGGCTTGCTCCAATGCTATTTTAGTTATTTGGTCTCTGAAAATAACAAAAGTAGCATAGGAGCAAGCCTTCAGACTGAAGGTAAACTGCGGTATACAAGATCTATTGATATACATGTACAAACACTACAGATCAAAATGCCTCTGCTGTGGGGGTGGGGAGGCCTAAATGCATACAAACTTAGATATGAATGTTAACCCTACCCAAGACAAAAATGTTTGAGACTGGTCCAAACTGAAAGCATTCTATAATTGCAGAAGATATTCTAAATACCAGTACTGTATAGCTCAAATAATGGAATTTGCCTTTGTTACGGTAGAAAACACAGAAATTCTGGTCACCAGCAACCTCTCCTTTAGCACCAAATTTTCAAAAGCCCTCGTCCATGGATGCATTAACACATGGAGCTATTTGGTAAAGGGATAAGTATAGTGAAGAGATTATTTTTATTATGACAACCAATATTTGTACCTTTACCACAAAATATTGTAATCAGTGTCTCTGAAGAAGATACCATACTTCCTCTAGGAGTACACGTCATTTCTTGAAACAGCATCTTTTTCCACCGGTCTGTCACCTTAACTAGACTTGTAATGGTATAATTTAACCCTTTACCACACAGCGACGACTTTTAAAAACCCTGAGGCAGAGGCCTTTTGAAAACTTTGTGCGAAAAGGAGAAAATGCTGGTAACCAGCATTTTCTCCTTTTCCCACACAGTTTTCTACTCTATCAAAGAAAAAATTGCATCATTTGGGCCACTGTGAAGAGATCGTATAGAAATGCTTTTGATTTGGACAGGTCTAAAATTCTGCTGTGCAGTAAAGGGTTAAGTCTGTGCCTTAAATATTTATTGAAAAATTTTGACCTTGTCCAAGTCAAAGCATTTGCAGATGACAAAGTGAAAGAGGCTCAAGTGGTGGATTTTATCTTGACAAAACATTGTGAGAAAAGAAGAAAATGATGGTTAACAGCATTTTCTTCTTTTCTCACAATGTTTTAAAAATCTTCTTCCTCAAGCCTGCTAAAACTTGGGAGTGTGTGGTAAAGGATTCATGGCCTGTCATGCTCTTGGTCCTTTCTTGTGGATTTTTTTTTTTGGTCCTTTCTTGTGGATGTTTTTTTTTAATCAAGATCAGACTACAGAGAATATGCTATCTGATTGATATCACTTTATGGGTCATTGCTTGCAAGGCAGCCTTCAAAAGGCACCATTAACCCTTTTCAAGGAATTACTTTTGCAGACAAGAAATCAAAGTGGCTTAACCCTTTACCAAAAGACAAAATTTTAGACTGGTCCAAATTGAAAGCACTTGCAGACGACAAAATAAACATAACTCAAATATTAAAATTTGTTTCCAGCAGGGTAGATAACATTGTGGGAAAAAGAGAAAATGCTGGTTACCGGCGTTTTCTCCCTTTCCCTCAATGTTTTCAAAAGGCTTCTAACTCAGGGTTGTAAAAACCAGGGATTGTTTGGTAAAGGGTTAAGTAGAGAAGTTGGTTTTAGAAAAGGTAGAAACCATGCACTGTTGGAACAGGAAAATTTGCTTGTTACAAGCGTTTTCTCCTGTTTCAACATTGTTTGCCTTGTGTCATTAAAACTGGGAATTTTGTGGATATATTCCATGTATTAATGACCCTGAAAAGCAGACCTTTAACAACATTTTGGGAAAAAGAGAAAATGTTGATTTCTTGCATTTTTGAATTCTTTTACTTTATTTTTTATAATATCCAAAGCCAAATTCCATTATTTGAATTCTATTTCATTTGTCATCTGATTCTTTGGACTTACTAAGTCTTAGGCATGTTTAAGATTCTGTAATCAAGTAAAGCATGAACAGAGATCATTTTTGAAAAGTTCGGAATAAGGATTTCTATATTATGACCAGTGATTATGTTCGTGACATTTCCTGACAAGCTGAAGAGCATTCAAAGTACTTGTAGTGTTAACATTTTAGTGCCTTTCACAACCATAGTTGCGTTTTGTGATCAATGTAGCAAAGATCAAACTGCACAAAAACTTACCGTATGCTTTTAGAAGTACACTGCCCTTATGATCAGTCATTCTTGCTATTCTGGCCTGGAAATGAGATTTCTTGCATGTTTTTTCCAGACTGAGAGATTCAATTTTGTTTGTTAGTGATGCTAAGGATTAACCCATTATGATCCACAATCTCTACTTTTGACGACCCTGAGAAAGAAGCCTACAGAAAACATTGGAGAAAATGCTGGCAACCAGCATTTTCTCCTTTTCCCACAATGTTTTATACCCTTCCCAATACTAATTTCAAATTTTTAGTCACTTTTATTTTGTCATCTGCAAATGCTTTCGATTTGGACAAGCCAATAATTTTGTCATTTGGTAATGAGTTGAGAGCACTTAAGTCCTTATCTGGTAAACAACATAAAACACCCTTGTCAAATACCTGGGTGACAGTTATCAGTATCAACTCTTTACCAAACAATGTCATATTTTTACATCTTCGCGAGCCAAGGTTACGGTCACCATGTGGATCGTACCTTGGCTGATTGAGCCCGATTTCGAGATTCCTTTGATGCGCCGTCTATTGGATGCTGGTTTTTACCCTCCTTTACATCATATTTCTAAAAGCCAATGAAATATCATTATACAAACTGCTTACGAATGAATACACATGAAGTGATAAGCAGACATCCATATGGGTTTCCATGTTTATCTTCTATTCGAAAGGTAGCAACCTTGTTCAATTTTTATCAAAGATGAAATGCTACGAGCGGTTTCATTCGTTGCAGTTAGAGCTGGCTGAATCCAATGAAAAAGCGTATCGGGGGAATGTAAAAATCAAGCTTGATCCGCCAAGGGTAGAGTAGCGTAGTGAATCATCAGCCTTGGCTTGCGAAGATGTATTTTTATGACATCTTTAAATACTCATTTTAGCCAGATTTTAACCAATTTCATCCTTACTCCATCAAACGTTAGTCAGTCCTTTACAATTGCTAGATTGCATCGATTTTGACCAATAGAAAATGTGTTACATTACAGCGATTTCCTGGAGGCGATAACAGAAATTACTGTTGAGATGTTTGCGGTTTAACTCATAATCAGATGACATTTGCAGATGACAAAAATGACTGAAAATGTGAAATTTGTTTTGTGAAGGGTAGAAAACATTGTGGGAAAAGGAGAAAATGCTGGTGAGCAGCATTTTCTCCTTTTCCCACAATGTTTTTTAAAAGCTTCTTTTTCAGGGTCATCAAAAGAAGGGATTGTGTGGTAATGGGTTCGACAAAGATTTCTGATATGCATTTATATAACATAGAACGGTAATTTACCTATGTAAACACAGCTGACTAAATTCAAACCCTTTCTACAGCCTATCACACTTGTAACAGTACTTCCTTTTCTCATACCCTATAGATGTACATGTATCTCTAAATGATAAATCTTTCCCAAATGACTAAACTTTGGACTAAACGGTTAACCAAACTGAAAGCATTTGCAGATGACAAAATCATTATCTCCCGCTAGATGGCTTTCTCTAAATACAAATCTATTTAATTTGGTCAATCTGGGTACAGAAGCAGACTAATTTTTCAAAACAACAACCTTTACTTTGAATTTCAAAATTAAATAAATGTGTACTCAATAAAATGCTACTTGCTGCGATTCATTCAGCTATCATTGGCTAGCATGTTACCTATGCATCTGCCATTTATTAAAACAGCATCTACATATGTGGGTAATGGGCTTATAGCTTTGGTATAAGCCGTACTTTTCCAAGATATTTGGGGGATGGGTGATACGTCATAGCAGACCTGTAGGTCAAATCTTCAACAAATATGATATGCACAGACTATGATGACAAAATGAATTACATGAAAAATGTAAATTTATGTTGTGAATGGTAGAAAACATTTTTAGAAAAGGATAAAATGCTGATTACCAGCATTTTCTCCTTTTCCCATAATGTTCCAAAAGGCTTCTTTCTCAGGGCTGTTAAAATTCAGGATTATGTGGTAAATGGATAACGACGTATATATGTCAAAGTTCATCCACATCCTACTATACATGTATTTTTGTCGTGGATACTGAATCAAAAGTGCACTTATGCATTTTTTGCACATAATGGTATTACTATTTGTGCACTGAAACAAGTTGCACTTTCTCTGGTAGTATTGGTGAAAATAAAAAAATGGATCTTCGAACTATCACTAAGAAATGATCAAAATGCTGCTGACGCAGCATTACACATCAAGCGAGGAAACAAAGGCAGGAAATTTAACTCTTTACCACACAATCCATACTTTTAATGATCCTGACAAGGAAGCCTTTGAAAACATTGTGAGAAAAGGAGAAAATGCTGGTAACCAGCATTTTCTCCTTTCTCCACAATGTTTTCTACCCTTTCCAAACCAAATTTTAACTTTTCAGTCACATGTATTTTGTTGTCTGCAAATGCCTTCAATTTGGATTAGTCTTTTTTTTTTGTCGTTTGGTAAAGACTTAAATCTGTGGAAGTATAGCTGTTTCCACTTAAAAAACTATTGTTGGAAAAGGAGAAATCGCTCTTATTGAGCAATTTGTCCGTTTCCCACCGAGTCTGTTGAGCTTTTGTCCAATTTTTTTTCCTTGAAAAAATAATTTCCACAGATATCTTCAACCTTGATTTCTGACAAAATAAGCATGGGTAGGTGCCATTTTTATTTTTTCTTATTGTTTAGAATTATAAATACTATAAGTGTGGAAATTTTAAGAAAAATGTGTCTTTGAGAAAGTATGTATTTTTTTAGATTAACCCTTAATTTGATCAAATTATCTCCCTTTTTAACTCAATGGTATTATAATGCGTATGTGTACATTTATTATGCTCAAAACCAGGCTTTCATACATTCTTTGTGCAAATATTTAAGAGTTTTCATTAAAATGATTTACATTTATATAATATTCCTGTTTAACCTTTAATTATAGAAAAACGCTATTAATATCAGGACTTAATATACCCCCAAGTCAAAAAATTTTCTATCAAATTGTTTCCAAATCGTCTTCAAATTGCAATCAAATTGTGTATATGTGATTTCTTGGATTGATTTGGTAGCAATTCAGAAACAAATCACAAATGAATCAATTTATGCAAATTTTGGCAATGTGATTTGTTAGGCATTTGGTTGTTAGAAGCAATTTGAATGTAATTCACTTGACATTGAAAACAATTTGAATACAATTTCTTAACTTAGAGACTATCTGTCATACAATTTGGTTACAATTTGGATGCCTACGGCTTGATTTGTTAGTGAATTTTTAACTTAACTTACAGACCAAGACTGATTTGAATACAATTTGTTAACTTGGTACACACTACCTAGTTATTTGGTTACAATTCTGTGGACTTTGATTTTAAAACTATATTTGTATTGTTCAGATATGATTTTGGACATTAAATCATTACATAAAAATGATAGCTGATGATAGCTAATTTAATGGAATTTATGCCACTTTAATTTAGAGTCAAATCATAAAGAGCTGATCAGAATTTGCTTCATACCGTACAATCATGAATGTACCACCTTCACTTAGTTAGGTTGTCATGATATGCACCTTTTATATAGTCAAAGTCCCCCTCCCCCACCTCCTTCCCCATAGCTCAGTAGCTCAGTGGTTAGGGTATCACACTCATGACCTGGTGGTTGTGAGTTCCATACCCAGTTGAGGTAAACTTTATTTCCAGCAATTTTTGTGTCACACCTCTGATGCTTGTTCATGAGAGAGTTGACTTGGAAAGGAACTTCTGTTATATCTAGCGTGTGAAGAACAAGGAAACATGCCTATGTGCACTGACTGCTGTGATATGACCTAAGCTGAACATTAATTTAATCTTCAATTCAGAGTTAAAATCCAATTCAATCAATCTGTACACAGACAAATTAAGCTATATAGTTTAATGGTTTAATGTGATCTCAGTCACAACACTTTTCTTTGACACCCAAGGCAACTTAGGCAAGGTAGAAAATTATTCCGGAAAAATAGCAAAAAGCTGGTGATCAGCATTATCTCCTTTCCCAACAATGTTTTCAAAACACTAACTCATTCTTAGAACCATTAAATCACAAAAAAAATACATTTCCTTTCATAGAAAATTATGTATCTAGCTTCAAATGTCAACTTTTTATTCCTTTAATTCTTGTAAATCATAGTCAGATGAAGAAGAGCTTTTGAAAACATTATGGGAAAAGAGAAAATACTTGTAACAAACATTTTCTCCTTTTATCCCATTTTTTTTTCCACAAAAGAATTTCATCCGAGTTGTCAAAACTAAGAATTGTGTGAAAGGGGTTAATTTAGAATATTCTGAATACATGTACATTATCACTGAAAGAAAGACAAGTTTTTTCTCTGAACAAACTTCACTTAGTTAACGTCGTACATATACGATCCCTGTTTAGATCTATATAGATCTACGTCTATAAACAAATATGGCAACTTGTAGTAAAACTTTGATCCGTATCAATGAAGACCTGGAATTTTCCTGGATGAACATACGGTAGTACAACTACAATTTTTATTTCCTTTTCTTATTTAATTATGAAGAATACATTTCATTTTGGCCAGTTTTGGGTCTTTCTGGTAATTTAGATCATTTTGGTCACTTCCGCCCTTTTTATGTAATGGCGCAAATTTTAAGTGTGGCCTACTCGCTATCAAAGAATATGGACTGAAATAGAGTTTTATATCCATAAAAAATTGCAAAATCAATTACCTTGGAAGAAGGAAACACAGTTCATCGTACAGGTAGAGCTCTTAACTGTTACAAACAATTTTTGCTTTTGTCTAGAACGACGTGAGTACTCTGTTGTGTGATTGACCGCGATTTGTTTCGCTACCTGTCGGTTTCGTACCAGAAGGTTTCACACCTTGAAAGCAGAATTTTCACTAATCTTTTGGTTTTAATGAATTAACTGTTGGGCTTCCAAAACATTAGCTACAATGGTTATGACCTTCAGTAGCACCGGTTTAAATTACTTTTAAATGATCAGAATTGTGTTGCTATGTGAGTGACCATCCAGGCACAGATGATAGTTCTTATAATAGTCGGTAATTCATAAAGTAATTGAGAATTAATATGGTTATTGATTTCAGTACTTTTAAATGTATAAATTTGTATTATGATAATTATAACTTTCCTTCTCCCCCCTGCTTCTTTAGTATTGAAACCAAAGTCTAGTTTGCAACTAGAGCTACATGTACTGCAGAAATCAACAGCCTAACAACTGAATTTGTTTTTAGTTTAATTTTTAATATTGTAGCAAAATAGTTGATAAAATAAGTCTAGATACTAATTATACAAATATGTGAATAAATCATAGGTTGAAGAATCTCCAAATAGCTTGAATAATTGTTTCTAAATGGCTTTAAAACAACTACAGAAGTACGGAAAATAGCATTAAAATACCAATCAACAACAATAACACAAAAATAATTACTTTTTTCTTTGCAGGATATGCTGAACAAAAGATACTAGAATACTCTGGTTTCCATGGGGCCTGGGCAGAGATGTCATCTTCCAAACTGACCATGAAAGACTTTTTTATTACAATCCCAGCATTTTAGTGACAAATATGTATTTTCCGGAAAATTTCTAATGTGTAAATGTTGTTATGTTGTTAAATAATAGAGACCATAGTGGAGAAAGGAGAAAATATTGGTTATACATGTATGTGTTCTCTTGTTGTTTTCCAGTCATGAAACATTGGATTTTTTTATTCTAAGTTAAACTCTTTACCAAAAGACAAATTTTTAAGCTTTTCCAAATTGAAAGCATTTGCAGGCGACAAAATAAAAGTGACCAAAAATTTTATATTTGCTTTGTGGAGGGTAGAAAACATTGTAGGAAAAGGAGATGCTGGTTACCAGCATTTTCTCCTTTTCTCACAATGTTTTCAAAAGGCTTCATTCTCAGAGGCGTCAAAAGTAGGGATTGTGCGGTAATGGGTTAAAGGATACACAATTTAACCCATTACCACACAATCCCTACTTTTGACGCCCCTGAGAAATAAGCCTTTGGAAAACATTGTGGGAAAAGGAGAAAATGCTGGTAATCGGCATTTTCTCCTTTTTCCACAATGTTTTCTGTTCTGCTCTTCACAAAACAAATTTCAAAATTTCAGTCACTTTTATTTTGTCATCTGCAAATGCTTTCAATTTGGACTGGTCAAAAATTTTTGTCGTTTGGTAAAGAGTTAATTAATTATCACAAAAGAAAAAGTTGTTCTTTTACATAAGGAGGAACTGTTAGGGCTTATTTTTAATAAATAATCCCTCTGATGATAAAACATTTTGTATATGACGATATACATGTGTATGTATAAGTCGATAAAGATTCTGATTCTGATTCTGATAAAAACTTGAAGGAATTTAAAACCAATTTGTTAACAATCTTACACTGATTTTAAAGGCATTTCTTTACAATTTGTTAATGATTTGATTACAATTCAATGATAATTTGAAAACAATTTGTTTATGATTTCTTTACAATTTCGTAGTGATTTCATTACAATTTGAAGGTAATTTGCTTACAATTTGAAGGCGATTTGTTACATTGATTTGCTCCATATTTGGAATAAAGCTGATTTGTTTAGCATTTGTTGAGTGTGATTTGTTAGCTCATTTGCATGCGAATTTACATCACATTCAAATTGTATCCAAATTGTACAATTTGTTTACAATTTTTTATATGAATCTGTTTCATGATTTTTTTTACTTGGGCCTTTTTCAAAGGCAAATTTTTCAAAAACGGGTACCCACATCTTTTTTCAACCCTTTTGTTGTAATCTCCTAGAGACATGATGAGCTTTGAATGTGCAAAATTTCACAAACATTTGTCCATTAGAGAAAATTGTCAAATGCATCCTTAAGAAAATGGCATTGAAAAACATTGTGTGAATAGCAAAAATTTCTAAATACCATAATTTCTCCATTTCCTACTAGGTTTTCAACCCATCTGAAAGCCAAAAATCCATCAATTGAGCCACATGATCCCTGCTGTCTGCAAATGTTTTCAATTTCAAAAAATCTTGATTTTTTCACTTTTTTTTTTTATCCCTTCATAGACAATCCATTCATTTGAGCCAAGTTTTAGTTTTGCACACAGTCTTCACTAGTACTTGTAAATAACTGTCCCCAAAAGTGATTCTAGTCTTTGATGGGTTTCCTCAGGCGCAGTTCACAGTAAATGTCCAAATACAAAATGAAGCAACCAACGTCTCATTACTGTGACTGTACAGGTCTTCACATACTTTTAACCCTTTATCACACAATCCCAACTTTTAATGACACTGAGTAAGAAGCCTTCTAAAAATATGTCTGAAAAGGAGAAAACGCTGATATAGATCAAAATTTAGTAAATTTATATACATACAAATCCAGATGTAGATCAAGATTAGACTAGAGAATAGAGATGAGAAGAACATAATCTATTAACTCATTACCGAACGACCACATTTTTGGTTTGTCCAAATCAAAAGCATTTGCAGACGACAAAATCAAAGTGACTAAAAATTTAAAATTTGTTTTGTGAAGGGTAGAAAACATTGTGGGAAAAAGGAGAAAATGCTGGTCACCAGCATTTTCTCCTTTTCCCAAATTATTTTCTAAAGGTTTCTTTCTCAGGGTCGTCAAAAGTAGGGATTGTGTGGTAATAGGTTAAACAGTAACACTGAAAAACAAAATGAGGAAAAACAGTTAATTCTTCAAAGACGAGGCAGAGACAGAAATAAAATCTGCTACAAAATCTAGGACGAAAATTAGAACGTTATCCAGATCTAGTATATCTCAGCACAGGAATTTGACATTCAATAACCAAAACAAATGATAACATATGAAAAAAAAATCTCCCCTATATATAATATTATATAGGGGAGATTTTTTTTTTTCATATTTTATCATTTATTTTGGTTATAGAATGTCAAATTCCTGTGATCTCAGTCACTGGGTGGAACTGGAAGTTGTAACTAAAAAACAGAAAGGGAGAAAAAGAAGGCCTATAACATGAAATCACACTGGGATAATATCGGTCGTAAATATCCTGATATTGTCCTTATCAAATTGAATTAAGAGCAACAAAGAGCTTTTTTAACGGTATTCTAAAGAATATTATTAAGAAATAGACCTATGCCATGCTCACCTATCATAAAACTCGGGAGATTTGATGCCATTTGATGGACGATTTCCCTATCCTCTTAACTGCCATACTTTGATCCTTATATATAGAGTTGTTCACGGTTAACTCCCTTGTTTACGTTAACCGGAAGTGCGCCATGGCAGTTTGTGAGAAAAATAGAACGGACTTTGGACTTCCCGATTTAACCTCCCTCTCCGAGTCCGAGAGGTTGCAAGTGCTAGCTGTGATGCAGAGAGCTAAAGTATTAATTCATTGTCACCCTGAATAAGATTGGACCTATCAATATACGGCCCAATATACTACAAAATCCTTTTAATTAAGCTAATTTGCGGCCGTCAGTCTACCTTCCGTCTGAAGGGTTGCCCCGGAGTCCGATGTTATTTTTGACTGGGTCTCCCCATTCTTTCACATCAGCCGTTTTCTTAACACTATCTGGAAATCTGTAAGTCTTACATGTCAGTCTTTCAATCTGACTAATGTGTCTTTAACCCATAAAGTTCATAAAGTTCATAAAGTAATCGAGGCCACATGTACATAGTACATAAGCTAATTAGCTTCTACAGGCCCATTTGTATATCGTTTTCCCTGTTCTAAGTTTGGTTCCGGACTACAATTTCACTAAATTCACCATTACTTGATAATACTGAAATAGAGTATCCCTAACTTGTGATTGACACTTCATTTCACTTACACTAGTTATTTTTATAATGTCATATACGTAAAAAAGAACTTTGTTATTGACATTAAAAATTACTGTGTATATACATATCAATCTTCAGTTGTAACAGTCTGCATTGAACTTATTCATCGGCTTCCATAGTTTATTTAATCTGGATTTAAAGCTGTTTAAACTTGGAGCTGTAACAATATCATCCGTCAAACTATTCCAAGGATTTACCACTCTATTGCTAAAACTGTGTTTCTTAACATCGTGATTAAACCTTTTTTTGTAAAGTTTTAGGCAGTTACCTCTAGTTCCAGCAGCATCACGCCTTGTGATAATTAATTTTGACGTTTTGTCAATATTATTTAATAGTTTGAATGTTTGAATAAGATCAGCTCTCTCACGCCTATACTCTAAAGTGGGTAAACCTAATTTTATTAATCTTTCTCTGTATGTGAGAGTTTTTAATGATTGAACTAAACGTGTTGCTCGCCTTTGAACATTTTCTATAACAATTTTATCTTTTTTGAATTTCGGCGACCAAATAACTGATGCATATTCCAAGTGGGGTCTAACTAAAGATTTATACAAGGTAAGAAACATCTCTGGATCCATAAATGTAAAAGTTTTACTTATAATACCAAGATTTCTGTTTGCAAGTTTTACCTTGGTACTTATATGTTTACTGAAATTCAATTTTGTATCAAATGTAACCCCAAGATCTTTCTCATAATCAACATTGTGGATTTTAGATAATGTATCATTATTGTCTTTAATAAAATATTCACTAGATTCACTAGATTCTCCACTCCCAATATGAAGTATTTTACATTTCTTTGGATTAAAACTCATTTCCCATGTCTTGGACCATGCACAAGCACTAAAAATATTATCTTGCAATTTGTTTACATCTACAGCGTCTTTAACTTCTAAATAGAGTTTTGTATCATCAGCAAATAATTTGATGGGACAATTAATCTTTTCCGGTAAGTCATTAATATATATCAAAAAAAGAAGAGGTCCCAAAACACTTCCTTGTGGGACACCACTCGTTACCGGGCGCCATGTAGATAGACTTCCGTTCACACTGACCCTTTGTGTTCTGTTTTGTAGAAAATCATCCAACCATTTGTAGATATTTCCTCTAATACCTGTATGCCATATTTTTGTTAGCAGTCTTTGATGAGGAACTCTATCAAAAGCAGATTTAAAATCTAAGTAAATAATATCAATTTCTCTTTTGTCATCCAAACTATTAGTGAAGTCTTCTATGCATTCTAACAGCTGGGTAGTGCAAGATCTTCCTTTCCTAAAACCATGTTGATTAATATGCACACAATAATAACACAATAATTACCACACAATCCCTACCTTTGACGCCTCTGAAAAAGAGGCCTTTAAAAAACATTGTGGGAAAAGGAGAAAATGCTGGTAACCAGCATTTTCTCCTTTTCCCACAATGTTTTCTACCCTTCCCAAACCAAATTTCAATTTTTCAGTCAAATTAATTTTGTCGTCTGCAAATGGTTTCAATTTGGACCAGTCTAAAATTTTGTCGTTTGGTAATGAGTTAAGCTGCTTTTCGGCTATGAAAAAGGACCTGAATCGATAGATAAATTATTTAACATCATTTTGTCACCAAGTTATGTGCAAGGTTTTGTTCATTTTGTAATTTACAATTCATTTGACATAAACACATCTGGGTAATTTGTAAAAACAAACTCTCAATATAAATTCAGTTAACTGCACATGCATAATCAATTTGAGTGGAAAAAATGAAATTGTCTGATCACAGGAATTTGACACAAGGAATGCAATGCCTCGATTGCAGGCAACAACACAAGAAAGCCTTTCCCACCCTAAAATCACCCATGTAACATTGATTATAATTTCCTTTACCATAGAGCGATAGACAACACAAAAATATACCTGTGACATTCGGCAATATTTTGGTAGACACCTTTTAACTGGAGATATCCAACATGTTTTACATTTTTTTTTTTGACAATTACAATCCATTGAGGAGGCATTTCAATGTTTAGGGACATTATACAAAGAAAACATAGTTGGAAAAAGAAAATGTCACCAGTATCAACTCTTTTTTCCAGCCTTGTTTTCAACCCCTATCAAAAAAAAAACACACCATTTGAGCCACATTTAAATTGTCACTTGCAAATGCTTTGAATTTTTAACTAGTCCCAACATTTTTTTGATCGATAATGAGTTAAGAGCTCTACTATAAGTATGTAGATGTAAGTCAAATTTTAGGTCGAAATTAACCGCTAGAATGCCCAATAAACTTGGAAGATATTTTTTCAGCCAGGAAATGAGATCCAAGTAATGGAAGTTTCAATTTTTTACTTCTCTAGAATGTCTTTATAAAAAAAAGCAAACAGTGCATGTCAAAGATCAGGGTTTGTATTCAACCAAACATTTTTAAGAACTTTTTTAGTGTCATTTTGTAAGATTTTCCATCTTTGAAAGTCTGACTGACAAAACCAAATTCAGTCAGAAGTTGTGTCGCTTTCAAATTTAGAAAATTCCAGATAGTAGGACTACAAATGTTTGGATATGCACCCAGACTGCTTTTCTTTTTGCAGTCCCTTTTTGATCTACACTGGCTGCAAAGACGACTATTGTCCTAAAAAGCACTTTAATCCATTACCACACAATCCCTACTTTTGACGACCCTTAGAAAGAAGCGTTTAGAAAACATTGTAGGAAAAGAAAATGGTAACCAGCATTATCTCCTTTTCCCACAATGTTTTCTACCTTTCACCAAACAAATTTCAAATTTTTAGTCACTTTCATTTTGTTGTCTGGAAATGCTTTCGATTTGGACAAACCTAAAATTTTGTCATTTGGTAAAGAATTAAATGTCCATAGACTATACAATATTCTAGAGACTTGCTGTAGCCTTTCCAAATTTATCTTCATTTGGAAGATCTACAAGATGTGTGACAGTGTCTTTAGATGTTTACTAAAGTGTATAAAATTATACAGAACATATGTTTGTATTTTTCAGGAATTTGAAATGACAGAAGATGCCAAAACAAAAAGGTAAATGTTACTTTTTAGAATAAAACAATGTCACACTGTGCTACCAGTTGCAGCTGTATTGCATGGTTTAGTGCTGTCTGATCTTGAGATACACTGTCCAGTTTTTAGCTCCACTGGCCAAAGGCCTGCAGGCTTATGTCATGGCCCGGTGTCAGCCGTGCGTCCGTCTGTGTGTGCATTAACTTTTTATTTCAAACATCTTCTTCTCTGAAACTACCCATCCAATTTTGATGAACCTTCACAGAAATGATCCTGTCATGGTCCTCTTCAGAATTCCTTGAAAGAATTTGATTCCTTCAAAAACTGTGGTTGCCATGGCAACAAAACTGAAAAATATTGAATTTTGTAAAAAATCTTCTTCCCTGAAATCATAAGGCCTAGGGCTACCAAATTTGGCATGTAGCTTTATCTAGTGGGCCTCAACCAATTTCTTTCAAATAACAGCCTTGTGGTCAAAATTGGCCCAGCCCCGGGGGTCACAAGTTTTATATGGCTTATACAGGGAAAACTTTAAAATCCATCTAGTACCTAGCCTTAGGGCTACCAAATTTTGCATGTATCATTATCAAGTGTTTGTCTACCAAGAGTGCCCAAATGATAGCCCAGGGGTCAAATTTGGCCCAGCCCCGGGGTCACAAGTTTTATATGGGTTTATATAGGGAAAACTTTAAGAATCTTTTTACGTACCAAGCCATAAGGCCTAGGGCTACTCAATTTTGCATTGAGCTTTATCAAGTGGTTGTGCACCAAAGGTGCCCAAATTATAGCCCTGGGTTAAAATTTGGTCCCGTCCTGGGGGGTCACAAGTTTTACATGGGCTCATATTGGGAATTTCTTAAAAATCTTCTTGTACCTAGCCATAAGGCTACATTTTTTTTCTTCTCAAAATGTTTCATATAAATAATGTTGTTCTAAACTTTATTTCAGCCAACGACCATTAGAAGGTCAGCTTACAAAATTTACAAATGTGATGAAAGGATGGCTGCCCAGGTGGTTTATTCTAGACCCAGAATCGGGAATGTTGGAATATTTTGAGGTATGTGCATATGTTTGTTCATATAACTACAGGCATCGTTAGTTGACTTGGCTTGTGACAGGTCACCAATTACATGCACATGTATGGAAATAATGATTTATTGTCCTAGCATGCAACAGTTAATATTCTGTTATATGTTTTAAGCTGATTATTGTCAACAATTTTTTTTTTGCCTTTCAAATTTAAATGGGTAAGCAGATGTTAAAATGAAAATGACTTAAATAGAAGTGTAGAAAACAAGATAGGGAAAAAAGAGTAAAAGCTGGTTATCTGTTTTAAAAAGGCACTTTCTCAGGGTTTTTATAACACGGGTAAAAAGTTAACCTACTATTTTTGGAATTGTATACAGATTGCCTGAGGAATATATTGATCAATATCAGACTGCACAGAATCATAGCCTAATATGGGATCTACCTCCAACTTACCCCCTCCCTTTACCTAAGGTTTAGACTTTTAAAGAAACAACTAATTTCTATAAATTGCAATGTTGTACCGGTAATATATAATTCTAATGTGAAATATCTATTTCATTTCACTTACTTGGTATCCAAAAGATTAATTATACCCCCACAAAACAAATGTGCCTGTCTGTGTGTGTATCTGCTTGTCCATCTGTGTACAAAATACTAGTAATTTTGTGTTGCAAACTCCTCCTACAGTTTTCCTTCAATTGTATTGAAACTTTGCATATATACTGATCATATATTGAAGTTGTGCAAGACCTAGTTTTCAATCATCCACTCCCTATGATTCAAGGTTAATCTTCCTTTGAACTTAGAAAGTTTTTTGTTACATTTCCTGTTTCTTTCAAAAGGCTGGTGGAGGAATTAAGTCAAATGCATTGACAGCTCTAGTGTTTATTTTTGTATTTTCAGAAAGAAGAGCATAAGAAGTTGAGACCAAGAGGGTCAATACATCTTGCTGTGAGTGCTTTCTCCTGCAGTTATTCCATCATGTTCTTCACCTGGAAAAAGTGATGCTGACTGTCTGGGCAATATTCACCAGTAGCTCTCAAATTTTGTTTTAACACTTTACCAAACACTGAAAATTTAGACTGGTACAAATTGAAAGCACTTGCAGACCACAAAATAAACTTATTTCAAAAAATGAAATTTATTTTCAGCATATTAAATATTACTCAAGACAAGAAATTTGCCTATCAAAAGGGTAAAAAACATTGTGGGCAGAGTAGAAAATGCTGGTTTCCAGCATTTTCTCCTTTTACCACAATTTTTTCAATAGGCTTCTATCTTTGAGTCATAAAAACCAGTAAAATCTGTAAAGGGTTAAATCTAGATGTGCAGACTTGCTCCTTTATTGACTGAGACCAGTCACCTGGCTCAAACTTCCTCCTACAAGCCTACCATGCCATGGTTTTTTTTAGCTCAGCAGCACTCATTGCTTAACTCCTAATCAAGTACAAAACTGAAGACTTGTCTGATTTGAAAACATGTTGAAAATGGCAAATTAAAAGTGAGTCCAAAGATGGAATTTGTGTTGTAATGGGTGGAAAAGATTGTGGGAAAAGGAGAAAATACTGGTTATCAAAACGTTTTAAAAAACTGTCTTGCTCATAGGCGTTAAAATTGGAGATAGGGGGATGAAGCTGAAGCATGTTTCATCAGTGGTTGTTGTTTTTATCTTAATTGTCATTCTAAAAGCTTTGAAAATGAGGCTATACAAGAGATTTTTTTATATGGGGTTAACTGTTAAAAATTTGATGCTATTCTATTTACAGGCTGCAGTTATCTCCCCTTCAGATGAAGATTCACAGACATTTAGTGTCAGTGCCTCAAATGGAGAACTATACAAATTGAGAGGTATTCCATCTGTAACTAATGGCAATTTGTCTTTTTTTCTTTTCTTTTTTATAACATAGTGACTTTGGGCTAGGCACTTAAGCAGTACATATTAGTTAGAGCTGTGATGATGTTAGAAAGAGAGCCATTCCTCTGATATGAAAAGAAAATCACCGAAAAGGGCATAATATAATTGAAGATACAATATCTCTAACAAAACATTTTGCTTTTTCTTTCATTTGGCCCAAATAACGCTTTACAACACATTCCCAAGTTTTAACGACTCTGAAAAAGAAGCCTTTTGATAAAGTGGGAAAAGGAGAAAATGCTGGTAACCAGCATTTTCTCCTTTTCCCACTTTGTTTTCTATAGATTCCAAATCGTAGTTTAATTTTTCAGTCATATTTATTTTGTCGTCTGCAAATAGTTTGAAATTGAAGCAGTCTATAATTTTGTTAGTTTGTAAAGGGTTAAGTAGCTACAATGTCATGATGATTAACCGGGGATAATTTCAGAGTCTTTTTCGACGATAGATTCTTTACCACACGACAGAATTTAACCTTGTCCAAATTGAAAGCATTTTTAGATTTTAAACAAATTGAATGTTACTCAAAACAGGAAATATCTTTTTCAAAAGGTCGAAAACATTGTGGATAATGGAGATTTCCAATCGTTTTCTCTTTTTTCCCCACAAAGTTTTTAAAGGCCTTCCCTCATAGTCATAAAAATTCTAGATTGTTTTGTAAAAGCTGAAGCATGTTCAATCAGTATCATGTAATTTCAGCATTAGATGCCAGAGAAAGACAGCAATGGGTGGACCGTCTAAGATCAACAGCTCAGTATCATACCTCACTGATGGCACAGGTAAAGAAATATTTATCGCCTATTCTCTCACACAAGACAGATTTGATGGGCACCATTGATTTAGGATCAGTTCTTACTTCACTAAACTTTTTACCACTGAATCCCATCTTTAAATGACCTTGAGGAAAGAGCTTTTGACAAAAACAGAGTGGGAAAAGTATGAAAATGCTCCCAGCATCTCCCTTTTGTGGTGTTTTCTATCTGTTCAAAAGATAAATCCAGTAATTTCAGTCACGTTAATCCTTTACCAAACAATCCCTGGTATTTACAACCTCAAAATAGAGGCCTTTTTAAAACACTGTGGGAAAAGGAGAAAATGACATTAACCAGCATTTTCTCCTTATTCGTTAATGTTTTCTACCTTACTGGGAACAAATATCAATTTTTGAGTTTTGTTTATTTTGTCTTCTGCAAGTGGTTTCAATTTTGACCAGTCTAAAATTTTGTGGTTTGGTAATGGATTAAATTTGTTGTTTTGATATGCTGTCAATAAGGACAAGCCTACAACAGTGTCATCTGATATAGATGGTACTTTTAGACCTATTTCTTATGCAGTTATCCTCTTTAACCCTTTACCCCATAAGGCATTTCTATGGCATCCATAATTGACCCAAAATAACAGCAGGGATTAAGCCATTTTTTATGTGTAAACAACACCTTTTGATTGCATAGAAAACATTATGACAAAAGGTGAAATTGAAGAGCAATTTCACCTTTTGCCACAATGTTTTCCAAAGGCTCCTACAAGTAATGCATAGAAATGAGTATCTATGGAGTAAAAGGTTGAAACATCGTTGTAAAAGCAGAAATTGTGCAAAAGTGAGCATTTCTCCTCCAGCCATTATATTTTATGATTATGTGCTGACAAATTATACCTTATATCTGATTGACTGTACCTCTTTCAAGTATTTTAAGTCGACCAGTTCTTGTATAAACTCTTTTGATCGTGTACCAGATTTTTTTTTTCTCTTTAAAACATTGTGTTACTGATGGTCTTTAGAAACATAAGTTACATTTTTTTTGCAAATTTTTATTCCTGTTAGTAAATAGGTATTCATTGTATACTACTCAACTTTTGCTTGAGATCAAAACCAAAATATTGTTTATTTTTTCGAAAGGGCAAATCCGTTTTTTTCTCCTTCCACGATGTTTGAAAGAACTTTATTCTGTTTAGTTGCTATTGATTTCCTTTACTATGACTATAGATGAAATTAAATTGTTTTTGTTTGAATAAATTTAATTTGGAAAAAAAATATTCATTTTTTGTTTTGACCCCTAGCAAGAGTTGAGTAGTAAATACTTTTGTCTTTATATGTTGTCTTTGTTGTGTCTCTCATATTAATACAGTGTAATTTTAATGAAAAATGCTTTTGAAAACATTGTGTGAAAAGTAGAAAATACATCTAACCAGCAGTTTCTTCTCATAATATTCTCTAAAGGTAGAGAAATTTAATGATTTCAGGTATGTTTCACTTCTTATCTGCAAATGCCTTCAGTTCGGGTCCAGTCAATATATTTGTTATGCAATAAGGGGTTACAGCATAACTTGCAAAGCATGTCGGTATTCAATATTACTAGTGTAGAGATAGAGTGAATCTATATTGTGTGTAAATGTTAATATATATGTTGCTTGAATATCTGTAAAATTAAATTTTGTAGAAAAAACAAAAATCCAAGGTACAGTATATATATTGGTGGTTGACAACCCTCTTCATTAACATGTAGATTTTTTTAACTTACTTACTTGTTTCTTACTTTCTTCATTTCATCAACTTAGTTTTTCCATTTAGATAAAATTTAGATTGCAGGTATGAACCTAGGTGACCTAGCATCAATGCATCACTTTAGTTAGAGAAAGTTGCATGAGTCTTGTCAGACATGTCCTGCATGGTTCATACAAATAGCGCAGTGTTTGATCTTTGCTTACAGCACTCAGTTTTTCGCTGGAGTGTCCAATGACACATATGGAATAGTGAACTGTCTCAGTGATAATTTTTCTTAAAATATCATGTTACACTATTGAACAGTGAAGATCAAGAGTACGACTTGACACTCTGTGAAGTCAGAAACAAATCAGTAGTGCCCACAAAAGCTTTGTTTATAGGGGTTTTGTTTCTTTCAAGATTTTTAAAAACCCTATCAAAAAATTTTATCCTGTGATTTTCACATGGCCCGCAACATGCAAAAAAGGGGCATTGGAACATTTTCATAGAATTGTTGTCTTGGATCAGTCTTGGTAATTATACATCAAAATTGAGTACAAGACTGTCGTTAAAAAACTCCACAGTTTTCTGGTGAATTTCTGGTACTTGGTGAAGGTTTGTTTTTTTGGTCATAATTGTATATTGCAAAAATTTGACGGATCAAGAATGACCAATGATTAGAAATTGTTAATGGCTTATAAAAAATGAAAGGAAACCAATGGTTCTCTTACTGAATGAAAGACATCCAGTATGAAAGTACAAAGAGAAGGTATTGCACACTAATTCTTTACAAGATGATAAATTTTTTTAATTGTTTGTTTGGTAGCGTTGATGATGACTATTTGTAGTCTACATAGAAAATGTAGTTTGTTATTCTGTCTTGCTGACTTTTTCATTCTTATCCTGTATTAACCATGGTTTTGGGGTTAGTGTCACTAACAGCATTTCTTGTGTTTCTTTCAATTTTAAATAAGTTTCATGAAGACCTACATTACTTTTCCATAAAATCCCAATTTTAAACAAACCTTAGGAAGAAGTCTTAGGAAAACTTTGCTGGAAAAGGAGAAAATTACATTTCTTTCTTTTTCCAGGCGAAAATACATTTCCTTCTTTGTCCACAATATTTTCTACCCTATAAAAGGTAAATTTCATGGTTTGAACCAAAATTGTAATTGCTGTCCAGAAATGTTTCAAGTTTGCACATTTGCCATTTTTTTATTGCGGGTTAAAGAGCTAAACTCTTGAAAATAAAATATGTAGCTGTATAACAGAATAGGTTAAACTGTAGAATACTTATATGAAGAAGTAAAATATATGTAAATGAAATAATTACTGTTAGACAAGATAAAGTTTGTTACTATTTACCTCCCTTGATTATCAACTGGAGAGGAAATGTTCTGTTTTAAGGGAAAGTGATTTATTTTGGTGCTAATGGTTATGCTTACATGATAATGAATAAACCTACTTATATTCACTGACATGATCTTTACATTTAAAAGATATGACTGTTTTCGTTGACAGGGTGGAGGTTATGTTTTCAAATTAAGTTTATTACCATATAGACTTTGTATACTGTATGACTTTGTCAATGCCAATTAAGCGCATGATACATTAATTGTACAATTTTTTGACAATTTTTTCTACTATACCAAATTCAAAGCCATTGCTAAAAGACAAATTGAATGTAGCTTAAATTACTATTTCCATCTTTGATGGGTTAGGAAACGTAGGAAAAGGAGAAAATACTGGCTGACATGTTGTCCTTTTCACACAATGTTTTTGAAAGCCTTCTCTTTCAGGGTCGATTCCAAAGCATTAAAAAGCCAGTGGAGCGATACAGGGCCATCATGACCCTCTTGTTTTACATGGTTATCTTCAATTTCTAATGTGAATCTTATCATCGCTTTTAATCTTCTGCTGTTGGTCAATGCTTTCAGTTTAGAGGGGACTACAGTGGTGCTGTCTTGTGAAAATTTAAGAATTTGGCCATTTTTTCTGGAAAAGTAATGAGAAATCCCTTTGTTTGTGTATTTCAGAATGTACCCGCAACTGCAGTCCAGTCTATGTCCATGTTGAACAGTCCAAGCAACACTTCAATTGGGTCACAGGGGTCTCAGAGGTCACGTAGAGGCACCAATAGAGCTTCAGAGGGCAACTCTCAGGCCCCACAAACTCCCTCACAAAGGTATATAATTGTATGCACCAATGCTTTGTCATTTAAAACCCACAACCAAACAACCAGAGGTCTCATAAAACAAACTGATATAATCTGAGTCCCAATTTTCTGAGATCTATTGTGAACATTATTAAACTCTTAACCCTTTACCACACAATCCCGACTTTTAACGACCCTAAGAAAGTAGCCTTCTGAAAACATTGTGGGAAAAGGAGAAAATGCTGGAAACCAGCATTTTCTCCTTTTCCCACATTTTTTTCTGTCCATCCCACTAGAAATTTCAAATATTGATTCAAAATTTTAGACTAGTGCAAATTGAAAGAAAGCAATTGCAAACATAAAATCAAATTTGAATCAAAACTTCCAATTTGTCTTTGGACAGGTGGAAAACATTGTGGGAAAAGTAGAAAATGCTGAAGGTGAGCTTTTTTTATGATGAAGAATTAATAGCATCTCAGAAATGTTGGAAATTAGGTTATGTTGGCTCAAGAATTGGGTAATTGGGCCAAACTGTAGGAAAATCTTGTCTGCATTCTAGAGCATTTGCAGTCAGATTTTCATGAAAATAGTCAGTGTAGATGTCCTGATTATATGTGCGATTTTTTTTTTTTTAAGTCATACGGTAAAAAAGTAAATCACTGGGCCAAACTTGGAAAAGCCTTGTTAGCTCTGTAGAGGCCACATTTTCAGTCTGATTCTTATGAAACTTGGTCAGAAAGGTTGTATTACCAATATCTTGGATGAATTTGAAAGTGGATAAGGTCAGATTGAAAAGTAGGTCACTGGGCAAAATCTTAGAAAATCCTTTTGTGCATTCTAGAGGGCAATTTTCAGCCTGATACTATTAAAATTTGGTCAGGATGTTTGTCTTGATGATATCTCGGAGAATTTGAAAATTCAGTCATGTCTGGTAAAAAAGTGGGTTGATCACACTCATAATTGTCTTTTGCATCATTAGCATCAGAATCTCTTCAGCTTTCTCAACTCTAGATGTAGATGACTTTATTCAGGTGGGTGCTTAGGGCCAATGGCCCTCTTTGTTTTAAAATTTCCCAAGCATAATGACTTTCCAAGGGTTTTACTAACTTCTATGGGACCTCATTGTCACAATTTTACAATATCTTAATCCATTACCACACAATCCCTACTTTTGACACCCCTGAGAAAGAAGCCTTTTGAAAACATTATGGGAAAAGGAGAAAATGCTGGTAACCAGCATTTTCTCCTTTTCACACAATGTATTCTACCCTTCACAAAACTTTCAAATTTTCAGTCACTTTTATTTTGTTCTGCAATCGCTTTCAATTTGGACCAGTCTAAAATATTGTCGTTTGGTAATGGGTCAAGTGTTAGTGACCTTTTTATTTTTATATTCCTTGCTTTAGGCATTCTGCACCTGTTACCAGGGCTCCAATGGCAAGACCTCACACTATTGATCCATTCAAAGAGGTTAAAGAATACATGATGGAAGCAGAAGATTACTCAGGCCATTTGCATGACAAAATCAATGTAAGTGAAATGTAAAACCCCATGACAAGTCAGGGTCATGGGTATAAAATTCCTACCACCTGTCCTTTTTTCCTTCAGTTTTCATTCAATTTATCTAAAATTTTAAATGAAAGAATTCATACCATTGGAACATATGTGATCCATCATGCCAAAAAGGACCATCTGGGAATTCTATACATCATTTAGATGAAAACAGATCATCTATAATGCAGGCCAGTTTAAGTTTATAATTCAAAAATGAATTGTATGCAATGACCACCCTTCATACAAAGAATATCATTTAAAGTGAAGTGTCAACCCAGGGTCCCCAGAAGGTCCCTTTTTGCGTGATGGGTCACATATACACCTGCGGTTTTATTATGATTTGAATGTATAGTGGGACAGTTTTTAGGAGGGATTGAAAGCACGGAGGAGATGGCTGGTTGGATTCCCAGATTGACATTTTTTTCTGAAGGTTGAAGACAGTCATTGGGATGAGATTTGTTCCAGCCTTACCACTAAACTTTGTTTCATTGTGGGAAAGCTTGCAGTAGCTTTAAGTAGAATATTAACATTTGCAGACAAAAAACTTGATTGTAGCTCAAATGATGCTGTTTGTCTTTGACAGTCTTAAAGAAATTGGGGGAAAAGGAGAACTGTTTGTAACCAGCATTTTCTCTGTTTCCCTCAACATTTTCAAAAGCCTTTGGCAGGGTTGAAAAAACTTGGGATTGTGTGGTTAAAGGAATCCAGGACAGTAAACTTTGAAAACTCTTAATAGAATCCAACAAACCACAAGCATAAATAACATAAATAGCTTTACATTTGAAAACTTTATGACAAAAGTAATTATTGCTCACTGCAAGCATGTCATCTTTCATCACAATGTTTTCCAAAAGCAGTTTGATGCAAAAAAAAAGAAAAGTTATTTTGAGTCAATCAAGTTGATTTTAATATCAGACTGTAGTTTCAGCTATCTTAAACCCTTTGTCATATGGTCCAGAATTTGAACGACTGTGAGAAAGGAAGCCTTTGTAAAAATGATTTAAAAAGATAGAAATACTGTCCATCGGCATCGTCTCCTTTTGCCCCAATTTTTCCAAATTTTCCTATGACAAAACATATTGTGTGAGCCACATTGAATTTGTTGTTTCCAATTTTGCTTTCATTTGAAAAAGTCTGGTTTTTTTTGTTGGGTACAAAGTTAAGCATTACTTAACCTTCATTTGTTTTATTTTACAGTCTCTCCCTCAGACTGGTGAGCCCATCTCTGGTCTTGATACAGTAAGTGCTTAATTTTCTACTTTGCTCTGTACTCTGCCACAAAATTGTACAGTCGTTCAGATTGAAAGTGTTGGCAGATGAGGTGTTAATTGTTGGTCAAAGTATTTCACAGTTTCTATCCCAGACTTTGTACTGCTTAATAAAAATGATTGCTTGACTGATTCATTGGATACTGATGTTGGTTATAGGAGGCTTAATGTGTTTTAATATATTTTCTGAAAAGTTTTCATATTTTTGACAAAAAATATTAAAGAATAGAAGATAATCTCTGTCTTTGTCTCTCTCTCTCTCTCTCTCTCTTGATTGATAGATGGAAGGATGAATGGGAGGATAGATCAAAGAGAACCTATTTTGTAGTGTACTTTTTGACATACTGTGTATCATTTTTGACATATTTTAGGATTTGTTATTGGTGAAAGCCACATCAACAGCAACTCTACAGTGCCTCAGTCAATGTTTGACCATGTTACAGCAAAGACAGGTTGGTCTCTTCTGTCAATTCATTCTTTAACTCTTTACCACACAATCCCGACTTTTAATGACCCTGAGAAGAAGCCTTTGGAAAACATTGTAGATAAAGGAGAAAATGCATTCCCACAATGTTTTCTACCCAGCTGGAAACAAATTTCAATTTTAGAGTTATGTTTGTTTTGTTGTCTTCAAGCATTCAATTTGGACCTGTCTAAAATTTTGTTTAGTTAATGCAGTAGGTCACTTAAAGTCTTTATAACAACATTTCGAGTTCTAATGTAGATTTTATTGTATACATAGTATACGAGGGTTGTTCCAAAATCCCATGACAATTTCAGTAGTGAAAGAAAATTAAATGCTAAAAATGTGATTTTTTGATATGATTTAAATGCATATATATCAAACATATTTATAGAAAACCACACAAAAAAGTTTACAAATAAGAAAATGATAGCATAAATACTATGACAAGTATCCACACTGCGGCCCAAGTCAAGCATTAATTAACGACGTCAGTGTCAAGTTTAAGAGCCTCTGTCAAGGTATTCTTTGTGAAATTCAACACATTTGCTATGTAATTTAATCCATGGCATCTGAAAAACTGTTCTGAACCAAATTTCTATCAGACATTTGCAAGAAGCAAATATAGCAGATACCACCAGCTTATTGCTGGAATCTGACTTGCGATTTTGTAAATCCTCCTTAAGTTGTGGAAAGCAGGCAAAGTTTTAAATTGGAGTAGAAATTTTTGCCTTCTTGGATGGAGGGGACTGAGGTGTCTTCCATATGCTGGACTGTTGCTTCCCTCCAGGTTTGAAGTAGTTTAAACAGGCCACACTCTGTTGGATGCTCTCACTATCCCTCATCTACTATAAAAAGAGCATCCAACAGAGTGTGGCCTGTTTAAACTCCAGTAAGAAACTCTAGGGACGTGTGAATTTTCTTCTGTTTGTTATCATCAGATAGCAGACATGCAGCCCAGCTCTCATAGACTTGTGACATGTTTAGTTTGTCCTTAAATACTCTTTGGAAAGAAGGCATTGATATGGTGGCTGACGACGGTATCTCTTTGACTGTTAGTTTCCGATCTGCAAAAATGTATCTGTTCACCAAACCAAGCGACTCTTCATCTAAAGAAATCCACCCACTATTTCGTGCTTTCTCCTATTTCTAGCATTCAGCTGTGCTAAAGTCTCTTTTTACTGCCATGGCACATGTAAGCCAGTGCCTGAGAAATATTTTAAACTTTTCAGAACGCCAAATTTGTTCTGTAGTCTAGTCCAGTGTAATTCCAAGATTGGTACAAATTTTTATAACTGTTAGCTGCACTGCGCTATTTTCTGACATTGTTAGTTCAAATTTTCTACCAGTTTTTTTTGTTTGTTTGTATACTATATGTTATGTACTCGATCACATTAACATTTTCTCTGATGACAACAAAAATTCAGAAGAAAACATGTGTGTAATATGAAGCATGAAATAATATAAAATGATGGAAATAATCCTACATGATTGGAGTTTATACTAAAATGTACATGGAGAAAATGGCTTGCGGCAACAAGCAACAGCTCCTTATCAATAGTGTGAATTTGAAATAAAAATAAAGTTTATATTTCATTGGAGACTTAAAGTGAAATAATATCCTTATGGATGAAATGTGTGGAAATGAATATCCTGATGCTAAAAATAGCTCGTCTATGAAATTTGTCATGAAGTTTTAGGACAAGGACAACCCTCTTACAATACAGACATTTTAGGCTTCAGTTGTTTCGGGCATTTATAAATGTTACTGTGAATGGGAATATTGCTGCAGTGGATACTTTTTAAAACACTGTCAAAAATGATTTTGTCATTCATAATTTATTTAGTGCTACTGATGTATATTAACAAAATATCTTAAGAAAATTGGACATCTGTCTAATTCTCCACCCATAATAGTTCATCTTGACTGGCCTGTTTGCATCTTTTAAAATCTTCTCTTCTTAAACCACTGGTCAGAATTTGAAATTATTTCCCAGTAATGTTGCTTGGGTGACCCTTTTCAAAAAAGGCCCATGAAATTTTGATCTGTCAAAAAACCTGGCCTTGGTGGTGGTGGTGGTCAAGGGGGCAGCTCTTTGCATTGTGCGGTTTTAGCATTTTACAAACAACTTCTACTAAACTGCTGGGCGAATTAGAACCAAATTTTGCTGGAATATTCCTTGGGAGGTCCTCTTAAAAAACTGTTGACAGAATTTGATTCTATCAAAAACTCTAGTTGCTATGGCAACCAAATTGAATTTCTAAGAATTTTTTTAAAAATCTTTTCCTCTGAAACCACAGGTCAGATGTTGAAATAATTTCACAGAAATGTTACTTGGGTGACCCTTTTCAAGAAGTTTTCGTGAAATTTTGATTTGTTGAGAAACATGGCTATGTGGGGGGGGGGGGTGCCTCCTTGTACTGTTTTGACTTAAAGAAATTCTTTGAAATTCTTTTTCTTTCTTGTCCCTTAGATGCCCCTTTTGAAAAGATGTCAGCAAAAGTTTGATTTTGTGAAGCAAAACTTTGGTAGTTAAGGGCTATTTGCACTATATGAACATATAGAAATACTTAAAATTTCTTCTTCTATGAAACCACCGGTCAGATTTTGAAATAATTTAACAGAAATGATCCTTTGGTGTCAAATTATGCCCTTTTTTTGAATTACAATTTTAACTCAATATCCCATTTCAATAGCCAATTGTTGGTACCTGCATGCTGTGCTCTTCTTCTTTTTATTGAAGTTAATGGAGAAAAAGTTTCGGAACAAAAAAAAATGGCTGTAGTTTACTCAAATAGTCAGGTGAGCAATCCAGGGTCATCTTGGCCCTCATGTTTAGCATTCCCATTGCCTGTGGTAGGCCAGCTGAAACAGTTTTTGATGATGTAGATCAAGATTATGCTGCACAAAATGTGCAGTATGATATTAGATTTATAATGTCCACTACCTGATGTTAAACTTTAAATAATATTATTGTCTGAAGACCTTGAAAGAAATCTTTTGTCATTGAGGAATAGTTTAAGTCATTGCTTCAGTATTTATGACTGTCTTCCTGCCATATTTCTGTACCACACTATCTGGGGTCTTGGTTACCAGCATTTTCTCCTTTACCTACACCCTATCAAAGACAGAAATTGTCATTTGTGTTATGTTAGATTTGTCATCTGCAAATTCTGTTATATTGGTTGAGTCTAAAATAATTTTACTGTTGTTTTGCATTTTATACTATATGGTTTCATCATTGTTTAACCCATCACCACACAATCCCTACTTTTGACGCCCCTGAGAAAGAAGCCTTTTGAAAACACTGTAGGAAAAGGAGAAAATGCTGGTAACCAGCATTTTCTCCTTTTCCTACAGTGTTTTCTACCCTTCCCAGAACAAAGTTCAATTTTTCAGTCACCTTTATTTTGTCGTCTGCAAATGCTTTCAATTTGAACCAGTCTATTATTTTGTTGAGTGGTAAAGAGTTAAGAATAAACATGATTTTTCTGGCAGCATGTGATAAGAAAGGTAAGAAACACATACTTTATTGCTCGATTGTTGTGGTTTGAAATTGGGTTTAGGCTTGCTTTAACCCTTTCCCAAACAATCCCTGGTTTTTACGGATCTGGAATAGTAGCCTTTTAAAAAAACATTGTTGGAAAAGGAGAAAATGCTGGTTACCAGCATTTTCTCCTTTTCCCACAATGTTTTCTACCCTATCATAGACAGAAATCATCTTTTCAGCAAGAGTTGAATTGTCGTCTGCAAATGCTTTCAATTTGGTCTAGTCCAAAAGTTTGTCATTTGGGAAAGGGTTAATAAAGTTATGCATGTTGATCAAAGTTTAAAAAACTCTTAGCCATGAAAGCAGTCAGTTTGATAATGCATGTTGCTCCTATATAGAAATATAAAAAATTCCCTCATTTCATAATTTTAGTTAATCCCTTCTCTGTTTAGTGAAACAAGAGCATTGTAAACTGTGGAAAGGGCATCATGTTCACCCTGTACAAAAGTCCCAAAGTAACTACCCTAGAGAAAAAGACTTTTGGAAACATAGAGGAAAAAGGAAGAAATGCTGGCAACCATCATTTTTCCCTTTTTCCTCAAAGGTTGGTTCCTGCATAAAAACAAATTTCAATATTTGAGTCTCACTTACTTTCATTTTTGTTGTCTGCAAATGTTTGGACCAGTCTGAAGTTTGATTGTTTGGTAACAGTAAGTTAAGCTGTCAGATAAAGGAATTGATTCTACCCCCTGAAGGCAAGATGAAATGTGATACAGTAACTCTTTGATTAATTTCCTTAAATTGTTTTTTTAGGTATATATGAAGTTTTCAATAATTTATTAGTTATAAGCTTATTTTTGGTGCATGTATCGTACATACATGTAGCTTCATGACCAGTTTGCTTCCAAACATTAGAAAGCATGCTATCATAGATGTCACATGACTGCAATTATCATAATTTTATCTTGAATAATACCGATTCTCAGTAGCAATGATATTTTTCTCCATGATTAGCCAAGAGCTATTTTTATTTGGTTCTTATCATTAAGACACAAGTTGCTTAGTAACAAGTTTTGCAAGCCTTATATTATGGTTTGTGGTGAGAGTTACAGAGACCATTTTTGGTAAAGGACCAAAAAATAATTGCTTGTAACATACTAAAATAATTCTGCTATTAAGATATGAAAACAGTGTGATGTGTATGGTTGTTTATGTAAAGTACATTTATACAAAGATTGTATCTAGGAAGCTATTCTACCACTTATTTTCTATACTATTGCATGCATTTTTATTGTGTGGTTTTATTTGAACCCTTGTCTCTAATCAACTTGTTCAGACATAATCATTGTATACATGTACATGGTAAAGTACTCAAAAATTGCTCTCTATTTGCTGGTTTTCCTATTTTGGCAGCTTTTTTCTCACCCATACTTTACTTTATTTTACCCCCGCAAAATGAATGCTTTTTTGGCAATACTGGAATCTGTTTGTCTGTCTGTGTGTCAGTCTGTGTGCCTATCTGTGTACAGAATATTGCCAAAGTGCTGGCGGGGCTATAAAGTCACATTCATTGACAGCTCTAGTTAACCCTTTACCCCATAAGGCATTTCTATGATACCTCTAACTGACCCTAAATAACAGCAAGGATGAAGCTGTTTCTTATGTGTATATGACATGTTTTGATAGTACAGAAAACATTGTGGCAAAAGATGAAATTGCTCGTAACGAGCAATTTCACCTTTTGCCACAATGTTTTCCAAAGGCCCCAACAAGCAATGCATAGAAATGAGTATCTTATGGAGTAAAGGGTTAATTTTGTCTGGAAAAAACTTATGTATTTCTAGAAGAAGAAATATGTAATTTTGAAAATAAACTGAAAAAGAGAAGATACTGACTTGAGTTTTGTTGAAGGGAGAAAAAAATGATATCAACGAAAAATTGTTGTATGTCTCCATTCCTATATAATCTGCAAGGGCTATGCATGAGTTCTTTAAAGTCTTGTTGGTGTAGGGATTGAACTCTATACCCAACAACAAAATTTCAGACTATTTCATATCCAAAGTATATACAAATGGTAAAAAAGGCTCAAAAGATGAGTTTAAGTGACAGAAGAGAAAACATTGCCTTTAACTCATTACCACACGAGAAAATTTTGGACTGGTCCAAATTGAAAGCATTTGCAGACGACAAAATAAAGGTGACTGAAATATAGAAATTTCTTCTGGAAAGGGTAGAAAACACTGTGGGAAAAGGAGAAAATGCTGGTTACCAGCATTTTCTCCTTTTCCCACAGTGTTTTCAAAAGGCTTCTTTCTCAGGGGCATCAAAAGTAGGGATTGAGTGGTAATGGTTTAACTCTACGAGTTGACAAAATTTTAGCCCTGTCCAAATTGTAAGCATTTGCAGGTGACTAGAGTAACGTCGGGTATTGCCAACAGTCAGCAGTTATAGTCAATTTAATATTGTGTCCTTTAATTCTATGAAAGATGAGCAAATTCCATTTTTATGATGTAATATATGACATCAATATTTTATCTCATCACTGTGCTGAAAGTAAACAGTACTTTGTAAGTCCTAAAGAGTAAGTAAAATTGTACAATGTTAACATTTTCCAACATTAACGTTTACAATAAGGAGGGTGGTTACCAGCATTTTCTCATTTTCCTGTAATGTTTTCAGAAGCCTTCTTCCCCTGAAATTTGGTAAAGGTTGAACAAATATTTATGAACCTCTTGTACTGAGTATGGTCGTCATCTCTGTTTATTAGAACATGTATGGGTAGGTTGATATCTTTTTTACATAAAGTTTGCATTTGTTTTCTATTTTTTGTGAATCCTCTAAATTAAGTTTGGATTAGTAACGCCTGGAATTTTATCAAAAATGGAGTTGATCACATTTTTAGTATAGAAAAAGGAGCCAGCTGAAATTGTGGTATTTTTCTTTACTTAGGCTATGTAACAAATTTCATAATCATTTACGTACACGTGTGTAGAAGTTTGTCATCTTTAAGTTAACTTGGGTACCAGGATATGTAAAGGGTGTTCAGTGGTTAATAGCCCTCTATTCATGATCAGTTTATCAACAATTTGTAAGATCTTTTCAGAAACTAAATGATTTTTCATGCCTAAAACTTTATTTCCAGCCAGCCTAGTTTGGTGAAAAGGATGTTTTTCCTTTATTACATCAATAAGTTTCAGACCGATTCAAAGCAAAAGTGTTTACAGACAAAAAAATCAAATGTAGCTGACATGTTGAGTTTTATCTCTGAAAGGGCAGAAAACATTGTTGCAAAAGGAGAAAATGCTGGGTACCAGCATTTTCTTTTTTTTTTTTCCACAATGTTTTCAGAAAGCCTCTTTCAAGGGTTTGTTAACATGATTCTGTGGTAAAGGGATAAACTACATGTATCATGGTCATATTATCAGTTTGACTTGTCTGTCTTTCAAGATTTACCAATAGCAATAATATCAAAATTAGCTTTTATTTTAAATTCTCTTCTAATCCTTCTGGTTTGGTTGTGACCTTACCAGAGATGGGTTTTGAAAACATAAGGGTAAAATTACTAGTAATTTACTAGTAACACACTAGTAGCCAGCACTTTATCCATTTCCCACAAAGTTTTCTAACACTTAAGCCCCAGAAACTCAGTCGGTAGCGAGCAGGAATTGAGAGCAGGGGGTTGTATGTTCAATCCCTGGCTTGGCCAACTTCTGAGGATTGATGAGAGTCAATTGCAATATATTCCTCTCCCACCGCTTTCCACAATGATTTTGTGGAAATTCTTCATATTTTTTGTGTGTGGATGAGTGTAGAATTTTGTTATCTTGTAAGAGGTAATTAACCTTTACTACAAGAAAGAAATTTAGACTTGTCTAAATTGAAAGCATGTAGCTTATATGATGGGATTTGTCTTTGCTTGGGTAGAAAACATTGTGGGAAAAGGAGAAAATGCTGGTAACCAGCATTTTCACCTTTACCCACAATTTTTTCAAAAGGCTTCTTTCTTGGGGTTGTTAAAAGTTTTGATTGTATGGTAAAGGGTTAACATAATATGCGCATCATTATTTCTAAAGTCAGCACTCACTCACAAACAAATAGAAAAATCACTGGATAAGGTATTAGAAAATTAAAGAAGATCCTAAGGTTAACTACACAGCTTCTCTTTGTTCCTCCAGTCTGTTAACACTTAGGCCTCTAAGTGCGACGTTTTTGGCTTTTGCAGTGTTGATTAAGATCAGAATGCATAGAAAGTGCTTTTAATCTTTGATTATGAATCTACACTCTCTGGAGGGCAAAGTTTTTTTTTAACATAACTTAACCCATTACCACACAATCCCTACTTTTGATGCCCCTGAGAAAGAAGCCTTTAGAAAACATTGTGAGAAAAGGAGAAAATGCTGGTAACCAGCATTTTCTCCTTTTCACACAATATGTTCTACCCTTCACAAAACAAATTTCAAAGTTTCAGTCACTTTTATTTTGTCATCTGCAAATGCTTTCGATTTGAACCAGTCTAAAATATTGTCGTTTGGTAACGAGTTAAGGGTTTTCTCTGATGACTGAAAATCTGTACTTTAATTTATTTAGTTACATAAGGGTTTACCCTTTACCATACAATCCCTGGTTTTCACAACCCTAGGAAAGAAGGCTTTTGAAAACATCATGGGAAAAGGAGAAAATGCTGGTAACCAGCATTTTCTCCTTTTTGCACACTGTTTTCTACCCTTTCAGAGAGCTGTAGCTCAGTACCATCAATTCTAAATTTAGTGTCTGCACATGTTTTGATTTTTAAAGAATCTTAAAATTGCTGTTTGGAAAAAGAGTTAATTTTTCATCCCACTCCTTTTATTTTGCCTCTAGGAAGCATTTGGTGGCATGAGAACTGGGTCCACAAATTGTAGTGCATCAGTAGACGTGTAAGTGTTGTTTTGTATTGGTCAGCCTTTTTTCTTTGATTTCCCTGATTATGTTAGCACATTTCCTCCTGCTTAACTCTTTACCACACAAGAAAATTTTAGACTGGTCCAAATCAAAAGCATTTGCAGACGACAAAATAAAGGTGACTGAAAAATTGAAATTTGTTCTGGAAAGGGTAGAAAACTCTGTGGGAAATGGAGAAAATGCTGGTTACCAGCATTTTCTCCTTTTCCCACTGTGTTTTCAAAAGGCTTCTTTATCAGGGGCGTCAAAAGTAGGGATTGTGTGGTAATGGGTTAACACAAACAATTGCTCATTTTCCCTCAATTTTTAGCTCAGTTGTTTTCCCAGAAACCATCGAGGTATTGTCCATGACCCTGTTATCGTATGTATTGTTGACATTTGACATTATGTCAGTCTTAACCCTTTACCAGATGACAAAATTTTAGCCACATCCAAATTGAAAGCATTTGTAGACAACAATGTCAATGTGGCTCAAACAGTGGAATTGTTTAGTGATATGAAAAAAAAACAATGTGGGAAAAGAAGAAAATGCTGGTTACCAGCTTTTTATCCTTTTCCAACAATATTTTCAAAGGCTGTCTTTCTCAGAGTCATTAAAAGTCGGGATTGTGTGGTAAAGAGTTATACTGAATATATTTACTTAAAATTCAGACTAGTTGTTAACTTAAAAAAGGGAAGCCATACTACAGGGGCAGGTAATCATCATATTTTTAGATCACCTGAGCACGAAGCTTTTGTGATCACCCGATGTCTGTCGTGCGTTGTCCGTTGTCCACAATTTCTTTAAACATCTTCTCCTCCCAAACCACTTGGCCAATCTTGATTAAACTTGGAAGGGATGTTCCATAACTCTGGTTGCCATGGCAACCAAAAGGAAAAAAATAGCAAAATCTTTGAAAATCTTCTTCTCTGAAACTAGAAGGCGTAGAGATTTGATATTTGCTATTAAGCATCTCCTAGTGGACTTCTACCAAGATTGTTGATATGATGCGCCTAGGGTAAAAATTGGCCCTGCCCCAGGAGTCACAAGTTTGAAACATAGGAACAAAGAACGAAAACTTTAAAAATCTTCCTCTCTGAAACTAGAAGTTGCAGAGCTTTGATATTTGGTTTGTAGTATCTCCTAGTGGACCTCTACCAAGATTGTTCATATGATGCTACTGGGGTCAAAACTGGCCCCGCCCTGGGGGTCAGAAGTTTGAAACATAGGAACAAAGAAGGAAAACTTTAAAACTCTTCTTCTCTGGAACTAGAAGGCGCACAGCTTTGATATTTGGTATGTAGCATCTGCTAGTGGACCTCTACCAAGATTGTTCGTATGATGCCCTTAGGGTCAAACTGGCCCAGCGCCATGGGTCACAAGTTCGAAACATAGGAACAAAGAAGGAAAACTTTAAAAATATTTTTCTCTGAACTGGAAATCGTAGAGCTTTGATATTTCATTATGTAGCATCTTTTAGTGGACCTCTACTAAATAAGATACGATGATCTTTTTGGAAAAGAAGAATTTTCATTGTACACCTTTACTGCTTAGTTCTCAGCTGAGCGATATAGGACCACCATGGTCCTCTTGTTTAATCAGTTTTGCCTCTATTTAACCCTTTACCACACAACAAACGTTTTGATTCATTTTTAATAAAGGCATTTGTATAGGAGATACTAACCATGGTTCATGTGATGAGATTTGCTACTAAAAGGTTAGAAAACATCTTGGGGGAAAAGGAGAAAATGCTGGTCACCAGCATTTTCTCCTTTTCTCAAAAAGTTTTCAAAGCTCTCCTTCCTTAGGGTAGTTAAAAGTCGGGACCATGTGGTAAAGAGTTAAACTGAATACATGTATTTTCACGTAGAGCAACTGCAGTTAAACATAGGCACCTGCATACGGTACTCTTGTGGACTTGTATATTAATCAAATAGCTCATTGTATTGGTCTAGGATCAGACTGCATGCACTGTACAGTCCGATCTTGATCTGCATATCAATGAAAATTACCAAGTAGAAAGTGTGTATTACTAACTACATGTGTATACATGAATATTTTGCAGTAAGATCTAAGTTTTTTGTTGGTTTCTCACATAGTGCAAAAACTTAAGATTGTTGGTTGAAGATTTGTTGTATATTCAAGGGGAGTTTGATGAATTTATGAAATTTTGTCGTTGAAATCATTTCTTGATATTTTAAGTTAAAGATTTGCCAATAAAAGTATGCACATACTTGCCCTGCTGTGTGTATGTACTCGCCCCGCAGTGTATAATATAAATCTGATGTAAACCAGAGTGTCACAGAGCCTGGCATATGGTACAGTGAAGGTGTGTCTTGTTCCACAGTACATTATATCCTTACATAAAGATTTGGACTGTCTTAATCCTTTACCACACAATGACGACTTTTGACAACCCTGAGGAAGAAGCCCTTTGAAAACATTGAGGGAAAATGAGAAAATGCTGGTAACCAGCATTTTCTCCTTTTCCCACAAAGTTTTCTGCTCTGTTAAAGGAAAACTGTGCCATTTGAGCCACCATAAAATTTTTGTCTGCAAATGCTTTCAATTTGGATAGGTTTAAAATTTTGCTGTGTGGTAAAGGGATAAGTGAGCATGTGGTGAGTGATTGAAAAATTTTGTAGAAAAAGTACACTGATCTCTGGATGAGTTGTGACACAGGCAATATTCTTTTCACATCAGGCATTGTGCTGTTACATGTGTTTTGTAATTTTCTTTTTAAATGTAAGTCTGTATGGAATTGTATGAATTTTGGAGCATGTGTCTAATATTAATGATATAGTTTGTCCAGTATGTATGCAAAATATAATCTTAATTGGTCTCCTTGTTTTATCTATACAAGAAATTTCCAATTCTTGAAGAAACAGCCCTGGTAATTTTGTATATTGATATTTTGTCTTCATTTTTCATATTTTGCTAAAGAAAAAAAAAAGGGGGGGGGGGCTATAATAACAAAATTGTAAGGACTATTCTCAGATTATCAAAACAGAAACCATCCATTTGGATTTCTGTTGTCACATTTGTGCTTCATGAGCTTTGAAATGACAAAGTAAGTATCCTAGGACAGAAAAAATTAATAGTCTTTCAGCTGATGAATTTCACGACTTTTTTCCTCTCTGCCTCTTGAATCAAATTTCTAACATCATTATTGAGACTTTAGCTTATAAAAAGATCTAAATGAAATGGTAATTGTCAGAGCTATTTTATTTTACCCAGCATTCTGAAGGATTGCTAGATTTAGAGGTCACACGTTCAATCCTTTTTCAAGACTTTGGGTTTTTGATGGAGTGTCTTTGTGCAAAACAATTCAGAGCCCCAGACTTGTACAGGTTAAAATTTGGACATGCATGGATGAGTGATGTACTGTGATATGAGTCAGATAAGGTTGAAAGGGACATAAAACACTATACAACCAACAAAACCATGCAAGGGTCTAACTGTTCATTTCAGAAGTCCAAAGCTGCGAATAAGTAGCAGTAGGAATTGCAGTATCACAGAGTCCAATCCATCCCCAGCTGGCAGCTTCACGTCGGCAAACTCCCTTCCTTATTCCCTGCCTGATGCATCACAAGGTAAACATGATTTTCATTCACATCACTAAATTTGTGTCTGCAGATCTTTTCCAATTAATCTTTTGTTTTTCATGATTCCGAGGAAGGAGGCTTGTGAAAACATGGTGAGAAAAAGGAAATAAAAGATGATGGACAGCATTCATGTGCTTTGATGAATCTGAGGAAGAAGCCTTTTGAAGACATGGTGGAAAAAGGAGGGAATGCTGATGACCAGCATTTTCTCCTTTTCCCACCACGAGATCAACCCTTTTACAGCCAAGTTCCATCGTGTTAGGTAATTTTTCATATGCCACATGCAATTTTTCTCCTTTTTGAAGCGTCCAAAATTTTGACATCTGGCTTATACAGTCATGTATTTAGAAAGTTTAAGCCATGTTCTGTGAAAAGGGGGCTTAACTCATTACCACACAACAATATTTTAGGCTTGCCAAAATCCAAAGCACTTGCAGGCGACAAAATAAAAGTGAGTGAAAAGTTGAAATTTGTTTGGTGAAGGGTAGAAAACATTGTGGGAAAAGGAGAAAATGCTGGTTACCAGCATTTTCTCCTTTTCCCACAATGTTTTCTAAAGGCTTTCTTTGTCAGGGGCATCAAAAATAAGGAATGTGTGGTAATGGGTTAATACATCTGCAAAAAGTATTGATCCAGGTCAGCCCACGCAGTCTAGCAGGCTCACTGGGGGTCAAAATGTTTGCTTTTGGTGAACAGTTGCTTGTGTAACAAAATGGATTTTGTGGATCCATAATTATGTGATGAATTTAGTGGTAACATGGATCACTGTGATTCAGTGATAAACTCCCTTTTTCTAGAGCATGGCATATTTGTATGAACTTCATATATGGGTTAACCCATTACCACAGAATCCCTTCTTTTGACGCCCCTGAGAAAGAAACCTTTAGAAAACATTGTGGGAAAAGGAGAAAATGCTGGTAACCAGCATTTTCTTCCTTTCCCACAATGTTTTCTACCCTTCACAAAACAAATTTCAAATTTTCAATCACTTTTTTTTTTGTCGTCTACAAATGCTTTCAATTTGGACCAGTCTAAAATATTGTCGTTTGGTAATGGGTTAACAGCCACTCTTATGATTAAGGCACAACAGAACCATAGCCTGTTTATAAAAAATACTTGGGAGTAGAGGGTTTAGCAAACAGTTATCAAGGAAGAAGAGATACACTATTGAAGTAGTATCCACAATAATTCAGACAGACTGTATTCAACTGTTGATATGTATCGACATAATAGAAAACGGCATTAGGAAGATAACTGGAAAAAATGCATGTTTTGATTATTTTACATTCTACATGTAAAAGCACCTTCATTATTATCAGCTGAAGGCCCCATTAATCATGAGGAGGAGGTGGAGGACGAGGCAGAGTATAAGGATTCAGACCTGGAGGGGATGGAGGACCACAAGTCAATCATTCTACATCTGCTGTCCCAACTGAAGTTAGGCATGGATCTGACAAAGGTTTGTTTGCTTGTTTCTTTCTTTCTTTGAGTGATGGTTTGTGCATCTTTGAACAGTCTACCAGACACGTAATGGTAACATCACATTGATGTTTTACCTGGATTTATCTGTCTGATATCTGCCTGAAAGCCTTGAAGAAGCATTACCTCTTGCACTCAGTCATTTTGGTGTGTTTGAAGTATGGTACAATAGAATTTTGTGCCAGAAACTTTTCCCTCAGTTTTGGTTGCATTATATTTGAACTTTGTCAAACTGCCAAGCATAATCTATACACACACAGACAGAAGATGGCTCGCAAAGATGCAATGGGAAAAGGAGAAAATGTTGATTACCACCATTTTCTCCAAAATGCATTTTACTCCTTGTAAAAAAAGTAACGGCATATTATCTGAATCTAAATTATCATTTGCAAGTCTAGAGATTTTTTTGGTTTGATTAAGAATCAGACACTCAAGATTCAATTACCCCTTGAATGTAGACCTCTTTGTACAGAATCATGTATGCATATTAACCCTTTACCACACAATCCCAAGTTTTAATGACTCAAAAGAAGACTTTTGAAAATTTGTTGGAAAAGGATAAAATGATCGTAACTGTCTTTTTGTCTTTTTCCCACAATGTTTTCTACCCTTTCAGAAACAAATTTTATCTTCATTTGATTAAATTTTACTTTATTGCATGCAAATCCTTACAGTTTGGACAAGTCTAAATTCTAAGATTAAGTGAGAGAATCTCTCATAGCTATCCAAGCACCTGGTGTAAGTACCATGGAGAGTGACCTTCTGTAATAGGATTGTATACAAGCATACTCTTTTCAACATGAAACTGTTAATCATAATATTGAAAAATAATATCTGTCCATTTCTTTCCAGTGTTTGTCATGATAGTGATTTATGGTAAAATTGTCCGAAAAAGGGTCCGAAAAAGGTCTTTGTAAAGTGTTTTCTGTATATTTGTAGGTTGTTCTTCCAACATTTATTCTTGAAAGGCGCTCGCTGTTGGAGATGTTTGCTGACTGTATGGCTCATCCAGATATGTTTCTAAGGTGAGGTTTAACTTTTTAGCCTCTTTTTCATTTCTCCACATTATGAAATGTTCAGATTTGTCAAATTAAAAGCAAACACTATGGCTTAATCCTTTCCTCAAATTTTAGACTTCCAAATTGAGAACATCCGTAGGGGACAAATCAGAAAGAGATAGAAAAGATGAGAAGTTCTTTGACAGGGTGGAAAAGGGACAAAATGTCTGTTACCAACACCCATACCTTGTCCAACAATGTTTTCAAAAGGCTTCTTCCTCTGGGTCTTGAGAACATATGATTTGTTGGTGAAAGGTTTAATGATTGTTTATATTTTTGAAAAGTGAGAAACTGTTTAGGAAAAGAACAAAGTGTTTTCTATCCTACCGAAGACTTATTTCATTATTTAAGCCACATTTAATCTGTCATCAGCAAATGCTAGATCAATTTAGAACAGTACCACATTTTGTTTTGTGTTAAAAAAAATGTTTAATACACGTATGTAAGGAAAGATCTCATTGCATTACTCTATTTCTATGTGAAAAGAAATAAAAAGATCAAAATGTTGGGAATTCTTATGTCACAAATTATTGAAATGTTTGCTTGTGTTAATGCAGAAAGAGATACTGAATTTTCAGTTTTAATCCTTAACCACACATTCCCAAGTTGTGACATACCTGAGAATGATGGCTTTGACAAACCTGATAAAGGTGACTTTTTAAGAGGTTGTGGGAAAAGGAGGAAATACTGGACACCATTTGCAAACACTTTCAATTTGGATCAATCTAAAATGTTGTTGTTTGGTAGAGAGTTTTCCAGACTTCATTGTTCTTTATGGAAATTTGGTTTAGCCGTCGTGAGACATCTTTTAACCCTTTCCCTGACAAGCCCTTGTTTTTACATGTCTGCAGTACAAGTCTTTTGAAAACACTGTGGAAAAAGGAGAAATTGCTGGTAATGAGCAATTTCTCCTTTTCCCACAGTGTTTTCTACCCATTTAGAGAACTTTCTGCCATTTTTATCAAATTTGAAATTGTCGTCTGCAAACTCTTTGAGTTTGGAAGAGTCTAAATTTTATCGTTTGGGAAAGAGTTAAGTCATTGTACAACCCTATACAATGCTTATCGTCAACAAGTTTAGTTATTTAGATTTTACCTCACCTGTTTTCAATACAACCGTACTGTGGACAGATTTCACATATAACCTGAAACAAATGATCCCTACACATGGATGTATTGGAAGCTAGCTTAACTCTTTCCCAAATGATAACAATTTAGACTTGCCCATATTGAAAGCATTTGCAGACACCAAAATAAAGTTAATTCAAAAATTTAAATTTGTTTCCAATAGGGTAGAAAACATTGTGGGAAAAGTAGAAAAATACTGGTTACTAACATTTTCTTCTTTTCCCACAAACATTTTCAAAAGGCGTCCATCTCAGGGTCATTTAAAACCAGAGATTGTTTGACTTGGGTTCATACAGTACAGCAAGGGAAATGTAGTAAGAATTGTGATGAGAGGGAAGAGTTGATATGACTGGAGATGTATTGTTTTATCTTTACAGAATAGCAGATCTACCAACTCCGGAAGACAGAATGATAGGTGTATTAGAATGGTATTTAACTTCATTCCATGCTGGAAGGCAGGTGTGTTGCCTATTTTCTTATTCTGCCTAATGCATAGGGATTTTTTTTATGTTAACCCATTCCCACTCAGTCCCCTACTTTTGACGCCGCTGAGAAAGAAGCCTTTAGAAAACATTGTGGGAAAAGTAGAAAATGCTGGTAACCAGCATTTTCTCCTTTTCCCACATTGTTTTCTAAAGGCTTCACAAAACAAATTTCAAATTTTCAGTCACTTTTATTTTGTCGTCTGCAAATACTTTTGATTAGGACAAGCCTAAAACATTGTCGTTTGGTAATGAGTTAAACATACATCTTCAGTTGTTTTCATCCATTTTTATTACCATTTTTTTTTTTCTTTATTTTATGAAACTGTAATCGCTCTTGTATCTTCATGCCAAATATTGTCTTGGTTGCAAGGTTGCACAGATTACTGCAGATCAAAAATGCATTTCATTCTATTTTGGCTGGAATTTTAATTTTAACTATGTTTGCACAGCTGACCAGATTACTCTCTCATTCTAGTTGTTAAGATGTCTCTCCAGTGTTATTATAACCCCTCAACGTAGTGAAGGGGGATATACTGGAATCACCATGGCTGTCTGTCCGTCTGTCCTTAGACACAAATTTGTCTGGAGCAATACTCCCACAGTTTTTCATGTACTGAACTCAAATTTACACACAGGGTTCCTGTATATATGAACATGTGCAGGTGCAATTTTCATGGCCCTGCTGCTCATTGTTATGGAATTTTCTCCCCTTGAACTTTTTCCATCTCTTACTAAACCATACTGCATTCTGCAACAAAGACCTGTTTTTGTGACAAGGAGCTGGTGGGGGATATAATCATGTTTAGTGATAGTGCTAGTCTTATGGCAGATAACTATTAGAAACATTGTCAATAAAAGGATAATGATATATCTGCCATAACTATTTTTTTGCTTTGATTGTATGAACCCTTTACTAAATGATGAAATTCTACCATTGACTATGTTAGAAGTATTACAAAACAACATAAAGCATATGGCTCAAATGATGGGAATTGCTATGAAAAGGTTAGAAGGCATAATGAGAAAAAGAGAAAAATTCTGATCAATACTTGGCCTTAGAAGGCTCTCGTTTTAAATTTCACTCTTTTTTTTTTTCTGCCTAGGGTTCTGTTGCCAAGAAACCGTACAATCCCATAATTGGGGAAACATTCCATTGCTCTTGGAAGATCCCACCTAATCAAACAGGAGAAGGCGGGGATAGTGACCCCTATCTGTTAACCTACACGGCAGAACAGGTGTCTCATCACCCACCAGGTATATGTTTTAGTTGTTGATTGATAATTATGCTACCACCTGTTTAAATTTTTTTCAATCTTGTAGCTGGGCACTATTGTAAACACTGTGAAAAACAAGTCACATCTACTTAAGTTTAAATAACAGCTTTGGAAATATGTGATATTAATCTAATTTAATTTATACTTTCAGTGTCAGCCTTTTATTTTGAATGCCCAAAACGAAATATGTGTATAAATGCCTCCATTTGGACAAAATCAAAATTCATGGGGATGTCAATAGGTGTGGTTATGGTAGGAAAAGGTGAGTCCTCTTGTTTTGCTATTTTCAGTCCTTCATTTTGAAATTATTCTCTCTGTACCAACTGCCATATAGAATAAGTGGTGTTCCTCCATGCCTTACAGTCTATGTTCCTCTCTGTCTTTTCTTTCATGTTGGTATATATCGAGGATTTTTTGGTGAAAGATTGAAATTTATTTCATCAAGTGAATGCCATAGGTAATATTTTCACTTGTGGCTACGGGCCACATATGAAAATATTACCGATGGCGTTCACTCGATGAAATAAATTTCAATCTTTCACCCAAAAAAACAAATATTCTATTTATTTCATGCTTTTAACCCTTTCTGAGAGGAGCTTTATCAAAATCCAGTACAGTTCTTTTCTGTTATTCCCCATGGCGTACCCCTCCAGCATAACAAAGCATTACAACATTACATCAAGCACAAGAAATGTAAGGTAAATGACATATTTCCATCTGGTTGTGAGGCACGCGCAATTTACGTAGGTAACAAGAACATGAAAATTGGTATTTTCACTTGTTGTACCTGTGTAATATCAAAAAATATTTTCACTGCTATTTTTTGATATCCTACCGGGAAGCATGAAATAAAGAGCTTTCTATCACTATATAGTAGTTCCTGTACTGCTTTGCATGCATCAACAATGGCATCATTGGTGTAAGTTGTAATTTTTATCGTCTGCTCAGTTGCAAATATATTCATAATCTCTTGATTAATCATGCTCAAATTAAGTATTAAGTGCCATTTCTAGGTTGAGGAAACAATTTTCAAATTATCATGAACATCTTTGGTCAATACAACTATTGGTGCTCAAAGGTAAGGGGAAAATTCAGGAAAATAATCCTTTTCAGAAACAGTTGTTAGAAAGCATTGAAACTTTTAATGGGATGTCTGTATTGCTATAAGGATTAGGTTGACCCAGATGTTGAGTCAAACTTTCAGTTTAATGTTTTCTAATATTTTGTAAAGAAAAGATAAAAGATTGTGAAAGGAATTTATCATGATCCCCTATTTTGGTTTGTAAACTAAAATTATCGATTATTTCATAGCAAAATGAAACTGATGTGAAATACCTTTATTCAATTGGAATTGTACATTCTGTTTTGTAGTAACTTTAAAGCTGCTTGATTTTGATGAAGAATATGTGTTTGGATTACCCAGTGCCTATGCTCGTTCTATTTTAACAACGCCGTGGGTGGAACTAGGTGATAAATTATCATTAACATGCCAGAAAACAAACTTGAGTGCATCCATTGTCTTTCATACAAAAGTAAGTACACTATTTCAGCATACTTCCAAATGCTCTGTCTTTCCTAGGTCCATAGTTATCAGCCATTTTTAAGAACATTCTTAATCTCGTGTTCTTCAGAATTTCGTCACTGTGAAAGTATCAGAACTGCTTATTGGCAAATCAAAATATGATAAACAAAGAGGGTAGTGTTTGTAAACATGCACTGTTTTGTACGTTTAAGATTTATCTACTTTGATTTCTGTATTTAATTTTGAAAGTAAGATTTTACTAGAAGATAAAAGAAAATTCTGTAAGATTCTGAGACATTTTCCATTGTATCAGAGAAGTGTTATGATAGTAAAATGAAAATGATTCATGAGGTATTTGTTTCACTCTTTCCCAAACAACAATGTTTTAGACGGGTTTAATTTGAAAGCACTTGGGAACAACAACATTTACATGGCACAAATTACGAGATTTGTATCTGATAGTCCAGAAAATATTTTGGAAAAAGGAAAAAATGCTGGTCACCTTTTCCCACTATGTTTTGAAAAGGCCTCGGGGTCGTTAAACCTTGGGACTCTGTGTTAAAGAGTTAATTGTAATTTTTTTTTTGTTTTCAGCCTTTCTATGGAGGAAAGTTACATCGTATGACTGCTGAAGTAAAGAATCTTTTAACAAGTAATGTGTTGTGTAAAGTGCAAGGAGAGTGGAATGGAAATATAGAATTCACTTTTGGAGAGGTATAGCTTATATTTATTATGAGCCATTCCCTAGCAAACGAGGGATCAATGCATCTTTATGTTTCATTATATACCAAGCAAGCCATCATAAAATTATGGATCCATAAAATTAGGGGTCCTGTGTAGCTCACTGGATCCACTAAGTTTATTTGTGAAAGTGTCTTCTGGCAGGACTATTCAGAGCTGTAGCCCATTATTAATGAATACCAGGAAATACATGACTGTATAAGCAGTCACTGTGATATGACTGAAATAATGTTGAAAGAGGCATAAAATATTAGTCATTCAATCAATCCATAAAATTCATTTTGTGTAACAACCAACTGAATTTTATCGAAGAATGGTCCTTAACCCTTTACTCCATAGATACTCGTTTCTTCGTATTGCTTGTAGGAGCCTTTGGAAAACATTGTGGCAAAAGGTGAAATTGCTCGTGACGAGCAATATCACCTTTTGTCACAATGTTTTCTATGCTATCAAAAGGTGTCATATACACATAAGAAACTGCTTCATCCTTGCTGTTATTTAGGTTCAGTTAGAGATCCCATAGAAATGGGTTAAAGAAAATGGACTAGAAGCAAGCATGTTTTGACACAGGCCTGAATATATAGACTGTGTAGACTGACCAGGGTTGGTATGTTTTGCAGACACGATACATGAAACCCTTTTTCACTGAGCATGGCTCATTTGATATATTTTGTTCTTTCATCATCTAAGATATTGAAGTAGGCTTTCAGCCCAAATTTGCATTTTGAATCTGTGAATATGATAAAAAAGGATTTCAGGGGAAAGAATTTCTTTCAGTCTGTATTTCAGTATCATGGAAAACATGGATTATTTCCTGAAGTGCCAAATATATAAGCAAAAGAATTATAATTTCAGTCAATTGAGTACATGTACTGGGATGTGTATGCTGTTGTTATTGGATGCCCAACAAAATGTTTGAGATGCAATATGGTTACCTGTAGTTTTTACCTAACCAATAAGAAATTCTGTAATTAGGATTTCACTGATGATCCCCGGTATGTATAAAGAGTGCTACAGGCTCTACAAAGATTGTTCAGATAATTGCAATGAGAACCATTAATTTTAATTAATCTCCAATTATTCTTGTTTAACAGAATGATACAAAAGTTTTGAATGTAAATACAATACCAGTGTGGAGGAAAAGGGTACGACCAACAGCTATGCAAGGAGAGTTTGAGTCCAGAAAGTTATGGAGTCATGTCACAAATGCACTCAAAGTAGATGATATAAATACAGCCACAGAGCACAAAAGATTTGTGAGTCTTAGTTTATACTTTATTGAGAACTTGCTCAAAAATATCAAAATGTTGTGTCTAGAAGCATCCAGACTTTTAACGACCCTGAAAAAGAAGCCTTTTGAAAACATTATGGGAAAAGGAGAAAATGCTGGTAACCAGCATTTTCTCCTTTTCCCACAATGTTTTCTACCCTTCCTAAACCAAATTCCAATTTTTGAAACACATTTATTTTTTTGTCTGCAAATGTTTTCAATTTGGACCAGTCTATGATTCTGTCGTTTGGTAAAGAGTTAACTCAATTTGGACTTTTAACAACCCTGAGAGAGAAGGCTTTAGAAAACATTGTGGAAAAGGAGAAAATTCTCAAAGAATGAACAACCCTGTGTCAGAGGCCTTTTGAAAGCGTGTTTGGAAAAGAAGAAAATGGTAGGCAGCATTTTCTCATTTTCCCACCATGTATTCTTCCCTTATTCATTGCTTGTGCCACATTTTCTACGTCAGCTGCAAGTGCTTTCTACTTGGACCAGTCTTTTTTTTTGGAACTTGGTAAAAAGTTACAAGAATAATAAAAAATATTTGTGAGTGAAATTGAGCGGAGAAATTACTTGTCAATTCTTTTTTAAAAAGTTAGCTGTAGAATTATCAGTATTTCCTTACTATGAAGTGCTGAATGGGATGTTGAGATAACATTTATGGCAACTTTGGCAAGGCTTGATTTTTAGCTAATACATCGTCAGGTAGAGAAAAAAACAATCAAGAGGATAGCATAATCTCATTTAGTTACCTTTTTCCTTTAATTTAGCCTTTCCAAAATAGTCTGCAATTTTTACATCACTTTTGTGAAAGGCTTTTGACAAGATTGTAGTAAACAGAGGAAATTATGCTGATACAGTATTTTCTTGATGTTTTTAGAATACAGGATTGCTTGGCTTAGTGTTAAGGTGGTGAAAATGTTGGGAGAAAATAAGCTGTCAGTATAGGCATTTGTTAATTCTGCAACAAAAGTTGAAACTTTTGTTGTATAAGGAGGCTATAAAGGTATGAAAAAAACTTTTTTCATACTTGTGCTAGCTTTAACCCTTTACCAAACAATCCCTGGTTTTTACAACCCCGAGATAGAAGCCTTTTGAAAACATAGTGGAAAAAGGAGAAAATGCTGGTAGCATTTTCTCCTTTTCCCACAATGTTTTCTACCCTTCCCAGAACAAATTTTTATTTTTTAGTCACCTTTATTATGTCGTCTGCAAATGCTTTCAATTTGGACCAGTCTGAAATTTTCTTGAGTGGTAAAGAGTAAAAAAATATACATGTACATGCATCTGTCTGGATAAAAAAGTTAATCTGTGTTTCATATTTCCAGCTGGAGGAGAGACAGAGAGAAGGGGAAAGACATCGAAAAGACACAAATACACAGTTTCCTACAAAAGTATGCAGTTTTAGGATTTTGTGTGTATTTCAACCCTTTTGAAAGCCAGCATTTTTTCTTTTCCCTCTGACAGTTTTTTCAGCCAGTTCAAAGACATGTGTTCTTTGAGAAACATTAAATTCTGCTCTCCAGATTCCTTCATTATGGACAAGTCTGAATATTTTTTGGGAAAGAGTTGATAAATAACTTCATAATTGCATGTTATTTCTACTCTATAGTGGAGAACTTGGTCAAATATTTAAAAGGGCGCAGTAGGTCAGTATCAACAGTTGATTCAGTTCCCAAAGTCTCATTTTTGTCGTTTTATGAGGTTTTATCCTATCTTATTTCCTGCTTAGAAATTGAGGAGTATTTTTTTTAACATCTGATCAATCCTTCCTTCTTTCAATCCTTCTGTTTGGCATGTTTCATTCTGCACACAAGACTGCCCATTGAGGGTTTAGGTACAGTAACTTGTTTAATCTTCAAATTCACTTTTATATGGCTTTCCCTGGAGATAATTATGTCATCAAATAAAGGTTTCTGCAAACAACTTTTGCTGACTCTTTTGAAACAATATGGGAAAAATGAGTTATTGCTGGTTTTGGACTTCTAGAAATTTTGCCCAGGTTTTAAATATTTATTCATATATGCAGATGACAACTGACACAGGTTGAAAGAAGAAGGTACTTCTTTTTATAGGTAACAACCAAAATTTACTTGGTTGCTTGATGGGTTTTTGCAAAAACTTTTAAGTTCTTGTACATTTATGTTTAATAGCTTAAAATTTCATATGTGACATAATTTTATATTGTTTCCTATTATTTTTACCATCAGTTATTGTAATTTTTCTTCAGTAATCTAATTTATTGAATGTTATCTTTTTCAGTACTTTCAGAAAGCTGGAGATACTTGGATATTCAAAGACATGTTGAGCAAGAAATAGTGCAATAATGTGATACATTTAGAATATATATATATAATTTTGCAATACTGTGGCTAAGGACATTTTCTTAACCCTTTACCAAACAAACACTGGTTTTTACAACCCTGAGATAGATGCTTTTGAAAACAATGTGGAAAAAGGAGAAATGCTGGTAACCAGCATTTTCTCCTTTTCCCACAATGTTTTTTACCTGGCTTGAAACAAATTTAAGCTTTTGAGTTACCTTTATTTTGTCATCTGCAAGTGCTTTGGATTTGGACCAGTCTAAAATTTTGTTATTTGGTAAATAGTTGACTCTTTATTGGACAATAAATTTCTGAACTTGCCTAGACTCCAGTTGCAGACAGCAAGATAAATGTGGGTGAAATAATGGGACGTGTCTTTGGAAGGGTTGAAACACTGTGGAATAAAAGGAAACAATGATAACCATCATTTTCTTCATTCGTATTGTTTCAGAAACCTTTTTCCCTAGACTGAAAAGACCCGGAAATGTTTGATAAAGGATTAACGTACAAACACTTAGACTCATTTGAAAAAAAAGGGAGCAAACATAAAATGCAATTTCTCCCATGTTACAATGTTTTTTTTTTTAATTCATAGGTATCGTAAAATGTATACTCGGCGTCAATGAAAAGTCATCAGGTACTCAAATAATTCACCTTGCCAAGATAGAGAAATTTTTCAGTTACATTGAACTTTACTATACTCATTTCCCGATCCATATCTGACACATTTCATGTGCTTGCACATCTGAGTGGTCCATCTTTATTTGTACATGCAAAAATGAATTCTAATCAATTTTCTGAAGGCAAACCATCCAAGGTTCACTTTCTTTTCGTCTCTTACCTGGTGACTTTTTATTGATGCTGAGTATATATATATCTGTATATGACAAGGATGTTTTCATAGTCATCTGTTGTTGTATCAGAGGATGATAGGTAGAATAAACATTCTTTGCATGCCTTAACCCTTTACTAAACAATCCTGTGTTAGAAAAAAGGTAAAGTAGAAGGCTTATAAAAAGATTGTGGTAAACGGAGAAAATGCTCGTAGGAAGCATTTGTTCGATACCTGGGTGTGCGTGTCAACTTAAGGATTTTTGGTGCGAATACTGGTGTAGTTCCCAGGAAGCAGAATCGAGAGAGATTAGTACAAGTTGTAAGAAATTGTTTCTCAATCAATCTTGAATTGATATGTTCAAACTTAACTAAATCTTTACCAAACAAAAAAAAAGTAGACTCATTCATATTGAAGGAACTTTCAGACAACAATTCTAATGTTTGTCAGATGTTTTGATGTATCTTTGAATGGGTAAAAAACATTTTAGTTACCAGCATTTCCTCCTTATCCCACAATGTATCCAAAAACCTTTTTTCCAATAGTCATTGGATGTCAGGATTGTGGGGTAAAGGGTTACTGTGTTTTGTCAAAACTTGATCAATATCACAATTCTTTGCTGTAGAAAGTGAAGATCAAGATCAGGCTGAGTAGAATGTAAGATCTGATCTTGAATCAACTCTAACAACCATTTCACCAGATATTCTTCAAGAAATAATCTTAAAATTGAAGTGTTTTGGGGTTTGGTTTTTTTTCCAAATTTATAGATTACATTTCATTTCTTGGTGTGTTAGCACTTTACTGCACAATCCTCAGTTTTAATGATCCTCATAAGGAAAGCAGTTGAAAACATAATGGTAAAAGGAGAAAATGCTGGTAACAAGCATTTTTTTCCTTTTCCAACCATGTTTTCTTCACTTTCAAAGACAAATTCAGTTGCTGATAATTTAATGTCAGTTACTTTTTCGTAGAGAGTTTAGAATTTTGTTCTCTGGTAACATAATACATTAATGCTGTGCTTAGAGAGGTATTTGCTTCCTTGCCGATGATAAGTTTTTCATAGTATATCTTTTTGTTAAACAGACATTAATTTCATATACATGTATTATTATTATATTGTGCCTTTAACCCATTACCACACAATCTCTAGTTTTGACACCCTTGAGAAAGAAGCCTTTTGAAAACACTGTGGGAAAAGGAGAAAATGCTGGTAACCAGCATTTTCTCCTTTTCCCACAGTGTTTTCTACCCTTCCCAGAACAAATTTCTATTTTTCAGTCACCTTTATTTTGTCGTCTGCAAATTATTTCAATTTGGACAAGTCTAAACGTTTCTCGTGTGGTAATGGGTTAATCTCATGTAGAAGGCTTGGGAAGAAAACTTAAAAAAGAATTAAGTATAAAGATAAAATATGTTGTTTTGCTAGTATGTATATTTTTTGTTACACTTTATGTTTCAGTCGTTTGTACTGAATGATGAAAATTTTGCTGCAATATTTTATTTATAGATGCTGTCTCTCTCCTATACTCAATTTACTCTTTACTACATGACAAAAATGTAGACTTGTCCAAATTGACAGGATTTGCAGATCACAATTCAAACATGCCTAAAGGATGGAATTTGATGGTGTAGAAAATGTTGGAAATGGAGGAAATGCTAATTAGCAGCATTTTATCTTTTTTCCACAATGTTTTTTACAAGGTGTCTTTAATTTACCTTTCTTTGGTTGGAAAGATACCATCAATTAGAATTAAAGTCACATAAATCTGTTGGAGATTTGCATAATATTTGTGTTTGTTTGTTTAAACCCCTGCTGGTTACCAGCATTTTCTATTTTTTCCTCATTATTTTATGTTTTCTAACACAGATCTCATTGTTTGTGCCAAATTTAATTTGTGAATGCTTTCAATTTGGACCACTGTTGGATTTTGACATGTGGTGAAGAGTAAAGTCTATATACTTCTTGTGCTTTTACAGAAAAGAAATTGTAAATTTTATAACGTGAATGTTACGTGATATAACCCATTACCACACAATCCCCACTTTTGATGACCCTGAGAAAGAAGCCTTTAGAAAACATTGTGGGAAAAGGAAAAAATGATAGTAACCAGCATTTTCTCCTTTTCCCACTGTTTTCTACCTTCACAAAACAAATTTTTCATCACTTTAATTTTGTCATCTACAATTGCTCTTGATTTGGACAAATCTAAAATTTTGTCACATGGTAAAGATTTAAGTGAACAGGAAAGAGAATAGATAAGCTCCAATGGATGAAGGTTATATGAATGTACTTTAGTATGTATTTGAATTAGACAAGCTCTGAGAAAAGGGGGTTTAATGCTTTTCTGTGATGTATCTTAACGCTTTACCACACAATCCCACCTTTTAAAGACCCTGAAGCCTTTTGAAGACATTGTGGGAAAAGGAGAAAATGCTGGTAAACAGCATTTTCTCCTTTTCCCACAATGTTTTCTACACTATGAAAGAAGACTTCCATCTCTTGTGCCACATTGAAATTATTGTCTGCAAATGCTTTCAATTTGGACAAATCCATATTTTTGTTGTGTGGTAAAGGGTTAACAAGCAATTTATCACATAATTATGGATCCATGAAAATCCATACACTCACATGAAATCCTGAATTTTGGGATAGAATGGTTCTTTGGCATACAGAAAATTCACTAATTGTAAAAATTTGAGCAAGTCAGCCTGGGTGGACTGGGCAGGATGGCGTTGATCGATAGTTTTTGAAGGTGCATTAAACCCTATTTTCAGATAACATTGCTCAAACCTGTTGCTAGGCAGGTGACTTTCTACTTAATAGTTCTTATCACATAAATAATACTCCAGCAGTGTATTAAATTCATGACATATTTCTGATAATATGCTAGTGTATTATCTTTTATTGGGTCCCAGTCCTGATCAATTTTCAGTCATGGGCATGTGAAGCCAGAGAACCCAAACACAGTATGTGTCAGAATTTGTACTGCTACGTCTTTTTGTAGAAAAATAACATCATTGGTGCAAAGAAATAGGTGCGGAAAGTTTCTGATTTTCATGTTTGATAAAAATAAAGAAATACAGCGAAAGTCTCTTAAAATAAATATTATTGAGAAATAGGTGAACTTAATCCCTCTGTAATTAATTTATTCTTCTTTTGGTGTAAATATCAACAAACTATCTACATCTATATGTATATTTAAAACCAAACAATAACATGAAACGTGGACCCGTGAACAGTATAGAGGCTAAAGGTGATGATGCAGGATATATGTCTGTCATTGGTTTTATGTGATAAATAGAATCTCACAACCTTTTCCAACAGTGTTTTCTCGAGGTTTCTTTCTCAGGGTCGTTAAAAGTTGGGATTGTGTGGTAAAGAGTTAAAGATGACACTATGGAGAAATTTATGTGAGATACGAAAATGTCTTTCCTAAACGACACAGAAAACATTGTTGGAAAAGGTACAATTAATTTAGTATCGCTTGCAGTTTCTCCTTTTCTCACAATGTTTTGAAAAAATATTTTATAGCAAGGGTTGGAAAAGTTCAACTTTTATAGTCATGAGTTAAAAACTTAGAAAAACAGGAGTATATCATAGATTAAAGCCATGTTACAAACCACATACATATAGAATGGTCTGTCACCATCCAGGATTCACTATTTAACCTTTTTTTTCTGGAAAATTTGTATGGGAAAGTAGCTAGTGGTTTTGAAAGAATGTTATGTAAATAACTGGTAAAATTTATACTACCCACCGCAATATACCTGAAATAGTATTAAAAATGGTACTAAATATCTGAAAATTTGCACAAGTAGGATGATTCACAATATGAGGAGCACATTCTTAAAATTATGAGTAACGTGGAAAGCATTTGGGGAAATGTATTCACTTATTTCAAGTAACTGCTGCTTTTCCACTGTGCTTTCATGACTCATTTACTTGTCATGCAAATGTATGTTTGTATGGTAACAATGTTTTGAAGAAGTTGGTTATTGTTGATAATCTTTTTATTTTGTTGTTATGTTGGTTGTGCATTATATTTAGTTATGCTGTTTGCAACGCATGGTATAAATATTAACCCTTGTTTAATTATAATTTTTTACCACATGAAATCGTCCCTTAAAACCCAAAGGAAGATGGTTTTTGAGAATATTTTTTGGAAAAATGAAAATGCCTAAACGCAGCAATTTAACCTTTTTTCACCCGCAATGTTTTGTATCTTTTCAAAAGTGTATACCATCGTGTCAACCACAGTCAAGCTTTCATCCAAAATTTTTTTTACCAATGTGGAAAAGTCCTAAATTTTGTCATCAGATTTAAAGTTATATCTAAATTTTGTCATCTGGTTTAGAGTTAAATCCAAATTTTGTCATCCGGTTTAGAGTTAAATCCAAATTTTGTCATCCGGTTTGGAGTTAAATCTAAATGTTGTTATCTGGTTTGGAGATAAATATAAATTTTGTCATCCGGTTTAGAATTAACATCCAGTTTAGAGTTCCATCTAAATGTTGCCATGCGGTTTAGAGTTAAATCTGAATGTTGTCATCCAGTTTAGAGTTTAATCTAAATGTTGTCACGGGGTTTAGAGTTAAATCTAAATGTTGTCACGGGGTTTAGAGTTAAATCTTAATTTTTTCATCTGGTTTAGAGTTACATCTAAATGTTGTCATCTGGTTTAGAGCAAAATCTTGATCAGACGAGACATGCATTTTTTTCCTTTTCCAATCATTTAGTCAAACAGCTTTCTCGTCAGTGTTGTTAAACACGATGTTTTGTTGTAAAGAGTTTAAGTAACGTTCATATAATCAGGTGCAACATTCATTTTTAAATGTGCCAAAAAGAGACTAATTGACCCATTACTGTACAGAGTTGGGAGACAAAAATAAAGAGAAGAATTTAGAAGCTTCTTTGTTTTTTCTCTCTCTCTCTCTCATTTCTCATAGTCATAGTGATCCTACAGCTTTTGCAGTAGAAAACCATTTTGAAAATGACACTATGCAGAAAATTATGGAGGAAAGCAAATGATCTTTCCAAGTCCTTTACTACCCCATCCCAAGTTCTAACGACCATGAGGAAGAGGCCTTTTGAAAACATTGTGAGAAAAGGAGAAAATGCTTGTCAGCAGCATTTTCTCCTTTACCTACAATGTTTTCTAACTTACGAAAGTTATTCCATCGTGAGAGCTACAGTTTATGTTGTTTATATACGCTTTCAGTTAGGACAAGTCTTCAGTATTTTCATCTGGCAGAGTTAAATGATAGTCTTCTGCAACGTACTGGTAAAAAGAAAATCCAGGAAAGTATGGACAGGTACACTGACCCTTGCAATATAACTAAAATAATGTTGAGATCAGCGTTAAATGCCATGTAATCAATGTGTCAGTCCGTCGTCAACTTTAACCTTGTATACCCTGCAGAGGCCAGATTTTCTGTTCAGTGTTGAAACTTGGCCAGAATGTGTGTTTTTTATGGTATCTCGTACAAGTATGAAAATCTTTGATCAATCAAACACGCATTAACCCTTTACCACAAAAATTCCGATATTTGACGACCCAAAAGAAGCAGGCCTTATGGAAACATTGTGAGAAATAGAGAAAATGCTGTAAAACAGCATTTTCACCATTCCCCACAATGTCTTCTGCCATTCCAAAAAACAAATTTTAATAGGTTGGTATCGCATTTTGATGAGTCACATGTCTTTTCAAATGATGAATATTTATGAAGATTTGCAAGAGATTGTGGCTTTGTACGGTAACTGTGTTTGAAGGTAAATGAATGATTATAGAGTTTGATATATCGTTCCCTTCATGTTAGGCTTGGCAGAGATCGAAAAAGGACTTGACATTCTACGAGACTTCAACATTTAGACTTCTCCATTTCGAAAGTTTTTGACATATTAAATGTAGGCCTACCTTGACAGATGCATTGTTTAAAAAGAGAAAATGCTGAATAGACTACCAGCCCCCTCTCTTTTTAGCTCACCTGGGTACAACGTGCTTAAGGGGAGCTTTTAGGATCCCCCGGTGTCTGTCGTGCGTCGTCAACAATTCTTCAAACATCAACTCCTCCTCAACCGCTAGGCCAATTTGGACCAAACTTGGCTAGAATGTTCTTTGGGAGATCCTCTTTAAAAAGTGTCCACAGAATTTGATTCCGTCTAGAATTCTAGTTGCCATGGCAACCAAATGAAATTTTCTAAGAAATGTTTTAAAAATCTTCTCTGAAACCGCCGGCTAGATTTTGAAATAATTTAACAGAGATGTTCCTTGGATGACTCTGATCAAAATTTGTTCTCGAAATTTTTATCCGTCAAGAAACATGGCTCTGGTGAATGGGGGCTACTTGCACTATACAGAGATGAAGAAATTCTTAAAAATCCTTCTTCTCTGAAACCGCTGGTCAGATTTTGAAATAATTTCACAGGAATGTTCCTGGGGTCACCCTTTTCAAAAATTGTACGCCAAATTTTGATCCTTCAAGAAACATGGCGCTGGTGAATGGGGCTACTTGCACTATACGGAAATGAAGAAATTCTTGAAAATTCTTCTTCTCTGAAACCCGCGGTCAGGTTTTAAAATAATTTCACAGAGATGTTCCTGTGGTGACCCTTTTTAAAATTTGGTCATGAAATTTTGATTCGTCAAGAAACATGGCTCTGGTTAATTGGGGTTACTTGCACCGTACGGAAATGAAGAAATTCTTGAAAATTATTCTTTTCTGAAACCGCTGGTCAGATTTCAAAATAATTTTACTGCAATGTTCTTTGGGTGACCCTTTCCAAAAACTGTTTGCAAAATTTTGATCCGTAAAGAAACATGGCTCTGGTGAATGGGGGCTACATGCACTATACGGACATGAAGAAATTCTTAAAAATAATCCTTCTCTGAAACAGCAGGTCAGATTTAAAAATAATTTCACAGAAATGTTCCTTTAATGACCCTTTTCAAAAATTGCTCGCGAAAGTTAAAACTTTGATAGGTCAAGAAACATGGCTGTGGTGAATATGGGCTACTTGCGCTATACGGAAATTTAGAAAGTCTTAAAAAAAATTCTTCTTTTCCTAAACCGCGTGGTCAGATTTTGAAATGACATTTACAGGTGACCTTTGAAAATTGTTTGCAAAATAATGATTTTGTTTCCAGTGTTTTAATACCTCAAAAAAATTGTCTATGGTCCTCTCAACAATTCAGGTGAGCGATCAAGGGCCATCTTGGCCCTCTTGTTTTCTTCTCTTTTCTTTTTCCAGCCAAATTTTCATCGGCCGACTTCCTCGGGGACGTGAAAACAAGGGGTTGTTGGGCAAAGAGTTAAGTGAAAGAGGAATGATTCTGTCATACATATTTCAATAATTTTAGTTGAGCAAATATTCGAATTTGCAACTTGTGAGTAAATAGAGGCTCTGTGCGTCATAGCACTACTTCAATGAAATCTTAATGTCTGTTATTATTGTCTTAAATTTAAAAGAAAATACTTTTATAATTTAAATATACTTTTGTGTTTCTAACCCAAAGCTAAGTCAGGCACCGAGCAAACTCGTATATCTGATGACAAATTGGCCATAGCAGATGTAGGTCAATGTAGTTGTATTCCTAGTTACAAAAGAGCATAAATAAAATGTTATGTGAAGATGAATATAATTTCAGTTTAAGTCTGTCCCTTTTATAGACTTACTAACAAATATTGAGAAATATCGTTGTAGATGGCCTATCAGAAACAAATTTATTCATTTGTTATTCAGTATATCGACTCCACTACTCGATATAAAAATGGAAAATTTCGTTTATCTTGGCTTTAATCTCCGCTTGAACCTTATAGTGAAGATCATATGTCATGATCATAAATATTTATATCTTCTCTTTTCACTTGTTCCTTATTTTTTCAATTACTTCCTACCATTATTTTTTGTTCTTCCCGAGAAACGGCAATAAAGTGATGTAAAATGATTTTTTTTCCCAATTCAGGGTTTGACTCCTTCTGATTTACTGAATAGGCCAAGAATGGACTCCATTTGTCAAGAAGTTGGTTGATCACGAAGATTGATAAATAAATAAACATAATTATATTTAAGCCTAGAATAGATTTGGCAGAACCTAGGGTTCAACTCGCAGAATACGTCAGGCTGAAATGCATGTATTAGTAATTGAGCTCAATCGGTTTAGTACAGTGAGACCCTGGTATTGCTGGTTTGATTTTTCTGGTGATTTCTTTTATATCTTTTTCAGTACTTTCAGATAGCTGGAGGTACTTGGATATTCAAAAACATGTTGAGCAAGAAATAGTGCAATAATGTGATACATTTAGAATATTATAGTTTTGTAATCCTGTGGCTAAGGACAGTGCCTGAACCCTGTACCAAAAAACTGACTGGTTTTTACGACCATGATAGATGCCTTTAGAAAACATTGTGGGAAAAGGAGAAAATGCTGGTAACCAGCATTTTCTCCTTTTCCCATAATGCTTTCTACCCTGCTGGAAATAAATATCAATTGTTGGGTTATCTTATTTTGTCGACTGCAAGTGCTTTCAATTTAAACCAGTCTTTTTATGATATTGATTGCAACTGAAGTTAATTCCTCTCTCACTTCTAAACATTATAATAATTGGAGTGCAACACGCGAAAAGGTGCATTCGGACATTTGCGTAAAGTGTCGTCCCGGATTAGCCTGCGCAGTCCGCGCAGGCTAATCCGAGACGGCACTTTACGACCACATTAGATTTTGTGCTACAGTAGACTTGCTTAAAACAGAAAATCACATAAAATCGTAAAGTGTCGTTTCGGATTAGCCTGTGCGGACTGCACACGCTGATCCGAGACGACACTTTACGCAAATGTCCGAATGACCCTTTTCGCGTGTTGCACTCCAATTATCGACGATATTTATGTTGGAAAGTAGCCAGTGGGAAGTGCTGTGAAAGTAAGCTTTAGACCGCCATGTTAATCAAATGAAGTTGAAAAAAAGTAACATATTTATTTACGCACAGTTGATTGATTTTACCCTAAAAAAGGCATTTCTTCAACAGGTGTCCACCAGTACATGTGTCAGGAAATATTTCAATAGTTCAGCCATGGGGGAGGGGCCTCCGTTTGTAAACGCTCTACTATATAGTAGTAGTAAATTGAATTGTAGTGTGTGGGTCAAGCGTAAAAGTATAATTACAATACTATAACTGTACTCATGACAAATGATAACAATCCGCCTGAAGACGCTATTCATCAAGCATTCGAAATTCTACATGATAGTTTCTAAAGTATATTATCTTAATTATATACTATGCTGCTCTCAACAGGAATTCAGTTAGCCTACATCACTACGGTAAGTGAACCTATCCATCTGTTTCAGACCCACTGGCTGCTTTCCCTCATGAACAAAGTCGGAACACTACTCAGAGGTGAGACAGAAAGGAATTCAGTGGCAATGACGAAATTACGATGGATAGTCTCGGGTAATGTCGGACTGTGAATTATAACAATCGCACATTGTCTTTGTGTCAAATTACCACGTTGTTATTATACTTTATATAAGACTCGTTCAACGAGTTTCATTTGAATGAACATACTACTATAATACTTTCAATTCATTTCGACTTAATGAATGGAAAATAATGGAATTTCATAAACTACAGGGGTATGTTTTGCTTTCTGATTGTAGTTTTTCTCTTTTGATGTCCAGATTAATCCATGACAAATCTTAATTAAATGTTATATAGTTATTAATCCTTCACTAGAAGGCACAGATTAATTCTTTACAAAACAGATAATTTAACGATCTTAACCCATTACCAAACGACAATATTTTAGACTGGTCCAAATTAAAAGCATTTGCAGACGACAAAATAAAAGTGACTGAAAATTTGAAATTTGTTTTGTGAAGGGTAGAAAACATTATGGGAAAAGGAGAAAATGCTGGTTACCAGCATTTTCTCCTTTTCCCACAATGTTTTCTAAAGGCTTCTTTCTCAGGGGCGTCAAAAGTAGGGATTGTGTAGTAATGGGTTAAGGTTTTTGAAAACTTTGTGGAAAAAGGAGAAAACGCTTGTAACCAGCATTTTCTCCTTTTCCCACAATGTTTTCTACCTTTTCAAAAACAAGTTTCATCATGTAAGCCGTATTTACTTTGTTGTCTGCAAGTGCTTTCAAGTTTGACAAGTCTAAGGATGTCTTGTGTGGTAGAAGATTTACTCTCGCCCATACTGACAGCGTTTGTAGACGACAAATACAATTTATTATTTCCTTTTCTTCCAACCATGTTTTCTAAGCTTTCCTCTTCAGGGTACGCTAATTAATACATTGGATTGTTTCATAGAAAAAAATATGGATTGTCGAGTTAGGATCGGATACTTGGAATCGCATTTATTTTTGCAATCCCCGTTTAACTCTTTACTCCATAGATACTCATTTCTACGCATTGCTTGTAGGAGCCTTTGGAAAACATTGTGGCAAAAGGTGAAATTGCTCGTGACGAGCAATTTCACCTTTTGCCACAATGTTTTCTACACTTTCAAAAGGTGTCATATACACATAAGAAATGGCTTCATCCTTGCTGTTATTTAGGGTCAGTTAGAGATACCATAGAAATGCCTTATGGGGTAAAGTGTTAAAACGTGGATAGCTGTTCATTTTTATTGTCTTATCACAATGTTCATTTTCAGGGGAAAAAAAAACACAGCTGACACATTTGGTTTCGAAAACAAAACTGGCTTGGTATTAGCTTTTTGCTGCAATGTTTTCGCAATCTGTGAATTACAGATACTTTGTTTGTGGTATAGGTTTAATTCAGAATGCCTTTTGTCTGTAGCGAATAGTCTTCGGATGCGAACAAAGTAGTGCGCAGTACTACGGCAGCTCAGAGGGGACAGAAAGAACTTATATTTGAAAAAAAACAACAACAGCACGATACATTATACAATACAATAATTATACAATATACAATACAATGTACCGTACTGTCCCTCATTTTATAATCTGGTATGCAAAGCATGGAATCCTGTGTTTTCATGACCCAGAAGAAAAGATCATTGTGGGAAAAAGAAGTAATTTCGTAAGTAGTTTATATTTTAGGTATAAACTACTTTCGTAGAACCAGAATTTTCTCCTATTCCCACAATGTTTTTCTACCCTGTTGAAGAAATTTCGTTCATTTGTACCCCTTTCAGATTTTTAGCCAGCGCATGCCCTTAATTTAATTCAGAAGAGTCCATAATTTCTTGTTTGGGTATGAGTTAACCCTTTACCAGTCAATCACGGCTTTTACACCCCTGATGAAGAAAACTTTTGAAAACATTGTGGGAAAAGGAGAAAATGCTGGTAACCAGCATTTTCTCCTTTTCTCACAATGTTTTCTACCGTGCTGGAAACAAATTTCAGTTTTTTAGTTACGTTTATTTTGTCGCCTGCAAGTGCTTTCAATTTGGACCAGTCTAAAATTTTGTCGTTTGGTAAAGAGTTAAGACGTATAGGCCTATATATTAACCCAAAGGCTGCTAAGCGCACAGACTTTTTGCGGACAGTGTAGATCAAGATCAGACTGCACAGAACGTGCAGTCTGATCTTGGATCTACACTGCCCGAGAAGGAGATATTATTCCCCAAAACAAAAATCTTAAATATCAATATTTGGGATTTCACTATGGAAATAAAAAAAATCTAGTTACTTAGTAGGATAAGGATTAAGTTACATAGGGCGAAAGTTTGATATAAAGGTTTGCCTGTAAGATATTTAGATCTACCCCATTGTTAGCGGATCTGACATGTCACAGTCATCCAACCAAGAAAAGAAAGTTTTTTTCCAGTCTATTTGATCTAACGTTTACCCGAATGGTTTCTCTCTCATCCTCAATAAGCGTATAAACCCCCTTCCACCCCATTCCCTCCACCCCCACCCCCCCCCCCCCCACGAAAAGAAAGAAGAAATTTACGGTAGGCAAAGAGTAATTTCTCCTTTTCCCACAATGTTTTCTACCCCATGAAGAGCAAATACCTTAATTTCAGTGGTATTTAAATTGTCGGCTGCAAAATGCAAGGAGTGTCGAAAATAGGCCTACAGGGGGAATCATCGGTATTTGGAGCAAAATCCTCGGTGAGCAAAAGCTTCGGTGATCTGATGACGTCAATCCGTTGATTTTACGCATTTTTTCAATCGTTTGTTAAGCTGTTTTCAGTGCATCGATGACGTCATAACAGAACATATAAAATCCATTGATTTTACGCATTTTTTTTTTTCAATCTTTTGTTTAGCTGTTGGAGAGATGGATGATCAGAAAAAAGAAAATTATATTGAATAAGTATTACTTTCGCTTAGTCTTACTTGACTTCAAACAATTGTCTTAGAAGCACTTCAAGTTTGGCTGAAGCTGGCGAGAAACGGTGTTGTGCTAAACTGTTGTCGGTCTGTGTTTCAGACGAATCTATTCAACCCTCAAAGTCTAGGCAGGAACTGTAGGACAACACTTCTTAGCTTCGAACTCCTTGGAACGTGTCCGTTTGAGGCTGGGTCTGTAATGGAGGCGTTGAAGCAGCTCCCCGAGTTAGCTTATCAGGCTGGGAATGAGGCTGAAGCTCTCTGAAATTGGCCTGTTTGAAGTTGGTCCGTTCAAGAGTCTCCCAAAATCAACCTGTTGTGTTCGGTATAAGACTGGATCTCTCTATAGCTAGTCTATTCAAATGTATACGGACGTCGTTTGATCCTTAGCATTATAGATAGAAAGAAAACATACTTCAAGCCATTGTCGTATTTATTTTGTGCTGCTGCAGGTACCCGATAAAAAGTTACACAGATGCGCTACAAGGAGAATACCCCCTTTTTATGATGCTGCGAAAGCTTAATCAATAGCCTGTGTAATGCAGAAAAATGACCCCCATTACAAAATGACCCCCGGGTCATTTCTCGACGTTTAGAGGAATGACCCATGGGTCATTTTTCGACGTAGAAAAATCACCCGGGTCATTATTCTACGTCGAGAAATGACCCATGGGTCATTTCTCGACGTAGAGAAATGACCCATGGGCCATTATTCTACGTCGAGAAATGACCGTAGGTCATTTTGTAATGGGGGTCATTTCTCTGCATTACACCGGCCATAATGAAGAAAAACTTTTACAGCACGAGATGAGGGACCACATGGAAAAATCTCAACTTGCAAGCAAACGAAATGCAATTCTTGTATTTTTTGCCGCCAAAAGTTAATTTGAGTTGCTCTGTATTACACAGCAAGCTTTTGATGCTTCGAAAATAATACAAAGTAGTCGAAATAATGAGTGAAATTTTCGTTCCCCTTTTCTGGTGGCATGTTGTTTTTTTCTGGAAATCAAAATAAATACTTTTTGTGAAACCTGTTTGACCCGTTAATTATCGCACTTTTTGTATGACCAATTGCTCTCTTAGTATTTCTCCTTGACTCTTTTTATGATATGTGTAATTTTATCAGTATAATCAGTGCACGTTTGCAAATGTTTCTGATGTTGATTCAGCAGTCACAAGGCACGTCATTTCATTCACACTTCTGGCTGTTGTTCCAGCATACGGGACGACCTTTCATTCCAGACCAATGGCAAAATTTCGACAAAGTCGACGCACAGTTCAGCAATGAGAGAGGAGTGAATCATGTCGCACCAAATTTCATTAACGATAAAAATGACTTTTGCCAACATGTAAAGGAATCATTGGATAGGTACACTGGCCAATAAAGAATATCTTAAACACAAATATGAGCAACCTGCCTCTTCAAATGTGTTGTTGCAATTTATTACTGATTCTTTTACGAAACAATTCCGTGTTGTAACAGCCTAAAATAATGAGGCCTGAGAAAGCATAGTGGTGAAATGAGAAAATGCTGATAATAAACATGATAATAAACATCTTTCCAAATTTTCTTTTTTTTTTTCTAATTACTCTGTCACAAAAATATATAAATAAATGTACCCACAATTGCTACTGGAATACGTAGCTCAGTGGTAGAGCACTTTACCTATATGAAGGGGGTACCGAGGTCGAATCCTACAGCAACCCGTCCTTTTCTTTTTTTTTCCTTCCTTGTTTGTGACATTTTTATATTGTTGTTGTCTCGAAGCCATTCAAATTTGAACAGGTTGATTTTTTGGGACTGGTATAGAATTTAGTACACTGAACTCCTGGTTGGCTTCTCATAAAAAACTGTGAAATTTGGAATTATATATCGGGGGCATACAAATCAATGAAACAAAGGAAAAACGTGAAAAGATTAATCGTCACGCTCTTGTAATTGAAATACCGTTTAGAAACGGCGAGAAAGAAATCAAGCATACAAACACATCCAATTGTTTAAATTGGGGTAAAATTAGCAGCGCCATAGATCGAGGAGTCCAGCCAAAATATTTTTGCAACAGACTGGAAATGCAAGAGTTGCAAATCCAAATCGTCAAAATGTTTTCTATCCTTTGAAAGATAAACCTATTCATGCCATCTAGATAATCGTTTACTAATGGACAAGTTTAAAAGAAAATTGTCGTTTTGAAAAACAGCTGGCAGTGTGAATGGCAGGAAGTGCTTTGTTATTGATAAAGCAAGATCAGAAACATTTGCAAAGGTGCACTGTGTGTGCTGATATTCACGACTCGTAGCTAAATAGTGTGAAAGACAAACAGAAATAAATTACAAAACCATTTGTCGAAGAAACCCTCTTTAATTTTACCTAGGGTACGATAATTGAGGGGCCGAAAAGCTTTCACAAAAAAATTCTTGATTTCGACTACAAAAAACAAGCCACCAGAAAAGGGGTCCGAAAGTTTAACTCATTATTTTGACTACTTTATATCATTTTCGTAGCATCAAAAGCTTGCTGTGTTATGCAAAGCGACTCCAATTAACTTTTGGCAGCATGAAAATAAAGAAATTGCATCTTGTGTGCTTGCAAATTGAGATTTTACCATGTGGTCCTTTTTTCGTGCTGCAAAAGTTTTTCTTCAATATGGCCGACTATCGGCCAAAACTTTCGCAGCACCTTAAAAGGGGTATTCTCCTTGTCGCGCATCGGCGTTACTTTTTTCCCGGATACCTTTTGTCATGCCGCAACTGGATTTGCACGAGCAGTTCGGTTTAGGCTTCCCCCCTTTTATTGGGTGGAGGTATAAATATAGCCTAAAGCGCCCGTGTAGCTCGTGCAAATCCAGTTGCGGCATGACAAAAGGTATCCGGGAAAAAGTTATACCGATGCGCGACAAGGAGAATTCCCCTTTTAAGGTGCTGCGAAAGTTTTGGCCGATAGTCGGCCATATTGAAGAAAAACTTTTGCAGCACGAAAAAAGGGACCACATGGAAAACTCTCTATTTGCAAGCACACGAGATGCAATTCTTGTAATTTTATACTGCCAAAGGTTAATTGGAGTTGCTCTGGATAACACAGCAAGCTTTTTGCGCTCCGAAAATGATATAAAGTAGTCGAAATAATGAGTTAAACTTTCGGTCCCCTTTTCTGGTGGCTTGTTTTTTGTGTTCGAAATCAAAAAAATTTTCGTGAGAGCTGTTCGGCCCCTCATTTATCGTACCATAGGTTAAATTAAAGAGGGTTTCTATGACAAATGGTCCTGTATTTTTTTGTGTGTGTGTATGTTATCGTTCACACTATTTATTTACGAGTCGTAAATATCATTACAAACAGTACACCTTTGCACATGTTTCTGATCTTACTTTACCAATCACAAAGCACACTGCCAGCTGTTTTTCCAAACGGCACTTTTCTTTTTAAACTTGTCAGTAAACGATAAACTAGATGGCACGAATATGTTTATCTTTCAAAGGGTAGAAAACATTGTGGAAAAGTAGAAATTGTTGGTTTTTAAAAACGATCTGGACGCGCAACTCTTGCATTTACAGTCTGTTGCAAAAATGATTAGGCTGAAATTCTTCTATGGCGCTGCTAATTGTTTTCCTATTTAAACAATTGGATGTGTTTGTCTGCTTGATTTCTTTCTCGTCGTTTCTAAACGGTATTTCAGTTACAAGAGTGTGACAATTCATCTTTTCACGTTTTCCTTTGTTTCATTGATTTGTATGCCCCCGATATATATTTCCAAATTTCACGGTTTAATGACAAGTTAACGAGGAGTTATGGGTAGTCAATTCTTTTCTAGTCTACAAAAAAAATCAACACGTCCAAATTGAAAGTACTTCGCGACAACAACCACAACGACACAAAAATCTGATTAAAAATATCACAAAAAAGGAAGAAAAAAAAAAAAGTGGTAGTTGCAGGATTTGAACTCACTTCCCTCCATTGACAGGCCGGGTGCTCTACCACTGAGCTATACATTCCTATTTCAGTTAGTGAAAACATTTATTAATATATTTTTGTGAAAGAGTAATTTAAAAGAAAAAAAAATATGGCAAGATGTTGATTATCAGCATTTTCTCATTTCATCACTATGCTTTCTCAGGCCTCAACATGTAAGCCTGTTACAGCACAGAATTGTTTGGTAAAAGAATCGGTAATAAATTGCAACAATACATTTGAAAAGGCAAGCTGTTTATATTTGTGCTTCAGATAGTTTTTATTGGCCAGTGCACCTATCCAAGAATTCCTTCACATGTTGGCAAAATTCGTTTTTATCGTAAATGAAATTAATTGAGATACACTCGTCTCTCATTGCTGAACTTTGCGTCGACTATGTCGAAATTTAGCCATTGGTTTGGAATGAAAGGTCGAAGCGTCTGCTAGAAAAACAGCTGGCAAAGTGAAAGAAACAAATTGGATTCTTTCTCACTGGTTTGAGTCGGCGGCAAATCAAATAAAGCAAGTTGAGACACAAGTCCCTCTTCAAATTGTTCTTCGTTAAACACTGACATTGTTAATTTATTTCGAAAATGTCACGCGATCGTTTAATGTTGCGTTTTCTCTTCGTTGTATTTCCTTTTGATAGGTCGCGACGATTTACCTGCACCGTATTGTCTTTTAACACGTTTGTTTAATTTTTTTTTCCCATTACATGTATTTCGTTTCCTTTTACTTCCTCTTCTTCGAGTTCTTGTCAGTTTAAAGCATACATGTGTCTACGATTGCAGATAGATTTATATCCTGTCGTTCTAGTTCTGACTTTGCTTGACTTTACCAGCGCCTGATAGATTCAAGGATGTATGATCGGAGCTGACAGCATCAAAGAAATCGACCAATGAAGTGTAAAAGCTCACTGGTTCAATAAATTTTGTCTCGTTTTCATCGTCGTCATTCGCTATATAGATTTCAAATTATCTCACCTCACTTCTTTTAACAGGAACATATAACGGATTATCAAATATGTAGTACTCCACAAATATTTTTTCCCAATTCGTCTTAGCAATGGTCTTTCTTGTCCGCGCACAATACTTTCCTTGCAAAGATATGAATATACGTAAATACCATCCGATGCCTTAGATTTTGTTTTTTCTTTGGTGCAAAACTGTACGAATGCCCTTTTTCCAAATCCCCGGAAAAATAAAGGTAGATTTAAATGTATCATCTAAATTTAAAGGTTTGATTATTCTCGAAGTAAGGTTTGTTCTCATTATTTGAACATAGATTACATTGATCCCCGTCTGTTTACGGCAACGTCTTTGACCTCATCTACGTCTATCCAGCAGTTAAATGTTTCGAAAATCCTTGCCACTCAACAAGGTATTGAAGCTTCTTGTTTCGCTTCCTCTTTCGTATGATTCGCTGATTAAACCACAAACTGTTCTCGTCTTTATTGACCTTTTTCTAACTCAGCCGCGTAAAACAAGCCTTAAATATTGTAATTTTTTTAAATCCTGTAATTTGTACATGGGTACTCCCCGTTTCAATGATTTTGCAGACACCTTAAAGACCTCTGTAGTGAATTGTTCTTGATATGCTCGACGGAATGGTTGTCAGTAAAACGTATGCGCACCAAATCACCAACTTCATAAGTAAACACAGTATTTAGTTTTCACCTTTGGTTTCTTTTTCAAATACATGTAAGCCCACACATCGGCTTCGTTTGTTTTAACGACCTCTATTCAAACCACGATGCGGTTTGCTATTATAATTATTGACGTACTATGAAAATTTGTCGCTCAAAGTTCTATGGAACCGTGCGGAACAAAGTTCTGTGAAACCTGGTAGATCAATGTTCTATGAAAGGCTGTGGATCAAAGTACTACCAAACCTTGAAGATCTAAGTTCTCCGGAGCCTTGAGAATCAAACTATACTACAAAGACTTGTGGATCAAAGTGCTTTGAAATCAAAGTACTTTTTTTTCATCTTTATTGTCCACGTCAAAACGGTACATGAGGATCGTGGCCATCCCTCAGTGCACCTTACAAATCAAAGTATCATTATCTCCCGTTAGATGGCATTCTATAAATACTCATCTATCTAATATTTGGGCATCCTTGGTACAGAGCCGAACCCCTTTCCTACGCGACAACCGTTACTTTGAATTTCAAACTAAAATATACGTTTACTCTATAAAAGGCTACCTCGTGCAATTCACTCAGCTATGATCAGCAATTTAGCAAAATTTGGAGCTTAAACAGGTCTCATTTCTCCTCAAACGTATTGATAAAAGCTATTTTCTACATTGCTACTTTATACAGCGTAATATTACAGTCAGCTCGCTTTCGGGGCTAGTGATGCGTCGTATAAGACAGTGGAATCTTCGAAGAATATGATATGCACAGACAACGATCAAAGTATTTTGAAACTTGTATTTCAAAGTACAATGAAACCTTGTGGATACTATGTAATACTATGAAAACTGATATATCTATGTATATCTTAGATGAAAATTCTGTGAAAACGTGTAGATAAAAGTAATAAAACATAGTGGATAAAAGTACATGTACTTTAAAAAAGTGCAGATCAGAGTATAATGACACCCTCTAAATTATAAAACTTGTAGGCCCTATATATCTATATTAATGTGAGATGAAATCATAAAACCTCGGAGGAATAAACTATCGTGTGTGACGTATATTCTGGTGGGAAACATTTATTCGGAAAAGAACCGCCATAATACCTGGTGTGCTGAAATTATAAAGAAACATGCTGGAAGAAGGATAGTCAGTATAAAAGCTCGATTATCGTTATTTTAACCCTTTAAGTCGATGAATAAAACAAATCGACTTTTTCAGCGGCGAGTGGGGTGGAGAAAGAGTCAAACACTGCTTTTATTTTTCAAATAATTCTTTGGCTTAACCCTTTACCGAACGACAAAATTTTCGACTGCAGATCCAAATTGAAAGAACTTGCAGACGACAAGATGAACGTAACTCAAAATTTGAAGAACGTTTCCAGCAAGGTAGAAAAATTTGTGGGAAAAGAAGAAAATGCTGGTTACCAGCATTTTCTCCTTTTACCACAATGTTTTCAAACGGCTTCTATCTCAGGGTCGTAAAAACCAGGGATTGTTTGGTAAAGGGATAATTATAATAGAATATGAGGACAGTTTAGATCTAGAATCAGACTACTCTATCTGTATTACATTTTCACATGGTCTGCCGGCCATGTGGACTATCTGAGCAATCATTTAAGCCGCGTTCTTGCAAAATGGGGCTTCATGCATCTCCCTGATGCGCAATAAAAGGCAAGTCATCAAATCTGTGGATCCACAAAACCTAGTTTGTCTTACAATCAACTGAATTAGGGGTAGAACGGTCTTCTGACAAGCACAAACTTGATCAATAGCGAAAGGTTTCGACCCAGGTCAGCTTGCACGGACTGCAGGCTGCGCGGACTGCTCAGTCTGGGAGCAGGTCGGAAATAGTTTCTATCTACTGCATCATTATGACCCTTTTTTGCAGCAATATGATAACATTGTAATGAAATGATAAATTACTCCTTGTTTTTCCTTCCATTGTAATATCTAAACATATCATTATTGTGCAAATCATTCATTCATGTTAATTTTCCCTGTTTTACAAGGACGAGTCCGAAGTTGTCTGCTACCTGTATGCTTCAGGAGATTAAGTACCAGCGCCAGAAGTGACAAAAATCAAGAGAAATAAATATCTAAATAAATCAGACGCTGCGACCAGCCGATCTCTCTCTCTCTACCCTCGGTCGGGTAGCTCAGTGGTAAGCATATTTGACCCGACCTTGTGGTTTCGGGTTCTATACCTGCTTGTGTCAAACTTACTTTACCGAGGGTTTTCCCCAGTGATGTATGTGAGAAAATCAGCCGGTGGCTTGAAAAGAAAGTTTGTACGTACTGGTGCGAGATAGCAAGAGGACACGTGCGTAGATGCACTGACCGCCGTGATTATTGCCTAAAATTTCAACTTGGCAGTGTTTTTAAAACCCTTTTTTAAATCCCAAAACTAACAAAAATCTCCCCTCCTCATTTTGCCTCGTTACAGGGTATATGTGACTCGTTTGACCGAGTGAGTCAATACACAACCGTTGAGTTTCTTTTTTTTTTGTAGAATGGGAAGATCATATTTCAAACTTGCTTTTGTTATCTTTGTCCGAAATAATATTTTGCGTTTAATTATATAAGGTCACTCTTGCATAAAATTCGTACCAGTAGATCAAATTCTCTGAAATGAGCCATACTCTGGTAAGAGGGCGTTAAATACAGTTCCGTGATGCATGACACTAGACAAGTTGTCCCATAATTATAGATCTAAAATTTTATATTTTGTTTAACTCTTCACAGCACAATTCCGACTCTTAACGATCCTGAGAAAGAAGCCTATAGAGAACATTGTGGAAAAAGGAGAAAATGCTGGTAACCAGCATTTTCTCCTTTTCCCGCAATATTTTCTACCCTACCGCATTCAGAAATCATCATATTGCCAAGATTTAATTAGTTGTCTGCAATTGCTTTGAATTTGGTCCAGTCCAAAAATTTGTCGTTCGGTAAAAGAGTAAAGAGCGACTGAATTATGAGGTATACTGGTGCCCTTACATTCAGAAACCTGACCAGTGGCAAAAAGTATCGACCGAGGTTATAGCCTGCGTGGACTGTGCAGGTTGACCTTGGTTGATACATTTTGCAGATACATTACGCCCCCTTTTCAGAGAGCATAGGTCTAATGCTAAACATATTGCGACGGTTTTTGGCGAAAAGAATCTTAAAACATAGGGCTGAACGGATCTGCCGAACCAGATTTACTTGAAAACCGCACTACTAACATCACTAACATCAAGAGCGGCGCTATGCACAGCTTGCACACAATGTAGGTCCCAGATCAGATTGTACATAATGTGCAGTCTGATCCTGGATCTGCTCTGTCCACTGCATTGAAACATAGTCTGGCTAAAATAACCTCGTGATAGCAATGCATGAGAGGCTTTTAAAGGCCATTGTTATAACCTTACTACGAACAAAATGTACATCATGTATTCCATTCAAGACTAAATATTGATGTTGGAATGAGGGAGGGTGCTACTTAATTATGAAAAAGTGCTTCGCTCCCCCCCCCCAATTATTTCTCAGAATAAAACTGGTGTACCACTTGCAAACTTGCACATTGTGTTTATATGTCTGTAGGGTTAAGGAGAGTCTGAGAACTTCAGCAGTCTACAACTTTTTTACTGTGCTGATAATTTCGTGGGTTTTCTGTCAGAATTTTGAAAACATTAATCACATAACAGCTTCTATTACTAGACTCTATAATGTTGATTCGTCGAGTTTCGGCTCCCAATATCTGCTGGATTACGGCTCATTTCAAACTTGGTGCTGTTTCCTGCAAGTCTTGGTCCGTCATTTACAACATTTACCAGGAAGAATACAGTCTAATCATAGATTTAGAAAGTAACACGACTTCCGATAGGCTATTTAAAGCACTTGATTTATCCAATCAGAAGTTGCGTTACTTTCATATTTGGAAAGTTCTTGAGAATAAGACCAAGAATGTTCTTAAGAGTTACAATAATTTTACCCTGAATTTTTAAACTTTTTATATTACATTGCGGTTTATTTTGTTTAGTAAATGAAAGTTGTCGTTAACTGCCTTCTAAGAGTTGTAAACATCTAACATTTGATTGTTTTATTGGAGTATTTAATGTCTCCTTGTTTATGTATGAATAATTAACTTTCAATTTTTTCTCTAATTTATTCATCTGACACATTGTATCCTTGAACAAAAGCGCACCAGACGACTTTAATTAAAAAAAAAAATTTGAATAAATGAAAAAAGAGGATTATTACAATGGATGACTAATAAGGCTTAAGATATGAGTAAGACGTAAACGCCGTTGCAAACTAAAACAATGGTCTTCACGAACGAGTTCTCCTTTGGTTGCAATGTTTCCATATGTAAGGACTATTTGAAAGGTGTTAAAAAGGTTTTTTAGCTTGAAAGGGTAAAGATTTAGATTATGAATCATAATTTTTGTCACATTATCTTCAAGAGCAAAACTAGAAAATTTTACAGTCAGACATTGATTTGAGGACATTTCGAGCAGCAAATAACTGCAACTGTGTTCTCAAAGTAACACAAATTACTAAAACTGATCCCGAACTGGCTGATAGCCGTGCACATAAAGGTAGCATTAGATCGGAAGAAGAAATATATAATCATTGCTCGATGTAAAGAGGTTTAACTTATTGCCAAACGAAAAGAGAAAGCATTGTCCAAATCGAAAGCACTTGCAGACGACAAAATAAAAGTGAAAATTTGAACTTTGTTTTGTGAAGTGTAGAAAACGTTGTGGGAAAAGGAGAAAATGCTGGTCACCAGCATTTTCTCCTTTTCCCACAATATTTTCTAAAGGCTTCTTTCTCAAGGTCGTGAAAATCAGGGATGGTTTGGTAGAGAGCTAAAGCATCCTCGTAATACATGTCCAAAGCAAATCATCATATAGCTATGGTTTCATAAAATATATTTTCGTGTAATCGACCAAATTATGACATAGAATAGTCCTCTTACACGGAGAAAATTTACAAATAGTAAAAAGGATCGACTCATATCAGTGTGCGCCTACTGCGCAGGCTGACGTGAGTCGATACTTTTTACAGATTCATTAAACCCCCCCCCCCTTTTTTTTTTTCCCCAGAGCATGACCGTTGTCTGCGCATGTCATATTCTTCGAAGATTCAAGTAGTGGGAGATAATGAGAGCATGACTGGACTCATGCAGTAATATTCAACTGTTCGAGATAGTGACAATGTATTGATTCGCGGTTACTTTACATGTATTCTAAAACTATAATTTTCATTCACTTTTATCCTGCTAAACAAATAAACAAAATTTTTCAATTCAATAATGAAGACCGAAATATTGCTACTTGAAAGTTATATTTTGGGGAAAAATATTTCCTTAACGGACAGTGTGTATCCAAGATCAGACTGCACTTCTTGTGCAGTGTTATCTTGATCTACATTGTATGCAAATAGTCCGTGAGTCGCGCTTAGCCTATGGGTTAAAATGCTACATTCCGGGTTTCCTTATCCACTCTAGACTATTTCGATCTTCTCATATGAAAGGAAAGCAACCGCGGGAAAATGTTTAAGACGTCAATATTGCGTCTGTCCCGTGACCATCAATCAAACCACGTCACCTTTTTAAAAAATGTCCCTTTACAAAGTTAAGTTTTGAACATTTTTGTTAGCCTGTAGAGCACCAAGCAAAATATTGTCGTTAACAGAGTCGGTAAAGACCGAACTGCGCAGTACGTGCAGTCTGATCCACTTTGGTTGCTGTTTTGAAAGATGCTCTGTAACACGCGATAGCTTATTTTTACGAGTATTTACAGACTAATACAGCAAAATTATAACCTTTCAATTTGGAAAGCATTTGCAGACGACAAATTAATTGCTGCACATAGTAGGATTTTTCCGCTGAAAGAGAGGAAAACATTGTGGGAAAAGGAGAATATGCCTGGCTTCCAGCTTCTTCTCCTTTTCCCCAAATGTTTTCAAAGTCTTTATCACAGTGGTCGTTAAATCACAGAATTGTTCAGTAAAGGTGAAGGGTCTAAAGTTTAAGTAAACGATGAGCTACTGTTCAATAGTGCCCAGTTTTTAGACAAGACACAGGTCACCACATTTGGATTCTTGGTACCGGAAACTGTAGCGTACCTGGCTCATCAGAATTACCCAGGTTTTCATCGGGGAGATTAAATAGCGGACTGAGCGACAAACCAAAAAGCAGGAAGCCTTAGACACATTGATCAACCCCTGCAGGCGAGTTCTTTCCCAATAATGCAGTAGACTGCTTCTACAAAAGTCAAAGAGTAGATTCAGTCATGATCCGTAACTCGATTTTTTTCTATATGCTTTCATGGGTTAACTCCACCATGATTTTCGTTGATGATTTCTGATTCACATGAATGTTTACAAATTTCGTCTACTGCAAATCTTGTCTGTTTCAAATATGTTTCCAATGGTAATGAAGTAAATTAAATTGTCTATTCACGCTAATTTATTCACGAAATACATTACGCATGACGTGTGCGAATAAACACAAGGAGAGACAATAAATATTTCATCGTCGTATACGTACAGTCTTAAATTTAAAATTTATTTGGAGGCGGCATGAATCGACCACAAAGAACTTTCTATTCCATTCTTTTCACGAAAAGATGATGATGTATTAATCAACAGTTTTATTTTGATGAATGGCCGTCATGTATTACTTTGGACAAAATTATTCTTTGAGATGCTGTTATTGACCCATAGCAGCCGTCGAATAAATTAACTAACTGGCCAATCAGAATTCTGTGTCACAAAGACAGGTGCCATTTCCTCCAATATTCGGACAATCTTGAATACCGACAATCTGAGGATAGCATCGCTTGATTTAACCCTTTATCAAAAAACAATATTTTAGACTAGTCCAAGTTGAAAGCACTTGCAGACGACAAAACAAACGTAACTCAAAAAGTGAAATTTGTTTCCAGCAGGGTAGAAAAATTTGTGGGAAAAGGTTTTCAAAGGGCTTCTATCTCAGGGATTGTTTTGTAAAGGGTTAAAAAGCTTATGTAGTTTTAGTGAGCATTTTCTTATTTTACCACAATGTGTTTAACTCTTTCAAATAAAACTACCATTATTTTAGCAAAAAGCTTACTTAAGCTATGGTCTTAAAATACTTTGAATGTGGAGCAATTAAGATTTGGCCCGCTGATACAGAGTAAGCAAGTTCTTTATCAAAAGATGCCGACTTTGGGGAGGATGACTTTTAAAGTGTGCATAGAAACAGGAAGACCAGTGTTTTCTCCACCAGGGCCTACCTACAACGTTTACTTTATAATTACCACTTCAAAAATCAGCAAACTACATCATTTTTGCAACTTTTAATTTGTTCTCCAATCCGAAGTTTTGACAAGTCTAAATTTTGTCGTCCACTTAGGAGTAAACCCTTCCTCAAACAATTCCGTGACCATGAAAGAATGCTTTCATAAACAATGATTGTTCGAAAAGGAGAAATTACAGGTAACCAGCATTTTTCTCCTTTTCCAAAATTAGTGTCTTGCCTTCATAAGAGACATGCCATTATCTCAGTCACATAGATCTACGTTGTCGTCTGTAAAGTTATACAGTGCAATAAGAGAAGTCTAAAATTTCGTCGTCTGGCAAAGAAGTAAGACTTTAAGAGGGCGTTGTTATCTTTATTCCAGCGATCTGTCAATTGATTTTAAACCTTAACCGGACGACAAAATTTTAGCCTTGTCCAAATTCAAAGCATTTGTAGACGACAATTTTAATGTTGGTTTAAATGGTGCAGCATTTCTTTGATATGGTAAAAAAAAAACTTGGAAACAGAGAAAATGCTGGTTAGCAGCATTTTCTCCTATTCCCACAATGTTTTCAATGTTTTGTGCGGTAAAGGGTTAATTAGATTTAGGAGAAATAGTCACAATGGATGACTCAGAGTGCAGACAGATCACATTGCATGATGGATGTACATGCACTAGTAAGCAGGGTTTTTTTTTGTCTGCACATTATGCTACAGAGCTTTAGATAAGAGGGAGTGATTTCATTCTAAATCCATAATTTCTCTCCGAAACCCTACGTTGTGGGTACTCATTAGAATCGTCTCGATGAGAAGATTCTAACGAGTACCCGAAACATAGGTTTAGTGGAGTGTAACTAATATTTTCAATTTTGAAACCAAAATCATTCCCTCTATCTAGAGCTCTGAAATCTAGATTTATATGCAGTTTGTGATTCAATAATTGTTTATGTTTCTTATCATCATGATATTGTCCATAGCTTATTGCAATTTTGTTGATGGCACTTCGTCTCCCTATGTAATTTTTAGCTCTGATATTTTCTGAGAAAACGTCATTCGAAGCATGTTTTATAGCCCTACTGTCTGTCGTCTGCGTTGTCGCCGCGGTTGTCGTGGACGGAAAACTGACATTCCGTCTTTATAAATATTTAGTTACAGGGAAAAAATGTCAATAAAAAATAAGACTTTGACTGTGGAATCGGAAATCAATCTGCTGAATTAACTTATCACCAAACGACAATAGGCTATTTTAGGCTTGTCCAAATCGAAAGCATTTGCAGACAACAAAATAAAAGCGATAGAAAAATTGAAATTTGTCTTATGAAGGGTAGAAACCATTGTGGGCAATGTAGAAAATGCTGGTTACACAGCATTTTCTCCATTTCCCACAATGTTTTCACTGTTCTATACAAGAAAAAATAGCCTTTAGATATCGAAAGCCTTTAGATCTGTAGACATGTGACAAATTGATTAAGGTCCAACCGATGTCATTTGTCACTGAAAGGGTACAGACATAAATTATTCTTCATATTCAATGTTTGCAGAAGTGTTCTTCCCCTGGCTCTTCAGAGAATGTCCCCCAGATTGTTTTGCAAAGCCAGAAACGGCTACAAATAATTTTAACTGCATGTAACGACAATGTATAACTAGAACTTGCCTCTGTTTCCGGTAGTCTTACCACTCTTTTAAAGATAAATCCTATCACTTGAGGTACATTTAATTACCATCTAGAACGCTTTCAAAGTGGACGGATTCAAAATTTTAAGTCGTCTCAGACTCAGGTGAACAGATTGGTTACAGTAAATTGGTGTGGGCTTATTTAGGGGCCATGAGTTCCTCAATATGACGAAAACTAACAGTTAGGCCTACTGAATCTTTTGGAGGAAAATGTAGGAAAAGGCTGATCAGTCAAACAGAAAGATTTACTGTTATCCTATTTAATTTCAGTGCCATGTTATTGTTTATAGTCACTCTTTTGGCATCACTTCGGAGCATCCAATGCTATTCTTCGGGTCCCGCCTCTTTCGTCTGCGGTAGCATGTTGCCTGGTCATGGCAGAGATGGACAAGCAGGCCCTTCGCCGTACTCCATAACACTGTCAAAAAACACTTATTCTCCAGGAGATGCTATTGAAGGTGAGTTTTGTATTAACCTTTTAAAGAGTGCCTATCACATTTTACTATTCTTAGGAACTGTGTAAGTCAAGATCAGAATCCAAGAACGCACAGTCTGATCTTGGATCTAGATCGTCTACCTACACATTATATAAGTGGGGTGGTTTATTTTATCAAATTAGCCTCTGATTTAGCGTTAGTAGACTGATATGAAGACATCTTTACCGAGACAAGACATCCATATCATTCATCTAAATTATCGATTTATGGCTTGTCAGTGTTTCATATTGAGACAAGAAATAGGAACTAATACCCATCCCGACTTCGAGGTCATTCATTATTTGCTTGTCTAAACCATGCTAGTCTATTTCATATTTTATTTTATTTTTTGTCAAATTCGGATCTCTCTCCGAAATATGAACTCAACTCATCCGAGAATTTGAGACTTGAAATCTCTCATTTACAAACTTCATATGTCCTAGGTAACCGCATATTAGTTTTGTGATATAAGCTCTTCAGAAAGGAGATTATCAAAAATTCTTTCAAATTATTGACGATGTTACCACAATTTGAAATAAGGTTGTCTAACTACAATTCACCGACTTGTCAAGCTGGTTACCCTCGTTATTTATTGATGAGGTTAAATATTTATGAATGATTAAAGACAATAATGAAATAGTCAATTTAGAACATCTATAGGAAAAACGTGAAAAGAGAAAAAAGTCCATTCACGAAATGTTGTTCAAAGAAATTTTTGCCGCCACTATTCTACTGTAAATTTTGCAGTCTGCATATTCAGCTACAAGGATAAGGATAAAGCTGGAGCCTTCTTAAATGATATTGATCAAGATGAGACTGCACAAAATGTGGGATCTGATCTTTGGTTCACACCCTCAAGTCCATTGAAGAGTTTCAGCAGATTGAAGTTCCATCTATTTAACATAGTTTTATCTAGGTAGATCTATCTACTTTGGGAAAAGGTCTCTGGCCAAATTGGGGGAAAATGTCAAATTTTGGTAAAGCTTGGAACACACTTAACCTTACAATAAACTTAATAAACATTTTAATTACGATTAAATAAGTTTCAATCACCTGAAAAGGGTTGGCTACCGATTTCCTGCTTGAATTGCATCCAGTGTCCACAATGGTTGAATTTTAAAGGACCATTAGGTAAAAATATGTCAAAATACACAAATTTGAGTGCCGGGGGAAAAACTGTGACCAATCCATAAGGTGTCCATGGCAGTTTTCTCTTTGTAGCATCTAATTGGGAAATGGGGAGAAAATACACTGTTTTTGATCGGTAATGGGTCAGAAATTCGGCCCCTGAGGAAGGGTAGAAAATCCACTGACATAGGATGATACGGCAGTACTTAATTTCTCTGATAATTTACAACAAGAGAGAGAACTTGGGTGTATTATTTTTCAACTCTGTGATAAACTGTTGCATGTAAAGTTACAATAAATATTGCTATCAAAGCTTCAGTTGTGTTTTTGAGACAAAAATATCTAGGTCAATCTACCATGTTGACTATAGGTGCTCCAATGGGAGTCCAGTATGGTACCATCAACTATAATTTGGAAAATCGTAAAAAATTTAAACTTTGGTTTTCAAACAAATTATTTAATTACCATAGTTTTGTTCCAGCGAGGAATATGATGCCTCAGCAGACGACCTTCACTTGTCAAACATGAATTATTGGTTTTATGTAGTGTAGGGGGTTATAATATTCAAAACGTGGAGGAAAACTGTGCTTTGTTATTGCAATTTGTGAATATTGAAGGTAACATACCATTAGTAAAGATATATCTAGTATCTTTAACCGATGCAATTCAAAAACACCTCTGCTTTGAATCTGACAGTGGTTAAGTGATGCTATGTATGCAAATTAGGTATTTTTCTGGATTACGACAGTACCATAGATGACGTGGTACCAGCGAGGATGACTATACTGAAAAATCCAGTTCATATATTTGTCTGACACTAACATCAGAGACCATAAAGCCTCAGGTGTCCATACTCCGTGATGAGAACGAAACAACATGAAAAAAAATGAAAAACATGAACTAGAAATTACTTGCCTTCATAAAAATGATTTCTGATCACTTTCATAAAAGACAATTAACTTGGATAACAATTTCTGTGTTCAATGTGAAAAATAAAAAACATCCCAAGTGCCTTCTTGAGTAAATATGGTATGATCTAATTCCAGTAGCTCAGTAGTTTTTACAGCAGAAAGTCATAGATCTTTGGATCTTTTTTAGAAAGGACGCTGTATTTAGATGTAAGGAAATTGATGCTGATTTCTTTTGAATTGGAGAATAAATTGATGTTTACATGCATTTTGTTTGGAATTTGGCTGAAATTTATGGGAAATAAAACATTCCATTATTGGTAAGAGTTACAAGCCAAAATACCATGTGGCGTTATTAAACTACATGCTGTATCAGATGTAAACGAAATCAACAGTTCAAAAACACTCACAGAATAAGTGCAGCTGACGATATAATTATATGATCCTTGCCCAAATGTAAAAGTTACCTCTTCACTCTTTACCACACAATTCAATTTTAGACTCATCCAAATTGAAAGCATTTGCAGACAGGAAATGAGGCTTAAATGGTGGGATTTGCCTATGAAAGGATAAAAACATTGTTGGAAAAGGAGAAAATGCTGGTTACCAGCATTTTCTCCTTTTCCCACAATGCTTTCTAAAGGTCTCATACTCAGGTTCGTTAAACCTGAGATTGCGTGGTAAAGTGTTGATAAAAAGTATGGTGGTAGTAGTATACATGTTTGTCTGATTGCAGTGACTCTTGACGGCACCTCCTCCTTCAAAGGGTTTTTTGTTCAGCCAAGGCCAAGTAGAGATGATACCACCACATATGGATCAATACCAAACCCACCATCCAATTCCAGAAACCCATGCTTTGGTGGGGTATGTCAGATTATTACAATGATTTCATGTCATATCATCAACATGAAATTTAGATAACTTTTATATAAACACAGGTGACCATGAAAAATGAAAAAAAAAAGAGCCATGCTCAGTTGAAAGGGAGTTTAATGCATGTACAAAAAGTTTTGACCTGCATCGAACTCTTTGCTATTTGTAACTTTTCTGTGTTCTACCTTTAGATCTAGATCCTGCTTATTGTTGGACCAAATAGATGTTATTGATATCCTTGATTATGTGAAAACTTGCTTCGTGTAATGCATCACAGAGATGCATTAATTCCCCCCACTCCCACCTGCCCCCACCCCTACTCCTATTCTATTGCCAACCCGCAAGCATGGCTCATAATAGTTTTGTTCAATAAGCAATGTCACAATGCAATGACTGTTCGAAATGACTGATACTAAAAAGTCAAAAAATCACTATCTGTGGATTACAACATACAAGCCTAGCATTTTAGCTTCTTTGTTTGGTGTTTTTTAACCCTTTACCAGATGACGAAATGCTAGCCTAGTCCAAATTGAAAGTAATTGCAGACAACAATTTCAGTGAATGTGGTTCAGATGGTGCAATCTGGCTTTGATAGGGTAGCAAACGTTGTGGAAAAAGGAGAAAATGCTAGTTACCAGCATTGTCTCCTTTTTTCTAAACATTTTCAAAAGGACTCTACATGGTCACAATTTCTAAGGCTTACCAACAGAGCTACCATACTTAATATATTAGTTCAAGACTGAATCACTTAGACTTTGCATGCTGTCTTTAAAACTCATTTGCCCTGTGAAAATAAGTTTTAGTGCTCTTGCAAAAAGTGTTGTTGTTTTTTTTTAGTCAAATCATGGCCTATGACATCATGGTCACAATACCTCTGACTTACTAACTGAGCTACCAGACTTATATTAGTTTGAGACTGAATCACTTAGACTTTGCATGCTGTCTTTAAAACTCTTTTGCCCTGTGAAAATAAGTTTGAGTGCTCTCGAAAAAGTGTTGTTTTTTTTTTTAGTCAAATCATGGCCTATGACATCATGGTCACAAGTCCTATGACTTACTAACTGAGCTACCAGACTCACCTTAGTTTTAGACTGAATTACTAGGACTTTGCAAGTGTCTTGCAGCCTCACATGGTCTGTAAAATTTGGGTTTAACCCATTACCACACAATCCCTACTTTTGACACCCCTGAGAAAGAAGCCTTTAGAAAACATTGTGGGTAAAGGAGAAAATGCTGGTAACCAGCATTTTCTCCTTTTCCCACAATATTTTCTACGCTTCACAAAACAAATTTCAAATTTTCAGTCACTTTTATTTTGTTGTCTGCAAATTCTTTCAAATTGGACAAGTCTATAATATTGTCATTTGTTAATGAGTTAATGCATTCGTAAAAAGTATTGTTTTTTTTTTTTTAGTCAAATCATGGCCTATGACATCATGGTCACAACTCCTATGACTTACTAACAGAGCTACCAAGCTTATCTTAGTTTGAGACTGAATCACTATGACTTTGCATGCTGCCTAAAAAACTCATTTGCCCTGTGAAAGTGGGGTTTAACTCTTTACCACACAATAAAATTTTAGACTGGTCCAAATTGAAAGCATTTGTAGACAACAAAAAATAAATGTGCCTGAAAAATTGGAATTTGCCTTGGAAAGGGTAGAAAACATTGTGGGAAAAGGAAAAAAATGCTGTTCACTAGCATTTTCTCCTTTTCTCACAATGTTTTCAAACAGCTGTTTTCACAAGTGATAACATGCTTTAAATAACATGACATTGAGATTCATTTCACCCTTTTTGCCATGGTATGTTTTGTTATATTCATCGATTTGGTTTTTGATTCATTGACAGGTTACTGCAATCTCTCACAGTTCATCATTAAACAAGAACAGTGTGACTTTTACATGGATTGCCCCTGATGCTCCAGATGGAGTAGGAGATATTGTCTTTGTGTAAGTTTATAATTTCATATAAAGAAAATGTCCTGTCAAAGATCTACCAATTGGTACAGTATTAACTCATTACCAAACAACAAAATTTTAGGTTTGTCCAAATTGAAAGCATTTGCAGACGACAAAATGTGACTGAAAATTTGAAATTTGTTTTTTGAAGGGTAGAAAACATTGTGGGAAAAGGAGAAAATGCTGTTTTCCAGCTTTTTCTCCTTTTCCCACAAAGTTTTCTAAAGGCTTCTTTCTCAGGGGCGTCAAAAGTAGGGATTGTGTGGTAATGGGTTAACATCTATGTTATTTCAGCACAGAATTACTGAAATACCATGGTGAACTAATTAACACCTGTAGATGATACTCATGCTTCCAAGGTCAAAGACCAGGGGAGCCCACACTGTTTTTGCCCTCTCAATTTACCCACTTGTAATTGTTTTCAATTGTCTGTCTGCTTAAGTACTTTCCTTCAAAATCAGATCAATGTTATTGTCAGATTTGACTAGTTTTTGTTTATCAAGTTTTAGTCCATGTCTGTATGTCAGTAACATGCTGGTTGATTTCAGTTACTGTTTTAATCTGAGTTACGAGACTAAGATTTAGTCTGTAAATTATTTCAACTTGGGTGTGTCTAGATGTATGTCATCTCATAAATACTTATAAATGATTGTTCCATGCACACTGTTTATAAATAAAAGCCTCTTTGATAAAAAAACAATGTTATGAATCTTAATATTGATATAAAACAGATCACAATATTTCACCTAATTATACTATTTTATTATTATTATTTTATTGTTTTTCTCCCAAAATGGCTAGCATTTTACAATAAAAATACAAGGAAAACAATAAGAATGAAATAACAAAAAAAGTAGGTATATGTCATAAAGAAAGAAAAACCAATGTACGGCCAGACTCCGACCCGAAAAAGACCCTTACAATAAAAGGACGAAAATGCAAAAGCCCTTTTCCTGGTCAGAATGCGGGAGCACATTGTTCAAACTCAAAGTACAAAATAAAGAAGAGAAACGAGATAAAAATAGGTAAAAGGAAGGTATGAATCAAGTAGGGGGACCTTGCAATGAAAGTGAAACACAAGGCAAACATAGGCAACACAATATTTAGGAAAGCAACACAATATTTAGGAAATAAATAATGAAGCAGACCCCTAGAGAAGTCCATTGATTGAATGAATGAGTGGATAGATCTATAGAAGAAATAACCGGACAATCATTCAATCAATCGATTAGAAATTGCTGGAGTTAGCGGCAGATAAATAATAATATACACAGTATTGTATCGGGGCAACAGAGGCAAAAAACGAATATGTCACAGCTGGTTGGGCATGGGGCTGAAGGAATTAAGATAATTAATTAATGCTGTGGTGCATAGAGCTATTACCCTCCCCTCCTCCCCCCATCCCCTCCCCTCCTTTTTAAGTTTCACACTTCCAAACCCAAGCTATTTCACAAACGCAGATGGACGAAAATCATTGGTGACCAACAAATATAATTTACCAGTACAGCACTTACACAATCCTATTAAATTCACAAATCAATGTGAACATTTGACTGTCTGAATTTACAAAAACTTCAATATTAACTTCTGGAAACACAACAATTGTTAAAGATACCCATTTACTCATTTTAACTGAATGTAGAAAAGTGTTTAAATCAATAAATTAGCAATATCTATAGTGTAAAAGAATGAAAAGAAGTTCCAGATTTGTTATTTGAAATGGATTTTGGTTGAGAGAAAATTATTAGGGTCAAAATTGTAAACAATGGGGAGTGTATCCCTACAGTAATTTACACAGTCCCATGTTAAAATAGAAGGCTAGACTACTTATTGTTTCAACACGGGAAATGGTGCACTCGTCCAATCATAGAATCGTGGGTTTCCCCATCTTTCAGCAATACAAAATCGCTAAATTATGAAAAAAATAATGTGCACACACAAAATTTGCATTTCTGATGTCTTTAGAGTCATTCCAATGCACTCACCAAACAAAGTTCTGACAGCCTTGAGTAAATTGCTGTTGGGTTCTTGTGACAAAGGTTGTTGTGTATCTGTGTAGTGTATCTGGGCTCCACTTTCTTGTCATTTACATGAATGCAAGGCGAATGTCATACACAATCACATAATAAGCAAAATGTGGTATCCTTGATTAAAGGAGTGGATGGGAGCCAAGTTCCAAATTACATTTTCTATCCATTACAAAGTATGTAATCTAGCAACAGCCAGATGTAATATTTGTCACGAAGCTACAAGAATGACTTGAGTTTGATAAAATATCGAAGAAATTGTTAATATTTGGCTTAAAATGAGTAAATGGGTATCTTTAAGTAACTTGAAAAAACTTTAAGGCAGTCAAGTATTGAAAACCAATTTCCTGTATTAAGTGCAAATTCTATTCATTGTCCAAATGAGCCATGAAAGGTGTTAATTTTGATTTTCTTCATGAAAATAAAGGGTTTTTCAAATGAAGATCGCTTCCTAGTAGGTACTGACTAGGGTCAGTAAATGTGTAAAAAGTGCATCCTGCTTTGTGTTACTACTAAAGCACCTTACTTACTCTTTTATGATTATGACAACTAAATTTTGAGATATTGACTAGGAAATAAGAGCGCTTCGATGGCATTTTGTTTGGCATCCTAGCATGTTAATGACATGGAACATGGTATTTGGATTCAAGTTTTGTATTTTTCATTGTATTATCACAAACTGACTTTTCTTTCTTTAACAGTTACACTGTTCTGCAGAGTTACTTGGTATACTGGGTGAAAGAAGTCTCAGAAACAGTCACCTTCCAGGCTGTTGATACAACTATCACAACAACAACTACCACTCCAACAACAACTACAACTACCCCAACAACAACTACTACCAGCACAACTACAACTACCACTTTGCCTATCACAACTACACCTACAACTACTACTACCCCAACAACAACTAGTACTTCTATCCCATCAACAGCAACAACTACTTTACCTACTACAACAACAACTACTCCACCTACCCCAACAACAACTACTACCAGCACAACTACCACTACCACTTTGCCTATCACTTTGCCTATCACAACTACTACGACACCTACAACTACTACTACCCCTACAACAACAACTACTTTCCCTATGACAACATCTACTACTTCACCTACCACAACTTCTGCTACCACTACAACTACCACCACTATGCCCATCACAACTACCGATACACCTACCACAACAACTACTACCACCCCTACAACAACTACTACCCCTGTGACTACTACCCCTACAACAACAACTACTTTCCCTATGACAACATCTACTACTTCACCAACTACTACTACTACTACTATAACTACTACCACTTTGCCCATCACAACTACTGATACACCAACAACTACTTCTATCCCTTCAACAACAACTACTACTATCCCTTTAACAACAACTACTACTGTACCTACTACAACAACAACTACTCCACCTACCTCAACAACTACTACCAGCACAACTACTACTGTACCTACTACAACAACTACTCCACCTACCCCAACAACAACTACTACCAGCACAACTACTACTACCCCTTCAACAACAACAACAACTACCCCTTCAACAACAACTACTACTATCCCTTCAACAACAATTATTACTATACCTACTACAACAACAACTACAATCCCTATGACAATAACTACTACTTCACCTACCACAACAACTACTACTACCATTATCACAACTACTAAGCCAACCACAACCACTATTTCTGCACCTACCACTACTACTACCACAACACCTACCATGACTACTTCTACTACAACAACTACAACAACATTACAACAAACAACAACAGCAAGAGAGCCCACAACAACAGCAGAATTTCAACCAACAACAACACAACCACACCAAACTACAACAACATTACCACCTACAACCACAGCACAACCACCAACAACTACAACATTATCACCCTCAACAACAACAACACAACAATCCACAACAACAACATTTCAACCAATAACCACAACTACTCAGCCACCGACAACAACTACATCACTACAGCAAACAACCATGACTACATTGTCACGTACCACTAGTACAACATTTCCCCCTTCAACCACAATACAGCCACTTACAACCACTACAGTGGTGCCACCCACAAGTACAACATCTCAGCTACCCACAACTACAACAACTGAACAAGCTACAACTACAACAACACAGCTACCTACAACAACCACAACTTTGTCACCCACAACCACAACAACACAGCAATCCACAACCACTTCAACAATTCCAGCCACAAGCACAACAACAGAGCCACCAACAACTACCACATCATTGTCACCAACTACCACAACAACAAAGCCACCCATTACTACAACAACAGTACCCCCTACAACCACAACAACACAGCAACCCACAACTACGACAACATTGTCACCCACAGCTACAACAACACTGCAACCCACAACTAGTACAACTTTGCAACCTACAACCACAATAACACAGCCACTTACAACTACAACAATCTTACAAACCACAACAACACAGCCATCAACAACAACTTCTTCATTGCCGCCCACAACTACATCACTACAACCAGCCACAACAACACAGCCACCCACAACTACATCACTACAACCAGCCACAACAACACAGCTACCCACAACTACTTCATCATTACAACCCACAACCACTTCCTCATTATCAACTGCCACCACGACACCAATACCACCAAATACTACCACCACAATAATATCACTCACCACCGCCAGTACAAGTCTGTTACCCATAACAACTAATACTACTTTCCCACCAACCACTACTGCATCAGGGACAAGTGTTACAAATACCACAGTCATGGAAACAACTTCCATAGGTTTGCAGGTAACAGACAAAGACATTTTGATGTACTCATAATTGTCTCTCTTCATTAACCCATACAGCTTTAGAACCGATTTAAGTTGTTTTTGCTGACAGTGCAGATCTTGGATCCCCGCTGTTCACTACCTTGACAAAAACAATGTTGAAATAACAATACTTTGGATGGTTTTCCTTATTGAAAAGGGCCTACTCATTTATTCAGCTTTGTAAGGGTTAAAGAAAACCTGAAAATTTCTGTTTTTTATTTCTTATCAGAGCAATAAGCCCTAGTTAACTCATTACCACACAATCTCTACTTTTGACCCTGAGAAAGAAGCCTTTAGAAAACATTGTGGGAAAAAGAGAAAATACTGGTAACCAGCAGTAATTGTTTTCCACCCTTCACAAAATAAATTTCAAATTTCCAGTCACTTTTATTTTGTCATCTGAAAATGCTTTTGATTTGGACAAACCTAAAATTTTGTAGTTTGGTAATGCGTTAAGATGTCTTATTTGGTTAGGTTAACCAGGTTTGTATCATGTTTTTGTAATCTGATCTTTGGCTTATACTGGATGCTAGTTTGCAAGATGTGTCTTGTAAAAAAGGATATGCAATCACCATGTGTAGATTTTTTTTTTCTAGCTCAAAATGACTATTTCATGTAATCACCTCTTATGTCTCAGCAAACCCGACAATGTAGATCTATGATCAGGCTGCAGATTTTGTGCAGTCTGATCTTGATTTACACCGGCTGCAAGGGCAAAAAAAAGAAGTTAAAGATGCTTATTGGCTCCATAGGCGAGAACTGTGACTCGCGGACGGCATAGATCAAGATCAGACTGTACAGAATGTACAGCCTGATCTTTGATATATCTCTTGTTTACCACAGCCTGTACAATTAACTCTTTACCACATGATTCCAACTTTGAACAACCCTGAGAAAGAAGCCTTTTGAAAACATTGTGGGAAAAGGATTTTCTGCTTTTCCCTCATTGTTTTCTACCTTTTCAAGAACAAGTATCATTATTTGAAAACTTGTCAAGTATACTTCGTGAATTTCCTCAATGAAGACGAGTATGAAATGGTAAAGGGTTAAAATCTTTTTAAGTTTCTAGGGATTGTATTTATAGCCATCAAAAGAAGTCAAATTATTTATTTGGTGCTGAAAGGTTATGATAGAACTGTCTTTATTCCATCCATGGTTTGGATTCATTATGTGATAGCCCATAGGGCTATTTTGCTGGCGTTTCCTAATTCTCATGAATTATTCAGGAAGAATTTTAACTGGTGATCTCAGTTTTTCATTGAGAAAATGTAACCTTTATTATCACAAATACACTGTCATTTCTCTTTTTACTTGTTGATATCCAATCACATCATTTATTGCAAATAATGCTTAGCGCTTTAAATATGGCGGAAACCAATCAACGCCACAATTGAAAAGCATTTAACCCTTTACCCCATAGGGCATTTCTATAGTATCTCTAATTGACCCTAACTAACAGCAAGGATGAAGCTGTTTCTTATGTGTATATGACACCTTTTGATAGCATTGAAAACATTGTGGCAAAAGGTGAAATTGCTCGTCACGAGCAATTTCACCTTTTGCCACAATGTTTTCCAAAGGCTCCCACAACAATGCGTAGAAACGAGTATCTGTGGAGTAAAGGGTTAATAGAGATTTTCAGCGTAACACTGAAAATTGTCAGTTAAAATCGTACACAAAGATTGATAGTGTTGTCCCTGTATTGCAGAATGGCATATCTCACAGGAGACAAGCACGACGACGGTCACCATATTTGTTGACAACCTCAGTTTTTTTTTCCAGGGTTATTTTTAGTATTGTAAGAAATAAGATTATCTTCTCTACAAGAGAGTATCATTATGGTATTGATCTTTAGATAGGCTATTTTGGTATTTCCCTACCATATGAATATTCATAGGAAACGATAATTTGCTTGTCAATAGTATTTCATCAATAGTAATTTCTTTAACAATTTTTGAAATATGAACAATTACAGGAGATACAGAAGGATAGTGGGTGTGGCTCTGTAATTGGCTGTTTCCAAGACTGTGAGGGAGGAACTTGTGATTTTCAGCTGACCTGGGCTCCTAATGGTGATGACACTGAGATGACCTTGGCCTGTAAACAGTCAGGGAATGTATACTGTGCCATTGGACTATCAGACGATAAAAGAATGGTATTTTTTCCTACTTGTTAACACTTAAGCATTTAAGTATACTTCTCACACAATGTTTTCAGCAGCCTTCTTTTACAGAATAAATAAAAGTCGGGTGTTACGGGAGACCCCTCCTTCATGCATGGCTTCGTCCTGACTTAAATATAATACCTAACGACTGCATTAGGGACATATCTCTTTAGCTCAGTAGTTATGGTTTTGGTCTTTTACAGCTAAAAAAAAACGAGGATATTAGTCCGCATGGGTTCTAATCCCACCAAATGCGGTATTTCAGCTATGCATTTGTTGGGAACTTTAATTTTTGTAAGATGGGGGCTCATCCTGGATCAGCCACTGAGCCATTTATCTCATTTATTGTCCAAAAACGGACTTTCTGCCTAATAAGGCCTTGAGTCATCAATAAATGATGACTTTAAGAAGGGGTAAACTTTCATGTTTATAAGATTAGGATTGGAGAGTTAAGGATTAACAAGAATGTGCCATAATTTGAGCTGTATATAGTCCATTTTTGGCAAAATTAATGCTCTCAAGATGGAAGAAAGTACATTGGTATTTTATTGTTTATGAACAGTTGAACAATATTTGAATCATGCTCCTGCAAATGGGAGGCTATTGTATCTCTGTGATGCATAAAACCAAGTAAGTCTTCACATAATCATGGAGCCATAAAATCCATTTTGTATAACAACTTGCTGTATCATGTTTTAGACTGGTCATTTGACATGCAAAAAGTAAATGAATAGCAAGAAGTTTCATTCAGGGTCAGCATGCATGGACAGACTGACCTGGGTCTATACTTTTTGCAGATGCACTAAGCTACCTAGCTTATTTTCTTTTATGTCTGTGTTAAACAGGGAGGTGACAGTGTTTTCGAGTGTATTTCAGCAGATGGAGTTATAAGTGTCCGAAGCTCATATAACCTAGAAGATGATTACAAAAATGAACCATTGGATAATGTAAGTATCTGATGCAAGAGAATAATTGTTTGTTCCTTGTGCTTTACTGTCATTGCTATTTTTAACAATAACTTACTACTCACAGACAAAAAGTTTCAACATAATTATACAAGCTGCCCTTATTCCTTAACTCTTTACCACAGGAAAAGATTTTCAGACTGTGAATTTTCAGACTGCAAATTGAAAGCATTTGCAGATGACAAATTAAAAGATAAATCATGAAATTTGTGTTTGAAAGGATATGAAACGTGATGAGAAAAGGATAAAATGCTTGTTGCCAGCATTTTCTCCTTTTCCCACCTTTGCAGAAGTCTTTTTCTTTGGGATTGTGTGGTAAAGGATCAAGGGGGAGATTATGCTGGAATCAGTTTATGCATTTGTGTGTGTTTCTTTCTGTCTATAGAGCCATCTTTTGTCCCCATCTCCTTATATGGTTTTCAACTGATTTGGCAGAAAATTTTGATAGAATGCTTCCTATCATAGGACATTGCAAATCTGCAATTTTCATTATGATTTAGTTTTAACATATTTATTTAACAATGACTGAGAAACAAGGTCTTGCAACTTATACTTATCTCTCTCGATTCTGCTTCGCGGAAACTAAACCAGTACTTGCACTGAATGCATGGGCCAATTAACAGCCTAGAAGTTGTCAACCACTCCTGGGTATTATATTACAGGTGTTATGACCCTTTGAATATTTTCCCTAATACCGTGACAAAGCCGAAGGGGTACCTTTCACAAAACTGCAGGTGTGCGAAATTTGCGTACAAGGTTTCTGTAGAGAAGCATGAAGTCTGAAAGCAAGTTTCTCTTAACTTTTTACCAAATGGCAAAATTTTAGACTGATCCAAATTGAAAGCACTTGTAGACAACAAAATAAAGGTAAACTCAAAAATTGAAATTTGTTTCCAGCAGCATAGAAAACATTGTTACCAGCATTTTCTCCTTTTCCCGCAATGTTTTCAAAAGGCTTCTATCTCAAGGTCGTAAAAACCAGGTATTGTTTGGTAAAGGGTTAACTGCATAACTTAACAATTTGAGTTAATATTTGGTTAACTTTACGCCACTTCATATCTTTGGGTAAAGCAGGGATCATGCATGTGTATATTTGATAAAAAAAAATGTGCCAAAGTTTATAAATGCATTTTATTGAAAGGTACTCCTACATAACTACAACAGATCCAGTTATATTTTCTGACTTTGGGATACAGTCATCATGAATGATTATTGGAAATTTTGAATTCCTTCTTGACCTGAGATTAGCATCAAAATTTGCTGCTCTGTTATTATTGTATGCTCTGCCGCAAATGCAAGTCCAAATTTACCTTCTGTAAATATTTTATCGCAGATCTCTTCCTGGTTTGGCACATCTTAATTCTGAGTTTAATTGACCAGAGGAAGACGGCATTTGAAAACATTTTGGGAAAAGGAGAAAATGCTGGCAACCAGCATTTTCTCCATTTCCCATAATGTTTTCTACCCTGTCAAAGACAGGCCATGTCATATAAGCCAAATTTAAATGTAATCTACCGGTACATTGGCTTTCAATTTGAATAAGTCTAAACTTTGCTCATATGGTAGAGAGGAAACACAGTGCTAGCTACGCTACCAGCTGCAGACAGCTCTTTGTGACTCACAATGGCTCGGTTTTTTTTAAAACTTCTACAAAAGGAACATTTTGCTTATTTCAAATTTGTAGAGTACAGATTTAAGGTTATGGATTCTAGGTTATAATAGCATTTTAAGAATTATCTTTGTTTCTACTGTAGGCCAACTTTGGATTGAATCTGATCTCTGCCTCACACCAAAATGGTATTTTGTCGTGCCGTTTTACCAGAAAGAATACATTTGCCTTTGCTTCAAGTTCTACAGTTCGTAGAAAGAGGACCGCTTTGGATGCCTCTACATTTTCTGACCTAAATGATGAATGGCATTTATTGTATGCCTATGGAGTATACAGTGAAGGTTTGTAAGATAAATTGGGATTCAGGCTAGAGTAAGGGGTATGAAATTAACCCATAGAGCAGTGTAGAAGCCCAACACACATTTTCAGTCTCAAAATATGGCCAGAATAATTGCAGCATCTTCAGAATGTCTGAGCAAATTGAACAGTGTAAATTCAAAGATCAGACTACACTTTTTGTGCTGTCTGATCTTGATCTTCACAAAGGCAACTGCACTAATGAAGGTTGCATAAAGGTTCAAGACTACAAAACAAATTGAATTATTAATGTACAAGCTGATGTTTTGATGAAACCAAAACTGTTAAAATGATATTATGAATATGGATATTATGTTGTGATTTGTTTGGAAAAGGAGCAAGTGATTCTTTTTCTTACAGTGTTTTCCATAGCTGTCATATATACATGATTGAAAGAGGTTTTATGTGGTTAATTTTAGGAATTGATTTCATGATAAGACTTCCATCATTTGGGTAAGCCATGTCCATTTTACCATCTAAAGATCTCCCAGTTTTCAGTCTAAATCCTTGTTCTCTAGCAAGGACTTAAACCTTTACCAGACAATCCCTGGTTTATACAACCTTGAGATAGAAGCCTTTTGAAAACATTGCAGTAAAAGGAGAAAATGCTGGTAACCAGCATTTTCTCCTTTTCCCACAATGTTTTCTACTCTGCTGGAAACAAATTTCAATTTTTGAACTCTGTTTATTTTGTCGTCTGCAAGTGCTTTCAATTTGGACCAGTCTAAAATTATGCCGTTTGGTAAAGAGAGTTAACTCTTTACCAAACAAAAATTTTTAGACTAGTCTAAATTGAAAGAATTGGCAGACTACAAAATAAATGTGACTGAAAGATAGAAATTTGTTTTGGGAAGGGTAGAAAACACTGTGGGAAAAGGAAAAATGCAGGTACCAGCATTTTGTCTTTTTTCCCCCACACTGTTTTCAGAAGGCTTCTTTTTCAGGGTTGTTAAAGTTGGGATTGTGTGGTAAAGGGTTAAGCCATATCCCATACTCTGATTAAAACACCAATATTCTATTTAGTTTGTAATATTTTGATCTCCTTTTATTTATTTTCCTCATAGGATCCAAAAAGAAACATTCCATTATGCCAGTTGTAACCAGTGAGAAAGTGTCGTTGCAAGAAATTGTAGATATTTCAGCCACAGAAGTCAATAAAGACCTTATTTATGCACATGGTAAAAGGAAGATTTTTTTTTTCATAACTTGTCGTGATTCTTTGGCAACTTCAAACTGAAGATTTGATATAATGGGACTGCTTTCATAAGATGAGAAGGCTTGGACCACATGCTGACCATCATTTAACCCTTTACCCTTTACCAAACAATGTCTGGTTTTTACGACCCAGAGGAAGAAGCCTTCTGAAAACATTGTGGGAAAAGGAGAAAATGCTGGTAACCAGCATTTTCTCTTTTTCCCACATGTTTTTTATATTCTTTTGAAGTCAAGTTTCATTTTTTTAGTTACATTTATTTTGTCCTCTGCAAGTGCTTTGAATTTGGACTAGTCTAGACTCTTCTGAATCCAAATCATCTGTATATGTAGATGACAAATTCAAGTTTGGTAAAAAATGGTGTTATGTTATCTGACAGGGCAGAAATGATTGTGGGTAAACAGGAACTTCTGGAAACCAGGCTTTTTTTCCTTTTTCCACAATGTTTTGAAAAGCTTTCTCACAAAAGGTTGCTAAAAGCAGGGAATGTTTCGTGAAGGGTTAACTGTTAAGCATTGTCCAAATTGAAAGCATTTGTGGAAGATAAATTAAAAATAAAGTTTCTCTTTCAATGGATGAAAAACATTGCAGAAAACTGAGAAATTGCTGGTTACCAGTATTGTCTCAGTTTTCCTCAATGTTTTCAAAAGACCTATTCAGTAGGTTGGATAAATCCCAGGATTGTGTGTTAAAATGCAAATAAATGAAATGGACATTCTTGCAGGAAAAGAGACCATAAGCATGAGAATTTAAGGTATGGCTTTACCAGAAAATTTAACATAATAGCAGATAGGGTAGATAAAGATCAGACTGCATGTTCTGTGCAGTTTGATCCTGGTGAAGATATATAGAAGGCGCAATCCTGGCCTATATCGTTCACAACAAAATTTTACATAAAAGCCCTCAGAGATAAAAGTTAGTTTTTGCTGCACCCACAATCATTACTTTGGTATTTAGTCACCTCTAGACTTGTAGGAGAGATGGTGAGAGATTTCCATTGTCTAACACCCACTTTTAACTCTTCCAAAAATTCTGTTGATGGGATTCTAAAGTAGGTTATAATTCATAGTGCATCAAATATAGGAGCTGTGACTTTTGCTTTTAAAGTCTGCCTGATTATTCTAGAACTAATGCAAAATATTTGGTTTTCACATATAAAGATTTAGTCTACATTTCATTGTCTACAGCAATTTTGATGGTTGTGGCATGGATGTTTTTTGCATCTGTGGGAATTTTCCTTGCTCGTCACTTTAAGAGGGCTTGGCCAGAGGGAACCGAGATGTGTGGTCAGCCTAGATGGTTTGTTGTAAGTGTTAGCTTCATCCTTAAGAATTTGTTGTCAACAGTTACTTACCTAACAAATTTTTTGTCTGGGAGAGGCTGATCTTTGTAACATGTCACAGCAGTTTAACCCTTTATCACACAATCCCTACTTTTGACGACCCTGAGAAAGATGCCTTTAGAAAACATTGTGGGAAAAGGAGAAAATGCTGGTAACCAGCATTTTCTCCTTTTCCCACAGTGTTTTCTACCCTTCCCAGAACAAATTTCAATTTTTCAGTCACCTTTATTTTGTCATCTGCAAATGCTTTCAATTTGGACCAGTCTAAAATTTTGTCATGTGGTAAAGAGTTAACCCTTTATCACACAATCCAAAGTTTTAACAACCCTGAAGAAGAAGGCTTTTGAAAACATTGCGGAAAAGGAGAAAATGCTGGTAACCGGCATTTCTCTTTTTCCCACAATGTTTTTACCATTTCAAAAACAGGAATCATCATTTGAGCTTATATATTTACCTTGGGGTCTGCAAAGGATTTCAATTTGGATGAGTCAAAAATTTAAATGTGTGGAAGAGTTAAGAATGTAGAAATTTCTGGTTTTTCAGCAGATAACGATAGATTTTGGCTTTGGTAACTGCATTTTCTGCTTTAACCGCAATGTTTTCAAAAGCATTCTTAAATATGGTACAAAAGATGGAATTTAGCCTCTTAAAGGGTAGAAAACACTTCATGAAAAGGGGTAGGAGCTTCCTAGTAGCATTTCTCCCATACATCATAATTATGCGTAACCATTTAAGAAAGGAAAAAATTTTAGACTGATCAAAATTGAAAGTACTTGCAGGTGACAAAATAAACGTAACTCAAAAACTGATATTTGTTTCCATCGGGGTAGAAAACATTGTAGGAAAAGGTGAAAATGCTGGTTATCATCATTTTCTCCTTTTCCCACTGTTTTCAAAAAGGCTTCTATCTCATGGTCATAAAAACCAGGGATTGTTTGGTAAGGGTAAAGGTTGAGATTGTTTATTGTTTGGGTTAACTCATTACCAAACGACAAAATTTTAGGTTTGTCCAAATCAAAAGCATTTGCAGACCACAAAATAAAAGTGACTGAAATTTGAATTTTGTTTTGTGAAGGGTAGAAAACATTGTGGGAAAAGGAGAAAATGCTGGTTTCTCCTTTTCCCACAAATTTTTTCTAAAGGCTTCTTTCTCAGGGGCGTCAAAAGTAGGGATTGTGTGGTAATGGGTTAACTGTTTACAACTAGAGGACAATTTTTTTCATCTTGCTGCAGACCACTTTTGAAAACATTCTGGCAGAGAAAGTTACTTGAAAGGAATATATGTATGTTCTTTTGTTTCCATGATATGTCCCGGTATATTCATATTATGAATTTTTATTTACGGCCATTATCGACCATTATCTGTACCATAAAAGAAAGATTGTAAAGCCACCCACAGCAACTTTGTTGGGTTTGTACGAAAATTTCGAAAATTTATCAATATCTCTATGATTACTGAAGATATGTACATGTACTTCAAACTCTGTAGTTGTAAACTCTGTACCACACAACAAAAATAAAAACATGCCTATATTTAAAAGATTTACAGACAGCAAGTTACACATGGCTCAAATGATAAAGTTTATCTATGTAGCCGGGTACAGGTATTTGGTGATATATTGGGCGACCATATCAACATGTGGTTCGGTAGCTCAGTTGGTTAGAGGGCACGGTATTCCTGAGGCCCTGGGTTTGAATTTCGGTCGAGCCGCGATATATTTTGTTGGGCGCCAAATGTAACAGGTGGTGAAAAATATATCGCAGCTGGACCGGGATTGGAACCTAGGGTCTCAGGAACACCGTTCCTGCCCTCTAACCAACTTATTTCTATCCTGTGCTATAATGTTATGATTGTAACATATTTCAGATTCAGAACAATTTTTTCCCTTTTTACAGCTTCACAGAGTATGCATGGTGATGACAGTATTATGTACAGCTGCAGCATTTGTACTTATATTTGTATATGTGCAGGGGTTGGCTAAGGTATCTTATTTTCTTTTCTACTGATCTTACTGTTATTGACCGAGACTCCATTGATAGTTCTTCATCCTTTGCCAAACAATACTTGAATTACCCAAGGGTAAAAGAGCTTTTGGAACCAGTGTAGAAGTAGGAGAAAATGCTTCTTTTTCAAGAATCTTTTTCACAGAAAATTACATCATCAGAGCCACCTTTCATTGGTCCTCTGCAAATACTTTGTTTTAAATTTCTTGCATTTGAAAGTTATTAAACTACTGTACAAGTTTTTTCAAGTCCTGTTAAAGCTTAGGCAAATTGCTCAGTATACAAACATTCCAAGGACAGAAAGACACAATGGTCCAGAAAGGTTAAAAAGAATATCAAAGGGAAGCATACAGTGTGGAAAAAGGAGAAAAGACTGGTTATCAGCATTTTCTGCTTTTCCAATGATATTTCCTGAGGCAGTTTTTCTCATGAGTGTAAAAACATTTGATTATTCCATAAAGGATTTGATCAAAATGCAAAGGACATCTGTAGTTGATTTTACTAAGTTGAGTAACGGTTTGAAAATGATTTTCCATTTCTATTTACACATAGGCTGATCCAAAATGAGTGAAGATAGTTCTTGCTTGCAGCAATACTCTCATAGAGTTTATATACTACTGAAAACCAATATGGTGATTGTTATCAAAGATAAAATAGCTAGTTCAAATGCCTTGCAAATATGGATGAAATTATTATTTGCAAAATTGTAAGACTTATCAGGAAAGAATGTTAACAAAGAAGATCAGAAACTCCTCAATATATTCATATGATAATGAAAATAGGTTGTCCAAAATTTGCTTGAATCATGGAAAGCATAATACTGATATCTTGAATTGTATTTCAGATTAGAGGGACCAATTTTGAAAAGTCTCATCCAATTATAGGAATTGCTGTAATGGCCTTGGCAATAATTAATGTAAGTTGCTGCAGTTTTTTTAACCATATACTGAATAATTGTAGGTTTTAATGACCGGGAAGAAAAGATTGTGGGAAAGGAAGAAAATGCTTGTCACTAGCATTTCCTCCTTTTCCTACAATGTTTTCTACCCTTCCAAAGACAAATTCTATCACTTGAGTCACATGTGCAATAATTTTCTGTCTGGATAAGTCTAGAATTTAGTTTTTGATAAAGGCTTATATAGCAGTTAGAAAACCAGGGTCATAAGAACGTTCCTTGTCTATTTCTTCAAAATTTTCTAGATTTAAAAGTAACTCAACTTCTGATTGGCTAAACCATTTGGTTTAGCCAATCAGAAGTTGTGTTACTTTCAAATTTAGAAAATTTTGGAGAATAAGACTAAGAATGTTTTTAAGAATGATTGGTGATTACAGACCATGTTCTTGTTTTACTGTAACTTGTGTTCCTAAACCAGTTCTAGACACAGCCTAATCTCCAAGCCACTGGCTGCCACAGAACAAAGTTTATACAAATTTTGGCTATGTGAAAAGAATGAATCAAGTCACTTTGAGTCTTATGAAAGCTTTAAAACAGCTTTTGGGATTTAAATTCTAGAGTTCTAAGCCATGCATTTACTACTAAGCAACACAGTCTTGGCTTCTGATTTAGCAATGATATCTTAATTTATTAAACACCTGAAAATTTTGCAGCTCAAATACATGTGTCACATGCAGATAAAATATTCCATGTGAAAGAAAAAAAATCTGTATCTACACACTATGAAATTGGATTATAAATATGGTATGATGAATGGTGACATAATAATGACATAACTCATACAAAGAATGAGTATGTATGAATTTGCAATTTGATTGGTCAAAATTTTATGCTCTAATATTTATCCGCCATTCCTAAAGATGAAGTTACAACTTCTACACCATTATTTGCTTTATTTTATCCATCATTTTCAAATATAATGTCAATTATTTGCAATATTTTGTTGTTGAAAGGTTCAGGTATATGGTAAACGGAATATTATGCTGTGGTAACTATCCCAGTGCTAGATTTTGCTTCTGGTTGCACAAGAAAATTTTGATAATTTGACCTTTGGTCTTGGACCATATCAAATTTTCTGAAGCTGCTTGAATCAGATACAAGTACAAGGAAAGTTACTACAACATAATATTCCGCAGCGATACATGCATGTCTACAAGTAGTTGAGCCATGCTCTGTGAAAAGAGGGTTGGATGCGTCTGCAAACAGTATTGAGCCAGATTAGCTTGCGCAGTCCATGCAGCATGACTTGGTCTAGAATTTTGTCTGTTTATCAAAGAGTTGATTATTCTCTGTATTTTGCAGCCCTTAATGGCCCTTGCAAGACCTTCACCTGATAAACAGACTAGACCAGTATTTAACATAGCTCACTTGATTGTTGGAGTGACAGCTCATATAGGGGCAGGTAAAACAATGAAATTTCTGAATTTTGTCTTCATTCTTTATTTAAATAGGTACCATGTAATAGGCTAAAATGGTCTATCAGCCAAGTAGATAGTTAGCTTTGGGATTTAGCAAAAGAATTGAGTTCAGAATGGTAAAAGGATAAAATTGTATTGTATACATACTTTCTCCCATAAGGGTAATTTTCCTACCACAGTAGAAAATACCTTTTGAAAACATTGTAACAACTGACTTATCAAAATGCTCGCTTGACTCTTTTAATCCTTAAGCTGCTAAAAAAGTTAAATGATACTTTGCAGGTAAAATTAACTTCCAAAATATTGCTATATCAGTTATTTTTCAGGGGAACAGTTCAACATCTCCTTATCAGAGGATGGAGATCATAGATCAGATACACTTTCAGCAAAAGATCCTTGGGTTGCAATGATGCAATCAAGGCATTCTTTTACTGTGATCCTTAAAATGAGACAAATTCAAAATTGCCAAAAGGGTAACGTCTAGAACAAGTGTAGTTGTCCAATTGGGTCTTTTTGTTGATATGGTAGGAATGTGAAACACATTTGTATGCATGTGAAGACTTGCTTGCAGTATTCTTTTTTGTTTCTTTTTATTAAGTGCTGTTTTCAGTTGTATTCAGTCATGTTGCAGAACCCAGTGCATCTGTAATTTTATCTATTAAAGGCATTTCCTTACAACAAATGACAAGATGTTCAAATAGCAGAATTTCTTTTTGAAAGAGTAGAAAACAATTTTGGACAGTTAGAAAATGCCAGTTACTAGCCATTTTCTTATCTTACAATGTTTTCAAAAGCAGTTTTTCTTAGAGTCGTTAACCCTTTACCAAAGAATCTGGGGTTTTCACAACCCTTGAATAGAAGGCTTTTGAAAACATCGTGGGAAAAGGAGAAAATGCTGGTAACCAGCATTTTCTCCTTTTCCCACAAAGTTTTTTACCATATCAGAGAGCTTGAGGTTATTTGAAGAAATATTGAATTGATCATGTGCAGATGATCGAAATATGAAAAAGCCAAAACTTTGCTGTTTGGGAAAAGGTTAAATTGATCAAATAGCAGATCTTGTTGCTAAAAGAGCAGAAAAACAAGTTTGGAATGTGGGAAAAAAGCTAGTATCTTGCAATTTTTTCAAAAATAGTTTTCCTTTGGGTTGTTAAAACATGCAAAAAGACTGATACAGAGGACTGTGACACAGGTTTGACGGTAAACGGTATTTTCTTCTATTTTCCACAGTGTTTTTTACTATTTCAAGTGCAGATCAATGATTTGAGCCATAATTACTCTGTCAACTGTAAATGCTTTGGATTTGGGTAGGTCTAAATTTTATCATTTGGTAAAATGTGAGGTTTGAGCTTTTTTTTTTTTCCTTTCAGTGATAAACATTTTCACTGGGAGCATGCAAGATGCCCCAAACCTCCCGTCCTATCTACGTATAGTATTGTGGGTATTTGTGATATGGGTGGTTATACTAGAACTTATCATGATGGCACATACCTGTCTCTGGAAAAGAAGTAAGTTGACTTACTACTATAAAATCTTAGGAATAAGGTGTGTTAATTAAATAGACATTTTCACTTTGTAACATAGGAAAAAAACAGCTGTAACAATGCTATCTTCAGGTTTTAGTGAGAACCTGTAACCAAGTAGTGGACAGGATATATCAGGTTGCTCTTTCTGTACTGTCTCATCTTAATTCACACCATTAACAAAAGCATTTCATGCGCAGTTCAGCCCTTTAACCCATTACCACACAATCCCTACTTTTGACGCCTCTGAGAAAGAAGCCTTTAGAAAACGTGGGAAAATGAGAAAATGCTGGTAACCAGCATTTCCTCCTTTTCCCACAATGTTTTCTACCCTTCACAAAACAAATTTCAAATTTTAAGTCACTTTTATTTTGTCATCTGCAAATGCTTTCAATTTTGACCAGTCCAAAATAAATGTCGTTTGGTAATGAGTTAAAAGTTAAGGATCATAGCTTGAAAAAGAAAGTGAAGAAAGTTTATATGTCATGTGAAAACAAGGGCTTGTTTGGTAAAGGGTTAAAAGTTAAGGATCATAGCTTGAAAAAGAAAGTAGAGAAAGTTTATATGTCATGTGAAAATTTAAAATTGCGAGTTACGGATGAAAGCTTGTATTTCAAATGTTACAGAGACAAATACCGGTAAACAGTCTTAAACAGTCAACGTAGAGTAACAAGATTACTTTTGTTTAAAAAAAAAACCAGTAAAGTGGAGATCAAATATCAGATTTCTTATTTAGTGCAGTCTGATCTTGATCTGCAAAGGAAGCAAACTTCTTATTCTCTATTTAAACTTTAGTAGAGTTATTGACACCAAACTGCTGTTAAAATAAATGAAAATTTCCAGTCAAAAGTTACAAACAGAAATTCTCTTTTTGCAACATTTTTTGCAGCAAAAATTTCAGTATATCAAGACAGTGCAGATGTGCTTTCCTTTATTGATCTACAGAGCCAGCAAAAGCACAGAGCAGTCTAGGGCACCACAGGTTTTCACCATCCATGCAGTAGTTTTGCTTTTTCTCTACTAGCCTCATGAAAGAGCAAATAAATATGATTTATTTCAGGCCACACTAACTATAAACCTCCAGGCAGATCTAGAGGCTCCAGCGACCATTACAGTTTAAGTATGGCACAACAGATGTATACAAGGCCTGAATCTGCTCAGCGATATGTCTATTTACCCCAGTATGTCGTCAACATGCAGCAGCCATCCAGGCCAGCCAGAATTGTCACAGGGCAAATGTCACCTGGAACAATATCGGGCTCAAGTGTGACAGCATCAAGTTTGTCTCGTGGATCTCAGAGAGGGTACAGGGTGTATACAAGTTATACCACATCTCCTGGTGAGAAAGTGAAGGAGTTGGACAACAAGATGGTCGAATCGTCCACAGACAGTAAAGATAGTCAAGATAGTAAAAAGTCAAATGGCAAACGGGATGGAGAAAGTATGACTTCTTCATTACCCCAATCAAAGGTAAATTTGGTTGTCACAGTCACAGGACATGTACATGAGATATATTCTGTGAAAATGGGGTTTTCGTATTGCGTATTAACCCATGCCAGACTGTGCAGTCAGAACAGTTGATATTGATCGAAACATTACTTGTTGTAAAAGGGAAGAAAATATTTTGGAATAAAGGGAAATGCTGGTTACCAGCATTTTGTCCTTTTCCTACAATGTTTTCAAAGCCCTTCTACCCCAGAGTCATAAAATCTCAGGATTGTTTCGTAAAGGTTTACAGTTTACGAGATATGCATCAGGTTTTATCCATTGTTGAGGTATTTGAATAGTAAGCTCATGTGGCCTGCAAAGTGCAAAAAGGGGCATTCAGACATCTGCTTAAAGTGTTGTCTTGGAGTAGCTCGTGCAGGCTGATCTGAGAAGATGCTTTCCAATTGCATTCAATTCTGTCCTACTGGAAACTTGCATGAAACAGCATTATTGAAAAAACAGAAAGTGTAGTCTCAGATTAGCCTGTGCAGCTTGATTCAAGACAACACTTTACATAAATGTCTAAATACCCTTTTTTCCATGTTTGGGGCCATGTGGTCTCTACCACAGGATTTTCAGGGCTGTGCCCTTGGGCAATGCATTGCAGCAGTCCACTTATATACAGAGGAAACCAGGGAAAGACACAGTATGTAAGCTGTCACTGTATCTGAAATATTTTTGAAGGCTGCATTTAAAAAAATAATACATTCAAACCAAAGTGGATTTTTATCTAAGCTATTTAGAAGAAGAGTCGGATTGTAGCCCTGTTGTTGTCTGCATTGGGTGAAACTTTGACATTTCATATCTTTGTAATAACCAAAGATACCTACTTCAAACTCAGACTAGTCGTTAAGTGTCATAAAACAGGAGCAGACAACCATTAAAATGTTGTTTAATACATAATTATGTCCCTTTTCATCTAAGAATTTTTACTGAAGCAGCTGCAGCTGAACATTGGCACACACATGCGTTATTCTTGTTCAACCCTTTACTTCATAGATACTCATTTCTACGCATTGCTTGTGGGAGTCTTTGGAAACCATTGTGGCAAAAGGTGAAATTGCTCTTGACGAGCAATTTCACCTTTTGTCACAATGTTTTCTATGCTATCAAAAGGTGTCATATACATAAGAAACGGCTTCATCCTTGCTGTTATTTAGGGTCAATTAGAGATACCATAGAAGTGCCTTATGGGGAAAAGGGTTGAATAAATAACTAATCAAAAATAGTTTCCATATCTTTCCATCAATTCTTGTTGTCTCTTTATTGCCTTGATGCAAAGATGCTAAAAGTAGTCTGCTGAAGACAAAGATGTTATCAGCAGATGCTTGTAATATGTTCAGGAAATAGACATACCATTTTATAAACTGTATCTATATTGAATTACATTTTTTTTTCACTCACAGGCACGACAAAGCTTCAAGATAGTACTTCTTGCCTTCCATGTGATTGTCTTGGCTGGACTTACAATAGCCACATGCTTGATCATAGCTTTGGAAAACAAATGATCTGGAAGACTTAAAACATGACATGTTTTTCAACTGTTTTAGCACTGCTGTTTTATAAAGATATCATGGGGGTATGTCATAGCCCCATCATTATCACTGTCATTATTGTGCACAAAATTTTACATTTTCTGATATCTGCATATATGTGACCTGTGACGCAATATGGGATCATCTGGGAATTGTAAAAAGTGTCGACCTTGGTCAGACTGCATGAACTGCGACGCTGATCAGGCTTGACACTCTTTGCTTTTATGATATTTTCTGTATGAAAAGTGGTCATTCTACCTTGCTATACAATCATTTTTAAACTATCAACTTAAAATTGACCTGCACTATCTTTGGTCTGTTTTTCTCCTATTGATTTATGGAATTTCCAGATGGTCCCTTTTTGTGTGAAGGGTCACATATTTATTTCGAATTCTGGCTGGTTCTAGTTGCCTCTGCGGCCAGTCGGTCCAGTGTAGATTACACTCAAACTGCACAAAATGTGCAGTCTGATCTTTGATCAATACTGCTTCGCTAAGACACACTGGACAAGAACAATCTTTTAACTTATTACCAAACAATAAAATTTTAGACTTGTCCAAATTGAAAGCATTTGCAAAGGACAAAATAAAAGTGACTGAAAATTTGAAATTTGTTTTGTGAATGGTAGAAAACATTGTGGGAAAAGGAGAAAATGCTGGTTACCAGCATTTTCTCCTTTTCCCACAATGTTTTCTAAAGGCTTCTTTCTCAGGGGTGTCAAAAGTAGGGATTGTGTGGTAATGGGTTAATTGTATTTTTTGAGTCTAAGAATGATATACTGACAATGATTGTATGGTGTTCAACAGCGTTTTCAACATCATTTCAGTTATATCCCTCAATCCAATGTACCAATCCATGCTTCCCTGGAGTTTCTGTTACCAGTGCTCCGCACAATGTTCTTTCCAAGCTACTGACTGCTTTTGATTCATTTGCAGTTTTTGTAAATTGCTTATCAATGCTTGATCATCAGCTGGTAGTGGGTTGATTTAAGTCTTTACCTTGGGACAAAATAGTAGACTTGTCTAATTTGATAGTACACTACTCACACTTTCATAGGTATCACTTACATATTTCTGAATGGGTTTATATGTTACAACAGTTTTGCATAAACTCTTTATCATACTGTAAAATGCTAGATTTGTCTAAGTTGAAAGCATTTACTGACCAAAAACTATATGCAACATGCACTACACTGTCTGTCATGGGGTAGAAAACATCGTTGGAAAAGGAGAAAGTGCTGGTATCCAGCATTTTCTCCTTTTCCAACAATGTTTTCCAAAGGCTTCTTTCTCATTGTCTTTAACAGTCGGCATTGTGAGGTATAGGCTTAAAGATCCATCTCTACTGGTAATTTTACTGATCAGTGTAGCATTGTAACATATTGTAAAACAATACATGATACATGCCACATAAAGATTTACGTGAATCTTTTAGAGTGATCCCTAGCAAATTTTGAGTTGTGTATTTCCAGATATCACATGTGGCTCAAATTGTGGAATTTCTCCCTCAATATATTATACAAAACATAAAAATATATTCTGAGAAAAATGCCGGTTTCTAGAATTTCACTATGGTTGCTAGCATTTCCATCTCCTTTAAATGCTTCCAACAGCCTTCTTCCTAAAACACTGCTAAGATTAGTGATGGGTTGGTGATACTCTGTCGACAAGCCTCGTGCCATATCCGTTACCAGATGACAAAATTGTAGACTCATTAAGTGAAAGTCTTTAAACCCTTTGCCACATGGCGAGATTTTGGATTAGACCAAACTAAAGGCATTGAAGTCAACAATTTACATGTAGCTCAAATGATGATTTCTGTCTTTGATAGCAAATAGAAAATATTGTGTGAAAAGGAGAAAATGCTGGTTTAGGTTACCAACATTTTCTCCTATTCCCACAATGTTTTCAAATGCCTTCCTTCGATAGTGTGAGGTAGAGTGTCGGCCTTGTAACCATAAGGTCCCGAGTTTGATACTCAGGAGCGGGTGTCAACTTAATGATTTTTCATTGGCCCACACAATCGGCATGAGTTCTGGTGTAATTCCCAAGAAGCAGAATGGAGAGAGATTAGTATAAATTGTAGGAACTTGTTTCTCAATCGATGTGAAATAAATATGTTTAAACTAAAAACCATCTTTCCAAGAGTCATGAAAACCAGGGATACTTTGGTAAAGTTTGGAGTCAACCAAATTGAAAGCATTTTGTAGACAACAAGAATTTTGTAGCTCAAAAGGTGACTGCTCTCGTTCATAGGGTAGAAAACTATGTGGAAAACAGAGAAAATGCTGGTTGCAAGCATTTTCTTTTCCCACAATGTTTTCAAAACCCTCTCTTTCAGGATAGATTTTGCTCTTGATACTGTGATTTATACATGAAAATTTATGGAGTGATAGGTCAATTGTCTTTAATGAATAATATATAGCAGTCCTTAGACAAATTGTCTTTTCATATTTCATACATGTATATTTTTATATATGGGCATTATGCATGAATCAATTTTACAGTAATAAACATATTTTGTTATAACTGATCCAAGCTTTTTGTTTCACATTTTTTGTTGCAGCTGCAGATGTAAGATAATTTATTTAGGATAGAATTGGGAAGTAATATTTTTAATACCTTTTAACTCTTCGCCCGGGTTTTGTTTTCATTTCAGGTTTTTTCTTTCTGTGTGCAGATTTTTTCAATTCTAAAATTTTATCACTTGGTAAAGAGTCAAGCCTTGAGAGAATTTGCTAAACCAAACAAGCTTATATTTATACAAGTCGGAAGAGGCGAGGAGAGCTTTTAAAAACATGAACATTTTCTCCTTTTTTTTCCCATAATGTTCTTGTACTCTATCAAAGTTAAATCACATCATTTAGACAAAAAAATTTATTTGACATGATCAAGACAAATATAAACTTGTCAGAAAATGTGCCCTAGAGTGCATGCATGACAATATTTACCTGAAGTGACCCATTTTTGTGCTTTAGACATCATGACAAACATTCCAATTGTATTGCATTTTGAATTATGCAAAACATGTGGCCTTACAAGTACACTCCATGTCTTTTTTTAATTTGATTTGGTGACCAATCTTTTTATGAAAGTTGATCACAAGTTGACCCATGTTCAAACTCTTGCAAGTTTTGCTTGGATTAGGGCAAAAACCTGAAAGCTAGAGAGACAGAGATTTTCCAAGGTTTGACTGGACACATTTATTGATCCACAGAGCCCAAAATTGAAGTTGTCTGACATATCAAGACATATTTTCTATCATAGTATCATTGGTTGATTGGTTTTTTAACACAGTTTTGACAGCTTAACCCTTTCCCAAACAACAAATTTTGGACTCTTCCAAACCAGGAGTTTGCAGATGACAATTTTAGATTTAGAGAAAATGGCAGAAAGTTCTCAAAAAGAGTAGAAAACACTTTGGGAAAAGGAGAAATTGCTCGTTACGAGCAATTTCTCCTTTTCCCACAGTGTTTTCAAAAGACTTGTACTGCAGACACGTATAAAGCAGGGCTTGTTTGGGAAAAGGCAACTCATTACCAAATGACAGAATTTAAGGTTTGTCCAAATCGAAAGCATTTGCAGATGACAAAATAAGTGACCGAAAACTTGAAATATGTTTTGTGAAGGGTAGAAGACATTGGGGGGAAAAGGAGAAAATGCTAATTACCAGCATTTTCTCCTTTTCCCACAATGTCTTCTAAAGGCCTCTTTCTCAGGGTCGTCAAAAGTAGGGATTGTGTGGCAATTGGTTAAGTCATATTGCGGTGGTCAGTGCACCTATGCATGCGTTTCCTAGGTTTCTCACACCAGTGCTGACACATCTTTCTTTCAAAGTCGGGGACTACTTATTTTACATGCATCGGTGGTTAGCAGCAAAAAAAAACACCAAATAGAAAGATTTTTCAACTTGATATGGAACTTACAACCACAAGGTCACAAGTCGGATACGCTAATCCATGAGCATAATATCATACGACTTATGCTCAGACATGCTACCCCATCCCATGCCTACACAAGGTACCTTTTGAATGAATGAATGTTGGTTTATTGCAAATTGACATCCGGGTACTTTAGGGAGCATGACAATGAATATGGGAACACCATAAAAAAGGAGTCTGTGCATGTCTGAAAAGTAGATACATGTGTATGTATGGATCACTGGATGCAAAAGAAGAGACACTGTAATTCAAAAAGATATCTTGGGCTCTTAATACCTGTGTGAACTACAAGTAGAGAACGACAGATAAAGAAAAACAAGAACATACAAGACACTGTCAATTTTATTGAAAATGACAATGAAGGTCTAAATATGTAAATATAAATTACGATGTTTATTCATACTTAAAGAGCAACTTCCTATCCAGCCAATGGTGTAATAATTTCTTTTACATATTAAGTGCTTTTAAATATTGTGTGAAAACATTGTCGAGCAAAGAAAATCTGCTAGTGAATTCTTTTAACCCTTTCCCAAACAATCCCTGGTTTTTACAGGTCTGGAATAGTAGCTTTTTGAAAATATTGTGAGAAAAGGAAAAAAATGCTGGTAACCAGCTTTTTCTCCTTTTCCCACAATGTTTTCTACCCTATCATAGACAGAAATCGTCTTTTCAGCAAGAGTTGAATTGTCATCTGCAAATGCTTTCAATTTGGTCTAGTTCAAAAGTTTGTCGTTTGGGAAAGGGTTAACTACAATATCAACCTCAAAAGTGGTCTCATGCAAAGAACGAAAGTTATCCTGCATTTCATGTCTAACATTTCACATTAAAATTGTCACATGAAATAGTTAAATAATTGAAAACAATGTAATATTCCTTACATCAAAGAAACTGTGATTATTGACAGCTCTTGTATCAAGTAAACAAGTCTTTTTAATGAAACTATTTGTTTATTTGTTATCAATCTATCTTTACAGTATAAAACATCATTTCTGGCAAATGGAACATGCCTAATAAATCTTGCAAATCTTGTAAATTTTCTTAATAATTTAACATAATTGTGATCTGCAAAAGTAGGACAAATTTTTCCTGCAAGTTCAACCTAATCAATCTTAAAAGTCAATTGCAGTTTCTCATTTGAAACATCTTTGTGGCACCACTGATACTGATCATCCATGTGACTTTTTCAGGTCGCCAAAAACGTGTACCTAAAGAAATTTTTTGAAAACTTTTTCTTTTTTCCAACCCAGCCATCTTAGTTACTCATGTGATAGAATTTTTTTTTAACCGGTTTCCGAGGTGCTTGTACGTAACAGATGTTTTGGTTTAGCTAAAAGTTACAGAGAATGGACATAACATCCTTCTTGTTAGTTTAATTTAAACATATTTTATTCATCAATTACGTATAAATACAAAGATCTAAAGACAAATCAACAAATTAACAAACAATAACTGACGAAATGGATCAGAACGAAAGCTAAGCCTATATTGTTCTTCTCCAAAATTTCAGGTACACAGTTACAGGTTGATAACGTAATAAAAAATCATAATGGTATTTTAATTGCTATTGAAAGAAATCCTTCTTGTTGGATGATCTTCAAAACATGCATTAAAACATTGTTTTCTAGTTCTTGAATAAATATCAATAACAGAATCTAGATCAAATATCGGCATTGATATCCATGAGTAAATTCCGAAATGTCTTACTTGACTCATTAGAAGAATGGTTTTATAATGGGCTTCCTAAAATCCAGGCAGAAATGCCTAACTTTTACAGCTTGCTTAAACTTGAGGAAGGGACTATTTCAGACCCTCAAAGATTTATTAGGCAAGACCCATTTGCCATTTCTGTTATCTGTTGTTCACAAGTATATATTCATTATACATACTATCTGTAAAACAAATGGGCAGTGTGCTCACTTAGTCTATCTTGAAAGCTGAAATACACTGAGCTTTACCATGTAATGAATTACACTATAAATTATTACAGTAAAAAATTCCTCAAATCAAATTATTGTGATATTCGATCTAGCAATTAAAAAAAGCAACTACTGAGGTACAGACTGTGTCTGCATCATGTCCAAGGCGCGTAAACTCTGTTGTATTGTGTTCAGGTTGTTTTGCCACTTGAGAAGCATTTGGTGAAGCACTTGCCACTGTTGTCGTCCGAATGTCCTGTGAGTTGTTGAGGTAATAACTATTTTCTTTTGTAACTGATCTATCTTGGCTTGAACAGCTTTTGTCCTCAGTACTACAAAACAAAAAAATATATTTTTACTACACTGCTACAGATATAATCCTAATTTTCAGCCACTAGATATGATCTAAATTTCCACAGCAAATTAAAGTCCCTTTAGCAACAAAGAAAATATCTATATTTGTAATGAAGAAAACTTTTTCAACAGTGTACTAAACATTGCTGGTGAAACACCAAATTGTGGAATATGGTGAAAGCACCCACTGTCCTATAGAGTATTATCTTAGATCATTTCTCTCAACAGAAACATCACTTCTTGTCAATAACATACTCAAACACTTATTAACCCTTTACAGGACAACAAATCGTTAGACTTCAATTTACAATACTAACTCTACTAAAAAACAAAATTTTAGACGTGTCCAAACTGAAAGCATTTGCAGTCAACAAAATAACTGTGACTAAAAAATTGAAACTTAACTCTAAAAGAGTAGAAAACATTGTGGGAAAGAGGTTATCCCACAATGTTTTCAGAAGGCTTCTTCCTCTGGGTCGTAAAAACCAGGGATTGTGTGGTAAAGGGTTAAAGCATTTGCAGACAACACATAAACAGGGCTTAACCCATTACCACACAATCCCTACTTTTGACGCCCCTGAGAAAGAAGCCTTTTGAAAACACTGTAGGAAAAGGAGAAAATGCTGGTAACCAGCATTTTCTCCTTTTCCCACAGTGTTTTCTACCCTCCCCAGAGCAAATTTCAATTTTTCAGTCACCTTTATTTTGTCGTCTGCAAATGCTTTCAATTTGAACCAGTCTAAAATTTTGTTGTGTGGTAAAGAGTTAAGTCATAGAATTGCTAACTGGCATGTTAGATAACAAGATTACCAAGAGACAAAACCTAGTAGTACATGTAATAGGTACAACAACAACATTAACCCTCTACCACACGATCCCAAGTTTTAACAACCCTGAGGAAAAGGCCTTTTGAAAACATTGTTGGAAAAGGGGAAAATGCTATTTCAAAAGCTATCTTTCTAAGGGCTGTTAAATCTCAGTATTGAGAGGAAAGGTTAATTCAGTTATTGGTGTTGCTGAGCAGTTACAAAGTACATGTACGCTAGAAATGCAGGTGTTATAGATAATTCCAGCTGTGCAAAATCTCTTTTTGAGGTTAACCCGTTCCCAAACGACAAAGTTTGGACTCCTCCAAACCAAAAGAGTTTGCAGACGACAATTTTAGATTGTGAGAAAATGGCAGAAAGTTCTGAAAAAAGGGTAGAAAACACTGTGGGAAAAGGAGAAATTGCTCGTTACGAGCAATTTCTCCTTTTCCCCCAGTGTTTTCAAAAGACTTTTACTGCAGACACATAAAAACCAGGGCTTGTTTGGGAAAGGGTTAAGTAAAAGTCATTCTAGAAAAACTTTTTTATTTCTGTCTCTGTATAGCACTGCTTCAACTTATTGTTTAGAAGTAGTAAGTGACATCTGATGAGTTAGGAAGAGACTGTTTCCTCAGAATTGTTAAAAGATAGAACTGTTTGGTGGATGGTTCAATACCACACAAACCAAACCTGTCCACTCACCATCTATAATGAAATCTTCAACCTCTTTCTCCTCAATGTCCATTTCAGTCTGTATACTGCTATACTCGATATCTTTTCTATTCTCTGCCATCTGCATGAAGGTCAGAATTCTCATTTTTCTAAGATTTTCATCATGGGATAAACCTGCAAACACAAGACTTATTTGTAAGATATATCTATATCTGTCATAAAATAGACCTGTGATTTACTGTGAATAGAAAAGCAGATTGAATTTTTTTTAACGGAATAAACCTATAAATACATGTCTAGGTCTAGTTAGTATGACAGGTTTAGCTTTGTCATAGGATAAACCTGTAAATACAATTCCAAACAACCCAGAGTTCTAACAAACCAATAAAGAAAGCTTTTAAAACATTGTGTAAAATTGGGAAAATGAAGGTAATCATCAGTTTCTCCTTTTTTGGGAGTTACTACACTTCTAAAACACATATTATTTTGATTTTTCAGTCACATCTTTACATTTATTTAGTAGTTTTGTAAAGCTTTCAACTTGGACATGCCTGAATTTTTCAGGATTTGGTAACAAGTTACCTTTTTTTCCACCATTAAGTGTGTATTTAGCTCTTTAACCACCCCCCCCCCCCCCCGAAAAAAAAAAAAATTTAGACAACAAAAAATCACAGTGTATGCAGTGAGGCTCCAACTAGTGACTTTCAGGTTACAAATCCTACATTATACAATCGAACCTAGCAGGACCCTATAACTAATTAGAAATCACCTTTTTACTAAAACAATCTATGCTAAGGCATAATAAAATCTATCAACTGAAAAATATGTCAGGTTCAAATAATAATGTGAAGATAGAATTCTTAACACCAGTGGGTCACCTTATTTCTGTAGCATTTTCTCAGAAAAGTACAAATCAAGATCATGTACTCTGACAAAAAAAGAAATGCATCATATATCAATTAACTTCAAAGGTATGTATATCTGAATTATTTCTGTAAAAATGATTATGAATGAAATATGTCAGGATGAATTTATAATGTGAAGATAGAAAACTTCACACCAGTGAAGCATCCTATGTTTATTGCATTTTGTCAATAAAGTACTAATTCAGAGAATCATGTACTCAGATAAGAAAGGCAAGATGCATCCGTAATCATATACCACACAATCCTGAGTTTTAACCGCCTGGAGAAAGTAGGCTTGTGAAAACAATGTGGGAAAAAGGAGAAAATGCAGGAAACCATGCTGGCAACCAGCTTTTCTCATTGTCTACTAAACTGTTTTCCAGCTTTTATTTGCGTATCAGCCCACACAATCCTGAGTTTTAACCATCTCCGGAAAGTAGTCTTGTGAAATTGTCTACCACAGTGTTTTCCAGCATTAATTTGCATGACAGCCAAAACATAGAGAAACATATTAATATCCGAGCTTTTATTTAAGATTTGAATGAAGATGGAACCCAGAATCCGAAAGTTTTTGTATCATTAACTCTTTACTAAATAACAAAATTTTAGATTGGTCCAAATTCAAAGCATTTGCAGACAACAAAATAAATATCACTAAAGAATTGAAACTTGTTTTAGGAAGGGAAGAAAACATTGTGGGAAAAGAAGAAAATGCTGTTTACCAGCATTTTCTCTTTTTCCAACATTGTTTTCAAAAGCTCTCGTTATCAGGGTCATTAAAAGTTGGGATTGTGTGGTAAAGGGTCTAAAGACAAATCCACTCAAAAACACCCATATCCAATGTCATCTACAACTACATTCAATATAGACCAGTCTAAAAGTTTGAAATCTGGAAAAGAGTAAAAGACCCTAATGCTCAGGTATTCTTATATAAGTTTCATAATAAGGTTAGTAATGTCAGAGAACCAATTAATGCCAAGCTCTTTTGCTTAACACTAGACTTTCCCCATGTTCATATAGCACTGTTTCAAAAATTATACTGCACATGTACAAAAATATTTATATGTCCAGTGACTGCATGCTTACAGGCTACATGTATTTCTCAGTGCATTCTTCACAAGTGATGATAATGTATCACGATTGATTATCTAGCTCGACATGGTAAGCTGAAAACATACAAATACACACAAAGAAAGATGTTTAATACCTTACTAAACAATCATGTTTTTCCTAAGTTTTCACACAGCTAAGCAGCAATTTATAAAGTGCCTTACCAAAGGACACTGGAATTTAAAACGAAAGGGAAAAAGGGGCCTCACAATGAAATACTTAGTGTTAAAGACCCCAGAAAAGTTCTTTAGAAAACATTGTAGAAAAAGAAGAAAATGCTGTAATAATTTGTCCTCTCAAAATATTTTGAATTTGATAAAATTCCAAAACCTAGTTGTGTGATAAAAAGTGAACATTCAACAGATCTTAGTATTATGAGTTGCAGACTTGTTTGGACATTGTACAAGAATGTCCAGGAAAATTCTCCTGTACATTTGAGTTCTCCAGTTTTATGTAGCATTACTGATTTTCAACACATACATTTATATTGTAGGCAATGAATTTTCATAATGCACCAGGTTTACAACTTATACACATTTGACGATAAGGAATCCCCTGAAACTAAACTCGAACTAAAACTCCAACAAATTTCTTTCAATTATAACTGTTTACCCTTTCCAAAGCAATCACATGTTTCTATGATCCTTACAGGGCAATTTTTATGATATGAAGGGAAAAGGAGAAGACAGTAACCAGCAATCCTTTCTCTTTTACACTGTTTTTATCCATTCCAAGACAATTCCTGTAATTACACCTAAATTTGTTTGTCGTCTACTAAAGCTTTCATCAGATAAAATTTTGCAAGTTAGAAAGTGACAATACAATTATACATTTAAAAACATTCACACAAAAATAAGAAGTTACGGTTATAATGAAGAGGTGGATATAGTGGCCCCACAGCCAGCGTCCACTGATGATCCTAAGGTATCCTAAGGTATCAAGGAACAAAGGACAAAATTACAAACTCTGCAAACAACCAAACAAAAGCTAACATACACTGCGCAACTCCTTACCAGATGTTAAAATATTGAGACACTCATACTGGAGCAGTTTCAGACAACAGGTAAATGTGGCTTAACCCATTACCACACAATCCCGACTTTTAACGACCCTGAGAAAGAAAGCCTTTGAAAACATAGTGGGAAAAGGAGAAAATGCTGGTAACCAGCATTTTCTCCTTTTCCCACAATGTTTTCTACCTTTTCCAAATCAATTTTCACTTTTTGATTCACATTTATTTTGTCGCCTGCAAATGCTTTCAATTTGGACAAGTCTAAAATTTTGTTGTGAGGTAAAGAGTTAAATCAATGAAATTGTGCTTGATTGCAAAGAACACATAGTGGAAAAAGGAGAAAATGCTGGTTACTAAGATGTTTTCTTTTTCCGACATTGTTTTCAAAGGCATCTTTCTTAGGGTCATTATAACAAACAATTGTTTCATAGCAGGTTAAGGTTGAAATAAATAAGATGTTAGAAGGGTTTCTTAAAACTAGGTTCATAAAGGCCTAGAATCAATGGGGCTTCATCTACTTTGGCATCTGTGAGTGAAAGTATAAACCAATGAAGATTTACACTTATAGCAACTACGATGCAACTGAACATGAAGTTTTTCTCGCTAAGATTAACTCTTTCATTCCTGTTACTAAAACTTAAAACACTGTTGTTTTTCACAATAGGTTTGAAAAACCTGAAAGAAAAAACACTTGCAGACAAAAAATTCAATGTGGCTCAGATATTGAGCTTTCTATTTGATGTATTTGATGGGGTAGAAGGCACTGAAGAAGGTAAGAGAAGAAAATGCTTGCAAATCACTTTTTTTCCTTATTGCACATTATTTCAAAAAACTGCTCTGGGCCTTTAAACTAGAGAGTTCCTCTGTAAAGGGTGCATCATAGTATTATATCTCAGAAAGCTACAAATAAAGTAAACTGTGTTACTATATTGCCAACTAATGTTTTTTAAAGTCTTCTTGTGATAAGAGGTACATTTAAATGGGGCTGTTTCATATGTAAGGGGATACATCTATTTCACTTTTTCAAAACCTATGTTCTATTATTCATTAGGATTTTTTGATGATACAAATGAAATGAGTATAGTACTACCAACACAGATTTCATTTAAGAACTGAACAATTTAGGATGTGAAAACCATCATCCCTTTCCCCCACTTCTGAACCACTGATCACCAAGTATTTGAGCTTTATCAAAAACAAAAAGGCATAAGCCTACAGAAATTACAAAATTTAATGAGCTCTAGTGTAATGGATCATATTTTTTATAAGCTTATTCTTTCCAATGGCTTTCCATTGTTAGTTGTTATTTGTCAGATTTGGAACTGGCATAAGGTGTCAAGGGACGTAACTCTTTTTTGCTGATCAGTTGATCAGTTTGATAGAGTTACTTCTCTTAGACTGGATTTGCATTTCAGTATTGCGAGAGTTATTCGCCTTTACTGAAGCTCTCCTTTTGCACGTGAAGTCCAATATGGATGCAGCAGGGAAGAGAAAATTCCTGTTTAGTGGTCGAGAATGTGTAAACTATAGTGGTGCACTGGGTAATTATTGTCATTTTTGTGTGTTAAACACTTCTATATTTCAATCGCTTTGTAATATTTTGCTGTTGGACATGAATAGGTGCATTTTGGAGTATTTAAGTTTATGATGACGTCATTTTGTTCAAACTGCTTGGAGGGATTGATGTAGAAATCCCACTGTTTTCTATCGAAGCTTGAGTTTATAAGTCGTAAATAGAGTCTTAACCCTTATTCTGTCAAATAACTTATGTTTAACATTTCAAGTATTCAGCAGAGACCTAGTTTTGCAATTTCCAAAACTTTTTTGGGAAAAGATAGGTCCTGATCAAAGACTGTGAATCTAGGATCAGAATGCATGTTCTGTACAGTCTGATCTTGATCTACAGTGTTTGCAAAGGGCAGTGAGTCATGTTTAGCGACTTAATATATGAGTTAATATTGTGGAGCAAGTGCCTTTTGTGCATTAGTCACTTTATTTCTATTGGTTCATGTGCATCAAGTTGTATGCTTCTTGCTGCACATACAGATTAGTCTCAGGATTAGTGTAATCTTAGGCTTAGCTCTGCTATAGCCTGAGGAGTTTCATACTTTGTTGCAATATTTAACCTTTTTATTAGAATTTTAGACTGTCACAATTAATTGCACTTTTAACTGGAAGTACATGTATGATGTTGAAAACATTTGAATATTTATTGTATAAAATCAGAAATGCATTGTGGCAAATGGGACGGTTGCTTATTCAGAGCAATTGGTGCATTTGCCAAAATGCTTTTCCATAGATTTGGAGAAAACATTATCTTTGGGAAAGAATAAGAGATGAAAACACATAGTACATTGAATTTATTTGTATATTTCAGTTTTTTATGGAATATTTAACCATTAACTTTGCAAATAAAGTTATCCGGGAAAACATTGGTGTTATTAATAACAGAAGACCAAGAAGAGTCCCGGGGTTAGCTGTGTGTGATACAGTACATCTAGACTTACCCAAACCTTGAATGAAGTCTTTATTATTTTTATAAAACTGTTGGTACTGTGACAACTTTCCAGTTACAAATATTGTCAGCAGCTGAAAAAGAAATAAAGTGCTTAACCCTCTACTGCATCATGCCAACTTTTGGCAACCCGAGTATATAAGCCTTTTTGAAAACATTGTAGGAAAAGGAAAATATACTAGTACACAGCATTTTATCCTTTTTTGACACTGTTTTCTACCCTCTCAAAGAAGAATTACACCATTTCAGCCACAATAAGATAGTCTGCAAATGCTTTCAATTTGGAAAAGGCTAAACATTCATTGTCTGGTAAAGGCTTAACCCTTTACCAACAAAGTCAACAATCCCGAATTTTATTCTTCTTGAAAGAGAAGGCTTTTGAAAACATTGTGGGAAACAGAAATTTTGCTGGTAAACAACACTGTTTCCTTTTCCATCAATATTTTTCATCCTTTCTGATACAAAGCTGACTATTCATGTCACATCTTATTTGTCGTCTGCAAAAGCTTACAATTGGACAAGTCTAAACTTTAGTTGTTTGGTAAAGATGTAAGCAGAAAGTTTGTTTTTATGGTGTTCAACACTGTTTTCAACAGTATTTCAATTAACCCTTTCCCTAACGACAATATTTTAGACTAGTCCAAATTGAAAGCATTTGCCGACGATAAAATAAAAGTGACTGAAAATTTGAAATTTGTTTTGTGAAGGGTAGAAAACATTGTGGGAAAAGCATAAACTGGTGGTTACCAACATTTTCTCATAATGTTTTCTAAAGGCTTCTTTCTCAGGGGCGTCAAAAGTTGAGATTGTGTGGTAATGGGTTAAATGGTAGCAGCCAGTACATATATACCTGGGGCTTGTTTCAAGAGCAGTGAGACAGGAATGCATCCTGCTAAAGCCAGTAGCGAGAGAAAAGAATCTTGCCATGATGACCATCATTAATTCCCGTAAAGAAAGCTGTAGATTTGACCAAGAAAACCCCACTGCCCTACATTATATATATTTTCACAATATAAACATTTGATACACACATTCCTTTCATTGAATGTTAATCTTTTGTGTAACAGCACCTGCTTTGCATTTGAAATTCTTTAACCCATTACCACACAATCCCTACTTATGACGCCCCTGAGAAAGAAGCCTATAGAAAAGATTGTGGGAAAAGGAGAAAATGCTGGTAACCAGCATTTTCTCCTTTTCCTACAATCTTTTCTATTCTTTACAAAACAAATTTCAAATTTTCAGTCACTTTTATTTTGTCGTCTGCAAATGCTTTCAATTTGGGCAAGCCTAAAATATTGTCGTTTGGTACAGAGTTAATGCACAACATGGAAGAAATAAGGGTATCAAAAGACAATACCTAGTAGTACATGTAATAGGTATAATGTCAACATAAACCCTTCACCACACAATCCCAAGTTTTAACTATCCTGAGGAAAAGGTTTTTTTAAAACATTGTTGGGAAAGGAGAAAATGCTAGTAACCAGCATTTTCTCCTTTTCCAATGTTTTCTGCACTTTCAAAGACAAAGTCTGTCATTTGAACTACACTTGTCTGCAAATGCTTCCAGATTAGAAATGTCAATTTTTGTCATCTGGTAAAGAGTTCACTGAAATTTTATCATTTCACTCTATTTCCATATTCAGTGTCAATGTGTTTTAGAAAGGCAATCCCTTGTTCTAAAAATAGGTTTTGAAAGCAGTTTCTACACTATGAAAGACTGTATCTGTTACTGACTTTAGAGGCCAAGTGCAGAAAACTCACTTTTCTTCTAAGATCAATACTTACATCATGTATCGGTGCTCCTTCAAGAAATTTAACTGGTTTTAATGTCAGTAGATGGTCTAGGAGAAATGTATTTGGATCTTCTAGACATGTCACAATGCATCTAAAAAAAAAGTCAATATGGAATGGAAAGTTGTATTTTACAAGGAAATGGCAAGATTGTTTGACAATTTTGAAATGGTAATTTCTATTTAGCTATCAAAACAAAATAAATTTTGTCTCTATAACAACACGCATCTATAATACTTTTGCAAGAACTTTCTTTCTCCAAACCACATATTCATTTTCACTAAATCCTTGGCTGCAAGCACAACTGAAGAAGCTTGTGTCAACAGTGTAGACAAAATCAGACAACATAAAAAAGCAGACTGATCTTTGATCCAACTATGATACGCCAAGATCTTTTTCTGTGCAAAGAGCTTTATATCACAATATTGGGGACTTCATCATGGGCTGGAAATTTTCCTAATTCAGCATTTAAAGCTTTATATTTAACCCTTTCCCAAACAATCCCTGGTTTTTACGGGTCTGGAATAGTAGTCTTTTGAAAACATTGTGGGAAAAGGAGAAAATGCTGGTAACCAGCATTTTCTCCTTTTCCCACAATGTTTTCTATCCTATCATAGACAGAAATTATCTTTTCAGCAAGACTTGAATTGTCGTCTGCAAATGCTTTCAATTTGGTCTAGTCCAAAAGTTTGTCTTTTGGGAAAGGGTTAAAACAGCTTTATAATGTTCTTTTGAAGACAGGCTTGAGGTATAGATAAATATCATTCAATATTTTAGATAATTTCTTCCATAAAACCCTTACTGTGAGTACATATTAGATTCATATCAGGCTTTTCCCCAAGACTACCAGACACATAACAGGGAACTACTGATAACCGACTGTAAATGTTCATGTTTAATAGCTTCCTTTTACCAAATTATTATTATATATATTATATAAATATTATTCAATAATCTAGATAATTTCTTCCATAAAACCCTTACTGTGAGTACATATTAGATTCATATCAGGCTTTTCCTAAAGACTACCAGACACATAACAGGGAACTACTGATAACTGGTTGTAAATGTTTATGTTTAACCCATTACCACACGAGAAAAATTTAGACTGGTCTAAATTGAAAGCATTTTGCAGATGACAAAATAAATGATTATGTGACTGAAAAATTGAAATTTGTTCTGGCAAGGGTAGAAAACACTGTAAGAAAAGAGAAAATGCTGGTTACCAGCATTTTCTCCTTTTCCCACAAGGTTTTCAAAAGGCTTCTTTCTCAAGTGCGTCAAAAGTAGGGATTGTGTGGTAATGGGTTAATAGCTTTGTTTTACCAGACTATTTCATGTTTAACCCTTTACCAGACGACAAAATTTTAGTATTATCCATATTTAAAGCATTTGCAGATGACAATTTCAGTGCAATTAAATTGGTGCCATTTTTCTTCTATAAGGTAGAATACATTGCGGAAGAAGTAGAAAATGCTGTTCTTTACCAAACAATCCCTAGTTTTTGCAACCGTAAAAGGGCAGCCTTTTGAAAACATTATGGGAAGAGAAGAAAATGCTGGTAACCAGCATTTTCTCCTTTTCCCACTATGTTTTCTACCTTTCCCAAAACAAACTTCAATACTTAATTCACATTAATTTTGTCATCTACGAATGCTGTTGATTTGGAAAGGTTAAACAAGCTGGGGAATAAGCTTTTGAAAAAATTGTTGGAAAAGAAGAAAAACTGTGGTCTGTGAGCCGTTTCTCCCTGTCCGACAAGTTTTTTCTAGTCTGTGTAGTCCAATCACATCACACTAGCCACACCTAATAAGCCATCAACAAATGCTTTTAATTTAGATGGATCTAAAATGTTGTATTTTGGTAAGACGTTAAATCAATTACATCAATTAAAAATATATGGGTGATAGAAATATAAAAGAACTCTCCAACTTTTACCTCTGAGCATCATCTCTTGCTTGTGATGCATTGTCTTCTGTGTAGGTTCCAAGTAACTCAATCATAACTTTTGTAGCCTGTTCACTGTAAAATATGTTTGTTCAACTAATGGTGATTTCATACCTCTTTCAAAAAAACATTGTAAGGGTATATTATGATTTTTTTAAAGTTTCCAGTAACTTTGTCAATATGTTTTTACCAGCATTTTGTTTTAAAAAGCCTATTTCCTCAGAGTCATCATATTTTTTTGTTCAGGTTTAACCTTTACCACACGATCCCAACTTTCAAAGACCCTGAGAAAGAAGCCTTTTGAAAGCATTGTGGGAAAAGGAGAAAATGCTGGTAACCAGCATTTTCCCCTTTTTATACGCCCGAAGGGTCGTATTATGTTATACCCCCGGTCGTCCGTCCGTCTGCCCGTTAGCAATTTCTTGTGTGCGCAACTCCTCCTACAATTTTCATCGGAATTATTTGAAACTTGCCACAATGAATCTCCATGATGTCTAGTTGTGCACCTGGGTCTTAGAATTTTGATCGCTGTTTCCGTTCCAAAATTATCTGCCCTTGATTTCTGAAAAAACCAACTTTTCACTTTGAATTTTTGTTCAGGCCTTAACTTCCATACCATAAAAGGTATTAAATTGAAACTATATACACTGATAGAACACATTATGGAGAGGTGCAGTGCACAAGAATCATAACTCTGCCACTTTTATTTTTTGAGTTACAGCCCTTTGTTAATTTTCAGTTGGAATTTTTGTCCAGACCATAACTTCTAAACTATAAAAGCTATTAACTTTGAACTTCATACACTGATAGATAACATTGTGGAGAAGTGCATCGCACATGAACCATAACTCTGCCACTTTTATTTTTTGAGTTATTGCCCTTTGTTAATTTTCAGTTTGAATTTTTGTCCAGGCCATAACTTCCAAACTATAAAAGCTAATAACTTGCAACCTCATATAGTGATTGAACACTTTATGGAGAAGTGCATTGCACATGAACCATAACTCTGCGACCTTTATTTTTTTACTTATTGCCCTTTGTTAATTTTCAGTTTGAATTTTTGTCCAGGCCATAACTTCCAAACTATAAAAGCTAATAACTTGCAACTTCATACACCGATAGAACACATTATGGAGAAGTGCAGTGCACATGAACCATAACTCTGTGACTTTTATTTTTTGAGTTATTGCCCTTTGTTAATTTTTTAGTTTGAATTTTTGTCCAGGCAATAACTCCCAAACTTTAAAACCTATCATCTTGAAACTTCAAACACTTATAGAACACATTATAAAGAAGTGTACTGCATAAGAACCATAACTCTGCCATCCTTCTTTTTTTAGTTATTGCCCTTTGTTAGTTTTCTCTTTGAATTTTCGTCTGGGCCATAATTTCTAAAATATAAAAGCTATGATCTTGAACCTTTCAAAACTGATAGAACACCTTGTGGAGAACAGTAATTTACAAAATTTGTAACTGTGCCACCCCTTTCTTTTTTTAGTTATTGCCCTTTAATACTTTTCACATATCATGGAGATTAACTATTCTTCATTCATGGCCCTTCCGTCATTTCAACTCATTTCACTGACAAGCCCCTTCGGGCGTATATGCGCCTCTTTGCGAAGCTCTTGTTTCACAATGCTTTCTACCCTTCCTAATACAAATTCTGCTTTTCAGTCGCATTTATTTTTTAGTCTGCAGTTACTTTCAATTTAGACATTTGTCGTTTGTTAAAGAGTTAAGAAAAACATCAAGACAATCCAAAAGAAAGAGAACTTCCAACCATTCATTTTCTTTTCAATAAACCTAAGGAAAGCCCTTGAAAACATAGTATAAGCTTTTTTTGCCCTTTTGTCTATCAGTATTAAAAAAAAAATCCCACAGTTTGATCCAAATGTGTTCTCAATGTTTTCAATCTTAACTCATTATAAAACAAATTTCGATCTTTGAGTTATCGTTATTTTGTAGTCTACAAATGCTTTCAATCTGGACAAGCCTAAAATATTGTCGTTTGGTAATGAGTTAATCAGCAAAAGACTTTGATACGTGTCATTTGTAATACGAAGACCACTACCATGCTAAGGTTTAAACCTATGCCTATTCCCAAAAAATCCCGCATTTCATGACCATAAAGAGGAAAACACCGAAAACATGGTGGGAAAAGTAGGAAATATTTTAAGCTTGTCCAAAACGAAAGTATTTGCAGACGACAAAATAAAAGTTACTGAAAACATTGTGGGAAAAGGAAAAAATGCTGGTTAGCAGCATTTTCTCCTTTTTCCTACAATGTTTTCTAAAGGCTTCTTTCTCAGGGTTGTCAAAAGTAGGGATTGTGTGGTAATAGGTTAACATAATCCATGCTCTGTGGGAAGTTAGCTAAATACATCTGCAAAAAGTAGCCATCCATATAAGCCTGCTCAATCTGCGCAGGCGGGCATGGATTGAAACTCTCTGCTATTGTCAATTTTTTTTAAACTTGAAAGGACCTCTATAACGCATGATTCAGTCTATTGTTTAGACAAAATAAATTTAATGAATCCATAAACGTTCCATGACTTGCAGGGTATAACAAGATCATGGAGATATGAGCTCCAGATAAGAGGGAGTGATGAAATTCTAAAGTCATTATTTCTCTTTGAAACCCTATGTTGTGGGTACTCATTAGAATCGTCTCGATGAGACGATTCTATTGAGTACCCACAACATAAGAGGTTTAATGTACAATAATTAAAATTTTCAATTTTGAAATCAAAATCACTCCCTCTATCTAGACAGCAGAAGTTACATTAAACTTCCTTTAGCTAGAGCATGGCTCATATTTATCTGGTAAAGACTTATCTTGTCAAGTTAACAGAGAAAGAAAGATACATAACAAACCTGAGTTTTGCTGAAATCAGGGTTTCATGAAGTGCTCTGTATATTGACTGTATTTTCTGAGTACCTATGTCCCATTCAGAGATCCACTTTTTCACCTTTGATAGAATAAAAGAAAAGTAAGTAATTGAAAAAGCTGAAAAAGGAGATGTCACAAAAGGTGGCAAAATAGACCTTGATTGAGGAATTGAGGAGAAAGATGTTCAAGCCCACAAAAAATCAGTGAAGATTTGAAAGGCCTGGGCCCTGTGTTCCCACTATGTCTTCAAAAGCCTCCTTTTTGAGTGTTGTTAAAACTTGTGACTGTTTGTTAGAGGGCTAATGAATATTGATACAAGTGATTCTGTTTTCAAAACCAAAAGTATTTTGATTAGCTTGTCAACAGTACAAATGTTTTGGTATCAATCTAAAATTTTCAGATTCTCTGCCCCTTTCTCTTTGTAAAAAATGTGACCAATCTTCAGTGATTTTGAAACCCCAGATACAACTGTAAAACACATTTTATATAAAATTTACCTGATCTAAGTCTGTGTTAACTGCTTGTGCCATATCTGCATCCTTTGCAAGCCGTAACAAACTGAGATACACTTCTGCTTTCTGTGATGACTTCTCATTTAGACCATGAAATAAATTTGACAGGCTAAAAAAAAAAAGAAAGCCATTGAGCCTTATAAGAATATATATCACAATCATGTTTCACCAAACACACAGTTTGACTTTGATAAACACTCTTTGGTTAAATGACATTTTTTCCTCTAACCTAAAATCCAAGTATCCTGGTTTTTACAAGTTTGAAAGAGATCTAAATGAATTCATCAATCAGTTATTATGGATTAACCCATTTGCACACAATCCCTACCTTTGACCCCTCTAAAAAAGAAGCCTTTTGGAAATACTGTGGGAAAAGGAGAAAATGCTGGTAACCAGCATTTTCTCATTTTCCCACAGTGTTTTCTACCCTTCCCGAATAAATTTCAATTTTTCAGTTACCTTTATTTTGTCATCTGCAAATGCTTCCAATTTGAACCAGTCTAAAATTTTGTCGTTTGGTAAAGAGTTAACAGAGAGAAAGAAAGAAAGACACGCATAATTTGTAAAAATCCACATAACTGGATGTTGCTTTTGGAAAATATAGTTAAATCTGTCTCTGTTATGGTTGAAACCAAGAAAGTATCACATAATCATGTATCCATAAGATCCAGTTAGTCCACTAAGTAAATCAATTGAGGTAGACTGGTCCTTTCACATGCAGAAAATTTGCCAATATCAAAAAAGTCTTGACAAAGGTCAGCCTGCAACGACAACCTAAATTGACCTGGGTCGATACTTTGATGCAGTTACATTAACCCTTTACCCACACAATCCCGACTTTTAACACCCCCTGTGAAAGAAGCTTTTTGAAAAAACTGTGGGAAAGGGAGAAAATGCTGGTAACTAGTTAAATGAACTATAACCCGTACAATGAACCTGAGAAATTTTTTTTTGACTTTTGAAAATGCCCAATTTGAAACCTGTTCTCAAACTACTCACATCCGTAGACGTACAGCTCCCTTCTTATCACCCTTGGGATATTTAGCTACAACTTGTGAGAATAGGGCCACAGGCTCCTCTATTTGTGCAGGGGGTAAGAGGAACAGCATAGACAGTATTCCATTGAAGACAGTCTCCAAATCTGCAAATACAAATAAGCAATTATTTTAAACTTTGACAGCTATAAAATAAAGCATCAATACTCTAGTACCACTGTCTGTATGGTTGAACCATTTACCAAACAATCCCTGATTTTTACGACCCTGAGGAAGAAGTCTTCTGAAAAAATGGTGGGAAATATGCTGGTAACCAGCAGTTTGTCCTTTCCCACAATGCTTTCTACTCTTCTAAAGTCAAGTTTTTGTTGTATGCAAATGCTTTCAACTTGGACAAGTCTAAAATTTTGTGATTTGGTAAAGAGTTAAATGAACTATAACCCCTACAATGAACCTGAGAAAATTTTTTTTGACTTTTGAAAATGTTGAGAGAAGAGGAGAGACTGATGACCAGCATTTTCTCCCTTTCTCATGTTTTGTTCAGTGTGCTGCCAAGGTTTTGAGCTACAGGGACCAGTGACCCACCCAAGCTTAACCCTTTACCACACAATCCCGACTTTTAACGACCCTGAGAAAGACATCTTTTGAAAACATGGTGGGAAAAGGAGAAACTGCTGGTTACCAGTATTTTCTCCTTTTCCCACAATGTTTTCTACTCTTCCCAAAACAAATTTTAAGTTTTCACTCACCTTCATATTGTTGTCTGCAGATGCTTTTGATTTGGTCCAGTCTTAGATTTTATTGTGTGGTAAAGAGTTAAAAAGATGGGCCATCTACGTGCTATATGGGGCCAAGTCAGTCCATCAGACATACAGTGAGACAAAGAATGGAGATTTTTTCAGGGGGCTGCCAGATATCCACTGCTTTTCTTGCAAGATTTTCCGACAAATTCAAAAGAATGTCATATTTTGTTACTGGCATAATCTTCTTTCGCTATTCAAAATCCAAGTTTAAAAGAGCCATCCATTTTTTAACTAATTACCAAACAACAATATTTTGGGCTTGCCCAAATCGAAAGCATTTGCAGACGACAAAATGAAAGTGACTGAAAATTTAAAATTTGTCTTGTGAAGAGTAGAAAACATTGTGGGAAAAGGAGAAACTGCTGGTTACCAAAATTTTCTCCTTTTCCCACAAAAGGCTTCTTCCTCAGGGTTGTCAAAAGAAGGGGTTGTGTGGTTATGGGTTAAAACGCTTTTTATACGTCGAACTTTCTGCCTGGGGTCAAACTTATCATCATCTGTCGAGGCTTCTGAGCGTTCAAAGCCTGTATACAGCCGATCAGTGTACTCAAGCAGGGTGTCTGTTTTGCAATTTCGGAGGCAGAATGGCCAAAATAAATGAGTATGGATCTAGTTCTTTGGTCTTTTGTATAGCTAAGCAAAAGTTAAAACTGGCTATCTATAATGCTCAGTCTTGACTGTTTGTTCTAAAATTTTCATGCTTTTTATGTCAAATACTGTTTCAGATGACCCCTGCAAGTTTCCCATTCTAACTTCACCCTTTACCAAACAATCCCTGGTTTTTAGAACTCTAGATAAGAGGGAGTGATAGTTATCCAAACCAATTATTTCTCTTCAAACCCTATGTTTTGGGTATTCATTAGAATCGTCTCGGTAAGACGATTCTAATGCGTACCCAGAACATAGGGTTCAATAGGGAATTATTATGTTCAATTTTGAAATCAAAATCACTCCCTCTATCTGGAGCTCCATTGCATGTCTGCATGTCCATTGCCACTAGAATGGGTCAAACAAAGATTTCCTGGCAATAAATCCAATATATTCAGCCCTACAACATAACAAAAATCTGTAAAAGAATGAGTGAAAAACATTTACCTGAATCTCCACTCATTTCTTTCCAGCATATTTCACTGGCATCAATTACTTGTATTAGATCTTTTGCAGCATCGCCTGCATTTTCCTCTGATATTTCGGCACCAAGCTCCTTTAAATAACTTCTCAGCTCCTTTGTCTGTGTTTAAAGAAACATACTCTGGTATCAGGCTACAGATCAAAAGTATGGTACATTTTCATCAAAATTCAAGTAATGTGGCGCTCATAAAACTTCACACTAAGAGAAATCAGAGAGTTTCAGTATCGCAGATTTTGGCAAAAATGCAATCCTTTAACTCTATACAATACAATCCAGACTTAACGACCCGAGAAAGAAGCCTTTTGAAAACATTGTGGGAAAAGGAGAAAATGCTATGCTGGTAACTAGCATTTTCTCCTTTCCCACAATGTTTTCTACCTTTCCCAAAACAAGTTTCAATTTTTCAGTCATCTCTATTTTGTTTTCTGCAAAAGCTTTCAATTTGGACCAGTCTATAATTTTGTCGTTTGGTAAAGAGTTAATCATCATTTAATCATACCAGGGCTTGAAAATTTTTTCAAGATCCATCTGGTTGTCAAAAACTTTGTCAAAAAAAAAATTATGGACACCACAAGCTTCTTAAAGACAATAGAAGCTGCATTCATGTGTTTGAATCAAATAAATACAGATGCCGTTATAATCAACTTTCATCCAGATGCCTTCTATGAATGACTCGCGTGAATGTGAGAAACAATCACAAAAATAAGATCGGAACAAACCTTCAGACTGAAGGTGAAGGTCTACTCTGATGCATTTTTTGGTTCTGGTCTTCACAAAACCTTCAGAGAAATGTTCATTCAAAGTATCAGGAGTTAATACCATTTTACAGGCATCTTTTCGAATGGCTCTATCCAACAAAATTTCCAATGACAATTTCCAATGTCGCACTGAGCCGTTCCAAAAGATGTGGGTAAATTCATACTAATTCCAGATGCTTTTAATGAATGTTGCTCTGAAGGTGTATCAGAAGACCAATTACAAAAATAGCATCGGAGCAGACACCTTCAGACTGAAGGCACAGGAATTTGACATTCAATAACCAAAATAAATGATAACATATGAAAAAAATCTCCCCTATATATAATATAAACACAAGGAATGCAACGTCTCGATTGCTGGCGCTAGCACCCGACAGCCTAGCCTAGCGATAGACAACAAAATAATGTACCTGTGACATCCAGCGATACCTCAGTAGACACCTTTCAACCGCAGATATCCGTCATGTTTTACATCTTTATCAGAAAATTTTGATTTGTCTGGGACACCATTCGCTGATGTCACGTGATTCCTATGAACGGTCCAATACCGCTTAAGTTTATAGAGTTTCCTCACTTGATGGGGGATTTCCATATTCACTAAAGTCAAATATCTTTTCTTTAAAAAGGAATGCACTCAAATACTTTTGTTAGTTACTTCTAGAAAAATCTTTAGTATCATGTGATGTCCATAAATATCTTAAAAACGAAAAAAATAATAGTAATAAGTAATATGAAAATACGCTTCCTGGCTCTTCTTGCGACGTCGACGAATGGTGTCCCAGACAAATCAAAATTTTCTGATAAAGTTGTAAAACATGACGGATATCTCCGGTTGAAAGGTGTCTACCGAGGTATCGCTGGATGTCGCAGGTACACTAGTGTGTTGTCTATCGCTAGGCTAAAGGAGATTATGATCAATGATTTTGGTTGGGAAAGGCTGTCCGGTGCTAGCGCCAGCAATCGAGACATTGCATTCCTTGTGTTTATATTATATAGGGGAGATTTTATTTTCATATTTTATCATTTATTTTGGTTAGAGAATGTCAAATTCCTGTGCTGAAGGCAAACTGAAGGTAGATTAGTAAACCACTATGGCTGAAGCCATGAAGCTCACATAATTATAGGTAAAAAATTGGCAACCCATTCAGACAGTAAACACTTTGAAATTAAAAATTAAAGCAACTGCTTAGCTAATCCGATAGATTATAGACCACAAAGTGCCTCGACGTGGTAACAGATGTTGTACTGAGTCGCGAAAACAGATGACAATGCAACATGGGTCTTCAAAAACACGGTATGTAATTCATCAAAATTGACCTAACAAGTTGAAAGTTCTAAATGAAAATCTCTTCTTCACGACTGCATATACCTGATCGAGGGCATCTATATCGATAAAGGTCGGGATGCTCATTTTGAGCAAGCCCTTGTCTTGCTAAGTGCCTCACGTGTATGTAGTCTCTAATAAAAATAATTAAAATAAATTTGCAAACTTAATGGTAACCGTCGTTAATTATCATTCTCAATTGTCGGAGAATAACATGATTGTTATAAGATTCAATTTTATTCGTTATCGAATATGAGAAATTGTCACTTTTATCTATTCGCTTTTTACTGTTAGAGATTAAAATACATGGTTTAATTTGCGGTCCTTTTTTTTTTCGACTTACATTTTAGCTCGCCTAAGCACGACGCTTTTGTCATCGTGCTGTGGCCTTCGTGCGTGGTGCATAGCCCTGCGGTTAGCACTAACCTTTCGTAAATTCTAGAGGACATTTTCAATCTAATATACATGAAACTAGAGGCCCCATTTTTAGTCCAATACAAATGAAACTTGGTAAAACCGTCTTTATGATATTTCGGAAATTTCATGCTACTTCAAATATAGGTCACCAGGTCACATCATAGAAAACTATTCAGTGCTCGCTAGCAGCCAGAATTTCAGTCTGGTACTCATAAAACTTGAATAAAAAGCTTGTTTTAATAACATCTCGGACAAAATCAAGATTGAAAATAGGTCACATCAAGTAAATTGTAGGTCAGACAAAAACTTAGAAAAACCTTGTGTGCATTCCACAAAGTCTTGAAACTTGGTCATAATGGAATGTTGTCTCAGTGATATCTTGAACAAGTTCAAAAATGGGTCATTTCAGGTGAGAAGTAGATTACTAGGGCCAATCTTAAAGACCATATTCAGTCTGATACATGTGAAAATTGTTCGGAATGTTTTGTCTGGATGGTATCTGGTGCCATTTTAAAACTGGGTCACACTGCTCAAAAGGTTCATCATCAGGTCAAGTCTTTGACCTTTAAAGGTGGGTATGTAGATTTTTCACATCCCACCAAATTAAAAAATATATACATGTATCACTGAAATTTATATGGAAAAACAGTATGGGGGAGGGGATGCAGGGCTTTTAGGAATGAAAATTTAAAGGCTTTATTAAGGGAGTATAAGGATGAGTTTTGTATTTTTGTAAAATTTTCGTCCCATAATCTGAAGGGCCATCTTTAAGATCCATGAAATATCAATTTTTGTACAAAAAGGTCTATTAATGAAAAACTTAAAGACATTCAGATACAATAATGATGCTTGCAGATCTACACAGTAACCTGCTTTCACAGCTTTATACATGTACAGAATTACCCGCACCCGAAACAAGCCACTATTTTCACTTGAGGCTAAATCCATACAGATTAAAACAAGAGGGCCATGATGGCCCTGTATTGCTCCTCTGGCTAATAAGTAAAAACTCTACAAACCAAACATTACAATATTTGGCCAATTGGTTTCAAACTTGGAAACATACAAATTTTTTTTGTATAAAATCCTACGAGAAAGTTGTGACCCCTCAGGCAAACCAATTTTGATGCAAAGCTATAATTACTTGAATCTTGGTGGAAGTCCGTAAGATAAAGCCCCATACCAAATAATACAGGTCTAGAATGTGTGGCTATAAACAATAAGATTTTCAAAGTTTTCTCAATAAAAGGCCCTGTAAAACATGAAACATGATACAGGGCTAAATTTAGTAGCCCTACTCTTTATTATGGTAGGTGACAATATGACTTAGAAAGTTTTCAACAAAAAAAACCATATAAAACGTGTGACCCCTGGTGTGGGGACAAACTTGGCCCCTAGGCTATAATTTGGACCCTCCTGGTAAAGGCCCACTAGACAAGGCTACATGCAAAATTTGGTAGCCCTAGCCCTTATGGCTAGGTTGACATAGATTTTTAAAAATTTTTTAAAAATTTCCCAATATGAGCCTATGTTAAACTTGTGACCCCCAAAATGGGGCCAAATTTAATCCCAGGGCTATCATTTGTGCACTTTTAGTAGACAATCATGATAAAGAGACATGCCAAATTTGGTAGCCCTAGGCCCCATGGCTAGGTACCAGAAGAATTTTAAAGTTTTCCCTATATAAGCCCATATAAAACTTGTGATCCCCGGGACGGGGCCAATTTTGACCCCAGGGCTATTATTTGAAGGAACTTGGTAGAGGTTCACTAGATAAAGCTATATGTCAAATTTGGTAGCCCTAGGCCTTATGGTTTCAGAGAAGAAGATTTTTAAAAATTTTCAATATTGTTCAGTTTTGTTGCCATGGCAACCACAGTTTTTGAAGGAACAAGCAATTTCGTTGAAATGATATCCCCCACAGAAAAAGACCTTTTTTTGATACAAATGTACGAGAGACAAAGTATGTCAATGTCTATGAGAGATATTCAATATTCTGATATTGTGGTTTGCATGTACATGTGGCCTTTTTGTTATTGGTCCATGATGAAATTATACATTAAGCTCCCTTGTTCTACATGTATGGCACAGGATTTCATTACATAAAACAATATATAAGAGGTCCATAGCAGTATTATACATTAAGTACCGTTTTGTCAGAACTTGGCATTTCATAAAATGAAAACAAATAAAGGAAATATACATAAAACCCCCTTTTTCCATGACATGTCATTATATGTGTGTGTATGAAAAAAAAAATGTATCAACGGACTATCCAATGGAAAACATGCATGAAGTTTCATCAATTTTTGTCAAGGACTTTAGAAGATATCCCTCTCACAATATAGGCCGCCACACTGCTGCCATTTCAAGTAGCTAGATACATGTAGCTAGAGACTAAAGTGTTGAAATTTGTAGCACCTGCCTGGGTAGCTGAATGGATATATGGTATTACTTTTGTGATAAAAGGTTTACAAACAGACTGATGCATGGAGAGATGGATGCACAATGGACTCATTGGTCACTGGCTATGATTTACCAATAAAAATATGAAATTCTATGAAAATATATGCAACAGTTAGAGATACACTGATAAAAAATTAAATTTGACACGAAGCCCCCTTTTTCCATGATACAGTGATAAATTGCAAAACCCTGACAAAATGTGCTAGGTCGCATGATCTGTGAAAATCTCATCCAAATCTGTTGAGATATGTCCAGTAATTAAGGAGATACTGGCGAAAAATGAAATTATAACATGAAGCCCCCTTATTCCATGATGCAGTTACAAATCCCTAAACCTTGACAATATGCTGTAGGTCACATGATCATGTGAAAATTCCATCGAAATCTGCCAAGAAATGTGGGAGGTGTTGCATTAGGTCACGTGATAATGTGAAAATTCCATTCAAATCTGCCAAGAAATGTGGGAGGAGTTGCCTTCACAAGAAATAGAATGAAATAATACATGAAGCCCCCTTTTTTCATGATGCAGCTACAAATAACAAAACCTTGAGAATATATGATAGGTCAGATGATGAGAAACATTCTGTGAAAACTCTATTCAATTCTGTCAAGAAATATGGGACGAGTTGCATTCACAAGTAATAAAATGAAATAAAACATAAAGCCCCCTTTTTTCATGACGCATCTACAAATTGCAAAATGTTGACAATATGCAATAGGTCACATGACAAGAAATATTCTGTCAAAATTCCATTCAATTCCATCAAGAAATGTGGGAGGAGTTACCTTCACAAGAAATGGAATGAAAGATGAAGCCCCCTTTTTCCATGACACCTTATTACAAAAACAAGGGCCTATAACTGTGGAGTTGCACGGTCAATCTAGATTAAACTTTTTTTCCTGCATTTCCTAATTAATGGAGGTTGACAGATGTGACAAGTTCAATGTAAAAACTTTGTATAGTTTTGAAGACAAGACTCCAAACATCAAAAGTGTACTTAAGTGTAACTTAAGTGAAACTTAAAATCACTCTCAGTCGGTCATTTTGCATTGAATTAAAAAAACAAAAAAAAAAAAGCGTCTCGGGAGAATGGGTTATTGTACACGAGCATAAATTTTCACGAAATTCCATCCAATGGTATTGGAGATATTTGCCAGGACGGACACACAGACGGAAGGACAGATGGACAGACAACGCTAAAACTATATCCCTCTGCCTTCGGCGGGGGATAATAAAATTCTTTCATGGAATTATGAAGAGGACCATGTCAGGATCATTTCTATGAGGTTTCATCAAAATTGGATGGGTAGTTTCAGAGAAGAAGATGTTGGAAATAAAAGTTAACACAGGACGTGGACGGGTGATGGACACCGGGCCATGACATAGGCCTGCTGGCCATTGGCCAATGGAGCTAAAAACTGAAATAATTATGATATTTTTACCTAAAAAACAATCAAGAAAATTGTGAAATTCAGTGATAATTCTTTATATCCATTACAGTGTAGAAATGATTCTTCATGGAATCTTAATAAAATCATAACGCCACAGTTTAAGTCTCTACAAGTGCCCTTGTGCTAATCTTGTTGGGGACGGTATGTCAAGGTTCATTCACTATAAAAGTGCCTTGTCCAATCAGCATCCAGAAAAAAGATTCCGTCACTGTATAAAGTTATTTTTTCAAGCAGGATTTTCCAAAGGGATGGCTTTGTAAATAGATGGTTAGAGCGTTGTCGGGTACTCCTGAAACATCGGTAGTTTTCGGACACATTGTATAATTTCGTTTATGAGCGTTGTTCGATTAACATGATGAACAGAAACACACAAACGAATCATCCTTTTTTCCAAGCATCATAAGGGTCATTTGCACGTTCATGTAGGATCAACATTTTGACAAAATAATATAAAGATACGTACTGTAGAATATTTTTCTTAAGTACATTGCTGAAAAATTATGATTAACTCTTAACAATATAAGTCAACAACAAGCTGCCCTTTACCATTCTTAAGTCATACTTAGACCTGATACAAACATACCCAGAACACTCACAGAGCATCTGCATTCTTCTAGCTACAATCGATTCTGCTTTCTGAGTGGTGTGAAAACACCCAACATAATTTTGATGGAGTCTGGTATTTTCGAAACAGGAATCATGATGCATATTTATTATGCAAAAATCGTGACTGTCCTTCCTTTTTCCAATCAATACTGATTCATATGGATATTGACATATTTCTGACGTAAAAAATGATCGCAAGAGTGACTCAGAAATAAAGAAGTACCTGTTAGTGAAGAGTCTACCCCATTGGGTAGTGGAATAATATGGCAATGCAAAACTATAAGTGAAAGTATTTTGTTACAGACAGAATCCACATTAGACATAGTCAGAAATATGCCAATATGCTTACATTCACCTTTATAATTAATGGACTAGGAATTAAACTTTTTGAAATGTGACTCTAAATCTGGAGGTTAGGCCCTTTTAGGGTTATTTTTAAAAAAGAATTAGAAGGTGACCGAATATACCCCCATCGTGTCGGAAAATTCCAGACGTGTCCGAAAACTAACTCCATACGTTCACATTTTAGCTAGCTTTTATTACGTAGTTGCATAGTGGAATAAAATGGCGATGCAAAACGACAAGTGAAAGTATTTTGTTACAGACAGTATTCACATTAGACATAGCCAGAAATATGCCAATATGCTTACATTCACCTCCATAATTAATGGACTAAGACTTAAACTTTTTGAAATGTGACCCTAAATCTAGAGGTTAGGCCCTTTAACCCTTTACCACACAATGACGACTTTTGACGACCCTGAGGTAGAAGCCTTTTGAAAAAAATGTGGGAAAAGGAGAAAATGCTGGTAACCAGCATTTTCTCCTTCTCTCACAATGCTTTCTACCGCTCCCAAATTAAACTTCAATTTTCCGGTCACACTTATTTTGTCGTCTGCAAATGCTTTCAATTTAGACCACTCTATAAATTGGTCGTCTGGTAAAGAGTTAAGAGTTGATTGTTTGGAAATTTATGGACTAGGTTTGTACACTTATGATATGTCAAATGGTAAATTACAAGAAGATTGGTGAAAAGCTTGGGCTAAACTTTGTGTCAATGTGAAGTCAAATTATCTATTTATTGATTCATGTCTATTTTCATAGCAGATAAGCAGATTAAATTCTTATTAAACCGACTGAAAAATGACCGGCAAGATTTCGAAATTTTCAGAAAATGAAAATACAGCATGAAAGAATGGCTGCTATGAAGGAGTTTAGAGACAAAATCACAAACACAATCGGAGCAATTATTCTGTCTTCAGACTGAAGGTACCTTCAGTCTGAAGGTGTCTGCTCCGATGCTATTTTTGTTACTGTTCTTCGCATATATGAATGCGAAGACCAGTCACAAAAATAGCATCGGAGCAGACACCTTCAGACTGAAGGTAGACTGAAGGCAGCCTTGAGTTTTTTCTGGTTTTCGATGGTGTCCACAAATTTATCTAAAACTTGCCTTTTGAATTGAAACAGTAAAATGCAGGACATTTTCAACTTCTCACCAGAGTGTTACAGCACTTTGATTCTCTTTGTTATTATTTCGTTTTCGCCCAAACTTTCGCAACGGTGTTTTAGACAAGACGCCGTTTCGAGTTTGGTCTAAAATGGCAAAATGTACCGTATAAGATCTGTATTTCTTTCACCCACAATTAGGGCGAATGAATTTTCTCTGTGGTTCTGAAAAGTGCAGGTAGATATATCGATAAGAATATAAGAAATCGGTCATATTTTACGTCAAATTTTGAGTAAAATTCGCTTTTGTATTTTCATGGCGTTCTCCTTTGTAGAGAGTAAAAATGATTTCCGGCTTGTTTCTGCGCGGAAGTGAAGGCTGGGCCCAGTCTTTAGAAAAGGTTAGTATTCGGACTTAAAGGCAATATACGACTAAAATTTTTTCTGCAGCCCTACAGCCTTGAGACGGGCGAAATATACATTTTGCCTAGCATATTTAAACATGATCAATACAATAACTGATCAGTTCAGGTATGGTTATGCCACATTGCCAAATAAATATTTAAGGCAGCACTCCTTTCACCTGTGAGGAATATTAGTCCCAAATTATCAGGGACAGGTGAATATAATCCAAGATTGATGATATACCTTGAAACAAGATTCAAACCTCCTGTCACAATTGATTGTTATTTAGATGATGTTTAGGTGGAAAAGCAGCAGGGGAAGAAGTTGGTGTGAAAAAGCAATAAAAGGCACCCCAGGAAAACATGAATAGGCACACTTGTGGCCATGATATAACTGAAATATGGTAATGTTGGAATTATCAAAACTAAGCTACAAAGTACATGTATCTGTATTAATTAAGTTTCTGTCTTCTCAAGAAATGCTGATTATTCTCATTTTTCAATGCAGAAGTGTAGATCTGGGTCCTTTCCTCATAAAACTTTGTATAGATCTACAGGTTTTGCACATAGATAGACATAAAAAGTAACTGAATATAAATATTTCAAAAACTCTTTTGGGATTCAATATGAAGGGAACTTATCGAAAGTCAAATCACCAGAAAATGCCTCTCTCTCCTGCTTGCATAGTGTTGAAAAGCAAAAGTTTCAACTAAATTTCTAGATCTTTTTTCAAGATTGCATGTTAATCAAACATGTCACAGAGAGAGGTTAGATATATAAGCACTTGAAATCTGCCTTGATTTTGAGCTAGCTTTTACAGCGATGTGGTTTGGTGTATTTCTCTTCATGAAAGTTAAGCAATGTGCATTAGGTTAGTACCTGGATGGGTGACCAGGTTGTTGCATGTTACATTTGGTGGCAGAGTTGGGATTAATGACAAGTGCCTGACTGGAGTTGCCTTCCCCATGCACATTCCCCTGGTTTATTTGTATATGCATGCTTGTATATCAGTCTTGGGGTCAAGACTTCTCAAGGGGGGAGAAATGTCACAGTGAGAGGTTAGATATACAAGCACTTGAAACCTGCCTTGCTGTTGAGCTAGCTTTTACAGTGATGCAGTTTGGTGTAATTCTGTCCTTGAAAGTTAATCCTTTCCCAAACAACAAAATTCTAGACTGGTCCAAATTAAAAGCACTTGCAGACAACAAAACAAACGAAAGTCAAAAAGTAAAATTTGCTTCCAGTCGGGTAGAAAACATTGTGGGAAAAGGAGAAAATGCTGGTTACAAGGTATTGTTTGGTAAAGGTTTAAGCAACGTGCACTAGGTTAGTGCCTGGATGGGTGACCAGATCGTTGGACGCTACTAAAACAATCTTTGTTGTGTCTGAAAAACGTCTGTAGTTTTTAATTGGTTATCCCTTTACCCCTTAAGGCATTTCTATGGTATCTCTAATTGACCCTAAATAACAGCAAGGATGAAGCCGTTTCTTACATGTATGTGTATATGACACCTTTTGATAGTGTAGAAAACATTGTGGCAAAAGGTGAAATTGCTTGTCACAAGCAATTTCATCTTTTGCCACAATGTTTTCCAAAGGTTCCTAAAAGCAATGCGTAGAAATGAGTACCTATGGAGTATAGGGTGATGCATACTAAGTATTAAATTGGATCTACCGATAGTACAAGGATTATCGCCTTTCATATTCAATTGCAATGGTGTGAATAAGTTTTTGCAAATAGGCCTGTAAGAGGCCTGCAGGAAAAAAAAAGATTTCCTCATTTTGATTACTATTCAGTAATTTGTTAATCAAAACAGCAGGTAAAAAGCCAGCACTTTACAGAGTTGGGGTCTATATTAGTACAGATAAAGGTCTGTCCCTAAAGGCAATTTACTTTTTGACTAGTCGCCACTGGTGCGGTGTACAATAAATATCCAAATATGAAAAAGATCAGCAGGAGCCTACCAGGATTTTTGCTTTTTTACCGCAAAATTACTTTTATGTAATAAACATAGGATAGGTCTCAACGATCTTGACAATTGGGATTTTTTTAAATCATGTAACCTGCATATACAGTAGATCATTCATCCATCCATTTTCGAAAATTATCAAACTGCCTCAAAAACAATCAACCAGGCACTCTCCCTTCCTCTCTCTGTCTTTCCCCACCCTCCGCGTTAGAAATTAATTCAGCTTTAGAAATTATTACTATCCAATCCTCTATGTGTAGTATGATCCAAGATCAGACAGCATATTTGGCACAGTCTGGTCATGATCCATGTTTGAGCCCCTATTTCTGTCCATGTCCAAGAAAGGGTTGAAGTACACAGTGAATCAACATGAGTGAAAATTCTGGCCATAAATACTTGTAGAAAAAATGACTGCAGTATTATTCACAGAGGTCATGTTCTGAGGCTGTCTGATCTTGATCTTTACTCCTGACATGACACTATTTATAGGCTGGGAGAGAGCTTGATAAACAAATAACTAATGGTTCTGTTACTGTTTTATGGAGCTGAGTCATTTCCCTTGTTTCTGTTTTGTTACGAACTGCTATTTGAATGGCAACAAAAATAGAAAATGTAAGGAGAAAAAAGATCAGCTGGCCTACTTGGAGCAAAGCGCATCCAATTACCTATTTATTTACTAATATTTATTTCTCTTTTTTCATATTTTCTCACGCTTTTCTCCCCTTTGCGCTCTTCATTAGAATAAAACTCGAAATAAGTTGAAAGTTGCACCATACTGAATACTGGCGGAATTGCGTACATTTAATGGTCTAAGGGAGAAAACTCGTACTTTCTTAAGTCTAGCTAAATATTAGAGTTGCCTCCCTTACATTTCAGAGCAGCCTAAAACCAAAGACGAATACAAATCTGTTACACGGTTATTGTTTTTGGTGACAAGTGGTATATATAAAAAATATGCTTACTTATAATGCATTGTCTAATGTTTTCATGATGGTAACGTAAATATTTACGTTTCTGAAGGATTACCAAATCACAAAAAAAAGAAGTATTTAAAACAATGATAAGGATATTTCTAAACCAGTCGGTAGTCTCCCTTGCATCCTATTTCATTTGTAAACAACTGCCATAATTCAAAGTTGTAAGTGACAATTTATTTATACTGTTTATCAGAATGTAAACACAATTCGGACTATTAAACATTATATAAATCGTTAGGGGAAATTCTGTCTGATAGATTACTCCATGTGCACTTTGATATTCATAAACGAAATAGAGATTCACATTATCTAGGTCATGGTTTCAATCACTCGAGGTCAAAGGCAATATCGTCAAATGTGCCGAGTTATCCATGCATTTCAAATTCAATTATATTCTAAAAGTAGAAAAATAGGGAATAGATTTTTCCTCAAGTGTTATAAGCGTGTGCCTCTTATCTTTTTTTTCTCGGCGAATATGTAGTCTAATGATGTTTAATCGATGGCCGACATTTGTTTTCGGAAGGGTGTTTGTCAAACTTTGTGTAATTCCTGTCACGTCCGCTTAATTTAAACATGATTCATATAAATTCATTTATCCGAAATGGACACAGCCAAAGGCGAAAATCCTTGTGAAATTCCGTTAAAAAAAGTATTGACTGCTGAGGCATTTTTGTTTGTCCAGCATTTCATCCGTAGAGAAGGAGAGAATGAAAGGGCAATTGTCACAATAAGGGAGATCACTCTTGATAAATTCGAGACTTCATATTTGTACGAGTTTTCTCCCTTAGACCATTAAAATGAAAATAAATCCCATCCTTTACATATTTTAATATATTGTTTGATATTTAGTGATTTTGTTTATTGTTTATTGCATGATAATCATATCTGAGCAAAACAATCAAGGTAGCCACATCTGAAATTATTCTGACAACAGAAGAAATTGCTTATTATGGTCAATTTATTATTTTTTTGCTGCAGTTTTTACATACTATGAGTATGCTTAGGTACGTACCTCAAGTTGTGTTCCCTGACCCAAAGTATTTTTGCTACAAATTTGTTTCATGGGGTTATATAAATAAATACTGCACCTTTACTACATAATCTCAAGATTAACAACTCTGCAAAAAAGAATGTTGAAAACAATGTTAAAAAAGAAGAAACTGCTAAATACCAGAATTTTCTCCTGTTCCCACATTGTTTGCTAACATGTAATAGACCAAATTAAACGAATTGATGCACATTTACTATCTTCAAAATTTTCTGTCACAAGTCTAAAATTTTGTCTTTTTGTAAATATTGAACCCTCATCCATATAATCTTGTTTTTCTATGACCCTGAGGTCAAGGTTATTTAAAAACCTTTCTGGGAAAGTGTAAGATTGAGGTAGACAAGCATTTCAATGTTTTGTAAAAAGCATTTAGTTCCTATTTCAGGAATATTTCTGCATCCTATTGAAGACAAATTTTATCATTTTGGTCAGATTGAAATTTTTGTCATTGTCTGGTAGTGCTGTCGATATCTAGCCTACAAGTTTAAAACTGTTTACTACACAATTCAGACTTTTACCAACCCCAAGAAAGATTCCTTTTGAAAACATAGTGGGAAAAGGACAAATTGCTGATAGCCAGCAGTTTCTCCTTTTCCCACAATATTATCTACTCTTCTATAATCAAGTTTCAATTTTTGAGACACATTTATTTTGTTTTATGCTAATGTTTTCAATTTCAAAAGGCTGTAATTTTTTTGTCGTTTGGTTATGACCTAAGTCTTTAACTCTCTAACCACAGAAAGGGAAAAGGAGAAAATGCTGGTAACCAACATTTTCTCATTTTCCCACAATGTTTTCTACTCTTCTAAAGTTAAATTTCAGTTTTTGAGTCACAATTATTTAAATTCCAACAAGTCTAAAATTTTGTCGTTTAGTAAAGAGTTAACTGTTTGCTACACAATTCCATGCTTTCATGACCACATAGGAGAAGGGTTATGAAAACCATAGTGCAAAGAAAAAAAAAATGCCGATTATATGGTATCTAATATTTTCTCCTATTCATAATAATTTGCACAATGTCTCTACCCTACCAAAAACAGAAACATCATCTGAGTCTGTACACTGCTTTCATTTTTGTCTAGCACAGAATTTTACTGTTTGTGTAGAATTAAAAATTATTGTCTTGTTAAAAGGAAATTTCTAAGAACCTATTACCACAAAATCCTGTGTTTTTATGACCCCTAGCAAAAGCCTTTGAAAACATTGGAGTCTTGGTAACCAGTATTTTCTTTTTCTTTTTGGCTATGTATAGGGTGACACAAAAAAAACAGTCATCACCTAAACTTGAATAACGTTTAAATTATGAATCAATTCTTGGTCGACAGAGAGGGGTCATCAGGATCCTCCAGTGGTTCCAGCAGGATGGTGCCACACCCCCAAACCTCAAACGAATCATTGGCATGGCTACAGCGGTATTTCCCTGACCCAGTCAGATCAGCCGCAGGTGTGACCCGCAGTGGTCGCCGCATTCACCAGACTTGAACCCCCCCCCCAGATTTTTATCTGTGGGGATACCTTAAGGACAGGATGTATGGCAACAACCCCCAGACTATCCTTGACCTGAAGGGAGCAATCACAGCAGCAATAAGAGCGATCCTAAGGGAGGAATGCGGGAGGGTCATCGAGAACTTTCGCCAAATGTGCCTGCAGCGCCAGGAGAGCTCATTTGGAGCACATTTTTTGAGCGCCAGTGAAACAAAGAGTTTTTTTTTGGCACAGATTTGAAACCTTGGAGATGTCTGCTACACAGGCTTGACCTAATGTAGCTGAAGTTTTGTGTCAATCTAAATAAGATTTTGGAAGTTATTTGATTTTTGGTGATGACCGTTTTTTTTTGTGTCACCCTGTATGTTTCCTAAACTTTCAAAGTAAAATCTGTCTTTTGGGTCATATTTTATCTGTCCCCTTTATTTTACTTTCAGGTACATTGTACAAGTATAGAAGTTGTTCACTTGGTAATAAAGGTTTAACCCAATACCAGATGACAAAATTTTAGCCTTGTCCAAATTGAAAGCATTTGAAGATGACAATTTCAGTGTGGCTCGAATGGTGTAATTTTTCTGTGACAGGGTAGAAAACATTGTGGGAATTTTTCTGTGATAGAGTAGAAAACATTTTGGGAAAAGGAGAAAATGCTGGTTACCAGCATTTTCTTCTTTTCCCACAATGTTTTTTTTTTTTAAAAGGCTTCTTTTCCAGGAGCGTCAAAAGCATTGTGTAGAAAGAGGTTAATACTTTTATGTAATTATTAAGATGAAGGTGATACATGTACTTCTAGTGAGAAACGTAGACATATGACAGATAAATTGATACTCCAATCAAATGACCGTCAGGTGAGTGGATCAGTCCAGCAAGTTGACAGGTTTTAATGAAATTGTCTGTTGATAACCCATCAAACAACAAAATTTTAGACTTGTTTAAATAATAAGCACATGCAGATGTCAAAATAAAGCCCGACTCAACAATCAAAGTTTGTTTAGGGAAGGGTAGAAAATAGTGTGAAAAAAGGAGTGAAAGGCACATAGACTCACTGGTGGGTGAGTCACCCAGCAAGCTGACAGGTTTTGATGAAATGTTCTGCTCTATCCCAATAATCCACAAAGTTTTAGACTTATTGAGATAATAAGCAGCTGCAGATGTCAAAATAAAATGTGACTCAAAAATCAAAGTTTGTTTTGGGAAGGGTAGAAAACACTGTGGGAAAAGGAGGAAATGCTGGCTACCAGCATTTTCTCTCATTTCAGTTATGTTTTCAAAAGCCTTGATTCAAAGGGTCATGATGAAAGGATAAAATACTGGTTGAATAAGCATATTTTCTCTTCTGTTCTGTTCCTGTTTGAAAGCAGTAGCACATGTCAAATTAAAATTAATGCTACTGCATGAAAATATGAAATTTTTGTTGTCCATCATGTACAGTAGAAAGCATGTGGGAAAGGAGGAAATGCTGGTTACTAGCCTGTGCACTAAATGATAATTTTATTTGTTTGAAAAGGAATGTCAAAAGGAAAAGATTAAATTTTGTAGGGTTTTTTTGTTGCTCATCTCTGTAAAATAGATCATGGGCGGATCCAGACGGGGGGACTGGGGGTCCGGACCCCCCCTGGAATTTTGGCAAAAATGTGGTTATCGGGTTCGTGAAATAATACTGGTTTGATATCGCACAACATTTATGTAAAATACAGTCATAAAAGACCTCCTAATGGTTAGAACTGGAAACGTTGACTTGTCTTGTAAACGGCTTACATCCACTGAAGTCTGGAAATCAAAGTATCATATAATAAGACGAGTGCATTTTCGCTGGGACCCCTCCTGAGAAATATATTTTGATCCGCGCATGTAGATTATAAGCTTTATAAAAGAAGTCCTTTTTCTATATTCCTTTTGGAGCTCTTTTTACAATTCAAGTTGCCTCTCACTTCAGGATAGATCAAGATCAGACTGCACAAAATGTGTAGTGTGATCTTTGGTCTATACTGTTCATTAGCTGAAAGACAATAGACAAAAAAAAAACAACCATGAAATTTCAATTATCTAGGACTTATTCTTACATGAAAATGTTCATTAACCCTTTACCACACAATGACAAGTTTTAACACCCATAAGAAAGAGGCTTTTTGAAAATACTGTGGGAAAAGGAGAAAATGCTGGTAACCAGCATTTTGTCCTTTTCCCACAATGTTTTCTACCATATCATACGACAATTACACCTTTTGACTGGCATTGAAATGTTTGTCTGCAAATTCTTACAATTTTGACAAGGCTAAAATTTCGTTGTGTGGTAAAGGGCTAAGTTTATTTAGTGTTTTAGCCTGTACCACACAATCCCGAGACCTTGAAATATAAGACTTTGAAAACATTGTAGAAATAAGAGAAAATACTGATAACCATCATTTTCTCCTTTTCCCACAATATTTTCCAAGATAGCGAAGACAAGTTTCACCATTTGAGTCTCATTTACATTGTTGTCTGCAAAATGCTTTCAATTTAGACGAGCCTACATTTTTGTCATTTGGTAAAGACTTAACTCTTTACCACACGATACCAACTTTTAACAATATTTAGGAAGTCTTTGGAGAACATTGTAGGAAATGGTAAAATGCTGGTTTCCAGCATTTTCTCCTTTTTTCACAACGTTTATTACTCAGTCAAAGGAAAGTTTCATCATTTTGGCCACATTAAAATTTTTGTCTGCAAATGTTTTAAGCAACATGAGTGAAAATTCAGCAACAAATACTGGTAGAACTAGAAGGCCGTGAAGGGCCTGAATATGAACTACTGGCAGAGAATTCAATTTTGCTTTTTCATGAAAATCTGACAAGAAATGCATACTTTGTCATGAAAACAAGAATTGGTAATTTTCAACTTGAAATGGTTTCTTTTCCCATACTGTTTGTTGGATTTATTTCAAAATATATCGGGTTGAAGCTGTTGGTGAGATAAACAAACTGTGCAAGTTTCACAAAAATGTAATTACCGGTACAAATGCACATTTTATCCCGTAAACAAGAATTTGAAATTTTCAAATTGAAATGGCTACTTTTTCCATACTGATTGTTGGATTTTTCTCAAAATCAATAGAGTTGAAGCTACTGATAAGATAAACAAACTGTGTGATTTTCATGAAAATCAGGCAACAAATGCAGACTTTATTGCATAAACAAGATTTAGAAATTTTCAACTTGAAATGACTACTTTTCCCATACTGTCTCTTGGATTTTTTTCAAAATCAACAGGGTTGAAGCAATTGATAAGATAAACAAATTGTGCAAGTTTCACGAAAATCAGGCAACAAATGAAGACTTTATCGCATAAACAAGAATTTGAAATTTTCAACTTGAAATGGCTACTTTTCCCATACTGTTCATTGGATTTTTTTTCAAAATCAATAGGGTTGAAGCTATTGATGAGATAAACAAACTGTGCAAGTTTCACGAAAATCAGGCAACAAATGCAGACTTTATCATGTAAACAAGAATTAGAAATTTTCAAATTGAAATGGCTACTTTTCCCATACTGTCTCTTGGATTTTTTTCAAAATCAATAGGGTTGAAGCTATTGATGATATAAACAAACCATGTAAGTTTCATGAAAAATCGGGCAACAAATGCAGACTTTATCGTGTAAACAAGAATTAGAAATTTTCAACTTCAAATGGCTACTTTTCCCATACTGTTTGTTGGATTTTTCTCAAAATCAATAGGATTCAAGTTTCATGAAAATCGGGCAAGAAATGCAGACTTTATCGCGTAAACAAGAAAAAATCTTACAGACGGACAGACAGATGATGGAAACCACGCTATGACATAAGCTCTGCTGGCTGAAAGCCAGTAGTGCTAAAAAGTGATTGCAGTATTGTTTTCAAAGGTCTTGTTCTGAGGCTGTTTGATCTTTATTCCTGACATGACACTGTAAGTAGAGAGTTTAATAAGGAAGTAACTGATGGTTCTGATACTGTTTATGGAGTTTATGCTTATTATGGATTTGAGTCATTTCTTTTGTTTCGAGTAGTTTTGTTCCTGCTGTTTGAATAGCAACCAACATTGAAAATGTAATGAGGAAATTGTGCAGCCACGTGAAGCAGAACACATCCATTTACCTATTTATTTACAAATATTTATTTCTCTTTCTCCGTATTTTCTCGCGTATTTGCTCCCCTTTGCGCTCTTCATTCAAATAAAACCCGAATTAAGTTCTGTGTTTCACTATACTGAAGACTGGCAAAATTGCAAACATTTTATGGTCTAAGGGAGAAAACTCGTACTTTCTTAAATCTACGTAAATCCCAGAGTCGTCTCCCTTACAATTCTGAGCCGCCTAAAACCAAAGACGAATAAAATATGGCACACGCTTATAGTTTGTGGAGACGATCGGCACACAAAAAAAAATCTTACGCTTATTTATAATGGATTATATAATGTTTTCACGATGGTAAGGTAAATATTTACGTTCCTGAAGGATTGCTATATAATAATCCAAAATCAAGAGAGCCGTAAAACAATGATTGTAATATTTTTAACCAGTCGGTAGTCTCCCTTGCATGTCATCTCCTTTGTAAACGCAACAACCGCCACAATTCGAAGTTGTAAGTGACGATTTATTTATACTGTTAAGCAGAATGTAAACATAATTCGGATTATTAAACATTTAAACAACATATAAATCGGTAGACGAAATTCTATCTAATAGATTATTGCACGTATACTTAGATATTTACAAAAGAAACGGGGATTCACATTGTCTAGGTAATGGTAGAACTAAAAGGATAAAGCTGTTAAAATATTTTTTACTATGTACCGATTTCCGGTGACTCCGGTATCACCATATATACACCGGTACATATCAGTGACCGGAACTACTTTCACGTCAACCTCACTGCCATTTACAGTTAAAACTGTACAACCATTTTAGTTCAAGCGGTTTTCAATCAGTCAAGGTCAATGGCATTATCGTCAAATGTGCCGAGTTATCCATTCATTTCAAATTCAATGTGTGTATATTCTATCAGTAGAAAATGGAGAATAAATACATTTAGTTTCTCATGTGGTAAAAGCCTGTAAAACTATTTCTCGGCGAATATTTAGTCTAAAGATGTTTGATCGATGGCCGACATTTGTTTTAGGAGGAGTGTCAGTGCAGTTCCCGTCACGTCCGTTTAATTAAAAGTATGATTCATTTCAATCCACATTCTGGAATGGGCACAGCCAAAGGCAAAAGTCCATGTGAAATTCCGTTAAAAAAAAAAATCATTGTTGGGGCTTTTTTGTTCGTCCAACAGTTCATCCGTGGAGAAGAAGAAAGAAGGGTAATCATCGCAATAAGGGAGGTCACTCTTGATAAATTTGACTTTTATTTGTACGAGTTTTCTCCCTTAGACCATTAAAATGAAAATAATTCCAATCCTTACTTATTATTGTTTGATAACTAGTGATTCTGATTATTGTTTATTGCGTGATAATCGTTACTAGGCGAAATACTCAAGGTAACCACGTCTGAAATTGTTCTAGGAAAAGAAGCAATTGTTTGCAATAGGCAATTTATTGTTTTTGCGACAGTATTTTACATGTCAGAGTATGATTGGGTACTTACCTAAAGTTGTGTTTCCTGACCAAAAGTATTTTTGCCACAAATTTGTTTCATTAGGTTATACTTAACCCTTTACGACATGATCACAAGTGTTAATAACTCTGGGAAAAATAATGTTGAAAACATTGTGGAAAAAGTGGAAAATACTTAAAACCAGCATTTTCTCCCGTTCCCACAATGTTTTCAACCCTAAAATAGACAAATTCCATGATCTGTTTCACATTTATCATTTGCTAAATTTTTGAACACTGATAAATCTATAATTTTGTCATTTGGTAAATATAGTTAACCTTCATCCTAACACCCTTGTGTTTCTATATCCCTGCTATTGAGGGTATCTGAAAACATTGTTGGGAAAGTGTAAGATGCAGGTATACAAGATGTCAATTCTTTTGAAAGAACATTGTTTTATCCTATTGACAACAAATTTCATTATATTGGTCATATTCAAATTCTTGGCAATGTCAGAAAATGCTTTCAATATGTACAAGTTTAACTCTTTATGACACAGTTCAGACTTTTAACAACCCTGAGGAAGATTCCTTTAAAAACATTGTGGGAAAAGGAGAAAATGCTGGTAACCAGAATTTTCTCCTTTTCCCACAATGTTTTCTACTCTTCTAAAGTCAAGTTTCAGTTTATGAGTCACATTTATTTTGTCATCTGGAAATGTTTTCAATTTTGATAAGTCAAAAATTTTGTTATTTGATAAAGAGTTAACTGTTTACTTCACAATTCCATGCTTTCATGACCACACAGGAGAACGGTTATGAAAACCATAGTGGGAAGAAAAGAAATTGCTGGTATCTAGTATTTTCTCCTTTTTCTCACAATGTTTCATACCCTATATTAGACAGAAAACTTCATCTGAACCACTGTTCATCAATTTGTTATCTGCAACTGCTTTCACTTTGATCAAATCCACAACTTTGTCCTTTGTTAACCCTTTATGCAACACAATGTTAACTTTTAACACCCCTGAAAGAGAAGGAGAAATTGCTGGTTACCAGCATTTTCTCCTTTTCCCACAATGTTTTCTGCTCTTCTAAAGCCAAGTTTCACCTTTTGAGTCACATTTATTTTGTCGTTTGGAAATGCTTTCAATTTTGAAAGACAAACATTTTGTTATTTGATAGAGTTAACTATTTGCTACACAATTCCATGCTTTCATGACCACACAGGAGAAGGGTTATGAAAACCATAGTGGGAAGAAAAGAAATTGCTGGTTACATGTATCTAATATTTTCTCCTATTCATAATAATTCTCACAATGTCTCCTACTCTATCAAAAACAGAAACATCATCTGAGCCACTGTGCACCAGTTTGTTGTCTGTGCACTGCTTTCATTTGGTCCAGTCCAGAATTTTACTGTTTGTATTGAATTTAAAGTTATTGTCTCGTCAACTCTTTACCACACAAGAAAATTTTAGACTGGTCACAAATTCATAGCATTTGCTTATGACAAAATAAATGTGACTGAAAAATTGAAATTTGGTTTGAGAAAGGTAGAAAACAATGTGGGAAAAGGAGAAAATGCTGGTTACCAGTTTTTTCTCTTTTTCCCACATTATTTTCAAAAGGCTTCACACATAGGGTTGTTAAAACCAGGGATTGTTTAGTAAAGGATCGAGAGAAAATTTCTAAGAACCTATTACCACAAAATCCTGTTTTTATTACTCCTAGCAAGAGCCTTTGAAAACATTGCAGTCTTGGTAATCAATATTTTTTTTTGGCTATGTATGTTTCCTAAACTTTCAAAGTAAAATCTGTCTTTTGGGTCCTATTTTATCTGTCCCCTGTATTTTACTTTCAGGTACATTGTACAAGTGTAGAAGTTCTTCACTTGATAATAAAGGTTTAACCTTTTACCAGATGACAAAATTTTAGCCTTGTCCAAACTGAAAGCATTTGAAGATGACAATTTCAGTGTGGCTCAAATGGTGTAATTTTTCTGTGACAGAGTAGAAAACATTGTGGGAATTTTTTGTGATAGAGTAGAAAACATTTTGGGAAAAGGAGAAAATGCTGGTTAACATTTTTTTAAAAGGCTTCTTTTCAAGGAGCATCAAAAGTCGGCATTGTGTGGTAAAGGGTTAATACTTTTATGTAAATATTAAGATGAAGGTGATACATGTACTTCTAGTGAGAAACGTAGACAGATGACAGATAAATTGATACTCCAATCAAATGACAGGCAGGTGAGTGGATCGGTCCAGCAAGTTGACAGGTTTTAATGAAATTGTCTGTTGATAACCCATCAAACAACAAAATTTTAGACTTGTTTAAATAATAAGCACATGCAGATGTCAAAATAAAGCCTGACTCAACAATCAAACTTTGTTTAGGGAAGGGTAGAAAACAGTGTGAAAAAAGGAGTGAAAGGCACATAGACTCACTGGTGGGTGAGTCACCCAGCAAGCTGACAAGTTTTGATGAAATGTTCTGCTCATATCCCAATAATCAACAAAGTTTTAGACTTATTGAGATAATAAGCACATGCAGATGTCAAAATAAAATGTGACTCAGTAATCAAAGTTTGTTTTGGGAAGGGTACAAAACACTGTGGAAAAGGGAGGAAATGCTGGTTACCAGCATTTTCTCTTTTTTCAGCAATGTTTTCAAAAGCCTTGATTCAAAGGGTATTGATGAAAGGATAAAATACTGGTTGAATAAGCATATTTTCTCTTCTGTTCTGTTCCTGTTTGAAAGCAGTAGCACATGTCAAATTAAAATAAATGCTACTGCATGAAAATATGAAATTTTTGTTGTCCATCATGTACAGTAGAAAGCATGTGGGAAAGGAGGAAATGCTGGTTACTAGCCTGTGCACTAAATGATAATTTTATTTGTTTGAAAAGGAATGTCAAAAGGAAAAAAATTGTAGATTTTTTTTTGTCCAGCTCTTTAAAAATAGTTTTAGCTTTATACAAGAAGTTCTCTTTCTATATTCCTTTTAGAACTCTTTTTACAACTAAAGTTGCCTCTCACTTCAGAATAGATCAAGATCAGACTGCACAGAATGTGTAATTTGATCTTTGGACTACACTGTTCATTTGCTGAAATGCAACAGACAAAAAAAAAGAACAATAAAATTGCAATTATCTAGGACTTATTCTTACATGAAAATGTTCATTAACCCTTTACCACACAATGACAAGTTTTAACACCCCTAAGAAAGAAGGCTTTTGAAAATATTGTGGGAAAAGGAGAAAATGCTGGTGAAAAGCATTTTCTCCTTTTCCCACAATGTTTTCTACCTTATCATAAAACAATTACATCTTTTGGCCAGCATTGAAATGTTTGTCTGCAAATGCTTTCAATTTTGACAAGGATAAAATTTTGTTGTGTGGGACAGGGTTAAATTTATTTAGTGTTTTAGCCTTTACCACACAATCTGGAGACCTTGAAATATTAGACTTTGAAAACATTGTAAAAAAAGAGAAATTCAGATAACCAGCATTTTCTCCCTTTCCCACAGTATTTTCCAAGATATTGAAGACAAGTTTCACCATTTAAGGCACATTTACATTGTCGACTGCAAAATGCTTTCAATTTAGACAAGCCTACATTTTTGTCATTTGGTAAAGACTTAACTCTTTACCACACAATACCAACTTTTAATCTCAGAAAGTCTTTTGAAAACATTGTAGGAAATGGTAAAATGCTGGAAACCAGCATTTTCTCCTTTTTGCACAACGTTTACTACTCCTTCACAGGAAAGTTTCATCATTTTTGTCTGCAAATGTTTTAAATTTGGATGGGTTAAACATTTTGTTGTTTGGTAAATAGTTAAGAGTTACTGATAACCTTTGCAATGCTAAAAACTATATTGAGACATGTTGTGTGAAAAGGGGGCTTTATGCATCCTCAGTAAGTCATCACATGATTATAGATTCGTAAATCCACTTTGTCAGTCACTTAACAAAATCTGGAAGTAGAATGGTCTTTGCACATGCAGAAAATTTCAAGAAAGCAAACATTTTTGGCATGCGCAGGCTGGCCTGGGTTGATATTTTTCTGCAGATGCATTAACCCATTACCACTCAATGACACCTTTTGACGCCCCTGGGGAAGAAGCCTTTTGAAAACATTGTGGGAAAAGGAGAAAATGCTGGTAACCAGCATTTTCTCCTTTTCCCACAATGTTTTCTACCCTATCAAAGCAAAATTGCACCATTTGACCCACTTTGAAATTGTCGTCTGCAAATGCTTTCAATTTGGATAGGTCTAAAATTTTGCTGTGTGGTAATGGGTTAAGACCCCTTTTCAGAGCATGGCTCATATCATAAATGCATTATGCAGACACCATTGGTCAAGTTCAGACTTTGTTATCTTCTGTTCCAGATATACAGACAGTGTAGATGAAGGTCAGGCCTCACAAAGATGTGTGATCTTTTTATTCCAGATATTCGAACAAAAATTGCTTTCCACATTGCAATATTTACATCATTACCAACTGACTTGCAGTGTGTTTCATTTATGTAGTGTATCAAGGATGAATTGTTAAAGGTGATTCTAATCTTGAAAATAAAGCAGTCAAAGAGATTATATGGCTCATTACAAGTATTTTCTTCCTTAGTCGCAATGTTTTAAAAATGCTTTGCTGTCTGCAGCAGTAAGTAAATGTACCTTTTTCCAAGAGGACAAAACTTTATTCTTGTCTGTATTGAAAGCATTTGCAGAAGACAAAAGTACAGATTGGTCCATATAGAAAGCATTCGCACATGAATTATTTAATTTGGCTAAAATGATGATTTTTGTCTATCAAAGATGAGGAAACATTTTGGAAGAAAATTAGAGGCAGATGTTGCTTACTGGCATTTTCTCTTTTTTCTAACTCTATTTTCAAGAACCGTCCATATAGGTTTGTAACAACACAGGGTTGTTTGGTAAAGAGTCGTTATTGCAAATATGATGGAAATGACATTTCCAGGGAAGGAAAATATTGTGGAAAAGAATGATAATACAGTTTACCAATGTTTTCTGCTTTTTCCACAATTTTTCAAAAATTCTTCCTTCGATTAATAAAAGCACATAATCATATACAAGATTGTTTGGTAAAGATTTAACCCTAATGCCAGTCCAGAGTAGATCAAACAAACTTTGTCAGTCTAGAAATAAAGCCCAGGTAATTTCAATTTTAAGGCTGCCCTAGTCCAAAATGTCTCAACAAAGCAGAGAGTGTAGATCCAAGATCGGACTGCACATTTTTTGCTGTCTGATCTTGATCTACACTTCCTGCAAAGGCAATAAAAGTAGTGAAAGTAGCTCTAACCATTTCCCAATGACAAATTTTAGACTGTCCCAAACTCAAAGTGTTTGCAGATGACAATTTTGAATTTGATGGCAGAAAGTTTTCCGATAGGCTAGAAAACACTGTGGGAATAAGAGAAATTGCATTTTCTCCTTTACCCACAATGTTTTCTAAAGGCTTCTTTCTCAGGGGCGTCAAACGTAGGATTGTGAGGTAATGGGTTAAATTTTGTCCATGCTCTGTGAAAAGGGGTTTGATGCATTTGCAAACGATATTTACCCATGTCAGTCTGCGCAGCTGATATAGGCTGACCAGTTTGGTAACAATTTACTTTTTGCAAATTCTCTACTGAGTCAAATATCACTCAACCTTATGATCTGACTAAATAGATTTTATGGATCTATTTCAGTATCATGACTAAAAACTTAATTGATTTAACCCTTTACTCCACAGATACTCATTTTGACATGTCAACATTAGACAACTTTTGAAAACATTGTGGGAAAAGGAGAAATTGCTCACAACGAGCAATTTCTCCTTTTCCTACAATGTTTTCCACTCAATCAGATATTTGTAACCTCATTTGTCCATGTCTTTTACATCATATCTTTATTTGCTGCTGAAATAGAAGAGCCTCAAATTGGCATATCAGGTAAAGTGTTAACACATTACAGAGATGCATTAAACCCCCCCCCCCCTTTACCAAGCATGGCTCATTTAAATTGATACCCAAGTATGTATTTTTTCAATACACATATTTGTTCTTTAGTTCTAGAAATGATCATAAATCAGACCTTCGTCGATGTTTGCGGGGGTAGGGGGGAGTGTCTATGGCAGAATATAAGTGGTGTATTTTTTTTTCATTAAAAACATATTACATAATACTCTAATATCGATATTCCATCACCAATAATAATCGAAATGTACAAAGATAGCGCAGATTAAGTACAAAAATTTACTGTAAGGTGTCTGACTGCAATGAAAACATGATATTTCAGCAGTGGAAAAAGGTGAAGCTGTTAAATGATAAAGAGATGCAGAAAAAAGATGACACTGGATCCAATGATGATTGTATCTGAACCAGTAGTGAAAGTGGTTTGAATTTTCACAGTTCAAGATGACGTTTTGAAAAGTTACCAATTTGATTTTTACAAGTGTAATAAACGGGACAAAGGGTTGAAGTCAATAAATGTGGTCCTTGTTCACTCTTAGCTGTTTGTCGAAATGGTTTTTGACTGTTAACTTATCTGTTTTGCTTGGATTTCCTCAGAAATTCAAATAAACTACTTTGAATAAGCTTTCATTTACCGGTAGGTCTTTATAAACACTCTAATAGGTGGGACAATTACTAGTAATAAATGGGATAGAGGGAAAAGTTCTAATGTAATTTTAAGTAATTATCCAAGGACAAAAAAAATTTGGCTATAATTAGTGAACGTGTATGAAAGCATTGGATTCTTGAAAATTATTTCACCTTTGCCATATTTTATATAAAAAAAAAAAATAGAATAGTTTACAAGCTTGTACTGCATCATTTTCATAGAAATAAATTTTTCAAGCCCAGCATAGTGCATATTTTTCTCGATAACATACACATACTATATAATAGTTGACGTGAAATTTTCTCAAAATTATGGCAAAAACATTCAAAATTGTCCAAAGCTGATTAACCTTGGTAAGAGGCATCTACTCTGTGCAACGGTAGCTCTTAAAGTCACGCAGAGTCGGTAATGCATGTATATACATGTACATAAACATAGATGAACTCCTAAAATTAAGTTCAAGGCTGGTAAAATTCAAAATTCTGTAGCTTTAAACGTGGAACTACCTGGCCAAATGAACCAAAGCAATAAGATAAGACATAAAAAATTCAGGAATTTAATGTCCATTGGTCATGTTTTGTGAGAATGGGTCTTATACAATAAAGTCTGGATAGATCTCCATGATCTTGATAAATGGGATTGTTTGTTTTTTAATCTAAGTATGAAATCATCCATCCATCCATCATCTTCGAAAATGATTAACCCTTTCCCAAACAAGCCGTGTCTGTAAGAAAAGTCTTTTGAAAACACCGTGGGAAAAGGAGAAATTGCTCGTAACAAGCAATTTCTCCTTTTCCCTCAGTCTTTTCTACCCATTTGAGAACTTTAAGCCATTTTCTCAAAATCAATGTCATCTGCAAACTCTTTCTGTTTGGAAGAGTCCAAAATTTGTCGTTTGGGAAATGATCAAACCACCCCAAAAACAATTGACCAAGTACTCTCCCGGGCTCTGTGTCTTCTCCCAGCCTTAAGAAATTATATCTATCCAGTCTTCTATGTGTAGTAAGATCCAAGATCAGACTGCATATTCCCCACAATCTGGTCATGATCAGCGTTTTAGCCTCTGTTTCTCTTCATGACCAAGATAGGGTTGAAATATATGGTTAACCCTTTCCCAAATGACAAATTTTAGACTCTCCCAAACTGAAAGAGTTTGCAGACAACAATTTTAATTTGATGAAAATGGTGGAAAGTTCTCCTAAAGGGTAGAAAACACTGTGGGAAAAGGAGAAATTGCTCTTTGTGAGCAATTTCTCCTTTTCCCACAGCGTTTTCAATAGACTTGTAGTGCAGACATGTAAAAACCAGGGCTTCTTTGGGAAAGGGTTAAGCAGCATGACTGAAAATTCAGCCACAAGTATGTAGAAAAAATAATTTGCAGTATTGTTTTCAAAGGTCTTGTTCTGAGGCTGTTTGATCTTTATTCCTGACATGACACTGGAAGTAGAGAGTTTAATAAGTAAGTAACTGATGGTTTTGATACTGTTTATGTAGTTTATGCTTATTATGGATTTGAGTCATTTCTTTTGTTTCCAGTAGTTTTGTTCCTGCTGTTTGAATAGCAACCAACATTGAAATTGTAATGAGGAAATTGTGCAGCCACGTGAAGCAAAACACATCCATTTACCTATTTATTTACAAATATTTATTTCTCTTTCTCCATATTTTCTCAGGTATTTGCTCCCTTTGCGCTCTTCATTCGAATAAAACCCGAATCAAGTTCTATGTTTCACTGTACTGAAGACTGGCGAAATTGCAAACATTTAATGGTCTAAGGGAGAAAACTCGTACTTTCTTAAATCTGCGGAATCCCAGAGTCGTCTCCCTTACATTTCTGACCCGCCTAAAACCAAAGACGAATAAAATATGGTACACGCTAATAGTTTTTGGAGACGATCGGCATTAAAAAAAAATCTTACGCTTACTTATAATGTTTTATATAATGTTTTCACGATGGTAGGGTAAATATTTACCTTTCTGAAGGACTGCTATATAATCAAAGATCAAGAGAACCGTAAAAGAATGATAATAATATTTTTAACCAGTCGGTAGTCTCCCTTGCATGTCATCACGTTTGTAAACGCAACAACCGCCACAATTCGAAGATGTAAGTAACGATTTATTTATACTGTTAAGCAGAATGTATACATAATTCGGATTATCATAAATTCAAACAACATATAAATCGGCAGACGAAATTCTATCCAATAGATTATTCACGAATACTTAGATATTTATAAACTAAACGGGGATTCACATTATCTAGGAAATTGTTAACTAAAAGGATAAAGCGGTTAAAATACTTTTTACTATGTACCAATTTCCGGAGAGTCCGGTATCACCATATATACACCGGTACATTTCAGTGACCGGAACTACTTTCACGTCAATCTCACTGCCATCTACAGTTAAAACTGTACAACCATTTTAGTTCAAGCGGTTTTCAATCAGTCAGTGTCAATGGCAATATCGTCAAATGTGCCGAGTTATCCATCTATTTCAAATTCAATGGTGTATTTCCTATCAATAGAAAATGGAGAATAAATACATCTAGTTTCTCATGTGGTAAAAGCCTGAAAAGATATTCTCGGCCAATACTTAGTCGATCGATGACGATGGCCGACATTTGTATTAGGAAGAGTGTCAGTGCAGTTCCTGTCACGACTGTTTAATTAAAAGTATGGTTCATTCTCCACACTCTGGAATAGACACAGCCAAAGGCAAAAGTCCATGTGAAATTCCGTTTTAAAAAAATCATTGTTGGGGCTTTTTTGTTCGTCCAACAGTTCCGCCGTGGAGAAGAAGAAAGAAGGGCAATCGTCAAAATAAGGGAGATCACTCTTGATAAATTTGACATTTTATTTGTACGAGTTTTCTCCCTTAGACCATTAAAATGAAAATAATTCCAATCCTTACTTATTATTGTTCGATAGCAAGTGATTCTGATTATTGTTTATTGCGTGATAATCGTTACTAGGCGAAATACTCAAGGTAACCATGTCTGAAATTGTTCTGGGAAAAGGAGAAATTGCTTGCAATAGGCAATTTATTGTTTTTGCGACAGTATTTTACATGTCAGAGTATGATTGGGTACTTACCTAAAGTTGTGTTTCCTGACCAAAAGTATTTTTGCCACAAATTTGTTTCATGAAGTTATACTTAACCCTTTACAACATGATCACAAGATTTAACAACTCTGAGAAAAATAATGTTGAAAACATTGTGGAAAAAGTGGAAAATGCTTAAAACCAGAATTTTCTCCCGTTCCCACAATGCTTTCAACCCTACAATTGACAAATTCCATGATCTGATTCACATTTATCATCTTCTAAATTTTTTGAACTCTGATAAATCTAGAATTCTGTCATTTGGTAAATAGTTAACCCTCATCCTAACACTCTTGTGTTTCTATGACCCTGCAGTTTAGGGTATCTGAAAACATTGTTGGGAAAGTGTAAGATGCAGGTATACAAGACGTCAATTCTTTTGAAAGAACATTGTTTTATCCTACTGACGACAAATTTCATTATATTGGTCATTTTAAAATTCTTGGAAATGTCTGAAAATGCTTTCAGTATGTACAAGTTTAACTCTAAATGACACAGTTCAGATTTTTAAATAACAACCCTGAGAAAGATTCCTTTTAAAAAATATCGTGGGAAAAGGAGAAAATGCTGGTAACCAGCATTTTCTCCTTTTTCCATAATGTTTTCTACTCTTCTTAAGGCAAGTTTCACTTTTTGAATCACATTTATTTTGTCGTCTGGAAATGCTTTCAATTTTGATTTGTCAAAAATTTTGTTTTTAAATTGATAAAGAGTTAACTGTTTACTTCACAATTCCATGCTTTCATGACCACACAGGAGCACGGTTATGAAAACCATAGTGGGAAGAAAAGAAATTGCTGGTATCTAGTATTTTCTCCTTTTTCTCACAATGTTTCCTACCATATGTTATTCACATTATGTAGGTCATGGTTGAACTAAAAGGGCAAAGCGTTTGAATATTTTCTGCCATGTACCGATATGTAGAGACTCCGGTATCACCATATATACACCGGTATATTTCAGTGGCCGGAACTACTTTCACGTCAACCTCACTGCCATCTACAGTTAAAACTGTACAACCATTTTAGTTCTAGCGGTTTTCAATTAGTCAAGGTCAATGGCTATATCGTCAAATGTGACGAGTTATCCATTCATTTCAAATTAAATGGTGCATATTCTATCAATAAAAAATGGAGAATAAATAGATCTAGTCATCGTGTGTTAAAAGCATGTAATTTTTTTTTTCTAGCGAACGTCGAGAGATATTTAATCGATGGCCGACATTTGCTTTCGGAAGAGTGTCAGTGCAGTTCCCGTCACGTCCGTTTAATTAATGTATGATTCATTCCAGTCTTTTTTCCGGAATGGACACAGCCAAAGCTAAAGTCCATGTGAAATTTAGTTCAGAAATATTCATTGCTGAGGCTTTTTTGTTTATCCAGCAGTTCATCCGTGGAGAAGAAGAAAAAAAGGGCAATCGTCACAATAAGGGAGATCACTCTTGATAAATTCGACATTTTATTTGTACGAGTTTTTTCCCTTAGACCATTAAAAAAATGAAAATAGTTCCCCCCACTTTACATATTATCATATTGTTCGATAACTAGTGATTCTGATTATCGTTTATCGCGTGATAATCATTACTATGCGAAATACTCAAGGTAACCACGTACGTTTGAAATTGTTCTGGGAAAAGGAGAAATTGCTTGCAATAGGCAATTTATTGTTTTTACAACAGAATTTTACATGTCAGAGTATGATTGGCTACTTACCTAAAGTTGTGTTCCCTGACCAAAAGTATTTTTGCCACAAGTTTGTTTCGTGAGGTTATAATTAACCCTTTACGACATGGTCACAAGTTGTAATAACTCTGGGAAAAATAATGTTGAAAACATTGTGGAAAAAGCGGAAAATGCTTAAAACCAGAATTTTCTCCCATTCCTACAATGCTTTCAACCCTAAAATTGACAAATTCCATGATCTGTTTCACATTTATCATTTGCTAAATTTTTGAACACTGATAAATCTAGAATTTTGTCATTTGGTAAATAGTTAACCCTCATCCTAACACTCTTGTGTTTCTATATCCCTGCTATTGAGGGTATCTGAAAACATTGTTGGGAAAGTGTAAGATGCAGGTATACAAGACATATTAAATTCTTAACCCATTGCCACACAATCCCTACTTTTGACACCCCTCAGAAAGAAAACTTTAGAAAACATTGTGGGAAAAGGGGAAAATGCTGGTAACCAGCATTTTCTCCTTTTCCCACAATGTTTTCTACCCTTCACAAAACCAATTTCAAATTTTCATTCGCATTTATTTTGTCGTCTGCAAATGCTTCAATTTGGATTATTCCAAAATTTTGTTGAATGGTAATGAGTTAAACACATTTTATTTCTTTTGAAAGAACATTGTTTTTATCCTATTGAAGACAAATTTCATTATATTGGTCATATTCAAATTGTTGGCAGTGTCAGAAAATGCTTTCAATATGTACAAGTTTAACTCGTTATGACACAATTCAGACTTTTAACAACCCCGAGGAAGATTCCTTTTGAAAATATGGTGGAAAAAGGAGAAAATGCTGGTAACCAGCATTTTCTCCTTTTCCCACAATTTTTTCTGCTCTTCTAAAGCCAAGTTTCACCTTTTGAGTCACATTTATTTTGTCGTCTGGAAATGCTTTCAATTTTGATTTGTCAAAAATTTTGTTATTTGATAAAGAGTTAACTGTTTCCTACTCACTTCCATGCTTTCATGACCACACAGGAGAAGGGTTATAAAAACCATAGTGAGAAAAAAAGAAATTGCTGGTATCTACTATTTTCTCCTTTTTCTCACAATGTTTTCTACCCTATGTTAGACAGAAAACTTCATCTGAACCACTGTTCATTAATTTGTCATCTGCAACTGCTTTCACTTTGATCAAATCCACAACTTTGTCCTTTGTTAACCCTTTATGCAACACAATGTTAACTTTTAACACCCCTGAAAGAGAAGGAGAAAATGCTGGTTACCAGCATTTTATCTCTTTCCTACAATGTTTTTTACCCTATCAACCAAAATCATTTCATATGAGCCACTACTAGACCCCTAATAGAAAACAGCTATTTCTACAATGATATTATCTTACAAAATTTGCTATCATTAAAAATGAGTGTTATTGTACTGCTTAACCAAACCACTTTTCCCTTTTTGTCTTTTCTAGAATTATCATTTATAAAACTAAAAACACTGTATTTTCATTACAAAGAGAGATAGTAATTACCTCCCTTTTCTGGAAACTAACAAAAGTATCTACAAATAATTTCAAGATAAGCATAAAGAAATTTCTGGTTCATTAAAAATGTGCAAAAGTAATATACCTGTATAAATCTGTATTTATCAACTATCAAGAAAACTTTATGCAATGCAGCACTAGAGGTATTAGGGAGTCTACTACCTTAAGAAGAAATTTCTAAGAACTTATTGCGGCAAAACGCCTAGTTTAATGACCCCTAGCTAAAGAACCAGCCGATATAGCTCAGAAGGTAGAGCGTAGGACTCGTGAACATAATGTTTCGGGCCACTACAGGTTGTGGGTTCGAATCCCCGGCTGGCCAGCTAAAATTACTAATAGTCTTTCGGATGAGACATTAAACAGAAGTCCGGTGCTATACACCGAGCACGTTAAAGAACCAGGTGAAGCTCTCAGTAGTTTCGACGTGTATCCTTGCACTATCCCCCGTAACAACTAACTGTCTTCTGGGGGCGTCGCTCAGATGGGCAACCGGTAGCAAAGATAAATAAAAGCAAATAACCAACCAACCCCAGCTAAAGCTTCAGAAATATTGTGGACCTGGTAACCAATATTTTCTTCTTCTTTCAGCAATGTTTCCTGACCTTTCAAAGTCAAATCAATCTTTTGAGTCATATTTTATTTTTTACCACACAATCCCAATTTTAAATGACCCTCAGAAATAGAGTTTTGGAAAACATTTTTGGAAAAGGAGAAAATGCTGGATTTTCTTCTTTTCTCACAATGTTTTCTACCCTTCCCATAACAAATTTAAAATTTTCAGGTCCATTTATCTTGTTGTCTGCAAATAGGCCTACTTTCAATTTGGACAAGTGTTGAGTTTGTTGTCTGGTCAGGAGTTAAGGTATGTGTTCACTGAATAAGTCTAAAAGGGTTGGTTAATACTTTCACTGAAACATCAAGATGGAGATAATACTTCTAGTCAGAAATAAAGACAGATGACACACAAATTGATTCACCAATCAAAAGACAGACACAGACTCACAGACGGGTGAGTCAACCAGCAAGCTGACAGGATTTGATGAACTTGTCTATTCTTAAGTCGACCATACAATAGAACCACAGACTTTATCAAAATTACAAAAATTTGCAAATGACAAAATAATACATGTATCTGACTCAGAATTCAAATTGATAGAAAGAAGATTATTTTATTAGATAAAGTTAGATAAAAGTAAGGACTTTTAACATTTAAGACTCAGGCAGTTTTCAGTCCATCAGGATTATGATCCCTGAAATTATTTTTATTGAATCCTCTATATGTAATAAGATACAAGATCAGACTGTATATGCTGCGCAGTCTGGTGTGATGTTTAAGTCTCCATTTCTATCCATGACCAAGAAAAGGTAGAAGCATATGGTGATTAAATATCAATGAAAAGACAGGCCACAAATAAATCGGTGCTGTGTTGTTAACATAGGTCATGTTCCGAGGCTGCCTGATCTTGATCTTTACTCTTTACATGATACTATAAGCAGAGACACAGTTTAATAAGCCAATAACTAATGGTTCTGTTAGATCTACTATTTACCGAATTGAGTCATTTCCTATGTTTCCAGTAGTTTTGTTTCTGCTATTTGAATAGCAACCAAAGTAGAAAATGTTAGGAGAAAATTGTTCAGCCACTTGAAGCAAACCACATCCATTTACCTATTTATTTACTAATATTTATTTCTCTTTCTACATATTTTCTCACGCTTCTGATCCCCTTTGCGCTCTTCATTACAATAAAACACGAAATAAGTTGTATCTTGCATTATACTTAATACTGACGAAATTGCGAATATTTAATGGTCTAAGGGAGAAAACTCCTACTTTCTTAAGTCCAAGTAAATATCAGAGTTGTCTCCCTTACAGTTCAGAGCCGCCTAAAACCAAAGACGAATAGAAAATACGGTACATGGTGATGGTTTTTGCAGACGACAGTAAAAAAAAATTCTTCGCTTACTCATAATGGATTATGTAATGTTTTTATAGTGGTAACGTAAATATTTACGTTTCTGGACCGTATCACCCAAAAAATAACGGTAAAAGAATGATAATGATATTTTGTAATCAGTCGGTAGTCTCCCTTGAATCTCGTCTACGCAAGAACCTCCATAATATTCAAACTCGTAAGTGACGATTTATTTAAACTGATATGCATAATGTAAACATAATTCGGATGATTAAACATTCAAACAACATATAAATCGGTAGGTGAAATTCTATCTAATAGATTATTGCACATATATTTAGATATTAATAAACTAAATGGGGTTTCACATTGTTTAGATTATTGTTTTTCAGGTTTGACCTAAAATGGTTGTACATTTTAACTGTAGATGGCAGTGACGTTGACGTGAAAGTAGTCCCTGCCCCCTAAATATACCGGTGTATATATGGTGATACCGGAGTCTCCGGATATCGGTACATAGAAAAAAATATTTTACCGCTTTACCCTTTTAGTTCGACCAGAGTATTTTCACCACAGGCTGTATATTGTTTGTGGCCCAACGGCAAACCTGTCAAGGTTAAAGACTAAATCTAGTGACCGTCATCATTCAGATCAATGTCACATAGATCAAAGTTCCCTTCAAAAAGAGGTGGTCCTGCATGGCTCAGTGGTAAAGTGTAGGACTCGTAACCTGGTGGCCAAGGTCAATGACAATACCGTCAAATGTGTCGAGTTATCCATTCAATTTCAATTAGGCCCAATGTACATTCTACCAGCTGAAAATCGAGACCAAATAGATCTAGTTCCTTGTGTGTTAGAAGCGTGTTCCTCTTTTATCAATTTTTTCACGGCGAATATGTAGTCTATGGAGATGTCAAATCGATGTCCGACATTTGCTTTCGGACGGGTGTAGACCTGTGCAATTCCCCTCACATCCGTTTAATTAAAGGCACGATTCATTTCAATTCATTTATCCGAAATGGACGCGGCAAAAGGCGAAAATCCATGTGAAATTCCGTTAAAAAAAGTATTGATTGCTGAGGCATTTTTGTTTATCCAGCATTTCATCCGTGGAGAAGGAGATAATGAAAGGGCAATCGTCACAATAAGGGAGATCACTCTTGATAAATTTGACTATTTATTTGTACGAGTTTTCTCCCTTAGACCATTCAAATGAAGATAAATCCCATCCTTTACATACTGGTATATTGTTTGAGATTTTGCTCAATGTCTATTGCATGATAACCATTACTAGGCGAAACACTCAATGTTACCACATCAGAAATTGTTCTAGCAAAAGAAGAAATTGCTTGTAGTAAACAATTAATTTTTTATTTTATGATTATGATTGAGTAATTTACCTAAAGTTGTATTCCCAAACCAAAAGAATTTTTGCTGCAAATTTGTTTCATGGGGTTATACTTAACCCTTTACAACATGATCACAAGTTTTAACAACTCTGAGAAGGAAAATATTGAATACCTTGTGGAAAAAGGAGAAAATACTGTAAACCAGAATTTTCGCTCTTTATCACAATGTTTTCTACCCTATTATAGACCAATTCCATAATGTGATGCACATTTTATTTTTCATCGCAAAACTTTTAAAACCTGATGATTCTTAAATTTTGTTGTTTAGTAAATAGTAAATTCTTTTCCAAACAAGCTTGTGTTTCTATAACCCTGAGTGAGAAGAGTTTCTGAAAGCATTGTTTGAAAAGTATAAGATGCAGGTATACAAGAATTCATTTCCTCTTAAAAGCATTTTGTTTCTTTCACAGGAATGTTTTTTTTATTCTATTGAAGACAAATTCCATCATTTTGGTCATACTGAAATTGTTGTCAATGTCTGAAAAATGCTATCAGCTGGGTAGAAAACATTGTGGGAAAAGGAGAAAATGCAAGTTACCAGCAAACCCACACCTTGTCAATGACAAAATAGCCAATTATGGACAAATTATTTGAAAATGGTAAACAAAATGAAGCAAATAAGAGTGTAGTTGTCAGTTACTTAAATTTTATGAAAGGCAGGAGAATATTACAGTGTAAAAAGTAGACCAATCAAATTGCAAATTAATACATACACATACCGAGCGTGAGTTACGCATTATTACATCGTCATACCATATTTGGAACTATATTCCATAGTGAAGATACAGATTTTTTTTGTTGATGTGTGTGATATTTTTCATCTGTTAGCGACACATGTTTTTGAGCGGAAACTTTCAGGTATATAATAAAAAGAACTACTTCATAAACCATATGTGCTGGAAGCAAAGTCTACAAAAAGTCTTTCAAGTTTAAATATTAGTTTTACAGTTATGATAAAGAGAAAGTTCAAAGTCATCTAAGGTGAAGATAGCTTAGCTTATTTCTCCCTATAAACCTTTACCACACATAAAAATTTTAGACCTGTACAGTTTAAAAGCATTTATAGACAACATAAAAAATGTGACTCAAAAATCAAAGGTTTTTTTCGGAAGTGTTTTCATACTTTTGAGAAAAGAAGAAAATACTAAATACATTTACTTCTCCTTTCCCAATATTGTTTTTAAGGGTCACTAAAACTCAGGATTGTGTCATACAGGGATAAGTCCCAGACTATTTTTATGCCTGTCTGTAACTCTTAAACACGCAGTTCTGAGTTTCAACGACCAGGAGGAAGTAGGCTTTTGAAAATATTAACCGTTTACTCCATAAGGCATTTCTATGGTATCTCTAACTGACCCTAAATAACAGGAAGGATGAAGCTGTTTCTTATGTGTATATGACACATTTTGATAGCATAGAAAACACTGTGGCAAAAGGTGAAATTGCTCGTCACGAGCAATTTCACCATTTGTCACAATGTTTTCCAAAGGCTCCTACAAGCAATGCTTAGAAATGAGTATCTATAGAGTAAAGGGTTGAGGAAAAAGGTGAAAATAGGTAGTAACTGGCATCTTCTCTTTTCCATACAATGTGACTGACTCTGTCAAAGATATTCTAAATTTAGTTTGTTGTCTATAATTTTGAGGAGTCTATACTTTTGTCATAGAGTAATAAGTTAATCAGACGAGGAAATTTTACAATTGTCCAGATTAAAAGCAGTTACAGACGACCAATCAAATCTTACGGAAAATATGAAACTTGTTTTTCATTAAGTACAAAGTATTGTGGGAGAGGAGAAAATGCTGGTCACCAGCATTTTTTCCTTTTCCCACAATTTTTTCATTTTTCTTTTTTATTTAGTTCAGGATTATGTAGCGAAAGATTAAAACTAGCCTGTACAGTACATAAGCTAAATTGAGAATGAGTTGATAATACTTTTACTCGACTGAAAAATGCAGTTTGAAACAAAAGAATTATAAAAAGAAAAAAATAAAGAAGGTGGATTTCATCTTCTTTCAGGCCTGTGAAAAAGCTTACAGGCTGCATGAAAATGAATGTGGATCATTTTACTTTATATAAATTGTTGGATGTGATTAGAATCTTGAAAAGAGATAAACATAAAAACAGAGCTCCAGATAGAGGGAGGGATTTTGATTTCAAAATTGAAAATATAAATTATTCATCACTAAACTCTATGTTGTTGGTACTCATTAGCATCATCTCATCCAGAGGATTCTAATGAGTACCCACAACATAGGTTTTTAATGAAAAATAACAACTTGAAAATACCATTATTCACTCTTATGTGGAGCTCTGAAAAAAAGATTATGGAACATTACATGCAATTTCTCCCTTTTTACTTGAAAATTTTATTCATTTGAAAAGGATGTCAAAAGGACAAAAAAAATATGGATTTCTTTTTTCAGCTCTGATAAATAGATTATAAGTGAAATAAAAATGAAAGAAGTTCTTTTTCTTTGGAATTACTGATATTAACCTTTTTGAACACCTTTTGCAACTATAGTTGGCATTGTGGCTGGTGTGTATCAAAATGTGCGGTCTGATCTTTGATCTACACTGTCCACTTTGAAGAAACACTACAGACAAAAAGGATGCAGTATTGTAATTAGGCCTAAAAAAATATCAGTTTTTGGAGTTTCAGTCCAAGATACTGTAGGTATGGTAGGTAGGGATTTATTTTTTTTCTCCAAAAACTTTTTACATGGAACATAATTATTGTGAAATCACACCTGAGGGATATTTTTTTTCAATTGTAGCAAAAAAAAAAACAAAAAGAAGTTAAGGATCAGCACCATTTTCAAGGTTGGCTGGGAAACCCGAAACACTCAGGGTTTTTTTAGGCCTTATCTGGGTCTTATTCTAACGTGAAAATATCCATCAAGTTTGTTTAGTGCGTTAGCCCTTTACCAAACAATCCAGGGTTTTCATGACCCTGTAGAAGATGCCTTTTAAAAACATTGTGGGAAAAGGAGAGAATGCTGGTGACCAGCATTTTCTCCTTTTCCGACAATGTTTTCTTCCCAATCAAAGAAAAAGTGCATCATTTGAGCCACATTGAAATTGTTGTTTGCAATTGCTTTCAATTTGGACAAGGCTTAAAATTTGTGGTTTGGTAAAGGGTTAACCAGTTACCACACAATTCTGAGTTTCAATGAACCCGAGATATTAGACTTTTGAAAACATAATGGAAAAAGAGGAAAATAATGGTACACAATGTTTTCAAAGACTTGTAACTTTCACCTTTTGATTCACAATTAACCCATTACCACATGAGAAAATTTTGGACTGGTCCAAATTGGCAGCATTTGCAGACGACAAAATAGAGGTGACTGAAAAATAGAAATTTGTTCTGGGAAGGGTAGAAAACACTGTGGGAAAAGGAGAAAATGCTGGTTACCAGCATTTTCTCCTTTTCCCACAGTGTTTTCAAAAGGCGTCTTTCTCAGGGGCGTCAAAAGTAGGGATTGTGTGGTAATGGGTTAAAATTGTCTTCTTCAAGTCTTTCAATTTGAATAAGTCTGCATTTTTGTCAGTTGGTAAAGAGTTAAGGGTTAACCCATTACAACTCAATCCCTTCTTTTGACGCCCCTGAGAAAGAAACCTTTAGAAAACATTGTGGGAAAAGGAGAAAATGCTGGTAACCAGCATTTTCTCTTTTTCCCACAATGTTTTCTACCCTTCACAAAACAAATTTCAAATTTTCAGTCACTTTTATTTTGTCGTCTGCAAATGCTTTCAATTTGGACCAGTCTAAAACTTTCTCGTGTGGTAAAGGGTTAACCCTTGTGGTGCTGAAACTTTACACGAGTCATCCTCTGTGAAAAGGAGGCTAAATGCTAAAATCTGCGAAAGGTATTGACACAGGTCAGCCTGCACAGTCCCTGCAGACTGATGTAAGCTGAAACTTTTCACAATTGGTCAATTTTGTGTGTTTCCAAGGACCGGTCTACCTGATGACTCAGTAGATTGTCAAAAATAGTGGGTATTATGAATCCGCAATTATGTGATGGCTTGCCTGGTACAGTGAATCATGGAGATGCATTAATCCTTTACCAAAAAATCCCTGGTTTTTATGAACCATAGGAAGAAGCCTCTGAAAACATTGTGGGAAAAGAAGAAAATGCTGGTAACCAGCATTTTCTCCTTTTCCCACAATGTTTTTTTACACTTCTTAAGTCAAGTTTTCGTTTTTGAGATACATTTATTTTGTCATCTGTAAATATTTTTGATTGGACAAGTGTAAAAATGTTTTGGTTTGGTAAAGAATTAAGCCCCTTTTCATTAACCCTTTACTCCATAGATACTCATTTCTACACATCGCTTGTAGGAGCCTTTGGAAAAAATTGTGGTAAAAGGTGAAATTGCTTGTGACGAGCAATTTCACCTTTTACCACAATGTTTTCATTGCTATCAAAAGGTGTCATTTACACATAAGAAACGGCTTCACCCTTGCTGTCATTTAGGCTCAATTAAAGATGCCATGGAAATGCCTTATGGGGTAAAGGGTTAAAGCATGGCTCATATTTAATTGCATATGCAGACAGTGTAGATCAAGGTCACACATCACAAATAACATGTGATCATTTTTAGCTCCACTAGCTGAAGGCAAGCGGGCTTACGTCATGCGTCCGTCCGTCCATCCATCCATCCGTGCATTAACTTTTATTTCAAACATCTTCTTCTCTGAAACTACCAAACCAAATTTAATGAAACTTCACACAAATGATCCTGCCATGGTCCTCTTCAGAATTTCTTGAAAGAATTTGATTCCTTCGAAAACTCTGGTTGCTATGACAACAAAACTGAAAAAGAAATTAACATTTTCAAAAATCTTCTTCTCTGAAACCACAGGGCCCAGGGCTACTGAATTTGGCATGTAGCTTTATGTAATGGACCTTTAACAAGTTTCTTCATATTATAGGCCTTGGGTCAAAATTGGCTCCATTCCAGGAATCACAAGTTTAACATGGGCTTCAAAATATAGTCACTTCAATTGAATAACTCTTTTTTTTTCTATAAAGGATAAAGTTTGTTACTATTTACCTCCCTTGATTATCAAACTGCAGTGATAGGATAGGTGCTAGATATTAAGTTTTTTGATAGAAAATATTCTGTTATAAGGGAGTGTGAATTATTTTGATGCTAACAGATATGCTCACATGAGTGGAATAATTAATTCATAGTAAGGTTTCTATCATTCTGGTTTTTTTTTTCCTAGAACTATACCTTTCATGCCAATGAATAACCTACTTGTATTGCCTGACAGTGTTCATTGTTTTCTAAGGCCCTCTTTTTCAGGGTCATGAACACTTCAGTTTGTCTGGTAAAGGGTTAAAAAAGCCAGTGGAGCGATACAGGGCCATCATGGCCCTCTTCTTTCTAGATATTCTGATAAAAAAAGCTTTGAAGTTGCATTAGCTGCATCATTAGTATATAGTGCAAATGTCTAATTCATTTATTTAGCATAACAAGGATGAATTGTTAAAGGTGATTCGAATCTTGAAAAGAGATAAATCAAAAAAGAAGATAAGGCTCATTACAAGTAATTTTCTCCCTTAGCCACCATGTTTTAAAGAATACTGTGCCGTCTTCAGCAGTAAATACAATATGCCGTTTTTGCCAAGGGGACAAAACTTTAGTCTTGCTTGTATTGAAAGCATTTAAAGATGACAAAAGCTTAGATTGGTACAAATAGAAATTATTTCATATAATAAATGATGATTTTTTTTGTCTTTTGTAGATTAGAAAACATTTGCAGGAATAAAAATACAATGTTAGTTACTAGTATGTGTATTTTCTCTTTTTTTTCATCTATGTTTTCAAGAATGATCCACAAGTTTACAAAAACCTGTACAGGATTGTTTGGTCAAGTGTTAGTGCTGCCAATATGATGGAATTGATATTTAGAAGGGCAGAGAACCTAATGCTGTGCACCGGTATTTTCTAATTCTGCAACAAATATTTACAAAAATCTTCTATAGAATCATAAAAGCACATCCAGGTTTGTTTGGTAAAGAGTTTCCCCAGATAAACCAAACAAACTTTGTCAGTGTAGCAATAAAACCCAAATGATTTTAATTTTAACCCTTTACCAAACAACAAAATTTTAGACTGGTCCAAATTGAATGCACTTGCAGACGACAAAATAAATAAAACTTAAAAATTGAAATTTGTTTTCAGCAGGGTAGAAAACATTGTGGGAAAAGGAGAAAATGCTGGTTACCAGCATTTTCTCCTTTTCCCACAATGTTTTCAAAAGCATTCTATCTCAGGGTCGTAAAAACCAGGGATTGTTTGATAAAGGGTTAAGGGTGACCTTGTCCAAAATGTCTCAACAAAGCAGACAGTGTAAATTGAAGATCAGACTGCACATTTTGTGCAGTCTGATCTTCATCTACATTAGCTGCAAATCCAACAATAGTAGTGAAAGTAGATTTGAGGGTTACAACCTCTACTCTGGGTCGATGAAACTTGCAAATTATACTGTGGACTACAGACGGGTGTTTACTTAATCATACAATCTATGTCTGATCGTCATTGATGATGTTGTTGAAGGTGAAACAGTTTAAGTGAAACATAACATGTGGAAATGTTGTAAAGATAAAATCGATTGAGGATACAAAATTCTTGTCATGGGAGCATGTAATTTGTCAATCACAACTTTGAAATGCTCTTTTTGAGATGATGTTTTTGAGATACTGAAATGAAAGGAGCTGTTAATATTTTAGTGTTAGGAAAAGAAAATGTTGGAAAAACAGGTGAGGTGTTTTTTAACCCTGTACCACACAATTCCCAGTTTTAAGGACCTTTAAAGGGCTTTTGAAAACACTGAGAAAAGCAGAAAAATCCTGGTTACCAGCATTTTCTTTTTTTCCCATGATGTTTTCCTTAGACATATTTTATTTCCAGTGCAAATGTTATAACTTTAGCTCCCTGTTAAATTTGTCATATAAGCAAATGTTTTCGCTTTCAGCATGTCACACATTTTGTCATTTTAAAACAAGTTAACTAATTATGTAATAATGTAATTTAACCCATTACCACACAATTACCAGCATTTTCTTCTTTTCCCACAATGTTTTCCTCCCTTTCCAAAACAAATTTCAATTTTTTGGTCACATGAATTTGGTCTTCTGCAAATGCTTCCAATTTGGACCAGTCTGAAATTTTGTCCTTTGGTAAAGAGTTAGAAGGATTTTATTTTTTCATTCTAAAATTGTATATAAAAAAGTGAAGTTCAATGATCAGACTGTACAGAACATGCATTTGATCATTATCTACCCCTGTGCTCTTTCTCTTTGTATGCTGGCCTAGTTTTCTGTCCAACTTAGGTCTTTTTTCATTTAAAGTTTAAAGCATGTTAAAAGAAGAAATTTATCTTTTCTTGTACAGATTTCTGAAGTACATCTGCTTGAATAATTATTGCTTGTCTCTTAAAGGTGGGTATTTAGGTTTTTCACATCTCACCAAATTAAAAAATATATATATCACTGAAATTTACATGAAAAAACAATACAAATCATCTATAATTAAGAATCACAAAATTACATACAAACTTTTTTTTGATGGTATTCCCTTAAAAGGCTACGTAGCCTCTTAAGCTATTTTTAGATTTCGCACCAAAAATTTAAAAAAAGCATTGTGGGAATGTTAAGTGACTGGCATGTGACTAATGACGTTTAAATTCTAGAGTATAACAAACATGAAATTATTTTCCATAATGTCTTCTTCGCACGCTATGTTTGAAGCTTTGTCTGTGTATTTCCGGTATGTAAATGAGCCAGTTTCTCACGTAAAAATAGACAGTGTTTCCAGTCAGTGTCAACCTGGGCTGTAGTAAATCTCCAATTTCTCATGTTGTAAGATGGTTTTCGACTACTGGGGTTTTATGTATGAAAATTATAAGGCTTTGGGAGTATAAGGATTATTTTTTTGCATTTTTGCAAAATTTTCGTCCCAAATTCTGAAGGGCCACCATTAACCCTTTACCAACCAATCCATGTTTTTTACAACCCAGAGGAAGAAGCCTTCTGACAACATTGAGGGGAAAGGAGAAAATGCTGGTAACTGGCATTTTCTCCTTTTCCTACAACGTTTTCTACTCATCTAAACTCAAGTGTCAATTTTTGAGTCACATTTATTTTGGCGTCTGCAAACGCTTTAATTTTTGCCAGGTCTAAAATTTTATCATTTGGTAAAGAGTTCACATGGTCTCTCAAGTCATTAACTCTCTAACCACTGAACCCAGCACTTAAACTACTGAAGGACGAAACTCTTGAAAGTATGCAGGGAAAAGTAGAAAATGCTGGTAACCAGCTTTTCCTCCTTTTCCTAGCGATGTTTTCTAGCCTTTTAGAGAAAATGATCATCAATTCAGCCACATTTGATCTGTGATCTAAAAATGCTGTCAATGTTGAGAAATCTTAAATTCTGCCATTTAGTAAAATTTATAGTACACTTACTATCAAACTACACAGTTTCAGTCTGGTCAAAAATGAAAATATTTGCCGATGACAAACTGAATATAGCTTAATAACAGGGTAAGTAATGGGAGAAAAATTCTGGTTACCAATATTTTCTCCATTTTCCACATTTTCTTTTGAAAGCCTCCTTCCCATGGACAGTTATTCATAACATGAGATTTATGATGAAGGGTTATAGGTATGCACTCATATTTTGTTTCAAATAATCTTTTAACTCTTTACCACACAGCAAAATTTTAGACTTTTTTTCCAAATTTAAAGCATTTGAAGATGACTGAAAATTCGAAATTTGTTAAGGGAAAGGAAGGAAACATTGTGGGGAAAGGAGAAAATGCTAGTTACCAGCATTTTGTCCTTTTCCCACAAGGTTTTCAGAAGGGTTCTTTGTAAGAGTGTGAAAAGACTGGATTGTCTGGTAACGGGTAACCCAAACAATTCCCTGTTGTACAGCCCTTCTGAAGAAAGCTTTTGAAAACCTTGGAGGAAAATGAGAAAAAGCTGGTAACCAGAATTTCCCCTTCTCCCACAACTTTTTCTTCCTCTCAAAACGCAAATTTCAATTTTTGATTCACCTGTAAGTTCCTCTTCAAATGCTTTTAGTTTGGACAAGTATGAATTCATAAGCCTCTTGAAAACATAATGGGAAAAGGACAAAATGTTGGAAATCATTCATGCAATGATTTCTAGCCTTCAGAAACAAATACATGTACAATCATTTGAATCACATGTCTTTTATCATCTGCAAATGTTCTCAGTTTGGGCCAGTCTAATATGTTGCAGCGTGATAAAGAATTAACCCATCACCACGCAATCCCTACTTTTGACGCCCCTGAGAAAGAAGCCATTTGAAAACACTGTAAGAAAAGGAGAAAATGCTGGTAACCAACATTTTCTCCTTTTCCCAAAGTGTTTTCTATTCTTCCCAGAAAAAATTTCAATTTTTCAGTCACCTTTATTTTGTCATCTGCAAAATGCTTTCAATTTGAACCAGTCTAAAATTTTGTCGTGTGGTAAAGAGTTAACCCATTACTACACAATCCCTACTTTTGACGCCACTGTGCAAGAAGCCTTTTGAAAACACTGTGGGAAAAGGAGAAAATGCTGGTAACCAGCATTTTCTCCTTTTCCCACAATGTTTTCTACACTTCACAAAACAAATTTCAAATTTTCAGTCACTTTTATTTTGTCGTCTGCAAATGCTTTCGATTTGGACAAGCCTAAAATATTGTCTTTTGGTAATGAGTTAAGGCTTAAAATTGGTCTGCTGCAAGTACAAAAAAAAAGTCGTCTGCTAGAATTGATGTAATTAAAAAACTACATCAGATGAATGTGGGAGATAAAACATCTTGTATTCACCCTTCATGAAACATTCCTTTGTTGTAACAACTTTTGGGGGAAAAATCTGAATAAAACAGAGTTATGGGAATTAGAGGAGAATACTGGTAAATAGAGAAATGGAGGAAATACTGGATCCAGCATTTTCTTCATTTGCAATGAAATTTCCAGCCTTTTTCAAAGAAAAAAATTATCAATGGAAGAATATGTTATATTGTCATCTGCAAACTGAAAACCTTATTTTAGGGTTAACCCTTTTATCAGAACAAAATTTTTAGACTTGCTGAAATTGAAAGAATTCGCAGTTATTCAAAATTTTAATTTTCATTTTCTTTATAAGGGTTGGAAACATTGTTGGAAAAGGAGAAAATGCTGGTTACAGCATTTTCTCCTCTTCCCACAATGTTTCAAACCCCTTCCCTTAGGATTGTCAAAAATGAAGATTGTGTTGTAAAGGGTTAAAAATGAACCGACCCCATTTAGAAGATCTGGCAGAAAGATAGCGGCTTTCCTTATCATACAAAAATTTAGTGCAAGTTTTATAGTTATCTAGTAAGAGCAAGAATACTGATTCTAAAGATATTTCTTTATTGTAGGTTATTAACACTGTATCAGAAATTACCTTAACAGTCTTAGGGTACACAGTTATTGAAAACATTGTGGGAAAAGGACAAAATGGTGGTAACCAGCATTTTCTCCATTTCCTGCAATCTTTTCTACCCTTTCAAAGATGAATAACATTGTTTCCGTCATGTTGAGTTTTGATATCTTCAGATCCTTACAATTTAGACAAATGTGAAATTTTGTTGTCTGGCACAGGGTAAAGATTACTTTAAAAAAAAAAAGTATGGAATTTTCAAGTCTCCAAAAAGAGACCTAAATCAAAGCATTGAGGACGCTGACGTGGTATTTGTCAAGGAAGCCACTGTGTGGAATCAATTATTTGAAAGAAAAAGACAAATATTATCCAAATATTGGCTTGAAAGTCAATCTACAAAGCAAATGAATACATGTACCTTTATTTGTTGAAAGGAGTGTGCTCATGACAAAGTTACGATTATTTGTGTATTGGTGGTCTCCCTTTGATCATTAGGAGGAGTCAGGAGTAATGTCCCTTGACAGTAGCATGCATGATGGATAGAGAGAGAAACTATGTGAATACAGTTTAACAAATAAAATTAAGTTTGTACCTGAAAACTATGATTTTGAAGTATCTTTGGCCATTAACATTTAATTCCCAACATCGCAATCATTTTTTTTTTTTATCTATAAATATTCATGCCAGATCCAATGGAGTAGCACGCAATAATTGGATGAACAAGCCATGGGACGAACTGGTTTTGGAACAAAAAAAAAACAGGAATAAGTGATTGGTAGACAAATTTTGTATCATTGTGCCAATAGAAGGCTATGAGCGGGTGAAGCCTTTTTCAATCAAAAATCAGTATTTCAGAGATAGATGGTGTCAACCAGTGCATTTTAACATGCCATTTTCAATTATATATCTGAGTGCTATAGTAAAACTCATTTGCCAGAAAAAAATGAGTTTAATTGGGTTTATTTCCTTTAGCTTTACAAAATACAATACATGGTCTTCAAAATTTAATATTGAACGCATACTGATATTGACTTTGACAAATTCCACAAAAATCTGAATTCAAGGCATTTTTCTTTTGCCAAAATATTCAGATACAGCACAAAGAGTATCAGTTGTTCAAGATCAGACTGCATATTCATGTGCAATCTTATTTTGATCTACACAAGCCAGAAAAGTAATTTTGGTTGTGAAAGGTAATTTCAGTGTTAAAACATGAAAGCAGACAGCAAAATGTTTAGAAAGAGTTCTTTTACAATGAAAAGTGCAATCGATCTACATGTTTAGCTTAGCACCAAACAAACAAAATTGAGACATGTCCGTACTGGACGTCTTTGCTGATGACAAAAAAAGGTGTGTCTTAAATGACTACATATATTTCTGAAACTTTCTGAAACTTTGTGGGAAAAGGACAAAAAGTCTCCTGGTTACTAGTAATTTTCCTTTTTCCCGGAAAATGTTTTCAATAGGTTCTTTTTCAGGGTTGTTAAAACCAGAAACCAGCATTGAAATGATGGTCAGCAATGAGAAAGAATGAATCCTGTGGAAATGACCATCATCACATTTCTAAAAGGATGAAAGGAAATTGCCAATCTAGAGATTCATACCACTTCCCCTGTTTTGACTGCTTCTAAAATCTAAAAACTTTTTACAGGGGATAATGCCTGCCATTCCAAAGTCATAAGGGACTTTTTCCACATTCCTCTATTTAAAGGGTCGGGGATAAGGAAATTTTCACCCTATGAACAAAGGGAAAACGAAATTTTCACCCTGGGAACAATGATGAAACAATAAAAATGGGGAGGGCAGCGGGAAATACAAAATATTCACCCATAGAACAAAGGGAGATAATGAAATTTTCACCCTGGGAACAATGAAATCTTCACCCTGTGAACAAAAGGATAATAAAATTTTCACCCTGGGAACAAGGGGATAACAAAATTTTCACCCTAGGAACACCCTTTGAATGGTTAGGTGAGTATCTCTCTCATCATAAGGAATAAATCAAGATAAATATATATATATCAAGATCTCAGTCTATATTAACTCTTTACCCTATCCTAAAGGTGTGGAGACATGTCTAAATTCAAATTTGAAGGGACACTTAAACGTGACCCAAATGAGGAAATTTGTCTTTGCTAGTGTGGAGAACATTGTTGGAAAAGGAGAAAATGCTGGTTACCAGCATTTCTCCTTTTCCAGCAATGTTTTCAAATGGGCTCCTTCACAGAGTTGTTAAACCTTAGGATTGTATGGTAAAGGGTTTATAAATTTATCTCTGGTTTTCCTTTTCATGAAATTCATATCAACTTGATGCATGTCATATTAATTTATTTCAGCTGTTATTGTGAGATATCTGACGGGAAGATACTTGACAGAGTATGCACATGCCCCAGAAATGATATATGAACGAAATGTTGTTATTGAAGGTCGCTCTGTTCCACTCAAGGTCATAGATGTTTCTGGAAAGGTAATATTTAGTTGGTTTGGTGTTCAAATCTTTACCAAATGACAAAATTTTGGACTCGACCTACCGTAATTGAAAGCACATGCAGAAAACAAACAAAATGTTGCACAAATTACAAATCAGGCAATATTTCTTTAATTCTTTACCAAAGAAAAAGAATTAAGACAGGTCCAAATTGAAAGCACTTTCAGATGACAAAATAAACAAAACTTAAAAATTGAAATTTGTTTCCAGCAGAGTTGAAAACATTGCTGGTTACCAGCATTTTCTCCTCTTCCCACAATGTTTTTAGAAGGCTTCTTTTTTGGGATCATAAAAAAACCAGGGATTGTTTGGTAAAGGGTTAAAAGGGTGGCAAACATTATAGGAAAAAATGGTCACCACAATTTTTTTACTGTTTCTAGTTTCTACATCCTATTGACCAAATTTTCTCCTTTCTGTTTGTCTGAAAATGCTTACAATTACAATGAAAACTAAGATTTGTTATCAAGATATGCTCTTTTCAACGGGAGTTCAACCATGTCTCAGGGCGCAAGCTCCTATTGGTGTGTCCCAAGTCTCTTTACCAGACCATTTATTCCTGGCAACTTTTTTACATAAACAAACTTGGTCAAGAATCCTATCAAAATAAAAATCAACAATCTTCAAAAAGACACACTAACACACTACCTCAGGTTAGAATTTTGTGCTAGACCTACAAGCTACTGCAACAATGATGATGATATTTAGCTGTATAGTTAATCCTTTACCCCATAAGGCATTTCTATGGTATCTCTAAATGACCCAAAATAACAGCAAGGATCAAGCCTTTTCTTATGTGTATATGACACCTTTTGATAGTGTAGAAAACATTGTGGCAAAAAGTGAAATTGCTCGTCACGAGCAATTTCACCTTTGCCACAATGTTTTCCAAAGGCTTCTACAAGCAATGCATAGAAATGAGTATCTATAGAGGAAAGGGTTAAATAGTAATTGCATACTCTTGGCTGGGAGCTTGGCCTAACTGGATGATGTATATGAAAACCAAGTTTTGATTGGCTACCAAAGCTCAAAGATAAAAACACCACTGGCTTGCCAATTTTCTACAAGCAATGCATAGAAATGAGTATCTATGGAGGAAAGGGTTAAATAGTAATTGCATACTCTTGGCTGGGAGCTTGGCCTAACTGGATGATGTATATGAAAACTAAGTTTTGATTGGCTACAATAGCTCAAAGATAAGAACACCACTGGCTTGCCAATTTAATAGAGTTAATTCTTTACCAGACAATCTCGACTTTTAATGACCCTGAGAAAGAAGCCTTTTGAAAACATTGTGGGTATAGGAGAAAATGCTTGTAACAAGCATTTTGTCCTTTTCCCACAATGTTTTCTACTCTGCTGGAAACAAATTTCAATTTTTGAGCTATATTTATTTTGTCGTCAGCAAATACTTTCAATTTGGACCAGCCTAAAATTTTGTCGCTTGGTACAGACTTAACCCTTTACCAAACAATCCCTGGTTTTTACGGGTCTAGAACAGGAGGCTTTTGAAAACATTGTGGGAAAAAGAGAAATGCTGGTAACCAGCATTTTCTCCTTTTCCCACAATGTTTTCTACCCTATCATAGACAGAAATCATCCTTTCAGAAAGAGTTGAAATGCTTTCAATTTGGTCTAGTCCAAAAATTTGTTGTTTGGGAAAGGGTTAAACATGTGTAGGTACTTGTTAAGTACAGGTTGCTTGCTCAATAGAGGTGACCCATATGTACAAGGCTTGTACAAGGCTCATTGTCTTGTTTTTCCATTATGTTTCCAAAAGCCGTCTTCCTAGTGGCATTGAAACAAATGATTGCTTTGTAATTACCGTAAGTGTTAAATCATGACAGTTTTAATGGTATAAGGATAGTTGTAAATGGCAAATGGAACTCATCCTCTATATCAAATTGAATTACAGAACATAGAGCAAAAGGCTGGAAACAAAGATTTACTCAACAAAGTAGATGGTATTGTGATCATATATTCAGTGACAGATCATCATAGTTTTGACTTTGCCGACGGAATTTGTGAGTGGCTTAGAAAAGAGAAGAAGAATCCTATACCAGTGGTATTGCTTGGAAATAAAGCAGATTTATGCCATATCAGGTAAATTGACAGTGGGACATGTTCTGTAACAAGGGGGCTGCAAGAATTGTCTACCCATGTTAGACTGAGCAGTCTTCACAGGCTGACATGGGTAAAAAATATTTTGCTACTTATAAATTTTCTGCATGGCTAAGGACTATTCTACCTCCAGATTCAGCTGATTATTAGACTAAATGGATTTTATGGATTTCTAGTTATGTTATGACTTGCTTGCTATACTGTTTTACAAAAATGCATTAAACCCATTACCACACAATCCGTACTTTTGACGACCCTGAGAAAGAAGCCTTTAGAAAACATTGTGGGAAAAGGAGAAAATGCTGGTAACCAGCATTTTCTCCTTTTCCCACAATGTTTTCTACCCTTCACAAAACAAATTTCAAATTTTCAGTCACTTTTGTCGTCTACAAATGCTTTTGATTTGGACAAGCCTAAAATATTGGTGTTTGGTAATGAGTGAACCCATTTTTCCAGACCATGGCTAGTTGATGCTTTTAGTCATCCTCAGTCCAATGTACAAGATTTTTTTCTGTCCTGACATATCTGAGGTCATTGATACATTTAAAGATTTTATCCAAATCACATGATCAATCCAAACATGGTTGTATTCAGTTTGATTGATTGAATTTGTGTTTATTTATTGTTGCTACCAGTTGCCCATCTGAGCGACGCCCCCAGAAGACGGTTAGTTGTTACAGGGGATAGTGCAAGGATACAGGTCGAAACTACTGAGAGCTTCACCTGGTTCTTTAATGTGCATGGCGTATAGCACCGTCACACGGGACCTCGGTTTAATTTCTCATCCGAAAGACTAATAGTAATTTTAGTTGGCCAGCCGGGGATTCGAACCCTCAACCTGTAGTGACCTGAAACATTGTGTTCACGAGTCCTACGCTCTACCTACTGAGCGATATTGGCAGGTTGTATTGAGTTTGTCACCTGCAGCTGCTTCTATAGGCCCAGTCTAAAACTCTGGAGTGTCTAAGAAAGGGTTTACTCTATAGGGATTATCCAATGACAACATTTTGTACTCGTCCAAATTCGCAGAAAACAAATTAACCTTTTACCACACAATGACACCTGTTAACGACCCTGAGGGAGAAGCCTTTTGAAAAACATTGCTGGAGAAGGAGAAAATGCTGGTGACCAGCATTTTCTCCTTTTCCCACTATGTTTTCTACCCTATCAAAGACAAATGTCTTCATTTGAGCCACTTTGAAATTGTCATCTGCAAATGCTTTCAATTTGGATTGGTCTAAAATTTTGCTGTGTGGTAAAGGGTTAAATGTGGCTCAGTATGTGGACTTTGTCTCTGGTTACCAGCATTTTCTCTTTTTCCCACAATGTTTTCAAAGACTTGTTTTTTCATGGCTGTTGTAAGTCGGATTGTGTGGGGCAGGGTTAAGGCCAGCATCATCTGTTAACCCATTACCACACAAGAAAATTTTAGACTGGTCCAAATTGAAAGCATTTGCAGACGACAAAATAAAGGTGACTGAAAAATACAAATTTGTTCTGGAAAGGGTAGAAAACACTGTGGGAAAAGGAGAAAATGCTGGTCACCAGCATTTTCTCCTTTTCCCACAGTGTTTTCAAAAGGCTTCTTTCTCAGGGGCGTCAAAAGTAGGGATTGAGTGGTAATGGGTTAAAATATTGAGGAAGTAGAACCGGAGATCTTTCAGCTCAGCAGTGTACAGTTTGGTGTTGAAATGCAGTATTACTGAAAAGCATGGAAAGGTGTGCAAAAAAATGCTTGTGATAGCCCGTAAAACAATTAACCAAAACAAAGCCTTGAATTATTTACTTGCATAGACACTTCCTTGATATCTGTAGTCTAAACTTTTTCCAGAAAAAAAATGATTTGATAATGTCTTGTCTGCCTTATTGTCTAATTTAAAACCTTTACCTCAAAGATGCTTTCTCTTGTCTGCAGCAGATGACTTTAAAAAGTTTCAGATATTTAGGTTACCTCTTACCTAAATTTAGTATTTTCCGGACCAAGGGAAAGACAGCTTTTGAAACATTGTGGATAATGGAGAAAATGCTCGTATCCAGCAATATCATGTTTTCCATAACTGTTTTCTACCCTTTCAAGAACAGACACTATTATTTGAGAATCATTAAATTTTGTCATTTGCAAATGCTTTCAATATGGACAGTTCTATAATTTTGTAATCTTGGAAAGACAAGTGAAAAGATACAATGTATACAACTTTGTCCAAATTGAAAGCAGTTCCAGATGACAACTTAAATGTTACTCTAATGTTGGACCTTGGATTTGATCAGGTAAAAAACTTTATGGGAAAAGGAGAAAATGCTGGTTACCAGCACACTGTTAAAACTCGAGGTTGTGGGGTAATGACTTAAATGGCTTGTCCTGTACCTTGTTCCCTGCTAAATCAAATTATTTTTCAGAATTTTTCACTTGATTTACTGGTATGTCTGACTAGACTTTATATCTTCCAATCAATTCAAATGATTCAATCAGAAAAGAATCAAGAATTATAGGTCTCTTATTCTCAAGCGAGTTTACCTGTCAGTTGAGATTTATGTCATTACCTATATCTGTCAACACTTTCCTTCATAAGAAAAATTAAAGAGATTTTATGTGAATATTTTTTGTCAATAGAAAACTAGAAAATTATTTTATAATGAAAAGATAAAGAGGTTTTGTGGATGTTTCTTTTGCCAATAGGTTAAAAGAGAAAACTTGCTTGTAAAAAAACAGCTTTTCATATTCGACAATCTGTACATTTCTTTTCAAGTATTTTGCAATAGGAATGTACTCTTTTGAAAAAAATCTACAAAAAAAAGTTCAACAACAAACAATTCAAAGATAGTGTTGACATTTTTACCATTTCTAAGAAAGAACAGGAAAACATGAACAAAAAAATTATTTTGGTTAAAAAAAAAAAGATATTGGTACAGATTTTGTATCATGATTTTAGTGTCTCATTGGTTAAAGCATTGGATCTGTCAAAACAAAATTGTTGTTTGATCTCTGCCTGTAGCATAAATCACCCAAGATTGTCATAAGCAAGCACTGCAGTGTCAGGTACATGAGAAATACACTCTGGTTGTATTAAGACATGTACATGTATATGATTGTCTGCTGTTCTCTTACTAAAACTGTTGAATGCAGAGGAAATGTGATTATACCTGTAATCTCTTATTAACAGACCCATATTTTAATGACCTTGAAGGAGACAGCTCCAAAAGCATTGTGGGAAAAGGAGAAATGCTGATAATCATAACTTTAATCTCTACTCATTATCTTTTCTACCATTCCAAGGACAAAACCAATCATTTGAACGGGAAGGAATTTCACCTGCAAATTCTTCTGTTTTTAACAAGTCCAAAATTGTTTTGTTTTTGGTATAGGATCAATGTTTTGTCTGAAAGAAATTGTGTTTCTCTTAAACTTAATCTACATCACACTAGGTTTGTTTCCAAAATGTTATTTATGACTGTTTAACCAGCTTACTTGTTTAACAGAAATCTGGTCTGGATAGAGGCATATGTTAGTAATTAAGTATTTCAAACTCAGCGTGATTTATTTCACAAGATCTTCCCTAGATACCTATATATTCCATCCTCTTCAACCTTTAACTCTTTACCAAACGACAAAACTTGGACTAGTCCAAATTGAAAGCATTTACAGATGATTAAATGAATTCGAATCAAAAATTGATTTCCCCACAATGTTTTCTAAAGGCTTTTTTCTCAGGGTCGTTAAAAGTTGGGATTGAGTGGTAAATAGTTAATCTTTTCTTAACCCTTTCCCAAACAAGCCCTGGTTTTTACATGTCTGCAGTAAAAGTCTTTTGAAAACACTGTGGGAAAAGGAGAAATTGCTCGTAAAGAGCAATTTCTCCTTTTCCCCACAGTGTTTTTTACCCTTTTTGAAAACTTTCTGCCATTTTCTCAAAATCTGAAATTGTCGTCTGCAAACTCTTTCAATTTGGAAGAGTCCAAAATTTGTCATTTGGGAGAGGCTTAAATACAAATGCAGCTAAGTGTTTGCACCTGCATACAGTGCTCTTGTTTTTATCTGTTAGTTGCTAAACACTGTTGCAATAGTATTAAGTTATGTCACAGTTTACTTTTGTAGCACGACTTTCAGTCTTTAATCCATTACAACTCATTTACAACAGTCCCTGAGGAAACATGGGCTTTAGAAAACATTGTGGGAAAAGGAAAAAATGCTGATAACCAGCATTTTTTCCTTTTCCCACATTGTTTTCTATCCTTTCAAGGACAAATTTGGACATTTGGACCACCTTTAATATGTTGTCTGCTTATGCCTTCAGTTTGGACCAGCCAAAAATTTAGTAATTTCACATAGAGTTATCAATTTTTAACTCTTTACCAAACGACAAAATTTTAGACTGGTCCAAATTGAAAGCATTTGCAGACGACAAAATAAACGTAACTCAAAAATTGAAATTTGTTTCCAGCAGGTTAGAAAACATTGTGGGAAAAGGAGAAAATGCTGGTTACCAGCATTTTCTCCTTTTCCCACAATGTTTTCAGAAGGCTTCTTTCTCAGGGTTGTTAATAGTCGGGATTGTGTGGTAAAGAGTTAAGTGGAGTGGGGATTATCAGTCCAATGGAGGCTGAAGAAATTAGTACAAGTGAAAACAATAGCAATTTTCTTCTTTTTTGATATAACCCTTTACTCCATAGATACTCATTTCTACGCATTGCTTGTAGGAGCCTTTTGAAAACATTGTGGCAAATGGTGAAATTGCTCATGATGAGCAATTTCACCTTTTGTCACAATGTTTTCTATGCTATCAAAAAGTGTCGCATAAGAAACGGCTTCATCCTTGCTGTTATTTTGGGTCAATGTGAGATACCTTAGAAATGCCTTATTGGGTAAAGGGTTAACTCTTTACCAAATGACAAAATGCTGGAATCGTCCAAATTGAAATCGTTTGCAGATGACAAAATAAATGTGAATCTAAAATTGAATTTTGATTTTGGATTGATAAAAGACAATATAAATTATTGTGGGAAAAGGAGAAAATGCTGGTTACCAGCATTTTCTCCTTTTCCCTCAAAGTTTTCAAAATGCCTTTTCCCAGGGTGGTCAAAAGTCAGGATTGTGTGTTAATGGGTTAAACTATGGTCGACTGAAAGTTGCAAAACATCAAGTTATAGATCCAGTTTCTTCTTTAGTTATTAATGGTCGCCAAATCTTGGATACCCAGGTATTTGTTAACTTTAACCCTTCAACAGATAACAAAATTTTTGAAATGTCCAAATTGGAAGCTGTTGCAGATCACAAGTGAAATGTGGTTTGAATGATAGGAGTTGTCTATCCCTTTACCCCACAAGGCATTTCTATAGTATCTTCAAATGACCCTAAATATCAGCAAGGATGAAGCCGTTTCTTGTAAGTATATGACACCTTTTGATAGAATAGAAAATATTGTGACAAAAGGTGAAATTGCTCATCACGAGCAATTTCACCTTTTGCCACAATGTTTTCCAAAGGCTCCTACAAGCAATACGTAGAAATGAGTATCTATGGAGTAAAGGGCTATCACACAGCAGAAAACATTGGGGGAAAAGAAAATGCTGGGAACCATAATATGCTGGGAAGGCATAATAAACTCTGGGTTTTGTGGTAAAGGGTTAAACTCACTTTTGCCAGTCAAAACTGTCTGGCTACAGGTAAAAGCCAGTGGGTTACATCTTATTGATCTGCCCCAACTTCAATAGGTTATCTCCGCTGAAAATTTGGAATAACCACTTGACTTGACGGTGAGGCTAATTTATTGTACAGTCTGTTTGCTGTAATAAATACCATATGGGCCTTATGGTATTTAATGACGTACATTTCAGTTTAATCAAAATACTAGCATCACCCCACCCACTCTAATCTATTTCATTATTACAAGTCTTTTCTATTTTGGGATAAATTTGAACTAATATGGAATTTTTTAGCAATCCCCCCCCCCCCCAAATAAGAGTGTTTTAGGTATAAATTTGCACTGCAAAATTATCTAGTACCTTCCTGGTTTGATATATTCAAAATCAACATTTTGGAGAAATCAGAGAGAGGGTTTTGAAAAATCCATGTGAAATAGAGATACAGCTTATATAACTGCTAGTTTGTATTAAAGTTTTATCCTTTACCATACAGCCTTTCAGCCTCGAGAATGAAACATTTTGAAAACCTTATGGGAAAAGGGGAATATACTGGCAGCAAGCATTTTCTCCTTTTCCCATAATGTTTTCTAACCTTTCAGAGACAGCTTTTAATTATTTTGAACTTTGGTTAATTTTTTGTCTGCAAATGCTTTCAATTCAAGTTTCATTGTCTGGTAAAGGGTCAGCTGTTTACCAAAGGACAAAATTTTGGACAAGAAAGCACTTGGAAAGGACAAATTAGAAGTGGCTCAAAAGATTAGATGTGTCTTTAAAAAGATAGAAAACATTTAGGTAAACAAATAAATTGCTTGTAAACAGCATTCTCTTCTTTTTTACCCCACTCATTGTCTTAAAAACACATGGAGTATTCAACCCATTACCACACAATCCCTACTTTTGACGCCCCTGAGAAAGAAGCCTTTAAAAAACATTGTGGGAAAAGGAGAAAATGCTGGTAACCAGCATTTTCTCCTTTTCCCACAATGTTTTCTACTCTTCACAAAACAAATCTCAAATTTTCAGACACTTTTATTTTGTCGTCTGCAAATGCTTTCAATTTGGACAAGTCTAAAATATTGTCGTTTGGTAATGGGTTAATAAACAGCTAATGACGTCTGCTTATCATCTATTTTGTTAGATGTGTAAAGAACCACAAACCAGATGTTTTAGAATGGCGTCATGACAGCTACATGGTTACAGAGTGCTCTGCCTCTACGGATGCCACAGACATTGTTAGAGTTTTCAATATGCTCATCAATAAGGTAATTCTTGGTCGGTATTCACCAACCATTTTGAAGAACATTCTTTGTCTTATTCTCCAAGGTTTTCAACATTTGAATGTAACACAACATCTAATTGGCTAAAACCCCGAGTTTAACTCATTACCAGACGACAATATCTTAGACTTGTCCAAATTGAAAGCATTTGCAGACGACAAAATAAAAGTGACTGAAATTTGTTTTGTGAAGGGTAGAAAACATTGTGGGAAAAGGAGAAAATGCTGGTAACCAGCATTTTCTCCTTTTTCCACAATGTTTTCAAAAGGCTTCTTTCCCAGGGTCGCTAAAAGTCAGGATTGTGTGGTAAATAGTTAAACAACCTGAAGGACAGGGCTTTTAAAAACATTATAGGAAAAGGAGAAAATGCTCTTAACCACCATTTTCTACTTTTCCTAAATGTTTTCCACAGCCTGCTCTCACAAAGTCATCTAAACTTGGGGTGGTTTTTATTTTTCTATTTTCAGATATTAGAGAAATCTGATACACCCACAAAACAACAGAAAAAGATATCCCAGAATCCCCTAGGATCACCAAAAATTATAAGGGCTACTCTGAAACGCCGCTTTAGTGTTTTTACCCGAGAAAGACCCTCAACAATGTGACATCATAAATGATTTTGATTTCATTTGTTAATTAATTACATAATTATGTGCATTTCATTCCATTTTGTAAAACTGCCGTCACATACTGGTATTTTATGGAGAAAACTGAATCTGTTCACCTTTGTAGTCTATTTTACAAAGAGCAGTTGATCTGTAATTCAGACTTTATCAAAGGAGAAGAAGGAGAATACTATTGAAAACTTCTTGAATTAACATGGGCAGCTCTAAAATTTTTCTGGTGAAATAAGTTAGTCTTTACTAAATGATACAATTTTTAACTTTTCTAAATTGAAAGCATTTGCAGACAACAGATTACATGTTGCTAAAACAACAATTTCTCTTTTCAATAAGCTTTGCAGTATTTTCTCTTTTCCCCACAATGTTTTCAAAAGTTTTCTTTGCCATGGTCATTAAAAGTTAGGATTATATAGTATAGGTTGAAACAAGTGGAAATGGTTCTATAGTGCATATTGTTACTTTGTGTTTGACAATCTAATAAACATGTTTTGTCTTATGCATCATTCTTGATTATCCGCATTCCTTAACTCTTCACCAAACGACAAATTTTTGGATTGGACAAAATTCAAAGCATCTGCAGACAACAAATTAGCTTTTGTTAATACGATAATTTCTGACTTTGATGGGACAGAAAATATTGTGGGAAAAGGAGAAAATGGCGCGGCAGAAAATGCATCATTTTCTCCTTTTCCCTCAATATTTTCTGTAGGCTTCCTCCTCAGGGTTGTTCAAAGTCAGGATTGTGTGGTAAAGAGTTGAACCAATTACCAGACAATCCTGAGTTTCAACAACTGTGAAGAGGTACAGTTTTGAAATTTTGTTGTGAGAAAATTATTATAAACAGCATCTCCTCCTCTTTCCTCAATGTTTTCCATCTGACTTATCCCATGATTTATTTCCATTTTCTTTTTTTTTTGTAGAATTACGCTTTCAATTTTGACATTTCTGAATACTTCTGTTTGGCAAAGAGTCAAGTTCCTGTCATACAAGTTTGCAGCAGATGTCCTATCCCTTCACCAAATAATCACTTATTGTAATGACCCTGAGAAAGAAGACAAAGGAAAACATTGTGGGAAAAGGAGAAAATGCAGGCATCCTGGAATTGTACCCTTTTCTTAAACCTTTACTCCATAAGGCATTTCTATGGCAACTCTAATTGACGCTAAATAACAGCAAGGATGAAGCCGTTTCTTATGTGTATATGACACCTTTTGATCATGTAGAAAACATTGTGGGAAAAAGTGAAATTGCTTGTCACGAGTAATTTCACCTTTTGCCTCAATGTTTTCAAAAGGCTCCTACAAGCAATGCGTAGCAATGAGTTTCTATGGAGAAAAGGGTTGAGGTATTTTCTAACTTAACTCAGACAAATATCTTGATATAAGCAATATAAGTATTCGGTAAGTTCTTTGAATTAGACAATTCCAAAATTCAGAATGCATTCCACACAAAAAATGTCCTGTGACAAGAGAAGATAATCCATTAACATTTCAGTGCTTGTTAAAAAAGTTGGTATAAAAGATAGCAAAACTGAGAAAGAACTTTGCATCATGAATTGTCTGCAAAAAGAATAGGTAGAGTGACAAGCTGGTTCCTGTATACCCTCTACATTATTTGTTTTTGTTGGTATGATAATGACAAAGCAAGGGAAAAATCCAAACAATTCAGGAACGGTACAAAAAATCAGTTAACTCTGTACCATACAACAAAACTTTAGACTTGTCTAAACTGAAAGCATTTGCAGGGAACAAAGCAAGTGTGATTAAAACATAGAAATTTGTTGTGGGTAGAAAACAAAGCATTGTGGGAAAAGGAGAAAATGCTGGTTTCCAGCATTTTTTCCTTTTTCCACTATGTTTTCAAAAGCTTTCTTTCTCAGGGTCAGTAATCCTTTCTGCAGAAGGGTTTTGTTTGAAAGGGTCTCAAACTTTTGTCCTCTGATAAAGGTTAAAATGAGTTTTCTAACAAAGAGTAGCAATTCTAAATGAGCAAAATTGTAAGCACTATATTACTAATCATATTGATTCAATCAAATGACAGTTGCTTTTTTTTTGTAACTGTGCTGTTTGTATTATTGGTGCCTTACCTCAACCTTTTATCATACGACCCCCAACTTCTAACCACTCTAAAAAAATACTGAAAACACTGTGGGGAAAAAAAGTTACTACTTTTCTACTTTTCCAACAATGTTAACTAATCTTTGCAACACAAACCTCAAAATTTCAGTGACACAATTATTTTGTTATCTGCAAATGCTTTCAATATAGTCTAATTTTAAATGTTGTCTTTTGGTAAAGATTTAACCCTTTACCATACTTAAATTTGTTGTCTGAATATGCTTTCAATTCCAACAAGGCTAAAAATTTGTCCTTTGATAATTGTAGAGTAAAGCAGGTAAAATGTGAATAATGGATTCCTGAAGTAACAAGGAGTCAGTAGAATAACATAACTTTATTGCTTTCTTCAACAATATTTAAAGACGAAGGGTTGCTAAAAAATTCATACCATGTTCTTTTTTTAAATCCATTACAAGTAAAAAACAAAATTTAATCATAAAAGAAAAAAATTAAAACAAGCATTTTCTCGTTTTCCCACAATATTTGCTACCCCTCCCCACCACAATTTTCAATTCTTGAATCACACTTACCTTGTGGTGTGCATATGTATGTATGTGTGTATGTATGTATGTATGTATGTATGTATGTATATACATGTAGTTTCAATTTGGGCCATTCTAAAATTTCATTGTTTTGTAGCAAGTAAATGAATGAAAATACAAGTATGTGAGAAAAGCTGGCAAGAATATAGGAAATCATTTGATACTAACAATTTATCCTGTTGACTTGTTTGTGGTAAATCCTTTTTAACAGATTAGGATCCTGTGGGAAAAGGTCTTTTGAAAACTGTGTGAAAAGAAAAAAACTGCTTTAGAATAGCATTTTCTCCTTTTTCCGATAATATTTCTGCCCGTTTGAGGAAAAATCCAATTATTTGACTCATCCTTAACTCTTTACCACACAATTCCGACTTTTAACGACCCTGTAAAAGAAGGCTTTTGAAAACATTGTGGGAAAAGAGGAAAATGCTGGTAACCAGCATTTTCTTCTTTTCCCACAATGTTTTCTACCCTTCCCAAAACAATTTTCAAGTCCTCAGTCATCTTTGGTTTGTCGTCAGTTTGGACCAGGCTAAAATTTTGTCGTTTGGTAAAAGAGTTAATTAGCTGTTTTTATTTATGCCAGATATTACTGTATGGAAAAGAATGCTGTGAGAACCACAAGACAAAACAAGTCCACTGCAGAACCATTAACCCTAATAGGCTGTTTAGCATGACTGAAGGCCTTTTGCAGACAGTGTAAACCAAGATCAGACTGCACAGAACATGCAGTCTGATCTTGGAACCACACTGTCCAGTTATGTAATATTAATTCTCTCAAAATAACTAAAATCATAAAATGTTTGCCAGGACTAGTTTTTTCCTAATATGCTCATATTGTACCATTCTTCAGACCTTTTTTCGAACTGCATCACACCCTTTTCTATTGACTGATTTTTAATTTCATACACACCATGTTGATTGTCCTATATTTTGTGCCACTACCTTAGTCTGCTTGCATCTCTTGAAAAACTTACTTTTAATTTTTTTCCACACAGTAATGGTTTAACCCATTACCACACAATCCCTACTTTTGACGCCCCTGAGAAAGAAGCCTTAAGAAAACATTGTGGGAAAAGGAGAAAATGCTGGTAACCAGCATTTTCTCCTTTTCCCACAATGTTTTGTACCCTTCACAAAACAAATTTCAAATTTTCAGTCACTTTAATTTTGTCGTCTGCAATTGCTTTCAATTTGGACAAGTCTAAAATATTGTCGTTTGGTAATGGGTTAAAAGAAACATGATGCAGAATTTTTGAACAAACAAAATATAGAATTATGTGACAAACAAAATATAGAACTATATGACAAACATGAAAGAAATGAAATAAACATGATACTTTATGAGAAACTTTTATACATTGCATAGATTCTGTAAGGCATGAATTATTTTACTGAAATACAGTCAAACCTATGTTCAGAGACTACCAAGGAGATGTAGGAAGAGTGGTCTCTTACTGCAGAATGATGGTCTTTAGGTCTTTGATCACAGGTTCAATTAACTGTTTATCAAACAATTCTGTGTCTTTAACGCTTTTAAAAATGAAATGGGACAAGAATAAAATGAAGGTAATCAGCATTTTCTCCTTTTCAATCTATGTTTTCTACAGTAAACTGCAAATAGTTTCAATATGGAAAAGCAAAATTTCATTACCAGCATTTTCTCCTTTTCCCACGATGTTTTCTACCCTATCATAGACAGAAATCATCTTTTCAACAAGAGTTGAATTGTCATCTGCATATGCTTTCAATCTGTTCTAGTTCAAAAGTTTGTCGTCTGGGAAAGGGTTAACCCATTACCACACAATCCCTACTTTTGACGCCCCTGAGAAAGAAGCCTTTTGAAAACACTGTGGGAAAAGGAGAAAATGCTGGTAACCAGCATTTTCTCCTTTTCCCACAGTGTTTTCTACCCTTCCCAGAACAAATTTCAATTTTTCAGTCACCTTTATTTTGTCGTCTGCAAATGCTTTCAATTTGGACCGGTCTAAAATTTTCTCGTGTGGTAAAGAGTTAAATAAAGGTCATGTTGGGCAATAGGTATCAGATTTTTTTATAACATCAAATAATAATGGAGCCCCCATAGCTTAGTCAGTAGCATGAGAGAGTTGAGAACAAGGGTCGTTGGTTCAACTCCCGGCTTGGCTGATTTCTTTCCAAGGATTGACTATGGTCAAAGCCACTCATGCTGACCATTGTTTCAATGATGTTTATGTGGGAAAGCAGCCAGTGGCTTGGAAAGAACATTGTGTAGATTAATGGTAAAAGAAACTATAGAAAGGCATGGATAGGTGCACTGGCAGCTGCATTTATAACTAATTTAAATTTGAAAACCCAATTAAACACTATAAAATCCATAAAATCAAATGGTTTTAAAATTATATAATATCTTATGCACATAAAACCTATGCTATGTTAAAACTTTGAAATAAAACATGATGAAAAATTATAACACAAGCATAATAGGAAAATGATGAAGTTATAATCTGCATAATTATGGCACTGTATTATATATAAAACAACAGAAAAGACATAAAAGCACCGCTTATCACGGTTATGTGTTTTTATCAGTAGATGGCCGGTGAATTTGTCACGCCAAATGACACTACTATGAAGGCACTGCAACTAACAGGGATTGCACCCAGGAGCTCCAGACTACAAACCCAATGTCTCGAGCACTTGGTCATATAGAAAGGGCAAACATGCTTTATAGTGTTGGCCACAACTGCTTTCAGAATGGAGATGTCTAAAAATTTTTCTCAAAATGAGTAAAAACAACAATGATACTTTGTCATCTAAAAATGTCTATTTCTTTGACATTTTTCCTCCCAAAGGATTGATGTTAGCTCTCGGCAAATATTCTAAAATAATGATGCTTAATGCCATAAAATGGTACTTTGATTACATAGTTTCTCTCTTTTCTTTTTGAAAGATTATAGAAGATAATTTCTTTCAGGCTTTATTCGCTAATCGTCTTGGCGATAATAGTTGCCTTGGATCTTTTTTCTTTGTCTTTCCAACAGATGTCGCAAAGTTTTTCCAGCATCACCAAAGTCATCTGAGGAAGCTGTTTAAGATAAAATGGTAAAAGTTCTAGGTTTGTTATGTTTGCCTAATCATTCGTGGATTTAAAACAATAGACACCATATCAAATCACAAAGGGATTCAAATCCATAAACTATTATATAAGTCCCAATTTTCAAGGGATTCAACACAAGGTATCTAGTTCAAGTTCACAATGGAATCTAACGTGAACCGGGTCTAATTTGCAAGCAAGAGGTTCAGAGACATTGGGTATGCTACACCAGACTGTTGGAAACATTATGGCAAAGATTTTTATCATGATATTCTAACCCTTTACCAGCTGACAAAATTTTAGCCATGTCCAAATTGAAAGCATTTGCAGACAAAAATTTCAGTGTGGCGCAAATGGTGTAATTTTTCTTTGGTAGAGTAGAAAACATTGTGGGAAAAGGAGAAAATGCTGGTTGTCAGCATTTTCTTCTTTTCCCACAATGTTTTCAAAAGGCTTCTTTTGCAGGAGTGTCAAATACTGGCATTGTGTGGTAAAGGGTTAAAGATGAATATGACCTCATCAAAAAGCACATCAGTAGTTTTTGTCAAAGATTTTAAGTCTCAAGTTGACAATCAGACTCAACAGAACAAACTTGGATCATCTTGTATGATGTTTTCAATAAATGACCATCAAATTATTCACTGAAAATACCTATTTCATTTATTTGACAATCCCAAAGAAAACTTGCATGATATGATTTAAGATAAGACTGGAAAAATATATCAACATAATATTATTATATTGTATTTTTTTTGTACCCATCACCACACATTCCCAACTTTTAATGACCCTGAGAAACAAGCCTTGAAAACATACTGGTAGGAAAAGAAGGAAATGCTGGTAACCAGCATTTTTTCCTTTTCCCACAATGTTTACTACCCTTCCCAAAACAAATTTTTGAAGCCATATTTATCATGTCATCTGCTAATGCTTTAAATTTGGACAAGCCTACGATTTTGTAGTTTGGTAAAGGGCTAAACTAAATGCTGTCTAACCACCTATCTTCACAATGTCTACTTATAATGGTTCTGTTTCATCTTGCAGCAAGATGACTACTATTGCAGGCAATCGTCTCATTTCTAACAATGTTTTCAAAAGCTGTTTTCTGTATGAAAGCAAAATGTTCAAATCTGTGTGGAAAGTAAATAAAGAGACACATCTTACCTTCAGATGGAGGGGGAGAATAATCTGGAGGGGTTTCAGGCATAAAGCTTGGTCTAGCACCAAACTTTCCATCATCTGCTGTCCTCTCTTTACGTTTTTCTAGAATAGCCCTTAGTTCTGATGTCCCACTTTTTCTGTACTGTTAAGTAAAGAGGAAATTACAGTTTAGTCTCTTTTTAAATATATTAGTGATTTTTTCTTCCAAGTTAGAGTTCTTAACATTACCAAATTATTACATCTTTTTTGCGTAACCCTTTACCACACAATCCCTACTTTTAATGACCCTGAGAAAGAAGCCCTCTGAAAACATTATGGGAAAAGGAGAAAATGGTGGTAACCAGCATTTTCTCCATTTCCCATAATGTTTTCTCCCCTTTCCAGAGCAAATTTAAAAGTTACACTGACTTTTATTTTGTCATCTGCAAGTGCTTTCAATTGGGACCAGTCTAAAATTTTGTCTTTTGATAAAGACTTAACCCTTTACTCCATAGATACTCATTATGACACATCAGCAAAACACCGCTTTTGAAAACATTGTGGGAAAAGGAGAAATTGCTCATAACGAGCAATTTCTCCTTTTCCTACAATGTTTTTCACTCAATTAGATAATTGTTTCCCCGTTTGTCCATGTATTTGACATCATATGTTTATTTGCTGAAGTGAAGGAGCCTAAAATTGGCATATGAGGTAAAGGGTTAACCTTTTCACCAAGCAATTGTCTGTGATAACAACCTTGAGGAAGAAACCTTATAAACACATTCTGGGAAAAGAAAAGAGTGCTGGCTACGAGCAATGTCTCTTTCACACAATGTTTACTACCCTTTAACCCTTTGCTGAAAGACATAATTTCAGCTAAGTCCAAATTCAAAGCATTTGCAGACGACATATTCCATCTTACTCAAAATATTTATCTTCCTTTTTGTTAGCTTAAAAACATCATGGGAAAACCTGCATCATTTCAAGCCAATCAGAAATGGCAGTTGCAGTTTGAACAAATCAGAGACATCAAGTAGCATTTATACATGATGTTAATAGTGGTTGCAGTTTTTGTGCAAAGGTTCTATACGCGATTACTAAGGCTAGGCACCGTTGGCCCCTAGGCAAAAATTGGCACTTACCGACATTTTCTTCTGGTTTCCCAGCACTCGTTAGAACATAGAATTATTTGGAAGGGTAAATCAATCTATAAGCTAAATGCCTGAATTACTGCAATTCCTTTGGAAACAGAGATCTATCCATATTATCATGTTAAGACTTACTCCACTGTTATTTTTCTGAACAGTCAACAAACTGTCCAAATGTCGTCCTTCGTCTCTGCCAAGCAATCTTTCCCAATCTTCTCTCAGAATAGAAAACAGGTCACTGCCATTGTAACCATGTAAAAGTTGAATACATCTGTAAATACATGTACATAATTATATAATAAGGAATTTCTGTAGCCCTGCTTCAGTACCAAGTGACATGCTGGCTTACAATGCCGTTTTTCTCTTTTTTCTATATATTTACAGTTCGAATTATTCATGTAGATTTGTTCTACGTGCGCATGAGAAATACGAGTCATACTGTATCTTACTTCTTTACAACATTTCCTTGAACTGGTTCCCCTTTGTTTATGCCTCTGGTAATCATATTTGTGATTAACATACTGATGTACATATACGAGATCCCAAGAAAAATGGCTGCATGTGGCAAGAAATACAGGACAACTTCATAGTTATTGGGACCCCACACTTGCAAGCTATGGATTCTGGAAATAATTTGCTGATATTTGACTTCTCAATTTAGGAAGACTGAAATATTTCAAATACCATGACTGTCAACAAACCTTCTGGTAAAACCTTTGGATTCTAACCAATCAGTTACATCCTCTGCTGATGAATACTGGTTAATATTGATATGCTTTTTGGGACCTCTTGGACTTCTTGGTGAGGAAGACTTGTCATCACTGGTGTTGATTCTGAGTCTTAATTCATTTTGAAGCTCATCTGAATATCTGTTTCCTTGAAATAAATCCACAGGTAGGAGTAAATTATTTTACACAGTTTTCTGTAAACCTACTACATATACTTCTTTTCCATTCAAATTTCACAACAACTGATCATACTTGACAATGACTGTAGGCAGAATGTGAGCCAACATCCTCGGATACCCCAGGGTCTCCCTATTTGCTACGCTACATCGACCCCTGGGACAATTAATTGAATTTCCCTCGCTTTACCGCTGGCCGAATGCTGGCTTTTCATTGGTCCCATCATCATTTTGTGATGGGCGAGTGGACTGTACGCTATGACGTTTCGCAACGATTTTCGGCGGCTGATTCAAAGTTTTATTAGTCAATTGTCCCAGGGTCGATGTAGCATAGCAAATAGGGAGACCCCGGGGTATCCGAGGATGGTGAGCCAAAGGCTGAACTAAAAACTTTGGGTGTGACTGTACTAGACAGCATCTGTGACTGAAGTCAGTTAGAAATCCAAAAATACTAAAAAGTCAAAGGCTTAAAATTTTGAATAAAATATTAATTCATCAAGATGTAAAATCAGTAGTTTCCAGACAGCTGTTATCTGAATATAGGACAGTGAAGATGCAAGACTTAACCCTTTCCCAAACGACAAAGTTTGGACTCTTCCAAACCGAAAGAATTTGCAGATGACAATTTTAGATTTTGAGAAAATGGCAGAAAGTTCTCAGAATTGGTAGAAAACACTGTGGGAAAAAGAGAAATTGCTCGTTACGAGCAATTCCTCCTTTCCCCACAGTGTTTTCAAAAGACTTTTACTGCAGACACGTAAAAACCCAGGGCTTGTTTGGGAAAGGGTTAACTGTATGTTTTGTGCAGTCTGATCTTTTATCAATACTGTCTACAAAAAAAGCTACATTTACGTGACTGTATCAATGCCAACCGACTCAAGTTAACACTGCATTGAAGAGAAAATATTGAGTGAACACATACTGTCTGGCTTGGGGCGAAATGGATGCTGTGGTGGGGGTTTGTCCTCTCTTCTGGGTTCTGAAACCAAACATATAAAAATGCACTAAGTTATCACTTACTAATCTAACCCCTAAAGAACTAAAAAGAAACATAACAATTTCATACCAGAAATAGGACCTAAAATGCTATTTCTAGGTTGCTTTTGTTTAGAATGTGACAGTGTAGTGGACAGTGATGGTCAATGACAAGATTTCAGTTTTTGTTTGGTCTGATATTCATCTGAACTGGCCACATGGGGAACTGAAGTTGTGACAGAAAATTTAACTCTTTGTTCCGAGTTTAACTGAACCTGAGGAAATACGTTTTAGAAAACCTTGCAAGAAAATGAAAAAATGCTGTTAAACAGCATTTTCTCCTTTTCCTGCAAGGTTTTTTATACTTGCACATACAATTACCATTATTGCAAGTACATTTAATATGATGTCTTCAAATGCTTTCAATTTGAATGAGTCTTATGTTGTGTCATTTGGTACAGAGTTTAAGGTTGATAAATATGTCAGTCCCTTCAAAAGCCTTTCCCAGAATTACAAATAGGAACTAAAAGCAACCAACGACTAGAAGATAATGTACTAATGATAAAACTTTTTTGATAAGTTTTGGAAACAATACCAATTAGATATTAATTTTTTTTTCAAATTGAAATGTATGTTAACTTCTTAGCCATACTTTGTCAATTTTCAATTAATAATTGCTTAACTGTAGCATTATCAGATGCCCAAAATGTTTTACTAATCCAAATTATGAGTAAGTGCAGACAAAAAAGTAAATCTGACTCAGAACGACCTGAGGCAGAGCACTCTAAAAACTATATTTGGAAAAGGAGAAAATGTGGGTATTAACAAGATTTCCCCCTGTTCCAACTATATTTTCTTCCTTTTCTATGACAAATTCTTGCAAAATCAACAAGTCCAACATTATGTTTTCATGTAAAGGGTAAGCCTTTTAAAATATTTCCTTTTTTAATTTGATTCCTTATCAAACAGTGGGAATTTGAACTTGAACAAACTGAAAGCTGTGTCAGACTGCATTTAAAAGCTGACAAAAATCATGGAATTTGTCTTCAACATGGTACAAAAAATCATGGGAAAAGGACAAAATGCTGGCTACCAGCGTTTTCTCCTTTTTCCATGTTTTTTTTTTTTTTAAATCTTATCTCTGAAGAGAATAAAAATCCAATTTGCAGATTAAGAGATACAGTACAAAATAAAACAAATCAAAGTGTAAATATCAATCCCATTTCCATGGAAAAACATACATAATATAAGCTTCCACAAAGTTGACTTTTTAATCTTGTCTGGTAGTGAATACTTTTAAAAACAAGGAATCAAATGATGACATTGTTATGAAATATTTTTTTTCTATTTTTTTTGCCATTATGTTTCTTGCTTTATTTGTGTTATACACAATTATCACTCAATCAATTAATGCAGATTTTACAAGGATATTCTCAAAGATGTCAATTGTTGAGGTAGGTAATGAGTTAATAGGGGAATATGCTGTTGAACCATTTACCACACAATCATCACCTTTAGTGGTCCTAAGGAAGAATCCTTTTGAAAACATTCTGGGAAAAGGAGAAAATGCTGGTAATCAGCATTTTCTCCTTTTCTCTGAATGTTTTTAAACCTTTCAATGACAGCTTACATCATTTGAGCAACATTTAATTCATTGCCGGCTGAATGTTGTCAATTTTGGGCGAGTCTTAAATTTTCTTATTTAGTAAAAAGTTAAAAGGGAAATGTATGTATGCTGTTTAATTAAAAGGTGATCATTAAATCTAAGGATGGCGGTTACAAGCAGAAATATGGTAAATACCATACTCAGCAGAGCTCCAGATAGAGGAAGTGATTTTGATTTCAAAATTGAAAATATCAATAATTCTCCATTAAACCCTATATTATGGGTACTCATTGGAATCGTCTCATTGAGACGATTCTAATGAGTACCCACAACATAGGGTTCGGAAAAGAAATAACGGATTTAGAATAACATCACTCCCTCTTATCTGGAGCTCTATGGCATACTAAAATATGGTGTAGTTTTAGTAACAAAAGAACCAACATGTAGTGACTAATATGTGTTAAAGTGAATAAAAACAACTAAAATCTAGTGATTAAATCGTGAAGTTGTGGTATAATACTCAACAAGAGGGCCATGATGGCCATGTATCGCTCCACTGGCTTTTTAAGCCTGTACCACAAAAATTGAAGTGTGCATGACCATGAAAAAGAGGGCTTTCAAAAACAATGAACAATGTCAGGCAATACAAGCAGGTTAATTCATTAGCATGTAATAGCATGTAAGGTAAAATCCTTGGAAAAATGAGCTGAATGATAGAAACCTTATTCTGAATTTATTATTCACCTCATGTGAGCATAACAATTAGCATCAAAATGAATCATACTTGAAAACAGAATATTTTCTGTCAAAAAACTTAATGTCTAGCACCAATCATGTATCAATGCAGTTTTGATAATCAAGGGAGATAAATAGTACCAAACTTTATCTTTCATAAAAAGAGTTTATTTCCCTTGATTAATGTTTAAATTGAAGTGACTATATTTTGAAGCCCATGTTAAACTTGTGATCCCTGGATGGAGCAAATTTTGACCCCAGACCTGCAATATGAAACTAGAATGTGTGGTTATAAACACAAAGATTTTAAATCTTGCCCAATGAAAAGCTCTGTAAAACAAGTTTGCTCAATAAAAGGCCCTGTAAAATATGTGACCCATGAGACAGGTTTATAAAACCAAAGTAAAACTTGTGACCCCTGGGGTGGGGTCAAACTTGACCCCACAAAGTTAAAATTTGGGCCCTCTTGGTAGAGACCCATTAGACAAAGCTACATGCAAAATTTGGTAGCCCTAGGCCTTATGGCTACGTACAAGTAGATTCTTAAAGTTTCCCTATATAAGCCCATGTAAAACTTGTGACCCCCTGTGACGGGGCTAAATTTGACCCCAGGGCTATAATTTGGGCACCCTTGGTAGAGACCCTCTGGATAAAGTTACATGCAAAATTTCATAGCCCTAGCCCTTGTAACTAAGTGCGAGAGGATTTAAAGAGTTTTCCCTATATAAGCTCATGTAAAATTTGTTACCCCCAGGGTGGAGCCAAATTTGACCCCTGGGCTATAATTTGGACACCCTTGGTAGAGGTCCACTAGATAAAGCTACATGCCAAATTTGGTAGCCCTAGGCCCTATGGCTAGGTGGAAGAAGAATTTTAAAGTTCTCCCATGTAAAACTTGTTACCCCCGGAGCATGGCCAATTTTGACCCCAGGGCTATAATTTAGACACTCTTTGTAGAGGTACACTAGATAAAACAACCTGCCAAATTTGGTAGCCCTACGCCCTATGTCTAGGTAGAAGAGGAATTTTAAAGTTCTCGCTAAATAAGCCCATGTAAAACTTGTGACCCCCGGGCCGGGGCCAATTTTGACCCTAGGGCTATAATTTGAAGAAACTTAGTAGAGGTCCACTAGATAAAGCTACATACCAAATTTGGTAGCCCTAGGCCTTACGGTTTCAGACAAGAAGATTTTCAAAATTTTTCAGTTTTGTTGCCATGGCAACCAGATTTTTGGAAGGAATTAAATTCTTTCAAGAAATTCTGAAGAGAACCATGGCAGGATCATTTCTGTGAAGTTTCATCAAAATTGGATGGGTAGTTTCAGAGAAGAAGATGTTTAAAAGAAAAAGTTAACGCACAGACGGACGGACAACGGACCATGAAATAAGCCCGCTGGCCTTCAGCCAGTGGAGCTAAAAATATAAACCAAGACAAAATAAAGTTTCAAATCCAGTATATATACAATAGGAACATTTTTATATGCAAAATTTGGGGTAGGAAAATTCCTGTGCTTGAACAAAAAATTAAACTATGAATAGATTTATAAATGCAGCAGTTTCAAAATTTCAATAAAGCTCATCCAAATGCAAAAAAGCATCAAATTATCACAGAAAAAATCCGCAATAAAGCTTTTATAGTAACAGTGATTGTTTCTAGTGGAAAAAGGAGAAAATTGCAGAAAGCATTTTTTTTTTACTTTTTCTTCTTTTTCTTCTTAACATTTTCTAGCCATGCAAATAATAAATCCTTCCAAATTTAATTTGACATCTGCAGATGCTTTCGATGTTACAGTTCTTATCTCTTTTCCAAACAAGCCAAAGGTTTTAACGTGCCTGCAGTACAGGTCTTTAGAAAAAACTGTGGGAAAAGGAGAAATTGCTCGTAACGAGCAATTTCTCCTTTTCCCACAGTGTTTTCTAGCCTATTGGAAAACTTTCTGCCATTCTCATCAAATTAAAAATTGTCACCTCCAAACACTTTGAGTTTGGGACGGTCTAAAATTTGTCATTTGGGAAAGGGTTAAATGTCCCTGTTAAGTATAGAGTTACACAAAATTGCTCAACTATAAAAATTGTAATAGCCCATCATAATTCTGCACCCAAAAGCAAGTGACACTTATTTATAAACAAAAAATGAAAATGAAAAACAAAGCGTGATTGTACAAACTAAGCTGTGAAGTGTGGTTAGATCTTCTACTGTTAGTTGATGTTCAAATCTAGCTCCTGGTTGGTGTGGCTAGCATTTTGTTCCTCTGACACAATATTTTCATATGTAGTCTTATATCAACCTTTTACCATACAATCCCAAGTTCTACAGACCATTAAAAAGAAACGTTTTGAAAACATTATGGAAAGAGGAGAATATTCCTGTAACTAGCATTTTCTCCTTTTCCTTCAATGTTCTTTCAATTTTTCTTGCCAAAATTCTACTATGATTGCAGCAATTAACGTTGTTGTCTGTAAATGCTTTCAATTTGGACGTGCCTAAAATTTTGTCATGTGGCAAAGTTGAATCCAGATTACCGGTAATGCAAAATCATTCACAAGCAACAAAGATAATTTGTATTTTTCATGTCTATTGCAGATTTGTTAACTCATTACCACACAATCTCTACTTTTGACGCCCCTGAGAAAGAAGCCTTTTGAAAACACTGTGGGAAAAGGAGAAAATGCTGGTAACCAGCATTTTCTCCTTTTCCCACAGTGTTTTCTACCCTTCCCAGAACAAATTTCAAATCTTCAGTCACTTTTATTTTGTCGTCTGCAAATGCTTTCAATTTGGACCAGTCTAAAATATTGTCGTGTGGTAATGAGTTAAGGAGTTAGCAAAATCATGTTAGTAAGCTCTTTACCAAAAAACTCAATGTTTTTTCCACTGAGTTTTGGATAACATCATAAGAGATGGAGAATTTGCTAGAAGACTCTATATTCTGCCTGACAGTTTATTATGCTGTCAAAGATAAATCAGGTCATTTGACCCATAATAAATTTGTCGTCACTTTGAAATTCTGGTGTCTGGTAAGGAACTATAATAACTACCAGTATAAATCACTCAAAAAGTATTAATAAAGTTAGTACAAAAACATGCTGAAATCAATCAAAAATGTATTCTGTGATATAAAGATAAAGATAAGAGTGTTAGTAAATAATAAACAATAGTTCAGTATGATTATACACATCAACAATGAGAAAAAAAGTACTCACTTCGTTTGTGCCATTATATGTGGATGTACAAATAAGCTTGTGTTGATTAAAAGAAAGCTTCTCATTACGGTAGATTAAATTATTGTCCATTGCAGACTACCTTTAGAATATTGTAGAAGTTTGACTTTTGAAGACATAATGGTCGTACAATTCCCTGCGGGGAGCAATTCCTGCTGTTGGCAGTGTAGTCAATTGTAGTCATGTACAAGAATATATTCAAAAACCTCTGGAAACTTATCTTTGGCAAATATTAATGAATATTTCACTCTTTACCTAACAACAATTTTAGGCTCTTTCAATTCAAAACCATTCACTGTCAACAAAATTGATGTGGCTGACATGATGGTATTTGCGTTTTGATTGGTAGAAAACTTTTTTGGTACAGGAGAAAATGCTGGTTGGTTACCAGTATTTTCTCTTTTACTCACTGTTTTCAAGAACTTTCCTCGTCAAGGTCAGTATGACTTGGGTTAAAGTTTCAAGTAGTATGTTTGCAACGCGTAACAACATTGGTATAGTGACTCACATGTCTTTAATGTGGTGAGTGTTGGGTATGATTTTTCATGCAAATAGTACATTACTAATGAACTTATTCATAGAATCTACAAGGCAGATTTCAACAGGACTGTAATAACAGTGTTCATATCCCTTAATTCTCTACCAAACAACAAAATTTCAGACTGGTCCAGTTTGACAGCACTTTCGTATGAACAAAGTCTGTAACAAAGAAACAAATTTTAATGAACAAAATCATAGCTGAAATACAAACCGCCTCTGGTGGGCTTCGAAGCCATGACAGGCAAATATCCTCATTTTTTGAGGTTTAACACATTACCACACAATCCCTACATTTGACGACCCTGAGAACCTTTATAAAACATTGTGGGGAAAAAGGCTTCTATCTCAGGGTAATAAAACCAGGGATTGTTTGGTAAAGGGATAACCCTTTACCATACAATCCTAAATTTTAACGGGCCTAAGAGAAAAAAAAGTTTCAAAAACATTGCAGGAAAAGGAGAAAATGCATGTAGCCAGCACTTTTTTCTTTTCCTAAAGTATTTTCTAACCTTTCAAATACAATTTCAACTGTTTCATCCACATTAATTTTGTCATTTGTACATGCATTCAGTTTGGAAAACTCTTAAATTTTGTCTTTTGGTAAAGTCTTAACAAAAGTTTTGGACAAGAATTTCAACAAAATCAAATAACTTTTCATCTATCACAACTTACTAGTAATTCTTTACGAACAGGTACGGAGAAACATACAAAAAACACACAAGCTTCGACATTTGAAACAAAATTTGCAACCCATCATCTGTTGGAAACTTCCATGTTAATTGACCCTTTACCAAATAACAAAATTCTAGGGTTGTCCAAATTGAAAGCACTTTTTCTTTTTGAAAGCACTAGTTTCCTACAAAATAAATAGGACTCAAAAATTGAAATTTGTTTTGGGAAGGGTAGAAAATATTGTGGGAAAGGAGAAAATGCTGGTTACCAGCATTTTCTCCTTTTCCCACAATGTTTTCAAAAGGCTTCCTTCTCAGGGTCATGAAAACCTGGAATTGTTTGGGAAGGGATTAATGGATCATTCTGAGTCCTATTATGTCAGTGATCTTGCCAGGTACTTGTGCTATTAGTACCCCTTAAAGTTTATTTCGCATCTTAGTTGCCATTGCAGCCAATGTAGCCCAAGATCAGATGATACAAATTGTGCAGTCTAACCTTTGATTAACTCATTACCAAACGACAATAGTTTAGGCTTGTCCAAATCGAAAGCATTTGCAGATGACAAAATGAAAGTGACTGGAAATTTGAAATTAGTTTTGTGAAGGGTAGAAAACATTGTGGGAAAAGGAGAAAATGCTGGTTACCAGCATTTTCTCCTTTTTCCACAATGTTTTCAAAAGGCCTCTTTTCCAGGGGCGTCAAAAGTAGGGATTGTGTTGTAATGTGTTAAGACTGTCTCCTTTGCCGGCACATTTTGGAAAAGAGCAACCTTGAAATTTATTTGGATCTTATTTCAGGACTAAAAAGGTTTATTAGGACTATAGTACTTGGCACCATCAGGGTTAATACCAGAGAACTCTGCAGGCTAGGTGTCGCTATGTCCCCTAAAATGGGAATGTGCCATCCTTTGCAGTGGGACAGTGCTTCCAGAAGCCTGTTGTACATTTTTATGGCCAAATAAAGCAAGCCCACAGCGTTTTCATGATTAAGGAAGACAAACTGTTGTGCCTCAAAACATGGGTTACTTCCCTTCCACCATTATTAAGTTCATTTCAGCCACAGGTAAGAAAAGCCCAATCCAGCCATGTTCTTCGACAGATCAAAGTTGTCTCCATTTCCCGCAATGTTTTCTACCTTTTCCAATTCAAAATTCAATTTTTGATTAACATTTATTTTTTTGTCTGCAAATACCCTCAATTTGGACTAGTACAACATTTTGTTGTTTGGTAAAGAGTTAACAGGCATCCCAGTTTTGAAGTGAGTAACTTTAGCCACATGGAGATACTTGAAAATGTCAACATTTTTGCCAGGAATGAATGATGTTTTAAGGCCCGTCGACAACTTAGGTCATATTGGGCGCACTTACTTAGTAAACAATAATGTGAGGTGAAAATAACATACCTCATGTTTGTCTTGTGTTGTGTCGAACAACACAAGACAAACATGATAAATGAGGAATGGATGAAACACAAAATGATGCCCCTTTTGTCGCCATTTTTGCCAGGCAATGATGACACAGACAATGACATGGCTAAATGAGGCCTGATTGTTTTGATTGAAAGCAAGCAAACTTTGGATCAGGGTTTGTATTCACCAACCATTCTCAATTTCATTCTTAGTATAATTCAACATTAAGAAAGTAAAAGGACTTCTGATTGGCTAAACCATTTGGTTAAGCCAAAATGGTTTAGCCAATCAGACATCCTGTTACCGTCAAATTTGAAAACTCAATGAGAATAGCACTGAGAATGAGCTTAAGAATTCAGACATTTGCGTAAAGTGTTGTCTCGGATCAGCCTGCAGTCTGCACAGGCTAACCTGAGACAGCACATTAGGACTAATGATGTTTTGTTCTGCATTAGACTTACGCAAAGCAGAAAATTACATAAATACGGAGTGTCGTTTCAAATTAGCCTGGGCATACTGCTCTGAGACAATGTTTGTGTCAAACATCGATTGCCATATGACACTAAGACCACAAACTGCTGAAGATAGATAAAGGAGACAGCTATCACACAAGCTTGCATTGGGCTCTGGAACACCAAACCTCAAAGGTTGGTAGAAATATATGAAACACACACAAAGCTTCAAGGGTACAAAAGCTACATAGCAGGGTAAGACAGAGGTTTGAACTAGCTCTTTCCAGCTTCTACAGATGTCAAGGTAGAAGGTAGTTATCTAATTCTAATGATGTGATTTCCTTACTAAAATATTCACACTGAAAACTTACACGAATCAAATTGATGACAAAATTCCAATGAGTACCAACAATAACAGATTTAACCCTTTACCTCATGAGAAATTTCTATGGTATCTCTAATTGACCCAGAATAACAGCAAGGATGAAGCCGTTTCCTATGTGTATATGACACTTTTTGATAGCATAGAAAACATTGTGACAATAGGTGAAACTGCTTGTCACCAGCAATTTCACCCTTTGCCACAATGTTTTCCAAAGACTCATACAAGCCATGCATAGAAATGAGTATCTATGGAGTAAAGGCTAAGTGAAGAGCTAAAGAGATATTTATGCTTGAACTACAAAATGCTCCTCTTCTCTATGCCTATGGCAAGGCTTTTTCCGCCTTGCCCCTTCTTGTCATAACTATTAGAACAACAAGAGTTTTGTATGATTCTGTGAGCGGTGTTACAGATTTCGGTCATATTATAGGAAAAGTCCACTAATTCTTGTTTTACATTGATTTCAACAGTATTAGGTATGGGTTCTGCAGAACTTTATCTTGACAGTCTTAGATGGATGTGAAAGGAAGCAAAGGTTTTTCTTTTTATTCTTCACTGAAAAAGTCCCTATATTATCAAGGAAGGAATAATATTATAGCATTGGATAACATTATGGGACAATGAGAAAAAGCTGGTTACCAGCATTTTCTCATTCCATCTATGTTTTCGACCCTTTTAAAGTCAATTGTCACCATTTTAGTCCGATTCAACATGTCAGCAAATACTTAACCCTTTACCAAACTACAAAATTTTAGACTGGTCCAAATTGAAAGCACCTGCAGATGACAATAACCGTAACTTGAAAGCTGAAATTTGTTTCCAGCAAAGTAGAAAACATTGTGGGAAAAAGACAAAATGCTAGTTACCAGCATTTTGTCTTTTTCCTACAATGTTTTCAAAAGGCTTCTATCTCAGGTCATAAAAACCAGGTATTGCTTAGTACAGGATTAGAATATGAACATACATTATCTAATAAATGAATGAATTTTGTTTTATGGGGTACAGGCAATGCATACTGTATCAAACTTATTTTTGTCAACTAGTAGAAGAATTAAACCATTGGCAGAAAAACTAAAATACAAATTCTTCATTATAATCTTTTATTTAATATTATTTGTAATACAAAGATTACTGGTAAATAAATATAATATTATTTTATTTTTCAACTTAATTGGAATAACATTTTGATACTAAATATAGAAGTAATTTTTCACAAACTTTGTTACTTAATATAGCACAACCATTACATACAAACAGTAAGAAGGTTGGAAAAGCAAGAAAGAGGGATAAAGTTTGCAGGTTCTGTTTCTGGAAAGCAGCTATAGAGTTCTAGCAGACAAATATACTGTTCTCTTTAGCCTTGAATGTTTTAACTCTTCAAACAAGGAAATGTTAGACCAGTCCAAATTCAAAGCATTTGCAGGAGACAATTTCAATGTAGCTCAAGAGGAGCAATTTTTCTCAGATTGGGTTTAACCCTTTACAAAACAATCCCTGGTTTTTATGACCCTGAGATAGAAGCCTTTTGAAAACATTGTGGGAAAAGGAGAAAATGCTGGTAACCAGCATTTTCTCCTTTTCCCACAATGTTTTCTACCCTTTAATAGATTGAAATCATCAATTTGGCAGAATCTAATTCCTTGCCTGCAAATGCTTTAAATTTGGACCAGTCTAGAATTTTATCGTTTCATAAGAGTTAACTCTTTATCAAATGATACAAATTGAAAGCATTTGCAAATCTGTGTGAAAAATTGAAATTTGCTTTAGCAAGGGTAGAAAACTTGGTGGGAAAAGGAGAAAATGCTTGTTACTGGTATTTTGTCCTTTTTTCCACCGTGTTTTCAAAAGGCTTCCTTCTTGAACTTGGAAATGTCTAAAGGCAATGATAAAAAGAAGGCATCACTGCTTGTTATAAGCAAATGCTTCTTTTCAAACAATATTTTCGAAAGTTATCCATTGTAGGGAAGCAGCTGTGTGTTTAACCCATTACCACACAATACCTACTTTTGACGCCCCTGAGACAGAAGCCTTTTGAAAACACAGTGGGAAAAAGAGAAAATGCTGGTAACCAGCATTTTCTCCTTTTCCCACAGTGTTTTCTACCCTTACCAGAACAAATTTCTATTTTTGAGTCACCTTTATTTTGTCGTCTGCAAATGCTTTCAATTTGGACCAGTCTAAAATTTTCTCGTGTGGTAAAGAGTTAAGGGTTAAGCAACACTGACATTGTGGCAGAAAGGAACAAAGGATATAAATGGCTAGAACTATATAGCTGGGTGGGAATCTAGCTAGCAAATATATTCTTCTTTTTTTCACACTGGAAATAAGCATGCAAATATTTCTCTAAAATCTGAACAAACAATATTTTGCATATCACCCATCTTGTGACTAGAGTTCAGAATACAATTTTCTCAACAAAAGGAAGACAATAACAGTTTACCAAATGACAAAACATTAGACTTATCCAAACTGAAAACATTGTATATCAACAATGCAAAATTGCTAAAATGGTAAAACCTGACTTTCAAAGGGTAGGATACAAGCATTTTCCTTCTTTCTAAGGCTTTGATATTCACCATCCATTCTCAAGAATGTTCTTACTCTTATCCTCCAGGATTATCTGAAAGTAACACAATTTCTGATTGGCTAGACCACTTGGTTTAGCCAATGAAAAATTGTGTTACAATCAAATTAGAAAATTCTGGAGAATAATACACAGAACTTTCCAATGAATAGTTGGTGAATACAGGCTCCCCTTGGTGTTGAAAGCATGAGATTGTTTGGTAAAGGGTTAGAGAAGAGAATGAAGAAAAGAATCTGTCTTCCAATTCCTCAATTCCTCTTTTTGCTTTGACCTAAACACTTTTTAACTGGTTGCATTTTTTTTTAAAATCTATTTTGCAAAAATGATCCTTTTGAGAAAACGATGAAGTAAAATTCATCTTTAACCCTTTACCAAACAAACCAAATGAATGTTTATATGATTAAGGAGAAGATGATTTGAAAAATTGTGAAAAAAGGAGAACATGCCTATAATCAGCATTTCCAATATTCCTCTGAATGTCTTATACCCTGTCCAAGATGAGTATCATTATCATCATTTGGTTATTAAAATCTGTTGAAAGTCCAGTTTTCAAAATGGACAAGTCTAAATTTACCTATCTGGTAAATAATCAAATTCCTCTTTAAACTGAAAGTCCCAGATGGTCACTTTACTAGGAGCTTATTACTCAAGTGGAATTTTTATTTCTCTATATACATGTACATTAATTCATAAGAAAAATAGAAATTTACCCCTTACCAGATTAAAAGATTCTAGACAAGCCCGTCTTTAAGAACACTGCAGATGACAGTTTATAGTGGCTTGAAAGAATTTGCCTCATACTTTATCCCATTACCACACAATCCCTAATTTTGACACCCCTGAGAAAGAAGCCTTTTGAAAACACTGTAGGAAAAGGAGAAAATGCTGGTAACCAGCATTTTCTCCTTTTCCCACAGTGTTTTCTACCCTTCCCAGAACAAATTTCAATTTTTCAGTCACCTTTATTTTTATGTCTGCAAATGCTCTCAATTTGAACCAGTCTAAAATTTTGTCACGTGATAAAGAGATAATGGGTATAAAAGACAGTGGAAAAAGGGGGAAAGCTGGTTGCCAATATTTCTTCCTTTACCAGCATGTTTTCAAAGCCTTTTGCCTTGTGGTCATATAAAAACACTTATTTGGTAATAGGTTAACCAATCATCATACAAAACATATTTATACTTCCCTGAAAACAATGTGGCAAAAGGCACATTTGCTTATTAAAAGAAATAGTTCCTTTTATCAAAGTGTTCATAATTTCATGATATGAAAGTCATATTTCCTTAGAATACTTAAGTTTGTGTCACTTTTATCATTTATCCCTTTCCTAAACAATCCCAAGTTTTTACCAACCATGGAAGAAAACTTTATGATAGCATGGAAAAATGAGAAAATGCTGGTGACTAGGCCTTCTTGATTTCCCCCCATAATGTTTACTTTCTACCCGTACAGGGAGAAATTACATTATTTGAGCTATATTCAATCTATCATCAGCAAATTTTTTACATATGGATAAGTCAGAAACTTTTTATCCACCATTAACACAAGACAACAAATATCTCAAGTCTTAAATATTTACCAAACAACAAAATTTTAGACTGGTCCAAATTGAAAGCACTTGTAGACGTCAAAATAAAAATGACTCAAAAATTGAAATTTGTTTTGGGAAGGATAGAAAACATGGTGGGAAAAGGAGAAAATGCTGGTCAATATTTTGGTCTTAATCTACACTGAAAGCTTTTTCTGAAAGGGTAGAAAGCAGTATTGGAACAGATGAAAATGCTGGATTACAGACAAAAGTTTTTCTCTTCACTCTTTTCCGAAAACCATTTACCAAACGCTTTTTCTGTAGCTTGTTAAAACATGGAATTGTTTATTAAAGGTGTGAAGACTATCAACAACCTGTTTGTATGACAAAAGGTTAGTTAAGGACTATACAATTATATACATATACACATAAACTTATTCGAATAAGGACCTCCTTATCATAACATTAATATTACCACACTTAACTCTTTACCATATAAAATTTTCAACTAGTCCATATTGAAAGCATTTGCAGACCACTTACCAAATATGGCCCCCGTGATGGGATCTGTCTTTGAAAGGGTGGAAAACTGGGGGGAAAAGGAGAAAATGCTGGTATCCAGTATTTTCTCCTTTTCTCCACAATGTGTTCCGCATCAATCCCCTTTTGAGCCCATAAATATGGCATTCATTGGTAAAGGGTTAAAATGACATACATAGCCCTTTATATGCCAAATAAACTCCATAGACATTTTCATTCTAGAAATAAAACCCAAACAATTGCAATTCAAAGGTTGGGCATGACAAAAAAAATGTTTCAACAAGCTGAAAGTGTAGATTGAAGATCACACTGCATGTTTTGTGCAGTCTTACCTTGATCAACACTATTTGCAAAGGTAAAAAAAAACACTGTGAAAGGCACTATTAGGGCCAATGTAAATATATGGTAAAGCAAAATAATATTCACAGCTGTTAATTATCTATTGCTAACTAAATACCTCTCTTTATAAGTAAATTTTGATTCTTTCATAAAACATAATGATTGCAATGAAACAAAATACAAGTCAATATAAAATGTTTACATGATATTTTCAAATGAATCCCCACTACCCCTATCCCTACCTTCGTGTTTAGGTCATTCCCCATCCTCTCAAATCAGTTTACACAGAGTGACAAAGAATTTGAGTATTTTCCATGACAACACAAGGTCATTAGAAAATCAAAGCTGATTTGGCCAAAAATAAACACATAAAATAGGCACACTGTCCATTCAATGTCAAACACATCCGGCTCAAAATTTTTTTGATATATTCGGATACATGAGATATACTCTGGCCAAAACAGGCTGGTATGACAGTAAATGAATGATAGTAAAACTTAAATGACAATAAAACTGCATGTCTGCAGAGGCTCAATACCACACATCTCGACCATAAACATTCTTGCCAAAGAAGGTTTTAAAAACATTGTGAGAAAAGGAGAAAATGCTGGTTACCAGCATTTTCTCCTTTTCCCTCATCACTTAAGCCAGATTAAATTTATCGTCTGTGACTGCTATTAATTTGGACCAGTCTAAAATTGTCATTTAGTAAAGGGTTACAGAGCTATAATTTCTATGGAGCATTTTTGAAGGTCCAGAAAAGTTGGCATCCAGTAAGATGTTAACTTGTGCAAAGTGGCAGCTTCATTTAACTTTGCTTTTGTGGGGGTAAACCCATTTTGACATTGTTACAAAAATACAAAATTTGAATATTATAAAAATGCCAACAGATTGCACAATATTTAACAAAGATAAAAAACAAACTCAAAATACCATACTAGATCTATTTCATTTCAAAAAACAATGATCAGCAACTATTGCTAATCAAAGAAAAATTTAATCCTTAATGTGTAATATGGTTAATATGCTCCTTATTTCTTTCTTGCACAGATCATTGCAAAATTAATTACAAGTTAAAGCTTTTTAGAAAAGAAATGTAAGTTTGAAGTTAAATAACTTACCTTTGGTCTTTATTTGCCTATCCCTTACCATTTTCACTATCTTACTGTAAGTCTTTAGCTTAACACAGATATGAACATAAAAAGGCTTTAAAGTAAACATTGTGAAAATTCGATGAACTGTTCAATATATGACTGAAAAATCTTACTAAGATAAATAAAGGGAACAAACAGTAAAGCATAAAAGAGACTTATTTTTATTTATTATGTATTTGCAAACAATGTTCACAAAATTGATCTGCACCAAAATTGAAGGCAAACAATTCTAACCAAAGTTTCCAGTAACTTTTAACATCAATAACTCTCTATCACATGCAATAATATTTTAACAAAATTAATAAAAATATGTCAATCAGCATTTTCATCCCTTTACCAAACAAGTTAAAGTTCTAACAGCCTTGAGAAAGTGAGAAAGAGCCCTTTTGGAAACATTGTGGGAAAGGGAGAAAATACTGGTAACCAGCATTTTCTCCTTTCCCCAAAATATTTTCTATCCTTTGAAAGACAAATTCAATTATTCTATTTGTCATCTGCAGCTGATTTTGATTCTCACATGCTCAGAATTTTGTTGTATGGTAAAGAGCTACACACTGCATTGCTGATTTGTAACCATCAAAATACATCCCACAAAAATTTACCCTATCCAACAGGAACATTAATTTTTGTACCTCGCAAAACTGAACAAACAAAAAACAATAAGAGTCATCAAAAAATATGCAGATCTTTTATCAATAGAAACAGCCAACTACTGCTCCATTCTGGCTAACATATCCCTAAAATGACAACAATTCCTCCAGTATCTCATCCTCTCAATCATTTATATGTATATACATGATCCTAATCCCAGAAGGACACCAATCTCAGATAATAAATTGGGATAATCTTGAATTAGGCAACTAAAATATACTAAATTGCTACAAAAATCTGATATCAACAACAGATTCTTTAAGTTTGGCAACCACACATGTACATGTACATACTAGCTTTTAGCCCAATAGAAACTTTGTATGGATATCAAAAATAATGTTGAAATAGTGTTCATTCCATTACCAAACATTTCTATATTTTTATGGTGCCGATGAAGAGATATTATGAAAACACCATGGGAAAAGGAGAAAATGCTGGTAACCAGGATTTTCTCCATGTCCCATGATGCTTTTTTTTTTCAAAGAAAATATCCATTGTTTGAATCAGATAAAACTTATTTTCTGCAAAGTCTCTTAATGTAAACAAGCCTAATATATTGTGTACAGGTAAAAAGTTGAACAACTAGTTCCAGAACACGGAACTTCAAAAAAGAAAACCACCAATAATTCATGCTTTATGACTCATTTCACTTATTTTATATTACAATAATAAGATACACAGAGATAGATGTACTTTCATTTCATATCCAAAGACAAAAAAAAAAATGTTTTGATTTGATGTAAGTTAAAAATGTAACAAAAATGTCTGTATGCTTATCATTGTATGATTTCAAAATAAGATGAAAAGGATGTGTGAAGTATATGCTAATCCTTTACCACACAATCCTGACTTTTAACACCCATGTGAAAGAAGCCTGTTGAAAATATTGTGAGAAAAGGAGAAAATGCTGGTCACCAGCATTTTCTCCTTTTCCCACAATGTTTTCTTCCCTTCCTAAAACAAATGTCACTTCTTTAGTCATATTCATTTTGTCGTTTACAAATGCTTTCAATCTGGACCAGTCTACAATTTTGTTGTTTGGTAAAGAGTTAACCCATTACCACTCAATCCCTACTTTTGACGCTCCTGAGAAAGAGGCCTTTTGAAAACACTGTGGGAAAAGGAGAAAATGCTGGTAAACAGCATTTTCTCCTTTTCCCACAGTGTTTTCTACCCTTTCCAGAACAAATTTCTATTTTTCAGTCACCTTTATTTTTTCGTCTGCAAATGCTTTCAATTTGGACCAGTCTAAAATTTTCTCGTGTGGTAATGAGTTAAAGCATAATTTAATAACTTCAACATTATCCACTGTAGATAAAGTTTTAAAACCATTGTGTTAAAGAAAAACATACTCCAAATAGGTAAAAACATTTTACACAATGACTTAATGTGTGTCTCTGTGCATAGATTTTATTGTACAAGTATGATTTTTCTTTAGGGGCCCCTAAAATAGAGCTGTCTGAACTTGTATTTTGCAGTACTGACCAAATAATCCCAGGTTTTAATGACTCTGGGGAAAGAAGCCTGTTGAAAACAATGTTGGAAATGGAAAAAAATGCTGGTTATCAGCATTTTCTCTTTTTCAACGATGTTTTTTTAACATAACAGGAAAAAGAAAAGTCACATGAGCAACACAATTTAAAATGAATCAAAGATTTTTTCTTGCAGTACAACCTTAATATTAGTGGCAGATGTGGTTTGTTTTTTAGTCTTGCAGTAAACCAATTTAAAATAAAATAGAATGTTGTAGGTTGTATTCATGGAAAAAGACTTTCATTCATGTTGATTACCTGACCTAATGTCATTCTGCTTTCAATTTACTCTAGAAGTAATGACATAACACAAAATATACCAACATAATGAATGCCAAACAATTTGCTTTCATAAAAAATATCTTTATCAAATGACCATGTGAATATTACAAGGGAATCTTTTTTACACAAAAAGGGAGAATTCTGTCTACACTTAAAGGGAACTATTTACGTGGAAGGGGAACTCCAGTATACACAAGAAAGCATATGCAACAGTTACTCTTTTTATTCCATACTAATGTATCTTCCAACAAATTAGGCTAGACAACAATGAAAACACTGTAAAACAGAGCACTGACCATCATGAGCAATTCTCCTCTTGTATCGGATTATTTTTGCACCTACAATGTAGGTATATTGACTCTTTACCACACAAGCAAATAATGGACTTGTCCAAATTGTAAGCAGTTGCAGACGACAATTTGAACATAGCTCAAAAGATGGAATCTGTGTATAATAGAGTAGAAAACATTCTGGGAAAAGGAGAAAATGCTGGTTACCAGCATTTTCTCCTACAATGTTTTCAAAAGGCTTCTTTCTCAGGGTCGTTAAAAGTCTGCATTGTGTAGTAAAGAGTTAAGAATCAAAATACTAGGAACAAGAGTAAAATGTGCATTTCAGATGAAAGGAATAATGTGGAACAATTTTGCATATAAATGCATTATAATGTTTGAAATGGAATGTATGTTTGTCATATTTACAAATGTGCATAATTTCAAAGATTAGACTATAGAAGTATAAACAACTTATCCATCGGAAAGTTGATCAAGACATACCTAGCATTCAATTTTAACCCTTCACAAGACGGCAAAGTTTTAGACTTTTCCAACCTAAAAGGTTTTAGGACAGCGCTAGTTCTGAAAAGGTAGAAAAAGTTGTGGGAAAATTATGAAAATCCATTTACTAGTATTTTCTCCTTTTTCCACAACGTTTCCAAAAGCTCTCTTCTTCAGAATCATTGAAACAAGATTGTTTTTTTTATTCTAATCCAAAGAATTGTATTCACTAACCCTGAAAATTCTTAATTTCAATACTTGCTATATGAAGGGCTCAGTCATTTTACTTAAACAAGTCACATGTCTAGTTTTTCAATTTAGAATAATCTTTAAAATTGAGAATGGTTAAATCTTAGTCCTTAGAAAAATGAGAGATTCGTATGAAAAATATTAAATTCCTTCTTTTCTATTTCTAAAGAAAAATCTGTGAGACATAAAATAACTATTTTGGAGCTACAAATTATCAGTCTCAGTAGCCAATTGGGAGGCTTTAAACTGTCCGGGATGATTAATAGATCTAGTGTCTTTCAACAATGGAAGAAAACAAAATTCTCTCTGGGTTCACATAGCCCAAATTTACAGACACCAGGGTCCATATTCACCAAAATGATCTTTGTCTAATTCTCAAAAATTTTCTAAATTTAAAACTAACACAACTCCTGATTGGTTAAGCCAAATAGTGTAGCAAATCAGAAGTTCTATTACTTTCGAATTTAGAAAATTCTACCGCAAAGGATATTGTTAACTCTTTACCAAACGACAAAATTTTGGACTGGACCAAATTCAAAGCATTTGCAGACAACAAATTAAGTCTTGGTAATATGATGATATCTGACTTTGATAGGGTAGAAAATACGGTGGGAAAAGGAGAAAATGCTGCAATCAGCATCTTCTCCTTTTCGTACAATGTTTTCTTTAAGCTTCTTTCTTAGGGTCATTAAAAGTAAGGATTGTATGGAAAAGAGTTAAGAATGGTTGGTGAATATGATCCAGTATTTTCTTTCTTTATGAAGAGTGATGTTATTACAATTGTCTGCTGTCAATTTCTTTTTTATCTAAATTTCAATTCTTGAAATCTCAACCAAAGATAGTTAAATAATTCATGTATCTTATCTAGCCAACAGAACTGAACTGTTCTTGAGAAAAGCATAAAGCAGCTGCATCAGACAGAGCAAACTTCCTTCTCATTATGTTTTACCTTAACTTTGTATTAAAAAATCTTAAGATGAAACAAAACTGAGATAAGAAGGCTTTAGAAAGCTGTGTGGGAAAGGGTTAAAGTGATGTAGTCAACATTTTCTCCTTTTTTACATCATTTTCTATCTTTCAAAAACCTAAGATAAACTCTAAATCATGGCGACACACACCCATTTACTTGCAACACAGACAAACACAGGTTTGTACAACATAAAGCAGCAGAGGAAGAGGGGAAAGGGGGGGTGCGGAACTTTGCACTTTTTTCTCAAGAACAGATAAGTCTGTAGCAAGTAGCCATCAATATTGTTCTCTAAAGCTAAAAATATGATATGTTAAATGGGTCTTCAGAAGTAACGAAAATTGTCACCTCCCCTCCCACCTCGATTAGATCCTGGTGGGGGTGGGGCTGGAGGGGCTTGTCCATTTATATAGCTACTGTAGTCTCCACTTATTCTTCGTCCCGGACCCTGAAAGCACAGAGGAAAATGACGTTTGATAATTTCTTCTGAATGAAAAAGCTTACATACTATTAACTCTTTATAAAACGAAAGAATAATAGGCTGGTCCAAATTGAAAGCATTTGCATGTGGATGAAAAGTTGAAATTTGGTTTGGGAAGGTAGAAAACATTTTGGGAAAAGGAGAAAAATGCATTTTCACCTTTCCCCACTACGCTTTCGATAGGCTTCTATTTAACTCTTTACCAAACGACAAAATTTTGGACTAGTCCAAGTTGAGAGCATTTGCAGACGACAAAATAAATGTGAATAGAAATTGAAATTTGATTTGGAGAGGGTAGAAAACATTGTGGTAAAAGGAGAAAATGCTGGTAACCAGCATTTTCTCCTTTTACCACAATGTTTTCAAAGGCTTTCTTTCTCAGGGTCGTCAAAAGTCGGGATTGTGTGGTAAAGGGATAAGAGTCGTAAAAAACCAGGGATTGTTTGGTAAAGGGTTGATCACATCAGTTTGCTTGGAATGCATGTTACTGTCCTTGGAATGCCTATATTATGTAAGGAGCTGAAATATATTATGATAAGACGGCACAAAATATGCAGTCTGATCATGAATGCAGTAACTTTTGCATACAATGTGAATCAAGAGGAGATAGCCCAAATGTGAGGTCTGATCACAAATCTAAAAGACAAATTCATTCCATGAGATACACTCAAAAAGTTGTCTGCAAATGTTATCAATTGAGAAGAATTTCAGCTGTCATATAAACTTGTCACGAAAAAGCTTTAGACTTGTCGCAACTACAAGCATTTGCAGACAACAATTTCAAGATGACTCAAAATGAAGAAATGCCTATAAAAAGGTAGAAAAAAAATTTGGGGGTAAAAAGGCTGCTTACCAAATTTTTTTTCCTTTTGCAACAACTTTTAGAAAACATTGTGGGAAAAGCTTTTAGAAAACATTGTGGGAAAAGGAGAAAATGCTGGTAACCAGCATTTTCTCCTTTTCCCACAATGTTTTCTACCCTGCACAAAACAAATTTCAAATTTTCAGTCACTTTTATTTTGTTGTCTGCAAATGCTTTCGATTTGGATAAGCCTAAAATATTGTCGTTGGTAACGAGTTAATAGGGGAGAAAATACTGTGGGAAATGGACAAAATAATGGTCACAAATATTTCCTCTTTTAACAACAAAGTTTTCAAATGCATTTACCACAAGGCAGTTCAACATCAGGTTTAAATAGATCCCTTCATTCAAGGTTCAATAATATCTGAAGCTAAGGGACAAACTTGTAACATGCCTATGGAAATTCCAACTGAAACTAGCAAAACTGAACTTTCTCTACTGTCCTCATCTTTTTGCAATGCATTAAAGTTTCCAAGGCTTCATTACATTTTATGATAAAAATTTCTTTTTCTTATTCCCAGTTTCAAAACAAGAGGGCCAAGATGGCCCTGGATCGCTCACCTGAATTTTTGAGATGACCATCGTCTATTTTTTTTTTTTTTTTGAGGTATTGAAACATTGGAACAAAATTTATAATTTTGCCAAGCAATTTTCAAAAGGTCACCTGTAAAAGTCATTTCGAAATCTGACCATCAGTTTCAAAAAGAAGAATTTTTAAGAATTCTTCATTTCTGTATAAGAGCAAGTAGCCCCCATCCACGAGAGCCATGTTTCTTGATGGATCAAAATTTACAAACAAGTTTTGAAAAGGGTCACCCAAGGAACATCTCTCTGAAATTATTTCAAAATCTGACCAGGGGTTTCAGAGAAAGAGAATTTTAAAGAATTTCATCATGTCCGTATAGTGCAAGTAGCCCCCATTCACAAGAGCCATGTTTCTTGACAGATCAAAATTATATGTACAGCTTTTGGAAAGGGTCACCCAAGGAACATCTCTGTCAGATTATTTTAAAATCTAACCACGGGTTTCAGAGAAGAAGAATTTTCAAGAATTTCTTCATTTCCATATAGTGCAAGTAGCCCCCTTCCACTAGAGCAATGTTTCTTGGCCAATCAAAATTTCGCGAACAATTTTAGAAAAGGGTCACCCAAGGAACATTTCTGTGAAATTATTTCAAAATCTGGCCAGCGGTTTCAGAGAAGAAGAATTTTTAAGAATTTCTTCATTTCCGTATAGTGCAAGAAGCCCCCATTCACCAGAGCCATGTTTCTTGACGGATCAAAATTTCGCGAACAGTTTTTGAAAAGGGTCACCCAAGGAACATCTGTGTGAAATTATTTTAAAATCTGGCCAGCGGTTTCAGAGAAGAAGAATTTTTAAGAATTTCTTCATTTCTGTATAGTGCAAGTAGCCCCCATTCACCAGAGCCATGTTTCTTGACCAATCAAAATTTCGCGAACAATTTTTGAAAAGGGTCACCCAAAGAACATATCTGTGAAATTATTTCAAAATCCGACCAGCGGTTTCAGAGGAGAAGATTTTTAAAGAATTCCTTCATTTCTGTATAGTGCAAGAAGCCCCCATTCACCAGAGCCACATTTTTTGACGAATCAAAATTTCACGAACAATTTTTGAAAAGGGTCACCCAAGGAACATATCTGTGAAACTATTTCAAAATCCGACCAGCGGTTTCAGAGGAGAAGATTTTTAAAGAATTTGCTAAAAAATTCCATTTGGTTGCCATGGCAACCAGAGTTTTTGATGGAATCAAATTCTGTGAACAATTTTTAAAGAGGACCTCCCAAGGAACATTCCTGCCAAGTTTGGTCAAAATCCGCCCAGCGATTTAGGAGGAGTTGATGTTTAAAGAATTGTTGACGACGCACGACGGACGACGCACGACGGACACCGGGTGATCCTAAAAGCTCCCCTTGAGCACGTTGTGCTCAGGTGAGCTAATAAAACTGTTAAACATCTCAACAAGAACACTGGCTACAAAATTAATGCTTTTACAAGTACATAGGGCATGTCTTATTCAAAGCACCCATACTACTTTTACAGAAACAAGAGGGCCATTGGCACTAAAGTGCTCACCTGAGTAAGGTCATCTAGGACTGACAAAGTTGAAGAGATCCTGGATGTAGTGAAGTAAAGTACATGTGTCTCAGTGACTTATTTTAAGACCAACTTCATCTATTTTTGAACTTTTCAGAGATATCACTAAGACAAACATTCTCAAGAAGTTTCATGAATATCAGACTGAAAACATGGTCTCTTTGAGTGCAAACAAGGTTTCACTAATACATGGCCCACTTTTTGACCTGAGAAGACCCAAACAAAGTTTCACTAATACATGGCCCACTTTTTGACCTGAGAAGACCCAACTTAATAGTTGTCCAAGATATCATCAAGACAAACATTCTGACCAGGTTTCATGAGTATCTGACAGTAAATGTTTCTTTGAGTGCACACAAGCTTTTTCAAAAGTTAGGCCCAGTGTTCTACCTTTTGGTCAGATATGACCCAGTTTCAAACTAGTCAGAGATATCATCAAGATAAACATTCAAGCCAACTTTCATGAGTATTTGGCTGAAACTGTAGCCTCTTGAGGGCACACAAGGTTTTTCTAAAATTTGGTCCGGTGCCCTACTTCTTGACTTGACATGACCAAATTTTACAGTAGATCAAAATTTCATGAAGACAAAGATTCTGACATTGTTTCATGAGTATTGGGCTGAAAATGGGGCCTATGAAGTGCACTAAAGTTTTTCGAAAATTTAGATGAGTGACCTACTTTTTGACCTGACATGACCCAATTTCAAACTTGTCTAAGGTATTATCAGGAGAAACACCCTGAGCAAGTTTCATAAGTATCCAGCTGAAAAAATGGCATCTAGAGTGCACAAAAAGGTTTCTCTAAGGTTTGGCTCAGTGACCTATTTTTTTAAACAGATGTGACCTAGTTTTGCACCTGTCTGAGATAATACCAATACAAACACTCTGACAAAGTTTCATGAGTATTGGGCTGAAAACGTGGCCTCTGGAGTGCACACACGATTTTCATCAGATTTGGCCTTGTGACCTACATTTTGACCTGACATGCCCTGACAACAAACCTGTCCAAGACTGTTATGGCAAAGATTCTGACAAATGTTCATGAGTATCTGACTGAAAGCATGACCTCTACATGCATAAAAGGTAACTGTTGATTCTCGGACAACACATGATGCATAATGTATGACGGACACAGCACAATCACAAAAGCTCATCTTGAGAAATTTGTGCTTAGATGGGCTTAAAAAGAGCCTAGGTTCGTTTTAATAATTTTGACAGCAACTTGATCTATCGATACTGGTTCCCTGTTTGGTAGACCTCAATAACCTCAAGTTTACTGTAAATGTAGTAAATATAGAGATGTAAGAAAATGTTGCAAGTTCTTTCCTAGTGACAATGAAGCAGAACACGACAGGGCTATGACAATATTTCAATGCTCTGCCAGGTAAAAAAAAAGATGAAAATTATAACTAAAGACAAATTTCATCTTACCTATAAATATCATTTAAAACAGTGATGAATATATAATTGCTAGTCAAGCATATTATTAAATACTGATGATACTGAACAACCAAGCAACAAAGCTCTATACATATACATAATATTATACAATTATGTCTAAATAATAACATAGCATATCATGCAAATATTAACACCAAAAATGCCCAACAACATTTACACTTGAAACAATTTCATGCAAGACGACTTGACTACATCCTTGTGAAATAAATGTGAATTGAATTAAAACATGGTTTAAAGTAGAAATACACATATAAACACTTGCAGATTGATCTTTATGAGCAGTTTCTTCATTTGCCCAAAACACTTTTACAGAAGCACAGTTGACTTGAGCATTCTTGGGGTTGATACGGAAAACTGACACACCAAAATATATCTAGCAATATCTTGTACAGCAATTTGAAATACAAGCCATGCCGTGTGAAAAACAGGTTTAATGCACATGCAAAAAATATCTACTCAGATCATTTTGCGCAGTCCAAGTAAGCTGACCTGTGTCAAAACCTTTTGCTTGTTGCAAGGTTAGATTTCTGCTCTACCCATCCCTATATGTCCACCTCATAAACGAGTTGGTTGTCTGACAAAATGGCTTTTCTGGATCCAAAATTATATGAGGACTTGTGTCACATAGATGCATTTAGCCCCATTTTGTCAGAGTATGACTCATATATAATAACTGGTCTGATATTGTAATAAGTTATGAAACCAAAGGCAAGATATACATGTAGTCTGAACATAATTATTATTGTAAACAGAATATTTCTTCCATAATTATAATACTGCCCATATTTAAAACAATGAAAATAAAATTAATGAACATCAATTAAAAAACAAAAACTTTATGATGGAACATCTGAAATTTGCCATTCTTATCTACATGTAATGCCAACCAATTCTAAAGAAAGCCCCAAACTGCCTGACAATAAAGTTTTAGATTCTTCCAACCTGCTTTGCAGATGACAATTTACATGTGGCTGAAGCAATGAACATTGTCTTTAAAAGAGTGGAAAGATATTGTGAGAAAAGGAAACAACAGTGGTTATCATTTCAAACTTTAAATGTATAGTAATTCTTTTTGAAATGTATAACAATTCTTTCATTCTTCTAAACCTTAAGCCTTTGCAAAACAACACCCAAAAGTAACAATCTTGAGAAAGAAGAAAACCGCTATGGGAAAAGGGGAAAATTCTGGGAACCCAGAGGGTTTTCTGGAAAGTTTTCAAACATTAACCCTTTACCAAACAATCCCTGGTTTTTATGATTCCAAGATAGAAGCCTTTTGAAAACATCGTGAGAAATAGAGAAAATGCTGGTAACCAGCATTTTCTCCTATCCTGCTGGGAACAAATTTCAAATTTTCAGTCATTTAGTTTGTTGTCTGCAAGTGCTTTCAATTTGTACAAGTCTACAATCTTGTCGTTTGGTAAAGAGTTAAAAACAAATTCCATCATTTGAGCCTCATTTGATTTGTTATCTGCAAATGCTTTCAAAATTAGATAAATCTACAATGTTGTCATCAGGTAAAAAGTTAAATTTCAAATTTTGCAGATTTTAGCATTTTACTCTTCATTATATGGCTTGCATCACGCGAAAAGGGCATAGGATATTTGTGTAAAGTGTTGTCTTGGATCAGCATGCACAATAAGCGCAGGCGAATCCGAAATGACATTTGATTTTTATGCAATTTCCTGTTTTGCACAAGAACAGACTGTGCATGCTGATACAAGACAACACTTTACGCAAATGTCTGATTGCCCCTTTTCTCATGGTGCAAGCCATATTACCTTAAATTCTGAAGGATTTCAATCAGTATTCTGTTTTATTTAACTTTTTTTCTTTTGAGTATTCTCTTCCCAGCTTATCAAAAGATAGCGAAGACTTCTTTTTCTCCTATTCTTTTTTTTTTCATGCAGCTACATTTTGTAAGCAAAATTTTGCAAAAGCTGTCAATATACTAATTTTCATAATGGTTAGTGTAGACAAATATAGCATGCACTTATGTCCATAAAAAATACAACGCACCTGCACCAACTGTCTTTGAAAAACAGTTAAAAATAGGAGCAACTACTTGAGTTAAGCAATTACTCCAGTTGCCATTTCTATTTTATATTTATCTTAAAACTTGATCATTATTTTTCTCTTGTGAGTGAATGGTAAACATAAAGTATTTACATTGAAAGAATCCAACATTTCAAAAGTGAATCAATATTCAACACAATGGATCTTATTTTTTTTCATTCAAAACAAGCATCTTAAAAAAACTAATGAGATATGGCCAAACTGCCTGGAATGCGAGATTTCTCCTTTGTGTGTCATTTTACAGCTTTTTACAGTTTACACGTTGATCAATTTAGATTATCAATATTTCACAATTACTTTTTTCCAAGTCATCTACTGATAACTTTGGCTGGAGGTAATGAGCTCGTCTCCAGCAAGACATGTTATCTGCATCTACAACTTAACGCTTTCCCAAACAACAAAATTTTGGACTAAACCAAATTGAGAAGGTCTGAAGAACAGAAATCAAATGTACCACTAATGATGATTTGTGTTTTGGATAGGGTAGAAAACATAGTAGGAAAAGGAGAAAATGCTGGTTATCAGCATTTTCTCCTTTTCCCGCCATGTTTTCAAAAGGACTCTACTCATGGGTCATAAAAACTAGGGACTGTTTGGAAAAGGGTTAAATTTCAAATTCTGCCCTCCCTTGTATTCCTAATACATACTTTTCCGTCACCGATAATTATTGATTATTTTCCTTACATGTTATACAATATCCAACATGAAATGCATTAATAACTTGGCAACATCTGAAAAAAGTAAAACACAATTTTATTACACATTATCTTATGTTATTTCAAGAAAATGCTTTATCCAATAAACCAGTTGTGAAAATTTCTGAAACTAGAAATTTGATTGGCAGACATAGAAATTAAGTCTGCAAATCAGCCAACTCTGCCTTAACAAACAATAGTATTTCGAACAATTCAAGTTGATCTTTTATTTGAAACTCAGGATCAAAATGATATCAAAGGATCCAAAAAAGGTGCACCTACATGTATTTTATTTTATGCCAAATATGCAGAGAAATCCAAACTCCAGATACTAAACCAAACTTTTACTTAAATCAAAGTTTTTATTATCTTAAAATTTTGTTGCAATGGCAACCACAACTTTTAATGGAATCAAATTCTTTGAAGGACTTCTAACTGGGCCTATGACAGAAATTTCAGAGAAACATGGTCAAAATTGGATCATTAGTCTTGGGTTTTAGTTTGCAAGTAACTTTTGCCTGTCCCAAGGTCCCTGCACTGTCATGATTTTAGGGGTCCTGGTTTAAAGTTTCAGAGTCCAGACGATGACAAATTTGATTTAACCCTTATGTTGCTAAACGCAAATCATTGCTCTTTTGTAGACAACATACATTAAGATTGGACTGCACAGAATGTGCAATATGATCTTGAATCTTCTTGGATCTACACTTTCTGTTTACCCTTTACTCCATAGATACTCATTTCTATGCATTGCTTGTAGGGGCCTTTGGAAAACATAGTGCCAAAAGGTGAAATCGCTCGTCACGAACAATTTCACCTTCCGACACAATGTTTTCTATGGTATCATAAGTTGTCACATACACATAAAAAAAGGCTTCATCCTTGCTGTTATTTAGGGTCAATTAAAGATACCATAGAAATGCCTAATGGGGTAAAGGGTTAAGAAAATATTATTCACTAAAACATACCATTGGAAAAGCAATATCTAGGTTTTTACTGTCGAATTGTAAATTTCATTGTAGTTATTTAGCAGGATTGGGTTAAGAGATGAGAATATCTATCTTTATTGATATATGGCAACTTATCCTTACTAAAGCATTCATACACTGATCAAACATCAGTGTTACGCTGATTAGTGTTACAAGGTTTGGTCTGGTTTGGTCTGCTTAGGTCAGCAAATAAGTTGTTTAACTCTTTACCACACAATGCCGACTTCTAACTACCCTGAGAAAGAAGCCTTCTGAAAACATTGTTGGAAAAGGAGAAAATGTTGGTAACCAGCACTTTCTCCTTTTTCCACAATGTTTTCTTCCCTCCTCAAAAGAATTTTTAAAAATCAAGTCACTTTTATTTTGTCGTCTACAAATGCTCTCAATTTGGACCAGTCTAAAATTTTGTTGTTTGGTAAAGAGTTAAAAGTAATAGCTAACAGACACACTAAGTATTGTGTAGACACAGAGCCATGAAATAACCTTAAGGGTCTTTGCTTAGCAGAGCTAAATATCTTCCTTTGGGAGTAGTAAGTTGTTGATTTTGGAAATTAGACAAAAGTTAAGGTATAGGACTCTTTGTGAAACTACAATATTTAGATTGAGCAAAACCAGACTTGGAATACAAAGTTTTATCCCTGTCAAAAAAAACAAGTCCTTTCAGAGATATGACGTAATACCAGAAGTAAAGTCATACTGCAGAAGTACCCACAAGAAATATAGGTTGCAACATGTGAAAAGGGACATTCGGATATTTGCGGTAAATGCTGTCTCGGATCAGCCTGCGTAGTCAACGCAGGCTGATCCGAGATTGCACTTTTCTGTTTTGCGCAAGTCTACTGTTGCGCAAAATCTAATGTAATCGTAAAGTGCTGTCTCAGATTAGCCTTCATGGACTGCACAGGCTGATCCGAGATGACATTTTACACAAATATCCCAATGGCCCTTTTTGCGTGTTGCACGCCATTATGTGATACCACTCTGGCAAAAGGGGGATCAATACATCTTTCTACTTTGCTGTACCATTACGAGTCATTACATGATTTGATCTATTTTGTCCGAATAATAGATGAATCTGGAGGTAGAACTGTCCTTTGAAATGCAGAAAATTTACCTGTAGCAAAAATTTTCAGTCCAGGTCAGTCTGCACAGTTCATGTAGATTGATGCATGTCCATACTTCTAGCAGATGCATGAAAAATGTTTTCATAGGGCACGACTAATATTGTAAAATATGGTAGATGTAACAGGTGTCACTCTTTCAGAGTCAAACAAATCACACTCTTTTTACAGCTTTAACCCATTACCACACAATCCCTACTTTTGACGACCCTGAGAAAGAAGCCTTTAGAAAACATTGTGGGGAAAAGGAGAAAATGCTGGTAGCATTTTCTCCTTTTTCCAAAATGTTTTCTACTCTTCACTAAACCATTTTCAAATTTTTATTCACTTTAATTTTGTCGTCTGCAAATGCTTTCCATTTGGGCAAACCTAAAATTTTGTCATTTGGTAATGAGTTAATACCTTTCTATTTCTGTAGAGGCATTTTGATGATCATATAGAGTGCAAAAGCCAACACTGTGCATGTTCTGGAAAGTCTGATCGTGTTTTATGTAGCATGCTAAAACAATTCATGTTGTCTACGTAGAATGCTAAAACTATTCATGCTAACCTTGAGAGTGAAAAAAAGTCAATAATAATAGAGTAGAGCGCCTGATAGAGGGAGTGCTTATGATTTCAAAATTGAGAATATTAATAATTCTCCACTAAACCCTAAATTGTGGGTGCTCATCAGAATTGTCTCAAGGAGACAATTCTAATGAGTACCCACAACATAGGGTTTAACCCTTTCCCAAACGACAGATTTTGGACTCTTCCAAACCAAAAGAGTTTGCAGACGACAATTTTAGAATTGGTGAAAATGCCAGAAAGTTCTCAAAAGTGGTAGAAAACACTGTGGGAAAAGGAGAAATTGCTCGTTACGAGCAGTTTCTCCTTTTCCCACAGTGTTTTCAAAAGACTTTTACTGCAGACACATAAAAACCAGGGCTTGTTTGGGAAAGGGTTAAAGAGAAATAATGGCTTTAAAATACCATCACTCCCTCTTATCTGGAGCCATGATCTTAGAGACAGCAAGGTAATTTTCCAGAAATTGTATGTCCCATAGGTAGAATAATGAAATACAGCCTGTACATTCCTTCCCTCTATAATAAATAAATCTGATCACTAGGACGTTCATCCGTCCTATGAAAGATTTTCAGCAAAACCAGGAATTAAACTTGTAACAACTTGTCTTTATGTTACCAAATGGAAAATATCTATTTCCATTTTCAACAGTATTTTAAGTGATGAAATGACAGCCAGTGTATCCATCCAACCATGGTACAAAACCGTTCCATGCCACTGGCTAGATTTCCCAAAATAATAACCCATTACCACACAATCCCTACTTTTAACACCCCTATGAAAGACGGCTTTCCAAAACACTGTAGGATAAGGAGAAAATGCTGGTAACCAGCATTTTCTCCTTTTCCCACAGTGTTTTCTACCCTTCCCAGAACAAATTTCCATTTTTAAGTCACATTTATTTTGTCGTCTGCAAATGCTTTCAATTCGGACCAGTCTAAAATTTTGTCATGTGGTAAAGTTAACTGGTGAGAGAGAATGAATCCATGTAAAATGGTTATCATAAAGAGAGAATTTTTTTGCCCACTACATAGTGCAACAGAAAACCAAGGGGGACATACACAATAGCATTCTATGTACTTATTATTTCATCCCAAAGAAACGAAGCATGTATCCAAAACCACACTAGGATATGTTAAACCCTTTCCCAAACAATCCCTGGTGTTCACAGGTCTGGAATAGTAACCCTTTGAAAACATTGTGGGAAAATGAGAAAATGCTGGTAACCAGCATTTTCTCCTTTTCCCACAATGTTTTCCACCCTATCATAGACAGAAATCATCTTTTCAGCAAGAGTTGAATTGTTGTCTGCAAATGCTTTCTGTTTGGTCTAGTCCAAAAGTTTGTCGTTTGGGAATGGGTTAAACCCTTTAGCAATAATCTGGTACGTTATGGCTCTGACAAAAAAGAAATTTGAAAACATCATAGCTTTTTCTAATATGTTTTTCACTCTTGCTTTGGAATGCTTTCAATTCGGACAAGTCTAGAATTTTGCCATCTTGTAAAGAGTTCAGTAAATGTACATGCATTAGATAAGACAGGTTTTGAAACTTGGAAGAAAAAAGAGGAAATGCTTGTGTCAAGCAATTACTGCTTTTCCCATGTTTCACAATACCTATAATTCAAAATAATTCAAGAAATATTTTATTTTTCTTCCTTTCCTTCAAATATTTAACCTTTTCCTTATTTAAGACATTTGGTTGAGTCTGAATCAGCCTGTGTGGTATTGGCTAGAGAAACAGTCCTAATATTTATCCCACTGTTATGATTGCCTTTACATAAATGAACAAAAAAAGGAATGCTTGCATATAGCCCCACATTTCTAGCTTGGCAGGGTCAGTTGCAGTGTCGGTGGGAGAAGCACATCAAAGTCCACTTCCTCCTAAAGTAACAACATGCATACAATGTTAGTCATAAACCCAAAATTATTCAATCTTCTTATATGTGACAAGGACATTTTCAACTTGGTACTTTTTTAATTTTATCCTTTGGTATGAAAGGAAGAAGAGAGAAAGAATGAAAGCATACATTTCTGGTTTGGCAGTGTCACTTGCTAGGTCTTTTGCAGAAGCATTTCAGAGTCAATATTCTCCCATAGTAGAGACATGCACACAGATCTAGTCAAAGACCCAAATTGTTAAGTTGTCTTTTCAAATATATCATGGGCAATTTCCTATTTAGGACTTTTTATTTTTTTTTCTGTTATGAATAAAGAAGAGCAGAAGAAAGAACAAGTGCATGTAGTCCTACATAGAGTTTGGCAGGGTCACTTGCACCATCTGGGGCAGAAGCAGTTTTCAGAGTCCTAAGATGGTAATAACATGCACACACATTTGAGTCATAAGCCAATAGGATTGAAACTTAACCTTTTACCAAAAAACAAATTTTAGACTCTTTTCCAAACTGAAAGAGTTTGCAGACGACAATTTTAATCTTCATAACAATTTCAGACAATTATCTGAATGGGCAGAAAACACTGTGGGAAAAGGAGAAATTGCTCATTATGAGCAATTTCTCCCTTTCCCATAGTATTTTCAAAAGACTTCTACTGCAGACACTTAAAAACAAGGGCTTGTTTGAGAAAGGGTTAACTGTTTACCAAACAACAAAACTTTGGATTAGTCCAAGGTGAAAGCATTTGCAGACGACAAAATAAACATGAATCAAAAATTGAAATTTGATTTGGAAAGTCTAAAAAACATTGTCTTCTCCACTTCCAACACTGTTTCTTATCCCTTCAAAGAAAAATCCCAATGCTTTCGGTTTACACAATTTAAATTTTTTTCATAGTAAAGATCACAGCACTGCATTTTGGTGGTATCTAATCAGATTTTGTATGAGTGACATTAGTGTACGGGTAAAGCCCCAGCCCCTAACATCAGAACGTCCAAGTTTGAATCCTGCTTCTGAGAGGGTTTCACCATTGGGAAAGCCCACATTATGAATTGATGTTATTTATGGCTCATCAACAGCTTAGGCCATTTAGCTCGCACATCTGTGTTAAAAACTATTAAACATTATGATGTGACAATAAGTTTAGCAGGAAGCAATCAGTATTATAAGTTGTGAGAATTTGTTTCACAATCGATGTAACACAAAATAAGCCAATAGAAAAGTTATGCTTCTGTTTATGTATGCACTTTAGTTCATGAATAATGTAGAAAGCAAGCTGGGGAGATACACATGTTGCTTCATTCAAAATACAGAGTTGCATCAAAGCATAATTCATTTAGCAAACGAAAAAAAAAAATAACTAGAACTGGTATTCCATTGGACACAACTGCCCCTTCTAGTGCCTTAACCCCATTCCACACAATCCCGACTTTTGACACCCCTGGAAAAGAAGCCCTTTTGAAACATTGTGGAAAAAGGAGAAAATGCTGGTAACCATAATTTTCTCCTTTTCCAACAATGTTTTCTACCCTTCATGAAACAAATTTCAAATTTTCAGTAACTTTTATTTCGTCATCTGCAAATGCTTTCAATTTGGACAAGCCTAAAATATTGTTGTTTGGTAATGAGTTAAGACAGCCACATGGGTCACCTTTTACCACACAATCTTGAGTTTAAACAAACCTTATTGAGAAGGCTTTTGAAAAACATTAGAAGGAGAAACTGCTGGTATCCAGCATTTTCTCCTTTTCCCAAAATGACAAAGACATACCCCTCGTTTGTGCTATACTGAACTTATCCTCTGCAAATGCTTTCAATTTGGCCAAGTTTAAATTTTTTTTATTAAGCCTTCACCACGCAATCATGAGTTTAAATGACCCTGTGGGAAAAGAAGAAAATGACAGTTACCAGCATTTTCTTCTTTTCCTGCAATGTTTTCTATCCTTTCAAGGGCAAAAGCACTCGTATGAGTCAAATTTGATTTGTTATCAGGGGATGCTTTGAATTTAGATAGTTCTAAAATTTTCTTGTTTGGTAGAGTTAAGGTAATGGACCTCTAGACTTGCATCATAAAAAGGTAAAAACAAGGTTCTAAATGATTCTACAGGTCAATGTCCTCTTTCATTTTAAATCAACTTCTCATCGCAAAAAATATCTTTTAGGTAAACATCAATACATCAAGTTGTCCAACAAAAGAAGACAAGAACCAAAGCAGCATGAATTTGGTTTGTATTGGAGTTTAACACCATTTTAACAGCTTACGTCATATCATGGCTGTCAGTGACACTCCCTTGTGTTTCCTGGCTTTCTCACAACAGTACTGGCACAAGTTTTTTTCAAAGCCACTGACTACTTTTCTCACATGTATCATATATATGTATATACACATACACAATAAACACAATCTAACTTTCAACCGTATCATGGCAGGGCCATTACAACCTCCAGAAATATCAGAGTATGGAAGGTTGATCAGAGATACCATTAAAGCCTTGCCTGATCTTTGTCCACTCAAATCATTCTTAAATTGCACTTAGTCCTGTAAGTTAAATGATGATTGCCAGTTTAACCCATTACCACTCAATCCCTACTTTTGACGCCCCTGAGAAAGAAGCCTTTTGAAAACACTGTGGGAAAAGGAGAAAATGCTGGTAACCAGCATTTTCTCCTTTTCCCACAGTGTTTTTTACCCTTCCCAGAACAAATTTCTATTTTTCAGTCACCTTTATTTCGTCGTCTGCAAATGCTTTCAATTTGGATCAGTCCAAAATTTTCGCGTGTGGTAATGAGTTAAGAACCTTCCATTTCAGACATTCATAATATTGTTGATTTATAAATCCTTCGTATCAATTTGTATGGAGAATGCTAGTGTTATAGCATTTGATAAACTGCAAGCTTACATTTCTGAGAAGGGAGGGGCACAAACCAAAGTACAAAGTCTAGAATCTACTGGAGTTACAAGTTTTGAGAACAATTCATATTTAAGTCATCTACATTGGCGTTAATGTTATACAAAGAGTTTGGAGTATACAATTGAATAGGCAAGCTTTTTCTCTGGGAAAATTTAACAGTACTCATTAGCACAGACTTGTCTAGGATTCAAGAATTATCTTTCTGATCTATGACTCTGACATGATAAAAACATTTTTTATAGTTTTGAAACTAACATCTGAATTTTGAAAAAAATAATACTCTGAAAAATAGTTGTATTATGATTCAATAGGCTGTAATATTTCTTGGAAAGCTGCAATCCATGATGTACAGAATGAAGTTTGAATAAAAATAATTCTGCCTTTATTCCAATCAATTTAAATGCCAAGACATTTCCCAGAGAAAAGAACTTTGCACAGATTATTGCCTTTACTTTGTTTGACAGACACTGCCTGCCAAACAACCACTATTTGCTGATTGACCAACGGTCTGTAATATCTTCTTTGATGTACAAAATAATAAAACACAAATTGATATCCTACTTTTTTCCTATCTTTTCTTTCTTTTGAAAAATGACAGCTTCTCTTTGGAAAGGCGGATGTCAATTTTTGCTGGATGTTTCACATATTTTTTGTTACCACAAGAACAATTTCTTCAGTCTTAAGCGATGACCTTTAAAATATTTTTGTATAAATCTAGAGTTAACCCTTTACCACACGATGACAACTTTTGATGGCCCTGAGGAAGAAGCCTTTTGAAAACATTGCGGGAAAAGGAGAAAATGCTGGTAACCAGCATTTTCTCCTTTTCCCACAAAGTTTTCTATCCTATCAAAGCAAAATTGCATCACTTTAAAATTCTTCTGCAAATGCTTTCAACTTAGTTAGATCTAAACGTTCGCTGTGTGGTGTGGTAATGGGTTAACAGATGAAGTAAACACTGGGAAGCGGGAAAGAATGCTTGTAAAGGCAACAACTAACTCTTCCACAATATTTACATCAAAGGTTTCTATACATATATTAGGTTTTAGTATATTCAATGTAATTTAGAGTAGTTTTTGGATAGCCTTAAAACCACCTCTATGGTTTAATAAAAAACTGCATCTTGCCAATGATAACATTTTAGCTCATACTGACATATTCATTAAAAGGGTTATTTTCAGCAAAAGTGGACTCTTGTACAACAAAGAAAATATCTTTTAATTAAAGCAATATGGTTTTAGTAGGCAGTGAAGCCTGTTTGGTCTTACTCAAATTATTCACATGTGTATCAATCAGTAGAAAGGACTAGTTTCGACTCAAAGGATCCTAGAAAAGGAACAAGCACACAAAATGAAACAAGAGGGCCATGATGGCCCTGAAATCGCTCACCTGATTTTATTGACCAAAAATGCACCATCTAGTTTCCCAGTGACCTAGTTTTTTTTTTCAGACATTACCCATCATCAAACACTTTTGAGATATCAATAAGACAAACATTCTGGCCAAGTTTCATGAGTATTGGACTGAAAATGTGGCCTCTACAGTGTACAAAGGGTTTTTCTAAGATTTCATCAAGTGACCTAGTTTTGGACCCGACAATTACCCATTATCAAACTCTTTTGAGACATCACCAAAACAAACATTCTGACCAAGTCTGAAGAGTATCAGGCAGAAAATGTAGCCTCTAGAGTGTACACAAGGTTTTTCTAATATTTGACCCATTGACCTAGTTTTTGACTCCACATGACCCATTTTCAAACTCATTCAAGGTATCACCAGGACAAATATTATGAACAAGTTTTAGGAGTATCAGACTGAAAATGTGTCCTCCAGAGCATACAAAAGGTGTTTATTACATTTGACCTATTGACCCAGTTTTTGACCCAACATGACCCATTTTCAAACACATCCAAGATATTATATTATATAAAGGCAAACATTCTGACTAATTTTCAAGAGTATTGGACTGAAAATGTGGCATCCAGAGCATATACAAGGTTTTTCTAAGATTTGATCTGGTGACCTAGTTTTTAACCCCCAATGACCCATTTTCAAACCTGTCTGAGATATCATCAAGACAAACATTCTGACCAACTTACAAGAGTTTTGGACTGAAAATGTGGCCTCTAGAGCCTACAAAAGGTTTTTGTAACATTTGACCTAGTGACCTAGTTTTTGACCCCACGTGACCCATTTTCGATCTTGTCCGAGATATCATCCAGGCAAACATCCTGACCAACTTTCATGAGTATCCAACTGAAAATGTGGCCTCTAGAGCGTACAAAATGTTTTTCTAAGATTTGACCTAATGACCTAGTTTTTGACCCCACATGACCCATTTTCAAACTCGTCCAAGATATTATCCAGACAAACATCCTGACCAACTTTCATAAGTATCCGACCGAAAATGTGGCCTCTAGAGCATACAAAAGGTTTTTCTAAGATTTGACCTGGTGACCTAGTTTTTGACCCCACATGACCCATTTTCGTACTCGTCCGAGATATCATCGAGACAAACATCCTGACTAACTTTCATGAGTATCCAACTGAAAATGTGGCTTCTAGAGCGTACACAAGGTTTTTCTAAGATTTGTCCTGGTGACCTAGTTTTTGACCCCACATGACCCATTTTCAAACTCGTCCGAGATATCATCCAGACAAACATCCTGACCAACTTTCATGAGTATCTGACTCAAAATGTGTCCTCTAGAGCGTACACAAGGTTTTTCTAAGATTTGACCTGGTGACCTAGTTTTTGACCCCACGTGACCCATTTTCGAACTCGTCCGAGATATCATCCAGACAAACATCCTGACCAACTTTCATGAGTATCCGACTCAAAATGTGGCCTCTAGAGCATATACAAGGTTTTTCTAAGATTTGACCTGGTGACCTAGTTTTTGACCCCACGTGACCCATTTTCAAACTCATCCGAGATATCATCGAGACAAACATGCTGACCAACTTTTATGAGTATCCGACTGAAAATGTGGCCTCTAGAGCGTACACAAGGTTTTTCTAAGATTTGACCTGGTGACCTAGTTTTTGACCCCACGTGACCCATTTTCGAACTCGTCCGAGATATCATTGAGACAAACATCCTGACCAACTTTCATGAGTATCCGACTCAAAATGTGGCCTCTAGAGCGTACACAAGGTTTTTCTAAGATTTGACCTAGTGACCTAGTTTTTGACCCCACATGAACCATTTTCAAACTCGTCCGAGATTTCATCGAGACAAACATCCTGACCAACTTTCATGAGTATCCGACCAAAACTGTGGCCTCTAGAGCGTACACAAAGTAAAAAGTTGACGACGGACACCGGACGCCGGACACAGCACGATCACAATAGCTCACCATGAGCACTTCGTGCTCAGGTGAGCTAAAAAAAAATGTTGATGACAAAATGTTATCACATAATACATTCTTGGTTTAAAACTTGTCTTTAAACTGAAATATTTTGCCTTATCTATAGTCTGCAACTTCATGGACCACACCTTTCCTCAGAAGTTTCATTTAAAATGGGTGGTTTTTGGCAACTCTTCCTTTTACCACAATGTTTTCTCAAATACTATGCCCTACTTGATCATGATTACCAAATTAACTCTTTACCACACAGTCCTGGGTTTCCTTACAATGATTGAGCCTTTTGAAAACACTGAGTGAAAAGGAAATAATACTTGTAACTGGTATTTAACTTGTCTGCAAAAGCTTTGAATTTCTGCAGGTCTTCTCTTTAGTTGTGTGGTAAAGAGTTAAAAAAATGACTTTTTTTTTCCCAAAAAATGCATGCTGCTGTATTATTTTACCTGTGCTGATGACCTTCACTACTGCATTTTTTGACATGATCAAGTCTTTTTTCTCAAAATATTGTTTGCATAATTATGAATAAGAAAAAAAAAAAACCCAACTATATTGGAAAAAAAAAATATATTTTTTTATAACATTTTGATAAAACTGCTGAATAAATAGAATAAACCTTTTTAACTAATAATAAAGAAAATATTTATTCCATTTTCAAAGCTTTTTGTAGTATGGAAAAAAAAACTGTGTCAAGCAGTAGGCAGTGTAGATTCAAGATTAGACTGCATATACTGTCTGTTTGATCTTGATCTACTTAATCCTTTTACCTTACCACACAACAAAATTCTTAACCAATCCATATGGAAAATATTTCCAGATGACTCATGAAATTTGGCTAAATTGATAGTTCTTATTTATGAAAATGAAAACATCATGATTAAAGCAATGCTGGTTAGAAGCATTTCTTACTTTGTCCATAAGGTTTTTTTAGTCCTTTTCCTCAGGGTTTTCAACACAGAGACTTATTTGGTAAAGGGTTAAATAAACTGAAGTTGTGCCCCACTGAATGCGTAAAATTATTTTTTTTTGTCAGGAGGTTTTAACTCATTACCAGGCGACATTATTTTAGACTTGTCCAAATCAAAAGCATTTGCAGACGACAAAATAAAAGTGACTAAAATTTTAAAATTTGTTTTGTGAAGGGTAGAAAACATTGTGGGAAAAGGAGAAAATGCTGGTTACCAGCATTTTCTCCTTTTCCCACAGTGTTTTCAAAAGGCTTCTTTTCCAGGAGCGTCAAAAGTAGGGATTGTATGGTAATGGGTTATTGAGAACTTATAACTCTTTTCCAAACAAGCCCTGCCTTCACAACTCTGAGACAGAAATTTTTTGAAAAAATTGTGGAAAAAGGAGAAAATGCTGAATCAATGTTTGAGTTGTGTTAATTTTGTCGTCTGCAAAATTTTATTGGTTTTAATCTGGACCAGTCCAAAATTTCGTTCTTTGGTAAAGCGTTAACATTTGCTTGTCAGTTTAGAGTCTTACTCAAGCAGCAGTGTAGATTTATACTGGTATGATGCTTTTCTTTTGAGGGTGCTTGAACAAACCAAGAATCAAAGCACATAAATGATCAAATAGAAGAATTCAAGAAAAGTAATTTAGGAAAAGTTGAACTTTGAAGCTGATGCAAAAAATTTGATATGATATAATTTGTCCAAGAAAGAATAGAAAGGAGTGTGGGAAAAGGCCTGCATGTTTTCCAAAACCCTTTTCCTCAAGGTCGCTAAAATACAATGTCATATGGTTGAAAATCAGACATTTTTTTTTTCAAAGAATAATGTACTTTCCCTAGACAAACAGACCATTCTGCCTACTAAAAGCCAGTTAGCCTAGGTCTACAATAGAGACTAGCAAAAAAGCTTACGAAAAATGCTTTTCTTATATATACACATTGCTGTAGAAAAATATTCTTGATGTGTTTTCACCAACCATTCTAAAGGACATTCTTTGTCCAAATATCCAAGATTTTCTAAATATGAAAGTAAGACAACTTCTGATTGGCTAAACGAAATGGTTTAGCCAATCAGAAATTGTGTTACTTTCAATTTAGAAAATTCTTGAGAATAAGACTAAAGAACATTCTGAAGAATGGTTGGTGAATATGTATCCTGTTTTTCACTTTGTAGTTTTACTACCACACAGATACAACATTTTTTTTACTTGTTATAGTATTATCAGGTTTTGGAAACATTGTGAGTAATAGGAAACTGCTAACTTTTTCAATAATGCAGATTATTTCACACACTTTTGGGTTGTTTAAGAATTATTCTGTAGGCCTACCATAATTATTTAATACTTGCAAGACTACTATGTCTCAAATGGAAAGGGAGCCATTTAAAATAAAGCCGTTTCTTACTAAAAGAGCAAAAAATATAAAAAGATACACACAAAATGTTACATTTCATTTGATATCACAAATCTAACAACAAAACATATGATCATCATTGTGATTCTAGTATACTTATTATTTTCATGTCAAACTCAATCCATTTTCAAAGAAAAGAAACATTTCTACTTGTTACCTTTTAACCAAATAAGAGAATTCAATATTAAAAACACTTGCAGATGACAAACGCGGCTCTCATTCCAGAATTAGCCATTGACTAGGCTGCAAACACTGAACAAAAAGGAGAAAATGCTAGTTGCAAGCATTTTCTCATTTCCCACAATGTTTTCAATGATATAATAAGCTCAATAAAACTTGGGATTATTTAGAAAAGGGCTCTTATAATTTCGAATTCCAAAGTTATTTTCTAGCCATACAATGGGGAAAGCCATCATAGTCAATTTTACAACATGATTCATACTGAATTAACCCTTTACAAAACAGTAACAAGCTTTTATTACCCTTACGGAGTGGGCTTTTGAAAACATTGAAAAATTTTCCTTACGGAGAAGGCTTTTGAAAACATTGTAGGAAAGGGAGAAAATGCTGGTAACCAGCATTTTCTCCCTTTCCCACATGTTTTTTACCCTCCTATGAAGGAACTGCAGCTTCTTAGTCACATTCGTGTTTGGATCTGCATTCAATTTGGACCATTCTAAAATTCTATCTTTGGGTAGAGGGTTAAGAATACAAAACTACTGGTAAATTCTACCCAAGTATGTACAGTCTCCTACTCTGAGTATGTCTGTGGTTCTTGACAGATTGTAACACTTGTAAGTTATGACTACTACTACCTCTTGAATGATATTGTGCTACTTTACTTACATTGTCATATTCATCTCGTGGATTATACTCTTTTATAATTGTGTAGGGGGCGTGGCCTACCTCGCCACGACAATTTCTCAACTTCCACCAATTCCTAGTGCTATCTAGAACCTAAAAAAGATATTAATCTTCTTAAATCTTGAAATCTAAATGAAAATGATGACTTTTCATCTTCTACTTTATTTGGTTGGTTGGTTGTATTGGGGTTTAACGCCACTTTAACAGCTAAGGTAATATCATGGTGGTCAGTGACGCACATGTGTTTCCTGGCTTTCTCAAACCAGTACTAACACAACTTCCTTTCCAAAGCCACTGACTACTTTTCTCACATGCTTCAGCAGAGGTGAGACGCGAAAATACGCTGGAAAGAAAGTTCGTCTCAACCGTGTATGGAACTCACAACAAACCAGGTCATGAGTCAGGCGCACTCACCACTGAGCCATCCCGCAGGCTCTACTTTATTTGAGAAAGGAAGATGGAACAATAAAGTCTACCAGTCAGCACTGATCAGAGGGAAATTTTAGAACTATACTGGACAGATGGAAAACATGTATAAAAACAAACAAAATAAATTGTGGTTAGAGCAATTTCTCCTTGTTCCACAGTACTTCAAAATTCTCTTTCTCAGGATTATGAAATTCAGGATTGTGAGGTAAAACAGTTAAGTAAGGAAAGAGGATTTTGTTGCAATGAGCATCATAAATCAGTGTAAATTTTGACTGAGCTGGAATTGGGACCCATATCCCCAGGGACTACAAGCAACTGCATACTAACATGGACCTATCGGTGAATTGTGCAAAATTAGCATAATATTGCTCCTCGGTATCTTCTAAGTGTTTGTTCCCATACTAATCTATAATACAATCAAGTTCTAAATCTAGAAAATAATGTAATTTCTGATATGGTAAACCAAATGATTTAACCAATTACAACTTGTGTGCTTTTAACTCTTTACCATATGACAAAATTCTAGCCTTGTCCAATTTGAAAGCCTTTGCAGACGACAATTTCAACGTGGCTCAAATTAATAGGGTGATTTTTCTGTAATAGTGCAGAAAACATTGTGGGAAAGGAGAAAATGCTGGTTACCAGCATTTCTCCTTTTCCAATGATGTTTTCAAAAGGCTTCTTTCGTAGGGTTGTTGAAAGTCCATGTGTTATGCAGCAAAGTGTTAAAAACTCTTGAAAAAAAGGTTAAGCCAATCAAGCTCAACAGCGTAAAAGGAACAAAGACAATACTGATATCAAGCCAATCAGGCCCATCAGTCTAAAATTTAGACACAAAAATACTGATGTCAATTCTGTATGTTTTTTCTACTTTGCGCATTCAATGTTTGATAAAAAATGAATTGCTTCAAAAACAAAAGGTGATTAACAGTACAATACCTCAAAAACTTCTCCCTTTTCAACAGTTAATTCTTTTGCGTGTTTGCTCTGTCTATCATGCACTGCTTCATAGATTCTAGAATACATAAAATTGAAATTTTTAGCAATAACATAAATAGCTAAAAAAGGGCTAATGGAGAAACAGAGGTAACATTTAAAGTCTAGTAATTAACCCTTTCCCTAACGACAAACTTTTGGACTAGACCAAATTGAAAGCATTCGCAGACAATTCAACTCTTGCTGAAAAGATGATTTCTGTCTATAATAGGGTAGAAAAAATTGTGGGAAAAGGAGAAAATGCTGGTTACCAGCATTTTCTCCTTTTCCCACAATGTTTTCAGAAGGCTACTATTTCAGACCTGTAAAAACCAGGGATTGTTTGGGAAAGGGTTAACTGATATCTCGTCAAATCCTTACCATACATTCCTCTTTCAACAACCCTGAAGAAGAAAGCATCTAATTTAACCCATTACCAAACGACAACATTTTAGACTGGTCCAAATTGAAAGCACTTGCAGACGACAAAATAAAAGTGACTGAAAATTTGAAATTTGTTTTGTGAAGGGTAGAAAACATTGTGGGAAAAGGAAAAATGCTGGTTACCAGCATTTTCTCCTTTTCCCACAATGTTTTCTAAAGGCTTCTTTCTGAGGGGCGTCAAAAGTAGGGATTGTGTGGTAATGGGTTAAAACACATTTAATTTACATCAATTGAGAAATAAGTTCTTGCAACTTATACAAATCTCTCTCAATTCTGCTTCCTGGAGACCACACCAGTCCACAAGCCAAATGTATGGGCCCATGAAAAATCCTAAAGTTGACAATGGCTCCCTGGTATCAGACTCAGGACCTCATGGTTAGGAGACAAACGCTCTACCTCACAGACACCTCACAAGAAGGCAATTGAAACATTGTGGAAAAAGGAGAAAATAATGAGTACCAGTATTTTCTCCTGTTTCCCACATTGTTTTCTACCCTTTCAAAGGCAGATCTCATCACTTTAACCGCATTTCATATCTCATCTTTGAAATGCTTTCATTGTCCAGTCAAAATTTCAAACCCCTGGAAAAGAAATAATATGTACAGGACTAGAGTCCCTTTCACCTATAAGAACTACAACCCCTAACTTATTGGTAAATATTGACTAAAATTGATAGTATCATACAGGCTATTTGGCCAATCTTGGCAACTTTCATCTTTTAATATGCGAGTTCGGGGCCATAGACCTGTGACTAGTGTTGACATCTTAGAAAGTGCTTGCTACGACAAAATTTTAGACTGTTCCAAATTGAAAGCACTTGTATAAAACATAATAAATTTTAACTCAAAAGTTGAAATTTCTTTCCAGCCTGGTACAAAACACTGTAAGAATAGGAGAAAATGCTGGTTACCAGTATTTTCTCTTTTTCCCACAATGTTTTCAAAAGGCTACTATCCTAGGGTCATAAAAACCAGGTGAAGTAAATGGTTAACCCATTACCACAAAAACTTGAGTTCTGTCAACCCTATGAAAGAAAGTGTTTGAAAGCATAGTTGGTAAAAAAGTAAATGCTGGTAACCAGTATCTTCTTTTCCCACAATCTTTTCTATCCTTTCACAGCCAAAAAGTAGAATTCCAGCTACATGCAAGTTATTGTATGCAATTACTTTAACTATTCAAAGTTTTGTTGTTTGACCAAGAGTTACAGGGAGGCATATTAAGTAAAAACAAGAAACCCTTACGTTGCTCCCATTCTTTTCAACTCATGGGCGAATGCCAGATTCTCCTCTGCCTTACTTCTAGGCGCTCCAAGATTTTCACTGGAAATATTGGCACCCTTTTTGTTCCTGAAAAACAGAAAAGATCATTACCCTCTATTCATAACTTTTTTCCTCAATATTTTTTGTAACCTTTTACCACATAATAAAGCGATTAAGGAGCGTTTGAAAACATTGTGCAAAAAGGGGGAAATTGCTGGTGACCAGCATTTCCTCCTTTTTCGTACAATAATTTGACATTTAAAAATCTCATCATTCAGTCACGATTTACCTCTTGTTTTATCTTCATTGTGATTATATGGTAAAGGGTTAATTTATCAAGGAATAAGAATTGTTCTATCCAACAACTCTCCACACGACTTTTTTCCAAAAAAAAACAACAAAATATTTCATGAAGTAAGGTGTTCCAAATTTTTCCTGTTCATACTTACTCTGAGTATGTAGGTCTGACAGGAGGTGGGGTAGGTGATCTGAACTCATTCCTTATTTCACGATTGTAAATGTCATCCCGCGGTCTGATCTCCTGTTGATAAATTTCATCCCGTCGTGAATGTCTAAAGTCATCTCTTTCATCCCGTCTGTAATCATTTTGGCGTTCTGTTGCACGGAAGTCCCTATAAGGGCCATCATCCCTTCTGTAATCCTGAAAGAAACATTTCAATCTTTCATCAATCAACTGTAAATTTTAATGGTCCTGAGGAAGGAGGTTTTTAAGACATTGTAAGAAATACAGAAAATGCCAGCATATCTGTACCAGTATTATGTGCCTTTATCCTTTAACCAAACAACCTCATGTTTTGATGACCCTCAGAAGAACTGTCCTCAAACAAAGGCCAGAAAATGCTAGTAACCAACATTTTCTCTTTTTTTCCAAAATCATATTCTTTTCAGTCTAAGATATATCTCGTCATCTGAATGATATTACTGTGTGATATTACTCGAGTCTGAAATCTTGGCATCTGTTATGTTTGTTGTGTGGGGTTAAATGCCATTGGCTACTTTCCCACATAACCATTAACTCTTTACCAAACCACATTATTTTAGAGTAGTCAAAATTGGAAGCATATGCAGACGACGAAATTAATGCCACTCAAAAATTAAAGTTTGTGTTGGGAAAGGTAGAAAACATGTGGGAAAAGGTGAAAACACCGATTACCAGCATTTTCTCCTTTCCCCACAATGTTTTCAAAAGGCTTTTTTTCTCAGGGTCATGAAAACCCAGGATTGTTTGGTTAACAGTTGTGTAAAGAATAATCAGAGGTGACAGACAAATGAAACCTGTAGCAATGTTTATTATGAGTTTAACAATCCTCAAAAAGAGTTAGATGAGAATGCATTGAAACCAAGGATATCCTGGTTTCACATCCTATTATTGCTTTACTAAATCCACATTACAAATCAATTCTGAAAATCAATATGGTAATTAAAAATCTGATAAGTCCCCATCTAAGTTATTATACTATACTTACATCCCTGTAAGTTTCAATCTGACGTCCCCCTGATGGTCCTACTTCCTCTGGAAGTAAAGATGGCTGCCACCCGTTGTAAAATCTGGGGCTATAGGAAGGCACATAGCCATGCCATTCTTCTCTGCAAATATACACAAGGATTGAACATGCAAATAAACGTAAGTTTACAGGCAAACATTGTAAATGTATCCATAGAACAATGAAATGCAGTTACTGGAACACGACTTGACCCTTCATCAAACAATCCCTGGTTTTTATGACCCTGAGATAGAAGCCTTTTGAAAACATTGTGGGAAAAGGAGAAAATGCTGGTAACCAGCATTTTCTCCTTTTCCTACAATGTTTTCCATCCCTCTGGAAAAAAAAATTCAATCTTTGACTTCTGTTTATTGTGTCATCTGCAAGAGCTTTCAATTTGGACCAGTCTAAAATTTTGTTGTTCGATAAAGAGTTAAATACACATCGTCATCATAGAAACATTATGTACCATATAAATATATATATAAAAATGAAAACATGATATGAACTGTGACTATGTCATTCAGTAACATCTATTTTGTTGTCTGCAAAAATTTTAAATTTATAAACAGCCATAAATTTTGCCATTTGGTCCAGAGTTTTCAGCTGGCCTGAGTTTCAAGTACAGTGGACTCCGGATACAGCGAGATCGTGGGGACAAGAAGTATTATCTCGTTGTAACCGGGTCTCGTTATAACCAAATCAGAAATCAAACATCGTTACAAGGATACGTAAGGATACAGTCTTTCATACTGTTTACTTTCGTTTACACCGGAAGTAGCTAATTACCTTCTTTTTGAAGAGTATATAAAGATAGATAACTCTAATCGATTTACTGTACAATGTATTTTATGTATTTACGAGATATTTACATGAATGTTAGTATTTTAAAGATTAAATATACATTTATTTGAAGAATGCTGTTATTTTAGATTGCTTTTTTTTTTTGTTTTTGATTTTATCCTCCAGTTATTGTTCAATACTTGCTAAGTTTGAAAATGTGCTCTGATCGATGTCCGACTCGCAGTCAATGAACCGGCGTAAAGTTTTCATCTATCAGAGCTGGTCAGGAGATCTAATAAGCTACATGTGTAAACTGTTAAAAAAATGTGTGATAACATTTAATCACCGACGGATCAATTTAGTCCGTAGCGCAAACATATCCAATACGCGACAATAGTTTATTGTTAGACCCTTAATCCGATAATTTTTCGTTAATTGCCTTGCATGGTGACAAACTAATGCAGACGACGTATTCTATCAATAGACCTCGTTGTAAGTTGGGAAATTTACGTTGGTCGCCTTGACTATTTTTACGTTGTAGCCGATATCTCGCCGTAACCGATCTCGTTCTACGCGGTATAAAATAAAAGGAAAAAAGAAGGGATTCTGCAGGGACTTGGCAAGATTTACGTTATAAGCGGTATCTCGTTAAAACCGATCTCGTAATATGTGGAGCGGACTGTATTGTCATAATGATTTTGATATCAAAAATGTTAAAGTTACCATACAACAACAATAATGCAGACAGCAACAGGGCTATGAAAGTGTTTGGGATTCTTTTCCGAAAACAACTTTGCTAAATTCCCTCTGAAACTGTAAGATTTGACTCATTTCCAACTGACAGAAAGCAATAGTTTCATAAGGCAGCATGGTATAAACTATCTTGACAGGTGATAAAGACAGATTTATACAGATATAATACTTTTGCACATTTTTAATCGACCAGAAATTCCTTTGATGTCTGTCTTGAAATTATTGGTTGATACTTTTGTTAGTTTTCAGAAAAGGGAGGTAATTATCATATCTCTTTCTAATGAGAATAATAGTGGTTTTAGATTTATAAAAGATAATTCTAGGGAGGACAAAAAGAAAAATGTGGCTTGGTGAATGAAGTACTATAATACTCATTGTTAATCTTAGCAAATTTTGTGGGATAATACTATAGTGGAGATACCAGTTTTCTATCACGGGTCCACTACATTAATTCAAGTACTTACTTTGTCAGTGTCCATGGTTTTCCCAACCTCTGCCATAACTCTAACTCTTTTGATGTAAGGCAATTCAGCAGTAACTGTTTGGCTTCAAATAGTAAAAGAGGGGCAACTGCCTCCCCACCGAGGTCCCTATTGTTGTGAATGGGGTCACGACTGGCTTCGTAGATAAGACTGAGAGGGGTGAACAGGAAGTGGACCAGCTCTGGGGCATTGGGGTCATGAATATGAGCTTTAAGTTTAGCCTGAAATAACAAAATATTTAATTAGGAACTATCTTTTTGTTCCAACTCATTACTCTTCATTGCCTGAAATAACTAGAGCTATCACTCAACGTGATATTATCCCCTACCAAATTGAGTAAGAGTACAGTAACTTAAAAAGTGTTGAAGTATTTCGATAGACAAATTTGTGTTAACGGACAGAAAAACGGACAGACAACCATGATGATTCCATTATACCCCCCTCCACTTCAGTGTGGGAGGTATAGCAAAACATTTCAATGGGAACTGTCTTCTTGTTCTTACTCATTACTCATGAGAAAAGTTCTGACCTGTGCTTGACTAGAAACATATTGGGTAAAGGAAAAGAAGGCTACCACCACTATACTGTTTCCCAAAATATTTCAAAAGACCATCTTCAAAAAGTCATTTATCTCATTACCAACCGACAATATTTTAGGCTTGTCCAAATCGAAAGCATTTGCAGACGACAAAAAAAAAGTGACTGAAAATTTGAAATTTGTTTTGTGAAGAATAGAAAACATTGTGGGAAAAGGAGAAAATGCTGGTTAGGCTTCTTTCTCAAGGGTGTCAAAAGTAGGGATTGTGTGGTAATGGTTTAAAATGATTTACGTATTAAAGGGGAATACTTTTTTTGACAAACTTAAAAGAAGGGATCTGTCAAAAACTTAGGGGTATAAAATGTACAATTTCTCAATGCAAGTAAAGGCTTCTGTCTTCTGTGTTTTCAGAGCAAATTTTCCCTTTTTCATGTTGCCCTCCACCCCATCCAAATACCCATTCCTTTACTCTTTAGCACAAAAGAAAAAGTTCTAAACACAATATTTGCATACAAAGAAATTAATGTACTGTATATGTCACTCAAATAATGAATCCTGTCTTTAGTAGGTTTGAAAGTATTGTAGCATAAGGAGAAAATAATGGTTACCAGCATTTTATCTTTTTACCAGAATGCTTTTGAAATCATTCCTTCTCCTGGTCATTTAAACTTGGTATTGTTTGGTAAATACTATGGCACCACAGGCTAAAATAATGACTAACAACTTTTTTTTTCATATCCTGGGATATGTACATGTAATTTTTCAAGCTTTGTTGGTTTCCATCTATAAATCAAATACCGTCACTGTCGATCTCTTGCATATAAGCAAAGTAAGCAGCAATCGTAATGATTTATACATACCAGTAAATTGAAAGCAAATTTAAATTTCTGGAAGATGTCGATAAAGTCCTCAGCAGGGGGTGGTCTGGCTCTCATTGTCAGCATACCATCTATAAACAGATCACGGGAATATTTTAACTCTTTACCACAATCCTAAGTTTTAGCAACATTGAGAAAGAAGCCTTACACATAATATCTGAAAAATTTATCGCTTAACCCATTACCAAACGACAATATTTTAGACTGGACCAAATTGAAAGCATTTGCAGACGGCAAAATAAAAGCGACAGAAAATTTGAAATTTCTTTTGTAAAGAGTAGAAAACATTGTGGGGAAAGGAGAAAATGCTGGTTACCAGCATTTTCTCCTTTTCCCACAATGTTTTCTAAAGGCTTCTTTCTCACGGGCGTCATAAGTAGGGATTGTGTGGTAATGGGTTAAGCAAATAATCTCCTGTTTTGACGACCCCTATGAAGACAGCTTTTGAAAACATTGTGGGAAAAGAAGAAAATGCTGGTAACCAGAATTTTCCCCTTTCTCCAGAACATTCTCTACTCTTTCAAAGACAGAAAACTTCCCCTTGTCTTCAGTGTTTTTCTCGTTTATGAACTCAGATATTAGGGCACTTTATTCATGAGAAATTACAAGAACTGTTCATGTACATGTACTTGGAAATGACAAAAAAATGATCATGATTTAACCTAAAATTTGTCAAAAGCTCATAATGAAAATAGTCATTCATGAACTCAGAAGTAACAACAATACTATATTTACAGAGAAACGACAAGGATTGTTCATTCACACAAAAAAAGACAAACCTCCTGTTATCCTGTTTTTGCGTTTGTTTCCTCTTTCCATTCTTCTTCTCTCCAACTCCTTATAAGCCTCTGCTGCTTGCTGTAGTCGTGACACAAACTTTTCTATGTCATCAAAGCAGTTGTTCAGAAGTTGCTGTAAAAACAAAATCAGTAGACACTTATTTCAAATACAAACTGGTCACCCTGTCATTTGTCTTAACCCTTTACCACGAAATCCCAGGTTTTAATAACCCTGATGAAGGAAGCTTTTGAAAACATGCGGAAAGATCAGCATTAGTTTATCAGCATTTTCCCCTTTTCCTACTATGTTCTCTATCCTATAAACTAGAAAGCCCTGAAGGGCCTGATATCGCTCTACTGGCAGAGATTTTGCTTTTATTCTAGCGTACACTATGAATTCATGATGCAAAAAGAAAAAACATAGGAATTTATTACGCAAAAAGACAAAAAAATTGACATTTTCTACTCAAAATGGCTACTTTTCCATTACTGTTTGTTGATTTTTTTCAAACTCAAAAAGGTTAAAAAGCTATTGATGGATAAACAAGCTGAAAAATTAATAAAAATCTGATCACAAATAAATACTTTACCATGTAAACAGGAAATGAAATTGTTCAATTCGAAATGGCTATTTTTCCCATACTATTTGTCAGATTTTTTTCAAAATCAATAGGGTTTTAGCTATTGATGAGATAAACAAACTGTGTAAATTTCACGGAAATCTGAACAAAAATGAAGACTTTATCGCAAGAAATGAAAGTTTTCAACTTGAAACGGCTACTTTTCCCATACTGTTTGTTGGATTTTTTTTCAAAATCAGTAGGGTTGAAGCTATTGACAAGATAAACAAACTCTGCAAGTTTCATGGAAATCTGACCAAAAAAAATACAGACTTTATTGCATAAACAAGAAATGGAAATTTTAAACTTGAAATGGCTACTTTTCCCATACTATTTGTTGAATTTTTTTCAAAATCAATAGGGTTAAAGCTATTGATGAGATAAACAAACTCTGTAAGTTTCACGAAAATCTGACCACAAATGAAGACTTTATCGCGTAAACAAGAAAAAGACTAACAGACGGACGGATGGACAGACGGACAGATGGACGACGGAAACCACGTATCAACAACAGACAGCTTTTGAAAACATTGTGGGAAAAGAGCAATTTCTCCTTTTCCCACAATGTTTTCCACTCGATGAGATATTTGTATCTTCACTTGTCCATATTTTTGACATTACCGTGTTTTGGTGCGTATAACACGCACATTTTTTCAGCTCTGAATAATTTCAAACTGGGGACTGCATGTTATACACTACAATAGGCAAAACCATGTTTTTCTCCCCCTTGAAAATCGGTCGTACACCTGTTCAAAGTGGGTGGGGGGCGGGGCGTAGGTACAAAACGGCAAAGTTCTCTCGCCACAGCCTTAACTTTCGTCATCATCCCATTTCAACTTTTACCGATTTAAATAAAAAAAACATTATGTTTTAATTTTGTTAAAATGTACTTGTACATTCTTAATTTGTGGATTAGGATTCGTAATTTCCCGATTCTATCATCCATTTTGGCAATGACGAACGTACCCCGGAATGATAAATATTGATTTACTGTTATCATCTGATTCGTCTCCTATTTTTCTATTCTTTGTTAATAGCTAAAATTGAACAATTATTAAAGAGTAAAATAATGATTCAGAAAGAAATGAATGATTTAAAAATATATATATTTATCGCTGCCTTTTACAAAAACCGTGATTTACAGCATATAGATCAATGTTTATTTCACACCTGTCACATTTGTTGATGGAAGTGAGAAAATAGGAGATTAACTATGATATATGGTCGTCAGTTCAATGTGTGAATTTGCAACATGTCATAAGCTGGCATGTTTTTATAATCCCCCTAGTACAAATCGAATCATTACCATTTCCACTTTGATTAAAAATGGTTATTTCCCTTTGATAAAGTATCGCCATTTACAATTTTTCAAGATAGCGTCGTACGCTTCAGATGTTACAATATTTTGGTCAATTTTTGATGCGTGTTGTACATCCGAACAACCTTTTTTCCTCGGATCTGATGCTGAAAAAGGCCTGCCTGTTATATATGCCTGCGTGGTATACACAGCGTTTTACGGTATATCTTTATTTGCTGCTGAAAGTGGAAGTGCCTCAAAATGGCGTATCAGGTAAAGGGTTAAGAAAACATCGTGGGAAAAGGAGAAAATGTTGGTTACCAGCATTTTCTCCTTTTCCCCTATTGATTTCTACTCTTCACAAATCAAATTTTAAATTTCAAATCACTTCTATTTTGTCACCTGCAACTGCTTTCGATTTGGTCAACCCTAAAATATTGTCATCTGGTAACGAGTTGAGCAAGAATTCTTTTTCTATAAATATAACATTAATTTATACTAATTTTCCCATTTTAACAAGGATGCTTCTTTAGTTTTCTGAAGTTAACTCAATCTCAGATACCTACATTCTTAGAGTTGCATTGATTAATATCACTTTCTTCTTTTCCCACAATGTTTTCAAAAGCTTCCTAACACAGGATACAGAAAAAAAAGGAAGATTTTGGCAAAGATTTAACTCTTTACCAAACAAAAAATTTATAGACTGGTCCAAACTGAAAGTATTAGCAGACAATAAAAAAAATGAGTGAAAAATCTGAATTTGATTTAGGAAGGGTAGAAAACACTCTGGAAAAAGGAGAAAATGCTGGTTACCAGCATTTTCTCCTTTTTTCCACAGTGTTTACGAAAGACTTTTTTTCTCAGGGTTGTTAAAGGTCGGGATTGAGTGGTAAAGAGTTAATGAAAAGCATTCCTTTTGTTCAACAACAGTAACAGTTCATTACCACATCTTTTTCCAACGCCTCATTTTGACCAGTATCAAGTTCTGTGTGATGAAAGTATGAAGCTCTTGCACCACCACCATATCGACCTGTCAAGTATAGAAATAATAAATCATGAAACCTGTCATTTATCCGTTTAGTAACTGAAAGAGATGCACTATCTATTGTTGCCTGTGTGTCAACAGAAAACCAGATTGATAAAATGTCTCGAAAGAATAAATTTGAAGATGTCATAAAGAAGAGCATAATTAGAGAGTTTCAACTACTACACCACAAAGATCTGAAGTTTGGGAACATTCCTTAAATACAACACATCATAATCGTTAACTCTTTACCATACAATCCCGACTTTTAACGACCCTTAGAAAGAAGCCTTTTGAAAACATTGTGGGAAAAGAAGAAAATGCTGGTGACCAGCATTTTCTCCTTTTCCCACCATTTTTTCTACCCTTCCAAAACAAAATTTCAACTTTTCAGACACATTTATTTTGTCGTCTGCAGCTGCTTTCAATTTGGACCAGTCTTAAATTTTGTCGTTTGGTAAAGAGTTAAATCTTGCATCACACAATCCCGACTTTTAACATCTTGCAAAATAAAGCTTTTGATAACTTTGAGGAAAAATGAGAAAATACTAGACACCAGCGTTTTCTCCTTTTACCTAAATGTTCTCTACTGTTTAAAAGTCGGGTCATTTAACACATTCAATTTATTGTCTTCAATTTGTTTCAACTTTGACAGGTCAAATTTTATCACATTGTGAAGAGTTACCTCTTTTCTGGATGACATTTTAGACTAATCCATACTGTGAAAGCACATCTAGACAATAAATGTGTTGTCAAGTAACAAGATTTGCACTAAAAAAGCTAAAAAACAATTGAGAAAAACAGGCGGAAAAAAAATCTGATTAAAAACACCTTACATAGACAAGTTTGATATGCTATACATGTACAGGTGTTAATTTTAGTATATCATAGCCCGATTGTCTATCCAGTTTGTGTTTTAAAATCCCATTTGATTATAAGGCATAATTATTATACAACTGGTTAATTTGTTAATCCATGACACATATTTACAAATATAACACAGAGGTACTGTACAAGTAAAAGTGCAGCACTTTACACATAACTTTTCAAATGAATACCTAGCAAGCATCCTAGAGATGGGGGATAACCTGGATTAATTCTATACCAAACGACAAAATTTTAGACTCATCTAAATTTAAAGCATTTGCAGAAGACAAAATAAGCGTGACACAAGAAATTGAAACTTAACTTTAGAAGAGTACAAAACCGGTATTTTCTCCTTTTCCCATGATCTTTTCAGAAGGCTTCTTCCTCTGGGTCGTAAAAATCATGGATTGTTTGGTAAAGGATTAACTTTAGAATGCGAGTACAAAAGAAAAGATAGTGGCAAAAGTAGAAAATTTTTGCAATATATGCAAGCATTTTCTTTTGTCTTTTGGTAATGAGTTAAGACTAAGACCAACACTTAGTATCATGACAATGAAAGGTACCAAACTTTTACACTTGTTCAAAATGAAAGCTTAAACTACTGATTAAACTTGGTTCTTGTAATGGAATTTGTTTTCAAAAAGATGAAAACGATAAGGGAAAAGAAGATAATACTATCTACCAGTGTTTTCTTAGTATTCTTCAAAGTTTTTAAAGGCCCTCTCCTTAAAATGGTACACAAAGTTAACCCTTTACCAAACAATGAGATCTTTTAATGACCCTAATTAAAAAGCCTTTCGAAAACTTTGTGGGAAAAGAGAAAATGCTGGTGACCAGCATTTTCTCCTTTTCCCGTGATGTTTTCTACTCAGTCGTAGGAAAGTTTCATCATTTGAGCCACAATGAAATTGTTGTCTGCAGATGCTTTGAATTTGGATGGGTCTGAAAGTTTCTTGTGTGGTAAAGAGTTAACAGTAATTTCTCCTCATTCATTAGTTTTCAAAAACCTTCTTCCTCAGGGTTGCACCTGTCTTCAGGCCAACCATCATAAAGTCAATGACCAACATCTTTATACTGTTGATCAAATTTGGTCTAACAACCTAAAAAAATACATACAGGAAACAAGTTAGAGATTACAATCATATTCATGCCTTTGTTCTGAAATATACTTCATGCATAATAATCATTAGCAAAAAAGCATAATGGATTTAGGTTCTGTGGTACTGATACATCTTAACTCTGTACCTAAAAACAAAATTTTAAACTAGTCCAAAATCAAAGCATATCCAAACAACATATATATTGCTCAAATATGGAAATTTGAGATGAGAAGGGTATAAAATTGGAAAATATAGGAAATACTGGTAATCAGCAACTCATCCTTTTCCCATAATATTTCCAAAGGCCCTTTTGGTAAGGGTCATTAAAACACAAGGACTGTTTGAAAAAGGGTTGAATTGTCCTGCACAAATTAGAAATTCAACTTTATTGCATAATTCTTGACTGAATACAAAACTTTACTTTATCATCCATAAATCTTTGTCTATATACTTTTATTTACTCCTTTCCTTTCCGACCCCCTCCCCCTTTTGTGTTTTTCCATTATTCCCAAATTAAAATAGGACTTCAAGGCAATTACTATCAAATCACAAACTTATGTTTAATTTTCTTGAATTTCTTTTTGTTTGAATAAGCTAACTACAAAATTTTTAAGCTTATGAACATAAACAACCTTGGCCAGTAAAAGTGAAGCTTTCCTTTCCTTGCTTTAGTTTCTGTACATGTAACCATCAACAATGCAATGCTTTTCAAGCCGTCTTTTACTGCATAAAAGCTTACAAAATACTTTTAAAGACTTTAAAGGTAGTCAATTGACACATTTTTCTATTACACATACACTTAAATAAAATTTTCCTTCTTAACACAGAACATATTAAATATATTACAACAAAATACATTATCATACTGTTGTTATTTCTAATAAAATTCCATGCTTTCTTATCATTGGCATTATCCTGATGCAACATGATGGATACATATTACTTTGTGTCAGCTTACCATGCTGTTCTATTATATCAATTTACACTGTTTTAATATTTAAGGTGATAAACAATTTCCCATGCTGTCTTCTGACTGCCCATCTTTAGTACAGTTTAATCATCTTAGAGTTAACACTTTTCCATGCTGTGTTTGTTTGCTTATCTTGAAGATATGAAAATATACATCTTTGGCTTATAATTTATCCATGCCAACTTTTATGTCTGTTTAACCTGTATAATAGAAGAGATCCATGCTATGTGATGTTGCCTACATTAGTAGTTCATGTCATTTCATCCACCATTGGAATACCTTCATCCTGAACTTCCCAATCTCTGCTAGTGTTCCACTGACTTCGGAGTCCAATGTCTCCATCTTGCTTGAACTGTTGGCCACCTAAACTTGAGTAGTTGGCACCAGCTGCAGATTTGGTCAATGGAAGTGTGGAACTTCCATATGAGAAACCATCATTCTCTTTTCCAAGTGACTTGGACTTCTTGAGGTTACTCTTTGAAAAGCTGAACTTGTACCATTTTTTGCCTTTCTTTGGTTCCATCTTATTGAGCTGTCTTCCGCTCCATGTTCCGAACAAGTTTCCACCTTTCCCAACTGCTTTTCCGTTTCCCCTTCTATTCATTGTATATGAGCCTGATTTTAATGCTGTGGGTGAAGCATAGTCTGGATAATCCAATCCCAAAGCTTCCACATTTGTCATACTTCCCTTATATGGTATTGCATAATGTCCACTATGTTGCCCTCGAGCTGTGCTGTAATACTCATTGATCCACTGGCTCGCTTTAGAAATATAGGACAAGGTACAGACATATGCCAAACACAGAAAACTGACATTTTACAGACTTACACAAAACCTGAGGCCTAGATATATTGATCGTAATCGTACTAATAACTTGGGGTTCATTCAGAAACGAAGATGATATTACTCTTCAAACTTTACCACACCATCCAGTTTTAACCACCCTAAGCAAACAGCCTTTTGAAAGCATACTAAGAAAATGAGAAAATGGTAACCAGCATTTTCTCCTTTTCCCACAATTTCTCTACCCTTCCAAACATGAAATTCAATTTTGAGTCAAATCTATTTTGTCATCTGCCAATACTTTCAATTCAGATTGGCCCAAATTTTTTTCATTTGGTAGAAAATTAGATCCCAAACATATTACCCCTATCTGTGTATCTTGCCATCCCGATGCCTAAGTGGTAATCATACCCTTTAACAATCAATTTCCTACTGAAACCTAACAGGTGGGTACTCATTAATGTTGTGCTTAGGTGGCTTTCACCCTTTACCACACATTCCAGAGTTTAACCTTACTTTTAAAACTTAGTGGGAAAAGGAGAAAATGCTGGTAACCAGCATTTTCTACTTTTCCCACATGTTTTCTACTCTTGTAAGGTCAAATTTCACTTTTTCATTACATTTGTCTGCCAGTGTTTTCAATATGGACCGGTCTAAACTCTGTCGTTTGATAAAGAGCTAAACAACACTGCCATAGAAGCATTGTGGCAAAACGGTAGAAAATGCTTGTGACCAGCATTTCTTTTCCTTTTCACTCAATATTTTTCTACCCGTCACAGATTAATACAACAATTATAAACATAATTATGTCATCTGCAACTGCTATCAATATGGACGAGTCTATGATTTGGTCTTGTAAAGGGCTAAAAAGACAAAGTTTTAACACAATATGACAATACCTATGCTAAACAGGGTTTATGAAACCCAGTCTACTGAAGAGGACACAGTACACAAGTTGTTGGAAAAGTGTTAGATGAGACAAAGTACATGTATGAGTACTTAGCAAAACTGGTGATGATTAATACCAGTATGTAGAATTGTGTGTTTGGCATTAGCATATAGATAAGATTTTGATTCAGTCAAGAAAGATCCAAAATAATTTTTGACAAGTATTTCAATGGCGTTGAAAGCATAGATAAAGATCAAACTTCAATCTTGCTATAGCCTGATCTTTATCTGTGCTTCTTGCTAAAAATATGTATCACTGTTTCTATAGTCGCTCAAAAAATTAAGTCTACATGGACTTTACATCCCACATACTCCATTTCCTCTTTCATGGCAAGCTACATGATGGACTGAAAGTAATTTAGCCAATCACAATGCTTGAATATTGCTTGAATCTTGAAGTAAAACTAGTTGAAAGGTAAATACAGTTTTATGTTAATAAATATAACGGAGAATAATTATGTGAATTTATCAGCTTGGTCAGACAGAAGAAGTATAAAATCCATCAAAACTCCTGCCAATCTGTTTCATTCATTGATCGGTCTCTTGTGCTTCAGGCCCATAACATTTACAAAATGACCACTTAGGCCATTTCCATAAAAGATATTCCTTTAAAAGAAAAAAAAGGTTTAAATCATTTTTTGAGTTGTAAAAATTCTGCTTCTTGAAAGCCATTGTTCATTTTCCTGCAATGTTTTGCTTCCAACATGACAAATTTTAAGACCTATCCAAATTGGAAGCATTTGCAGATAACAATTTCATTTCCCTAAAATAATGCAATTTCTCTTTAATAGGCAGAAAACTTTGAGGGAAAAGGAGAAAATTCTGGTTACCAGAATTTTCTCCTTTTTCCACAATTTTTAAAAAAAGCTTCTTTCTCAGGGTTGTCAAAAGTCGTCATTGTGTGGTGAGGAGTTGACAGCAGTATGTCAAGCATTGTGCAGTGATACAAACAGTTGGGTCTTGTTACTGAGAATCAATGTACTGCATTTACCATATTTATCATCTTTTTTAACCTTTATATAGAATGACACAGGGCAGTCAGGAGTCTGATGGAGCTTCAAAGATTTCAAGTAGGTGATTTTCTATGATAATAGAAATCAAATTTTGTAATCATTTTTGAAGATAGGTCAACATAGATCTATTCCAAAGCCATTCCTGTGTAAAGCTGCAAGAAGTCGCCAATTTCAAGTTTAGTTTCAAGAGCATCTTCAGTAAGCTTGATTAAAAGAAAGAGTTGACAGTTTGTATGTTTGGCTTAATAGTCAACATGCACAAAAACCCGCTGAGACTTGTGAAGAATCATTAACAGACATAAAAAGCTTCACACAAAGCTCCTAGAGGACCAAAAAGCTTCTTAGTTCCAAGAGAAAAACCCAGAGCCATTGTATGCAAAGTTTTGTTCAATTCTCTACAAACCATCATCAAATCGAGATTCTCCTAACCGCGTGTCACCAAGCCGAGTTTCACGAAGACGAGCTTCGATTGGCTCATCTTCAAATGGGGGATCTACAAAACGATTTGATTGGTTAAGAGACTTGCCATATGGTGGTTCTGGGGCTGGGCCACTTGGAGGTGGTGGAATCCTCTGTCTGTAAAAATAGGAATAGCTTATACTGTTTTACTGCACACAAAAAATTCAGCTTGGCTAAATTTGAAAGCATTAGCAAATGACAAAAACTAAATGCTGTACATAAGGGAGTTTATCACTGAAAGGATAGAAAATATTGTGGGAAAAGGAGAAAATATGGTTACCAGCATTTCCTTCTTACCTACAAGGTTTTCAAAGCCTTCCTCCTCACAGTCGTTGAAAGTCATGCTTGTGTGGTAAAAGATTAACTTAGACAATGTTATTTTGGTTTCAGACCACAGTTAAAAACATGGTTGCATTGTGAGAGATCACTCATGACAGGCCATTTTTCTTTTTGCCAGACTGTTTTACACACCTGTTTGTGTATTAACATTTACCAAACAATCCCTGCTTTTTACAACTTTTTTACGTTTTTACATGAAAGAAACTTTTTGAAAACTTTGTGGGACAAGGAGAAAATGCTGGTTGCCGATTTCTCTTTTTCCACAATGTTTTCTACCTTTCCCAAAACAAATTTAAATTCTTGAGTCACTTTAATTTCGTCGTATGCTAAGGCTTTCAATTTGGAACTTCTAAGATTTTGAGGTCTTGTAAAGAGTTAAAAGCTTTGTTCATGAGGTTTTTTGCCTGTTATACCAGTGGGTTTATATAAAAGTCTGCTGCAAGCAGGAAGTTACAAAATTATCCTTTTACTTAACAATGAAACGTAGGAATAGTCCAATTTCAAAGCATTTACATACGGCAAATTAAATGTGGCTAAATTAATGATAGGTAATAAAATGGTGGTTACCAATATGTTCTCCTTTTTCCACAGCCTTCTTTATTAGGAATAATAAAACTCAGGATTGTGTTGAAAATGAGATACATACATATCCAGAGCATAACAATTAACCCTTTACCAAAAAATTGAAGCATAATTTTTCAGTTCATCTATACTGGAAAAGTATTTGTGCAATGGAGATGACTATACCAGAGTATAGTTCACATATACCAAACAACCTCAAGTTTTGATCCTCAAGACAGAAGGCTGGTGAAAAAAAACATCATTTGAAAAGGAATAAATGCTTGTAACTAGCATTTTTCTCTCCCTTTTTCTGACCATGTTTTCAACCCTACCAAAAACATATTTAGTCATTTAAGGCGGACATATTTAACATAATGACATCTTACATGCTGAGCTAAGGAAAAAAAATCCATTTCATTTTTCAGCCAGCATTTTACTTTCAGCCAACTTTTATTTTGAATGTGATGCACAAAAAGTGTACAAATGAATTTGATCCATGCTCTGTGAAAAGGAGGCTTTATGCATCTGCAAAAAGTACTGATCCAGGTCAGCCTGTGCAGACCACTCAATTTCAATTTTGGTCAATTTCCTGTTTGTCGAAGGTAAAGTTTACCTAATGATTTCATCAACTATTTTCAATAGTGGCTATAATGGATCTATAATTATTTCATGAATTTGGCCGGTACCATGCATCACAGAGATGCATTGAGCTCCTTTTTGCCAGAGAATGGCTCATTTCTCGACTCACTGACCTTGAGCAAACAGTGTAGATCAAGATCAAACTGCACAGAACATGCAGTCTGATCTTGGATCTGCACTGTCTGATAAGGAGATTGTATTCTCCATAACATACTTTTGAAATAGCAACACATGGGTTTTTACTATCGAATTGAAAATTTTGTTTCGTTTCTTGGCAGAATAAGGGTTAACCCTTTTTCCAATTTAGTCTAAATTGAAAGCATTTGCAGATGACACATTAATTGTTACTTAAATAAAAGCTTCTTTTTGTGAAAGGGTAGAAAAAACATTGAAGGAAGAGTAGAAAATGCTGATCTCCATTTTCCACTGTATTTTCAAAATCTATTTCGCTTAGGGTTATGAAAACGTGGGAGGGCAAGGTGTTAATCTGAATCATTAACTGTTAATCCATTACCACTCAATCCCTACTTTTGATGCCCCTGAGAAAGAAGCCTTTTGAAAACATGTGGGAAAAGGAGAAAATGCTGGTAACCAGCATTTTCTCCTTTTCCCACGTGTTTTCTACCCTTTCCAGAACAAATTTCTATTTTTCAGTCGCCTTTATTTTGTCGTCTGCAAATGCTTTCAATTTGGACCAGTCCAAAATTGTGTCGTGTGGTAATGAGTTAAAGGTTAGAGATGTTGAATTTGATGGATTGAAAGATGGATAAATGAGTAAATTAGTACATAATTGATTGTATGATCAAATGAGTGGATGAATTAATATATGTATAAATACAGAAATATAGCTGAGAGGTCAAGCATTGATACTAGCAACTGGAAGTACAAAAAAATTGCAAATGTTTTCTCAATTTGTCAGGAGACTAAGTTGTCGCCTAGAATCATAGATATCTAGGAAACATGTCATTAAGTTAGCAGTGACTCTGATGAAAATAAATGCTAATATACACCTTTAAATTAACATTACTTTTAACTTGACCAGTAAAAACTATTTCCAAGGAAAATATACCCATACCAGTTGCATAAGAACATAAAACTTACTCATAACCTCCTCGTCGAGGTCCACTGAACTCTCCCTTTGCTTTCAGAATTTCATCTACAATTAAATGGGCCTGGAAAGAAAAGAAAGAATGACAGAATGACACAGACAGTGCTGAAAAAGGATTGATCAAACGGTGTGTTACACTGATTTCAGCTTTTCTTCCATTACATCACTGCAAGAGTTCATGCATGCTCTGGGCTTCACAAGTGCTAGGCTTGGGCTTTGAAATGTCTAGCCAAAGGACATTCCAATGAAAATGGTGGTTCTAGTGAGGCTCAGACCCCTGACCTCCAGGTTATGAGTCCTATACTTTCCCATTGAGCCATGTAGGACCCCTTTGGCAAAATGAGAAATTATTTACAAAAAGCATTTACTCTTGTTGTGACAATGTTTTCACATAATTATAGTCATGATTAAAACTTTACAAATCCCATCATTCATCCCGTTTTCTTGTCTACAGAATAATATTTACAATTTAGACCAGTCTAAAATACTTTCATTTGGTAAAGACTTAAACTGTAAGTTAAGTTCAACTGATCACATATAAATTTGTCCTTATTTGACTTGTAGTTGGTGGGTCTAAAATTGGCCAATACAGTAATGAGTTAAATGATGCATTTTGAATTTTCTTAATCATATTGCATTCCAGTCCCTCCCATCTGTGAGTTCAAAAGAACTTTGTATATAGAAAACTGCATTCCTAAAATAATAAAAATAGTTTTTGATAGTGCAGAAAACATTGTGAAAAAAGCAGAAAACTCAAATTTACTAGATTTTCTCATTTACTCCGTAAAGTTTTCAAATTTTTTTCTCAAAGTTGTTAAAAGTTGGAATTTTGTGGTAAAGATTTAGATTTAACCCATTACCACTCAATCCCTACTTTTGACGCCCCTGAGAAAGAAGCCTTTTGAAAACACTGTAGGAAAAGGAGAAAATGCTGGTAACCAGCATTTTCTCCTTTTCCCACAGTGTTTTCTATCCTTCCCAGATCTAATTTCAATTTTTCAGTCAATTTTATTTTGTCGTCTGCAATTGCTTTCAATTTGAACCAGTCTAAAATTTTGTCGTGTGGTAATGAGTTAAAACATGACAAAATTAAAAGCAATAATTATTGCAGGCAACATGACATGCAGAGCATATGATGGAATTTGTTTTGGAAGAGTAGACACTGCTGCCAGAAAGAGATAAAATGTTGGTCATAAACATTTTTCCACTTTGCTGCAATGCTGTCAAAACCCTCATTTTTCTGGGTTGCTAACACACTGGATCATTTAGTACTTAACCCATTACCACTCAATCCCTACTTTTGACGCCCCTGAGAAAGAAGCATTTTGAAAACACTGTGGGAAAAGGAGAAAATGCTGGTAACCAGCATTTTCTCCTTTTCCCACAGTGTTTTCTACCCTTCCTAGAACAAATTTCTTTCTTTTAGTCAAGTTTATTTTGTCGTCTGCAAGTGCTTTCAATTTGGACCAGTCTAAAATTTTCTCGTGCGGTAAAGAGTTAACTCTTTACCACACAAGAAAATTGTAGACTCGTCCAAATTGAAAGCATTTTTAGACGACAAAATAAAGGTAACTGAAAAATTGTAATTTGTTCTGGGAAGGGTAGAAAACACTGTGGCAAAAGGAGAAAATGCTGGTGACCAGCATTTTCTCCTTTTCCCACAGTGTTTTCAAAAGGCTTCTTTCTCAAGGGCGTCAAAAGTAGGGATTGTGTGGTAATGGGTTAAGACAATCTTCACACAATATTACTTGTCACAAGAAAGGTATGCAACAAAAATGAAGTTGTCATTCTCAGCTATATCAAAAATGTAGATTTATTTGAGAGACTAAAATATGAAATTTTATACGCTCATAACTATCACATGTATTTATCTTTCTTCTCAAAATCTTTAACTCATTACCACATGACAATATTTTAGACTGGTCCAACTTGAAAGTATTTGCAAACGACAAAATAAAAGTGACTGAATATTTGAAATTTTGTTTTGTGAAGGGTAGAAAACATTGTGGGAAAAGGCAAAAATGCTGTTTACCAGCATTTTCATCTTTTCCCACAGTGTTTTCAGAAGGCATCTTTCTAAGGGTCATGAAAGCCAGGGATTGTTTGGGAAAGGGTTAACTCCTTCCCAAATAATCCCTGGTTTTTACGACCCTAAAGTAGAAGTCTTTTGAAAACAATGTGGGAAATGGAGAAAATGTGGGTAACCAGCATTTTCTCCTTTTCCCACAATGTTTTCTACCCCGTTGGAAACAAACTTCAATTTGAGTTACCTTTATTTTGTCGTCTCCAAGTGCTTTCAATTTTGAACCAGTCTAAAATTTTGTCATTTGGTAAAGGGTTAATGCACTTTAATGATGCAATATACAAAGCAATTAATCACAATTATTCATCCATAAAATTCATCTTTTATGCAACCAACAGAATCATGAGGTAAACTTGTCCTTGGACAACCAGAAATTTGGCAAATGGTGAAAAGTTTTGATGAAGATGCTGACGATAGGGCTATGACAATAGGTTGATATGTTCTTCACTCTTTATCAACCCATTACCAAACGACAATATTTTAGACTGGTCCAAATTGAAAGAGTTTGCAGACAACACTCTAAGATTTGGAGAAAATTGCAGAAAGTTCTCAAAAAGGGTAGAAAACATTGTGGGAAAAGGAGAAATTGGTCGTTACGAGCAATTTCTCCTTTCCCCACAATGTTTTCAAAGACTTTTACTGCAGACACGTAAAAACCAGGGCTTGCTTGGGAAAGGAATAAATGAACAATTTTTAGACTTGTCCAAATTGAAAGCACTTGCAGTAGACAAAATAAATGTAACTCAAAAATTGAAATTTGTTTCCAGCAGGGTAGAAAACATTGTGGGAAAAGGAGAAAATACTGGTTACCAGCATTTTCTCCTTTTCTCACAATGTTTTCAAAAGGCTCCTATCTCATGTTTGTAAAAACCTGGCACTGTTCGGTAAAGGGTTAAAAGCAAAATGATGTGCACATAGGGGCAACTGCTCATGAAAGATTCTACCTCTGTCCAAACTGAAAGCATCTGTAGGTAACAAAATGTTACTTGACATTGCAACAAAAGTTTGTCTTTAAAAAGGTAGAAAATGCTGTGGGAAAATAGAGAAAATATCCATCTTTTCCCACAATGTTTTCAAAGCCTTCCAACCTAGTATCATTTGAACTCCAGACTGTGTAGTGCAGATGTACACATCATCATTACTTACAGCAATCCTTCGGTTTGAACCAAATCTAGTTACAATGTCAACAACTCTAAAATCTTATTGTCTCATAACAGGTAAACTCTATCAGTTATCTGGCTGGCATTTCCACAATGCAAACAAGAGGTTGTCCCACAAAAAAATATAGATCTGTTTACATACCGAAGCATTTACACTTTGAAAAATATGCATGTCTGATGGGGACTTCCTGTTTCGAGGGTCCTCTACAACTGTGAACAAAACTAGGCTATTATACGTCTCCTTCTTATCATTCTTCAATACTGCTGTTGGCTCAAATACTTGAGACAAAGGAAACCTCTCTAACTCTTCCTGAAAAACATCAGTAAGAAAGAACAATAACTCCTCTAATTAGCTTAGGTCTTCTTGACAATGTATCAGACAAGACTTAACTCCTTACTAAACAACAAAATCTTAATTTTAAATTGAAAGCATTTGCAGGCAAGAAAATTAACGTGACTCATCAATTGAAAGGAGGAAAACATTGTGGGGAAAATGCTGGTTACCAGCATTTTGACTTTTTCCCACAATGTTTTCAAAAGTCCTCTTCTTCAGGGTAATAAAGAGTGTGTTTGGTCATTTAACTCTTTACCAAACGACAAATTTATAAACTGGTTCAAATTGAAGGCATTTGCAGACCACAAAATTAATGTGCCTAAAAAATTGAAATTGATTTTGGAAGGGTAGAAAACATTGTTAGAAAAGGAGAAAATGCTGGTTACCAGCATTTTCTCCTTTTCCTACAATGTTTTCAAAAGCTTCTTTTCTTAGGGTCGTTAAAAGTCGGGATCGTGTGGTAAAGAGTTAACTCCTTACTGAATCACAAAATTTTAGGCTCCTCGAAATTCACAGCTTTTGCAGAACGAAAACTTTACATGGCCGAAATGACAGAAATTGCCTTTAGAGGGCAGAACTAATGAATCGAAAAAGATAAAATACTGCTGGTAACCAGCATTTTCTCCTTTTCCCATAACGTTCTCAAAAGCCTTCTTCCTCATGGTCAAAAATCACAAGGTTGGTTGGGAAATGGTTAAACCTTTTACCAAGAGAATCCCTGGCTTTTTAGACCCCAAGGAAGAAACCTTCTGAAAACACTGTGGGAAAAGAAGAAAATGCTGATAACCAGCATTTTCTCCTTTTCGAAGAATGTTTCTACTCTTCTACAGTAAAGTTTCAATTTTGAGTATTGTTTATTTTGTCATCTGCATTTAATATACTTCTAATCTGACAACTTTTCTAGAATGCAATAGAGGTAAGAGGCAAAAAATAACCAGAAAGAAAATTAGCCTCATCCAGATATCAAACTTGCAACCACCAGGTCACAAGTCAGATCTATGTTCACCACTTAGCTACCACCCAGCTGTGCATTCATAGTTCCAAAGAATGTCTTTTCATGCCAACATTATGGGTCAAAGATCAGACTGCATGTCCTGTGCAGCTTGACATAAATCTACACAGGGAGCAGAGGCAACTTTAGATTTGAAAAGCCTTTGATAATTGTAAGTGTATGGCACTGTTAAATGAAGAGCTAAGAATTTTAACACTCACACACCCTTTATCTTGACACATGCAGTAAAGGGTTCGAAACAATGTTGTGATAAATGATGCAGTTACACCCACTGACAAAGGGCATTTTTCCATTAACTCTAAACCTAGACAAAAGTATGAGGGAACTTGGAAAACAGTTGAACACATAGTGATGTATGAAGGAAAAAATAATGCAATTTTCTTTGTATATAATTATAATGATAGAACCCGATCAATCCTTCATTTGTCTTCATCAACTCATTAACTCATAAACAAAATGTACAGCATAATTATGACATTAACTCTTTAACCCATTACCACACAATCCCTACTTTTGACGACCCTGAGGAAGAAGCCTTTAGAAAACATTGTGGGAAAAGGAGAAAATGCTGGTAACCAGCATTTTCTCCTTTTCCCACAATGTTTTCCACTCTTCACAAAACATATTTCAAATTTTCAGTCACTTTTATTTTGTCGTCTGCAAATATTTTCAAATTTGGACATTAGCCTCATATATTGTCATTTGATAATGAGTTAAACTCTTCACCACACAATTTCCAAGTCTCAACAATCTTGTGCAAGACAGCTACTGTTTTTAAAAGTGGTTTGGTTATTTGCGTTTATTTATCGTCGCTACCGGTTGCCCATCTGAGCGACGCCCCAGAAGACGGTTAGTTGTTACGAGGGATAGTGCAGGGATACAGGTCGGAACGTCTGGTTCTTTAACGTGCTCGGTGTTTAGAACCGTCACAAGGGACCTTGGTTTCATGTCTCATCCGAAAGACTATTAGTAATTTTAGTTGGCCAGCCGGAGATTCGAACCCACAACCTGTAGTGACCCGAAACATTATGTTCTCGAGTCCTACACTCTACCTACTGAGCTATATCGACTGGTTTTTAAAAGTGGTCTTCTGCCAAACAAAAATATGGCCTTACAGATAGTAAGGTGTTAAAATGTCAATTTTGAACAACTGTATAACAATATGTGAATAGATTCTGTAATTTGATAGGTAGTTTAGACTTCTTTCAATAAACACACGTACAATCATGAAGGAAAAAACTGCATTTATCCTTTATCTAATATTCCAGTGACATAAAAAGCCTTTTGAAAACATTGTGGAGAAGGCAGAAAATGCTGGAAATTTATTTTCTCTTTTTCAATTAATATCTTCTCTGGCATAGACTGATCTCTTCATTTGAGCCACATTAGTTGTATGAAAATGCATTCAATTTAGACATCTAAAATTTTGCCATCTGGCAAAGAGTTAACCCATTACCAGCCAATCCCTACTTTTGAGGCCCCTGAGAAAGAGGCCTTTAGAAAACATTGTGGGAAAAGGAGAAAATGCTGGTAACCAGCATTTTCTCCTTTTCCCACAATGTTTTCTACTCTTCAGAAAACAAATTTCAAATTTTCAGTCACTTTTATTTTATTGACTGCAAATACTTTGAATTTGGACAAGTCAAACATTTTGTCATTTGGTAATGAGTTAACTCTTTCCTACACAATAAAATTCCTGTGCTGTATGCAATAAATAAGTGTGGCTCTAATAATGAGGTTTTTTTTTTATCGGAGTAGAAAACAGTGCTGGAAAAGGAGTGAAACAAAAACAGCATTTCTTTCCACAACATGTTTCACTCTTTACCACACAATTCCTACTTATAACAACTCTGAAAGAGAATGCTTTAGAAAATTTCATGGTAAAAGGAGAAAATGCAGGTAACCAGCATTTTCTCCATTTCCCACAATGTTTTCTACCCTATCAGAGACAGATATTGCCATCTTAGCAAAATTATATTTTTTTATCTGCAAATGCTTTCAATTTGGTTCAGTCCAACATCTTCTCATTTGGTAAAGAGTTAAAAGGTCCTATAAATCAATAGGGTTACTTTGTAAAAAGTTTCAATAAAGCAAGACAAATACAAAAAAAAATATTAAAGAAAGATAATGACTATCAACATCACTATAGGTTCAATACACAAAACACACAAGAAGATCACCATGGCAAGTGGAGAACTTGCCCCTCATGAGCAACTTTTTTTGGCCAGGATGTTTTCAGAAGTAATCTGTTGCAACAACAGAATAAAAAGTTGTCAGCAGGTCTTGTGATAAAAAGATAATTAACCCTTTACCACACAATCCCGACTTTTAACGACCCCTGAGAAAGAAGCCCTTGGAAAACATTGTGGGAAAAGGAGAAAATGCTGGTAACCAGCATTTTCTCCTTTTCCCACAATGTTTTCTACCCTTCCCAAACCAATTTCATATTTTCAATCACATTCATTTTGTCATCTGCAAATGCTTTCAATTCAGACCAGTCTAAAATTTTCTTGTGTGGTAAAGAGTTAATTTAGAGTTGTACAAGGTTATGGCAAACATATTGATTATCTCAAAGATAAGGAGATAGGCCGTTCCCTCATGAGCTGAACAGTACTTACAACTCCTACATATTGGCCTTTACCACACAGTCCCTACTTTTGACAACCCTGAGAAAGAAGCCTTTAGAAAACATTGTGGGAAAAGGAGAACATGTTGGTAACCAGCATTTTCTCCTTTTCTGCAAATGTTTTCTACTCTTCACAAAACAAATTTTGAATTTTCAGTCACTTTTATTTTGTCGTCTGCAAATGCTTTCAATTTGGACAAGCCTAAAATATTGTCGTTTGGTAATGAGTTAAACCCTTTAACTCTTTACTAAACGACAAATTTTGGACTAGTCCAAATTGAAAGCATTTGCAGATGACAAAATAAATGTGAATCAAAAATTGAAATTTGATTTGGAAATGGTAGAAGCCTTGTGGAAAAAGGAGAAAATGTTGCTTACTAGCATTTTCTCCTTTTCCCACAACCTTTTCAAAGGCTTTCTTTCCCAGTATCAATTAAAAGTTGTGATTGTGCGGTAGTTAATATAGGGGGTTTCTACTCATATGTGCAGCCTGATATTTGATCTACTCTGTCTCAAACTTTTTCCAAATGATATGACTACAACAGTCTTGAAATTTCTTTAGTTAACTTTTATTGTCATTTCATTATTTTTGCAGACTTATCACTTAATCAAACAATTATTTTTTTATAAAAAAAAACCCAATGGGAGAAGGCTTGTTAACCCTGTACCACATAATCTCATAATTTAACAATCTGGAGGAAGAAGCGTTTTGAAAACGTTGTAGGAAAAGGAGAAAATGCTAGTAACCAGCATTTACTCCGTTGCCCACAAAGGTTTCTACCCATTCTGAGAGAAATTTTTATCATTTGATCCACTTTTTTTTGTGTTCTGCAACATCTTTGAATTTGGACATGTGTAACATTTTGCCATTTGATACAGAATTGAAACCTTACTCCACAGATACTCATTTTGATGTATCAATAACAGACAGCTTTTGAAAACATTGTGGGAAAAGGAGAAATTGCTCGTAATGAGCAATTTCTCCTTTTCCCACAATGTTTTCCACTCAATCGGATATCTGTATCCTCATTTGTCCATATTTTTGACATCCTACCTTTATTTGCTGCTGAAATGAAAGAGCTTCAAATTAGCATATCAGGTAAAGGGTTAAACAGAGTGAATGACAACAATATTCATGAAGGACACGACAAAAACTAGGTCAACAAATAAATATATATACAGTGTTATCAATGGTCCTCACTTAACATCATGTCAGCTCAATAAGTCTTGTCAACATTTTCCTCTTACCACAAAAATTCAACCCACTGACAAGATAGTTTTCATAAAGATTGTGAACATGAGCTATGCTCAAAGGGGCTTGTCAGTAAATTGGGTTAAAATCTGGAATGCCTGCAGAGATCAAAATTCCTAAAGTCACAGGCTACACATCAAAGTGATTCATTGTGGTATTTTTTCCAAGACATTCTGATGGAAACTGTGGGTGTTGCACACACAAGAAATTGCTTACAGACTGACAGACAGATGGATGGACAGGGCCAAAACGTAATAAAACCTTTTGGGTGTATAAAAATGGAAAACATGTCTAAAAATGATTCTTTTTAACTTTTCTACTGAGAACCTTATGCATAAATAATTGAAATGTTAAGAATCAATTTGTAAACATCCCAGTTCTAACCTATTATCCTAATACCTATGTTTGCTAATAAGTTTTCAGACATCAACCCAATAGAGCTTGACAGCAATTATTCTTTTCTGAAAATATTTCAAAATATTGTGTATAATAATAGGCTTGTACATTGTATAACCAGACAGTTTTAATGTATGCTTCTAGGTCTATTTTGTGGTCAAGATGACCTGTTTACAGATTTGAAACATGTAAGAGCACAAAATTTAACCCTTTACCAAACAGCAAAATTTTGGACCATCCCAAATTGAAAACCGTTGCAGACGATACTTTCAGCAGAGTGTGGCCTAAATGACACAATTTTGTGGGCACACTTAGTGGGAAAAGGAGAAAATGCTGGTTACCAGCATTTTCTCCTTTTCCCACAATGTTTTCTAAAGCCTTCTCCAACAGGGTCGTTAAAACTCGGATTGTGCGGTAAAGGGTTAATCAAAATCTGGCTCAAGTGATGGAATTTGTCTGTTGGTTGTTGAGTTTAACACCATTAATTTCAAACAGCTTAGAACATATCAAGGGGGTCACCGGCACATCCATGTGTTTCCTGGCTATCTCACACCAGTGCTGACATGATTTTCTTCCCAAAGCCATTGACTACTTTTCTCAAATGGATCAGAGGTAAGAGGACAAAAATCACTTGAAATAGAGTTCGCTGCCATCGGGTGTTGAACTTGCAACCTCTAGGTCACAAGTCAGATACGCTAACCACCGAGCTACTCAGCAGGACATTTGTAATTGATAGGGTAAAAAAGAATATGAGAAAAGGAGAAAAATGCTTGTAACCAGCATTTTCTCTTTTCCCACAATCTTTTCAAATGGCTCTTTTCCAGGGTCCCAAATGCTAGGGACTATGTGGTGAAGGTTAATAAATAACCCTTTACCAAAATAATCCCTTGTTTTTACGACCCTGATATAGAAGCCTTTTGAAAACATTGTGAGAAAAGGAGACAATGCTTTTAACCAGCATTTTCTCCTTTTCCCACAATGTTTTCTACCTTGCTGGAAAACAATTTCCAATTTTTGAGTTTCGCTTACTTTGTCGTCTGCAAGACTGCTTTCAATTTGGACCACTCTAAAATTTGTCGTTTGGTAGAGGGTTATACCACCAACTGAGCAACAAGGCCTGTATATCTCCCTGACTGCATTAACTCTTTACCAGACGGCAAAATTTGTCAGTCGGAACTGTGTGGTTAAGGGTTAAACATGACTGTTTTACTGTTTATAAAAATAGCCTTCGAAGAAATATTTACCCCATTTCCTTTATCCACAATAATGATATGACTCCTTTCAATGATGAGTGTACATCGCATAGTCCATATACCCGTAGAACTCTCCATCTGCTTAAGCTTTGTAAGGCCATCTTCAGGACGGGTTGTCCCTGAAATCATTAAAATCAGAAATGAAATATATGAGCCATGCTCTGTGAAAAGAGGGCTTAATGCATCTACAGAAATTCTTGACCCAGGTCAGCCTGCGCAGTCAATTTTCTGTATGTCAATGTATGAGTCAACCTCATGATAGAGTTCGTCTCTTAACCCATTACCAAACGACAGTATTTTAGACTGATCCAAATTGAAAGCATTTGCAGACGACAAAATAAAAGTGACTGAAAATTTGAAATTTCTTTTGTGAAGGGTAGAAAACATTGTGGGAAAAGGAGAAAATGCTGGTTACCAGCATTTTCTTCTTTTCCCACAACGTTTTCTAAAGGCTTCTTTTTCAGGGGCGTCAAAAGTAGGGATTGTGTGGTAATGGGTTAACCCTTTACCAAACAATTTCTAGTTTTAAGGACCTGAAGGAAGCCTGTTTACCTGTTGGAAAAAGAGAAAAATATTGGAAGCCAGGATTTTCTCCTTTTCCTATAATGATATATACTCTTCCAAAGTCAATTTTCAATTTTTGAATCACATTTATTTTGTTGTCTGCAAATGCCTTCAATTTGGACCAATCCAGGATGTTTTCTATTCTTCCAAAGTCAAGTTTCATTTTTAGAGTCACCTTCATTATGTTGTCTGCAAATGGTTTCAATTTGGACCAGTCTATGATTTTGTCATTTGGTAAACAGATAAGTGACTATTATGGAAACATTATTATGTGTCGACTAGCTTGGAATGATATAACATATTTGATTAAACTGAAACAGTTTTACATCATTTTCAACCAACAGAGTTCAGCTGTCAAATTTGCAATATAAAGTTTAACCTTTTTACCAAACAATCCCTGGTCTTAACAACCCTGAGTTAGAAGCCTTTTGAAAACATTGTGGGAAAAGGAGAAAATGCTGGTGACCAGCATTTTCTCCTTTTCCCACAATGTTTTCTACCCTTCTGGAAACAAATTTCAATTCTTATGCTACAATTATTTTTTTATCTGCTAGTGCTCTCAATTTGGACCAGTCTAAAAATTTGTTGTTTGGTAAAGGGTTAACAACCCTGAGAAATGGAGATTTTCAAAACATTATATAAAATTAAGGCAATGATAGTAAGTAGTATTTTCTCCTTTCACAGAAATATCTTCCAAAACAAATTTCATCATTTGGATCACTTAACCCTTTCCCAAATGATAAAATTTTGGACTTTTCCAAACCGAAAGAGTTTGCAGACGACAATTTTAGATTTGGAGAAAATGGCAAAAATGTTTCAAAAAGGGTAGAAAACACTGTGGGAAAAGGAGAAATTGCGCGTTAAGAGCAATTTCTCATTTTCCCAGTGTTTCAAAAGACTTTTATTGCAGACACGTAAAAACCAGGGCTTGTTTGGGAAAGGGTTAATTATTGGTAGTTGTCTTCAAACTCCTTCCAATTTGGACAAGTCTAAAATTTTGTTTTCTGGTAAAGAATTAAAACATTCCTGGATACAAACCCTTTGTTTCAATGGCAACTAGGCATATGAACAAACTCTTTTTTTATTATGAAAACTACTCTTTCTGATTCAGTCTCGGAGGTACAGAAGAAAGGACTATTCAGGGGTTGGAAATGTAGTATTTCTTAAGATCTTCTCTAATGATATATTGAGGTTACTTTTTGAAACTGTCGCATTCGGACAATTGTAACAATTTATACTCAGAACTGAGCCTTTAATGAAGAAATAGTTATTTAAATTTGGTTATCCATGCCTACCAGGGGCTCTAACAGGAATAAGGTTTGGTTTGTATTAGTGTTTAATGCCATTTTAACAGCATAGGTCATAATCATGGTGGTCAGTGATGCATCCATGTGTCTGTTGTCTGGTTTTCTCACACCACTACTGAGACAACTTTCTTTCCAAAGTCACTGACTATTATTAACTCATTACCAAACAACAAATTTTAGGTTTGTCCAAATCGAAAGCATTTGCAGGTGACAAAATTAAAGTGACTGAAAATTTGAAATTTGTTTTGGGAAGGATAAAAAACATTGTGGGAAAAGGAGAAAATGCTGGTTACCAGCATTTTCTCCTTTTCCCACAATATTTTCAAAAGGCTTCTTCCTCAGGTTTGTTAAAAATCAGGATCGTATGGCAAAGAGTTAAACACATGCATTAGAGGTGAGAGGCGACAATTCGCCAGAAAGAAAGTTCGCTGCAACTGAGTATTGAACTTGCAACCTCCAGGTCACAAGTTCGACACCCTAACCACTGAGCTACCTGCAGGAATAAGGACAAGTCTACCACATGATTCAAAGGGTTACAAGACAAAGCGTATTTTATCAGTCCATGAATTATAACCATATGATGACTTATTTAGTATGATGCATCATGGAATGCAATAACTTTTTACCAAACAACAAAATCCTAGACTAGTCAAAACTGAAAGTGTTTGCAGACAACAAAATAAATGTTACTCAAAAATTGAAGCTTAAATTCGGAAGAGTGGAAAACATAGCAGGAAAAGGAGAAAATGCTGGTTACCAGCATTTTCTCCTTTTCCCAGGATGTCTTCAAAAGGCTTCTTTTCAGAGTTGTACAAAGTTTTCAAAAGGCTTATTTTCAGAGTTGTTAAAACCAGGGATTGTTTAGAAAAGGTTAAGCCCTTTTTTGCCAGAGCTCCACTCAAATCTATCAAACTTACCTGATTTACTTGTGTAAGTTGCTAGATGATCAACTTCAAATGCCATTTCTAATCTGTCTCTCATACCTCCATCAAAACTGTTTTGTTCTAAAATAGAGCACAAAAAAAAATAGAGCTGTCACAAAAAGGGGCCCCCTAATTCTTTACCAAACTACAAATTTTTAGACCTGTCAAAATTGAAATATCAGGCAACAAATTTAAGGTGGCTCAAGTGATGGAACTTGTGATGATAGAGTAGAAACTCTGTGGGAAAAGGAGAATATACCAGTTACCAGAATTTTCTTCTTTTCCAACATTGCTTTCAAAAGGCTTCTTTCTAGGGGTCATCAAAACCTGCAATTGTTTAGTAAAGAGTGAGGCAGAGTCACTACTTTGATCCAAGACAGAGATATAATCAAAACCAAACAAGTACCGGTATTTTTCCTCTGAGGGGAAATAATTCTATAATGCTTTAGCCCTTTACTGAGAGATGTCCATGAAGAAAAGAGCTTTTGAAATTATTGTGGGACAAATTTTTACCAGCATTTTCTCCTTTTCCCTCAATGTTTTCAAAAGGCATTCTTCTTCAGTGTCATTAAAATTTAGAATTGTGTGGTAAAGAGTTAACCCTTTACTCCATAATCATTTCTTTGCACTGCTTGTAGGAGCCTTAGGAAAACACTGTGGCAAAAGGTGAAACTGCTCATGACTAGCAATTTCACCTTTTGCCACAATGTTTTCTATGCTATCAAAAGGTGAAATAAACACATAAGAAACAGCTTCATCCTTGGTGTTATTTAGGGTCAATTAGATGGTTGGTTGTATTGGGATTTAACGCCACTTTAACAGCTAAGGTCATATCATGGTGGTCGCTGACACAAATGTGTTTCCTGGCTTTCTCATACCAGTATTTGCACAACCTTCTTTCCAAAGCCACCAACTACTTTTCTCACATGCTTCAGCAGAGGTGAGAGGTGAAAATATGCCGGAAAGAAAGTTTGCCTCAACCGGATATCAAACTCACAACCACCAGGTCGTAAGTCTGACACGCTCACCACTGAGCCACCTTGGCGGGCAGAGTCAATTAGAGATACCATAGAAATGCCTTATGGGGTAAAGGGTTAACCCTTTCCCAAACAATCCCTGGTTTTTACGGGTCAGGAATAGAAGCCTTTTGAAAACATAGTGGGAAAAGGAGAAAATGCTGGTAACCAGCATTTTCTCCTTTTCCCACAATGTTTTCTACCATATCATATAGAAAAATCATCTTTTCAGCAACTGTTAATTTGTCATCTGCGAAATGCTTTCAAATTGGTCTGGTCCAAAATTTGCCGTTTGGGAAAGGGTTAAACAACTTGGTAAAGCAGGACCCTTTCTCATAGGGTTTAAAGATACAAAATATGCCAACAAAAAATACCAAAAATACTTTCATTAAAAAAAACCTGAGTCACATGACTTTCACCCTTGAGTAAACTACAAATTATCTATTTTCAAAATAGAAAGGATCTGCACTATACTGATTCAATAGTTGTTAAAAGGAGCTAAATTCTAAATAAAGGATAGAAAACAATGTGGGAACAGGAGGAAATGCTAGTTGCAAGTATTTTCTCCTTGTCCCACAGTGTTTGAAAAGGCTTCTACCAGTCATCTGGGTCATAAAAGCAAGGAATTATGAGGTAAAGGGTTAAATCATCTTAATTTTCAAATATCAGTTTTCTTTCTGTGTGCAAAACAACATGAAATCATATCAAATTGAAAACTTAATAACACTTGAAACCCAGGGCCTTTATCCACAGGCAGCTTCTACACACTGCGTGACTTGTATTGCACAAGTACACTACTGATAAAAATCCCCTTTTCTCTGCTGACCCTTTACATGCAACAAAATGTTTAATGATTGGTCAATATGAATGGAATTTTATGCTGGTTTCAACATTATTTCAGTCCTATCACAGTGGCAGCTCAGACATTCACCACTACTAGAATAGGGATGTGGAGTGTCTTACCCATGGACTCGCTCTCAAAGCCCAGGGGATCCAGTGAGATTCAACCCAAGGGCCTCCTGGTCACAAGTCTTACACTTTACCACGAAGCTGCACAGCATTCTAACCAAGTTTTAAACTCAGCGAAGTCAAAAGCATTTTCAAATGACATGAAGACCTTTCACAACAAAGTACGCTGCTGATAAAACCCCTCACCTCTGTTGATTCTTTACCAGACGACAAAAATGTTAGACATCTCAAAATGGAAAGTTTTTGAGGACCACAAAGTAACTCTTTATCACATGACAAAATATTTAAGTTGTTCGAGTTCAGATCATGAGATGATATTTCTAAAGCGGATTGTAGTAGACTCTTGGATATTTTGTTGCAAAAAGGGGAAAATGCCTTTACAAAGCAACTTTTTTTTTTGCCAGAGTGATTTAACAAAAATAACAAGTTAGTCCTTTGCTAAACATGCTTTCTTTTAAGTACTCCATGAGTAAAGAGATGTTGAAAGCATTATATTGTAGGTGACCCGCATTTCTCCAAATTCTATGATGTTCTCTATTTGTTCACAAACAAATTCTGTCACTTAACCTGTTACCAGACAGCCAAATTTTAGACCCACCCAAATTAAAAGCATTTGCAGACAATTTCAAAGTGGCTCAAATGGTGCAATTTTGCTTCAATAGGGAACAAAACATTTTGGGAAAGGAGAAAATGCTGGTTATCAGCTTTTTCTTCTTTTCCCACAAAGTTTTCAAAAGGATTCTTCATTAGGGGTGTTAAAAGTCGTCATTGTGTGGTATAGGGTTAAGTCACATTTGATTTGTTGTAAGCATTATACTTTCAATATTGATGATAAGGATTTTATTGTAAAATGGCAAGTTAACCCATTACCACACAATACCTACTTTTGACGTCCCTGAGAAAGAAAAGCCTTTAGAAAACATTGTGGGAAAATGAGAAAATGCTGGTAACCAGCATTTTCTCCTTTTCCCACAATGTTTTCTACCCTTCATAAAACAAATTTCAAATTTTCAGTCACTTTTATTTTGTCGTCTGCAAATGCTTTTGATTTGGACAAGCCTAAAATATTGTCGTTTGGTAATGAGTTAAGCAAACAAATCTCCCCTCCCCTCCATGTAATTTGAAATAAAAAGAATAATACATGTACCAATAAAGTGCCCTTTTGATTTCAAATGCTTTTGTGATCAGTCTAGATCATTATCATTCTGAAAAAAAACATGCAGTGTGACTTTGGAATTTAAAAATGTCTACATGTATTTTGCCATGACATTTTAGCTACTATTAGCCTTGAAATGGCAATTATTTCAGCATTTTTCCCCCCAACTAAAATTTTTCATTTCGTTTGTTAAGTGCTCTGAGGGTTGACCCTTTGCTATAAAATCCTGCATTTCATAGATCCTGAAATAAAAGCCTTTTGAAAACATTGTGAGGAAATGCAGAAAAATGCTGGTAAACAGTATTTTCTTCCTTTCTCACAAAGTTTTCGAACCTTCCAAAGCCAAATTGCAACGGTAAAGACATATTCAGTTTGCTGTCTGGAAATACTTGGATGTCGATGAATTTAAATTTTGTCGATTGGTAATAGAGTCAAATTTAAGTTGATTTAATTTACATATGAGGAAATGATCTTGATTAACATTATGCACGTACACACGTTAACAAAAATAAATAGGCATGACTTACCATAATCATCTATACCATTGTGTCTACCTCTGTCTCTGTAAATAGACGAAACAAAAATATTGTAGAATATGAAAAGTACAATACCTTCAGTGTTTAACTGTCCGAGGAGATTGCTAGACAATGTCCCCTTGATTGGAAAAATATTACAGAAACCAGCATTTTCTCCTATTTCCCACAATGTTTTGTACCCTATCATAGAAATCATTGTTTCAGCCGAATCTGATTTGTTGTCCGCACATGGTTTTAATTTGGACAGATCTAAAATTTCTTGTCCAGTTGAGAGTCAACTCAACACACCAACATAGATAAACCACAAGTGTAGCACTATGTCATTCGATATCCAGCCAAATGCACAATGCCCTAGTGTAATTTCACAGAATTCCAGCATACCCTGAAAACATTATCTTTGGAAGGTAAGGTTTTTCCTGACCTCCAAATAACTTAAGGTACATGTATCATCATACCCCTGCCATCATGGTCTGTTTCATACAAAAAACTTTAACTTATCTCTGTCATTTCTGAAGATATTAACTTCAAACTGAGTCTAGTAGTTCACTATCTGTAGGAATCAAAGAGTGGAGAACAATGAAGTGGTATTTGTCAAGGAACCAATTCTATAGAATTAATCATTTGGAAGAAAAAGAGAAATGCTGGTTTAACAGTCAACCTACTAAGCAAATAAATACCATTCTGGTTAAAAGGAGAGTACTTATGACAAAGTTTGGATTATTTTGAAAATTGGTGGTCTCCCTTTGATCATTACATGAGTCAAGAGTATTTCCACGATCGAGAGCCTCACCCAATATATTTTAACATGCCATTTCCAATTACGTAACTGAGTACTACTGAAAAACTCATTTGCCTGAGAAAATTGACTTAAACTGGGTTTATTTCCTCCATCTTTGCACATATACAATGCATGGTCTTCAAAATTAAACACTGAACCCATAGTGGTATTGTCTTTGACAAATACTACAAAAACCAGCATAAGACGCACATAACCGTCAAATTATTTTTTGCCACTGTTATGCCTCTTTTCTTCTTAAAATTTTTTTCAAAACTTGGAAATTATATAATATCTCAATCATTACTGAAGTTACTTACTTCAAACTTACACCAGATGTTACCTATCAACTCTTTACCATACAATCAAATTTTAGACCTGTTGAAATTGAAAGCACTTGCAGAAGACAAAATAAACAGAACTCAAAAATTGAAACATGTTTCTAGCAGGTAAGAAAGCATTGTGTTACCAGCATTTCTCCTTTTCCCACAATGCTTTCAAAAGGCTTCCATCCCAGCGTCATGAAAAAGCAGGGATTGTTTGGTAAAGGGGTAACAAGGGGGAGCTACACAACAGAGGCAGGTAACCATCTACATGTTTTTGACAAAGTTATTTCCCTTTCTTAACCCATTAACCAATCACACAATCCCTACTTTTGACGCAGCCTGAGAAAGAAGCCTTTAGAAAACATTGTGGGAAAAGGAGAAAATGCTGGTAACCAGCATTTTCTCCTTTTCCCACCATTTTTTCTACCCTTCGCAAATCAAATTTCAAATTTCCAGTCACTTTTATGTTGTCGTCTGCAAATGCTTTCGATCTGGACAAGCCTAAAATATTGTTGATTGGTAATGAGTTAACTTGAAAACTTCAAAAAAGCAACTGCAGCTGAGCTTATAGGCATTCCCATGCAGCATTTTTTTTTACTCTCAGATTTTGTTACCATTCACTACTACCAGTAAATCCAGTGTTTACCTTCTTCTTTCAAAGATGGTCTATCAATTTTATAATAAAGAAGTCAAAAAAGAACTCTACAAGGACAATTGAAAAACATATCTGTAACAACTGTAAGAAAAATAAACCAACAGTATGTCTTCAATCATCACTAAGTCTTAACAGTTTCAAGAAATTCTGTCTTTAACTCAAAACCATTATTTTTTTAAAAATTTGTTACGGTTAAGTCTTGGTGAAACAATCCAGACATTTAATGACCCTATGGAAAGACTGGTTCTTGAAAATATTGTTGAAAAGGAAGAAAATGCTGGTAACCCATGTTTCCAACAAAGTTTTTTGCTTTTTAACAGCCAAATTCCAGGTTTTTGAAGATAGTTAAGTTGTCATTTGCAATTTGCTTTACATGTGGACAAGTCTGAATTTTATTATTTGGTAAATACTTAAGCCTTTACCATACAATTGCGTATTTTAATAACCTGAGAAAGAAGCCTTTTAAAACCTTTGTATAAAAAAGAGAAAATCTTGGCAACCAGCATTTTTTCCTTTTTCCACAATATTTTCTTCGCTTCAAAGAGAAAATCATCCTTTCAGCTACATCTGTCTTCTGCAAATGCTTTGAATTTGGTAGAGTCTACTGTTTTGTTGTTTGGTAAAGATAGTGTTAACTTTCAGGTTTACAAACAAAACATCCCCAAGAAAGAGTGTAAATATGCAAAAAAATGTAGTAAAAATGCAATAAAAGTATTTGCATATCCCTTCACCAAACAAACCTGTTTAACTCACAATCCCGACTTTTAACGACCCTAAGAAAGAAAGCATTTGAAAACATTGTGGGAAAAGAAGAAAATGCTGGTAACCAGCATTTTCTCCTTTTCCCACAATGTTTTCTAACCTTTTCAAATCAAATTTCAAGTTTTGATTCACATTTAATATGTCGTCTGCATATGCTTTGAATTTGGACTAATCCAACATTTTGTCGTTTGGTAAAGAGTTAAATAACCGCAAGGAAACAAACATTGTTTTGAAAACATTTCAGGAGAACAACAAAATGCTGTTAATCAACATTTTCTCCTATTCCAACAATGCAGACACTAAAACTATTCTAAATTCAAAGTTCTTGTCATATCTAACTTTCCACTGCAAATGTTTTCCATCTGGACAAGTCTAAAACTTTCATCATTTGATAAAGAGACAAAAAGAATGTGACAAAACACATCAACCATAAATGTAAGATAAAAAGGAGGAGGAGGCTTAGATTCTTAAGGATGATGACACTCTTTCAATTCATTTTATCCACATTCTCTCACATCATTTAACCTAAACTTTCTCACTTCATTTTACCCACACTCCCTTACTTCATTTTACCCACACTCTCACTCTTCATTTAGCCAACACTCTCACTTCATGTTATCCCCACGCTCACTCTCCATATTACCCACACCCTCACTTCATTTTACCCACATTCTCTCACTTCATTTAACCTAAACTCTCTTATTTCATTTTACCCACACTCTCACACATAATTTAGCTTACACTTTCATTTCATGTTATCCATTCTCTCTCACTTTATTTTACCACTGACACATGTGTGTCAGCGACTGCAATGATATGACCTTAGCTGTTAAAGTGACGTTAAACCCCAATACAACCAACCATCTAATTGACCCTAAATAACACCAAGGATGAAGCTGTTTCTTATGTGTATATGTCACCTTTTGATAATATAGAAAACATTGTGGCAAAAGGTGAAATTGCTAGTCACGAGCAGTTTCACCTTTTGCCACAATGTTTTCCAAAGGCTCCGCCCTTTTTCATTTTGCCCCATTGCCACCTTGCCCAATCATCTTTTCGCCCAATAACCGTATCGCCCTTTTGCCAATTCACACTTTGCCGATCTGCCCAATGCCATCTTGCCCCTTTATCATTTTGCCCCTTTACCACTTGGCCCAATGCCATTTTGCCCAGTTATCAGCTCGCCCCATCACCATTTTGGCCCTTACGTGTTGTAGCCTACATCCTGTTCCTTTACCACAGGCCTATAATCATTACCACTAATATCAGGCATTGGCTGCACCCATTAACTTTAATATTAGAGTATTTTTCACTAGTTTTGGGCCCAGATATCAGAAAAATGGCATTTGGGCAAAATGGGAAGGGGCCTTGTGGGAAAAGGGCGAAACGGTCTTTCGGCGAAATGGGAGAGTTGGACAAGATGGCTTCTGGGCGAAATGAAAAGTGGGCAAAAATGAATTTGGGCAAAACGGGAAAAGGGCAGGACAGATATTTGGCGAAATGGGAAAAGGGCAAAGTTGGAAAGAGTGAAAAAAGAATGGGCGAAACAGGAAAAATTCTGGCAAAATGGGAATGGGGGAAATGGGATTGGGCGAACTGGGAATAAACCGAATGACCACTAGCCTTCACTATTCACTGCAAAAGGTACTCAGGAAAATTGGCAGCTGAAAGATAGCAGCAGCTATCACCTCAGGCTGATTTCTGCGCTAATCCTATACCAAACGACAAAATATTAGACTGGTCCAAAATGAAAGCACTTGCAGAAGACAAAATAACGCAACTCAAAAATTGAAATTTGTTTCCAACCCAGTAGAAAACATTATTGGAAAAGGAGAAAATGCTAGGTACCACCATTTGCTCTTTTTCCCCCATCATATTTTCGAAAGGCTTCCATCTAAGGGTCATAAAAAATCAGGGATTGTTTGGTAAAGGGTTACAAAATGTTCCTTAGGTTTATCCGCTTACCAAAGACCCTCAGGAAAAAGGGCTTCAGAAAACAGTATTCACCACAATGTTTTCTTCCCTTTCAAAGACAAATTTCATCAAGGTACTCAACGGGTCAACAGTAGCTGTGGATTTGAGAACCTTGGCCTGCCTATCCATCCATACAAATAAATGATGAATGAAATTGGGATTGGGTTTTAAATATCAATAAAGTATTACATCCGAAATGAGCCAATACCGACAGTAAGTATGTCTACCCATTCAATAAGCTTTCAATTTACAGCCCGATTTTTTAACCTTTTTAAAAAACCCTTTTGTCTGCATGATTGGTTGGTCTTGTCCTGTAGATACAGAACCCTGTATTTAACCCCATTATATGCCTTCAACAACTATAGTTACCTTCTCAGTCAGTGAAGAATAAGATCAGACTGCACAGAATACCTGTCTAATCAAGGATCTCCTCTGTCCATTTCGTGTGGTTAACTAACTCTTTACCAAACGACAAAATTTTAGGCTGGTCCAAATTAAAAGCACTTGCAGATGACAAAATAAACGAAACTCAGTAATTGAAATTTGTTTCCAGCAGGGTAGAAAACATTGTGGGAAAAGGAGAAAATGCTGGTTACCAGCATTTACTCCTTTTCCCACATTATTTTCTACATTTAAGCTAACATGGACTTGTCTGCTTTCTACTTGGACACAGCTAAAATTGCCTCATGTGGTAAACAAGGTTAATCCAAAGAGGAATGTTGCAGTGGCTCTCCTATTATAATAGTCAAGATAATTGAATAAGATAAAAATAGATTTATCTTTATACAAGACTAAAAAAAGGTTGATCAAGACTTGTAGGAATTACTGTAGGAAAAGGAGAAATGCTGCTTATCAGCAAAGCCTTCCACCATAGTGTCATTAAAACACGGAATTAGGTAACAGTTTTAGGCCAAAACCCCTCCCTCCATCCAAAAAAATATGGCAAAAAGAAAAATGGCCATAATAGGTTATGGGTCTTAAACTGAGATTATTAAGTATTTAGTAGGTTGTTGACACCCTAGGTGGAGCTATCCAAATGTCACAGTCAGTTTTAAGTGAAAAATGTGATCAACCCATTTATACATCATTTGGTAGTTGTTAACCCTACACTGAACTGAACACGTTTTTACATTACCCTGAGGGAAATATTTTTGGACTACATTGTGAGGAATGGAGAAAATGTTGGTAATCAGCATTTTATACATTTCCTACAATATTTTATAAGCTTTTAAACAAAGATATCATCATTTTAGCCATCTTTAATCTGCTGACTGCAAATGTTTCCAATTTCCAAGTCTACTTTTTTGTCAAGTGATAAAGAATTATCTCTTTCCAACTTGACAATTTCTAAGACTTGATCAAATTAAAGGCACTGTAAATGACAATTTAAAAATGTGGCTGAAAAATGTAATTTGTCTTCGATGAGAAGAAAATATTGTGCAAAAAAGAGAGAATAATGGTTCCTCATGGTCACTAGAATTTAGGACTGTGTGATCCAGGGGTTAAGTTTAGCTCTGCAGACAAGGTAGAAGAAAATATCTACCTGCACAGATTAAATTTAGTGTAGGTACCTAACATTGTCAAAATAGTCCATCTAATAGGGCTTGTAACTTTAACCCTTTACTACATAATCCAAAGTTTCAACAACCCTGAAGAGGAAAGCTTTTCAAAGGATTGTGGGAAAAGCACAAAATTCTGGCAACCTGCACTTTCTCTCTTTCCTACTAAGTTCATGGGTCGACTTTTCTTATTCAGGGTCTACTCTGCACCAAACACCAAAATTTCAGACTAGTCAAAATTTGCAGACAACAGCATAAAATGTGTCTCATATTTCAAAGATTGTTTAGGAATGGGTAGAAAACATTCTGGGAAACGGAGAAAATGCTGGTTGTCATTTGGGAAAGGGTTGAGGACTTAATATCAAGATCCTATAATCTTTAGAAATGATACATATAATATCAAAAAACAGCTGTAATTCTGCAATTTCAAACTTGTTTTGGCCAGAATATGCTACAAGGATAAGGAAAGATTACCTCTAAGATAGGAGCAGTCTGATCTTTACCTTAACAGCCCACAAGAGACAAGAAGCGTTTTCTTTTTTTTTGAAGCACAAGAGGCTAATCCTTGCTTTAACCCTGTACCAGCAAAATTTCAGCCTTGTCCAAATTGAAAGCATTTGCAGATGACAATTTCATTGAGGTTCAAACTGCAATTTCCCCGTGGTGGGGTCGAAAACATTGTTGGAAAAGGAGAGAATGCTGGTTACCAGCATTTTCTCCTTCCCCAACAATGTTTTTCAAAGGCTTCTTTCCAATGGTCGTTACAAGATTGGCAACATGCGGTGAAGGGTTTTGGGCTTCCTTGGGACTAAGCCCTGATACTAAGCTGACATTATGTCAACTAATACTACAATAAAACACACAATCATACCACTCAACTACTGTACAGCCCTACTATAGTTTGTCTTCATTCAGAAGTGCAATAAATTTTATCCTTTCTACTTCACGAATTTTGACCGAGAAAACACCTGTGTCACATAACTGTCATTTACACGATAAAACTCCTATATATGGCAGTTTTCAACCAGGAATACAAGCTGCCACCTTGCAATATCACAACAATAGTTGGTAAGAGAACACTTTACCTCTCACAATGAAACAATGGAGAAAATTAGCTAGATTTACACATCCCAACTTTAAAGATGCTTGACTGGTCCAGTGAGACAGTTTTACACTCCAGGTATATCAAGTAAATTCATTATATCCAGTCCACTTGTTTTGATACATACAATACAATGACCCATTTTCTAAATACTGTGTGTAACATATTAACTCTTCACATCAAAAGCCGCAGGTAATAAATAGAAGCGATTCAAGCCAAAAAACAGCAATTTCTTCTTGATAATTGTTACATAGTTCCAATACAATGATAGAAATATACGAAACAACAATACCCAGTATGAATTCTTGCAAAATAATGACCAAGTATGATTGTCTCTATAGACAGAGAGATCAGACAAAAACATAGAGAAACAAGACAGACTGGCTGATTCTAATGCAGCTATGCACATATCCGTTTTGCAAAGGTCTGCATAATAGAGTACAATCAACAACCATTGTTCAGATTTGCTTAACCCTTTACCACACAATCCCTACTTTTGACCCCCTTGAGAAAGAAGCCTTTTGAAAACACTGTGGGAAAAGGAGAAAATGCTGGTAACCAGCATTTTCTCCTTTTCCCACAGTGTTTTTTACTCTTCCCAGAACAAATTTCAATTTTTCAGTCACCTTTATTTTGTCGCCTGCAAATGCTTTCAATTTGGACCAGTCTAAATTTTTCTTGTGTGGTAAAGAGTTAATACTTAATGTGAAGGATTGGTAAAAGTAACCAGGAAAGCATGGATAGGTGCACTTGCCACCATGTAACTGAAATAATGTTAAAAAGTGCATTACAAACAAAACATATCACAATCAAACATTGCATCAAATACGGAATACATAAATTTGCTTTCGTTTCTTTAATGTTAGTTGTTTGTTAAACCTAATTTATCTCTAGGTGGCCTGTTCACCTAGCCTAGCTTTCCTAAAATTCCATTTAATACCAGTATTTTGCACAACATTGAAACTGCTTTCCCCATTAATAATATCATAAATGAGAAAAGAATGAGTCCTACAATGATGACTATGACCATAATCAAATGTCTAAAAGAATTTTACCCAGCAGAAGTTTGAATCTGCAACCTCTGGGCCTTGAAAAAGAACACAGCATATTAGTTTTCCGTGTGTTTTATTCACAAAATGAAAAAGTCTGTTTCACCAATTCAGCCCTTTAACTCTTTGACACCAGCTCATCAAAATTTTGGGCCTGTCCAAACTGAATGCATTTTAGCAGCAAACGATATATTACTATGGTTCATATAAGAAAAGTTGTCTTTGAATGGATAGAAAACATTATGGGAAAAGAAGAAAATGCTGGGAACCAGCATTTTCTCCTTTTCCCATGGTGTTTTCAAAGCCTTCTTCCTGAATGTCATCAACACTTGGGATGGGCTCGTAAAGGGGCTAAGAGGTAAGACCTAATCAACTGTACCATTTCTTACATATTTTTCAAGCCTGTAAAAAGATGATGTCAAAAAATGTTAAATACAAAAGCCTTGGGCTATGGGAAGGTTCTCATCCACACTATTCCTTGAGATTGAAACATTATCCTTATTTTCTCTTCTCTACTGAGTCCTCAGGTAGCTCAATTGGTAGCATACAGGACTTGCAAACACAGGGACCAAGGTTCGATCCCTGGCTACAACATCTGGCTCGGCCAATTTCTTGCAGAGGCTTGATGATAGTCACAATGACAGGATTCATTCCTCTCCCACTGCTGGCCAATGTCTCGACAACGATTATGAGGGAAAGCAACAAGAGGCTTTGAAAGAAAATTGTGCTGAGTACTGGTAAAAGAGACTCCAGGAAACACGGCGGGGAATCACGTGACACAATAACAACAACAATGACCGTTATTTGAAAAAATTCCTTGACTTCAGGTAAGAAAATCTTCAATAATTCCGTTAATACATGACCTATTGGAATTTGGTTTGAAGCAGAGAAGGCGGAAGGACTCCAGGGATTTGCTTGATGTGTTAGATTTTTTAAAACAACACCTGATAAAAAAGTTATTGACGAGCAAACAAATTTTTTACCCTGGATAATTTGTTTGCTCGTCAATAACTTTTTTATCAGGTGTTGTTTAAAAAATCTAACACATCAAGCAAATCCCCGGTGTCCTTCCGCCTTCTCTGCTTCAAACCAAATTCCAATCGGTCACGTATTAACGGAATTATTGAAGATTTTCTTACCTGAAGTTGGGGAATTTTTTCAAACACGGTCATTGTTGTTGTTGTTGTGTCACGTGATTCCCTGCCGTAAGGAAAGCATGGATAGATGCATTGGCTGCCAAGTAGTGGTGGGCCGATGATCGACTATAGTCGAAAGTCAGTTGGTTTTGGCTTCCAATTCCGATAATCGATTGAGAAATCCCGGAATCGATTGTAGTCGGTTTGATAAGCTGGCTTGGTGCCAAAACTTGAATTCTGGTTTTTAACGCTTGGTTTTGTGACTATTATTAATCACAATCTTGGATTTAAAACATAGTAGATAACAAACACGAAAACTGGCTGAAAAGTGAGGTACGAATCTTTGTCCATGAATGTCTTGACAAAAGTTGACAACTCGACAAGCTTCCCTGAGCCCGGGTTTTGACATTTGGAAATTTGAAATGACCCGTCTTTGGCGATGAAAGATATTTGCCTAAATGTCAATCTGAGGCATGAAATTATCATCTAAAACTTCATATAACCTAGCTCGCGTGCATCGGGCAGAAAAATGGATTAAACACGATCAGTATAAAATGCGAAGGACATCCGGATGATAATGAAGCTGGCGAGTCTATTATGCTAGAGTAACGAAGGTGTTATTCCTCTTATTTAGTGTGACAGCATTTTAAGTTACTTGCTATTTAAACTGACTAAATGATGTAAAATCATGTAGTAATACTTCTCCAGAAACTAATTGTCAATAAAAAATAGATCGCAAAAAAAAGCGCGAAAACCCATGACACTACAGTGAGCAGCGTGGCATCGTCCGATCAGAGAGACTTCAAACCATCTTCTTATCTTTAATAATGAATTTTAACATTGAATTTACACAAATTTCTGAATAAAGCAGTAAATGGAAGTTAAAATTCTGTTCATGAGCGGAAAAAATGTAGTTTTATGAAATGAAAATATAGAAGGGGGAGGAAAGATGGGGAGAAAGAGGGTCGTCTGCAAATGTTTGAACTATAAGGTATATATGTCTGATTCTTTTTTAAGTCGTTTGGAAATTATAAGGAACAAAATGAATGATAATGATTAAAGTGCAGAATGCAACATCTTTATAAATTTAATACATGAAGACTGTCATGTTTACAATATTGTCACAGTATTTTAAGCAAAAAGTCATTCTCAGTTAAATGGAATGACAGTCTAAACCGATTGTACTATCGATAGCTAGTTGGTTTGCTCTTCCGATTACAAAGCGATAATCGATTGAGATTTTAAACCAATTGCCCAACACTACTGCCAAGATATAGCTGAAATAATGTTAAAAATCGTACAAGAACCAATCCATATTTTCTCCATTCTTTTGGGCCCTGTGTAGCTTAGTGGTAAAGTGAAGGACTCATGAGCTGGAAGGCCCAGTTTGAGCCTCACTGGCTTCACTTGGTTTTCCAAAGGAGTGTCCTTGGGCAAGACACTTCAAAGCCCAGCCTAGTACTGGTGAAACCCAGGAAAAGATGAATATGTGAGATGTCGCCGTGATATGACTGAAATAATGTTGAAATCAGCATAAAACACCATTCAAACAAACAAATTTTCCATTCTTTGAGACTAAAATTTTCTTTTGTTTATTCTGCTATCTAAGGTTTTAACCCTTTCCTCCATAAGGCATTCCTATGACATCTCTAATTGACCCTAAATAATAGCAAGGATGAAGCCGTTTCTTATGTGTAAATGACACCTTTTGATAGCATAGAAAACATAGTGACAAAAGGTGAAATTGCTCGTCACAAGCAATTTCACCTTCTGCCACAATGTTTTAAAAAGGCTCCTACAAGTAATGAGTAGAAATGAGTATCTATGGAGTAAAGGGTTAAGATACATCTATTCTACACACATTCTGTATGAAAACTCAAAAGCAGTCACCAAGTTTACCAAATGTAGAAATTTTAGACTTGACCAAATTGAAAGAATTTACAAACAATACATTAAATGTGGCTCAATAAGTGAAATTTGTTTTTTGATTATGGAGAGGTAGAAAACATTGTGGGAACAGAAGAAGAAGAAGAAAATGTTGATAACCAGGTCGCTGGGTCACTGCTTTTCACTTTTCGTACAAAATTGGCAACCAAGAGAAACTTGTATGTCTTTCAGTTACAAATTTTACATTTTATAGACAAAGAGTGATGGAAAATAAGGTGCAGTTTTTTGCTTTGCCATGTGTAGTCAGCTGTTGGCACTTGCTTACGGTACTTATAAGGCTAATAAAACTCTAGAGTGTCTGGTGAACGGTTTACTCTATCTAACAATCAAAGGTGACTCCTCCAAATTTTCAAATGGTGAAATCAGTCTTTGATACCTGGGAAAAAATTGTGAGTATAAGAGAAATGCCATTCCCAGGACGTTCTTCTTTTCTTACAATGTTTTCAAGATATTCTGAGCCTCACCATTGAAGTCTTCAATAGAAGGGACTTTTTGGCAAAGGTTTAGGACTAACAAGATAATTTCTCACCTTCCACTTATGATAAATGATGTCAGAAAAAAAATATTTTGCATAGCTGAATAAATAATGAGGCCTAAATATAGCTATAGAAACAGAATCAGCTTCTGTTACCAACCTCCAAAGTTTTTCATGAAGTGTGTTTTATACCTCTTATAACAATATTTCAGTCATGTCCCTGTAACAGTTTACTTATCCTGAGTCTCCACAAGTACTAGGTCAGGGTTCTTTTAAGTATTTTGTTTGAGGACCTGACCATAAAAAAAATCATTGTGATTACCTTATTCATTTAACCCTTTACCAGAGAACAAAATTTAAGCCTTGTCCAAATTGGAAGCATTTGCAGACCACAATTTCAGTGTGGCTCAAATGGTGTAATTTTTCTTTGATAACATATAAATTTTGTGGAAAAGGAGAAATTGCTGGTTACCAGCATTTTCTTCTTTTCCCACAATTATTTCAAAAAGCTTCTTTTCCAGGAGTGTCAAAAGTCAGCACTGTGTGGAACAGGGCACAAAATTTGCCATGATTAAAAAAAGAGTATTATTGTACAACTTTAACTCCACTACTTTTTCCTTTTTTTCCCCCTTGATAGAATTAACATTTATAAATCTGAAATCACTATATTCTCGTTACAAAGGGAGATAATTATTACCTCCCTTTTCAGGAAGCTAACAAAAGTATCATAATTTCAAGATAGACATCAAAGGAATTTCTGGTTAGTTAAAAAAATGCAAATGTATTTCATCAGTATAAATCCTTATTTATCAACTAAAAAGAAGTTTTATTCCATGTTGCACTGGAAGCTTAACTCATTACCAAACGACAAAATTTTAGGTTTGTCCAAATCGAAAGCATTTGCAGACAACAATGTAAAAGTGACTGAAAATTTGAAATTTGTTTTGTGAAGAGTAGAAAACATTGTGGGAAAAGGAGAAAATGCTGGTTACCAGCATTTTCTCCTTTTCCCACAATGTTTTCTTAAGGCTTCTTTCTCAGGGGCGACAAAAGTAAGGATTGTGTGGTAATGGGTTAATGGTGCCCTATCCTTAACCCTTTACCAAACAATCCCAACTTTTAAAGATCCCGAGGAAGAAGGCTTTTCATAACACTATAAGAACCAGAGAAAATGCTGGTTACCAGCATTTTCTCCTTTTACCACAATGTTTCCTGTCCTATCACAGTCAAATTTCATCATTTGAGCCACCTTAATTTGTTGTCTACAAAATTAATGCTTCCAATTTGGTTGAGTGTCAAATTTTGTCTTTTGGTAAACAGTTAACCCTTTCCCAAAGGACAAATTTTAAGCTTTGAAACTGAAGTAGTTTGCGGACGGCAATTTTAACTTTCATAACAGTGGCAGAAAATTATCCGAACTGGCAGAAAACACTTTGGGAAAAGGAAAAATTGCTCATTACGAGCAATTTCTCCTTTTCCCGCAATGTTTTCAAAAGACGTGTACTGCAGACACGTAAAAACAAGGGCTTGTTTGGGAAAGGGTTAATGCATCTGAGGTTGTTAGGCATTGCAAACTAAATATCTTTTACACTAAACTAATATCTGACAAAAATTATGAAACTGAAAATGATGTAGACCCTACCTGATTACATGAGCTTTTACAATGTACTGATAACCATCATGGTGCTGACTGTATTCCACATGCATTGTTCTATCAATGTTTTCACAATTCAACAAAGTTCTCCATGGAATTTCGATACTATTTTACTTTCATGTAACCTTGTCACAAACCTGGTAAACACAACTGTTTCTATAGAGTCTTTTTTGAACACTTTTCAAAGACAATAACACAGCTTTGACCACAGGTATAAAGACCTTTCTGAAGAAAAATTGAATCAAACAATGCAGATCCAAGGTCAGACCACATTGTTTTCTGTAGTCTGCTTTTGACCTACACTGTCCATAGATCAAAATTACTAGAAGTCAAACAACATCTCAAGGATGGCATTTAACTGATCTCTGATTCTAAACCTTATACTAGACATCAAACACTGTTTCAGGAAAAAAAATGCGTAGATACAACTTATTTATAAAATTTACAGTCCCAAAATTAGGTAATATTATCCACAAAAATCTTTAATCATCTTCCAATAGATAACCCATTGAAGGCTATCTTGAACACCCTAAGTGCTCTTGTAGCCAATGTTGATCAAGATAAGACTGGACACTTAATGTTGCATCCACTTTATTTGATATTTTGTAAAAAATTCCAACAAAAATTAAACTGCAACATTAAGATCTATCCTTCACTCACTGAAAATAATCATGTCTGATGTTTCTCGACCTAAACATGGTTCATTACTTCAAAACTAGTTTTAGATAGATCTACGTGTATAATCTTTTTTACCAGTCCAACAAAAAAAATTGTTTACAAACAAAACAAAAAAATCCAAGCAAAAATAGACACAATTATGAAATTATACTAAAACCATCACCACATAAGAGTTCATCCATAGAATATACTTAACGCTTCAGTCTCACCTTCATTAATATGTCACCTAAAGGCAAACTATTTCCAATTGAATAACACAAGATCGTAATGCAAATGAGAAACTTAGTTCTTTCCCCCCCCCCTCCCCCATTATATTACTGGCTGTATCCAACAAGCATCCTGAACTCTTAACTCTTTACCACACAATACCGACTTTTAACGACCCTGAGAAAGAAGCCTATACAAAACATTGGGGGAAACGGAGAGCTTGTAACCATCATCATAATTTGTTGTCTACAGATGCTTGATTTTGGTCCAGTCCAAAAATTTATCTTTTGGTAAAGGATTAACTCTTTACAAAACAACTGAATTTCAGATTGGGGGTAATCCAAAGTATTTACAAACAATCTAAGATAAATTTAGATGAATGATGGTTATTGTCTGTGAAAGTGTAGTAAACCATTGGAAAAAAGAAGAAAACGCTGGTTACCAGCACTTTCTCCTTTTTCCCACAATGTTTTCCAAAGGCTTTATCATCAGGGTCTCGTTAAAAGTCTATATGGTGTGTTAAAGAGTTAAACCACTACACAAAACAAAATTTTAGCCTAATCCAAGTTGAAAGCATTAAGTTTTGCAGACATAATTTAAATGTAACTGTAAAATTGAAACTAGTTCTGGGAAGACTAGGAAACATTCTGGGAAAAGGGAAAAATGCTGGTTACCAGCACTTTCTCCTACTCCCATAATGATTTCAAAAGGATTTTTCTTCAGGGTTCTTAACCCTTTACTAGACGGCAAAATTTTAGGTTTGTCCAAATCGAAAGCATTTACAGACAACAAAATAAAAGTGACAGAAAATTTGAAATTTGTTTTGTGAAGGGTAGAAAACATTGTGAGAAAATGCTGGTTACCAGCCTTTTCTCCTTTTCCCACAATGTTTTCTGAGGGCTTCTTTCTCAGGGGCGTCAAAAGTAGGGATTGTGTGGTAATGGTTTAAAAGTTGGGATTGTGTGGTAAAGGCTTTAATATAGAATCAAGCCAAACTCTGGCATCAAACCAGCTACCCTGGATTTCAAGCACTGCGTTTCTGACTGAGCTACCAGGTTTGGAAATGAGACTTTTCAGGCTGGTTCAAAATAAAAGCATAGGAAAATCTTACTCAAATGACAGAGATTAACCCTTTTCCAAACGGCAAATTTTGGACCCTTCCAAACTCAAAGAGTTTGCAGACGACAATTTTTGATTTGGAGAAAATGGCAGAAAGTTCTCAAAAAGGCTAGAAAACACAGTGGGAAAAGGAGAAATTGCTCGTTACAAGCAATTTCTCCTTTTCCCACAGTGTTTTCTAAAGACTTTTACTGCAGACACGTAAAAACCAGGGATTGTTTGGGAAAGGGTTAATGTTTTCTGAAAACTCAAAAATAATTCTGAGAAGGCATGATAAAACTCTGGTTTTTGTGGCAAAGAGTAAACCCTCCTACCACATGGGCTTTTTTTTATTACATACCAAAAAAAGTGTTGCCAGAGTAAACAGGAAGAATGAACAGTTCAGGGAAAGGAAAATAATTATAACTTTTTTGATTAATACAGACATCATGGTGGGTGTTGGATCAATGGCTTGTTACACGCTTCCCTTTTCTCCACAATGATATCAAAAGCTGCTCACAGCAGTCAACGTTAAAAGCATTTCTTTGTATGATAATCCATTCAATCAGTATTTTCAACCCTTTATTTAACCATCCCAGGTTTCTACAACTCTGCGGAAGAAGGCGAATCATGATAGGAAAAGGACCAATATTGAATTGTCCCTTTTTCTCACAATGCCCAACTCATTACCAAACGACGATATTTTAGACTGGTTCAAATCAAAAGCATTTGCAGATGACAAAGAAAAGTTACTGAACATTTGAAATTTGTTTTGTTAAGGGTAGAAAACATTGTGGGAAAAGGAGAAAATGCTGGTTATCACAATGTTTTCCAACGGCTTCTCTCTCAGGGTCGTCAACAGTAGGGATTGTGTGGTAATGGGTTAAATCTTATCACAAACATCCCTCATCAATGGAGCCAAATTTGATGTGTTTTCTAAAATTCTTTCTACTTAGACACAAGCCTGAAATTTTTACATTGGTTTAAGTGTAAACTCTTTTTCTACCTTCCAGTGGACAACCAATACAAACATTCATGTAAAATGGAGCATAATAACATGAACTAAAAAGGTTTCATAAATGAATAACAGCTTGAAAATAATAGCAAACGGAGTACTTGCCTGTCACAGGCATTTTCTCTTTTTGCCACCAAATTTACCAAGTCGGACTCATTTGAGGCAAGGTGACATGAAGTAAAGAACCACTCATAAAACTGCAGACAGGGTGATGAAACCACACTAAAATGTTTTTTTTTTTCTGTTTGATACTGCCATCAATAAATAAGCCAAGCGAGAAATTGACAGGAAAATGTGTCGGCATCTGACTGTAACAGGTTTCAATAGATGAGCTAAGATCATAGAATGTAAGCATATACAGTTTCTTTTTCTAAAAATCTGTGTATTGAGAGTTCAAGGAAGGCCCTCAATGGTTCACCTGGCAACCACAGCGACAGTCAGAAGACTGCACCATAGTGATAAGAGTGCCGTGAAAGGTCTAAATTGTATTGCTCTCAGGCAACAACTTTAAACTGCATTTTGAGCTGAGACTTAACCATTGTAGAGTAATTTGCTTATATGGACAATGCAGATCAAGATCAGACTACAAGAACTAAACTGTCTGCTCCTTTCGCCAAATATTCTGAAAAACAGCTTTGGAAATGCAATACCCAAATTGAGCAAATTCGCAGATGACATTTTGGATGTTGTTAAAACAACAGGTTTGTTTTTCAAAGGGTGGAAAATAGGGCTGACTATCGGCCTGAAAAGTGACTATCACGATATTTTCACTATCGCAGCATTAATTTCATGATCCTATCATTATTGAGAAGAACCATATTGTGCTGCATCACCTTACTATTGTGTTATATTAGATCTTTGTAATACCTGGTGTCCGGCAGTTGTTTGCAGTGCTCAACGGCAAATATTGGGTGTTTGCTCTGCAAATTTGTTGTGTTCCCATAGTGTTTCAGTATCATATAATATAATCTACATGCTACTCGCTTTTTATCAACATTCTCTCCCTCTTTAAGAAATCCAAAATGGGATAAAACACTGGCCTTTCCAACTTCATGATCTCAAAAGTAGCAGCCAACACAGGAACATGTATATAGACACACTAGATTAGTAAGTACCAAAAAGTCATGCAAAATCGATCATGAATAATAAATAACATTTCCTATCATTTGCACAGGGGCATTGAAACACAGGATTATGTGGTAAATGGTAAAAGCATCAAGTTTATACCAGTAGTTTGGTTAACTCATTACCAAACGGCAATATTTTAGGCTTGTCCAAATTGAAAGCATTTGCAGACGACAAAATAAAAGTGACTGAAAATTTGAAATTTATTTTGTGAAGGGTAGAAAACACCGTGGGAAAAGGAGAAAATGCTGGTTACCAGCATTTTCTCCTTTTCCCACAATGCTTTCTAAAGGTTTGTTTCTCAGGGGCGTCAAAAGTAGAGATTGTGTGGTAATGGGTTAATTAATCATAATATATTGTATGAGATTTGTCCCACATGATGGTACTCTTGTTATTTCATCAGTTGGTTGATTTGATATGCCATAGCAAAAACAATTACTTGTACAAGACTTAGTGTTCTATTGATTGTATGGTGTTTAACACAACTTTAAACATTATTTTAGTTATATCGCGGCAGCCAGTGCACCTATCCATGCTTTCCTGGAATTTCTTTTGTCAGTGCTTCGCACAATTTTCTTTCCAAGACACTGGCTGCTATCCCATTAGATCATCGTCGAACCAATGGTCAACAGTGGGAGAGGAATGAATCCTGTCCCAGTGATTATCATCAATCCTTGGAAACAAATTGGCCGAGCCAGGGATCAAACCCTGGACCCTGTGTTCTCAAGTCCTGCATGCTACCGACAGAGCTACCAGGGCTCATCACTTAGTGTTTTAACCCAAGAATCTAGAAACACCACAGTGTGGCTATATACAGATGGACAATTTTCTTGATAGTAGACCCAAATGTTACATTTCCAAACCTTTTCAAATCAGTCACACTACTTGTTGGATTAATCCTTTACTAAACAAACCCATTTTCTATCATCCTTGAAGATGGAGGCACAAAAAATGTTTTTTTTTTGGAAAAGAAAGATGCTTACAGAATTTTCTCCTATTTCCACAATGTTTTTTATCGTATCCGAGTCAAATTCCATCCTTTGACCCACATTTTATATGCTGTCTGCAACTGCACCAAATTTGGAAGATTCTAAATACTATATAGAGTCTACCTTTTACCACACAATCCCATGTTTTAATGACCCAGGAGCAGAAGGCCTTTGGTAACAGCATTTTCTCCTTTTCCAACATTGTTTTCTTCTTTCCCAAGGCACTTTTCCATTTAAATTCATTATCAGTGAATGCATAGAATTTGGACCCGTCTAAAATTTTGCCATTTGGTAAAGACAAAATCTAATGTGGATCTTACATCAGGCTTATTACATGGCAACATACTCTGATCTTGATTCACTTAGTTGCATCAGCTTGCAACTCAAGTTGCGCTGGTCACTTGAAGGTTAAAGGAAAAGCATGTAGGATTTAATATATACCGAATAAACTACCCTCTTAATGGTGAGTAATGAGCCATGAATTAACAGAGATTTTTTGCCACCATAAAAATTCACAAAATCATACACCATGACAGTATCAGCTTTACCTCTATCCATGTGTCCTGTGAACTATAAGCAAAAAATGATGGTAAATGCATGAATACATGTGAAAATAACAAGGCAAAATGACTAGTTGCTTGTTTCAAGCTACTTTTCATTTTTGAATTCAACATTTTTCTTTTGCAGTAAAGACCTCAAAATAAATCTGCATAATGTAATATGGATCTACCAGCAGCTCTTTCAGGTGAAATGTATACACTTGAGCACTTTTGGTGGCCTAGCTCTTTCTCATGACAAAATTTTAGGCTTGTCCAAACGAACGGTATTTGCAAACCAAAAATATCATGTGACTAAAATGTTGAGATCTGTTGGAAAACAGAAAAAGCACTTTTTATCAGCCATAATCTGTGTAATCTTACATCCTTCAAGGGCAACATTTGGCATGAAGATACAAGAATGATTACAGTTTCATAAAATACAGGTAAGGATAAAATGGATTAACCCTTTATCCCATAAGGCATTTCTATGGTATCTATAATTGACCCTAAATAACAGAAAGGATGAAGCCATTTCTTACGTATATATGAGACCTTTTGAAAGCATAGAAAACATTGTGCCAAAAGGTGGAATTGCTTGTCACAAGCAATTTTACCTTGTGCCACAATGTTTTCCTGAGGCTCCCAGAAGCAATGCGTAGAAATGAGTATCTTTGGAGTAAAGGGTTAAAAACTGGCTGAAAATTGTCTGAAAAGAATTAGAAACGTATTTCAAGTGCTAAGGGTAACTGTGATAAATATATATTTATGAATGATTTAAAGTAACCAGTTTCACTATGCCAGCCCTTATTCAAGATTTATGTACAAATCTAGATTGGCTACAGAATATTACAAGCTTTAACCCTTTACTCCGTAGATACTCATTTCTAAGCATTGCTTGTAGGAGCCTTTACCATACGACAAAATCTTGACTACCTGTAGTCCAAATTGAAATCAACTGTGGATAACAAAATACAGGTTACTCAAATTACCAGCATTTTCTCTTTTTCCCACAATTTTTTCAAAAGTTTTCTTTCTCTGGCTTGTTAAAAGTCAGGATTATATAGGGTTAATTTGTTTGGCACATACCTCTTCACTACATTACAAAATTTCAGACTCGCCCAACTTGAAAGCATTTGCAAACAACAAATTAAGGTGACTAAAATAATAGAACTTGTCTCTGTCAGGGCAGAAAACATTGTGGTAAAACAGAAATTACATTCTTGAACAGCATAGAATATCATATACCTATAAAGGAAAACAAGGAAGTACTTGAATGAAGCTATTTGTCCTCTTTCTATGAAGTTTTCAGAAGCTTTGCACTGCAACATAAAGTGTTTCTTGACCATGAATGGGTTTTATTCTTTCCCCCAAAATCCGAACTTTTTAAACATCTCTAAGGATGATATCCTTAGAAACATTGTGGGAAAAGGAAAAAATGCTGGTAACCAGCACTACCTCCTTTTCCAAAAATGTGTTCCTCCCTGCTGAAGAGAAAAATCATCAATTTAGGAATATTTAACTACCTTTATGTCATCTGCAAATGTTTCAATCTTGTCCAGTCCAAAAGTTGGGTGTTTGGTAAAAAGTAAACTCTTCATCAAACAACAAAATTCAAAACTCCCAAATTGAAAGGATCTACAGACTACAAAATAAATTTGACTGAAAAAATAAAATTTGTATTAAAATTGTATTAGAAGGGTAGAAAACACTATGGGAAAGGGAGTAAATGCTTTACTCCTTTTCCCACAATGTTTTCAATAGCCCTCCCTTTCTTGGTCATGAAAAATCAGGGCTGTTTGGTAAAGGGTTAAGTTTATGCTATGTTTTTGTTTGAGATTACAGAAACTTTGAATGTCTACATACATGGTGATTACCAAAAACCACAATATTGTGTACTTGATTTTTTGTCACTGTAAGTCCTTATTTATGCCCCTTTCAAGTTTTCCAGATGTAATTATGTAAGGTCTATGGTTGTGAGGTAGAGACCATCGTCCTCATAACCATAAGGTCCTGAGTTTGATACCCAGGAGCGGGTGTCTCTTTGGAACTTTTCATTGTCCCATATGATTGGGGCAAGTACTGGTCTAGTTCAGAGGAAGCAAAATCGAGAGAGATTAGTACAAGTTGTAAATACTTGATTCTCAATCACTGTAAAAAAATATGTTTAAACTAGACATAATTATCACTGGAGTGGCTCACTATTAACTCATTACCAAACGAAAAAGTTTTAGGTTTGTCTAAGTCGAAAGCATTCGCAGACGACAAAATAAAATGACTGAAAATTTGAAATTTGTTTAGTTAAGGGTAGAAAATATTGCGGGAAAAGAAGAAAACCCTGGTTACCAGCATTTTCTCCTTTCCGGGAAATGTTTTCTAAAGGCTTCTTTCTCAGGGTTGTCAAAAGCAGGAATTGTGAGGTAATGGGTTCAGCCTTTACCAAACGTTCCCTGGTTTTTACTCGGGTTGTTAAAAGTTGGGATTGTGTGGTAAAGGGTTAATACATTATGAGCATTGCTTCTGTATCTAAATGTGTTTGTTGCTTAAGGTTTGAATCTGCTTTGCATACAACCTAACCATATATTTGTTTTGAATCTATTAGAGCCATGCTCTGACAAAGGGGGGTTTAACTTTTTACCACAACAAAATATTAATCCTTTACTCCATAGATACTCATTTTGACATACATGTATCAACAACAGACAGCTTTTGAAAACATTGAGGGAAAAGGAGAAATTGCTTGTTACGAGCAATTTCTTCTTTTTCCACAATGTTTTCCACTTAATTATATATTTGTACCCTCATTTGTCCATATTTTTGACATCATATCCTTTTTGCTGCTGAAATGGAAGAGCCCTAAATTGGCATATCAGGTAAAGGGTTAAACATGTCCAAATTGAAAGCACTTGCACACAACAAAATAAACTTAACTCAAAAATTGAAATTTGTTTCTAGCATGGTAGAAAACATTACCAAACTTTACTCCTTTTCCTCCCATGTTTTCAAAAGGCTTCTTTCACAGGGTTGTAAAAAGTCCTCATTGAGTGGTACAGAGTTCAAGCTCTATCATAGTCAAATAGACAAAGGAATGTACAAATTCACATCAAAATAAATAAGCCATACTATGTGAAAAGGGGGCTTATTGCATCTGCAAAATTATCAAACCATGTCATCCTGCATAGTCCCACTGGTAGACATGGGTGGAAACTTTTGCTGCTTGTGAACTTTCTGCATGGTACAGGATTGTTCTACCTCTTGATCTTGTCAATTGATAGAAAAGATGGATATTATGGGTCCATTGTTATAAGACTTAACCCTTTACTCCAAAGATACTCATTTCTATGCACTGCTTGTAGTAACCTTTTGAAAACATTGTGGCAAAAGGTGAAATTGCTCGTGACGAGCAATTTCACCTTTTGTCACAATGTTTTCTATGCTATCAAAAGGTGTCATATACACGTAGGAAATGGCTTCATCCTTGCTGTTATTTAGGGTCAATTTGAGATACCCTAGAAATGCTTTATGGGGTAAGGGGTTAATGATATCTTGCTTGGTATATCTGATCACAGAGGTACATCAAGCCTCCTTTTACTGCTGCATGGCTAAAATATAACATCACTCTCCCTTTCAATGGGGGGATAAAAAAGCCTCACAACACTGACAAACATAATAAAATCAACTTTAACTCACCCTTTTTCGAAAAGAAGCAACAACATCTAAATCATTCTCAGAAAACTGAAGGCAGAGAGTCACTGCACACAACTTTTAACTCTTTAACCCATTACCACACAATCCCTACCTTTGATGCCTCTGGAAAAGAAGACTTTTGAAAACATTGTGAGAAAAGGAGGAAATACTGGTAACCAGCATTTTCTCGATTTCCCACAATTTTGTCTACCCTTTACAAAACTAAATTTCAAATTTTCAGTGACTTTCATTTTGTCATCTGCAAATTCTTTCGATTTGGACAACCCTAAAATATTGTCGTTTGGTAATGAGTTAACCCTTTACCACACGATGACAACTTTTGATGACCCTTGGAAACAAGCCTTCTGAAAACATTGTGGGAAAAGGAGAAAATGCTGGTAACCAGCATTTTCTCCCTTTCCTACAATGTTTTCTATCCTATCAATAATAAGTTGCACCATTTGAGCCACATTAAAACTGTCGTTCGCAAATGCTTTCAAATTGAAAAAGGCTAAATTTTTGTCATCTGGTAAAGGGGTAACAAATAAAGTTTGAGACTGGTCCAAAATTAAAGCATTTGCAGACAACAAAATGAACACAATTCAGAAAAAAATTGAGCTTTGTTCTGGGAAAGTAGGAAACATTGGAAAAGGAGAAAATGTTGGTTACCAGCATTTTGTCCTTTTCCCATAATGTTTTGGGAAGCTTCTTCCTCTGGGTCACAAAACCAGGGATTGTTTGGTAAAGGGTTAGGCAAGGGGGCCATGACAGGCCCATATTCTGTCACATGACCATAACCAATTTTATTTTCCTGATTCATTATGACACGAAAGAGTAACATGTCTCTTAATCACTGAAAGATGACAGAAGCATTTTGAATAAAGAAATGTCGAAATGATTCAGAAGTATTTTTAACATTTAGATGGTAAAAATGCAATAAAACATTGAAAATATAAGCCCAAATCAAATCCTCATATATTTCATGTTATTGACAAAACACCCTTTACCATGTCACAAAACTAGTCTAGTCCTTCCTAGAAGCATGTAAAAGACAAAGTATCTGTGGATCAAATGATGGGATAGGCTTGTGTAAAGAATGGAAAACATAGAGGTGAAAAGAAAATGCTTGAAACTAACATTTTCTCCTGTTCCCACAAGTTTTTAAACGTTTTCTTCCCCAAGATTAAGAAAAACTAGATTGTTTGATGAAGGATAACATACAAAGTGCCAGATCTACAAACTGCTTTGATTCAACTGCTAACTTAAAAAAAAGGAAGCTTTTGTGAGATTGTGATTGGGTCACATTAGTAAATTTACAACATCCACCAAAACACTTGGAAAGTAGAATCATTTTTCACAACTACTCAACTCTTTACCATATAACAAAATTTTACACTTGTGTATATATATTAAATGTATTTACAGACAAAAAACTAAATTTGTTTTGTTATAGGTGTGTCTGTCTGTAAAAGGAGAAAACCTTGGTGTAAAAGGAGGAAATGCTGATAACCAGCCTGTTCTTCTTTTTCGGCAAGGTTTTCAGAAGCCGTCTTACTCAGATTTCTTTAGTAAAGTTTAATCCTTTCCCAGAGCTCTAAATAAGATGGAGTGATGGTATTCATTATTTCTCGTCTTAACTCTATATTGTGGGTACTCATTTGAATTGTCTCCCGAGACGAGTACCCACAACATATGGTTTAGTTGAGAAAAATTAATATTTTCAATTTTGGAATCAAAACCACTGTCTCTAACAAGAACTCTGCCTTTCCCACAAAATCCTTAGTCTTAACAGCTCTGAGAAAGAGGAGAAAATGCAAGTTACCAGCATTTTGTCAATTTCTCACAATGTTTTCTATTCTTCTTTTTTTTGGTAAAGAGTTATTCAAAAGTTCTACAGAAAAGATAAAATAAAGCCTATATAAACATATCAACCACACTAGCTCTCACCTATATGACCTTGACATGAAAACATCCGACTGAGAAGACGGATAAAAGTCAGAGCGTGCCGTATGAGGCACTTCTGACTGATTTGTTGTTAAGTCTCCTCCATATATAGACCTTCTTGGACTGAAAAGTTTAATTAAATCTATACCTTTAGTATTCTTAGCAAACTTACAAGCGAAAAAAAAATGAACAATTTAAGTCAATAAAGCAACAAATACTGTCTCAGATTTGACCATATAACCACATGTGATTTGGAACAAAAGAGAACAAAGAAGAGATTGCAGACTCTGTGAAGCCTGGAAGAAAGGTAGGAGAACCTCTCCCATGCAGCAGTACAAGAGCAGACAACTCTGACTCCTTGTTTACTGTTTACCAAACAACAAAACTTTAAACTTCTCCAAAATGAAAGCATTAATTTTGCAGACCACAAATCAAACACCACAATAATTGCAACCATGTTTCAATTAACTCTTCACCAATGACAGTTTAAGACTAGTCCAAATTAAAAGCATCTGCAGACAATGAAATAAATATGACTCAAAAATTGAAAACCGACTTTAGAAGGATAGAAAACTTTGTTGGAAATGGAGAAAGTGCAGATAACAAGCACTTTCTCCCCTGTAAAATTCTTGCAATGTTGATAAATCTAGAATTTTGTCACTAGGTTATGAGTTAGGATACAGCAATCATCAGGGAACATGGTCCCAAAGACAATGTATGTAAGAGGTTACTGATTGGTTGGAATTACTTTTGTTTAACTCATTACCACACAATCCCTACTTTTGACGCCCCTGAGAAAGATGCCTTTTGAAAACACTATGGGAAAAGGAGAAAATGCTGGTAACCAGCATTTTCTCCTTTTCCCACAGTGTTTTCTACCCTTCCCAGAACAAATTTCTATTTGTAAGTCACCTTTATTTTGTTGTCTGCAAATGCTTTCATTTTGGATCGGTCTAAAATTTTCTTGTGCGGTAAAGAGTTAACTGACTCTTTACCTAATGACAAATTTTTGAGCTGGACCAAATTCAAAGCATCTGCAGACAATAAATTAAATCTTGTTAACATGATGATATTTGACTTTGATAAAGTAGAAAATATTGTGGGAAAAGGAGAAGATTCTGGCAACCAGCATTTTCTCTTTTTCCCACAATGTTTTCCGTAGTCTTCTTTTTCAGGGTCATTTAAAGTCCGGACTGTGTGGTAAAGAGTTAAAATAATCTTATAATTATTCATTCACCAAGAAAAGTTATTTCAGACATGATAATTGCTGTTAAAATCAAATATGCAGACAACAAATTACATGCTTAAATTATGGTATAGAAAACATCCTGAACATGGATTTTTCTCTTGACACATATTATTTTCAACAACATATTCCTTCAAGTCATATAATCAGGAATTGTTTGATTCAAGATGAATTTCCGGATTCACATTCCTGACTGTTGTACCATTCTGAATCACAAAGCATTCAAAGTATAAATGGAAGATTAGACAACTGGCTATATGCAGTCAAATGATCTTTACTCTGTGTGAAAGCATATTTTTAAATAAGCTTCCTCTATTAAGTGTAAAGTGTAAATCGCCTCACCTGAAATCTTCTCTGTCTCTCCTGTACGGGTCATAGCCACTGAAAATATAAGAGAATAGGAGATTAATATTCCATAATTTATTGCACATTGAAAGACCTGATAAATCATCTGTCATTGAATCTTCCACACTTTAACCACTAAGGTAGACAGCTTTTGAAATATATGGTGTGGAATAGTAAATACATGTAATCAGACAGCTTTTGAAATAGACTGTAAGGAATAGTAAATAATCAGACAGCTTTTGAAATGCATATTGAGAAATAGTAAGTATTCAGATGGCCTTTGAAATACATTGTGAGGAATAGTAAGTAATCAGACAGCTTTTGAAATACATTGAGAGGAAAAGTAAAGAAATACATTGTGAGGATAAGCACATAATCAGATAGCTTTGAAATACATAGTGAGGAAAAGTAAACAATCAGACAGCATGTGAAATACATTGTGAGGAAAAGTAAATAATCAGACAGCATTTGAAATACGTTGTGAGGGACAGTAAACAATCAGACAGCTTTTGAAATACGTTGTGAGGAACAGTAAATTATGAGACTGCTTTTGAAATACTGTGTGGGGAATAGTAAATAATCGGACAGCATTTGAAACACATTGTGAGGAAAAGTAAATAATCAGACAGCTTTTGAAATACACTGTGAGGAACAGTACATTATCAGACAGCTTTTGAAATACATAGTGAGGAATCGTAAATAATCAGACAGCTTTTGAAATACATTGTAAGGAAAAATAAATAATCAGAAAACTTTTGAATGGTGAAAAAATTAAATAATCAGACAGCTTTTGAAATACAAAGTGAGGAATCGTTAAATAATCAGACAGCTTTTGAAATACACTGAGGAAAAGTGAATAATCAGGCAATCACAAAATGGACTGTGCCACCATTTAACTCTTTCCCAGGTGACAAATTTTGGACTCTTTCAAATCCAAAATATCTGCAAACAATATTCAAAATCGGTACAAGTGAGCTTAAGCTCTCTAACAGGGTAAAAAACATTGTGAGAAAAGGAGAAAATGCTAGTTAACAATATTTTTTCTCCTTTTTTACCATGATTTCTTACCTTTCCAAGACAAATCTCATCATTTGAGCTCTGATTTGAACAAAACCAAATTTTACAAGATAGGAAAGAGTTAACCCTTCCGAACTTGCAGTAGGAGTCTTTTGAAAACCTTGTGGATGCGGATAACCAGCATTTTCTCCTTTTTCCACCAAGTTTTCTACCTTTCAACATACTAATATTCCAATATTAATATGAGCCATACTTATGTGTCTTCTGCAAATGCTTTCAGTATAAAACCAGTCTAAGTATTTGGTAGAGGGTTGAAAATGAAACTTAAAAACAATCACAATCAATTTCTGCAATTTAGTAAACAGCATATTACTCTTTTTCCACATCTTCACAAGCCAAGGCTAACAATTCACTACGCTACTCCACCCTTGGCGGATCGAGCTGGATTTTTACATTCCCCCAATATGCTTTTTCATTGGATGTAGCCAGCTCTAACTGCAACGAATGAAATCGCTCATAGCATTTCATCTTTGATAAAAATAGAATAAGGTCAATACCTTTCGAATAGAAGGTGAACATGGAAACCCTCGTGCATGTCTGCTTATCGCTCCATGTGTATTCATAAGCGGTTCGTAAAACGATATTTCATTGGTTTTTAGAAATATGATGTAAAGGGTGGTAATAAACAGCATCCGATAGAGGGTGAATCGCAGGAATCTTGAATTCGGGCTAAATCAGCAAAGGTAAGATCCACGTAGTGATCGTAACCTTGGCTCATGAAGATGCTTTTTCTATGTCTGCTACCTATTCAAAGACTTTATCATTTTGTTTGGCACTACACCTAAGCCATCTACAAAATGCCTTCCATTAGAGTCTAAAATTTTGTTATGGTAACAGAATAAAATGGCACAATTTTTTAGGCAATGACAGGAGCATAGCAAATGAAAAAATAAAGTACATGACTGTATATGCAAAAGAAACACCAAGTGTACGGAAAATTTCCAGGTAGGGTCTCTGAAGGCCTCCCCTAAAACATTTTTTAATTGTAGGACTTATTTGGTGGCCTCTGGTGATTTGTATCACTATACTATTTCTTTCTCGTGAATGTGACTGCATTGTTGCCTGCAGGTAGCTATGCCCCTGATTGAACCCTTTACCTACCAATCCCAGTTGGCCAGCATTTTCTCCTTTTCTCACAAAGTTTTCTACTCTATCAAGGACAATTCTGCCAATTGAGCCATCTTCAATTTCTCATCTGCAATACTTTTTATTTGGATTTTATCGTTTGGTAGAGAGTAAAACCTGTTACTATGGAATTCCTAGTTTGTTGGCCATGAGCTTCTCTGGTCACATGGGTTTGTTCTTGGGCAGGGCACAGCAGGGCTAAAGCCTAGCACTAGCGAAAACCTCGTAAGACATGATTACTTATTATCAAACAATCTTCTGTTTAGATGATAATAGGAAGGGCCTTTGATAAGATTTGAAAAGGAGGAAAATTAATGCTGGTAATGAGCATTTTCTCTTTTTCTGACATGATGTTTTGTACCCCTCTTTGATAAATAAATTCCATCAAAATGTCTTTTGAAAACACTTTAAAAGTAGAGAAATCTGAGCTCTTTAACAAACAACAACTTTTCAGACTTTTCTGGATTTGAAAGCATTTGCACCGGACAATTTAAACAGGTTAAAAATGATGGAACTTGCATTTTATAAGGTTAGAAAACATTATAGAAAAAGGAGAAAATGATGGATACCAGCATTTTCACCTTTTTCCATAATGTTTTCAGAAAGCTCCCTCCTCATGTTTGTTACAACATGGGATAGTGTGGTGAAGGGTGAACTCCGCTGTAGTGTGTTCCTAGACAGGACACTGATAATAATGCATAGATCACACCATTAGCCATTTCCTTGTCATTTTATATTTCCTTGTAGGTTTTCCATACTAAAACATGCATTGTATCTGTGTTCTGGCAAAAATGGTTTATACTTATTTCATGCCTTTCGGTAGGATATTGAGAAATAGCAGTGAAAATATTTTTCGATCTTACACTGGTACAACCAGTGAAAATACCGACTTTCACGTTCTTGTTGCCTAGATAAGTTGCGCATGCCTAACAACCAGATGGGAAATATGATGTCATATACCTTACATTTCTCGCCCTTGACGTAATATTGTAATGGGTTGCTATGCGGGAGGGGTACGCCACAGGGAATAATGGAAAAGAACTGTACTGGATTTTGATAAAGCTCCTCCCAGAAAGGGTTAAAAGCATGAAATAAATAGAATATTTTTTTCAGTGAAAGATCGAAATTTATGTCATCTCGTCAACACCACCGGTAATATTTTCACCCGTGGCTGTGCCACTCGTGAAAATATTACTGATGGACACTCAATGAAATAAATTTCGATCTTTCACCTAAAAAGACAAATATCCTCTATATCTTAGTGATACATTATACAAAGCAAGTGCTGCAATTTGTGCTATACTAACAGATACTTAGAGAATATTTTGGCCAATAATACACTTAATTTTGGGTAATATGGCCTTGGTCAAGCACGACACTCAAAAACAGCCAGCCGAACCCTGGTAGCTCAATCAGTAGCATACCTGACTTGACAACAGGGAGTCCTGGGTTCAATCCCTTCCTTGGCCAATTTTTTTATGGGGATTGATGATAGTCATTGCAACAGGATTCATTCCTCTCTCACTGCTGGTCATTGTTTCGGCGATGGTTATGTCGAAAAGCAGCCAGTAGCTTGGAAAGAAAACTGTGCAGAGTACTGGTTAAAGAGACTCCAGGAAAGCATGGATAGGTGCACTGGCTGCCACGATATAATTGAAATAATGTTGAAAACGGCATTAAAGAATATACAATCAATCAATCAAAAAACAGCAAAAAGTTTCAACCTGTGTCTAAAATGATCTTACCTATCCTCATCAAACTGATCCCTCCACGAAGCCATTTCCACAAAATATATCCCTTTTTTACAAATCAAGTCTTCTATAAAGTCTCAACTCTTGCATCAATTTCTTCCATCAAATTCAGTTCACCAAATCACTAATTTTATCATTACCACTAAGGACCATCTAAACCCTACAGGCATATTATAGCCATTCAATTAAACCAAAAAAATATTTTCGCTAGTTTCTCTTGTCTAGAATGTCTCAGCAAAGCTGACACTGTGAAGACTAGAGATCAGACTGCAGCATATGATCTGATTTGTACTCTGTACTCTAGAGATAGTGGGTGGTAAGTTTTATTGATTTTTTTATATACATCTAGAATGTTTTGGCAAAAACAGACCATGAAGATTAAAGACCAGACTGCAAATTATATGCAATTTGATCCAAATCTTCACTGCAATAGCAAAACATTTACTTGTCCAAGGCTCAGTGCTTTAACCCTTCATTGTTATAAGTTAAATGACTTTTTAAACCAAATTTAATCCAAACCATTTGGAAATGCCCTAAAATCATCCACAGACTGAACAACACTTTTGCAAATTCACCACAATATGTAATCATATGACATGCATATCTGCATTTAACAGAGATAAAGCCAGCTATGCAAATTTGTTGTACACTCATTACTTCCTTAACCCTTTATCAAAAAGCCCCAACTGTTGATCAGTAGGAAGCCTTTTGAAAGCATTGTGGGAAAAGGAAAAATTTCTGATATCCACCACTTTTTCTTTGCCAATGATGTTTTCTATCTTCTCAAAGACAGGTCCCCCTGTCAAGCTACTTTCAAAATTTTATCTGTAAAGTTTTTTTTAAATTAAACAAGTCAAGTCATCGAGTTGTGGGTGTAACAAAATTGTCTTCAACGATTTTAAAAATAGTAATACAAAGATCATCAGGTAATTACTATATACAAACAAAAAACATTGCAACATGAGGGGAAATGTTCATGATGACCGTTTTTCTTTTTGTTTTGTCACAATGTTTTTAAAGTCAATCTGCTACAAAAGAAAAATAATTGTCTTCACAACCTAATGTGTAGTAGTAAGCCTGTCAATAATTTAGCCTATCTCTATTTGAAAAGCTCTTCACTATTCAAAATTTTGTATTCAACTGAATAGATTACTGCATAATGTAAATGCTAAAGAAATATCTGCAGATACTTCCTGGTCTAAATAAAGCATATGGTTTAGCACTCTAGCAAATGCCCAAGTTAACTATTTACCACACGAGAAAATTTTAGACCGGTCCAAATTGAAAGCATTTGCAGACGACAAAATAAAGGTGACTGAAAAATTGAAATTTGGTCTGGGAAGGGTAGAAAACACTGTGGGAAAAGGAGAAAATGCTGGTTACCAGCATTTTCTCCTTTTCCCACAGTGTTTTCAAAAGGCTTCTTTCTCAGGGTCGTCAAAAGTAGGGATTGTGTGGTAATGGGTTAAAGGGCTTTTGTTGACAGAGGAAAATATTGTATACTGCATTTTCTTCCCCAACCTTGTCTTCAAAAATTTTTTTGCTTACCTCTTGCCATGGGAGACCACTCCTTCCATATTGTGTAGCTTCATCCTGTATGATTCATTCCTAACTACTCGGTTAGGGAAAATTCTATCTAGCGCAGCGGTTATGTCATTGGTCTTTTAACTCTTCAGGACACATATCGACTTTTAACAACCCTAAGTAAGACAGCTTTTTGAAAACATTGTGGGAAAACGAGAAAAAGCTGGTAACTTGTTGACCTTTTAACTCTTTACCACACATATCCACTTTTACCAATCCTTGAGTAAGACAGCTTTTGAAAACATTGTGGGAAATGGAAAAAAATGCTAATAATTAGTTAGTGCTTTTCTCACAATGTTTCCATTCTTGTGAAGTCAATTTTCAATTTTTGAGTGACATCTATTTTGTCGTCTACAAATGCTTTCAATTTGGACAAGTCTAAAATTTTGTTCTTTGATAGTAAGTTAACCAATTACCACACAATCCCTACTTTTGACGCCCCTGAGAAAGAAGCCTTTTGAAAACACTGTAGGAAAAGGAGAAAATGCTGGTAACCAGCATTTTCTCCTTTTCCCACAGTATTTTCTACCCTTCCCAGAACAAATTTCAATTTTTCAGTCACCTTTATTTTGTCGTCTGCAAATGCTTTCAATTTGAACCAATCTAAAATTTTGTTGTGTGGTAAAGAGTTAAGCCTTGATAAACTTGGATCTCTTCCCCATAAATTTGAATCCTTCTAAGTGGGGTTTGTATTTCGGTTATGCATTGTGACAAACCTTCAACTTCCTAAGACTGGTCAATGAACCATTTGTCTGTAGTACTTGTCTTTTGAAAACAGTGGTAAAAGGAGAAATTGCTCATAACGAGCAATTTCTCCTTTTCCCCCAGTGTTTTCTGCTCTTTAGAACTTTCTACCATTTTCTTCAAATTTCACAGTTGGTTGTGTCCTATACCTATCTGTAACTATTGCTCTTAACATATCTTGGAGCTTTTTGGGAAGTGTCAGCCATACTGGCCAATAAATTAAACTACTCACTTTGCATAGGAACTGGTCCTCAAATGTCCAACTTTAAAGTCTTTGTACCCATTCATATCTCTGGCTGAAACTGGCATCCTCCACGGACACACTCTCTACCTGGAAATAAGCATTTGAAACAATTATTTCTGTGAAGTTTCATCAAATTTGGTTCGGTAGTTTCAAAGATGTTTGAAATAAAAGTTAACGCACACAGGCACGGACGGACATCGGGCCATATAAGATCCACATAGTGATCGTCACCTTAACTAGTGAAGATAAAAAAAATGAGTATATTTCATAATTATGTAACAGATATTGAATGGTATTTCACCCCATTTTCAACAGTTTCTCAGTGACAGCTCAAATATTCATTTACACTGCAGGTTTTAGCAGTACTAGGCTAGGACTCTGAAATGTCTTGCCCAATAAACTTTTGACCCATTACCACACAATCCCTACTTTTGACAACCCTGAGAAAGAGGCCTTTAGAAGGCATTGTGGGACAAGGGGTAACCAGCATTTTCTCCTTTTCCCACAATGTCTTCTACCCTTCACAAAACAAATTTCTAGTTTTTGGTCAATTTTCTTATGTTGCCTGCAAATGCCTTCGATTTGGACAAACTTAAAATTCTGTTGTTTGGTAATGAGTTAAGAATCATTTAGCTTTTACCTGACAAAAGGTGTTAAAATTGTCCAATTTCAATGCATTTGCAGCATTAGTTGTGGCTCCAACTACAGGGTTAATGTCTGTGAAAAGGTAGAAAACATTGTGGGAAAAGGAGAACACGTGGGTTACCTGCTCTTTCTTAGTTTCCGCAATGTTTACCATAGAAGCCACTTTTCTCTGGGTCATTAGAAGTTAAAGAACTGTGTCCTACAAATTTAAGTTAGTTTAAACTTGGAATTATTTGTTAATTGGTTGTAAAGCTTCACGCTTTACCTGCTAAGTAAGTTAACTCTTTACCAAACAACAAAATTTTGGATTGATCCAAATTGAAAGCAATTGTAGACAACAAAATAAACATGACTAAAGCATTGAAGCTGTTTTAGGAAAGGAAGAAAACATTGTAGAACAAGAGCGGCAAATTGTCGCAAGATACGCCCGTCTTACCCCAAGTTGTAAAGCTGGGGTATGCACCGGACAAAATTCAAATATGAAAAACAGCAAAGGGCAATAACTCAAAAATTAAGCAAGCAGGAGTTGTGATTTCTGTGCACTGCACTCCCCATCGAGTCTATCCACCCATGAAATTTCATAACCCTAGCTAGTATAGTTTTGGAGATATGCTTCGGACAAAAATCAAGTATGAAAAACGACAAAGGGCAATAACTCAAAAATTAAGCAAGCAAGAGTTATGATTCCTGTGCACTGCACTCCCCCTTGGTGAGATCTATCCACCCATGAAATTTCATAACCCTAGCTAGTATAGTTTTGGAGATATTCACCGGACAAAATTCAAGTATAAAAAACGACAAAGGGCAATAACTGAAAAATTAAGAAAGCAAGAGTTATGATTCTTGTGCACTGCACTCCCCCTCAGTGAGAATTATCCACCCATGAAATTTCATAACCCTAGCTACTATAGTTCTGAAGATATGCTCCGGACAAAATTCAAGTATGAAAAAAAACAAAGGGCAATAACTCAAAAATTAAGCAAGCAAGAGTTATGATTCTTGTGTACTGCACTCTCCCTCGATGAGATCTATCCACCCATAAAATTTCATAACCGTAGCTAGTATAGTTTTGGAGATATTCACCGGACAAAATTCAAGTATAAAAAAACGACAAAGGGCAATAACTGAAAAATTAAGAAAGCAAGAGTTATGATTCTTGTGCACTGCACTCCCCCTCAGTGAGATCTATCCACCCATGAAATTTCATAACCCTAGCTACTATAGTTCTGAAGATATGCTCCGGACAAAATTCAAGTATGAAAAACAACAAAGGGCAATAACTCAAAAATTAAGCAAGCAAGAGTTATGATTCTTGTGTACTGCACTCTCCCTCGATGAGATCTATCCACCCATAAAATTTCATAACCGTAGCTAGTATACTTTTGGAGATATTCACCGGACAAAATTCAAGTATAAAAAAACGACAAAGGGCAATAACTGAAAAACTAAGAAAGCAAGAGTTATGATTCTTGTGCACTGCACTCCCCCTCAGTGAGATCTATCCACCCATGAAATTTCATAACCCTAGCTACTATAGTTTTGGAGATATGCTCAACAACAAAGGGCAATAACTCAAAAATTAAGCAAGCAAGAGTTATGATTCTTGTGTACTGCACTCTCCCTCGATGAGATCTATCCACCCATAAAATTTCATAACCGTAGCTAGAATAGTTTTGGAGATATGCTCCGGACAAAATTCAAGTATGAACAAGAGGACCATGATGGTCCTATATCGCTCACCTGAGTACTAAGCAGCAAAGGTCTACAACAAAGACTATAATTACCAAATACTGAGGTTCAAGGGCTAATGATGATGAAAAAAGAGCGGCAAATTGTCGAAAGATATGCAATCCCACCACCAGTTGTATAGGAGGTATAATAGTTGCAAAGGGCTGGCAATGCAACACACAATTTGACTTGAGACTTCAAAATTCCACTCTGGACAAGCAAACAATACTATTAAAATAAAGATCAAAGTGGAATTTCTCAAAATCCATGCTAGGTAGAGTTATTGTTCTTGAACCGAGTACTCAGTAATATCACAACAAACATGCATACCAATTTTGAATTCGTTCCGACTTGAGATGACAAAGTTATATTCCAAACAAGCATTCAATGCAGACTCATGTGAGATTTTATTGAGAAAAACATTCTAACCAATTTTCAATTCAGCTTAGCAAGAAATGTGGTCTCAAGAGTGCTCACAAGAACACTTTCAAACATTTCCCTCTTTATCTCTATGTGAAATCTGAGACCAACAACATAGGGCTAACTTTCACACCAGGACCATAATTTGAAGTATTTTAGTAGAGGGCCACTAGATGATGCTACATGCCAAATATGAAAGCTCTAGCCCTTATGGTTTGGGAGAAGAAGATTTTCTAAGATTTCCTCCTTTATCGCGATGTGAAATCCGGGAACCTACAACATAGGGCCATAATTCGAGGTATGTTGATAGAAAGCCACTAGATGATGCTACATGCCAAATATGAAAGCTCTAGCCCTTATGGTTTGGGAGAAGAAGATTTTCTAAGATTTCCTTCTTTATCGCTATGTGAAATCCGGGAACCTACAACATAGGGCCATAATTTGAGGTATGTTGATAGAAAGCCACTAGATGATGCTATATGCCAAATATGAAAGCTCTGGCCATTACGGTTTGGTACAAGAAAATTTTCTAAGATTTCCTTCTTTATCGCTATGTGAAATCCGAGACCCACAACATAGGGCAAATTCTTTACATCAGGAACATAATTTGACGAAAATTGGTAGAGGGCTACTAGCTGATGCTACATGCCAAATATGAAAGCTCTGGCCTTTACCATTTGCACAAGAAGGTTTTTAAAGATTTCCTTCCTTGTCTTCATGTGAAATCCAAGACCAACAACATAGGTTTAATTTCACACCAGGGCCTTAATTTGAAGTATTTTGGTAGAGGGTCACTAGATGATGCTGCATGCCAAATATGAAAGCTCTGGCCCTTAAGGTTTGGGACATAAAGTTTTTTACAGATTTCCTTCTTTATCTCTATGTGAAATCGGAGAACCCACAACATAGTGCCAATTTCCACACTAGGGCCATTATTTGAAGTATTTTGGTAGAGGGCCACTAGATGATACTACATGCCATATATGAGAGCTCTAGCCCTTATGGTTTGGGACAAGAAGATTTTTAAAGATTTCCTTCTTTATCTCTATGTGAAATCCGAGAACCCACAACATAGGGCCATTTTCAAACTAGGGCCATAATTTGAAATATTTTGGTAGAGGGTCACTAGATGATGCTACATGCCAAATATGAAAGCTCTAGCCCTTAAGGTTTGGGACAAGAAGATTTTTAAAGATTTCCTTCTTTATCTCTATGTGAAATCCGAGAACCCACAACATAGGGCCAATTTCTACACTAGGGCCATTATTTGAAGTATTTTAATAGAGGGCCACTAGATGATACTACATGCCATATATGAGAGCTCTAGCCTTTATGGTTTGCGACAAGAAAATTTTTAAAGATTTCCTTCTTTATCTCCATGTGAAATCCAAGAACCCACAACATAGGGCTATTTTCAACACTAGGGCCATAATTTGAAGTATTTTGGTAGAGGGTCACTAGCTGATGCTACATGCAAAATATGAGAGCTCTAGCCCTTACGGTTCGGGGCAAGAAGATTTTTAAAGTTTTTTCTCTCGGTTGCCATGGCAACCAGAGTTCTCCATGGAATTCAAATCTTTGAAGTATTTTGAAAGTGCATCACCTAAGGATCATTTCTGTGAAGTTTCACTGAAATCTGTTGGGCGGTTTCAGAGGAGAAGAATTTTTAAGTAATTGTTCACGGACGGACGGACGGACGGACGGACGGACGGACAGACGGACGGACGCCGGACAACGATCGATCACAATAGCTCACCCTGAGCACTATGTGCTCAGGTGAGCTAAAAACAACAAAGGGCAATAACTCAAAAATTAAGCAAGCAAGAGTTATGATTCCTGTGCACTGCACTCCCCCTCAATGAGATCTATCCACCCATGAAATTTCATAACCCTAGCTAGTATAGTTTTGGAGATATGCTCCGGACAAAATTCAAGTATGAAAAACAACAAAGGGCAATAACTCAAAAATTAAGTCAGCAAGAGTTATGATTCCTGTGCACTGCACTCCGCCTCGATGAGATCTATCCACCCATGAAATTTCATAACCCTAGCTAGTATAGTTTTGGAGATATGCTCCGGACAAAGAACTGGACGCCGCCCGCCCGCCCCCCCGCCACGGGTGATCCCATAATACGTCCCGTCTTCGACGGGCGTATAAAAAGGAGAAAATGCTGGTTATCAGCATTTTCTCCTTTTCCCACAATGTTTTCGAAAGGCTTCTTTCACAGAGGTGTTAAAAGTCGAGATTGTGTGATAAAGGGTTAAATGATACTTCAAGCCAATAGTACAAACCAAAAACATTGCTATCTCAGTTTTTTTTTTTTTTAATCACATGTGCCCATCCAAGATCAGACTGCATGCTCTGTGCAGTCTAATACTGCTCTACATAATTGGCAACACAAGGTCATTGAGTTGCCCTTAGCAGCCTTAAAGAGCTAATAGATATCCTGTATTTGAAGGATTGAAATACATGAAGATAACGGTTGTTGATAATAAAACCCTTGATGACAGATAATTAGACTGGGAGATCAAAATCAAATCGACCAAGGAATTTTATCAGTTAACCATGTCACACTGTCATCACATTATTAAATCAATTGTTAGCTAAAGAGTGGAGTATATCTATTGCAGTTCATATCATATTTACCCTGGTATTAGATTTAACTCTTTCAGACCCAAACATTTAATTCTTTACCAAACTACACAATTTTAGACGGGTCAAAATTGAATGCATTCGCAGACGGCAGTAGAAGAACATTGTGGGAAAAGGAGAAAATGCTGATTACCAGCATTTCCTCCTTTTCCCCCAATATTTTCGTAAGGCTTCTATCTCAGGGTCATAAAAACCAAGGATTGTTTGACACAGGGTTAAAATCTACCTCCTTCGATGACTTTCTACAATCACAGACAGAGGTGTCCATGATTGTGAGGTAGCGAGTCTGCCTCATGACCAAAAGGTCCGGAGTTCAAGACCAAGGAACTGGTGTCAACTTTGGGATTTTTTAATGGCCCATACATTCAGCAGGAGAACTGGTATAGTTTCAGGAAGCAGAATAGAGAAAGATCAGTGTAAGTTGTAAGAAATGCCTTATGGGGTAAAGGGTTAAACACCTTCTGTTCCCCAGCCACAGTTTATTTATTTTCAATTTCATATTATGAGACTTTAAAGTGACTGGAATTATATTTTTACACTAATCCTTTACCATAAGATCTCAAGTTCTAACGACCCTTACAAAAGCAGCTAAAGAAAACATTGTGGGAAAAGGTGAAAATGCTGGTAATTAGTGCAAATAAACTGAATATACCTCAGAGAATATGTTTTTCCTTTTAATATGTCAGAATCCCATAATTTTTGCGTAGCAAAGATCAAGTCTTCACCAAATGAAAAAACTTAGACTAGTCCAAATTTAAAGCATTTGGCCAGTGTATGTTGAGCCCCCAACCACCAGCTCATGAGTCAAGCAGGCTGACCACTTGGCAATTTCTCCTTTTTCCACAATATTTTCTACCTTATGACAAAACAAGAGCAAACCATTCAGAAGAAAACATGTACTTGTTTTTCAGTGAAAAGTCCAAGTACAGAAAGGGGAAATAACTGTCAGAAATCCTTAGGTGGTTATCTACTCTTGATGGTTACTAACTCTTGTTTTATGGGTTCCTCTTCAGATATTTAACAAGTTTGAAGTACAAACTGTACCTGTAAATATCTTCAGTAACAACAGTAATGTCAAAGTCATTGGATGACAACGACAGCTCGGATGCAAGAGACGACAGGGCTACCACTATTTAACTCATTACCAAATGACAATATTTTAGGCTTGTCCAAATCAAAAGTATTTGCAGACGACAAAATATAAGTGACTGAAAATTTGAAATTTGTTTTGTGAAAGGTAGAAAACGTGGGAAAAGGGGAAAATGCTGGTTACCAGCATTTTCTGCTTTTTCCACAATGTTTTCCAAGGGCTTTTTTTCCAGGGTCGGCAAAAGTAGGGAATGTGTGGTAATGGGTTAAAACTTTATGTCCGTTCTCTTTGAAAATAGCTGAGTGACATCAATCATCTACAATTACTTTAAATTTGGACAAGAGTGAGTTTTTGTGTGTGGTAACAGGTTCAAGGAATGTTCAGAGATGCGAAAGGTGAGCTTCACTATCCAGTACACATGTCAATCATTGTCAATTTGGCAGCAAATAGCCTGAAGCCTGGGTTGGGAGCATTTCACTCCACAATACAGACCTAATTATTTCATCAGCCTTTGAAGTTTACTACATACCTACTACAATTGTACATGCTGACAAGGTTTTTTTTGGTCCTCATTGCCTTACATCTCTAGTTTGGTTTTTTTTTGTCGGAGGTTGAATATGACACAGAATTCAACCTCTCCCCACAGCCCAAAATATATATTACTGACACCAGGAACTGTTATTATTTCAAAAGCTCTGATAACTAGAGGCGCTTGAGCGCCTGTATCGCTCCACAGGCCTGATTTTTCTGTACCGGTGAAGAGAAGTCTTTTTACAATTACCATTCATTCCTGCATTTTAGGTCACTAAAGAAAAAAGGCTATGAAAATCATTGTGAGAAAAGAAGAAAATAAAAGTTACCTGCATTTTCTTAGTTTGACACAATAATTTCTACCCTTTTTGATACAAGGTTTACTAATTTGAAGATTTATTATGTTGTCTGCAACATCTTTCAATTATGGCCAGTTATAAAAATTTTGTCTTCTAGTTTAGTTAACTCATTACCAAATCACAACATTCTATGGTTGTCCAAATGGAAAGCATTTGTAGATGAAAAAATAAAAGTGACTGAAAATTTGACAGTTGTTTTGTGAAGGGTAGATAACATTGTGGGAAAAGGTTACCAGCATTTTCTCTTTTTCCCACAATGTTTTCTAAACTCTTCTTTGTCAGTGATCAGTTTGATTGGAGAACAAAATGCCTTATCACAACAATAAAGCCCTGTCCCTCTTTCTACCAGGTCACCAGGAGGTCAACAAACCTTTACCAGAACTAATCAAAGTGCAGAGTTTCCCTTGCTTTATATGAAAAGGATTACAGATTATGTAAAGCAACCATCTTTAACTCTTTACCAAACGACAAAACTTGGGATGTGACCAAACTGAGAGCATTTGCAGACAACAAATTAAACATTGATGAAATGATGATTTCTCTCTTTCATAGAGTAGAAAACACTGAGGTAAAAGGAGAAAATGCTGATTACCAGCATTTTCTCCTTTTCCAAGAGTGTTTTCCAAAGACTTCTTCTTTAGGGTCCTTAAAAGTCAGGATTGTATGGTAAAGACTTACCACCATTGGAACTAACCTTCAATACAACAATGAAATCAAAACAAGTAGTTTGAGAGAAGAAATTTTTCAAAGATTTTACTTTATACCATAAAAGGAAAATGAGTCTCCCATAAAAGCCATGTTTTTTGACGGATCTTTTTTTTTTTAAGGAATTCTGTAGACCTATATCTAAGGAACATTCCTGCAAAAAAATAATGCTATCCAATTAGCGGTTTGGGAGGAGAAGATTTTTAAAGGTTTTTTACTTTGGTTGCCATGGCAACCAGAATTATTCATGGAACACAATTATTTGAAGGAATTTGAAAGAGGACCACCTAAGGAACATTCCTGTGAAATTTGGTAAAAATCCAGTCAATAGTTTCTGAGGAGAAGTTTTTTAAAGAAAAAGTTTACGGACGCACGCACGGACGAACGGACGAACGGACGGACGGACGGACGCACGACGGACACAACGCCATGACAATAGCCCGCTGGCCTTCGGCCAGTGGAGCTAAAAAAGCAGAAGGTTCATTAATTTCCAGATCAGTTTGCAGATTCTAGGTAATTGGATATTAATCTGCACAGCCTGCAAAAATTCCTGGATTGGTATTTATCAACCACTCATTCATTCCAAGTCTAATTCTAGACTTCAAACGTAGCTAGCTGCTGATTGGCCTATAACCTCTCTGTTACTTTCAGAATTAGAAAATTCACAAGAGTAAAACTAAAAATTTAATGTTCATAACAATTGTGAATATAGACCTTGTTTTTGCCTAGTCTCTTTACCAAACAACATAATTTTAGACTGGGCCAAATTGAAAGCACTTGCAGACAAATAAAATGCAATTCAAAAGTTTAAGTCGTTTCCAACAGGGCAGAAAACATTGTGGGAAAAAGAGAAATGCTGGTTACCAGTTTCCAAGAGACTTCTTTTCCAGGGTTATTTAAAGTCGAAATTGTGTGGTAAAGAGCTAACAATGTCCTATCTTTTATCAAACACAACCCTGATGATTTGGTTGAATGGTGTTTTACGCCGCTTTCAATGTTATTTCAGTCATATCACGGCGACAGTTCACATATTCATGTTTCCTGGGTTTCACCAGTCCTACGCTAGGCTCTGAAGTGTCTTGCCCAGGGACACTCCAGTGAAAAAACCCAGTGGAGCTAGTGAGGCTTGAACCCGGGACCTCCAGATCACGAGTCCTGCATTTTACCACTGAGCCACACAGGACCTGCAACCCTGATGAAGAAATGCCATTGAAAACATTGATGGGAAAAGAGAAATAACTTGTAAAACATTTTTCTCTTTTTAGCACAATGCTTTCTGCCCCAATTAGAACACCGAAGTATCAATTTGAGTCAATATAGAGTAGGAAATGTCCAAAATTTTATTGTTTTGTGAAAGGTCAATAAAACAAGGAAAATTATAACCTACTGGATCAGGATCTCCTAAATCAACATCACTGTTTATAAAGACAATAAAAGATGACAGATATAAGTATTTTATCTAAATATTTGTCAGTAATACACAAGGAATAGGTAACGGGAAATTGACATTTTGTTTGAATTTTCTGACTCTTTACCTGTCTTCATTCTCCCAGACATGTAGCTTATCACTGTTAACTCTATATCAAACAATTAAAATGTAGACTTCTCCAAATTGAAACCAATTGAAGATAACTATTCAAATGTGCCTCAATTTCCAGTTAAATGATGAAACTAATACCTTTGACATGTTGGAAAACAATGTGGAAAAAATAGAAAATACTGGTTACCAGCATTTTCTCCTTTTCAATAGGTAGAATATTTTCAAAATTTGGGATTGTGTGGTAAAGAGTTAAGTGATGAGACTGTAAACCAAACCAAATAACATGAACCTCATCACTGAATAAAATGGAAATGTCTCTTTCTTTTCTTTCTACACTTAAAACACCAAAGAAAGCCAATGTGCAGACACTTTCAGTCTAGAAATCAGACTCTAGATATTGCAATTTCAAGATTGTTCTTACCTAGGATGTCTCTGGAAAGGTCAGGAGAAAGTCTGAGTCAAAGATCAGGCTGAATGTTTTGTGCAATCTGACCCTCAACTTCAACAGCCCAGAGAGACAACAGTTCCTAAGCTGTAAAAGGCACTTCAAGGATTAACTCTTAGCTGTATTGAAAAATACTGAGAGAAAAGGAGCAATTGATCCATGTCCTGTGAGAAAAGAACAACTTGCAGGTACCATAATTTACCCCTTTTTCCCAGTGTTTTCTACCCTTCCAAAAGGACAAATCCATTCATCACAGTCAAACCACAGTCAATTTGCTGTCCGCAATGATCTAAAAAATGTAGTCTGAAAATTTTGTTATGTAGCCAGTAAAGTTGAAGTTGGACACTTTTCAATTGTAACTCATCCTTGTCAAACGAATTTGAAACCAATCTTTTTTAAAGTCTGGTTGGTCAAAACTTGCAAGTAATCATAGAGAGCAAAAACCCACAAATATTTGAAAACCAGGGTTATCGAAGGTTTTAAACCACCTGCATCCTCGGATACTCCGGGGTCTCCCTATTTGCTACGCTACATCGACCTCTGGGACAATTAATTGAATTTCCCTCGCTTTACCGCTGGCCGAATGCTGGCTTTTCATTGGTCCCAATATCATTTTGTGATGGGCGAGTGGATTGTACGCTATGACGTTTCGTATCGATTTTCGGCGGCTGATTCAAAGTTTTATTAGTCAATTGTCCCAGGGGTCGATGTAGCGTAGCAAATAGGGAGACCCCGGGTTATCCGAGGATGAACCACCTGTATGGTATAAAATAACTCTTGGAAAACCTATTGCTTTGGTTTCAGAAAAAGTCTTTCCCTTACAATCAGATATATACCAAAATTTTTCATCATTCCAAGAATTTCCACAATGTTTTCTACCCTAACAAAGGCGAATCCTATAATATTTTTCTGATTTAATTCTTTACCACACAATTACAAGTTAAATGACTCTAGAATAGAGGAAAAGCCTTTTGAAAACATTGTGGGAAAAAGGAGAAAATTCTGGTACCCAGCATTTTCTCCTTTTCCCACAAAGTTTTCTGGCCCATCAAAGACAGATTTTGTCACAAGCATTTTCTCGTTTCTTGCAATGGTTTCAAAAGGTCTCAGATTCATTAAGATGGAGGCATTGCATGATAAAGGTTAAGACGAGTAAGACTACACAACAGTTACTGTTATACTGAAATATAATGGCTAATAGGTTGACATGAACATGTATGAGATTTGACAGCAACCTGTCTGACCATCATGTCACTTCCAGGACATTTATGGAGGCAGTGATCAGACAAACCTGTTCCTCCATAGATACTTTATAATCTGATCTAGTCCACTATTTTGTTATAATGTTCAATGCTCAAAAACAGCTGAGAAAACTTCTTACTTGAATGTCTTTCTCAGGACTGGACATTTTCCAATCCATTTACTATATGGAACATACATGTAAGCACACACAATTTGGACAAACCTTAGTCATAACAGCATTAATTTAACCCATTACCACACAATCCCTACTTTTGACGCCCCTGAGAAAGAAGCCTTTCGAAAACATTGTTGGAAAAGGAGAAAATGCTGGTAACCAGCATTTTCTCCTTTTCCCACAATGATTTCTACCCTTCACAAAACAAATTTCACATTTTCAGTCACTTTTCTTCTGTGGTTTGCAATGCTTTCGATTCGGACAAACCTAAAATTTTGTCATTTGGTAAGGAGTTAATTTAGATTGAACTGTGGCCACTTAAGTCTTACCTCTTTATCACACAATCCTGACTTTAAACGACCCCGAGATGGAAGGCTTTTGAAAACATTGTGGGAAAAGAAGAAAATGCTAGTAACCAGCATTTTCTTCTTTTCCCAAAATGTTTTCTAATCTTCACAAGACAAATTTCAAATTTTCAGTCACTTTTATTTTGTTGTCTGCAAATGCTTTTGACTTGGACAAGCTTATAATGTTGTCATTTGTTAATGAGTTAAGTCTGAAAAGGTAAACCACGAGACGAGATATACATGCACATTCTGTCTTTCAAACGCAGCATCAAATTCTACATCTTCCTAAAGCCTTGGTCACACCAAACTAACAGACATAAAAAATTATATTATATATTTGTGTCTGTTCCTCTCAGTTTTATGCCCGTTTCATATCCAGTGAATCCACTACTTGTTTGGCAATGTCCGTTCCGTCCATTGTGAAGTTTCCACCAGACAAAATGGAGAGAGACATTGTCACATGGAAATGATAGCCTATGGATGCACCTGACAAGTTATACCCTTGGCATATCACCCGACCGTTATGTTCCTTGCACACCAAACAGTGTTTGGTACATTTCCGTTCGGGCAGAAATTGAGTCCAACAGTGATTCTTAAGTTTTTTTAATAAACCTGGGCCCTTTAGCACCCAATAAACCAGACAGACACCTGCAATCTAGAAATAAGACCAAAGGATATGTAACCGCATCTTTCTTTTGCCTACGATATCTCAGTAAATTGGACAACACAGATCAATAAGGCTGCACATGTTGTGCAATCACTCTGATCTTGATCTATACTGGACCAAAAAAGCAACTATTGAATGAATGTATACACTGCTTCAGAAGAAGTTTAACCCTTTAACACACAATCCCACGTTTGAGCTACCGGTACCCTGTGCAGAAAGTCTTTGGAAAAACATTGTAGGAAAAGGAGAAAATGCTGGTAACCAGCATTTTCTACTTTTCCAACTATTTTTTCATTTCTATAAAAAAAAACAAATTCAATCATTTGAGGCACATTTAAAGTGTTGTTTTCAAATGCTTTCAATGCAAACAAGTCTACAGATTTGTCCCTTAGCTAGGAATTTTCTACAGGTAAAAGAGGGAAGTTTATGAGCCATGTCACAAATTGAAAAATCAGATGAACACAAAAATCCAATTCTGTTCCTGTCACACTCACCTGTATAATTACCTTACTGAATGACATACTGCACATCCATTCTTCAAAACACAATATCCTTCCCAATAACTATGCAAATCAACCATTCTTCAACCCTTTACAAACAAATGTGTGTTTTAACCCATTACCACACAATCCATACTTTTGACGCCCCTGAGAAAGAAGCCTTCAGAATACATTGTGGGAAAAGGAGAAAATGCTGGTAACCAGCATTTTCTCCTTTTCCCACAAAGTTTTCCCTTCACAAAACAAACTTCAAATTTTCAGTCACTTTTAATTTGTTGTCTGCAAAGGCTGTCAATTTGGACAAACCTAAAATTTTGTCGCTTGGTAATGAGTTAAATGACCGTTTAGATACAGGTATTTCAAAAGATTGTGGAAAAAGAAGGAAATACTAATGACCAGAATTTTCTCCTTTTCAGACAGTTTTCTCTTCTATGATTTGATTTCCATCACTTCAGCCAAAACCAATTTGTTGTCTGCAAATGCTTTGAATGTGGATGAGTCTAAGGTTTTCCTTTGACAAAGAGTTTTACACATTATCCTTGCTATTCATTATGAACATCATTCTTTTGTACAACATACCAGTATCATAAATAATGGTGCAAGATAAACCATCATTAAACTCAGATTTTAACTTTTGTCCTGATTTTAGTCTTGTCAAAATTCAAAGTAATTTAACCCTTTACCAAATGACAAAATTTTAGATTTGTCCAAATCAAACGGATTTGCAGATGACAAAATAATATAGACTCAAAATTTGAAATTTGTTTTGTGTAGGGTGGAAAACATTGTGGGAAAAGGAGTAAATGCTGGTTACCAGCATTTTCTCCTTTTCCAACAATGTTTTCTAACGGCTTCTTTCTCAGGGTCGTCAAAAGTATGGATTGTGTGGTAATCGGTTAAGAACAAATTAAAAGATTACATTTGTCTCTTAATGGGCAAAATAATGTAATGATTACCAGCATTTTCTCCTTTTCCCACAATGTTTTTTGCCCTTACCAAAACAAATTTTAAATAAATTTTCAGTCACCTCTATTTTGTTGTCTGCAAATGTTTTGATTTGGGTCTAGTCTAAAATTTTTTCGTTTGGTAAACAGTTAATGGGTACAATAATGTGCGGGAAAAGAAGATTTTTTTTCCCTATTCTCACAATACATACAATGGCCCTCTTTCAAGGTGTTGGAACTATTCTTCATATATCTAGGATCATTGTTCAGTGAAGGGATAAGGTTCACAATGCTTTGGTAACCTTTGAAAAACTTTCCTGGAATAGGAAAAATTGCCGGTAACAAGCCATATTTCACTTGTTACCTGTAAATTGTATCAATATGGAGAACAATAAAATTGTGTTTTCTTGCAAAAACGTTATGTACAAGTCCCATGAAAGGTCCATAAAGTCATCTGGATTGGACTACTCGGGGTTCAAAATTAGCAGTAGCAAGTTTGTTGCCTGAAAATTGACGAAAAGGAGTAGCAAAAGGCTGCTTCCCAGTAACTAAGTCTGCTAGATAGTTGAGGTGCTTTGCACTCAATTTAAATCTACCTTTGTGAGATTAGCAAATAGGGGTTTAACCCTTTACCACACAATCCCTACTTTAGACCACCCTGTTAAAGAAGCCTTCAGAAAACATCATGGGAAAAGGAGAAAATGCTGGTAATCAGCATTTTCTCCTTTTCCTACAATGTTTTCTACCCTCCACAAAACAAATTTCAAATTTTCAGTCACTTTTACTTTGTCGTCTGCAAATGCTTTCGATTTGGACAAGCCTAAAATTTTGTCATTTGGTAAAGAGTTAAAGTGGTCTGAATTATCATTCATTTGCGAAAAAAGGGTGTATAAACTAGTCAATAATGGCAATTGGTTAACCTTCAAAACAATCCCTGGTTTTTTAACGACCCTGAGAAAGAAGCCTTCTGAAAATATTTTGGGAAAAGGAGAAAATGCTGGTAACCAGCACTGGTAACCAGCATTTCCTCCTTTTCCCACCAGTTTTCTTCCCTTCCTGTTCCCAAAACTAATTTCATTTTTTGACCATCACATTAATTTTGTTGTCTGCGACTACTTCCAATATAGGCCAGTCGATTTGTTTCTTTGAATGGCGCTTTATGCTGCTTTCAACATCATTTTAGTCGTATCACGGCGACAGTTCACATATTCATGCTTTTTGGGTTTCACCAGTACTGGACTAGGCTCTGAAGTTTCTTGCTCAAGGACACTCATGTGAAAAAACCAGTGGAGCCAATGAGGCTCCAACCCGGGGCCTTCAGAACATGAGTCCTACACTTTTCCACTGAGCCACACAGGACCCTTATGGACTAGTCGAAAACTATATTGTTTGGTAAAAAATTAAAGAACCAGTTTTTATAAAGATGTCTAAAAGACATGCAGAGCTCCAGATAGTGGGAGTGATTTTGATTTCAAAAACTAGTCGAAAACTATGGCAGACAATTTTGCCACAACCTTTAAGTTATGAATGGTATAAAAGCAGAGGTTATTCTATCATTTTTTTTAATGTTGATAGAATTTTGATTCTTAAGCCATTAGGCCTACCACATTTATCCCTACTTTTGACAACCCCTGTGCCTGTGGAAGAAGCCTTTAGAAAACATGTTGGGAAACGGAGAAAATGCTAGTAACTAGCATTGTCTCCTTTTCCCACAATGATTTCTACCTTTTACAAAATAAATTTCAAATTTTCAGTCATTTTTATTTTGTCATATGCAAATGCCTTCGATTAGGATAAACCTAAAATTTTGTTGTTTGGTAATGTGTTAACCAAACAAGTTTTAGGCTGGTCCAAGTTAAAAGCATTAACTCATTGCCACATAATTCCTACTTTTGACTACCCAGAGAAAGAAGCCTTTAGAAAACAGCGTAGGAAAAGGAGAAATCTGGTAACCAGCACTTTCTTTTTTTCCCACACTGTTTACTATCCTGCTGGAAGCAAATTTAAATTTTTTAGTTACCTTTAACAGTGTTGTGCCTAGGCCAAAATTTTTGGGGGACACAGGTGTCCCCCTACCTTAATTTCAAGGGGACACTAGAAAAATCTAGGGGACACATTTCATACTTCCATCCGACTCTTGTATCCACGGAAATTTTATGAGCCGATTTTTTCTGAAATGTTCTGTCCTTTTTCTTACTTGTTCTGGAGGTCGAAGAAGCCGCGATCGATTCGGGTTTTTCACAGTCCTCTGTAATTCAATTTCGTCTGCAACTTTTTCTATTTTTAACCTTTCCCGACATAAAGTTGGTCAACCGCATCTGGCGTTTCGCCATATTGTTTTATTGACAACAGTAAGACTGGTTTAAATATTGAATTTCCCTAAGCGACTTTATCTCAGTAAATTCCGCGGTCACAGTCTACTTTGTGCAGGTGCCCATTGTAATTAACGCAATGTATGTAAATACCGAAATGGACTCCAGATAAGGAAAATTCGTCGGATTTTCGTGAGCGCGCCCGACATCCCGCAATGGCTTAAATTTTAAGGGACATTGTTAAAAAAATTGCGGGAATCCCGCAATCCCTCGGCCTAGGCACAACACTGCTTTAATTTGTCGTCTGCAAGTGCTTTCAATATGGACCAGTCTAAAATGGGTACCAGTCAAAAATATTGTCGTTTGGTAAAGACAACATAATAATAAAAACTTTTCTTAGAAAGTCTTAGAAAGTGTAGAAAACAGTGTGAAAAAGGGGGACAAAATGCTGGTGTCCAACATTTCTTATCTCATCATATTTCAAAAACAATCTACCACAGGGACGTTTAAGGTCGGAATTTGTGTGGTAGGGTTTACACAGTCCTGCATTTTATACACAATTAACGTAATTACACATGGTGCAATAACATGTTTGATTAAGTCCTGGCATACTTTTGAAAGTTTAATTGGCTGTCTAGCAATCATATTATCCTAAAAATAAGCCTAAATTCTGGAAAGCAGAACATTTCCAGTATCTTTTCTAAGGAATTTGCTTTCAATTGACGATCTGTAAAATTGGTGCAGTATATTGTCAAAATGGCGAGAAGTTCCGATTGTTTCGGACAAACCCATGGTTGACTAAACATGGGTTTAGTCTTTTAAAGTCAAAAACTTACATGACACACACTTAACGTACCTGATTATTGTAAGCAGCCACTGAAAAAAAGATGCTGATATGTAGTTATATTCCGAACCAAGTCCAATATTTCTCCCACAAAACGTAGTTTATTTGGGCCAAAGTATTGTTATGGGCGAGGCAAGGTTTTGTGTACGCTCTTCCAATAATTGAATACACCCCAAAAAATGAAGTAGCTTACGACTGTAGAAATATGTTATGCCGACTAACTTTTGTTCTGTCCATTGTGATAGCTGTTATTTCCAACTCAAAGTTCAATTGTGGGAATATTTGTTACTTTTAATTCAACAAAAGTGTTTTTTTCATTCATTAACTAACCATTTTCGTGCAACAGAACTGGACTTTTTTTACCTGTGTTAATGCAATTAACGTAATAGCTACCAAGTTCGGTCACTTTACCTTGGCGTTTAGTGTCAAAAACGCCCAAAAATCGACAGACATCAAGATATTTCGAAATTGTATTCGATGTTGAAAATGAGGTAGTAATGAATAATCCGCTCTATTAAAATGTATCATTGGGTAAGTGTTTAGTGTACAAATTAGAACATAGATCTATATAGTTCTAGGCCTAGATCTAATCAAAATTGCTTCCGTAATATTAGACTTGACTAATGAACATTACTTCATGCTAAATTGTCATTATACGCCTGACACAGTAGTTTTGAAGTCGTGGATGAAAATTGTAAGTCGAAAAAAAGCTGTGTTTATAAATCTATCAACTGACTCTGGCAAATACTAGGCCTATTTCCCGTCAGTCCCAAACCAGCCCCAACCCAGTTCGCGCAAGGTCCTGAGCGGTGATCATGTACTGGAAATGTATGGCATCCCTTTCCCAATGTTTGGCTTGCCGGAGTTAAGCCGCCCCTCCTTTCCATTCACTTATAATGTTACAAGTCGTTATGATTGAAATTCTATCAATCATCAAAAGATTTGCCATGCTTGGATCCAGATTTCCAATCCGACAACAATTTACAAGCCTCCGTTCAAGTTTCAAATGATTAAATTCATGATTCGATGCCGGTTCAAGATTTAGAATTTAATGTATGATTGCCGGTGAAAGATTTTTTTTTCTCTAAAAACGGACAGGAAGAAGTTAAACACAAGAAAGGACAACTCTTCTCTTAATTGTTTACCAAACGACAAAATTTTAAGCTTGTCCAAATTGAAGGCATTTGCAGACGACAAAATAAATGTGACTCATTTCAAAAATTGAAACTTGACTTTGGGAGAATACAAACATTATGGGAGAAGGAGAAGATGCTGGTTCCTCAGTTTCGTTAAAACTAGGGATTGTTTGGTATAGAGTTAATTAAACTCCTTGCCAGTCAACACAACTCCAGAAATCTGCATATTGCAAGCACGATCTGCAGATGAAAATTCATCTGCGGAAAGAAAGATAGACCTGTAGGCCTTTTGTTTGTGAGCAGATACATGAGAAAATTAGAAATTGCTGTTTGCCAGTATTTTTTTTTTACTGTTCCTACAATGTTTTTCTAAAGCCTTGCTTTAACACAGGGTCGCTTAATGATATCAATACTTTTAGATTCAGGGAAGTTAACTCGACTATGTAATATGAATAGTTATTATCGCAGTTACCTCCCTTCAAAGCATAACGACTAAATTCAGTTTTTAAATGGGGTTTTTAGAGGGAAGGATTTATAAAAACATTCTATTGTACTAAATATTTGAAAATACTTTTGTCATAATTCAGCATCTAATCGCTGACTCTGCTGATCTATGAGCAGATTGCATGCAAAACTGATCATGGTAAACATACATGTATGTGTAAAGATCAATATGGACAGTGGACTGAAGTTTTATATGAGACAACCTTCGCTAATTATCTTTCTATCTTATGGTTTGCAACACGTGAAAAGTTTCATTCGGGTTTTTGCGTTAAATGTCGTCTCGGATCAGCCTGCGCAGTCCCCGCAGGCTAATCCGAAACGGACCTCTACGACTACATTGAATTTTGTTCTTCAGTAGACTTGCGATAAACAGAAAATTACATGAGGCGATACTTTGTCCAAGTGTCCGAATGCCCCTTTTCGTGTGTTGCAGGCGATATGACTCCTGGGTAAAAGGAGAAATTACTCGTAACGAACAATTACTGCCTTTGTCATAATGTTTTCACTGGTGGCTCAGTCGTTAGCTTACTGAGGACATAAGGTCGCTGGTTCAATCCTCAGCCAATTTCTTTCCAAGGACTGATGATAGTCATTGCGACATGTAGGATTCATTCATCCCTCATCGCCGACCACAGTTTCGACGATGGTTATGTGGAAAAGTAGCCAGAATGTTTTGAAACCATATTCGGGAAAAGAAGAAAATGTTGGTAATTTTCTCCTCTTCTACCATATTTACAGTTACAGACAAACTCTTTCGGTTAAGCGGCAAGTCTGAATTGTTGGCTGCGAAAGCTTTCAATATGTACAAGCTTTACATTAATCCTTTACCAAACAATCCCTGTTTTTCAAGACCCTGAGATAGAAGCCTTTTGAAAACATTGTGGAAAAGGGAGAAAATACTGGTAACCGGCATTTTCTCCTTTTCCCTCAATGATTTCTACCCTGCAAGTTCAAGTTCAATTTTTGAGATACGTTCATTTTGTCACCTGCAAGTTCTTTCAATTTGGACCTGATAATTTAAATTTTGTTGTTTGTTTAACCCATTACCACAGAATCCCTACTTTTGACGCCCCTGAGAAAGAAGCCTTTTGAAAACACTGTGGGAAAGAAGAAAATGCTGGTAACCAGCATTTTCTCCTTTTCCCACAGTGTTTTCTACCCTTTCCAGAACAAATTTCAATTTTTCAGTTACCTTTATTTTGTAGTCTGCAAATGCTTTCAATTTGGGCCAGTCTAAAATTTTCTCGTGTGGTAAAGAGTTAAGGGTTATGAGATTTCCAACAGAATTCAAGGAAAAACATGACAACGGTCAGATCGCGCCGAACGAGTGGCTTCAATCCTGATAGGTAGGAAGGCTGGCAGGCAGGTAGGTAGGTATGTACCAAAGCAGGCAGGCAGGCAGGTAGGTAGGTAGGAAGGCTGGCAGGCAGGTAGGTAGGTATGAACGAAGGCAGGTAGGCAGGTAGGCAGGCAGGCAGGTAGGTAAGTATGCACGAAGGCAGGTAGGCAGGCAGGCAGACAGGTAGGAGGTAGGTAGGTAGGAAGGCTGGCAGGCAGGTAGGTAGGTATGTACGAAGGCAAGCAGGCAGGCAGGCAGGTAGGAGGTAGGTAGGTCGGAAGGTTGGCAGGCAAGGCAAAGTGATGTAAAGTAGGGTAGGGAAGCCCACGTAGGTAGCCTAGAGAGGTAAGTAGCATAGGTGTGTACATTGCATAAGTGGGTATGTAGCCTGGGTAGGTAGGTGGCTTAGGAAGGGAGGTAAGTTGTTTCGCGTAGTAAAAAGCTAGTTCTGGGGTTGAAGCGACTTAAACCGAAACGGGGAAAGAAGACAAATATAAGATTAGGAGTGTGTGCAGACTGATCTAGATCAACTCTATCTGTACATACATTTGAGTTATACTGTGTGACAAGGAGGTTAAATGCAAGTGTAATCAGTATCGACCCAGGTCAGCCGGCTCGAAGTGGAAGTAAACTTTTTGCTATTGGTCAAATGTCTGCACGTTCGAGGATCTTTCTAAATTGGGATTGTAAGTTGTTAACTCATTACCAAACAACAAAAATCTAGGTTTGTCCAAATCAAAAGCATTTGCAGACGACAAAATAATCGCGACTGAAAATTTCTAATTTGTTTTGTGAAGAGTAGAAAACATAGTGGAAAAAGGAGAAAATGCTGGTTACCAATATTTTCTCCTTTTCCCACAATGTTTTCAAAGGCTTCTTTCTCAGGGGCGTCAAAATTAGGGATTGTGTGGTAAAGGGTTAATCCACACAATCCCGAGTTTTGACGACCATGACGAAGACCGCTTTTTAAAACATCGAGGGAAAAGGAGAAAATGCTGAAAACCAGCAATTTTTCCACCGTAAAAAAGACATGAAACCATGATTTGAACTTTATTTATTTTGTTCTCTGCAGATGCTTTCAATTTGGTTGAGTCCAAAATTTTGTCGTTTGGTAAAGAGTTTAACTAAATGGGTTTTATGGAACCACCATTACACCTGCTTAGTTCAACGAATCAGGGAGATGCATCTAACATCCTTTTGCGAGAAAATACCCATATCATAATACTAGTATATCATACATCCAAATCAGCAGTTATAATTATGCTACCATGCAGGCAAGATCGGATACGAGCATGTCAGACCAATATCTACAAGTTAGATTATTCCCATTATCTGTAGCAGAAAGACTCGCCAGGGGCATACTTTACGCCCGTACACACTTTTAACTATTTACCAAACAATCCCTGATTTTCAAGACCGTGAGAAATACGGCTTTTGAAAAGATTGAAGGAAAAGGAGAAAATGCTGGTAGCCAGCATTTTCTCCTTTTTCCACAATGTTTTCTATACCCTATCAGAGACCTAAAGCTAAATTGTATCCATTCTGGTTTTGTTGTCTGTGGATGCTCAAAGATGGACAGTGTAGATAAAAGATCAGACTGCACGTTTTGTACACTTTGATCTTGACCTACACTGGCCGCAAAGGCAATTATAGCTGTAAAAGGCACTTCAAGTGTTAAATGCCCATGTTCAGCGAAATGGAGCTCGCGGTCTGTTTCCTGAGAAAAAAACCTGACTTTCATAGATATTTTTGAATTCATAAAATGAAGCGTTTTTAGCAGTCATCCTGCTAAGTAAGTAAAAGAAAATTTTCAAATCGAAAATAAAACCCTAATTTTGCTATTTCCAAGGTATTTTTGGGGGAAGACTATGTCCTTATCGGATGATCCAAGATCAGACTGCACGTTCTGTGCAGTCTGATCTTGGGTCTACACTGTCCGCAAATGGTCAGTGAGTCGCGGTTAGCAGCCAATAGTGAAAAACCAACCATTGCGATTTCAGAATTTTGTTCAACAGACAAAGTCTCGCTACATCAGACAGTTTCGAACCAAAATCAGACGTCATATCCTGTGTAGACTGATCCTGATCTAGGTAGCCTACAAATAAATATCGAGTTTCCACTTACCTGCCTGGTAGTAAGGATTTTCTAAATAACTTTCCATATGAATCACTACCTATTAACGTAAGCGTTCTGGCATTTTTTTTTTCAAAATCATGTCTGCTTGTCTCGTTTTCTGCATGGCAAGATTTAAAACACATATTTGAGCCATGCTCTGTGAAAAGGGGGCTTAATGTATCCTCAACCAAACTGACGCATTTTGCTGTTAGGGAACATTCTGCATGTCAAGGTACCAGTCTACTTCCAGATCTAGTAGATTGTTAGAATAAATGGATTTTGGGTTCCACACTCGTGATAGCTTGGTTTTATGCACCAGTCCGCGCAGGCTATTCCGAAGCCAATCCTTCCGTTTTTATGTTTTTTGTTGTTATTTTGCGCCAGTCAACTGTAGCACAAAATCTAATGCAGTCGTAAAGTGCAGTTTCGGATTAGCCTGCGCGGACAGCGCAGGCTGATCCCAGACTGCACTTTTTTACGCAAATGTCCGAATGCCCCTTTTTGCGTGTTTGAAGCCATAATTATAGTGATGGATCTTCGGCTTAAAATTGGTTTACAAAAAAGAAGCGTGTTGTATGTTGTATAGGCCTACGCTCCAACTCTGTCAGAGCTCCACGCTCCTAGAACATGCGGTAAAACAGGATTTCCCCTGGAAAAATAATTGTGGTGAATGAAAAAAGCACACATTTATTTGTAGTTATTACCAACTCGTAATGTGGTTACAATTTTTTATCCCACGTGTAGGCTTTTGCAGGAATACACGATGCATGCTGTGGCAAAAGGGGGTTTCGCCCATTACCACACAATCCCTACTTTTGACGACCCAGAGAAAGAAGCCTTTGGAAAACTTTGTGGGAAAAGGAGAAAATGCTGGTAACCAGCATTTTCTCCTTTTCCCACAACGTTTCCTTCACAAAACAAATTTCAAATTTTAAGTCACTTTTATTTTGTCATCTGCAAATGCTTTCGATTTGGACAAGCCTAAAATATTGTCGTTTGGTAATGAGTTAACCCTTTCGCAAACAATCACTGCTTTTTACGGGTCAGGAATAGAAGCCTTTGAAAACATTGTGGGAAAAGGAGAAAATGCTGGTAACCAACATTTTCTCCTTTTCCTTCAATGTTTTCTACTATATCATATAGACAAATCGTCTTTTTAGAAACTATCAATTTGTCATCTGCAAAATGCTTTCAATTTGGTCTGGTCCAAAATTTGCCGTTTGGGAAGGGTTAATAAACCTCCGCCATGCATTCGATCAATGCCAAGCAAGTTATCACATGATTCTGGATCCATAACATCAATTTTGTTCAACAACCGAATGAATCATGGGATAAAATAGTCACGTAGAAAATTTACTACATATAGTTTGGACTGTGCAGGCTGGCATGGGCCGATGCTTTCTACAGACGCACTCACTAAGCCAACTTTTCACAGTACATGGCTCACATGTATTGCAATTTCGAAATTGTTTAAAGTAATCTTTAACCTGCGTGTTTTTACATTATGGAAGAGTGCTGATCCAAAATCAGTCTGCACTTTGTGTGCAGTCTGATCTTAATCTGTATTGTATACAAAGGCAACTGAATTGGTAAAAGGCATTTTAAAAGGATTATTAGGATTTTTCTTTCTTTTTTCAAGTCTCACCCAACATCTTTCACAAAAAAAGCAATAAAAAAAGTCCCCCCCCTTTTGAAAAAAACTCTTCCCCCCCCCCCCTTGACACCCCCCCATTGATTGAAACTTCTGTACTCGTTTTCAGCCAGTTTTTGACCCATTTTATCTTTATTTTAACCCTTTGGCTTCTAAGCGCGACTAGCTGAGCTTTTGAGGACAATGTAGATCAAGATCAGACTGCACAGAACGTGCAACCATATCTTTGATCTACACTGTCCGATAAGGAGATATGTTTACCAGAAACACAACTTTGAAACAGCAAATTTTGAAAAGTTAATATTAGTTAATCAGCAGGAGAAGGGTTAACGAACTGTTATCATTTTTGTATCTCATATTCATTTTTCTGAAGGCCTTTAGAGAAGTCACAGTCCGGTTTTAAATTGAAGATTCAAAACATATGTTTTTATCCCTTACATCACAGATATCGATGAATTATTTGTTTACACACCTGACTAAGTTCTATACCACTCTACAGTTTATCTAATATTAAGGTAGTGGACCCGTGATAGAAAACAATTATTTCCAGTATAATATTATCCTACTAAATTTGATTTGATTAAAAATTGGTATTATTCTACTATTTTAACCGAGCCACTTTTTCCGTTGTGTCCATCTTAGAATTATAATTTATAAATCTAAAAACGATATATCCTCATTACAAAGGGAAAAAATAATTGCCTCCCTATTCTGGAAACTAACAAAAGTATCAACAAGTAATTTGCAAAACTAACAAAAGTATCAACAAATAATTTCAAGATAGAAGTCACAGGAATTTCTGGTCGGTTAAAAATGTGCAAAAGTATTATATCTGTATAAATCCGTATTTTTCAAATATCAAGAAATTTTATGCCATTTTGCACATTAGGTATTAAGGGTCTACTACCTTCACCCATTACCACAGAATCCCTACTTTTGACACCCCTGAGTAAAAAGCCTTTAGAAAACATTGTGGGAAAAGGAGAAAATGCTGGTAACCAGCATTTTCTCCTTTTCCTACAATGTTTTCTCCTTCACATAACAAATTTCAAATTTTCAGTCGCTTTTATTTTTTCGTCTGCAAATGCTTTCAATTTGAACCAGTCTAAAACAGTGTCGTTTGGTAATGATTTTTTTTTCCCCTTGTTGTGTGGATGTATCTTCAGGAGTGAACGGACGACAGCGCGGAAAGGTCGGTTGTATTTTACCATTCCAATTTCTCTCAGTTCCGGGACCGATATCTCAGTCTGTACCCGTTGTCTGCGCATGTCATATTCTTCGAAGATTCGACTGTCTTATATGACGCATCACTACTAGCCCCGAAAGCGGGCTGACTGTAATATTACGCTCTATGAAGTAGCAATGTTGATAAAAGCTTTTACGTATCAATACGTTTGAGAAGAAATGAGACCTGCTTTAGCAACAGATTTCTCTAAACTGGTGATCATAGTAGAGTAAATTGCACCAGGTAGTGTTTTATTGGGTAAACCTTTTTTTTTTTTTAAATTCAAAGTAACGGTTGTCGCGTAGGAAAGTGGTTCGGCTCTGTACCCAGGATGCCCATATCAGATAGATAAGTATTTATAGAATGCCATCTAGCGGGAGATAATGAGTCTGTACCAATCTCCGAATAGACTGGTTACCGCCCCTGATACACGGTATACAACGGTGGCCAGTTCAATCTCCGAGCAGAGTTGTGGTTCGTTACCTCACATCAATCTCTGCGATGGGCTAAATGACAAGAATCTTGTCAAACCGAGGAAAAGATGTTTTGTTACTGTTTAGCTGTTTCATATGTAAAATTGTAAGTTGGACAAAGGAAATATGATTCTGGATACATTATAGGTGCGTTCAAACTGATGAATTTACCTGTATAAAACGGGACTATTTTTTTCGAGCCTCTTCACTTTTCAGAATCTTACGCCGATTTTAACAAAAATGGCTACGCCCATGAATGATGACAACTGATTTGACACACCGCTGGATCCAAGTTTGTACGATTAAAAATCAAGTTATCGTCCATGAAAGATATTTAGGCTTTTCAGAAAATCCCTCTTTTGTTCATTTCCTATCACTAAGTCTGACTGATCCCATGCTGTTTGAACAGCACACGAAACAATCGATATTGGTCTTTCTTTCACCGGCGTTTGTGTAGCCATTTTGAGTTATGGTCATGTGACAAAAATATGATGAAATGACGGACTACTTTCTGAGCCCACTACAGAGATGAATGTAATGATCCGGAGTGCAAGAGAGTGAGTCTGTACACTGAACTGGCCACCGTTGTATACCGTGTATTACGTATACACGTAGTAGTATCTGGGGCGGTAACCAGTCTATCTGTACACATACAGGGCTTGATATCGGGGAACCCCGGTTTGATTCCCAGCTCGGCTGAATTCTCTCCAAAGATTGACTATTGCTGTTGCTGCAAGATTCAGCACTCTCTCACCGCTTCTTTCAACATTTTCTTTTTGGAAAAGCAGCCTAAAGATTTGGGTTTTTTTTGCCAGCGAGGTACTTGTAAAAGAAACTTTAGACAGGCATGGATAGGTGCATTGGTCGCCGAGATATGACTGAAGAAACAATGACGGCGTGAAATGCCAAAAAGACAAAGAATGTTTCCATCAGTTTATATTCTCTAATTTGTTTATCATTGCTGCTATAGAAGCTGATATTAATCTGACATATCGAATCTGAAAGCACGAGCAGATTACAAGATATATCTAGGATTCCAACGTCACAATGGGGAGTGCAGACGAACTTTCTCTTCTACTCGGAGTTTTTCCTTCCGTTCAAAATTTATGTCCATGTTCCTATAGGGGTGCGGTCGAAAGAAGACAAAAAGCCTGGTGATCCAACGTCACGCCGGGGTGCACAAGACATGTCTTTTTTTTTCTGCATGGGTGTTTCCTTCTAGTTGCAGTGTCAGATATTCGTGCATATTTACATATGACTATGGTCAATACATGTGTTTAGATGAGCCATGCTCTGTGAAAAGTGAAAGACAGGCTGTATGCATCTACAAAAAGTGTGAAGCATGTTAGCCTGCGAAGTCCGCGCACGATGACCTGCATCGAAACCTTTTGATGTTTGTCAATTTTCTGCAGGTAAAAGGACCAGTCTACCTCATGATTCAGTCGGTTGTTGGACAATTCGGAGTTTATAGATCCATAATTATGTAATTTCGATGTCTTACTTAAAATATTGCATCACGTAGGTGCATTGAACCCTATTTTCACGGCCTGCTACTCATTTCATTTATTATCCTGCTCCGTATAATCAAAACTACGTTTGCCTGCTGGTATTTGACCGTGGTTTGAAAGAAAACAGCGCGCCACTTTTGAGATTCTATAAGGGCCGAGTCCACCAAACAAAAGCATCACGTACAAGCATAACACAGGTCGATCCCTTATCCAGTTTATACTCATATTTGCAAGATATTATTTTGGCACCACATGAAGAGAAGCACTTTATTGGAGAGGTCATCAGACTGTCACAGAATTTCCTGTCTAAATCCGTTTTTCTTGCGAAATTGAACTGATACACAGTCTGTTTCGTCATGGTTTTGTAAATAAAGCGAAATAAAAAAAAAACAGGAAATAGGCGTGGTTTATTTTTATAGGACGAATATCAGATGAATATTTGTTAAATCAATTTGCCATGTCTGCAATGACCCCTCAAATAATTGTAATTTTTCAATAAGCAAATAAATCGAAGCAGCGGAAAAAAAAAGAAGAATTTCGCTAAAAAAAAGAAAAAGAAGACTGCTGGACAAGATCATGCTACTTGAAAAGGCGACAAGAAAGCCAAATGACGGTCATGTAAAGCATAATTATTAGATTTCTACGCCGTGACTTTTTTACTTGTATGTTTACATGTTCAAAAATGTATTGAAATTCAATGCCAATAAACTATTTGAAAACATTGATGCTGACCTCTCCTGGCTTCTTTTCTAAAGAAGCCAACTTGTTTTTATCCGGTTTTAAAAAGTACCTATGGTGGCAGCCATATTGTTTTCTCGGCTTCCAGTCATTTCGTAATAAGATCATTTCGTATCTAGGCCATTTCGTCTAACTTTTGTCATTCATACCCAGCTATACTTTTTATTTTGATCATTTCGTACCAACTTTGGTCACTTCATGCCCAGTTAATGTTTTATATCAATTTGGTAATGTAGAACCTAGCTTTACGACTATTTTCTAGTGATATTTGCCAAATGATAACTGGTTTTGTGCATAGCTCCAATTGAACCTTTGTAAAATTTCGCTGAGGAATGGCTATGATTGTGCCTTACCATTATTGTCTCTTGTTTTAAAGCTTTTACTTCGATTCTAAGGATTTTTAAGGCTTCTCAGTTCATTTCTAATCGATTTCTGCATTAGTTTACTTTGGACAATTCAAAATGCTGTTATGTGCCTTATTTCGGAAGCAACTGATTTGCGGTGCCATTGATGTTATGCATCAATATTTTCTTGTTTCATCAGTGAAATCTGACCATAATATTGATGTGAGTGTAAGACAGTGGTGTATTGGCAGAACAAGCTCTGGGTCGTATTCACCAACTATTTTTAAGAACATTCTCAGTCTTATTCTTCATAATTTTGTCAGTGTGAAAGTAACAGAACTTTCGATTGGCTAAACCAACTGGTTTAGCCAATCAGAAGTTCTGTTACTTTAACAGTCAGTAAATCTTGAAGAATAAGACCAAGACTTTTCTTAAGAACGGTTGGTGAATACGGTCCCTGGTTTTCACGACCCTGGAAAGAAAAACTTTTAAGAACCTAGCTATGGGAAGAGGAGAAAATGCTGGAGAACCAGCATTTTCTCCTTATCCCACAAGACTTTCTACCCCGTTGTCTGCGTTTGTCATAGTCTTCGAAGATTCGACTGTCTTATGTGACGCATCACTGGCCCCGAAAGCAGCCCGACGGTAATATTACGCTCTATAAAGTAGCAATGTTGAAAATAGCTTTTATCAATACGTTTGAGGAGAAATAAGACCTGCTCTAGCTCCAGATTTCTCTAAGCTGCTGATCATAGCTGAGTGAATTGCACGAGGTAGCGTTTTATTGAGTAAACGTTTATTTTAATTTGAAATTCAAAGTAACGGTTGTCGCGTAGGAAAGTGGTTCGGTTCTGTACCCATGATGCCCATATTAGATAGATGAGTATTTATAGAATACCATCTAGCGGGAGATAATGCTTTCATCCCTTATAGAGACAAATTTCATTAATCGAGACGCCTTCAATTTGTCGTCTACAAATGATTTCAATATGGACCAGTGTAAGATGTTGTTGTTTGGTAAAGAGTTACATGAGTCACAAATGAACGATTATTTTCTCGAGTAAAAGAGTTGAAAACATGACGAGAAACTGAAAAAAATGCTGGATCCCATCATTTTTTTTTTCCTTTTTCCACTATGTTAGCAAAAGCCTTGTTCCTCAGGATCGAAATATACAGAATAATTTGATAATTCAAGTTATCTAGGTATGGGCACACTAACAGATACTGGATATCATCTTCTCTGCCCGCTCGAGAGATGAAGATAGCAGGTACAGGTAGATGTAGATAGATATAAAAGATACGATCTGTTTTCATTTTCGATACATAGGTGAACGTGCACTGAGTCATAGAATATGAACGCGGAATTAGCCCGGTAAGAGGGCGCGGTATATTATTAACTCTTTACCAAACGACAAATATTGGACTTCCCCAAATTGAAAGCATCTGCAGACAGCTAATTAAAAGTTACCCTTAATCTGCTTAGTTTAAAAAGGGTAGAAAGCATTATGGGAAAATGAGAAAATGCTGGTAACCAGCATTTTCTCTTTTCCGATAATGTTTTCAAAAGGCTTCTTCTTTAGGTGCGGAGTAAGTGGGGATTTGTGTGGTAAATGGTACATTTAGAACCTCTTCGCTTGTAAACGCCCTTACTCACCGCAAATAAATGCTGGATCTCATTTCTCAAAGTTTCTTGTAGGTGTGATTGGAGAGCGTGTATTTTGCAACAAAAAAACACTATAACAAACTCCAGGACTGTGGGCTTTTGCGAAGCGGTACGGGCATTGCCAGCAGAAAAGCTTACCCCGACCGCAGGAGATACGTATTACGTAAAGTACGAATCTTTTTTTTTTGTTGATCCGTTAGAATTTGGCAAGCAGAGTTTTTTTTTAACTTATACACTTGCCGATTAGAGACTGTTTTTGTTCATCAACATCGCAATGAAAGCCCCAGAAATCCGTGTAACGTTTACCAGTCCATGAAGTTCCATTATCTTTAAACATCCCTCATTTGGAGCGAACATATCACTAACTCTAAGCTTTAAATTCATTGTACTGAATACGCATCTACTTTAAAACGGAAGTTTTCGATTTTAAAAAAATCAGTTTCTTTTTATTCCGGCTGTACCAGACGATAAAATTTTAGCCTCCTTTCTCACGATTGTTAAAGCTCGGGATTGTTAAGTAATCACTTAAAGGCTCAGTAAAGGCGAAAATATCAAAACAGGTGTCATAATAGGCATACATGTACATGTAAATTAAAATCATATACCATTCAAAAGTATGGAAAGTGTTGGGGTGATGTCAGTCTGTTAACGTGTGGTCGGGTCATGATGTTAGTCAAAAAAAAATAAATCAGGCAAAAAGTAAACAAAAACACAATTACTTGGCAGGTTTTAACCTAGTTTGAAATTAACTTCCGACCGTACAACAACAGATTGTCATCTTCACAATAATTTGCATACTTTTAAATGTTACTGTATGATATAAATTCAAATGCATTTATAAGCACTTTCTTTGTTTACACTTGGCCTGTATTGTTACTTTAAGTATCAGAAAACAAATTTGACCATTTCCCCTTTTTCATCATTACGCTATTGCTTATTATGCCTTTGCCTTGCTATCTTGATATTTGTACAGGAAAATACAAACATGCTCTTGTGATTTATCGCAGTTAGGATATAAAAATGAGACTTGCCCTGACAAAAGGGGGCTAAGTGAGTCTGCGCGACGCAATATACCAGGCAAGTCATCACGTAATTATGAAACAAAAACAATCTACTTTGTCTAACATCCGGGTCATGTCTTGGGTAGACTGATCCCCTGACATGTAAGAAATTGACCTAGAGCAAAAAGTTTCGGCCCAGGTCAGCCTGCGCGAACTGCGCAGGCTGACCTGGTCGATGGCTTTTGCAAAGGCATTTAATACGCTTTTGCCAGAGTATGACTAAAATATAATTAGATCATGTTTACAGATATATACAAACACGAGTCTGATAGAAAGCAGAATCCAAGGTTTTCTCTGGTAAACACCGTACTACACATTAGCGCGTTTTCACAGCGCCTAGGGGAAAGCCTTTTAAAAATATTGTCAGAAGAAAGAAAAAAATGCTGGTTACCAGCATTTTTTTCTTCTACCAAGATACTTTTACAATTTGAAGAAAAATTCCATTGTTTGGTCAACAAAAAATTGTCGCCTGCAAAAGCTGTCAAATTTTGCAAGGTCTAAAACCTTATCGTGTGGTAAGAAATTAACCCTTTAGCAAATAGGCTCGTCTTTCAACTAATCAGAGAGAGAATTCTATCGAAAGCATTGTGGAAAAAGGAGAGAACGTTAGTGACCAGCATTTTCTCCTTTTCCCTCAATGTTTTCTAACCTATCATAGACACAAGTAAGGTCACATTTGATTTGTCGTCTGCAAATGCTTTCAATTTTGATAAGTCTTTTACTTAGGCGTTTGGTAAAGACTTAACTCAATACTACTGAAACAAATTTACTGCAGACTTTAATAATAATGAAGAAAATTCCAGACAATTTTCTTTATAGAAAACAATACAAAGGTGTCCGAACAATTTTCACATTTGGGGGTAGACTGAAACAAGCTCCGAAAGTGCAATAAGGGAAAGTAAGCACAAGAAGGGGCCCATCACGTTACAGTTATCTGGGTGGGCTGGGCGTGGAATCCCTCGTTCTGGAAATCTGCACCTATAGCGTCTAGAAACTATACTGGGCATTGCTTTGAAATTTGTTAAAGATCTATCTCTTTGCAAAACGACAAAACTTTAGAACTGTCCACTGCAACAAGGTTGAAAACGGCTGTAAACACCAATCAATCAACAAATCAATCAATCAATGTGAAAAACGCGTTTTCAATACGGAAGTAGTGCCCGTATGCCAACTCTTGGAGCAACCCCTATATATGTAGAGACATCCTTGGAAATTCTTCGAATTATCTACGATACATCAGAATGATTGTGGGCTTGAAAATTCTTAATCCTTTATCACACAATGCCGACTTTTGATGCTCCTGGAAAAGAAGCCTTTTGAAAACATAGTGGGAAAAAGAGGAAAATGCCGCTAACCAGCATTTTCTCCTTTTCCCACGATGTTTTCTACTCTATCAAAGAAAAATTACACTATATGAGCCACACTGAAATTGTCGTCTGCAAATGCTTTCAGTTTGGACAAGACTAAAATTTTGTCGTCTTGTATAGGGTTAAGTTCACAATGATTCTTACACAACCACCACTATCAATTCTTCTTTTTTCTCTTGCTTTGCATACTTCTTTCAGAATGTGTAAACCAGAGGTCGTTTACCTCCAACATAACAAATAATGAAATAAAACTTTAAAACAGTTCGCGAAAACCGAAATATTGCTGTTACGAAGGTATACTTAAAAAAAAAAAGCTCCGTATCGGTCAGTGTAGATCCAAGATCAGACTGCACGTTCTGTGCAGTCTGATCTTGATCTACACATTCCGCAAAAAAAGTCTTATTTAAGTCACTCTTAGAAAGCCTAAGGGTTCAACATTAAATCATTTTTATTAGATAATTGGCATCGCAGGTACATAGCCGAGAAGTGACGTTTTATCGATGTTGGAAACACGCGGTTCCTCTTCCATAACTAAACGATCAACTGTCTGACACCATAGAAAATACCTGACGAATTATTCATACCTGTACAACCTCAAAGAGTTATCTTTGGTCTGAAAATTCTCTATCAATCAAAAATGCTTCAAGGATTCAACTCGATGTAAACCGCATAGCACAACTTCAATCAGCTAATTAGTACGGCCTAAATATAATTGAGTCCGGCAAAAGGGAGTTAACTCTTCACCAAACGAAAAAATATGTAGACCGGTCCAAATTGAAAGCACTTGCAGACGACAAAATAAACGTAAATCAAACTTGGAATTTGTTTTCAGCAGGGTAGAAAACATTGTGGGAAAAGGAGAAAATTCTGGTCACCGGCATTTTCTCCTTTTCCCACAGTGTTTTTGAAAAGGCATATCTCAGGGTCGACAAAAACCAGAGATTGTTTGGTAAAGGGTTAATCGTCTACGGAAATCATTTTACCCCAGGAGATAACTATTTATCCATAAGGTTCATTTTGACTGCAAGCCATCTAAATGATGAGGTAGACTGGTTATTTGGCACGCAGAAAATTGACCAATAGCAAAAGTATCGACTCGTGTCAGCCTGCGCGGCCTGTGCAGGCTGATATGAGTCGATACATTTTGCAGGTGCTTTAGACAGCCTTTTCACAGAGCATAGCTGAATTACAGTAACCGATACTTCATTTCGATACACGCTACGTAGATAGATTCCAACTTAGCAAGCCTCTCCATTTTCCAACTGTCATTCTGATTCTATTTCTTATCAATTTTATCAATGAACCAAAAACACATTTGTTGATTAGCTAAACCAAAAGAGTCTAGCCAATCAGAGAAAGAACACATTTGTTGATTGGCCTGAACCAAAAGAGTATAGCCAATCAGAAATCATGTTACTTTCCAGCTTTAGAATTAGAATACAAGTAAGGATGGTCAGTAAATACGAACCCTATTTTTAGTCCTACCACTCAATGCCTTAGGGTAAAAAGCAAGGGTTTTTGCGGACAACGTGTATCAGGATCAGACTACACAAAAAGTGCAATCAGATCTTAAGTCCATATCAACATTACGTTTCTTCAAGTATATAACAATAAACATTGTTTTAAGATTCAGTAAATGGTAGTGTGAACCGTCGAAAGATGTCAAGTTTATGAACCACTTGGTGGCAAAAGGAATTAACCCTTATACAGCGAAATAAGTGGTTTAACTCTTTACCACACAATGCCGACTTTTAATGACCCTGAGAAAAAAGCCTTTTGAAAACATTGTGAGAAAAGGAGAAAATGCTTGTAACCAGCATTTCTCCTTTTCCCACAATGTTTTCTACCCTTCCAAAGACAATTTTCAATATTTGAGCCACATCTATTTTGTGGTCTGCAAATGCTTCCAATTTGGACAAGCCTAAAATTTTGTCGTTTGGTAGAGTTAAGAATTTTGAAACTGGCAGCAAAAAAACCCTAGATTTTGCGATTTCAAAAGAACTTTCTCAAGGAACGACATCTCATGGGAAAGTGTACATCCAAGATAAGACTGCATTTTCTCCTTTTTCCCCACAATCTTTTCTTCACTTCCATAAAATAAATTTCAACTTTTTAGTCACATTTATTTTGTCGTCTTCAAAATCTCAATTTGGACAAGTCTAATATTTTGTCGGTTGGCAAAGAGTGAAATCAGACGAATCTATAGGCTGATACAGGTGTATCAGCTGTCCTTTCTGCTGTCAATGCATCAAGCGTAAATGCTTCTGATGAAGATTTGAACAGTGTATGTTTGTGGCAAAAAACCTTACTGTGGGCTCATATCCATCAGACGCTGGGTTGTCGACTTTTTACCAGACCGAAATGGTTTTGTCTAAATTAACCCTTTCCCAAACAATCCCTGGTTTTTACAACCCTGAGAGAGAAGCCTTTTGAAAAAATGTGGGAAAAGGAGATATTGCTGGTACCCAGCATTTTCTCCTTTTCCCACAATGTTTTCCATCCTGCTGGAAACAAATTTCAATTTCTTAGTTAAATTTATTTCGTTGTCTGCAAGTGCTTTCAATTTGGACCAGTCTAAAATCTTGTCGTTTAATAAACAGCTAAAGGCAACTGCAGACGGCAAATTGAATGTTGTTCAAATGCATGAAGAAAATGAAAAAGAAATATTTAAAAAGGAAATAGTCCGTAGAAGTAATTGAAAGGCATTTATTTTGCCTGGAAGACTCGTGAAATGTATTTAAAAATGCTAATTGTCGGGTAGACCTAACGAAAGAAACCAACATTTAGCTGAAAAAATTGGACAGGCCAATGACAGGTTTAGTATCTAACACAAGACGGCAGCCTGATCTTGATCTATGCCGCCCACAAGAGCCATGTAAGTGACCATCGAGTTCAAAGAATTAGAATTCCTTTGAAGTGCCATAAACCTAATAAACTTGTTTCCATTGGCCTGGTATAACACTGTTTCACCTGCGCTTTTCTGTTAAGAGATTGCCGTTCTGGCTCGTATTACACGATGCTCTAGCATTGGCTTCCAGACTTTGTAGGCAGACGTTTGCCTATAAAAGGAATTTGCTTTCTCGGTGAAGAGCAGCGATTGTCGATACTTGTGGAGCAGTTTCATACTTTTCCTTGAATACACCTGGCCAGCGAGTGAGTTGTGCATTATCTTGGAAAAACCTACAGTTTTGCCATTTCACAGTTGAGGTAAGGTAAAATTTTAATCCGTCTCTGTTACATTCTAGAGGTTATGATTTATGAATAGCTGATAAAATTTGCGAGCGTTTGTCAGGTTTTTATCAAATTCATCGATAAGAAAAGAAGTAATTCGGTTGGCTCTTTGATATCCCAATGGTACAGAAAGAGACACTGGCTAAGGAAAAGAATTCAAACAGTGAAGGCTTTGATTAAGTGTCTTGTGTCTTGATGTGCAAAAGTTTGCAAAATGGATTATTTTGCTGGGTAATCAAGAAAGTTTTATTGTTCTATACGTATACGATGTTTTCTGAAATACATGTATAGAAAAGTGACAGATTTACTGATCTAAGGTTACTATTCTTTCGCTGCCAAGATCAGACTGCACGAAATGTGCAGTCTGATCTTGGATCTACACCGTCCATTATATTTATCTATCTAAACGCTGTCCAAACAGTACCATTGTCTGTTCTGGGACTGTGTTCAAGTCACCGAAAAAAAGTCGATCAAGTCATCCCACTCTTTGAAAGAGTCATTCAAAAATCATATAAAAATCATCAAGTAATAGTAAATCTGTACCTGTTTGTGACAAGTTTGAGTTTTTAGATTTAGAATCTATGAGACTTATACATGTAGGTCAAATAGGAACTGGAACACACCTAGAATTTGGGATCTACTTTTTGTTGCAAAGTTGTTGCGTGCCAACTCTACCCATTTCTGGCAATCCACTTATGATAGAAGACAGTTAAGCCTATCGTGTTTTTGATTTCAAAATTGAACATCTTGTTTATTATCAAACAAATTCTATGTTGTAGATACTCATCAGAATCGTCCCATCGAGACGATTCTAATGAGTACCTACAACGTAGGGCTCCGAAGAGAGTAAATGGATTCAGGAAACAAGTACTCCCTCTTATCTGGGGCTCTGCACTGCGTTTTGCGAACAATGTAGATCAAAATCAGACTGGACAGATCTGCAGTCTGATATTTGATCTACACTGTCAGATACAATCAGTGCATATCTGTAAATATTGTGCATATTTTTTCAAGCCAGTTAGTGCTGTCAGTAGCGACAGGGCCTGCACTTACCAACCATTCTTGAGAATATTCTTAGTCTCCCAAGATTTTCTAAATTTGTAAGTAACACAACTTCTGATTGGCTAAACTATGCGATTTAGCCAATCAGAAATTGTGTTACTTACAATGTAGAACATTCTGGAGATCAAGGCGAAGAACGTTGGTTCCAGACATAAGCTTGCGAATTTCTTTCCGATAACTGACGGTAATATTAGTGACAGAATTAATTGCTCTCTTACGTTTGTTCCGACGGCGCTTATGTGAAAAAGCAGCCAGCCAGTGGCTTGGAAAGAATATTGTGCGAAGTATTGCCAAAAGAAACTTCAGGAACGCATTGATAGTAGTAGCTCTGGCCGCCGCGATATAACTGAAACCATGTAGAATCTAGCGTAACACATAAAATATGTGGTGTAATCTTTTATTTACCTGGCAAAATGGGGAAGGGGTGGGGGTGGGGGTTGGGAGGAAATCATTACATCTCTTTGATACATTATACCAAACAAGTCGTCTCATAATTACGGATCCATAAAATTTTATGTCTCACAATCAACTAAATCGTAAAGTAGATTGGCCCTTGGACACGCAGAAAATTGACTCATAGCAAAAGTTTTGGCATTGGTCAGCCTGCGCAGTCCGTGCAGGCTGGCCTTGGTCGAAACTGTTTGTAGATGCATAAAACACCCTTTTAACAGAGCATGGCTCATAGATGCTGACTGGACACTTTTAAACTGAATGAAAATTTGTTTAAGACAGTAATAGTTCAATCCTTGGCAGCGCCGAATAAGCCTAACAGAGAATCTCTCTAGTCTGGAAATAAGATCCAGATCTTTGCTACACATATTTAAATGTTGTTGTTGTCCAGAATATTTCATATAAGCGTGCCGAGTATATCACTGATCAGACTGCATGTTTTGTACCGTCTTATTTTGACATTTTGATGATCTATTACGGACAATGTAGACCAAGATCACAGGGCCCGTATTCACCAACTATTCTTGAGAATATACTTAGTGTTATTCTCCAAGGCTTACTAAATTTGTAAGTAACACAACTTCTGATTGGCTAAACCATTCGGTTTAGCCAACCAGAAGTTGTGTTACTTACAAATGTAGGAAATTCTGGAGGATAAGACAAAGAATGATCTTAAGAATGGTTGGTGAATACGGGCCAACAATGCACAGAACGTGCAGTCTGATCTTGGTCTACAATGTCCGATAAGGAGATATCTTCCTCCCGCCCCGGAAAAAAAAAAAACATCAGAAAAAGACAAATTTTGGGTTTTTATTACCTGCTTGAAAATTTTATTTCACTTATTTAGCAGAATATGGGTTAAAGGGTTTCCTTTCATTTTCTATTTGTTTTGTCACTTTTTCTTTCATCTGACACAATCTTACAAAACTGTGTTTTATATACGTTTGCATTTTGTCGTTCTATGCATGATTTTTCAAGCAATAGTGGCACAAATATATGTCATCATAGAATAACTTACATGTTTACACACAGGCACATGTATATTGACGAACGTCTTTTACAACTGAATTCAAGCGTTTGGCAAATACATGTATATGTTACTTTTTATGAAAAATAAACACCCGTGGTTTTGCGTTTTTGTTTTTGTGGAGGGGGGGGGGGTAGATTTCATACAGGATTGACCGACATATGACAGTGATTCATGTCTAAACAATTATTGTAATGTCAATAAAGAAAATGATATGGTATAGAACTCGTCTGAATCTAAAGCATTTAGCAGGTGACGAAATGTGGATGAAGTGATGAAATTATCTTTGAAGGGGAAGTAAACATTACAGGTATTACCATCATTAAATCTCAAACCGTAAAATATGTCACAAGTTGCTGCTCCGTCGTGCTTTCTCTCTACCTGCTGTTTCCAGTTAATAATCAAGCAATAGCGGCAGGTGAATTGGCAAATGATAAAACTCATGATAATGTAAACATTCCATCCATTATTGTACAATGGTGGCGCTGTATACTTCCGCTAAGAGAGGGAAGTCTGTATGTGGAGAAATATCCATATATCACGTGATTAACTTTTTGTATTACATAGTTATGTGTGTATAGAAACTAGTCTTGGCATCACAAAGCATCGACTATTGTTTACTGTTTATTACACGCGTCCGATGACGAATACATATCGTCCCTAGAAGGTTAACCAAGTACATTTAACCAAACATTACCAACTATGCACTTAAATTCGCAACACCTATGATACCATTTTGGGGCGGGTCCAAATGTTTCATCAGGTAAATAAGAGAAGAAAAGTTAGAACTAAACAAGAAATGGAGCCAAGATGCACAGCTGGTTCCAACACACGATATACATTTGCCGGTTATCGTTCAAAAATTACAAAAATATATAACTTGCAAATCGTATGTACATTTGAAAGATGCACGTTTATAAAATCAAATGTGAAGAAAAGAAAAAAAAAACCATAAATCAATTTAACCCATTACCACACAATCCCTACTTTTGACGCCACCGAGAAAGAAGCCTTTTGAAAACACTGTAGGAAAAGGAGAAAATGCTGGTAACCAGCATTTTCTCCTTTTCCCACAGTGTTTTCTACCCTTCCCAGAACAAATTTCAATTTTTCAGTAACCTTTCTTTTGTTGTCTGCAAATGCTTTCAATTTGAACCAGTCTAAAATTTTCTCGTGTGGTAAAGAGTTAAGATGAAATACTTCTAAGAAGATCAACGAAGATGTAGACGCTAATTTGATTCTCAACAGAATTTTCAATCAAATAAAACTATGTTTAAATAGCAACACATCAGGATTAATAAGATGGTCTTTTATTCTGAGTAAAACATGTATTCTCTTTGACACAAGTGAGTAGAAAAGATTCGTAGATAGGCCTAAAATTGTTGCAGCTTCTAGATTTATTGAAGGTTAAGAAAAGTCAGTTACAAATCCTTGTTGTCGGACATCCTTCTTTTTCGGTCATCGTTATGAATTTTGGTGAATCATGTCTGCATTATAGAAAAATGTTTTGAATGATGAAAATTAGGAACTAAAAAGCGGACGCTGCAAATGTTCCAATGTGAAGCTTTGTAATTATAATATCTCGACGGTTTGAGCTTATCAAGAAGGTAAACCGTCTTAATTTAGGGTTCGTATACACCAACCATTCTTAAGAGCGTTCTCAGTCTAATTCTCTACGATTTTCTAAATTTGACAGTTACATAATTTCTGGCTAAATGGTTTAGCCAATCAGAAGTTGTGTTACATTCACATTTAGAAAACTCTTGCGAATAAGACCAAGAATATTCTCATGAGTGGTTGGTGAATACGGACCCAGGTATCCATAGAATAATGTTTTTACCAAGAACATGGAGGATGAAATTTCGTGTTAAGTTGAACTGTAGCCTACATAGTATTACAAGATTATAACATTGTTATAAAACTAAATGAAGCCATAAATATTGAAGATGCTGGGTAAGATATTTGCAGAGCGACAACACAGCGGAATGTCTGTTGCCGTACAGACTGGGCCCAAGTCCAAGATTCTTTCTCACTGAAAAAGCATGAATTCTCTAGAACCAGTCAGAACGTATTTATTTCATTTCCGTATGATTCACTCCTTCGTGGTATGCCGAAAGTTTATTGATGCGTGCTTCAGATAATTGAAAAGGAGTGAGGAATGAGGATTTGAAATATTTTATCTTCACTTTTCACATCTGACAAGATACTTCCTTATCTTGAAAGCTTAGGTAATAAGGAACATGTTGATACTCAGCTAGACTATACCACACTCAATCTTCAGGCATACATGTAATAACAGCTTCCTTTTTAAATCATTCCAATTTTAGTTTTACTTTCTTATAGTTTTGCTATACTGCTATATTCGAAGACGGATCGGGTAGAATATACCACACTGAGTCTTCAGCCATGTCTGTAATAACAGCTACCTTTTTAAGTCATTCTAATTTTAGTTTTACTTTCTTATAGTTTTGCTTTACCGATCGTCTGATTGGTTGACACTATATGTCTTGAGAATCTTACTTAGAATTAACCCTATCCAGCTAAGCAACCGAAATGTAACTTTTAAGTCGATCGTTAAAACCTAAATTTTGCTTCTTCAAAGATATTTTTTTCGGAAAAAATATGCCCATATCGGACAATGTAGATCAAATATCAGACTGCACGTTCTATGCTTTCTGATATTTTATTTATACTGTTAGAAAAAAGGTCAATGAGTCGCTATTAGCAGCCAAGGGTTAAATGGAACCAATCCGTGAATACTCTCCTAAGGGTGGGTTTACTCTCTATTATAAATAGTTGACATTTTTTTGGCAAAAGAACGTCGAAACTCAAAATGTAGCATTCGTGCTTTACACAGGAAAATACATTTGGCGTTCCGAAATTGTAGACACGCCAACAGGAAAAACAATTTTTCCTCATTTTCCACTATCTGGTTCCTAGTTGTACAGGTATGAGCGGCGTTGGCCGAAAGCCAGCAAACTAAAAATAGTTCCGTTGTAGGAAGTAAGGATTAATCAAAGCTGATTGTTCACCCTTTCTGCGCTACAATCGAGAACTGGGCCTGTCGTGGACGACACAAATCGAGATCAGACTGAAGAGAAAGTGCAGTCCGATCTTCGATTAGTCAATCCCATTATCTTTCTGAGTCAATAGGTTGTGCTTTCAGTCGATAAAACGGCTCTTGTTTCCCTTCCGTTTATTTTTTCGTTCAATATAGTTGGCGTATAAAGAGTTCGATACGTACAGGTCTGTGGTTTCTGATACTGTATACAAGCCACAGACGGCGGAGCAGGGCTTCCCAATATGAAACTTTTTAAACTGATTTGAAGCAGGCAGTTTTTGAATATTTATTTTTTTTATAAGGTGGGGAAAACAACAGCTGAATGTGAACGATATGTGGCATACCTATGGTGCAATGAAGCAGTCTAGACAGAAGGTCCTTCTCTGCTTGACGGGTCACAAACCATTTTGTTTTACACCCGGCTGAATGTTGAGGTAGAACGATCTTTTGTCACGCAGAGAATTTCAAATAGCAAAACGTTTCGTCCAATGTCAGCTCGCGCGGACGGCGCAGGCTGGAGATTGGGGTCGATAATATTCGCTGATACTTTAAGCCCCCTTTTTACATAGAATGACAATTATAATTTCAACAGCTTTTGATGGCTGGCAATACAATCAATTGAAATTCAGAAATATAGTTATCTATACCGTCAGATCGTCATCTGTGTCGACTGCAACGAACCCTGTTACCGGTTGTGGGGCCGAAAAAGTGAGTAACGTAGTGGACCCGTAATAGAAAACATGTCAGCTATTTCCACTATAATATTATCCTACAAAATTTCCTAAGATTAAAAATGAGTATTATTGTACTACTTTCACCGAGCCACTTTTTCCTTTTTGTCATTCCTAAAATTATCATTAATAAATCTAAAACCACTCTATTCTCATTACAAAGTGACATGATAATTACTTCCCTTTTCTGGAAACTAACAAAAGTATATACAAATAATTTCTAGATAGACAAGAAAAGAATTTCTGGTCGAATAAAAATGTGCAAAAATATTGTATCTGTATAATCTGTCTTTATCAACTGTCCAGAAATTTTATTCTATATTGCACTAGAAGTATTACGGATCCACTATTTAATGTACATGCTTCCTGGAACCTTAACGACTTTGAAAAATATTCTTGTGTCATGTTAGAGTGAATTGTCTTTATAGTTTTGTAAATAGGTACATCGTGTTGCAAAAAGAGAACTTGCTCGTTCATTGTAATTCATTGCGTTTTATTTATTCAGACACGTGCGTAGATAGTAATTTAGTAAGGATGAGGCCTAATTTATTCTGATTTTTTCTTCTCTCTCACTGTTTTTCCTCTTGCTAAAGTAGATGTTAGCACAACTTTGACAGTTTCGTAGTAAATCAAGTTCACACTTTTTGCGGACAACTTAGATCAGGAGTCTTCGTCCTGCATTGTCCACTATTCCGCTTTATTTTTTGGCAATAAATATAAAAAAAGAAATTGAGATGATTTAATTATGGTGCCTTTTTCTGATTGCAAAAGCACATTTCATTTTGTAGTATTTGATGCTTTGTTGGTTAACCCTTATCCTGCTTAAACAGTTAACCTTTTACCAGACAATGACGACTTATAACGACTAGGAGGATGAGGCCCTTTGAAAACATTGTGGGAAAAAGAGAAAATGCTGGTTACGAGCATTTTCACCTTTTCCCTCAAAGTTTCTATCCTATCAAAGAAAAAATGTGTCATTTAAGCCAGTATGAAATGGTCGTCTGCAAATACTTTCATTTTGGATATATCTAAAATTTTGCCGTGTGGTAAAGGGTAAAAAGAAGCTTTCAAGCGATAGTAAAAATTCAAATTTTGTAATTTCAAATGTATTTTTTAGGGAAAAGATATCTCCCAATCGGGCAGTGTAGATCCAAGACCAGACTGCACGTACTGTGTAGTCTGATCTTGATCTACACTGTCCGAAGAAGGTACGTGAGTCGCGCTTAGCAGCCTATGGGTTAATGTTGAAGTCTGGGCTTCCGACGACATGCCATTCGGCATACTTTGCGTGATGGGGGCCATTTAATATAGGTACGGAATCAGCCGAGTGGTGACGAGTGAAGTACATGCGTAGCCATAATCATGATTTCGTTTACAAAATGTGTAAATAAACCTTTCTTCCTGAAAAAAAAAACAACACTTTAAGAGCCTCATCCAAGTTTAATCGAGTTTTAAGAATTTGGGGTGGTTATACTGAATGGAATGTTAATGATGAATAATGGGAAGAAATTACCTGCGAAATCCAGGCATTATTTTTTTTTCAGAACAGGTAACAAAACGTGTGAAAAATTTGTGGGCCTTTGCCAAGAACGTCATTTGCTCCATTTATTTAACTCTTTACCTCACGGCAAAAATTTTAGAATCGCCTATTTCAAAAGCATTGCAGATGCCACTTGAAATTTGGCTGAGACAATGAGATTGGTATTCGAAAGGATGGGAAACTCTGTAGGAAAAGGAAATGCATTGAGCGGCCTTTTCCAGAGCATGACTCAAGTGATTACATGAATTTCCTCCTTTTTCTACAAAATGTTCAGGAGAATTCTTCTTCAGGGTTATTAAAATACGAGTGTTTAGTACAGGATTAAATGAATGGGATGTCAGAAAGAAGCGGCTAAATTTTGGAAGACAATGCATGACAATTAAACTCTGAAAGTGTAAAACTAATTGTATTTATTTAATCCAGTCATCGACCGTGGGGACTTATTACTAGTATATCATACGAAGGGATCGAAGTTATCCAGATTCAAACTGATTTATTTTTCGATACCTGTCAATAAGTAAGTTCTTACTCAAAAATAATCCAAACAGCGAAAATCGTTTCTTACATAAATTCCAATTCAAAATTCTGAGACTCTCCAACTGTGTGACGGTGACAAAACTTCTTAGTCAATCAGATAGATGGCCTTTGAATTTATTAAATAAAAATAAAAACATGAGCAATGCACTGTGTATAAGGGGGGGGGGGAAAGGGAGGGGGGGGGGGCTAATTAACTCATTACCAAACGACAAAAATTTTTTGGTAATCCAAATTGAAAGCATTTGCAGACGACAAAATAAAAGTGACTGAATATTTGAAATTTGTTTTGTGAAGGGTATAAAGCATTGTGGGAAAAGGAGAAAATGCTGGTTACCAGCATTTTCTCCTTTTTCCACAATGTTTTCAAAAGGCGTTTTTATCAGGGGCGTCAAAAGTAGGGATTGTGTGGTAAATTGGTTAATACATCTGTAAAAAGTATCGACGTGGATCAGCCTGCATAGGCTGACCTGAACCGAAAAATGTTTGCTATTGGTCTAATTTTCTGTTTGTCAAAGGACCTTTGTACGTCATGATTTAGTAGGCTGTCATATAAATAGATTTTAGAGTTCCATAACATTACTATTATCTCCCGCTAGATGGCACTCTATAAACACTCATCTATCTAATTTGGGCATCCTGGGTACAAAACCGAACCACTTTCCTACGCGACTACCGTTACCTTGAATTTCAAACTGAAATACATGTAAACGTTTACTCAATAAAACGCTACCTCGAGCAATTCACTCAGCTATGATCAGCAGTTTAGAGAAATCTGGAGCTAAAGCAGGTCTCATTTCTCCTCAAACCTATTGATAAAAGCTATTTTCTACATTGCTACTTTATAGAGCGGAAAATTACTGTCTGCCCGCTTTCGGGTCTAGTGATGCGTCATATACGATAGTCGAATCTTCGAAGAATATGACATGCGCAGACAACGGTTCCATAATCATGTTATAACTTTCTTGGTAAAACGCACCACGGAGATTCTTTAAAAACCCTTTTGCCAGAACTGGCTGGTATATTTATATAGTTTAACCATTTACCAAAACAATCCTTGGTGTTAACAGCCCGGAGATAGAAGCCTTTTGAAAACATTGTGGGAAAAGGAGAAAATCCTTGGTGTTAACAGTCCGGAGATAGAAGACTTTTGAAAACATTGTGGGAAAAGGAGAAAATGCTGGTAACCAGCATTTTCTCCTTTCCCCACAATGTTTTCTACCCTGCTGGAAATAAATTTCATTTTTTAGATACGGTTTTTTCGTCGTCTGCAAGTGCTTTGAATTTGAACTTGTCTAAAATTTTATTGTTTGGTAAAGAGTTGAATAGTGTGTGAATGCAACAGCGGGTGTTTGGTGAACACAAGAGGATTTTTTTTTCCAAGAAATCTGAGGGCATGTGTGTCTGTCAGTGCGGTCGACTGTTCGTTGTTTATGATATATGCATTCTGTGAGTTAGACAAAAAAAAAATCCTACCGCTGTAGATTGTAACTATGGCAACGAAAAAAATTCTATGTATTGGAATTTTCTATGGTGGATGGGCCTATCAGCCAGTTTTACAGGTAGAATTAGATCTAAATGCTAGGTAGATTTCTTTGATATATTAATGACAAAACCAAACTTTCAGGTCGTGAGACAGATTAACCCAATCCCTTACAAATTGTTATACCTTCTTCCGTAAGATAATCTAAAGTAAGGAGTTTTGGAAGCAGTTTAGGAACACTATGTTTATATTTAATCCATTACCAAACATCAACATTTTAGACTGGTCCAAATCGAAAGCATTTGCAGACAATAAAATAAAAGTGAAAATTTGAAATTTGTTTTATGAAGAGTAGAAAACATTGTGAGAAATGGAGAAAATGCTGGTTACCAGCATTTTCTCCTTTTCCCACAATTTTTTTCTAAAGGCTTCTTACTCAGGGTCGTCAAAAGTAGGGATTGTTTGGTAATGGGTTTTAAACAGGCAGAATTGTAGCCTCGGTCTCATATTTTTTGAAGATTCGACCTCTCTTCTATGACGCATCATCGATCCCATATGCAAGGGAAAAGTAGGGCATATACCGAAGCTATTACCTGAGGAATTGAACGACCTTACAAAGAAAGATAAAAAAAAAAAACATTCTGAGAAAAGGAGGAAGTGCTGGTAACCAACAGTATTTCCAACGTATTCTACCTTTTTGCAGATAAAGAAAGACCTCATCATTTCCGCAGTATTTACCTTGACCTTTGCAATTACTTTCAGTTTTAACCCTTAGGTTGCTAAGCGCGACTTAGGGACATTTAGCGGACAGTGTAAATCAAAATCAGACTGCACAGAACGTGCAGTCTGATCTTACAACTGCACTGCCCGATGAGTAGATATCTTATCTCCAAAATTGCTTTTGAAATAGCAAAATTTGGGTACTTGTTATCAGTTTGAAAGTTTCATTTGATTCATTTAGAAGTATAAGGGGTTAAAAGGTCTAAGTTTTTGTCGTTTGGTGAAGAGTTAAAACTCTTTAACACATGAGGAAATTTTAGACCGGTCCAAATTGAAAGCATTTGCAGACGATAAAATAAATGTGACTTAAAAAATAGAAATTTGTTATGGGAAGGGTAGAAAACACTGTTGGAAAAGGAGAAAATGCTGGTTACCAGCATTTTCTCCTTTTCCCATAGTGTTTTCAAAAGGCTTCTTTCTCAGGGGCGCCAAAAGTAGGGATTGTGTGGTAATGGGTTAAGTAATAGTGTTTTTTGGAATAAATCATGTCAAATATGTTTCTTAAGGCAACTGATGCCGAGCGTTTGGACCGCAGACTGCGTTCTTGTTTTGTGAGTTATTTACCTTTAACCCTAACTTGATTTTCATGTTTGATTTCTTGTTTCTGAATTCTTGTTGTGTGCTAAGTATATCAACAGAAAATTCTTCTGTCAATTAACCCTTTTACCAATAAAGTCTGTGTTTTCATGACCCTCTATCAGAAGTCTTTTGAAAATATTGCGAGATAAGAAATGAATTTATGTCGGTAAAGCCTGTCTCACACAGAACACACGGCTTATACGGTTGGCCACCCGTGTAAACCGTACATACAACCGAACCAACCGTGGCCTTATCCGAGTCACACTCGGGCCATTCGAGTGTATCCGTGAAAGCCGTGTATGATTTTTAAAACGTTTAAAAAACTGGCACGGGTGCCATGTCCGCGTATGATCGTATTACCGATCGTACAAAACCGTAAGAGATCGTGTGAGACCGTATGAGACCGTATATACAACCGCACATGAAGTCCACTCCACGAGTGAGCTAAACCGTGTCAATATCGTATATAAATCGTATGGAATCGTGTGAAACCGTTCCCAAGTCCTACATCCAACACCCGGATTAACACTCGAATGTCACACGATCACCGCACGATTCACACGAGTGTACACACGGTTTTATACGATCACCATACGACCAATACGGTTTCATACGATTTGCCATACGACCAATACGGTTCAAGTACGAATTATACGTGGTCAAGTACGACCAGACACGGTCTCTACGTCTGTACAAAGCTTGGCAGCAGGTAGTTGTGTTTTCTGTTGTGTTCGAGTGCTGTATGAACAGAAAACACAACTACCTGCTGCCACCTTGAAACAACAAAGTACTTGCTACATAATGCCTCCAAAGAAGAAGAAGGGGTCCTCTCTGTTTAGTTCATGTAACAGAGCATCATATTGACCAAACATGACCCTTCTGTTGAGCCATTCTCTTGTCCAAACTTGCCTCCTTCTTCTTCTCCTTCTGTTGGCTTGTTCTTGTCTCCCCTCACGCCTTCTGGCCAAAATAATCTCAATGTCTTTCAGTCTTATCATGATTTCTAATTCCCTTATTCTACCATCTGCCATTTTTATAACTTCTCTGTTGAAAGTTCGAAAATTTATGAAGCCAAGCCATCAAAACGAGTCAATTTATATCAAAACATATACGAATGTGTGATAATTCGAGCATAACTCGAACGAAAGTCGGTGGGACCGTATGTAAACCTTGTAAATGTCCAGTTAATCGAGTAAAAGTCGTGTTTAATTGTACTAGGCCGTAACAGACCGTACTAGACCGTACTTGGAACCGTTCAACAATCGTATGAAAATCGTTTGCAAATCTTGTTCAAACCGTGACAAACCTTGCTTGACCGAGTATATCCGTGCTTTGTTCGTACATACTCGTGCTACATTCGAGTCTAAATCGTACCAACTCATCCCCAGGCACAGTTTGAGCTCACTATTCGTACCATTCAACCCGTGTATAACCGAGTATACTGTATTGGAACCGTGTGCCCAACCGTGTTCTGTGTGAGACAGGCTTAACTTACACTGTCTTCCATGCTCGCAATGTTTTCTACCTTTAAAGGAAAATAAATTGCACTATTTGAGTCATAGTTCATTAGTCGTTCGCAAAATGCTTTCAATATGCATCCAGAATTTGATTTAAAGAATTGAAGAAAAATGAAACATTCATAGCTTTGATTGTTCAAGGTGTTTTGCAGTATCCCGAACTATGTAGATCTTAGATGAGCTGGGTCTGTATTCACCAACATTTCTGAAGAAAGATGTCAGTCTTTTCTCCAATTTTTTTTTTCACTGATTGGTTAAACTATATTTAGTTGCTTTCAAACTTTGGACATAAATTTTGCGGGAAAAGACAAAGATTTCTTTTTAGAATGGTTGGTGAATACACACCCGGATCGCGGTTTCTGTGCTGTATGAACATAGGTTTAATTTATCTTAACCTCGATAGGGGTTTAATGCTGAAAATGAACCCCCACCCCTGGCCAGTTGAATGTTTTATTTTCCCATGTTTTGTAAATTTACTTAATCGGCTTGTTACTGTGCTTGTTGCATTCCACAATGTTGAACCATGTCATGGCTTCATGTATCACTCATTACAGGTTTTTATCTAAAATAGGGGAGCGGAGAGAGTGTAGAGGTTGGTGAAATATATATCGCCAGCATCTTGTTGGATACCTTTGTCAAGTAGAACGTTGGCGTGCGGTCGTTGCGATCAGACAGAATGGAGGGCGGGTCCAAGAGAGCAATGAAAGTCGGGATCGCTTATGAAGTTGAGAAAAAACTAGAAGATGTACGAATAGGCTTTGATTATATACCATTATGTATATGTGTGTATATATCTTTCGTGATGGATAATCTGTATACCACTGATATGTAGATCTAGATGTAAAATTAACACCTAATGTGTTCATCCATTAAACATCACCCAAGTATTTCACGCTACTTCATAGATGGCGCATTGACAAAACTGCATGGATGTACAGGTCAATTTGATGCTCGATGTCTTCGCGCAGCTCTGCAGCGTTTTTCGACATTTTTCATCACTGCAATATAGACATTTAGACTTGTGTGGTATTGATGTTGTGCAAACATTAACTTTTAGACTAGTTTTGTAAAAAAATACGAACTAACAGTAGTCGGGAGCCATCTTGCTTTTAAGTCATTATAAAAAATTAGCTATGCACTGGCAAAAGGTGGCTTAATGTACTCCAGTGGCACATTATACTATGCCAAGCAAAGCCATTATATAATTATCGGCCCCTAAAATCCACTCAGTGTCACAATCAACTCGATCAGCAGGTTGAATCGTTCTTTGAAATACAGAAAATTTATTGGTAGCAAAAACTTTCGTCCCAATGTCAGCCTGCACAGTCAGCGCAGGCTGACATTGGCAATGCTTTTTGTAGATGCATTTACCCCTTTTTTCACAGAGCTTGGCTCAGATTGAATGGGATCTCTCTTGCTGTCACAAGTAACGAGTAATTCTGACACTTTTACACATGAACACTTCCACTGCCATGTGCGGCATAAACAACTTTGTAGATCATGCAAATCAAAATCAGGGTGTAAAAATGTGCTGCCAGAACTTGACTTCGATATTTGATTTGCGACAACGACAAAAATCTCGAATTTTCAGTGGAATTCAAACAAATAGAAAATGGCCGCAAAAACAAAAAAACACTTAATTAAGTTTGTGGTCTATATATTAACATGGAGATAGCCAGCTTTTGATAAAATTAGGTGTATATATTTTTTTTATGAAAAGAAAGCTTTTGCTATATGTCACCTGGCGTCAAAGTAACAGATAACAAAGCAAGACTGAATACTAGTGAATAGAGTGATATGGCTCCCACAGAAATCATCATAGAAAATAGACATCTTGTCTTGATTTCGTTAATTTAGAAATAAAATGTAGTATCAATTTATGTGTATTATAAGATTTTTGATTGTTTCAGACTTTCAGTTGTAAGCATATCACACAGAAATCATGTCTGAGAAATTGAGAGCCGGTAAAATTGGTATTGCCCATGATGTCGAGGCCAAGTTGGAACAAGTAAACGCTATGTGACAATTCTAATGTGCTTTAATAGTAACTTGCGTGTAAAACAGAAATTTTTCACAGTGCATTCATATTATGCTTCCCCATGTTTCATTTCTCAAACTGTAATTGGATGAGACAAATAAAGTGTATTTCTACATCAAAAGCTGTATATAAGGCCATAAGGCTGAAAAGTAAATTTTGAGAGGTGCCGGTGTGCAACATTAACCCTTTCCCAAATGACAAACTTTTGGACTAAACCAAATTGAAAGCATTTTCAGACGACAATTCAACTCTAGCTGAAAAGATGATTTCTGTCTATGATAGGGTAGAAAACATTGTGGGAAAAGGAGAAAATGCTGGTTACCAGCATTTTCTCCTTTTCCCACAATGTTTTCAAAAGGCTACTATTCCAAACCCGTAAAAACCAGGGATTGTTTGGGAAAGGGTTAAAAATAGGCCAACTTATTATAATATGAAATTCAAAAAAGCATTGTGAAAAATTTCAATTGACCGCTTTTTACTGAATTTGCTTCAGACAGGTTTTTAGTCAAGTCACTTTATGTACTGGTTAACCCTTTCCCTCCTTATTTTTGATTTAAAAAAGCACAGAAACATTGAGAAGAAAATGTATGTTTTCTCCATGTGCAAAAATGCCAAATTTGTTAAAAGTGTTAGAAATAAGCCTTTGTTCAAACCTTTTCAAATGGAGAAATACTCGCCAATGTAACATTACTCAAGCCTTTTAAAAATGTATTTCCGTACGAGAAATTTGTAGGGTTATCAAAACAGACAGGAAAATTCAGGAAAGGGTTAATTTTGCAGTTAATGACATGCCATTTGCAATGTTGTAATAGTGCCACCGTTTACAGGTACTAGTTTTGAACGCAATACTGTTTACAGATGCTATTTATAAAGTAAAACTGTTTACAGATAGATCTTCTAGTTCTAAACCATATAACACCATAAAGATGAGTGCTGAAAAGACACGTGCCTTGAAAACAGGCCTCGGCTATGCAGTCGAGCAAAAAATGGAACAAGTAAGGGGTTACACACAGGTTCTGTCGTTGTTGCTTGATTCAGATCTGTTTTGGGCTACAACAGAAGGTGCACTCTGGACCAAGAACACCTATGTAATGTAGGTTTATCTTGACCAAATTACTTGACCAGGCGCGTAGCCAGGTGGAAGCCTGAAAGCACAGACTTTACCATTAATCATCAAAGCATCAAATCATCTTCATCGTTACTACATTTCTGGCTACGCACCTGTACAACCCATTGCCACACTGACTAGTTTAGGACAAGAAAAGTACAGGTGGTAGGATTGCCTTGTTATGCTCTTGAAAATGTTGTAGGAAAGGAAGTAGCTAATTGTCTCATGAATTGCTCCTTTTCCAATGCTTTTGAAATCTGTCCTCTTTTTAAACACTTGTATGTGTGTGGTAATGGTTTTAGATGTACCAATGGCTTGAATGTACCAGTCGTTAAAGCCCTGTTTTTATAGATCTGAGACTTAAGTGGCACTCGTAATTTGGCGTATTTTGGTCATAAATGAGTGTTAAATTTTATTTGAATGAAAAAGCAAAGGAAGTTAAACATCTAAATGAGAGTTTTCATTGAGAATATGCCTTCTTGTAAATACATATATAAGTAAGACAGTTTCTATTACTTAACATATGAAATCCTGTTTTGGGACTAGTTTCTTAAAAAATTGATTCAAGACAAGGTTTTGAGGAAAAGAATTATATTGCGGCAAATGATTTTAACAAAAAATGGCACCAGAAATGACTTAATTATTCATGTTATTGTATATACATTGTTATATTTGCCAATAAATTCGAAGTTTGACATTGAGGGTGTCAAATAAGTAACAATGACATTTTCAGACAATACTAATATTTGTAATTTCTAGGGTTCTTTTGATCAGAATGTCTCATCATAAGAGACAGTGTATTTTAAAGATCAGACTTCATTTTTTTCCAGTCTGATCTTAGACTACTCTCAATTAAAGTTGTAAAAGATGCATTACAGCTTATTTTTTTTAGTAAGTGTGAATTAAGAAAAGCATTTTTACATCTTTTTTTAAAGAATTATTTTTCTGACCCTGGTTTCATTTTTATTTCTACGCAGTTATATTTTTGTACTCATTTATGACAATTGTTGGCGCTCTTTTGCTCAATGACTCACAAATTTGGATCTGGTTTTGCTGCTAATTCTACAGCTTTGGTATCTTCTTGTTTGTTATGATGGCATTTAATAGCATTGTTTGTTTTCACCTCATTTGAGTGCAAAGTGCTCAGAGTGAGTTTTTGTGGCAATCATTCATGCCTTTGTCCGTAATTCCATCCATCTTTTTCAAACAAATTATTTTCAGAAGCTAATTGACTAGGGCAGGCTAGGTTATGCAGTTTTTTTCTTTTCTTTTTCTTTCTCATAATAGAACATAATTAATATTGATTTGAGGAATAAGGTCACATTACTTTCATGGTAAAAGAACTTGAAAAATCTTGCAAATGTAGGGTGGCTGTAAAATTCAGTATAGCTAATAGTGCAAGAATTACTGCAGTTTTTTGAATGATAACACTAGGTTACTCTTTGGTGTACATTTTGAATAGTATAAATAGAGGAAACATGAATTTATTTTTCAAGCAAAAGATCAAAATTTATTTCACTGAGTGAACATCATTAGTAATATTTTTGTAAGTGGGTAGCCATGAGTAAAAATGTTACCAAGCCAGCATGCACATGCACTGAGGTTCCAGACTAAACCAAGCTGAAATGTTCCTTTACTAAGCAAGCACCTATCTTAAATCTTTACCACACAATCCTGAATTTCAACAACCCCGAAAGAGAAAGTTTGTAAAAACATGATGGGAAAAGGAGAAAATGCTGGTAACCAGCATAAATCTCTTTTTCCTGTGATGTTTTCTTCTCAATGTTTTCTTCTCTATCAAAGACATAAACTGGCATATGAGCTGCATTTAATTTGTTGTCTGCAAATGCTTTCAGTTTAGTTCAGTTTGGTATGGAGTTAGGCAAATATATTTTGCGTATCCCCTAGGTGCTTGTCTTAAATGTGATCATGTAACCAGGTGAGCAATATAGAGCTATAATAATCTTGTTCTGAATGAAGTTTTATTGTTATGAGACTATTTTACTATTATGCCATCCTAATCTGAATAATGAGATGTTACAGTGATTTTTGGTTTGGCCATTCAGAAGTAGTGTTACTTTTACATTTAGAAAATAATAGAGAATAAGACAAAGATTATTTTTGAGGATGGTCATCGAATAGGGACCCTGTGCTAGCATAAGGTTTTTCAACCCTTTGCCAAACCACAATATTCTTGACTGGTCAATATCAAAAGAATTTGCATGCAACAAACAGATGGTGGTTTGAGAGATGGAACTTGTGTTTTCATGAGAACTTTAGCTCTTTTTTTGGCTCAGTGGTAAAGTGTAGGACCTGTAACCTGGAGGTTCTCTGGAAGCACAAGGCAGCATCTTTGGGCAAGACACCCCAGAGCCACGGCCAAGAACTGGTGAAACCCAGGTATATGTACAGTGTCAAAAAAACATTCAACATAAATGATTTACAAGATTTTTTTCAAATGGTGAAACACATGATTATTCCCTAAAGTGTTAACCCTTACCAAACAATCCTAGGTATTCATGACTTTGAGAAAGAAGCCTTCTGAAAACATTGTGGGAAAAAGAGAAAATGCTGGTACCCAGCATTTTCTATTTTTCCTGCAATGTTTTCCACCCATTCCACAACAAGTTTCAATTTTTGAGCCACATTAGTTTTGTCATCTGCAAATGCTTTCATTTTGGACCAGTCTAAAATTTTGTAATTTGGTAAAGAGTTTACCCTTATTGCACCAAATTAATAAAAAAATCACTTAAAGTCAGAGAAAAAGATAATAGATGTTACAAGGTTGTTTTAGTATGCACATCTCAAAATACTTGAGCTTTTTTCCTGTTTTTAATAATAATTTTCACTGTAGAGAATAAAATAAGAAGAGATTTTCAAGTCTTTATCAATTTAAGTTTTTGGTTTGTTTTTGAGTTTGTTTGTTTTGCATTTCAGGGTTAAAGTTTAAAGAATGGATTTTAACATGAGTCTTGCATAGTCATGATTATTCAAATTTTTTACACTTTTACTTGACTTTTTCCTTTTTTCCTAACCCTTAGCCACATGACAAAAATTTATATTCTTCCACATTAAAAGCATTTGCGGACGAAAATGTAATGCAATTTTTCTTTGATTGGGTAGAAAACATTGTAATAATAGAGAAAATGCTGGTTACCAGCATTTTCTCCATTACCACAATGTTTTTAATTTTTAAAAGGCATCTTTCACAAAGTTGTTAAAACTTAAAAGTCAGCTTTGTTTAGTAAAGTGCTAATACTTTTAAACATGTAGTCCACAGAGTAAAACTTCTGATTATTATATATATAGTGTAAATTCAGTTTAGACTGCAAACCACACAAAAGGCAGTCTGAACTGTGATATTTTCTTTAATTAACACTTTCCCAAACAAGTCCTGGTTTTTACGTATTTGCAGTAAAAGTCTTTTGAAAACACTGTGGAAAAAGGAGAAATTGCTCATAACGAGCAATTTCTCCTTTTCCCACAGTGCTTTCTACCCTTTTTGAGAACTTTCTGCCATTTTCTCCAAATCAAAAATTGTCGTCTGCTAACTCTTTCAGTTTGGAAGGGTCCAAAATTTGTTGTTTGGGAAAGGGTTAAAGATTAACTTGAAAACTGTAATGATTGTGAATACTAAATTTTCACATGAAAGTGAATTCTTCATTTTGTAGTACATTTTTAATAGATCAGCCTTTTTGTGCTGTCTGATCTTGATCTACACTGGATGAAAGAGCAACCATAGTCATGAAACAAACTTTAAGCGTTACTCAAGAATAGTTCATGAATACAGCTTTTGATGAAGATTTCTCTTTTTCTCGCAATATTTTCTAAAGTTCAAATCTAAGGATGGTACACATGTCAGGCATCCAGGAGGGTAAGTTTTGAAATGATGTTAGTCTAAACTTAAGCACTGCTTTAATGTTGCACACAGTAAGGAAAAGATAAATTTTCATAAAGACATTATTGGATGAAGAGTATTTTTAAAATCCAAAGTAATTTTCTGAAATCGTTTCTAAGGCTGTAACTACCAAAAATTAACTTTAAATCTGAATTTCTATGCTAGCTTTCTGCAGTTTGTAAACCCTTAGGTTTCAAAGCGTGACTCACTGACCCTTTGCAGACAGTGTGGATTAGTGTAGACATGCAGTCTGATCTTGGATTTACACTGTTTGATATGGACATACCAGTAGTGTTGTCCAAAACTGTAAGTTTGAAACAGCAAGCTTTCAGATATTTTCTATCAGCTGAAAAGTTTAAAGTTAAATTATCCATTATGTAATACTCATCATGGCTTCTGTTAACCCTTTATCAAACAATCCCTGGTTTTTATGACCCAAAGGAAGGAGCCTTCTGAAAACATTGTGGGAAAAGGATGTTTTCAGTGGGAATTAAACGTTTGTTTGTTTGGTACCGGCTTAACCCATTACCACACAATCCCTACTTTTGACACCCCCGAGAAAGAAGCCTATTGAAAACACTGTAGGAAAAGGAGAAAATGCTGGTAACCAGCATTTTCTCCTTTTCACACAGTGTTTTCTACTCTTCCTAGAACAAATTTCAATTTTTCTGTCATCTTTATCTTGTCGTCTGCAAGTGCTTTCAATTTGAACCAGTCTAAAATTTTGTCGTGTGGTAAAGGGTTAAAGCATTTGCAGGCAAAACTTATGTATTCTTCAAAAATTGTGGGAAAAGGAGAATATGCTGCTTACCAGCATCTTCATTTTCTCATCTTTCAATAATTTTTTTTTTTTAAACCAGGGATTGTTTGGTAGAGTGTTATCGCTAAAAAACATGGACATTGTGCCAGCATGAGCAGTCCACACATGCTGGAATAGGTCAAAAGCGTTTGCAATTTTTAAATTTTCTACAAGTTTAAGGACCATTCTACCTCATGACTCTGCTGATTGTTTATAGTCAAAATGGATTTTAATCCATTACCCCATAAGGCATTTCTATGGTATCTCTAACTGACCCTAAATAACAGCAAGGATGAAGCCATTTCGTACGTGTATATGACACCTTTTGATAGCTTAGAAAACATTGTGGCAAAAGGTGAAATTGCTCGTCACGAGCAATTTCTCCTTTTGCCACAATGTTTTCCAAAGGTACCAACAAGCAATGCATAGAAATGAGTCACCTTTTGCCACAATGTTTTCCAAAGGCTCCTACAAGCAATGCTTAGAAATGAGTATCTATGGAGTAAAGGGTTAAGCATCCATAATTATGTGACAACCTACTTGCTGTAATGCATCTTGCATCCTGAAGATTCATTACACCTTTTTTTCAAAGCACTCTGCATAATTATACTTTATGAACTGAAAGAGTTAAAGATAGATAACTAAGAAAATATACTTATGGCTAAAATTATGAGATTGTTTCCAAAAGGGTAGAAAACATTGTGGGAAAATTTGTTTACTAACCTTTATTTCCATGTTCTATAGAACTATGACAGAGAGGAAGAAGCAGGAACACCCCAGGCTGTGGTCAACTGGCTCAATGCTGTGCTCGCAGGGGAAGCTGATAAATGCGTGAGTAAAAATGCTATTATATATAGCATAAGTATATATAGAGGATATTTGGTTTTTTTTGGTGCCCATGGGTAATATTTTCATGAGTGGCACAGCCACAAGTGAAAATATTACCGATGGTGTTCACGAGATGAAATAAATATCAATCTTTCACCGAAAAAAAAAAAACAAACAAAATTTTAATATTCTATTTATTTCATGCTTTTAACCCTTTCTTGGAGGAGCCCTGTCAAAATCCAGTGCAGTTCTTTTCCGTTATTTCCTGTGGCGTACCCCTCCCACATAGCCAGGCATCACAATATTACGTCAAGCGCAGGAAATGTAAAGTATATGATGTCATATTTCCCATCTGGTTGTGAGGCACGCACAGTTTACCTAGAAAACAAGAACATGAAAATCAGTATTTTCACTGGTGGTATCAATGTAAGATTGAAAAATATTTTCACTGCTTTTTCTCGATATCCTACCGGAAAGCATGAAATAATGATATGTACTATGCCTTGGCATACATAAGCCATACTCAGTTAACCCTTTACCCCATGAGGCATTTCTATGGTATATCTAATTGACCCTAAATAACAGCAAGGATGAAGCTGTTTCTTATGTGTATATGACACATTTTGATAGCACAGAAAACATTGTGACAAAAGGTGAAATTGCTCGTCACGAGCAATTTCACCTTTTGCCACAATGTTTTCCAAAGGCTCCTACAGGCAATGCGTAGAAATGAGTATCTGTGGAGTAAAGGGTTAAAATGGGATTTGATGCATTTGCAAAAGGTATTTTCCAAGATCAGCCTGTGCAGCCAGTGCAAGCTGATATGGACCAAAACTTTCTGCTATAGGTTAATTTTCTGCATTCAAAGAACCAGTCTACTTCATTTCAGTTAAATGTTAGCCCTTTAACCCATTACCACACAATCCCTACTTTTGGCGCCCCTGAGAAAGAAGCCTTTTGAAAACACTGTAGGAAAAGGAGAAAATGCTGGTAACCAGCATTTTCTCCTTTTCCCACAGTGTTTTCTACCCTTCCTAGAACAAATTTCAATTTTTCAGTCACCTTTATTTTGTTGTCTGCAAATGCTTTCAATTTGAACCAGTCTAAAATTTTGTCGTGTGGTAATGAGTTAACCTATAAGGCATTTCTATGGTATCTCTAATTGACCCTAAATAACAGCAAAGATGAAGCTATTTCTGATGTATATGACACCTTTTGATAGTGTAGAAAACATTGAGGCAAAAGGTGAAATTGCTCGTCCCGAGCAATTTCACCTTTTGCCATAATGTTTTCCAAAGGCTCCTGCCAGCAATGCATAGAAATGAGTATCTATGGAATAAAGGGTTTATAAAAAATGAATCCTACAGGTCCATAATTATACAACAATAAGCTTGGTAAAATGCATCACAGAGATACATTTACCCTTTACCAAACAATCCCTGGTTACAACCCTGATATAGAAGCCTGTTGAAAAACATTGTCGAAAGAGGAGAATATGTTGGTAACCAGCAATTTCTCTTCTTGCCACAAAGTTTTATACCCTGCTCTCGATGATAACGAATTTCAATTTTTGAGTTACGTTTATTTTGTCGTCATAATTATACCATAACAAACTGTCAACTAGCGTACTTGAAACTGATCCATTTTCTGTTAGAAAACTTGGAATAATTCTTATTATTTCATGCTTTCCAGTAGGATATTGAGAAATAGCAGTGAAAACATTTTTCGGTCTTACACTGGTACCACCAGTGAAAATACCAATTTTCATGTTCTTGTTGCCTAGGTTAATTGTGCGTGTCTGACAACCAGATAGGAAATATGACATCATTTGCCTTACACCACTCGTGAAATTATTACAGATAGTGTCCACTCAATGAAATAAATTTCGATCTTTCACCGAAAAAAACAAATATCCTCTACATGTCTACTAAGTCAATGTTTTTAGAAGGGTAATATGATGTTTGTAAGCAGACAATTTCTGATAACTGTAGAATTTAATCAATTTGCCATGGAGGGTATCCAATTAAGATGAGGGACATAATTACAAAGGGTTACTGGAAAATATTGGTCTCAATAAAGAGTCAAGTATGCTGAAGAAATTTGTCCTTAACAATAGTACTTCAAAAAAGCGACTGTCTCGAACATTACAAAATGCACATTTTAGTGATCACCACATTGCCAAAAATTCATCAATGGTGGTTCTTTATGTGATTATGTATTGGGCAGATGTGGGTTCATTATTCGACATCTTAATGAATCATGACATGCCCACATTAGACACAGGCAATTGCGGTGACATGAATATTCCAAATCTCCTGAGAATGGGTGTCTACCAAACAAAAAAAGGAGAAAAGGCTGGTTTCCAGTGTTTTCAAAACTATTTTAGTGATATTGCGGCGGTGCACCTATCCTTACTTTCCTGGAGTTTCTTTACCAGTACTTCATACTATTTCTTCCCAAGCCACTGGCAGCTTTCCCATCAAACTGTCTTCAGAACAATGATCAGCCGTTAGAAAGGGATGAATGCTATTGAAATGACTTTCATCAGTCCTAGGGAACAATTTGGTCAAGTTGTGGGTTCAAACAAACAGCTCCCGTTTGTCAATTTGTATTCACTACCAAATACACACTTGGAACTGGGAAAACATTAACCCTTTACTCCACAGATACTCATTTCTATGCATTGCTTGTAGGAGCCTTTGAAAAACATTGTGGCAAAAGGTGAAATTGCTCGTGACGAGCAATTTCACCTTTTGTCACAATGTTTTCTATGCTATCAAAAGGTGTCATATACACATAAGAAACTGCTTCATCCTTGCTGTTATTTAGGGTCAATTAGAGATACCATAGAGATGCCACATGGGGTAAAGAGTTAATAGGATGTGTCTCTTTGTTCTTCAGGACGGCTGTGACTGGAAGTCTATCAACAATTACCTGAGGAATGGGGTCGTTTTATGTCAGTAAGTGAAACATTCACACCATGTTTTGATAACTAAATCTTTATTTAACATTATGTTTCATAGTGCATAACATAATTGTATAAGCTGACAATTGTCCTCAGATACCAGCCATTATTTCAAGTTACTATATCTTAATTTTCGTAACAAACTGGTAAGTTTCTGTGTTGAATGGCCACTTGCCTGAAAGGGCTAGTTTTGTTTTTCAACTTGGCTGAAAAATCCATGAACAACTAATCTGATGCCTTTATAAGACCGAGAAAGATGAGGGCTTGTGAAAATATTTTGAGGAAAAGGAGGTTGTTTTTATCTTTCAGCTCTTTCAAACAAAAATCTCTTCATTTAAGCCATACACAAGTTTTGTCTGTAAATGCTTTCACCTGTTACCAAACAACCAAACATTTAATACCTCCAAAAAAGAAAGGCATTTGCAAACATTGTGGGAAAAGCTGAAAATGCTAGTTACCAGCATTTTTTCCTTTTCTCACAATGCTTTCTATCCTGTCAAAGACAAATCTCGCAGTATGAGCAATATTCAATTCATCTTCTGCAAACAGTTGCAAAGACCAGCCTAAAATTTTGTCCATTGGTATAGAGTTAATCTAACTCTTTACCACATGGCAAAATTTCAGACGAAAAATTAAACATACATGTATTTCAAAAATTGAAAAATGTTTTCAGTAGGGTAGAAAACATTGTGGGAAAAGGAGAAAATGCTGGTTACCAGCAATTTCTCCTTTAACCACAGTCTTTTCAAAAGACTTTTATCTCAGTCTCTTAAAACCAGGGATTGTTTGGAATAGGGTTAAACCAGTCAGTGACTTTGTAGTCTGTTCAAGAGTTTAGAACAGATTTGAACATAACTATGAAACTGTCATATTGCTGTATAAATATGACCCTTGAGATGACAGCCCTTTGAAAACTTTGTGAGGGGAAAGTAGGATAATGAGATACCTTTCTTTTCTCACAGTTGTCTTCTTTTCTGTCAAATGTTTATCCATAGTGCATGGCAGCATAGGGATAACAAACAAGAAAAAAATATGTCTTGTGCTTTTCTTTACTCTGTATCAACGGACACAATGGTTGGTCAAAACTGAGAGCATTTGCAGACAATTGTTTCTAAAATAATGATTTCTGTCATAGATTGGGTAGAAAACATTGTGGAAAAGGGAGAAAAATGATAGTTACCAGTATTTTCTTATTTTCCCAAAATGTTTTCAGAAGGCTTCCTTTTCAGGGTCATGAAAACCAGGGATTGTCTTGGAAAGGGTTATGTGCTTACAATGAATGATTTTCGATAGTCCTAAGCAAGAAAGATTGCTGTCATTTTAGAAATTGATAAATTACTAACATTAAAAACTTAAGTTTTTTTTTATTTGCTATTGCCCTTTCTAACTGCTTCACCTAAGCCTATTACCAAATAATACTGAGTTTTTGCATCCCTAAAGAAGAAGGCCTTTGAAGGCACCCCGAGCAAAGCAGTATATGCTGGCAACTAGCAATTTACTGGCACCTTTTCCTACATTGTTTTCTAACCTTCAAACATAAATGTTATTATTTGAGCCAGACCTCATTTATAGTCTTTTGCAGTGTTTTTGATAGGGCAAGATCTATAATTTTGTCATCTTGGCACATTCCAACCATACAAGTTTTCTTAGTCTGGTTTTCAGAAGTTTTCTAAATACATGTATAAAGTAAAACAAATTCTGATAAGCTAAACCATTTGGTCCAGCCTATTAGAAGTTGTGTTACTTTTTAATGCCAGAACAAGACTAAGAAGGAAATTTAGAATGGTTGGTAGACATAGGCCCTTGTGAAGACAAAATGCACTCACAAAATAACTGTCCACATCCTCTTCCACCAGCTCTTTTATACAGTGCACCGAGATAACTGTGCCAATGAAACATCTAGGATGAAGCTTAGCAAAATGAATAACCAGGTAATTAAAATAAGGCATTGTGACTGTATACTTTTGCCATCTAAAGCTCTCCAGTTTTGTGCAATTTCATGGTAAGAAATGCTGATGTTCAGCATTACAATATACATATATGTGAATGTTATGTGCCTCTATTGACATTTGTATTTGGTAGTAAATGATTTTTAATTCTTAAATGGACAAGAAAATTTTAGACCAGTCCAATAAAAAGTTATGGATAAAAATGAAATGTGGTTTATGTTATAGGTGGATGTCTATGAAAGAGTAGAAAACAGTTGGAAAAGGGGAAATGCTTGTTACCTGCATTTCCATTTACACATTGTTTTCAGAAGCTTTCCTCTCTAGGTATGAAAGCAAGGGATTGTACTGTGAAGGTTAATGCAAGGTTTTTAAAGTTTCATTGAAGTGAAACTTCAGGCACAATGAGTTGTTATTCTTGTTCTGAGCTACATCCATGAAGTTTCTTGCAGTCCTTTCCTAAGCATCACATAAAATAATAGGTTCCTGTGATAACATGCTAAAAAAACCATCCCTGTTCTTTCTGAAAAATGTTTCCTGTATTTCTTTTTTATCCAAACTAGACTTAACAATACATGAATGTTTTTTCACCTCCTTCTCCCCTCCGGTACCCTGTGTTCAAAGACCAGAATAAACTTAAGAGTATCCAAACTTTCATTCTGCATACAACTTTTGATGTACGCATCCTGTACCCATTGATGATTATGCATGCCAGATTAAAAAACTCCTTGTCTAACTCAGTATCAGCTGTAGACTTTTGTAGACAATTGTCTTTGTCTTGAAGCAGACATGAGACAAAGGGAGACATTGCTTCTTCAGCCTCAATTTTCATATATAATCATGTACATGTATTGACCCTAATGCTATCTATTTCATGGAAGATGTTTTTGAAGTTGTCTGCCCAAGACTTATTTGAGTTCATCATGAGTTCAGCAAACTTTTCTTTTGCCGTAACATCAAGATGAAAAGACTTTGCTTTTGGTGAATGTTTTAAAGATAAACTCACAACAATGGCTTTAAAAAAATTGATAAAAGTATTCATGAATTTCACATTCATCAAATTTTGTAGATTTTTGAATGTATATTGCAAACAATATGAATGTAAACATTTTTTAACTTCGGTTATTATAAAAGATAGGCATCCCACCTTAGTTAAGTTTATTTTCTTTCAATGTATCTAGTCAAGGAATATGATTCATATTATTGTAGATTTCTTAAGAATTTTATGACCATATCAGAATAAAGGAATGGTAAAATTTTCGTAATTTCTATGCTCTAGGTGACCCACAAATTCAGTAACAAGAGGACGGGAAAGAAGCCTTGATGTAGGTTGATTTGCACCCAAAATTATTCACTCTATATTAAACTTTCTCCCTGTGAATACTTTATTTACAACACCAGATTAGATTATTCTTAGTGTGCCCCTACTAACATTGAAAGAGAAGCAGAATCACCCATAACTTCCTCTCAGAGGAAATATTCATGCATACATTGATACAGTGACTTTGGTGTTTCTGTGAAATTGTCCTAATTGCATTAATTTTGTTTAAAGCATTATTAACTTAATTTTGCAGCAGACAAATTTGAAAACATCCCTTAGATGTGAATGTCACACAAAGATGGGACTTTCTGGGAATGGTTAAAAGTGTCAACCATGGTCAGACTGTGCAAATTGGGCAGGCTAACCAAGATTGACACTTTGCTTTTATGATTATTTTCTGTATGAAAAGTGATTGTTCTACTTTACTATACAGAATCATTTTTTACCTATCAGCTTAAATTGACATTGCACCATCTTTGGTCTGCTTTCATCTAATTGATGTACGGAATTCCCAGATGGTCCCTTTTTGTGTGATGAGTCACAAATTATTCACAATTATGGTATTGTTATATGGATTATGGTTAAATGGTGGACCAGATGGCAAAGTTTTATATGGGTTCATATCAAATTGCAATTGCAAATAGCAAATCAAATGTTGCTAATAACTTGAAAACATTTTTGGAAAAAGAGAATGCTTTAGAAAACATTGTGGGGAAAAGGAGAAAATGGTGGGAAACAGTATTTTCTCCTTTTCTTGCTATGTTTTCTTTTAACCCTTTACCAAACAATCCCTGGTTTTTACGACCCCGAGAAAGAAGCCATTTGAAAACAGTGCGGGAAAAGGAGAAAATGCTGGTAACCAGCATTTTCTCCTTTTCCAACAATATTTTCTACCCTATTGGGAACAAATTCCAATTTTTGAGTTACATTTATTTTGTTGTGTGAAAGTGCTTTCAATTCGGAACAGTAAAATTTTGTGGTTTGGTAATGGGCTAAATCAGATATGAGAATGCTTTAACGACAAGGTCACTGTATATATCCAATAAATATCACTGCATCACTTCTAGACCATAACCTATGCCTTTATTGTAAGGTCATGCCAGAAAATAAATATCATCTTGCGATAATGACTTGATGAGTCATGGCCACAATATAGTACTATCCTATGCCCACAATATACTTAATCCAATAGGAATTGGAGCCTCAGACAGTTTATGAATTTTGTTTTCAATAGATTACTTAACATGAGATAGTTAAGTTGTGATACAAGCTATTAAATAGAGTGTATTTATAGATTTTATCACCTTGTGGTTAATATGGGGAAATATGTACCGAAAAAAGGAAAGGTATGCGAAAATAAATGAGCGCTGTAAGGCATGAGTTATTTTCGCTGACCTCTCTGTTTTGAGGCAAATATTTCCCCATATTAACCACAAGCTGAAAAAAATATATATATTATATTTCCCCTGATTATTTTGTCAATGAATGCCACTTTTAAAACTAGTGATCTCAAGTCAATGAACTGGATAACTGATATTTTCAAAAAAAAGAAGTTCCAGATTTTCGGCAGGAGATATTCACTGTGGCGGGGAAATAATTCCCTCCAGCTTAAATCACGACATTTCTTTATCCATTTTTTTTTTTTAAAAATAGACACATGAACTATAATATACATGGCTGTATGATTTAAACTTGTCGCCCTAAGACAGCTGAGTTGTGGTCACAAATTATCATTATGTGGCCACAAGATACTTTTTCTTTCTCTCGTATGTCCTACTCTGCCAAAGTAATCAGCCAGCCAAGGAAAACAATCTAACCAGAGATGATCATGATTGCATTGTCTTTGATAAAACCCTTGACAAGAATTGCCAAACTCTTGTAAACTGTCCAGATTTATACTTTTCAGATTCACCCACTTTTCAAACTGTTAAAACACCTACATTTACCTTTGATTGTAGAAAAAGTTTGCTTACAAATTCTTATGGTTGAAGATCTCTTTTGTCCTTGTACTTTTCGATGATGACATTTTTCCTTCCCTTTCTAACTGGTAGCATACATAAGGAAAAGGAGAAAATACAAGTTAGCAGGTTATCTCTTTTTCCCATGTTGCTTTCATTTTTAATCTTCTATCTCTATATTATTAAAAGTCGGAATTGTGTGGTAAAGAATTAAGCTGCTGATTAAGGTAAATTTATTGAAGATTTTCATTAACTGCAAAAGGCAAACATTTATATCAATTGGCACTCAGTGAAAGTTATTTTCAGAACATTCTAGACATGGGCACAAGATTACTAGTCATGACAACAAGACAATTAAGTTATGAATGTGAAAGTCTCAGGCAATCAAAGACATTCGTTTGAGGACACTTAAGTGCTAGCCCCAAGATATTTAGTCACTGCAACAAGATAAGGCGCTCAATATACGGTAATAGTTTATTTTTGGCCTGTTTTAAACTGTTGCCACAAGATGTTTAGTTATTGTAACAAGAAAATTATATAATGAAGTAAGAATCTCTGGTACCCAATGGCAATCTTTTCTCAGACACAAGATACTAAGTCATGACCACAGGACATTTATCTCAAGAAAGCAGAATCTCTGGCACTCATGGACATTTGTTATCTACACATTTAAGTTGTGGCCATATTCTACTAAGACATGGCCACAAGACAATTACCAAATGAAAGTCTGGGTCTAAGACACTCACTGACATTTCGTTTTACGTATATTTAAGTTGAGGCCAGTGACATTTACCATGACATTGTGACATTGTGTCTATATAAGGTAATGAGGGCCATTCTTCAGTTATATCCCTTGATTTTTCTCCAGTAGTACATTGGTCCTGATAAAGGGATTACTTGGATTTTATCCTTGATTTTCTTGCACAAAACAGCTATATTCTTGAGATAATATTGCAGATAAATCTAGTGGAATTGTTTTACAGATCAATGTATGCATAGTTCCTGATGATTAAGAACAGAATTTAAATTGAATTACATGCCAGCCTTACACAAACATAAAAATCATTGTTATATTTATGGAAACATCCACAAGGGAACCAAGGATAAAACCAAACAAATACATGTAAAAGGACCAAACTGTTATTTGGATACTTTTGTTGTTTATCTGGCAAGGGAGATTATTTAATTTCCAAGAATGGCCCCCCTTGATCTTGGCCTCAAGATGATTCTTATTTTCTTGCCTGTCCTCTCAATGCTACTGTACATTATCACTCTAGAATCTCAAGTCTAAACAACCCTGCAAGGGAAGTCTTTTAACATTATTGTGGTAAGATGAGAAAATGCCAGTATCCAGCACATTCTTCTTTTCCTATACTGTTTTTAACAACAAACCCTGTCATTGTAGTCACATTTTAGTTCTTTACCACATGACAAGTTTATAGACTAGTCCAAATTCAAAGCATTTGCAAACAACAAAATAAATGTGACTGAAAAATTGAAATTTGATTTGGAAAGGTTAGAAAACATTGAGGGAAAATGGAAAAAATGCTAGTTACAAGTATTTTCTCCTTTGCTCACAATGTTTTCAAAAGGCTTTTATATCAAGGTCCTCAAAGGTTGGGAGCGTGTAGTAAAGAGTTAATTCGTCTTCTGCAAATGCCTGTCTATTTGGATCAATCTTAAAGTTGATCATCAGTCTGGTAAAGAGTTGAAAAACAAATTTTTACCTCTGCTTAACTTTTTATAACACAATTCCGACCTTGAAAAAGAAGACTTTTGAAAACATTGTGGGGAAAAGTTAAAATGAAGGTAAATTTTCTCCTTTTCCCACAATCTTACCTACTGTATGAAAGACAACTTCCACGATTTTAGCCATTTTAATTTTTTACCTCCAAATGTTTAAGGATTGGATAAGTCTGTAATGTTATTGTGTGGTATAGGATGAAGCAAAACAGACTGGAATATGGATACATGAATTTCTGGCCTATTTAACCCTTTCCCAAACAATCCCTGGTTTTTACGGGTCTCGAATAGCAGCCTTTTGAAAACATTGTGGGGAAAAAGAGAAAATGCTGGTAACCAGCATTTTCTCCTTTTCCCACAATGTATTCTACCCTATCATAGACAGAAATCATCTTTTCAGCAAGAGCTGAATTGCCGTCTGCAAATGCTTTCAATTTGGTCTAGTCCAAAAGTTTGTCGTTTGGGAAAAGGTTAACTCTTTCAGTGCCAAATAAATAAGCCCAAACTATTTTGATGTCTCTAAATGCAATCCATTAAACATAAAAAGAGTTTCATTGTATAGGTCTACTTGACCACATAAGCAGAAGATATAGATCAAAGATCAAAATGCATGTTCTGTGCTTTTGGCTCCTGATCTTTACCATCTACAAAAGTTTTTGTTTTTGCCCATGGTTCCAAAAGGGTTAAACAGGTATGAAATTGCGTTTTACCCAGTACCCACCAACTCAGCCATTTTAGAGTCCTGAAGAAGACATCAAAACTCTAAAGAAAAAGAAGAAAATGCTTGAAACCTGAGGATCTTCCTTTTCTACAATGTTTTCTTTCCATTTGAGGACTGATACATATTTTGTTTTTATTCTTGTTTGCAAATACTATAATTTTTGACTAGTCAAAGAAATTGTCACCTGCTAAACAGTTTTAAAAAAAGATGACAGAAATGGTCCTTTTCATTTATTATAATTTGGTTTGTTGGACTTGTAACTTGCTTTGCGATTGTCTTGATATAGTTTTGTTTTAACACTTTATCACACAATCCTGAATTTTGACGACCCTGAGAAAGAAGTCTTTTGAAAACATTGTGAGAAAAGGAGAAAATGCTGGTAACCAGCATTTTCCCCTTTCCCCACAATGTTTTCTACCAGTCTACAATTTTGACATTTGGTAAAGAGTTAATCTTTGAATTATTCATAAAAAATCATATCACATGTACATGCATTTTCAAATTTAGAGAATGCTCATAGCAGTTTATTATACTGCAAAGAAATTTCTTGTGATCAGATTGGTTAACATGCCGGGAACATGTATCATGTTCCCTGGCAAAAACCACGTAGAGTCAGTTTCCCTTTTGAGGGCCCCGTAAACATCACTACACATGCAACACAACATCCAAAATGGCGATGTCGATCGATCACCAGACTGCATGTTTATGCACCAAACTGCATGTTTTAGTGACGTCAGTTTCCAGTGACATCAGTTTTTATTGAATTTGGGCCCTCAGAAGGGAATTTCTTTTTCGTCAGCATACTCTATTCATGAGATTAAAAAACAGGAAAATTTTGCTTAATGCGCTAAGATAGGGTAAAACTTTGCAGTATAATAAATTCGTTGTATGGTCAGGTGGCAGGAGACTTGGTAACTTGTTCACGGATATGTGTCAAATCATGTCTCCAGTTCGCCTTCGGCTCGGGGTGACATGATTCATCACAGCCGTGAACTGTTGAAGTTTCCAAGTCCCCTGCCACCTGACCATACAACTAATATTATTATACTGCAAAGAAATTTCTTGTGATCTGATTGGTTAACATGCCGGGAACATAATTTTATGTTCTCTGGCAAAAACCACGTAAAACCAGTTTCCCTTTTGAGTGCCCTGTAAACGTCACTGCACGTACAATACATCATCCAAATGGCAGCATCGATCGATCACCAGACTGCACATTTATGCACGAAACTGCACGTTTTAGTGACGTCAGTTTCCAGTGTCGTCAGTTTTCGTTGAATTGGGGCACACATAAGGGAATTTCTATTTGGTCAGCATACTCGATTCTTGAAATTATAGAACAGGAAAATTTCGCTGAACGTGCTTTGAAACGGTAAAACTTTGCAGTATAATAAATTTGTTGTATGGTCAGGTGACTGGGGACTTGGAAACTTGTTCACAGTTGTGGTGAATTATGTCGTCACCTCGCCCTCGGCTTGGGGCGACATGATTAACCACAGGCGTGAACAAGTTTCCAAGTCCCCTACCACCGGACCGTACAACTAATAATGTACACATACTTTACAGTAATATTATTATCCTTTAACATGGATAAATTTCAATGCTTTGAATTGTCTCTTTCTTCTTCTACAGATTGATAAACAAGCTTCTCAAAGAAGATAAGAAAGAACCGGTACATGTTCAGAAGAAAGTAATGTCACCATTTGTTGCCATGACAAACATTGAAAACTTTAACAAAGGTTGTATGACTTATGGTCTACCTAAAGAATCTACGTTCCAGTCTGGGGATTTGTGGGAAGTGAGAAAGGGTCCCTTCCTTAATGTCCTTAACTGTATCCATAGTTTAGGCTTTGTGGTAAGTATGGAAAAGTAGCACCATATGTTACTTTTAGCTTTGCTTTGTATCATAACAATGCTTTCTGCCTCATCATACATGCTGCTTTACATCTTATTTCATAGAAGAGCAGTCTGATTTTAATCTGTGCTGTAAGCAAAAGCCTGTTTCACCTATGGCACCAAAAGGGTTAACTCTTTACCAAACGACAAAATTTTAGACCGGTCCAAATTGAAAGCACTTGCAGACGACATAATAAACTTAACTCAAAAACTAAATTTATTTAGAACAAGGTAGAAAACATTGTGGGAAAAGGAGAAAATGCTGGTTACCAAAATTTTCTCCTTTTCCCACAATATTTTCAAAAGGATTCTTCCTAAGGGTCGTCAAAAGTCGGGATGGTGTGGTAAAGAGTTAATAATCTTAGGCAGAGCTCCGGATAAGAGAGTGATGCTATTCTTAATCCAATATTTTTCTTTAAAACTTATATTATGGATACTCAATAGAATCGTCTCGGTGAGACAATTCTACTGAGTACCCACAATATAGAGTTTAGTGAAGAATAATTGATATTTTCAATTTTGGTATAATTAATATTTTCAATTTTGAAATCAAAATTACTCCCTCTATCTTGAGCTCTGTAAGAGGTAAATAAATGAAGTTTTTCAAATGAGCCAATGAAAATAATTTGGACCTTTCTTTACTGCAATAAATATCAAAATATCAGACTGAGGATACAAGATTAGACTACATCTTCATTACAGTCTGGGCGTGGTCTACACTGTTGTCAAAATTAGCCTGAATAGTTCATGGCTTAGTAGCTCATGATTAGTTTGTGGGTATAGGAACCCATTGATCAAGTTCTATTGTGACCGGCTGTTTATCAGTTGAGCGTTGTTTGTCCAGGTTCCTGAATCAGCTTCATGAAGATTCTTTCAGACAAGTGATGGGAGTCATTGCCACAAGCCTCCACCGACATTTTTTGTCTTCCAATTCATGGAGATGTAAAATATTATCATCATGGGCATTACATAGTATCATGATGTATTGTTTGAAATACCGAATCATTGAAATAATTCAGAGCGACTAATCTACATAAAAAGTTGTTTTAACCCAACGGCTGTAAAGCACAACTCATCGACCTGTCGTACCAAAGTAAATTAAGATCAGACTGCACAGAACATGCAGTCTGATCTTGGTTTTACACTGTCTGATAAGGAGTTATTATTCCCCAAAACATAACTTTGAAACAGCAATATTTGGGTTTTTACCACAGAATTGAAAATTTGATTTTAATTATTTAGCAGGATAAAGGTTAAAGATTAAAGAGTTATTGATGCGACACAGTTTCATATCGAATAAAGCAAGTTATCTGATTTTGCCAGTTATACTCGGTACTTTGCACAAAAGTTGAGTTGCCTAAAAAAGTAAGAAAAGGAAGTATAAGATGTACTTGGAGTTGAATATCATCTTTACCAAGCATCTGCCTAACTCTCATCCTGCTTGCTTACTAACAGAGTTTAAAAAATTTTTAGCTCACCTGCGCACAACATGCTCAAGGGGAGCTTTAAGGATCACAATGTGTCTGTCATAAGTTGTGCGTTGGCAGTCGTCAACAATTTCTTTAAACATCTACTCCTAAACCACTGGGCCAATTTGGACCAAACTTGGCTGGAATTTTCCTTGGGAGGCCCTCTTAAGAATTGTTCACAAAATTTGATTCAATCAAAAACTCTGGTTGCCATAGCAACCAAATGAAATTTTCTAAGAAATTCTTAAAATCTGACCACTGGTCAGATTTTGAAATAATTTCACAGAGATGTTCCTTGTGTGACCCTTTTCGACAATTGATCGTGAAATTCTGATCAGTCAAGAAACATGGCTCTGGGAAATAATGGCTACTTGTGCTATACAGAAATGAAGACATTCTTTAAAAATTCTTCTCTGAAAGGGCTGATCAGATTTAGAAATAATTTCACAGAGATGTTCTTTGGGTGACCCTTTTCAAAACTTGTTCGCGAAGTTTTGATCTGTCAAGAAATATCGCTCTGGTGAATGGGGGCTACTTGCACTTTATGGCCATGAAGAAATTCTTAAAAATTCTTCGTCTCTGAAACCACTGGTCAGATTTTGAAATAATCTCACAGAAATGTTTCTTGGTTGACCCTTTTTGCAACTTGTCAGAGAAATTTTGATCCATCAAGAAACATGGCTCTAATGGCTGTGGGCTATTTACATTATGTGGACATGAAGAAATTCTTAAAAATTTTGATCTGTCAAGAAACATGGGTCTGATGGCTGTGGGCTATTTACACTATACGGACATGAAAAAATTCTTAAAAATTCTTCTTCTCTGAAACCTATAGTCAGATTTTGAAATGATTTCACAGCAATGTTCCTTGGGTGACTCTCAAAAATTGTTAGGGAAATTTTATCCGTTAAAAAACAACAGCCAATTGTTGGCACCTGCATGTGGTGCTTTTGTGCGACTCATGTTTTAGTCACTATTGAGCATGTGTTCTTCTTCAAAATATTGTCCTTGGGTGATCTATTCAAAATCTTTTTTGCAAAATTCGGATTCGTCAAAATCATTGTTGTGGTGATGATTGTAGGGTGGTGACAGATTCTGAAATGACTTTTACAGGGGACCTTTTCAAAATTGCTTGGCAAAATAATCATTTCATTTCCAAAGTATAAAAAAAAAATGGCTATGGTCCTCTCAAAAATTCAGGTGAGCGAGCCATGGCCATCTTTGCCCTCCTATTTAATATACTACTATTGGTTACAAGCAGGCATGTTGCCAGTTCAGCATTAATCCGTTACCACACAGAAAAATCTTGTACCTATCCGAATTGAAAGCATTTGCAGATAACAATTTCAAAATAGCTCAACTGATGCAATTTTACTTTGAGAGGGTAGAAAACTCCTTTTCCCACATTGTTTTCAAAAGGCTTCTCCTCACTCAGGGGCGTTATAGGTTGTCATTGTGTGGTAAAGGGTTAAGCATCAAATTACCAAAATATGCTTTCTCAATCCGGAAAAGAGACCAAATCATCTGAATTTTGAAGTTGCTTTTATCAGAAAATTAAAAAATAAATAGCAGACAATATAGATGAAAGTTCAGACTGCATGTTCTGTGCAGTCTGATTTTGAACTACATGTCTGGAAAATGCAGTCTGATCTGATTTATATTGTCTGATAATTGACAAGGTGCTAACATATTTTGCTAGAGGAAAAATGATGAAAGGAAAAAAAAGTGATAGGCCAATGGAATAAATTAGGCTTCATCTTTATTGCATTTCTGGCTAGACACCTTAACTCTTTACCACATAAACCCAAATTTTAATGACTCTGAAGCAGAAAGCCTTTTGAAAACATTGTGGGAAAAGGAGAAAATGCTGGTAACCAGCATTTTCTCCTTTTTCCACCATGTTTACTACCCCGTCTCTCCCAAATTTCTACAGTTGAGTGACATTAGAATTGTCCTCTGCAACTGCTTTCAATTTGGTTGTCTAAAATATTGTTTGTTGGTAAAAAGATGAAAGCATGAGTTTTGGTTTGAACAGTTGCTTCTTCTATTAGCTGTATTCACCAACTATTCTGAATGACATTCCCTCTCCAAGTCTCAGAAAATTTTTGAAACAAGTTGTGTAATTGTAATTAGCTAAATCAGTTGGTGTAGCCAATCAATTTGGGTTACCTAATCAGAATAAATCTGGAATGAGAGAAACTATGCACTTTTGAACAGTTGGTTAATCGAGGCCCAAGTTAGTATTTTAGTCCACTGCTAAAATAAAATTTACCACAAAACGTTCTGTACTAAATGGGAACTTGGTGCAATTCTAGAATTATCTTGGAACAAAAGTAGTTAGCACTTTGTTTGAATTCCTCAATTGCACAACACCATTCTGGCCATTATTTGAACCATGGTGAGAACTTCGATAGCTCTTTACCAGACGACAAAATTTTAGCCTTGTCCAAATACAATATCAATGAAGCTTTAATGTTATAATTTCTATTTGATAGAGAAGAAAACATTGAAGGAAATAAAGAAAATGCTGGTTGGAAGTCGATATTTTGTGGTAACAGGTTAAGCCTTTAGCAAACAATTCTTACGACCCTGAGATAGAAGCATTCTGAAAACATTGTGGGAAAAGGAGAAAATGCTAGTGACCAGCATTTTCTCCCTTTCTCAATGTTTTCTAGCTTGGTGAAATCAGATTTCAATTTTTGAGTTATGTTTGTCGTCTGCAAGTGCTTTCAGTCTAAAATTTTGTTGTTCGGATTAAGTATAGAGTTGATATTCACTATGTTATAAATTCAATAAGACTCACTTGACAGTTACAAGCCATTTTTTAAACAATTTTCTTAGGCCATAGTGTATCTACCCAGATAACAAGACAATTTGATCTGCCATGTCCGATACTTTTTTAAAGTAATCTGACCCCCTTGGGCCTTAAAATTAGAATATACTTTAGCCATGCTGTGTGAATAGGTAGTTTAATGCAAATGCAAAACGTATGGGCCCAGGATAGCTTGAGTGGACTGTGTAGGTTAACCTCGGCCAAATCTGTACTTGGTAATTTTTCTGCATGTGAGAGAACTATTCGAAATCATGATTAGCTTGTTTTAACTCATCACAAATGATAAAATTTTAGGTTTGTCCAAATCGAAAGCATTTGCAGATGACAAAAATAAAAGTGACCGAAAATTTGAAATTTGTTTTGTGAAAGGTAGAAAACATTGTGGGAAAAGGAGAAAATGCTGGTTACCAGCATTTTCTCCTTTTCCACCAATGTTTTCTAAAAGTTTCTTTCTCAGGGGTGTCAAAAGTAGGGATTGTGTGGCAATGGGTTAAGGTAGAGAGGATCCATATCATATGTCTGTTTGCTCAGTATAATGCATTATGGATATGCATTACACCACCTTTTTCCAGAGCCTCATATTGTTAACTACTGTCTAAATTCTTTTCAGTAAATGAGTCATGCCCTTGGAAGAGGGGGCTTAACTCTTTACCACACAATCCTGACTTATAACAACCCTGAGAAAGAAGGCTTTGGAAAACATTGTAGGAAAAGGAGAAAATGCTGGTAACCAGCATTTTCTCCTTTTCCCACAATGTTTTCTACCCTTCTTGAAACAATTTTCAAAATTTGAACCATACTTATTATGTCATCTGCAAATGCATTGAATTCAGACCAGTCCAAGATTTTGTCGTTTGGTAAGGGGTTAAAGCAACCCTGTAATCGATCCTGTATAATTATGGATCCATACCAGCCACTTTTTTTAACCCATTACCACACAATCCCTACTTTTGATGCCCCTGAGAAAGAGGCTTTTTAGAAAACATGGTGGGAAAAGGAGAAAATGCTGGTAACCAGCATTTTCTCCTTTTCCCACAATGTTTTCTACCCTTCACAAAACAAATTTCAAATTTTCAGTCACTTTTATTTTGTCGTCTGCAAATGCTTTCGATTTGGAAAAGCCTAAAATATTGTCGTTTGGTAAAGAGTTAAACATCCAACTTCATCACGAATAGACTGGTCAGTGGACATACAGAAAATTGACCAACAGGGAAAAGTTTTGGCCCTGGTCAACCTGTCCAGACTTCAAAGGCTGACCTGGGCCAATACTTTTAGCCAATGCATGAAGCCCCCTTTTCACACAGCATGTCTCAAGTGTTTTCGCTCTCAAAAAGTAATGCAAACTTAGAATTCCATTTTAACATTTCTTTTACTAATAGAAAACAATGCATCAGTTTTCAGTGATTGATAACCTAAGATACAAGTCATACTGTGGCAAAGGGGGGCTTAACTCTTTACCAAACAACAAAATGTTAGACTAGTCGAAATTGAAACCATTTGCAGATGACAAAGTAAATGTGAATCAAGCATTGAATTTTGATTTTGAAAGGGTAGAAAACATTGTGGGAAAAGGAGAAAATGCTGGTTACCAGCATTTTCTCCTTTTCCCTCAATGTTTTCAAAAGGCTTCTTTCCAAGGGTCGTTAAAAGTCGGGATAGTGTGGTAAAGAGTTAATTCATCTTCTTGAAGCATTGTGCATAATTACTGACTGAATTATGAGGTAGACCGATCCTTGGACATACAGAATATTGACCAATAGCAATCAGTTTCGAACAAGGTCGGCCTGCATAGACTGTGCAGGCAGACCTTGGTCGAAACTTTTTGCAGATGCTTTATGCCCCCTTTCCTCAGATCATTGCTCCTATTTCTCTCTAATTGCAAGTTGTTAATTTTTGCACAGTATGTATCCATGTTTGTATGTATGAATTGTATGAATTCATGTTTGTGTGTTTATGTGTAACACTGAGATCTTCTGTTATGGGTGGCTGTAGAATATAGAAGGAATATAATAGACTTTAACCCTTTCCCAAACAATCCCTGGTTTTTACGGGTCTGGAATAGTAGCCTTTTGAAAACATTGTGGGAAAAGGAGAAAATGCTGGTAACCAGCATTTTCTCCTTTTCCCACAATGTTTTCTTCCCTATCAGAGACAGAAATCATCTTTTCAGCAAGAGTTGAATTGTCGTCTGCGAATGCTTTCAATTTGGTCTGGTCCAAAAGTTTGTCGTTTGGGAAAGGCTTAAAATATCTTTACACATGCAAAGTTAATGTCATTCATGCAGTTAACTTTCAGATGGGTAGAATAATGAGCTGGAAAATATAACACAATTTTCTTTTCTGGGTCTATTTCATACATGTTTATGTCTAGTAAAGCAATAACAAATTCTGATGTGCATGACTTTGTAGGCATACTAAGTTTTAATTAGGTTGTCCGCAAAGAACAATTGCAATGACTTTCCCTTGCTTAGGCATGCCTCATGAAGGAGTTTTATCATTTTTTTAGCACAGGTCTATTTTATGAGACCATTCTTTGCAAGGAATAAGATGGAACTAGTAATACAACTTTTAAATAATACCGGTAATTGTCTGTTCCTACAAGGAACGGTAATGATATTTTTTTCTGCTATGATTGATTTATGAAGTCATTTTCAAACAAATACAGCTTCCTCAGATAATTCTTTTATTGTGTACATTTCTCACATGGAACTATGACACACAACTTTTTGTGTGTGGGTGGCGTGGGATGGTCAGGTCTTCCATAGCACTTAATGATAGATTCAGTCTCTTTCATCCAACAGTTAAACTACACTGCACAAATTTCTAAAAAAAAAAATCTCAGTTGTGTGTTTTAATAAATTATTGTCTGCCTGTATTGTTGGTTTTATGTGCTGTACTGTGTCCCCTGAAATTAGATTGTAGTGTCATAAAGGTCTTTGGGAACTTCCGATAGATTTACATAGGGTCTTTTGTTATCATTAATCCCTTTACCACACGGCAAAATTTTAGAACTATCAAAGCTGAGAGCATTTCTGAACAACAGTTTCATAGTGACTCAAATGACGCAATTTTTCATAGTAATAGTAATAGGGTAGAAAACTGGGGGAAATTGAGAAAAGGCGAGTTACCACCATTTTCTTTTGGCAGTGGCTAGAGATACGGTACCGTACCTCTAGCCTATATCGAAGAAATGGCTAGAGATACGGTACCGTACCTCTAGCCCAGGAGTCTAAAGATACGGTACCGTATCTTTAGTCATTCTTATGATTATAGATATAGGCTAGAGGTACGGTATTTTGTAGATACATGTAAGAAATTATAAATTTACTTCAGTTTTGATTATTATCGTTATTAGTATGAATTTGTATTAATTGATCAACATCAAAGGACAGAAACTCATCAAGTTGCAGTGTGCGAATGTGCACTGATGAGCGAAAATAATAATTGCGTTGGTTATTAGGTGAACTTGATTACTTAACCCAGGGATTCTATATAACATAATATGTATTATCCCTGCTTTACCCTTTCTCAAAAGACAAATTTTACACTCAAAGAATTTGTAAACAATTTAAATTTTGATGAAAAATGGTGGAAAATGGTCATCCAAAAGGGTAGAAAACACTGTTGGAAAATGAGAAATTAGCATTTTCTCTTTTTCCTACAGTGTTTTCAAAGGACTTGTACTGCATGTGGGAAAGCAGTCAGTGGCTTAGAAAGAATATTGTGCCGAGTACTGGTTATAAAAACTCGAGGAAAGCATGAATAGGTGCACTGGCCGATGCAAAAGTACTGAAATACTGTTGAAAACGGCGTTAAACACCATTCATTCAATCAAATTCCTAAAGTTATTTACAACCATGTGCAGGCCTAGCCCCATAGCTCAGTCGGTATAGCGTACCGGAACTGAGAACAGGAGATCGCCGTTCGATCCACGGCTCGGCCAATAAACTTTCCGAGGATTGATGACAGTCATTGCGACAGGGTTCATTTCTCTCTCACTGCTGTCCAATGTTTCGACGATAGTTATGTGGGAAAGCAGCCAGTGACTTGGAAAGAATATTGTGCGGAGAACTGGTTAAAAGAACTCATTGTTCACATTATTTTTTGCCCTTAATGTTTGCAATAAATATTTATATATAATTCATGCGGTAAAATTCTGCTTCTACTATACATAAGCAATAGCCCACACCAAATTTCAGTTCGAATCACGCTTACCAGAACCGAACCTAAACACGCAACTCTATCCGCCGCTCCAAACACAATAGTAGATAAATAAATGAATAAATAAAATAACTTAATAAGTATAAATAGATGGATGGTAGACAGACAGACAGATAGATAACCTTTGTTCTCTCACTCCTGTCCCTCTGGCTTTGAAATTCTTGCCACCATGAATACAGTACAGCGATATCCAGTAATACTTTATCCTTTCTTTTATTTTTGTTTGTACGCGCGTCTGGGCTTTTTGTATAGTCATAGAATCCCTCTAGTAAAACTGCATACTTTCTGCACTTTGATAGCACTCTATTGCGCTTTTAAATGTTTGAAAATCTGCAAATTTCTTCCCGACGTGAATACTATGAGCCATTTTGACCGTATGATACAAAACTGGCTTGAAAGTGCTTTCAGAAAATTTTCCGTGATTGAGTAATAGATTAATTATCAATTTCCGTGATTGAGTAATTGATTAATTATGTCGTTTTCCATAATCAGTTAAAGAACAACAAAAGTTAAAATAATGTAAGATCCGCATATACATCTTAAGCAATTAAATTCACCTAACTAATCAACGCAATTATTATTTTCGCGCATCGATGCAAACTCGCACACTGCAACTTGACGAGTTTCTGTCCTTTGATGTAGATCAATTCCTACAAATTCATACTAATAACGATAATAATCAAAACTGAAGTAAATTTATAATTTCTTACATGTATCTACAAAATACCGTACCTCTAGCCTATATCATAAGAATGACTAAAGATACGGTACCGTATCTTTAGACTCCTGGGCTAGAGGTACGGTACCGTATCTCTAGCCATCTCTTCGATATAGGCTAGAGGTACGGTACCGTATCTCTAGCCACTGCCTTTTCTTTTTCCAATGTTTTCAATTGGCTTCTTCCTTAGGGTTGTTATATTCATCATTGTGTGGTAAAGAGGCCTGGCTGTCATGTTAGACATCCTCTCTTTTACCCAAGTCTTGAAAACCCTTTTTTCAAGGTAATGTCCAATCGAAAACATATATGAATTTATTATACTAAGAATTCTCTGGTACATGTTTTTTACATCATGTATGTAATTAAAAGCACAGTCATTCAGTGCTGTTGATAGAAATGAATCATTAAACATATTTTGATACAATTCATACAATATAGGTATACATTCCATTACATTAAAAGCTATACAAGTCAGGCAACAGGTTCTTGCAACTTAGATTTAGCCATTCCTTTATATAAATCATTATGATTCTATATTTCGATCCATTGGTCTAGAATATGTTTGAAGACTTCAAAGCTATCTGTGACTAGAGATGTATTACCCGGTACATTTTAAAAGAAAATTCAGTGGCAAAATTACCAATTACAAACTTGTCCTCACAACCTTAGTTTACATGAAGTTATACTGGGCACATTTTAGTAATACAGGTATTAACTTTCATCAATGAGCATTCCCTAAATAGCCCAGCCTTGTTTACAAAACAATTATGGCATTACAATCTAGGTTATTGTAAGCTTAATGTAAAATTATGTCTTAACTTTTTACATGCATACAAATTGTCTCAATAACTTCTTTTTCTTTTAGGCCAACGACAAGGGCTGCCCAACCAAGTATATGGGCGAAATCAGAAAAATGCTTGACAACGAATAACTGCGTCGCACCACTTCTTCAATTTTTTTTTTTCTCAACTTTTTGTTCTTTCGGCATCTTTTAAAATTTTGTTCACCTACATGTTTAGAAGGAACAACACATTTTTTGCAGGTCATATGTTGCTAGAAATCGCTCTTTTGATAACCTTGTAAGCAAACTGTATTTTCTTTCCTGTCTCGCTAGGAAGACAGTTCTCTGTGATATGCATACGTTTTCTTATTTCTAGGCAAATTCAAAAATGTATGTACCTGCCTATACGGGAGAAATCACCAAAACCATCGATCGAGAATAATCATTATGTGAACCAATCACATGAAAACATGTGATTTTATGAGAGCAGACACAGCTCAAGAATTTCTATGGCTGTTTTTGAATTGTGAATACAAAAAAAGGTGAATGTTTACAGGACAGTAATAGGAGCAACAGACATTTTATAGAAGGAGAATTGTTATACATGTAGATCTTTCGATTATTGTTTTTCGCACATGTGCTTTTATTTCGTTCTTTTTATTATTGTTGCTAATGTGATGAACTGTATAAATATGTTTTTGATTGAAACCCACATTGTGAAAATAAGTACATGTATTTATCTGAGTTTTAGAAATCCCTGTTCAAGTAATAAACTGCCTTTCCTTACAGAAACAGTTAGTTGCTACAATAATGACATCTATTCGAAAGGAAAAAAAATGCTTCAGGCTATATCTGTATTAAAAAAGGACTTCAGAACAGAAGTAAATGCCAGCCTATTTATGTCATTTGCATTGTTGTAAATCCAAATGTTTGCTTATGTCTTAATAAAGAATTCATACACATATATACTTTTTGTTTGTTCCTTTTAGAAGTATATTGACTCTGCCAAACACGCCCGAATTTTAACAACCCAGAAGTTGAAGACTTTTGACTCTTTACCACACAATCCCGACTTCTAATGACCCTGGGAGGAAAACTTTTGAAAACATTGTGGGAAAAGGAGAAAATGCTGGTAACCAGCATTTTCTCCTTTTCCCACAATGTTTTCTACCCTTCCAAAATCAAAATCTAATTTTTGATTCATATTTAGTGTATCATCTGCACATGCTTTCAATTTGGACTAGTTAAAAATTTTGTCATTTAGCAGTTCAGAGGGTCCAACTAGGGACTGTGTGGCAAAGGGTAAATTCACCCTTTATCAGACAATCCCTGGTTTTTATGACCTTGAGATAAAAGCCTTTTGAAAACATTGTGGAAAAAGGAGAAAATGCTGGTAACCAGCATTTTCTCCTTTTCCCACAATGTTTTCTACCCTTCACAAAACAAATTTCAAATTTTCAGTCGCTTCTATTTTGTTGTCTGCAAGTGCTTTCGATTTGGACAAACCTAAAATATTGTTGTTTGGTAATGATTTAGACTCTCAAAACCTCACAAAAGAGATGAGCCACACTATTTGATATTGTTATATAACTACATTAATGATGGGCAAAAGCTTGTTACTGATAGGCAATGTCAGAAGGAACAACGTGAAATACAGGCATAAAAAATATAAAGTAAAATAAAACAAGTTCTCATATCTGACATTTAATCCACCGTGTCCATTTACCGAAATCCATTTATATACAATTACAATCTTTTATACTACTGCTATGTTTTTTTTAAAAATCATCATAGAAAAAAAAAGCAATCATCAGGGGCAGATCCAGGATTTCTTCAGGGGGGTTGGGGGGGGGGGTCAACTCGGTCAATCTCAGATATGCAGACACGGACCCAAAGCACAAATCAGTCGCCAATGAGTTGGCAGCCCATAAAAAAAAAAATCTGGAAATTTAGGGGGGGGTTTGTCCGAACTCCCCCTAGATCCACCAGTGATCATTTATTGTAAACCAATCTGCTCCTTTGAAACTCTCTAAACCAATAGTATTACCTAAAATTGTCCTTTCCTTGCTATCTTTTGATTTTGTATCATAAGGAGTACATAGAATTACCATGCATGTCTAGCTAGAACTGGTACATGTATGATGATGGGAAAATTTTGATTACAAACTGTAAATCTTAATCTTATGCCCTGTCTAAGCATACTGTTTAGCTTTCAGTTCGTATATTAACACATAACAAACAACAATATTTTAGGCTCGTCCAAATCGAAAGCATTTGCAGACGACAAAAGAAAGTGACTGAAAATTTGAAATTTGTTTAGTGAAGGGTAGAAAACATAGTGGGAAAAGGAGAAAATGCTGGTTACCACCATTTTCTCCTTTTCCCTATAATGTTTTCGAAAGGCTTCTTGCTCAGGGTCATCAAAAGTAGGGAATGTGTGTTAATGGGTTAAGTGCAGAACTTTTCTAATATTCTTTTATAGGTTTGCGAACTTCAAAAACTTTTTATCAGGTGACAAAATTACAAACTTGCATACAATAAAAGGGTATGCAGACATATTTGGCCTCACTTATGAGATGTGACTGGTTACCAGCATTTTCTCTTTTTCCAACTCATAATGTATTCTAAACTGTCATCAAGACACTGGACTTTTGGTATCAGGCTATTTCTTTACCTGGACAATACTAACAGCACTTTCAGGCAACAAATTACATGTAGCTCAAATTATGGAAAATGCCTTGGAAATGGAAGGAAACATGGTATCTTTCCAAAAGTTGACTACATGTAAAAAGAATTGTGGCAAAAGAAGAAATAGCACATTACAAGTAACTTCTCCTTTTGCCAGCATGTTTCAAATAACTGCCTCTTATAAAAATTTCCTGGGTGCAAAATTTTTAATGAGTTATCTTGCTTACACTAAATTTTACAAAACTTACTGTTATTCTTTAACAGAATATACAATTTTACACATCACAACTAAAAATTTGCTCCACATGGACAATAATTATAGAAGTTATATAAACAAGTAAATTTTACAACTCATTTCAAAACAAAGGAAAAACAACAGCATCTTTTTAACCCATATGGCAGAAAAATACTGTAGCACTGAAATTTTTTTTGGTCAAAATACCCTTTTTCCCCTAGACACAGGAAAACTTGCTGTAGAAAGCAACAATTAACCCATTACTACACAGCAAAATTTTAAACCTATCAAAACTGAAAGCACTTGCTGACAAAATTTCAAAGTGGTTGAACTGGTGCAATTTTGCTTCTAGGGGAAAAAAACTGTGGTTTTTCCCACCGTGTTTTTGAAAGGCTCCTCACGGGGTGTTAAAAGTCATCACTGTGTGGTAAAGGGTTAAGATCTGCATGTATATAGACCCATTTGTGTATTGACCTTTTAGAAATATATTCAAAGCCTAAAAACATGTGTTCTTTTTTGGATTCCTCGTACACTCCATAATTTATATTCTTTAAAACATAAAAACTACATATTAATCTTTTACCACACATTCCCGAATTTTAACCAATCAGATGAAAGCTTTCTGAAAACATTGTAGGAAAAGGCGATAAAAATAAAATACCAAGCATTTTCTCCTTTTCCAAAATTGGTTTATACACATCCAATAAGCTGGGCCACACTTAACCCATTACCAAACGACAAAATTTTAGACCTGTCCAAATTGAAAGTATTTGCAGACGACAAATAAGGGTGACTGAAAAATTAAAATCTGGAGTTGGAAGGGTAGAAAACACTATGGGAAAAGGAGAAAATGCTGGCTGTAAGTTTGAAATTTGTTTTGTGAAGAGTAGAAAACATTGTGGGAAAAGGAGAAAATGCTGGTTACCAGCATTTTCTCCTTTTCCCACAATGTTTTCAAAAGGCTTCTACCTCAGTGTTTGTTAAAAACCAGGGATTGTTTGGTTAAAGGGTTAAAAATGGGGACATTAAGGATCCATAATTATGTGATGACCTGCTCGGTAAAATGGATCGCAGAGATGCATCAAGCCCCCTTTGACTGAGCATGGCTGAAATATACATCGATGGAAAAATTACCATGTGTGCTTGTTTTTTATTACAAGCTTCAAATATAAACCATGCTGTGATAATTGAGTTTGATGCAATGTAAACAGTGTCTCCTTTTCCCACAATGTGTTCAAAAGGTTTTTCTTTTTTATGATCAATTAAAACCAGGATCATGTGGTTATGGGTTAACTGATACATAAGAATATCAATACATGTATATTAACCCTTTACCTAACAATCCCTGGTTTTTACCACCCTGAGATAGAAACCTTTTGAAAACATTGTAGGAAAAGGACATAATGCTAATAACCAGCATTTCTCCTTTTCCCACAATGTTTTCTACCTTGCTGGAAACAAAATTCAATTTTTGAGTTACATTTTTTGTCGTCTGCAAATGCTTTTAATTTTGACCAGTCTAAAATGTCGTTGTTTGGTAAAGGGTTAAGTAAATGATACAATATAACAAATATAACTCACAAGAAAATCAGGATTTACTATTTTACCACACAACAAAATTTTTGACTGGTCCAGATCTAAAGAAGTTGCAGATGACAAATTGAAAATGGCTCAAATGGAAGAAGTTTTCTTTCATAGAGTTGAAAACCTTGTGGGAAAATGAAAAAATGCTGGTTACAAGCATTTTATCCTTTTCCCACAATGTTTCCAAAAGGCATTGTTCTAAGGCTAATTAAAACCAGGTTTTTTTGTTGAGAATAAAAGTTCATTACCCATTTACCTCTTTCCTAAACAAAAAAAAAATTAGAATGCTCTAAATTCAATAGATCGGCAAATGACAATTTCAAGACAGTATAAAATGAGGTAAGTTCTCCAATAAGGTAGAAAACCTGGAGAAAATAGAGAAAATACCAGTTACTAGCATTTTCTCCTTTTCACACGTTTTCAAAATTCTTCTCCCTGAAGGTCCTTGATACTTTGGATTGTGTGGTAAAAGAGCAACAGACATAAAATATAAAGTATAAATATACACAATATATAATATAAAGTAACACCAGCTAAGAAATTTAGCACATAATTGAATATGGCAATCAAAATTGATAGAAAAAAAAAAAATTGTAAAATCAATTCAAGAGTGTCATGTTTTAGCAGTTACCATGCGGAAAGGTTCCAGACTCTTACAAATTGAAAGCCTTTACATGCAAACAATCAAGTGTAGTTCAAATGAGGCCATTTGCCTTTGGAATGGTAGAAAACACTGTCCGAAAGGAAGAAAATTTAGTTGAAGAGCATTAATTTATTTTTTCCAAGAATGCTCTGTCTCAAGTCATCTTTTCTTTGGAATGATACATCTCAGAAAGTTTTGATAAAGGTTTGATGTACTGAATTAAGCAATTATAGGATTTTTTAAAATCTAAAAATATAATACAAGGTTTAACCCATTACCACGCAATCCCTACTATTGGCAACCCTGAGAAAGAAGCCTTTAGACAAAAACTGTGGGAAAAGGAGAAAATGCTGGTAACCAGCATTTTCTCCTTATCCCACAATGTTTTCTACCCTTCATAAAACAAATTTCAAATTTTCAGTCGCTTTGATTCTGTTGTCTGCAAATGCTTTCGATTTGGACAAGCTTGAAATATTGTCGTTTGGTAATGAGATAAACAAGAGCATGGCATGTAGCTGCTAATGCTCGGCTGCAAGGTCTGTGTTTAAAAGTTGAGAACTTGCCAATGTTTGAAGCAGTTTTTTTTCTGTAATAGCAGAAATATTAACAAGAGGGCCAAGATGGCCCTGGATCGCTCACCTGAATTTTTGAGATGACCATAGCCTATTTTTTTTTTTTGGTATTGAAACATTGGAACCAAATTTATAATTTTGCTAAGCAATTTTCAAAAGATCACCTGTAAAATTCATTTCGAAATCTGACCATCAGTTTCAAAAAGAAGAATTTTTAAGAATTCTTCATTTCTGTATAAGAGCAAGTATCCCCCATCCACGAGAGCCATGTTTCTGAATGGATCAAAATTTACAAACAAGTTTTGAAAAGGGTCTTCCAAGGAACATTTCCGAAAATTTCTTTTAAAATCTGACCAGGGGTTTCAGAGAAAGAGAATTTTCAAGAATTTCATCATGTCCATATAGTGCAAGTAGCTACCATTCACAAGAGCAAGGATCACCCAAGGAACATCTGTGTCAAATTATTTTAAAATCTGACAAGGAGTTTCAGAGAAAAAGAATTTTCAAGAATTTCTTCATTTCCATATAGTGCAAGTAGCCCCCATTCACCAGAGCCCTGTTTCTTGACGGATCAAAATTTTGTGAACAGTTTTTGAAAAAGGTCACCCAATGATCATCTCTGTGAAATCATTTCAAAATCGGTCCAGCCGTTTCAGAGAAGAAGAATTTTTAAGAATTTCTTCATTTCCCTTTAGTGCAAGTAGCCCCCATTCACCAGAGCCATGTTTCTTGACGGATCAAAATTTTGTGAACAATTTTTGAAAAGGGTCACCCAAGGAACATCCCTGAGAAATTATTTCAAAATCTGACCAGCGGTTTCAGAGAAGAAAAATTTTTAAGAATTTCCTCATTTCCCTATAGTGCAAGTAGCCCCCATTCACCAGAGCCATGTTTCTTGATGGATCAAAATTTTGCGAACATTTTTTGAAAAGGGTCACCCAAGGAACAATTCTGTGAAATTATTTCAAAATCTGACCAGCGGTTTCAGAGAAGAAGATTTTTTAAGAATTCCTTCATTGTTGTGTAGTGCAAGTAGCCCCCATTCACCAGAGCCACATTTTTTGACGGATCAAAATTTCACGAACAATTTTTGAAAAGGGTCACCCAAGGAACATATCTGTGAAATTATTTCAAAATCTGACTAGCGGTTTCAGAGAAGAAGATTTTTTAAGAATTCCTTCACTTCTATATAGAGCAAGTAGCCCCCATTCACCAGAGCCACAATTTTTGATGGATCAAAATTTCACGAACAATTTTTGAAAAGGGTCACCCAAGAAACATATCATTGAAATTATTTCAAAATCCGACCAGCGGTTTCAGAGGAGAAGATTTTTAAAGAATTTGCTAAAAAATTCCATTTGGTTGCCATGGCAACCAGAGTTTTTGACAGAATCAAATTCTGTGAACAATTTTTAAAGAGGACCTCCCAAGGAACATTCCTGCCAAGTTTGGTCCAAATTGGCCCAGCGGTTTAGGAGGAGTTGATGTTTAAAGAATTGTTGACGACGCACGACGGACGACGAACGATGGACGATGGACGACGGACGACAGACGACGGACACCCAGTGACCCTAAAAGCTCCCCTTGAGCACGTTGTGCTCAGGTGAGCTAAAAATGTCACAGTTTTGTCTAGCAGGGCAGATGACAACAACAGATGACCTAAAAAAGGACACTATTTGGGAGATAAAGAAATGTTTATACAACAGTATAGAAAAAGTAGTCACAACATGGAGAAAATACTTCTTAAAAGCTCTTTTCCTAGAATATTTTTTGCAGCTTTCAACTGTAAGAGTGCTAAAGTATTCTTTTTGTGCACTGGGTTGGGTTAAAAAGCCTTTATCCTGTAATATTCTTTGCAGCTTTCAACTGCAATAGTGTGAAAATACCCTTTTTGTGCAGTAAAGGATTGGGTTAAACCCTACTCAACCTTTGAAATTGTTGTGGTATTTCACACAAGTTTTCTTTCAAGTTGTGAAACAACAAAAATCAAGTTAAAACAGGAAACAAAAAATTAGTTTCAATCATCAATATAGTTATACAAGTTTTTGATTGTTAAAACTGAATTCAAACTTCACAAATCTAAGAAAAAAATAAAACAATCATGCTTTATTGTCCCCCATAAAACATATAGACAGATAAAATCAAATTTATATTAAATGTAAAACTTGTTAAGATGTAACCTGCTGCAAAACCATTGTGGCAAAAGTTGCAAATGGGCATTAAAACAATGTTGTAGACAAAAGCACTTACAACAGCAATTTATTTAAAAGCAATAATGTCTTTACACTTTACCTAAAGATAAAATTTTGGACTCAACGAAATTGAATGCATTTGCAGATCAGTGACAAAATATAGATCAAGTGATGATGTCTGTCTTTTATAGGTTAGAAAACATTGTAGAAAAAGAAGAAAATGCTGGTTACCAGCATTTTCTCCCTTTCCCACAATGTTTCCAAAACACCTTCATCTATTGGGTCACTAAAACTTGGGATTGTGTGGTAAAGGGTTAATCGAGCCCTTTATATTATAATAAGAATGATAAATTCCAAGAAATATAATTTGACTGGCTGAGACAAAACATCTTTAGATTAGATTAAACATATTTATTTACTTCGATTGAGAAACAAGTTCTTACAACTTATACTAATCTCTCTTAACCTTTTCCCAAATGACAAACTTTTGGACTAGACCAATTGCAAATTTTCTAGGATATGGTAGAAAACATTGTGGGAAAAGGAGAAAATGCTGGTTACCAGCATTTTCTCCTTTTCCCACAATGTTTTCAAAAGGCTACTTTTCTAGACCTGTAAAAACCAGGGATTGTTTGGGAAAGGGATAATTCTGCTTCCTGGGAATTACACCAGTACTCGCGCCGAATGTGTGGGACAATGAAAAATCCCAAAGTTGACACCCGGTCCCAGGTATCGAACTTGGGACTTTTAGGTAATGAGGCCGATGCTCTACCTCACGACCACAGACACCACATAATATCTTAGCCTATCAGATAGGTAGTACTCAAATGATGAACTACAACTGAACATAGTACTCAAATGATGAACTACAACTGAACATATGATGGCTGGTTGATAAGACCTCAATCTGTAAAAGTCCAGAATATACAACTAAAATGTTACCATACAATCCCAAATTTTAATGACTCCAAATGCCCTTTGAAACCCTTATGGGAAAAGGAGAAAACACTGCTTTCCAGCACTTTTTCCTTTTCCCAAAACATTTTCTATACTTTCAGGGACAATTACCGGTACTATAACTTCAGATACCTTTAAAATGTCATCTGCAAGTGCTTTCAATTTGACAAGTCTAAATATCTTTCATTGGGTAAAGAACTAGCCCCTTACCACACAGCATGGTTATAGACTTGTCTATATAGAGGGAATTTCCAAAGGACAATTTTAAATGAGAAACTTATTTTTGGAATATTTTGAAAACATTGTGGGAAAAGAAGAAAATGCTGCTTACATGCATTATTTTCCTCTCCCACAGTTTTCAAGTCTGCTTTCTCATGGTGCTTAAATGCCTGTGTGTACAAGGGTTAAATACTTCTAAATCAATGAATTCTAAAACATATCTTTGCTCTCTTTATATTTTCATTCTCTCCTTTGATTTGGATGTAGATTATTTCTTGAAAATTCCAATCTCTGGAGCCAGAAACACCTGTAAAAGATAACAAATGAGTAAAAACTTACAAAAAAAATATTTACGATACATGTAATTAAAACCATTCTTTATAATAGTATTTAATACAAACTTACAGTATAATATCATATTCAAATGGTAAAGAAAATATTTCAGGGGGAAAAATGCAACTTTCTTACTTCTTTACCATTTTATACCCAAAAATAAGGCTTTTAAGCTAATATCAGAAAATACTGGTTGCCAGCATTTTGTCCTTTTCCAACAATGTATTATATCCTTCCAAAGATAGATTTTGTAATTGTGTGACATTTCATCTGTGTCTGCAAATGCTTCCAATTTGGTTAATTCTAAAGTTTTGTTATTTGGTAAAGAATTTAAAAGATTATTGCTCTTTTTCCCACAAATCTACCTTAAGCTGTAATGTATGTATAATTGTATGCAAAGGCATTTATGAATTGCTATTAAGTAAACCAGTAATTTCTGATAAATTTTGAACTTTTGTTAGGATTTTCAGATAATAGGTAAGAAATAGCAGATTACATATGTATATATCTTTCAAACACCAACCTCCTTAACCCATTACCACACAATCCCTACTTTTGATGCCCTTGAGAGAGAAGCATTTAGAAAACATTGTGGGAAAAGGAGAAAATGCTGGTAACCACAATGTTTTCTACCCTTCACAAAACAAATTTCAAATTTTTAGTTACTTTTATTTTGTGGTTTGCAAATGCTTTCAATTTGGACAAACCTGAAATTTTGTCGTTTGGTAATGAGTTAAATGAATGAGAAAATTACAGTTTCCATAAGAAAATTTGCTGTGAAACTGTTTTCAGAAAAAGTTATGGTCTTTTAAAATTATTCATTTTAAACTGACTGTGGAGAAACTATTAAAACTTCTGTTAACCCTTAGGCTGCTATGCATGACTCAGTTACCTTATCCAGACAGCATAGATCAAGATCAGTCTGCACATAATGTGCAGTCTGATCTTGGATCTCCACTGTCTGATAAGGGGATATATTTCCTCCTAAAATATCTATTACACAGCAAAATATAATTTTAACCCTTTACCAAACAATCTCTGGTTTTCACGACCCTGAGGGAGAAGCCTTCTGAAAACACTGTGAGAAAAGGAGAAAATGCAAGTAATATCTATTTTGTTGTCTGCATATGCTTTGACTTTAGGTAAGTCCAAAATTTTGTCGTTTGGTAAAGCGTTAACTATCAGTTTGAAAGCTTCATTTCTTTTATTTAGCAAGATAAGGATTAGTCACTCTTACTGATTGCTTCCTTGAAACCTGTACTTGTGCAGTGATGCGAGTAATTTCTAAGTTTAACTCATTACCAAACAACAAAATATTGGACTTGAATTGAAAGCATTTGCAGACGACAAAATAAAGGTGACTGAAAATTAAAATTTGGAGTGTGAAGGCTAGAAAACACTGTGGGAAAATGATAAAATGCTGGTTACCAACATTTTCTTGTTTTCCCGCAATATCTTCCAAAGGCCTCTTTTTCAGGGTTGTCAAAAGTAGGGATTGTGAGGTAATGGGTTAATTCTGCTTATCATGGGGTTCGAAACAGTTTGAGTGAGGCAAGAGTCTGTTAAAAATAATTACACCATAGATTACTGTATTACGCTAATATTATTATCATAGCTCCTGAAATTCATCCTTTAATGGACAATTGCAAGTTTTAACTACCCAAAGAAAAGCTTTTGAAAACATGGTGGCTAAGGAGAAAATGCTAGTAACCAGGATTTTCTTTCTTTCCCACAATGTTTTCTACTCTTCCAAAAACAAACTGTAATTTTGCAACTCATATTTATTCTGTGGCCTGCAAATTAATGCTCTCAATTTGGACTAGTCTAAAGTTTTGTTGCTCAGTAAAGAGTAAAGTCATTCCAGATGTGTTCTGAACCCTTTTCTAATAAATGAATTAAACTACATGTAGATGCAAAATACAATTTGGCAAAAAAAAAATACTTGAGCAAAGAATATCTCCTGCAAGATGAAAAAAAGTCTGAAGGCTATTCCATGCTAACTAAATATCATAAAAATACAACTTTCTCAACTTTCTATGTCTTTGCTGTTGACAGCTTTATACGTAATGTCAGTATGCTGGAGATTGTTTAATAGTGTTTTTCAAACCATCAAAAATAGATTTTCCTGTCTTTAAAACATTTTGTATGTACTTTCTTCAGAACAATAATAAATATGTGACTCAACTTACATGTTATATGGGGAAAAGCTTTTCATCTATTATAAAAATACTTCATATACAGCTGCAAAATACAAAGGCTGTATTTGAACCTGATCGGTTTAAAACTGTACTAAATATTCTATCATGTAATACATTTCTAAAACGAATATATGTAATACAGAATTCCCTTTACATTTAATGAAATTTTGGATGAACAAACAAACACACAGACTGACAGAAAACATGGCAATCACACTGCTCCCTTGAAATTCAATCAGGTAGCATAGCAAAACATTCTTGGACTGTGGACTAAGAGGACCTTGTACAATGAATGGAATTTTCATCCATTGTCCTAAACCTTTCATAAAATGCTATTGCATTAACCCATTACCACACAATCCCTACTTTTGACGCCCCTGAGAAAGAAGCCTTTTGAAAACACTGTAGGAAAAGGAGAAAATGCTGGTAACCAGCATTTTCTCCTTTTCCCACAGTGTTTTCTACTCTTCCCAGAACAAATGTCAATTTTTCAGTCACCTTTATTTTGTCGTCTGCAAATGCTTTCAATTTGAACTAGTTTAAAATTTTGTCGTGTGGTAAAGAGTTCAAATGAAATTACATCTACCATTTCTTATGTCAATGAAGACAATAATGTCAGACCAGTCTATCGCCAAAATAAAGTTTCTTTCTATTACCTTGTAAATATGTTAGGGAAGTAACTTTATTGGAAGATATTAAGAATGTCTAAATTCAAGTTTTAATCCACAATTCTAACAGGATTCATTTCAACCCTTTCATGGCTTATGTAATCAACTACAAGTTATTTGACTGCCACAGTGATCCAATATTAATTTTGATGAAGTGCTTTAATTTAAAAGATACATTTTTTGAGTGAAAAAAAAAAAAATACACAACATAATGGTAGTTTTAGACATGTTTCAAATGAAATAATCTACAATTGTTATATTAAATTCAAATTCACTTCCTTAACTCTTTACCACACGACAGAATTTTAGACTGGTTCAAATTGAAAGCATTTGCAGACGACAAAATAAAGGTGACTGAAAGAATGTAATTTGCTCTGAGAACGGTTGAAAACACTGTGGGAAAAGGAGAAAATGCTGGTTACCAGCATTTTCTCCTTTTCCTACAGTGTTTTCTAAAGGCTTCTTTCTCAGGGGCGTCAAAAGTAGGGATTGTGTGGTAATGGGTTAAATGTCTAACAGTAAATTTTGAGTAAAAAATTAAATCAAAGAAATCAGTTAGATAACATTCATTGGACAAAATGATACTGAATGGTCAAAATCCAAAATTCTACAGAAAGTTCTGTGCAGTCTGATCTGTAATGTCCGATAAAAACCTCTCTATCAGTGTTTGCCACTGATAGCTTTCATAGCTTGTTACACCCAAAAAGGAACATTCAACATTTGTGTAAAGTGTTGTCTCAGATCAGCCTGAAGTCTGCATAGGCTATTCCGAGATGACACTTTATGACCACATTAAATTTTGTGCTACGGTAGACTTGCGCAAAACAGAAAATTACATAAAAACAGAAAGTGTCTTTTCATATTAGCTTAGAAGGACTGCACAGGCTGATCTGAGACAACACTTTATGCAAATGTCAGAATGCCCCTTTTTCGCATGTTGCAAGCCAAGGTGATAGTTACTCTTGAACTTATAGAAATAAATCAGCCACTCTCTGCGTAAAGGAGGTTTAAAAGTTTCGACCAAGACCAGCCTGTTTGGGCTAATGTGGGTTAATACTTTTTATTACTGATCAGTTTTTTTGCAGCTCAAGAGACAGGTGTACCTCATGATTCAGCAGGGTAGTTAATCAAGAGGGCCATGATGGCCCTGTATTGCTCCACTGGCTTTATAACCCTTTACCACAGAAATTGAAGTGTTTATGGCCCTGAAAAAGAGGGCCTTCAAAAACAACGAACACTGTCAGGCAATACAAGCAGGTTAAGTCATTGGCATAAAAGGTAAAGTTCTTGGAAAAAAAAAAAACCCTGAATGATAGAAACCTTACTCTGAATTTATTATTCCACTCATAACTATTAGCAACAAAATGAATCACTCTCTCTGAAAACAGAATATTTTCTGTCAAAAAACTTAATATCCATCAAAAAACATAATATCAAGCACCAATTATGCATCACTGTGGTTTGATAGTCAAGGGAGGTAAATAGTAACAAACTTAATCCTCTGTAAAAGAGTTACTTCCTTTGGTTAATATTTAACTTGAAGTGCCTATATTTTGAAGCCAATGTTAAACTTGTCATCCCTGGAATGGAGCCAATTTTGAGCCCAGGCCTATAATATGAAGAAACTTGGTAAAGGTCCATTAGATAAAGCAAAATTAATCTCTTGACTTGAGTCATTTATTTGTTTCTTTCCATGACAAATTTGCAGCAAGTAAATACAAAATATATTCTTTGAAAACCATGAATTATCAGTAAGAATTGAAGTGTAACTGCTAGAGTTAAATAGAAGTGAAGACATTGCACAAAACATGTACATATATTTTCCAAAGCTGCCTCTAGTAGGAAGGAAAGCAAGAGCATATTGAGGTGACAATTTATCAAGAAAGTCTAATCTGTGCATAAGGTTTATTCTGCATGCCTGTTAAGTAATGCAAGGAAAGGATAAATTGAAGGAAAATGGCAGGGAAAATTAAATTTGAAGTTTTGCACCTACTATAAAACTATTGAACAGTATTTCAGATAGTGTCAAAATTAACTTGTGTAATTATTAACTGCAAGCTTGTATTTTCTTTTTCTATCATTAAAATACTGACAGTCTGCTATATTTTCAAATTCAAAGACCAACATCAACCCTTGGAATGTGGTTGATAGCTTTCAATGTCTTTGATGGCAGACAGTTTTAACCATCTTTTAGCCACTCTGAGAAGAAAAGCTTTCAAAAACATGCTAGATGATGCTTTTTACAAGCATTCTTTCTTTTTTTCAGAGGCTTTTTTCCAAGGGTCATTCATACACTGGAATGTTAAATAAATGGGTGAACTTTAAAGGAATTAGCTTAAAAATCACTGCAGAGCAAACAAAGATGTAAGAAAGAAATACAAACAAGAGGGCCAAGATGGCCCTGGATCGCTCACCTGAATTTTTGAGATGACCATAGTCTATTTTTTTTTTTTTTTTTTTTAAGCGTTGAAACATTGGAACCAAATTTATAATTTTGCTAAGCAATTTTCAAAAGGTCACCTGTAAAAGTCATTTTGAAATCTGACAATCAGTTTCAAAAAGAAGAATTTTTAAGAATTCTTCATTTCTGTATAAGAGCAAGTAGCCCCCATCAACGAGAGCCATGTTTCTTGATGGATCAAAATTTACGAACAAGTTTTGAAAAGGGTCACCCAAGGAACATCTCTCTGAAATTATTTTAAAATCAGACCACGGGTTTCAGAGAAGAAGAATTTTCAAGAATTTCTTCATTTCCATCTAGTGCAAGTAGCCCCCATTCACTAGAGCCATGTTTCTTGGCCAATCAAAATTTCGTGAACAATTTTAGAAAAGGGTCACCCAAGGAATATCTCTGTGAAATTATTTCAAAATCTGGCCAGCGGTTTCAGAGAAGAAGAATTTTTAAGATTTTCTTCATTTCTGTATAGTGCAAGAAGCCCCCATTCACCAGAGCCATGTTTCTTGACGGATCAAAATTTCGCGCACAATTTTTGAAAAGGGTCACCCAAGGAACATCTGTGTGAAATTATTTTAAAATCTGGCCAGCGGTTTCAGAGAAGAAGAATTTTTAAGAATTTCTTCATTTCTGTATAGTGCAAGTAGCCCCCATTCACCAGAGCCATGTTTCTTGACCAATCAAAATTTCACGAACAATTTTTGAAAAGGGTAACCCAAGGAACAAGTCTGTGAAATTATTTCAAAATGTAACCAGCTGTTTCAGAGAAGAATAATTTTTAAGAATTCCTTCATTGCTGTACAGTGCAAGAAGCCCCCATTCACCAGAGCCACATTTTTTGACCAATCAAATTTTCGCGAACAATTTTTGAAAAGGGTCACCCAAGGAACATATCTGTGAAATTATTTCAAAATCCGACCAGCGGTTTCAGAGGAGAAGATTTTTAAAGAATTCCTTCATTTCTGTATAGTGCAAGAAGCCCCCATTCATCAGAGCCACATTTTTTGACGAATCAAAATTTCACGAACAATTTTTGAAAAGGGTCACCCAAGGAACATCTGTGTGAAATTATTTCAAAATCCGACCAGCGGTTTCAGAGGAAAAGATTTTTAAAGAATTTGCTAAAAAATTCCATTTGGTTGCCATGGCAACCAGAGTTTTTGATGGAATCAAATTCTGTGAACAATTTTTAAAGAGGACCTCCCAAGGAACATTCCTGCCAAGTTTGTTCCAAATCCGCCCAGCGGTTTAGGAGGAGTTGATGTTTAAAGAATTGTTGACGACGGACGACGGACACCGGGTGATCCTAAAAGCTCCCCTTGAGCACGTTGTGCTCAGGTGAGCTAACAAAGAAAAAAGAAAACATGATCTTGGGATTCTGTTTTACCCTTTACCACACAATGACGAGTTAAAACGACCCTTAGGAAGAAATCTTTTGAAAACATTGTTTGAAAAAGAAAAAATGCTGGTTACCAGCATTTTCTCCTTTTCCCACAGTACTATCTACCCTTCCCAAACAAAATTCCAATTTTTCAGTCACATCTATTTTGTTGTCTACAAATGCTTTCAATTTGGATCAGTCTAAACTTTTTGTGTGTGGTAACAACTTAACTCTTTACCACACGAGAAAATTTTAGACTGGTCCAAATTGAAAGCATTTGCAGACGACAAAATAAAGGTGACTAAAAAATAGAAATTTGTTCTGGGAAGGGTAGAAAACACTGTGGGAAAAGGAGAAAATGCTGGTTATCAGCATTTTCTCCTTTTTCCACAGTGTTTTCAAAAGGCTTCTTTCTCAGGGGATTCAAAAGTAGGGATTGAGTGGTAATGGGTTAACTCTTTACTAAACAACAAATTTTCAGACTTGTCCAAATGGAATGGATTTGCAAACAACAAATTTGACATAACTCGAAATCTGAAATTTGTCTTCCAGAGAGAAATAAATTTGCTGGTTATTAGCATTTTTTATTTTTCCCAAAATGTTTTCAAAAGGCTTCTTGCTCAGGTTTGGTATGTGGGGATTGTGTGGTAAAGGGTTAACTCTTTACCTGATGACAAAATTTAGACTGATCCAAATTGAAAGCATATTAAGCAAACGACAAAATTGAAGCGAGTCAAAAATTGCATCTCACTAATGCATTACATGAGGTAAGATTCTATTAACTCTTTACCAGACAACAAAATTTTAGACTGGTCCAAATTGAGAGCATTAGCAGAAGACGAAATTGAAGAGAGCCAAAATTTGAAATGTGTTTGGGCACAGTAGTAAACATTGGGGGAAAACGCTGGTTACAGCAGTTTTTCCTTATCAAATAATGTTTTCAAAAACCTTCTTTCTCAGAGTCATGAAAATACGGGATTTTTTGGTGAAGAGTTAAACCATTACCACACAATCCCTACTTCTGACGCCCCTGAGAAAGAAGCCTTTTGAAAACACTATGGGAAACGGAGAAAATGCTGGTAACCAGCATTTTCTCCTTTTCCCACTATGTTTTCTACCCTTCCCATAACAAATTTCTATTTTTCAGTCACTTTTATTTTGTCGTCTGCAAATGCTTTCAATTTGGATCAGTCCAAAGTTTTCTCGTTTAGTAAAGAGTTAAGTATGGGTCCATGAAATCCAGTCTGTCTGACAACTGATTGAATCTTGACTGGTCCTTTGACATGCACAAAATTTACCATTTGCAAATTTTTTTTACCAAGGTCAGTCAGCATGGTTTTTGCAAAATGTTTTTCGGTGTTGTAAAATTGCAGGGTTGTCAGGTAATTGAGTAAATTGTAACAAAATTTCCTGTATTACCTTAATCAAGACGGCAAACAATGTCCCAAAAATAAACCAGGGTGCTAACGACATAATTCCGGACCTTCTAACATTCTTTTTCATAAGCCAATTCACCACAGACCGTTTTTTGTCAGTGAATGGTGGATAACGGATGCTGTGAATAAATAACACATTTCAAACATGAAAATGTTAAGACTAGCTACATAAAGTAGATGGGTTAGTTTCAAATTATTATTTAACCATTTGACTGCTTAGTAAATGAAATGAACATTGATAGTCCATTGAAATTTACAACGTCACAGATTCTCTCTGCCAGAATTTCTGTGAAGATTGATAGATTTGAAGATAGATCGCACAGCAGAGCAGCTGTAATCCTGAAACCACTAAAGAGCACAAAACCACCTAAAGTTGACCTTAGTATTGATAGAGTAGGCCAGCATCACTGCTGTTTCACAAAGCACCTTGATTCCTTTTGGGATTCATCTGCTTTTTCATTCACCTACATATGTATACCCTTTTCTTTCATGCATTTTACAAACTTGGTTGTTAGTTTTATCGTGTCATATGATCTAATGTTAGATATATACTGGTATGTACATGCACATACAGAAAAGATGAAAAAGGGTATATATTATGCACAATTTGCATTTCGGGGTGGCATGACAATTGGATACAAATTTATAATTAAAAAATAAAAAAAGAAAGATCTTTTAAGTTTCAAAAATCAGTGATGTAATTAAACTTATAAAAGTGTTCAAATCAATTTATAACACATGGTTAATAGATTTTCTCTGATCATTTTTCAAAAATATCCAATGAATGGTCTGTAAAATGTATGAAGCTTTTCTTCACTTAAACAGCTATAAACCACACACTATTGGTAGCTCTAAGAAAATACAAAAGAGGCTCCCAACTTCGGTAAACCATTGGTTTCTAGATCTTTATAGAATATAAGGTATGTGTTAAAAGAGTATAATCTTTTCTGGTGTGTCTTTTTGTATTTCTCTTTCATGAAAATGTACACAGCATTCATCATATGGGTGATCTGATTCATCTCTTTACAAGACAATAAAATTTCATACTTTTCCAAATTGAAAGCATTTGGAGACAATGATCTAAGTTCTGGCACAAGTCTGCATAACAGGATATTATACATGATATAAAATTGAGAAAATAATGTAAATCAGCATTGAATAAATATCTGAATACACTGAATTGTTTGGTAAGAGTTAGGAATGGTCAAAGAAACCATTTGGGGGTTAATAATAAACCATAATTACAATAGTTCTGTTATTTTTTATATTATTAAGTACATGAACTGATAAATATGAATGATGTGTTTTAGTATATATTATTAGTAGGCCTTTTTAATGGAGTAGTGAGCTCTTTGTACAGTGACTAAAGTCTTTACCACATCATCCGAGTCTTTAACAACCCACAAGAAGAATCCTTTTGAAAACATAGTTAAAAGAAGAGAAAATACTGGTGAACAGCATTCTCATTTTTCAACTATGGTTTTCTTCCTATCAAAGAAATTTCTTTCATTTGAGATGAACAGGCAACATTATCTGCAAATTCTTTCAATTTAGATGAGTCTATAAATTTTTCTTGTGTGGTAAAGAATTAACTGTTTAATAGCAAGACAAGAACAAAATAAAGACTAAAAGTGGTGTTCACATCAAAGTCAATGCAAAACTTCAAAACAGTTATATTATTTAGTTCTCGTATTTAGTTCTCCAACAAAGGACAAAACATATAGACTTGACAAAGTCTAAAACATTTGCTGACAGTAAACTCAAGTGACAGAATTTGTCCCTGGAGAAGTAGATGATATTATGGAAAAAGGAGAAAAATGCTAGTTTCCAGCTTTTTCTCACTTTTCCACAATGTTTTTAAAAGCCTTCTTTTTTGACTATATGTTAAAGCTCAGGACTGCTTGCAAGAGGGTTAATAATTGTGGTACAGAAAGAGGTTACATAAACTGTTCTCATTTAGTAAACCATATTTTACTGTTGGCCATAACTGGAATTAAACCCTTTACTCCATAGATACTCATTTCTACGCATTGCTTGTATGAGCCTTTGGAAAACGTTGTAGCAAAAGGTGAAATTGCTCATAATGAGCAATTTCACCTTTTGCCACAATGTTTTCTATGCTATCAAACATGGTGTCATATACACGTAAGAAACAGCTTCATTCTATGCTGTTATTTAGGGTCAATTAGAGATACCATAGAAATGCCTTATGGGGTCAAGGGTTAACTCTTAAGCTGCTAAGAGCAACTCACCGACCTCTTGTGGACACTGTAGATCAAGATCAGACTGCACAAAATGTGCAGTCTGATGTTGGATCTACATTGTCTAATAAATAAGTCTGATGGTAGCATTATTCAGGTTTATAGTATAGGCTTGAAGATTTTATTTCACTATGTAGCAGGATAAAGGATAAATTACTACATAATTATTTTATTACTACATAATTATAACACCCTAACCTTATCAAGCACATCTTTATTTGAAATCTTATATTTCTGAATTTTTTTTACTTTTGTGACTTTCACCCTTGCCATTATCATCATTTACAAAGACATCAATTCTTTACAAAAGGTGAAAAAAATTTAGACTTGTTTCTGTTATAAGTATTTGCGGCCAATAATTTTGATGTCTTAACCCATTACCAAACAATCCCTACTTTTGACGCCACTGAGAAAGAAGCCTTTAGAAAACATTGTGGGAAAAGGAGAAAATGCTGGTAACCAGCATTTTCTCCTTTTCCCACAATGTTTTCTACCCTTCACAAAACAAATTTCAAATTTTCAGTTACTTTTATTTTGTTGTCTGCAAATGCTTTCAATTTGGACCAGTCTAAAATATTGTCGTTTGGTAATGGGTTAAATGACATGATTTGCCTTTGAAAGGATAAACTAGAGCTGTCACTGAATGTGACTTAATACCCCTACCAGAGCCTTGACAGAAACAGGCAATTACAGACACAGGGACAGACACACAGACAGACAGGCTGATAAAAGTATGAGTTTCTCCATCTCCAAAAAATTTTCAAAAGCCTTCTTCCTCAGGGGAAAGAAACTTGGAATCATTTAGTAAGGATTAACAACATCAAGGGATGACAAGTGGACCTGTTTTATTTGTCACTAAGTTTACAAAACCTTTTCTGAACAGATGTAAACACACATGGGTTTAGAACAAAGACACTTATTACTAGTATTATCCACAGGTAAGAATAAAGGTACACATATACTGGTATCCCCATAAACAGAATACCTATTTCAATAGGACTGGATTGTGGCTTACAGAAAACTAGTGATGTATTACTGCGCACCATTTGACCATGCATCCCTTTTTCTCTTAGAACAATACAGGAATGTAGCTGCCTGTACTTTCCCATTGGAAAATGGTGGGTAACGATGCCTGTTGAAAAACAGGATGAAACTTTGCCATATGAAAAACATCTTAACTTGTACAGCCTTCAATGAGCCTGTACATGACAGAATTCATGTTCTTAAGTTGATTAGATTTGTCCACGAAAGGCTAGAAAATATTGCTAGAAATGGAGGAAATGCTTGTTACCAGCATCTCATTTTCTCTCAGTTTTTTTTTCAAAAGAATTTGGATTGTTAAACTTGGTCCTGCACAATATCCCTAATGTATTGTACAAAGAGAAATGATGACAAGATTTGAGGCTTTCCCCATTAAATCTATACAGTAGTGTTTTTTTTTATGTCTCTGTAAAAGATGCCGATATGGCATTTTCAAAAGTGTCTGTCACAATATCTTGATAAAAAAGCAGCTGTGTAGATCCAATCTCGGATTGCAAAAGATGTGCAGTCTTATCTCGACCTTTATTGCCTGCATAAGCAAGTAAATCAAATTCAGTGCTACATAGTTAATAAGAATATATCTAAATTAATGTAATCATAAATATGGTGAAAATAGTATCATGTAACCACTTTCTTTGTCACATGGGAGAATGGAAAAAGAGCAATAACTCTTCACCACAAGACCAAATTTTTGAAGCGACCAAATAGAAAGCATTTGCGTAACAAAAATGTTGCCTGTCTTTGATAGAGTAGAAACATTGTGGGAAAAGGAGAAAATGCTGATTACCAGCATTTTCTCCTTTTCCAACAATGTTTTCGAAAGTCTTCTTTATTAAGATTGTGAAAACTTTGGGGTTGTGTGGTGAAGGGTTACAAGGTACAATATACATCAGGTAAATTGTCTCAAATATTACACACTGGCAGAATCGAAAAAGGGAAATAAAAGTTATAATGGACACTAGGCCCATTATTCTTAATGATACATCCATACTCATTTTTAGCCAGTTTTTGACCCATTTCATCTTTATTCTATCAAACTACAATCCTTCTATCTTATTGCCAAATGTTGCTCCATTTGATGACTGCAAGGTTATATAGATTACGACCCATACAAAATGCAATTCATTTTCTAGGGCCCATCAAAGAAATCATTAATGAGATGTAACCTGGTTTAAATGGACGATTTCCCATAATTCATATGTACTTATCCCTCACATGATATATATCCCCAATTTGTCCTTGTTTACATAGGTGACTCCTGGTTATATGTGAATATTTGAATTATTCTACAGTTACGAAATTTTTATGGCACGTTTTCCTCTCTGGCAGTATGGATGTATCTCTAAGCATTATGCTAAGCAAAAAAGAGCTTCCAAGTTCAGGTTTAGCTACAAACAACTTATTATACTTACCACCTTTTTCAACAAAACCCCAAAATTACCTTTTCATGTGAAATTGTTCACCAAAACTTAAGACTGGACAAAAATCCAGTGTTTCTTTTCTGCTTCTGAAACCACGTAACTGTGGCCAAATTTCTATCCGTAAATGGAGGGTATCTAATGCTTTGAAACAAAATGAACATGATTGTCAAATTATAATGTTATATAACTCTTTCCATACCAAAGACCATATCTGAAGCTTTTGTGGACAGTGTAGATCAAGATCAGACTGCACACTAGATGCAGTTACACTGTCCATTGCTCTATTCTAGGTTATGAAGAAGTTTTCGCTTGACCTTGTAGAGGAACTGAATTTGAAGCCGTTGAGAAAATGTGGTTCATTCATTCAGTGAAAGATTTAACTCTCTACCAAACAATCCCTGGTTTTTACGACCTTGAGATAGAAGCCTTTTGGAAACATTGTGGGAAGAGGAGATAATGCTAGTAACCAGTATTTTCTCCTCTTCCCACACTGTTTTCTACCCTACTCAAAACAAATTTCAATTTTTGAGTTGCCAATGATTTTGTCTTCTACAAGTGCTTTCAATTTGGACCAGTCTAAAATATTGTCGTTTGGTAAAAAAGTTAAATAAGATCTTCCATACAAGTCATTCTAGGACCACTTCATTTATTGAACCTTTTACCCATTGATCGAGTCTTAAACACTTTTTTTTTTTGAAAGCACCTGCAGATGACAAATTGAATATGTTTGAAATTATGGTACATGTAAATTTGTTTTTAAAGGATTAAAAACGAAAATTTTGGAATAGAAGCAAAATTAATGCTTGTCACAAGCATTTTCTCCTTTTCCAAAATTCTTTTCAAAAGCCCTTCTCCCTGAAGTTCAATATGACTGGATCAAGTGGTAAAGGGTTTATCTGTGTTTTTTTTCTCTAGACATGCTGGGAAGACTAAGGGTATAATTATATCAGTCTACTTAACTCTTCACTAAACAACAAAATTTCAGGTTAACATGTATTAACTCATTACCAAACAACAGTATTTTAGGCTTGTCCAAATCGAAAGCATTTGCAGACGACAAAATAAAAGTGACTGAAAATTTGAAGTTCTCTTCCAGCAGGGTAGAAAACATTGTGGGAAAAGGAGAAAATGCTGGTAACCAGCATTTTCTCCTTGTCCCAAAATGTTTTCAAAACGTTTCTTTCTCAGGGTTGTTAAAAGTCGGCATTGTGCGGTAAAGAGTAAAAAGCAGCTCATGCTCTGTGAAATGGGGGATTACTGCATCTTTGTAATATCCTAAACCAAGCTGCATTCATGTAGTTTTCTAATATGATAGATCCATTCTATCTAAGAAACGGCTGAACCACAAAGTAGAATGTTCTTACATGCAGAATGTTCATCAATGGCAAAAAAAAGTTTCGATTGATGTCATCAGCCTGCTAGGATTGTGCACACTGACATGGGTCAATCTTTTTGAAGATGCATTGACCCTTTACCACACAATAAAGAGTTTTTAACGGTCCTAAGAAAGAAGCCTTTCAAAAGCATTGCAGGGAAAAGGAGAAAATTATGGTAATCAGCATTTCCTCCTTTTTACCCCCACAATGTTTTCCACCCTTCCCAAAATACCGATTATTTTGTCATCTGCAAATACTTTTAGTTTGGACTACTGTAGAGTTTTGTAGTCTGGTAAAAAGTTAACTCTTTACCACAGAATCCCAACTTCTAATGACCCTGAGAAAGAAAGCTTTTGAAAACATTGTGGGAAAAGGAAAAAAATAATTCTAGTAACCAGTATTCTGTCCTTTACTCACAATGGTTTCTACCCTGTCAAAAACAAATTTCAATGTTTGGAGTCATAATTATTTTGCTGTTTACCAATGCTTTCAATTTTGACAAGTCTTAATCTTAGTTGTTTGGTAAAGGGTTAACTCATTACCAAACAACAATATTTTAGGTTTGTCCAAATCGACTGCATTTGCAGACGACAAAATAAAAGTGACTGAAAATTTGGAATTTGCTTTGTGAAGAGTAGAAAACATTGTAAGAAAAGGAGAAAATGCTGGTTACCAGCATTTTCTCCTTTTCCACAATGTTTTCCCTAGGTTTCTTTCTCAGAGTCGTCAAAAGTTGGGATTGTGTGGTAATGGGTTAAACCCCTTTTGTCACAGAGCATGGTTCAAATAGATGTTACAAATGATGGGAACTTTCATGTAAAAGGAGAGAAAAACATAGTGGAAAAAGAAGACAACTCTAGAGTGCTGGTTAGAAATAAATGAGCCATGCTCTGGCAAAGTAGGGGGACTTAACTCTTTGCCAAAGGACAAAATTTTATACAGTTCCAAATTGAAAGCAATTGCAGACGACAAAAAAAAAAAAACAAACTCAAAAATTGAAATTTGTTTCCAACAGGGTAGAAAACATTGTGGGAAAGGGAGAAAATGCAGCATTTTCTGCTTTTCCCACAATGTTTTCAAACGGCTTCGGTCGTGAAAACCAGGGATTGTTTCCCTAGACTCCATTTCAGGCAACAACATACTAAATCACAAGGTACACTGGTACACTGGTTCTTTGAACAACAGAAAGTTGATCAATTGTGAACAATTTCAGCCTAGGTCAGCCTGTGATCAATCTGATCTGGGTTGATATATTTCACAAATGCATTAAGCCTCCTTTTCACAGAGCATGGCTCAAATGTTTAATTGGGACATAATTGGGACATATATAGTGTTTTCTGTTAACTTCTTTTTTTAAATAAGTATAAAGTTGCAAGGTTGCTATCTTTGCTCAGCATGTCCACCCTAAAAGCACCTTTCACAACTACTTTTCTTTGGCAGATCTAGATCAGGCTTAACAAAACATGCAGCCTGATCTCCGATCTGTACTTTCTGCTTGGCTGAAGCACTCTGGATAGAAGCACTATATAAACTGTGATAATTTTGGTCTTATTTACAGACAAGAGATGTCTTGGGTTTATTCAAAGCTCTAAATATAAATATATATCAAAAATGCTGATAGAGAACTATTTCTCAAAGTTTTGCAGCTACACTTTGAAAATACTATTTTATACTTCTCACAGACTGACAGCAACAATTACTTAAACTCTTTGCCCAAGAATCTTGAGTTTTTCCAATGCAGGAATTAAAGCTTTTAAAGAAGCCATGCGAAAAGGAGAAAATGCAAGTATCCAGTTTTTTTTTTCCTTTAAGCACCATGTTTTCAACTTTTTGGACGACAAATCCAATGATCTCGATTTCTCTGTATACATCTTTAACCCACTACCTATGAGTAGCCTAATCTAACAACCCTTATTAAAAATGCCATTAAAGATCTCAGGGGAATAGGCAGAAATGTCAGCAACAGGCTTTTTCTCCTTTTCCCATATTACTGAAACTTTTTCATTTGGTAAAGAGTTAAAGACCCAATTCTGGATGTAAAAAAAGCTACAAATGGTCTAGGATTATCGTTTTGACTGACTTAGAGAAACTGTGACAGATGCAGACAAAGCTTTTTCTATTTTCTTCAAGCTTAAAACCTTCATTTCATTTACTTTGCAGCCTAAACGGTTTGTACATATGGTCAAAACATAGTAATCAGTTTACACACTGTAACCCTTTACCAAACCATCCTGCTTTTCAAGTCTGTGAGAAAGAAGTCTTCTGAAAACATTATGGGAGAAGGAGAAAATGCTGGTAGCCAGCATTTTCTCCTTTTCCTAAATGTTTTCTACTCTTCTATTGTCCAGTTTCAATTTTTGAGTCATATTTTTTTTGTCATCTGCAAATGCTTTCAATTTTGACAAGTCTAATATTTTGTCATTTGGTAAAGGGTTAATTAATCAATGTGCATAGCGCAGTAGCCCAATAAGTAAAATACAGTGCTTGAGAATCAGGGATCTCTGCTTAGATCCCTGGCCCTGCCAGTTCCTAAGACTTGATGACAGCCATTGCAACAGGGTTTATTCCTCTACTACAGCTGTACTTTGTTTCTATAATATTTATGAGGAAAAGAAGCTAGTGGCTTGGAAGAATGTTGTACTGAGTGCCAGTAAAAGATACCCGAAGAGAGCAAATGTTAGCTGAACTGCAATATAACTGATATCATGTTGAAAATGGTGTTCAACATCATACTGTACATTTAATTCTACTTTTAACTTTGAAAAGAGCATCAAATCATTATTTCTATTAAATGTATTGGTAAACTTAAATTCATAGTGAACAAGTCTGATTAGCTGATGCATTCTGTCTAAGCCAATCAAAATACACTTTTACACTGAAAATAGATATGAGCCATGCTCTGACAAAAGAAGGTCTAATACATCTCTGTGACGCACATACAAACCAAGTATCACAGTATCACAGTAAAATGAATCTACGACATCCCCTTTGTTTAACCCTTTCCCAAACAACAAAATTTTAGACTCGTCCAAATTCAAAGCAATTGCAGACAACAAAATAAATGCAAGTCAAAAATTAAAATTTGCTTCAAGTAGGGTAGAAAACATTGTGGGAAAAGGAGAAAATGCTGGTAACCAGCATTTTCTCCTTTTCCCACAATGTTTTCTAAAGGCTTCATTTTTAGGGCCGTAAAAACCTGGGATTGTTTGGTAAAGAGTTAACAACTAGCTATATCATGAGGAAGACTGGTCCTTTGACATGCATACAATTGACAAAAACTTAAAGTTTTGACCCATTTCAAAACTGCGTAGGCTGACATGGATTGATACTTTTTACTAATGTATTAAGCCTTCTTTTCACGGAGTATGGCTCATTTTTTTTGCAACCTTAATAAAACATTTCTGTAACTTATTAGATTATAGATTAGGGAGATATGTATATATTTACTTGTTCACAGCTTCCATTCTCAGTTCTCTATGCATAACAGCCCTCTTGTGGGAGAAGGTCTCGAATGAGAATTTACCATGGTAACATCCCATACCGCTGTTGCCTACACCTCCAAATGGAAGGGTCGGGACTGAAAAGTAAGAATACAGTGCTAACTGTTACCGTAACTCTTTAGCACAACAATCCCAGACTTTTACCGACCCTGAGAAGACAGCGTATGAAAACTTTGTTGGAAAAGGAAAAAATGCAGGCAACCATCATTTTCTCCTTTTCCCACAATGTTTTCTAAACTTCCCAAATCTAATTTCAATTTTTGATTCACATGTATTATGTCATCTGCAAATGCTTTCAAATTGGACTTAGTACAAAATTTTGTTGTTTGGTAAAGAATTAACTCTTTAGCAAACGACAAAATTTTAGACTAGAGCGAATTGGAAAAATTTGGGAACAACAATTTTGTTGTGGCTCAATTGTCCAAGATTTGTTCCTGACTGAAAGGACAGACAAGAGGGCCAAGATGGCCCTGGATTGCTAACCTGAATTTTTGAGATGACCATAGCCTATTTTTTTTTTGAGGTATTGAAACATTGGAACCAAATTTATAATTTTGCAATTTTCAAAAGGTCACCTATGAAATTAATTTCGAAATCTGACCATCAGTTTCAAAAACAAGAATTTTTAAAAATTCTTCATTTCTGTATAAGAGCAAGTATCCCCTATCCACGAGAGCCATGTTTCTTGATGGATCAAAATTTACGAACAAGTTTTGAAAAGGGTCACCCAAGGAACATTTCGGAAAATTTCTTTTAAAATCTGACCAGGGGTTTAAGAGAAAGAGAATTTTCAAGAATTTCATCATGTCCATATAGCGCAAGTAGCCCCCATTCACAAGACCAAGGATCACCCGAGGAACATCTCTGTCAAATTATTTTAAAATCTGACAAGGGGTTTCAGAGAAGAAGAATTTTCAAGAATTTCTTCATTTCCATATAGTGCAAGTAGCCCCCATTCACCAGAGCCATGCTTCTTGACCAATCAAAATTTCGCACACACTTTTTGAAAAGGGTCACCCACGGAACATCCCTGAGAAATTATTTCAAAATCTGACCAGCGATTTCAGAGAAGAAGATTTTTTAAGAATTTCCTCATTTCCCTATAGTGCAAGTAGCCCCCATTCACCATAGCCATGTTTCTTGACCAATCAAAATTTTGCAAACAATTTTTGAAAAGGGTCACCCAAGGAACAACTCTGTGAAATTATTTCAAAATCTGACCTGCGGTTTCAGAGAAGAAGATTTTTTAAGAATTCCTTGATTTCTGTATAGTGCAAGTAGCCCCCATTCACCAGAGCCATGTTTCTTGACCTATCAAAATTTCGCGAACAATTTTTGAAAACCCAAGGAACAACTCTGTGAAATTATTTCAAAATCTCACCAGCGGTTTCAGAGAAGAAGATTTTTTAAGAATTCCTTCATTTCTGTATACTGCAAGTAGCCCCCATTCACCAGAGCCACATTTTTTGACGGATCAAAATTTCACAAACAATTTTTGAAAAGGGTCACCCAAGGAACATATTTGTGAAATTATTTCAAAATCTGACCAGTGGTTTCAGAGAAGAAGATTTTTAAAGAATTCCTTCATTTCTGTATAGTGCAAGTAGCCCCCATTCACCAGAGCCACAATTTTTGACGGATCAAAATTTCACGAACAATTTTTGAAAAGGGTCACCCAAGGAACATATCTGTGAAATAATTTCAAAATCCGACCAGCGGTTTCAGAGGAGAAGATTTTTAAAGAATTTGCTAAAAAATTCCATTTGGTTGCCATGGAAACCAGAGTTTTTGACGGAATCAAATTCTGTGAACAATTTTTAAAGAGGACCTCCCAAGGAACATTCCTGCCAAATTTGGTCCAAATTGGCCCAGCGGTTTAGGAGAAGTTGATGTTTAAAGAATTGTTGACGACGCACGACGCACAACAGACATCCAGTGACCCTAAAAGCTCCCCTTGAGCACGTTGTGCTCAGGTGAGCTAAAAATAGGGAAAAGGAGAAAACACTGTTTTTTTTCCCTTTTCTCACAATGTTTTCATAAGCCTTTTTTTCCAGGGTTGTTAAAAGTTGGAACTGTTTGTCAAAGAATTAACATAAAGAAAAAAAACTTTAATACGAGTCAGGCTCTGTGAAATGGGGGCACAACACATCTGCAAGCAGTACAGACCTATGTCAGCCTGTGCAGTCACAAAGGCTGACATGGGAGGAAACATTTTGCCATTTGTAAATTTTCTGCATTTCCACCAACCATCCTACCTTCAGTGATTCAATGAGTTGTTACATAAAATGGGTTTATACAGATTCATTGCTTATTATTTTGCATCCAGTTCCATAAGGCCCCCTTTTCCCCAGAGCACGGCTGATATACATGTAGATAAATTATACCCTAAGTTAAAAATGTTATCCTGGTGGTCTCCTTGTGATGGTCACTTGTATTCAGTGGTCACCTGTACAATGTAGTCACTATTCTAAGTAGCCAACAGTTTTGATAACAATGTTCCTGGTTTTGCATAGTCATTTGCTTTCACTCTTTATGAAATGTCAAAATTTTAGACTCATCCAAAGTAGAAAGTATTTGCAGTCTTCTTGAAAGATATGTCCCAAACAATGGGACTTGTCTTTGAAATGGTAGAAAACATTGCAGAAAAAGGATAAAAAGCTGATTACCTGTATTTTCTCCTCAAGGTCATTTACCCTTTACCACACATTTTGACTTTTTTCAAGCCTCCAAATGGAACCTTTTGAAACATTACGGGAAAAGGAGAAAATGCTGGTAACCAGCATTTTCTATAATGTTTCCTATCCTTCTCCAAACAAATTTCAAATTTTCTGTTTTGCTGTCTGCAAATGCTTGCAATTTAAACCAGTCTAAAATTTTGTCAATGTGGTGCAGCATTAAAACACAGGACTGTTTGGTATAGAGTATTGAGGGAAGTTTTGCATGTCCACCTTTGGTGGTATACCAACACGTATTTGTATCACTATGTTTTTTATCAAACCAAGATGTATTTGTAAAACAAGAGCGGCAAATTGTCGCAAGATACGCCCGTCTTACCCCAAGTTGTAAAGCTGGGGCATGCACCAGACAAAATTCATGTATGAAAAACAACAAAGGGCAATAACTCAAAAATTAAGCAAGCAAGAGTTGTGATTTCGGTGCACTGCACTCCCCCTTGATGAGATCTATCCACCAATGAAATTTCATAACCCTAGCTAGTATAGTTTTAGAGATATGCTTCTGACAAAAGTCAAGTATGAAAAACGACAAAGGGCAATAACTCAAAAATTAAGCAAGCAAGAGTTATGATTCCTGTGCACTGCACTCCGCCTCAGTGAGATCTATCCACCCATGAAATTTCATAACCCTAGCTAGTATAATTTTGGAGATATTCACCGGACAAAATTCAAGTATAAAAAATGACAAAGGGCAATAACTGAAAAATTAAGAAAGCAAGAGTTATGATTCTTGTGCACTGCACTCCCCCTCAGTGAGATCTATCCACCCATGAAATTTCATAACCCTAGCTACTATAGTTTTGGAGATATGCTCCGGACAAAATTCAAGTATGAAAAACAACAAAGGGCAATAACTCAAAAATTAAGTAAGCAAGAGTTGTGATTTAAGTGCACTGCACCCCCAATCCATGAGATCTATCCACCCATGAAATTTCATAACCCTAGGTAGTATAGTATTGGTGATATGCTTCGGACAAAAATCAAGTATGAAAAACGACAAAGGGCAATAACTCAAAAATTAAGCAAGCAAGAGTTATGATTCCTGTGCACTGCACTCTGCCTCGGTGAGATCTATCCACCCATGAAATTTCATAACCCTAGCTAGTATAGTTTTGGAGATATTCACCGGACAAAATTCAAGTATAAAAAACGACAAAGGGCAATAACTCAAAAATTAAGCAAGCAAGAGTTATGATTCTTGTGCACTGCACTCCCCCTCAGTGAGATCTATCCACCCATGAAATTTCATAACCCTAGCTACTATAGTTTTGGAGATATGCTCCGGACAAAATTCAAGTATGAAAAACAACAAAGGGCAATAACTCAAAAATTAAGCAAGCAAGAATTATGATTCTTGTGCACTGCACTCCCCCTGAATGAGATCTATCCACCCATGAAATTTCATAACCCTAGCTAGTATAGTTTTGGAGATATGCTCCGGACAAAATTCAAGTATGAAAAACAACAAAGGGCAATAACTCAAAAATTAAGCAAGCAAGAGTTATGATTCTTGTGCACTGCACTCCCCCTGGATGAGATCTATCCACCCATGAAATTTCATAACCCTAGCTAGTATAGTTTTGGAGATATGCTCCGGACAAAATTCAAGTATGAAAAACAACAAAGGGCAATAACTCAAAAATTAAGCGAGCAAGAGTTATGATTCCTGTGCACTGCACTCCGCCTCGATGAGATCTATCCACCCATGAAATTTCATAACCCTAGGTTGTATAGTTTTGGAGATATGCTCCGGACAAAGAACTGGACGCCGCCCGCCCGCCCGCCCGCCCGCCACGGGTGATCCCATAATACGTCCCGTCTTCGACGGGCGTATAAAAAGTCTATGAATGCATCTGCAAGTAGTAAGAGCACCTTATGATATCTCCAAAACTATTAATCCAGTCTAAAATGAAACTTTTGCAAATAACACATAAAAAGTAGCCAAAAGGATGAGATCAGTCTTTGAAGGGTAGAAAACATTGTGGCTACTAACATTTTCCCCTATCCTTGCAATACTTTGAAAAGTTTGTCTATCCAAGGGTCATTAAAACATGCTTAAATGGTTTTATAAACTCAGTATATGTATGGTCACATTATAAAAGACAGCATATTGAGAATAAAACTATGCAACTAAAAGCTCATAATTCACATTTTCAAGTAGTTTTCAAGTCTCTTTAACTTCATTAAGGTTAGTGCTGGTGTTAGAAAGATGGTTTAATGTTTGAACAAGTGACTAAGTTAGTGAAACAGAAAAGCTAGAGAAAACAAGACCACTGCATGTGGGTGCCAACACTTGGCTGCAAATGCTTGACTTTCAGTGGAAATCTACTGTTGATAAAGGGGTACAACCATGTCAAAGATACTTTGATAGTTCCCCTTTTGATGGATAACAACTTGTCTAGGTTTAAAGCAAATATCTTCACTAATTACAAAGTTATTACAAAAGGTCAGATTTTGCAACAGACGACAATGCAGATAATGATATCAGGGCTACGCAAATAACTCATCGTTTTCTCAGAAAAACAGCTGGGCTAAAAAGCATTTCGAAGTGGAGTGAAGCATGGACACATTCTTATGACAAGGTAAACCTGGGTTTATAAGCTCTAGACAACTGTCATAGGTACTGAACTCTGGACATTAAATATGTATACACAAAATAGAACATTTTAAATTAAATGATATACTATTGTGAAAAATACCTCATTTTGAAATTTTCTGGCCATTTTGTTACAAGAAAACTTCACAGAAAGACAAAAATTTAGTCTAGTTCCATCAAATTTATAGCATTTTAAAACCACAAATCAAATATAGCTAACATGATAGAGAGGAAGGAAAAAGGTTAAGGAATTGGGGAAACTGCTGGTCATCAGCACTTTTTGTTTCCAGCCTAATGTTTTCAAAAGTTTTCTATCTCAGGGTTGTTTAATTCCTTACCACACAAACCTGAGTTTTAACAGCACTGAGAAAGAAGCCTTTTCGAAAACATTGTGGGAAAAGGAGAAAATGCTAGTGCTAGGCATTTTCTCTTTTTCACATAGTGTTTTCAACCCTATGGAAGCCAAGTTCCATCATGGGGGTCATATTCAAATTATTGTCTACAAATGCGTTAAACTCATTACCAGATGACAATATTTAAGGCTTGTCCAAATCGAGAGCATTTGCAGACAACAAAATAAAAGTGACTGAAAATTTGAAATTTGTTTTGTGAGGGGTAGAAAACAGTAAGGTAAAAGGAGAAAATGCTGGTCACCAGCATTGTCTCCTTTTCCCACAATATTTTCTACTGGCTTCTTTCTCAGGGTCATCAAAAGTAGAGATTGTGTGGTAATGGGTTAATTTTTGAAAAGTCTGCATTTTTGTTGTTTGGTTAAGGGAATAAGGTTTTGGAAAGGGTGATAATTGTTTCTTTTACCTCCTGCTTGCATTAAACAGTCATTGACTGCAGTGCCACCAGAACTGACATTTTCAAGCAGTTTTTCAATCATGGGTTGGTTATTCGAGAAAATATATAAAGCAAGTGGTTTTTCCCTGTTGCGGAGAAAAGAAATATATAAAGCACACTGCTGTAACAATACATTTGACTACAGAACTGTGCAAAGCAAGTGTGGTTTAAGCCAAACAGAACCAAGTAAATTCACCCAATTCCCAAATGCACCGAATTTCCACACATATTAACCCTTTACTCCATAGATACTCATTTCTACACATTGATTGTAGGAGCCTTTGGAAAACATTGTGGCAAAAGGTGAAATTGCTCACGATGAGCAATTTCACCTTTTGTCACAATGCCTTTTATGCTATCAAAAGTTGTCATATACACGTAAGAAAATGCTTCATCCAGACTGTTATTTAGGGTCAATTAGAGATACCAGAGAAATGCCTTGTGGGGTAAAGGATTAATAATATTATTATATTATACAATATAATGGTGATTTACTGAGTAGCATGCATCAAAAAACAGTAAGAATACAGTATATTGTCACTCTTAAAATATGTAACTCACTACCAAACAATCACAAGTTTTAATAATCTTGTTAAAGACTGCCTTTAAAAATACTGAGGGAAAATGAGAAAATACGGATAACCAACATATTTACCTCTTTTCAAAATGTTTTTCATATATGCAATCTTATAAATAACTAACTACATTCCTAAATACACATTATGCAATAACTCCAAAAACAGTTCTTTGTTATAATTGGATTTTCTGTACATGTACAGGAGACATTATATTGACTTCAAAGTATACAAAGCTCAGGTTTTCTCATATTATTTATAAAAAATTCACATTTTTTTTAACTCTTTACCACACGACAAAATTCTGGACTAGACCAAATTCAAAGCATCAGAAGACGACATACTCAATGTAGCTGAAACGATAATTTTTGCCTAAGGTAGAGTAGAAAACATTGTGGGAAAAGGAGAAAATGCTGTTTACCAGCATTTTCTTCTTTTCCCACAATGTTTTCAAAAGGCTTCCTTCTCAGGGTCGTTAAAAGTCGGGATTGTGTTGTAAAGGGTTAAACCTTCACCACAAGTCAAAAGCTGAAATTAGTCCATCTTGAAAATTTCAGAACACAACTACAGAAATGCAGCTGAAAAGATAGCATTTGTTTTTAAATGGGTAGAAAACATTTTTGGAGCAGGAAAAAATTCAGATCACCAGGATTTTCTCCTTTTCTTATAATGTTTTTAGAAGCTTTTCATCTAGGGTGGCTAAGACAAGGGATAGGGCAGTTAGGGTTAACATGTAAATATTACGGGCTATTATCAACTCTTATACTGTACTGTGAATGCAGCACTTGGGTACCATAATTGGACATGCACCCGATTTCAACAAAATACTATGTAAAGTTAAACACATGCTCAGCCCTACAATAACACTTCCATGGTCTACAAGCATAATGGAAAGTGCTTTTGCAAAGATTTTCAAAAAATGATAAATGCCCTTGACTAGTAATTCCTCCTTTTCCCATATTTTCAATGCTTTCCAACCAAATCCCATTTTTTGAGCCAAAGTCAGTTTGCCATCTGCAAATGCTTTAAGTTTGGACAAGTCTAAAATAATGTTGTCTGGTAAAGAGTTAACTAATTAACAGAAATATTATAAGATATGGGGAAATAAAGTTTTACAGTTAAACCCTTTCCTACACAATCCTGTGTTTTGATGATACTGAGGGAAAGGTTTGCAAAAAACACCTATTGTGGGCAAAGGAGAACATGCTATTAACTAGCATTTTCTCCTTTCTATGATAGTTTCCCCCTTTTTGAAAGACAAATCTCATGAAATAAGAATCATTCCTAATCTGCAATATGCTCTCAACATGAATAGTTGAACATTCTGTCACATCGTGCAGAGATAAACCCAGTTCGTGATGCTTGTTCTAACAAGAGCTTGCATGCTTGTGCCAACTCTTGGCGACAGCTTCTAGACTTTCAGTGAAAAAGTCAAAAAAGGGGCATAGGTGTGTCAAAAATACTTTGGCAGTTACCTGCCCTCATTGACATTAACCCTTTCCCAAACAATCCCTGGTTTTTATGGGTCTGGAATAGTAGCCTTTTGAAAACATTGTGGGAAAAGGAGAAAATGCTGGTAACCAGCATTTTCTCCTTTTCCCACAATGTTTTCTACCCTATCATAGACAGAAATCAACTTTTCAGCAAGAGTTGAATTGTCGTCTGCAAATGCTTTCAATTTGGTCTAGTCCAAGAGTTTGTTGTTTGGGAAAGGGTTAAACAACTTGTGCAAACTATCAATAATGGCAATGATACCATAACCCTTTGCCAAAAAATCCCTGGTTTTTATGACCAAGAAAAAACGCCTTTGGGAAACATTGAGGAAAAAGGAGAAAAAGCTAGTGACCAGCATTTTCTCCTTTTCCCACAATGTTTTCTACCTTGCTAGAAACAAATTTCATTTTTTTAGTTACCTTTATTTTATCGTCTGTAAATGTTTCATGGACTAGTCTAAAAATTTTGTTGTTTGTTAAAGAGATAAAATATCAGTTTTTGCATGACGACAATACAGATTCATACGACTACAGGGCTATGACATTAACTGAACTTTTTTTTTCAAACAGCCAAGCTAAAAATCCAACTCAAAACCTCCCAAAACAATTTTGCAACAAATGAGGCTTATTGCACATTTTTTCCTAAAGCTACATTTTCCATTATTATTGTCTTTTAGAAGAAAAGTTAAATGTACACATAACAATTTTGATCTCGTTCAGATATTTTCCTTCACAATATTAACCCTCAAGCCACTTTAACCCTTTAGCTCTTTACCAAACGACAAAATTGTAGACTGGCCCAAATTGAAAGCACTTCCAGACGACAAAATAAACATAGCCCAAAAAATGAAATTTGGTTCGAGCAGGGTAGAAAACATTGTGGGAAAAGGAGAAAATGCTGATTACCAGCATTTTCTCCTTTTCCCTCAATGTTTTCAAAAGGCTTCTTTCTCAGGGTCGTTAAAAGTCGGGATTGTGTGGTTAAGAGTTACCACACAATCCCTACTTAACAACCAGGGGAAAGAGGCCTTTTGAAACTTTTTGTGCAAAAAGTAGAAAATGCTGGTAACAAGCATTTTCTCCTTCTCCCACAAGGTTTTCTACCCATTGAAAAAGGAAATCACCATTTTAAAAACATTTGTCATCTGCAAATATTTTCAATTTGGACCAGTGTAAAATTTTGTTGTTTGATAAAAAGTTGAAGTATAAAAATAAAAATGAGAGCTTTCTTTGCCTTGCAGCTGACCAAGTTGGTTAACTTTCGGGCAAAAGGATGAAATGAATATGACAGACGACTGTATTATTTTTTCATATATTTTGTACAAAATCTTACTTCAAATTGATGATTGATATCTTACAAGATTTTCAAAGTAGTCTGTTGCAACTTTGCTTCAAGATATTTGAATCAATTTGAACCGATAGAGCCATAACTGTCAAAGTGCCAAACTTGGATCAGACTGTTTTTGTGGACAGTGCCATTCAAGACTAGACTGCACTGAGTCAACTTTGCAAAATAATCTGACAAAAACAGCTAATAAATTTGTAAATACCTGCTTACTTCAGTATTGAGTATTTCCAGTATATTTGTTAAGTACTACATGGGTTAAAATTGCAAAGAAACAAGTATCAACAAGACAGCACCTTTCCTGTTAGAAACAGGACTCTTTCACAGTATAGTCCAATGTTTTTGTGATACATAGACTGTTTTTGAAAAAAATTAAAAATGTAGAAAAACTAGAGAAAGCTCTGTTCTTTCCATTTCCAACATTTCTTTTTTATGAGCTGATTTGTCTCAAGTGCAAATGCTTTGAATTTAGACAAATCTAAACTTTTGACATCTGGGCCAACTATTTTTTTTTTAGAATATTTTAATTCTCAATGAATATGGTTTAGCCAATTAGAAGCTGTGTTACTTCCTTAATCTGTTCTTAGATTAAGAATATTCTCAGGAATGGTTGGCGAATATGAACCCAGGTGCAAAGAGTTAATTAATGAAATGTGCCTCTTCACTTACTTGAACCTTGCATAATTATATCATTTACACAACAACCCCCTGATTGAACAGTTTCTAACCATCTTTCAACCATGGAGTTATTGTTAGTAAAGACATATAAAGCAAGAGGTTTAGTGCTGCAAAGAAAATCAAATCAACGTTCACTTTACCCTTCAACAAACACTTCAATGTACAGAAAGAAAGCTTCTGAAAACATTGTTGAAAAAGGAACAAATGCTGGTAAAGTATCATTTTTTTCCTTTTGCATCAACATTTTCAAACCCTTTACCACACAACCCTGGGTTTAAACCACCCCCAAAAAAAGAGGATTTGAAAAAAATGTGTGAATAAGAAAAAATGCTGGTTACCAGCATTTTCTCTTTTCACACAATGTTTTCTACTTTGTCAACAACTAATCTCAGCATTTGAGTTATGTGTAGTTTCTCCTTTTCAAATGCTTTCAATATGGATGAGTCTAAAATTTTGTCGTGTAGTAAAGGGTTAAACAAAAAATGTGGAGGCTACAAATGCATTCAGAATGTGGACAATTCAATTTTTGTCCAGTAAAATTCTAACACAAAACATGCGTTTTCACTTACTTGAACCCTGCATTAAAATATCATTTACACAACAACCCCCTGATTGAACAGTTTCTAACCATTTTTCAACCATGGAGTTATTGTTAGTAAAGATATAGAAAGCTAGAGGTTTAGCTCTGAAAAGAAAATGGAATTAGCCATAAACACCATAAACACAAAAATCAAACTCAAAAAAAAAATCAAAATCAATTTATTTCACCCATTAAAAAAAACAACCTTTCATAATTTGTGCAACTTTTTGTTTATCTTCTTCAAATGCTCTCATTTTGAAACAGTTTAAAGTTTTGTTTTGTGGTAGAGAATTAACCCTTTAACCCATAAGGCATTTCTATGGTGTCTCCAATTGACTCTAAATAACAGCAAGGATGAAGCTGTTTCTTATGTGTATATGACACCTTTTGATAGCATAGAAAACATTGTGGCAAAAGGTGAAATTGCTCGTCACGAGCAATTTCACCTTTTGCCACAATGTTTTCCAAAGGTTCCTACAAGCAATGCGTAAAAATGAGTATCTGTGAAGTAAAGGGTTAACTCTTCACCACACAACCCTAACTTCTCACAATCCTTAGAAAGAAGCCAACAGAAAACAAGCATTTACAGACAACAAATTAAATGTTGATAATACAATGATTTCTGACTGATAGGGTAGAAAATATTGTGGGAAAAGGAGAAAATACTAGTTCCCAGCATTTTTTCCTTTCCCCACAATGCTTTCTATAGGCATCATACTCAGAGGGTTCATTAAATACCACAACACAAAAAAATTGAATGCTCCAAATTGAAATCACTTGAAGAAGATAAACAAAAATTGAACACATTATAAAAGTTGTTCTTTAACGGGTGAAATACATTAAAGGGCAAAGCAGAAAATACTTATTACCATCATTTTCTCCTTTACCCATATTGTATTCAAAATTCTTTTTTTATTAGAGGAATTAAAACCTGAGGTTGCTTAGCATTTGCAGAAGACCAATTAATGATCGATCAAATCTGCAAAAGTAGTGCTTGATAGGATATAAAAACACTGTAGGAATAGGAGAAAATACTGATTACCAGTATTTTCTGCTTTTCCCAAAATGCTTTCAACAGTCCTTTAGGGTCATTAAAAGTTGGGATTGTAACATAAAGGGTTAAGGTTTTTAAGCATAGTGCACGTGAAAACAAACGCTTTGCAGAAATAGGCAATATGAGCCTGGAGGAAGCTATCAAGAGCATTTAGATCTCCTGATGTGATCTTGACCTTCGAGCATGCAGTCTGCTAAAAATAGTTGCCTCAATGGGGGCTGCAGCATATTTGTGAAACATTTATGAAACAAGGACTTCAGAGAGAGAGCAGACTCCAAGTTGTAAGCAGACAGATAGATTAATCCACTACCACACAATCCCTACTTTTGACGCCCCTGAAAAAGAAGCCTTTAGAAAACATTGTGAGAAAAGGAGAAAATGCTGGTAACCAGCATTTTCTCCTTTTGCCACAATGTTTTCTACACTTCACAAAACAATTTCAAATTTTCAGTCACTTTTACTTTGTCGTCTGCAAATGCTTTCGATTTGGATAAGCCCAAAATATTGTTGATTGGTAATAAGTTAACAGAAAACCATGGACATAACGCCTCTTCAGTCCTGTAACAAAGGATTATCACTCACTTTGGGCAATCTCTGCCTTTGCTAAATTTTCTTTTTTGTATGAATTCATCAGCATACAAAAATGTGTTAACCAGTCCAAAGTTTATAAAAGGCAAATTTGCCCAACCCTTACAGTACTTGATGGAAGGTCTAGCTCTCTTGCAGCCAGTGCAGATCAACCTCATTTAAGGTGGGTATTTAGGTTTTTCTCATCGCAACAAATAAAAAAATATATATTATCACTGAAATTTATAAGGAAAAATAATACAAACCATCAACAAGAATCATAAAATCCCCCCAAAAGATTTTTGATGGTGTTCCCTTAAAAGGTACTTAAGATTTTGCGCTAGAAATCAAAAAAGCATTGTGGGAATGTCAAGTCACTGGCATGTGACTAATGACGCATAAATTCCATAGCATAAAAAACATGTTATTGTTTTCAATAATGTCTTCTTCATATGCTATGTTTGAAGCTTTGTCTGTTTATTTCTGGCTAGTTTTCAGCCGCTGGGGTTTTATGAATGAAAATTAAAAGGCTTTGGGAATAAGGATGATTTTTTTGTATTTTTGTAAAACTTTTGTCCCAAAATCTGAAGGGCCACCTTTAATCAAGCAACCCGATCTTGAATCTACACTGCCAGATATCAATAATGTACTGCAATTATTAGCGAGGTATCACTTCAATTGGATATAATCTGAAGTTCTCTTTCATAGGTCTTTAAAGCAAAACTCTTTACTACATAATCCCAAGTGCTACAAGCCCTGTGCAAGTCAGCTTTTGATAATATTGTTGGAAAAAAAGAAAATGCTGGTAACAAGCATTTTCTTCTTTTTTGACAATGCTTTTATCGGCTTTTGAAAATATTGTTGGAAAAGAAGAAAATGTTGGCAACAAGCATTTTCTCCTTCTTTGACAATGCTTTTGTTTTCTTTTCTTTCAATAGTCCTCCAATCTGAGACACATTTATCGTTTAAATTGCTTTCAAGTAACAATAATGAAAGATTTTGTGGTTTAGCAAAGGGTTAAATGGGAATATGAAAACCATTGCAGAATTTATTACAATACGTAGCCTTCACAAAGTGGCCTTCATACTGTAAAAATATAGATCTTATTGCAAGGTCTACCACAGGATTTGAATCCTTTACTAGATAACAAAATTTAAGAAAAGCAAACTAAAAGCATTTGAAGATGACAAATAAAATATGGCTTAACTAGTAATCTTTATATGAAAGGGTAGAAAAAATTGAGGGAAAAGGAGAAAAGGCTGGTTACCAGTATTTTTTCTTTTCCCAAAATGCTTCCCAAAGCCTTTATTCTACATGTCATTAAAACTTGGGGGTTGAGTGGTACAGAGTAACAATAATTTAGGTTAAAGCCAATGAATGCGTTTCTGGGCAGAGGTTTGGAAATTCATAAACAGTACAAAAACACAGATTTATCCTAAAGTAACCTTACCTGATAACTTAGACCATTAAGAAAACTTACCCATCTAAAATGTAGTTGATGGCCTCGTCTTCATTTTTGACAGGACATACAGGCAATACTGGTCCAAAAATCTAAAATAAAAAGAATAGGCTTTACTTTCCTTTTCTCCATCTTTTTTTCTTAACTAATTACCAAGCGACAATATTTTAGGCTTTATTTTAGAACGATTTGGGAAGGGTAGAAAACATTGTGGGAAAAGGAGAAAATGCTGGTTTTCTCCTTTTCTTATATTTCTAGAAGGCTTTTTCTCAGGGTTGTTAAAAGTCATCACTGAGTGATGAAGGATTAACAATTGATTTTATGACTCATAAATAACATTTTTATACATCGGAGTGTGTTTAACAGCTGTTTTTGTGAGATTCTGGACATATAAAACAACTCCAATTCCCATTTTTCCAACTTTTTTGGGAATTCACATCCAAATGTATGTCCTCTTAATTCTTTACCAAACAACAAATTTTTGTTACCAGCTTTTCTCCCTTTTCCACCATGTTTTAAGAACTTTCGTTTTAAGTCTTTAAGTCCTCAAAACTTACAATTGTGTGGGAAAAGAATGAGATGGCTATTTGGCAGGTTTTTACTCAAATTCTATATTTAACAGTATTAGATAACTGTGTACTACACAACAAAGTTTTAACGACCTAAAAGAGGAAGGCCTTTTATAATATTGTAGAAAAACAGAGAAAATGCTGATAACCAGTATTTTTCTCTTTTTCCAATATGTTTTCTACTCTATCAAAGGCAGAAATCACAAATTCATTTTGTTATCTGCAAATGCTTCCAATAAAGTCAAGTCTAAAATTTTGTTGTTTGGTAAAGTGTTAACCTTTGACCTGCCATATAAATGAAATGAAACTATCAAGCTGATAGCAAAAACCCAAATGTTGCTATTTCTGATATATATTTTGAGAAAACATGTTTCTGTTGCATACAGTGTACATTCAAGATCAGACTCCATGTTCCGTGCCATTAACCCTGAGCTACACTGTCTGCAAAAGGTTCCTAACTCTTTACTAAACGACAAAATTTTAGACTGGTTCAAAGCGAAAGCATTTCCAGATGACAAAATAAAGGTGACTGAGAAATTGAAATTTGTTCTGGGAAGGGTAGAAAACACTGTGGGAAAAGGAGAAAATGCTGGTTACCAGCATTTTCTCCTTTTCCCAGTGTTTTCAAAAGGCTTCTTTCTCAGGGGCATCAAAAGTAGGGATTGTGTGGTAATTGGTTAAATTGTGGTTGGCATCTTAAGAATTAAGCAATAGAAAGAAACAAAAAAAAAAAAGCATACTTCATCCTGCATGATGGGATCATTAAAGGACACATCAGTAAGCACAGTAGGTGCTATATATCTCCCTTCATCATTGCAATCTCCACCAATTGCAATCTTTCCTCCTCCATTGATGTTTTTCTTCACACGCCTGTAAATCGATTCAACAGGTTTTATTTCTATCTCCAGTATTCTGCTATTTATAAACTTAATTAATATGGTTTTAACCTTTAACCAAACAATCTTATGGGCTCTGTAAGGCTCAGTGGTGAAGGTATATAACTGGCAACTTGAAGGTCCTAGGTTCAATTCTCACAAGAGCCACTTTTTTTGGTGGAAGCGGCCTTTAAGACGTTAGTTCAGAGTCCTAGGCTAGAACTGTTGAAAGCCAGGATAAGCATGCATGATTTTTTGCGGTGATATGACTGAAAAATGTTAAAAATTTTTACATCGTTTTCCATCCTTTCAAAGACAAATCTCATCATGTTTGTCATATCCAATTTGTTGTCTTCAAAGTCATTCAATTTGGATAAGTCTAAAATTTTGTTGCATGCTATATTTTAAGGAAAAAAATTCTTCCAAATAACTATATCAGATACAAATTTGCAAATAAGACTTTGAAAAAACCTTCTAATTTTCAAGGTGTGATAATTAACTTATCTCTTCAACAAATGACAACATTTTAGACATGTCCCATATGTGATGACATGTGCATATGTGATGACACATTAAATATGACTCAATATTGAAGTTTGTCATAGTTAGGATTGTGTGGTAAAGAGTTAAAGGAAAGTTTCATAAATAAATAATATAAAATTTTATAATCATGACAAATTTGGTCAAATGAGCAATTTTTACTTTTGCAACAAAGTTTCAAAAGTATCTTCGCAAGCAAAGGCTGACGATTCACTACGCTACTCTACCCTTGGCAGATCGAGCTTGATTTTTACATGCCCCCGATACACTTTTTCATTGGATGCAGCCAGTTCTAGCTGCAACGCATGAAATTGCTCATAGCATTTCATCTTTGATAAAAATAGAACACGGTCGCTACCTTTCTATAGAAGGTAAACATGGAAATCCATGTGGATGTATGCTTATCGCTTCATGTGTATTCATAAGCGGTTTGTAAAACGATATTTCATTTGCTTTTAGAAATATGAGGTATAGCAGGGTAATAACCAGCATCCAATAGAGGGCGCATCGCAGGAATCTCGAAATATGGCTCAATCAGCCAAGGTAAGATCCACATAGTGATCGTAACCTTGGCTTGCGAAATTGTTTCAAAAGTAGTCTGCAATAATATTTAAAGAATTCATAATCTGAAACGGTACAACTCTGTAAGCTTACTGATAATGTCTATCAGTTACAAGGCGACAGTAGTCTGGGGATTTCTCAGGACCATCAGGGTAGAATTTTTTCAATGTCTCCCTCATCTTCTCAACTAAAGCATCCTAGGAAAAGAGATTAAAGATACAGTTTTCAATCAGGTGTCTATAGTGACTAAGTATTTAACCCGTTCCAAACCATTTGCTGTATCAACAACCAGGAAAAAGAAGTCTTTGTGATATGACTGAAATATTGTTAGCAGCAGTTTTAAACACCATTTAAACACAAAACAAGTCTTTCAAATAATATTTAAGATGTAAAACCCAAACAAGAGGGCTATATCAGCCCTAGCTCTGTACTGTTCACCAGAAATTTTTAAGACTATGGATGTCACCTAAATTTATAACAATTTTAACAATTCATTAAGTTTCCCCCTTCAATTTTGTGTAAAATATTTGAGGATGGGATTTCTTGCAACACTGCCACACTATAAAATCTATTTGGCGATACTGTATGCCAAATTCCAAAGCTCTGGGACTTGTGGTTGTAGTTGACAAGCTTTTCATTAAACCTTGTCTGACATCAATCTAGTTTTAAGAAGCTTAAATTTCTTATTCATCCATTTGTGGCTATTCCCAGAAGAAAGTAAGTCTATCTATTGAGGTCTTGTAAATGTACAAGCCTTTTAGCAGAGGGCATATACCTTTCAAAAATGATTTTAACCATGTGGGAAAATGAGTAAAATTGCTACCAACAACCAGTTCCCCTTTCCACAGAGTTGGACAAGATGTTTACAGAGTGGGCAAAAAAGATATAAAGGTGGATTAAATTTCAAATAGTAATGAATTATATAGCATCCTAAAATACCTGGGTTTCCTTAGTACACATCACATAGTCTGGAGCAACACAAGTCTGTCCAGCATTGGTGCATTTTCCCCACAGTATTCTGTTAGCTACACAGCCTAAATCTGCATCACTGTCAACATACACTGGGCTGTAATAGGTGTATAATAGTTTCAATATTTGAGTTTTCTTTGGTTGTGTACTGTATTTAGTCATATCAGAAATGTTTATGTCATCTTCTTATCTAAATTTAAATTCTCTAGACAGTCTCTCAGGTGTACTATCTGCATCTAACAATTCTGTTTTGGGCAATTTCAATTACTGCAAATATAATGGTACATGTAGTTTGATCTAACTTTTTTGAATCTATTTGGTGTTTTGCACTATTTTCAGTCAAGTCAAGGTAACCAGTGTGCCTGCATCTGGCTCAGGGAATTTCTTGAAGCAGTATATCATACAACACTCTTTCAAAGCAAATGGATTCTTTCCCATATAAAGACTTTCCTAAGCAAAAATAATCAGCAGTGAGAAAATGAATGCTGTTGCAATAAAAGTCATACATCCTTGCAAAGACTCTGGTTGAGCTTGGTATCCATCTTATGACTCTAGTTTGCTAGTCACATATGGCTTGCAACACACGAAAAGGAGCATTCAGACATCTGCATAAAGTCTCGTCTAGGCTACGCTAATCCGAGACGACACTTTACGATATTATTAGATTTTGTGCCACAGTTGACTTGCGCAAAACAGAAAACAAATCATAAAAACGGAAAGTGTTGTCTCAGATTAACCTGTCAGGCTTGCATAGACTTATCCGAGACAACACTTTACGTAAATGTCCAAATGCTCCTTTTCACCTGTTGCAGGTCATACAATGTTGACTGACTGACAGTTTGAAATTGGCTTCTTTGTTTCTCTTCTGGGTCTATATTCACCATATATTTTGATTGACTAAAACATTTGGTTTAGCCAATCAGAAGCTGTGTTACTTTCAAGTTTAGAAAAAAATCTTTGGTAATAAGACTGAAAATGGCATTATTAAGACTAGTTTGTGAATACAAACCCTTGATTCTATATTGTAATGATAATTAACATATATTATAATATTTATTTATTTCATTATAGTGTTTACAGCACCTGCCCTCTTTCTATCCCTAACTCTTTACCACACAATGTCAACTTTAAATGGCTTTGAGAAAAAAAGTCTTTGAAAACACGGTAGGAAATGGTGGAAATGCTGGTAACCAGCATTTTCTCCTTTTCCCACAATGTTTTCTAACCTTCACAAAACACATTTTTGCCTGTGTTGCATTTATTTTGTCTCTGCAAATGCTTTTAATTTGGACTAGTCTAAAGCAATTTCTCCTTTTCCCACAGGGTTTTCAAAAGACTTTTACTGCAGAAATGTAAAAACCAGGGATTGTTTGGGAAAGGGTTAAACATATAACTCATATCTATCAGTCCTCTATATTAGCTTTCACCATGCAACAAAAATGTGAATTGTGTCTAAATTGAAAGCAACCTAAATGTGGCTCAAATGATGGAGTTTGTCTTATATAGGGTAGAAAACATTGAGCAAAAAGGAGAAAATGCTGGCTACCAGCATTTTCTTGTTTTCCCTCATGTTTTCAAAAGCCTTCGTCCTCTGGATCATTAAAACTTGAAATTGCATGGCAAATAGTTTAGGACCTAGCCCCCAGATTTAGCTTTCTGGTTCCACATGTATCGAGATATCAAATACATGTATATAATAAGAAATAAATCTCACACTGTCCACATCTGTCTTACCTCTTACCCCCAAGTTCTAATGTCACTGGCGTCAGATTTTCTGCGGCAGCTCTCATAACAATCTTCCCAACCATTGAGTTTCCAGTGTAGAAAATATAATCCCATTTCTCTTGGAGAAGAGCTGTTGTTTCTGGTATGGCACCAAGTACACAACTTATGGCTTCCTAAAACATTGACCTCAGCCTATATACAGCCTATATACTGTAACTTAGCTCGAAATATAAAAACCTCTTTCACTCGTTAAAAATACAATTGCATGAAACCCAAAAAGATATTTATCTTACAGACTTAAATATATATATATTCTGGCACTAAAGATACTATATTAGATTGAACATATATTCTTTGCAGTCTGATCTTATTTTATGCCATCCAAAAAAGTCCTAAATTTTTGCCTATGGCACTGAAAGAGTTGACATACGAAACATGAAGCTTACATTCATACAAAATATCCTGCATACAATGTTGTTTGATCTAGAAGAAGACCATTTTGAAAACTTTATAGCAAAATAAGAAATTATTTGTAACAAGAAGTTTCTCTTTTAGTCATATGTTTTCACTTACATGTATTCATGTATAGTATTTAAAGTAAATCCATGCAAGTTATTTTTGTTTAACCCTATCCTAAGCAAGCCCTTGTTTTTATGTGTCTACAGTACAAGTCCTCTAAAAAACAAAGTGTAAAAAAGAGAAATTGCTAGTAATGAGCAATTTCCCCTTTTCCCATACTATTTTCTACCCTTCTGGATAACTTTCCACCCCTTTCATCAAATCTAAAAATTGTCATCTGCAAACTCTTTCAATTCAGAAGAGAACAAGAGCCGTCAGAGACGGGTTATGCTCCCCGAACAATTGCATGTCATAAAATATATGAAATTGATAAAAATTTACTTCTTTTTATCCTAAAAGGACCTGTTCATGCTCCCCAAAAATTGAAGTGAAAAGGCAATTACTATCTTAGCGATAGCCAACACAAACTTGTAGAGGACAATAAGCCCACTAAGCCCCCTTTAAGCCCTCTTTTCCCATAAGGCAATATTGCATCATTGAAATAAATATAACTGGTGTGTGATTTGTGGCATTTCATAATAATAATTCAAAATTCGAAATTTCATAAAATTTTGAGCAGTCATGTAGTAAATATTACATAAAACGATTTTATACATGAAGCCCCCTTTTTCCATGACGCAGCCTGAAATTGAGAAATCGGAAGAGAGGTACTTGGGCAAGGTTCCAACAAGTTCAGACTTTTACAAAGTTTTGAGCACCCATGTAGGAGATACTAGTGAAAAACAATTTTTTTCCATGAAGTCCCCTTTTTCCGTGATGCAGCCTCAAATTGAGAAACCAGGAAAGAGGTATTTGCACATTAATAATTCATAGATTGAAAATAACAAGGGCACATGTTGAAACTTGTAAAACAAGATATAACCATGAAGTTTCAGAAAATTTTGACAAAAACTGAACTTAGATATTAGTAAAAATTGCAATTTTGCATTAAGGCCCCTTTTTCCTTGGCATTTTACAAGAAACCCCCTTTTTCCATGACAGAGGGTTAAATTGAAAAACGCATAGATAAAGAAACAAGAAGCACATGGTGAAACTTTGAAAAAACAATATAACCATGAAGTTTAATGAAATTTTGACCAAAACTGAATGAGACATTAGTAAAAATTTGAATTTTCCAAGAAACCCCCTTTTTCCGTGACAAAACGTCAACTTAAAAAATGCCTACATTTAAAATAGCAAGGGCACATGCTGAAACTTTCTGTAAACAATATAACCATGAAGTTTCATGAAATTTTGAAAAACTGAATGAGATATTAGTAAAGATTGAAATTTTGCATTAAGCCCCTTTTTTCCATGACACGAGGTCAAATTGATAAACCGGGATAATGTCGGCGCCTTACCCTAAGGAGTTCATATATGAAGTTTTATCCAAATTGGTCCAGGAGTTGTGGAGAAATGGCTTCAGACCGACAGACAGACAGACGGACGGACAGAAGAAGCGGCGACTATATGCTCGCCCTTCAGGCAGCATAATAAAATATGTCATTTGGGAAAGGGACAGGGTTAAGGACATTTTTACTGTTCACCATTGTAAATGTGATTCAGCAGTCATTTACATAACTCTTTGTGAACCCTTCACAACATTAGTTACTTTCACACTAGGAGCAGACCAATGTCAAACTATATGAAAAATGATGGCCACAAAAGCTCACCTTGAGCATTTCAAGCTCAGGTGAGTTAAAAAAGAAAAGAGAAGACAGTACCACAATTTTTTCCTTTTTCCAGTTTTACCAAATGAAAATTTTTTACACTTTTTACACTAGTCCAAATTAAAAGCAGTTGCAGATGACAAAATAAACGTCACTCAAAAACTGAAATTTGTTTCTAGCAGGGAAGAAAACATTGTGGGAAAATGTTTCAAAAAGGCTTCTATTTCAGGTTTGTAAAAACCACAATGTTTGATACACGGTTAAATTATGGGATATTTTGGTGCAGGATTTATAGATCTAATTAAAAATCATTCCTTGGATTGTTGAAATTTCATTAAGCAAAAAAGCAAAAAAAGATATTTACAGTATCTAAATATTTTGGAAATAAGTCATTCAAAGCACTAGCAGTGGCAGGTGATATTTCTGAAGGCTTCAGCACTGCACAATTACCTGAAATTAAAATGAAATTCATTCATATGTGTACTAGTAGGCACAGTAAAACCTGCATTTACTCTTTACCAAATAATCCCTGCTTTTAACAACCCTAAGGAAGAAGCCTTCTAAATGGTACTGGCATTGTCACCTTTTCAATCAATATTTTCTACTCCTTCTGTGACATTTCACCATTTGAGCAAGATTTGAATGTTCATTTACATTAGTTAGTTTTGTCATCTGCACATGCTTTCAATTTGGAAGGGCCTGAAATTTTGTGGTTTTGTAAAGAGTTAACAACGAACAAATAGCAATTAAAATGCAAAGAGTTTCTTGTACAAGATATGAAAACTCTACTCCTACCTACAGTATTGTCTTCAATTGTTTGTAGCTTGTAAACTATGAAAGTTCTAGCATGAGCGACTGCAGTGTAGGGGCAGATTGTCAACCTATGACATCAATGGATTTGGGTTCAAACCTTGTCATGTTGTAGAAGCACTAACATTGATGTCCATAAATACATAACTACATTTTCAGGCTTCCGAGAAGCAATAAACATGATTACCACTAGTTAAAGGTGAGACTTAAACTTTCACAATCAATGCAGGCTTAAACTTTTTATCACACAACCTAAGAGTTTTAAAAACCATAAAGAATATGACAATGAAAAATTGTGAGAAAAGGATATAATTATGCTGGTAACCAACATTTTTTTCCTTTTCTCACAATGTTTTTATATCCTGTTAGTGACACTTTGTCGTCTGCAAATGCTTTCAATATAGACAATATTCTATAATGCTGTAAAGAGTTAAACTAAAGTACTAACATCCTGTCACATTACATGATGATGCATTTCATGAGTTACATTTGATATGTCATCAGCAAATTAAGGAAAGGGTAATATTTTGTAATTTCGTATAGGAAAAATCAACTCTTTACCAAATGACAAAGTTTTAGACTTGTCCAATTGAAGGCACTTGCAGATGATAAAACAAATGTGACTCAAAAATTGAACTGTGACTTTAGAAGAGTGGAAAACACTGTAGGAAAAGGAGAAAATGCTTGTTACCAGCATTTTCTCCTTTTCCTGCAATGTTTTCAGAAGGCTTCTTTCTCTGAGTGGTAAAATCAAGGATTGTTTGGTAAAGGGTTAAAGCTACAATTAACCTTTTACCAAACAATCCCTGGTTTTTATGACCCCGAGATATAAGCCTTATGAAAACATTGTGGGAAAAGGAGAAAATGCTGGTAACCAGCATTTTCCCCTTTTCCCACAATGTTTTCTACCTTGCTAGAAACAAATTTCAAATTTTTACATTTATTTTGTTGCCTGCAAGTCCTTTCAATTTGGACCAGTCATAAGTTTTGTCGTTAAATTAACTTTTAACAATACTCTTACATATGTTAATTATTCTAAAATTTTATCAGCTGATAAGGACTTTTAAAAAAAAGATAGTTACTGTAAATGTGGGTATATCTGTGTGCTGAAAAATTTGTGAAGTACTGACTATGGACATTTTGTGTTTGGTAATGTCTGCAAATTCAAGACACCTGTTATTTATTGGTATACTTGAAGTAATATACACAAACAGCAAAGTTTGTGAAGTTTTCAAATTTGGGAAGTTGCTCTCCATGTAGCAAAAATTCACACTTATACAGTATTGAGTTGAAAAGCACATCATTTTGACTGTTTGGTAAATACAACAATAGATAATTATTACCAGCTGAGATAGCCCCTATCAGTGGTAGAATTGTAAGCTGGATAGGATAGTTCCAAGCCCCTATTATAAGGGCAACACCAAAAGGTTCCCTTCTTACGTAAGCTTTGTCCATGATGTTCACAAGATTTTTCTTGACCTGAAATATAGAGGAAATGCAGCCAAAGGTTTTGAAAAAGAACTCTGAAATATAGCAAAATGACATGTTTAGTGCAACCCATATAAACCCATTATCGCACAATCTCAAGTTACAATGACCTTGGGAAATAAGACATTAACACTTTCTCAAACAGCAAACTCTTGAACTTAACTCTTTACTAGACAATCCCGACTTTTAACGACCCTAAGAAAGAAAGTATTCAAAAACATTGTGGGAAAAAGAGAAAATGCTGGTAACCAGTGTTTTCTCTCTTTCCCACAATGCTTTCTACCCTTCTCAAATCAGGTTTCAGTTTTTTAGTTGCATCTAATTTGTCTTCCGCAAATGCTTTCAATTTGGACTCAAGCAAAATTTTGTCGTTTGGTAAAGAGTTAACCCATTACCACACAATCCCTACTTTTGACGCCCCCTAAGAAAGAAGCCTTTTGAAAACACTGTGGGAAAAGGAGAAAATGCTGGTAACCAGCATTTTCTCCTTTTCCCACAGTGTTTTCTACCCTTCCCAAAACAAATTTCTATTTTTTAGTCACCTTTATTTTGTCATCTGCAAATGCTTTCAATTTGGACCAGTCTAAAATTTTCATGTGTGGTAAAGAGTTAAAGCATTTACAAGCGACACATAGAATGCACCTCAAATGATGATATCTGTTTTAATAGGATTACCAGCATTTTCTCCTTTCCCAACAATGCTTCCAAAAGCATTCTTCTTCTGGATGTTAAAATTCTGGATTGTGTGGTAAAAAACGCTGTGAGAAAAGAATTTGCATAATTCGTTGTTTGAAGCAATGCTTGGTCAGGAGAAAATTACATTGGGTCAAAATTGTAAACAACACAGAAGAGCATAGATAAATTATCACTGGAGTCATGTGCATATTCCCATTTAACTCTTTACCATTTGATCCTGACTTTTAATGACCCTGAGAAAGAAAGCCTTTGAAAGCATTGTGGTAACCAACCCATTTTTTCCCCTTTTCCCACAATGTTTTTTACCCTTTCCAAACAATTTTCTATTTTTGATTCACACTTATTTTGTTGTCTGCAAATGCTTTCAATTTGGACAAGTCCAAAATTTTGTCATTTAGTAAAGAGTTAAATAAAGGAAGCTATGTTGTGTCAACACAGGAAATGGTGCACTCATCTCATAGGGTCAAGTTTTTCCCCTCTTCCACAGCAATCCTTTATATTTGTGCCATGTTTGGGCAAAGTGGGGCTTAATGCATCTCTAAGACGCTTTTTTACTAAGCAAGTTGTCATATACTCATGGATCTATATAACTGATTTGCCTAAACTCTGAATAAACTCTGAGGTAGAGTAGTCCATTGATATGCAGAAAAATTACCTAATGCAAAAAGTATTGACTCAAATAGCAAAAATATCTTGTTCATCTGATGATTTCTCACTTTGATAGGCTAGAAAATATTGAGGGAAAAGGAGAAAATCCTGGTTACCAGCATTTTCTCCTTTCCCAACAAGTTAAACAAATACCCCCTGTAACAAATCTGTAGATCACTTCCAACAATCCATGAAAAAATGGGAGCAACTTTTCCTTTTGCCACAATGTTAATATCTAATCTTGCTGTAGATGCTAAAAAGTTGTGTGCATGAGAATTGCCTCGCAAAAAAGATAAAAAAAAAGGACCCCTTTATCTCTGGACTGCCTACCTTTTCTGGTTTTACCCATTCGTCAATATTATTGAGACAGGTGATGATGTCATTTCTGCAAAAGTCAATCTCCATTAACATTCCCTCAAATTTACTCTGCAAGAGAACAAAAGTCATTAGATGTGTGCATATGCTGTCTAATTTAGTTCCAGCTCTGAAGTATTGCATTGAAGTAAGTGCCGTTTTCCTCTCAGGTGTAATTTGGCATTTTACCACACCATAGCCGAGTTTTAAAAATCCTGGAAAAGAAGGCTTTTAAAGGTGGCCCTTCAGATTTTGGGGCGAAAATTTTACAAAAATGCAAAAAAATCATCCTTGTACACCCAAAGCCTTCTAATTTTCATTCATAAAACCCCAGTAGTCGAAAACCATGCGACAACACGAGAAATTAGAGATTTACTACGGCCCAGGTTGACACCAATGGGAGACACATTCTACTTTTAGATGATCAATTCGCGCATTTACATACAGGAATACACAGACGAAGTTTCGAACATAGCGTCCGAAGAAGACATTATGGAAAATAATTATTACAGTTATGTAATGGAATAAAAGCGTTATGAGTCACGTGCCAGTCACTTGACATTCCCACAATGCTTTTTGATTTTTGGTGCGAAATCTAAAAATACCTTAAGAGGCTACATAGTCTTTTAAGGCAACACCATCAAAAAAAATTCTTTTTTGTAATTTTATGAATCTTAATTATTGATGATTTGTATTATTTTTTTTATACCAATTTCAGTGATATATATATTTTTTTGGTTTGGTGAGATATAAAAATTCTAAATACCCACCTGAGAAAAAAAACAAGCACTTTTTCCTTCAACCCTTTACCATAAAACTTTTGATGACCTTGTGAAAGAAGCCTTTTGAAAACATTGTGGAGAAAGGACAAAATGCTGATAATTAGCCATGTTCTCCTTTTCCCACTATGTTTTCTACCCCATCGAAGCTACTTTCATTGTTTGAGCTACCTTTAATTTGTCGTCTGCAAATGCTTCCATTTTGACTATGTCCAAAATTTTCTTATATTGTAAAGAGTTAACCAAAATGTTTTCTATCTATTCAAGAAGAAATAGCTGTTTAACCTTTTACTGTCGCAACCCCAAGTTTCAACAACCCTGAGGAAGAAGCATTTGAAAACACTACAGGAAAATGAGAGAATGCTGCTAATCAGCATTCTTTCCTTTATCCACAATGGTTTCTAGCCATTCAAAGACTAATTCCATAACTTGATTCACATCTAAATTGTTGCATGCAGTAATGTTGCTTTCAATGTGGGCAAGTCTTGGATTTTGATGTATAGTAAAGATTTAGAACATTTGAGCCATGCTCTGGTAAAAGGGGGCTTAACTCTTTACCTCTTTTAGCCCTGTCCAAATTGAAAGCATTTGCAAACGAAAATTTCAAAGTGGCTCAAATGGTGCAATTGTTTATTTTTAGGGTAGAAAACATTGTGGGAAAAGGAGATAATGCTGGTTACCAGCATTTTCCCCTTTTCCCACAACGTTTTCAAACGGTTTCTTTCTCAGGGTCGTCAAAAGTCGTTATTGTCTGGTAAAGGGTTGACGCATGTCTGTCATCCATTTTAGAAAATCATCACATGATAAGAGATGCATATAGTCCACTTAGTCTAATGAATGACTGAATCACAAGGAAGAGAGTTCCTTGAACATACAAGAAATTGACTGATAACGAAATTTTTCGGCCCAGGTCAGCCTGTGTGAACGGCACAGGCTGACCTAGGCTGATATATGTACTTTTCGCAGATGAATTAAGCGTAAAGCCCCTTCTGGTACAAAATATGGCTCACTTGAATTGTCCTCTTTGAATTCCTTCAGAATGGAAGAGCATAAAATTTTGCTGTGTAGTAAAGGGTTAACCCATGACCATATGACACAATTGTAGACTCTGTTGATTTTTTTTACTACTGGCATTTTCTCCTTTTCCCACAGTGTTTTCAACAAGCATCTCTGCTAACTTTTTACCAAACGAAAAAATTTTGGACTATACCAAATTAAAAGCACTTGTAGATGACAAAATAAATGTGGCTGGAAAATTAAAATATGATGCGAGAGGGGTAAAAATTTTGTGGGAAAACTAGACAACAATCAATAAATTCTTATACTACTTAACTACCTGCCTCAACAGTGCGATATTTAAATAGAAATGCACAAAAATACAATTTAGGAAATAAGTGAAGCAGTAAGGGGGAACCAAGAAGAAAAGCAAATGGAACCATACCTTATTCAGGTCCTTCTTTAAGGCTTCTAGTATTTGGTCTTTGTTTTCGTCCAACATCTGTAGCAATCTGCTCAGCTGTTCTTTGCGCCATTGCAAGGACTTTGTTTTTCCAGAACGAAAAACTTGTCGTAAATTACTTACCAACTGAAAACAAAAAACATAAACATGCCGAGTTCCCAATCATGCAAAATCGCACATAAATATACATAACTGAAATATAAAATATACAAAATGACAAACCTATACACGAAATCACACACAAAAAGTACAGACTTACTAATATGAATAAAAAAGAAGTTGCTTGCATAGAATGGCTCAGTTAAAACCAATTTTCGAAAAATATAAATCCATGGAAAAATATGGGATTACCAACTTCCTACTTTCAGAACATTTAGGTGGTTGGCATACACAGTCCTTGTTGCTGTGATCAATAATTCCAGCCTGTGACCCTTTTGTTTAAAAAAAAAACAACTGTCCATTTTATTAGCTTGTAAATGACTAGCTCACAGATCAATCAACAATGAATATCTCAATAAATTGGCCCTAGAGAATTTCCAAAAAGATGCCAATTTTTCTTTACTTCAAAATTATAGATACATGGATAACCTTTATTTATAGAATACTTTTCCACACAATCCCAAGTTGTAACAATCCTGCAAGAGAAGTTTTTTAAAAACATTGTGGAAAAATGAGAAAATGCTGGTAACCAGCATTCCATCCCCCCTCCCCCCAGTTTTCTACCGTTCAAAAACAAATTTCAATTTTTGATTCATTGCTTTCTGCATTCCATTTGTATAACTCCAAAATTTTGTTTTATGGAAAAGTCAGGTTGATTGCATGCAAGTTTAGTTCCACTTTTGGGTAAAGGTATGAGGTAAAGGCAGGTTGTATTCCTGCATTTAATTGCCAATACATGTACTGTTGGAGGTTTGAATTATGGTATAACATGGCATTTTCTAATTAATCTATAGAATATCACATTATCAATTTTGTCAAAAAATACGGACTTCAAAACAATTCTTATCAAATCAGAAAAAGTTCAGGTTACTAGGGTACTTCTGAAGAACACAACTATCAGTTTAATTTACTTTCACTTTTACTTTCAAAATGATGTACCACCATGGATTTAATTTTTTTTTTTTGAAAGATTTATACATCCATGTTTTTAGTCCAAATTTCAAGGGCACAAGATCAAGACTTTTAAAAGGTCACATTATCAATTTTGTCAAAAAATATCAACTACAAAACAATTCTTATCAAATCAGAAAAAGTTCAGGTTGCCAGGATACTTCTGAAGAACACAACTATCAGTCTACTTTCACTTTTAGCTTCAAAATAATGCAACACCATGGATTTACAATTTTTTTTTTAAAGATTTATACATCCATTTTTTTAATCCAAATTTCAAGGGCACAAGATCAAGACTTAAAAGGTACAAAAGTCCCTGCATCAGGCAATGAAAAGCCAAACAATGAAATTGCTGACTAATTAAAACACATTTTTAATGACCCTAAGGCTGAGGAAGACTACTGAAAACATTGAGGGAAATCCTTGTAACCAGCATTTCAACCTTTTACCACAATATTGTCTACCTTTTCTAAAATACTTTCATCAGATGAGATACAATTATGTTGTACTCTGCAAATGATTAAAAATAGAAATTGTGACCACTTTTTGGTAAAAGGCCGACTATGGATGGTTTCTCTTTTCATTGAATACCTTATAGCAAGGAAAGGGTTAATATTTTTTAAAACAGAATGAGTTTCAGATATATCACAATGTCTCTGCACAGGGAAAGGTCAGTCTACAACAATGACTAGGAGGTTAACTAACACCGATAAAGAGAAACACTCATACATTCTGTTTAATGACCTTTGCCCTACACACAGTGGGAGCACATAGTTTTGTTTTTACACCAGCCTGTCCTGAATGATTCTTCTGCTGCAACAAAAAAGTGTTTACCTTAACCAGCCAATGAAACTTTGATGAATAATATGAAATCGTTTGCAGACAACATCTTCAATGTGGCTAAATGAATGGATTTGGTCTTGATAACAAGAAAATATCGTGGGAGGTAATGAGAAACACCTGGTAATTAGCACTTTCTCCTTCTGCCATGATATTTTCAAATACTCTCACAGATTTTAAAGGCAGATCATTGCTTAACAGTGTTGATTCTGCGAATTACATGAACAAGCAAAGATCATGTGACTTTCAGTTTCACTTTTACCCTTCCAGTCCAGTGTGACAATGATGATATTGTACAAATTATTAACGTTAGAAATCTTGACAAACAGGGATCGTAATATACGCCAAGTTTTCCTTCCTCTATTCTGTCATCTTGACGACGCTGTCGGTCATGTCATTTATGCCATTTATTTGGCCTTAGTCCTAAACCCCACCCCCCGGTGTTTTTTTTTTTTAAGTCGCAGTATGAGTATAATTTGGTATAAAACTAAAACTTGTAAAAGGCAGTTTGTTCACGTGATCTGTAGATCTATGTAACAAACAAATTATCAAAACATTCACAATTTCAAAACAGACATTTAAATTTTAAACTCTTACCGAAGAAAAATTTGGTGTTGCCATTTCGAGTCGTTATGATGGTTTTTGGTCGGCGACCGAATATTTCTGTTATTCGAACTGCGCCAAAACGTTGCGAATAATCTAGGACGAGCTTGAACTGGCCACCGTTGTATACCGTGTATTACAACAGGCACAAGCTAATCGTACCGTGCCCTGTGATTGGATAATTGATACGGCCAATGAAACGGCTCGAAACATATATCGAGTAACCTGACAATGTGCTCAGGTGACTTTATTTCATTCTTATTTTGATTATTATGTTATTAATAAATAATAGAATACAGGTATTCATAGAGCATAATTTATAACTTTCAGATAAAAGGACCTTTTCCATCTAGAATGATCTTTTTTTCTTAATAAAAAGGAGAGGGAAATATGAACATTCCATTGTGAGAAAAGGAGAAACTACTTGTAACAAGCAATTTCTCCTTTTCTCACAATTTTTTCTACCCTATATAGTACTTATTTTCAATTTAAATGCTCTTTAAAATGTCGTCTGCAATTTGTTTCAATTTGGACTAGTCTAAAATTTGGTCGTCTGGTAATGGGTTAATTAGATACTTTTATTTCAAATCCTCTCTAAATTCTTTATTCATTTAATTTTTTGACTATTAGACATCTGAACAACTGAGTAATACATAAATATTCGGCAAGCAATTTCCCCCCCTTTTAATTTTTTCCCCCAAACAGTTGTTAGTAAATGTTGAAACATGCTTCTTTATTCCTTACAAAACAAAGAAATTAAATGTTAAGGGAGAATTAAATGATAATTAGACACCACATGTGTTTTATTGCCCCTAGGCTTATCTCTGCAGGCTTCTTCAAAGGGACAACAGACTTTAATCTTTGAGAATTGCAACCTACAATTCAATTTATAAGATAATTGATTATCTTATTACCCTTTCTGCTTTATCAAGTACAAACTTGTGCATTATATTTGTTATTTTGATGTTAATTTTTTTAGTAAAAGTTCAACGTCAGCACTTGAAAATTTTTCATGTATTCATTAATTTAGCTTTTATTATAAACATAATAATCAAATAATCTCTTATAATCATTAACTTTTTTTTTTCTATCAAATTTTAGACATTCACCTATTGTTTGTTGGAATGATACCATGCATAAGTAATTATATTATGATCACAAAACAATCACTTTAAAAGGCAGTAATATTGAAAATTATTTTCATAGCTATTGCTTTTTACACCCACCAAAAACATACACACAAAAATCAAGGGACGCTACTCTAAGTTACTACTTGCACAGTTACCTCGCATAATACGGGCAGAATTCGCCCCGTTTCGATTAGCCTGTACCTGTCCCTATACACGTAGTGTATCAGGGGCGGTAACCAGTCTAGGACGAGCTAGTTAGTGTATTGTCTGTTTGCACACCATACATTCATATACACCATTCAATGCTAATCAATCAAAATTTTTGTTACGTTCACCACGCCTTCTTTACTATATGTGGACAGGCCGCTTTGCGTTATAGAAACGCCAACTTTCGCTGGAATCGGTCTATTCACCCCAATGCACCCAAAGACCTACTACTATAGCGTGTGTGTGGAGAGAGAAAGATATGATCCCTGGATACATAGACAAAGTGGAAAAATATGACCGCGAAAACTGATCTTGGACAAAAAAAAACCCAGAAGGAATATTTCAAGATATTCTACGGACATTAAAGTTATACTTATAGCACGTACTGGTTTAATCATAGATTAACACCCTTCTAGAGAATGGACAGTCTAAAAGAACTACTCAAAGAACTTGAAGAAGCAAAGAAGTTCAATATGAACGCAAAAATACGCGATGGACAAATAATTATTCCTAAAGAGCTAGTGCACATCGAGTGGTGAAAGCGAAACTATTCCATCTGCATTTTAGAAAATTCTACAGGTGAGAGAAAAAAATTCTCATTTCTCTGAAAAGAATGTAGTTTCAAGGGTTATATACTCGCTACACAAATTTGGGAAAAAACACGATAGGAGAGTGATCGTCTATGTCAGAAGTATATATTATTAGTCAAAAGTTGAACATAAAAAAACAATGAAATTGAACCAATTTGGAAAAAAATGATTAACCTTTACCAACACGATTCATTATTACTGGGCTGCATTTATCATAGCCAATATCATAACAGCTCCTTATAACTTACTAAAGAACATTTTCGAAAAAGCTAATATTGTTCTCTCTTAAATGTATAACAGGAGACTTCAATTTTAAGAAATAGATTGAATTAATGACCCACATGTTAGTGTCACAAATCCAGATAGATATTAGTTTTTAGAAGTTTTACATGGGAGTTCTTATATCAACACGCGAAAAATACACCAAGAATCCGCGAAGGACTATCACCTCCTTTGAATTGACTCGTAGTAACCAACAAAAAGCACGCGGTTGATAAATTAACTTATCTGTCTAGTCTAGGAAAAGGTGATCACGTAGTCTTATAGACTCGTATTACATACACTAATTGAAGAAATCATAACAGTGTACAAGGACAGACCATGAGACTAAGATGAATTATCAGCTTCCATTCTATGGTGTGCACATTATATGAAACTTTAATACACCTACTGTTCTTAAAGGCACATACAGCTTAAGGCGTGCATAGTTTTTTGGGTGCTTGCTATCCCTACTGCAGATTTAAGAGACCTACACTATATGGCGCGCATTATATCCCGCTAGATGGCATTCTAAAAATACACATCTATCTAATATGGGCATCCTTGGTACATAAGCGGACTAATTTTTCAAAACGACAATTTAGTTACTTTGAATTTCAAAATAAATAACGTTTACTAAATAAACCCTTTACCACACAATGTCGACTTTTGACGCTTCTGGAATAGAAGCCTTTTGAAAACATTGCAGGAAAGGAGAAAATGCTGATAACCAGCATCTCTCCTTTTCCCACAATGTTTTCTACGATGCTGGAAACAAATTTCAATTTCTGAGTTACTTTTATTTTGTCGCCTGGAAGTGCTTTCTATTTGGACTAATCTAAAATGTTATGATTTGGTAAAGAGTTAATGGATTTAGAATACCATCACTCCCTCTTATCTGGAGCTCTGTTCGAAGTGATGTAGAAAATTACTTATTTGATCATATGTTCCTTTAGTAGAAATAAATAGAGGATATTTGTTTTTTTTTTCATCGGTGAAAGATGGAAATTTGTTTCATCGAGTGTACATCATCGGTAATATTTTCACGAGTGGCGATGTGTGTTTACGGAGTTGCCTTACCCATGTACACTCCCCTGGTTTATTTTCCGTATCATATCCGTAGCTGAAACGCATAGTGTACGTGCTAGTACGTAGTTCTTCGTATCAAATCCTCAGGATTTTTGGGCCTACGAATAAGTACAGACTGATACGGCTTTCGCAAGGACCAGAACGTATCAGTACCATTTAATACGGACTAGAATACGCGGCGGTTGTTTAATCCGCAGCGATCTTTTGTGCATGTTCAAAAATTGTCAAGGATCGCTACTACCCCGAATGACTACGGTTACAATAGGGAGAGTTACTGACTAGTTTCGAGTAATTACGGACGATGTAGGAACGAGTTCGTAGCTCTTCCGTGGCTGACTTCCGTGAATATGTGACCAGGTATTAGGTATTGCTTCACTTAATTAGCATATCTCTCGCTAGGTGGCGCGGACGTTGTTCCTTTTTTTTTTTCCTTTTTTTTTTTGTAAGTTAGAAGAATGAATTCCAGAAGATATGGCTGCCTTCATGTGTTTTTAATACCAAGAGATTTAACCATAACAGAATTAACACAAACAAGAATCATTTGGCAATTTGAAAAAAAAAAGAAGTCACGTGATAAATAGGCCTACGTCACGCGGAATAATAACTGTCGTCTGTATTCGAAGGGGAATCTTCGGGCGCAATCATGAAAAAAGCTGCTGTTTTGCGATAATTTCGAGTAGAAAGGAAAAAACCGGAGACTTCTGATTGCAGAGAAGTAGTCTTGGTATCTTTTATTGTCACTATGAAATGTTTATTGACTCAGTTGCATAATATTTAGCAGTAGATTCCTGACTAATTGCCAATTAGACTTGGGTCATTTTGAATCTGCGGGCGCCATGATGCGCCAATTACCAACAACAATTTCAGAATCAATATTTGACGCATTTTAAAGTAAAATCTTCTTGTATATTATGCTATTTAGAAGTTTTGGGCTTTCTGTTACTGGTGACAACACCAAATTCAGGCTGCACGCACGTATTTTTATCGCTTTCTGTGCAGACAGTTAACATAGCTATGGACTCTTGTAGTTTTGACTTATTCAATTCTGTTCTATTAATTAATTAGATGGTGTGTCAAGTTCAACCCTGTACCACACAGTCCCGAGTTTTAATGACTCCGAGAAAAAAAAAACCACACACACACTTTTGGAAAGATTGTGGGAAAATGAGAAAATGCCAGTAACAAGCATTTTCTCCGTTTCTCACATTTTTTTTTTAATTTATGTACAAATCTCGTTAGTTGAACTATGTTTTTAAAAAAATTATTGTCTGTTAATATTTTTACCTGCTACCATTAACCCATTACAACACAATCCCAACTTTTGATGACCCTGAGGAAGAAGCCTATAGAAAACATTGTGGGAAAAGGAGAAAATGCTGGTTACCAGTATTTTCCCACAATGTTTTCTATCCGTGACTTGGCATATTTCAGTTTTTCATTCACATTTATGTTTTTTGTCTGCAAATGCTTTCAATTTGGACTGTTCTAAAATTTTCTCGTGTGGTAAAGAGTTAAGTAGAAGGTGTATTCTGGTTTCATCATTATTGTCAGACCATCCAAGGACTTCATTTCTTTGCTTTCAACTCAAACTCCATTTGCCCTAGGACCATGAAAGTTTATACAACTAGTCCTCATGACCCAGAAGCAGCCCTGCTATAGTTAATGGGTCACATGGGTCAAATGTCAAGGTGAACTTCAAAAATTATTTCTGCGCTTTAACTCAATAGCTGTTCGACTTGCAACCCCTAATCTTTATACAAGTGTTGCCCTTGATCCAAGTAGGTGCCTTATGGATTTTGGGTCAGGATCACTGGTGACCTTTATTTTGAAAAATAATAAACATTTTCGTATTGCTCCTTCAGTGAAAAGGTGCTGGTGGGGGGTATTTGTTGGCTTTATAAAAATTCTAGTTTGAATTTGGACTAGATCTAGTCCAGATTTTTCTGATTTAATAAAGAGTTCATCCATTCTCTACATTTTTTCAATTTTATCACAGCAACAGCTCTCTTATACATGTGAGTCGTATTTCACCAGTACAAAGCTGACCCTGAAACATCTTACCTAAGGACACTCCCAGGGGATTAGCACCTTTCCATGCCAGATCAGATAGTCCCATTTATAAGTAGATCTACTTCAACATTCCGTGGTATTTTCCTACCTGAAGCAAGAGCCATCGTAGACATAATTATCATGCTTCTCGAACAGGTCTCTGTTTAGGTAAGTGAAGGCTGTCAGTAAATGGTTGGTCATAGGGGAGGAGGGTGGGGTGAAACAGGTTACTTGTGTTTGCTTCTGTCTGCCAGGCTCTGTTTGCCAATGCTCAAATAATTAGATAAAGAAGGGGCATAACTCTTGAAACAGTGGAGTAAAACTTTTTTTTTTTTAAGACGTTTAAGAACAGTGGAGTAAAACTTTCTCTGAATGTGAACAACCTGTAAATCAAACATTACTATTATAGTAATGGCAAAATTCTCTTAATCAGGTTAAACACTTATAAACTTTGTTAATACCTGTCATTAGGCCCTCTTTTTCTATAACACAGCTTAGTATGAATAGGAAAGACTGAATCTAGAACTGTGACAAAGGTGCTACATACCCCCATAAATGCCTTGTCATAGAACATGTATCATTTTATAAGTAACTGTTATGCTCCAGACCAAAAATAATATCTAAAATTTACAAAGTGAAATAACTTTACAACTAGTGGAAATAGAGTTATGTTCCTTGTACACCACACTTCTCGTTAATGTGGTGTATCTGTATATGAAGTTTGAAGGCACTAGGTTTTATACTTTGAAAGTTATGTCACGAACAAAAATCTAAAGTTAAAATTTACGAAGGGCAATGACTCTAAAAAAAGTTGGAATAGAGTTATGGTTTTTGAGCACGACACTTTTCATTATTGTGGTCTATTTATATATAAAGTTTGAAGTTACTGAATTTTATACTTGGGAAGTTATGCCTGTGACAAAAATTTAAAGTTAGATTTACATGGGAGGAAAAAACTCCGTTATGCTCCGTGCAAAAAAACCCAAAATTAAAACTGACAAAGGGCAACAACTGTAAATATAGTGGAAATAGAGTTATGGTTTTTCTGCACTGCATTTCATCTGAATGTGGCTTATCTGTATATGAAGTTTGAAATTAATAGCTTTTTTACGATGGAAGTTATGCCCCAGACAAAAATTTAAAGGTAGAATTTACAAAGGGCAATAACCCCATGAAATAGTTGGGATAGAGTTATAGTTCTTGTGCATTACACCTCTCCATCATGTCATCTATCTGTATTTTTTCACTATGGAAGTTATGCCCCAGACAAAAATTTTAAGTTAGAATTTACAAAGGGCAATAACCCCATGAAATATTTGGGATAGAGTAATAGTTGTTGTACACTGCACCTCTCCATCATGTGATCTATCTGTGTGGAAAGTTTGAAGTCACTGGCTTCTGATTTTTTTTTTAATGTAATGCCCCAGACAAAAATCCCAAGTTCAAATTTACAAAGGGCAATAACTCTAAAAAACGTGGGTATAGACTTATGGTTTTTGTACACTGCACTTCTCCTAAAGGGCAAAACCTAACTTATTTTGATTAGACTTTTTTCCCCTTTAATTAGCTGCAAATGATGTCAATTAAACATGTATCCACCATTTTTCATAAATACCACACTGTAACATGCTATATGCCACAGCCGAATTGTCACGCTAAGTTATGGCCTTAAAAATGGTACATGGCTTACTTCCCCTGATTTGCTTATCTCTGGTGCATGTATGACGTCATTGTCAAGTCAGTCTGTGTACACCGTCAGTAAAAATAAAGTAGGAATGTGGATGATTGTATGCAGATATCTGAGTATTAACTGAGAATTGAGCCGAAAAAACGGTAAATTGTGCAGCCTATGGCTACAACGTCTATGCGGGCACTCATAGAATGATTATGTTCAAATTTCTGAAAGAATTAAAAAGGAGGGAAATATGGATTTTGAAACCTTTAAACCGGGCCGGGCAGTTGCTACATATTTTGCCATTGGTTCATTCGAAATTGTATCTTAAATACTTTGATGACGGTCAGTTTTTAATAAGTTAAAAACTTGCAAAAGAAGTAGATTATAAATATTGTAGGTTGCTGTTAAAACCTGTTGCTGTGCCGACATTATCAAAATTCCAAGTCGAAAGGAAATAGGCATTAAACCGAAACTCCAAAAGACAGACATTCTGCAACGGCAATTTCCAAAAAGAAAATCAAACATGAAGTAGATATATTTTTTTTCCTTGAAATTGGAATACATGGATTGTTATTCGTACTATTTTGCCCTTTTCTACATTATCGCTTCACTCAGGACAAAGGAGAAATTGCTACTGTTTTCTCCCTTTTCCAAATGATTTAACATTTAACAAAATTATAGATTCATCCAAATTCGTAAGATAAGTTTTGCAAATAACAAAGTCGACATTGTTCAAATGATGTAAACTTTCAAGGGATAATAATCATTCTTTGAATAGCAAACATCATTTTCTTTCCACACTGTTTTTCAAACACTATTTCTTTTGATATTGGAAACTAGATCTAGGGTTTTTATGGTAAAGGGTGAAGTCAGTGGCTTTTTGACATTTCACACTTTGACAACTTGCAAGCATTTTGAACAAATTTTGAATAGTATCTTTACAATTTTGATTTGTGGATATTTCCTTGTTCCTATCCATATTATGTCTTCTACAGAGGCTATTGAGAAAAATCTTTTATTTTAACTAGCGTTGTGAAAAAAGAAAATAACTTTTGAAAACATTGTAGGTAAAGGAGAAAATGCTGGTAACCAGTATTTCTCCTTTTTCTGCAATGTTTTTTCAACCCATCAAAGGAAAGTCCAAACATGTGAGTAAAATTTTGCTTGAAATGCCTTTGATTCTATTGAGTCAATAAATTTGACGTTTGGTAACAATTTAAACATGTTTTTACATCTCTTGAGAAAGAAGTTCATACAACTTGTACTCTCGCACTAATCTCTTTGGATACTGCTTCCTGGGAACTAAACCAGAACTTGTGTCCAATGTATGGGATTTATATTTAACCCTTTACCAATCAATCCCTATTTTTTACGACCCTGAAAACAGAAGACTTTTAAAAATATTATAGGAAAAGGAGATCATTCTCGTAGCAACCCAATGGAAGAAGCAGCGACTATGTGCTTTGCCCTTTGGGGAGCAAAATAAGTTGGTGTGTGTACACTGGGGAACTCACAAAAGGCCACTGGGACAAAAGCCCACTAGGACAAAAGTCCACTGGCCAAAAGCAGGGAGTACAAAAGCCCACTGCTTATAAAAAAGTGTTAGAAAATCAATTTTTTATCATTTCTGTAAAAAAAAACACATTAGGGATTTAAGATCCATAAAATATATCACTATCTTCACCTTTGAATAACAATTCTTAACTCTTTACCAGACAACAAAATTTTGGACTATTTCAAATTGAAAGGATTTGCAGATGACAAATTAAGTTTGAATCAAAAATTGAAACTTGATTCTGGAAGGGTAGAAAACATTGTGGGAAAAGGAGAAAATGCTGGTTACCAGCATTTTCTTCTTTTCCCACAATGTTTTCAAAAGCTGTCTTTCTCCGGGTCGTTAAAAGTCGAGATTGTGTGGTAAAGAGTTAAACATTGACAGTAATTACTTGTTTTGATAGTTTTCACACTATTCTTCTTAATATTTTAGGTTAAAAAAGTGCTGTTTAATTTCACACCTTTCATTTTTGAACATCCTAACTTTGGTCTTCTTACTTTTGTTTGAGTCCCATTTGGTCTATCCTAAGGAATTTTAAAAGAACTAATCTAATTTGAAACATTGAATTAATTGTAATTCCAAAAAATCTGTGATAATTGCATCAGGTCAATTCTTACAGCCTTATATCTAACTGAAACTAGGATATAATCAACAACAGTATCAACTCTTAGGTTGTTAGTGTGACTACTGATTTATTGCCGACATCATAGATCAAGATCAGACAGCACAGAGTATCTACACTCACCTGTAACTTGAATAATTGATGTATTAAAATTACTGCCAAAGCTTATTTATTTACATTGTGCCTTGCTTTCTTCATAATTTTCAATTCCCTGTATTATTTCCCATACTTATAACAACCATATGAAAGACTTGAAAATATTGTGAGAAAGGACAAAAATTCTGGACTTTTGAAAACAATGTGACAGAAGGAGAAAATGCTGCTTACCGGCATTTTCTGCTTTTCACATTATGTTTTCTACTCTACTAAGGAATAGCCACATCATATTATACAATTTTTTTGTATTTAATTAAATACATGTTTATAACTAAATGTGGGCTTTTGTCCTAGTGGGCTTTTGTCCCAGTGGGTATTTGTCCTTCTGGGCTTTCAAGTGTATTCAATTAAATACATGTTTATAACTAAATGTGGGCTTTTGTCCTAGTGGGCTTTTGTCCCAGTGGGTATTTGTCCTTCTGGGCTTTCAAGTGGGCTTTTGTCCTAGTAAGCTTTTGCCCTACACCTGTGTACAGTACCTAGTGATGAGAGAGGAATAAGATATTTTGCAAAAGCTAAGATCAGAAAGAACTTGGCCCTACTGGGAAATGAACTAGCAACCGCCTAGTCTCAAGCTGTGCACTGTATAAGTAGAATTTTTTGTGACATTGACATTTTTGCAATTTCGCGAATATCAAAAAATTGAAAACTTGTGTTTGCATATACTTTCCCACAAGAATACCAACAGATAATGAGTTTCTTGAATGTGCAAACATTAATAAAATTTTGCCCATGCAAAACGACTATAACCCGTAATTCACAAATTTTTTCGGTATGCGTATATATCCATGAATACAGTATGTTACTGACTGAGGTACTGATGACGCTACATTATGGAAATAATACAGCCATCTGTGTGATTTTATCTTTGTCTTTTTTTTATTTAACTCTTTACCACACAACAAAATTTTGGACTCGTCCTAATTGAAAGCATTTGCAGACGACAAAATAAAAGTGAATTAGAAATTGAAATTCAAGTTAGGAAGGGTCGAAAACATTGTGGGAAAAGGAGAAAATGCTGGTTATCAGCATTTTCTCCTTTTCCCACAATATTTTGAAAAGCTTTCTTTCTCAGGATCGGTAAAAGTCGGGATTGTGTGGTAAAGAGTTAAACCAAGCCCCCCATAGCAAATTTGGTAGCAAATGGGACTTGAGTTAAAGGAGTCATCGGTTTTGATCCCCAGCTTGGCCCGTTTCCTTCCCAGAATTGATGATAGTCATTGTGATAGGATTCTTTCCTTTCCTACTACTGACAATGTTTTTTGACATTTATAAGTTACATGGGAAAGTAGCCAGTGGCTTGGAGAGAATATTATGTGGAGTACTAATAAAAGAAATTCCAGGTAAGCATGGATAGGTGCATTTGCTGCTGGGATATTGCTGAAATAGTGTTGAAAAATGATGTTAAACACCTTACAATCGATCATAAATTAATTCTCCAACTAAGCTAGAAAACTTGATGCCTGGTTTTCAAGAACAACAGTGTTCATGTTTACGTTAACCTTTTAATGCACAGTATCGCATGTAAACATTCCTGCCAAAGAGATCTTTTGGATGTAAACATTCCTGCCAAAGAGATCTTTTGAAAACAGTGTGGGAAAGATTGAAAATGCTGGCAACCAGTATTTTCTCTATTTCCCACAATGTTTCTACCTTATCAAAGAAAAATTGTATCATTTGAACCACACTGAAATTGTCGTCTGTAAATGCTTTGAAATTTGGACAAGGCAAAAATTTTGTTGTCTGGTAAAAGGTGGCCCTTCAGATTTTGGATGAAAATTTTTTTAAAAATACAAAAAAAATCATCCTTATACTCCCAAAGCCTTTAATGGTTATGCATAAAACCCAGTAATCGAAAACCATCTGACAGAAATTAGAGATTTACCACGGCCCAGGTTGACACCATAGGGAAGGAAACACATTCTCTTTTTTACATGAGCAATTTGCTCATTTACATACCGGAAATACACAGACAAAACTTCAAACATAGTGTCGAAAGAAGACATTATGGAAAATAATTACATATTTGTTATGTTATCGAATTTAAGCATCATCAGTCATGTGCCAGTCACTTGACATTCCCACAATGCTTTTTTTTTATTTTGGTGCGAAATTTAATAATACCTTAAAGGTGGGTATTTAGAATTTTCACATCACACCAAATTAAAAACAAATATATATCATTGAAATTTATATGAAAACACAATACAAATCATCAATAATAAAGAATCCTAAAATTACTAAAAAAATTTTTTTTGATGGTATTCCCTTAATTAAAAGGCTACGTAGCCTCTTATGCTATTTTTAGATTTCGTGCCAAAAATAAAAAAGCATCGTGGGAACAATGACATGCGACTAATGACTCTTAAATTCCATAACATAACAGACATGTAATTATTTTTCATAATATGTTCTTCGGACGCTATGTTTGAAACTTCGTCTGTGTATTTCTGGTAATTAAATGAGCGTGTTACTCCGGTAAAAATAGACCGTGTTTCAAGTAGGTGTCCACCTGGGCTGTAGTAAATCTCTATTTCTCTTGTTGTCGGATGGTTTTCAACTACTGGGGTTTTATGAATGAAAATTATAAGACTTTGGGAGTATAACGATGATTTTTTTTTTTGTACTTTTGTAAAAATTTAGTCTCAAAATCTGAAGGGCCACCTTTAAGAGGCTAAGTAGCCTTTTAAGGGAACACCATCAAAAAATTCTTTTTGTGTAATTTTATGATTCTCAATTATTGATTTGTATTGTTTTTTTTTGTATATAAATTTCAGTGATATATATATATATTTCTTAATTTGGTGAGATGTGAAAAACCTAAATAGCCACCTTTAAAGTGCCCAGTAAACCTAGTGGACATTTTCATCTTAGAATTAGTCCAAGGTAATCACAATTTTGTGGCTACCTTTTGTCTGTAGAGTTTTCGGGAAAAGGGACAGTAAAGATCAAGGATCAGACTGCATCTTTTGTGAAGTCTGATATTAATCAACACTTCCTTTTTGTGGAAGGTGTTTTATGGGTTGCAGGAGAAATAAGATATATGTATGTCTTTCATATTTTATCATATTTACAAATTAGATTTACGATACATCAAGAATGTTTTTATAAATAATAAACATACTAGCTGTATTCAACTCTTTAACTTTCGCGAGGCATGTAATGAATATTAAGGAAACAATTTTACTCATATTCATTCAGTTTTTTAACCAAATTTATCTTCTTTTTATGAAACTATAATCATTCATGTATCCTTGTGTCATACACCTTAGATCTATTTTTTATCTACGTTTACACAGCTAACTATATTCTACACACAGTAATGTTTTAACAACACCTGTTTACCCTGGCTCTAGTGATGTATCGTTAAGCTCCGCCCACCTGCAAGGTGCCTATTTAGTGCAGCACAAACATTGCAATGATTAATTCTGGCCTAAAAATGTTAGTCGGGTTGTTTTAGCCCTTTATTTGAAGGGTACACTTAGCCCCTAAGCTGTAAATCTGGAGTTAAGATTTCACATTAGAGGTTATGACAACTAGAGATAAAGCAATCTAAATTGATGATTTGCAGCAAAAAAAGCCATCTATTACATCTAGATGTCTATTTAAATTTACTATTTAACCCTTTACCAGACAGTCCCGACTTTAAAGACCCTGAGAAAGAAGCCTTTTGAAAACGTGAGAAAAGGAGAAAATGCTTGTAACCAGCATTTTCTCCTTTCCCCACAATGTTGTCTGCCCTGCTGGAAAGAAATTTCAAATTTTGAGTCACGTTTATTTTGTCGTCTGCAAGTGTGGACCAGTCTAAAATTTTGTCGTTTGGTAAAGAGTTAGTCATTAAAAAGCTGATAGGCTGTCCAAAGTGACTCTGATCTGACAATGTCAAAGAGACATTTTGTTGTGTCATGGGTTTCAGCATTTTTTGCACTGACCAATTTTTCATACCTTTTAATTTCTGGATAAGTATTTCTGAATATATGACTCAATATAAATTTGTCAATAATATATTACAAGCAACTTAAGAACTTGTCATTTTACCCAAGGTGACAGTGGTCAATTTGTCCCTGGATTTTCTTTGATGAGGTCTCACATGTAGTCACTATTCGTTACATGAACTTCACTTCTATAACATGATTTATGCAATCATTTGTGCAAGTGGGAATACTGGTTTGCTTTCCAGCAGTTAAATTTAACACAAGAATTGATTGAGCCTACAACTGAATCATTTTCAAATAAAAGCATATTTTTTTCCACTCAGTTCTAAGTTTAACAACCTTGAGAAATAAAAGCTTTTAAAAACATTATGGGAAAAACAGAAAAGCTGGTAACCAGCATTTTGTTCCCACAATTTTTTCTACCTTACAAGAAGAAATTTATATTTTGCAAGTCACAATTATTTCATCATAACCTTGAGAAAAAAAGGCTTTTGGAAACATTGTGGGAAAAGCAGAAAATTCTGCTGACCAGCATTTACTCCATTTCCTACAATGTTTTCTAAATAATGGTTAATCAACAGTATTGAGCCACAGCTGGTTTGTCTTCTAAACTATTTTCAACACAATCCAGACTATTAACAACCTTGAGAAAAAACGGCTTTTGAAAACATTGTGGGAAAAGGAGAAAATACTGGTATAAACCACAATATCCTTTTTTTACATTAGGCTGCCTCCACTTCTTTGTCCGCAGCAGAACTTTGTCATCTTCAGTCCAATTGAATTGAATCTTGGCATTTGTGTTTGTTACAATAATACAGTGTGCAGTGCAAAAGAACCATAACTCTACCTTGTGCTGTCTTTGAGTTATTTCCCTTTGGTTGTCATTTTTACTGCATTTTCTGCTTGTCCGGAATAACTTTGTCATCTCTGGTCTGAACATCTTCAAATTTGGTACGCACAATTGATGAAAAATTACGCAGTGAAGTGCACAGAACCATAACTCTTCCTTGCCTGAATTTTGACTTATCCCCCTTGATCTTCATTTCTATAGTATTTCTTGCTTGTCCAGAGCATCATTTGTCATCTTAATTCTTTACCAAAGGACAAAATTTTGGACTAGTCCAAATTGAAAGCATTTGCAGACGACAAAATAAATGTGAATCAGAAATAGAAATTTTATTTGGAAAGGGTAGAAAACATAGTGGGAAAAGGGGTGCTGGTAACCAGCATTTTCTCCTTTTTCCACGATGTTTTCAAAAGATTTCTTTCTCAGGGTCGTTAAAAGTCGGGATTGTGTGGTAAAGAGTTAACTCATTACCAAACAAAAATATTTTAGGCATGTCAAAATCAAAAGCATTTACAGATGACAAAATAAAAGTAACTGAAAATTTGACAAGAGTTGTAACCCAACCTCTTCCTGTCTTTGAGTTATTTCCCTTCGATCGTCATTTTTAAAGCATTTAGCGCTTGTCCAGAATTTAAGTTGTCATCTTAAGTCAGAATGACTTCAAACTTGGCATGCATGTGTGTTGCAATCTAACGGAGTACATTGTGCAAGAACAATAACTCTATCTAGCATGGATTTTGAATAATTCTACTTTGATTTTCATTTTTAAAGTATTTCTTGCTTGTCTGGAACGAAACTTTACAGTGCAATAAAGCTGTATCACTGCAACATGTGTCCTTAACATTACAAGAGACATGCATGTCTATTTCAATCATTTACATGATTTATGCAACCCTTCTATTTTCCTTTACCTGCCGTACAGGATTATCATTGCCCCCTAACAACTGACAGTGGGACAGGCATATCTTGCAAAAATTTTCTGCTCTTGTTCCACAATGTTTTCACTGTACGAAAGGGGAATTTATATTTTTGCATCTCAACTATTTTGTAGTCTTAACTTTACTCTTTACCATACATTTCTGAGTTATGAATTTTGAGAAAAAACCTTTTTTCAAAAAAATTGTGGGAGGAGGGATGAATACTGGTAACCAGCACTTTCTCCTTTTCCTACAATAGCTCCTACCTTCAAAGTATAAATTTATATTTTTGACTCAAATATTTTTTTGTGTCTTACCACACAAGCCTGAGTATTAAAAATCTTAGGGGAAAAAAGCTTTTGAAAACAATGTGGTAACAGGAGAAATACTGATAACCAATATTTTCTCCTTTTCCTATAATGTTTTCCACCCTCCAAAATTGAATTTATATTTTTGAGTCACAATTACTTTGACTCTTTACTCTTTACCACAAAATCCTAAGGTGCCCCAGTTTATGGGCATTGTTAGAGCATTGTTTTAACTGTTTACCAAACAACACAATTTTGGACTGGACCAAACTGAAGCAATTGCAGACAACAGATTAAATGAGCCTAGAATACAATTTGTGTCTGTAAAAAATAGAAAACCTTGTGGAAAAAGGGTAAAATACTGGTTACCATATTTCTCATATTCTCTCGTTTTTAAAAGTTTTATACTTTGGGGTTGTTAAAACTTGCAATCGAGTGTCAATGGATTAATAACTTTTGACATGTTTCTCCAACAAAAGCTCAGGCATTCAACTTGACATTCTAGGATGTGTCTAACCAAAATCATGTTGGGACCTGAAACATCGTTTTACAGTAAAGTCCCATGAGGAAGTAGAGGTTGATGGAAAGCTAGTTATAGAGATTTCTGCATGAAACCAATACTTTGGAGAAAAGCTCGCAGATCTCCAGAAGATGTCAGGGTATTTTCATATTCATATTCTCCTCTCTTAAGTCTTTACCAAACAACAAAATTATAGTCTAGCCCAAACTGAAAACATTTGCAGACGACAAAATAATTGTGACTGAAAAAAATTAAATTTTATTTGAAAAGGAGAGAAAACATTTTCGTAAAAGGAGAAATTGTGGGTTACCAGCATTTTCTCCTGTTCTCACAATGTTTTCTAAAGGCTTCTTTCTCTGCTTAAAACAAAATGAGCTGTAAATTTCTAAGAACTCCGGGATCTGAAAGTAGGCAGTTGCCTTGTGAGAATATTTTGCAAAGTGCTGGTATCATGACCTTCTTGAACTTGAACCACCTGCTTGAAACAAATTGAACTGTAAACTTGAAGATGCAACAACTGAATATCTTTAAATGTGTCTATCTCTCTCCCTGTCCCTCTCTCTCCTTCATAATTTACGGCAAGACAATGCAACAACTGAATATCTTTAAATGTGTCTGTCTCTCTCCCTGTCCCTCTCCTTCATAATTTACGGCAAGACAACAAGGTAAGTCACAGGTTATGGAACAGACACACGAAAGAAGCAACTAAGTGGATATGCCTATGTGTACAACAGATAGCCACCAAGTGGATATGCCCATGTGTACCACAGATTGCCATTTAGATGTCCAGTCTAGTAAGTCATTTTCATATGCATCCCCCTTCCCTCCGTGTATGTTACAATTTTTCCAGGTACCCCTATGGAAAACCAGAAAATCAGCCTAATGGATATTTCATACAAGTCAGCCGGGATAAGAAAGTAGCCAGTTGCTTTGTGTGAATATTTTGCAATGTGCTGGTATCATGACCTTCTGGAACTTGAACCTCTTGCTTAAAACGAATTGTAAACTTTAAAGATGCAACAACTGTATATCATTAAATGTGTCTGTCTCTCTCTGTGTCCCTCTTTCTCTTTCATAATTTACAGCAAGACAACAAGGTAAGTCACAGGTGATGAAACAGACACACGAAAGAAGCCACCAAGTGGATATGCCTATGTGTACCAGAGATAGCCACCAAGTGGATATGCCCATGTGTACCACATATTGCCAGTTAGATGTCCAGTCTAGTAAGTCATTTTCATATGCAGCCCCCTTCCCTCCCTATATGTAACAATTTTTCCAGGTACCCCTATGGAAAACCAGAAAATCAGTCAAATGGATATGCCTTACAAGTCAGCTGGGATCAGAAAGTAGCCAGCTGTTTTGTGTGAATATTTTGAAAAGTGCTGGTATCATGACCTTCTGGAACTTGAACCACCTGCTTGAAACAAATTGAACTGTAAACTTTGAAGATGCAACAACTGTGTATCTTTAAATGTGTCTGTCTCTCTCTCTGTCCCTCTCTCTTTCTCATAATTTACAGCAAGACAACAAGGTAAGTCACAGGTGATGGAACTGACTAACGAAAGAAGCCACCAAGTGGATATGCCTATATGTACGACAGATAGCCACCAAGTGGATATGACCATGTGTACCACAGATTGCCATTTAGATGTCCAGTCTAGTAAGTCATTTTCATATGCATTCCCTTCCATCCCTGAATGAGACAATTTTTCCAGGTACCCCTATGGAAAACCAGAAAATCAGTTGAATGGATAAAGCTTACAAGTCAGCCGGGATGAGAAAGTAGCCAGTTGCGTTGTGGAAATGTTTTGCAAAGTACTGGTATAACGACCTTTTGGAACTTAAACCACGTTCTTGGAAGAATTTGAACTGGAAAGTTCTAAGATGCAACAACTGTATACCATTAAATGTGTCTGTCTCTCTCTCTGTCCCTCTCTCATTCTCATAATTTACAGTAAGACAACAAGGTAAGTCACAGGTGATGAAACAGACACACGAAAGAAGCCACCAAGTGGATATGCCTATGTGTACCACAGATAGCCTACAAGTGGATATGCCCATGTGTACAACAGATTGCCACTTAGATGTCCAGTCTAGTAAGTCATTTTTATATTTATCCCCTTCCCTCCCTGTATGTGACATTTTTTCCAGGTACCCCTATGGAAAACCAGAAAACCAGTGGAATGGATATGGCTTACAATTTAGCCAGGATCACAAAGTAACCAGTTGCTTTGTGGAAATGTTTTGCAAAGTGCTGGAATAACGACCTTTTGGAAGTTAAACCACCTGCTTGGAAGAATTTAAACTGCAAACTTCTAAGATGCAACAACTGTATATCATTAAATATGTCTGTCTCTCTCTCTGTCCCTCTCTCACTCTCATAATTTACAGCAAGACAACAAGGTAAGTCACAGGTGATGGAACAGACACACGAAAGAAGCCACCAAGTGGATATGCCTATATGTACGACAGATAGCGACCAAGTGGATATGCCCATGTGTACCACAGATTGCCACTTAGATGTCAAGTCTAGTAAGTCATTTTCATATGCAGCCCCCTTCCCTCCCTGTATGTGACAATTTTTCCAGGTACCCCTATGGAAAACCAGAAAATCAGTTGAATGGATAAAGCTTACAAGTCAGCCGGGATGAGAAAGTAGCCAGTTGCTTTGTGAAAATGTTTTGCAAAGTACTGGTATAACGACCTTTTGGAACTTAAACCATGTTCTTGGAAGAATTTGAACTGGAAAGTTCTAAGATGCAACAACTGTATACCATTAAATGTGTCTGTCTCTCTCTCTGTCCCTCTCTCTCTTTCTCATAATTTACAGTAAGACAACAAGGTAAGTCACAGGTGATGGAACAGACACACGAAAGAAGCCACCAAGTGAATATACCTATGTGTACCACAGAAAGCCACCAAGAGGATATGCCCATGTGCACCACAGAATGCCACTTAGATGTCCAGTCTAGTAAGTCATTTTCATATGCATCCCCCTTCCCTCTCTGTATGTGATAATTTTCCAGGTACCCCAATGAAAAACCAAAAAATCAGTGGAATGGATATGCCTTACAAGTCAGCCAGGATGAGAAAGTAGCCAGTTGCTTTGTGCAAATATTTTGGAAAGTGCTGGTATCATGACCTTCTGGAACTTGAACCACCTGCTTGAGACAAATAGAACTGTAAATTATGAAGATGCAACAACTATATACCATTAAATGTGTCTGTCTCTCTCTCTGTCCCTCTCTCATTCTCATAATTTACAGTAAGACAACTAGGTAAGTCACAGGTGATGAAACAGACACACGAAAGAAGCCACCAAGTGGATATGCCTATATGTACGACAGATAGCGACCAAGTGGATATGCCCATGTGTACCACAGATTGCCACTTAGATGTCAAGTCTAGTAAGTCATTTTCATATGCAGCCCCCTTCCCTCCCTGTATGTGACAATTTTTCCAGGTACCCCTATGGAAAACCAGAAAATCAGTCGAATGGATAAAGCTTACAAGTCAGCCGGGATCAGAAAGTAGCCAGTTGCTTTGTGAAAATGTTTTGCAAAGTACTGGTATAACAACCTTTTGGAACTTAAACCACGTTCTTGGAAGAATTTGAACTGGAAAGTTCTAAGATGCAACAACTGTATACCATTAAATGTGTCTGTCTCTCTCTCTGTCCCTCTCTCTCTTTCTCATAATTTACAGTAAGACAACAAGGTAAGTCACAGGTGATGGAACAGACACACGAAAGAAGCCACCAAGTGAATATACCTATGTGTACCACAGAAAGCCACTAAGAGGATATGCCCATGTGCACCACAGAATGCCACTTAGATGTCAAGTCTAGTAAGTCATTTTCATATGCATCCCCCTTCCCTCCCTGTATGTGATAATTTTCCAGGTACCCCAATGAAAAACCAAAAAATCAGTCGAATGGATATGCCTTACAAGTCAGCCGGGATGAGAAAGTAGCCAGTTGCTTTGTGCAAATATTTTGGAAAGTGCTGGTATCATGACCTTCTGGAACTTGAACCACCTGCTTGAGACAAATAGAACTGTAAATTTTGAAGATGCAACAACTATATACCATTAAATGTGTCTGTCTCTCTCTCTGTCCCTCTCTCATTCTCATAATTTACAGTAAGACAACAAGGTAAGTCACAGGTGATGAAACAGACACACGAAAGAAGCCACCAAGTGGATATGCCTATGTGTACCACAGATAGCCTACAAGTGGATATGCCCATGTGTACAACAGATTGCCACTTAGATGTCCAGTCTAGTAAGTCATTTTTATATTTATCCCCTTCCCTCCCTGTATGTGACATTTTTTCCAGGTACCCCTATGGAAAACCAGAAAACCAGTGGAATGGATATGGCTTACAATTTAGCCAGGATCACAAAGTAACCAGTTGCTTTGTGGAAATGTTTTGCAAAGTGCTGGAATAACGACCTTTTGGAAGTTAAACCACCTGCTTGGAAGAATTTAAACTGCAAACTTCTAAGATGCAACAACTGTATATCATTAAATATGTCTGTCTCTCTCTCTGTCCCTCTCTCACTCTCATAATTTACAGCAAGACAACAAGGTAAGTCACAGGTGATGGAACAGACACACGAAAGAAGCCACCAAGTGGATATGCCTATATGTACGACAGATAGCAACGAAGTGGATATGCCCATGTGTACCACAGATTGCCACTTAGATGTCAAGTCTAGTAAGTCATTTTCATATGCAGCCCCCTTCCCTCCCTGTATGTGACAATTTTTCCAGGTACCCCTATGGAAAACCAGAAAATCAGTCGAATGGATAAAGCTTACAAGTCAGCCGGGATCAGAAAGTAGCCAGTTGCTTTGTGAAAATGTTTTGCAAAGTACTGGTATAACGACCACGTTCTTGGAAGAATTTGAACTGGAAAGTTCTAAGATGCAACAACTGTATACCATTAAATGTGTCTGTCTCTCTCTCTGTCCCTCTCTCTCTTTCTCATAATTTACAGTAAGACAACAAGGTAAGTCACAGGTGATGGAACAGACGCACGAAAGAAGCCGACAAGTGAATATACCTATGTGTACCACAGAAAGCCACCAAGAGGATATGCCCATGTGCACCACAGAATGCCACTTAGATGTCAAGTCTAGTAAGTCATTTTCATATGCATCCCCCTTCCCTCTCTGTATGTGATAATTTTCCAGGTACCCCAATGAAAAACCAAAAAATCAGTGGAATGGATATGCCTTACAAGTCAGCCGGGATGAGAAAGTAGCCAGTTGCTTTGTGCAAATATTTTGGAAAGTGCTGGTATCATGACCTTCTGGAACTTGAACCACCTGCTTGAGACAAATAGAACTGTAAATTTTGAAGATGCAACAACTATATACCATTAAATGTGTCTGTCTCTCTGTCTGTCCCTCTCTCATTCTCATAATTTACAGTAAGACAACAAGGTAAGTCACAGGTGATGAAACAGACACACGAAAGAAGCCACCAAGTGGATATGCCTATGTGTACCACAGATAGCCTACAAGTGGATATGCCCATGTGTACAACAGATTGCCACTTAGATGTCCAGTCTAGTAAGTCATTTTTGTATTTATCCCCTTCCCTCCCTGTATGTGACATTTTTTCCAGGTACCCCTATGGAAAACCAGAAAACCAGTGGAATGGATATGGCTTACAATTTAGCCAGGATCACAAAGTAACCAGTTGCTTTGTGGAAATGTTTTGCAAAGTGCTGGAATAACGACCTTTTGGAAGTTAAACCACCTGCTTGGAAGAATTTAAACTGCAAACTTCTAAGATGCAACAACTGTATATCATTAAATATGTCTGTCTCTCTCTCTGTCCCTCTCTCACTCTCATAATTTACAGCAAGACAACAAGGTAAGTCACAGGTGATGGAACAGACACACGAAAGAAGCCACCAAGTGGATATGCCTATATGTACGACAGGTAGCGACCAAGTGGATATGCCCATGTGTACCACAGATTGCCACTTAGATGTCAAGTCTAGTAAGTCATTTTCATATGCAGCCCCCTTCCCTCCCTGTATGTGACAATTTTTCCAGGTACCCCTATGGAAAACCAGAAAATCAGTCGAATGGATAAAGCTTACAAGTCAGCCGGGATCAGAAAGTAGCCAGTTGCTTTGTGAAAATGTTTTGCAAAGTACTGGTATAACGACCTTTTGGAAGTTAAACCACCTGCTTGGAAGAATTTGAACTGCAAACTTCTAAGATGCAACAACTATATACCATTAAATGTGTCTGTCTCTCTCTCTGTCCCTCTCTCTCTTTCTCATAATTTACAGTAAGACAACAAGGTAAGTCACAGGTGATGGAACAGACACACGAAAGAAGCCACCAAGTGAATATACCTATGTGTACCACAGAAAGCCACCAAGAGGATATGCCCATGTGCACCACAGAATGCCACTTAGATGTCAAGTCTAGTAAGTCATTTTCATATGCATCCCCCTTCCCTCCCTGTATGTGATAATTTTCCAGGTACCCCAATGAAAAACCAAAAAATCAGTGGAATGGATATGCCTTACAAGTCAGCCGGGATGAGAAAGTAGCCAGTTGCTTTGTGCAAATATTTTGGAAAGTGCTGGTATCATGACCTTCTGGAACTTGAACCACCTGCTTGAGACAAATAGAACTGTAAATTTTGAAGATGCAACAACTATATACCATTAAATGTGTCTGTCTCTCTCTCTGTCCCTCTCTCATTCTCATAATTTACAGTAAGACAACAAGGTAAGTCACAGGTGATGAAACAGACACACGAAAGAAGCCACCAAGTGGATATGCCTATGTGTACCACAGATAGCCTACAAGTGGATATGCCCATGTGTACAACAGATTGCCACTTAGATGTCCAGTCTAGTAAGTCATTTTTATATTTATCCCCTTCCCTCCCTGTATGTGACATTTTTTCCAGGTACCCCTATGGAAAACCAGAAAACCAGTGGAATGGATATGGCTTACAATTTAGCCAGGATCACAAAGTAACCAGTTGCTTTGTGGAAATGTTTTGCAAAGTGCTGGAATAACGACCTTTTGGAAGTTAAACCACCTGCTTGGAAGAATTTAAATTGCAAACTTCTAAGATGCAACAACTGTATATCATTAAATATGTCTGTCTCTCTCTCTGTCCCTCTCTCACTCTCATAATTTACAGCAAGACAACAAGGTAAGTCACAGGTGATGGAACAGACACACGAAAGAAGCCACCAAGTGGATATGCCTATATGTACGACAGATAGCGACCAAGTGGATATGCCCATGTGTACCACAGATTGCCACTTAGATGTCAAGTCTAGTAAGTCATTTTCATATGCAGCCCCCTTCCCTCCCTGTATGTGACAATTTTTCCAGGTACCCCTATGGAAAACCAGAAAATCAGTCGAATGGATAAAGCTTACAAGTCAGCCGGGATCAAAAAGTAGCCAGTTGCTTTGTGAAAATGTTTTGCAAAGTACTGGTATAACGACCTTTTGGAAGTTAAACCACGTTCTTGGAAGAATTTGAACTGGAAAGTTCTAAGATGCAACAACTGTATACCATTAAATGTGTCTGTCTCTCTCTCTGTCCCTCTCTCTCTTTCTCATAATTTACAGTAAGACAACAAGGTAAGTCACAGGTGATGGAACAGACACACGAAAGAAGCCACCAAGTGAATATACCTATGTGTACCACAGAAAGCCACCAAGAGGATATGCCCATGTGCACCACAGAATGCCACTTAGATGTCAAGTCTAGTAAGTCATTTTCATATGCATCCCCCTTCCCTCCCTGTATGTGATAATTTTCCAGGTACCCCAATGAAAAACCAAAAAATCAGTGGAATGGATATGCCTTACAAGTCAGCCGGGATGAGAAAGTAGCCAGTTGCTTTGTGCAAATATTTTGGAAAGTGCTGGTATCATGACCTTCTGGAACTTGAACCACCTGCTTGAGACAAATAGAACTGTAAATTTTGAAGATGCAACAACTATATACCATTAAATGTGTCTGTCTCTCTCTCTGTCCCTCTCTCATTCTCATAATTTACAGTAAGACAACAAGGTAAGTCACAGGTGATGAAACAGACACACGAAAGAAGCCACCAAGTGGATATGCCTATGTGTACCACAGATAGCCTACAAGTGGATATGCCCATGTGTACAACAGATTGCCACTTAGATGTCCAGTCTAGTAAGTCATTTTTGTATTTATCCCCTTCCCTCCCTGTATGTGACATTTTTTCCAGGTACCCCAATGGAAAACCAGAAAACCAGTGGAATGGATATGGCTTACAATTTAGCTAGGATCACAAAGTAACCAGTTGCTTTGTGGAAATGTTTTGCTAAGTGCTGGAATAACGACCTTTTGGAAGTTAAACCACCTGCTTGGAAGAATTTAAACTGCAAACTTCTAAGATGCAACAACTGTATATCACTAAATATGTCTGTCTCTCTCTCTGTCCCTCTCTCACTCTCATAATTTACAGCAAGACAACAAGGTAAGTCACAGGTGATGGAACAGACACACGAAAGAAGCCACCAAGTGGATATGCCTATGTGTACCACAGATAGCCTATAAGTGGACATGCCCATGTGTACAACAGATTGCCACTTAGATGTCCAGTCTAGTAAGTCATTTTTGTATTTATCCCCTTCCCTCCCTGTATGTGACATTTTTTCCAGGTACCCCTATGGAAAACCAGAAAACCAGTGGAATGGATATGGCTTACAATTTAGCCAGGATCACAAAGTAACCAGTTGCTTTGTGGAAATGTTTTGCAAAGTGCTGGAATAACGACCTTTTGGAAGTTTAACCACCTGCTTGGAAGAATTTAAACTGCAAACTTCTAAGATGCAACAACTGTATATCATTAAATATGTCTGTCTCTCTCTCTGTCCCACTCTCACTCTCATAATTTACAGCAAGACAACAAGGTAAGTCACAGGTGATGGAACAGACACACGAAAGAAGCCACTAAGTGGATATGCCTATATGTACGACAGATAGCGACCAAGTGGATATGCCCATGTGTACCACAGATTGCCACTTAGATGTCAAGTCTAGTAAGTCATTTTCATATGCAGCCCCCTTCCCTCCCTGTATGTGACAACATTTCCAGGTACCCCTATGGAAAACCAGAAAATCAGTCGAATGGATAAAGCTTACAAGTCAGCCGGGATCAGAAAGTAGCCAGTTGCTTTGTGAAAATGTTTTGCAAAGTACTGGTATAACGACCTTTTGGAAGTTAAACCACCTGCTTGGAAGAATTTGAACTGGAAAGTTCTAAGATGCAACAACTGTATACCATTAAATGTGTCTGTCTCTCTCTCTGTCCCTCTCTCTCTTTCTCATAATTTACAGTAAGACAACAAGGTAAGTCACAGGTGATGGAACAGACACACGAAAGAAGCCACCAAGTGAATATACCTATGTGTACCACAGAAAGCCACCAAGAGGATATGCCCATGTGCACCACAGAATGCCACTTAGATGTCAAGTCTAGTAAGTCATTTTCATATGCATCCCCCTTCCCTCCCTGTATGTGATAATTTTCCAGGTACCCCAATGAAAAACCAAAAAATCAGTCGAATGGATATGCCTTACAAGTCAGCCGGGATGAGAAAGTAGCCAGTTGCTTTGTGCAAATATTTTGGAAAGTGCTGGTATCATGACCTTCTGGAACTTGAACCACCTGCTTGAGACAAATAGAACTGTAAATTTTGAAGATGCAACAACTATATACCATTAAATGTGTCTGTCTCTCTCTCTGTCCCTCTCTCATTCTCATAATTTACAGTAAGACAACAAGGTAAGTCACAGGTGATGAAACAGACACACGAAAGAAGCCACCAAGTGGATATGCCTATGTGTACCACAGATAGCCTACAAGTGGATATGCCCATGTGTACAACAGATTGCCACTTGGATGTCCAGTCTAGTAAGTCATTTTTGTATTTATCCCCTTCCCTCCCTGTATGTGACATTTTTTCCAGGTACCCCTATGGAAAACCAGAAAACCAGTGGAATGGATATGGCTTACAATTTAGCCAGGATCACAAAGTAACCAGTTGCTTTGTGGAAATGTTTTGCAAAGTGCTGGAATAACGACCTTTTGGAAGTTAAACCACCTGCTTGGAAGAATTTAAACTGCAAACTTCTAAGATGCAACAACTGTATATCATTAAATATGTCTGTCTCTCTCTCACTCTCATAATTTACAGCAAGACAACAAGGTAAGTCACAGGTGATGGAACACGAAAGAAGCCACCAAGTGGATATGCCTATATGTACGACAGATAGCGACCAAGTGGATATGCCCATGTGTACCACAGATTGCCACTTAGATGTCAAGTCTAGTAAGTCATTTTCATATGCATCCCCCTTCCCTCCCTGTATGTGACAATTTTTCCAGGTACCCCTATGGAAAACCAGAAAATCAGTCGAATGGATAAAGCTTACAAGTCAGCCGGGATCAGAAAGTAGCCAGTTGCTTTGTGAAAATGTTTTGCAAAGTACTGGTATAACGACCTTTTGGAAGTTAAACCACCTGCTTGGAAGAATTTGAACTGGAAAGTTCTAAGATGCAACAACTGTATACCATTAAATGTGTCTGTCTCTCTCTCTGTCCCTCTCTCTCTTTCTCATAATTTACAGTAAGACAACAAGGTAAGTCACAGGTGATGGAACAGACACACGAAAGAAGCCACCAAGTGAATATACCTATGTGTACCACAGAAAGCCACCAAGAGGATATGCCCATGTGCACCACAGAATGCCACTTAGATGTCAAGTCTAGTAAGTCATTTTCATATGCATCCCCCTTCCCTCCCTGTATGTGATAATTTTCCAGGTACCCCAATGAAAAACCAAAAAATCAGTGGAATGGATATGCCTTACAAGTCAGCCGGGATGAGAAAGTAGCCAGTTGCTTTGTGCAAATATTTTGGAAAGTGCTGGTATCATGACCTTCTGGAACTTGAACCACCTGCTTGAGACAAATAGAACTGTAAATTTTGAAGATGCAACAACTATATACCATTAAATGTGTCTGTCTCTCTCTCTGTCCCTCTCTCATTCTCATAATTTACAGTAAGACAACAAGGTAAGTCACAGGTGATGAAACAGACACACGAAAGAAGCCACCAAGTGGATATGCCTAAGTGTACCACAGATAGCCTACAAGTGGATATGCCCATGTGTACAACAGATTGCCACTTAGATGTCCAGTCTAGTAAGTCATTTTTGTATTTATCCCCTTCCCTCCCTGTATGTGACATTTTTTCCAGGTACCCCTATGGAAAACCAGAAAAACCAGTGGAATGGATATGGCTTACAATTTAGCCAGGATCACAAAGTAACCAGTTGCTTTGTGGAAATGTTTTGCAAAGTGCTGGAATAACGACCTTTTGGAAGTTAAACCACCTGCTTGGAAGAATTTAAACTGCAAACTTCTAAGATGCAACAACTGTATATCATTAAATATGTCTGTCTCTCTCTCTGTCCCTCTCTCACTCTCATAATTTACAGCAAGACAACAAGGTAAGTCACAGGTGATGGAACAGACACACGAAAGAAGCCACCAAGTGGATATGCCTATATGTACGACAGATAGCGACCAAGTGGATATGCCCATGTGTACCACAGATTGCCACTTAGATGTCAAGTCTAGTAAGTCATTTTCATATGCAGCCCCCTTCCCTCCCTGTATGTGACAATTTTTCCAGGTACCCCTATGGAAAACCAGAAAATCAGTCGAATGGATAAAGCTTACAAGTCAGCCGGGATGAGAAAGTAGCCAGTTGCTTTGTGAAAATGTTTTGCAAAGTACTGGTATAACGACCTTTTGGAAGTTAAACCACCTGCTTGGAAGAATTTGAACTGCAAACTTCTAAGATGCAACAACTGTATACCATTAAATGTGTCTGTCTCTCTCTCTGTCCCTCTCTCTCTTTCTCATAATTTACAGTAAGACAACAAGGTAAGTCACAGGTGATGGAACAGACACACGAAAGAAGCCACCAAGTGAATATACCTATGTGTACCACAGAAAGCCACCAAGAGGATATGCCCATGTGCACCACAGAATGCCACTTAGATGTCAAGTCTAGTAAGTCATTTTCATATGCATCCCCCTTCCCTCCCTGTATGTGATAATTTTCCAGGTACCCCAATGAAAAACCAAAAAATCAGTCGAATGGATATGCCTTACAAGTCAGCCGGGATGAGAAAGTAGCCAGTTGCTTTGTGCAAATATTTTGGAAAGTGCTGGTATCATGACCTTCTGGAACTTGAACCACCTGCTTGAGACAAATAGAACTGTAAATTTTGAAGATGCAACAACTATATACCATTAAATGTGTCCGTCTCTCTCTCTGTCCCTCTCTCATTCTCATAATTTACAGTAAGACAACAAGGTAAGTCACAGGTGATGAAACAGACACACGAAAGAAGCCACCAAGTGGATAGGCCTAAGTGTACCACAGATAGCCTACAAGTGGATATGCCCATGTGTACAACAGATTGCCACTTAGATGTCCAGTCTAGTAAGTCATTTTTGTATTTATCCCCTTCCCTCCCTGTATGTGACATTTTTTCCAGGTACCCCTATGGAAAACCAGAAAACCAGTGGAATGGATATGGCTTACAATTTAGCCAGGATCACAAAGTAACCAGTTGCTTTGTGGAAATGTTTTGCAAAGTGCTGGAATAACGACCTTTTGGAAGTTAAACCACCTGCTTGGAAGAATTTAAACTGCAAACTTCTAAGATGCAACAACTGTATATCATTAAATATGTCTGTCTCTCTCTCTGTCCCTCTCTCACTCTCATAATTTACAGCAAGACAACAAGGTAAGTCACAGGTGATGGAACAGACACACGAAAGAAGCCACCAAGTGGATATGCCTATATGTACGACAGATAGCGACCAAGTGGATATGCCCATGTGTACCACAGATTGCCACTTAGATGTCAAGTCTAGTAAGTCATTTTCATATGCAGCCCCCTTCCCTCCCTGTATGTGACAATTTTTCCAGGTACCCCTATGGAAAACCAGAAAATCAGTCGAATGGATAAAGCTTACAAGTCAGCCGGGATCAGAAAGTAGCCAGTTGCTTTGTGAAAATGTTTTGCAAAGTACTGGTATAACGACCTTTTGGAAGTTAAACCACCTGCTTGGAAGAATTTGAACTGGAAAGTTCTAAGATGCAACAACTGTATACCATTAAATGTGTCTGTCTCTCTCTCTGTCCCTCTCTCTCTTTCTCATAATTTACAGTAAGACAACAAGGTAAGTCACAGGTGATGGAACAGACACGCGAAAGAAGCCACCAAGTGAATATACCTATGTGTACCACAGAAAGCCACCAAGAGGATATGCCCATGTGCACCACAGAATGCCACTTAGATGTCAAGTCTAGTAAGTCATTTTCATATGCATCCCCCTTCCCTCCCTGTATGTGATAATTTTCCAGGTACCCCAATGAAAAACCAAAAAATCAGTCGAATGGATATGCCTTACAAGTCAGCCGGGATGAGAAAGTAGCCAGTTGCTTTGTGCAAATATTTTGGAAAGTGCTGGTATCATGACCTTCTGGAACTTGAACCACCTGCTTGAGACAAATAGAACTGTAAATTTTGAAGATGCAACAACTATATACCATTAAATGTGTCCGTCTCTCTCTCTGTCCCTCTCTCATTCTCATAATTTACAGTAAGACAACAAGGTAAGTCACAGGTGATGAAACAGACACACGAAAGAAGCCACCAAGTGGATATGCCTAAGTGTACCACAGATAGCCTACAAGTGGATATGCCCATGTGTACAACAGATTGCCACTTAGATGTCCAGTCTAGTAAGTCATTTTTGTATTTATCCCCTTCCCTCCCTGTATGTGACATTTTTTCCAGGTACCCCTATGGAAAACCAGAAAACCAGTGGAATGGATATGGCTTACAATTTAGCCAGGATCACAAAGTAACCAGTTGCTTTGTGGAAATGTTTTGCAAAGTGCTGGAATAACGACCTTTTGGAAGTTAAACCACCTGCTTGGAAGAATTTAAACTGCAAACTTCTAAGATGCAACAACTGTATATCATTAAATATGTCTGTCTCTCTCTCTGTCCCTCTCTCACTCTCATAATTTACAGCAAGACAACAAGGTAAGTCACAGGTGATGGAACAGACACACGAAAGAAGCCACCAAGTGGATATGCCTATATGTACGACAGATAGCGACCAAGTGGATATGCCCATGTGTACCACAGATTGCCACTTAGATGTCAAGTCTAGTAAGTCATTTTCATATGCAGCCCCCTTCCCTCCCTGTATGTGACAATTTTTCCAGGTACCCCTATGGAAAACCAGAAAATCAGTCGAATGGATAAAGCTTACAAGTCAGCCGGGATGAGAAAGTAGCCAGTTGCTTTGTGAAAATGTTTTGCAAAGTACTGGTATAACGACCTTTTGGAAGTTAAACCACGTTCTTGGAAGAATTTGAACTGCAAACTTCTAAGATGCAACAACTGTATACCATTAAATGTGTCTGTCTCTCTCTCTGTCCCTCTCTCTCTTTTTCATAATTCACAGTAAGACAACAAGGTAAGTCACAGGTGATGGAACAGACACACGAAAGAAGCCACCAAGTGAATATACCTATGTGTACCACAGAAAGCCACCAAGAGGATATGCCCATGTGCACCACAGAATGCCACTTAGATGTCAAGTCTAGTAAGTCATTTTCATATGCATCCCCCTTCCCTCTCTGTATGTGATAATTTTCAGGTACCCCAATGAAAAACCAAAAAATCAGTGGAATGGATATGCCTTACAAGTCAGCCGGGATGAGAAAGTAGCCAGTTGCTTTGTGCAAATATTTTGGAAAGTGCTGGTATCATGACCTTCTGGAACTTGAACCACCTGCTTGAGACAAATAGAACTGTAAATTTTGAAGATGCAACAACTATATACCATTAAATGTGTCTGTCTCTCTGTCTGTCCCTCTCTCATTCTCATAATTTACAGTAAGACAACAAGGTAAGTCACAGGTGATGAAACAGACACACGAAAGAAGCCACCAAGTGGATATGCCTATGTGTACCACAGATAGCCTACAAGTGGATATGCCCATGTGTACAACAGATTGCCACTTAGATGTCCAGTCTAGTAAGTCATTTTTGTATTTATCCCCTTCCCTCCCTGTATGTGACATTTTTTCCAGGTACCCCTATGGAAAACCAGAAAACCAGTGGAATGGATATGGCTTACAATTTAGCCAGGATCACAAAGTAACCAGTTGCTTTGTGGAAATGTTTTGCAAAGTGCTGGAATAACGACCTTTTGGAAGTTAAACCACCTGCTTGGAAGAATTTAAACTGCAAACTTCTAAGATGCAACAACTGTATATCATTAAATATGTCTGTCTCTCTCTCTGTCCCTCTCTCACTCTCATAATTTACAGCAAGACAACAAGGTAAGTCACAGGTGATGGAACAGACACACGAAAGAAGCCACCAAGTGGATATGCCTATATGTACGACAGGTAGCGACCAAGTGGATATGCCCATGTGTACCACAGATTGCCACTTAGATGTCAAGTCTAGTAAGTCATTTTCATATGCATCCCCCTTCCCTCCCTGTATGTGACAATTTTTCCAGGTACCCCTATGGAAAACCAGAAAATCAGTCGAATGGATAAAGCTTACAAGTCAGCCGGGATCAGAAAGTAGCCAGTTGCTTTGTGAAAATGTTTTGCAAAGTACTGGTATAACGACCTTTTGGAAGTTAAACCACCTGCTTGGAAGAATTTGAACTGCAAACTTCTAAGATGCAACAACTATATACCATTAAATGTGTCTGTCTCTCTCTCTGTCCCTCTCTCTCTTTCTCATAATTTACAGTAAGACAACAAGGTAAGTCACAGGTGATGGAACAGACACACGAAAGAAGCCACCAAGTGAATATACCTATGTGTACCACAGAAAGCCACCAAGAGGATATGCCCATGTGCACCACAGAATGCCACTTAGATGTCAAGTCTAGTAAGTCATTTTCATATGCATCCCCCTTCCCTCCCTGTATGTGATAATTTTCCAGGTACCCCAATGAAAAACCAAAAAATCAGTGGAATGGATATGCCTTACAAGTCAGCCGGGATGAGAAAGTAGCCAGTTGCTTTGTGCAAATATTTTGGAAAGTGCTGGTATCATGACCTTCTGGAACTTGAACCACCTGCTTGAGACAAATAGAACTGTAAATTTTGAAGATGCAACAACTATATACCATTAAATGTGTCTGTCTCTCTCTCTGTCCCTCTCTCATTCTCATAATTTACAGTAAGACAACAAGGTAAGTCACAGGTGATGAAACAGACACACGAAAGAAGCCACCAAGTGGATATGCCTATGTGTACCACAGATAGCCTACAAGTGGATATGCCCATGTGTACAACAGATTGCCACTTAGATGTCCAGTCTAGTAAGTCATTTTTATATTTATCCCCTTCCCTCCCTGTATGTGACATTTTTTCCAGGTACCCCTATGGAAAACCAGAAAACCAGTGGAATGGATATGGCTTACAATTTAGCCAGGATCACAAAGTAACCAGTTGCTTTGTGGAAATGTTTTGCAAAGTGCTGGAATAACGACCTTTTGGAAGTTAAACCACCTGCTTGGAAGAATTTAAACTGCAAACTTCTAAGATGCAACAACTGTATATCATTAAATATGTCTGTCTCTCTCTCTGTCCCTCTCTCACTCTCATAATTTACAGCAAGACAACAAGGTAAGTCACAGGTGATGGAACAGACACACGAAAGAAGCCACCAAGTGGATATGCCTATATGTACGACAGATAGCGACCAAGTGGATATGCCCATGTGTACCACAGATTGCCACTTAGATGTCAAGTCTAGTAAGTCATTTTCATATGCAGCCCCCTTCCCTCCCTGTATGTGACAATTTTTCCAGGTACCCCTATGGAAAACCAGAAAATCAGTCGAATGGATAAAGCTTACAAGTCAGCCGGGATCAAAAAGTAGCCAGTTGCTTTGTGAAAATGTTTTGCAAAGTACTGGTATAACGACCTTTTGGAAGTTAAACCACGTTCTTGGAAGAATTTGAACTGGAAAGTTCTAAGATGCAACAACTGTATACCATTAAATGTGTCTGTCTCTCTCTCTGTCCCTCTCTCTCTTTCTCATAATTTACAGTAAGACAACAAGGTAAGTCACAGGTGATGGAACAGACACACGAAAGAAGCCACCAAGTGAATATACCTATGTGTACCACAGAAAGCCACCAAGAGGATATGCCCATGTGCACCACAGAATGCCACTTAGATGTCAAGTCTAGTAAGTCATTTTCATATGCATCCCCCTTCCCTCCCTGTATGTGATAATTTTCCAGGTACCCCAATGAAAAACCAAAAAATCAGTCGAATGGATATGCCTTACAAGTCAGCCGGGATGAGAAAGTAGCCAGTTGCTTTGTGCAAATATTTTGGAAAGTGCTGGTATCATGACCTTCTGGAACTTGAACCACCTGCTTGAGACAAATAGAACTGTAAATTTTGAAGATGCAACAACTATATACCATTAAATGTGTCTGTCTCTCTCTCTGTCCCTCTCTCATTCTCATAATTTACAGTAAGACAACAAGGTAAGTCACAGGTGATGAAACAGACACACGAAAGAAGCCACCAAGTGGATATGCCTATGTGTACCACAGATAGCCTACAAGTGGATATGCCCATGTGTACAACAGATTGCCACTTAGATGTCCAGTCTAGTAAGTCATTTTTGTATTTATCCCCTTCCCTCCCTGTATGTGACATTTTTTCCAGGTACCCCAATGGAAAACCAGAAAACCAGTGGAATGGATATGGCTTACAATTTAGCTAGGATCACAAAGTAACCAGTTGCTTTGTGGAAATGTTTTGCTAAGTGCTGGAATAACGACCTTTTGGAAGTTAAACCACCTGCTTGGAAGAATTTAAACTGCAAACTTCTAAGATGCAACAACTGTATATCATTAAATATGTCTGTCTCTCTCTCTGTCCCTCTCTCACTCTCATAATTTACAGCAAGACAACAAGGTAAGTCACAGGTGATGGAACAGACACACGAAAGAAGCCACCAAGTGGATATGCCTATATGTACGACAGATAGCGACCAAGTGGATATGCCCATGTGTACCACAGATTGCCACTTAGATGTCAAGTCTAGTAAGTCATTTTCATATGCAGCCCCCTTCCCTCCCTGTATGTGACAATTTTTCCAGGTACCCCTATGGAAAACCAGAAAATCAGTCGAATGGATAAAGCTTACAAGTCAGCCGGGATCAGAAAGTAGCCAGTTGCTTTGTGAAAATGTTTTGCAAAGTACTGGTATAACGACCTTTTGGAAGTTAAACCACGTTGTTGGAAGAATTTGAACTGGAAAGTTCTAAGATGCAACAACTGTATATAATTAAATGTGTCTGTCTCTCTCTCTCTTTCTCATAATTTACAGTAAGACAACAAGGTAAGTCACAGGTGATGGAACAGACACACGAAAGAAGCCACCAAGTGAATATACCTATGTGTACCACAGAAAGCCACCAAGAGGATATGCCCATGTGCACCACAGAATGCCACTTAGATGTCAAGTCTAGTAAGTCATTTTCATATGCATCCCCCTTCCCTCCCTGTATGTGATAATTTTCCAGGTACCCCAATGAAAAACCAAAAAATCAGTGGAATGGATATGCCTTACAAGTCAGCCGGGATGAGAAAGTAGCCAGTTGCTTTGTGCAAATATTTTGGAAAGTGCTGGTATCATGACCTTCTGGAACTTGAACCACCTGCTTGAGACAAATAGAACTGTAAATTTTGAAGATGCAACAACTATATACCATTAAATGTGTCTGTCTCTCTCTCTGTCCCTCTCTCATTCTCATAATTTACAGTAAGACAACAAGGTAAGTCACAGGTGATGAAACAGACACACGAAAGAAGCCACCAAGTGGATATGCCTATGTGTACCACAGATAGCCTACAAGTGGATATGCCCATGTGTACAACAGATTGCCACTTAGATGTCCAGTCTAGTAAGTCATTTTTGTATTTATCCCCTTCCCTCCCTGTATGTGACATTTTTTCCAGGTACCCCAATGGAAAACCAGAAAACCAGTGGAATGGATATGGCTTACAATTTAGCTAGGATCACAAAGTAACCAGTTGCTTTGTGGAAATGTTTTGCTAAGTGCTGGAATAACGACCTTTTGGAAGTTAAACCACCTGCTTGGAAGAATTTAAACTGCAAACTTCTAAGATGCAACAACTGTATATCACTAAATATGTCTGTCTCTCTCTCTGTCCCTCTCTCACTCTCATAATTTACAGCAAGACAACAAGGTAAGTCACAGGTGATGGAACAGACACACGAAAGAAGCCACCAAGTGGATATGCCTATGTGTACCACAGATAGCCTATAAGTGGACATGCCCATGTGTACAACAGATTGCCACTTAGATGTCCAGTCTAGTAAGTCATTTTTGTATTTATCCCCTTCCCTCCCTGTATGTGACATTTTTTCCAGGTACCCCTATGGAAAACCAGAAAACCAGTGGAATGGATATGGCTTACAATTTAGCCAGGATCACAAAGTAACCAGTTGCTTTGTGGAAATGTTTTGCAAAGTGCTGGAATAACGACCTTTTGGAAGTTTAACCACCTGCTTGGAAGAATTTAAACTGCAAACTTCTAAGATGCAACAACTGTATATCATTAAATATGTCTGTCTCTCTCTCTGTCCCACTCTCACTCTCATAATTTACAGCAAGACAACAAGGTAAGTCACAGGTGATGGAACAGACACACGAAAGAAGCCACTAAGTGGATATGCCTATATGTACGACAGATAGCGACCAAGTGGATATGCCCATGTGTACCACAGATTGCCACTTAGATGTCAAGTCTAGTAAGTCATTTTCATATGCAGCCCCCTTCCCTCCCTGTATGTGACAATTTTTCCAGGTACCCCTATGGAAAACCAGAAAATCAGTCGAATGGATAAAGCTTACAAGTCAGCCGGGATCAGAAAGTAGCCAGTTGCTTTGTGAAAATGTTTTGCAAAGTACTGGTATAACGACCTTTTGGAAGTTAAACCACCTGCTTGGAAGAATTTGAACTGGAAAGTTCTAAGATGCAACAACTGTATACCATTAAATGTGTCTGTCTCTCTCTCTGTCCCTCTCTCTCTTTCTCATAATTTACAGTAAGACAACAAGGTAAGTCACAGGTGATGGAACAGACACACGAAAGAAGCCACCAAGTGAATATACCTATGTGTACCACAGAAAGCCACCAAGAGGATATGCCCATGTGCACCACAGAATGCCACTTAGATGTCAAGTCTAGTAAGTCATTTTCATATGCATCCCCCTTCCCTCCCTGTATGTGATAATTTTCCAGGTACCCCAATGAAAAACCAAAAAATCAGTGGAATGGATATGCCTTACAAGTCAGCCGGGATGAGAAAGTAGCCAGTTGCTTTGTGCAAATATTTTGGAAAGTGCTGGTATCATGACCTTCTGGAACTTGAACCACCTGCTTGAGACAAATAGAACTGTAAATTTTGAAGATGCAACAACTATATACCATTAAATGTGTCTGTCTCTCTCTCTGTCCCTCTCTCATTCTCATAATTTACAGTAAGACAACAAGGTAAGTCACAGGTGATGAAACAGACACACGAAAGAAGCCACCAAGTGGATATGCCTATGTGTACCACAGATAGCCTACAAGTGGATATGCCCATGTGTACAACAGATTGCCACTTGGATGTCCAGTCTAGTAAGTCATTTTTGTATTTATCCCCTTCCCTCCCTGTATGTGACATTTTTTCCAGGTACCCCTATGGAAAACCAGAAAACCAGTGGAATGGATATGGCTTACAATTTAGCCAGGATCACAAAGTAACCAGTTGCTTTGTGGAAATGTTTTGCAAAGTGCTGGAATAACGACCTTTTGGAAGTTAAACCACCTGCTTGGAAGAATTTAAACTGCAAACTTCTAAGATGCAACAACTGTATATCATTAAATATGTCTGTCTCTCTCTCACTCTCATAATTTACAGCAAGACAACAAAGTAAGTCACAGGTGATGGAACACGAAAGAAGCCACCAAGTGGATATGCCTATATGTACGACAGATAGCGACCAAGTGGATATGCCCATGTGTACCACAGATTGCCACTTAGATGTCAAGTCTAGTAAGTCATTTTCATATGCAGCCCCCTTCCCTCCCTGTATGTGACAATTTTTCCAGGTACCCCTATGGAAAACCAGAAAATCAGTCGAATGGATAAAGCTTACAAGTCAGCCGGGATGAGAAAGTAGCCAGTTGCTTTGTGAAAATGTTTTGCAAAGTACTGGTATAACGACCTTTTGGAAGTTAAACCACCTGCTTGGAAGAATTTGAACTGGAAAGTTCTAAGATGCAACAACTGTATACCATTAAATGTGTCTGTCTCTCTCTCTGTCCCTCTCTCTCTTTCTCATAATTTACAGTAAGACAACAAGGTAAGTCACAGGTGATGGAACAGACACACGAAAGAAGCCACCAAGTGAATATACCTATGTGTACCACAGAAAGCCACCAAGAGGATATGCCCATGTGCACCACAGAATGCCACTTAGATGTCAAGTCTAGTAAGTCATTTTCATATGCATCCCCCTTCCCTCCCTGTATGTGATAATTTTCCAGGTACCCCAATGAAAAACCAAAAAATCAGTGGAATGGATATGCCTTACAAGTCAGCCGGGATGAGAAAGTAGCCAGTTGCTTTGTGCAAATATTTTGGAAAGTGCTGGTATCATGACCTTCTGGAACTTGAACCACCTGCTTGAGACAAATAGAACTGTAAATTTTGAAGATGCAACAACTATATACCATTAAATGTGTCTGTCTCTCTCTCTGTCCCTCTCTCATTCTCATAATTTACAGTAAGACAACAAGGTAAGTCACAGGTGATGAAACAGACACACGAAAGAAGCCACCAAGTGGATATGCCTAAGTGTACCACAGATAGCCTACAAGTGGATATGCCCATGTGTACAACAGATTGCCACTTAGATGTCCAGTCTAGTAAGTCATTTTTGTATTTATCCCCTTCCCTCCCTGTATGTGACATTTTTTCCAGGTACCCCTATGGAAAACCAGAAAAACCAGTGGAATGGATATGGCTTACAATTTAGCCAGGATCACAAAGTAACCAGTTGCTTTGTGGAAATGTTTTGCAAAGTGCTGGAATAACGACCTTTTGGAAGTTAAACCACCTGCTTGGAAGAATTTAAACTGCAAACTTCTAAGATGCAACAACTGTATATCATTAAATATGTCTGTCTCTCTCTCTGTCCCTCTCTCACTCTCATAATTTACAGCAAGACAACAAGGTAAGTCACAGGTGATGGAACAGACACACGAAAGAAGCCACCAAGTGGATATGCCTATATGTACGACAGATAGCGACCAAGTGGATATGCCCATGTGTACCACAGATTGCCACTTAGATGTCAAGTCTAGTAAGTCATTTTCATATGCAGCCCCCTTCCCTCCCTGTATGTGACAATTTTTCCAGGTACCCCTATGGAAAACCAGAAAATCAGTCGAATGGATAAAGCTTACAAGTCAGCCGGGATCAGAAAGTAGCCAGTTGCTTTGTGAAAATGTTTTGCAAAGTACTGGTATAACGACCTTTTGGAAGTTAAACCACGTTCTTGGAAGAATTTGAACTGGAAAGTTCTAAGATGCAACAACTGTATACCATTAAATGTGTCTGTCTCTCTCTCTGTCCCTCTCTCTCTTTCTCATAATTTACAGTAAGACAACAAGGTAAGTCACAGGTGATGGAACAGACACACGAAAGAAGCCACCAAGTGAATATACCTATGTGTACCACAGAAAGCCACCAAGAGGATATGCCCATGTGCACCACAGAATGCCACTTAGATGTCAAGTCTAGTAAGTCATTTTCATATGCATCCCCCTTCCCTCCCTGTATGTGATAATTTTCCAGGTACCCCAATGAAAAACCAAAAAATCAGTGGAATGGATATGCCTTACAAGTCAGCCGGGATGAGAAAGTAGCCAGTTGCTTTGTGCAAATATTTTGGAAAGTGCTGGTATCATGACCTTCTGGAACTTGAACCACCTGCTTGAGACAAATAGAACTGTAAATTTTGAAGATGCAACAACTATATACCATTAAATGTGTCTGTCTCTCTCTCTGTCCCTCTCTCATTCTCATAATTTACAGTAAGACAACAAGGTAAGTCACAGGTGATGAAACAGACACACGAAAGAAGCCACCAAGTGGATATGCCTATGTGTACCACAGATAGCCTACAAGTGGATATGCCCATGTGTACAACAGATTGCCACTTAGATGTCCAGTCTAGTAAGTCATTTTTGTATTTATCCCCTTCCCTCCCTGTATGTGACATTTTTTCCAGGTACCCCAATGGAAAACCAGAAAACCAGTGGAATGGATATGGCTTACAATTTAGCTAGGATCACAAAGTAACCAGTTGCTTTGTGGAAATGTTTTGCTAAGTGCTGGAATAACGACCTTTTGGAAGTTAAACCACCTGCTTGGAAGAATTTAAACTGCAAACTTCTAAGATGCAACAACTGTATATCACTAAATATGTCTGTCTCTCTCTCTGTCCCTCTCTCACTCTCATAATTTACAGCAAGACAACAAGGTAAGTCACAGGTGATGGAACAGACACACGAAAGAAGCCACCAAGTGGATATGCCTATGTGTACCACAGATAGCCTATAAGTGGACATGCCCATGTGTACAACAGATTGCCACTTAGATGTCCAGTCTAGTAAGTCATTTTTGTATTTATCCCCTTCCCTCCCTGTATGTGACATTTTTTCCAGGTACCCCTATGGAAAACCAGAAAACCAGTGGAATGGATATGGCTTACAATTTAGCCAGGATCACAAAGTAACCAGTTGCTTTGTGGAAATGTTTTGCAAAGTGCTGGAATAACGACCTTTTGGAAGTTTAACCACCTGCTTGGAAGAATTTAAACTGCAAACTTCTAAGATGCAACAACTGTATATCATTAAATATGTCTGTCTCTCTCTCTGTCCCACTCTCACTCTCATAATTTACAGCAAGACAACAAGGTAAGTCACAGGTGATGGAACAGACACACGAAAGAAGCCACTAAGTGGATATGCCTATATGTACGACAGATAGCGACCAAGTGGATATGCCCATGTGTACCACAGATTGCCACTTAGATGTCAAGTCTAGTAAGTCATTTTCATATGCAGCCCCCTTCCCTCCCTGTATGTGACAATTTTTCCAGGTACCCCTATGGAAAACCAGAAAATCAGTCGAATGGATAAAGCTTACAAGTCAGCCGGGATCAGAAAGTAGCCAGTTGCTTTGTGAAAATGTTTTGCAAAGTACTGGTATAACGACCTTTTGGAAGTTAAACCACCTGCTTGGAAGAATTTGAACTGGAAAGTTCTAAGATGCAACAACTGTATACCATTAAATGTGTCTGTCTCTCTCTCTGTCCCTCTCTCTCTTTCTCATAATTTACAGTAAGACAACAAGGTAAGTCACAGGTGATGGAACAGACACACGAAAGAAGCCACCAAGTGAATATACCTATGTGTACCACAGAAAGCCACCAAGAGGATATGCCCATGTGCACCACAGAATGCCACTTAGATGTCAAGTCTAGTAAGTCATTTTCATATGCATCCCCCTTCCCTCCCTGTATGTGATAATTTTCCAGGTACCCCAATGAAAAACCAAAAAATCAGTCGAATGGATATGCCTTACAAGTCAGCCGGGATGAGAAAGTAGCCAGTTGCTTTGTGCAAATATTTTGGAAAGTGCTGGTATCATGACCTTCTGGAACTTGAACCACCTGCTTGAGACAAATAGAACTGTAAATTTTGAAGATGCAACAACTATATACCATTAAATGTGTCCGTCTCTCTCTCTGTCCCTCTCTCATTCTCATAATTTACAGTAAGACAACAAGGTAAGTCACAGGTGATGAAACAGACACACGAAAGAAGCCACCAAGTGGATATGCCTAAGTGTACCACAGATAGCCTACAAGTGGATATGCCCATGTGTACAACAGATTGCCACTTAGATGTCCAGTCTAGTAAGTCATTTTTGTATTTATCCCCTTCCCTCCCTGTATGTGACATTTTTTCCAGGTACCCCTATGGAAAACCAGAAAACCAGTGGAATGGATATGGCTTACAATTTAGCCAGGATCACAAAGTAACCAGTTGCTTTGTGGAAATGTTTTGCAAAGTGCTGGAATAACGACCTTTTGGAAGTTAAACCACCTGCTTGGAAGAATTTAAACTGCAAACTTCTAAGATGCAACAACTGTATATCATTAAATATGTCTGTCTCTCTCTCACTCTCATAATTTACAGCAAGACAACAAAGTAAGTCACAGGTGATGGAACACGAAAGAAGCCACCAAGTGGATATGCCTATATGTACGACAGATAGCGACCAAGTGGATATGCCCATGTGTACCACAGATTGCCACTTAGATGTCAAGTCTAGTAAGTCATTTTCATATGCAGCCCCCTTCCCTCCCTGTATGTGACAATTTTTCCAGGTACCCCTATGGAAAACCAGAAAATCAGTCGAATGGATAAAGCTTACAAGTCAGCCGGGATCAGAAAGTAGCCAGTTGCTTTGTGAAAATGTTTTGCAAAGTACTGGTATAACGACCTTTTGGAAGTTAAACCACCTGCTTGGAAGAATTTGAACTGCAAACTTCTAAGATGCAACAACTGTATACCATTAAATGTGTCTGTCTCTCTCTCTGTCCCTCTCTCTCTTTCTCATAATTTACAGTAAGACAACAAGGTAAGTCACAGGTGATGGAACAGACACACGAAAGAAGCCACCAAGTGAATATACCTATGTGTACCACAGAAAGCCACCAAGAGGATATGCCCATGTGCACCACAGAATGCCACTTAGATGTCAAGTCTAGTAAGTCATTTTCATATGCATCCCCCTTCCCTCCCTGTATGTGATAATTTTCCAGGTACCCCAATGAAAAACCAAAAAATCAGTGGAATGGATATGCCTTACAAGTCAGCCGGGATGAGAAAGTAGCCAGTTGCTTTGTGGAAATATTTTGGAAAGTGCTGGTATCATGACCTTCTGGAACTTGAACCACCTGCTTGAGACAAATAGAACTGTAAATTTTGAAGATGCAACAACTATATACCATTAAATGTGTCTGTCTCTCTCTCTGTCCCTCTCTCATTCTCATAATTTACAGTAAGACAACAAGGTAAGTCACAGGTGATGAAACAGACACACGAAAGAAGCCACCAAGTGGATATGCCTATGTGTACCACAGATAGCCTACAAGTGGATATGCCCATGTGTACAACAGATTGCCACTTAGATGTCCAGTCTAGTAAGTCATTTTTGTATTTATCCCCTTCCCTCCCTGTATGTGACATTTTTTCCAGGTACCCCTATGGAAAACCAGAAAACCAGTGGAATGGATATGGCTTACAATTTAGCCAGGATCACAAAGTAACCAGTTGCTTTGTGGAAATGTTTTGCAAAGTGCTGGAATAACGACCTTTTGGAAGTTAAACCACCTGCTTGGAAGAATTTAAACTGCAAACTTCTAAGATGCAACAACTGTATATCATTAAATATGTCTGTCTCTCTCTCTGTCCCTCTCTCACTCTCATAATTTACAGCAAGACAACAAGGTAAGTCACAGGTGATGGAACAGACACACGAAAGAAGCCACCAAGTGGATATGCCTATATGTACGACAGATAGCGACCAAGTGGATATGCCCATGTGTACCACAGATTGCCACTTAGATGTCAAGTCTAGTAAGTCATTTTCATATGCAGCCCCCTTCCCTCCCTGTATGTGACAATTTTTCCAGGTACCCCTATGGAAAACCAGAAAATCAGTCGAATGGATAAAGCTTACAAGTCAGCCGGGATCAGAAAGTAGCCAGTTGCTTTGTGAAAATGTTTTGCAAAGTACTGGTATAACGACCTTTTGGAAGTTAAACCACCTGCTTGGAAGAATTTGAACTGGAAAGTTCTAAGATGCAACAACTGTATACCATTAAATGTGTCTGTCTCTCTCTCTGTCCCTCTCTCTCTTTCTCATAATTTACAGTAAGACAACAAGGTAAGTCACAGGTGATGGAACAGACATACGAAAGAAGCCACCAAGTGAATATACCTATGTGTACCACAGAAAGCCACCAAGAGGATATGCCCATGTGCACCACAGAATGCCACTTAGATGTCAAGTCTAGTAAGTCATTTTCATATGCATCCCCCTTCCCTCCCTGTATGTGATAATTTTCCAGGTACCCCAATGAAAAACCAAAAAATCAGTGGAATGGATATGCCTTACAAGTCAGCCGGGATGAGAAAGTAGCCAGTTGCTTTGTGCAAATATTTTGGAAAGTGCTGGTATCATGACCTTCTGGAACTTGAACCACCTGCTTGAGACAAATAGAACTGTAAATTTTGAAGATGCAACAACTATATACCATTAAATGTGTCTGTCTCTCTCTCTGTCCCTCTCTCATTCTCATAATTTACAGTAAGACAACAAGGTAAGTCACAGGTGATGAAACAGACACACGAAAGAAGCCACCAAGTGGATATGCCTATGTGTACCACAGATAGCCTACAAGTGGATATGCCCATGTGTACAACAGATTGCCACTTAGATGTCCAGTCTAGTAAGTCATTTTTGTATTTATCCCCTTCCCTCCCTGTATGTGACATTTTTTCCAGGTACCCCTATGGAAAACCAGAAAACCAGTGGAATGGATATGGCTTACAATTTAGCCAGGATCACAAAGTAACCAGTTGCTTTGTGGAAATGTTTTGCAAAGTGCTGGAATAACGACCTTTTGGAAGTTAAACCACCTGCTTGGAAGAATTTAAACTGCAAACTTCTAAGATGCAACAACTGTATATCATTAAATATGTCTGTCTCTCTCTCTGTCCCTCTCTCACTCTCATAATTTACAGCAAGACAACAAGGTAAGTCACAGGTGATGGAACAGACACACGAAAGAAGCCACCAAGTGGATATGCCTATATGTACGACAGGTAGCGACCAAGTGGATATGCCCATGTGTACCACAGATTGCCACTTAGATGTCAAGTCTAGTAAGTCATTTTCATATGCAGCCCCCTTCCCTCCCTGTATGTGACAATTTTTCCAGGTACCCCTATGGAAAACCAGAAAATCAGTCGAATGGATAAAGCTTACAAGTCAGCCGGGATCAGAAAGTAGCCAGTTGCTTTGTGAAAATGTTTTGCAAAGTACTGGTATAACGACCTTTTGGAAGTTAAACCACCTGCTTGGAAGAATTTATACTGGAAAGTTCTAAGATGCAACAACTGTATACCATTAAATGTGTCTGTCTCTCTCTCTGTCCCTCTCTCTCTTTCTCATAATTTACAGTAAGACAACAAGGTAAGTCACAGGTGATGGAACAGACACACGAAAGAAGCCACCAAGTGAATATACCTATGTGTACCACAGAAAGCCACCAAGAGGATATGCCCATGTGCACCACAGAATGCCACTTAGATGTCAAGTCTAGTAAGTCATTTTCATATGCATCCCCCTTCCCTCCCTGTATGTGATAATTTTCCAGGTACCCCAATGAAAAACCAAAAAATCAGTCGAATGGATATGCCTTACAAGTCAGCCGGGATGAGAAAGTAGCCAGTTGCTTTGTGCAAATATTTTGGAAAGTGCTGGTATCATGACCTTCTGGAACTTGAACCACCTGCTTGAGACAAATAGAACTGTAAATTTTGAAGATGCAACAACTATATACCATTAAATGTGTCCGTCTCTCTCTCTGTCCCTCTCTCATTCTCATAATTTACAGTAAGACAACAAGGTAAGTCACAGGTGATGAAACAGACACACGAAAGAAGCCACCAAGTGGATAGGCCTAAGTGTACCACAGATAGCCTACAAGTGGATATGCCCATGTGTACAACAGATTGCCACTTAGATGTCCAGTCTAGTAAGTCATTTTTGTATTTATCCCCTTCCCTCCCTGTATGTGACATTTTTTCCAGGTACCCCTATGGAAAACCAGAAAACCAGTGGAATGGATATGGCTTACAATTTAGCCAGGATCACAAAGTAACCAGTTGCTTTGTGGAAATGTTTTGCAAAGTGCTGGAATAACGACCTTTTGGAAGTTAAACCACCTGCTTGGAAGAATTTAAACTGCAAACTTCTAAGATGCAACAACTGTATATCATTAAATATGTCTGTCTCTCTCTCTGTCCCTCTCTCACTCTCATAATTTACAGCAAGACAACAAGGTAAGTCACAGGTGATGGAACAGACACACGAAAGAAGCCACCAAGTGGATATGCCTATATGTACGACAGATAGCGACCAAGTGGATATGCCCATGTGTACCACAGATTGCCACTTAGATGTCAAGTCTAGTAAGTCATTTTCATATGCAGCCCCCTTCCCTCCCTGTATGTGACAATTTTTCCAGGTACCCCTATGGAAAACCAGAAAATCAGTCGAATGGATAAAGCTTACAAGTCAGCCGGGATGAGAAAGTAGCCAGTTGCTTTGTGAAAATGTTTTGCAAAGTACTGGTATAACGACCTTTTGGAAGTTAAACCACCTGCTTGGAAGAATTTGAACTGGAAAGTTCTAAGATGCAACAACTGTATACCATTAAATGTGTCTGTCTCTCTCTCTGTCCCTCTCTCTCTTTCTCATAATTTACAGTAAGACAACAAGGTAAGTCACAGGTGATGGAACAGACACGCGAAAGAAGCCACCAAGTGAATATACCTATGTGTACCACAGAAAGCCACCAAGAGGATATGCCCATGTGCACCACAGAATGCCACTTAGATGTCAAGTCTAGTAAGTCATTTTCATATGCATCCCCCTTCCCTCCCTGTATGTGATAATTTTCCAGGTACCCCAATGAAAAACCAAAAAATCAGTGGAATGGATATGCCTTACAAGTCAGCCGGGATGAGAAAGTAGCCAGTTGCTTTGTGCAAATATTTTGGAAAGTGCTGGTATCATGACCTTCTGGAACTTGAACCACCTGCTTGAGACAAATAGAACTGTAAATTTTGAAGATGCAACAACTATATACCATTAAATGTGTCCGTCTCTCTCTCTGTCCCTCTCTCATTCTCATAATTTACAGTAAGACAACAAGGTAAGTCACAGGTGATGAAACAGACACACGAAAGAAGCCACCAAGTGGATATGCCTAAGTGTACCACAGATAGCCTACAAGTGGATATGCCCATGTGTACAACAGATTGCCACTTAGATGTCCAGTCTAGTAAGTCATTTTTGTATTTATCCCCTTCCCTCCCTGTATGTGACATTTTTTCCAGGTACCCCTATGGAAAACCAGAAAACCAGTGGAATGGATATGGCTTACAATTTAGCCAGGATCACAAAGTAACCAGTTGCTTTGTGGAAATATTTTGCAAAGTGCTGGAATAACGACCTTTTGGAAGTTAAACCACCTGCTTGGAAGAATTTAAACTGCAAACTTCTAAGATGCAACAACTGTATATCATTAAATATGTCTGTCTCTCTCTCTGTCCCTCTCTCACTCTCATAATTTACAGCAAGACAACAAGGTAAGTCACAGGTGATGGAACAGACACACGAAAGAAGCCACCAAGTGGATATGCCTATATGTACGACAGATAGCGACCAAGTGGATATGCCCATGTGTACCACAGATTGCCACTTAGATGTCAAGTCTAGTAAGTCATTTTCATATGCAGCCCCCTTCCCTCCCTGTATGTGACAATTTTTCCAGGTACCCCTATGGAAAACCAGAAAATCAGTCGAATGGATAAAGCTTACAAGTCAGCCGGGATCAGAAAGTAGCCAGTTGCTTTGTGAAAATGTTTTGCAAAGTACTGGTATAACGACCTTTTGGAAGTTAAACCACCTGCTTGGAAGAATTTGAACTGCAAACTTCTAAGATGCAACAACTGTATACCATTAAATGTGTCTGTCTCTCTCTCTGTCCCTCTCTCTCTTTTTCATAATTTACAGTAAGACAACAAGGTAAGTCACAGGTGATGGAACAGACACACGAAAGAAGCCACCAAGTGAATATACCTATGTGTACCACAGAAAGCCACCAAGAGGATATGCCCATGTGCACCACAGAATGCCACTTAGATGTCAAGTCTAGTAAGTCATTTTCATATGCATCCCCCTTCCCTCTCTGTATGTGATAATTTTCCAGGTACCCCAATGAAAAACCAAAAAATCAGTGGAATGGATATGCCTTACAAGTCAGCCGGGATGAGAAAGTAGCCAGTTGCTTTGTGCAAATATTTTGGAAAGTGCTGGTATCATGACCTTCTGGAACTTGAACCACCAGCTTGAGACAAATAGAACTGTAAATTTTGAAGATGCAACAACTATATACCATTAAATGTGTCTGTCTCTCTGTCTGTCCCTCTCTCATTCTCATAATTTACAGTAAGACAACAAGGTAAGTCACAGGTGATGAAACAGACACACGAAAGAAGCCACCAAGTGGATATGCCTATGTGTACCACAGATAGCCTACAAGTGGATATGCCCATGTGTACAACAGATTGCCACTTAGATGTCCAGTCTAGTAAGTCATTTTTGTATTTATCCCCTTCCCTCCCTGTATGTGACATTTTTTCCAGGTACCCCTATGGAAAACCAGAAAACCAGTGGAATGGATATGGCTTACAATTTAGCCAGGATCACAAAGTAACCAGTTGCTTTGTGGAAATGTTTTGCAAAGTGCTGGAATAACGACCTTTTGGAAGTTAAACCACCTGCTTGGAAGAATTTAAACTGCAAACTTCTAAGATGCAACAACTGTATATCATTAAATATGTCTGTCTCTCACTCTGTCCCTCTCTCACTCTCATAATTTACAGCAAGACAACAAGGTAAGTCACAGGTGATGGAACAGACACACGAAAGAAGCCACCAAGTGGATATGCCTATATGTACGACAGGTAGCGACCAAGTGGATATGCCCATGTGTACCACAGATTGCCACTTAGATGTCAAGTCTAGTAAGTCATTTTCATATGCAGCCCCCTTCCCTCCCTGTATGTGACAATTTTTCCAGGTACCCCTATGGAAAACCAGAAAATCAGTCGAATGGATAAAGCTTACAAGTCAGCCGGGATCAGAAAGTAGCCAGTTGCTTTGTGAAAATGTTTTGCAAAGTACTGGTATAACGACCTTTTGGAAGTTAAACCACCTGCTTGGAAGAATTTATACTGGAAAGTTCTAAGATGCAACAACTGTATACCATTAAATGTGTCTGTCTCTCTCTCTGTCCCTCTCTCTCTTTCTCATAATTTACAGTAAGACAACAAGGTAAGTCACAGGTGATGGAACAGACACACGAAAGAAGCCACCAAGTGAATATACCTATGTGTACCACAGAAAGCCACCAAGAGGATATGCCCATGTGCACCACAGAATGCCACTTAGATGTCAAGTCTAGTAAGTCATTTTCATATGCATCCCCCTTCCCTCCCTGTATGTGATAATTTTCCAGGTACCCCAATGAAAAACCAAAAAATCAGTCGAATGGATATGCCTTACAAGTCAGCCGGGATGAGAAAGTAGCCAGTTGCTTTGTGCAAATATTTTGGAAAGTGCTGGTATCATGACCTTCTGGAACTTGAACCACCTGCTTGAGACAAATAGAACTGTAAATTTTGAAGATGCAACAACTATATACCATTAAATGTGTCTGTCTCTCTCTCTGTCCCTCTCTCATTCTCATAATTTACAGTAAGACAACAAGGTAAGTCACAGGTGATGAAACAGACACACGAAAGAAGCCACCAAGTGGATATGCCTATGTGTACCACAGATAGCCTACAAGTGGATATGCCCATGTGTACAACAGATTGCCACTTAGATGTCCAGTCTAGTAAGTCATTTTTGTATTTATCCCCTTCCCTCCCTGTATGTGACATTTTTTCCAGGTACCCCTATGGAAAACCAGAAAACCAGTGGAATGGATATGGCTTACAATTTAGCCAGGATCACAAAGTAACCAGTTGCTTTGTGGAAATGTTTTGCAAAGTGCTGGAATAACGACCTTTTGGAAGTTAAACCACCTGCTTGGAAGAATTTAAACTGCAAACTTCTAAGATGCAACAACTGTATATCATTAAATATGTCTGTCTCTCTCTCTGTCCCTCTCTCACTCTCATAATTTACAGCAAGACAACAAGGTAAGTCACAGGTGATGGAACAGACACACGAAAGAAGCCACCAAGTGGATATGCCTATATGTACGACAGATAGCGACCAAGTGGATATGCCCATGTGTACCACAGATTGCCACTTAGATGTCAAGTCTAGTAAGTCATTTTCATATGCAGCCCCCTTCCCTCCCTGTATGTGACAATTTTTCCAGGTACCCCTATGGAAAACCAGAAAATCGGTCGAATGGATAAAGCTTACAAGTCAGCCGGGATCAGAAAGTAGCCAGTTGCTTTGTGAAAATGTTTTGCAAAGTACTGGTATAACGACCTTTTGGAAGTTAAACCACTTGCTTGGAAGAATTTGAACTGGAAAGTTCTAAGATGCAACAACTGTATACCATTAAATGTGTCTGTCTCTCTCTCTGTCCCTCTCTCTCTTTCTCATAATTTACAGTAAGACAACAAGGTAAGTCACAGGTGATGGAACAGACACACGAAAGAAGCCACCAAGTGAATATACCTATGTGTACCACAGAAAGCCACCAAGAGGATATGCCCATGTGCACCACAGAATGCCACTTAGATGTCAAGTCTAGTAAGTCATTTTCATATGCATCCCCCTTCCCTCCCTGTATGTGATAATTTTCCAGGTACCCCAATGAAAAACCAAAAAATCAGTGGAATGGATATGCCTTACAAGTCAGCCGGGATGAGAAAGTAGCCAGTTGCTTTGTGCAAATATTTTGGAAAGTGCTGGTATCATGACCTTCTGGAACTTGAACCACCTGCTTGAGACAAATAGAACTGTAAATTTTGAAGATGCAACAACTATATACCATTAAATGTGTCTGTCTCTCTCTCTGTCCCTCTCTCATTCTCATAATTTACAGTAAGACAACAAGGTAAGTCACAGGTGATGAAACAGACACACGAAAGAAGCCACCAAGTGGATATGCCTATGTGTACCACAGATAGCCTACAAGTGGATATGCCCATGTGTACAACAGATTGCCACTTAGATGTCCAGTCTAGTAAGTCATTTTTGTATTTATCCCCTTCCCTCCCTGTATGTGACATTTTTTCCAGGTACCCCTATGGAAAACCAGAAAACCAGTGGAATGGATATGGCTTACAATTTAGCCAGGATCACAAAGTAACCAGTTGCTTTGTAGAAATGTTTTGCAAAGTGCTGGAATAACGACCTTTTGGAAGTTAAACCACCTGCTTGGAAGAATTTAAACTGCAAACTTCTAAGATGCAACAACTGTATATCATTAAATATGTCTGTCTCTCTCTCTGTCCCTCTCTCACTCTCATAATTTACAGCAAGACAACAAGGTAAGTCACAGGTGATGGAACAGACACACGAAAGAAGCCACCAAGTGGATATGCCTATATGTACGACAGATAGCGACCAAGTGGATATGCCCATGTGTACCACAGATTGCCACTTAGATGTCAAGTCTAGTAAGTCATTTTCATATGCAGCCCCCTTCCCTCCCTGTATGTGACAATTTTTCCAGGTACCCCTATGGAAAACCAGAAAATCAGTCGAATGGATAAAGCTTACAAGTCAGCCGGGATGAGAAAGTAACCAGTTGCTTTGTGAAAATGTTTTGCAAAGTACTGGTATAACGACCTTTTGGAAGTTAAACCACCTGCTTGGAAGAATTTGAACTGGAAAGTTCTAAGATGCAACAACTGTATACCATTAAATGTGTCTGTCTCTCTCTCTGTCCCTCTCTCTCTTTCTCATAATTTACAGTAAGACAACAAGGTAAGTCACAGGTGATGGAACAGACACACGAAAGAAGCCACCAAGTGAATATACCTATGTGTACCACAGAAAGCCACCAAGAGGATATGCCCATGTGCACCACAGAATGCCACTTAGATGTCAAGTCTAGTAAGTCATTTTCATATGCATCCCCCTTCCCTCCCTGTATGTGATAATTTTCCAGGTACCCCAATGAAAAACCAAAAAATCAGTCGAATGGATATGCCTTACAAGTCAGCCGGGATGAGAAAGTAGCCAGTTGCTTTGTGCAAATATTTTGGAAAGTGCTGGTATCATGACCTTCTGGAACTTGAACCACCTGCTTGAGACAAATAGAACTGTAAATTTTGAAGATGCAACAACTATATACCATTAAATGTGTCTGTCTCTCTCTCTGTCCCTCTCTCATTCTCATAATTTACAGTAAGACAACAAGGTAAGTCACAGGTGATGAAACAGACACACGAAAGAAGCCACCAAGTGGATATGCCTATGTGTACCACAGATAGCCTACAAGTGGATATGCCCATGTGTACAACAGATTGCCACTTAGATGTCCAGTCTAGTAAGTCATTTTTGTATTTATCCCCTTCCCTCCCTGTATGTGACATTTTTTCCAGGTACCCCTATGGAAAACCAGAAAACCAGTGGAATGGATATGGCTTACAATTTAGCCAGGATCACAAAGTAACCAGTTGCTTTGTGGAAATGTTTTGCAAAGTGCTGGAATAACGACCTTTTGGAAGTTAAACCACCTGCTTGGAAGAATTTAAACTGCAAACTTCTAAGATGCAACAACTGTATATCATTAAATATGTCTGTCTCTCTCTCTGTCCCTCTCTCACTCTCATAATTTACAGCAAGACAACAAGGTAAGTCACAGGTGATGGAACAGACACACAAAAGAAGCCACCAAGTGGATATGCCTATATGTACGACAGATAGCGACCAAGTGGATATGCCCATGTGTACCACAGATTGCCACTTAGATGTCAAGTCTAGTAAGTCATTTTCATATGCAGCCCCCTTCCCTCCCTGTATGTGACAATTTTTCCAGGTACCCCTATGGAAAACCAGAAAATCGGTCGAATGGATAAAGCTTACAAGTCAGCCGGGATCAGAAAGTAGCCAGTTGCTTTGTGAAAATGTTTTGCAAAGTACTGGTATAACGACCTTTTGGAAGTTAAACCACCTGCTTGGAAGAATTTGAACTGGAAAGTTCTAAGATGCAACAACTGTATACCATTAAATGTGTCTGTCTCTCTCTCTGTCCCTCTCTCTCTTTCTCATAATTTACAGTAAGACAACAAGGTAAGTCACAGGTGATGGAACAGACACACGAAAGAAGCCACCAAGTGAATATACCTATGTGTACCACAGAAAGCCACCAAGAGGATATGCCCATGTGCACCACAGAATGCCACTTAGATGTCAAGTCTAGTAAGTCATTTTCATATGCATCCCCCTTCCCTCCCTGTATGTGATAATTTTCCAGGTACCCCAATGAAAAACCAAAAAATCAGTCGAATGGATATGCCTTACAAGTCAGCCGGGATGAGAAAGTAGCCAGTTGCTTTGTGCAAATATTTTGGAAAGTGCTGGTATCATGACCTTCTGGAACTTGAACCACCTGCTTGAGACAAATAGAACTGTAAATTTTGAAGATGCAACAACTATATACCATTAAATGTGTCTGTCTCTCTCTCTGTCCCTCTCTCATTCTCATAATTTACAGTAAGACAACAAGGTAAGTCACAGGTGATGAAACAGACACACGAAAGAAGCCACCAAGTGGATATGCCTATGTGTACCACAGATAGCCTACAAGTGGATATGCCCATGTGTACAACAGATTGCCACTTAGATGTCCAGTCTAGTAAGTCATTTTTGTATTTATCCCCTTCCCTCCCTGTATGTGACATTTTTTCCAGGTACCCCTATGGAAAACCAGAAAACCAGTGGAATGGATATGGCTTACAATTTAGCCAGGATCACAAAGTAACCAGTTGCTTTGTGGAAATGTTTTGCAAAGTGCTGGAATAACGACCTTTTGGAAGTTAAACCACCTGCTTGGAAGAATTTAAACTGCAAACTTCTAAGATGCAACAACTGTATATCATTAAATATGTCTGTCTCTCTCTCTCTGTCCCTCTCTCACTCTCATAATTTACAGCAAGACAACAAGGTAAGTCACAGGTGATGGAACAGACACACGAAAGAAGCCACCAAGTGGATATGCCTATATGTACGACAGATAGCGACCAAGTGGATATGCCCATGTGTACCACAGATTGCCACTTAGATGTCAAGTCTAGTAAGTCATTTTCATATGCAGCCCCCTTCCCTCCCTGTATGTGACAATTTTTCCAGGTACCCCTATGGAAAACCAGAAAATCAGTCGAATGGATAAAGCTTACAAATCAGCCGGGATGAGAAAGTAGCCAGTTGCTTTGTGAAAATGTTTTGCAAAGTACTGGTATAACGACCTTTTGGAAGTTAAACCACCTGCTTGGAAGAATTTGAACTGGAAAGTTCTAAGATGCAACAACTGTATACCATTAAATGTGTCTGTCTCTCTCTCTGTCCCTCTCTCTCTTTCTCATAATTTACAGTAAGACAACAAGGTAAGTCACAGGTGATGGAACAGACACACGAAAGAAGCCACCAAGTGAATATACCTATGTGTACCACAGAAAGCCACCAAGAGGATATGCCCATGTGCACCACAGAATGCCACTTAGATGTCAAGTCTAGTAAGTCATTTTCATATGCATCCCCCTTCCCTCCCTGTATGTGATAATTTTCCAGGTACCCCAATGAAAAACCAAAAAATCAGTCGAATGGATATGCCTTACAAGTCAGCCGGGATGAGAAAGTAGCCAGTTGCTTTGTGCAAATATTTTGGAAAGTGCTGGTATCATGACCTTCTGGAACTTGAACCACCTGCTTGAGACAAATAGAACTGTAAATTTTGAAGATGCAACAACTATATACCATTAAATGTGTCTGTCTCTCTCTCTGTCCCTCTCTCATTCTCATAATTTACAGTAAGACAACAAGGTAAGTCACAGGTGATGAAACAGACACACGAAAGAAGCCACCAAGTGGATATGCCTATGTGTACCACAGATAGCCTACAAGTGGATATGCCCATGTGTACAACAGATTGCCACTTAGATGTCCAGTCTAGTAAGTCATTTTTATATTTATCCCCTTCCCTCCCTGTATGTGACATTTTTTCCAGGTACCCCAATGGAAAACCAGAAAACCAGTGGAATGGATATGGCTTACAATTTAGCCAGGATCACAAAGTAACCAGTTGCTTTGTGGAAATGTTTTGCAAAGTGCTGGAATAACGACCTTTTGGAAGTTAAACCACCTGCTTGGAAGAATTTAAACTGCAAACTTCTAAGATGCAACAACTGTATATCATTAAATATGTCTGTCTCTCTCTCTGTCCCTCTCTCACTCTCATAATTTACAGCAAGACAACAAGGTAAGTCACAGGTGATGGAACAGACACACGAAAGAAGCCACCAAGTGGATATGCCTATATGTACGACAGATAGCGACCAAGTGGATATGCCCATGTGTACCACAGATTGCCACTTAGATGTCAAGTCTAGTAAGTCATTTTCATATGCAGCCCCCTTCCCTCCCTGTATGTGACAATTTTTCCAGGTACCCCTATGGAAAACCAGAAAATCAGTCGAATGGATAAAGCTTACAAGTCAGCCGGGATGAGAAAGTAGCCAGTTGCTTTGTGAAAATGTTTTGCAAAGTACTGGTATAACGACCTTTTGGAAGTTAAACCACCTGCTTGGAAGAATTTGAACTGGAAAGTTCTAAGATGCAACAACTGTATACCATTAAATGTGTCTGTCTCTCTCTCTGTCCCTCTCTCTCTTTCTCATAATTTACAGTAAGACAACAAGGTAAGTCACAGGTGATGGAACAGACACACGAAAGAAGCCACCAAGTGAATATACCTATGTGTACCACAGAAAGCCACCAAGAGGATATGCCCATGTGCACCACAGAATGCCACTTAGATGTCAAGTCTAGTAAGTCATTTTCATATGCATCCCCCTTCCCTCCCTGTATGTGATAATTTTCCAGGTACCCCAATGAAAAACCAAAAAATCAGTCGAATGGATATGCCTTACAAGTCAGCCGGGATGAGAAAGTAGCCAGTTGCTTTGTGCAAATATTTTGGAAAGTGCTGGTATCATGACCTTCTGGAACTTGAACCACCTGCTTGAGACAAATAGAACTGTAAATTTTGAAGATGCAACAACTATATACCATTAAATGTGTCTGTCTCTCTCTCTGTCCCTCTCTCATTCTCATAATTTACAGTAAGACAACAAGGTAAGTCACAGGTGATGAAACAGACACACGAAAGAAGCCACCAAGTGGATATGCCTATGTGTACCACAGATAGCCTACAAGTGGATATGCCCATGTGTACAACAGATTGCCACTTAGATGTCCAGTCTAGTAAGTCATTTTTGTATTTATCCCCTTCCCTCCCTGTATGTGACATTTTTTCCAGGTACCCCTATGGAAAACCAGAAAACCAGTGGAATGGATATGGCTTACAATTTAGCCAGGATCACAAAGTAACCAGTTGCTTTGTGGAAATGTTTTGCAAAGTGCTGGAATAACGACCTTTTGGAAGTTAAACCACCTGCTTGGAAGAATTTAAACTGCAAACTTCTAAGATGCAACAACTGTATATCATTAAATATGTCTGTCTCTCTCTCTGTCCCTCTCTCACTCTCATAATTTACAGCAAGACAACAAGGTAAGTCACAGGTGATGGAACAGACACACGAAAGAAGCCACCAAGTGGATATGCCTATATGTACGACAGATAGCGACCAAGTGGATATGCCCATGTGTACCACAGATTGCCACTTAGATGTCAAGTCTAGTAAGTCATTTTCATATGCAGCCCCCTTCCCTCCCTGTATGTGACAATTTTTCCAGGTACCCCTATGGAAAACCAGAAAATCAGTCGAATGGATAAAGCTTACAAGTCAGCCGGGATGAGAAAGTAGCCAGTTGCTTTGTGAAAATGTTTTGCAAAGTACTGGTATAACGACCTTTTGGAAGTTAAACCACCTGCTTGGAAGAATTTGAACTGGAAAGTTCTAAGATGCAACAACTGTATACCATTAAATGTGTCTGTCTCTCTCTCTGTCCCTCTCTCTCTTTCTCATAATTTACAGTAAGACAACAAGGTAAGTCACAGGTGATGGAACAGACACGAAAGAAGCCACCAAGTGAATATACCTATGTGTACCACAGAAAGCCACCAAGAGGATATGCCCATGTGCACCACAGAATGCCACTTAGATGTCAAGTCTAGTAAGTCATTTTCATATGCATCCCCCTTCCCTCCCTGTATGTGATAATTTTCCAGGTACCCCAATGAAAAACCAAAAAATCAGTCGAATGGATATGCCTTACAAGTCAGCCGGGATGAGAAAGTAGCCAGTTGCTTTGTGCAAATATTTTGGAAAGTGCTGGTATCATGACCTTCTGGAACTTGAACCACCTGCTTGAGACAAATAGAACTGTAAATTTTGAAGATGCAACAACTATATACCATTAAATGTGTCTGTCTCTCTCTCTGTCCCTCTCTCATTCTCATAATTTACAGTAAGACAACAAGGTAAGTCACAGGTGATGAAACAGACACACGAAAGAAGCCACCAAGTGGATATGCCTATGTGTACCACAGATAGCCTACAAGTGGATATGCCCATGTGTACAACAGATTGCCACTTAGATGTCCAGTCTAGTAAGTCATTTTTATATTTATCCCCTTCCCTCCCTGTATGTGACATTTTTTCCAGGTACCCCTATGGAAAACCAGAAAACCAGTGGAATGGATATGGCTTACAATTTAGCCAGGATCACAAAGTAACCAGTTGCTTTGTGGAAATGTTTTGCAAAGTGCTGGAATAACGACCTTTTGGAAGTTAAACCACCTGCTTGGAAGAATTTAAACTGCAAACTTCTAAGATGCAACAACTGTATATCATTAAATATGTCTGTCTCTCTCTCTGTCCCTCTCTCACTCTCATAATTTACAGCAAGACAACAAGGTAAGTCACAGGTGATGGAACAGACACACGAAAGAAGCCACCAAGTGGATATGCCTATATGTACGACAGATAGCGACCAAGTGGATATGCCCATGTGTACCACAGATTGCCACTTAGATGTCAAGTCTAGTAAGTCATTTTCATATGCAGCCCCCTTCCCTCCCTGTATGTGACAATTTTTCCAGGTACCCCTATGGAAAACCAGAAAATCAGTCGAATGGATAAAGCTTACAAGTCAGCCGGGATGAGAAAGTAGCCAGTTGCTTTGTGAAAATGTTTTGCAAAGTACTGGTATAACGACCTTTTGGAAGTTAAACCACCTGCTTGGAAGAATTTGAACTGGAAAGTTCTAAGATGCAACAACTGTATACCATTAAATGTGTCTGTCTCTCTCTCTGTCCCTCTCTCTCTTTCTCATAATTTACAGTAAGACAACAAGGTAAGTCACAGGTGATGGAACAGACACACGAAAGAAGCCACCAAGTGAATATACCTATGTGTACCACAGAAAGCCACCAAGAGGATATGCCCATGTGCACCACAGAATGCCACTTAGATGTCAAGTCTAGTAAGTCATTTTCATATGCATCCCCCTTCCCTCCCTGTATGTGATAATTTTCCAGGTACCCCAATGAAAAACCAAAAAATCAGTCGAATGGATATGCCTTACAAGTCAGCCGGGATGAGAAAGTAGCCAGTTGCTTTGTGCAAATATTTTGGAAAGTGCTGGTATCATGACCTTCTGGAACTTGAACCACCTGCTTGAGACAAATAGAACTGTAAATTTTGAAGATGCAACAACTATATACCATTAAATGTGTCTGTCTCTCTCTCTGTCCCTCTCTCATTCTCATAATTTACAGTAAGACAACAAGGTAAGTCACAGGTGATGAAACAGACACACGAAAGAAGCCACCAAGTGGATATGCCTATGTGTACCACAGATAGCCTACAAGTGGATATGCCCATGTGTACAACAGATTGCCACTTAGATGTCCAGTCTAGTAAGTCATTTTTGTATTTATCCCCTTCCCTCCCTGTATGTGACATTTTTTCCAGGTACCCCTATGGAAAACCAGAAAACCAGTGGAATGGATATGGCTTACAATTTAGCCAGGATCACAAAGTAACCAGTTGCTTTGTGGAAATGTTTTGCAAAGTGCTGGAATAACGACCTTTTGGAAGTTAAACCACCTGCTTGGAAGAATTTAAACTGCAAACTTCTAAGATGCAACAACTGTATATCATTAAATATGTCTGTCTCTCTCTCTGTCCCTCTCTCACTCTCATAATTTACAGCAAGACAACAAGGTAAGTCACAGGTGATGGAACAGACACACGAAAGAAGCCACCAAGTGGATATGCCTATATGTACGACAGATAGCGACCAAGTGGATATGCCCATGTGTACCACAGATTGCCACTTAGATGTCAAGTCTAGTAAGTCATTTTCATATGCAGCCCCCTTCCCTCCCTGTATGTGACAATTTTTCCAGGTACCCCTATGGAAAACCAGAAAATCAGTCGAATGGATAAAGCTTACAAGTCAGCCGGGATGAGAAAGTAGCCAGTTGCTTTGTGAAAATGTTTTGCAAAGTACTGGTATAACGACCTTTTGGAAGTTAAACCACCTGCTTGGAAGAATTTGAACTGGAAAGTTCTAAGATGCAACAACTGTATACCATTAAATGTGTCTGTCTCTCTCTCTGTCCCTCTCTCTCTTTCTCATAATTTACAGTAAGACAACAAGGTAAGTCACAGGTGATGGAACAGACACACGAAAGAAGCCACCAAGTGAATATACCTATGTGTACCACAGAAAGCCACCAAGAGGATATGCCCATGTGCACCACAGAATGCCACTTAGATGTCAAGTCTAGTAAGTCATTTTCATATGCATCCCCCTTCCCTCCCTGTATGTGATAATTTTCCAGGTACCCCAATGAAAAACCAAAAAATCAGTGGAATGGATATGCCTTACAAGTCAGCCGGGATGAGAAAGTAGCCAGTTGCTTTGTGCAAATATTTTGGAAAGTGCTGGTATCATGACCTTCTGGAACTTGAACCACCTGCTTGAGACAAATAGAACTGTAAATTTTGAAGATGCAACAACTATATACCATTAAATGTGTCTGTCTCTCTCTCTGTCCCTCTCTCATTCTCATAATTTACAGTAAGACAACAAGGTAAGTCACAGGTGATGAAACAGACACACGAAAGAAGCCACCAAGTGGATATGCCTATGTGTACCACAGATAGCCTACAAGTGGATATGCCCATGTGTACAACAGATTGCCACTTAGATGTCCAGTCTAGTAAGTCATTTTTATATTTATCCCCTTCCCTCCCTGTATGTGACATTTTTTCCAGGTACCCCTATGGAAAACCAGAAAACCAGTGGAATGGATATGGCTTACAATTTAGCCAGGATCACAAAGTAACCAGTTGCTTTGTGGAAATGTTTTGCAAAGTGCTGGAATAACGACCTTTTGGAAGTTAAACCACCTGCTTGGAAGAATTTAAACTGCAAACTTCTAAGATGCAACAACTGTATATCATTAAATATGTCTGTCTCTCTCTCTGTCCCTCTCTCACTCTCATAATTTACAGCAAGACAACAAGGTAAGTCACAGGTGATGGAACAGACACACGAAAGAAGCCACCAAGTGGATATGCCTATATGTACGACAGATAGCGACCAAGTGGATATGCCCATGTGTACCACAGATTGCCACTTAGATGTCAAGTCTAGTAAGTCATTTTCATATGCAGCCCCCTTCCCTCCCTGTATGTGACAATTTTTCCAGGTACCCCTATGGAAAACCAGAAAATCAGTCGAATGGATAAAGCTTACAAGTCAGCCGGGATGAGAAAGTAGCCAGTTGCTTTGTGAAAATGTTTTGCAAAGTACTGGTATAACGACCTTTTGGAAGTTAAACCACCTGCTTGGAAGAATTTGAACTGCAAACTTCTAAGATGCAACAACTGTATACCATTAAATGTGTCTGTCTCTCTCTCTGTCCCTCTCTCTCTTTCTCATAATTTACAGTAAGACAACAAGGTAAGTCACAGGTGATGGAACAGACACACGAAAGAAGCCACCAAGTGAATATACCTATGTGTACCACAGAAAGCCACCAAGAGGATATGCCCATGTGCACCACAGAATGCCACTTAGATGTCAAGTCTAGTAAGTCATTTTCATATGCATCCCCCTTCCCTCCCTGTATGTGATAATTTTCCAGGTACCCCAATGAAAAACCAAAAAATCAGTCGAATGGATATGCCTTACAAGTCAGCCGGGATGAGAAAGTAGCCAGTTGCTTTGTGCGAATATTTTGGAAAGTGCTGGTATCATGACCTTCTGGAACTTGAACCACCTGCTTGAGACAAATAGAACTGTAAATTTTGAAGATGCAACAACTATATACCATTAAATGTGTCTGTCTCTCTCTCTGTCCCTCTCTCATTCTCATAATTTACAGTAAGACAACAAGGTAAGTCACAGGTGATGAAACAGACACACGAAAGAAGCCACCAAGTGGATATGCCTATGTGTACCACAGATAGCCTACAAGTGGATATGCCCATGTGTACAACAGATTGCCACTTAGATGTCCAGTCTAGTAAGTCATTTTTATATTTATCCCCTTCCCTCCCTGTATGTGACATTTTTTCCAGGTACCCCTATGGAAAACCAGAAAACCAGTGGAATGGATATGGCTTACAATTTAGCCAGGATCACAAAGTAACCAGTTGCTTTGTGGAAATGTTTTGCAAAGTGCTGGAATAACGACCTTTTGGAAGTTAAACCACCTGCTTGGAAGAATTTAAACTGCAAACTTCTAAGATGCAACAACTGTATATCATTAAATATGTCTGTCTCTCTCTCTGTCCCTCTCTCACTCTCATAATTTACAGCAAGACAACAAGGTAAGTCACAGGTGATGGAACAGACACACGAAAGAAGCCACCAAGTGGATATGCCTATATGTACGACAGATAGCGACCAAGTGGATATGCCCATGTGTACCACAGATTGCCACTTAGATGTCAAGTCTAGTAAGTCATTTTCATATGCAGCCCCCTTCCCTCCCTGTATGTGACAATTTTTCCAGGTACCCCTATGGAAAACCAGAAAATCAGTCGAATGGATAAAGCTTACAAGTCAGCCGGGATCAGAAAGTAACCAGTTGCTTTGTGAAAATGTTTTGCAAAGTACTGGTATAACGACCTTTTGGAAGTTAAACCACCTGCTTGGAAGAATTTGAACTGCAAACTTCTAAGATGCAACAACTGTATACCATTAAATGTGTCTGTCTCTCTCTCTGTCCCTCTCTCTCTTTCTCATAATTTACAGTAAGACAACAAGGTAAGTCACAGGTGATGGAACAGACACACGAAAGAAGCCACCAAGTGAATATACCTATGTGTACCACAGAAAGCCACCAAGAGGATATGCCCATGTGCACCACAGAATGCCACTTAGATGTCAAGTCTAGTAAGTCATTTTCATATGCATCCCCCTTCCCTCCCTGTATGTGATAATTTCCAGGTACCCCAATGAAAAACCAAAAAATCAGTCGAATGGATATGCCTTACAAGTCAGCCGGGATGAGAAAGTAGCCAGTTGCTTTGTGCAAATATTTTGGAAAGTGCTGGTATCATGACCTTCTGGAACTTGAACCACCTGCTTGAGACAAATAGAACTGTAAATTTTGAAGATGCAACAACTATATACCATTAAATGTGTCTGTCTCTCTCTCTGTCCCTCTCTCATTCTCATAATTTACAGTAAGACAACAAGGTAAGTCACAGGTGATGAAACAGACACACGAAAGAAGCCACCAAGTGGATATGCCTATGTGTACCACAGATAGCCTACAAGTGGATATGCCCATGTGTACAACAGATTGCCACTTAGATGTCCAGTCTAGTAAGTCATTTTTGTATTTATCCCCTTCCCTCCCTGTATGTGACATTTTTTCCAGGTACCCCTATGGAAAACCAGAAAACCAGTGGAATGGATATGGCTTACAATTTAGCCAGGATCACAAAGTAACCAGTTGCTTTGTGGAAATGTTTTGCAAAGTGCTGGAATAACGACCTTTTGGAAGTTAAACCACCTGCTTGGAAGAATTTAAACTGCAAACTTCTAAGATGCAACAACTGTATATCATTAAATATGTCTGTCTCTCTCTCTGTCCCTCTCTCACTCTCATAATTTACAGCAAGACAACAAGGTAAGTCACAGGTGATGGAACAGACACACGAAAGAAGCCACCAAGTGGATATGCCTATATGTACGACAGATAGCGACCAAGTGGATATGCCCATGTGTACCACAGATTGCCACTTAGATGTCAAGTCTAGTAAGTCATTTTCATATGCAGCCCCCTTCCCTCCCTGTATGTGACAATTTTTCCAGGTACCCCTATGGAAAACCAGAAAATCAGTCGAATGGATAAAGCTTACAAGTCAGCCGGGATGAGAAAGTAGCCAGTTGCTTTGTGAAAATGTTTTGCAAAGTACTGGTATAACGACCTTTTGGAAGTTAAACCACCTGCTTGGAAGAATTTGAACTGGAAAGTTCTAAGATGCAACAACTGTATACCATTAAATGTGTCTGTCTCTCTCTCTGTCCCTCTCTCTCTTTCTCATAATTTACAGTAAGACAACAAGGTAAGTCACAGGTGATGGAACAGACACACGAAAGAAGCCACCAAGTGAATATACCTATGTGTACCACAGAAAGCCACCAAGAGGATATGCCCATGTGCACCACAGAATGCCACTTAGATGTCAAGTCTAGTAAGTCATTTTCATATGCATCCCCCTTCCCTCCCTGTATGTGATAATTTTCCAGGTACCCCAATGAAAAACCAAAAAATCAGTCGAATGGATATGCCTTACAAGTCAGCCGGGATGAGAAAGTAGCCAGTTGCTTTGTGCAAATATTTTGGAAAGTGCTGGTATCATGACCTTCTGGAACTTGAACCACCTGCTTGAGACAAATAGAACTGTAAATTTTGAAGATGCAACAACTATATACCATTAAATGTGTCTGTCTCTCTCTCTGTCCCTCTCTCACTCTCATAATTTACAGTAAGACAACAAGGTAAGTCACAGGTGATGAAACAGACACACGAAAGAAGCCACCAAGTGGATATGCCTATGTGTACCACAGATAGCCTACAAGTGGATATGCCCATGTGTACAACAGATTGCCACTTAGATGTCCAGTCTAGTAAGTCATTTTTATATTTATCCCCTTCCCTCCCTGTATGTGACATTTTTTCCAGGTACCCCTATGGAAAACCAGAAAACCAGTGGAATGGATATGGCTTACAATTTAGCCAGGATCACAAAGTAACCAGTTGCTTTGTGGAAATGTTTTGCAAAGTGCTGGAATAACGACCTTTTGGAAGTTAAACCACCTGCTTGGAAGAATTTAAACTGCAAACTTCTAAGATGCAACAACTGTATATCATTAAATATGTCTGTCTCTCTCTCTGTCCCTCTCTCACTCTCATAATTTACAGCAAGACAACAAGGTAAGTCACAGGTGATGGAACAGACACACGAAAGAAGCCACCAAGTGGATATGCCTATATGTACGACAGATAGCGACCAAGTGGATATGCCCATGTGTACCACAGATTGCCACTTAGATGTCAAGTCTAGTAAGTCATTTTCATATGCAGCCCCCTTCCCTCCCTGTATGTGACAATTTTTCCAGGTACCCCTATGGAAAACCAGAAAATCAGTCGAATGGATAAAGCTTACAAGTCAGCCGGGATCAGAAAGTAGCCAGTTGCTTTGTGAAAATGTTTTGCAAAGTACTGGTATAACGACCTTTTGGAAGTTAAACCACCTGCTTGGAAGAATTTGAACTGGAAAGTTCTAAGATGCAACAACTGTATACCATTAAATGTGTCTGTCTCTCTCTCTGTCCCTCTCTCTCTTTCTCATAATTTACAGTAAGACAACAAGGTAAGTCACAGGTGATGGAACAGACACACGAAAGAAGCCACCAAGTGAATATACCTATGTGTACCACAGAAAGCCACCAAGAGGATATGCCCATGTGCACCACAGAATGCCACTTAGATGTCAAGTCTAGTAAGTCATTTTCATATGCATCCCCCTTCCCTCCCTGTATGTGATAATTTTCCAGGTACCCCAATGAAAAACCAAAAAATCAGTCGAATGGATATGCCTTACAAGTCAGCCGGGATGAGAAAGTAGCCAGTTGCTTTGTGCAAATATTTTGGAAAGTGCTGGTATCATGACCTTCTGGAACTTGAACCACCTGCTTGAGACAAATAGAACTGTAAATTTTGAAGATGCAACAACTACATACCATTAAATGTGTCTGTCTCTCTCTCTGTCCCTCTCTCATTCTCATAATTTACAGTAAGACAACAAGGTAAGTCACAGGTGATGAAACAGACACACGAAAGAAGCCACCAAGTGGATATGCCTATGTGTACCACAGATAGCCTACAAGTGGATATGCCCATGTGTACAACAGATTGCCACTTAGATGTCCAGTCTAGTAAGTCATTTTTGTATTTATCCCCTTCCCTCCCTGTATGTGACATTTTTTCCAGGTACCCCTATGGAAAACCAGAAAACCAGTGTAATGGATATGGCTTACAATTTAGCCAGGATCACAAAGTAACCAGTTCCTTTGTGGAAATGTTTTGCAAAGTGCTGGAATAACGACCTTTTGGAAGTTAAACCACCTGCTTGGAAGAATTTAAACTGCAAACTTCTAAGATGCAACAACTGTATATCATTAAATATGTCTGTCTCTCTCTCTGTCCCTCTCTCACTCTCATAATTTACAGCAAGACAACAAGGTAAGTCACAGGTGATGGAACAGACACACGAAAGAAGCCACCAAGTGGATATGCCTATATGTACGACAGATAGCGACCAAGTGGATATGCCCATGTGTACCACAGATTGCCACTTAGATGTCAAGTCTAGTAAGTCATTTTCATATGCAGCCCCCTTCCCTCCCTGTATGTGACAATTATTCCAGGTACCCCTATGGAAAACCAGAAAATCAGTCGAATGGATAAAGCTTACAAGTCAGCCGGGATGAGAAAGTAGCCAGTTGCTTTGTGAAAATGTTTTGCAAAGTACTGGTATAACGACCTTTTGGAAGTTAAACAACGTTCTTGGAAGAATTTGAACTGGAAAGTTCTAAGATGCAACAACTGTATACCATTAAATGTGTCTGTCTCTCTCTCTGTCCCTCTCTCTCTTTCTCATAATTTACAGTAAGACAACAAGGTAAGTCAAAGGTGATGGAACAGACACACGAAAGAAGCCACCAAGTGAATATACCTATGTGTACCACAGAAAGCCACCAAGAGGATATGCCCATGTGCACCACAGAATGCCACTTAGATGTCAAGTCTAGTAAGTCATTTTCATATGCATCCCCCTTCCCTCCCTGTATGTGATAATTTTCCAGGTACCCCAATGAAAAACCAAAAAATCAGTCGAATGGATAAGCCTTACAAGTCAGCCGGGATGAGAAAGTAGCCAGTTGCTTTGTGCAAATATTTTGGAAAGTGCTGGTATCATGACCTTCTGGAACTTGAACCACCTGCTTGAGACAAATAGAACTGTAAATTTTGAAGATGCAACAACTATATACCATTAAATGTGTCTGTCTCTCTCTCTCTGTCCCTCTCTCATTCTCATAATTTACAGTAAGACAATAAGGTAAGTCACAGGTGATGAAACAGACACACGAAAGAAGCCACCAAGTGGATATGCCTATGTGTACCACAGATAGCCTACAAGTGGATATGCCCATGTGTACAACAGATTGCCACTTAGATGTCCAGTCTAGTAAGTCATTTTTATATTTATCCCCTTCCCTCCCTGTATGTGACATTTTTTCCAGGTACCCCTATGGAAAACCAGAAAACCAGTGGAATGGATATGGCTTACAATTTAGCCAGGATCACAAAGTAACCAGTTGCTTTGTGGAAATGTTTTGCAAAGTGCTGGAATAAAGACCTTTTGGAAGGTAAACCACCTGCTTGGAAGAATTTAAACTGCAAACTTCTAAGATGCAACAACTGTATATCATTAAATATGTCTGTCTGTCTCTCTGTCCCTCTCTCACTCTCACAATTTACAGCAAGACAACAAGGTAAGTCACAGGTGATGGAACAGACACACGAAAGAAGCCACCAAGTGGATATGCCTATATGTACGACAGATAGCGACCCAGTGGATATGCCCATGTGTACCACAGATTGCCACTTAGATGTCAAGTCTAGTAAGTCATTTTCATATGCAGCCCCCTTCCCTCCCTGTATGTGACAATTTTTCCAGGTACCCCTATGGAAAACCAGAAAATCAGTCGAATGGATAAAGCTTACAAGTCAGCTGGTATCAGAAGTAGCCAGTTGCTTTGTTGAAATATTTTTCAAAGTACTGGTATAACGACCTTTTGGAACTTAAACCACGTTCTTGGAAGAATTTGAACTGGAAAGTTCTAAGATTCAACAACTATATACCATTAAATGTATCTGTCTCTCTCTCTGTCCCTCTCTCTCTTTCTCATAATTTACAGTAAGACAACAAGGTAAGTCACAGGTGATGGAACAGACACACGAAAGAAGCCACCAAGTGAATATACTTATGTGTACCACAGAAAGCCGCCAAGAGGATATGCCCATGTGCACCACAGAATGCCACTTAGATGTCAAGTCTAGTAAGTCATTTTCATATGCATCCCCCTTCCCTCCCTGTATGTGATAATTTTCCAGGTACCCCTATGGAAAACAAAAAATCAGTCGAATGGATATGCCTTACAAGTCAGCCGGGATGAGAAAGTAGCCAGTTGCTATGTGCAAATATTTTGGAAAGTGCTGGTATCATGACCTTCTGCAACTTGAACCACCTGCTTGAGACAAATAGAACTGTAAATTTTGAAGATGCAACAACTGTATACCATTAAATGTGTCTGTCTCTCTCTCTGTCCTTCTCTCATACTCATAATTTACAGTAAGACAACAAGGTAAGTCACAGGTGATGGAACAGACACTCGAAAGAAGCCACCAAGTGGATATGCCTAAGCGTGCAACAGCAAGCCACCATGTGGATATGCCCATGTGTACCACAGATTATCAGTTAGATGTCCAGTCTAGTGAGTCATTTTCATATGCATCCCCCTTACCTCCCTGTATGTGATACTTTTCCAGGTACCCCTATGGAAAACAAAAAAATCAGTCGAATGGATATGCCTTACAAGTCAGCCCTGATTAAAATGTAGCCAGTTGCTTTGTGCAAATATTTTGGAAAGTGCAGGTATAACGACCTTCTTGAACTTGAACCACCTGCTTGAGACAAATAGAACTGTAAATTTTGAAGATGCAACAATTGTAAACCATTAAATGTGCCTGTCTTCTCTCTGTCCCTCTCTCATTCTCATAATTTACAGTAAGACAACAAGGTAAGTCACAGGTGATGGAACAGACACTCGAAAGAAGCCACCAAGTGGATATGCCTATGTGAACCACAGATTGCCACTTAGATGTCCAGTTTAGTAAGTCATTTTTATATTCATCCCCCTTCCCTCCCTGTATGTGACATTTTTTCCAGGTACCCCTATGGAAAACCAGAAAACCAGTCGAATGGATATGGCTTACAAGTTAGCCAGGATCACAAAGTAGCCAGTTGCTTTGTGGAAATGTTTTGCAAAGTGCTGGAATAACGACCGTTTGGAAGTTAAACCACCTGCTTGGAAGAATTTAAACTGCAAACTTCTAAGATGCAACAAATTGTATATCATTAAATATGTCTGTCTCTCTCTCTGTCCCTCTCTCAATCTCATAATTTACAGCAAGACAACAAGGTAAGTCACAGGTGATGAAACAGACACACGAAAGAAGCCAACAAGTGGATATGCCTATGTGTACGACAGATAGCGACCAAGTGGATATGCCCATGTGTACCAAAGATTGCTACTTAGATGTCCAGTCAAGTAAGTCATTTTCATATGCATCTCCCTTCCCTCCCTATATGTGACAATTTTTTCCAGGTATCCCAATAGAAAAACCAGAAAATCTGTCCTTGGGATATAGTTTCCACGTCAGCCGGGATCAGAAAGTAGCCAGTTCCTTTGTGAGAATGTTTAGCAAAGTGCTGGCATCAGAACCTTCTGGAACTTGAACCACCAGCTTGAAAGAAATTGAGCTGTAAACTTCTAAGATGCAACAACTGTAATTTTTTAAATGTGTCTGTCTCCAAGTGGATATGCCCATGTGTACCACAGATTGCCTCTTAGATGTCCAGTCTAGTAAGTCATTTTCATATGCACCTCTCTTCAATTTCTCTATGTGACAATTTTTCCAGGTACCCCAGTGGAAAACTCAGAAATTCAGTCTGTTGGATATGGCTTACAACTCAGCTGAAATGTTCTGAAATTTGAATGGATATCGCAACTTCAAGAAACAACATAAGAAAGTACCCCAGGTTTGTTTGTTGTTCTGAGAAATTCCACAATATTGACCCACATTTTGAATCTTTACATGTAGCAAGAAATAATATTTATATTTGGTGATAAACGGAAAATCATTTTCTTTTCTTCTCTTTATAAACATATGTCGTGGGTAATCATTAGAAGTGCCCTATTACCCACAACATCACATTTTCAGTGAGTAAAAAGAAAATTTGTCCTGAAATTATCGCCAAATACACACATTATTTCTTACTCTTCTGATAAAGTGGATAAACTAATGGAATGTGACCGGCAAATGCTCGGATCATCACTAGCATCTGACCTAGGAATGGTAGGAACAAAAATACTTAAGAACAGATACAATCAAATTTAAAATCTCAACAAGATGGTACAGAAACAGACAACACAAGTCATGAAATATAACAATACATATGAAGAGCAACATGACAGCTCTTGCCTCATTAGGTGTCCATCTTGCTAGCCCCAACTAAAGCAACAAAGCTGTCCTTCACAACAGAGCAGCATACAGAAACAAAAGTGACCATATAGATAAATCACAAGCTATTAACCCTTTACCACACAATCCCGACTTAACACCTCTGTGAAAAAAGCCATTTGAAAATATGGGAAAAGGAAAAAATGCTGGTAACCAGCATTTTCCCCTTTTTCCACAATATTTTCTTCTCCTCCTAAAACAATTTGAACCAATCTAAAATTTTGTTGTTTGGTAAAGAGTTAAACACACAGATCAGAAGCTAGCTTAAGAGAGACTGCAAAGTTCGATTATAAAAATAGAGGATATTTGTTTTTTGCAGTGAAAGTTTGAAATTCATTTCATCGAGTGAACACCATCGGTAATATTTTCATGAGTGGTGCAGCCACGAGTGAAAATATTATTGATGGTGTTCACGAGATGAAATAAATTTCGATCTTTCACCAAAAAAAACCAAATATTCTTTTTATTTCATGCTTTTAGCCCTTTCTGGGAGGAGCTTTATCAAAATCCAGTACAGTTCTTTTCCATCATTCCCTGTGGCGTACCCCTCCTGCGTAGCAATGCATTACAATATTACGTCAAGTGCGAGAAATATAAGGTATATGACGTAATATTTCCCATTTGGTTGTCAGGACGCGCAATTTACCTAGGCAAGAAGAACGTGAAAATAGGTATTTTCACTCGTGGTTCCAGTGTAAGATCGAAAAATATTTTCACTGCTATTTCTCGATATCCTACCGGAAAGCATGAAATAAAGTAGAGATATTACACTACCTATAAGCAGCCAACAACAGCGTGGATGCATATTCTGATCTCTGCCTTTGTTATTTTCAAAATAACATGTTGCACTCTTTTAACCCTTTACTCCACAGACTTATTTCTACGCATTGCTTGTAGGAGCCTTTGGAAAACATTGTGACAAAAGGTGAAATTGCTCGTGACAAGCAATTTCACCTTTTGCCACAATGTTTTCTACACTATCAAAAGGTGTCATATACACATAAGAAACAGCTTCATCCTTGCTGTTATTTAGGGTCAGTTAGAGATACCATAGAAATGCCTTATGGGGTAAAGGATTAATATGGGCAAGCATATGGTAAAGAGTATACTAGTCCCCAAAACTCCATTTTTTAGTTTTTCCTAATGTTTGCTTTTTACTTTCTCCACTGTTTTCGATAGCTGCCACAGAGCTAAAAGAAAAGATAGACTCCCTCACACACTTAATTACACTTCCCTGACTCTTAACCAATTACCACACAATCCCTACTTTTGACGACCCGGAGAAAGAAACCTATAGAAAACATTGTGGTAAAAGGAGAAAATGCTGGTAATCAGCATTTTCTCCTTTTCCCACAATGTTTTCTACCCTTCACGAAACAAATTTCAAATTTTCAGTCAGTTCTCTTTTCTCGTCTGCAAACGCTTTCAATTTGGGCAAACCTAAAATTTTGTCGTTTGGTAATGAGTTAAACAAAACTTTCAGTCCCTTCAAGGATTCACCAGTGATGCTGAATAACAGTCTCAGCAAATACCACAGTTTCATGATAAACATGAAACGGAGAACTGCAGACAATAAGTAGAAGGAAGAACCTGTGCATAGTCTTGATGATAGCTGGTCCATTGAAGTGTTTGAAGAGTACATTTAGCTCTATCCATAAGACTTGAATATAAGTATACTGCGTTGATTCAAGCAGTGAGTGAGCTTAAGTACTACACACCATTGGACTTGTGTAGTTTTGAACCTTATGATAAGGAAGAGAGGAGAAACTGGTTGAGTGGTCTTCAACAGTCAGCAACCATTAGTCTGTTTGTTTATAGATATGGAAATTATCTCGGGGAATATTAACATATTATTGAAAATTCCTGGTGAAATGAAAGATAGAAAAGCAGATGAAGATGTGAAGATAGTCACAACCATCAAACAAGGGATAATGAAATTTGCAACTAGATGTATGACAAAGGATTTTATAGACAGGTGCTCTAAAATATATAAAGTTCAACCTGCTCTGCTGAGAAACATGTTCTGCTTTCTGACACAGTTTGAGTGTGGATCACATTAAGTGCAAGAAGGTCTAGTTTGCATTCAGCATTAAGATTCTGGATTTGGTAGGCACCAGTTCAAAATTCTGAAGTGCTTTGCATATAAATAGGGAGACTTTACTCTGTTTCAAAGTCTTGATGATAAAGCTATCACACCAGTGGGAAACCCTGATCACCCTGTTTCAAAAGGTGTTCATGCTGACCATGGAGGTGACAGAAACAGGTCTGGTGTGAAGTGATCGCAAAATTGTTTCTTTATACTATGACTTTCATTTAGCTGTGCAAAAATACCTTCTGTGTGCTTTCATATAAATATCCCAGAGAACTCTGATGACAGCTTTTATGATGGATGTGTGTTTGTAACAGTGAAAGATATTTGAGCCATCAACTCCACAGTGCAGAAACAGTGAACATAATTCAGGACTGTTGCAGTGAAGACGGTGTGAATATATCAAAGCCCATATTGATCAGGTACACTGATGCTGCTGGCCTTGACCACCATATGACATATCATTCCGTACAGTTGTGTTGCCTGATAAAGTTTATAGCACTTAACATGGACATGATAGTGTGCACTCAAACTGCCCCATCTCAGAGTTGGTTATTTGCATTTATTTATCTTCGCTACCGGATGCCCATCTGAGCGACGCCCCCAGAAGACAGTTAGTTGTTACGGGGATAGTGCAAGGATACAGGTCGAAACTACTGAGAGCTTTGCCTGGTTCAGCGTATAGCACCATCACACAGGACCTCGGTTGAATGTCTCATCCGAAAGACCATTAGTAATTTTAGTTGGCCAGCTGGAGATTCGAAGTCACAACCTGTAGTGACCCGAAACATTGTGTTCACGAGTCCTACATAATTCATCAAGTCAAGTGAGAAACAATTGCAAGAATAAAACTCTTAACCCTTTCCCAAATGACAAAATTTTAGACTGGTCCTAATTGAAAGCACTTGCAGACGACAAAATTAATGTTACTCAAAAAGCAAAATTTGTTTCTAGCAGGGAAGAAAACATTGTGGGAAAGGGAGAAAATGCTGGTTACCAGCATTTTCTCCTTTTCCCACAATGTTTTCAAAAGGCTTCTATCTCAGGGCCGTAAAAACCAGGGATTGTTTGGTAAAGGGTTAAAACTAAGTATGTAGGAACTCTTTTACCTCCAAAGAATTTGATCATGGAAAGATTTAAGAAGCTAAAGCGTATACATGTCCAGCATGCGACAACTACTGGGACGATTCAGATAATTGTTGAGAGTTTGAAGGTGATTGATCAAGATGTCAGCCTCGAAAATCTATCTTAACCCATTACCACACAATCCCTACTTTTGGCGCCCCTGAGAAAGAAGTCTTTAGAAAACATTGTGGGAAAAGGAGAAAATGCTGGTAACCAGCATTTTCTCCTTTTTCCACAAAAATAAATTTCAAATTTTCAGTCAGTTTTCTTTCATTGTCTGCAAATGCTTTCGATTTGGACAAACCGAAAATATTGTTGTTTGGTAATGAGTTAACTGGAGTTAGAGAAAATTGATCTCTTTCTGGCAGAACATGGTAGATGCAGACACTGTATGTTCCATATAATTTTCAGCTACAGATAGAGATCAGTATTTGTTGATAATTTATGATAATTTTCCTTATTCTCCATGAAATATAAGACCCAAGCTGCAGCAAAAGGGAGCTTAATGCATCTCTGTGATACATGATAGCAGCTCAACGTCATCATATACATGTAAATATGGATCCGTAATAGTAACTTTCCAAATAATTGACTTAATCATGAAGTAGTCTGCTCCTTTGATATACAGAAAATTGACCGATAGCGAAAATTATTGGCCAAGGTCAGCCTGTGCAGACTGCAGGGGCTGACTTGTGTTGATACTGTTTGCAGATGCATTAAGCCCCCTCTTCAAAGAGCATTGCTCATATGTTGTGGGTATCTATCCATTAGAATAGTTGTGGGTATTTATTGGAACATTCATTCAGAAAATATGCTTTTGTGGAGAAATAAGGAAAATAGTCCCTTGATTGTCACCAAATACCCACCACTATCTGTACCTATATGATCTTCGGTAAAACATTTATCTTTTTCCTACTGGTCATTTGACTATTTACCCAAGTTTTCGGGCACCTGAAATACTTACAGGTTATTACACAGCTGATGAGGGCGGGAGAGTGATATCGGCCCGCCACCTTGATATCTGCCCCGAGGGCTTTAGCCCGAGGGCAGATTTCGAGGTGGAGGGCCGATATCACTCTCCGGCCCTCATCAGCCGTGTAATAACCTCTTTATTACATTCATGGATCAATTGCTCAATTTTTTGGTTTTCCAGCATGTTTAATACTTAAAAAAAAACTTGGCTTCATTCGACACAACTTTTTTCCACGGGTAAGCTTCACGTTCAAGAGGTCATTCATCATCACTATAGTACAGCTGTATTATGTGCAGTATAGGACGCTTTAAATAAACAGTTCTTATGTTTGTTCATTGTTAAAAAGATGTTGCCATTGTTGTTTCTCCATCTAAGTATTCAATTTAGCGTGATACGGATCAAAACTAGGAAACAGGATAAATAGTATAGATGGTTGGTGCTTCGAATTATGAAACTTAAACGTCAAGCTCGGTTCTCTTGTTCTCAGTGGATAAAAATCGTAGAACTACTAGCCTATAGACACTAAACATTGCCTGATAAATTTCCCAATCCAAGGCAATAACAATCTATTCTCTATTTATCATGTCTTGGTTTAACAATTCAACGTTGACTGTGGTTCTGAGGATTTGTCTGCTAGCGATTAACGGACCGATTCCGCCATTTTCTTTTCAAAGTAGATGTTTTGAGAATATTAGTTTATGAGGGAGTGTTCTGATGTAGTGAAGATAGATATAGAAGATATATCTTATCAACGGGCAGGATATCAGATTTCAGCCCGTTGCCTCGCCATATCTGTCCTCGCGTGACACTGATATAACACCATTTTCAGTGGAAATTGTTCCTATTATTAGTGACAGAATGTAATTATCTTATGTAGAGTCATTTTTTGACCTTGAACAGTCTCATTTTATGGCAGAATAATTGGTCCAAAGAGGCAGACAGAATGTCCTACATTATGAGCCCTGGGCCTGTATTCACCAACCAGTCTTAAGAACGTTCTTGATTTCAGTCCCCAGAATTTTCTAAATTTGAAAGTAATGCTACTTTTGATTTGCTAAACCAAATGGTTTAGCCAATCAGAAGTTGCCTTACTTTCAAATTTAGAAAATCTTGGAGAATAAGACTAAGAATATTCTTAAGAATGGTTGGTGATAATAGTTGATGGTTGATATGATTTTTTTTTTCTTTAAATTGTGCTTAATGATCAAAAATGTGTTTTTTTCATAAAATTTTGCTTTATGACCAAAAATGTGTTTTTTTCATAATAAAACATAATGAATTCATAATAAATTATAAATGCATTCATACAATGGAAAAAATCATTTAGATATTAATCAAAGGATTTTTTTTTTCTTATTTGGTGCTTTTATATGTTCAAATCTACTACTAAATATTAGTGAATATGACAGGTGTAAACTTGCAAATCAGGTGTCTTAATCCCTTCTCAACACCTGTCTTGCCCAAGTCTGCATAGGTGTTGATATATCAATAGAAATTATCAACAAACTTCAGGTACAAATTAAAATAAGATAGTATCTAAATCATTTTTTGCCTTTCATGTTTGATTTTTTTCCTTAAATCAAAGTGACTTGTTTTGAATACTTTAAAACTGTTTGCAAATTATGTGTGTTTTCTCAAATTTATACGCTTTTTATATATGATGGGGGTTTTGTCCTAGGGGGGTTTTATCCTATGCGGGTTTTGTCCTAGGGGGGTTTTGTCCATGGGGGTTTTATCCTAGGGGGGTTTTGTCCTACACTCGACAAAGGCAGACCTAGTCTTTGTGATGCTGGACCTATCTCTGAGCGAGATAAAGAGTTCAAGAACTTACTTGCTGCTGTTATACTTTATGCTATGCAGAGCTAGAGATAACATGTATATTCAGTGATAATTTGAGGATATTTTTTTTTCTCATTTCTCCTTTAAAAAGTAAAATGGGTAAATGTAAGTAGCACTTAACCCTTTACCAAACAATCCCTGGTTTTTACAACCCTGAGATAGAAGCCTTTTGAAAACATTGTGGGAAAAGGAGAAAATACTGGTAACCAGTATTTTCTCCTTTTTCCACAATGTTTTCTATACTGTTGGAACAAATTTCAATTTCTGAGTTATGTGTATTTTGTCGTCTGCAAGTGCTTTCAATTTGGACCAATCTAAAATTTTGTCGTTTGGGAAAGGGTTAAGTGATACACTTGTAATGATTACCCACAAAAGAGAGAATTTTTTTTAAAATAGAGAATTAACAAAATACCCTCAAACTATGAACTCAAATACATATGTTGTTTCTTGTCGAGACTTGGATGTATTATTGAACTTTAATATTTAAGGAGTTGCACATGTTAAAATGAGATAAAACATGATTTGTCAAGTATTTCATAAATTTCTTCAAAAAATGATGTAAGGGTACTGATGCAATATTTCATTTTTATACAATTTGACATTTTTATCAGCAGATTCCCCATGTGTGGAATTCAATATGAAATCAAAACGCATATAATTATGTTCAAACTCTTATTCCAAATTAAAGTCCAATGGCCATATTTATAAAACAAGTTGCTGCTATGTTGTTGCTAGGACTAAATTTCTAAGTTGGGGATTCCCTACAACGTACTATGAAACTTGCTCTGAAGGAACCTTCATTCACAGTTGTTGTGAATCTCCTAAAGTTATAGAGCCTTAGAAATACCACAGCAATTTAACCCTTTCCCAAACGATAAATTTTGGACCCTTCCAAACGGAAAGAGTTTGCAGACAACAATTTTAGATTTGGACAAAATGGCAGAAAGTTCTCAAAAAGGGTAGAAAACACTGTGGGAAAAGGAGAAATTGCTCGTTACAAGCAATTTCTTCTTTTCCCACAGTGCTTTCAAAAGACTCTTACTGCAGACACATAAAACCAGGGCTTGTTTGGGAGAGGGTTGATACTTGTCATTTTACTGCCCCAGGATTTATTCATGAAGGATGTGTTCCTACATCCACTGATGTCAATTTATATTATATCTTCCAAAATTGCTTATTATTTCACGGATGTCTCTGGCAATCATGTGTGTGCCACATTGTGAGAAAATCTGTCCATGGTGGTGTGCTACACACAAAGCAACTTGTTTGTCCTCTGAATGTAGTGGTACTTCTTGGACTTCACAGGCCTGAACAACAAAGGCAACTATCTGACTGCATGATTGTGCAGTCTGATCTTCCTCTTTTTGTTTGCATTAAGCTTATAGCAGCTTTTCTCAAGACAGAACCCATTTGTTTCAGGTAGGGCCAGAGATTACATTATCTGTCGCGTGTATGGGAAGAGGAGGTTGATCTATTCTGCAAAGAAGATGAGTCCTGTTGAAGAGAGGGTTGTGACGAGAGTTCAGAGTCCGTATTCACCAACCATTCTTGAGAATTATTCTCAGTCTTATTCTCCAAGGTTTTCTAAATTTGTAAGAAACACAACTTCTGATTTGCTATAACGAATGGCTTAGCCAATTAGAAGCTGTGTTACTTACAAATGTAGAAAGTTCTGGATAATAAGACAAAGAACATTCTGAAGAATGGTAGGTGAATACTGCCCAGGGGGAGCTTCTGTACATATGTGGGAACCCACTCTTTCCTGGGGGAGATCTACAAGACACAGTCCTTGTTGGACAGGGCATCAACAGCTCATCTCCTATGGAGGTAACATATTATATAGAGGATATTTGTTTTTTTTTCGGTGAAAGATCGAAATTTATTTCATTGAGTGAACACCATCGGTAATATTTTCACTCATGGCTGTGTGCCATGAGTGAAAATATTGCCAATGGTGTTCACAAGATGAAATAAATTTCAATCTTTCACCTATAAAAACAAATATTCTATTTTTTTCATGCTTTTAACCCTTTCTGGGAGAAGATTTATCAAAATCCAGTACAGTTCTTTTCCGTTATTCTCCGAGGCATACCCCTCCCACATAGCATCGCATTACAATATTATGTCAAGCACGAGAAATGTAAGGTATATGACACCATATTTGCCATCTGGTTGTTAGGCACGTGCAATTTACCTAGGCAACAAAAACATGAAAATTGGTATTTTCACTGGTTGTACCAGTGTAAGATCAAAAAATATTTTCACGGCTAATTCTCAATATCCTACCGGAAAGCATGAAATAAGCTATTATATTCCTTGAATTTCAGATGCAAGCTACTTAAATCTGGGCTAAGTTCTGTTTGGGGGTGAGTCAAGCTGTTATATTCCTTGAATTTCAGATGCAAGCTACTTAAATCTGGGCTAAATTCTGTTTGGGAGTTTTCCTTTTTCAGGTTACAATTTTTATCCCCCGCCAAAAGGCGGCGGGGGATATGGTAATAGTCTCCGTCCGTCCTTCTGTCATTCCGTCACGCCGTCACTCCGTCATTCCGTCCTTCCGCTTTTTGTCCAGAGCATATCTCCAAAAGTATTTGAGATATCAACTTCAAAGTTCACAAGTGGATAGATCTCATTAAGGAGGCGTGCAGTGTACAAGAACCATTACTCTATCTTCAGTATTTTTGGAATTATTGCCCTTTGTAAATTTTTACTTTGAATTTCTGTCCGGAGCATATCTCCAAAAATATGAAAGGTAGGAACTCGAAACTTCACACACATATAGAACTCATTGAGGAGGCATGCAGTGCGAAAGATCCATAACTCTGTCTTCAGTAATTTTGGAGTTATTGCCCTTTGTAAATTTTAACTTTGGATTTTTGTCTGGAGCATATCTCCAAAAGTATGAGAGCTAGGAACTTGAAACTTCACAAGTGGATAGATCTCATTAAGGAGGCGTGCTGTGTACAAGAACCATTACTCTATCTTCAGCATTTTTGGAGTTATTGCCCTTTGTAAATTTTTACTTTGAATTTTTGTCCAGAGCATATCTCCAAAAATATGAAAGGTAGGAACTTGAAACTTACACACATATAGGACTCATTAAGGAGGCGTGCAGTGCAAAAGATCCATAACTCTGTCTTCAGTAATTTTGGACTTATTGCCCTTTGTAAATTTTAACTTTGGATTTTTATCCAGAGCATACCTCCAAAAGTATGAAAGGTAGGAACTCGAAACTTCACAAGTGGATAGATCTCATTAAGGAGGCGTGCAGTGTACAAGAACCATTACTCTATCTTCAGTATTTTTGGAGTTATTGCCCTTTGTACATTTTTTTTCTGGAATGTTTGTCCGGCACATATCTCCAAAAGTATGAAAGCTAGGAACTTGCAACTTCACACACATATAGAACTCATTGAGGAGGCGTGCAGTGCGAAAGATCCATTACTCTGTCTTCAGTATTTTTGGAGTTATTGCCCTTTGTAAATTTTAACTTTGGATTTTTGTCTGGAGCATATCTCCAAAAGTATGAGAGCTAGGAACTTGAAACTTCACAAGTGGATAGATCTTATTAAGGAGGCATGCAGTGTACAAGAACCATTACTCTATCTTCAGTGTTTTTGGAGTTATTGCCCTTTGCACATTTTCTTCTGGAATTTTTTTCCGGAGCATATCTCCAAAAGTATGAAAGGTAGGAACTTGTAATTGTTGAGTTATTGCTCTTTGTAAATTTACACTTTGGAATTTTTTCCGGAGCATATCTCCAAAAGTACAAAGGCTAGGAACTTCAAACTTTATACACTTATATAATTCATTAAGGAGAAGTGCACTTCACAAAACCAAAACTCTGTGTTCAGTAATTTTTGAGTTATTGCCCTTTGTTAATTTTTATTTTGGATTTCTGTCTGGCATATATCTCCAAAAGTATAAAAGCTAGGAACTTAAAATTTCACACACATATAGAACTAATTGAGGAGAAGTGCAGTGCACAAGAACCATAACTCTATTATCAGTATTTTTGGAGTTATTGCCCTTTGTAAATTTTTACTTTGGATTTTTGTTCGCACATTTTCATTTAGATTCACAGGCTTTTTTCGACTGATTACCCTTTGATGAATTTATTTCATCATGGACCAATAACAAAAAGGCCACATGTACATGAAAAACACAATACCTCTTATACGTTTGTATCAAAAAAGGTCTTTTTCGGCGGGGGATATCATTTCAACGAGATTGCTTTTTTAAGCTGTTGTCAGGGAAATATGAATCTACTGTTAGCTGGGTAGATCTACCTAGGCAAACAGAGAAGACCCAGATAAGACATCACATAATGTGGCATCTAATCAGGGTCTACACTTTGTACTGAGGATTTTCCATAAAAAAAGGCCAACTTGTATACTTAGTGGAAAAATCCACTCTGCATAAGTTAGGTGAAGTTATCTTGAAGGGATAGTAAATAGAATTAAATAAAAAAAAATCTTTTGAAGGGTTAGAAGATATATGTAGTACAAAGACGGTTGTGTCACGAGCTGCTTTGTGAAAAAACCCACTGCATACCCCATTACCACACAATCCCTACTTTTGATGCCCCTGAGCAAAAAGCCTTTAGAAAACATTGTGGGAAAAGGAGAAAATGCTGGTAACCAGCATTTTCTCCTTTTCCCACAATGTTTTCTATCCTTCACAAAACAAATTTCAAATTTTCAGTTACTTTAATGTGTCGTCTGCAAATGCTTTCAATTTGAACCATTCTAAAATACTCAGGAACTGACACAATCAGATTCAAGTTCCAAACCAAGCCGCCAGCCTTATAAGAAACAGACAGCACAAGTTAACCCATTACCACACAATCCCTACTTTTGATGCCAGTGAGAAAGAAGTCTTTGAAAAACATTGTGGGAAAAGGAAAAAATGCTGGTAACCAGCATTTTCTTCTTTTCTCACAATGTTTTCTACCCTTCACAAAACAAATTTTAAATTTTCAGTCACTTTAATGTGTCATCTGCAAATGCTTTCAATTTGAACCAGTCTAAAATATTGTCGTTTGGTAATGAGATACTATATATATGCAAATAAAGGCTATCATTTGTGGGTTGGACAGTATAATATCCTTGCTTCTTGTCATAGAAATTTACTGTCTCCAGCTGACTCCTGAAGCCAGGCAGGCTGCTCTAATTGTTAACATGTCACAAAACTCAGAAGACTGGTTTCTTGTGATGCAATTTTTTATTATCTGTTTCATTTTTCCATTAACTCACTGTTGGCTGTAAACCCTTGAAAGAGCACCTAGGCAAACAGTGCTGATTTAGATCAGACACCACATAATGGGCTGTCTGATCAGAGATTTGACTGTTTGCTAATTGAATTCTCTATCAAAAATGAAGTTAAGATGAAAAATTAGATCAGATGTGCATTTAGTGACAAACTGACTCATCCAACTTATAACAGCTATTCTACGGAGTTCTATCCGTGTATTCATGCATTGTATGCACTTCAATGTCGTAAATAAACTGCCTCGCTGTGGTTCTTGTCAAAATGGAATTTGTGCTCATAACCCTTACCGATAATCGAATGTTTTCTTGCCCTTGAATCTCAGACAATACCAATAATTCTAAAAATCAATCAATTACCTGATTTAAAAGAAACTGGCATCATTTTCTTATATATATCTTAATAATTTTCCTTCACAAAAAAATGCCAAGATCTACAACTTTATGCTATAAATACTACTGAGTTACTGGAATTAGGTCACTCCAGGTTTGCTCAAGAAGAGCGACGGCATGTCTATTTAATTATGCATATTGAACGGGGATATTGCTATCAGATATTATTTCTATGAGGGCAAGTAATTTCTAGCTCATGTTCCTATGTAACTTCTTCGTTGCATTAATATGTTGTTTCCTAATCATCACGGAAAACTTTCTTCCTGACAAATTTTCGCCTCTCACCTCTGATGCATGTATGAAAAAGTTTAACCTTTAATTGCTCAATCCACAGTTTGAACGACCCCTAGAAAAAAGGTTTGAAATCAAAAAGGGCAGTAAATGCTGATAAGCAGTAGCTCTATTTTGTCTTTTTGTCTGAATGTTTTCTACCTAATCAAAAAGAGAAATTACCATTTTATCAACATATAATCTGCAGTTTTTTAATGCTCTCAATTAGGTCCAGGCAAGAATTTTGTTGTTTGGTGAAGAGTAAAATGGATTTTTTCAGTCTTGAAAAAAGAAAACAGCAATATTATAATTTCAAAAGCATCTAATGATATATTGCTTACAAAGAAGAACAGTATAGATAAGATCAGTCTGTATATTCTATGCCATCTGATCTTGATCGACACTATCTGGAAAAGGTAGTTTGATCCTGAGTTAATTGCCAATGAAACTGGAGATCCAGCTGACTGGACATATGCAAAAACTTACTCAAATAGGGCATATACTTATAGCAGAGCAAAATATGATTTTTCAACAGCATAAAAAAATAATAAGATCACAAGCAAAAAGCAAAATAAAAATCTCGAAGCACAATCTCCTTTGGAAGCTAATACCCTCACAGGCATAAAAATTGCAGTTGAAGAGGAATGACTATAAATTTGATGTGGGTCAGTGTCAAAAACAATATTATGAAGTTTATTTTTCTTTGACAAGCCATAACTAATGATTATGCCCACAAATTGGTTGTAATAAACTGAGCAAATATCCAAGTTGTCAAAATTACATGCACTGAAATATACAAATATCTTTAATGGTACCCCTAGATACAATTTAACCTTTTATCAAACAGTCCAGGAAACACTGTTGATTGATATAATGATTGAATGGTGTTTTACACCACTTTCAATACTACTTCAGTCATGTCACAGCGACAGCTCATATATTTGTGCATTTCCTGTGTTTTACCTATTCTAGGCTAGGGCTTTGGAGTGTCTAGCCCAAGGACACTCTCATGAAAAGAAAACATTGTTGGAAAACACAATACAAATTTCAAATTTTCAGTCACTTTTATTTTGTCGTCTGCAAATGCTTTGGATTTGGAACTACCTAAAATTTTGTCGTTTGGTAATGAGTTAAGTGGTTTAAAATGGATTTAAAAAAAAAACACACACACACATTTACTGCACAAATGACATAATTATTCAAGGATCTTTTACAATTCATGACACAAGATTGAATATTACACAAAGGGTCAATTGATTGAATATAGAGTCTGCGATGGCTTTCCATTTGAACTCCCCATGACATCAAAGGACCACTCCAGAGAAAAATTGATCTTTATTTATTTTGGCAGCAAAAGAGTTAAAAGAAACTTTCAATTTGCCAGATTGCTTTTCTTTCATGTTGATCTCCAGATCTTGCATCAGAAATGATTATGTGCCATGCTAACTACATCATCCCGTTACTAGTTACTTCAACATCATCACTATAATGTGTTTTTTAACCTAAGGTGAGAGTAACAGAAATGAAAATTTGTATTGAAAAAAAACGACTAAAAAGCTTATCTAATGAGTGTTTTGTAGGTATAATTCGGTGTTGTAAAGTGTAATTCTGTATAATTCGGTGTAATTCGGTATAATGGTCCGTTCCATTTCATTCCGGTGTTTTCCCTATATCCATCCGAAGGCACTTAAAAGTCCTTTTTTGAATCCCTTAATTGATAGATCTAAGATGGCCAATAAAGGAAAGTCTGTTCTGTTTATTTGTCTTGGTAAGAATTGTTTCATTTGATTTTCACTTTGCTAGCATTTCCCTCATACAATATGAGACTGTCAGGGTTCGGTCAGGATATGTCATTGATTCGTACCAGCTTAATTTCGTTCTTTTCTAAATCAATCACTCCAGTAAAATTGACCTTTCTGTAAAGTTTGGCACACCCCACTTAGTAAAGTGGTATTTTGATTGTCAAGACTGACAAACATACCAGTTTTATTCTAGCATATATTTCATCTAGGTTAATTACAATACAGGAATTTGACATAAACAAAATAAATGATTTATAAAATATATAGGTAGGGCCTTTTCTCCGATTTCTCTGTTCATTCTTGCTACTCCGTTCATGTACTAAAGCAGAAGGAATAAGCGCTCATGACATTTTATTCCACCCTGGTTCTATTCTTCTCTGTCAGATATTATGCATAACATCCTATCCTACATGGATAGTATTTTTCTATCGAATAAGATGCAAAAATGCAGTAAAAGAGAGTAATTTTCACAGTTTGAAAGAAAATATTTCATTAGATACAATAAAAAGCAAATTTTCAATGTTTTTCAACATTGAATATGCCTAAATGGTTTGTATTTACCCTTACTATGAATAAGCTAGTCCATCTGAACTAGAGTGTAGAATATTCATCAGTCTTTAGCGACATTAATGAATGGAAAAAATGAGATTAAGTGTCCATACTACCCAGATTGGTGAGGTAGGTTTGAAAAAATCTAGGGATCGAACCTTTTGATGCAAGTTGTAGTGACTTTTTTCAGTTACAAGTTTGATTCAGATTTTATATTTGATCATTACACGAAAATTTTGATTCCTGGACCTAAAATGTGAATTTTGTGAGCTTATTTGGATGTCTGTCGTGCGTCATCAACAATTCTTTAAACATCAACTCCTCCTAAATCGCTGGGCCAATTTGGACCAAACTTGGCTAAAATGTTCCTTGGGAGGTCCTCTTTAAAAATGTTCACAGAATTTGATTACGTCAAAAACTCTGGTTGCCATGGCAACCAAATGGAATTTTCTTGGAAATTCTTTAAAAATCTTCTCCTCTGAAACTGCTGGTCAGATTTTAAAATAATTTCACAGAGGTGTTCCTTGGGTGACCCATTTCAAAAATTGTTCATGAAATTTTGATCCATCAAGAAACATGGCTCTGGTGAATGGGGGCTTCTTGCACTATACAGAAATAAAGGAATTCTTAAAAATTCTTCTTCTCTGAAATGGCTGTTCAGGTTTTGAAATAATTTCACAGAGATGTTCCTTGGATGACTCTTTTCAAAAATTGTTCGCAAAATTTTGATCCGTCAAGAATCATGGCTCTGGTGAATGGGGGCTACTTGCACTATAACAGAAATGTAGAAATTCTTTAAAATTCTTCTTCTCTGAAACTGCTGGTCAGAATTTGAAATAATTTCACAGAGATGTTCCTTTGATGACCCTTTTCAAAAATTGTTCTCTAAATTTTGATCCGTCAAAAAATGTGGCTCTGGTGAATGGGGGCTACTTGCACTATAGGGAAATGAAGAAATTCTTAAAAACTCTTCTTCTCCGAAACCACTGGTCAGATTTTGAAATTATTTCACAGAAATGTTCCTTGGGTGACCCTTTTCAATAGCTGTTTATGAAAGTTTGATTTGTCAATAAACATGGCTCTGGTGAATAGGGGCTACTTGCACTATACGGCCATGAAGGAATTTTTTAAAATTCTTCTCTGAAATGGCTGATCAGGTTCTGAAATAATTTCACAGCAATGTATCTTAGTTGACCCTTTTCAAAAATTGCTCGAAATATTTTAATCCATCAAGACACATGGCTATGATGGCTGTGGGCTATTTACACTATACAGTAATGAAGAAATTTTGAAAAAAATTGGCTATGGTCCTCTCAAAAACTCAGGTGAGCAAACCAGGGCCATCTTGGCCCTCTTGTTTCATAATTTGATGGAAAACAATATAGGAAAAGGATTTACAATTTAACCCTTTATCACACAGTCCTTTATCTAATTTGAAGAAGGAGACTTTTGAAAACTTTTCTCTCTTTTCTTGGCTGTTTTCTACACTTTCAAAGGCAAATCTCATCACTGGAACAAAAGTTGAACGTGAAGAATATGCTGAGTGTGTAGATCAGATTGCAAATAATATATGCAGTCAAGTCTTGGATTAAAACAATCTACTTCTTACAGTTTTAGCATATTACATAAGATTTAAAGATCTTTTTTCTATTCTTTTCTATTTTAGAAGTTCAGCTCAAAAGGCAACTTACATGTATCTGTAATCAGTTTTTGATTTAGCCATATTTAAGTGGACAAGCCCATGTGCCGTTTCAAAGGGTTTGTTGGTAAACTGTTAATTTGATGGTATGTGTGTTCGATCGCAAACCAAAATTGCTGCTTTCATCCACTTGACCACTCATTGTCTCAGTATATCAAAACATAAAATAAATTGCTGTCAGTGACAGGAACAAGTTTGTGAAATGGCTGCATGCTTTACGCATTTTGTAATTATCAACTAACCAGTTTCCTTGAACCTGAAATTGAAACTTTTCTGTTTAACCCATTACCACACAATCCCTACTTTTGACGACTCTGAGAAAGAAGCTTTTAGAAAACATTGTGGGAAAAGGAGAAAATGCTGTTTACCAGCATTTCCTCCTTTTCCCACAATGTTTTCTACCCTTCAAAAAACAAATTTCAAATTTTCAGTCACTTTTATTTTGTCGTCTACAAATGCTTTCAATTTGGACCGGTCTAAAATTTTCTCGTGTGGTAAAGAGTTAATCAGACAATCTATGAATATTGAAAATGCATACATGTAATTTGGTGTAGTTTATTATGGAAGACGATGTCTTTACTAGCATGGCAGAAACAATAAACATCTTTATTTCCATTCTTCCTTGGAAAAACTGAGTTTTGTTTAGGTGTTTCATTCTTTCTCACTGAAGTTCAAAATCTGTAAGGATATTGAGTAAGAAGGTTAAATTTACCACCACGGATCCATGTATTCAAGCTATAGCTACCAGTATTTTTTCTTTTTCATTTTCCCCAAATGTTTTCAAAGGCTTATCTCTTGAGCTCTGTACAATAAAAGAAGGCTAAACACAAATAAAATTGAAAGTAAGCTATGCAACAGAGCTTGTTGATGATTGAAACGGCAATTTCTTCTCTTAGATGGGGGTTTTCTATGTGCCTTTTTTTTTTACATTTATACATACCTTTGTGCATATATGTATTACAATTTGTACTGATCCATGATGGATTTAGCATTTTACAAGATCTTGCACATGTATAGTTTTATCCACTGAAGACACTTTTTCCCGATGTGTTTTCGGGTTTGGAAATTGGAAGAATTTAACTCCCTTCTGCAGTCTTTCTGGAAAAAGATTATCAATTTCACACAATCCATAACTACACCTTTTCAACATTTCACACATTTTAATCGATTAATAACACAATAGTTGTTTTCATTATTAGATAGATATGATCAAATTATCTCATGTCTACCACAAATTGTGTCAGACTTCTTTGTTTAAATGATGCTGCGTTTTCATTGGCCGATAAGACCTGTCCATCAAAATCGGCAGAAAGGTCAATTGTCATAAATTTATATTGCTAGAAAAGAAGCTGTTGCTATTGCAAGCATTCAACTTCTTTTCCATTATGTTTAAAAGAACAGCTTCTAAATAGATGTTGCAGTGGTGAGTCAATTGTTATTAAATAGTACAGTGCCACTTTTTCACTCCCTGAAGGAAGAAGCTATTAAAAGACCTGTGGAAAAATAAGAAAATTTTGGTTAAAAGAGGATAAGAGTATTATAGAAAAGATTTATTACCAGTAGCTCTCTCTGTGCAAAATAAGGAAGTGTGTATTTTCTGTCTTTCAAATCCTGTTTACTAGTTTAGTTTCAGTTTCAGTTTCAGTTTATTCAGCATAAAATTACATAAATTTCTAGCTGATGTGTTGATACAAATAACATTTGCACATGCCTATGAAAAATATATAATTATAAAGAAATAATAATAGTAGTAATATTTCAAACTGTGAAATTCACAATCCGGAAACTAACGACCACGTAATATGTTTGTACCTGATCAAAATAGGTTGGAATTTCTGTTTTGTCTGAGAAGTGGTAAAAAGTATAAATTCTGACATAAAAAGTTTAAAAATAGAAATAGAATCAATGAACAATATTTGATGGAAAATTGATGAAAAAACAAAATCAGATATCTTCAGGTTCCGATCTTAACTCAAATGCAAAATATATATATTTCGATAAATTAATTAAAGTATTACGTGACTTTGAAGACATTAGGTTTTTAAATTTTTCGACGGTAGGCCACCGGCAGTAATAATTTGTAAGATGTTCTTTTCTAAGATTAGCATATTTCGGGCAAACTAAAGGAAAGTGATATTCGTTTTCAACCAGATTCATATTACAGTATTTACATAACCGATCTTCTCTTGTGATATGCAGATGTCTTCCCTTTTCAATGAGTAATTCATGTGATGATAATCTAAACTTTGTTAGTGATGTTATGTATTTTTTATTTGTTATTATAGAAAGATACTCTTCTAACTCGAAATTTTCTTTGAATTTATTGTAGGATTCTAGTCTTTTAGATTCATGAATGTTGGAATGCCAAATTTGTATGTAATTATCAATGATCCATTGTTTTATATAATTATAGTTGATGGTTAAAGTATCCTGATTAGCCCACAAATTAGAAAGTCCCAGTCTGTCAAGTAATGTTTTCATATGAGAGGCCCAGTTTATTCCCTTTAATGTCCTGTTATTATTTGCTTCATTTTTTAACATATTATAAATCTTTTTAGTAATATTATTATTGTCTAAGTTTAGTAGTTTTGTCCAAAATTTTACCATTGTTATTTGTCTTCTAATTTTCATTGGATAACGCCCTAATTCTCCATATAGACCATCAAGATTTGTACTCTTTTGAACATGTAATACTTTTCTCATGAATTTGCAATGAACAAATTCTATATCTTTACACTCATTATACCCAAGTACCTCCGCTCCATAGTTTAATATTGGTGCCACTAAATTATCGAATAACTGACATTTATTTTTTATAGTAAGATCAATTTGATTAAAAACTGTAAATAATTTATGTAAAGGATATTGGGATTGTTCTGTTAATTTCTTTTGCGTCCGAGTCCATTTTCCATTTTTATATAATGTTAATCCCAAATACTTGAACTCAGTTACCACACAATCCCGAAATTTAATGACCCTGAGGTAATTAAATGCCTTTTTAAAGGTGGGTATTTAGAATTTTCTCATCACACCAAATTAAAAAATATTTATATCACCGAAATTTATATGAAAAAACTACAAATACAAAAACTACAAACTACAATAATTAAGAATCATAAAATTACAAAAAAGATTTTTTGATGGTATTCCCTTAACCCTTTACCAAACGACAAAATTTTAGACTAGTCCAAATTGAAAGCTCTTGTAGATGACAAATAGACATAAATCAAAAATTGAAATTTGTTTCCAGCAGGGTAGAAAATATTGTGGGAAAAGGAGAAAATGCTGGTTACCAGCATTTTCTCTCTTTCCTACAATATTTTCAAAAGGCTTCTGTATCAGAGACATAAAAACCAGGGATTGTTTGGTAAAGGGTTAAAAGGCTACGTAACCTCCTAAGCTATTTTTAGATTTCGCACCAAAATTAAAAAAAAAGCATTGTGGGAATGTTAAGTGACTGGCTTTTGACTAATGATGCTTAAATTTCATAACATAACATTCATGTAATGATTTTTCATAATATCTTCTTTGGATGCTATGTTTGAAGCTTCATTTGTGTTATTTTCGGTATTTAAATGAGCGAGTTGCTAATGTAAAAATATAATGTGTTTCCCGTCGGTGTCGACCTGCGCCTTAGTAAATTTCTAAGCTCTCTTGTTGTCCGATGGTTTTGGACTATTGGGGTTTTATAAATGGAAATTGTAAGACTTTGGGGGTATAAGGATGATTTTCTTTGTATTTTTGTAAAATTTCAGTCTCAAAATCTGAAGGGCCACCTTTAAAACATCGTGGGAAAAGTAGAAAACACAGGCATCATGCATTTTCTACATTTCCCACAATGTTTTCCACTCTTTCGAAGAATTTCATTTGTGCCATTTTAGATTTGTTATCTGTAGATGTTTTCAACTTGAAAGAGTCTTAACACTTTGTCGTTTAGTGTAGATTTAATACAGCCTGCTGTAATGGAGAAAGATTTCTTACAACTTTACCAAACGACAAAATTTTAGACTGGTCCAAATTGAAAGCATTTGCAGACGACAAATGTGAATCAAAACTTTAAATTTGATTTAGAAAGGGGAGAAAACAATGTTGGAAAAGGAGAAAATGCTGGTTACCAGCATTTTCTCCTTTTCCCACAATGTTTTCAAAAGGCTTCTGTCTCAGGGTCGTAAAAACCAGGGATTGTTTGGTAAAGAGTAAACTAGACAGGATGTGTAGATACAAGATTAGACTGCATTTTTGGTGCACTCAGATCATGATCTTTACTATCTGCACAAAAAAAAACAACATATTTTTGCCCATTGTGGGATTGATACTGAAAGATTGAAAGAACAGGTTTATTTTTGTCTTTGTCTTTGATGATTACAGGAAATATATGTCGATCACCAATGGCAGAAGCAGTATTCAGGCATTTAATTGAGGAGAAGGGGGTGGCTGATCAGGTATTAATTGTTTCTGATTTTTTTAAAAAAGAACTGACCAATGAAATGAAACTTGCATTGTCACAAGAGACAATTCTTATACAAATTTTAGTGGCTGATCCAGGTGGATAGCCTGTAGGAATAATTTTAGATTCATGATAGAACTTGTAAAGTCTTTTGAAAATGTCAATCACTCACATTAAATGGAAAACTACTCAAATAAGTACAGTACCACATACATGTAAGTACCATAATTACCACACAATAAAAATAGAAACTTGTCCAAATTGAAAGCAGTAACAGACGCCAAATTAAATGTGACTCAAATGGTAGACTTTGTCTTTTATAGGGTAGGAAACATTGTAGAAAAATGTTTTTTCCCAAAACTTCTTTATCCAGGTCATCAAAATTCAAAATTGTGTGGTAAATGGTTAATTTGAGGATCAAAATAGCCCTTTATAACACTAAAACAGGAAAGAAGATTCCTGAAGGATTTCAGTTTATCATGTTGATCAAGATCATTTTGTACTAAACACACAGTCTGATCTTTGAACAATACAGTGTAGTATGTTAAAGTATTCATATTCATATCTTCATTTTATCATACATAAATATATCTCTAAAACTGAGGGAAATGGAAATATTCAGCATTAGCAGTGTTCACTGTTTCCCTTCAGGGAAATTTCTTTGTTTTAGGAGGGATGTTAAGTATACTAGGTATTCCTTTACACTATAATCTCAAGTTTTAACAACTCTGAGCAGAAAAAAAAAAAGTCTAAAAACATTGTGGAAAAATCTGGTAACTACCATTCTTCTTTCCCACAACATTTTGCACCCCTTCAAAGACCGAAATTGTTTGAACTAGATTTAATCTGTCATCTGCAGAGTTTCTAATTCTTCCTTTTTCTTTACTTATTAGTTCAATTTCCATTTTACTTTTTTTTCTTCCTATTTGTTCATTTTCCCTCTCTCTTCATCAATTTCTCCTTATTTCTGTCTTTGTTTTTTGTGTACATTTTCTTTTCCTTTTTTTTCTTTATTTAGTTATTTACACTGTGTCTTTATGTGTTTTGTTTCCATTCTCTTTCATCTATTGTTAATTTGATTGTAGGGGAAGGGCTGAATCTAAGTTGTCCATGAATAAAATATATTTAAACTAAACTAAACTATCAGCAGATGCTTTCAATTTGGCATAGTCCAAATATCATCGCTCTGTAAAGAGTTAGCTAGAATGTTTCATCCTTCACCATGACTTAGAGGAAAAAAGGCTTATCAAAAGGAAGAAAATGCTTTTAGCCAGTACATTCTTCTTTTCCACAGTATTTTCTATTCTCGCAGACCTTGATTTGGGCCACATTTAATAAGCCATTGGAAATTTTTTTAAATATGAACATTGCCAAAGAATTTGCCTACTAGCAAAATGTTTTAACATTATTTCTGTCATGTGTACTGCATGTTTATCAGTGGAAAGTTGACAGTGCAGCCCTAGGACCCTGGCATGTAGGGAATGGTCCTGATACAAGAACTATGAAAACACTACAGAAGAACAATGTCACAGATTATACACATGTTGTAAGGGAGGTAAGTTAGCTTCTTCATTTGGTGTTTAACTCTGTGCCTCACAATCACAAGTTTTAACAACCCTAAAGAAGAAGCCTTTTGAAAACATCGTTGGAAAAGGAGAAACTGTTGGTTACCAGCAGTTTCTTCTTTTCCCACATTGTTTTCTACCCTTCCAAAAACAAAGTGTTTATTGATTGATTGTATGGTGTTTAACCCTTTACTCCATAGATACTCATTTTGACATATCAACAACAGACAGCTTTTGAAAACATTGTAGGAAAAGGAGAAATTGCTCGTAACAAGCAATTTCTCCTTTTCCCACAATGTTTTCTACCCAATCAAAAATTTGTATCCTCATTTGTCCATATTTTTGACATCATATCTTTATTTGCCGCTGAAATGGAAGAGCCTCAAATTGGCATATCAGGTAAAGGGTTAACTCTTTGCCAAACAACAAAATTTTGGTCAAGTCCAAATTAAAAGCATTTGCAGACGACAGAATAAATATGAATTAAAAATTGAAATTTGATCTGGAAAGGGTAGAAAACACTGTGGGAAAAGGAGAAAATGCTGGTTACCAGCATTTTCTCCTTTTCCCACAATGTTTTCTACATACTTCTTAGGGTCATCAAAAGTCGGGATTGTGTGGTAAAGAGTTAACACTGTTTTCAACAACAATTTCAGTTCTTTTGCGGCGGCCAGTGCACCTATCCATGCTTTCCTTGAGTTTCTTTTACTAGTACTCCGCATAATTTTCTTTCCAAGTCACTGGCTGCTTTCCCACATAACCATCATCGAAATGATGGTCAGCGGTGGGAGAGGATGAATCCTGTTGCAATGACTGTCATCAGTCCTTGGTAATTAGCCGAGCCAGAGATTGAACTTACGATCCCATGATTTCAAGTCTGGTACCCTACTGACTGAGCTTCTGGGTCTCGACCCAAAAATAAATGGCAGTTTTTTATTAGCTCCACTGGCCAAAGGCCAGCGAGCTTATGTTATGGCCTGGTGTTTGTCGTGCATGTGTCCGTCCGTCCCTGCGTGTGTTAACTTTTATTTAAAACATCTCCTCTGAAACTACTCATCCAATTTTGATGAAACTTCACAGAAATGATCCAGCCATAGTCCTCTTCAGAATTCCTTGAAATAATTAGATTCCTTCAAAAGCTGTGGTTGCCATGGTAACAAATCTGAAAAATATTGAAAATCTTCTTGTCTGAAACCGTAAGGCCTAGGGCTACCAAATTTGCCATGTAGCTTTGTCTAGTGGACCTCTTCCAAGTTTCTTCAAATTATAGCCCTTGGGTCAAAATTGGCCCGGCCCAGTGGGCGGGGATGGGGGGTCACAAGTTTTATATGGGCTAGATTCTTCATCTACCTAGCCATATAGCCTAGGGCCACCAAATTTGTCATGTAGCTTTATCTATTAGACCTCTCTCAAGTTTCTTCAAATTATATTCCAGGGGTCAAAATTGGCCCCAACCCGGGGTTCACAAGTTTTACATGAGCTTATATTGGGAGAACTTTTAAAATATTCTACTACCTCGCCATAGGGCCTAAGGCTACCAAATTTGGCATGTAGCTTTATCTAGTTGGTCTCTACCAAGGCTGCTCAAATTATAGCGCTGGGGTCAGATTTCATGAGGTCCTGGGGTCACAAGTTTTACATGGGCTTATGTAGGGAAACTTTAAAAAATCTACTTGTACGTAGCCATGAGGCCTAGGGCTTTCAAATTTTGCATGCTGTAGCTTTATCTAGTGGGCCTCTACCAAAAGGGCCCAAATTATAACCTAGGGGGTCATGTTTGGCCTCACCTGAGGGATCAGAAGTTTTACATGGGCTTTTTTAGTGAAAACTTGATATATCTTCTTGTGACTAACATAAGACCTAGGGCTAACCTGTCTCATGGGTCTCATGTTTTACAGGGCCTATTATTGAGTAAACTTGTTGTAGAGGTCCTTTTATTGAGCAACTTTGAAAATCTTCTTGTTTATAGCCACACGTTCTAGACCTGTTTTATTTGGTATGGGGCTGTATCATGTGGACTTCCACCATTGTTCAGATAACTGTAGCTTTGTGGCCAAAAATGGCTTTGCCCTGGGGTCATAACTTTCTCATAGGATTTTATAGAAGAAAATTTTGTATGTCTTCTAGTTTAAAATCATTTGGCCAAGTATTGTAATGTTTTGCTTGTAGTGTTTTGACTTTTTAGCCAGTGGAGCGATACAGGGTCATCATGGCCCACTTGTATATGTTTTTTTTTTGTCATCTGTTAAAGCTTTAAGTTTGTACTATTCTGAAATTTTGTAGATTGTTGAAGAGCTTAACAACAAAATTGGTTGGTTGTATTGGGGTTTAATGCTACTTGAACAGCTAAGGTCATATCATGGCGGTCATGACGCAGATGTGTTTCCTGGCTTTCTCATACCAGTACCAACACAAATTTCTTTCCAAAGCCACCGACTACTTTTCTCACATGCTTCAGCAGAGGTGAGAGGTGAAAATACGCGAAAAGAAAGTTCGCCTGAACCAAGTATCGAACTCACAAACACCAGGTCACGAGTCCGACACGCTCACCACTGAGCCACCCACAACAAAATTGACCCATGCTCTGGCAAAAGGGGGTTTGAAATATCTTGGTGATGCGTGATGCAAAGCCAGTCATCACATAATTATGGATCCTTAACTCTTTACCACACGACAAAATTTAACCCTTTCCCAAGTAAGCCCTTGTTTTTACGTGTCTGCAGTACAAGTCTTTTGAAAACACCGTAGGAAAAGGAGAAATTGCCTGTAATGAGCAATTTCTCCTTTTCCCACAGTGTTTTCTACCCATTTGGAGAACTTTCTGCCATTTTTATCAAATTTGAAATTGTTGTCTGCAAACTCTTTGAGTTTGGAAGAGTGTAATTTTGTCGTTTGGGAAAGGGTTAAGACTAGTCCAAAGTGAAAGCGTTTGCAGACGACAAAGTAAATGTGAATCAAAAATTGAAATTCGATTTGGGAAGGGTAGAAAACATTGTGGGAAAAGGACAAAATGCTGGTTACCAGCATTTTCTCCTATTCCCACAATATTTTCAAAGCTTTCTTTTTCAGGGTCGTTAAAAGTCGGGATTGTGTGGTAAGGAGTTAAATCCATTTTGTCTAAAGTACAGACTGAATGTGGAGGTAGAGTAGTCCTTTAAAATGCATAAAATCAACCAATAACAAAAAATTTTAAGACATGTCAGCCTGCACAGGTTTTCACAGGCTAACATGGGTTTGATATTGTTAGCAGATTCATTAAGCCCCTTTTTCACATATCGTAGCTCAAATTTAGACTGGTCCATATTGGAAACATCTATGCAGACAACAAATGTAGCTGAAATGATGAATTTCTCTTTGAAGGGAAAAAAAATGATTAAAGCTAAAAATGCTTGTGATTTATCCGTAGATACCAAAACCAAGAGCAAGGTAAAGGTGTCCTGCCCAAGTCCACTTAACTCTTTACCACACGAGAAAATTTTAGACTGGTCCAAATTGAAAGCATTTGCAGACGACAAAATAAAGGTGACTAAAAAATAGAAATTTATTCTGGGAAGGGTAGAAAACACTCTGGGAAAAGGAGAAAATGCTGGTTACCAGCATTTTCTCCTTTTCCCATAGTGTTTTCAAAAGGCTTCTTTCTCAGGGGCGTCAAAAGTAGTGATTGTGTGGTAATGGGTTAACCCTTTACTACACAATCTCGAATTTTAACGCTCCTGTGAAAGAAGCCTGATGTGAACATTGTTTAAAACGGAGAAAATGCTGGTGGCCATTATATTCTTCTTTTCCCACAACGTTTAGCTACACTTCCCTAAACAAATTTCAATTTTTTGAGCCACATTTTTTTTGTCTTCTACAAATGCTTTCAATTTGGACAAGTCTAAATTTTTGTCATGTGGTAAAGAGTTAAGCAGCAAGCAATTAAAATTAAACCTTGGTGTTGTTCATCCAGGTTTTAACCATCAACATTATTCTTTGCCAGAAGGCAAATTTTAGACATGTCCAACTTGTACAAGTACAATGTACATGTATTTGCAGACAACATGTCAAATGTAACAAAAAAGATCGTTTCTATTCCATGAAGGTTAGAAAACATTGTGGAACAAAGAGTAAATGGTAGTTACCAGCAATCTTTTCAGGTTTCATTCTCAACATTGTCAAAATATGAGATTGCTTTGCACAGGGTATTTAACTCTTTACCACACAATCACAAGTTTTGACAACCCCGTTGGAAAAGCCTTTTGAATACATTGTCGGAAAAAGAAAAAAAAGCTGGTTACCAGCATTTTCGCCTTTTCTCACAATGTTTTCTACTTCATTAAAGACAAGTTTCATCATTTAAACAATATTTAACTGTTATCTGCAAAATTAAATGCTTTCAGTTTGGACAAGTCTAAAGTTTTGCTGTGTGTTAAAGAGTCAAGCACTTCACCATGGCATATTTGAACACTGAGGCATTCTAATGAATATTTTATTCTGGGTATGGTAGTAGTGCAAACTAAAGTTTTGAAGCAAAAGCTCTTGTACTTTTGACACTTAGTGATTGTTCCCCCCATTCAGCATCCACTCCTTGAAGTTTATTGTTCTTTTGTTGTAGCTAAGAAAATCAGACTTTATAGAGTATGAATATATATTTGGAATGGATGATGATAACATGAGGTTAGTATGTATTTCATTTGACATTACTGTATAGTTGTATCCAAAATTGCTGTATTATTTGTTCTTGCAGTAACTGGAAAATTCCACTTCTCCCATTGAGTAATTTAGTTGGAATGTGCACATTATATTAATTGTACTCCCCTTCCATATGCATTATCAAAATTATCAAAAATACACTCACATTCATGATCAACCATTTGAATTAATGTTTGTCAAAATTATATCTATCCATCTGAAATAGTAGAAAAACATGAAAAGGCTTAAAATTTAGTCATCCATTTTTTTGTGAATCAACCCAACAACTTTATGTCTTTACATCTAAATGTTTTCCATTGAACTGATTTGTATTACCTGTGTTACGAATATGAAAGTTTTGCTGCAAATGCAGAAATACAAACTGCCACTGGCAGGATTAGAACCCATGATAGGCAAATATGCTCCTTTTTGGAGGTTTAAAAACCAATACCATAACCACTGAGCTGAAAAGACATCTCCCTAATGCAGGTATTAGGTATTATATTGAAATAAGGACGAAGCCATGCATGAAGAAGTGGTCTCCTGTAACACAACCCCTCTTGAAGTCATCATTTATGGATAACTCAAAGTCTTATTTGGCAGAAAGTCCATCATTGGACCACAGATGGGATTAGTGGCTCAACAGTCAATCCTGGATGAGCCCGAATCTTAAAAACGTAAAAGTTCGTGACAAATATGTAGGTAATATACAATCCGCCTCTGCCAGAATTTGGACACATGACAGACAAATGTCCTCCTTTTTTGGCTATTTAAAGGAGCAATACCATAACCACTGAGCTAAAGAGACATCTCCCTAATGCAGCTGTTAGGAATTGTATTAAAATCGGGACGAAGCCATGCATGAAGGAGTGGTCTCCCATAACACCTGACAAATTACTGTATGCTTTAAGTCAAAATAAAATATTACGTAATGTTATGTTGTAGCTAAAATTAAAATTCAAAAGGGAAAGAACACATGTTTTCTTGTAGCAGATATGTCTTACAGTTTGTCTCCCATGTTTATCTCATTCTACTCAGTAATGTGGCTGGTATCGTTGGTATTTTTACATTCAGTGGAATTGTCTTTGCATATTTTTTTTTTTTCATGTCTAGCTTAAATTTTCTCTCTGTAATTTTTGTGCAATACAGGGCTATAATGGCTCTCGTGTTCCTGCTGCCTTAACAGTTCTGAAATCATTAACTCATTACCAAACGACAATATTTTAGACTGATCCAAATTGAAAGCATTTGCAGACGACAAAATTACCACACAATCCCTACTTTTGACACCCCTGAGAAAGAAGCCATTACCACACAATCCCTACTTTTGATGCCCCTGAGAAAGAAGCCTTTAGAAAAAATTGTTGGAAAAGGAGAAAATGTTGGTAACCAGTATTTTCTCCTTTTCCCACATTGTTTTCTACCCTTTACGAAACAAATTTCAAATTTTCAGTCATTTTTATTTTGTGGTCTGGAAATGCTTTCAATTTGGATCAGTCTAAAATATTGTCATTTGGTAATGGGTTAATGATTTCAGAATTGTATTCCTGCAAGACACAGCCAAAAAAAACTGTCCATCAGAGATTATGACTTGTGCTACTTTATTTGCAGTGAGTTGGAGGAAAGAAAACCCAAAAATTGTACAGCAAAAGTAGAATTACTGGGTGAATATGATCCTGAGGGTGAGCTGGTAATTAGAGACCCATATTATGTAAGTGTTTACACAAGCCACACAAAAGGGGTTTTAACTCTATACCACACGGGAAAATTTTAGTCTGGTCCAAATTGAAAGCATTTGCAGACGACAAAATACAGGTAACTAAAAAAAAGAAATTTGTTCTGGGAAGGGTAGAAAACACTGTGGGAAAAGGAGAAAATGCTGGTTACCAGCATTTTCTTCTTTTCCCACAGTGTTTTCAAAAGGCTTCTTTCTCAGGGGCGTCAAAAGTAGGGCATTTTATCACATAGTTAAGGATCCTTAAATCTTTCACGCAATCTTGACTTTTAGAAAGCTTTTCAAAAACATTGCAGAAAAGGGAAAAAATGCTAGTTACCAGCATTTTCTCCTTTTTCCACAATGATTTCTAACCTTCCAAGAACAAAAAAAAATGATCACAATTATTTTATTGTCTGCAAGTGCTTTGAATTTGGAGAAGTCTAACATCTTGTCATTTGGTAAACATACAAAATCCAGTTGGCCAAACAACCAGCTAAATTCTGATGTAGAATGGTCCTTGAATATGCAGAAAATTTACCATAAGCTAAAAGTTTTAACATAAGTAAGTGTGCACAGACCATGCAGACTGACCAAGGTTCAAACTTATTGCAGATACATGTTCATTAAACCAAAGCATGGCTCATTTTTATTATTTTTTTTTATCAAACTTTTGTTTTTTTTACCCTATCTATGACATAAATCATCACTTGAGCTACATTTATCTCTTCATCTACAAATGCTTAGAACTTACAGTAAACTCTTCACCAGACAAAAAAAATTTAGACTATCCAAAACTAGAGACCTAGCAGATGACAAACTTACAGTGACTCAAAAACTAAAATTTGTTTTGGGAAGGGTAGAAAGCATTGTGGGAAAAGGAGAAAATGCTTGTTACCAGCATTTTCTCCTTTTCCCACAATGATTTCTAAAGGCTTCCTTCTCAGGGATATTAAAATCAGGGATTGCTTGGTTAAGGGATAAGCCATTTTATTTAGCCGATCAGAAATTGTTTCTCCATCTGAATTTTGACAATTTTCTAGACTAAAAAATTGAAATTGGTTTCCAACAGGGTTGAAAACATGGTGTGAAAAAGAGAAAATGCTGATTACCAGCATTTTCTCCTTTTCCCTCAATGTTTTCGAAAGGCTTATATCTCATGGTCATGAAAACCAGGAATTGTTTGGTAAGGGGTGAAAGGGATGATAACTTGGCTTGTGTGAAAACAATATGACAAAATAATTTGCCATACATGTTTTTAATAATGTAGACAAACATCAGACTGCATACAATATCCAGTCTGATTTTTTATCCACACTTTACGCTACTTTGTTACATATTTTTGCTAATCCAACCTTTAAATGGCAATGGTTTTGGTGTTTTGAATAGAAGGTATATATAAGGCAATTTAAGGTGATGACCCTCATGAAGGCAGCTTTTGAAAACATCATGGGCAAAGGAGAAAGCGTTGGTAACCATCATTTTCTTCTTTTCCCACAGTGTTTTCTGTCCTTTCACTAGCAAATTGCATCATTTTGGTAAAATTCAATTTGGCGTCTGCAAACTACTTTTAACTTGGACGAGTCTAATAATTTTACTATTTGGTTAAGAGTGAATTAACTCAGTATTGTGTGGGGTTTAATTTTTTTTTCTAAAGGATCCAAGAAGAGACCTATCTGGTTTTGAAAAAGTGTATGAGCAGTGTTTGAGATGTTGTACAGCATTCCTGGAAAAATCTTGAGACATGCCACCTTTTTAAAAAAGTTTATTTAAATGGTGTTGGTTTGTCATATTTTATTGTGCTATTCCTGAAAAAATCTCATCCCTCGCCATACCTGGTTTGGAACATGGGCCTGTATTCACCAACCATTTTTAACTCTGTATCAAATAGCTTTCTCATCCAAACTGAAAGCAATGATACTCGAATGAGAAGATTTGTCTTCGATATGGGTTTAAAACATTATAAAAAAAAGGGAAAAAGCTAGTTCAGATTGTTTTATAAGATGTGTTCATCACAGTTGTAAAAAGTCTGGATTGTTAGTAAAGATTTGATGACCTTCTTCATCTGAATCCCAACAACCTTCTAGACTTGAAAATTACACAATTTCTGATTGGCTTAACAATTTTAATAAGCTACACAAAACCAAATGGTTTAAGCTCTCAGAGAACGTAATACTTCCTATGCTTTGACTAAGTATCTTAATTGGAATGGTTTGTGAATACAGAAACTGTTTTAGTAATTGCTGTATTTTACAGAATGTTGAAAACTTAATGTATACCTAGCATCAAATGCTATTCATCATATAAACTGTTAAGAGAACACAGTTTTTTGGAACTGCAATACATGCATTTAAGTTGTTACTGCAAATGTATTAACCCATTACCAAACAACAAAATTTTAGGTTTGTCAAAATTGAAAGGAATTGCAGACGACAAAATAAAAGTGACTGAGAACTTGCAATTTGTTTTGTGAAGGGTAGAAAACATTGTGGGAAAAGGAGAAAATGCTGGTTACCAGCATTTTCTCCTTATCCCACAATGTTTTCTAAAGGCTTCTTTCTCAGGGGCATCAAAAGTAGGGATTGTGTGGTAATCAATTTATGAGCCATTCTCTGTGAAAAAGGGGATTGATGCATCTCTGTGATGCAGTATACCAAGCATGTCCTGACGTAACTATTGATCCATAAGATTCAATCTGTTTAACAACCTACTGAATCATGATGTACAATGGTCCTTTGACATGGAGAATATTTAACCCTTTACCCTATGAGGCATTTCTATAGTTTACAACTTTACAAGTTTATTCATTCAAGTACATAGACCACCGGCCCATAATACAAAAAAAATACACAAAATCATATTCTTACGAGTAACTCATACAGTGTTACAGTATCTGTAATTGACCCCAAATAAAAGCAAGGTACAAAGCAGTTTTTTTTTTATATATGTATAGGACACCTTTTGATAGCATAGAAAACATTGTGACAGAAGGTGAAATTGCTCATCACGAGCAATTTCACCTTTTGCCACAATGTTTTCCAAAGGCTCCTAGAACCAGTGCATAGAAACCTGTGCCACAATGTTTTCCAAAGGCTCCAAGAAGCAGTGCGTAGAAACCTGTATCAATGGAGTAAAGGGTTAAAGATGGCATAAAGTTTTTCCCCATGTCAGACTGCATAGATTGCACATGCTGACATTGGTTGATACTTTTTGCAGATGTATAAACCCTTCCCAAATGACAAACTTTTGAACTTGACCGAATTGAAAGCATTTGCAGACAACAATTCAATTCTTGCTGAAAAGATGATTTCTGTCTATGATGGGGTAGAAAACATTGTGGGAAAAGGAGAAAATGCTGGTTACCAGCATTTTTTTCCTTTTCTCACAGTGTTTTCAAAAGGCCACTATTCCAGACCCGTAAACACCAGGGATTGTTTGGGAAAGGGTAAAATCCTGTTTTCACAGAGTAAGGTTCATATTTGTTTCAGTGTTTTTATTTGCCGGGTTATGAGTAAGAAATATTCACTTGTCCTGCACAGTCTGATCTTCAACTACACTGTCTGCGAAATTACCTAAAGTGTTTTATTCATCACTGTAATACTTAAGAACTTTTTATTAATCTGTTGAGGAAGGCTTTTTAAAACATTGTAGGAAATGGAGAAAATCCTGGTAACCAGCATTTTCTCCTGTTCTTGCTATGTTTTTTCTACCTTATCAAAAACAAATACTTTTAGTTGAGCCACACTTAACTCTTTACCACACAATCATGACTTTTAATGACCCTGAGAAAGAAAGCCTTTGAAATCATTGGGGGGAAGAAAGCCTTTGAAATTATTTTGGGAAAAAGAGAAAATGCTGGTACAGCATTTTCTCCTTTTCACACAATGTTTTCTACCCTTTCCATTTCAAATTTCAGTTTTTAATTCGCATTTATTTTGTAGTCTGCAAATGCTTTCAATTTCGACTGGTCCAAAATTTTGTTGTTTGGTAAAGAGTTAAAGTGTTGACTACGATTGCTTTGAGGTCGAACTAGTCCAAAATGTTGTTCTTTGGTAAAGATTATATGATGTTCTTACCGCTTGTCTCTGCTTTAATGTATTTAAAGCTTTTTGAATTGCGTTTTTATATATGGTTATAAATTACTAGAAAATTTTCTCAGTTTTTGTCATTTTTATTGTCTTTATTTAACTGTGTATGGTGTAAAAGACAAATTCTTGTGTATCTTTAGTTAATAACTTTCGAAAATATTCTCTGCAAAAGGCAATGTGATCTTGATCTACATACAAAAACAGTTTAAGTTGTTTCAAGATATCCTATAGCTAAGACTGCATACAATGGCTATGGGCCTAACAACACTGAATTAAATTTACTAATAGTAAAAGACAAGTTATGATTTTGTGATTTTTATTTTGATCAGAAAATAAAGCCACAGAAAATTTAATGCTGTTAAGGTTGGGGCAAGGATCGTATATATGCATGGGTAAATATGATCCCTTGAGGGGTACAAACCTTGCTACAATGGTTTCTTGGCATTCTCTTAAAAGATTTCTCTCTGTAGAGATTGCTTCTTCTTTTCCCATTTTAACTCTTTACCAAACGACAAAATTTGAGACTTGTCCAAATTGAAAGCACTTGCAGACAACAAAATAAACGTGAATCAAAAACTGAAATTTGTTTCCAACAGGGTAGAAAACATTGTGGGAAAAGGAGAAAATACTTTTTACCAGCATTTTCTCCTTTTCCTACAATGTTTTCAGAAGGCTTCTATCTCAGGGTCGTAAGAACCAGGGATTGTTTGGTAAAGGGTTAAGTTACATGTACGGCTATTCTAAAGTGTTGTGGCTTTTCAGAGGAGATCTTGTCCTGTGATTGACATTTGTGAAATAGTTTTTTTAAGCTCATTTTGAGTGGTTGACTTAGGCTGAGTACCATTTGCAGATTACGTCTTGCAACAGATAGCAAAATGAAGTAGAGTTAGGCCTACAACTGAAAATTTAAATCTACGACGACTCCTCCCCATTGGGTAATATTTTTCATCTTTAGAAACCTTGACCTTTAACGACACAATCCTGAGTTTCAAAGATGCTGTGGAAGAAGACTTTTGGAAAAAAAAATTGTGGGAAAAGGGAAAATGCTTGCCACCGTCATTTTCTCCTTTGCCCATTATGTTTCTAGATCTGCCCTTTCAAAGAAAAAAAATTATCACTTGAACCACAGTGGATTGATATGTATTCTAAGAATGCTTTTATATTGGTCAAATTCAAAGTGGTGTTGTTGGGCAAAAAGTTTAAGTTTTAAATGTCCATCGATCACCCTCATTAAAGTTTTACAAGTATGTCCTCAAAGCTGTTTATTGTGAATTTGTTCCAGGAACAAAGAACGTACATACCGAGGTCTAGAAAGTGCTCTGTAGGACTTTAAATGGAATGTGGTAAGATCAGCACAGGCACACACACAAATAGATATTCTTTAATTTCATCTAGTTCTACACAATTTGAAAATAACGCAGTCATCAAATTTGAATGACGTCACATTTTCTGTGGGGTCTAGACCGCAAAAAGATCGTCATCATAGTCTGTGTAAGGTTGAAATCCCTCGCTTAATCTGCTATAACTTGAAGGACCTGACACATGTGATCTTTTCTTCCCTCTGAAAAGAAATGCCAAATGTAAAATATTTTGTCACTGTCTTTGAAGAGTTAATGTTTTTTGATCCATATGGTCATATTTCATCGAAATAACAAAGGATAAATTGTCCTGCGAACAAGGCCATGGGCAAAAACTCTATACCAAATGACAAAATTTGTCCAAACTGAAAACACTTGCAGACGACAAATTAAACACAACTCAAACATACTTTTTTTTCACCAGGCTAGAACATATTGCGGGAAATGGAGAAAATGCTGATTACCAGCATTTTCTCCTTTTACCGCAATGTTTTCAAAAATGCATCTTTCTTTAGGGTCGTAAGAACCAGGGATGGTTTGGTAAAGGAATAAGCTTGCTCTGCTCTTATGATTGTAACAACTGAGTTATAATACTAAGATGATAAAGACATAATCTTAAGAAGATGAAAAAATAAGTCATATAGCTTTAGAAAAAGCTGTCTATTTATACCCTGAGAGGTATGATGAAAAAAGGAATAAGTTCGAAGGAAACATTCGAAAAAAAGTAAGAAATGTGATGGCAACTCTAGAGATATTTGAACTGTGTGATTATTGTATGACTGTGTTGTAGGAACATGCAATAGATCTATGACGAAAAGACAAGGGGAGGAATGAGAAAGACATGAACTGGGTATCATATATAACCAAAATTTTTAAGCACTTTGTACAAAGCACCATTTTCCTAGACATGACCTAGATATAATGACTCCTTTTACTCTTTACCAAACGAGCAAAATATAGACTTGTCCGAATTAACCTTTTGCCATACAATCCCCACTTTTAAAGACCCCTAGGAAGAAGCCTATTGAAAACATTGTGGGAAAATGAGAAAATGCTGGTAACCAGCATTTTCTCCTTTTCCGACAATGTTTTCTTCCATATTGAAGGCAAATTTTCCAATTTGAAACGCATCTAGATTGTCATGTGCAAATGATCTCAATTTAGAAAAGTCTACATTGTCCTTTGTTGTAAAGAGCTAAAAGCCATTGCAGATGACAAATGAAATATGCATGTATACCTAGCGCAAATCATGACGTTTGACATTGACTGGTTACTAGCATTTTCATATTTTCCCACGTTCTCAAAATGCCTCTTCCTCAGGGTCGTTAAGACTTGATTGATTGGTAAATGTTGCAGTCTACAGCTTAGACAGCATGCAAGTTTGGAAACGCTTGATTACGTAAGTACTCGTAGGCTCTATTACATGGGTCAGAGTTGAAATTGATATATTTTTCAAAAAGAGAAAGTGATTGTTAAGAGTGAACCCCCTTTAGCTAGAATCTTTTAAAAGAAAGAGATCTGCTGCTAACTGTCAGATAGCCTATTGTCTGTTGGAGGCCTATTGTCTGTTTAGATGTTACTACAGAGTTGACCTTTAACGTGCCTGCTCGACGGTCTATGAATGCACATATCAATTCTGCCATATTTTTGCAATTCCTCCTAGACTTTACCAGAATGGAGCCTCGTGGACCTCTTTTTTTTTTAAATGAACTCATGCAAGTAGATCACACTGTTCATGCACGTTTTCCTTGTAATCGATGTTTGTATGTATTTTCACTCCGGAAAAGGGAAGTTATATCTATCTCCATGATAGATCATACATCAGAGCTCCAGAAAACGGGGAGTAATGGTATTCTGAATCCATTTTTTTCTCTTCGAAACCCTATGTTGTGGGTACTGATTAGAATCGTCTCGAGTATCGAGCACCCCCCCCCCCCCCGCCAAAGCTGCTTCCCCACAGCCCCCGCAAGCTGACCAGCTGACTTTGTGCTTTTCTTAAATTATCTCAATGATGAAGGAGCATTGAGATCAGGGTCTGTATTCACCAACCATTCTTAAGACCATTCTTGGTCTTATTCTTCAAAAATTTTGTCAATGCGAAAGTAACAGAACTTCTGATTGGCTAAACCAAATGGTTTAGCCAATCAGAAGTTTTGTTACTTTTACAGTCAGGAAATCTTGAGGAATGAGGCATAGAATGTTCTTAAGAATGTTGGTGAATACAGACCCAGGATGCTTTCGGTTGTCAGGCAAAATGGAATTTATGGATCTATAACGGTAATTATATAATTATGTAATGATTTACTTGGTATAATAGTCCACAGAGGTACATTTAACTTCCTTTTTGTCTCAGCAAGGGTCGCATATATGTATTTCTCTAATTTGATAAACCATCTGTGGATGCACTTATTTTTGTTGAAGCTTCCTCAAAAGCTTGAAAAATCAAATCTGACTGTATACAACTTTAATTAAGCCATTTGTCCAGTTGCCCAAGAAGTTTAATACTTACATTCTTCGGAAAAACTCTGACGGGCGTGTCGTTCCTTTGAGAGTGCTTTTTGCTTTTAGTCCAATTAATACAATATCTCCCGTCTGTCGTCGTGATCTGGAAAATAAAGACGAAAACTGAAGTAATGGGAAAGAAGGAAAAACAAAGTAACATAATAGACAGATCTCTGTATTTTGTATACTTTTATGTTTCGGGTATCACGTGTTCTCAGTTCGAAACACTTGTCCGTGACTGAACCGACCAACCACATCTTAGGCTCATTCAAGTCTAAAGCGTGTATAGACGAGACGTTACGTATGGTTCAATTGAAGAATGTTACCTTTGAAAAGGTTGAAAACATTTTGGAAAATGGAAGAAATTCTGGTAATGAATCAGTATATTTTTTCATTCATTTTACTCGTTACACCCACCTCGTCCAATATGAATAAGTTGAATAAACTTTCGAATTTGCAAGGTACAATTCTGATTGGTTAGTAGTAACTGAATAAAGAAACATACTAGTAATTGACATCCAATATAGACAAACACTTAATATCATAAAACAAGTCTAATGTTAAAATCGGAAGATTTAAGCCATAGCTTTGTATTTTTGTATTGACCAGCCATTTCTGTAGAAAAATGGCTCTACCATAGCCTTACACCGTCCGAAACGGGGAGATTTTTCCAGTTAAAAAAAGAACGTTTGAATCGCTGCTCATTATCAGGAAATTTTCATTTGATTTAATTGTCATTCCCTAGTTAAAAAAAAAAGAGCACAAGCGCTTTGGTCTTTTGTATCTATTTCACCATCTATAAGCTAAAACAACCCCAAGTTATAGATAGCAACCTTTGTAGAAAAATACATGTAGATCAGGGTCGTAAAAACCAGGGATTGTTTGGTCAAGGGTGAAAATCGCCTTTCGCAATAATGCAGGGTCCGTATTCGCTTACAATTCTTGGTCCTTAGAGCGCCTAATAAAACCATCATAGATTTTCTCCCTAGAAATATGACCTGAATAACTGCAGTTCATGGTTGCTTTTGTTTGAAGTGTTCTAACAAAGCGTACGGTGTAGATTAAAGATCAGGCTGCATATTGTGCGTAGCCTGATCTTGATCTACATTGGCCGTTAAAGTAACTGTTGTTGTAGAAAGGCTCTTACGTGTTAATTTTGTGTCTATTCTTTTGTAAAACTTGAACGAAATACATTTTCTGATTGGCTAAAACATTCGATCTAACCAATCAGGAATTGTTTCACTTTCGAAGTTTGGAATTAAACAAAGCATAAATGCAGTTTAGAAAGGCTGTTGAATACGTACTATATGCTGCCGAAGAAAATTATGATTCACAAATGGGATTATAAGAAAGAAAAAGAAATAAAAAAAAATAACGCATAAGCGATTAATCTTCGTCTAGCTTTGCATAGTGGAGCCTATGTATGGTGAATATTTCTTGAATCTTTCATGGCGTTTTGAATTAATTGGTTACAGTAAAGTGATTCTGCGGATCATATTCTTTATTTTACAATGGAAATTATGAAAGGAATCTGAATCTGCATGAATATCGGCTCCGACACAGCCGTGAGAAAAACACGAACGTGTGAAAAAAATACAAGTGCAAGCATATCATTTTTTATCGGCGATGAATTACAGTGCTTTCAATTTCCTTGAATCGTAGTTTAAATAGTACCATTGAAAATATACTTTAGTAATAAAAAAAGAAATTTTTGAATAGTTTACTGCCGGAGGCTTCCTTTGCTCTGCTGTACTTATATTGCAGCAGTCAGAGCATCTGTCCCATCATTTCTTGAAGGTCCACTCATTACGAGCTGCTCGCTGCTTTCAATCATAAACTGACGTCGAAACAGTGATCAGCTCGAGAAGTAAGGTTTTTGAAACATTGTAGGAAAAGGAGGAAATGCCTTAAATTGGCATTTTCTCCTTCATTTTTCAGTCAATCAAAAGGTACTATTCATTCATTCGAGACTTATACCGCATCATAAGCTAGCGTATATTCAGCTGCCCCGAAAAACAAAGTTTACCGAATCTCGTTTGCAGCAATAAAATAATCAGTATGAGATCAACACTGCTGCTGACCAATTAAGTATTTCATAATTGTGCAAATACACTTATGGACGTTTCTCCAGATTACCTGTCCTCCTAGGTGTGATCATAATTCGTCTGCTGTGGCTGCAGTTATACTTTATCGTGTTCTAACTCTTTACGTAAGACATTATTTTAGATCTGTCCATATTGGAGGCATTTGTGGCACTTCGACAAATTTTGTCCTAGAAGGGAACAGAAAACACGGTGGAAAAAGGAAACCAGCAATTTTCCTCAACGTACTTTAACTCTTTCCTCCATATATACTCGTTTCAACACAATAAAGAAAAAAGCTCCAGGAAAACATTGTGAGAAAAGGTGAAATTGCTCAAAATGAGCAATTTCATCTTTTCTCACAATGTTTTCTATGCATTCTGTATCTTAAAATCCACTAGTAGCCACATTTCAGTTGTCGTCTGCAGATTCTTTGAATTTGGAACGGTCTCAAAATGGTGTATTAGGTAACGGATAAAAGGGGGGTGGGGGGGCGTGAGTGGTTGTTTAACGCATTACCACAAAAACCCTACTTTTGACGACCCTGGGAAAGAAACCTTTAGAAAACATCGTGGGAAAAGGAGAAAATGCTGGTAACTTGCATTTTCTACTTTTCCCACAATGTTTTCTACCCTTCACAAAACAAATTTCAAATTTTTTGTCACTTTCATTTTGTTGTCTGCAGATGGTTTTGATTTAGACAAACCTAAAATTTTGTCGTTTGGTAATGAGTTAAAGGGTTGTGGGGGGGGGGACAGAGTGGTTGGTACTTGCTTGTGCTATGTCGTTAAATTAAGTTATGCTTTGTGAAAAGGTTTATAATGTAGAATCGCCAAAAAGGCATCGACGCAGCCTACGCAGTTCGTAGAGGCTGACGTAAGTCGAAACCTCTCGCTACTGGCTAAGTTTACTACTTGACAAAGGACCATTCTACCTTGCGATTCTGTTGGTTATTACACAAAATGGATTTTGTGGATCAACAATAGTTATGTGACGAATTGCTTAGTTTAATGGAAAGAACACAGATCTGTACTGTCAACTTCGATCTTTAGTTAACCCTAAGAGACAAAACTGACTGACTCTCATAGGGTTTTATTTAGGCTGTCAAAAAAAGGCTGAACTATAATTTGGGCGCTGAATCATTTAAAATACATGTAATGAACGGTCCCTTTTAATTAAGTTTATTTATTTCCGTTAGGTCACGATGGGGATTTTTGAATTGAGCCTTATAGCTCTTTACCTAAACATCAAAGTTTTAGAATTTTTAAAACGCAATGCCCAGCCCCTGGCATACCACAAATTACATGTAAATCAGCTGAAGTGATGTTAGTTATCTAAGAAAGTGTAGAAAACCTTGTGGTTAAAGGTAAAAATGCTGGATACCAGTATTTTTACCTTTAACCACAAGGGTGTCAAAAGGTTATTTCCTCTAAGTCATTAAAGTTCAGAATTGTATGATACAGACTTGAATTAAAATGAGGGTTGAAGAGCCTATAAATAAGATCAGAATACTCGGATGGAATTAAGAATCTTGGTCCACACATCAAACAAAAAGCGGAATGGGTCTCAATACCCACCAGGATGTGGCGGAGAAGGAATGAGTCGTATCGCAGAGAGCTTGACAGCGCGCATGAAAGGTGTTAAACCCAATCATGGTCTGGCTTTCTGCGGTGTCAAAAATTATCAATTAGATCCTTGTGTTACTAAAGGACAGCAAAAACACCGAGGACAGGTCGAATCAGAGCGGCAAAACTCAGTAATTATTTCCACAAAAGAACAGATTCTTTGCAACAATGGCTAAATGTCTCGAAATTGTCTCAGTTGTTCAACTGAGATCAAACTGATACTGAAGATACCCATGAAAGAACAAGCCGTGCTATTACTTCAGTATAATGTATTTTCGACTAATCAATTAACCCTTTTCCTACTATATAGACTAACTAACATTAAATTTTCAATTAAATTGTAAAAACTCAAATTTTGCTATTTCATAGGCATGTTTTTGGGGATAATACCTCCTGATCGGAACGTGTACATCCAAGATCAGACTTCATGTTCTGTGCAGTCTAAATCTTGATCTACACTGTACGCAAAAGGTCAGTGACTGCGCAGGCTGATCCGAGACGACACTTTACGCAAATGCCCGAATGCCCATTTTCGCGAGCTATGCAGCCTATATCGTCTGAAGGCTGAGTCGTCTGTAGGTATGTTGTTCCCGGTTACCCCCAAACTTCCGTAAAAAATGAGAAGTGATATTTGCAGTATTTTGCGATAAAGTCCTACACCGTCTTGGGAAAAAGAAGCGCACAGTTTCTCTTATTCGGTTTCAACAACTTTTCCACGAAGAAAAATTAAATTTACCCTCGTTTACTTCCATGAGCGCCTCTTGCCAGCCTTTGACAGATTTTCCAAGCGTCTACTAACCGCGTATTAGATCATTTCTGAATTCCCAGATGGCGCTCGAAGACCTTTTATCAAACGGTCTTGTGTTTTTACGACCCTGAAGAAAAGCTTTTGAAAACATAGTTGAGAAACACAATACGCTGATAACCAGCATTTCCCTCCTTTTCCTACAACCTACCCTTCAAAAACAAACCGAATAGTTCGAGTCACATACAATTTTTTCCAGCAAATGCTGTCACTTTGGACGGTTCTGAATTTGGTCGTTTGACAAAGAATTATGATCGTATACCATTAATTTGCATAATACGACCAGCGTGTCGGCACAAGAAAAGCAAGTTATATTATACGACTCCCGTGGGACAGCATACGTGAAGAGCATTTAGTTACTTGATGTTGACTATCAAATGTATTAAATATCGAAATTCAATTGTCACACAAGCTTTCTTTCTACTGTCCCCTAACACAAAGAGACATAAGTCTTTGGTGCAGACAACAAAATTTCAGAATTATTGAAAGCACTTTGCAGATGCTTAATTAAATGTGGCTAAAATGAAATTTGTCTGTCTTTGAAGGATAGTTAACTGGGGAAAAAAAGAAGAAAATGCTGGTTATAAGTATTTACTCCTTTTCCCTCAATGCTTTCTTCTTCGGGGTCGTTAGAACATGTGACTGTTTGTTAACCCTTTACTCCGTAGATACTCATTGCTACGCATTGGTTGTAGGAGCCTTTGGAAAACAATGTGGCAAAAGGTGAAATTGCTCGTGACGAGCAATTTCTCCATTTGCCACAATGTTTTCTATGCTATCAATGTGTCATATACACGTACTAAACAAGTTCATATTTGCTGTTATTCAGGGTCAATTAGAAATGCCTTATAGAGTAAAGAGTTAAAGTTTTTTTAAGCTTGTCTTCCTTAACGGATTTAGGCCTACAGTGAAAAAATTATCTAGTTTTAACTCTGCAACAGCTTGCTAAGGACAATGTAAAGTGTTTTAGAGGACAGTATAAATCAAGATTAGACTGCACAAAACATGCAGTCTGATCACTAATCTAGAATGTCCGACTTATTAATATATTTGAGATGTTCTGGTCAAATAAGCATAAAAATATCTCCAAGTAAATTTGAATACTGATTGATTGTGTGATTATACAGTGTTTTAACGCCACTTTCAACGTTATTTCAATTATATCGCTGTGGCAGGCGGACCTATAGATCTATCAGTGCTTTCCTGGAGTTTCCTTTACCAGTACTTTGCATTTCCAAACAACGATTGCCGGTCAAAGAGGAATGAATCCCATCGCGATGACTATTATCAAATTTTGGAAAGAAATGAAAAGTTTTGGGGATTCGAAACAGTGATTCCCTGTTAATTAGTCCTGTCAGCTACCGACTACACTCTCAGCTAATTCAATTATATGCTAAATGAAATACATGTTTCGTGTACTTTAACCCTTATCCTGCTAAGCAACTAAAATGAAATTTTAAATTCGACGATAAAAACCCAAGCATTACTATTTCAAAGTACTGTATTGGGTAATAGTGTGTCCTCGAAAGGCTGTTAACCCTTCGACTGTTAAGTGCGACTCGCTGACCTTTTGCAGTCTGATCTTGGACCCACTCTGTCCGATAAGGACATAATTATAATGATAATAACTTTAGTATGTGCACAAGTATGCATTACTCATTGTACAATCAATACATTGTAAAACATGCATATCGTTGAATATATCTTTCTCCGGAAAATACCCTTGAAATGACAAAATTTGGGCTTTTACTGTCGGCTTGTAAAATTCATGTTAGTTATAAAAGTAGGATAAGGCTTAATGATAGAAACATTATCAAGATCGTTAGCCACATGCATCTCGAAATGCGAAGGTCATCTTTGGCAATTAATTTCTTTTTCTCTTGGATAAAATTAGCCAGTCGATAATTAAAATTGGCGAATAACTCATTACCCCGCTAACTCTCTGCCAGACGATAAAGTTTTACCGGTACTCTTAAGCAAATTGAAAGCACTTGCAGACGATAATTTATAAATGGCTAACTTAATGCAATATTTTTGTAAAAGGAAAGAAAATATTTAGAGAAGGAGAAAATACTGGTTACAAGCATTTTCTCCTTTTCCCACAATGTTTTAAATTTTCTTTTTCAAGGTTATTAAAATTTGAGATTATATGGTAAAGGGTTGAGCAAATTCGCAGCAGACGACTTCAAAAGCATTCCTGTAAAATATGGTTAATTGCCAATAATTCCAGTTTTACATTTGTACATACACAGTACACGTTGTCTCAAAGTAGGTAGGGTAAATTATATGCAGTACGCCAACTTATATCATTCTTTTACAATGTTTTGAGAATTAGAAGAGGAGGAAAGAAGCAGCCTGCGAAAGGTAATCTGTTAACTGATTCTCAACGTCTCGAATAATTACCGTAATTATCTGAATGCCTCGTAGTTAACTTTTTTAAAACTGAAAACATTGTGGCTGTTCTAAATTTAGTTACGGCCATTTGAAAACTGTTTTGATGAAAAAATAAAGCCATGTCAGTCACATCATTGCTTTCGCTCAGCTATTCACTTGAGCCGTGATGCATTATACTCGATAAGAAATCATGTAAATCTGAATCCATGAGATTAGTTTTTGCCTAGAAGCCAGCTTCATCCTGAGGTACAATGGTCTGTGGACATACAGAATATTTTGTAAATGAAAAAATCTGTTAACCATATTGAAAAATGTACACCTAACAAAGCCTTCAATTCATGTCAGCCTACGCAGACTGCACAACATCGTAAAAAAAAACAACAAGTAGCAAAGCGGTGCGACCATGTCAGCCTGTGCAGACTGGACAAAATCATAAAAATAAATTACAAACAGCAAAAAGGTTCGACGATGTCAGCCTGCGCGAACTGCGCAAGCTAACAGGGTTGATACTATTTGCAGATGTATTAACACACCCCTTCTCCCTTTTCATAGAGTATGGTTCTTTAGTTTTGAAGCCGGGTGGCGCTGGGCTCCCCACTGTAGTATCATGTCTGTTTGGAGTGTATTTTATCAACAGAGGGTTCACATGAACAAGATATGCACTCTGCAAGGCTTAGTCCAATCCTCGTGGCCTATATAGTGATCACATGTTTCTAGGGTGTCACTAGAACTAGAATTGTACCGTCTTGCAATTCCTTGTGCAAATTTCCAGGGTTTCAATGGAAATTAAATTAATATTCTTAAGTTCCTTCTCCAATCGACTTGTTTATGTGTTTTCAGAGTTTCAACAGAATTAGGCGGGAGCTCTGCAATGTCTTGTTCAAGCCACAAGTCACAATGTGCATGAACTCAGCTCTCAGACAATAGATGATCGTAAAGCATCGACAGATTCAGAGATAAGGTTGATCACAAACCAAATCGATACTATGCATTTTGTAGAACTTTATTCTTAAACCTATTTATTAGTATGAATTATATCGTATTAACTTTAGGTACAGTTGACCTTTGACATAGTTGAAAGTGTTACATATAATTTTTGAGCATTTTATATGTACTTCCAATGGTGTACTAGGACAACACTGCCAATGTACTACGCCTTGTCCAAATCATTTGTTTATGCACTTCTACAGTTTTACTACAACTAGTCTTGTGATATATCATGCTTTGTTCAAGTCTGTGTTTATTTGTTTGTAAGGGTACAGTAGAACTAGCCTTTCAAGGTTTATACTAAAACTAGCTTTACGCTGTGTCCTGGTCACTTGTTTATGTATTTCCAGGGTTTTACTAGAGTCAGGCCGACTCCATACTATATCCTGTCCATGCCAACTGGTATACGTGTTTTCAAAGTTTTACCAGAACTAGATTTACACTATCGAACAAGTCACTTGTTTGAGTATCTCTTGGCTTTTACTAGAGTCAGACTGACGCTATACCATAATACTACTAGTATATTTATGTGTTTCCAGGGATCATTTACTAGAACTAAACTGGCACAATACTTTAACTCATTACCACACGACAAAATTTTAGACTGGTTCAAATTGAAAGCATTTGCAGACGACAAAATAAAGGTGACTGAAAAAGTGAAATTTGTTCTGGGAAGGGTAGAAAACACTGTGGGAAAAGGAGAAAATGCTGGTCACCAGCATTTTCTCCTTTTCCTACAGTGTTTTCAAAAGACTTCTTTCTCAGGGGCGTCAAAAGTAGGGATTGTGTGGTAATGGGTTAAGACACCTTTATCAATTTTTCCTACTTACATAGAACAAGGCTGTAACTCTGCGATATCTTTGTCCACGTCAATGGCAAAGTATCAACAGATGAAAGCTTTAATGCCACCCTAAGACAAGGCCTATGCTGACATTGATTTAAAAGCCGACGGTCCAGGAAAAGAAATCTACGAAAATATACAAGTACAGTTTATCTGTTGAACTGGTCAGGTAGGCGTTATCGAATTAGATTTTCTTTTGATATTCATACTTGAGGTAAGTTAATGATAATCTATGATTCAAATCTTCTTTTTAAAACCTTTTTTGTCTGGTTTTGATACCATTATTTGGAGAATCCATACTCAGATTGTTTTTCAGTTTCTTATTTCCAAATTCTCAATCAATATTCTGAAGCACACTTCTTGTCAAGTCACATGGTCTATTATACAATACGTCTACAAGAACATAAAGGCTGATTAATACGAATCACGTCCATTCATGCACAACAGACAGATTATCTCTAAATACCAAGAACATCTATGCCATAAAAAGATTGTCCATCCATCTAACAGTGGTCAGTCAAATACTTTTGTTTGTGGTCATCTTCTGTCGCTTCTACCGTGTGTCTAGACGACTAATAAGCATTTCTGGCTATCTGCGCTGTCTATCAGCCTATGCAATTGTGAGCAATTTTATGTTCTTTTACCCTGCACCTCTCCCCTATTATCATAATCGACGGAACAAGCAATTTTTGGGGGCCCATTTTCTAGTCTACTATCTGGTTTACTTAAATAGGCTGGCCTTGGCTCTTTTTTTACGCAAACAGAAAATGAGCACACGGCATGTTAAGACTGCACGGACCGTGTGTCTAGACGACTAATAAGCATTTCTGGCTATCTGCGCTGTCTATCAGCCTATGCAATTGTGAGCAATTTTATGTTCTTTTACCCTGCACCTCTCCCCTATTATCATAATCGACGGAACAAGCAATTTTTGGGGGCCCATTTTCTAGTCTACTATCTGGTTTACTTAAATAGGCTGGCCTTGGCTCTTTTTTTACGCAAACAGAAAATGAGCACACGGCATGTTAAGACTGCACGGACATGCAGTCTGGTCCTTTAGATTAGTAACACAATGTGTCTGCAATGATGTGTATTGAAAATGTTCTAGTGGATAAAGTGTTTCTAACTCTTGAAAAAGGCATTAGCTAAAATATTGAATATTACAGTATTATTTTCCATAGTCTGATCTTTGTTTAGTCTGTTTGTGGTACACCCATCAGGTGTGGGACGAAAGAGTATTTTGGGGACAATGTAGAAAGGATCTTGGACCTACACTGTCAAGTACGCAGATATTTCTCATCCCAGAAAGAGCGTAATGATTAGTATATAAACTTTTACAAGTTTTAACCATTCAACATACATGTACTAGTAATTGTCGACTTTTTGGTAAATTTTCGTACATTGTTAAAAACAATATCCATTAGTCAGTATAAAGGTTTTGCAGATTACGAGATCCCACTGTTTTATTTTGTCTGTCTAAATGTTTTTCTGTGTCAAGGTTTTTCCAGTCTCTTTGTTTCTATAGAGAGGTACTAATATGCTCTAGCAAACGGTACAAAATATGCCTTAGAGAAAGCTAGAAAAGGTAGAAATACAAAGTTTGTACAAGAAAAAGCCTAAAATATAAGAATAGTCATACAAAAAGGAACCTTCTAGGAACTGCAAAAAGTATAGACCCTGGTCAGACTGCGCAAGTGGGCAGTCTGAGCAGCTTGACACTTTTTGCTTTTTTATTTTCTGTATGAAAAGTGGTCATTCTACCTTTTTATACAATCACTTTTGAGCTATCAGCTTAAATTGATCTGTTTTCATGTAATTGGTGTGCGGAATTCCAAGATAGTCCCTTTTCGAGTGATAGGTCACATGTGCACTTGAGAAAACTAGATATATACATTAGAAAATGCCAAAAATCTTGATTACCTATGTTTGCTGTTGTCTATGGCGTCCATGTGTTTGGCCTTGTTGGAGGTGGCGTTACAAACGTCCAGTATTAATAAAGTCACCAGGATATATACACACAGCCGTATGGACACTGCAAAACATTGTAAATTCGCAGTGTAAATAATAAAACTGTAACATTCTGTTAAAATTCTACACTTTATTACGATATTTGATAGGCCGCACCACTACCATCACAACGTAGGAGCTCCACAGTGGTCGTCTGATAGAGATTGCTATTATTTCGACTCTTCGTGTTTGAAAACGTACTTGAAAACTTATTTCAGCACTTTGATCTTCTTTGTAGGCCTTCTTATCTATGCTATTATAAAAATGATAAATGTAAAAAGGGTAAATGTCTAGGTTGGAATAGTCGAACAAAGAGCTGCACTTTACCTTTCATGAAAAACAAACTATCTTTGATAGTTAACGCTTATTTTATTGCTGAATAAACACGGAATTATTGTTTATCCACTCTTTTGTTCTATAGTAGTGTACATGTTGCCATATTGTTCCCATATGGTTAAACTATTTCAACATTTTAGTGGTTGCCTTAATTATTATGACCATGTTAGGAACGCTACCGACTGAGCTGCTGGGGTTCAGCAATGATGACAAAAGAAGAAAATTACGGTTAAAAGGACTTTTAAGGCATTGTTGTAACAGGACAAAACGCTGGTAACCAATAACATTTCTCCTTTTTGAACAGTTGTCAAGAGCTTTTTTTTTCGAATTTGAGAATATTAAATGTTTTGTATGATGTAAGTAAAGATGTCTATTAAAGATAGACGGTTTGTGAAAGTTAAGATGCAAGAGTGAAAACGACTTTTACATTGAAATAAACATTTCTCGAAACGGTTTACATGATGATAAGTGTTCCACAAATATTTGAATATAAATAAAAGCTACTGTTTACGAGGCAAAAGTCAGCGGCGGTTCCTTTCATGGTAAAGATTTGATAATAAACCCATTTTCGTGATAACTGTTTGTTAGTTTATTACATTTCCATGGTACTACAATTGTTAGCATTAGTTAACACTGGTTAGACAGATACTATTTTCCACATTTCATTTGTTGAGGTTTCTTTGTCAAAGATAGAAAATTACGGTACATATTATCAAATTCGTGTCACCTATCCCTATATAAAGACCATGCATTTTTTACTGGAGTCAGTGCCTCCTTTCACGCGTAAAATACTAATAAGTCCAGGGAGGAATAAATTCTGTCTCTTTGACTTTTATCAACCCTTCTCCTGCTGAATGACTAAAATAGAATTTTCAAATTCTATAGTGAAAGCCCATGCAGATGTTACTATTTTGAAGGTATGTTTTGGGAAACAATATCTCCTTTCGGACAGTCTAGATCCAAGATCAGACTGCACGCTACGTGCAGTCTGATCTTGATCTACCCTATCTGCAAAAGGTCAGTTAGTCGTGCTTAGCGGTCTAAGGGATAATTCTTAGTTAACCCATTACCACAAATCCCTATACTTTTGACACCCCTTAGAAAGAAGCCTTTAGAAAACATTGTGGGAAAAGGAGAAAATGCTGGTAACCAGCATTTTCTCCTTTTCCCACAATGTTTTCTACCCTTCACAAAACAAATTTCAAATTTTCAGTCACTTTTATTTTGTCTTCTGCAAATGCTTTCAATTTGGGCCAGTCTAAAATTTTGCCGTTTGGTAATGGGTTAAATATTCCGAGAAGGGATTCAACCTCAATACCCCTGCAGTTGGGTGTTAAACCATAGGCTGCTAATCGCGACTTCATGCAATTGCACAGATATTTTAATTATAGATCAGACTACACAGAGAGGACAGTCTGATCTTAAATCAACACCGCTCAATACTGTGCGATATTTCGGTTATCAGCACTTTGAAATCCTAATGAATTACATGTAGTTTCTTATTTTTCTTATGGATATTTGGTTTTTATTTCTGCAGCAACCCGCCCGAGTGGCTCAGTGGTGAGCGTGTCGGACTCATGACCTGATGATTGTAAGTTCGATACCCGGTTTAGGCGAACTTTCTTTCTGGCGTATTTTAGCCTCTCACCTCTACTGAGAAAAGTAGTCGGTGGCTTTGGAAAGAAAGTTCTGTTAGTACTGGTATGAGAAGCCAGCGACCGCCATGATATGACCTTAGCTGTTAGGGTGACGTTAAACCCCAATACAACCAACCAACCAACTATTTCTGCAGCAACTTAAAAGTAAATGGACGAAATCACAATTTTAGAAATTTCGAAGCCTCTTAAAAATTACGAATGAGTGCAGTAGACCTAGTTTTCTTTGTGCTTGCATTTCTATCTAACAATCTATAGTTCTAAGTTCAATCTAGCAGAGTTCCAATGACTTTTTGGCCTTATAGAGATGCTAATGATAGCAGGTTTAAAATGACAGGTTTTCATTTCCTCCCTCTTGTGTTTACACAAACTATCATGTTTCTGAGTTCGTTCTGTTTGTTCTCGAATTTCTTCTTCCGCGTCTCTATAATGATTAACCTTTGATATGTATCAGCGGCTGACCACAAAATTAATGGGCATGTTCGTTGAAGAGAAAAATAGTCATTGTCCAGTCAAACACATACTGCGAAAGGTTAGAAGTTTAAAATACCATAGACTGAAATACATATAAGTAACTACATGTAAAGAAAGAATCAAAATTTTAATAAGTATATAATAACGCAACACAACATACTCGTAAAATAATATACTCATAATACAACATATTCATAACATAAAGCATATCCATAACATGACAAAAACATTCACACAATATAAAGTACTCATAACTGACATAAAACACTCATGACATTCTCATAAGATAACATAACATTTAAAGAGTTCTCTGTGTGGAATCATTACTCCTTGCTGTGACACACATCTGTATCTTGCAGTAGATTTTAATTGTGAGCATTTTAGGGGAAAAATAATTTCACGTAACAAACAGTTTCTAATTATGACATTTTGCAATCACCAATCAACCCTTAATTCTCCCTAAACATCAAAAGTTGCGATCTACGATTTTTTTCTCCGAGTTACAACCCCGAAGAAGAGGTCTTTTGAAAACATTGTGGGAAAAGGAGAAAATACTGGTAACCAGCATTTTCTCCATTTCCCACAATGTTTTTTTTTTACCATATCAAAACACAGAAGTTTTTTTTACTTCTTTTAAAACTTTGTCTGCCGATGCTTAGAATTCGCAAATGTCTAAAATTTGTCGATTGGGAAAGAGTTTCGTTATATAGCCAGAACGAAAGTAAAGACAAATAGTGAACTTATACCTAGGTCATATAACCGAAACTAATATAGAAATGCAGGTTGTTTCTGTACACCAGAGCAAAAATGGTTTATGTTGTTATGAATTTCTACCCAAATGGTTTTGTACGTTAATAGTTATAAAATGATGAAAATCTGTCTTTGAATCTTGGTTTAGTCACTTTATCTTTTAATCGCGTAGGATTACTTTCTTTGGACCAAAATATTCAGAGTAATGGGTACAATAAAGCTATCGCCTTGGCAACCAGATGAAAAAAAAGAAAGAAAAGTTGAGGAGCATTTTCGCCTTTCTTTGAATTCCTCAAGAGTTTTGTTGTTGTTTTTGCTCCATACGTAACTTATGTTATTACAAATATCGCATACAGTTTACTTGATTTGAAAATTCATACATATTCTATATACGTTTTTACCACCATTTTTCGAAACTATTTCTTTATGAAATACTTTTTTATACAAAAATAGGCTTATATTTATTCTGTAGGGACAGTAGATGCAAAGCTTTAGCCCAAACAAATACTGTATGTATAAATTGATAAATTCGACTTTTTTCTCCATGTTTGAAAATATATGTGACCCATCACGCAAAATGTGACCATCTGGGAGTTCTGTAAATCTATTTATGATAGCAGATCAACGATATTGCAGGTCAGTTTAAGTTGATAAATAAAAAAAGATTGTATAACAAGGTACAATGACCACTTTTCATACAGAAAATGTCATTAAAGCGACAAGTGTTTGCTATGGCCAGCCTGACCGGGGCTGACACTTTTAGCAGTTCCCTGAAAGTCTCTTTTAGCGTGGTAGGTTACATATATATGCTGCAAATCACAGAGGTTTCATTTTTTTTTATTTGTTTGGAATCGAGTACCGAGTGGGGTTGGTCTGAAATCAGACTATGCGCTCTGTTTAGTCTGATCTTAAACCTATGCTATTCCAAACAACTAACACCAATGCCGAGTGACGATAAAAGGTCTAAGGTATTAGTTGCATTGGCCTTAGTCATTTAACTCTTAACCAAACGAAAAACTGTCGAGCCATCCAAATCTAAAGCATATGCAGACGCAAAATTTAACGTTGCTAAAATTGTGGAAGATATAGTTAAAGGGTAGAAAACATTGTGGTAAAAGCAGAAAATGCTGAATTTTATCAGCATTTTTCTACAATCCTTTTCCCACAGTGTTTTCAAAGGTCCTATTTAGCAAGGTCGTCAAAAGTCGGCATTGTGTGGAAAAAGCTTAAACAGTTTTTCTGGTCGTTGAAAGTTTTGTATGTCGACTGTAACAATGATTTCTAATTAAAGGTGATAACCTAAACAAACCCATTTTGATCTCTTGAAAAATTGTGGAAATATGGGTACACGTTCAAGAAAATACTGTAAATATACATTGTAGGTACCCGTTCAAGAAAATACTGTAAATTTGGTTTCCCTTTCAAGAAAATACTGTATTATTCAATCATGATTAAGATACTGATGAAACAACCTTAAGGCTGCAACTAAACAACACATGTTTTAAAAATTCATGAGGTGAACCTTAAATGAATCATTGTCAACTATTCACATTTTATAAATTTACAAATTTACTATAGATTTTCAAAAATAGAATGAAAAATATTTACCGGCATAGAGAAATGGCAATGAATTATTTTTCTTTCTTTATTCATTTATTTATATATATCATTTTTTTTTTCCAAACAAAATTATAAAAAATCAGAAAAAGTAGTTACCTTTCATGATTGTCGTCATTCTCTATAAGAATTTATGAACGATCTTGAACAAAACGGAAGCAACGAGCTTAATCGGTGAGAATTTATACCCGATCTTTGATTAACCAATAGCATTGAAGGTTAATGATCTCGCCATGCGCTTTATATATCGCGAGACTTGAGAGCGGGCACTGTAGCCTTAGAGATGTGCTCGTAGAGCAGCTGGTCTCTTGAGAGTTTAGCCGTGATTTTTCAAACCCTTCTGCTGCTAAGCTACACCTAGAGCGCCTTTGCGGATAGTCTGGATCAAAATCTGCAATCTGATTTTTGCATCTACATTGTGCGATATGTCGAGATCTTTTTATTTTCGAAAAAAAAAAGAAAAACTTTTGAGATTGCAATGTTTGGGTTTCTGTTATTTGATGGGATTTCCATATAATATATTGAGCAGTTACTGTGTTAATATCCCATATAACCCCTATCCCATATAACCCCACTCATTTTTGCTATAACGAATATTTTTCCATGTACATGTACCTTATACAGGCATCTTTTGTTGGTCCAGATTGATAATAAACACAAACAAAAATTGACGGAGAATTACAAAGTTGTCTCATTCGGAACACCATGATGATGATTTATTTTACCAACAGACAAACATATCGACCTTAATCGTTTTTTTTTTATTTCCCCTAACAAACACAGTTTTCAAACAAAATCAAACTCTTCAGGACCCAGCATTCACATTGCATGAAACAAGCCCAATCGACTGTTGCAGGTTCAAGACTATTTCGATCAGGTAAGTATTCGAAGATGTCCGACGATGCCAATCCAAATGAGATTGTGCATTCCGCATTTATTCTCTTATCTTCATCTATACTACCCTTTATAAGCAAAAAAATATTTGGTCGTTTGGTAAAAGAGTTAAACATCACTTTTCAATTGTATGTACAAATTGATATCAAGTCCCATGACGACATAGTAGATAATTCCTAAAAATACATACCGTATGCGAAGTACCCAAGTTCAACTCTGCCCTCAGTGGAGTCAAAAAGGATCTATTCATTTCATCGATGTTATTAATGAATTGATCTATATTACCATAAGCAAAGGACTGAAAGTCCTGAAAGCGGATGTGTGGGGCAGGATGAAACAAAGATATGCATGGGTGAAAGTACGCTTTTTATTTCATTTAAATATGACCGATGCTCTGATTATAGGGTTATAATGCGTCTCTGTGATACGTTATATCAGTCAAGTCATCACATGATTATGGGCCATGAATTCAGCTCTATCGACACAGTGCAACGAAAGCATGATAGAATGTACGTCACTTTCTATTGAGTGAGATCATTCTGCATAAAGTAAGTACGTGTAAGTTATTCGATAGAAAATAATCTGCATCTGCGCTTTTACTCTAAGTATGAACTTGTTTACCTTTGATTAAGAGTTGGTCATGTTAGAATCGAAATAATGTTCTTTCTCTTGTGGTTTTTCGTTCAACAAACCACATTGTTAGTTATGAGGCGCATTGAATAAGTCACTGCATGGGGCTATCGCTGTCGTGGATTATTTATTGTGCCTCCTTACTCACAACTGTGGTTTATTGAACGATAAACCAAGACAGAAAGAAGAATTATTTCATGAATATAGTCTGAGCTGTTCGGAAACGGTCCAAGCAAAATAGGGGTTAACACCCTTCCTTTTGCAGAGAACCTTTTTCTTATTGTGTGACAAGCCCCATTGGGAAAATTGTAGAAAAAAAGAAGATACTCCTTATAACAAGTACTTTTACTACTTTTCTTGTTTATGTACATTGTTTATATATTTAATATTCATTTATGTAAAGCCTTAGGCTACTAAGTGCGACCTTTTCCGGAAAGTGTAGATTAAGATCAGACTGCACAGAACGTGCAGTCTGATCTTAATCTACACTGTCCAAAAAGGATATTTTATTCCCTAAAACATAACTTTGAAATAGTAATACTTAGGTTTTTAATTTCAAATTGAATATTTCATTTTAGTTATAGCAGGATGAAGATTAATTCTTCCCTATTTTACATTGGTGTTCTGAAAGGCATCGGCTGCAATTTATTTTGGGTGTTATTTGAAATGAGTTAACCCTTTACCAAACAATCCCTGGTTTTTACGGCCCTGAGAGAGAAGCCTTTTAAAAACATTGTGGGAAAAGGAGAAAATGCTGGTATCCAGCATTTTCTCCTTTTCCCACAATGTTTTCTTCCCTTCTGGAAACAATTTTTGATTTCTGAGTAACATTAATTTTGTCGTCTGCAAGTGCTTTCAATTTGGATCAGTCTAAAATTTTGTCGTTTGGGAAAGGGTTAACCCTTAAGCTACTAGATCAAGATCAGACTTCACAGAACGTGTAGTCAAACCTTGATATACACTCTCCGATACGATACGACGGAAACCTCTGAATAAACGTCATCGTAGCAGAGACAGTATATCAAAGATAAAGGCCTGTATTCACCAATCATTCTTGAGAACATTCTTAGTCTTGTTCTCCAAGATTTTTCAAAGTTTGAAAATAACATAACTTCTGATTAGCTAAACTATTTGGTTTAGCCAATCAGAAGCTGTGTTACTTTCACATTTAGAAAATCTTAGAGAATGAGACTGAGAATGCTGTTAAGAATGGTGGGTGAATATGGACCTAGATTGCGAGTTCTATATAGGTTGAACATTTTCACTAAATGAAATAAACAGTCTGAGAGTTAAGGTTTAGTATCTTATGCTTCTTTCGTGTTGAATAAGAAAGAGACGCAGATAAAAATATGTGTGGGCTCGGAGAGACCTTTCCCTCAAAAACTCATTTATCATTGTTTGGCATAATCTAATAGACATGACGGCATCGCGTCACGATGTATTCCTGAAAGCGAGAGATGCTGACCCTCACTGTTGATTGGATGACGCAAATAACACCAGCATAAAACTGACCAGGAGAGAGAGACAGAGAGAGAGAGAGAGATACGGACGGACGGACGAACGGATGGATGGGTGGATGGATGGACAGACAGAATGTAACAGAGAGAGTCTTAATTTTCTAAGCATAAAATTTGTACAGGTTCCGTTTTTTTCCGTGCAGGAAAGCAGCCAGTGGCTTGGAAAGAAAATTGTGTGAAGTACTGGTAAAAGAAACTCTAAGAACGCATGGACAGGTGAACTGACCGCCGCGATATAACAGAAATGATGTTGAAAACGAAGTTAAACACCATACAATCAATTAATCAGTCAATCAATCGGTTTCTTTCTTTCTAGCCGAAGTTTATAATACGCATTGAGCTTCATTTCGGATTCAACTCCATCAAAACTCTTTTCAGTTCAAAATGATAAGTTACAGTATTACATCATCTGTTCACCAACTATTCTGAATTCAATTTTGATTCAAAAGTCGAATGTCATTCAGCTTTATGAATAATCTAATCATCTTTTTGTCGAGACAGTGTGTCAGTACCAATTAAGTGGCAAGTCTGTGGGTCTCGAGTTAGAAAAAAATATAAATGAGCGATCTTCAAGCAATAAAAAGTTTTAATGTAATAATGTCGTAAATGCATCATACTAACCCTTAAAAGCACTGGAACCGACTTATCCTGTTTTTGTGGACAATGCAGATCAAGATCAGACTGCACAGAACGTGCAGTCTGATCTTGATCTACACTGTCCACTATTTTGTTACATATTCTGGACAAAAAACCCTTGGTTCAGCAGTAGTTGAGATGTTTTTCTTATTTAAAAATTGTTTTAATTCAGAACTTTAAGGACTAAGCAATCCCTTTGCATAACATATACTGACTTAGCCAGTCAGAAGCTGTGTTACTTTCAAATTTTAGAAATCTTGGAGAATAAGGCTAAGAACATGGTTCGACTCTGAGGACCTTGGTCTGATCGCACCGTAGCTATTCCCACTCACTGTTGGGATTTGTGACAGGTTTTGAGTTTCAGATGCTGGTCTGTACTCCTTATTGTTTCTGAATAGAACCTATTTCTCCTTTTTTTCTGTGAAAAATATGTATTTTACCTGTCAAAGTCAGCTGAATAATTACAAATACTGTGAAAACTGGATAACAGGGAAAAGTAGTTCTATATAATTAAGTCTGTTAACTCTCTACCACACAATCACAACTTTTCACACCCCTATATAAGAATCCCTTTGAGAACATTGGAAAATGGAGAAAATGCTGGTTACCAGCATTTTATCCTTTTCCCACATTGTTTTCTTTCCCATCCAAAACAAAAATCATTATTTCAGTTACATTTAATTTGTGATCTGCAAATCCTTTCAATTTAGATCAGTCTAATTTTTTGTCCTTTGGTACAGAGTTAAATTATTTTATTCATAAGTTGTACAGGGAACCAGCCATCCTTTTTTCTGGTCCTCTAGTGATGTCGTAATGTAACAATATCATGTAACCACAGTGGGGTATTTTCAGAGCTTTTCTCTTGTCCTCTTAGAGAGCCAAAAGGCCCCTTAAAGCGCTAGTTAGCCCCTCAATGCGCCAAATCAACCCAACAGACACTTTCAGTCCAAAAATAAGACAACCATTGGCGCAATTTCAAGGTTACTGTTGTCAGAAATAGTTCAGCAATGTGTACAATGTAGATGAAAGATCAAACTGCGTGTTTTTGTGTCTGATTTTGATCCACACTGGCCGAAAGGCAACTAAAGTTATTTTAGGCGTTACTCTTGTCATGCAATAGTTGTGCCATATGCAGCTTTAAGTGGTCCCTATTAAATGAAGATCTGTAAATTACATAATAGTGTCCGATCATGTTAAAAGAATAAGGGGAAAATTAATTATAATTATCGAATTTCCGAGATGGCGGAAAACATTTTCATCCTTTAACTCATTATCAAACGACAATATTTTAAACTTGTCCAAATCGAAAGCATTTGCAGACGACAAAATAAAAGTGACTGAAAATTTGAAATTTGTTTTGAAGAGTAGAAAACAATGAGGGAAAAGGAGAAAATGCTGGTTACCAGCATTTTCTCCTTTTCCCACAATGTTTTCTAAAGGCTTCTTTCTCAAAAGTAGGGATTGTGTGGTAATGGGTTAAACAACTGAATGCCTTTTCCAAACGACTCATTGTGCCTTGAAACTAACAGGTTTTGAAAGCATTGTTGCTCAAAAATTTGCTCTTAACAAGCAATTCCTTGTGAGTTTTATTTCATTTGTTCTGCAAACATTATAATCTCCCTTTCTGTTGATTATATGTATTTTACTACGATGTATTCTCAATAGTCAACGAAAAAATCTATGGGGTCCTTATTTACTAACCATTCTGAATTGAAAGTATCACTAATTCTTTTAGATTTTCTGAATTGAAAGTATCACAAATTCTGATTGGCTACACCATTTAGTCTAGCCAATCAGAAGTTGTGTTACTTTCAAATTTAATAAAATTCTAAAGAATAAGCCAGAGAATGTTCTTAAAATGGCTGGGAAATACGGTTCAAGAAGATAATTAATTGAAACATAGAAAAGCTATATAGACACTTTATCAGACAACAATTTTGTCCGTGTTGAATGCATTTTTGGAAACAACAAAAATTTAGTGGTTTTAACTTGTGAAATTTGTCTCCGATTCGGTGGAACACAGAAGGTGGGAAAAGGAGAATATGCCGGTAGCCAGCATTTTCACTTTTCCAAATATAGCTTAAAAGATTTCTAGCATGGGCTTGTGATATACTGGACTGTTGGGTGAAGTGTTGAAAACCGCACACATCAGAATAAAGACCATCAACTGACAGAAGTTACGACACACTCTAAGAGAAATCATAATAATAAACAACTTAAAGTAGATTTTGACACGCTCTAAACGTTAAAAATAATAATAATAATAATGAAAACACACAACGTTTAGAAGAACATGTCTGCCGTACTGTTATCTCAAAGTGCCATATTTTATCAAGCATGTTCCTGTATTGTAAAAGAATTGAGATATGCTCTGTCTAAAGGGGGTTTACTGCATACCCATAATGCATTATACAGAGCAAGTCTTCATATAACTTTGGAACCATAATATCAACTTTATACAACAACTGTCTGATTCATCATTGGAGGTAGACTGGTCCTTTGACATGTAGAAAATTGATTGATAGTATAGCAAAAAGTTTCGACCCAGGTCAGCCTGCGCAGTTTGCGCAGGCTGACCTGGGTCGATACTTTTTGCAGATATATTGATCCCCCATTCACAGAACATGAGTCAAATGTACAAACGCGCTAAATCTTCCATTTGATTACAGGCAGCCCATCCGCGAGACGATGACGTAGATGAAAAATTAAGCCACATCTTCTGTGCAATCTGATAGGACCTATACATTGTACCCAGAATGCAAATATAAAGTTGCTATAGGTACTACAGAGATAAAACACTAGTTTTACACTGGTATAGATTCTATATCTGCCATGGGTACAACGTGGCCCAGTGGTAGAGTGTGGGACTTGTGACATCTCTATTCACCAACCATCCTAGAGAACATTCTTATAGTCTTATTCTTCAGAATTCTGTCAATGTGAAAGTAACAGAACTTCTGATTGGCAAAAACATTCGGTTCAGCCAATCAGAAGTTCTGTTACTTTCACAGTTAGAAAATCTTGAAGAGTAAGACAAAGAATGTTCTTGAGAATGGTTGGTGAATACGGACCCTGGAGAGGTCAGATTTGAGCTTAGCTGGAAGTAGTGGGTTTTTCGGTTGGAGTGTCTTCCTTCAGGAAGACATTTTAGAGCTCTAGCTCAGTACTGAGGAAACTCAGGTCAGGTCTATTTTGTTACACAAGAAAAGTGGAATTGTTCCATACTGATTTCGTGCACCTGACAGAAAGGCTAATACATACATTTAGGAGCTAGTGCTGGCATTTAACTGAATACTGTGGAAAGTAGCTTTAGACTCAATTCATACAAACGAACAAAATATCTCAAGTACATGTATAGTTCAAGAGCGATAGGTCTCCGAATATATTTTTAGGTGTACTGTAAGTTACCTCCCTTCCTTCTGGCAGACCATCCACCCTCCCCCTTCTTGCACGAAGACCCCTTTATAGATACATTTAATTCAATTATTTGTCAAAGCACTAGTCATCTTCTTAACACTGAGAAACAGCAAGTCTAGGTTTACAGCGATCTATCCCTCCCCGCAAAGCTTTTTTTGTGGACAGTGTAAATTCAGATCAGACTGCAAAGAAATGTGCACAATATGGTTAGTGCAATGTGGACAATCTGTCATCATATTTATCCTTTAAGTATCATAAGCGATAATACAGGCTGTAATTGACTGCTTAGATCAAGATCAGGCTGCACCGAACGTGCTGTCTGATCTTGAATCTCTACCGGCCCCTTAACTCATTACGAAACCACAAAATTTATTTTAGGCTTGTCCAAATCGAAAGGATTTGCAGACAACAAAATAAAAGTGAGTGAAAATTTGCAATTTGTTTTGTGAAGGGTAGAAAACATTGTGGGAAAAGGAGAAAATGCTGGTTACCAGCATTTTCTCCTTTTTCCACAATGTTTTCTAAAGGCTTCCTTCTCAGGGTCGTCAAAACTAGGGATTGTGTGGTAATGGGTTAATGGGTTCAAGTCTACGCGATAAAAATCTTACTTTTTTCTTGATGTGATTATCTTTAAAACATTTTACATATCCGATAATTTCAGTAATCGAAAGAGATCCAGTCTGTAGACGCATACTCTAGGAAAAGGGGGTTTAATGCATATCTGTGCAATATTCCAAGCAAGTCATCACATCTATATCGTCGGTTTACTTCTAAAACCTCGTAACTACAGCTTGTTCCAAGATGTAGTTACGAGGTTTTTGAAGTAAACTCGCGATATGGATCCATAAAATATAATTTATCTTTTAAAACCAGATGGGCCATAATGTAGACTGTCCTTTGACTTACGGACAAATGGCTAGTAGCAAGGATTTCGACTCGGGTCAGCCTGCGCGAACCGAGCGGGTGATTGACTTTGGTCAATACTTTGTAGATCCTTTTCATAGGGCATGGAAGAAGAAGAAGAAGAGGAAGAAGAAGAACATGATGATGATAATGATGATGATGATGAGAAGAAGAAGAAAAAAAAAGAAGAAGAAGAAGAAGAAGAAGAAGAAGAAAAAGAAGAAGAAGAAGAAGAAGATGATGATGATGATGATGATGATGATGATGAAGTAAAAAGAAAAAAGAAAAAGATGAATATAGCCCAGAAAGAGAAAAAAGTATTCGATCGGACCGTTTTTATCTCAATTGTGTGTAGATGAACGAACTTTACTAAAAAACGGTAAAAAACGGAAAAAAATGATTTGTAGAAGTTCAATAGGGTCGCATTCAAGCTATGCAAGTACAAACTATTCCATCGGCTGATGAAAGTGACCGCTCTATTGTTTACTAATATCATAACGTTCAGCATAAACTGCTTGTTATCACGACAGCTGTCTCACGTGAGAGTCTGAACAGGTGTAAATATACAACTTTCATATTTCTATTAATTATGCAAAAGCCGTACCTAACCACGTGATCTACCACAACCAATCAGAATTGTCCGAGCTGACAGGGGTATTGATCTCAGCATTAAGCACAACGGTAATGTGTATTGTAATTCACGAAAAACCGTTATTGTCAAGTACCTAGAGGTTTTGTTTATAAGGAATTTATATATTGAAGTCAAAAAGGAATTTTGTTATCACTGTTCAAGGTAAAGTATATACAATAATTATAACATACTATCTTTTTTCCCCTATTTTAATGTTTTAATCAAAAATGATGGAGGCAATCCTAATTTTCCCGACACATATACGCTTATGTACTTTTCCTGGACAAAATAAAATTGTATATAATAACGTATTTAAGTGATGTATCTTTGAGATAAGAGATAACAACTTTTGCCAATGCCAAAATTCTATGAATATCATTAGCATCCACTGTAAGTCTCAAGCTTTGATATGAACCTTCCAAACATGGTTGTTTTTGCGCCATGATGGCTTGAATCTAGGGTTTTTGCGTATGAAGTTTTATTGAATGAAATTTAGTACAGAGACTCTTGCATACAATACTGATTTTTAGTCTTTCATTACATCTTCCACATAGACTTCTACATAGAGTGTGATTCCTGCATAATAAGGCCAAATGTTACCGGGTAAAGACAAATCACGTGACAGCTTCAATGACATGAGTCATGCGCAATGAAGGCAAACCTCGACTTTCAGTAATTATATTGTGCAATTACATGTCTAGAAAAAAAGACAAGAAATAAGAAAAGCTAAATTGATGAATTTTCATCCGCATTCCTTTCCGCCATACTCATGACGTCATTATATAACCTAAAGGTTATAGTGCATGCTCAGACCTGTCACAAGAAGCAAAAGGTCACATGGTAAATTTTGTTTACGGCCATTTTAGCAGATCCATTTTTTTCTTCATCAACATCTTATATTTTCTTATATTTAAAATTCATTACAAGAAATATAGGTATGTGCATTGAAGAGTATCTTATAGCATAACGTTTGTAACTTTCATCCTTACCTTGGTAGAAGAAATTGGGCGCTTAACCCTTTACCAAACAATCCCTGGTTTTTACGGGCCTGAAAATGAAGCCTTTAGAAAAGATTGTGGGAAAAGGAGGAAATGCAGGTAACCAGCATTTTCTCCTTTTCTCACAATGTTTTCTATCCGGCTAGAAGCAAATTTTAATTTTTGACTTGCGTTTGTTTTGTTGTCTGCAAGTGCTTTTAATTTGGACCAGTCTGGAATTTTGTTTGGGAAAGGGTTAAAGTCTGGAATAACAAACACCAACACGTTATTTGCCAAGATAGTGAACAAAATAGAGATTTTAGATCCAGTATGAGACTGATCGTATTGTGCAAAGTATGCAGACGTGCAGGATGCGGATTAGTCTTAGACGCGAAATTTCTGTCTCTGTCTGTCTGTCTGTGTCTGTCTGTCTGTTTATATGTCTGTCCCCCCTCTCTCTCTGGCTCTCTCTCTCTCTGTCTTAAAAGACAGAGAGAGAAACGACGATAAACAGGTACGCCTTTAGAACTTTTCGATGTATTATACGTGTACAATTATATAATCGACTTCTAACGGTTAAAAGACGAATTCAATGCTCAGAAAATAAATAATGTTGGAAGCCTGATTAGACAAAAAACGTACGATGTAAATCCAAGATCTAGACTGCACGTTCTGTGCACTCTGATCCTAGTCTATGTCGCCCGCACATGCCTATGTTTACGGCAATAACGCTAAAGACATCGTGCATCGACCGAATGCATATCGAAGCCTAAGAAGCCGGAAATCAACAATCAAAGGACTTTGAATGTTTGAAGTCGCCCAATTGGTTTATATACAATAACCGTATATAGAAAGGTTCGAAAAAAATCCAGCATTTTCTCCTTTCCCACAATGTTTTCAAAGGGCTTCTTTCACAGGGGTGTTAAAAGTCGTGATTGTGTGATAAAGAGTTGAATGTTTTTACTTCTGAACTTTTACCAAACAGTCCCGTATTTTAACAACTCTGAGGAAAAAGACTTTAAAGAACATTGTTGTAAAAGATAAAAATGGTGGTAAGCAGCATTTTGGCCTTTTCCCATAATGTTTTTTTTTCACTCTTTTAAATACATCCCATCATTTTTAGAAACGTGTAATTTGTCATCTGAAAATTGGCATTCCATTTGGAAAGGTCCATAATGTTGTCGTCTAATAAAAGATTAAGACAGTTCTCCTGGGTCTGTATTCACCAACCATTATAAGAATATGATTTGTCTGATTCCTAGATTTGAAAATAACACAAGTTCTGATTGGCTAAACCATTTGGTTTAACCAATCAGGGGTTGTAATACTTTCAAATTCCAAAATTTCTAGAGAACAAGACTAAAATATCTTAAGATTGGTTTATGAAGACAAACTTTAGTGGTTGTTTTTTATGTTTGAAGTTTGGTTTGCATTTAATGCACTCTGTCTGTCTCTCTCTGTCTCTCTCTCTCTCTATCGCAGGTGCGCGATCTCTCCCCATTCATCCTCGAACTCGATGAATTAATTTCATGATACTAGCTTTTACAATTTATCAATATATCGATATTTCTCATTTTATAAGGTATGCTATCAGATTTCACTTATCTGGATTATATTACAACTATTTATTAATGAAACCCCCCATACATCATTCATGTTTGTGACTTGGCAGACACTGTAAGTGACTGTTTGACTAATCAAAACTGACACCCGAGCAACCGAAACGTGAGTAACGGGCTACATGTAAAATGATGAGGATTTAGAGCAAAAACCTTGTATCTTCATTTTTAGAAAGTTTTCAGGAGAAACAAAAAACTGTATAACTCCTCACACATCTTTATTTAGAACAAACTTGCATATTTGTAGAAAATCAAGCCAGAAATACCCTACAAAAGTGACATGTTTTGGTTTTTGATATATTGTCAGAAAAAATAGAGAAATGTGTTTTCGCAGATGTTTATCAGCAAAATATAATGCATGGATTTGTGCAAAGAGATAGTATGTTGAGAAAGCAGGTTTTACTGTGATGCTATAAAAAAAAATCCAGATTTGTTCGAGCAAAAACCATGTACTATTTGATACAAGTTTTTCGCTTGGAAGTAATCCAGTGTTATCCGAATATATTTTTCAGCAAAAACATTCTATACTCTGATACAATATTTTTGCTCTAACACAAGTCACATTACGTTGCAGATGTTTGTATGCATAAACTGTGCAGTTAAAGATATGATCTTTTTCCAGTTATATATAAATATATTATGTACACGTTTTCAAGGGCATTCATTCACATTAAATTGAGGCTTTTGCTGCAATTTGTGCGATTAAAAAAGTTAAAATTAAGAAAACACTATATACACAGAATACTTCATTGCTTTAACAACAGCATGGTTTACTGGAGCCTGAATGGAAGTTATTTCCTTAACTCTCTGGAAATGTGCACTGGAGACTGAATCCTTGAAAAATGTATCTTCCTGTATTTTTGTAAAGTGTTTTTGCTTTTCCAAACTCTTTATCTTTTTTTTTCTTAGAAAGAGACTTTTTAAGCTGTGTTTATATTATAATTCCTCGCTGGTTTTAACCAATGAAATTTCAGGGTAACATTCTGAATGTGTTGTATTGAGGTATTTTGAAGTAGGAATACATGTAAATGTTTTGTCATCATCACTATAATCAGAATTGAACCCTTTCCTTTTTTTCTTTTTGTAAATACATACAAAAAAGGATGTCTTGTCATCAGAACTCGATGTATACGTCTTGTTGGATTGTGGCTGAGTTTTTCTCCTTTTGTTCCTGCACTGCCTAAGTTCAACACTGTCAATGTCAACTATTCTACCACTTGTATTCTCATGTCATGACTGCAATTACTTTCTGAGCTATTTGATTGAGCTCTTGAATAGATTCATCACTTTCTGAATATTCTTTTTAGAAAGTCATTCTAAAATCTTGTTTTTCATGTTTATGTTTGTTCACCTTCCTAATTCTTTCTATTCTTTTCACCATCCGTTATGATGAAATTTGTGTGATGAGAATTCTGTTTTTGTACATAATTATTCTTTTCTGTTTTGATAGCACTTTATATTTTGCAAAATTTCAATGTCAAAACATAAAGCTTTTAATGTAAAGGTCTCATGCCCTTTTATCAATCAGAGAAATTCATTCAACACTGTTTGGAGATGTAGATATGAATGTATGTGTAAAATATGATGTTTTTGTGCAGAAATGTGGTTCACATTTTATCAAAATGGTTTCTGCAATAACCCCTTAATTTCTGTTGCAGCATTTTTGCATATCTTTTTAAGCTTATGTTAGAGGTGTTACACAGTGTATAGAGATACATGTATAATGTTTCTGTATTTTTTTAATACCCAAGAAATTGATACGTGGTTTGGTCACAAATCAAGATCTCTGTAAGTAATAGAGATAATGATCTCATGTTTTGACACAGGGTTTAAATACAGAGAATGAACACTTTTATTGAAAAATGTGATTTTCGCAAAATTCATCTGATACTAGGTTTTTGCTCTAACCCTTCGATATCGGATGATAGTGTCATCTTTTCAACATCTGTCATACGATGTACAGGAAAATATTTTAGTACGCTACTTAGCCCCTCTAACCGTCTTAGCTCCTTTTGACGGCCCGAGAAAGAAGCCTTTAGAAAACATTGTGGGAAAAGGAGAAAATGCTGGTTTCTCCTTTTCCCACAATGTTTTCTTCCCTTCCAAAATCAAATTTCAGTTTTTGGGTTACATTTATTTTGTCGTCTGCAATTCCTTTGAATTTGGACAAGTCCAAAATTTCGGCGTGTGGTAAACAGTTGAAATCTCAGAAGCGACCGATAGTTAATAAACAAGCAGGTGGTAAAATACGTTTCATCCATGCTCTGTCAAAAGGGGGCTTAATGCTACTTCGTAAACCATCATACAAAATAACTCTTCATATCACCATGGATCCACAGAAACCGCTAAACTTACCAACCGACCAGATCGTGAGGTAAACTAGTCCTTTGACATACAGAAAATTGACCAATAGCAAAAAGTTTCGAATCAGATCAGCCTGCACAGATTGCACAGGCTAATCTGGATCGATATTTTTTGTAGGTGCATTAAGCCCCATTTTTCACTGAGCATAGCTCGCTGATTTGTAATAAATTATAGCTTTTATAAAAACAGGGATGTCACTGTGAAGATTGCAGTCTGTTATTGAATGGACAGTCCAAATGTCAGTCACTGGCAGAAAGATGATTTTTAAAATCAGGTAAAAGTATACAAAAAATAGATCTTCCTGGCAATTTTTGACATACTTTTTACTTTTTAAACTTTTTTTTTCAAGCGACAAACACCTGGACCCAGGTTATAACTCTTTACCAAACAATCCCGACTTTTAACAACCCTTAGAAAGAAGCCTTTTGAAAACATTGTAGGAAAAGGAGAAAATGCTGGTAACCAGCATTTTCTCCATTTCCCACAATGTTTTCTGGCCTTCCCAAAACAAACTTCAGTTTTTGAGCAACATTTATTTTGTCGTCTGCAAGTGCTTTCAATTTGGACAAGTCTAAAATTTTGTCGTTTGGTAAAGAGTTAAAGAAAGATAATGCAGCCTTTTTTTTTTTCTTATTGAAGCTCATAAGCAGCTGCAAGCTTTCAAACAAAAATAACTTCATCTATATTCATCTAACTTTCTACTGAAGTGCTGGAATTCCATTCAAACAGGAAACGTGCCAAATGAAATTGGCTCGAAAATACTGGTTAATTATGCGTTTGAATACTTCGTTACGGAGCTCTTTCTTTCTATGTCTCTCTTTGTCTGCCTGTATGTCTGTCTGTCTGTCTGTGAAGATGATGCTGACATTTTTTTGGTGGTGTTGATGATGCCAATGCCAATGTTGTTGTTGTTTTTGATGATAATGATGATGAGGATAATTAATAATCGATAAAGACAATTAAATGACATTTCATAATTCATCGATCAATTAGACAGCTGTTGATACATTGATTGCGATGCAGGGATAATTTGTATAAATGTACTATTCTATATAACGAAGTTCACGGTTGACATTTTACACCCTGGGAGAAAAAAAATACAGGAATCCATTATAAAATACAAATTGAACATCCGTGATAAATTGCCCATGCACCATTAGCTTCGTTGTTAATTGAATTTTACGGTTTTTATAACTTTTTTTGTACAATATGTACTGTTTTGTAGTCAACCCGTCTTCACTACCAATGGCAATTTGAGGAGCTATTCCGGACGGCGGAGATCAAGATACGACTGCACAGAAACTGCAGTCTGATCTTGGATCAACACCATTCACTATTTGATACTGAAATATAATAATAGGTATTTTCAGAAGCAGTGGAAGGTCTTTAACATATAGTAAAAAGTATTTAGTTGGCAGTGAAAGCACTATACGACAGACGGCATTATAGGTTTATTTGTATGACTTAGATCAGGATCAGACTGCACAGACCTGCATTGTAATCTTAATCTACACAATCTTGATCTACACCATTCGCTCCTTGATACTAGACTATAACACTAGTAATCTCTGCAAGCCAGGAATTGCTAGTAAGCCAGGGTTTATCAGATTTAGCCTTAGCCCTTTACAAACAACCCCCGACTTTTAACGTCCCTGAGAAAGAAAGCTTTTGAAAACATTATGGGAAAAGGAGGAAATGCTTTACAAACAACCCCTGATTTTAACGTCCCTGAGAAAGAAAGCTTTTGAAAACATTATGGGAAAAGGAGAAAATGCTGGTACCCTGGTATAGTCTAAAATTTTGCCGTGTGGCAAAGGGTTAAGGCTTAATCTTCTAAATGAGTGAACTGAAATTTGTTAGCCGAAAATTAAAGCCAAAATATTGATATTTCAGCTTTATTCTTTCAGGGTAAAAATCCTTGTGTTGGTCAGTGTACATCCAAGATCAGACAGCACGTTCTGTGCAGTCTTTTTATGATTAACACTGTCAGCAAAAGTTTCTGGTTTCACACCTAGCAGTCGAAGGGTTTATAAAGAAACTGACAGTACAGTTTATACAGATTGATCTCATTTCCTGACTGAGCTTTTCCAAATTAGAAACGTTCGTTGGAAATAAACTTACAAGAGTAGAGAACGGATAGAATTTCATGTTATTTTTAGGACATAAATGGAAAGCATAACATCATCATGGCTCATGTTTGAGCAATTTCTCCGTTTGACAGGAGGTTTAATTGCAATATTTGCGTATCTAGAGATATCATTAGCAATACAACTACGTTAGACTTCGTGTAGAGAGGGAATGAAGGCAAGGGTTTTAATGATATATAAATGATCAATGTAACAGATGCTATACCTATCAAACATGACAGATTTAGCTCTCTACCCGATGTATAACAGTGAGTACTCAATACTCGCACTTCCACTCGATTTTATCACATGTACATAATGAAAACAAGCTCCTTTTTCCCAGCGGAGCGAGAGAAATACCATACTTTTATACCCGCTTCCAAGACAGAGGAAAAGGGTGCCAGCTAAATTTTGTCGTTGTTAAACTCGATAGTTTCGCCCATCAGACTAGTACTATAGTAATCATATTTGAAGAAAAAAACTGAAGTACTTATTCTGTATCAGTTTCTACCTATTTTAACCCTTTCCCAAACAACAAAATTTTCGACTGAGTCAAATTGAAAGCACTTGCAGATGACAAAATAAATGTTAACTCAAAAATTGAAATTTGCTTCCAGCAGGGTAGAAAACATTGTGGGAAAAGGAGGAAATGCTGGTTACCAGCATTTTCTCCTTTTCACACAATGTTTTCAAAAGGCTTCTATCTCAGGGTCGTAAAAACCAGGGATTGTTTAGTAAAGGGTTAAGAAAGGTAGCCAGTAAAAAGTGTAGATATGAAGAAAGTGTGTAAAACAAAAATAGTCATCCTGTGAAAAGCTTTTGATGCGTTTGTAAAAGGTATCGGCCCATATCAAGCTGAGCAGACAGCGCAGGCTGACGTGGGTCGAAACATTTTGCTCTTTGTAAATTTTTTTTGCATGTCTAATAACTATACTACCTCATGATCCAGTCAGTTGTTAGACAAAATAGTTTCAATGGATCCGTGATCATCTCTTAACCAAACAACAAAATTTTAGACTGGTCCAAATCGAAAGCATTTACAGACGACAAAATAAAAGTCGCTGAAAATTTTAAATTTGTTTTGTGAAGGGTAGGAAACATTGTGGGAAAAGGAGAAAATGCTGGTTACCAGCATTTTCTCCGTTTCCCACAATGTTTTCTACAGGCTTCTTTCTCAGAGGCGTCAAAAGTAGGAATTGTGTGGTAATGGGTTAAATGATGACTTGCTGGGTACAAAGCATCACGAAGATTCATTAGGCTTTAGAAAAATAGTCTCGTGGAAAAAGAAAATTCTTGATTCATATTTCGAATAAAGTCAGTGAATAACAGGGTTATTTGACTAAAGATTTAATTTAAAGACAAATGGCATCAAATGAGTTCCTAGCCTACAAAAGTTTTCAGTTTGAATATATCTAAATTTTTGACGTTTGAGTAAAGAGTTGCGACTTCGTAGGAAATGGATGTTTTCTGAGGCAAATAAATCCATGAAAAATGCACAGCAGTAGTTCCAATGGCTGTCGTGAGCAACGGGAACTGCTTCTTTGTTCTTCCCTTCGAAACATTCATTGAAAGCAAGTATTACGGGGTCCTACGTAGCTCAGTGGTAAAGTGTAGGACTTGTGACCTGGAGGCCCAGGTTCGAGACTCATTGGATCCACTGGGTCTTTCGTTGGAGTGTCCTTGGGCAAGACACGTCAGAGACCTAGACTGGTGATACCCAGGAAATATATTAATTTCTATGTGTCGCCGCTGTATGACTGAAATAATTTGAAACTAAAAAATACTATTCGGCCATGCAAGCAAATACATGTATAGGCCCTATCTAGTAAATAGTTGTGTTTGAATTATAGACTGCTTGAATAGTCGAGACTATATACCGTGATTTTCTTTTATCAAAGGAATGTTCAACCCTAAATCTTCTTTATCTCTTCCAGTAAAATCTGCTATTAATTAAGATTACTATATCTTTATTGATTACGCCCTTCCCATCATATCGAAGGCTCTTTGATGCGCCTGCAGCAGGTGACTGTTGTGTCACATGGAACATTTGCTCATACTGATCTGTTTCGCTGTTCATTTCATCGTTTTACAAGTGGTTTCTTCACCAGCAAGAAATTGTTCCTTTATTTCAATTAGCATTTTCTGCGGACCATTTTTGGAAGGAGAGTCTAAAACTCACGTTCGTATTGATGGGCTAATTATAGATGTTATACACGTTAACTATAGAAAAGGTTTGAACGATCTTCGGGTAGGTTTTTTTCCCCCTATTTAGTTACTTTTCTGTGGAAACGTTGGGAAATCTTTTCAAAAGTAGCATATGTCTTTCACACGATATCTCAATGCTTGGGTTCCAACTCCTAGCTTGAAATTTCAGGTAATTAACTGGTAGTTTAAAGATTTAGAAACTACAGCGAGTTGAAAGGTTTTCTTTTACACAGGGAGGGAGTCTTTCTCAACATAGTTTTCTATCACAGATATACAACATAGTTTTCTATCACAGAATCTATCAAAATTTAAAAGGAAAACAATATTTAAGACACTGTTGATATTTTTTATCACCCACTTGTTTCTATGTTGGAAAATTGTGAACGATTTAGAAAGGTGAAAGGTTGAATTTCTCGGAAGCTAAAGTATCCTCTTGATTAATCCAATGAATCCCACCTGTGACACGTGACTTGCACGTGCGCCAAACGATCAAAGGCGTATTAGAAATCCTTAAACACTGATAGTATTGATCGAAAATGTCATTTTTGTGAGAGGAGAGGAGGCTAACAGACTGAAAAAGGTAGAGACAGGGCAAGGGAGAATACAGCTAGAACTGGTGAAGCCAAGGAAGAACACGAACTAGTGAGATAGACATAAAGGCCGACACGGAGAGTCGAGAAAGAAAAGTCAATGCGCAAAAAATTGAGCTGGAAAAAAGGATGAGATTAAAAGTTTTGAGCATGTAGAGATGAAGAGAAAGAGGAAAGGAGACGAAGAGGCGAGGAAGGAGAGAGGAAGAGAGGACAAGAAACATATAGGAGAGGAGAGGAGAGGAGAGGAGAGGATAAGAGAGGAGAGGAGAGGAGAGGAGAGGAGAGGAGAGGTAATCGTTAAAGGTACTATCAGTGTCATTCTTCTTCCATACATGTAATCATTGATTTGAAAGATAATAAGTCGTTTTCTTTCTTTTTTGACCCCAAGAGGATTTTGATGCATTTGCAAAAAGTATCAACTCAAGTTAGCCTATACTGTCAGCACAGGTTGACCTCGTCGAATCTTTTTTACTTTTTGCTATATTTACCGCATGTCAAAGTACCATTCTGTCCAAAGATTCAATTGGTAATTAAACAATATGGATTTCACAGATCCATAGAAATATGATGACGAGATTAGAAACATCTATCGCGGGGATGTATGAAACTACCTTTGTCCAGAGCACACCTCAATTATAGAAAGCGAAGCACAGCGATAATTCATATAAAAATCTAACTGTATAAAGAACAGGCTCAAGTAGTTTCCATTGACTCAAGTGCCCATAAATAAGAAGAGTTCCCTTTATAATTAAGCTGGTACCTCTTTAAGAAATATAATAAAAAAAAACTCGTTTGCAAAAGTAAACTTTGTTTAAAATTTTACACCTGGATAAAACGGTTTAAATATTCAAGCATTATGATGCTTAATTTGTAGCATTTAATTTCCTTCTCTTTGCAGAGATTGTTGGCACTGCATTTTACCTTTACTATAACGATCTAAAAGAAATTATGTCATGGATTTTCATAAAATGTAAATGAATGAATCATTGAATGGTCGTTGGTGTATTATGGCGCATCTATTGCAAAGGACAATTATAATCTCTGAATAATAGGATGAGTGGTTAGAAAAAATAATTGATGTAAGAGTATTTAAGCTTTTTATTCATGAAATAACATCTGGTTTACGACCCTGGGGAAGAACACTTATGAAATCATCGTGGAAAAGGGAAAATATGCCAACAGCAAACATTCTTTTCCTTTTTCCCACTCTGTCTTCTACTCTTGCGAAGACGAATTCCTTCATTAATGGCTTGCCACACGTGAAAAGGGGCATTGAGACATTTGCGTAAATGTCGTCTCGGATCAGCCTGTGGAGTCCGTGCAGGCTACTCCGAAATGACACTTACCGTTTTTATGTAATTTTCTGTTTTGCACAAGTCTATTGTAGTACAAAATCTAATGTAGTCGTAAAGTGCCGTCTCGGATCAGCCTGCGCGGACTGCGCAGGCTGATCCGAGACGACACTTTACGCAAATGTCCGAATGCCCCTTTTCGCATATTGCAAGTCGTTTGATGTGTTGCCAGCGAGTGGTTTCAGTATTGAAGAATCTGAAATTTTTGCCAACTGGACAAATGTTTAGGATTTAAGGCAGCCAAAAACAAGTGTTATTTACCCTTCACTATACGATGCAGAGTTTTACCTACCTTCAGGAATAAGCTTTCTGAAAACATTATGGGGAAAGGAGAAAATGCTGATTAACAGAATCTTCTCCTTTTCTCTCAATGTTGTCTTCCCCATCTAAGAACAGGTTCCATCATTTGAGCTTTGTTTCAATTTTGGTTTGTATGTGCTTTAATTTGGACAAGTCTACTATTTCCGTGGCGTAGTTTAAAGTTAAGGGAACGAAAATTCGATGAAAAGGGCTTAATGTTGAAAGAGAGGGGCATCTATGGAACATACCCCCGTCAAAAAAAAGCTTAAGTCTCCATGGCGACGTAATGCTCAAATTTAAGAAAACTAATCCTCCCTAATTATCTCAGAAAAGTATAGAAATGTAGAGAATACCGCGAAAAAGAAATCTTCTACGATAATGAATTTTCAGAAAGAAAAAGAAAATATCTATGTGTGTTTCTTTATCGTTATTTTCATTCAGTGCCAAAGGCCAAAACAGGAGCCTTTGCGGACAGTATAGATTAACTCTTTCCCAAACGACAAATTTTGGACTCTTCCAAACCGAAAGAGTTTACAGACGGCAATTTTAGATTTTGAGAAAATGGCAGAAAGTTCTCAATTAGGGTAGAAAACACTGTGGGAAAAGGAGAAATTGCTCGTTACGAGCAATTTCTCCTTTTCCCACAGTGTTTTCAAAAGACTTTTAATGCAGACACGTAAAAACCAGGGCTTGTTTGGGAAAAGGTTAAGATCAGATTGCACAGAATGTGCAAACTGCTCTAGACTCTATATGGCTTACAACACACGAAAAGAGGCAATCGGATTTTTGCGTCAATTGTCGTCTCGGATCACCCTGCGCAGTCCGCGCAGGCTAATCCGAGACGGCACTTTACGACTCTAACGTTATTAGATTTTGTGCTACAGTAACCTTGCGCGAAACAGAAAATTAAATAATTTAAACGGAAAGTGTCGTTTCGGATTAGCCTGCGCGTACTGCGCTGGCTGATCCAATATGACACTTTACGCAAATGTCCAGATGCCCCTTTTCGTGTGTAAATAATAATAAAAAAAAAAACTCGGTATAAAAACATGTTGGTGTTAAGGGGTAAATTTTATTGACTTATTGACAGAGATATTCGCATATTTTCATGCCAGTATTGGAATATTTAATAAGTTTACTTTTAAATTGATCAAAAACCTTGAACAAATAATTCGATAGATAAAAGTTTACTTTTATCAATAGAAAGCTTTTACCAACGATGTGACCATGGGCCGAATTAAGTAGAATTATACTTTTAAAAAGAGGACAAACATTGTACTTACTTATGCTTACCCCGTTCCCTCATGAACGTTGTTGTTTAAAGATTTATTTCGTTTAGCCGTGGACCAGACAATCCCATGTTTTCACAAAGCACGGAAGATTCGTTTTACAAAAACATTGCAATAGACGGATAAAATGCTGGTAACATTGTAATTAAAGGCAATGCTAAAACAAACCGAGCATGGAAAGCAAGACATAAACATTGTAGACAAACCAACTCTTTGATCGACCGGCCGATTGACCGACCGATCGACCGACCGACTAACCGACTGAATGACTGATTGACTGACTGACTGATTGATTGAATGTGCGGTGGTTAACGAAATTTTCTACACTTTTTTCAATTATGTTATAGCTTCCAGTGCACCTATCCGTGCTTTACTGAAATTTCTTTCCAAGCCACTGACTGCTTTCCAACACAATCATTGCCGAAACAGTGATCGGGGTTCGAGAGGAATGAATCTGTTTCGCAATGGCTATCATCAGTCCACGAAAAAAATGGCCGAACCGGTATCAAACCAGTGATCTCCTGTTCTTACGCCACACAACGCTACAGACTGAGCTATCGGAGCTCGGCTCATCTCTTAGAACCACGTCTTTAGGTCGCAGAAAAAATAACAAGACGACGCAAACTGTCCTATGAATAACAATGGAGAGCGTAAATCGGTTTATAACTCAATTACAATTGACAGACCGAGTCTGAATAACAAGCAGGGGGAAAGTGATTACCAGTTATCCAGGGATATGACTCCGGGGACGTCTCTGGAAAAATTGCAAATCAAGAAATAGTTTATTGCTAAATCGGTGTAACTCTTGTTGAGTCTGCCATGGAGATAGCGTTATATTGTATCAGTCGTTTTGAATTACAGAACGACCTAAACCTCTTGTTTCCGTATCATAATCATCTAGATTTATGCATTTCTGTCTCTGGTGGAACAAGTTGTTGTAGAATGTCTTTAGTGTATTAGCCATCGCTGTTATTACCCTCAGGCTGCTAAGAGTGACTAAAATGTCTTCTGCAGACTGTGTAGATCAAGGTCAGACTGCACAGAACGTATAGTCTGATCTTGGATCTACACGGTCCGATAAGGATATATCCCCCCATACATTTTGAAATAACAAATTTTGGATATTTTTTTAACCCTTTCCCAAACGACAAACTTTTGGACTAGACCATTGATTTGGAAAAAATGGCAGAAAGTTCTCAAAAAGGGTAGAAAACACTGTGGGTAGAAAACACTGTGGGAAAAGGAGAAATTGCTCGTTACGAGCAATTTCTCTTTTTCCAATAGTGTTTTCAAAAGACTATTATTGCAGACACGTAAAAACCAGGGCTTGTTTGGGAAAGGGTTAAAAAAGAAGGAAACCTTTAACGTGGATAAATGCGGGTTTGTATAGTTTTAAGTTGAAAGTTGCATTTCACATTTTAATATGTTAATGATAAAGAATGATTAGTGGATTCGGAACCTCGATTTTTTGTTTGGATGCATCACTCTAAAACAAATGATTTGATCGACCCAAGAGATAATAGCAGATATTACACAGCCAGTCCAATAAAAGCCCAATAAATCCTTATAGCCTTATAATTAAGGTTGGGTGACTCACGCAACACAGAGATACAGAGACATAGGTCTGTATACACCAACTATATTAAGGACGTTCTTGGTTTTATTAGCCAAAATTTTCTAAATCGAAATGTAACACAACTCCTGATTGGCTAAACCATTTGATTTATCCAATCATTGCCTAATTTCAGTTAATTTCAAATTAAGAAAATCGTGAAGAATAAGACAAAGAATGTTCTTGAAAATGCTTGGTGAATACAAACCTAGGTTATTCACCTACCATTCTAAATCACATGTATATTCTAAGTACGCGGGAAAAAAATCGTATTCTCGCATAATTCTAGATTTAGTAAGTAACTCAAGTTCTGATTGGCTAGACCATTTATTTAGCCAGTCAGATATTGTGTTACTTTCAAATTTAAAAAATTCTTGATACGAGACTGGGAATGTTCTTGATAACCGTTTTTGAATACAGACCCAGTTTACTTGCCTGACGTAATACCTGACTGTGTGATCAATTGGACGTGTTTATGAATTAGCCAATCAGAACTTGTGTTTCTTTCAAATTTAGGAAATTCTAGAGGAATTTATACAAAGAATTGTATTATCAGTCTGCCACTAAACTAGCCTTCGTCTATCCTTTGTTCTTTCAAGCATTTTCGTCTTTTCCCCCCACAATGTTTTCAAAAGTTTTTTTCCCACAGGGTCACGAAAAGACTTGACGACGTTGCGGGATTCCAAGAGATAACACGACTATGATTTTGGAATCTCGTTTTCCGTGATCAGGGTTTGTACTCAACCACCAACCTTAACAGAATTCTTACTTTTTACAGCTGAAAAATTCTAAATTTAAAAGTAACACAACTTCTGATTGGCTAAACCAAGTGGTTTAGTCAATCAGAAGTTATTTTACTTTTAAATTTAGAAATTTCTGGAGAATAAAACTAAGAATATTCTTAAAAATGGTGGATGAGTACGGGCCCGAGACACTCTAGCCCTCCCGTGTATTGATTGTGTACGTTTAGATGGTGCTTAGCGTCGCTTTTAACAATGCTTTTGTCAATATACGGCAAAAGCTGATTTGCTTGCATCTTTCCAAACTCTTCCTATTGGTGCTTGCTAATAGACAGTACCACGTGACCATTCGCCAGTACAATTAAGCAGAATTACAATGATGTCTCAATCGATAGCTTCAGCCCTTTACAAAACAATCTTGTGTGTTTGTGACCCTGTACCTAACAATCACAAATTTTCATGTCAAGGAGAAAGAATACCTTTGAAAACATCATGTGAAAATGAACAGGTGCTGATAATCAGCATTTTAACCTATTCCAACCAGTTTTCAGCCCTACCATAGATAATTCAGTCCATATAGTGACAATAAAATTGTCGTCAGCAAATTATTTGAATGTGGACAGATTTACTGTTGTGTCGTTTCTTAAAGAGTTTTTGCCGTTGGCAACAACCTATATATATTCTCGTTTGGAATAGAGTAACGACGATTTTACTAATGACATAGCGGTTGTGACGTCATTCACTGTAAGCTCTTATATCCGTTTAAAAAGGATGTATCAGTCATTATCTCTTATACTTCTAAATAATCTATACTTTAGCAATGCGCAGGAAAAAAGTCATGTAAAACAATGTGAAAAACGGACAAGATGCTGGTAACCAGCATCTTATCTTATTCAAACAATGTTGCAGCCCTCCCATTGACGAATTCCCTCAAATGGGGCCTACTTTTAAATTTACTGTCTGCAAATGTTTTTTTTAATCAGACCAGTAAAAACCTTGTCGTTTGGTTAAGAGTTAAGTAATAAGCCATGTCATATGACAGGAAAGTGTTACAACAAGAACGTCCACGTAAGGAGGGACCCATATTGATGTTCTAGTCTTCGGTATTTTGTTCAGTTACATATCAGCCACAAACAGGAGTAAGCTTTTTGTGAGCGTTGTGTACAGACTGGTTGTGCATTTCTTTTTTGTAATTTTGTCTCGTTCCATGGAGTTTGAGAAATTTATTGTGTAGAAAGATTAGAACAAATTGGGTTTTTGGAAAGGTAAAATATCTGATGATAAATTACTTTTTGACTCTCTCTCTCTTTCTGCCGCCTGTCCGTCACCTAACGTCCGTCCATCCGTCCGTCTCTTCTCATAACATTTCGGCACTCTACTGCTTTATACCCTCCGTTCGGACTGTTTGTCAAACGGGATAAGTCATGACACCCCTCACCATAACTGTCTAGACTAACAACATAGGCCAAGTTCAGACTGCGCAATACTTTGATCTGCACTGTTTACTCTGATGAGATACTCTTGGCAAAACGAGTAAATAAAAACAATGAAATTGCAATAATTTTGGGCCTTATTTCTCCCATGAATAAGCTTTATGTACGATGGGTTGACAGTGTAGCCGGAAGCTGTACCATTACGATAATTTGTTCACTGTTTTCCGTTTCATTACAACTTCGGAATGTATAAACCTCGTTACCCTTACCTGCAACGTTAAACTCTTTACCAGACGACAAAATTTTAGACTGGTCCAAATCCAAAGCACATGCAGACAACAAAATAAGCGTAACTCAAAAATTTAAATTTGTTTGCAGCAGGGTAGAAAACATTGTAGGAAAAGGAGAAAATGCTGGTTAAAGGCTCATATCTCATAGTCGTAAAAACTAGGGATTGTTTAGTAAAGGGTTAACTCTACCAGACGACAAAATTTTAGACGGGTCCAAACTGCAAGCAATTGCTGACGACAATATTTAACTCTTATCCTGCTAAACACTGACTAGAATATATATATATTTTTTTTATTTCTATAGTGAAAAGCCAAATATTGATATATTTCAGAGTTTTGTCTTGAGGAATAGTATCTCTTTCTCGGAGAGTGTAGAGCCAAGATCAGACTGCACGTTCTGTGTAGTCTGATCTTGTCCGCATAAGGTCAGTGGGTCACGCTTAGCAGCCTAAGTGTTAAAGTAGTTTCAGTTGAGATTTCTGTATTTGATAGGGTAGAAAACATTGTGGAAATAGGAGAAAATGCTGAATCCGAGCATTTTCTCCTTTTCCAACATTGTTTTGAAAAGCTTTATCTTTCAGAGTTTTCAAAACTTGGAATTGTGTGGTTAAAATCTTTTCATGCATTCAATCTGAATCTATGATACAAATTTGTTTTAGAACATCACGATTTTGTTTTGTACCGTAAACCTGGAACAGAAGACCAAAGACTTAATTTTCTTTCTTTCTTTCTTTCTTTGAGCCAGTTGTTTTCTGCCTGCCTGGATTATCCACGAAATTAGACGAAATGTCGATCCACATGTATTTGTACAAAGAAGTCAAATTTCAGAATGCTTTTTGAATCCTTTATCAAGCTTCACTAAACTTGTATTGATAATGCATTTACTAATATCTATAAAATATTTCATTACCAATAGATCATAAAAGGCAATGTAGTCAGTTTGACAAAATATATAGGTAAAATGAGCTGGAACGAAATCTGGGCCTGTATACAAGTTAACCAGAGTCTAATGGTAAACAGGGTCGGTAACCAACAGCAGATTTTGATATCATTCTTAGTTCTTAAGGCGAAAGCTAGGTATCTGATTGGCTGAGACAGATCTTATCCGCCGGTCAGGTAACAGATCTTGAAGTTTAGAACAGAATGGATAATGAATATGGGTCTGTATCTTGATACTTAAGACCGGTAGCTAAGTCCGGTAACGTATAGAACTTTAAATCAGGGCGTCGATGATTCACATCTTAAACTCGGTCAGTTTCTTTTCGGGAAGTTCCGCTGCTGATTGTCAGTGCGACAGGATCTTTGCCAGTATCATCAATCATTGTTTCAATTGCAGTCATGTTGGAAATGATTCGGTGATTTAAAAAAATGTATATAATGTATATATCGTCGGTTTACCTCAAAAACCTCTTAACTACAGCTTGAAACAAGCTGTAGTTACGAGGTTTTTGAAGTAAACCGCCGATATATTGTGCAACGTGCGGGTAAAAGAAACTCAAGGCAACCATGGATAGGTGCGCCTACCTGCGCGATAAAACTGAAATAATACTAAAAAAACAGCATTAAACAGCAAGCTGGCAAATAAACAGACAAAATCTTGACAGAGTAAAGCACTATGCATGGTATCTTTAATTTTTATCATAGAAAAAATCGAATAGACACATATTACAAAATAATCTGTCATCTAATCAGAATAGATACAGGTCGATAAAAGAAATATTTATAGACAGATGTATACCAAACGAATCGATGACTTATCAAAGACTAATCTTTCTACAATGTTAAGCAAATTAGACATTACATAGCTTCCAGCGATAACAGTAGCATTTTAGGTCGAGACCAGCAACCATTCTTAAGAATACTCTCGGTCTTCTTCTCCAAGGTTTTCTGAATGTGTAAGTAACACAACTTCTGATTGGCTAAACCGACTGGTTTAGCCAGTCAGAAGTTGTGTTACTTACAAATGAAGAAAATTCTGGAGAATAAGACAAAGAACGTTCTTAAGAATGAATGGTAGGTGAATACCGGCCAAGGCTGCATCAAACGTGCTATCTTACTATAGATCTGCACTATCCGTTTGATGGACAGACATGAGCCAAGCATTCTTGACCGGTATTATCTGTGAGCCATGTTCTGACAAAAGGGAGCTAAATGCATCTCCATCAGGCATGATACAAAGCAAGTCATCACATAGCTATACATCCCTATAGTCGTTTTAGTACAACAACCAACTGAATCATGAGGAAGACCGGTCCTTTGACAAGCAGGAAATTGACCAGAAGCAAAAAGGTCGGGCCGAAGTGAAACTGGAGACTACGCGGGCTGACCTGAGTCAATATTTTTCATAAATGCATTAAGCCTTCTTTTCACATAGCATTGCTTATTATAGTTTTAACCCTTTACTCCATAGATACTCATTTCTACGCCTTGCTTGTAGGAGCCTTTTGAAAACATTGTGGCAAAAGGTGAAATTGCTCGAGACGAGCAATTTCACCTTTTGTCACGATGTTTTTTATGCTATCAAAAGGTGTCATATACACATAAGAAATGGCTTCATCCTTGCTGTTATCTAGGGTCAATTTGAGATACCCCAGAAATGCCTTCTGGGGTAAAGGGTTAAAATGACTGAGAATAATCGCCAATGTATGAATATTCCAGGTCAATGTACACCACATATATCATGACATTGCACGTATCTAGCGGACTGCGCAGGCTGATCCGAGACAAATGTCTGAATGCCCCTTTTTGCCCGTTACATGCCATAATTATATTGACAATTGCAATTTATTTCAAAGCCTTTCGAGCATTTAGATTTTTGACCAAGTTTATCAAAACCTATGTATAGAGGATATGAGGGCGAAAGGACGAGGGACGGAGAATTTTCCTTCAGTATAGGGAGAGAAATTGTTTAGTAATTGACGTTATAAATGGTTTATGACAGTTTGATATTGTCGGTGTAGACATTAAAGGCTCCGTTATTGAAATTCTTTATAACTTAACCACACAAATTGTTAAATAATTACATCTACACTCCAGTCACTTTTATGAAACGTTTAAACAATTACCAGGTACTCTATTTTCACCGCTAACTAGTGAGTTCAAATAATGATTATTTCATCAGGGAAAGTCAGCATAACCTGAGATGTGTCGTAACTATTGCTTTTGGTAAATTTTCTGCATGTTCGATGACCATTCTACCTCAAGGATTGTTTTTTTTTTTTTCTACAGAATGGATATTACGGATCCATAATTCTGCGATGACTTGCTTGGTATACTGCAACAGGAAAATGCATTAACTCATTACCAAAAGACAATATTTTAGGCTTGTCCAAATCGAAAGCATTTGCAGATGACAAAATAAAAGTGACTTTTGGTAGCACTCATATGTATATTTGGAAATGGCATTTTTATTGAAAGTAGTTTCACTCGCTCATAGCTTTCTATTTCTATAGATCGTTTGGTCCTGAGCTTTTTCGTTAAAAAGCCAGTTCGTCCCATGCCTTGTTCATCCTTTGATTGCACACTATTCTATTTCACTGGGCATGAATATTTATAGATCGAAATAATTGATAGTTATATTGGGAATTAAATGTTAACGGCCAAAGATACTTCAAAATCATAGTTTTCGGGTACAGACTTTTATTCGATATATTCGGAGAGAACTCCCAATACACAAAAAAAAACTTTATCATGAGTACTCTCTTTTCAGCCAAAGAAATATTCATTTGCTTAGAAGGTTGACCTTTAAGTCAATATATGAATAACCTTTCTCTTTTTCTTTCAAATGATCAATTCCACACAATGGCTTCCGTGACAAATACCACTTCAGCGTTCTCAAAGCTTTGATTCATTACGGAACATGAAATTTTGTTGTCAGTATACTTAGTTTAAGCGTATTTATTTTACATCGAATGAGAAACAAGTTCTCACAGCTTATACTAATCTCTCTCGATTATGCTTCCTGGGAACTACACCGGTGCTCGCGCTAAATATGTGGGTCATTGAAAGATCCAAAAGTTGACATCGGCTCCCATACCTGTGGGTAGGGGTTCGACTCCTAAGGTCGGCAAAGTAGGACATGTATTAGATCTATTAATTGATTCTTAAGGATGAGATTTTAAAACTTACATTCTTATTTATCTATTTATTTTGTACTCCTATATGCTGGAGATTTTTCTAAATTTTAAAGTAACACAACTTCTAATTGGCTAACTCAAGTGGTTAAGCCATTTACAACTGATGTTACTGCACTTTTAAATCTAGAAAATTTATGGGAGTAAAGCCCTTACCACACAATTCCGACCCTGAGAAAGAAGCCTTTTGAAAACATTGTGGGAAAAGAAAAAAATGCTGGTAACCAGCATTTTCTCATTTTTCCACAATATCTTCTAACCTTTCAACACCGAATTTGTCGTCTGCAAATGCTTTCAATTTGGATTAGTGTAAAAATGTTTTCGTTTGGGAAAGAGTTAAAGTCTTAAGAATGGTTGGTGATTATGAATAAACTCAAACAGTCGCTCGAAAAAGATTAACAACAAATACCCTTGTAGAATTTGTATGTGCGGCATTAATTGAGGTTTGAATCATAAATATAAACTTGAACAAATATTGCAGCAAAAGTAAACATCTTGAATACGTCGTCTGCAAATGCTTTCAATTTTGAGAAGTCAGGTTACTATATGGTTAAATAATGAAACTTCAAAATTGCAAACAGACACATCAGAAAAATAATAGAATATGTTCCATCTATTTCCAGGTAACCTTGTATGAACAATATGAGTTCGAACGTCACAGATATCGAGGAAATCGTCAAAACGTGGGCCTGGACAAGTTTCGTGAAAACACGCGGAAAAGACTTCCAGAAACTGAAGTATGACGAGGTAAAAATGGAAATCAACTGGTCTAGGGTCAGATTCACGCCTTCACGACCCACTTACTCGGAAACAGACATGGTAGATTATCCCAATTCCAAAGTCGTGTTTACGTCACGATTCGATAACAACACGGACACCGAGCAGGAACATTCCTTCACCACGGAGAGAACGACATCATGTACAAGTACCACGTCCATATCGAAGGGGTACACTAAAGGTTTTAATGTCGAGCTGAAAATCGGTCTGCCAGACGAGGTAGCCTCGGCCACGGCGGGATTCGGACGAGAAGTTAATGTTGAAAGCGCCACAGAGGAAACGACCGACCACTCGATCACGTGGTCTGTGGACAGTAACATCAAAGTACCTGCAAGAACCCAAACCATGGCAAAAATGGTCGTAGAAGAAAAAGAATTTACCGGAAAATTCAGTTTAAACGTAAAGATTCGTGGAATGGTGATTGTGTCTTTTTACAATACCAAAGATAACAACAATTTCATACACTTGACAGAGGGGGATATTTCGCAGATCGTTCAAGAAGCCAAAGGTTACAGCGGATACCGCGTGGAGGATAGAACAATTACCTGGGAAGTGGAAGGCATGTCTAAGTTTAGGTTTGGTGTGGAACAGAGAGTGATCTTGAACGAGGAGCCATTGTAAATGTGATCGTTACAATAGCATTATTCCGTAACCGAAGATGTTGTAAAAAAACTGCTGCAATAACTTTGGAATACAGTGTGATCTACATGAAAAACAAAAATAACTCTTTATCAAACGACAAAATTTGACTTGTCCAAATTGAAAGCATTTGCAGGCGACAAAATAAACCTGACTCGAGAAGTGAACCTTGAGTTTAGAAGAGTGGAAAGTATTGTGGGAAAAGGACAAAATGCTGGTTACCAGCATTTTCTCCTTTTCCCACAATACTTTCAGAAGGCGTCATCTTTCGTCGTACAAAAAGCTTAACAAAACAAATCTGAATTATAATGTGTACACGTGAAACGAAATGGGAATTTTTCGACGCCAGCTATTTATTCTTTGTGACAATGCTTTAAAACAGGCTACTGAAGAATTTATCACCAAGAGAAATCGTCCTAATGGACGGAAAAACCCCTAACTTTTTGCCAGACAACAAACTTATAGACTTGTCCAAAATGAAAGGACTTACAGTCGACAAATTACATGTCACTAATAAATTAAAATTTGGTTGTGGCAGGATAGCAAAAAAACTATTGTCGGAAAAGGAGAAAATGGTGATTACCAGCATTTTTTTCTTTTCCAGCAATGTTTTTAAAAAAGCTTTCTTCCTCCGGCTCGTCAAAACTAGGGTTTGTGTGGTAAAACGTTAAAAAGTGGTCCGCTGCAATACGCGAAAAAAAAAACAACACAAATTGTGGGAATAGCTTTGTTTTCAATCTGTCGAAATTCAGGTTGTTGTAAAACAGGAATGTTTCCCGTAAATGCTGATGTTAACCGATTTGAGTAGATCTATCGTCAGTCGATATCATCGCATCCACCAGCCCCTCAAAATGTCATTTTGAACGAGTATATAGGCTAAAGGAAGACAGAAGCTAGTATTCTTTGGGATTGATTGAGGCTGTTGAATTCACAAGTATTTGTTGTTATTTCAATTATCTTCAGTGAAAAAACAACAATTAAACAACTATTATGGTTATAAAAGCTATTTACTGATACGTAAAATCAACCAACGAAGAGAATATTTATACAAATACCGCTCCAGGATAAAATGGCTCTTTTGAGAAATCCGAATAAAAGAAATTAATTCCCACTCTCAGAAATTGCTCACCTGAGATTAAAAGAAAAATCTAATTTCAAAGAATGTATCAAACAAACAGACTGTGGCTATGACTTATGTTGATGCAGTTATAGCTAATAAAGTGTCTTTCACAACTGCAGTTACTTTTAAGGCCAAGATCTGACAACAAAACTTGCAGTCTGATCGTGAATCTTCAATGTTTGCCATGCTCTGACAATCTGGCAAAAGGCAATCTTCAAAATAATTTTTTTTTTTGGCTGTACATTTTGATTTCATATAGTTTAGAACAATTTTTAAATTAAAATCAATGTCTTTTTTTTTTCTAACTAAAGTTATATTTGTCAAATCAAACTTATATTTGTCTAAGCAATCTAACCAAAATGAGGGAGGACTTTGTAGCCTAGTCTGACGTGTCCACACTTCTTCCTGTAATATGGATGGAATATTGACCTAGTTCCAGATCCACGCTGACCCATGAGATTTTCATGAAATCTATTCAAGTGTGCATTATTCAAACTAAAACAAGGGATCAAGAATAAGTTTTTCATCGTGTATCATAAACATTTAAGGAAAAAGAAATGTCTTGAGTCAGCACAAGTTAATATTTGATCTAGGTTTTTTTAAACTATTATATTTACCTGTAAACCAAGGTTTTGTCACGATGTTTAACCATACCTAACCTTGTCTGATAAACCATCCAAATAACTTTCATCAAGATTTATGTGTACTTCTGGCCTCTACAGTGAACAAGGAGTAACTGTAAATGGCAGACTATCAACAAAGAGCAACAATCACATTCGTTAACCCTATAGCTTTATGCTCAGGTGAGCTTTAATATCCACTAAAATAGAAAAAAAAAAAGATATCTAGTTTACATTCCATTTCACCAGTAGTGTAGCTTGTAACAAACGTACAAAAAATGAGTAATTATGAAAAAAATCACTACCAAGACCTAAACAATCACCTAACAGAAAATTGCACTAATGGAGAATTTATGTTTGCTTAATAAACTAAAGAACTTCCAGGTACAAAAAAAATCAAATACATATGCATTGTTTCTTTCCATTTCATAAACTAAATCTTTCCAAGAGTCACTCGCAGAAGAAATTATATTACTGAACAAATGAAGGAAAGGATTCTATTAAAAATTTATACAGGTAGATCTATATATATTTTGATGAAGATCTCTACTTACTCCCGAGTTATCTGTCATCCCATTATTTAAAATTTCTGGGCAATATGTAACAAGGCAGCAGAATGTGTATACAAGACCAGAATGCATATTCTGCCTCCAAAAAAAAATTCTTAAAGTGCTTTCAAGGTAAAGAATAAGGCAAAGAAATAAGGAAACACATACTTTTTTTTTTTCAATTGAAAGAAAGACATTGGCTAAAAACACACTTATCAAAAGTTAGAAGAAAAAAAAACTGTAGAATAGAAAAAAATGAACACCAGAAAAGACTAACACTTATTGCTAAAAATTTTATACGACCCATGCTATGTGAAAAGGGGGCTTAATGCATTTGCGAAAAATACTGACCCTTTCAGACATTTGCATAAAGTGCCGTCTCAGATCAGCCTTTTCAGTCCAAACAGGCTAATCCGAGATGGCACTTTACAACTACATTTGATTTTGTCCTGTATTAAACTTGCCCAAAACAGAAAATTACATTAACCCTTTACCCCATACAGCATTTCTATGGTATCTCCAATTGACCCTGAATAACAGCAAGGATGAAGCCGTTTCTTATGTGTACATGTATATGACACCTTTTGACAATGTAGAAAACATTGTGGCAAAAGGTGAAATTGCTCGTCATGAGCAATTTCACCTTTTGCCACAATGTTTTCCAAAGGCTTGCACAAGCAATGAGTAGAAATGAGTATCTACGGAGTAAAGGGTTAAAGTGGAAAGTGTTGTTTTGGATTAGCCTACACAGTCTGCGCAGGCTAATCCAAAACAACACTTTCCGCTTTAATGTAATCTTTTGTTTAGGGCAATTGATCTGCACAGACTGATCCCAGACAACACTTAATGCCAATGTCCAAATGCCCCTTCTTTGCATGTTGAAAGCCATATGATGTGTCAATTTAGACAGTGTGATCAATCCACAACGTGTAACATTTTTTGAATTACAATTATCACAATTTTTAACTCTTTACCAAATGACAAAATCATAGGTTGGTCCAAATTGAAAGCATGTGCAGATGACAAAACTAACCTGACTCAAAAATGGAAACTTGTTATAAGAGGGTAGAAAAAAATTGTGAGAAAAGGAGAAAAATCTGGTTACCAGTATTTTCTCCTTTTCCCAGAATGTTTTCAATATGCTTCTTTCTCAGAGACGTGAAAACCCAGGTTGTTTGGTTAAAGAGTTAAAACCACCTTAAATTTACCTCAGAAAAAGTCTGAAGTTCATTCAAGTAAGTTACAAAAATAATTGATGACTGATACAGTCACTGTACATCACAGACTTCAGGATTTTCTTACATGTTAGCTAGATTTCGTGTAAAACAGGTTAAAAAAGGGTTAAAGAAAATAGAATTACATTTATATAGAAAAGACATACAACAATTTTGTTCATATATGCATTATTCAAATATGGTAAAATGCAATTAGGTTCACCAAAACTAGAAAACCTGAAATGCAATGGTCTCTCTCTAGATTTTCTTCCATGGGACTGGTGATTTAACCCTTTACTACACAATCCTGACTTTTAACAACCCTGATGACAAAAGGTTTTTGATTTGGATCAGTTTGATATTTTGTCATCTGGAAAGGCTTAATATCAATTGCTAAACCTAAATAATTCAAAGAGTACAAAAAGGGATTTTTAGGCCATATGAAAGATTCAAATCTTAATTAGAAAGATTATGGCTACTTCAAAACCAATACAGACTGACTATCTCACAAAGTGAGAGCGTAAATAAGGTACGTTCCGTAAATAAGGTACGTTCCATGCAATCTGATTTTGATCTGATTCCTGCCTTCAAGAAAAATTAATATAATGTTCAGCTAATGATTGGTTAAAATACTTATACTATTTGGTCTTACCTAAACAAAAAATGAATTTTTTGACTTTTTCTTATCTTTTTCCCTTGTAGATGCTGAGCAACCTCTAAAATTACAGATTTGTTCATAACCATAAGAGTTACTTGCACTGAAATAAATATATCCCCACTCCCAAAGTTAGATGATTAAATACATGTCCTCTAACAAACATATATGAATTATAAAAATCAATATGAGCCATGCTCTGTGAAAAGAGGGCTTAAAGTATCTGCAGAAGGTCTAAATCAAGGTCAGCCTGTATAGTTAACACAGGCTGCCCTGGGCTGGAACTCTTTGCTTTTAGTCAATTTTCTGCATGTCAAAGGGCCATTAAACCTCAGGATTAAGTTTTTTTTATAGAAATGGATGTAATGGATCCATGGTTATATGATGACGTGCATGTGAGATAATACATCACAGAGATGTGCTAAGTCCCCTTTTTCCACAGCATGGCTTATAATTATATAGTTTGCAACACCTGAAAAGGGGCATTTAGACATTTGCATAAAGAGTCATCTCGGATCAGCCTGTGCAGTTCATGCAGGCTAATCTAAAACGATACTTTCCATTTTTATGTAATTTACTGCTTTGCGCAAAACTACTAAAGAACAGGATCTACTGTAGTCATTAAAAGCTTTGTCAGATCAGCCTGGGTGGACTGCACAGGCTGATCAGAGACGACACTTTGCACAAATGTCCAAATGCCTCTTTTCGCATGTTGCAAGCCATATAAAGATAACAAACACTGACCCTTTACCAAACAATCTCATGACTTTACAATCCTAGAAATGAAGATTGTTGACGACACTGCACAAAAAGAGAAAATGCTAGTTACCAACACTTTTCTCCCTTTCCTCAAGACATTTTCCACCCTTTTCTATCCAAATCTTGCTGGTATGTGCCATAAGTTGCTGTCTGCAAATACTATTAATATGGTCAAGACAAAAATCTGTTGTCTGGTAAAGAGTGATAAAATATAGCTTATATCACAAGGAGTAAAGAACTATTCTACTAATGGTAAATGCAAATACTAAAAAGAAACAGAGACTTTTGATTACCTTTACATACACACAAAAAAAATTGACAAAACACAAACAAAAAAATTCACAATACAATACATGTATTGGAAATTTGAAAAACAACAACTTTTGATACATGGTATGCAGAGTAAACGTATCATCTCAAGACATGCACTATCTGTGATCAAACAATAGTGTTTACAGCAAATGTATTCAGGAAATGTTTTCATATGGACTAGACTTATATTCTCTTGTTTGTTAGATACCATTTATAGATGTCTCTTCTCTTGCAGAAGCCCACATATAAGAAAAAGAGTTGGCAAAAGAAGCATTTTCCCTTTTCCCTAAAATGTTTGTACATTTATTTCTGTAATAAAACTTGACGAGAAAATATTCTTATTTTACAAGGCTGTTTTCAGTGATGTTTACTGCAAATTTGTTTCAGGTAGTAGGATTAAACCTTCACCATATAATCCCGACTTTGAACAAACATGAGGAACAAAGCTTTTGAAAACTTTTTGGGAAAAGGAGAAAATGCTGGTAAACAGCATTTTATCTTCTTTCCACATTGTTTTCTATTCTAATAAAGGCAAAATTTATGATTTGAATTATATTTCGTATGTTGTCTGAAACTGCTGTCACTTTAGGCCAGTCAAGAATTACCAAACTTTTAGGAACAGGTTTGTTACTACTATACATACCCCTTTAACAAATTTGAACCAGGATTAGAAAATGCAAATTTTGGATCTGTCCTGCTAAAGCAATCTACTTAAGTCTTACAGCCTCAAGTCTGAAACAAGGTACATGTACATGTATATATCACATTGACTTATCAAGCAGGTAGCATAGATGTAAGATAAAACTGCATGCTCTGTGCAGCCTAATCTTGGATCTATACATATGCAAAAGCCCTTATTTTCGCCTATGGTGCAGGAAAGATTTATACTGTATAAATGGATATATATGTGTGTGTCGAAAAATTTGCCAATTACTGATTATGTACATTTTGCATTTGGAAGTGTTTTTGAAATCATGACATCTGTTGTTTGTTGGTATGCTTATTGTTAAATATGTGATAAAAAGAATTGGCCAATTTTTCAAATTTGCGAAATTTCAAAAAAAATGCATGTTGCAAAAAGTTTCACTTATACTGTAAACTTGGTGTGAAAACCAAAGGACTTAGCTCTATGATTCTTGCCTGAATTGTACAGGAAGAAAAAAAGAGACACAAATAGGTTAATATTAGGACAAAACAGCTGTTTAGACAACAAGTCTGTGACTTTAAGATTTTTGGTTACATTTCTAAGCCAAAACCATATTAAAAAGTTATCATTTTTCATTTGCAGTGAAAAACAGTGATGCTATTTTTTGCATTCTCACAATAGTTGTCCACTGTCTTAACACAACAATCAAATTTTATACATGGCCATATCAAAAGTCTATGCAAGCCCAAATGATATGGGACTCAATGATCAAAAGTTTAAAGATTAAAGGGTTGAAAATATTGTGCGGAGAGTAAAATATTGGTTATCAGCATTTTTTCCCTTTTCCAGTAACTTTTTTTTTGTTTAATTTCGTCACTGTCATTAAAACACAAGAATGACAGGATTGTATGATACTGTTTAACCCATTACCATAATCCTGACTTTTAATCACCCTAACAAAAGAAGCCTGTCAAAAACAACGTGAGAAAAGGAGAAAATGCTGGTTACCAGCATTTTCTCCTTTTCCCACAATGTTTTCTACTCTTCTCAAATCAAATTTCAATTTTTGATTCACATCTATTTTGTCGTCTGCAAATGGTTTCAATTTTGACTAGTCCAAAATTTTGTTGTTTGGTAAAGATTTAGAATCATTATGATTAAAGGGATAACAGATGTAATGAGCAACTACATAATTTTCCATAATGTTTTCAAAAGTTATCTACTACAAAAAACTGTATAAAAATGGTATTTAGTACAGTGGTTATATAGTAGTATTTTAAACTACATTGCAAACTGCAGAATAAAATTGTGGAAAAGTCAGAATTGATTGTAATCAGCAGTTTCTCCTTTTTTGACAGTGACCTCATTTGAATTAAGACATTAAATCTGATTAATGTATGTAACTAAGTTTCAACAAAAAATTTCAGTATCTGCAGCAGATTTGATATGGGAAGTTATGGATAAATCATATTTTAGCAAGAGATCTCCATCTTATCTGCCACGCCTTTCTACATGTATTACTTCACAATATAGGTGCTTGGTCCATTGTTTTACTGTGTAGGTGCTTGATCCAATCCATTTTTACTAAGTAGAACAGCCCATGTAGACTCATCTTTTTTCGCTAGAGTTAGAATGATCATATCCTTTTTGTACTGAAAAACAAAAATATTTTATATATGAAAATTTGCTGTAGATTGATTTTTAAATATACATGTACAATTAACAGATATAACCATGCTCTATATTTTCATATCAGCTGGTGTAAACATGTAGTAAAGGAGCTGACTAGTGGATTTGTCACACTGCTTTTGATACTTTTGTTTCTCATACATAGAGAATACATATAGAAAAAACTTAAAACAAAAAGAAGAAAGTGATAACTTTGTGTCTCCAGTTCTTAGTACTCAAACACACTTTGAGGAAACAACTAGAGTTTGGAAGGCATTTGAAAATGTGCTGGAAAAACCATACATGCTGATAATTATCAAACTCTTCTTTACCCACAAATTATGTTGACATTTTGAAAAACAAATTCTGTCATTTAATATATCAACTACAAATGTTCATTTCAGGCATGTCTAAAACTTTATCCTCAGTACAGACTTAATCCTTTACCACACAATTTGAATTTTTAACGACCTTAAGGAAAAGGTCTTTTGAAAACATAATAGAAAATGCAGAAAATCCTGGTAGACAATATTTTCTCCTTTTCCCACCGTGTCTTCTAGCCTTCAAATGGTTAATTTCTTATTTTTGATTTACGGTCACTTTGTCTGCTGCAAAATCTTTCCATTTGGGCAAGTCTAAAATTCCATCATTTGGTAATGGAATTGATCAGCACGACTGTCGATTGTCTTTGTATAGTAAATCTACTTGTTGATAACTCTTTAAATCCATTACCACTCTTCACCCCATGACAAAATTCTGGACTGGCCTGTACTGGAAGCATTGCAAATGACAAATTAAATGTTGCTCAGGTGACACAAGTAGCCTAGAAACAAGTATAAAATGTGTCCTTTTTCCAAATGTTTCTAAAAGCCTTCTTTCTCAGGGTGGTTAAAGCTTTAGGTTGTTTGTAAAGAGGTTAAAATTAATGTGATATTATCTGACATAAATGTATCTGCACAAAAGCACTTTCAAACAGGTTATAAAATGAAAAGGTATGTCTTAGTATGCTTGCATGAGCATTTTTTGCAGTTTTTTACATTGTTTTTTTTTTAATTTTCACCACTTTATATATTGTTTGCATATGTCTTTCAATTCACTTCTTGAATTTATCCGTTTCTTAACTCTTTACCACACAACAAAATAATAGACTTGTCCAAGTTGAAAGCATTTGCCGACAACAATTTCAATGTGGTTAAAATTGCAAAATTTGTCCTTGATAGATTAGAAAACATTGTGGGAAAAGGAGAAAATGCTGGTTACCAGCATTTCCTCCTTTTCCCACAATGTTTTCAAAAGGCTTCTTTCTCAGGGTCGTTAAAAGTCGGGATTATGTGGTAAAGGGTTAATTCATTTTTGATTTTTATTCAATCATAATCACAATGTCATGTTTTGTTTTGTGTATTAGTATGTACATGTAATTAAACAGCCATTAGATTGCTCATGAGCAGCTCATTTTTCTCAATTGGTAATTAAAATTTCTGTTTGGGTTTTAGTCATACCAACAGCCATACTGCCCGATATAAGCACTACATGAGAAATCCTCTGTATTAAATCCGAGTATCAATTTCTTGTGATTCATGGTTCATTTTGACATTAAATGACATCCACAATGAATGTGGGACAATGGTCTCTGATAATTTTGCTTTTTAAACCCTTTACCAAACAACAAAGTTTTAAACTGGTCCAAATCAAAAGCACTTGTAGATGACAAATTTAATGTAACACGAAAATTGAAATATGTTTCCAGCAAAGTAGAAAACATTTTGGGAAAAGGAGAAAATGCTGGTTATCAGCATTTTCTCTTTTTCTCATAATTCTTTCAAAAGGCTTCTATCTCAGTGTTGTAAAGACCAGGGATTGTTTGATAAAGAGTTAAAATTTTAAAAGTTAGATGACAAATTTTACCGAATGTTACTGAGGTTTATAACATAATCGGATGTGTACCTATATATAGATAGACATTGATTTGTGAAGAAATCAGGATTTAGTTGATGATGTCATAAATTTATTCCTGTTGGTTTATTTCAATTTTTTTGATGAACTGGTTCTTTTGTATGCCAATTTTTTGGTTAGAAAAAGGTTGGAGAGCATTAATTAGAGAGGAAGCAATAAAAATAGACATTATTGTACCTCAATTTTACAGTTGTCAGCATCAATCTCTCCAGGTAACTGGTTAACTTTGTAACAATAATTGGTCACTGTGCCACCACTTGTTGTCTTGGCTGATACCTCTAGGCCCCTGAAATGTATCAAATAACAATATCAGCCAATGAAAACTTCACTCTCTACCACTTTAACTCTTTACCTGATGACGAAAGTTAGACTGACAAAACTTAAAACTGTTGAAGGACTCCAAGATGGCCAATGGAATGACCCAATCAGTAGATTCTGAAAAAAAGATATTGGTAACCAGCATTTTCTCCTTTACTCACATTGTTTTCAAAAGCCTTCAGCCACTGGCTTGTAAAGCTCAGGATTATATTCATAAACTTAAAGGACAAATTGAATCTAGCTAAAATGATAAAAAATGTGTAAAATACATTACGGAAAAAGACAAACATACTGGGTCAAAGTATTTTATCCTATTTGCTCTAAATTTTCAAGTGGCTTTTCAATATGGGATCCAAGAATGGGATTGTAGAGTTAAATGACTTTTTAACAGGAGTAGTAGATCATAATAAAACTGCACAAAGAGTTCAGTCTGGACTTGGATTTACACTATTTGCTTCATTGAGACATACGGACTATTTAAAGCCTAAAATTGACTCCTTTTTATCCTCTATTGCATAGAAGATGTTTTAAACATTCTACAAAACATTCCTGAGTTCTAACAACCCCGAGGAGGAAAGCTTATGAAAACACAGTGGGAAAAGAAAAAAGGCTTGTAAATAGTATTTTCTCCTGTTTTAACAATGTTTTTTGATCCCTCAGACATTTTGAGAAATGTTTAATCTGCTGTGTGCAAATGGTATTAACCCTTTACCAAAAGACAAGATTTTAGACTGGTCCAAATTAAAAGCACTTGCAGACGACAAACTAAACATATTTCAAAAATTGAAATTTGTTTCCTCCTTGGTAGAAAACATTGTGGGAAAAGGAGAAAATGCTGGTTTCAGCATTTTCTCCTTTTCCACAATGTTTTCAAAAGGTTCTATCTCAGGGCGTAAAAACCAGGGATTGTTTGGTAAGGGGTTGATTAATTTGAACCAGCCTGGGTTCAAGTCTGATATTTTTTGGCAAAAAATCTGAAGAGGCTCTGTACAGAAAACTTGAAAGTTTTAATTATCATGAGAAAGAAGGCTTTTGAAAACATTATGGGAAAAGGGAGAAAATGCTAGTATTTTGAAATTTCTCCTTTTTGAATTTTTTTTCCCTAATCAACAATGAATACTATCATTTCAGAAATATTTAATCATTATAGATCTGTGTATTCATTCAACATGAACGAGATTAAAATTTTGCCATGTGGTATAGGATCATAGTTCAATACTACATTGATTAACTAAAAAAATAAAACAAAACACTGAAGAAATACATGTAGTAGATTTTTTTTGACACAAACAACAATGTTTTTCTTTTATTAAAATTGCCTACTGCAAGATTCAAAGACTTCTCTACACAATGAAATGTGTCATTGTCACAGATTTCAACGTGTTGATGTGAAATGCCTACACATGTTACATATTTATGAACTGATAACCTCATTAACTCAAGTGCATCCAGCGAAGATTATGTGACTACACATATTGTTAGATTTACAAACAGATCTCTTTAGTATATAGATGAAGTTTAACCCTTTACAACACAATCCCTGCTTTTGACAACCCTGAGAAAGAAGTCTTTTGACAAAATTGTGGGAAAAGGAGAAAATGCTGGTAACCAGCATTTTCTCCTTTTCCCACAGTGTTTTCTGCCCTTCACAAAACAAATTTCAAATTTTCAGTCTTTTATTTTGTCGTCTTCAAATTCTTTTGATTGGACAAGCCTAAAATATTGTTATTGTTTAACCCATTACCACACAATCCCTACTTTTGACGACCCTGAGAAAGCAGCCTTTTGAAAACACTGTAGGAAAAGGAGAAAATGCTGGTAACCAGCATTTTCTCCTTTTCCCACAGTGTTTTCTACCCTTCCCAGAACAAATTTCAATTTTTGAGTCACTTTTATTTTGTCGTCTGCAAATGCTTTCAATTTGGACCAGTCTAAAATTTTCTCGTGTGGTAAAGAGTTAATGAATTAAACTACTGCAAATTGAAAATATCTGCAATTGACAAATTAAATATAAATGCTGCTTGAGTTTGTCTGTGAAAGGGTAGAAAAAGCTGTGGGAGGAGAAACCCTGGCATCCAGTACTGTTCTCCTTTTCCAAGTATGTTTTTCATTCATGAAAAAGTATTGTTAACTTTATCTAAATCAATTTTAAAATGGTATCATTTTAATATATTATCATAAACTTACACCCTACACCACTTTTGAAAAGACTGTGCCAAAAGGAGAAATTGCTTTCATGTAGAAATATCTCCTTTAGCCACAATATTTTATGGGTATTCAAATGTCTAACTTTACATTATGTTGATAATTCATTTTTTTCAAGATGTTTTCTGAGTATCTGCTGCAAGTAAGTTACTAAAGATACAGAGTACAGTCTGTAACAGTTTCCTATTGAAAGGTGAAGACTCCTCTATCCAGTCAAATATAGGCCTAACAAAAAAAAATTATCAAACTTTTGACTTGCTTGATAATTACAAATAATTGAAAACAATTATGGATTTGTCTTTAGAAACAAAATTATTCTGGATATTACAAATGTTGGTTACAAGCACTTGCTCCATTTCCTGTAATGTCCTTAAATGACTTTTCTTTCAGAGTAATTAAAACACGGTTATACAAGTATTACACAGTCAATAACATTATGAGGTTCTTACAAAAGTTCAAACTTCACATTAACTTCGCAGTCTTTTGATTTTGGTTTGGCAGCACCAAATAACTTCTTCTCGACCTTTAAACCCGGTATTTCAAGCTTGACTGTCACTGAGGACATATCAGCACTCTCCTCCGTATTAACTGTAAATTTAAATAAGAAGAATGATGATAATTAATACTCGTAAAATTATATGAATATAATGGACATTCTCATTTATTCTAAAGATGCAGATATTTAAAAACTTTTTTTCCCATAATATCTGGCAAACTCTGGTCTAGATCATCTACTTGTACATGGTCTGCATAAGCAATTAACTCCTTACCAAACGACAAAATTTTAGACTGGTCCAAATTGAAAGCATTTGCAGACGATAGAATAAAAGTGACCAATAAGTTGAAATTTGTTTTGTAAAAGGTACAAAATATTGTGGCAAAAGGAGAAAATGCTTGTTACCAGCATTTTCTCCTTTTACTACAATGTTTTTGAAAAGCTTCTTTCTCAGGGTCGTTAAAGTTGTGATTGTTTGGTAAAGAGTTAATCCCTTACAAATCAATCACAACTTTTAACAAACCCACGGAAGAAAGCTTTTGAAAACAAAGCTGATGAAGCTTTGTTGAAATAATATCACATGTCAATTACCACATAACATGAAATCCCTCCAAGTCAGCCATTCTTTATTAAAAATCAAAAGATAAAAAGTGTGTCAGTGGAATGAGTTATTGTACAAATTTATTAAGTTTCGCGAAATACCATCCAATGGTATTGGAGATATTCTCCCTGATGGACAGATGTACGGACAGACAATGCTTAAACTATATCCCTCCGCCTTACGCTGGGATAAAAAGGAGAAAATGCTACTGTAGTAGTCCGCATTTTCTTTTCCCACAATATAAATAGAAGATTAATTAGCAAATTTTCAAGTTTGTTTTTACTGGCTAGTTAGTTTCCCACTATGTGAGATGCATCGATATACACAGGGAATCTGCACAAAATTGGCACTCATTTCTAACTAAGTTATAAAAAATAATTTAGAAAAAATATGAATCTGAAAGTTTCACTTTCGCCAGTTTCGGTGAAATTTCATCAGTTGGTTTCACGGTCATCTGTTTTACATCTTCTCAAACAAACCAAACCATTGGGGTCGCCAAATATAAGCTTAAATCTTGTTTTCTAAATCAAGTGACATCTTCTTTGTCATATTTTCGTGTTATAAGACGGTTATAAGACGGTTAACGAGAAACAAATCTTTACTAGATCTCGGCAACTTTGGGTCTGCCATTTTGAATTGTCTCCCTTGAAAAAAAAAATGGGAGAGGCTTTGTATAAAACTTGATGTTTTTATGTCACGGAATGACTGCTCTGTGGTTCCCATCATCTATGTCCTGAATCGAAAAAAAAATACTACCACCTACAAGACAGAGATAAGTTTTCTAAAGCCGTCAATTAAATAAAATGTTCCTACTTCATTAACAGATTTCAAATCCCTAGACCTACCCTTTTAACGAATAAACAATCTCAGTATTGTCATGGAAAAAGTTGGATAAGCCAAAATTTTGTCTTAGTCAAAGATTTAAAGGTGGGTATCTAGAATCTGTAATTAAATCTGTAATTTCTCCTGTTGTCGGATGTTTTCGACTACAGGGGTTTTATATATGAAAATTAAAAGGCTTAGGGAGTATAAGGATAATTGTTTTGTATTTTTGTAAAATTTTCGTCCCAAGATCTGAAGGGCCAACTTTAATGCTCCAAGTTGTGTTTTCGGTCAGTGAACATCGACATTAGACGGTGCAAACTTAGCTGGAAGCTGCTGGTCTTATCTTCAAGGGTGTGGACGATGAAATATGTTGGGGAAACACGTGGAAATATGCCCCGGCAGTCTGGCATCCCACCCCCTGAACTGGCCACCGTTGAATACTGTGTATTACCTATACACGTAGTAGTATCAGGGGCGGTAACCAGTCTACCCACCCCCTCCACGTTCACACTTGTTTCAATAAACACATCATTCAAGGGTAGTAGATTGGAAAGTACTACGCTAGGAAGTACAAAGAACGGACGGAGAGGTGCTTAGCCACCGTGGTATAATGGAAATATTGCTGAAACAAATTAAATTCATACTTAACAGGTTTTGCAGCCGACAAATGAGGTGTGTCTAAAACCACGACATTTGTCTTCAAACAGTTAGTTCTATTAAAACATCATAGGGGAGTTAAGGTTTCGCTTCAAGACGAATAACTAATGCAGAGTATCTTTTAATGCAGCTTTTAACACTCAACAAATCTGGACCAGATGAAAGAAGCTTGCCTGTGTCTTATACGATATAGAAGGAGTCGTCAATGTACTATTTACCGACACAGTGTTGATGAAAATTTGAATATACATTCTGTGATGTACAGGCGATGCACCAATGTGCTGTAAATGTTTGGATGATCGACCAAGGACAATTTTAGTGTTCCGTGATAGACCAATATAGAGCTTCAAAACCGTGTGTTTTAGGATGTAAGTTAACTCTTTACCAAACGACAAAGTTTTAGACTGGTCCGAATTGAAAGCATTCGCAGACGATAAAATAAACGTGACTGAAAAATTGAAAATTATTTTTCAACAGGGCAGAAAACATGGTGGGAAAAGGATACCAGCATTTTCTCTTTTTCCCAGAATGTTTTCAAAAGGCTTCTCTCTCAGGGTCATAAAAAACAGGGATTGTTTGGTAAAGAATGAATGAAAGAATGAATAGCGTTTTAAGGCCCGTCGACAACTTGGGTCAAATTGGGCGCAATTACTTAGTAAACAATAATGCGAGGTGAAAATAACATACACGTGCAACAACATAAGACAAACATGATCAATGAGGATTGGACAAAACACAAAATAATAACCCTTTTGTCGCCTTTTACGACATGCATGCTGTCACGTTTGTTCCGCCAGATGAAATGGCAGATGTGACGATCGCGGGTTTGCAGTGGTTTATTCTTATACCCCCGGTTAAACCACACGGGGTCCCACAGGCCAATTGATTCCCATTCCAAACCCCATTTACATGAGAATTAAAAAAATGTAGGATTTGGAACAAGAACCACCCTGCCTGCTGCAATCCTACGAATTACGAGGAAAGCAGCCGTTTGTCTCTACTTTTAGTCGCCTTTGTTTGGTAAAGGGTTGAGTGGCATACTACAAGATTCACGGCGAAGTCGATTATAAATAGCGTCCGTTCCTTTATATAATGTGCTCGGTGTATACCAGTGTCACACGTTGTCCTGGGTTTAATGTCTCATCCCAAGACTGTCAGTATTTTTAGATGGCCAAAATTGAGACTCGAGCCGACGACCTCAAGTTACCCAAGATTTGACGGTTACACGACCTACGCTCTACACTTCAGCCGACCTAAAGTTACCCAAGACTCTACACTTGAGTCAAGTAGGCTAGCCAAGTTTTCTTGTGCACTTATGAAATAGTTGGGCTGAAAAAGGATACCTAAATACGTGGTCGAGGCCCACAACTTATCAACCCATTATCTCCCGCTAGATGGCATTCTATAAATACTCATCTATCTAATTTGGGCATCCTTGGTACAGAGCCGAACCACTTTCCTACGCAACAACCGTTACTTTGAATTTCAAACTAAAATAAACGTTTACTCAGTAAAACGCTACCTCATGCAATTCACTCAGATATGATCTGCAGTCTAAAGAAATCTGGAGCTAAAGCAGGTCTCGTTTCTCCTCAAACGCATTGATAAAAGCTATTTTCAACATTGCTATTTTATAAAGCGTAATATTACAGTCAGCCCGCTTTTGGGGCTAGTGATGTGTCATATAAGACAGTCGAATCTTCGAAGAATATGACATGCGCAGACAACGCTTATCAACCAGCCCACGTGTTTGAGCTGCATTTGATTTGTCCCTTGAAGGTGCTTTCAATATAGACGGTGATAACTTTTTGTCAGGTAATAAGGGTTAACTCTTCGCCAAATGACATATTTTTCTGGATTTATCCTTTATAAGAGCATTTGCTGATGAGCAATTAAAGATTGGGTCTTCAAAAGCAAAAATTATATAGGAAAAGGAGAAACTGCCAGTTGACAACACATCTTTTCCCATAGTGCTTTCAACAGACCTTCCTATTTAGTTTATTTCAATAAAGGAACTGCTGGGTACTGGGTGAAACAAAGCAAATCCAAAAAAAGAAAAACGTGTGAATCTTTCTATTACTTTATTTTCTGTTCATTATCTTGACTGATAATTCTATCATAATAGTGTATGATACAATAATAAAATCTACAGCAAAGTCTAGTCTAACAAACATTTTCTTAGAAAATAAAACTGTCTTCAAATTAAAACCTTTATTCACAATTAACTTTATGCACCATATTGATCCTTTTGTACAATTACAAAGCAATTAGTCTCATTGTTAGAAATAGAAAATACTGGTGACAAAAAATTCTCTTTTTTCCACAAAGTTTTCTACCATATACAAGACATATTTCATTATTTGAACCATAGTAAATTTGCCATTTGCTTATGCTTTCAATCTGGACATATCCAAAAGTTGTGTCTCCTGGTATAGAGTTTACATTTCGCATACTGCAGAAGACCTCTTAATTCTTATATCAGACCACTATCTCAAAAGATTGTGGCAAAGACAAAAAAAAAAAGCTTAATACAAGCTTTCTCCTCCATCAACAATGTTTACACATGCATTTATGTATGAATCTTTTACCACACAATCCTAAGATTTAACTATCCTGGAAAAAAAAGAGAACGCTTTTGAAAACATTGCAGGAAATGAGAAAATACTAGTAACCAACATTTCTCCCTTTCCCACTATGTTTTCTTCTCTATTAAACACAAAAACTAACACTTGATCTCCAATTACATTCAGCAAATAATTTCACTTCGGTCAAGTCCAAAATATTATCGTTTAGTAAGAAGCTGAATTTAAAATAACATGTACATTTGTTTCTTAAGGTAAAAAATAAGTCTTGCGTCAGCAGGGGTTAGGATTAACGAAACAGCCTTTTTCTCTATTTCCACAATGCCATACTTGTTGCCTGCAGTAGGCGTGAATATTGCATGGTTAGGGCAGACGAGGTGTTGTCTAAAGATTTTGTTGTCTGGTAAAGAGTTAAAGAGTTAAGTGTGTGAACATATATTTCTGATGGGAATAAAAGCTATTTTCTTCCTCCCTCCTTTGAACGAAAAAAAAAAAAAAAATGGAAAGAGCACATAAGTGCTCTTACATGATTAATCCATTACCACACAATCCTGACTTCTCAATCCTGAGAAAGAAACGTTTACCAAACACTGTGGGAAAAGGAGAAAATGCTGGGATCTAAAAAAAGTTTAAACCTCTTCTTTTGCTCAAATCTACTCCTGATCCCAGATTCTGACTTCAGGTAATTATTTGAGATGCATTTCAGTAACATTAACACACTGTCGTAACTTTCTAACATCCTGAGCTGACACCATGTTTCAGACTTAACAAAGAATAATAAACATACTTAAGTAGGGCTTAGGTTAATTAACAGACTTAAATCCATTATTTCCCCGAGTTAAGTGTGAAATATTGTTTCAACAGTGGACTAGAGAATGTTCCACAAGTCTGTTACTGGTAGTAGAATGAAACTCAGCTTAAGTCGAAAAATAAATCTGTTTGCAGATTTGAGTAAAAGAAGACTTAACTCTTTACCAAACGACAAAATTTTGGACCAGTCCTAATTGAAAGCACTTGCAGACGACAAAATAAATGTAAATAAAAAAATGAAATTTGATTTGGAAAGGGTAGAAAACATTGTGGGAAAAGAAGAAAATGCTGGTTAACAGCATTTTCTCCTTTTCTCATAATGTTTTCAAAGGCTGTCTTTCTAAGGGTCGTTAAAAGTTGGGATTGTATGGTAAAAGGTTACGCTTTTTTGTGAAACAAAGTGTTGATCTTTGTGATAATAATAGACAATAACTTACAAAGACTTACAACAAGTGTTAATCTGACAATCCTAAGCCTTAACAACCATGAAAAGAAAGCATCTAAAACCTTGTGGGATATAGAGATCTAGTATTTTCTGCTTTACACACAATGTTTTCTATCCTCTGTACAAGTCTTATAATTCATTTTCTAGTCTTTGAATGCTTTCAACCTGTATAAGTCTAAAGTATTGGTCTGGTAGGATGTGAAACTATCCATTCAAAGTTGTACAACTCATAGAGATCAAGTAGGTTGAAATAATGATGTTCTACCCCTTTCCCAAACAATCCTTGGTTTTTTATGGCTCTGAAATAAAAGCCTTTTGAAAGCATTGTGAGAAAAGGAGAAAATGCTGTAACAAACATTTTCTCCTTTTCCCAAAGTTTTCTACTCTTCCACATTAAAGTTCCAATTTTCGAGTCACTTCAATTTTGTCGTCTGCTAATGCTGTCAATTTGGACAAGTCTACAATTTTGTCGATTGGTAAAGAGTTCTGTTTCTGAAACAATGTAGACTTTTAAAACAGTTTGCATCAATATTGCAAAACAAAACAACAATATAGTAGGTAATCAGACAGAGCTTCCAAGACATTCTCATGTTATACAACATATTTTCAAGTGATTCCGACCTCTATTCAAAGACCACAAAAGGAGAGTAGAAAAAGTGGTACTGAACTACAAATAGTGTCTATCCCATAAAGCCTCTGTCAGAAATATTGTTGTCTTTGTGGCCAGTGTCCACTGCACAAAGTTTGGCCAGTGTTCTTTGCACAAAGTTTGCTGTCTAATCTTTGACCTGTGCTGTCCAATTTGCCAAGTCATTCTGGACAATGGTATTCTTGAAACTATTCTTTTTTTTAAGGTTTCATTTCAAGATTGAAAATACCTTTCAAGTGAATTCAGATGTAAAAGATAAAACAGTAGTCTCTTCACGCAGTGAACAATTTATACAGATTGATCGCATCTTCAGTGTTGTTTCAATGTCCTTTATGTAAATTCATTATGTCCTGAAGCAAATTTACAGAAAACTTTAAACAATCTTTGTAAAATATGGATAATCAAAATGAGAAAATGAGAAAGTAAGAAAACAGAAGGATAATGAACTTCTCAGAATAAATTGACTTTCTGGCATAGATCTTATCAAAAAAAAAAAGAAAGGAACAATACAAAATACCTTGTAAATACAACATATAGTTTAGCACATACATATATATGTAATTAACATAATTATGTATACAAATTTTTGATTTTTTACTCACATCACATGACATAATTATATTTTTTCTCCATTTTCTTAGGAAAGATCAACTCATTTCAGATATCATTCTCTGTATATTTGTAGAGGAAACCTCCTCTTGCAAGCATCTTCTGTCTTGCAGTTGATGACTTGAAAATAGTGTAGTAAAAACAGAAATCGCTAAAACAGAGCAGTTCCTTCCTTTGCCAGGATGCTGTCACCCGTTTTCATCATCTGAAAATCCTTGGTCCATATGTCATGTGGATATTTTCAAAGTCACTCAATCCCACTTTGTCTCTTGAAGTAAAGAGATAGTACAAGTTTTTCAGCTCTAGTTCAATAGAAGGCAATCACATTTGTGTCTACTCTAATCTGTTGTTCTGAGAAAACGTTTTGGTTTAATGTATCTGCAAAAAGTGTCCACCAAGGCCGACCTGGGTCAAACTTTTTTGTCCAAATTTTCTGCATGTAAAAAACAAATCTACTGCAAGATTTAGTTAATTCTGTTACATCCATAAAAGCCCCTTTATTTACCTTGATACCTTTATTTACCTCGATTTCAATAAAAGGTAATCAAATATATTTACCTCTTGTTCAGTAAATATTAGATAAATTTATCACAAGATGCCTGTAACGATTTTGCAGCCCAGGGCCCGGTTTCACGAAACAACTTAAGTCCGTTATTTTACTCAAATCCGCTAACGGACTCAGTTTCTGACTCAAATTGAGTTCGTTATTTAAGTTGCGTTTCAAGAACATAACAGACTCAGTAACGATCTCAAAACCTTGAGTTGAGTCTGTTAATTTAAGTCTACTCTTCCCTGGCTTAAGCTGCTTGTTGTCGACTCAAAAATGGCGGACACGTCTACGCTAGAGCAATATAAACCGACACAACTTCTATTTAGAGACAGAATTTGTCTATTTCAAGCCACATGGAGGAATTTTTTCGAGGATCGTCTCTGTTCGACATACGTGACAGAGATCTATGTTCTGTGTAGGAGCTTCTCAGCTGCTGGAGAAATCGTCCCCTGGAGAAATCGAACCTAAACTCGGAAATCGTTCCTAAATACAGCTTTAAAGACAGTTACGATGTGTTTGTCTTTGAAATTCACAAGGAGTAAAAAGTTAGAATATTGGTAAGGGTTACGAGCAGAAATACCGCGTGATGTCATCAAATTATGTGCTTTGAACGAGATGTACACAACCATCACCGGCTCAAGGACAGTCACGGAATGAGGACACTCGACGATATAAAGATCTACTGAGTCCGATGATAATTTAGGTAATGGCAACAATCTTAAATTTTGAAACCAAAAAAGCAAGATCTGTATGTATGTGCGCTGGCCTATATTTTTGTTTAAGGTCCAAAGTTTTGGTTAAACAATGGCAAATATTGAATTGAAATTGTGTTTTGCATCTCTTGACGTGTTCTCTTGGCTAAAACTTGAATGAAAGTGTAATAGGATGAATATGTTAGATGTTGAAAGTTATCACTATTTGCCAATTTATCAATTATCACCTGGCTTCAGTTATGGTTCAAATTAACTTGGGCTGGGAGCTCGATGGCAAACAATCAGCCATAAAGGACGTAATAATCATTCTCAATTAAATTGACAGAGGATCAGATAACTGGTTGATTTCTGATTATCAGATGGTGATTGGAATATTTAAACCTGTATGGTAGATATCGATAGGTAATTCCAATGAGCACCCACAACATAGGTTTCATCTTGTTTTCATTTTGTTTTTTAGTGGTTTTTTTTTTTTTCAATACAAAACTTTCATTTTCTGTTACTCTCATCTTGGGTAAATAAACACATGTTAGAGAGATGACAGTGAAGTGATTAGTAATGGGATGGTATAGTTAGCATTGCACATCATTTCCGATACAGGATCTAGAGGTCAACATAAAAGAAAACGACATGTATGTCTTGTTAAAAAGTCTGGCAAATTAAATGTTTCTTTGAACTCTTTTGAAATAAATAATATTAACTTATTTCATACTCTGAAAGTGAATAACTAGTGTACTGTATGATATTATTGGTTAGCAGACTACACTCTCTGATCATGATCTGTAGTTTCCAAAAGCTATTGCAGTCCCCACTAGCAGAGAGAGAGAGAGGTAAAAGAAATTAGGTACACTGGAAAAGTATCTGTCATCTATGGAGTAATGGAGTTGCTCATAGATCATCTTCAAATACATGTTTGTACATTGAAAGGCACCCTTTTCTCCCACATTTAACATGTACAGATGACTTTTTCAAGTAACATATGTTTTATGATTAGGCTCTATCTTTCACATACATATTTTTGCACCAAATTCTGCACATGATTGCAAGTGATGGAGAAACAGCTATTTTACAGACCTAAAGTAATTTGCCAACTATACTGCTACATTACTTATATTATTTCTCATTTACAAAAATTAGCTCATAGCCTATGAAAATAGTGTTGCATGAAAACATAATGTGATTATTTTTTTAAATACACTGTGGTGAACAGATCTACTTATTGCAGAAAAAAATAAAGGACACTGTGGTAAACAGATCTACTGTTAGCAAAAAAAAAATTAAAATGTCCTTCATTGTGGAGAGTTTTTAACAGGTTTTAGTAATGTCTTGTCCAAGATATTCTGCATTCCTTGTTGAAATGTAAAGGTGAACATTGTGAGAAAAACATGGTTGTTGATTTCTAGTAGGTATCAGACTTGGTAAAAATCTCAAGTTACTGCATAATTAAGTTAAAAACAGAAATCTGTGGAAGTCATAACACACTTTAAAAAAGATATTCCAATGCATTATCCATAACCTTGACTGCCATATCTATACAGTTTTCTGTATCAATTTCAATTTACAACTTTCAGTAGACTTTTTCTGTGATAAATTTCTCAAAGGAGTAAAAGTTTGAAACTAAAACTTGACAGATTAGAGAAGGATTGCATGAGCATACAGACTGACTTTGGTGTACAAAAGCAAAATTTCACACATGGTAGAAAGCATCTAGTTTACTCTTTAAAGTGAGCTGGACAGATCTCTGCAATTGCCATTTAGAGATAACACCCATTACTCAACTCTATACCAAATAAAAATTTTAGGACTGGTTCAGATTGAAAGGATTTTCAGACAGCACATTAAAGTGGGGCTCAAATGATAAAAACAATCTTAGAAGGAATTGAATATTGTGGGTTATGGAGAAAATGTTGGTTACCAGCAGTTTTCTCTTTTCTCACAATGTTTAGAAAGTCCCTCCTAGGATTGCTGTAGCAGATTTGTTTGGTAACAATGAATTTTTTCACCCTTTAAAGGTTTATTTTCTTGTTTTAAATAGGTAAAAACAATGGCAGTACAGTACAGTATGGTGATATCTGGTCAGTACAAGACTAACTTTTCTTCAGACTGGTCCTTTGGTGTCATGAGGAGTTCAAATGGACAGCCATTGCAGAATTTACATTCAATCAATTGAACTTTTGTGTATTAGTCAGTTGCCAGTCATATGTGGTAAAAGATCCTTGAATAATTATATCATTTGTGCCATAAATGCACTTTTTTAAATCCAAGCTATATAAACCACTTAAATATAGGAAAACATACCACCATATTCTATCAAATAATCTGCAAGTGAAAAAGTAATTTAGGTGCAAATGTCCATTCAACTACATATTCCTTTTTAAAGGACCATAAGCTCAAGCCAGACTCCCATTGACAGTGTAGATCAAGATCAGATTGCAAAGAATATACTCTCTGATCTTTGGTCTATAGTGTTCCTTTGTCTTATGGCAGAGACCTTGGAAATGATATTGCTATTGTCCTTTTATTCCAGACTGGCAAAATCCATTTGATTTAACACTTTAGCAAAGGACAAAACTTTAGATGGGAACAGTGAAAAAATTAGTGGACAACAAATTAACTAGTGATAAAATGATGATTTTTCTTTTTCATGGGTTAAAAGATATTGTTGGAAAAGAAGAAAATGCCAGTTATGAATTTTTTCCTTTTCCAATACTGTTTTCTTTTCGTGAGAGTGTCCTTGGGTAAGACACTCCAAACCTCTAGCGCAGAACTGGTAAAACACAGGAAATGCACAAATATGTGAGCTGTCACTGTGATATGACCAAGTAATATTGAAAGTGGCGTTCAACCCCATTCAATCCTTATATCAATCAACAGTGTTTCCTAGATAAAAGTTTAAATTGTATCTAGGGGTACCAATAAAGATATTTGTAAATTTCAGTGCATGCAACTTTGACAATTTGGATATTTGCTCAGTTTATTACAAACATTTTGTGTGTATAATCATTAGTAATGACTTGTTACAGAAAAATAAACTTCATATTATTGTTTTTGACACTGACTCACATCAAATTTATATTGTCAGTCCTCCTCAACTGCAATTTTTATGCCTGGTAGGCTGTTAGCTTCAAAAAGAGATTGTGCTTCTAAATGATTTTTTGGTGTGATCCTATTATTTTTTGATGCTGTTATACATTTTGCTTATTTTGCTCTGCTATAAGTATATGCCGTGTTTGAGTAAGTTACTTGCATTTGTCCAGTCAGCTAGAACTCCAGTTTTATGGACAATTAACTGAGGATCAAACTACCTTTTACAGAAAGTGTGGATCAACTTCAGACTGCATAGAATATACATACTGATCTTATATCTATACTGCTGTTTTGTGTAAACAATATTATTAGATGCTTTTGAAATCATATTGATATTTTCCTTTTTCCCCAAGACTTAAAAAAAATCACCAAACAAAAAAATCCTAGCCGGACCTTACTGAGAGCATAAAAAACTACAGATAACAAAATATCTGTCGATAAAATGATAATATCTCTTTTTAATTACGTAGAAAACATTCAGACAAAAGGAGAAAATACTGCTCGTCAGCATTTTTTCCTTTCCAACGTGATTTCAGTAGCTTTTTTCCAAGGGTCGTTTAAACTGTGGATTAAACGATATCCCTTTTTATTTCCTCGTTTTTTGGCCTCAAACATGAAACAATTTCAATAAATTTTGACTAGAACCATAGCGATGCAGTTCTTTTACGACACTGAAGTGCATACCGATGCATGAATACACGGAGTGAATTCCGTAAAATAGTTTTTTACAACTACATGTACGTTTTTCATGCGAAAATATTGGGTTATTTTATTGCAGACGACTGCGATATTGACAGTTGTTCCCAAACTTTTACAGTTTATTACCTCGACTATCGGAGAGTAGCAAAAGTACCGCTTAAGACGTTTAAAAAATCATCGAAATGAGCGACTCAGCTGAGAACGCGTTCGTGAAACGCACTCAACGCTTCAGACTCAACTCAGCAAATTAACGAACTTAAGCCTGTAAACTCAGTTGAGTTGAGTACGGACTTAAGTTTTTTCGTGAAACCGGGCCCTGGTCCCTAACAAAATATTCAAAATGAGTCATGCTCTAGCAAAACTGGAATTTAACCTTTACCATAAAACAAATTTTTGGTCTGGACCAAATTCAAGGCATCTGCATACAACAAATTAAATCTAATTCAATCTTTATTTACCACACAAGACAATTTAAGATGTGTCTAGATTGAAAGCGTTTGCAGACGACAAAGTAAATGTAACTCAAAAATAGAAATTTGTTTTGGGAATGTTAGAAACATTGTGGGAAAAGGAGAAAATGCTGGTTACCAGCATTTTCTCCTTTTCCCATAATGTTTTCAAAAGGCCTCTTTCTCAGATTGTGTGGTGATGAGATAATATGATACCTTCCAACTTTGACAGGGTAGAAAATATTGTTGAAAAAGCAGAAAATGCTGTTTACTTGCATTTTCTTCTTTTCCCACAATTTTTGTTATAGGCCTCTTTCTCAGGGTCATTAAAAGTTTGAAGAAGTGGTATAGAGTAAATGCGTCTCTGAAATTCATTATACTAAAGGAGTCATCCATAAAACCTGTATATTCTGACAACTGACTAAATCTTGAGGCAGAATGATCCTTGGACACAGCAAATTTACAAATAAGAAAAAAATTGACCCATGCCAGCCCATGTCTGCCAGTGCTTACAGTATGAGAAAGTCTAATATTCTATCATTTGGTTAACTCTTAACCACATAATCCGGACTTTTAACGACTGAGAAAGACAGCCTTTGAAAACATTGTTGGAAAAGAAGAAACTGCTGATAACTATCATTTTCTCCTTTTACAACAATGCTTGCTACCCTTTCCAAATCAAATATTAATTTTTGATTCACATTTATTATGTCATCTGCAAATGCTTTCAATTTGGACCAGTCCATAATTTTGTCGTTTGGTAAAGAGTTAAAATCTAAGGACATAATAGTAAATACACTGTCGAAAATTGCTCACTGACCATCAAAACAATCTGTAATTCAAAACACAAAAATTCATTACACAAGAAATCAATCAATTCATTATGGCTTTTCATAAATTAACAATATCCGTAACCCTTTCAGCATCAATGGGCAAAATAAAGGAACTTTCATGGACTGCCTAGATTAAGATCACACTGCACAGAGCAAGCAGTCTGATCTTTGATCCATACAGTCCAATTGACTAGTTAAGCTTATCAAATGGAAGCTTTTCCCAGCTTCAGCTGAATGTACTTCAGTCATCTAATGAAGGGAGGATGATATGAGCTGCTCTCTAGAAACATGAGGTTTATCCCATTACCACACAATCCCTACTTTTGACAACCCCGAGAAAGGAGCCTGTAGAAGCATTGTGGAAAACGGAGAAAATGCTGGGAACCAGCATTTTCTCCTTTTCCCACAACCTTTTCTACACTTCACAAAAGAAATTTCAAATTTTTAGTCATTTTTATTTTGTTGTCTGCAAATGCTTTCGATTTGGACAAACCTAAAATTTTGTCGTTTGGTAATGAGTAAATGCATCTGCAAAAAGTGCTGACCCAGGTTAGCCTGTGTATTCCTGATCTGGGTCAATACTTTTTGCTATTGATCAATTTTTATGCCTATCACAGAACCACACTACCTCAGGATCCTGCTGGATCTTTGACAAAATAAATTGTATGGTTCTAGAATTGTGATAACTTGCTATGTAAAATGGATCACATACATATATTATACCCACTTTCTCAGAGCACTGCTCATATACGGCTTGCAACATATGAAAAGGAGCATTCGGACATTTGCGCAAAGTGTCATCTAGAATTACCCTGCACAGTCAGAGCAGTCTAATCCAAGATGGCATTTTCCGTTTTTTTTAAGATTTTCTGTTTGAGCGAGTCCAGTGTACCACAACATCTAATGTAGTCATAGAGGGCAATCTTTAGCCTGGGCAAGCTGATCCAACACAACACTTTACACAAATATCCAAATGCTCCTTTTTCGTGTGTTAAAAGCCATATTTAAAGCCGAAAGAGTTAATGCTATTTCAGAACAGCATATGGACAAAACATTCACATCATTGACTACATCATTATGATCATTGCATCTTATAAACACACATTCGCCACACAGCATATTTCAAAAGCACCATACTTTCCATATTTACTATGGTCATACAATTATTGTTCTATCAGGCTGCTCTTTTATTATCTATCACAAGACAAGCTATAGACTTTTCAAAGCACATTTGCAGATGCTAAAACTTGTTTGTGAAAGAAATGAAAACATTGTGGCTAAAGAAAACATGAGTACTAAAGCTCCTGTCAATGCTTTGCTGCAGCTGCTTTTTAACTCTTTACCAATTGACAGAATTTTTAAGATAGTCAAAACTGAAAGCATTTGCAGACGACAAAGTAAGTGTGACTTGAAAATTGAAATTTGTTCTAGAAAGGGTAGAAAACATTGTGAGAAATGGAGAAAATGCTGGTAACAAGTATTTTGTCGGTTTACTTTGAAAAATCGTAAACACAGCTTGTAACAAGCTGTTGTTACAAGGTTTTCAAAGTAAACCAATTATTTTCTCAATTTCCTTCAATGTTTTCTTAAGCTTCCTTTCTCAGGGTAGATAAAGCACTGGATTTGTAAAAGAAGGTTAAGTGAAAATTATGGGTCAACCAAGGGGCAAAATTGTACGAAAATATTTTGATGGTTTGATGGTTACCTGTATAGGTTCCCCTTCTGATGGTTAACAACTTCACAAAAAAATTTTTTGGGGGGCAAGTCCAAATTGAAAGCCCTATTGCAGACAATAAAATAAAGGCGTCTCAAAAACTGAAACTTGACTTTGGGAGAGAAGAAGATGTGGAAAAAGGAGAAAATGCCAGTTGGCACAGTGTTTTCAGAAGGTTTCTTCCATTAACCACTAACCCCTCCCTTAACTAGCAAGAGGAATAGAATTTTTGAAATCTATGTGAGAATAGGAGAAAAACCAGGTAAGTAATCTTTGAGGAGTAAAAAGTCATTAGTGACTGGCTATGCATTTGGACATGTTTGTTCTGCGAGACTCTTACACCCTAAGTATAGACCTAGTATGTCACTGCCATACAAGGGTTGCTACCATTAACCCATTATCACATGATCCCTACTTTTGACGCCCCTCAGAAAGAAGCCTTCAGAAAACAATGTGGCAAAAGAAGAAAATGCTGGTAACCAGCATTTTCTCCTTTTCCCACGATGTTTTCTACCCTTCATAAAAGAATTTTCAAATTTTCAGTCAATTTTATTTCGTTGTCTGCAAATACTTCAATTTGGACAAGCCTAAAATTTTGTTGTATGGTAATTGGTTAATAAATACATGTACTTTGCAGTACTGATTATCAACATGGCAACTAATTCTAAGGAATAATCCTTTCTTTTGTACAATTTGGTAACTGATTTTTCTAATGTATTACCCTGTAACCCATTCCTATGCTGTACAGTCCAGCGACGTAGGAAGCATTTCAAGATTGGGGGGGTGGGGGGGCTAACTTCAAAATACTGAGATTTTTTGTGTGGTTGTTTCATTGCGCTAAGAACTCGTATTTTAGTTACTATGATTTTCAAAATTATTGGGGGGGGGCTGAGCCCCTCCTAGTCCCCCCTGTTCCTACGGGCCTGCAGTCTACATGTATTTGCAGACATCTTAAGCAGTAACTGCTCCTTTTCCAACAAAAAATTAGAACAAAATTTCATGTAAGAAAAATATCTTGAATTTGAAATTTCATTTTCCAACAATATGCTCAATGGAAAAAGGCAATATATGTCTATATAAATTTTCATTTGTTTCTCTTCAAACTAAAGCAGATAAGAAGTCTAATATTCAAACTCCAGTGCCTCTTACGCTGCGCATCTTCTTGAAAAGACCTTTCTTGAACCAAGTTACCTCCTTCACAGTCTTTTCATTAGATAAGAGGTAGACATTAAAAACAAAATACAAAAGAAATCATATCAAACAACAGGACCATGATGGTCCTATATCGCTCACCTGAGTACTCAGCAGTAAAGGTCTACAATGAAAATTCTTCTTTTCAGAAAAGATCATTGTATCGCATTTGGTAGAGATCCACTACAAGATGCTACATAATGAAATATCAATGCTCTATGATTTCCAGTTTCAGAGAAAAATATCTTTAAAGTTTTCCTTCTTTGTTCCTATGTTTCGAACTTGTGACCCCCTGAGGCTGGGCCAGTTTGGACCCCAGGGACATCATGTGAACAAACTTGGTAGAGGTCAACTAGCAGATGCTTCATACCAAATATCAAAGCTCTACTCCTTCTTGTTTCAGAGAAGAAATTTTCAAAGTTTTCCTTCTTTGTTCCTATGTTTCACTGGGAGATGCTACATAATAAATATTAAAGCTCTGCCCCTTCTAGTTTCATAGAAAAAGAATATTAAAGTTTTCCTTCTTTGTTCTTATGTTTCAAACTTGTGACCCGCGGGGCGGGGCCAGTTTTGACCCAAGGGGCATCATATGAACAATCTTGGTAGAGGTCCACAAGGAGATACTACATATCGAATATCAAAGCTCTGCACCTTCCAGTTTCAGAGAAGATTTTTTAAGTTTTCCTTCTTTGTTCCTATGATTCAAAATTGTGACCCCAAGGGAGGGGCCAGTTTTGACCCCAGGGGCATCATATGAACAATCTTGGAAGAGGTCCATTAGGAGATGCTACATACCAAATATCAAAGCTCTAACCTTTCTAGTTTCAGAGAAGAAGATTTTTAAAGTTTTCCTTCTTTGTTCCTATGTTTCAAACTTGTGACCCCAAGGGAGGGGCCAGTTTTGACCCCAGGGGCATCATATGTACAATCTTGGTAGAGGTCCACTAGGAGATGCTACATACCAAATATCAAAGCTCTGACCCTTCTATTTTCAGAGAAGAAGATTTTTAAAGTTTCCTTCTTTCTTTCAAATTTGTGACCTCTGGGGTGGGGCCAGTTTTGAACCCAGGGACATCATATGAACAATCTTGGTAAAGATCCACTAGGAGATGCACATACATGGTAGAGGTCTAATAGGAGATGCTTTATACCAAATATCAAAGCTCTGCACCTTGTAGTTTCAGAGAAGAAGAATTTTAAAGTTTTCCTTCTTTGTTCCTATCTTTCAAACTTGTGACCCCTGGGGCGGGGCCAGTTTTGACCCCAGGGGTATCATATGAACACTCTTGGTAGAGGTCCACTAGGAAATGCTACATACCAAATATCAAAGCTCTACGCCTTCTAGTTTCACAGGAGAAAATTTTTAAAGATTTTTTTTTTCCCTTTTGGTTGTCATGGCAACCAGAGTTATGGGCGGAATTCAATCTCTTGAACAACTTTGGTAGAGCTTTACCCAAGGAACATCCCTGCCAAGTCTCATTAAGATTGGCCCAGTGGTTAAGGAGGAGAAGATGTTTAAAGAAATTGTGGACGACGCATGACGCACATTGCTCGACGCACACCAGACATTGGACGATCACAAAAGCTCACCATGAGCACTCCGTGCTCAGGTAAGCTACAAAGCAACCTTTTTCATATATAAAGCTGTAATTTGACTGACAACACTTTGACATTGGCTCAAAAAGCAATCTGTCCTATTTCGCACTAGCAATAATTAGCATTTTACAAAAATGAATCCGATTGCAGATGACAAAGAAATTGATAGGATTTGTTTTTAACTCTTTCCCTAATGACAAAATTTTGGACTCATCTATATTGAAAACATTAGAAGACAAAATTAAAGTGTCTTAAAAACTGAAAGTTGTTTTGGGAAGGGTAGAAAACAATGTGGGAAAAGGAGAAAATGCTGGTTATCAGCATTTTCTTCTTTTCCCATATGTTTTCAAAAAACGTCTTTCACAGAGTCATGAAAACTAGGGATTCTTTGGTATAGAGTTAATGGGAAGAAAGCATGGGAATGGAAAAAATGCTGGTGTCAGCATTACATCCCTTTCTCCTTATGATTCTAAAATCTTTTCTTGTCAGGGTCTTTAAAACCTGGCACAGGTTCATAAGGAGCTTAAATGATTTTTGGTTGACTATGTATACATGTAAAAGTGAAAGCTTCTCTCATGCACTATCTTATAATCTTCAAAACAGAGATCATCAACGGCAAATGCTCCATACTTTACACAGAAACAATTTTGCTTAACACTACCAAACAGCATTGTTTTAGACTGGCCCAAATTGAAGCACTTACAGAAGACAAAATAAACATAACTCAAAAATTGAAATTTGTTTCTAGCAGGGTAGGAAACATTGTTGGAAGAGGAGAAAATGCTGGTTACCAGCATTTTCTCCTTTTCCAAAAATGTTTTTATATGGCATCTTTCTCAGGATGGGTAAAAAAATGTGATTGTGTGGTACTGGGTTAACCCTTTCCCAAACAACAAATTTTAGACTCTTTTGTATTCAAAACATCTGTAGACGACAAATTCAAATTAGTACAAATGAGCTTAGGCTATCTGATATGGTAGAAAACTTTGTGGGAAAAGGAGAAAATGCTGCTAACATGCATTTTTTCGCTTACTATATTTCCTTACTGTGACAACTTCCAGAATTTGAGCCACATAAATTTTGTCATCTGCAAATGCTTTTGGTTTGGACACATCTAAAATTTTGATGTGTTATAAAGGGTTAAAAAACAGTCCTGTGTTGATACAACCCTGAGAAAGCACTTTCTGAAAACATTATGAAATGAAGTTAACCAGTCACAAAAATTTTACCGTCTTTAACACATCACCGTAATCTTGTTTTGCAGCAAAGCATTTTCAAACATTATGGCACAAGGAGAAATCACTGATCAATTTCTTCTTCTGCTACATTTTTACCCATGATTATATGTATCAACTCCTAACCACAAAATGCCAATTTTTTTTTTACCATAATGGAAAGGTTTTTTTAAGGAATTGTAGGAAAAGGAGAATGTTATGGGAGACCACTCCTTCCTGCATGGCATACTCCCGATTTAAATACAATACCTGGCTACTGCGTCAGAGAGATATCTCTTTGGCTCAGTGGTTAGGGTATTGGTCTTGTGTCCGGGAGTTCCGGAGTTCGAATCCCGCTCCGACCCTTATTTCTGCCATGCATTTATTCATTTGTTTCTTTGTTACGGACTTCGTTCGTAAGATGGGGGCTCGTCCGGGATTGGCCATTGAGCCATTAATCCCATTTGTTGTCCAAAAATCGGACTTCCTGCCTAATAAGGCTTTGAGTCATCAATAAATGATGACTTTAAGAGGGGGTGTGTTATGGGAGACCACTCCTTCCTGCATGGCATACTCCCGATTTAAATACAATACCTGGCTACTGCGTCAGAGAGATATCTCTTTGGCTCAGTGGTTAGGGTATTGGTCTTGTGTCCGGGAGTTCCGGAGTTCGAATCCCGCTCCGACCCTTATTTCTGCCATGCATTTATTCATTTGTTTCTTTGTTACGGACTTCGTTCAAAAGAAGAAAATGCAGGGAACCAGCATTTTCTCCATTTCCCAGAATTTTTAGACCCTGATAAAGACAAATTCTCAATTCCTCCCACATTAAACATCATCTGGAAATGCTCTCAATTTTTACCAGTCTAAAATTTGCTGTGTGGTAAACAGTTCATGATAAAGTCACAATGACTATCCAAGTTTGTAAGGGATGTCTGATAAGTTACCAGTGGCAATTCTATCTTTATGACATATTCACCCTTTACCACATAATCCCAGCTTTTAATGCCCCTGCTAAAGAAGCCTTTTGAAAACATTGTGGGAAAAGGAGAAAATGCTGGAGAAAATGCTGGTAACCAGCATTTTCTCCTTTTCCAGCATTGTTTCCCATCTTTCTCAAAACACATTTCAGTATTTAAGACAATTTAATTTTGTTGTCTGCAAACGCTGTAAATTGGTCCAAAATTTGTTGGTTTGTAAAGAATTAAGTTACCATATTCTCACTTTTTACTGCTTTCCACATCCTCACAATGGTCTACTCATTCAACAAAAAAAAACAATGCATTATAAATACAAAGAATTTGAAGCACTAGGACGTCTCATCCAAAAACTTTATGTGTGTGAATGGGAATATACCCTTTTTATCGTTTATTTCACCTTCCCATTGTCCATTTGGATTGATTTTTGTAACTGTTATGATATCACCTTCCTGAAATATGACAAAAATAGAGGATTCTACACAAAATCATATTCATTTATAGTCAATAAGCTTGATAAAAATTATTCTAATACATAAACGCAAATATGAGGTTCTATTTATAACATAAAACAAAAACAAAGATGTATCCTGTGTCATCACCTCTAGTCTGTATGTACCATTTATGGTTCCTTGTTTAGTAATATAGTTCTGTATGAAATATGTACATACACAAGAAGACTGCTTTGTGTTATTTACACCTACAGTGGCATAAAAAAGTTGAAAGAGGGGGTAAATCAAATTATTTACTTATTTTTATTATCTTAAATACAAATTTAACTGCACTCTTTGTTTCTTAATAAACATGAAAATCATATTTCTTTCAACACTTATCCAGACTCTTAGTGACCCTAAGAAACAAAGCTATAGAAAACAATGTCTGAAAGGGAAAAAGTGTTAGAAACTAGCATTTTCTAGATTTCCTTCAATGTTTTCTTATCTTCCCAAAATAACTTCATTTTTTGAGTCACATTCATTTTTTTGTCTGCTAGTGTTTTTAGCATAGAGTGGTCAATATTTCCCAATGAAAAAATTGAGACAGTAGATTAGACATTCATTCTCATTATCAGCTCCTGAACTCATTACATGACAAAATTTTAGAACTATCAGCAAAAAGTATCCACTGATGTCAGTCTGTGAAGGTTGTGCAGGCTTCCACTGGAATCTTTGTGGTACGAAATTTTCCCATTGTCTCAATGGAACATTCTCCCTCGTGGTTCAGCCCCTTTTTGGTCAAAATAGACCCATATTATGCACTAACCTGATTGCTATAATGCATTATTAGAGAGGTATATTATATGCCCTTTTTAGAGGATACTGCCCATACGGCCTTCAACGAACAAAAACAGGCATTCGGACAGTCCATGCAGGCTGATCCGAGATCGCCCTCTACAACTACATTACATTTTGTGCTACAGTAGACTTGCACAAAACAGAAAATTACATAAAAATTGAAAGCGTAGTTTTGGATTAGCCTGCACAGTCCACACAGGATGATCCAAGATGACATTTTATGCAAATGTCTGAATGCCCCTCTTCCCTTGCTACAGGCGTGCTATAGGTATGCTACAGGCCATAAGATTTTAAAAAAACTTACATTTAACCGCAATTGTGTAGGATCATATAAATTTGGTAATCTTGCCTGGGTCACGATGGCTTTAGCTGGCATCTCTTTTGGTAAATTCAATAACTTAAAGCAGAAAAATAATACATTAGCAAGTTCAATACTTTAGAAGGAATAAACTTAAGACTCCAAGTATTTTAAAGGTGGGTATTTAGAATTTTCACATCCCACCAAATTAAAAAATATATATATCACTGAAATTTATATGAAAAAACAATACAAATCATCAATAATTAAGAAACATAAAATAAAAAAAAAAAAAAATTTTTATGGTATTCCCTTAAAAGGCTACGTAGCCTCTTCAGCTATTTTTAGATTTCCCGCCAAAAATGAAAAAAAAAAAAGCATAGTGGGAATGTTAAGTGACTGGCATGTGACTAATGATGCTGAAATTCCAGAATATACCAAATATGTAATTATTTTCCATAATGTCTTCTTTGGACGCTATGTCTGAATCTTCATCTGTATATTTCCAGTATGTAACTGAGCGAGTTCCTTATGTAAAAATAGACTGTGTTTCCCGTCCTGGGCCGTAGTAAATCTCTAATTGCTCTTGTTGTCAGATGGTTTTCGACTACTGGGGTTTTATGAATGAAAATTATAAGGCTTTGGCATTATAAGGATAATTTTTTTGTATTCTTGTAAAATTTTTGTCCCAAAATCTAAAGGGCCACCTTTAAACACAATGGTATTTCAGAGGACCCAAAACCTTTCCCTATACATTGCCACAAACTACTAGAAGTAATTCAGATTGCACATAACATGTACTCTGATCCTGTATCTATGCTTCATCTTGTAATATGACCAAACCATTCTCATAAAACTGCAATGGTCTAAAACGAAATAGAACAACAGAGAATACATCTATTTGGCAGTGAAAGATCCCATCTTGCATCAAGAAAATCAACATTTTTTGCTCAAGAATTTGCCATTTGATTTTGGCACTTTTGAGTACCATATGTAGAGAGTAATGAGTTAACTCTTTACCAAATGACAATATTTTGGACTACTCCAAATTCAAAGCATTTGCAGACGACAAAATCAATGTGAATCAAAAGTTGAAATTTGATTTGGAAGGGGTAGAAAACATTTGGGAAAAGAAGAAAATGCTGGTTACCAGCATTTTCCCCTTTTCCTACAATGTTTTCAAAGGCTTCCTTTCTCAGGGTCGTTAAAAGTAGGAATTGTGTGGTAAAGAGTTAACTCTTCATCAAACATCAAGGACAAGATAGCAGTAGCTAAAATAACTATAATCAATTCTTAGAAAGAAACTGACCAAGCTGGCGATTTTAACTAGCCACCTCCTGCTCTCAAGTCCTGTACACTTGACACTTTCCTGATCAAGAAAGTCCATTCAAATTTTTGAGCGATCAGGGTTACATGTAAGTCTTCAACAAATGACAAAATTTTGGACCAGACCAAATTAAAAGAATTTGTAGATGTGAAATCGAATATTACTTAACTGTTTATTTCTGTGTGAAATAGGCTGGAAAATGTTGAGGAAAAAGGAGAAAATGCTAGTTACCAGCGTTTTCTTCTTTTCCCACAATGTTTTCAAAAGGCTACTTCTGTGGGTTGATAAACTTGGTTTTGTGTGAAAAGGTTTAATGAGTAACAAAAGAAACAAAATGAGACATTTACAGGCCCAGGTTGTGGACTGGGTGTCACTGGCGGTTGAACTGGTCCATCAGGCCTTCTGTCTATTTCTTCATACTGCAGAACAGAAAGAAATACAGATTAAATAAATGCATTGCAACATTAAAAAAAAAAATCTGCAAACAATGCCCTAACAGCACAGGAAAGCTTTTCAAAATTGATCTGTTAAAAGTCAATCAAAGCATCCAATTGCCATGCACTGTTTGGAATTTAACCCTTTCAAATTTATCAGAAAATTTGGCACTTATTCAGCAACCATTCAAAGTTTCGTTCTAAATTTTGAAACTAACACAATTTCATACTGCCTGAACAGCATGTTTAAACATATAAAAAGAAAAGAAAATGGTGAACAAAACCAATACAGTGTTCAATAAATCAGTAATTTTAAAATTATTTCATTGCTATCTCACAGCTGTCCATTGTTTCCATGATATACAGAGCAGCAAATAGCTTGAGAAGAATAACTTGCAAAGTAAAGGTAAACGAAATGCCAGGAAAGCACCAATACTGTAGGTGCACAGGTCATGGCAATGTGTTGAAATTGAAAATAGCCTTCAACATCACATAAACAATTAAAACAACTCACTAGAAACTGAATTTCAAACAACTCTGAAAAGCTAAATTACCTTTGTTACATAAGGGACGGGTATTTGCCCTATTTTGCCTTCACTATTCTTTGCTGTCCACCAGCTTTGTTCTTCTTTCAAAATAATTTCCAGAATTTCACCTTTTCTAAAGGGTAAATCCTCGCCGTCCTGAATAAAAAAGAACACTCCTAACATCATTGCAGGTAGAGAATAACGTAAACTACATTGCAGTACAATACAAAATTGACCTGTTGTACATCAATTAAAAAGAAATAATGTAAAACTAGGAACACCATGATCAAAAATTCAAACTAAATCTAAAAGAAACATTTAAGAAACTTGTTGCAATTCCAAACATTCTTCACAGTTCAATTTTCAAATTTTAATCTGTTTGTTTCAAGTATGGACAAAAACTTAATTTTATGTCATGCTTTATGAAATGGGACTTAACCCTTTCCATCACGTCGAATTTTGGACTCTACAAGTTTCAGAAACATCTGCAGTCAATAGATTCAAAACTGTGCAAATGAACTTGAGCTCTCTGATAGGGCAGAAAACATTGAGGGAAAAGGTGAAAATGCTAATTACCAGAATTCATTCCTTTTCCCACAATGTTTTCAAAAGCCTGCATTCCTAGGGTCATAAAAACAAGGGATTATTTGGTAAAGGGTTAATACCTATGTAAATGAAGAATTGACCCATATCCAACTTCTTGCTCTTTGTTCGTTTTCTTTTTGTCCAATGACCATTTTACCTCATGATTCAGTGAGTTGTTCGCCAAAATAAATTTTATGGAATCAAACCATGTGATGTCTTGCTTAGTGCAATGCATCATAGAGACGTATTTAACCTCCCTTTGCCAGACCACAGCTCATGTCTAAGTGTTTTTTATTCTATAAAACAGTCTTTGTTTGAAAGTACATGTGCATTTAATATCATTATTTTGCTGAAATTGGCGTGGTTACATGTACTTTTGGTGACTTTTCAGAGGGCAGCAAAAATAAATATCACCTTACTTGTCTACCTTTCTGTATGAACCTTTTAACATACAATCTGAGTTCTATATGTCTTAAGATAATAGGCATTTGAAAACATCATGGGAAAAGGAGAACATGCTGGTGACAAGCCTTTTCTTTTCCTTATTGAATTTTGCTCTGTGAAAGAGGAGTGACTTGTTTTTGAATTTAATGCTTACAATAAATCCAAACTTTTGTTGTTCGGTGGAAAATTCAAGTACGCAATTGAAATAATAATTGGACAGATTTCTCGAATAAGTTAGCTGAAAAAACTGCACATTCCAGGTTACTTTAACCATCATAGGTAACATAGTGGCATTTGCAGATCTCTCTTCAGAATTTTCACCATCTGATTGTGCTCTACTGTGTCCTAAAAAGCAACATTAGATATTACAAGCACCCCACAAAGTAAGAAGTAAATACTTTAATCTTACCTGTCCAGGGAAATCATACTTTGCCATGACTTTTTCTCTTGGTGCCTGGAAATAAAAGATGAAATGACCATATGATATATAACTGCACTAGCTTTTTTCAAGGAAAAGTCAAATAAGGGGCATTATCCAATAACTATGTTAAAAAGAGGACCATGATGGTCCTATATCGCTCATCTGAGTACTAAGCTATAAAATCAACCTTGTAGCCCCTGTGGCGGGGCCAGTTTGGACCCCATGGGAATCCTAAGAAAAAACTTAGAGGTCCACTTGGAGATGCTACTTACAAAATATCAAAGCTCTACACCTTCTAATTTCAGAGAAGTAGAATTTTAGAGTTTTCCTTCTTTGTTCCTATGTTTCGAACTTGTGACCTCTGGGGCAGGGCAAGTTTTGACCCCAGGGGCATCGTATGAATACACTTTGTAGAAGTCCCCTGAGAGATGCTACATATATGTACCAAATATCAAAGCTTTACGCCTTCTAGTTTCAGAGAAGAAGAATTTTAAAATTTTCCTTCTTTTTCCTATGTTTCGAACTTGGGACCCACGGGGCAGGGTAAGTTTTGACCTCAGGGACATCATATGAACAAACATTGTAGAAGTCCACTAGGAGATCCTACTTACCAAATATCAAAGCTCTACATCTTCTAGTTTTAGAGAAGAAGAATTTTAAATTTCCCTTCTTTATTTCTATGTATTCAACTTGTTACCGCTGGGGCGAGGCCAGATTTGGCCCCAGGGACATCATACGAAAAATCTTGGTAGAGGTTCACTACGAGATGCTACGTACCAAATAAAAAAGCTCTACACCATCTAGTTTCAGAGAAGAAGAATTTTAAAGTTTTCCTTCTTTGTTCCTATGTTTCAAACTTGTGACACCCCCCCCCCCCCAGGGCAGGGCTAGTTTTGACCCCAGGGGCATCATATGAACAATCTTGGTAGAGGTTTACTAGGAGATGCTACATACCAAATATCAAAGCTCTGCACCTTCTAGTTTAAGAGAAGAATTCTAATTTTTTCCTTCCTTATTTCTATGTTTCAAACTTGTGACCCCCGGGGAGTGGCCAGTTTTGACCCCAGGGACATCATATGAACAGTCTATGCAGAGGTCCACTAGGAGATGCTACATATCAAATATCAAAATTCTGCACCTTCTAGTTTCAGAGAAGAAGAATTTTAAAGTTTTCCTTCTTTGTTCCTATGTTTCAAACTTGTGACCCCCTGGGATGGGTCCAGTTTTGACCCCAGGGGCATCATATGAACAATCTTGGCATAAGTCCACAAGGAAATGCTACATACCAAATATCAAAGCTCTATGCCTTCTACTTTCAGAGAAGAAGATTTTCTAAGATTTTGCTATTTTTTCCTTTTGGTTGCCATGGCAACCAGAGTTATGGTTGGAATTCATCTCTTGAACAACTTTGGTAGAGCTTAACCCAAGGAACATCCCTGCCAAGTTTCATCAAGATTGGCCCTGTGGTTTAGGAGGAGAAGATGTTAAAAGAAATTGTGGACGACGCATGACGGACGCTGGACATTGGGCAATCACAACAGCTCACCATGAGCACTTTGTGCTCAGGTGAGCTAAAAATTAGTCTGAAGGGTGCTTGCCCTTCTGCTATGAGATCTCTTTTTCATAATCAATATTGAAGAAATACTTCTTTGAATTACAGACATGTGAACAACTCTTGAACAATGATGCAAATAAGGAAAAGGCTATGAAATACTTAGATGTCTTCTTAAAAAAAAAACCTTAGCTAAATTTAACTCTTTACCACATGATAAAAATGTGCAAGTTTAAAATATTTTCAAAAAACAAAACACATGTGGCTTAAACGATAGATTTTGTCACTGAAATGGTAAATACATTATGGGAACAAGAGCGGCAAATTGTCGCAAGATACGCCCGTCTTACCCCAAGTTGTAAAGCTGGGGCATGCACCGGACAAAATTCAAGTATGAAAAACAACAAAGGGCAATAACTCAAAAATTAAGCAAGCAGGAGTTGTGATTTCTGTGCACTGCACTCCCCATCGAGTCTATCCACCCATGAAATTTCATAACCCTAGCTAGTATAGTTTTGGAGATATGCTTCGGACAAAAATCAAGTATGAAAAACGACCAAGGGCAATAACTCAAAAATTAAGCAAGCAAGAGTTATGATTCCTGTGCACTGCACTCCCCCTCGGTGAGATCTATCCACCCATGAAATTTCATAACCGTAGCTAGTATAGTTTTGGAGATATTCACCGGACAAAATTCAAGTATAAAAAACGACAAAGGGCAATAACTGAAAAATTAAGAAAGCAAGAGTTATGATTCTTGTGCACTGCACTCCCCCTCAGTGAGATCTATCCAACCATGAAATTTCATAACCCTAGCTACTATAGTTCTGAAGATATGCGCCGGACAAAATTCAAGTATGAAAAACAACAAAGGGCAATAACTCAAAAATTAAGCAAGCAAGATTTATGATTCTTGTGTACTGCACTCTCCCTGGATGAGATCTATCCACCCATAAAATTTCATAACCGTAGCTAGTATAGTTTTGGAGATATTCACCGGACAAAATTCAAGTATAAAAAAAACGACAAAGGGCAATAACTCAAAAATTAAGAAAGCAAAAGTTATGATTCTTGTGCACTGCACTCCCCCTCAGTGAGATCTATCCACCCATGAAATTTCATAACCCTAGCTACTATAGTTCTGAAGATATGCTCCGGACAAAATTCAAGTATGAAAAACAACAAAGGGCAATAACTCAAAAATTAAGCAAGCAAGAGTTATGATTCCTGTGCACTGCACTCCCCCTCGATGAGATCTATCCACCCATGAAATCTCATAACCCTAGCTAGTATAGTTTTGGAGATATGCTCCGGACAAAATTCAAGTATGAAAAACAACAAAGGGCAATAACTCAAAAATTAAGCGAGCAAGAGTTATGATTCCTGTGCACTGCACTCCCCCTCGATGAGATCTATCCACCCATGAAATTTCATAACCCTAGCTAGTATAGTTTTGGAGATATGCTCCGGACAAAATTCAAGTATGAAAAACAACAAAGGGCAATAACTCAAAAATTAAGCAAGCAAGAGTTATGATTCCTGTGCACTGCACTCCGCCTCGATGAGATCTATCCACCCATGAAATTTCATAACCCTAGCTAGTATAGTTTTGGAGATATGCTCCGGACAAAGAACTGGACGCCACCCGCCCGCCCGCCCGGACGCCCGCCCGCCCGCCACGGGTGATCCCATAATACGTCCCGTCTTCGACGGGCGTATAAAAAGGAGAAAAAGGTGATTTACCAGCTATTCTCCTTTTCCCATAATGTTTTCAAAAGGGTTCCTCAGGGGTGTAAAAAAAACTATAGATTGTGTGGTAAAGGGTTATGAATAATGTTAAAAGCAGTGTACCCATTTCCCCAAGTATTGCTGTCATGTCACAGCTGATCGTATCTCTTAACCCTTTACTCCATAGATACTCATTTCTATGCATTGCTAATAGGAGCCTGGAAAACATTATGGAAAATGGTGAAATTGCTCATGATGAGCAATTTCACCTTCTGCCACAATGTTTTCTATCCTATCAAAAGGTGTCATATACACATAAGAAACAGCTCCGTCCTTGCTGTTATTTAGGCTCAATTAGCAATTACCATAGAAATGCCTTATGGGGTAAAGGGTTAATACCTAAGTCTTCTTATCAGGACTGGGTATATTATCAGTGAAGTATTCAGAACCAGAAATGAAGAGGTTTTAGTGGTTTTCATATAAAGATAACCGGCACAAAAAATAATGCAATTCTAACCAAAAACAGATGAAAAATTATTGATTCTTTACCAAACAATGCCCCCAATTTTTAACAACCATGATAAAGAAATCTTCTTAAAAAATAATATAAAGAGGGACAAGAATGATAACAGGCATTCCTTCCTCTTCCTAAGTATTGCAAATCTTTAAACTCTTTCCCAAACAACAATATATTTGAAAGAACTTGCAGACAAACAAAATTTATATGGCACAAGTGATAAGATTTGAATTGGATAGTATAGAAAACATTGTGGGAAAAGGAGAAAATGCTGGTTACCAGCATTTTCTACTTTTCCCACAATGTTTTTAAAAGTTGTAATAAACTTAAACTTGGTCTTATAAAGGGTAGAAAACAATGTTTTTAAAAGTTTATTAGCACTGTCTCTTTTTCCAGGAATGTTCCCAAAAGCCGTCTTACTCAAGACAGGATTGTGTGGTAAAGGGAAAAGACAAGTCTAAAATTTTGTCATTTGGTACAGTTAACCACAAATAGCGAGATAGATATAAATCCTGGACCCCTACAATTCCCCTACTTGTGATATTTTCAATGATTAATTTACAAAACCACATCACAATTTCCTTTTCAAGAAGAGAAACACTTCTATGTTAACCCATTACCCAACAAGACATTTCTATGGTATCTCTAAATGACCCTAAATAACAGCAAGGATGAAGTCATTTCTTATATGTATATGACACCTGTGATAGTTCAGAAAACATTATGACAAATGTGAAATTGCTCTTCACAAGCAATTTCACCTTTTGCTACAATGTTTTCCAAAGGCTCCTACTATGAGTATCTATGGAGTAATTTAAATCATGAGTTGCCATACAAAGATTTAATCTTCCTGGTTCATGTAGATTCTTAGGTACTCACAAGGCCATAACATACTGTAGGCTTTGCATTTCTAAATAATAATGTAACCAGTGATATTTCTAGCAACCTTCTTCGAGGTTGGAGGTTGTTTAAACATGTACATGTACATTAATCCTTTACAGGCAATTCCTAGTTTTAATAACCCTAAGGAAAAAAACTTTCAGAAACATTATAGGAAAAGAAGAAAATGCTGGTAACCAGCATGTTTTCCTTTTTTCACAAAGTTTTCTATACTTCCAGGGAAAAATTTCAATTTTTGAGACACATCTAATTTGTTCTCTGCAAATACTTCAAATATGGACAAGTCTAAAAGTTTGTTGTCAGCTAAAGGTTTATCAAACAGCCCATAAAAATGAAATACAATTTATCGAAATGCAACTTACAGGAACAGTTAGTGGTGTTGTATCTAGATAGTGTGTTTTATAGAAAGTGAGAAGGGATGGTATATCTTGAAACTGTTGATCCCCTATTCGAAATACTGTGCTCCCACCAACTTGTATTCTGTTCACAATATAATGACTCACTTTATTGTCTTCTCTGTAAAAAGAAAAAGTTGAAAACCAGTAGTTATCAGCATTTCACCAATTTTACTGCATTATTTTCAAAAGCTTTTTTCAACAAGAGTGACCATTTAACAAATGACAAGTCAAGTCAAGAATCCAATGTTTTATGAAACTGTGGAAGAAGAACTTTCCAAAACCAAATAATTGCAAAAGGATAACAAATGCTGGCTATCTAAATATTACAATCAGTTTGTCATTTTCATCACCCAAGAATGTTTTCACTTGAATCAGTTTAATTTTGTAATTTGGCAAAGCAACCCTTTACAACACAAAACAATGTTAAATGGTCCTCAAAGTAAAGAATTTTGAAAACATTGTGAGAAAAGGAGAAAATTTTATAATTTAGGCAACACGTAACTCTTTACCAAAAAACAGTATTTTATTCATGTCCAGATTGAAAGGTTTTGTAGATGACAAAATCAATTTAACTCAAAAACTGAAGTTTACTTTATGAAGGGAAGAAAACATTGTGGGAAAAGCAGAAAATGCTGGTTAACAGCATTTTCTTCTTTTCCTACAATGTTTTTAAACCGCTTCTTCCTAAGGGTCAGGAAAACAATGGGAGTCTTTGGTGAAGAGTTGATTTATTGCCTAATAATGCTTTCGATTCCAACCAGTCTAAAGATAGGCAGTTTAGTAAACAGGTTGAGTTCACACCTGCAGTGTTTACTTTCGGCCACTACTCTACCTTTAAATAAATAACCAGAGAACAAACGTGAGTGATTAATGCATAAAAATGGTTCAAACGACGACAAAGAGGGCAATGTGGCACAGAGAGTGATAGAAGTTTCTTTTTGAGATTGTACATGTATCAATCTTACATTTGAACCAACATGACACACATTTGAAAACTAGCCTGTTTAGAATTAGAATGACATAACCTTCTGTACAGTGATAAGTTTTCTGGGTTAAAAAAAAAGATGTATCATCTGATGATCTAGTTTTCCAATCAACACAAAATTATGACCTCTGGAGATATTAAGTTGGTCAAAGACTTTACTTCATTACCAAATTTTCTAGAGGCAATTGAACTAAAAACATGCCTACATTATTATTTAAAGCATTTTCATTCCATTTAAAGGTGGGTATTTAGAATTTTAACATCACACCAAATTAAAAAATATATATATCATTGAAATTTATATGAAAAAACAATACAAATCATCAATAATTAAGAATCATGAAATTACAAAAAAAACTTTTTTTGATGGTATTCCCTTAAAAGGCTTCGTAGCCTCTTCAGCTATTTTTAGATTTCGCACCAAAAATAAAAAGAAGTATTGTGGGGATGTTAAGCGACTGGCACATGACTAATGACTCCTAAATTCCATAACATAACAACCATGTAATTATTTTTCATAATATCTTCTTCGGCGCTATGTTTGTAGCTTCGCATGTGTATTTCCAGTATATAAATGAGCGAGTTGCTCATCTAAAAATAGACTGTGTTTTCAGTCAGTGTCAACCTGGCCCTTAGTAAACCTCTAATTTCTGTTGTTGTTGGATGGGTTTTGACTACTGGGGTTTTATGAATGAAAATATTAAGACTTTGGGAGTATAGGGATGATTTTTTTGAACTTTTGTAAAATTTTAGTCTCAATATCTGAAGGGCCACCTTTAACCAAGATTGGGAAAAATATGGTATCACATTATTTTCCTGGAGATTTGACTTCCTGGTCAAGACTGTCATCACATAAAAATTGTTACCCATAACAGTGCCCAATAAACCCTTTTTACACAATCCTGTGTTTGATCAGACGGGAAGATATCTTTTGAAAATATTACAAATATGGAGAAACTTCCATTTACCATTATTAACTCCATTTTCACAATGTTGTCTACTCTTTCATGGACTAGTACCTTTACTCTAGACATTCTTACTGTGCAAACTTTAAGCTTTCAATCTGGAGTTCTAATATTCTGGTAAAGAATTAACCCTTAGGCTGCTAAGCCCTGCTCAAGGACCTTTTGCTGAGAGTGTAGATAAACCTCAGACTGAACTGAATCCGCAACCTGATCTAGTATCTTCCCCCAGCTACCAAAAGCAACCTTGAGATAGCAAACTCTGGTTTTTACAATATTTTTCACATAGTAAGCAGAATATGGGTTAACCCTTTGCCAGGTGACTGAGTTTTAGACTTGTCTAAACCAAAAGGCATTGCAAACAGAAAATTCACTGTGGCCCGTGACTTGACTTTAAAGAGGTGCAAAACATTGAGAGACGACAAGAATATACCCAGACACCTCCTGAAGACGTAATTCTCAAACAGGAAAAAAAATGGTGGCTTTGGAATATTGTTGTTCAAACTCTATGATTCCCATTTTTTTCCCCTCAATCCTGGAGGAAATCTGTTCAGAATATCTGCTTTAGTAACAACCTTGACATTCGAATATGGCTGACTGGATGGACCAGGGCACTATTATTCTTTTAAAATACCAAAAGATACAGCTGTCTCAATTTGGAAACTGCATGTCGAAACAAAATGATATCACACAAACAAATTTCTTACCTTACACAGAGAACAAAATCGCCTTTTATTGACTGACTCTCTCTAACCAGAAACACTCCATTTGATCGAACTTTGTCAAATATTTCATTGGTCTCTTCCCGACTTAGAGGCCCGAAGTACCAGCTGCAAAGATAGCATTCTTTCCTCATTTCAGCAATGCTTTAACCTTTCACCAATAACATGCTACAAATTTTAAAGCATTTGCAGATGACAAAGCAAAGCTAGCCTAAATGGTGAACTTGAAGCTTGCTTGTCACAAAACTCAGGTTTATGTGCTAAACTATGTCTTATTAAAATGCAGAAAGCATTATGGGAAAAGAGAGAATACTGGATACCAGCATTTACCCCTCTTTCCATCACATCTTAAAAAGCCTTGTTCCTCACAATATTATCTTCTCTGTAAACAGAAAGTTGAAAACCACTGGTAACAAGCATTTTACTATGTTCCCACAATGTTTTGACAACTCTCTTCCTCAAAATGTTCATCAAAGAATTGTAAAAGGTGCTGTGATTTGTCCCACTCTGTTACCTGTCTCATACCCTCAAACTCCCGGCCAGGACAGAAAAATACAGGTAAAAAAAAAAAGTTAATAGAAAACAGCCCAGAAAATTCTGTCAAATTTATATCTAAATTAATAGAAAACAGTCCAGAAAATTCTGCCAAATTTATATCTAAATTAATATGTGACTTATAATTCATTTTCAAATTTTTAGAAAGTTTTCCTTGCATATAATTTAAATATATCTTTTAGAAATATACCTACGGTCAACATTTTTTTTTTCTTTTTATGAAGTACTTGTGATTTTCCTATCTGTTGAACAGTTCACAACACATTTAATAATCAAGCCCAAACATCTGCCACTCAAACTGCATTTGCCTGTTAAGGCTTTGCTTTATCATAATTATAATTTATGCGATGCAATGGCACTCGGTAAGTGTGGCAGACTTCCGTTACGCATGTCTTATATGCTGATTTGTGTGAAGTATTGGCTTAAATTAATACATATGGAAAATACAAGGTATCCAAAGAGCTGTTATGAAATGTTGAGGCAACTTGCTTCCGTAGGAAGATACACTTGGGCAACTAATATAAAAAACATGCTTTATCTTTATGGTTTTGGTTATGTTTGGATTGTACAGGATGTTGGAAATGATGAAAATTTCATAAGTCTCTTTAAACAAAGAATTGCTGATTGTTTCACCCAGCAATGGTTTTCAAATATACACACCTAAGGACCTAACCTACGAACAGTTTAAATCTTTATTACACCCAGAGCTTTATCTCAGTGCCGAAATACCATTTCTTTATAGGAAAATACTATCCTGTTTTAGATTTTCTAACCATGGACTTATGATAGAAAAAGGTAGGCATCTCGGAATTGACAGAGAATTGCGTTACTGTCCTCTTTGTAGAGAAAATAATATTTTAATAGTTGAAAATGAATATCACTTTTTCTTTGGCTGTCCGACTTATGAATCTTTACGAGTTAATTACTTCATGCCATGCTGGCTTCATTGCAGAAATGAAGATGTATTTAACAACATTATGAAGATAAGTGAATTGTCAACAATTCACACTGTTGCCAAGTTTCTAGCTGAGGCATTCAACCTTCGAAAGCATAAACTGAATAATTTTGAGTGAATGGGACTTTCAAAAAGTATATGTAAATTTTGTCTGTCCATTTATCCATGTATGTTTTGTTTTCTACCTTTATCTGAGCTTGCTTAAAGTTCATTTCAGTAGTCTGGTCGCAATATTGTTTTCAATTTTGAAAGCTTTGCTGGAGATACTTACTTCAGTTAAGCTATTTGTAGTATTCTTGCGTTTTGGTGGAGCCTTACGTTTCGTTTCGGTAAAGCTCCAAGCATGAGGCAGTGATTTTTGTTGTTGTTGTTGTTCTTCCTTAAGTTCTTGTTTTCATGTTCTTGTTGAAAGTTTAGCTGGAGAGATACCTACTTCAGTCATGCTGTGTGTAGTATTAATGCCTTTAGGCGCAGCCTTACGTTTCGGTAAGGCTTCAAGCATGAGGCCGTGTTTTGTTTTGTTCTGTGTTTCCTTTGAGTTCTTGTTTTCATGTTCTTAAGCATTATATCGGGAAACCATTGAAATTCATTTTCTCAATTGCAGACCAAATTGTTATGAAAATTTTTACGGCTACTTTTATCAAATCCTTTGAACATTAGCCGACCGGAACATTTCAATCGAGAACTCACCTTGACCTGCACAACTATACTCATTCCTATATTTGAAAAAAAAAAGCTGATAGTGCAGTCCTCAAATTATACTGCACACTACTTTGCTCTCTGATCTTGACATGCGATATTCAATTAGTCCAAATAGATGGTCTGATCTTGATCTACATCGATCAATGACAACTAAGCTATTCTCAGCGCTCTAAAGGTTTAGATGCTATTTAGCGCATGTTCAACGAAAAACTTCTCTTGTTATGCATATTTATCTCCATATAAGTATAATTGTGCGCATTAATAACACTTGGTATTCCTCTCTTCTATATACAGGGTTCGCGCTGCCGATCGCCATTGTCGCCATTTGCGACAAAAATTAAAATTTGGCGCAAGATTTTTTCATTTGGCGAAAATGCGTGGCGACAAGTTTTTACAAGCTGGCCCCAAAAAGAAATTCTTTTGAAATTCATTGTCGTAAGCGTTTGCGAGCTAAGCTTGCGATTGGGCGAAGAAGTCGCCGGATTTCAAAAAACTTCGCGCATTTCGCCAAGAAAAGCGAAGTCCAAGTCGACTGAAAAAAATCGGGAAATCGCCTCGCGTATATCGTCAAAGCGTCCTGTGTGTAATCTACCATATCAGCGTGTGCCGTACCCGATTGACAGTTAGGGCCCAATCAGCGAGTTTAATTAGTTTACAACATACCGAGAGTCTGATTGACAAGTCATTGTTAATTAACTTTACGACACCATGGGATAATCCCCTATTATTGACAAATATCAGCGCCGCCTATCGGTGTTTGTCGGACCTCTATTTTTGAAACACAGTTTGCTAAATTTAGTAACTACCTATATGAAAGTAAAGTACCACCCCGGATATCGGTCAATCTTCGTCAACTTTTATTTCCAAAGTTTTAAATGGATTGAAATATCCCAGTTTTAAAAACCATGGAATCGGTACCTACTTGCTTATAACCATTTACTCCTTATTAGTTATTAGACTCTACTCGCAGTTTTCCAAACGAACAAATATGATGACGTACTTAGATCATTTAGATCATGTGGCAATATTTTCAAATCATGTGACTAATTTGGCGCCAATGTAGTATCACGTTACAAGGCTTTCGGCGAATTTAGCGAAGTCACATGATTCAACTTCAAAATGGTAGCTCGTCACTGCAACAACGTTTGGAAGAAATCGAATATATTCTATGACACTAAAGTTCTATAACATAAAATGTAAAAAAAAGTTAATGTATTTTATTCTAGATAGATCTAAGTATTCTGTTGATTTTATAGTATTCCCTTGATTGGGCTGCGAACCGCAAATCTACAAGGCTTTGAAAGTAAATCAGGTGTTAGATTTACTTGTTGAATGATGGTTTTAATTACGATTTATCCGATATTAATCAAAGACAAACGCTAATCAGACAGCTGTATTTTCGATGTCTCTTGCCCTCTGAAACTGGGTCTAACTTATCAATAGAAAGTTGAAAACATCGTGGCAATATGAGAAAATGCTGGAAGTAAGCTTTTCTACATTTAACAGACTATATATTTTTTTATATACATGTATCTTTAAACATTAGTTACAGACTTTGAGCGGTTATCTACCGGTATTTGCCTGCTGCAAATGCTGTCAATTTGATAGGTTATAAATAGGTAACTTTTTAGCTCTTTCTTTCTATGTAAAAATGGATCGCTGCGTTAATGTCTGTGAGAAAAAGTAAAGCCGATGCCTCCCATTATGAAAGTGAATCTAGTCAACTCGGCATGCCTTCGAAAGTTGCAAAACGATTATTTAAGAACTATTGGCTTTCTGACCCTGATTTTTCTAGCTTTCTCAAATACGATGCTTGCAAAAAAGTTATGCTATGTAAAATGTGTCTACAATGTCAGTAAGTTAGGGTTTAGGGTTTCACCACTGGCTGCTCTGTCATGAAGAAAGAATCAATTATCAAACAGGCAAAAAAAAATGAAAAACCTTGTTCATATGACCCTGAGAAAGTGTTACTTTTTCTTTTTCATAGATAATTCTCATTTTCTAACAAAGTTATCTACCCCTTAACATACATTTTTAAACATTATGAATGGACTACAACTCCTTACAATTCCGACCAGTCTAAAATTTTGTCCAGCATGCTGCATTATGATACTCATCTGGCCCCAACTCCTGAAAATTTGGCCCCAACTGTCCCCAGATTGGCCCCAACTTTTTTCCTTTGGCGAAAGAGCTGGCGACAACTTTTTTAGACCCAGAGCGAACCCTGATATATGAATGTTTCACCACGTCTATGTACATGGGCCGGAGGCTTAAATACTCTATTAAACTATTGTATTGTATTTATGTATGTAATTAATATAATTATAATTATGATATACGTATAAATTTATGTAGCCATGTATGAGGTTCAGAAACAAAGTTACAAGATGTAAGGAAAAAAAATCCAAAATCATTTCATATTTCCTACATATACGCAAATTTACAGTTATGTACTATAAATACTGGTAACTGTGGACAAATATTTACCGGCTGATATAGCTCAGTAGGTAGAGCATAGGACTCGTGAACACAATGTTTCGTTTCATTACAGGTTGTGGGTTTGAATCCTCGGCTGGCCAACTAAAATTACTAATAGTCTTTTGGATGAGACATTAAACAGAGGTCCCATGTGATGGTTCTATACGCCATGCACGTTGAAGAACTAGGCGAAGCTCTCAGTAGTACAGTACCCTTGCCTCTCAGTAGTTAAGACCTGTACAGTACCCTTGCACTATCCCTGTAACAGCTAACCGTCTTCTGGCGCGTCGCTCAGATGGGCAACCGGTAGCAACGATAAATAAATGGAAATAACCAACCAACAAAACATTTACCGTTTGTAACTACTGTTAAACGTAACATGGGTAACTACTGCTTCAAGTTTGACAGATAAGATAAATTTTGTGTACGGATTAAAATTGGCATTATTTCCATATCGAGAGAGAGGTAAATCCTGGACTAAGTGCATATACAAATACCTATTTTTGTCGCACGGATCAAAGTCTTGAGCCATACTTTGTTGTAAGTTATCTCTCTGTGATAGAAATCATGTAAAACAGGGCGGAAATAGTGGGGAACCACACAACAATAACAGTAGCTGCCTAATATGGCGGCTTTTAATACTAATCTCTAAAAAAAAACGTAATCTAATATACAGATAAGTATCTCCTTCCAAGAAATTAAAATTTCACATTTTGAAAGTAAAAAATATTTTTTACTTGGTTTTGACTATATTTAAGTCTAAATCATTCACAACTAATTGTTTTGGTTTGGAGATTAAGCTCAAAAAGTTTATATTTTGAGGCTACCAATATCCGAGCAGAGTTGTCGTTCGTTACTCTCACCATACATGTGAATGTGAATGATCCGGAGTGCAAGAGAATGGTAGGCTACTTACAAGACTTGAAGTACTTGTAGTAAGAGGGGGATGCGGTCAAAACGTACACAAAAAATAAGTCAAATCGTACTCAAAAATAAAAAAAAAAAGTACCCAAAATTGAAGTCAAAACATATCCAAAATAATATTTTCTTTGTACCATTTTCATTTTTAGTTATAAATAAAAAACATCATGTATCTTACCATTTAAGGATGGTTCATCTCCAAATTCACTTTACAATGCATTGAATACTTTAAAAATGACGCATGGTTTTAATCCAAAGTTCCATTGATTTGATTATTTTCGTTTATTTATCGTCGCTACCGGTTGCCCATCTGAGCGACGCCCCCAGAAGACGGTTATTTGTTACGGGGGATAGTGCAAGGATACAGGACGAAACTACTGAGAATTCCGCCTGGTTCTTTAACGTGCTCGGTGTGTAGCACCGTCACACGGGACCTCGGTTTAACGTCTCATCCGAAAGACTATTAGTAATTTTTAGTTGGCCAGTTCCATTCAATTATGGGTGAAGTGTGTATGCCAGGCCTAATCAGGTGTAACAAACTAGTTGTCATTTAACAGCTTTATTTTCATACAAGATGATTTACACACATGTGGACATATTAATTTCATTTAAATGAAATGCCCTCCCCCTCTCTTTTCTTTTTTTAAGTTAACAACAAAAAAAAAGTTAGACCAAGAGGATTTAAGTTTAAAATGAAAATGTTCAATGATATTTCATTAGCATGTTTTTCCCCCATTAAAAATATATAAGTTTAATTTAAAAAATCACTGTATAAACAGTTCTTCAGTATGTTTTTTTTTTAACACTGTGGATAAAGGAGAAAATGATGACAACTATATTCTCCCATTTCTTACAGTGTTTTTTCATGCTCCCAAGCCTTATCTTATATGTTATTTGCAAAAGTTTTCGATCTGGAAGAATTAAAGATTTATTGTTTGTTAAAGAGTTAAGTTTACATAATTTTCTGTGCAGTATATAATATTATTATGATATTCCCCCTCTAAAAAATGTTAATATTTTAATTTAGTGAAAAACTGTATAAATAATGATACTGGAATGATAAATAGGAGTAGGTGTATCCATATTTAGGGAATTTTCAGAGGATTAGATTGTTACAAACGAGAACACCCAAAGGGTAGAAAAGGAAAATATTAGAAAAAATTTTCAGCAGAGCATTTAATGAATTTAAACACATCAGCCCTTCTCTTTTTTATCTGAAGCAAGCTGTCTCTCAAATCATGAAAATATTTACAAATCATTTCAGTTACTTTTCATGCAATCTACATCAGGTTAAATACCATTGAGAGTAATGAATTTATTCGTCACCTATAGTTTGTTACACTCTTTTTGAGTGTGCAAATTGCACCTATTGTTATCCAAACTATGTAATTATTGTATCTCATTTATGTAAATGTGCTGATTCTTATGATTTTTTTTTTTGATAAGATAATTATGGATAACACAATCAAGGTATCTGATGCTTTTTCCTTAATGTCAATTGTATTTTCTTGAGAGAGAGAGAGAGAGAGAGAGAGAGAGCGACTGTTAATTATATCATGAAGCATTTGATCGACCGAGCTAGGTTCTGTATTATGCTTTATTATTTGTTTTAATCGTGTTAAGACAAATTTAAAATGAAACAGAATGTAAAATCATCAAGATGGTGAAATGAACATTTCTAAATCATTTGTACAAAGATGGAAGACAAAAACACTATAAAATCATGGATACATTTTGACTTCACGTTAAGTACGTTTTGACTTCACCTGGGTAAGTTTTGATATCAATTGGGTACGTTTTGACTCCGCCTGGGTACTTCCTTGACTTGGGTACGTTTTGGTTTTGGTACGTTTTGACTGTAAACCGTAAGAGGGAGTGATGGTATTCTAAATCTTTTATTTCTCTTCCAAACCCTATGTTGTGGGTACTCATTTGAATCTTGTCTGTGAGATGATTCTAATGAGTACCTACAACATAGTGTTCAGAGAAAAATAATTAATATGAAAATCACTCCCTCTGTCGGGAGCTCTGTGTACATGTAGACCCGAGGTGTGAAAAGTGATTGGAGGAAGTATTCACCAACCATGCAATCTTAAGAACATCCTTAGTCTTTTCCTTATAGATTTTCTAAATTTCCAGCATTTTCTCTTTTCCGCTCGATGTTTTCAAAAGACTCCTTCCTCAAAGTATTCAAAACCCGGAATCATTTGATATATAATGCGTTAAGGTGGATCGATTTATTATAGGATACCTGTCATTTCATTCCAGTATATATTGAAACTCAGTCAGAGGAACCTGCAGGAAAAATTTCACCTTTTCAAAATTATCTCATCCAGTGGGATTAAGGATTAAATTCAACGCGAATTTATCATTATTTTTCTTACATACAACTATATATAACAAATACTGATAATGGGTGTCAAAATGTTTTTGGTCATACTTTTACAAAGTTTGGCGGTATTTCCTATTATACACTCACATGATTCTGGACCGGAATATTCATTTATGCCTCTGCAGGTTTTGCGAGCACGTGCTATTGTCGAAGGTAAAATATTTTTCTTGGATTTTCTTTAATTTTGAAATTACAATCAATCGGATAACAATATATCATAATGATAATTCCATCAGAACAAAATGTGACTGTACAAATCCTACAACAACAACAGCTGCTTGTACAACGACGACGACAACAACTTCAACATCCAATAATAAGAATAATGACGATGATTGGCCATGATAGTGGCAGGATTAAAATCTATCTATCTATCTATCTATCTATCTATCTATCTATCTATCTATCTATTCATTCATTCATTCATTCATTCAATCATATTCATCTATTTATTTATAATTGAAAAAAAAAAATAAAACGATATAAGTACATATACATGACGTTTCAAATTGTTAAACGATGACTAGGTAAAGTTTAACGCTTGGCATATGTGGGTAAATGTTTTTGTCTTGTTTGAAATCTTTTTTTTTTTCAAATTTAAAGTAATGAGCATTGTAGTCTAGTATCGAACAATTTTTATACATGGAACCATGTTTTGGAAAAAAGGTGCTTAATGCAACTCTGTGATGTTTTTTAAGCAAGCAAGTCATCATATGAAGTTGGGCCCAAATAAACCATTTTTATAACAACTGATTCATCAGGTACAAGGGTCCATTGCCATGCAGAAAACTGACTGATGGCAAAAAGTCTCGCCTCATGTCAGCCTACACGGACGGTGCAGATGGACATGGGTCGATACTTTTTGCAGATTCATCAGTTTCTCTTTTCACAAGAGATGAATAAATCGAGAAATTCAAGGCAGAGTTAAAAAAAAACAACACTATTTGATAGATCTACATTGTTTAAGTGCATATTATATATTTATTATTGTGAGTATTTCGATTATTTTGATTACTCTTTCTGTGATTGTCAACATCTCTTTTAACATCAAACTATGACCAAACATCTTGTTGAATATTATTTTCTCCTCGATGCATCTAGAGCTGTTCGTCTTTTCCTTTATTTTTTTCCCCTAAAAGTCGTCTTCGTTTTACACAGTGCCATAATGATACTCTCTTCAAAGGAGAATTAGACATTTTTCAGGAAACACGTCGATTTAATTTTTGTTAGATATCATAAACAATATCTTACCATTATAGAAAAAGAAATGTATTTCTCTCCAGTGAATACAAAGATCATTATATTCGTCACACGTATAAGTATGTACAAGTAAGAAAATATCGAGCGCCGACTCGAATCTCTGTTCATACAATAAAAATCAAAGTACTGATAGTACTGAAGGCCAGGTAATTGAGGATACGAAACAACACATGAGGTCAATTTTAATTAATACAAATAGGTAGACGGACAGGGATACAAGCGGATTCCACTAAGCCCCTGGAATTCTTGGTTTTATCAGGAAATTTTGAACTGATACTAGAAAGCATCAGCCAGAAACTAATTAAGCCAGAGCTAGGCATGTGCTCATTATGGGGTGCTTGATAATGGCTTAGAATACTTAGTAATTTGTCGTGCTTGTAAACAATCTCAAGTCAAAATTGAACCGTATTCAATCGGCGCAATACCAACTTTGGTTATCTAAATTTTCTGAGACATGTGATGTCTTGTAGTCCTGAATGACGTTATTTTTTTTACATTTATGACGCAAGAACATATTTATTTTTATTGATTTCAATGAAAATACATGTAAGATAGATATCAAGGTAAAATGTAATGAATAATAAAGATTGGAGTGATATGGCAGTTGGTCATGTTGTCTCTACCTTCCACAAGTCGACGAAATTTTTAACTGGTCATATTTGAAGGAAGTTGTAGATGAAAATCCAAAGTAGTTCTTCGTGTATATTGAAAAGTAAGATTTTGGGGAAATTGAGAGGAATTGCTTGTTACAAGCAAATTCTTTTTAGCCAAAATATTTTCTCAATAAAATACTGTGAAAAGTTTGGATTGTTTTAGGAAAACGATTAGGCTCGGTTTTCCTATTTTACTTGCCTATTTTACGGACAAGTCACAGTGACTTGAGCTTCGATACTTATATCTACATAATATAAAAACACGTTATTCCTAATTCATAATCGTTATCCAAGGACACCTTGTGTCAAGCCCGCGAACACTTGACTCTCAAGCTTGACCTAGACCCTGGACCTGAATAAATGTTTCAAAGGGAACTTCTGCTCATGATGGAGAACAATGCATTATGCTAATTTATATCGGAATCTATCCAAAAATGTAGGAGTTATGGTTCGGACGAAAAATTGGCCTTCAATGTGGCCTTAATCTTGAACCTACTTGAACAGATGTTTCAAGTGGCACATCTAACCGTGATGGAGGTCAATTGTGCCAAATCATTTTGAAATCCATCCACAATTGTAGAAGTTATGGACCGAAAATATTCGGATGAACACAAGCCCTAGTGAACACTAGAAATATGTGTGTCAGAGACACTGATGCCCCTGCTAAATGGTATTGGTCACAGGTATGTAATATGACACTAGTAGAGAGAGAGAGAGAGATGAAAAAAAAAAAACATTAAATGACAAGCGAACGACTACAGAAAAAAATTATAAGCAATTATTTGGTTTCAAATCAAAGTCAATCAAAGACATTTTTAAGAATCACACAGGTGTAATCTATTTGTGACAGGTGTAAAAGGTGTGAAATACATCCTATCAGTGTGAAATAGGCAGTATAAACAATGACAAAACTACCAAATAACTCTTGGATAAAGCTAACTAATACACATAATGTACATACTAAAGACAACGAAATTTCAAAAATATTTTATAGACGACTTGATTAACGATATGGATGAAGTTTGATGGTGGGGTCGATTTTTCTAAAATTTTATTTGGGGACGATTTCACCAAAGAAATCGTCTCTAGGGTACGATTTCTCCAGAGTGATAAACATAACACGGGCCAAGCAGTTTGGGGACGATTTCTCCAGGGGCCGATTTCTCCAGCATTCCGCTGAAGTACCCTAGATTTAGTCGATATACATAAGAAAAAGTGATAAACATAACACGGGCCAATATTCTATATGTAGTTTGCTTTATTTACAATCGCATCTTAGAGGAGACTTGTTTTGTGACACACATGTTCAAATGTCAACACAACGTTATAGACAAACTCCGAGCAGAGTCGTCGTTCATTAATCCCACCATACCTGAATGTGAATGATCCGGAGTGCAAGAGAGAGCGTTATAGATATTAACCGTATATAGCGCGTAAGAATACACAACTGTCGGATAAAGCCAAGTTCATTAGGTTACGCCTTTATTAGGTCAGTGTTAATGACAAAAACGGGATAAAAAACACACACTCGTCAGTTATTAAAGGATTGTAATACCCTTGCAATTCCATGGCATTTTGCAGATGAAAGCTTTGACGAAAGGAAAGCATTCACACCGTGTGACAAGTAATCTCTGTATATACTTGGGAAACTAGTTGTTTTGGCGGACTCAGCGATATAGAGTGGACACACCGTCCAACATTTTTGTCTGAATAGGCAGCTTACGATCCCTATAGGCAAGGGAATCCCTTGAGAGGGATTCCCTGGCCTAATGAGCGAACCGTTGGTCGAAACTGAAGAGGGTCAAACTCGACCTAGTACAACTCGGCCCCCGAGTAACTCGGCCTCGGGTCAACTCTAGGGCAAAATGAGGTGTCAGATATGTAGATAATTTAAAGTTTTATTTTATAGGTAATAATAAATGATTCTCTGATGGTATAATGTGTAAGTACATGTCAGAATATGACAGAAAGAGCGTTCAATTTCAAATTGATAAAGTGTAGTGTTCAGCGAGTATTTATAAATGTTTCTTCTTATTCAATGATTCGGCAAACATGAACTTATAATCAAGTTGAGTAAAGACATTGGCTAATCTCTGTAAATAAAGTTTTCACACTTGAAAAAACAATGTGACTATTAAAGGAGTCATTTTTGTTTGTTGTTCAATAAAGAGAGAGCGTAAAGTATTTTAACCTTTAGAATTAATTGCAGCAGTAATACGGTAAGTGTTAAAGACGTCCCATGTCAATCCCTCAATATTAAGAATGAAAGACGAAAACGGATGAACATTTCTGGTGAAAGTAGGGCGAATACAACACAAGTGTTCTTTATATTTAACCTGCTATCTGTATAAATTTGCTACCAACACACGCCCAGATACCTTTTAATGATTAAGGCCGAGTTGACTCGGCCAAGTTGACCCGGCCGACTTGACTCGGGCCGACTTGACCTGAGGCCGACTTGACCCGGATTTGGACGAAATAGTTATGTATAAGGAACACAAATAGAGCAAAGAAATAGACAGGAAAAGATTGATTCAGTGGTAAATATACTTGGCGTCTTGTATATCTTGATCCTTTTAAACAGACGTTTGGGCCAAATTAAAGACCATATAAGTACGTGCATGATACGATACATCTCGGTACATTGTACAAAGTCGTTGTGAAAGAGAATATTTCATTTTTTTCGCAAAGGTATTCTGCCCATGCCCTGGTCCCTATGTGAAAGGGTTATAGGGGGGCCTTGCTTTAAAACATTCTTTAATTGACTTAATATAACCATGCTTTTGCGAATACTGATATATTTCTCGGAAAGTCAAAAGCAAGATTGGCTTGGACTTGCACGTACTTGTATTCTGAGATCACTAGATACTCTCCGCTAACCTAGCGCTAGTTATGATCATCTAACCTCAATTCATGCCAGTACATTCCTTACAATTTGTTCTTAAAACCGTAATTCGATAGGATACAGGTATAAAGTGTTTCTAGATGCTTTCTCTAAAACTTAGGCTCTGTTTAGGTCAACTGATTGATTGATTGATTGAATGAATAAATGAATGATTGGTTGGTTAGTTAATTGGTTGGTTGATTGATTGATTGTGATTGACTGATTGATTGATTCATTCATTCATTCGTTTTAATGCTTTTTGTTACTGGATGTTCGTGACTTCCTGCAAACGACTTCTGTCTCGTAGCAAACCACACCAGCTATCTTTCTCCCATAGCTACATCGTTTCAAAATCTGTTGATTTAACCTACTCATTTATTTTGTGTTAAAGATTGTTTAAAAGTTGTCCCATTTAATGTTTCGAAAAAGTAAATGGCAAAGACGAAAAACAGAAAAAATTAGGGCAGTTAGTGGCAATAACTGCCGTTAAAGGTGGTGCAGGCATCCTGAAGCTGACGTCGAACTTCGTTCTTAAAGTTAACAAGTAGGCCTGTCGAAGAAGGTAAATAGAAATACCTAAATAATATAATGAGGGGTTTTAAGTTATTTAAGATAAATTTATAAAGAGTTTTCCTACTGTAAGTCAAGTCAAATGTACTTAATGACCCTTATATTAGGGAGACTAATGCAAATATTCCAAAATGAAAGCTTATGCTTTAAAATGAATGTGTTGAATGCCCGATAAAAATCATGTCACTTTCTGACGCATGAAAGTCCATTTTCCCTCAGACGCCTTCAACAAGTGCCAAAAAAAAATGCTCGAAATTTAAAGTAATGACAGCTTACAGAAGAGATCAAAGGTAGTGTTAAAATGCATTTTAATCGAATCATGTTAGAGTAAGTAAATCATTGTAAGGTGGCAATCTATAAATGTATGGTTTATCAAAGTGTTAGCCGAGAGAGAAAAAGTTGAAAATATGGACAGCATTGTGTGAAAATGAGAAAATGCTTGCATTTTGTCTTTTTCTCAAAATATTTTCAAAAGCTTTCTTCTCTTGGGTCTTTAAAACTTTGGATTATTTGGTAAAGGATTAACTCATTACCAAACGACAATTTCGAAATTCAAAGCATTTGCAGACGACAGAATAAAAGTGACAGAAAATTTGAAATTTGTTTTGTAAAAGGTAGAAAACAATGTGGGAAATGGAGAAAATGCTGGTTCCAGCATTTTCTCCTTTTCCCACTATGTTTTCCAAAGGTTTCTTTCTCAGGGTCGTCAAAAGTAGGGATTGTTTGGTAATGAGTTAAGCGGGCATTAGATTTACGTATATAACAAACTGATTTTAAACAAGAGCACTATATGTGGATGCCAAAGGCCTGCTTACATTGCATTTTCTGTGACAATTGCAAGGGATATAACCGTGTCTAAACTAGTGTTGGAATTCCCTGCCTTGCGGCTTGTATGTGTTCTCAACTAGCCTGAGATAAACATGTCCAATAACAAGTTGGCTTCTTTACAAAAGAAACTAGGAGAGGTCTGCAAATAGTTGGCTTTAATTGGAAAAAAAACAAACCTGTATTTTGGTTCATGTAAACAAACAAGTAAAAAAGCCGCCACTTAGAGCCTCTTATGTTGTTACATAACTCTTCTGTAGTGTTAAGAGCAACCTCAATTATTTTTGTGGACTCGGGAGATCAAGATCAGACTACACAGAATATGCAATCTGATATCAGCTTTCACTCTTCCATATCCGAAATAATCGAAATATCTTTAACTAAGTAGGCTATACACTGGTTCTTTCTGCCGACTGAAAATAATAGTTTTACTTGTTTGGAGACAAAGGGTCCACTAACCCATGTCCTGCTATGTAACTGAAATGATATTTTCAATTCGATAGTTAAAGAATTAAATATTAATAATTCAAATTTAGTTTTAGGGAATAATTTCTCTTTATCGGACAGTGTAGATCAAAGATCAGACTGCACGTTCTGTGCAGTCTGATCTTGATCTACACTGTCCGCAAAAGGTCAGTGAGTCATGCTTTGCAGTATAAGGGTTAACTGATAACAACTTACTTTCAGAATGTGGATGTCCTTTGACCTGTTTGACAAGGATTCGGACATGTCTTCGCACCGGGCAGTGTACTTCATGTAAAGTGCCCACGTATGGAAAGAGATCATTAAAGGTAAGCTATGGTGACTGTTTATTAGTATGTGCGGATAACACAAGGAAAAGACAGGAGAAGAAGAAAAAGAAGAATGGTTAGAAATAGAAGAGAGTGAAGAACTACAAGAAGAAAAATAAGGACAAGAAGAAGAGGAAAAAGAAGAAGAAGTAGAAGAGAGAGAGAGAGAGACAGAGAGAGACAGAGACAGAGAGCAAAAACAGACCTTGGTTGTCCTCCCCCTATCTGTCTGTCTGTCTGTCTGTCTGACTGTCTCAACCTCTCATTCTCTCAACCTCTTTCTATCACTCTCAACATCTCTCTCTGTTTCTTCTCTTCTGTCTCTTCTGTCTCTCTGTTGCTTCTTTCCTCATCTTCTGTTACTTCTTCTTTTTCTTCTTCTGCTTCTCCTTCTTCTTCTTCTTTTGCTTCTTCTCTTCCTTGTCTCCCCTGCTTCCTCCTTCTTCTTCTCTTCTTTCTTCTTTCGTCCCATTTATTATATTTCACAAACTTTCTTAAAGAAAAACTGAAGGGGAAAAAGTGTTTCTTTTAGGAAACCAAGAAAAAAAAAAACATGATGATTTTTAAAAAAAAATAGTGCTATTACATTAAATTCTGTCTTATTTGTATCTTTCTTTTATACTGCCATTCCTATGATCGTCTAGCAAAAATAAAACGGTTATATTCTCAATAATGATTTTTTTTTAATTAATCGTGATGAGGACAATTGACGCATTCTCACGAAAAAAGCGTAAAAAATCAACAATGACATTTCAATCCTTTACCGAACATTCCCATATGGTCACGACTCTGAGGAAGAATGATTTGAAAAAACTGTGGGAAAAAGGAGAAAATGCTGATAACCAGCATTTTCTCCATTTTCCCACAATATTCTCTATGCCTTTAAAAGAAAAGTTTGATCATTTGAGTCACATGTGCTTTTTCATCTGCCAAAGCTATCATTATTGAATAGTCTGAAATATTGTCGTTTGACACTAAAGAGAAACAGGAGTTCTCTTATAACGATTGCCGCCTGTTAACATCGCAAGACGCCAAGTTAACCCTTCCTCTGTCTAATTCTTAACATCAAAACTTTTTTGTGACTAATACTTGGACCGAACACACGATGGCATATTGTCAGTTTTAGAATATCGTCCATAGTTTTAAATACAGTAGTATGACTAAATTCAAATGCATTTTAAGACCCGCATTGTTAACTTTTGGCCGCTGTTTTGCTTTCAAGGCTAACACCTCGCATAATTCACGTATGTCCTTTAAAGTTACATGCTAATCAAATTAGACCACTAGAAATGGACCAGCAAGCCGTCGAGCCAGACAGCCACCAGATCATTTACCCGATCCATGCGCTGTGAAACGGGGTTTTCCGTGATGTATTATAGTTTTGAAGGCAAACCATTAGATTATTGTTGATAAACAATTCAATTTTAACAATCGACTGAGTATCGGGTAGAATCTTCCTTGGATGTGGAGAAAATTTTGCCAAAACAAAAAATTCGGACCTAGATCAGCCTGCATGGATTGCACAGGCTGGCGTAGGTCATTCTTTTTATTTAAACATCCCCACAACACTTTCACTGGGTATCACCCATTCTTTATGATTCTTATTTTTTCAGAATCGACACTAGGGACAAAGTCTAACCTATCGCCTTGCTGGAAATCATGGACAGCCATATTCACTGTCAAAGTGGAAAAATGAACCGTGACTGTTTGACTCCTCTTCCCAATATGTTGACTTCAGTACCAGACTACTTGATGTGCAGGACACCAAGACATGTACCATGAACTTTTTCATATTCTTGACCAAACAATCCCGGGTTTTCACTTCTCCAAGAAAAAAGACTTTTTAAAACATTGTGGGAAAAGGAGAAAATGCTGGTAACCAGCATTTTCTCCTTTTTCCACAATGTTTCCTGCCCTATCAGAAAGCCTAAGCTCAATTGTACCAATTTTGAAATTTTCATCTGCCGAGATGTTTTGAATACCAGCTTGGTGTAATATATCACATAGATACATTAAGTCTCCTTTTACCAGAGCATGGCTCATTTATATTTGAATGCAGGAATTACTCGCTGTCTGCTTAGGTGGCGGAGTTGTATTTTTATTCAACCTTTCCCAAACGACAAAGTTTTGGACTAGACCAAATTGAAAGCATTTGCAGACGACAATTCAACTCTTGCTGAAAAGATTATTTCTGTCTATGATAGAGTAGAAAACATTGTGGGATAAGGAAAAAATGCAGGATTTTATCCCTTTCAATCATGTTTTCAAAAGTCCCTGTCTTTAGAGCCCGTCAACACTGTGGATTGTTTGGTAAAAAAAATTGTTTATTATATGACTATAAACTATGTAGTTTTTGTCAAATAAACGATGTTCTGTTCTGTTCTGTTCTGGTAAAAGATTAAGCCATGATTTCAAACAGCTGCAAAATCTAGTATTCATTCACTGTATACTTTGTTTTTCTCTTTTTACGGTCTGGTCAATCGGTGTTATCTTCGACCTGAAATAAATAGATAAACGATAGAATAAAAAAAAAAATAGATAAATAAATGATTTGAGTAGAATAGTAGTAGCAGTTATTTTTTTAATTTATTGAGAGATTATGTAGTGTTAAAAGTTGTATTCAACATTATATCAGTCATATCGCAGCGGCTAGTGCAACATGCTTTCATTCTTTCATGGAGTTTCTTACAAAATCTAATGCAGTCGTAAAGTGCCGTATCGCTTTAGGCTGAGAAAATTGCGCAGGCTGACCCAAGACGACACTTTACGCAAATGTCCGAATGCTCTTTTTTGGTGTGTTGCAGACAATAATCATGCAAGATTCTTTCCAAATATCTTTGTTCGTGATGTGACACCAAAGAAGCAAGAAGGCTCTAGGAAATGGTCAGTACACGTGTACATTTTTTCAGCAGATCATAAGCTATAATTCTTGAGATGCAAACACGTGACGAAACGAATCTGACATTAGATGACTCTTGAGTTGAGATATTTATTAAACTCGGTGTGAAATAAAAAAAATTTTGAGCCCACAAGAGGCTCGCTTTACAAAATACTATCTCAAATGCAGACTCTAGTCAGATCTCAAACATGTAATAAATGGAGGAAAATTATTCTTGAATTAGTTACAGGAGAAAAAATAAAAAGAAATTGAGGAACTTGTTCAGGAACAACAAATGAAAAAAAAGATCGTTGCTAAGGTGGAGCGGGTGGGGGGAGGGGGATATCGATTCGTACCAATATTGTTGTTGTCAGTAAGTGAATCCAAAGGGTGTTCTTATGGATGACTTTTTGTAATCAATCCTATTTTGTTATTTCTGTTTTGATAAAGATCTAATGGGAGAAAGGAGAACGGAAACCACAACAAAGATACAATATAATATTTCTTTGTCACAGAGTGAAATTTTGTTAACAATACAACAGTAATGACCATCTGTGAAAGTCTCCTATTTTCTACTCTGAACAAACGTTATCTGAATCCTCTTGTTTTTAACCCTTCGGATTTCTTGTCAAAAGATGACATTTTTTTCAAAAGGATAAAAACTGGTAATACAGCTTCAATATAAGGACTGTCGTTTCCTTAATGGACTGTCCACATCAAAACAAATATTTTTTTTCAGCATACCTATGCGGTTACATGTATTTGTTTTATCCTTGGCAAAATTGGATTCAAATCACCAAAGTAAATATAATGTTCAAATCACTAATACAGAAAACATTCTACTTTACACTATATACAGCTATTAAGACATTCTACTTTACACTATGTTCAGCTATTAAGACATTCTACTTTACACTATGTACAGTATGAAGACATTCTACTTTACACTATCTACAGCTATAAAGATATTTTACTTTACAATATGTACAGCTATGAAGACATTTTACTTTGCAATATGTACAGCTATGAAGAAATTCTACTTTACACTATGTACAGTGTGAAGACCTTCTTCTTTACATTATGTACAGATATGAAGACATTCTACCTTACGCTATGTATAGGTATGAAGACATTCTACTTATCACTATCTACCGCTATAAAGACATTCTACTTAACACTATGTTCAGCTATAAAGACATTCTACTTTACACTATGTACAGTATGAAGATTTTTTTCTTTTAAATATCTACAGATATGGAGACATCCTTATTTACACTATGTACAGCTATAAAGACATGGTACTTCACACAATCTAAAGCTATAAAGACATTTTACTTTACACTGTCTACAGCTACAAAGACACTTCTTTACAATATGTACAGCTATGAATTCTACTTTACACTGCCTACAGGTATAAGGACATTCTACTTTAATTTATATTCAGCTACAAAAACATACTACTTTACACCACGTACAGCTATAAAGACATTCTACTGTACACTATCTACAGCTACAAAGACATACTTCATTACAATATTTACAGCTAAAGGCTCCTTTCTCGGGGGCGTGAAAAGTAGGGATTGTGTGGTAATGGGTTAAGACCGTTTTGATTGGTAAAACATGTAGACGTATTTATCTACAGGGACCCCGCTTATTTGACTACAAATTTACGCCGCTGTAATGCAGAGAAATAACCCTCCCCTATAAAATGACCCATGGGTAAATGACCCGGGCCATCATTCTACGTAGAGAAATGACCCCAACGCGTCCTTTCTCTACGGTCTGGGGTCATTTCTCTACGTAGAATAATGACCTGGGTAATTCCTCTACGTAGTGAAATGACCCATGGGTCATTTGGTAAGGGAGGGTCATTTATCTGCATTACACCGGCTTTCTTGTTTTTCTTTCTCGCTGTTCTCGTTTTTCCTGTATCTAAATATATTTTGGAACTATAAACCATTACCACACAATCCCTACTTTTACCACCCGGCGAAAGAAGCATTCAGAAAACACTGTGGGAAAATGAGAAACCAGCATTTTCTCCTCTTACCACAGTGTTTTCTTCTCTTTACAAAACAAATTTCAAGTTTTCAGTCACTTTTATTTCGTCGTCTGCAAATGCTTTAGATTTAGACAAGCCTAAATTGTTGTCATTCGGTAATAAGTTAAAGAGTCGTCATTTGGTCTCTTTTCCTGATTAAGAAAGCGGATATTCGATGCGCCCATGGTACAGGTTGACGACCGGGCTTATTGGCTTTCACCTGACTACGTACTTATACTTTTCTCTTTTTTAGGCCCGTGCCAACTGATGTGAAAGCCAGCTTCAGAACTTTCAACTTTCGGTGCATTGATATTTAGTATTGTGGTGAATGCAAAAGGAAAACCTTTTGCATTCGCGTTCATTTTTATCCTTTAATTGAAGCCTTGCATAAATTTATATCTGTATAGTTTCGACCTTGTCTGGCAAGATGTAGGAGTCTTTATGCTTATAATTCTTTACTTCATGCTAACGTACTTTTTAGACGTCTGCCACAAATAGCATTATATAAACAATGTTACAAAAACGAGAGAAACTGTCAGACCTAAAAAGTAGATGCACATCTTAAGTCCAGGAAAAACCTTTATTGTGACAAATGAAGGCCGTTTGTTCAAAATGTTGTACGACATAGTATATATGTTTCGAGGGTTGTCCCAAAACTTCGAGATGTATTCGAGATATATTTTAAAAAACAGGTTATTCTTAGCGTCAGAACATTCATTTTCACGTATTCCTTACTTCATATACTTGTTTTACTGAGATATAGTCGTTATCGGTTACAAGTCTGAACTGAAGAACAAACTATTTAAGTATCATTCTGCCGAAGTTATAATTCCGACTATTTCACTGTTAAATTGGTTTAATTCGTGTTGTCAAGAAAACTATATTAATTAAGAGAAGCAGAGAGCCTGGAGCAAGATCAGACTGCACGTTGTCCCAGGTTCACATTGATCTGTAGGAAAACATAAAAAGACATATTTCTATTTCAAAATTATTTTTGATGGAAAAATATCTCTTTATAAGACGTATATATAGGATTCTGTGCAGTCTGATTTTGACCGGCACTGTCCGCACAAGGTCTTTGAGCCGCACCCAGTAGCTTAACTCTTTACCAAACGACAAAATTTTAGACCAGTCCAAACTGAAAGCATTTGCAGACGGCAAAATAAAAGTGACTTAGAATTTGAAATTTGTTTTGGGAAGGGAGGAAAATATTGTGGGAAAAGGAGAAAATGCTGGTTACCAGCATTTTCTCCTTTTCCCTCAATGTTTTCAGAAGGCTTCTTTCTTAGGGTTGTTAAAAGTCGGGATTGTGTGGTAAAGAGTTAAAGGTTAAGATTTGTACGTCTATCTGTGACTTTGTTTTAGCAGGATGGGAATTGAATTACTTCTAAATATGATTTTATTTCTCAAAGATTTGTTGCAAAAACAATGCCAGACAATAGATCTTAGATTGCCTTTTCTCCGAAGCACTGTAAATTGTTGATAATTTGTAAAGGTCATGATCATCAGTTGTCTACGTTTCTTTGTAAACCTTCTGACTTCATAGTGTAGTTTTACAAAACTGGTGTTTCAGTGACCTTGTCGAAGAAGCTTTTTGAAATCATTTTAGGAACAGGACAAATGCTGGTTACCAGCTTTATTTTTCTATCATAAATATGACAAATCCTGTCATGTGAGCTATTTGACGCCCCCAAATGCTTCAAGATGAACCAGTTAATAAAATGTCATGAAATCAGTTAACACTGTATCAAATTAATTTGTTTTTACGTATTACCAAACCACCCCTACTATTGACGACCCTGAAAAAGAAGCCTTTAGAAAACATTATGGGAAAAGGAGAAAATGCTAGTAACAAGCACTTTCTCCTTTTCCCACAATGTTTTCTACCCACCACAAAACAAATTTCAAATTTCAGTCGCTTTTATTCTGCATTTATTCTGCAAATGCTTTCAATTTGGACCAGTCTAAAATTTTGTCCTTTGTTAATGAGTTAAACCACCCTGAGAAAGAGGCTTCTGAAACATCAAATAAAATAAAATTTCTGAAAAATGCTGGCTACCAGCATTTTCTCCTTTTCCCATTTTTTTCATCATTTCACCGATAAATTTTATCAGTCGAGCCACACTGGATCTATCATCTACAAAAACTTTAAATCGAACCAGTCTATATTTTGTTGACTAGTTGAAAGTGAATCGGACTACAAAGATGACAGTTCCAGCGAATGACTTAAATTTTATTACGTATATTGAAAAGTTTTTTCTTCCCCACATCTCACCTGCAAATCTCATTTCAAGTATGCCATTAAGGTCTCAAGTTTTATGACAATGACTCTTAGAGGTGGGAGAATTTTCACATCACACCAAATTAAAAAATATATATGTCAATGAATTTATATGAAAAAAAATACAAATCACCAGTAATTAAGAATCATAAAATTACCCAAAAAAAAATTTTGGTGGTATTCCCTATGAAGGGGGACATGTATCAAGAAATGGGTGAGCAACAGCTTGTTTGAAAACATGAGGTAAAGCTTGAAACTAGATCATGATCAATTTCAAATGCATAGAAACATGAGTAAGAAAGAGCAATAGCTCGTAATCAATGTCATATACACCGAAACAAGTGGCAGAACGAGACCACCCTAGAACGGATGTCTAATGCATGGAACCAGGGACAAATTCGCAATTGCTTTTGGCCAATGTCTTAAGAATGTCGAAGTGTATTGCAAAACGGCAGCAAGGTTGCGATAAATGTGCAAAAATGCAGAAAAAAAAACTTTGCATGAAACGTGTCAGAAAACAAGCCACTCGTATGGCTCGTGACCAATTTCTGATATACGAAAGCATGTGGAAAAACGAATAATAACTTTTGGACAATATCTTATGCATTGAAACATGATACAGAACGATCAATAGCTTGTGGCCAATGTCCTACATAACACAATTTTAATGAGAAATATATTTTGGGATCGATTTCTTATGGACGAAAACACGTAGGAGAAAGCGCAATAGCTGTTGACCAATGTGCTACACCATCACAGGAAAGCTGTTGCAGAACGAGCAAAAGCTTGTGATTAGTGTCTAATCACGAAGACGTGTGAAAAACAAGCAATTTCTCTAAGCCAATTTATTATACAATGAAACATGTTGCAAAAAGTCCAAAATTTCATGACCACCATTTAATGCATGGAGACATGACATGTGGATCGAGCAAAAGCTTCTGGCCAAAGTCTTATGCATGAAAACATCTGACAATGGTAGTTATAGCTTGTGAACGATGGCTAATGCATGAAGCATGTCGCAGAACGAAGATTAGGTTCTGGTCGAAGTCTTATGCATGACAATTTGTGACAGAACGAGCAATAACTCTTGTCCAAAGTCTTATGTACAAAACTATGTTGCAGAACGAGCAAAAGCCTCTGGCCAAAGTCTTATGCGCTAAAATATGATACAAAAATAGCAATGAATTCTGACCAATGTCTTATGCACGAAAGTACGTTTGTTGCAGAACAAGCAAAAGCTTCTGGCCAATGTCTTATGAAGGAACATTAATTACAGAACGAGCAATAACTTTTGGCCAATGTCCGATGCACGACAAAACATAAGTTGCAGAAGGAGCAATAGCTTCTAGTGAATCCCTTATGCACGAAAATATGTAGCAGAATTAGCTATAACTTTGGGCCAATGTCTAATACATGGAAATAAATAGCTTATATGTTGAGGAACGAGCAATTTAGCTTCCGGATAAAGTCTGATGCAGAAAAATATGTGGCAGAACGAGCAATAGCTTCCGGATAAAGTCTGATGCAGAAAAATATGTGGCAGAACGAGCAATAGCTTATGGATAAAGTCTGATGCAGAAAAATATGTGGCAGAACGAGCAATAGCTTATGGATAAAGTCTGATGCAGAAAAATATGTGGCAGAACGAGCAATAGCTTATGGATAAAGTCTAATGCTGGAAATTATGTGGCAGAACGAGCAAAAAGTTTTGGCGAACGTCTTATGCACGAAGACTTGTTGCAGAACGGGCTACAGCTTCTGGTAACTGTCTTATATGCAAAAATGTGTTGCAGAATGGCATTAGCTTTTGGCCAATATCTTATGCAGGAAAATATGTTGCAGAACACGCAATAGCTTAAATTTGCAGGGAAATAGTGGTGAAACGAGCAATAGCTTACAGCTAATGTCTTAACCGTGAAAACATGTGGTAAAACGAGAAATGGCTTGTGATAAATGTCTTAAGCATGAGAACATGTTAGCAAATGAGCGATGGCTTGTGACCGACGTCTACTAAATAAATAAGAAAACACGCTGGTAACCAGCATCTTCTCCTTTTCCCACAATGTTATAAAATGCTTCTATCTCAAGGTCATAAAATCCAGGGATTGTTCAGTAAAGGGTTAACGTCTGACTAATGAAGAAATGAAAGGGAGAAAAAAAGGAAATTATTCAGTTATTCATACAAAAAAAGTTTGTGTACATTTTTACATTTGAGAGATGCATTTTCTCCTTATAATTCTAGGCCCTATCCTAATCGGGCGTACATAAAATTTCACTGTAAGAACACAATTGTTTCTGTAGTACAAGTTAGAATGTTTAAAAGTTTGTGATGTCTCTCATTCGGTGAAAATATCATAGCAATGGTCATTTATACTAATCAATTTGCTAGGGATCACCATATTAGATTCACTCTAGTTCTATATGTGGCATGTATCATGTATGGTTTTCCAAAATGTTACATTGCCAAACTGATTAATAAAATCACCCGTGGAAATGAATCTTAACCCCTTTACCTCATAATGCCGACTGTCACAGACACAGAGATAGAAGCATGTGGAAAACATTGTTGGAAAAGGAGAAAATGCTGGATACCATCATTTCATACTTTTCCAACAATGTTTTCTACCCTATGACAGACAGCACATTGTATATTGCATTGATTTTTAGTCAGAAAATGCTTTCAACTTAGACAACTGTAGAATTTTATAGTGTGGTAAACCGTTTCTACATGCAGAACTGCTGCAACATATACACCCATGGATACCGAAATATGTAAGTGATTCCTATCAAACTGTGAGTAGTATATCATAAATGACATTCAGGTCTCTCAAACAGTCTTACAGTACAGGTTCTAAAAGTAGAAAGAAGCTTTTTTTTTTCTTAAGGAATCAACCTAAATATTTCAACATTTTTAGTACATTCAAGTGTAAGTTAAGTCGTTTGCTGGGTATTCTAGCTAAACTAGACAAACGCGAAGGCGATAGTTTTGCCATAAATGTCGCAATAAAGATCACTTTTTTTTTTTAACTCGTTGTCACAAGTTTTATGTGACTAGGATACAGAAGTTGGCTGTTTCCAAGGATATAAGTTGACTTCTTACATAGACAATATACTTCTGGTTGGTCGTGTTGTAGATTGATACAGAGGAAGGATTCGTACTTCGAAACAAGAAAGATTTTAACTCTTTACTAAATGACATGATTTTAAACTAGTCCGAAATCCGAAGGATCTGCAGACGACAATAATGCTACGAAAAATTAAAATTTGTTTTGGGAAGGGAAGAAAACATTGTGCGAAAAGGAGAAAATGCTGGTTACCAGCATTTTCTCAATTTCCCATAATGTTTTCAGAAGGCTTCTTTCTCAGGTCGTGAAAGCAAGGGATTGTTTTGGAAAGGCTTAATCATTGGCTTGAAACACGCGAAATGAGCCATTCCGATGCGTAAAGTGTCGTCTTGGATCAGGCTGCGCGGCCTTTAAGTGTTGTTCTAGATCAGCCTGCGCAGTCCGCGAAATCTAACCCGAAACGACACTTTCTGTTTATATGTAATTTTCTGTTTGGGGCAAGTCTATTTTAGCAAGCAATCAAAAGTGGTCGTAACGTGTCGTCTTGAATCAGCTTGCGCAGGCTGATCCGAGAGAACACTTTAAGCAAATGTCACAGTGCCCCTTTTTGTGTGTTGCAAGCCTTATATTATATATATAGACAGTGAAACAAGCACTGAAATATCACTATTGAAACACATTTGGTCGAACTAATATACTTTATTAAGCACTTTAATAGTTTTAAAAGAGAAATGCAGTAAACATTTTACCTCGCAGATTTATTTTCTACTATTGTCAGAATCATGTGGATTCAGCCGCATCCTAGCGTTTAACATTCATTTTACTTGACGACAACATTTTGAACTACATTGTGAGAAAATGAGAAAATGCTCGTGACCAGCACTCGTTCATTTTCTCACACTGTTGTCAAAGGCTTGTTACTTATGGGGCTTTAAAACACTGGATTTTGTAAATGGCATAAGTAGCTACAGGTTTGAAGATCTAAGGGAAATAAATCGTAATGCAACAAAGTTTGCTACATAAGCTCTGTAATTATCTCAACCTTGTTTAATGTTGCTCAACTTTTATTTAATTTCTGAATAACAATTGCGTTTTATCTTCAACGTGTCACGACATTATCTCTCTTTCTCTCTCTTTCCTTCCTTCCTTCCTTCCTTCCTTCCTTCATTCCTTCCTTCAATCACTCAAGCGATCCATCTGATCTATCTATATCTGTCAGACTGAAACAATATTATAGATAATGTAACAAAAATTTTCTGTCCCATCTGATCTACGGCGTCCAAAATTTTACAGAAGAATTATCTCGACAAAGTTACAAATCAATAAGCAGGTGACAAAATAACTGTAGGTAACAATAACGTATTTGACTATGTAAAATTAGATAACATCGTGTTAACATGACAAAGTGCTTTATTTTCCCCCAAGCCTTTCTTCTTTCGAGTACTTTAGTCACGGGTCTGTTTGCTATAGGATTAAAAAGTATCATATGAATCTTAATGGATCTCCAACAGATATCATATAAAGCTTGATACATCTCCGATAGGTATCATATAAAGCTTAATACATCTCCGTTACGTATTATATAAAGCTTAATACATCTCCGTTACGTATCATATAAAGCTTAATACATCTCCGTACGTATTATACAAAGCTTAATACATCTCCGTTACGTATCATACAAAGCTTAATACATCTCCGTTGCGTATCATATAAAGCTTAATACATCTCCATTAGGTATCATACAAAGCTTAATACATCTCTGATAGGTATCATATAAAGCTTAATACATCTCTGATAGGTATCACATAAAGCTTAAAACATCAACATTACATATAATATAAAGCTTAATACATCTCCGTACGTATTATACAAAGCTTAATACATCTCCGTTGCGTATCATACAAAGCTTAATACATCTCCGTTGCGTGTCATATAAAGGTTAATACATCTCTGTTAGGTGTCATTTAAAGCTTAATACATCTCCGATAGGTATCATATAAAGCTTAATACATCTCCATTAGGTATCATACAAAGCTTAATACATCTCCGATAGGTATCATATAAAGCTTAATACATCTCCGATAGGTATCATATAAAGCTTAATACATCTCCGATAGGTATCACATAAAGCTTAAAACATCAACATTACATATAATATAAAGCTTAATACATCTCCGTACGTATTATACAAAGCTTAATACATCTCCGTTGCGTATCATACAAAGCTTAATACATCTCCGTTGCGTATCATACAAAGGTTAATACATCTCCGTTGCGTATCATATAAAGGTTAATACATCTTCGTTAGGTGTCATATAAAGGTTAATACATCTCCGTTAGGTGTCATTTAAAGCTTAATACATCTCCGATAGGTATCATATAAAGCTTAATACATCTCCATTATTTATTATATAAAGCTTGATACATCTCCGTTACGTATTAAATAAAGCTTTATACATCTCCGTACGTATCATATAAAGCTTAATACATTTCCGTTACATATCATATATAGCTTAATACATTTTCGTTTCGTATCATATAAAGCTTAATACATCTCCGTTACGTCTCATAAAAAGCTTAATACATCTCCGTTACGTCTCATAAAAAGCTGAATACATCTCCGTTACGTCTCATATAAAGCTGAATACATCTCCGTTACGTATCATATAATGCTTGATACATCTCTGTGTGTATCATATAAAGCTTAAAACATCTCCGTAACGTATCATACAAAGCTTAATAATCTCCGTTACGTATCATATAAAGCTTAATACATCTCCATTACGTATCACATAAAGCTTAATACATCTCCGTTACCTATCATATAAAGCTTAATACATCTCCGTACGTATCATATATAGCTTAATACATCACCGTTACGTATTATATAAAGCTTAATACATATCCTTTAAGTATCATATAAAGCTTAAAACATATCCGTTACGCATCATATAATGCTTAATACATCTCCGTTACGTATCATATAAAGATTAATACATCTCCGATACGTATTATACAAAGCTTAATACATCACCGTGACGTATCATGTAAAGCTTAATACATCTCAGTTACTTATCATATAATGCTTAATACATCTCCGTTACGCATCATATAAAGCTTAATACATCACCGTTACGCATCATATAATGCTTAAAACATCTCCGTAACGCATCATATAAAGCTTAATACATCACCTTTACGTATCATATAAAGCTTAATACATTTCCTTTACGTATCATATAAAGGTAAATACAGCTCCTTTACGTATCATATAAAGCAAGTCATCACGTAATTTCGATCCATAAAAATCCATTCTTTATAATAACAGTCGATTAAATTGTGAAGTATACTAGTTCTTTGACTTACAGGAAATTTACCAAAAAGCAAATAGTTTCGATTTAGGTTAGCCTACGCAAACTGCACAGGATAACCTGGGTCGAAACTTTTTGCCAATGTATGAAGGCCCCCTTTTCACAGAGCATGGCTCATATTAATAACGAAATTGTTCCTTACCTCCATAGCACCAGAACGGTATGGAATTTCCTGGAGTGTGGAAAAATGACGTTTGACTGGAACCATCCATCTTTATACGATAAAATTACATAAATTACTAGAAAACTCAACATTTCTTTCCCATTTGACAATGAATCATGACTTATTCTAAGAGTGATAGACGGTGTTTCGCGTGAGGAATCCTTTTTCAGCAAAACAACTCTTGAAAATGATGTTAAACATGTTAAGGCCTCTTTAAGTAATCAAGTCAACACTTTGGGGCGGACATTTTTATGTTAAATATCGACTTCTGTTTGGTTTTTGCTCAACGAATACACGACCAGGCACGATTCAATGCATTATTATTGTTTTCATTATTATTATCATCATCATCATTATTATTATTATTATTTATTTATTTATTTATTTATTTATTTTTCTAATTCTATTTTTATCATTATCATTATTCTTTCATATCATAGTTCAAGATCAGACTACACAGTTCTGTTCTGCCCCTAGGTTGTTCTCAAATATCCGAGTCGTTCTCTGTAAAAAGGGGGTATGGAAGATTTTCGACCCAGGTCAGCCTGCACAGTCCGCGAGGGCTGACATGTGTTGTTACATTCTACATTTGGTAACATATATTTTCTACGTGTCTAAGGACCAGTCTACATCATGATCCAGCTGATCGTCAAACGCATGTGATACGTGGATCCATGAGTATGTGTTGACTTGCTCGGATAATTTCATCAGAGAGAACACGACCCTGAGAAGGAAATCTTTTGAAAAGCCTGGTCATTTCATTTTTGAAGTCACTTGTTCAGTTAAGCGACATATTTGGCCTGCAACATGCGAAAAGAAGCATTTGGACATTTACGTAAAGCTTCGTCCCGGATCAGCCTACTCAGTTTGCGCAGGCTGACCCGAGACGACACTTTCAGTTTTTATGTAATTTTCCTTTTTGTGAAAGTCTACTGAAGAACAAAATCTAATGTAGTCGTAAAGTGCCTTCTTGGATCAACCTGTGCGGATTGCGCAGGCTGATCAAAGACGAGACTTTTTCCAAACGCCCGAATGTCCCTTCTGGCGCGTTGCAGACCATTCCGAGTACAAAAGAAGGGTAATGTACCTCCTAGTGCAGAAGGGTTTGCTAGACTGCAAACCGGAAGCTCGGTTGGGTTCGACCCTCAGTCGCGAGTTTTGGCTTTTGTGGGAGTGACTTTTGTCAAGACAACTGGGAACCCAAAACTAGAACTAGTTAAACACAGGACACACGGGGATAAGTCAGCTATCTCCTTGACATACCTAGGCTAATGTTGAAAGCAACGTATTACTTCATTTAATCAATCAGTCGATAGATTATGCCCTGGCATATGCATTATTATCGTTTTCATTATTACGTTATCGTGGGAAAACTATACTTATCTCTACAAAATGATAGTGATGAAAGCAATCTATTGATTGATGAATTAGATTATTCAATCAATAGGTTGTGCCCTTACATCGAGTTCTCGTGGGCAAACTATACTCATCTCTGCAAAATGAGGGTCGAAGAATTGAATTACACGTACTTCTAAATAATTATAACGGATTTTTCTCTCACAAACTTGTTAAACGTGTCTTTTATAGCCTTCTTCACATTTATGTCGCCGTTTCGACCAGTAATTGGGTACATTCTAAAACATACTTGATTCTGGCACACGTGTTTATGTTCAAGCAAGGCGGGGGCGGCTATCTTCCTATTCATTTGGAAACACGCGATTACAAGTGACGGTCTTCGAGATATTACCACAGTCAGGTACGTGAGGTGATCAATAAATATCAATAAATGGTAGCAATAAAACTATTTATTGGGTCATGACAAATCTGCAGTGACAGATTAAAGACAGATTAAAGACAGATTAAAACGACAGCAGTTAAATTACGTTACGTTCATAAAGTCATTTGGTAGTTAATGACCTCACAGTTGTTACGTTACACGTTACGCTTCGCGTAAAAGAGCTGAAGCCTTTGTCACAGAGAGCGATAACATAAAGGGGGGGTCTCATTTGCGCCCACGCATGGATTTTCTTGATACTTTGCAAGCGAATTGCCTTTGGCCTATGAACTGCAAAAATGTATTTATCTACTTCAAATAAGACATGTAGGTCTCAGGAGGGCACCTTGGGGTACTCCTAGTTTTGGCTGGTACCTGCCTTGAAAAAACTAAGTCCAAAGTTATCGAAATTCATTATTTTCCTAAAACTTTAACATGAATAGTAAAGGTACACCTTATAGAGATATTAGATACAAATTGTGCTATTATAGGTATTGACTTGACTGTTTTTTAAAAACTTGAATGTAAAAAGTATGGATAAAATTGACACTGAAATTTTCCAAACACAAAGTTCAACAAAACATTTATGGTAGTTCTAGTCTTTGTCAACCTATGAAATTGCTAGGAAAGTAGGCCCTGTATGTCTACATAATACACACAAAATTTTATAAAATTTGAAAACCGGTAACAATCTCATATTATGCATGATATGAGCAAAGGTGGTGTTTTGGACAAAAATTTAATGTCCATCTAAAATGTGTTATGGTTACCAAAACACTTTCTAATGCAATAATATCGATATTTTTGCATAACTAACTATGATAAATGAAAGATTCACATACAGAAACAGACTTCTGTAAAGGTATAGCAGTAATTATACAGATATTTTCCTAAGAAAGTAGCATGTATGAAAATAAACCCCAAAAAACACCAATTCACAAATTATTTTTATTTAATAAATATTCCTTTCATCCCAAAATATATTCTACACTTCTAATTTTCAATAGGACAATCATCTGAAGAAAGTGGCTTATCATTAAAAGAGTATTAGACAGGGTGCTCCACTTTTACCATAGATATATGCATGTCTTAACAAAGACATTCAGATGACAACCAGTAAATCAATTATTATACTAATAGCAATATTGTTAACACCATCTAGATGCAACTCGTGCATACGTTAATGGTCTGGCAGTACCTGGCAATTAGTAAGGTTACCTATATCAACAACTTTGAAGTTTGAATTAAAAAACTGTCAGCAAAACATACTTGTGTCTGAAAACTTATTTTATATTTTTTTATATATTTGAACATCCTTAATGATGATTTTCTTTATACATATGAATGGTTTTAACAAGAGTCATCGTGATATCAACAAATTGTTTTTCCTTGAGGTTGATACTGGCTACAAAGACTAAAAGTGATTATCAATTACATTCACTTTCCACTAAACAGAAAAGAACAAGAAAACACTTCTACATCATTATACAATACTCCTATATTTGTTAACCGTTTTCTGCAGTCATACACAATTCATTTCTTTGAACAAAGTCTGACTGTATAGCTTTTCAAAAAGTACATGTACTCATACTGGTATTTCATTGAAACTGCTTTCTTCTGTAACTCCAAAAGTCACATTTTAAACGCTAGTGTAACACTCATGCCTAAACTACTTTCTAATTGAAACATTTCATTCTGCCTTGTTGCACTTCATCAGCTAAGAGAGTAGTTTACTTATTACATGTATTTTAGTCTATGTTTTGTCATATTTGATACTAGCTTTTGTAGTTGCCAATAATTGAAAAAACATAGCTACATTAATACAGACTTAATTCTATTAAAAGTTGTTTATACATTTTTGACTTCAGCAATTTGCAGTCAAGGCTGAAGTTCACAAAAGGGTGACAGAAAAGATTAAGCATTATTTAGCTGTATTCCACTCTCTTTGGTTCTCTGAGCTTTGGTTATTCTCCTCTTGTTTATATCAGTGTTTCTTTTTCATATCAATTTACACTTTGTATTATTTATACATCAATTGGGTAATTCCATTGTGGTTTTCACACATTTTACTATTTGTAAAACTTAGGACAAGAAGTCTAATTATTTACACCTTAGTAGGTTGTTCATAGGACATCATATGGTATCATATGGAAAAGATGTATAGAATTGGCTTAATGAGAGTGAAACAAAATAAAAATCATTAATAAGTTGTTAAATTATCTGTTTGCACTGAGTAATAGTAAACTCCTCAGAAGTCCGCATAGGAGCAGTTTTAATAGATAACATCTGATCTGTTTTCATTATCAGACTTTCAATTGAGTTTTAATATTGCTATTTTTGATTTTCTTTATGGTGTTCAACAAGGTGCTATTATTTCTGCAAAAACTCTTTTTGGTAAATAAAGCATTATCTTTTGATTGTATGCGAAGTTTCTTATACCAGAACATCGCACAAATCATGAACATGAGTAAATAAACAATAATAAAAACCCTAAAACAAAACTAAAAAAAAATGTGAATTTTACATTTTGAGAAAATTTGACCATTAAGACTAAAATTAAAAAAAGACTATGTTACCGGTTTTATTTTTTCTTGATATTTTAGGATAAGAACAAGCATATTTGTGGTCAAATTCAATATCAATTTCATAGGTTGACAAGAACTGTAACATGGTGAAAATAACAATTCAATTTGTTCAAAATATTTTACAAATGTGAAATTTGGGGGTCACTTCAATCAAAAATTGATATGGTCAATTTTGTTCAATATAACAATATAAACTAAAGGTTCATACATGATTGGAGATTAATAAGCATTATTTTAGGAACAAATTTGGTCAGCAAATCAAAAATCAGAAGGACTGTGGGCTCCTTTAATTGAGGCACACCCATTTTTTATCAAAAATTCTAAACAATTCAAAAAATCAAAAACTGTGGTAGATGGAAGAAATTTCTTTTTAGTAATAAAATCCTCATGTAATACACTACCTTCACATAAATTTTCATAAAATTCTGGGCGTGGGCAGGTCCCTATGTAAATTTCATATAGGGTGAGACCCCCCCCTTTGCGGCCAATGATCATCAAGATCAGATGACACAAAACGTTGACCTGGATCGTAGATCTACAGCGTCCGATACGGTGCGTCTTTTCCCTGCTAGAAGAATTTAAGAATAGCGATATGTAGGATTTTACTATGGGCTGGAATCTTTCTTTATTTTAGTTTAGTTGAGGCAAATATTGATAGGTAAAACCATTCGCACTGTGGACTCAACAAATCCGTTACCTTACTGGACGAGGAAAAGAAAAGAAAAAAATAATACCGGCAGTACTTTGACTCAGGGAGTCATGTGACCGGTGCTCGTTTGATTTGCACAGATTATAAATGTTGACGCTCTGTAAAAACTAAAAGCAGCCAACGGCTTGGAAAGGGCATTGCGTCGATATTTTGAGAAAAACTGGGTTAGTGGCTCAGAAAAATCATAGATATGTGCGCTTGCAGGAGTAAAATAGATAGATATAGTTGAAATATTGTTGCAAACAGTTTTGAACACCAAACTTTCAAAATGAATAGGTAGGCTTATTACTTATAAAGTAACAATAAAACCCAAAATTAAACAAGTGGGAGTTTAAATGCATTTGAATTTACATCATACCATTTGACAGTATAGAGATTATTGTGAAGATGACAATCTGTAATTGTATTTTTGGTCCAAGTGTTCACCGCAGACAGAAACATTAATTTTAAAACTAGGTTAAAACTTGCCGGGTACCTGTGTCTTTTGTTTCCTTTTTACCTGATCTTACAATTCTTTTTTTTCCAGAGACTAACACATGACCCGATAACGGATTGTCATCTCCACAACATTTTCCATACTTTTAAATAGTATGATTAAAATTTAAGTGTTTTGTGACACTTGTTTTGACATTTTTGGCATCTACTGGCCTATTAACTAATTCCCAAACGACAATATTTTAGGCTTGTCCAAATTGAAAGCAATTGCAGACGACAAAATAAAAATGACTGCAAAATTTGAATTTTTTTATGGGAAGGGTAGAAAACATCGTGGGAAAAGGAGAAAATGCTGGTTACCAGCATTCTCTCCTTTTCCAACAATGCTTTCTAAAGGCTTCTTTCTCAGGATCGTCAAAAGTAGGGATTGTGTGATAATGGGTTAATTTACTCTTTACCGAACGAAAAAATGTGAGTCTGGTCCAAATTGAGAGTATCTTGAACGACAAAATAAATGTGACTCAAAATTAAAACATGATTTTCAAAGGGCAAAAAACATTGTGGGAACAGGAGAAAATGCTGGTTACCAAAATTTTATCCTTTTCCCGCAATGTTTTCGGAAGGCCTCTTCCTCGGGGTCGTAAAATACAGGGCCTGTTTGGTAAAGGTTAAATAAACAGTGAAAACCCAAAGACAGAGAATCCTGAATGGCTGCTTTTAACTGTCACAATCTTTTATTTTCGAGAAAAATGTTGAGAAATTTGTAAACCCTTTACCACACAACACGAGTTTCAACGACCCTGAGATACAACGATTTTGAAAACGTTGTGGAAAGAGGAGAAAATGGTGATTTTCATCGTTGTCTCCTTTTCCCCATAATATTTCATACCCATTTGAAAGACAAATTTCACTACTTTAATCACATCATATTTGTCATTTGTAAAATATTAAACTCCTGAGTGCGACTCAACTCACCGACCTTCAGCGAACAGTATAGATCAAGATCAGACTGCACAGAATGTGCAGTCTGATCTTGGATCTAAACTGTCAGCTAAGGAGATAGTAATTCCCATAACAATTACGTTGAAATAGCAATATTTCGGTTTTTACCATCGAATTGAAAAGTTATTAATATCGAACTGATAATTTAATTTTAGTTATTTAGCATGGTAAGGATTAATATCACACACTGCTTGTTGATTATCTTGTTTATTTTATTCCTCATTCACCTTCTTTTTATCAAGAATATGGGCAATATATGAAAAAAGTAGTTCCGGCAAACATTCTAAAACTATATCGTCGCTAGTGATAATATTATTTATATCATCCTAGTGATGATATCATTTATATCATCACCAGTGGTGTTATTTACGGTGTGTTCTCTGAACGCCCACCACATTTAATTAACACCTATCTAGGAGGGAGCATTAGGGGGCCCACTGAGGGGGGGGGGGGCACTGATAATTATGATTGTCATAAAAGCCTTTTAAAAACATCATGGAAAAAGGAGATAAAACCATTTTCTCCTGGTTCCTCACTGTTTTCTAAACCTTTGTGGATAATTCCATCCAATGAGCTCATTTCTATGGAGACAAATCCAAAACAGTGTTGTGAGGTAAAGAGTTCAATACAACAAAAAACAGAGCAGCAAAGAAGGCGTGTTCCCTCACATTCTATCACATTTTTTATGACGTAATTCCGTTCTCATTTCAGAACATCAATGATAATAATAATGAATTGACCGCCAAACCCAGAAAAGATAGATAATAGGTTGCATCAATTTTGAACGTTTTTACCTATCCTTGCTTCAGTGTTTACTGACTCGTTAAACACTTTTACAAAATAATGCAGTGTATTAACCATTCCGAGAAAAGGGATCTTTGAAAACATTGTTAGAAAAGAAGAAAACTGCCCTGTTTTCTATCATTATGATCCTGAAGAAGTCAGGTTTTGAAAGCGTTGTGGAGAAAGGAAAAAAAATGCTGGTAAACATTTTCGCCTTTTCCCAGAATGTTTTTAATTCTTTCAGAGGAATATTTTACTTTTTTAACAATATATTTTTAGTATGTAGCTGCTTTCAATTCGCATCTAATGAAATCTAAAATTTTTCGTTAGGTAAAGAGTTACAGATTAACTTATTTGAGAGACTTTTAATTATCATTTGCCAGTATGAAACAATTTAAAACTTTTGACGTCTGGTCAAGAAGTTCTTCATTTCCTACTTGCAGACGACTTTGTGATTTACATACAGAGTACATTAACCCTTTACCAAACAATCCCTGGTTTTCACGGCCCTGAAAAAGAAGCCTTTTGAAAACATTGTCGAAAAGGGAGAAAATGCTGGTAACAAGCTCCAGTACTCCAAAAACTGTGTCGTTTGAGCCATTCTACCTGATGCATACGTTTTCAGTGTTCTTTAGACATTCTGATCTACATGAGTGCAAAAGTTGACTGAGTAGATCAAGATCAAGATATAGATCAGAACGTGCAGTTTGATCTATATTCCACATTGTGCGATGACGAAAGATTTTTGCATCGGTAAAGAAAAGAGTGGTTTCAATGGAATTATCCAGACGACGAATTTCAAATTTGCCCAAATTGAAAGCATTATAGAGGACACAACTTTAAATTTTGTGTTTGGGAAGGAAGAAAACATTATGGGAATAGGATAAAATGCTTGTACCAGCATTGCCCCCCCCCCCCCCCCCCCCCCCACACACACACATACACATTGTTTTCAACCGTTTCAAAGACGGAAATCATCTTTTGAGATAAGCTGAATGTCTCGTCTGCAAATGGTTTCACTTTTGATAGGTCCAACATTTTGTCGTCTGAAAAAGACACAATGAGGTAACAAGTTAATTGAACCAGGAAATTTTGGTAAGATAAACTTTCCCTGTATTGTTTGATAAGTTCTTTTTTATCGCTGTTTTCTTATTTTGTGTGAAACGACACCCATCTCGAAATTCGGTGAGGAGACAATCAGTGCATAATTATCCATACAATACAATTCATAGAAGAAAAAACAAAGTTCTGATGCGTAGCAACACTTAATACTTGGGGCAGTTAACTCTTTACCAAACGACAAGGGTTTAGACAGGTCCAAACTGAAATCACTTGCTGACGACAAAATAAACGTATCCGAAAAAATTGAAATTTGATTCCAGCAGAGTAGAAAACATTGTCAGAAAAGGAGAAAATTCTGTCTTTAAAAAGTGAATTTCTTATTAACACGTATTTCGGTATTTTTTTATACTGACAATGATACCTGACATCTCTTCAAATTTATCCATTAGGATTCTGATTCTGGTTCTGCTTCTTCTTCTTCTTCTTCTTCTTCTTCTTCTTCTTCTCCTGCCTCTTCATATTTATCATTATGATCCATACAAATAATAAGCATTAGTGTAAGGTATTAGTATAAACATTATCTTTTGAACGTGTCAGGAAAATCCCTGCATGCCAGCATGTCAAAGAATCATTCTACCTGATGATTCCATCGGTTATAGAACAAAATGAATTTGATGGATCCATAAATTCAGTATGAAGATTTGTTTTGTCTAACGCATCACGGAGATGCTTTAAACCTCCTTTTACCAGAGCATTCCTCATTGTCTTTATTTTCTAAATATAACGATAATACTGCCTGCAACACGCAAAAAAGGATCATTTGGGTAAAGCGTCGTCTTGGATCAGCCTTCGCAGTCCGCGCAGGCTAACCCGAAACGGCACTTTCCGTTTTTATGTAGTTTTCTGTTTTGCACAAGTGTACTGTAGCACAAATTCTAATGTAGTCGTAAAGTGCCGTCTCGGATAAGCCTGCGCGGACTGCGCAGGCTGATCCGAGACGACACTTTACGCAAGTGTCCGATTACCCCTTTTCGCATGTTGAAAGCCATATACTAGCAGACAATTCCAAAATCTTACAAAGCACTTCCTATACATTTAATCAAATATTGAAAGAGGGATGTATTTGGCAAGAAAAATCTTGACATTTTGTTCTGGGTTTATAAATATAATCAAACCATGCTCTGTGAAAAGGGGGCTTAATACATCTGCTAAAAGTGTCGATTCATGTCTAGTACTGACATGGGTCAATACTTTTTGCGGGTGTGGTCAATTTTCTGCATGTCAAAGGACCAATCTACCTGCAAAGCCAGTCAATACGGTCATGAACAAGTGTATTTTATGGTACCACTACAATATAATATGTAATGATTTGTTTGTGTTAATGCATTATAGAGAAACATTAACCCTCTTTTGCCGGAGCATAGTTTAATTACATGTAGTACTTAGGCTGTACATTGCAAAGATGGCTGCTCTACGGACAGTGTAGATTAAGATCAGACTGCACAAAAAAACTGTAGTCTGGTCCTTTGATCTACACTGTTCGCCATGCTGGGAATTTTTTGACAGCTGGACAAAAGCAGATTTTAAATATTTTTTGTTTGCTAGCTTTCTTCCAGGCTGTTGCTGCCCCTCCAGTGTATAATGTGCTGTAAACGTTAAGCATAGCTCGGTGTGTTTTTGCGGAAGTGTAGGTAACAACGTGCAGTCTGATCTTGGATCCTCAATGTCAGAGACGGTGAGACAGTTTTCCTGTTGGAAAAAAAAAAATCGAAACTGAAATACTTGTGTGTGTGTGTGTTATTTTTTTATATTGTCATGACATTTTCATGTATTTCAGTCTGCAGCTTAAGGGTACACATTTGGAACAGCAGAACGAACAAAAATTATGTAGTATAAAACTTTTGGCAACATAATATTTACGGTATTAGTTATTCAACTTCAGACCGTCTGGACATGATCTCTTGGATTATGGAATTTGGACACACTTATGACGTGGGACTGACTTCAAAGTCCTGATAGTACTAAATCCATTTGGAGGGACTAGATAAGGTGTTGCTTATGAATTACAGAGCTCTACCGTGTATAACAGTCGTCTCGTCGGTAGGTCTTTCGGCCAGTCGATCAGCTATTAGTCAACTACCATGCGATCTAGATGGCTTTTCAATTTGCTTTGAACTCTTTACAAACCAATCTCGTGTTGTAACGACCTTGAGAAAAGAAGACCTTGGAAAAATGATCGAAAAGAAAAGAAATGCTGGTAAGCAGCGATACTTCCTTTTCTCACAATGCTTTCTACCTGTTAAAAAAACAAATGATATCAAATAAGTAGTCTGCAAATGCTTTCAATTTGGTCAGGTCTAGAATGATGTCATCTAGGTCCATATTCATCAACCATTTTCAAGAGCGTTCTTAGTGTAATTCTTCAGAATGTTTTCAGTGTGAAAGTAACAGAGCCTCTGATTGGCTAAACCATTTGGTTTAGCCAATCAGAAGTTCTGTAACTTTCTCAGTCAGGAAATCTTGGAGAGCAAGACCAAGAACATTCTTAAGAATGGTTGGTGAATACAGACCCTGGTGCAGATGCGTTCATTGCGTTACAAATTCAACAAAATGGGATTCTATTAAAGGTGCGAACTTATGCAGAAATGAACAACTAATCTACCATTTAAAGACCACTGAACGTGCATGAAATTTGCTTTCTCTCCTTTAGTACGCAACGAAAGTAGCGGGAAATAACGGCACAGCTAGATTTCTAAGTCGAGATAAAATATATATAATTGCCGAATTTAAGGGTCATGTTAGAATGTATAATATGCACCATTTGTGGAATTGTGTGGAAAGACTGCTATCGCCGAATCAAGTTTACAGCTATTTGACCAAGTAAGTCGGAGACATTTAAGCGCACTATATGTGCACATATATCATAATATTTTCTTGTACTTTGGTATGTCATGTCGTATGAATACATAGAAAAAAGCAATCCCGGTTAACTCGATTTTTATTCCAGCTTGCAGATTTTAAGTGGGCGAAGAGGATTATTTCCCTGAGGGCAAATAGTCTGCAGCAGACAGTGTCGGCTTTAACCATTCTGCTGCCAAGGGCGACTTACGTCGTGCACCACGGCGCAAGTCTGGATAACTCTGCAATGAACACGCGCTCTTATCATTTTAACCCTTTCAAAAACAATTCCTGGTTTTCACGATGCTGAATAAGAGGCCTTTTTAAAACATTGTGGGAAAAGGAGAAAATGCTGGTAACCAGCATTTTCTCCTTTTCCCACAATGTTTTCTACCTATCCCATAACAAAATTTGAAGTTTTGAGTCACATTATTTTCTCGTCTGCAAGTGATTCCAATTTGGACCAGTCTAAGATTATGTCCTTTGGTAAAGAGTAATTATGAATTGTCAGGTTTCTGATACTATGCCGTGCTCTACATAAGTTATAATTGCAGTGGACATGTCGTGGCCTACATAAGTTGTAATTGCAGTGGACATGTCGCCGATGTCGGATTTATTTCGTCGAAGGAAACAGAGTAAGTCTAAAGGATTCATACCGTATAAATGTGCTATGCAATGTACAGGTAGGGGTTTAACCCTTTACCCCAGAAGGCATTTCTATAGCATCTCTAATTGACCCTAAATAACAGCAAGGATGAAGCCGTTTCTTATGTGTAAATGACATCTTTTGATAGCATAGAAAACATTGTGACAAAAGGTGAAATTACAGCCCCTCTCCTTTAAGTTCGTTAACACTACAGAGTGTGTGGTAAAGGATTAACTCTTTACCAAACGACAAAATTTGAGACTTGTCCAAGTTTTCCAAAGGCTCCTACAAGCAATGTGTTGAAATGAGTATCTGTGGAGTAAAGGGTTAAATGGCATCAGGAACGCTTTTGTCGTCCATTATTGTTTTTAATCACAGCCTATATCTTCTTCTTAAATCTGTAAAATTCACCGTGCCATACCAAAACTGTATATAAACTTTATGACCATAATCATGATATAACGGTTAATGATCATGGCTCTCTACTGCAGTGAAAGGTCATAGAAGTCATTGTATCTGCAAACTGGAGTTCCAGTTCCCACCGTTTGATCCCTGCAGTCATTTAGATGCTATCATTCATTGGGCTAATTGCAACTTAGGGATTTAGATGTCAATAAACTTAGGTGTGAGGTCTTTATGTTGCTGCTGCAATATGCTGGTATTTATATACGAGTTTTTGATAGATATTTGCTGACTTAACCAATTATCACACAATCCCTACTTTTGACGCCCCTGAGAAAGAAGCCTTTTGAAAACACTGTAGGAAAAGGAGAAAATGCTGGTAACCAGCATTTTCTCCTTTTCCCACACTGTTTTCTACCCTTCCCAGATCAAATTTCAATTTTTCAGTCACCTTTCTTTTGTCGTCTGCAAATTCTTTCAATTTGAACCAGTCTAAAATTTTGTCTTGTGGTAGAGCTAAATGGTTCTTTATACATTTACTCATTATCGAAAGACAAAATATTCGTAAAGAATTGCTCTGTGAAAAGGGGGTTTAATTCATCTGAAAAAAACAACAACAACAACTACAACATTTTTTTCTCATGCCAGCTTGAGCCTTCCACGCAGGCTGACATGAGTATAAACCTTTTGCTATTTAAATTCTTTTGCAAAGCAAAAGGGTCATTCTACCTCCAGATTCAGTCGGTTGTTAGATAAACTGGATTGTATAGGTCCATAATTATGAGATGACTTACTTGGCACAAAGCATGGCCGAAGTGTATGAACCCCCATTTTCACTGAGCATGGCTCAAATATATAATTGGAGTGCAACACGCGAAAAGGGTCATTCGGACATTTGCGTAAAGTGTCGTCTCTGATCAGCGTCTGCAGTCCGCACAGGCTAATCCGAAACGACACTTTCCGATTTTATGTGATTTTCTGTTTTACGCAAGTCTACTGTAGCACAAAATCAAATGTAGTCGTAAAGTGCCGTCTCGGATTAGCCTGCGCGGACTGCGCAGGCTTATCCGGACGACACTTTACGCAAATGTCCGAATGCACCTTTTCGTGTGTTGCACTCCATATCGAACTATCTCAGTGGGTGAAAAAGGGACAAGCGTTTAATTGCTTATTATATAATAAAATCCTACAAATTGACTCTGTAATTTTTGTCCCGCGCTGAAACCGTAGCCGAGTTGATAAGCGATTGGGGATTAATGATTTTATGAATTAACGTAGACCGATCATAATACCCCCCTACTTCAATATCACGCCGATTCTTGCAATCTGATTTGCTTCTCTTTTCTTAATTGCCTTCGTGGTCGTCGCAAATTTGTTCAAATACACGAAGGACTTCCCGGCATTAGGATTCTATAAGCGTATCACTAATGAGAGAGCTACGAGTCCTAGTGTAGTGGCAGCAATTGAAACATGGTTTTGTTGTGTTTTTTTTTTCATTTGAATTTGTCCCTTATTTTTGCCCGTGTCACAAAATTGAAAACTGTTTCCAGCAGAGTAGAAAACATTGTGGGAAATGGAGAAAACATGAGTTTACCTTTATAGCTTGTTGGTAAAAGGATTTCGGCCAAGGCCAGAGTGATTTCCATTGTTTTTTATTTCAATTTAAATTGTTCATTATTTGATTCAGAAAATCAGAATCAATTTAAAGTGCCTTGGTTTTTAACAACAATTCCAGTCAATAAATCCTATCTATTTCGATCTGATCCCATACGGAGTATTTTACCTACCCGTCTGGCGAATACCTCTGATCGTATACATGTAGTAACTCAATGATAACAAGAAGCTCTCTGAACGTCAGGTTTGATAACTCCAACATACGAATATAGGTTAACTTCTGACATTTGTCTTATCAAACGAAATAGAAAGCATGTCAGATATGTATCGGACCAACAAACAGATAGGTGCAAGAAAATTGATAGACATAGAACATTTTACCTATTACATCACATGAAAATACATGTTGGAAAAAACTAATTACTTTTCCAACTTGAAATTTAATGACAAACAATAAAAGGGCAACAGAATTTATCTTGTGAAACATTCTGGAGCAGAAAATATGACAAATATAGGATTAAACCTTTACCAAACGACAAACTTTTGGTGGACCAAATTCAAAGCATCTGCGGACAACAAATTAAGTCTTGTAAATATGATGTTTTCTGGCTTTGATAGGATATAAATTATTGTAGGAAAATGAGAAAATGCTAGTTACCAGCATTTTCTCCTTTTCCTCACAATGTTTTCTAAAGGCTTCTTTCTCAGAGTCGTCAAAAGTAGGGATTGTGTGGTAACGGGTTAACAATCATCAGAGTTTGCAAAATCTCTCAGTTTCCACTACAGAAACCGCCCTCAGTAAGTCAGACTAGTATAACTTAACAAAGCTTTGGGAAAAAGGGGCTTAGTGCATCAACAAAAAGTATGGACTCGGGTAAGCATGGCAGTCCGCACACGCTGACCTGAATCGATACTTTCTGTTCTTGGTCAATTTTCCGCATGGTAAGGGATTGGTTTATCCCATTATTCAGCCGACTGGTAGACAAACGTGATTTTACGGGTACATCACTATGTAATTACTTGCTTTGTGTAATGCCTCACGGAGAAGCATTAACCTTTTACCAAACAATCCTTGGTTTTTACGACCCTGAGGATGAAACCTGAAAACATTGTGGGAAAAGGAGAAAATGCCGGTAACCAGCATTTTCTCCTTTTCCCACGATGTTTTCTAGGCTTCTAAAGTAAAGCTGTGATTTTTGAGTCGCGTGTCTTTTTATTTTTTTCATCTGCAAATGCTTTCATTTTGGACAAGTCTAAAATTTTATCGAGTGGTAAAGAATTGACATCCTATTCCCAATTGTGAAAAGGTTTTGAAACATTGTTTTGAACCCGGCAAGGGCCGAGTGAACCCAATAGACATATTCAGTCAGAAAAAGAAAAACAAAAACAAAATCACACTGGCAATTCCAGGGTTGACGTTGACCACGACATACATGCGAAACGGACAGTATAGATCAAAGATTTGACTGTAAGATTTAAGTAGTTTGATCTTGATCTATGCTGGCCGCAAAGGCACCAATAGTAGTGCATGAAGGTCGCTAAGATATAAATGATTCTAATCTTTGCTGGTTTTAGTGCCAAAATATGACTTATATCTACGTTTAACCGCAATAGGTATGCATGAAACGCGATGAAAGAGAAGCTATGACATTTTTATCAAATAAAATTTTGTTTTCTTCACAAAATTCAAATTAAATTACGTCATTGTTAAGTTACTCCAATGTAAATGCGACCACTTCAAATTTTGTAAAAAATAACCCAATAAGATCCGTTTCCAACCAGGATAGATTGTACTGATAACATTTAGAGGTCTGAAACCTGGTTGCTTTGCGCAAGTAAGGTCATGAACGAAAAGATCCGAGGTCTCGTTAGGTTCTCATAAATGCCAGTAATTCCCTATACGTAAAATTTCGGATGTAGGCAGAGAGTTCAGCGTTAGCGCTGATACAAATTTGTGAAACAAAGCACATGCTACGGTGTTCATGTTTTGCTTACAAGCGCCAAAACTTAGTCCTTAAATCAGTCGGGCTAATCGAAACTTCATTAGAGTGGAAGAGGGAGTAGAACAGGTCTTATAAAAGGAAGGAAAACGTTGCTCCTTATTAGTACTTGAGTTTGGACGATTATTCATGAAATATCAAACGTAAACACTTGTTTGGAATTTTTGGTTTTTGGGATTAAAAAAAACTACAGAAGTTTAACCTTCCATAACTTATTTATACTTTGACATTTGACTTTATATTTTTTTGGTGAAGTATAAAGAAAAGAAAAAAAGATTGTGATACGATTAGAAGAGAAAATTATAAGAAAACAAGAGGAAATATAGATAATAAAATTTTAACACAGGAACTGCTGTTAATTATTCCTCTCTAAGCAGGTAAGACAATTATCCATTTCCTTCATATAAAGTTGTTGTTGTTTTTTTATTTCATTTTTCTTTTTATAAATCCATTCCAAGTTCAAGATATCTTAACCCGAATCCTGCAAATTGCAACCTATGATTTCTCTAGCGACGAAAGTAGACTCCGATCAGACGATACCTCCTTGCAGTCTATTCGGAATAGAAATCATTGTTGCACATTACAAAACGATGAAGTTTAGTAGACGACAGAATAAATTATACTCAAAATATAATTATGTCATTCAAAGGGGAGAGAACATTTTGGAACATTGAGAAAATTCTGTTAAACAGCATTTTCTCCTATTCCCGCGATGTTTTCGAAAAGTATTCATTCCCAGGGATCTCTTGGTATTGTTTGGAAAATGGTCACACGCGTCTAATGCGAATCCTGCAAATGGCCACGAACGATTTCTTTGGAGAAGAGAGTAGACTCAGATTAGACATCGAGTATCTGTATCTTCATTTCTTTTCTTCTTTTCCAAATCGTTGGCTACTTGTGTAATTTTTACGCTGATCTTTACAAATATAAAATCAGTACATGGTCTGAAAGCGTTTGTGTCTTTTTATAATATTGAATAAGCCATGCCCTGCGAAAAAGGGGCATAATACATTTGTAACCCATGGCACACAATGGCACCTTCTTGGAACTACGAAAAGTATCAACCCTGGTCAGACGGCGCGAATTGCGCAGGTTGACAAGGGTTGACACTGTTCGCTTTAATGTTTTTCTGTATGAAAAGTGGTCAATGTACCTTATTAAACAATCGTTTTTGAATTATCAACTTCAACTGACCTGTACTGTCGTTGATCTGTTTTCATCTAGCTGACATACAGAATTACCAGATGGTCCTTTTTTGCGTGATGGGTCAAATTTGCAAAAAGGTATTGACCTTGGGTCGAAAAATTTTGCTATCGGTCAAGTTCCTGTATGTTCAAGAACTATATTACCTCTTTACTAAATCGGTTGTCACAGACACTAATGGATTTTATGGATAATACGAATCTAGGATTATGTAATGACTTGCTTAGTATTATATACGACAAGGAGATGTTAAACTAAAGCTCCGGTCAAATATTCTGTAAGTTTAATTCATCCCTTTCTGCACTATGGTCGACTAAAGAAAAAATCCTGACAAGCCTAGTTGGTAGAGCTTAGGACTCGTGATCATGAGGGTGTTGGTTCGATCCCCACGGTTTGCTATCTAAAATTATTGATAGTCTTTCGGAAGAGACGTTAACCCTTTCCCAAACGACAAACTTTTGGACTAGACGAAATTGAAAGCATTTGCAGACTACAATTCAACTCTTGCTGAAAAGATGATTTCTGTCTATGATAGGGTAGAAAACATTGTGGGAAAAGGAGAAAATGCTGGTTACCAGCATTTTCTCCTTTTCCCACAGTGTTTTCAAAAGGCTACTATTCCATACCCGTAAAAACCTGGGATTGTTTGGGAAAGGGTTAAAGTAAGGTCCCGTGTGACGGTGCTAAACACCGAGCACGTAAAAGAACCAGGCGAAACTTAGGATGGGTTTTGTCCTGTATCTGCACTATCCCCCATAACAATACTAACAGCCTTCAGGGGGGCGCCACCCATGTGGAAAACCGGTGGCGACGATAAATAAACGCAAATTTCACTTTCACTGACAGCAAAGATCAAGATCTGACGGTGTGATCAGAAAGTACAGTCGAATCTGAGATTGTTGAGTATGTTGCACTTGACCCAAACGGAGTTAGCTAAGAAAAAATGTTTTAACCCTTATTCTACTAAATGCCTAAAACGAAATTTTCAAGTGGATATATAATAGAGACACGAATATAACTATTTCAAAGTTGCGTTTTGGGGGACGAATAAATATCTCCTTATCGGACAGTGTAGATCAAAGATCAGACTGCACGTTCTGTGCAGTCTGATCTTGATCTACACTGTCCGCAAAAGGTCAGTGAATCGCGCTAAGCATCGGGATGGGGGTGGGGGTGGGGGTGGGGTTGGTCTTTATGAATGCAGAGCATTGGTAGATTTGAACAGTACTTTGATAAAAGGTGTGGGGGGGGGGATTAATATGTCGTTGCAATGCATTATGCCAAGAAACTCGCTGTATATGGCTTGCAACACACGAAAGTGGCCATTCGGACATTTGCATAAAGTGTCGTCTCGGATCAGCCTGCGCAGTCCGCGCAGGCTAATCCAAGACGACACTTTCCGTTTTCATGCAATTTTCTGTTTTGCGCATGTCTACTGTATCACAAAATCTACTGTAGTCGTAAAGTGCCGTCTCGGATTAGCCTACGCGGACTGCGCAGGCTGATCCGAGACGACACTTTACGCAGATGTCCGAATGTCCCTTTTCGCATGTTGCACACCATATAATGGATCCATCTTTTCTTTAGATTAGTTGAATAATGAAGTAAAATGGTCCTTTGATATGCATGAAGATTTACACCTAGCAAAAAGCTTGCACTCGGGTCAACCTTTGCAGACTGCATAGGCTGGACTGGGTGGATACTTTTTGTAAATGCATTGAAATCACCTTTTTTTTTTATATCAAAGCATGCATTTCTCTTTCATAAATACATCCGCTGCAATCGACTTTCATCTTTTTGTGCACCTTAGACCTTATTTCGAGACACATTCTGGCAAACGGATACATTTATAGTACATGTAATTGTCAATTTTTTCCGTTTTCCACATTTTTTCACATGTAATCAGACATAAAATCTTAGTAATTTTGATGCAACTGACAAATATGTTTTGAAAGTTATCGGCTGTTTATCTACTACAGGAAGTATCGAGTTTACCCTTTACGGTATGATCTCGTGTTTTAACTACACCGAGAAAGAATGCTTTCGAAAACATTTAGGGAAAAGGAAAAAAATGCCAGAAACCAACTTTGTCTATTTACTCAGAAATGTTTTGACCATTCAAAGACTGATCGCTATGTGAGCCACATTTTTATTATTATCAATATTATTGTACTATTGCCTTGAATTTTGGACCCATCTAAATTTGTTGCGGTGAGTTAAACAGTAAATTGATCCAAACTCTAGTGTATGGTTCCTTCAAAACATCTATAGAACGAACGGAAATGGAATTTAAGTGATGTTATCTTAGGTTAACGCTTTAGGACAAATATGGGGGAAAAAGGCCTACGTAGCTTAATTATCACCATTAATATAGGCAACCATTTCTTGATCATTCATTCATTCATTCATTTATTATTCATTTATTATTGACTAATTACCGAACGACAAAATTCTAGGATTGTCCAAATCGAAAGCATTTGCAGACGACAAAATAAAGGTGACTGAAAAATTGAAATTTGTCTTGTAAAGGGTAGAAAACATTGTGGGAAAAGGAAGAAATGCTGGTAACCAGCATTTCATCCTTTTCCCACAACGTTTTTTAAAGGCTTCTTTCTCAGGGGCGTCAAAAGTAGGGATTGTGTGGTAATGGGTCAATTAATTAGTTCGTTCGCATTAATTAATTAATTCATTCATTCATTCATTCATTCATTCATTATTAATTAATTCGTTCGTTAGCTCTCATTCATTCATTCATTCATTCATTCATATGTTAGCTCATGCAAAATGCTCCGCAGGATTTCTCCAGCGTATATCTTCATCCTTGTAAATTTGTTATGCGTTAGGAGAGAAAGACAAATAGACAATAGAAAAAAAAGCAAGTGAAAAGAGACGGAATGGACTAAAATAAACGCCTCTCAGTACAAACAGTATATACGCCGCTTCACGCCTGATTTTGTGCTAAACGATCCGCATGTTAACGACTGCAAGAGAGAGGGCTCTTGAAAGTATTGTTGCAATAGGAGAATATGCTTGTAATCAGCATTTTCTCCTTTTCACACAATGTTTTCTTACCTTTTTAAACACAAATTCAAATCTTGGATAACGTTTATTTTGTCGTCTGGAAATGTTTTTAATTTGGACAAGTCTAAAATGTTATCGTTTGGTAAAAAGTTACGGTAATATCAACTTCTGTGTGATCAACAGGTCTCGACCTTCATCAGCGTAAAACTTCGGAGTTTTATCTAGAATATATATATATATACTAGTATCTAGTATAATTCCAACGAAAGTATTGGGCAATAGTACAAATTCTTTTTTTTTAAATGTGACCCGTCACGCAAAAAGGAACCTTCGGGGAACTGCGAAAAGTTCGTCACACCACTATGGTACAATTTTACTATTTGGTCGTTACCAACGCTCTCTGCCACAGCAACTAGTTATCAAACCATGCTATTAAACAATCAAGTACTCATGCTATAATATCGCATATCGTAGGTTTCCTTCAAAAACCTCGTAACTATAGTTTGTTTCAAGCTGTAGTTACGAGATTTTTTAAGTAATTTAATTTTTTCATAGCAAGTTTTTTTTATACTTGAACAATCAAATACCCATATGCTATGAAAAAATTTTATCCAATCATTGGCCCTTGTCTCAATTACATATGCGATATCATTTGAAAATCTCGGTTGCTGTAAAGTACAGATAATCGTGTCACTGAGTGTAGTAATAACATATTAGAGGAATTAAGAAAGAGAAATTTGATAAATTGTCTTGAAATAGAAAAGTTACCCAATACAATAAAATTAATTTTAAAGAAATTAAAGGCAAAACGCCTATTTTACAAGAGAATAAAGGCGTTTTTAGGCCAAGTGGATTCTGATTGTGTACACATATGGATCTCTTGTAAACATGAAATGTGCTTAATAAAATCATGTCTGTTGTATAATTTGCCAATGATAACTTTACACAAAAATTGTGAGGGTCGGTTTATAATCCAGCATTTATGAAAACCTGCTTGCTACGGAAATTTTACGGTTTATAATCGATCATTTATGAAAACCTGCTTGCTACGGAAATTTTATGCACGTAAACACTCGAAAACATGTGGCGAAAAGAGAAGTTGCTCATCACGAGATAATTCTCTTTTAACCACAATGTTTTCGAAAGTGATCTGTGATAGTGTGATCATAAACTGATAGCTTCTATTAACACTTAGGCTGCAAAGTGCAACTCAAGACGTACCTCATGCGGAAAGCGTAGATCAAGATCAGACTGCACAGAACGTGCAGTCTGATCTTGGATCTACACTTTCCGATAAGAATTTTCCCCCTAGAAATAACCTTTGAAACAACAGTATTTGGATTTTGACAGTACTTAGCCTTATAAGTTTCCTTTCATTTTTTCTAGTTGGTAAAGCGTATAGATGATTTTGATACAACATGCTCACTCTTCTGTAGTGAATCAAGGCTCTTGCTTAGCTCAGTCGAAAAGTTTAGGATACGTAGCCTTTAGAACCTAAGTTAGATCCTCACTCGAAGCACCGTGTTGGTGGACCAAATGAATATTATATATATCTACAGTAAGATGGTGACTTGCTTGGCATCGTAAATCACAGAGATTCATTAACCACCCTTTTTCCGGAGCTTGGGTCACACATAGATTTTAGTATTGTTTAATTACAGTTATACTTTCACAGACAACTGCCGCGTTTATTTTATTTTCTAGCTGGGTGTCATATTTATAGGAACATGTGACTTCTATACATAGCAGTCTTTCATTGAATTAGTGATCTGTTCTGTCTCAAAACCTAACAGTCGTTTGACGAGACGTCAACATCCGAGCAATAAAATAGTTCTTCAACGCTTTCGCTTTTTGACATGTTCTAGTTTACATTAATATCAGCTTGCCATTCTTACGTTAGTTATCGTAAATTTCTGCGCATTTGCAATGGAGCAGGCTCAGATCGAGGACGATTTGAAGGGACTGGTTTGAATTACCGCCATCCATCTGTAATCGACCGAAAGCCGATCCTGTCTTAAAACCCTAAAAGTCTGATAAAGAAAACTGTTTAAAAAAGTTGTTTTCTGATCATGTACATTGTTTATTAGATAATGTTTAAGTCTATGTTAGGTAATGCAAGACTACGATTTTTATTGGCTTTGCGGAAGTTTGCTTGAATACGTGGATCACCATGGTCTTATGGTAGTAGTCGTAGTGACGAGTTATAAACGGAGTGAGTAAACCTGATAGACTGACTGACTGACTGACTGACATTGATAAATTGATCAATTATTTGTTGCTTTACACTTTTTTTAAACATTATTTCAGACAAAACATGGTGACAGTTTACATATTCAAATATGTTACGAGCTCGGCCATGCAGTTCTAGATTAGGGCTCTAAAGTGTCTTGCTCAAGGTCACTCCAAATTAAAAATTTCAGTGAGGATTGACTTTGGCGGTTACGAGTACCACATTTACGACTGGGCCTTGAGGAGACATATTTATTTTACATCAATTAAGAAACAAGTTCATACAACTTATACTAACTTATACTAATCTCTCTTGATTCTGCCTCCTGGAAACTACTCCAGTACTCACGTCGAATGTGAGGGCCACCGAAAAATTCCGACACCCGCTCCCTGGGATCGAACTTAGGACCTTATGATTACGAGGCCGACTCTCTACCTCACGACCACGGCCACCCCATAAGGTGCTGATGAGCAGACCTCGTATGATTTTAGGCACCTGTTTAATGTTACATCTGGTAGCTCTCGAAACCTTTAGTTTTGATAGCGCTCCGCCAAGAGACACTATTATCATTATACTTATAATTATTGTGCTCTTATTATCTGCCTGTTATGTTGCGTAATCTTTGTTCCACACTGTGCTGGCTTGGAAGACCCAGCCCTTGCTTATGAAACTTGACTTTAAGCTCATTAGAGTCTTGTTAAAACTTTAGCCCATTACCATACAATCCCTACTTTTGACGACCCTGACAAAGAAGCCTTTTGAAAACATTGTGGGAAATGGAGAAAATGTTGGTAACCAGCATTTTCTCCTTTCCCTATATAATGTTTTCTACCCTTCACAAAGCAAATTTCAAACTTTCAGCCACATTTATTTTGTCGTCTGCAAATGCTTTCGATTTGGACAAGCCTAAAATATTGTCATTTGGTAATGAGTTAAAGCTTAGGCTGTTTAGAATGAGTCACTGGCCTTTTACGGACTGTGTAGATTAAGATCATACTGCACAGAACGTACAGTCTGATCTTAGATCTAAACAGTCCGATAAGAGTATATTTTCCTCAAAGAAAGGGACGCGTTTAAAATAACAATATTCAGGTTTTTACTACCGGCTTGAAAGTTTCAATTAACTTATATGGCCAGATAAGGTTTTAGGTTAATTATTGATTCAGATAGTTACCAAATCTTAAAATTAAGACTTTATAAAAAGGCATAGTCGTACCTCTAAAGTTCTAGAAATTGCTTGACTGGAACTATTAAAAGGAGTCATGCAGCTTTTTATAATGTCACCAAACTTCAGAAATGATCACTGAATTAGGGATCACCGGAAAAGAAGAAAGACTGAAGAAAGATAAATTTGTTTCAATGTCAAGTGTTTTTCCTTAAAAGGCTACGTAGTATTGACTTCGCGGCAGCGTATCGAAAAGACTTGTTGGAATGTCAAATGATCAATAAAACGCATCTTTAACAAGGATCCGTATTCAAATAAGTATGATGACGTCACATCTGGTGTACTAAGAATAGACTGTGGGATTCTTATTAGGACACAAAAACAAAATATTCGCCCTTGTAAATCACAGTTATCGAATGATATGTGTCAAATTTACCAATCCGTGTTTTGAGAATAGACCGTTATTCAGTTCGCAACGTTAGATAGAAAGTGTAGATCAAGGTAAGATTATGCATTCTGTAAAGTCTGATCTTGATTTACAAAGAACATAGATATCCCTTTAAGTTTGCTGAGGCTTCAAGCAGTGTCAAGGAAGAAACAAAGTTGCGATATAATGCTTGTACACTTTACTCTGAAAATATCATTAAAATATCCTATTGCCCCCATTTACAAACTGTAGACAGAAGTATGCAGAAAATTAGACGTAATTCGACTGAAATTTGCTAAATCCTGAACAAATCAATAAATAGTTATGCCGCAGTACCCTTTCTCCTTGGTGCTACCCAGACACCTGCAAATATTGTTTCATACTATGTTTGTAGAAATGTAATACAGTCCAATTTGTATTAACCCTTTGTCAAATGACAAACTTTTGGACTAGAGCAAATTGAAATCATTTGCAGACGACAATTCAACTCTTGCTGAAAAGATGATTTCTGTCTGTGATTGGGTAGAAAACATTGTGGGAAAAGGAGAAAATGCTGGTTACCAGCATTTTCTCCTCTTTCCACAATGTTTTCAAAAAGCTACAAATCCAGACCCGTAAAAACCAGTAGATGGGAAAGGGTTAAGCAAATGATACTTAACCAGGCTATGAAATGTTAGGGATGTCCATTTCCAAAGCATTTGCAGACAATAAACTGAATGTGGCTCAAATCTGGAAGTCTGTCTTACGATGGGTAAAAAGTATTCTGGAATAAGGAGAACATGCAGGTTACAAGCATTTCTCATTTTACGACAATATTTTCAAAAGTATTCTTCTCCGGGATCGTTAAGACTCGAAACCGAGTGACAAAAAGATAAAATAAAAAGACGCTTGCTTGACTCGTTATTATACCACAAAATTTTAGGCTGATCCAGTTCAATGCATTTGTAGATGACCAATTATATGTAGTTCAAATGATAAGAGTTTTCTTTAACAGTAGAGAAAATATTTTAAAGTAACTCTCTGTCATATGACGACAATATTCTAGGCAGGTCCAAATCAAAATCATTTGCAGAAGACAAAATAAAAGTGACTGAAAATTTGAAAATTTGTTTTGTGAAGGCTAGAAAACATTGTGGGAAAAGTTACCAGCATTTTCCCCTTTTCCCACAATGTTTTCTAAAGGCTTCTTTCTCAGGGTCGTCAAATGTAGGGATTGTGTGGTAAAAGGTTAAACAAGATGGATTTTATGGAGCCATGTTTATGGAAGTGTCGGATGATACAAGTAGGGGCAAGGAAAATCGGAGATGGTCAGCCCAACCTGCTAACTGTGATTTTATATATCTCCCATATGCATAATTACCTGATCCAGTGAATTATTTAATACCTACGAGGTTGTATACGTACGAGGTTGTATTTGTCAGCCAGTCTTAAGTTGATTCTACATTTACAAAATAATGCAAGTACTGACTGGCTAAACCATTTGGTTTAGCTATAGTCAGTGCTTGAATTACTTTGAACTGTGGAAAATTCTTGATATTTCAATGTTATCAAGTACGGTTGGTGAACACCTCAGTGGGTGGAAGTTTAAGGGAGCTATCCAGCCTTTTTTTTCAATCTAACCAAACTTCAAAAATGATTTATCACTCGGAATTATAAGTTAGGCGATAGCAGGAAAACCATCGTTAAATAAGATAGGCAAAGTAAGAAGCTACGAAGCCCCCTAAGATATTCTTAGATTTCACGCTTGAGTTGTGCAAAGTCTCACTGAAATGTCGAATAATATAAATAGTGCGATTCGATCACGATTATTCGTATTCAAATTGGTAGGATGACGTCACATCTGATGTGATAAAAATAGATGGAGCAACCGATTGCAAAACCTTTATTATTTTATTTATACGCTCAAAATTACTTCTTTTTACGGAATGTGACCCGAAAAACATGAGCCATGCTTTGTGAAAAGGGGGCTTAATAGGTCTACGAAAAGTATCGACCCAGGTCAGCTTGCGGTGGCTGACCTGGACCAAAACTTGTCGTTATTGGTCTATTTTCTGTATGTCTAAGAACCAGTCTATCTTATGATTCAGTTGGTTGTTAATAAAAAGTGGATATTACGGATTTTTAACTCTTTACCACACAAGAAAATTTTAGACTGGTCCAAATTGAAAGCATTTGCAGACGACAAAATAAAGGTGACTAAAAAATTGATATTTGTTCTGAGAAGGGTAGAAAACACTGTTGTGGAAAAAAGAGAAAATGCTGGTTACCAGCATTTTCTCCTTTTCCCACAGTGTTTTCAAAAGGCTTCTTTCTCAGGGGCGTCAAAAGTAGGGATTGTGTAGTAATGGGTTAATTAAATATGTGATGGCTTACTTGGTCCCGTGGACCATGCAGGGGGATGCATTAAGCCCCTTTTTATCAGAGCATGGGTCATATAGTAGTGTTCATCGTATTTTACCCCCCAAAAAATCTATTTACGATATAAAAACTATAAAGCTATTTTTAAGACTGAAAATTGGATGCGTAGAGTGATTGCGTAAATGACAATGTTTGGGTCCAGGTAGACAACCACAGAAAGTAGAAATCGTCCTACAAATCTCCTAAACAAGGAGAAAGTGCTGAGTAAGGACGTATAAGACAGATACAATTCTAAATTCAATTGTACCGCTGTTTTCTCCTGTTTGTGTGAAAATGCTGTAAAGATCGTCATCCTCGTTCGACTTCATATTTCTTCTGCCAGATGCAATAAAACATTTAAAACATGCTCTGGCAAAAAGGGAGTTACATGCATCCCTCTGATGCATGATACGAAGCAAGTTATCTTGATTGGCTTGCAAAACGAGAAAAGGGACATTGGAAAATTTGCGTAAAGTGTCGTCTCGGATCAGCCTACCCAGGCTAATCCGACTGAGCTATCTCGATACCTTCTGTTGATGTATTAGACTCCGATTTTACAAAGTTCTGCTCAGTTACTTTTTATTCACTTTAACCACTTAACAACACTATTTTATTTACATCAATGATAGGATTCAAATTCTTTCTCTCTCTCTCTCTCTCTCTCTCTCTCTCTCTCTCTCTCTCTCTGCGTGACCTCAAAAGAGGAGAGTGTCGGACAGGTGTACTGTCGTCTAAATCGTTTCGAAAAAGAGTCGAAAGTGCTGAAGTACGAAATGACAGAAAGATTCTTTAATAATCACATTATTTCACACTTTTACAACAATATGATAGGGAAAACCCAAAAATAGCTCTTTCTCAAAAAGGCAAAATTGAGATTTGTCTAATATGGAAGCTTTCGCAGAGGACAAATTTAACATGGTTCCGTTGATGGCTTTTGTTTACGAAACATTATGGAAAATATTGGAAATAATGAAAATTTCCCAAAATGATTTTAAAAATCTCCTTTCTCAGGGTCGTTTAAAGACTGGATTCTTTTGTAAAGCATCAACAAAAACTTAAGTCCTCAATTTTGGATTCTTGTATATGAATACCTACGTGAGATGGTAAAAGCGCGGATTATTTATAGCTTTGTGAGCTTTGGGAGATCTAAAAATCAAATTATTGTGTTCTTTTAAAAACACTCTAGATGCTGATTCAATAATTCCTGTAATAAAATTGAAACTGTATCGGTATTTATCGGTCCGTGGAGTAAGTTAAAAACAAACTGAAACAAATGAAACACTTTTTCCAGTGGATAAATGAATTTGATTATGTATAGTGTATAATTTATGAGGGTAAGTGCGACACAAAGTACTATTTTGGACAACCTAGATCTAAATTAGACTGCATAAAACGTGCAGGCTGATCTTGATCTACATTGTCCGTTACAATGAGTTCTATATGCTGGATCCGCTTTGAAATCGCTGTACTTTGATCTGTACTAGTGCCGGGAAATGTTCATATAACTTTTTACCAAGCGACAAAATCTTTAACTTGTACTTATTGCACACCTTTCTAAAGTAATGTTTTAACCCATTGCCAAACGACAATATTTCAGACTGGTCCAAACTGAAAGCATTTGCAGACAACAAAATAAAAGTGACTGAAAATTTGAAATTTGTTTTGTGAAAGGGTAGAAAATATTGTGGGAAAAGGAGAAAATGCTTGTTATCAGCATTTTCTCCTTTTCCCACAATGTTTTCTAAAGGCTTCCTTCTCAGGGGCGTCAAAAGTAGGGATTGTGTGGTAATGGGTTAAGTTACACACCTTTTAAAGGTAATGTTACTTTTGAAAGGTGTGTAACTTACAACATTACTTTTGAAAGATTTTTAACGTTTAACATCAATTTTGAAAGGTGTGTAACTTATATCAAGTCATGTACCTCTTAAAAACATATTATAAGTCATACACCGTTTAAATATGATGTTAAAAGACGCACACCTTTCAAAGTTAATATTATAAGTGAATAACCTTTCCAAATTAATGTTACCAGTAACCGACACCATTTAAAAGACTTTTAGAGGTATCGTAATAAGTACCATTTCTTTCGAATGTGGTTTTATAAGACATACCCTTCAAAAATTAGGTTTTCAATTAAACGGTTGCCAAAGTTGTTGTAATAAGATAGACACATTTAAAGAATAGTTTTAAAATATCGTGTAAGTGACACAACTATAAAAGGTGTTACAGAAGTGACGTAATAATTTTCATTATATACCTAGCAGTGAAATCCTAGAATTTTCCACTGTAATAAATTTTGATATCATCATTAGTGACGTTATCAACTTTCACTTTCACTTCTTGCCGTAATTTGGGAACTATACCTACTTTTTTTTTCGACTACATTTTTTCGACTTTCAAACGCAAAATTACACATAATGATGTTAATGAGGTATATAATAAATAGAATAATCAACTGGTTATTTTTGATATGAAAAATATCTCACTCGGACGCGTCGTAAGGCGTTAAAAAAAGCTCGTGCTGCGCACTCGTTTTTTCAACGCCTAACAACGCATCCTCGTGAGATATTTTTCATATCAAAAACAACCAGTTGATTATCCTCTATATATACGTTTACATTTCAAATGTGATATTGTTCTTTGCACACCTTTCAAATGTGATATTTACTCCAAAGTTATGTCTTATGTGGATAAACTTTCAAAGTTGATGTTACAAGTTGCACACATTCCAAAAGTGATGCTACAATTTACACACCTTTCAAAAGACGTGCAATAAAAGGCATACCTTTTAAATGTGATGTGTTTAACTGAACATCTTTCAAGGGTGATATTAACCCTTTCCCAAACAAGCCCTGGTTTTTACGTGTCTGCAGTAAAAGTCTTTTGAAAACACTGTGGGAAAAGGAGAAATTGCTCGTAACGAGCAATTTCTCCTTTTCCCACAGTGTTTTCAACCCTTTATGAGAACTTTCTGCCATTTTCTCCAAATCTAAAATTGTCGTCTGCAAACTCTTTTGGTTTGGAAGAGTCCAAAATTTGTCGTTTGGGAAAGGATTAAGAGTAACACGCTTCTAAAAAGGAATGGTGTTCCCATTGGCTCGATTATTTAGATCTTGGGCAGAAAATTAAATAATGTGAATAATCTATAAACTAATATAAAAATCACGTTACTTTTTGTGTGCAGTCATAACTTACATAATTATGAGGAAGTTGTTATGTAAGACCGATGGGAATCGTCATCGAAAAAATAGCAGAAAGTCGTTTTAACCCTTTACCGAACAATAACGGGTTTTAATGAAAGTTGTAATTTGAAACACCGTAAAAAAGGGTAACTGCCATTTTCTCATTTTCCTTCATTTTTTCCCTATTATTTCAAAGACAATATGCATCATTTTGAGTATTATTCAATAAATAGTCTGTGAATGCTTTCAACATGGAAGAGTCCAGAGTTTGTCTCCAGGTCCGTATTCACCAACCATTCTTAAGAACTTTCTTAGTCTTATTCTCCAGAATTGTCTACATTTGTAAGTAACGCAACTTCTGATTGGCTAAACCATTCGGTTTAGCCAATCAGAAGTTGTGTTACTTACACATTTGGAAAACCTTGGAGAATAAGACTAAGAATATTATCAAGAATGGTTGGTGAATACGGGCCCTCTCTGGTAAAGAATAAAGGCGTAACGTAAACTAAAACTAGGTTAGTAGTCAAGTCAAATTGATTTTAATCTGATTTTTAGTTTCCGGGTCTACTTGGGTGAAAACGATTGTTTTGAAACAGAGAATCAGGAATGAAAAGTCAAGGCTTTTCTTTATCGGTCAGTACGGTATATAATTTATGCCTTGGCGACTACCTTTTTTTTAGTGTCTTTGAAATGTCATTGCCTCAGATCAGAAATTGCAAACTGAATGCATATAATGTATAGGCTACGTACTGTTTGCTCAACGAAAAATTATAGACTGGTCCAAATTCAAAGCTTTTGTAGACAACAGAATAAATGTGACACGAAAATTAATAGCTGTTGAATGGTAAAATAAAAAAAAAAACACTTGCGGGAAAAGGACCAGTGTTGGTTCTCCTTTTGCCAAATATTTTCAAAAGCTATCTCGTTTAAATATGGGAAAAAAACTGCACATGTGGGAAAGTATAAAGACACGGGGAAAAGGACCAATGTTAGTTCGTTTTTTGCCAAAATATTTTCAAAAGTCACCTCTTATAGGGTCGTTAAAACTGCGAACTTAATAATCAAGTGTGAAACAAGTACAGTCAAACTTCGGTAGCTCGAACACCTAGGGGACCAGCCGATTTGTTCGAGTTATCGGAGGTTCGACCGAGCCGAAGATCATTCACAGATCGCCGGATTCGATCAAGAAATATATTATGTCCGCAGTAGGTTATGTCCGACATTACCTACGCCTAATAGCATTTTAAATGATCGCACGGAAAAAAAATTGATATTTTTACCATTTACAAACAAAACAGTTGTGCAGGAAAATAACTTTTATTCACTTAACTTAGCACATGTCATCTATAAGATATAAAACCACAGAAACCTCCTCTTTGTTTCTATTTACATGTACATTTATTCTATTTATAGAACACAAGTTTAATATACGGTCTCAGTTTGCAAAAAAAAATACCGTCGAACACCACAGTTTGATGCAAAAGGCGTGAAAAATTGATTAAGGGCAGAGCAAACATCCAATCAAGAAAAAAAAATACAATCATTATTAATCAGCATTAATTAATGAAAGCTAGTTATTTTTCACGGAACGGGTTAATAATACGTACGCACCGTTTCAATAAGTGGACAGTAAGGTGTCATAAACAGATAAACAACCTAAATATATGTGTGAAATTCACCAACACTTGTCAACGAATTTATCGGCCAACCTTTTGTTCGACCTTTCCCAGGTAAAAGTATAGTGATTTTACGTTTGGGACCATGAAATGTGTTCGAGAGTTCAAGTTTCACGGTGTGCGAGTTTTCCGAAGTCGAACTCGTTGAATTAAGAGCATTTTTTGTCGGGACCGAGATTCTTGTTCGAATTTTCGATAGTGTTCGAAGATTCCCCTGTTCGAGCTACTGAGGTTTGACTGTATTTCATCAAAGATCAACGAGTAGTAATCATTACAAGCATGTATGACAAGAAGCATTAAGTCATGAACATAAATTTGCCACACAAGCATAAAATTTGCTTTTTCCAGCAGACCATATTCCCTTTTATAGTTTTGCATAAAACGAGAAGTGAAAGCAACTGCCGCCGTTTTCAAATTTCGGGTCGGTGTGGAGTTTGCCTAGCGAACCTAACAGCGATTGCGAGGAGACAATGTTCCATGAGAGATAGCAAAAAAACATAAGTAATCAAGAGAAAACTATCTACAGACTAATTTGTCTGTATTTAAGTAGTTAAATACAGAAAATATAATATAAAACTCATATAAACGTCTTAAGATCAGATCTCGGTTTTTTTTTTTCAATTTTCGTCCATGTGTTTTTATATCACTGTTTCATATCTGCGCTAAGCTATAATTTGCCACTTACAAAATGGGGTCGGGGGAGGGATGGGGGGTGGGGGTGCCATTACGTTTTGTCTGGATTATGACTATGATATATAGACTTGAGTGAGCTGGCAAGCAGATAGATAAAAAATGAAATACAGTGTATAGCTAGACCTATTAATTTATATTTTTTTCGATTTCCAATATTTTCCTCTGGTTATACTACATAATCAATTTAAATAATTACGACACAATCCCTGGGTTTTACGACCCTGAGATAGAAGCCTTTTGAAAACATTGTGGGAAAAGGAGAAAATGCTGGTAACCAGCATTTTCTCCTTTTTCCCACAATGTTTTCTACCCTACTGGAAAAAAAGATTCAGTTTTTGAGTCACGTTTATTTTGTCGCCTGCAAGTGCTTTAAATTTGGACCTGTCTAAAATTTTGTCGTTTGGTAAAGAGTTAAATTATTTTCATAGAGCGAGGGGTAGTGGGCTGCAGACAGCGGTCATTTCCTGTAGAAATCAGTAAAAAAAAGTGCTTATGTTAGGGTTGAACTATTTTCTGACGTATTAGACACCTGCTTTAAGGGTGCGTGCGATTTTTACTTTTAATGTGCAGGAAGCTGGAAGAAACTTACAAAAAATTAAAAAAAACTAAACAAAATAAGAAGACAAAACTGCAAGAATTGATTGCAAGAAGTCAGTGTTCATTGGTTTTTCTTTTATCTAATGTTTGTATCCTTGAAAAGTAGAATTCCAAAATCATAATCAAAGTTAAACTCGTTGGAATAATAGAGTAAAAGAGAGAGACTGGCGGAGAGGTAGAGAAAGAGAGAGAGAGAGAGAGAGAGAGAGAGAGAGAGACAGAGAGAGAGAGAGAGAGAGAGAGAGAGAGAGAGAGGAGGAGCAAGAGGGACGAGGGCAGGAAAGAAGTTACTGTCAGTGTTTCTAAAGTTTAACGGATTGTTTTCTCTTTACATGAGCTATTTTCTATAAAAAAGGATGCTTAATGCGTCTGTCCAATAGTATCGACCAAGGTTAGTCTGCGCAGTCCGGAAGACAAATACATGGTTCAATTTTCTGCATTTCAAAGGCCCAGTCTACCTGGTGATTCAGTCGGCTATTTGACAAAACAGATATTATGAAAATTGAGCCATACTCTGGCAAAAAGGGAGATTAATACATGTGGGAAAAGTATCGATCCATTGAGGGGATGTGATTAGAAATTGCAAGTAATAACTGTAGTTTTTGCAATATAATCGCCAACTCTCACCTTTTTTTCTGAAATGACCCTCGTATGAGCCAAAACTTTTCGCTGTTGATCAATTTGTTGGTCTCTATGCCAAAGGGCAAGTCCATCTCATGATTTAGTGGATTATTAAAAAAGTAGCTATTATTGATCAATAATTACATGGTGACTTGATCAGTATAATTCATCACAGAGATGCATTAACTCTTTACCAAACGACAAAATTTTGGACCGGTCCAAATTGAAAGCACTAGCAGATGACAAAATAAATGTGAATCAAAAAATGAAATTTGATTTGGAAAATGTATATAGAAAACATTGTGGGAAAAGGAGAAAATGCTGGTTACCAGCATTTTCTCCTTTTCCCACAATGTTTTCAAAAACCTTTATCTAATGTTTTTTAAAAGCCGTTAAAAGTAGGAATTGTGTGGTAAAGAGTTAAGCCCCTTTTGACAGAACATGGCTCATATATATAATCGCTATAATGGCACAATTTGTACAGATGCATTAAGCCCCCCGTTGTCAGAGCACGACTCAAATTCTTTCTCGGTTTAACTTTCACCCACAGCAAGATCGTCAGAGCCGGACATTTGTCGGTCCAAAAGAGGGGCAGACACAAAGCATCAATTAGCAACCAGAGGAACTAGTTAACATTCAAACAATCGTGTGGCTTTAGCTTAAAATGCAGCAGAGAGCAAGACGGTGTCGTATAAATTTCCTGTCTATGTTTCTCGCAATAATTTACAGTGCTTTTTGTCTTGCGAATTCTGTATTAGATTGACTGCGCAGGAGTTTTTAGTCTTTCGATTTTGGATGGATTGATTGATTGAAAGCCGTTTTCAACATAATTTCATTCATATTGCGGCGACCACTGCACAAATCAATAATTTCCTGGAGTTTCTTTTACCAGTTCTTCATATAATATTCTTCCCAAGCTGCCGGTTGCTTTCCTGTCTAACAAGTGTCGAAACGAATGATCAGGAAAGAGAGAGGAATTTATTATAAGCGAAAAGAGGCATTTGGACGTTTGCGTGAAGTGTCGTCTCGGATCAGCCTGCGCAGTCCGTGGAGGGTAATCCGAGACGGCACTTTACGACTACATCACATATTGTGCTACAGTAGACGTGTGCAAAAACAGAAAATTACATGAAAACGGAAAGTGTCGTTGCGGATCAGCCTGTGCGGACTGCGCAGGCTGATCCGAAACGACACTTTACGCAGATGTCAGAAAGCCCTTTTGGCGTATTACAAGCCATATAGAATGCGTATTATCAATCCTCGGAGAGAGATCAGCCGAGCTGAGGATTTGAACCTGCATATCCCTGGTCTCAAGTCCTTTACACTATCGACTGTGCCACTGGGGCTCGACTTGTCGGGTTATTGGGAGCTTTTACATACAAACTCTTCTTTTACCAAAATTATTTCCAAAAGTTGACTACTGCAAGTCGAAAACAGTCGTAGGCCGGATTTACTCCTTTAACTACTAAATAATTCAAATGATACTTTCCTGCTGGTAGGAAAAACAGAATAACTGCGATTTCATTTTTTTTTTTTTTTTTTCTTTTCAGTGGGGGTGGGAATTATCTCCTTATCAGACAGTGTTGATCCAAGATTAGACTGTACGTTCTGTGCAGTCTGATCTTGATCAACGCTGGCCGCAATAGTTCTGTGAGTTGCGCTTGGCACCGTAAGTGTTAAAATGTGAACCGAAAAGTCCTATACATGTTAAAAAAAAAAAAGAAAACGCACACACACGCGCGCTTTTAACAAAAGGAGCTTCAAACTGAATTCTGATTGTCTTTAATAAGGCTTCCATTTATTGTAAAATCAATTTTTGACGAGCATTCTGAAACCTGATAAAAACGGATCATTGAAATTTCGGTACACTTTACGAACACGTAAATAGTACGGAATGAAACGGATTGCGACGAAAATCATTTAACTCTTCACCAAACGACACAATATTAGACAGGCCCAAATTGAAAGCACTTGCGCATGACAAAATAAACGTTATTTCAAAACTTTAAATTTGTTTACAAAAGGGTAGAAAACATTATGGGTAAAGGAGAAAATGCTGGTTACCAGCATTTTCTTCTTTTTCCACAATGTTTTCAAAAGACTTCTGTCTTAGGGTCGTAAAAACCAGGGATTGTTTGGTACAGAGTTAAATTTTCCCACATAACAACACTTAACCCATTACCACACAATCCCTACTTTTGACACCCCTGAGAATGAAGCATTTAGAAAACATTGTGGGAAAAGGAGAAAATGCTGCTAACCAGTATTTTCTCCGTTTCCCACAATGTTTTCTACCCTTCACAAAACAAATTTCAAATTTTCAGTCACTTTTATTTTGTAGTCAAATGTTTTCAATTTGGACAAACCTAAAATATTCACGGTCGTTTGGTAATGAGTTAAGGCTAAACCGAAAATTGATAACCTCTGCACCCGACAAATGAAATGTGTATAAAATGTCGAAATATATTTTATAAATGGTAGAAAACGTACTAGAAAAGGAATAAATCCTGGTTACCACCAGTTTGTCCTTTTCTCTCAATGCTTTCAAAAGCCTTTAACCTCAGGGTTTTTGCAAGTCGGACGTGTTTAGTATGGGGTTAAAAATCGAAGCCCTCTTATCCCTCGATACTCTAACAATGATCTGGTTGCTTTTTCTGAAAGTGTAGGTCGACATCAGGTTGCACAGAACGCCGGAGCAGTCTGATCTTGAAATGTAGGTGCACTTTGCTGATGACTGGAATTTTAATACAATTGACGAACATGCAGTCAGTACGAAAATACAAACAAGAAATATCTTGAGAGGAAAAAAATAAATGGACGACATGATAAGTGATATGCACTAATAGACATCTTCATTTTTATTTTGACCAAAAGTATGTATGGAGAGGCAACACTCCAGCCTTTCTGAATAAATTTCACAATTTCTTCATTTTTTTTCTATTGACATTCTGCATGTAAAATTCAGTGTTAACACAATTTATAAATCTTGTCGATTAGATTAAAATTCCTATATACTTTCATCTATTCGGTGATAATTGTTTTGATGAAAAATCGATCGTCATTCCCTCCTAAAATAACTTTACTAAAGTAAAAAGAAAAATCCGAAATATCCTGGTAAAAGTATGGATGAACAACATCATTTAACAGTTTACCAAACAATACCTGGACTTTACGATCCTGAGGAACAAGCCTTTTGAAAACATTGTTGAAAAAGGAGAAAATACTGGTAACCAGCATTTTCTCCTTTTTCCACAATGTTTTCTACCCTGCTGGAAACAAATCTCAATTTTTGAGCTCCATTTATTTCGGCTTTCAATATGGACTAATCTAGAATTATTTCGTTAGGTAAAGGGTTAAGGTTTCATACATGAGCGCCATGCTAATGCAAAAGGGAGTTTTATTGCGACTCCGTGATGCTTAAAAAAAACAACAACAAGCAAATCATTAGATAATTATGGCTCGATAAAATCATTTTTGTAGAACACACAGTTGAATCCTAAGGTAGAATGATCATTGGACATGCAAAGCAAATTTAACAAATTGAAAAAAGGTTCGACCCAGGTCAGCCAGCGCGGACTGCGCAGGCTGACCTGGGTCGATACTTATTGCAGATACATTAATCCACATTTTCATAGAACACGATTCAGGGATAGATGAGGAAACATAGTGGTCATAGAAGAAAATAGTTTGATATAAACAGTTTCTCCATTCGTCACAATCTTTTAAAAAGTGGTCCACCGGTGCAGAAAACAATAGTCGTCCATGAGAGGAGGAAATGACTTCAGTACATACACTTCATACAGTTGCGATATTATCTAACTCGAAAACTTGGTTCCTGTGTGAAAATGTCCCCGCCCTATCCGTCCATTCATTGTTTTTTTCCATTCATTAAACCATTGATTTGTTTCGTGCACCCGTCCTATTATACTTTGAGCGTATTCTTCCATTTATGCATAATACTAAAGAATATACATGCAATATTTTTTATTTTTCCCTAGGATGTCCCCAAATCATTTGAAGCGGATTTGTGTGCTAAACATTTTCTCTAATGAAAATATTTGCACTCTTTCAAAATGATCGCAAATGCGTAAGCGGTATAAGTTAACTAAAGTTTTTTGACGGGGTTGAAACATTGTTGGAAGAGGAGAAAATGCTGGTAAACACTTTTTTCTCCTTTTCCCACGATTTTTAAAAATGCCACCCATTGAGATTCGTGAAATACCAATTGTTTAGAAAAGGAATAAGTCACCAAATAACCGAGACATTGCGATTTAAGGATCTCTTTGTCATAATATCTCTTAAATATAAAACAGAACGCGTTCAAGATCAAATTGCGATTTCTGTGTCTGATCTTAATCTACACTGTGTGAAGCCTAAGGCAACATAAAGTACCTTGCACAAAGTAAAAGCTCAGTTAATCTTCTACCAAAGGACAAAATTTTAGCCTGGTCCAAAATGGAAGCATTTGCAGATGACAAAATAAATTTAACTAAAAAGTCAAAATTTGTCTTGGGAAGTTTTGAAAACATTGTGGAAAAAGGAGAAAATGCTGGTTACCAGCTTTTTCTCCTTTTCCCGCAATGTTTTCAAAAAGCCTCTCTGTTGGGGGTCTTTAAAAATCGGAATTGTGTGGTAAAGGGTTAAAAACCAGGGTCGACTTGTTCCATTTTTCTCTATGATTACGAGCACTAGGCCACTTCAGTTTTACTAGTTCTACAGCCTGAATTTAGGTATACACTATTATTATGTCTACCTCTTTTCATTGCAAATATGATAAATTCGTCTTTTTTCGAGGGCGAAACTTAATTGTTTCAGAGCCAAGAACATAATCTCGATCTCTATTGACGGCTGGATATAGTACCAATGAAACTCAGAGTTTGCCATATTGTTTGCCACACGTGAAAAGGGGCATTCGGACATTTGCGTAAAGTGTCGTGCACATTTCTACTGTAGTACAAAATCGAAAGTAGTTGTAAAATTTAGTCTCGGATCAGTCTGCGCGGACAGCGCAGGATGATCCGAGACTAAACTTTACAACTACTTTCGATTTTGTACTACAGTAGAAATGTGCAAGAGAAAAACTGCTTTAGAACGGAAAGTGTCGACTTGGAATAGCCTGCGCGTACTGCGCAGGCTGATCTGGAATGACACTTTACGAAAATGTTCGAATGCATATTTTCGTGGGTTGCGTGGGTTGCAGGCCACGAAAGTCGACAAAAGTGGCGGATGGTATTGTTCCAGGATCAAACTGCATGTTCTGTGCAGTCTGATCTTGATTTAAACTATTTGCAAAAGCTCACAGAATCGCGCTTAGCAACCTACAGGTCAAAGATATTTTTTTTGTTCATAGTCGTTTTTTTTCTATCATCAGATGTCTTCTTATAAGGTTTTCAAACAATCCCTGTGTCAAGAGTGCATCCATTAAAACGATGAAGTTTGTCAGAATGGTGCAGGTTTCAAAGCAGGAAATAGAACAAGGGATTTTTTTTTTTGCACTAAAGGCAATCATATGGCTTGCCAAACGCAAAAAAAGAGGCATTCAGAAATTTGCGTAAAGTGCCACGTCTCGGATCAGCCTGCACTGTCCGCACAGACTGATCTGAGATGGCACTTTACGACTATACGTTAGATTTTATGCTACAGTAGACTTGCACAAAACTACTGAATATTACAAAAAAACGGAAAGTGTTGTTAGGGATTAGACTGCGCGGATTGCACAGGCTGATCCGAGACGGCACATTACGCAAATGTCCGAATGCCTCTTTTCGAAAGTTGCAAACCATATAATTATGTTACATGTTCTGTCAAAAGGAGATGAAATTTGTATTTGTTGGCCTCTAGTAAAAGTTTGCAAAAGTGAGGGCCCAGAATTTGAAGGAGTATATACTTGTAGTTCGATAAATTACAAAAAAACATATATTCTTTTTTTTATTGGAGGGGAAGGGGGTGGGGAAGGGGGCGGGGGAATGGTACGTAACTACGTCTTTGCGTACAGGCAGCTACGCCCCTAAACTAATCTAGGGGAGTATGAGGGAACGAATTCTAAAGGGCTCGGCGTATTAACTCATTACCAAACAACAATATTTCAGGCTTGTCAAATTTGTTTGTGAAGAGTAGAAAACATTGTGGGAAAAGGAGAAAATGCTGGTTACCAGCATTTTCTTCTTTTTCAACAATGTTTTTTAAAAGCTTCTCGTCAAAAGTAGGGATTGTGCAGTAATGGGTTAAACTGTACAATATCTGTCGCAGTCTTGGGGGTTTTTTTTGCGAGAAAACTGTGATGAAAAATTAGTAGAATTCCTTTGATTCATAGAGCCAATAAAAGTAATATCTTTTTCTCTAAGTTACAAAATTTCGGAGAAAAGTTCGGGGAGTTGTTGTTTATTTTCGAAACAAGTGAGTTTAATCTTTGTTTGTAAATGAAATTAACCCTTAGGAAGATAAGAGCCACTTAAGGCGATTTTGCGGTCTGTGTAGATCAAGATCAGACTGCACAGGAAGTGCGGTCTGATCTTGGATCAGCACTGCCTGATAAGGAAGCTATTTTTTCCTCAATATGATATAACTTTGGAACTGCAATACTTGGGTGTTTTTAACTATAGTGTCTGGAAAGTTTCAATAAATTTCTTCAGCAGATTTAACTCTTTACCGAACGACAAAATTTTGGTCTCGCTCGAACTGAGAGCATTTGAGACTATTTCAATGTGACTTAAATAATGGAGTTTGGCCTTGATATGGTAGAAAACATTGTGGGAAAAGGAGAAAATGCTGGTCGCCAGCATTTTCTCCCTTTTCCACAATGTTTTCAAAAGGTTTCTTTCTCAACGGTGTTAAATGTCGTCATTGAGTGGTAAAGGTTTAAAGGGGTTAAAAATCATCTGTAGAAATAAACATTAACAGTTTTCAGTGCTTATTATATAAAAACTCCAACTTTTTCGAATGCTCAAATTACAATTTAGTAAAACTTACAGACTTCACTAGACAAGTGAAGGGCATAGTACCAAGATCAGACGCCACGTTCTGTGTTGTCTGATCTTGGGTTCTGCAAAAACTGCTGTTATCATCTATTGCACGAAAAGGGCACAACCCTCTTCTACCCGATGTTTAGGGACCCTGAGAAAGAAGACTTTTGAAAACATTGAGGCAAAAGGAGAAACTGCTGATAACCAGCATTTTTTCCTTTTCCATCAATGTTTTTTACTCCACCAAAGACAAACTCCGTCATTTGAGTCAAGGTGAAAGTGTCGTTTCTAAATGTTTTGAATATGGACAAGAATAAATCTTTCTCAAGTTGTAAAGAGTTAATCTTTTACCAAACGACAAAATTTTAAAACGGTCCAAATTGAAAGCACTTGCAAATGACAAAATAAATGTAACTCAAAAATTGAAATTCGTTTCCAGCAAACTAGAAAACATTGTGGGAAAAGGAGGAAATGCTGGCTACCAGCATTTTCTCCTTTTCCCACATTTTTTTCAATAGGCCTCTTCCACTGGGTCGTGAAAACCAGGGATTGCCTGGTAAAGTGTTAAGTCATAAACGATTGCCTATTTCGTCGTAAAGTCACTGTAAAAGCGCTTGTTTAATCTCAAAGGTTAAGTTTAGCTGCAATGATTTCTTCTACCGATCGTTGATAAGAGTTCGCTCGTAAAGATTGAATGCATAACCTTTTTAATTTTATAGGTATATTATCAACAAAAAACGACTTTCTCGTCTAATAAAACGGCTATCTTCATCTTTTTAACCATTTATCACGTGGCAAAATTGTGAGACTATGCCAAATTGAAAACTCTTGCAGAAAGTTCCATTTAGATGTGGGCCAAATGATGAAATTTGATAGAGTAGAAAAAATAGCGGGGAATGGTAAAAAAATACTCATACTTTCAATTGTCTTCTTTTTCTCACGTTTTTTTTAACCCATCAGTACCACACAATCCCTACTTTTGACGCCCCTGAGAAAGAAGGCTTTAGAAAACATTTTGGGAAAAGGAGAAAATACTGGTAACCAGCATTTTCTCCTTTTCCCACAATGTTTTCTACCCTTCACAAAACAAATTTTAATTTTTTTAGTCACTTTTATTTTGTCATCTGCAAATGCTTTCGATTTTGACAAACCTAAAATTTTGTCGTTTGGTAATGAGTTAAACCCTCTGTTCCAGAGTCGTTTAAACTCATGATTTGTGGTAAAGGGTTAAAGCCGATATTGTAATATGAGTCAAGTTTGTTGGAAAAAGGAGCCGATAAACTGCCTTGATCAAGCTCTTTATTGTTACTTCTGTATGAACTTTATATAGTTTCTTTTTTTTTTCGCAATTTATTTTTTAAAACATGGCCCTTCGTTACAACATAAAGAACAAAGCTTTTAAATAAAAGTTGTGCAAAAAAGGGAAATTTTCGTTCTAAATTCTTCAAGTAACAACAAGCGAATCCCGACTAAATCTTAGCAATTTAATATGCTTAACTCATAACCAAACGACAATATTTTAGACTGGTTCAATTTGAAAGCATTTGCAGACGACAAAATGACAGAGACTGTAAATTTGCAATTTATTTGTGAAGGGTAGAAAACATTGTTGGAAAAGGAGAAAATGCTGGTTAAACCAGCATTTTCTCCTTTTCCCACAATATTTTCTAAGAACTTCTCTCTCAGGGGCGTCAAAAGTAGAGATTGTGTGGTAATGGGTCAATTGAATGTGCAGATGGCGATTTGTCAGTAAACCCAAAGGGTCTGATTTGGGTCTGCCCTTTTGGTCACTTATTTGAATGTATTTTTTTTCTAGCATCTGTAAATGTCGTGCCACAAAAATTGACATAGATTTAAAAAAAAAAAGTGGGGTGAGGGGGTGGGGTGGGGGGGGGATGAAGTACATTATATTCCGTTGTACCATTTTTAATCAAAAGTCAACAACCTTTGTTACCGCTCTTCTAATAGGATTCAGGACAATCATTTAACACATTTGTTTCCTCATTATCAATGGATTGTTAAACAATATGTACTGTAGAGAAAGAAAAAAAAACACATAAATAATATATTTGGCAGCAATTAAAACAAGCATGTCAGAAGTTTATCAGGGTTTATTGGCCTACTGTTTTAACTCACCAGTTCTAACGCCTATCACTGCCAAATATATAAACTCAATCTCTTTCGTTTGCTGACACAACAATCCAATAAAATCAGACAAGATTTTGATCCCGTTGTCTCCCACAATAGTTTTTTTTTTTCTTTGCTAACCCAGACAAAACTATTTCAAACACATTCAGTTTGCTTCTGCAAATGCCTTCGATATGGTTACGTCTATAATTTTGTTTCTGCCCTGATTCGAATCTGTGGCCGATGAAAGAATGGTAAAGTGAGTTTGCCATGCGCGCAAATACCTGCCTAGCGCTTTTTAAATTAGATATACTCTGTGAAAAAGGGGTTCAATGCATCGGCAAAAATTACAGGCCCATGTCAGCCTGTAGAGTCCGCATAGACTGACTATGGCGGAACTCATGTCTATAGGTAACTTTTCTGCATGTCAGAAAACCGGTGTACCTCTAAATTTAATCCGTCTAAAAAGAAAATGGACTTTATTGGTCCATAATGTGATGACATGTTTTGTATTATGCATTACGGAGATGCATTAAGCCTCCTTTCCACATACCATTGTTCAAATGTATTCTGTCATTTTTCGAAATAATAGCTATACCGTTACAAACGGGATAAGAACATTAAAATTAAAACAAATAAATGATACAAATCCTTGGTTTCAACATGGTTTTTGTTTAGCCTTAAAAGCACTTTTCGTACCAATAAAAAGTATCAGTCTGTATGAAGATTTTTACATATGAGAAAAATGCGAGGCGAAATATTAGCGTATGCCACTTTAAAGTTATAGAATCTCAAGTTCGATTATAATTCAACTTGTATATTCGCACAGATAGTATGGTGTGCTCTTTCAGCGAGAATAAATTCAATCAGACCATTGTCTCTCTGACATTGTCATTGAAGTTTAGTGTCAAGTTCAGATAGAACACAGAAAACAGAAACACCACGATACCTCGACCTTTCCTGTTTGAGTTCATTTTTCAGAATAATGATAGCTAGAAATTACCTTTCTTTGTTTAAAACTCTTCGTCAGATAGCAAAACTTTAGACATCTCCAAACTGAAAATTCTTATAGACGAAAATATAGAGAGATAAATTAACAAAACGGTTTCTAAAATTATGGGACTTGTCGTAGACAGCGTAAAAGACTTTACAGGAAAAGGAAACGAGGCTGGTTAGCAGCATTGTATCCTCTTCCAACAATATTTCTAAAAGCTTTTCTTACCCTTATTTTTTCTGGGTATGTTTTGAAAGTCGACGGTCTATGGTAAAAGGTAACCCCTTTACAATACAATTTCAACTTTTAACCATCCAGGGGATGGTTAAAAAGGGGAAATTTGAAAACATTCAAGGTACAGGTAATGGTAATCACCATTTTCTCCTTTTTCCTCAAAGTTTTCTTACCTTTCAAAAATGAATTCCAAATTTAGAGTAATATCAATTTTGTCTTTCAGTAAAGGATTGAAATAAAAGAAAATGTTGCTACAAGTCGTGTTAAATTTCATCTCAGGATAGATTTCAGTGTTGTTTTTTTCCTATTCTATTTTTTTATTTTTTTTTTATCTTGTCCTTAACCCATTACCACACAATCCCTACTTTTGACGCCCCTGAGAAAGAGGCCTTTTGAAAACGCTATGGGAAAAGGAGAAAATGCTGGTAACCAGCATTTTCTCCTTTTCCCACAGTGTTTTCCACCCTTCCCAGAACAAATTTCTATTTTTTAGTCACCTTTATTTTGTCGTCTGCAAATGCTTTCAATTTGGACCAGTCTAAAATTTTCTTGTGTGGTAAAGAGTTAAGGTACTTTGGACATTTTAGTAAGATACCATTACCAAACCCTTCATAGTTCAAACTTACTGCTGTAGAGGGCTTATAGAAATACATGTATTATAATTTCTCCACAATACTTTATTTCTTCACTAACACAGACAAACCATTCCAAACACATTCAGTTTGCTTCTGCAAATGCTTTCGATATGGGCACGTCTAAAATTTTGTCAACTGGAAAAGAACAGAGGTTGGTGGTTAGGTAAGTGTTTCACCCTGTTTACGACACTGAGGAAATAACTTTGGACTGGAAACCGGCATCTTTTACTTTTACCACAATGTTTTCAAACCTGTCGAGAACAAACTTGTCATTTGATTCACATTGAACCCTTAAGCGACTTAGGGATCTTTTGCGGAGACTATAGATCATGATCAGACAGCACAGAAGGTGCATTTCCCATCTACAATTGCTTTTTGTTTGGGCAAATCTAAATTTTAGTAATCTGGCAACTTTGTTTCGGGCCATGTTTCGGTACTATAATGGACGTCCATTGATTCCCAGCATATCTTATCCAGGGTCTATATTCTTGATGTTATTCTCAGCACAGTATTTAGAAAGTAACGCAACTTCTGATTGGATGAACCTTTGATTAAGCCAATCAGATATTGTTTTGATTTCTTATTAAAAAATGAGGATAAGACTAAAATTGTTCTAAAGGCGCCATCACACCATGACGTTCTGGTAAACATTCTCTGGGCGTTTCAATCGTTGGATTTTTTAGCGTTCTAGAATAAGGATTTCACATCTGGCGTGTTTTTAACGTGTACCTAACTCATGACTAGCGTGTATCTAACGTACGAGAAGCGTGTAACAGCGACTAAGTAAGATACCTCTGATACCTCCATATGCATGGACGTTCGGGAAACACTCGAATGACGCTAAATGAACGCCAAAAGGACGTTCGTTTCACTTTAGTCACACGCTGCGTGCGCTAGGAGACCGTTCAGCGGTCGCTGACAGGTCGCCAGTGAGTCGTTCACTGCAAAGCAAACGATTAGTAACAACCAAGTAACGCTACCGTAACGCCGACTGACCAGCGATAGCCGAACGCGTGCATTGCTCGATGAACGTTAGTAAAAAGTCCCACAACGTTCTTTAACGATCTTCAGCGTTTAGAATTAAACGTTGAAGAACGTTGGTGTCAGTGAGAACTTTTGTGCATGTTCAAAACTTTTTTTCCGGACTAGCGTTCTCCGCCGATTCTCGGCGATCACCGACGATCACCGACGTTCACTGGCGTTCACACAACGCTCTTCTGGCGCTATCCCAGCGACCTTGGACGACTAACAACGTTTCCTCAAACGTAAGAAAACGTTGACCAGAACGTCATGGTGTGACGGCTCCCTTAAGAATGGTTGGTGAATAGGAACCCCGTGCATTGCACAATAATCCTTCCCAGTCAATGACTGCTTTCCCCGTCCTTAAAACAAATGTCAAGCTCATTTTAGAAGTTTAAAGAAGAGTGAAATCGTAACGACTTTTAACGCTCGGTAAGAGCTTGAACCGAGCTGGAAATCGAGCCTATAACCCATGGATTATACACTCGCCGATCGCCAGGGTGATGACCCTTCTTGTCTCACACTTGTGTAAGATAAAATGAAACGGAACCTATCGTTATAACTCTAATGTGTTCTAAAAATGTACAAGTTTGAAGACTTCTAGGCCAGTGTCCCTATATTTATCATTATTTTTTATGGCTGGTATTAAGCGTACAGGCTTTTTCATTAGTTTTTTTTTCTCCCCTCACTCTGTTCACGTATGTGTCTGTCATGTTCATTTTTCTATTTTTCTATCTATCTTGAAATTGATATACATGTACCATACAGCGTCGTAATATTGACACATTTGTTGTTACCTCATATCACGTAATGTAAATTTGCTGGGAGAACTTGTAACACTTGTAACAGACAACTTGTTTGACATAAGTGTTTTTGTATGCCTCTGTGTGCGTCTGTTTACAGGCGCACCTGTAAATTTGTGACTACGTCTGACTTCCTTTAAAAACACAGAGAAAAAAAAAACTTTAACCCTTTCCCAAACAAGCCCTTGTTTTTACGTGTTTGCAGTAAAAGTCTTTTGAAAACGTTACGAGCAATTTCTCCTTTTCCCAAAGTGTTTTCTACCCATTTGGAGAACTTTCTGCCATTTTTATCAAATTTGAAATGGTCGTCTGCAAACCCTTTGAGTTTGGAAGAGTCTAACATTTGTCGTTTGGGAAAGTGTTAATTCGTTTTTTTTTTGCTTGTTTGACATTTCCAGGAAAATATCGGCAAAACTATACTGTAGAATGTCAAGTCTCTATATTCTGTCTATATTATTTTATTTGGAAGATGAAAAATGTATTCCGATCCTGCTGAGAGTGATGCTATAGTCTGTTCATTCCATTAGCCACAATGTTTTAAAATGCTTTCTTCCTTGTACACCAGCATTTTCTCCATAAGTAGCTTTACAATGTATTCAATGGCTTTCTTCTTCAGGGTTGTCAAAAAGGGGTTCGTTTTGTACAGGGCCAAGGCTCCATATAGACGTCACTGAACTCTTTACTATGAGTAAAATAGACTTGTCTAAAATCAAGGCATTTGCAGACGACATATCAGTTGTGGCTAAAATTGTTTGATTTTTTTACAAACAAAAAAAAAGTAACCTTTTATCACAAGTCAAAATTTAGACGTGTCCAAACTGAAATAATCTGCAGACGACAAAATGTAAGGGAGCTGAAATGATGGAATATGTCATTGACAGAGAAGAAAACGTTGTAGAAAAAGAAGAAAATGCCTTTCCTTTGTTGAGAAAAGGCATTTTCTCCTTTTCCCATCAAGTTTTTTTTAAAGCTGTTTTCCTGTTTGTTAATAAAACTCAGGATTGATTTGTTAATGTTGACAGACCTTAGTCCTGATTTGTTAAGCAAAATGTAGTTGAAATCGACATTCTCTCCAAAGAGTGAACACTCCCTACGCTTTGTTACTTAGTTCGATGTTACTTGCATAACAATACGGGACATTCCTCAGTTACTTCCTTTAATCGCTTTCCAGTACTCCATTGGTCTTGCATGATGAGGCTATATATTACTGTGTTTTCACCCTCTTGCACTACATTGCCATGTCCTTGAGATAATAGTCGACAAAATCTGGTTAGATTGTTTTATAAATCGATGTATACGTATTGTCTGAAGATTGAGAACTGAACTTGATTTCAAACTTCAAAGAGACAGAACACATATAACATTAATCAACTTACATTTATGGCAATATCCCTCTGGGAATCAAAGATAAAAGCAAAGGAATATAAGTAAAACGACCAATGTGTAATTTAGTTACCTTTAAGTCTTTATCTGGCAAGGACGGTAATTTGACACATTGGAATGGCTCCAATAAAGTCCTTAATGGTAACCAATCTTATAAACCTAACAGGCATCTGCTAGAAACAGACATATTGAAGGAATTTTAAACGTTGCTTCCATCCCTTGTAGGGATCTAGTCAGCTATTGGGTCTCCGCGTGCTTGAACCTTTTCCTACAAAACTCCGACATTTAACGGCCTTGTTCACGAAGGCTTTTGAAAGCACTGTGGGGAGAGGAGAAAATGCTGGTAACCACAAGGATCTTTTCTTTCTTAAACAATGCCAATCTTTTCAGCCAATTTTAATTTGTCATCTGTAAACGTTTTGAATTCGGACCATTCTAATACTTTCTTGTCTGGTACAGAGTTAAGGTTTAAAACAACTAATGATTGTGTTTGTGAGATAAGTTTTGCTTTTTAATCTATCACAACAGAATAAAATTACGACTCTTGCTGTCATTGCGGCAGAAATCTTTTGTTAATCCTTTCGCTGCAAAGCGCGACACAATGGCCATTTTGGGACGACGTAGATCAAAATCAGACTGCACAGTAAGAGGTTCAGAACCTGCAGTTTGATCTTGGATCTACACTATCCTTGTAGAAAGGAGAAAATAACGGTAACCATGGGTCCGTATTCACCAACCATTCTTAATATCATTCTTGGTCTTATTCTTCAGAATTTTGTCAATGTGAAAGTAACAGAACTTCTGATTGGCTAAACCATTCGGTTTAGCCAATCAGAAGTCTTGTTACTTTCACGGTCAGGAAATCTTGAAGAATAAGACCAAGAATGTTCTTAAGAATGGTTAGTGAATACGGACTCGGCATTTCCTTCTTTCCAATAATTATTTGTATCCTATCACAAAGAAATTTCATCATTTGAGCCAGAACGAACTTGTCGCCTACAAATGCTTTGAAAAGTTGAAATTTTTGTCTTCTGGTAAACAGCTAATCTGAAAAACCAGAAGATCACCTGGAATACATTGTTTTATAAGGAAATATATGTAGATTACAGTCAGACCGAAAGGATCACACAGTCTTAAAAACATAAATAACGAACCTGAATAACTATAAATGGTACATACGATACATAGATTCAGGAACTGAATAGCTTACCTTTTACTCCTTTTACAGTTCATGTACAATCTTCTGTTTGAACAATTTTCTATTCAGTGATTGGCGGCGTAAGAATAATGGTTTTTATGGCGGAAGTAAATTTGTTGTGTGTACTACGTCAGCACTTCCGGTTTTATACAGGATCCGTATTTACCAATCATTCTTAAGAACATCTAGTATGATTCTAGATTTAGAAAGTGAGCAACTTTTGATAGGCTAAACAATTTGGTTCAACCATTCAGAGGTTATGTAACTTTCAAAATTAGAAAAGTCTTTCGAGTAGAACTAAGAAAGTTCCCAAGAATGGTCGGTGAATACAGTTTAGGACCAATAGTAAGCCCACTAGAATCTGAAAGTCTTCACCACTATATATGAGTAGTAGTTGGTGTGAGGAAAATAGCTACCAAATACAAGAGTCATTAAGCCACTATATATAAGCAATAGTTGGCGTGAGGAAAAAAAACCATCAAATACAGAAGTCATTATGCCACTATATTGGCCTATGAGCAGTAGTTGGCGTAAGGAAAATAACCACCAAATACAGAAGTCATTACCAAATAAACAACATAAATACTAATGTGACCTATGACCTGTGACCGCGCTTGTGGGATGGTAGTATCCTGTAAATATTTAAGTCAAGTGTTTAGTTGGTTCAAAAAATGACTGAAGTTGAATCTTGGCACTACTTTTTTTTAATGCTTACCGTATGTTTGTACATTAGCCAATCAGAAATTGTGTTACTTTCAAATATAGAAAATTATGGAGAACAAGACAAAGAACGTTCTTAAGAATGGTTGGGGAATACGAGCCCAGAAATTGCGTTACATTCTCGATTTAAAGTCAGACTATGAATTATATTTAGAACAGTTGGGGAAAACAGATCCTGTACATGCTTATAATTGGCTGGCAACACGCGAAAAGGGACATTCGGACATCTGCGTAAAGTGTCGTCCCGGATCAGCCTGCGCAGTCCGCGCAGGCTGATCCGAGACGGCACTTTCCGTTTTCATGATTTTTATGTTTTGCGGAAGTCTACTGAGGAACAAAATCTAATGTAGGCGTAAAGTGCCGTATCAGATTAGCCTGTGCGGACTGCGCAGGCTGATCCAAGAGGACACTTTACGCAAAGGTCCAAATGCCCCTTTTCGTGTCTTGGAGGCCATATGTCAGAACAGTTTGCTAACGGTTTAAGATCAGACAGCACGGCTCTGTGCAAAATACATGAAATTTGCAATTAATTGCCTATTGATAATTAACTTACATCTACCTTTCATACCGATTACCTTTATAATCAACATAATCATTCATTATCATGCAGTATATACAAAACTAACCTTCACATTACAAAAGGATTTTTTGTCAAAAATTTCAATGGTGATATATTAATTTGTAGTTTTTTTTTTTTTTTCTTTAATTGTTAAATTCTTCGTAAGAGAAAAGGGGGAAAATTGTCCCTCAATTTTCTTGGAAAAATGCTATATGCCTTTAGAGTTTGGCGGAATTTATAAAAAAAAAAAACAGACAGAGAAAATGACATTTTTTTACAACTAATCCTATGCATCTATGTTAAGGCATTTCCGCACGTCTTTTAAGGCATTTCGAGAGTATACCAGTAGATTAGGTCACAACATGTCTTCAAAGAAATTTAAGGAAAAAAAATAAGCATTTATTGTCTATAAAATGAAACGAAGAGAGAGAGAGAGAGAGAGAGAGAGAGAGAGAGAGAGAGAGAGAGAGAGAGAGAGAGAGGGTGGGATTCAGTCACATTCACATTTACCCAAAACGAGGACACCTCATACAACTCAATTAGTCACGCAGGGAAAATTTGATAAATTCGAAAAAGAAAAAAGTGCATGTAGAAAACAGACAAATTACGCATTTATTTTTCACAATATTGTGTTCCAAAAATCAGGGCTTCCATAAAGAAGGTTCAATGACATGTGTTTCTCGGCCATGAAGGATGTACGAAAAAAATGTTACCTTCCGAAGACATAAAGCAGCCGCTTTTTAAAACATATTTAGAAATAGATAGCACTAGCATCAGTTCGGGCATGAATAAGTGTAAGTGAAAACATATTGTCGAAAAAGAGAATACATAACGAACAATTTCTCCTTTTGCCAAAATGTTATAAAAAATTGTCTATTGGAAGATCCAAAAAATTGTCTGTAGGAGGTTATGGGGAAACCGCGATTAATAACCTGCTCTTTAAACTATAAGTAGAGACGGAAACTATTCATTGAAAAAATATAAAATTCTTGTAGCGTCGTTTAGTTTGCGGAGTTTTCGGCCAGACGCTAGACGCCGACTTTCAGATTAATTTTACCCTTTAGGCTACCCAAAATAATTTGTCATTCGGCTTTTGTATACAGTATAGATTAAGATCAGACAGCTAAGAATGTGTAGTCTTATCTTGGCTCAACACGGAAATATAATTCATGAAATTTTGTGACCAGAACAAGCGTTAGAAATGCTATGTTACACATTTTATCAAACTTTAACGAGTTCTATTCCATATTTTCGACATTCTTTGGATTGCTTCGTTATAATTGCTGTGTTACTGGTTTTCAACTCAATGCCTTATTCGAGAGAGGTTGAATTTTTGCGGTCAACTGTAAGCCTCGTTTTTCCCATGTTTTTTACGCACTCGTAGCTGACCTATAAATTAGTATCAGTAGAAGATAGAATGACTTATTACTACAGAAATATTCGCTACTACGACCTTCTAAAATATGCAGACAGCAAGTAACTAAAATCGCCAAATAAGATCAAATCTAACGATGTACAACATCCCCGCTTTTTACACACTTTCGTGGAGGGAGAGAGAGAGGGGGGAGGAGAGGGACGGAAAGAGAGAGAGAAGGGAGAGAGGAGGGAGCGTGAGACAGACAGACAGACAGACAGAGAGACAGACAGAGAGAGACAGACGCAGGGTATTTTTCACCGTTCTCTACTTTGATCCCGACCATCACCCCCCCCCCTTCCCCTGCAATGTGACCCTCTTTGTATAGGAAGTGTCAAAATCATAGAAAATAGAAAAGCCCATGTTTGCTTGATGATTACCTACATACTGATCGTCAAAACAGTCTTGAGAAAAGGGTTGTTGCTAACGTGAAGGCACCAGAACATCAAGCATAGAAAGTGCTCGCGTTCAGAAAGAGCAGACTATTACCCACAGAGAGAAACAAAAGGTCTGCGATGGTTATCTCCCTTACACGATTTCATTTTTCAGATATCTTGTTAGGCCCATGACTTTTGATCAGGAATTGTGAATTCGAGTTCTCGCTCAAAAAAAGAAATGATGAAATTTATTGTGACAGAGTCAACTCTCTCTCTCTCTCTCTCTCTCTCTCTCTCTCTCTCTCTCTCTCTCTCTCTCTCTCTCTCTCTCTCTGGTTTGTAATTTGCTACCCATTAGTTAAAAAAATATCATTCAATAATGTAGAAAAAGAGCTCGTGTTGTATTTACTAGCTGCTCCAATCAAAAGTATTGAGGGAGTTTTTGTTATTTTGATTTATCACCACATTCAGGTACGACTAGGGCATAATCAACAGGTAGTTGAAAACATGACATGTGTTTTGGGCCAGCGGCTTATATTTACTGTAATAAAATGTTCTGAGTTCTGAGTACCAGATAACTTAAACAAAATGTTCAAGTCGATAATAAAAAAACTAAGTATAGCTATTTCAAAGTTGTGTTTTGGGGAATAACACCTCCTAATCGGACAGTGTAGACCAAAGATCAGACTACACGTTCTGTGCACTCTGATCTTGATCTACACTGCCCACAAATAGATCAGTGAGTCACGCTTAACAGCCTGGTGGTTAACTAAGGTAAATGGGGAAGACTTTGCCATTCCCCACGCTGTGGTAAAGCGGGTCGGAGTCTCCTCTGGAAATAAGGAAGGGTGAAGTATCCAGGAAAAAGACAAATTTCGGCATTTTTGAACTTTATAAACCGACTGTAGGGAAAAATCATTTCAATCTTTTACAAAAAAAATCCGTAAGGAAATTTCGATGTAAATGATTTGTGTACGTGTGTATGCCTTGCTACGCCGCTGGCTTGTCACGAGAAATTGCTTCTTTGTATAAATCTTTATGCCAATGTCTCTTGCAGGAGCGTTTTATATTGTATTAGCATAAATATGTCAAAAAGCATTTTCTTTTCATCTTTTGATTTTTAAATATATCTTTTGTCATAAAGAGTGTTTTAAGACAATTACTTTGTCTATGCGGCACTGTATGTCTGGATGGCGATATACGTGCACTTCCGGTTTAATCAAAGTAACGAAAGTATGGGCAGTCAGATTTTTCTACAATACAGCTATAACAGTGTAGGTGATAATGAAATATTGATAACCTTTGTATTTCGTAACAATCTAGAAATGGTAACAACCAAATTTTCATAATGGTTCACTTTGCTTGTCAGCAACCGATCTGACTATAAGTCACCTTGCACTACAAGCGGTTGAATATCGTAACAATACCAGACTCAACACTGGCTACAAAAGATATTTCTGCTTGAAATTGCATTTTCCATACTGAAAAAAATAACACGAGAAAAGGTGTGAAGGGAGTTTGTATCCGTAATTAAATACTTCCCGAAAAAATGACCAGACACAAAAGAGTTTCCTAAGAAATCAGTCTTCAAGTGTAAATTGGAGGCTAACTCATTTAGCATGCTTTGAGAGCTTATTTTCCTAAGAGAGACTTCTGGTTGAGGAACCTGAATAAAATGGGAGGGATGAAGAGGTCTTTATATGGCTTGCCACGCGCGAAAAGGGACATTCGGACACAACGTCGTAAAGTTTCGTCTCGAATCAGCCTGAGCAGTTCGTGCAGGCTAATTCGAGACGACATTTTACGACTGCATTAGATTTTGAGCTACAAAAGACTTGCGCGAATCAGATAATTACATAAAAACGGAAAGTGTCGTTTCGGATCAGCCTGCGCAGGCTGATCCGAAATGGCACTTTACGCAGAGGTCCGAATGCCCCTTTTCGCGTGTTGCATGCCTTATTATGATGGAAAAAAGGCAAACTATGAATTTTTATAGTATAAATAACATTTACTTTATCTTTTTTCTTATTAGAACGTAACTTGTCGTCTATTCCAATAACTGGCACTTCAGTATAATTAAAATTGATGGTGCATACGACTTCCGGAGTTATTAAAGTGAAACCACAAGACCTTTGAAGTCAGTTCAACTTAAGGCTGAATACAAAAACCTGCATACAGCTAATATGACCTGCAGCACGCGAACAAGGACATTCGGACATTTGCGTAAACTGTCGTCTCGGATCAGCCTGTGCAGACTGCGCAGGCTGATCCAAGACGACACTTTCCGATCGTGTGTGATTTTCTGCTTAACATAAGTCTAATGTGGGACAAATTTATTGTTTACGTAAAGTGCTGTTTCGGACTAACCTGTGCTGACTACGTAGGCTGATTGTACATAGACGACGCGTATGTCCGAATGCCCCTTTTTGGGTGTTGAAGGCCATATAACGTTACAAAGAAAAACAGAGCGAAAAAAGAGAGAAAATACTTATGTATAAAAGCCATGTTCTATGAGAAGGGGACTTAATGCATCTTTATAAAGAATCAACCAAGGTCAGTCAATACACTTTGCTTAGGTTGAATTGGATCGAAACTTTTTGCCACTAGCCAATTTTCTCCATTTCAAGGATATTTTGTAACCCATGATAAAGCCAGTTGTTATAAAAATGGGTTTTATGGGTCCATGATTATGTAATGACTTCCTTCGTATCATGTATCTAAAAAAAACGGCATCAAAACCCCTTCTGCTAGAACATGGCTCATATACCTATATGTGACCCATCACGTAAAAAGAAATATCTGGGAATTCTGTACATCACTTCGATGAAAACAGATCAACGATAGTGCAGGTCAGTTTAAGCTGATAATTCAAAAATGATTGTATAACAAGGTACAATGACCACTTTTTATACAGAAAATGTCATTAAAGCGAAAAGTTTCAACCCTGGTCAGCCTGCACAATTCGCGCACTTTTCGCAGTTCCCAGAAGGTCCCTTTTCGCAATATGGGTCACAGATATATTTGAGTCATGATCTGTGACAAGGAGGCCTAATGCAACTGCGAAAAGTTTCGACCCCAGTCTGCCTTCGCAGTCCGCGCAGGCTGACTTGGGCCGAAGCTTTTCGCTATCGTTTAATTTTCTGTATGACAAAGGACCAGTCAACCTCATGATTAATTTTTTTTTCTAAGTGGCTACTATAAATTTATCACTGAGATGCATTAAGCCCCGTATTGCCAGAGCATGCTTCATCTATCAACACAAAGGCATGATACCCCCAACGTGTATACAGTAAAATATAAAGCTTTAAACATGTTAAAGTTCACAATGATTAATAGTTTTATATTTTTGATAATTTGTGATTAATTTCAAAACTATCAGTTGGGAAACGAGACAGTGAGGCTTTCTTACTGATTATAGATCTATATTAGGGTCTTAGATACGGGATTCTTCGTAGGAAAAAGACATAAAGGAATTGCTTTCCTCTTTTACGTTGATTGATAAACAGTGTGCAGACGTTCTTCAGCCGTCATGGTTGTGTACACTGTAAGATTCTCTGCGGAAGACAAAACTGAATAATTTTGGGAATTAACCCTCCTTAGGCTTCTGAGAGTTTCTCAAGGACATTTTGCGGACAGTGTATATCCAAGATCAGACTGCACGTTTTGTGCAGTCTGATCTTGGATCTACACTGTCCGATAATGAGAATTTTTCTCAAGATACTTTTACCAATAACCTTTGAAGTAGCAGAATTTGGGGTTTTACTGTCGGCTTGAAAGTTTCATTTCTCTTATTTAGAAGGATAAGGCGTAAATTGGCTCCTCTATAGCTTCCCTTACGGCCGCAGGAGACCACTCTACTCATGCTAGCGATAATTACAAGGTTGTGGGAGTGGTTTATTCGTCACGGCATCGGTTCGTCCCGGCTGATTCCTACGAACTCAATGTGCCCAGATTATTAGACTCTGTATAATCATGTAATTCCGATTTTTAACGACCCTGAGATAGAACACTTTTAAAAACAATATGGGAAAATCAGAAAATGTTTGTAACAGGGATTTTCTCCGTTTCCCTTGAGGTCTTTTATTCTGTTAAAGATAACTCGCATTATTTGAATCTCACTCAGATCTTCGCCCGCAAAGCCTATCATTAGAACTATGTTACAGACAAGGTTTTATGTAAATACGGAATGGGCCGAGTTTTGACGAGTGTGTGTTTACTTTATCAATATGTCGGCATTGCGTTCATCGATTTGAACAGATCAATTTGATTGGTTGACGAACTTGTTTCAAAAAATGTATAGTACGTGCAATTGGACCATCCCGTATTTCTATCACCTTGTATGCAGTGGATAACTTTAGAAAGCATTGTGTGAAAGTTGACCTGGTGACCGGAATTTTCTTCTCCTCGTCACACAATGTTTTCAAAAGGCTTCCATCTCAGGGTCGTAGAAACAAAGGATTGTTTGGTAAAGGGCACATCTAACCAGTCCGTCCGTCCGTTTCTCTCTCTCTCTCTCTCGCTCTCTCTCGCTCTCTCTCTCTCTCTCTCTCTCTCAAATAAACTTTCTAGCGTTCGTAAATGTGACAACTACAGAAATAAAAGAGATTAAAACCGATGGAGACATGGTTTTTCTGTAGGCACGTATTTCACAAAAATCGAATCAGGCTGAAATTAGCGATTTTTGAAATTTGATCAAAATCAATTTAAATTTGTAGTCTGAAAGCATCTAAATACATTAACCACAGGCAGTGATGGCTAAGAGAATTGATGAATGTATGGACGGATGGACGGACGATTGTATAGACGGATATATTGCGGAGAGGCGTATAGAAGGATCTAATGAGAGATGGTTGGACGGATATATTTTGTAAAGATGGGCAGCTGTTCGGACAAATGGACCAATCTATATACTGAAATCGTTACCAAACCAGAAAATTTTAGACTTGTCCATTTTCAGAGCATTTGCAGACGACTTATCAAAGTTGGCTCAAATGATAGAGGCTGCCTTTAATTTAGCAGAAAACATTGTGGGGAACAGAGAAAATGCTGGTTACCAGCATTTTCTCTGTTTCCTACCATGTTTTCAATAGTTTCCTTTTTTAGGGATTGTTAGAATTACATTAATAAGTCATGCTCTGTAAAAAAAGGATTTAGACAGGTCCAAATTGAAAACACTTGCAGAAAACAAAATAAAAGTTACTTAAAACTTGAAATTTGTTTCCAGCAGGGTAGAAAACATTGTGAGAAAAGGAGAAAATGCAGGTTACCAGCATGTTCTCCTTTTTCCCGCACTGTTTTCGAAAAGGCTTCTAACCCTGGGTTGTAAAAAACAAAGGATTGTTTAGTAAAGGGTACATCTACGGGAAATATCCACCCAGGTCAGCGGCCTGCACACTCCGCACAGGCTAGCCTGGGTAAAATCTGTTCTTTTTTTTGGGGGGGGGGCGGGGTTTGGGGGGGGGGGGGGTAAATCATCTGTATTTGCAATAACTATTCTTCCTTGTCAAAGAAATTATTGAGTGTTTTGGATCCTTATATTGCTGAGGTGACTTTTTCGGCAAAATACGAGTACATCGCGGAAATGCAGAATCCTTCAAAGCATAGCTCATATGCATTGAAAATAATTTGAAAACTTTTTTCGAGATGGGAAAAAAACAACAACATTTTTCTATAATTGTTTAGATCTATCAATGAGAAAACGATTTCTAGTTTGTTTTTCTGACAACACCACAATAACTGTGACAAAGCCCGTGGTAATAGTACTTCTATGTATCTCTTATCCTGTAAAACAACTTGAATGAAATTTTCATTTTGATAGTATGGATCAAAATATTGCTAGTTCAAAAATTTGTCATAGAGAATAATGTCTTCTTCTTGGATAGTGTAGATCAAAGATCAGACTGCACGTTCTGTGCAGTCTGATTTTGATCTACACTGTCCGTAACAGTCCAGTGAGTCGCACTTTGCAGCCTAAGAGTTAACTAAAAGAATAGTCCCAGCTGAGTAATAAGTCTGACGGACAGAACACGCGATATTCGAAAAATACCTTCCTATTGCCTTTTTTGTCTTCATTTTTAAACGTTTACCTCCGAGACCTACAAGACATACAAAAAAAATCGAAAATGATACAAAAGGCTCTTTTTTTACGAAATGGAAAAAAAATCTTTAATATGATGGAAAATATTGTTGGATATAGGAACCAATTGCTTAGTTGACCCTGTTACTTCGAAAGTTATACGACCGAACGCCGCACCTGAAATGGCCACAAGTTCCTCTGAAAAAGTAGATCCATAAAGTTTAAGCTGAATAAAATAATAAAAGTGGAAAAAACCACAAAGAATGTTTGATTAAAAACATTGGCTTCCATATAATTGAAATAAAACTTGAGTCAGAAAAGAAAACCCAACAAAGGACAGTTTCTGGTCTATTTTTACCAAAGTAAGTCACATCATTTCAAGTAGAGATCTGATCAGGGCCAATATTCACCAATCATTCTTAATAAATTTCTTTGTCTTATTCTGAAGAATTTTCTAAAATTGTCAAAACATAATTCATAGTTATTTTCACCATGAGCAAGGCAACTGCTTGCTACAATGCATCACGGAGTTGCATTTTAATCCTTTACCAGACGACAAAATTTTAGCCCTGTCCAAATTGAAAGCATTTGCAGACGACAATTTCAATCTGGCTCAAATGGTGCAATTGTATATTGATAGGGTAGAAAACATTGTGGCAAAAGGAGAAAATGCTGGTTACCAGCATTTTCTTCTTTTGCCACAATGTTTTCAAAAGACTTCTTTCCAGAGGTCGTCAAAAGTCGTCATTATGTGGGAAAGGGTTAAACCCCCTTTTGCAAGAGCATGTCTCAAAGATTTCGCACTGAAAGGGTTCAATGCACTTAGAGATCACAACAGTACAAATGGCAATGGGATCTAGAAACGTTAGTGTCTATGTCGTACCATGCATTTTGGTTTTGTTTTTCAACCCATTTGCCACAACATCTTCGCAAACCCAGTGCGAAGAACGGCATAAGGATTTCTTGATAAATTTTATGTGGCTGATAACTTTTCTAACTCTTTACGAGACGCAGGTGCTTGCGTCCATATTTTTACTCTTTGTCAGTTGTCACACAGTCCTGAATTTGCATACGGTATTTTAAACGTAACTGAAACGATGTTAAGGCCCGGTCACACCGCCCAAACTTTGCTGCAGCGTTCCTTGAACGGTAGGGAGGAGGGCCGAATTTCGACAAGGCTCTTCACCGCGAACAAAATGGGTAAAAAAATCCAAAACACGGGCGTTGGCTTGGCGGTGCACTGCTGAAGCCGGCGTTGCTTTAGCGTTGGTTTAGCGGCAGCGAGCTGTAGCGAGCGTTGGTTTAGCGATGGCACGAGCGTTGGTATCGCGGCGTTCCGCGCATGCAGGCTTTGGCTCGGCAGGGGTATAAAGTTGGTTTAGCGGCATACCGCTTGTGACTACGGAGCTGAACGGATCGTTTTGATACAAGTTCTGATAGATTTTTGACAGAAGTCGATAGTTGAAGTTCCAGGCTTGCACGGTAGTTGGTGTCTTGCTTGGTCAATCTGGGGGTCAGCCTCTGTACAAGTTCATCAAACATGGCTGGTGGCATCATCATGAAGTGCTGGAAGGCTCGTGGATCCTCATTCCTCAGCTCCACCATCAGCTTCTCATACAGTTCATGTTCAGGCCTTCTCAGTATCCACTGTCTTACCCAACTATGTCTCTCCTTCTTCTCTCTCTTCTCCTTCTACCAACAGGTTTTTGCAATCTGAGGAGGTTCTGATTCTGCTGCTGGACTGGTGCACCATTCATAGCAAGTCTCTCAGCATCCATTGTGATACAGTTTTACTGTACCTTTAAGCAATTTCGATATTGATCAGGTCTGAACTCAACGGCAGCTTGATTCCAAATGAGCTAATCCATTTCTCCCCTTATTTATAGCTAAATTCTGGTCCCGCTCCGACACCTCTATACCAACGCCAAACCAAAGTTCATCACCGCCATGGCTCGCTGCTTTAACGCCCGACACCGTTCCAGCAATCCCGTAAAACGCATATAACTGCTCCACGGAAGTTTGTGCAACGTTTAATCGCCGCCCGGGCAACGCTGGCGAAGCAGCGGTGGTCCAGCGTTCAAGATTTCTGCGTTGGCCTAGCGGACCCAATCGTCCACGAACTTGCGTCTAGCGGTGCCAAACTTTGAATGGGCGTTGGTGGAGCGGGGGTGAACTTTGCCGGGGCGGAAAATTGCCCCCTCCTCACCGCTCGCAATATTTTGTGCAGCTCAAAACCTTCGGAGCGGTAGGAGGGCCCCTCGAGAAACATCAGCGGTGCTCGAGCGTATACGGCGTTGCTTTAACGGGGGCCAACTTTTGTTAAACGGTGGTGAGCGGTTACGAGCGGTGATGATTTTTTTTACCGCTCAAGGAACGCTCCAGCATAGTTCGGGCGGTGTGACCGGGCCTTTAACTATACGCGAAAGTGTGGAAAACCTAGTGGGAAAAGGAGAAAATGCTCCAGCATTTTCTCCTTTTCCCACAAGGTTTTTCCCAAGGGTCATTAATGCTCGGGATTAAGACAATGTGGTAAAGAGTATAACAATGCGTTGACTTGCTTTATTAGAATTAGATGTACTCTTTACTAAAAAAATGTTATGTTAATGTCAATAATTCCCAGGAAAACACTGTGAAAGCTGTAAACAAACAGTACATATTAAGAAATTGCTCCGACAGCCTCTTCAGATCTATTTATAGCAGACGTGCCTGAAGGCGCTTGCATTAAGGAAAGTGTTTAAATAAACAGATTACATGGTAATGGTTTTTAATCAAATTTAATGCAAAATCGTAGTTTGCTCCTGGCGTCTTGAAACAAATTCAAGAAACTAAGATATTTTCTGTTACTGTGGAAATGTCACTTGTATGGAAGAGATTAACGCTGGAACGTTTTGTGGCTAAAGCGCTGTTCTAACTTCTTGCGCCATACTGCTATCAGTAGAGCCTTGGCGAGGTTTTCGTTTACATGTTGGCGAGAGAGAGGGCACATGCCTGCAGATAAAGATCGTTGTTTGATTATTGGCCGTTTCGACTGTAGAAAACCACCACGATACCTAGATACACTCACGCCTGGTGCATTCTGAAGGTCGGTGTATTAAAGTTTGGTCGCAAATGGTGTCTAATAATATGGATCCGTAATCATCAACCATTCCAAAGAGCCATCTTTTGTCTTATTCTCAAGAATTGTCTATATTTGAAAGGAACACAGCTTCTAATTGGCTAAATGGTTTAGCTAACCAGAAGCTGTGTTACTCTCAAATTTTGAAAATTCTTCAGTTTATGAATAGGAATATTCTTAAGGAGGTTGAACACGAACCCAAGTTGTCAGAAGAACTGTTTGCGAGCACGATTTACACCGACTCTCAGAATGCATCAGAGATATGGTGTATATAGGTTTCGCGACAGTTGTCTACGGTCGAAAAGGCCATGTACACACAATCTAGTGCTGCTCTGGGCCACTGCAAGCTACGGCATTGATCAATATGGCGCATTTAACCCTTTACCCCATAAGGCATTTCTATGGTCTCTCTAACTGACCCTTAATGACAGCAAGGATGAAACTGTTTCTTTTGTATATATGACACCTTTTGATAGCATAGTAAACATTGTGACAAAAGGTGAAATTGCTCGTCACGAGCAATTTCACCTTTTGCCACAATGTTTTCCAAAGGCTCCTACAAGCAATACGTAGAAATGAGTATCTATGGAGTAAAGGATTAATCGACCAAGAATGGACAGGCAACCTGCCTTCTTTACAACAGATTCAGGATACTGCATGGAATACGCTGGTAGGCAAGCTAAAGTATGGTTTAGCCAATCAAAAGTTCTGTTACGTTCACTGTCAGAAAATCTTGAAGAATAAGAAAAAGAAGGTTCTTAAGAATGGTCGGTGAATATGGACCAGGATGCTCAGTAATATTCTAGTTGCACATGTAAACATTGTTATTAAGATTGTTTCATCGTGAGAAAATTCAACACGAGTGACTAGGTTTCGGTGAAAATTCCCCTTTTTTCGCCAATGCAAAAGCAACACCGAGAGCAAAAAACTGCGATTTATGAGTTTTGACGTTTTTGAATTTAATTTATCGAAACTAAACTTCATTTCGGATGGAATCTTAGATTGAGTCTGAATCAAAATTGGGCCAAAAAAGATGTGTTATGCCATTAAAGTAATTTCATTAGGCTTGACGCGCGTTTTATGGTTAAAATGAAATTTTATAGTTAAAGACGCCATGACACCTCTAAATTACCGCCCCCCCCCCCTTTTAGAAAAAAAAAGTCGTTAATGTAAAGCTCTTTGGTATCTCTACGAAATCTTTTTAAAAACACCCTAATTAAGCGCCGTTTAATTAACTTGCAATTGTTTTGCTTCATGGTAGAGTAAATCTTAAAATGTATTCATCCTCTATAATAACGCGGAAAGAAGTAGTTCCTCTGAGTTATAAAAAACTAAAGAAGCTCATCTGACGTAAAGTAACTAAAGAGGTACCTCCTTATAGTATAGAAAAGACTAAAGAAGTAGTTCCCCTGAGTTAGAATAACGTAAAAAAGTAGTTCCTCTGATTTAAACCTTAATCCCGAATGACTACTCGTCTGCAGCTCTTTCAGTTCGGATCCTTCTATAATTATGTCGTTTGGAAAAGAACTAAATTGAACTAACTATCGCCTTTTTTTTTAAATACATTTTTGTTTCACTGCACATGCTTTGTTTTGAGGGGAAAAAAGTATCATACTTGCGCCCCTCCTTTTTTTTCCAAAACACGCCAGTTAAGTCAATCGCAACAAATCTCAGCTATCAACTTAAGTTCAGGTTATTATTATTATTATCATTACAACTATTCTTATTTTGTAGTAGGTTGTGTGATAAGTAGTAGTAGTAGTAGTAGTAGTAGTAGTAGTTGTAGTAGTAGTAGCATGGATATGGATAAGCCAGATTTAAGTGAAATGTATCAGGAAATATCATAATTGACTGAGAGGGGGTGGACTTATTGTTGACATATTGAAACTGCATTTGAACTTAACTCTGGACTGCAAAAAGAAAATTCTCTTGATTTGAGCCTTATTTGACAGCTCGCAGCCACGTAGGAAGCATTTCAAGATAAAGGGGGGGGGGGGGTTTACTTCGAAATACTGAGATTTTTGCGTGCTTGTTGCAATGCGATAAAAACTCCTGTTCCTACGGGCCTGCCTCGTCTGCAGATGCTTTCAGTTTGAATCCTTCTATAATTTTGTCGTTTGGTAAAGAACTAAATTGAACTAACTGTCTTTCTTTTTTACTTTTGCTCTGTGAACTGCAAAATGCGCAGATTGCAGTAAACCTGACGTATTACGTCACCTTGGAACTTTAACCCATAACCACACAATCCCTACTTTTAACGACCCTGAGAGAGAAGCCTTTTGAAAACTTTGTAGGAAAAGGAGAAAATGCTGGTAACCAGCATTTTGTCCTTTTCCTACAATGTTTTCTACCATTCGCAAAACAAGTTTTGATTTTTCAGTCACTTTTATATTTTCGTCTGCAAATGCGTTCGATTTGGACAAACCTAAAATATGGTCGTTTGGTAATGAGTTAATGCCAAAGCCAAGAGACTTGAATTCAGTCACTGCACAAGGTTACATAAACCTCTTTTCCAGCTCGCTATTGTCAATGCTATAAGACAGCCATTAAGCCGTGTCAATGTATGCATTTGAAGACCTTCAGAAAGTCCATCGTTACCATGGCTATAATTGGCTCGTTACAAACAAACCTGTTGGCGACACTTAGCGGTCGCATCCTTAGATTCGGGACACAAAGCGAAACTAATCCAATTTCTCCCAAACGTGGGCCCTGCGTTTGTTAACCCTTTACCAAACAATCCCAGTGTTAAGGACCCTGAAAAAAGGCCCTACTTTTAAAAACATGATAAAAAAGAGAATAAGCCGATAAACAGCATTTTCTCCATTTTTCCATAATGCTTGTATGTCCCTTTTTCTTTTAGACAAATATCATAAATCTAATCATATCGTATCTGTCGTCTGTTAATGCTTTCAATTTGGAAAAGATTCAAATTCTATCGTCTGGCATAAAGTTAAACCTTTTTCTAGTTTTATTAGATAATGTACGGAACCGAGTATTGTTTTAGACGTAGTTACTAATAATAGACGGGTACCACAAAGCCCCAGAAATATGTTATTCATCGAAGAGTGTAGGACAAGATCAGAATGCGCGCATGCGCATTCTGATCTTGTTCTACACTCTTCGCAATAGATATGCAGATCGCAATTCGCAGGATACGGGTTCGCGTAAAATTCAATTGAATCGGGTGATAGCGACTTTGCATAGATGCCAGTAATTTTATCCGAACATCGGCGCCGATCTGAGAGATAAAAGGGACAAGCCAGCGCGATTATTGAATCGTCTTTCTTCTTTAAAAGCACCAACATACTGAAAACATGGTGTTCGGATCTAAATGGTGTCATTTGACTAATTTCTGTATTATTTTACTTTACTTGATGGTGGAAACAAAAGGATTCGGCTATGGGTCCATCTGTCGGTAAGTAATAGAAATTATGTCGTATTATATTTTATTTATTTTTCTAATTTCTTGTTTTTTTATTTGTTTGTTTCCCTACAGGCCATGTTAAAAGTGTCCATAGAGCAGATCATTATAGTAATTCCGATGATTTTGATGGTCACGGAGTCGATTTACGCTCGCCCAAGACGCAGGTTTTGTGAGTAAGTAAATCATTTAGGTAGTATTATAGAAATATAATATTTCAGTAAAATTTTCTGTTATTTGGATGCATTTAGGACTAGGATCATGCGGAGGCCATAATGTTTTTTAAACTTAAAGACCTAAGAGCAGCCAAATGTAAATAATTCTGCCCATAATTTACGAGTAAATATCTTTTAATCAAATTTCGATTATAACGCGTATAATTCATATAGAATCATAACTTTTTGTCCATAAGTTTAAAAAACAAAACTTATAGACTTCAAAGCGGGCAAAATGAAAATAATTCTGTCTATCATTTACCTGTTAATAATGTTTCATTCGCGTTTCGGTTATTGGAATGTATATAGGACCAAGGCTGGTAGCCATACTTTTTTAAGCCTAATGGCGGTAAAATGTGAAAAATAGTATCTACATCGTATGTATAATTAACGAGTAAATATTGTTTCAAGCAAACTTCGGTCATTAGAGTGCATATAGAACCTTGGTCAATGTCAAAAACTTGTCTATATAATTTTTCAGTTCAAATTAATTTATACCAGTTAGAAGTAATTCAGTTATCAACAACCGCTTTATCACCATTATTATCATTCTCAACATATAGAGCAGGTTAAGGGCTTATATTCTGTTCGTCAATTCCTAGGCTGTAAAGCGCGACTAAACTGATCTATTGCAGACAGTGTAAATTAAAATCATACTGCACAGAACTTGCAGTCTTATCTTGGAACAACAATGTCCGTTAAGGACATATCATTCCCTCAAATATAACTTTGAAATAGTGAGATGGTCGGTTTACTTGAAAATCCTCGTAACTACAGCTTGAAACAAGCTGTAGTTACCAGGTTTTTGAAGTAAGCCGACGATATTTGTTTTATTTTTACCAACAAATTGAAAAGATCGCTTTAGTTATTCAGCAAGATTAGGGTTAATTAAATCCAATATGCTATTTTTAACTCCGCTCTTTTCGAAGAAAACGTCGAGGGTTTGCCGTGGCCTTAGTGTCGTCTCCTTCTGCGTTGTTGTCGTGATCGTGCGAAAACTTTAACATCTTCAAGTACTTTGACATTTTATATCTGTGTCATTGTTGAAGATATTTACCTCAAACCTGGACAAGTTGGTCACTATCAAAAAGAAAACCAACGACAATAGCGGGTAACCATCCAAGTATTTTTGACTCAGTTATGCTCTTTTTTCGTCTAAAAATTTTCTCTGAAAGTCAAGCAACTGCAGCCGAGTGTTGCCTTCTGCGTGCAGTGCCCTTGCTTAGAATTGTACAGAATGCACCAACTATGCCTTACATTAAGCCTTCATCAAAGTTATTTAATGTTGATCTGCATGAAGGTATATATGATGTATATAAATTCATATGATAAATCGTCAAATTGATTACATGTAATTCGAATATTTCCTTCATTTGTCAGCATCCTTCTTTACCATTTTAATCGTCACCTTTTTTTCGTCACTGTCGTCGGTCAGTTAAAGTTCCAGCATTGATCGTAATGTACATGAGCCATGCTCTGGTAAAAAGGGACTTCATACTTCTTCGTGATGTATAATACCAAGGATGATACCAAATAATCATGGATTCCAAAAACCCACTTAGTTTCAAAATGGATTGGATCTAGAAGAAAAATAGTCTTCCGACATACACTAAATCGACAAACTGCAAAATGGTCTTGCCCATCTCAGCCCTCGCAGACTGCGCAGTCTGACATGAGTCGACCCTTTTTGCAGATGCTCTACGCCCTCTTTTCCCACAGTATGACTCAAATGTATATAACATTGTCAAGGTTAATATCAGTAAGTTGTCGTATGAAATTGTTAACCTTGGACCCATTCTAATCATTTTTCTTTTCTATTGATTTGGCAGTGATTTGTTTAAAAAAGATTTCGGGACTGGTTAACAGTTTTGTCATAGATCTGTATAAGTGACCTGACACGTAAAAAAGGGACCATCTGGGAATTCCGTACACGAATTAGATGAAAACAGATTTAAGTTTATAGTTAAAAAATATTTGTATAACAAGGTAGAGTGACAACTTTTCATACAAAAAATATCATTAAAGCGAAAAAAGATTAGCCCTGGTCAGCCTGCGCAATTCGCAGGCAATTCTGAACAGAGTTGACACTTTTCGCAGTTCCCAGAAGGTCCCTTTTTGCGTGACGGGTCACATATGTGTCGATAAGGATATCTGATGAAGAGGGATAACGGAATTAGCCATGCTCTTGCAAAAGAAAGTTTAAGCATTATCTTGATGTTCTATTCCAGGCAAGCTATCAAAGTATTATGGGTCCATAAAATCTGATTTGAACAACCAAATAAACCTTTAGATATATTGGTCCCATGACATGTAGAAAATTAACCAATGCCAAAAAGTTTCGGCCAAGGTCAGCCTGCGCGGACTGCGCAGGCTGACCTTGGTCGATATTTTTTGCAGATGGATGAATCTCCCCTTTGTACAGAGCTATTATCCCTGGACTCAGGCTGTGAAGTTTCTAAAACTTTACAACTGAAATTAAGATAGAGCCAAAGTGCATAGACATTTGGAAAAGAAATACTGTATAAAACGTTTACTTTGTATTGAAAAAGAATATACAAAGACAACCTCGTGATAATAAGAATGACAAAACAAAAAAAGTTTGATCATCGTTGTCATTTTAGAATCAATTTCGAAAATCGTTTGTCAAATTTTAAAGGATAAATCACCAAGAGGAACGCTTTCATGATTCGAACTTGGCTTACATAAGCTTGCAATAAAAACCGGAAATGTCAATAACATTGACATATAGCGATGGAATAGAACAAGAAAAGGCACATCCATCGATTATTATAATTATATTTGTCCAAACTATTGCGAATTGTGATAAGAAAAATTAGAATTATTAGTTTAAATATAACCCTAAAAAAGAATTATGATTCCAGTGAAATACGCAAAACTCATAAAAATGGTTCTTTAAGAGAGTGTTTTTTACAAACCAGTATTTACTTAACATTATAAGTTGCCATATATATATATAAATTATGGTTAATGACGTATAATTTTTTCTACATTGCATAAGAATATTTTTCAAGGCTATATTTCATGTTGCTTTTATTAAGTAAATAATCAGTTACAAGATCTTATTAGCCGAATACCAAATAAGATAATTTGACTCGAGTTATGGTTATACATACATACCTATATCAACAAGCTTTCTGATAGTATTGCATAGCTACACCCAATCCCCTACCGGCTGTATATTGCTGGCTCGAATAGTTTGTGAAACTCTGTGGAGGAGAAAGAACATATTTGACTCCCTTTCATAATTATAAGCATCGTGTCTGTCTTTGTAGGCAATGCTTTATTGAAAGCCATATATATGAACATTTATTCCTTGTCAATGTAAGTTCATTGAGGACGTTTGTTCACTGAAATTTTCAAAAAGCAGCTCAATATCTGCCAGCGTTTAGAAAAAAAGGCCCGGACAACTGTTTTTTTTTTTGTGAACATTTCTGAGTCCAAGGCTCGTAATTTCTACAAATACCAGAAACTCAAACTTTATCTGTAACCCATCATGGCTGACTTGTACACCCAAAATTAGCTCAATATCTGCCAGGGTTTAGAAAAAAAAAAACCCAGACAAAGTGTTTTTTTTTTTTCGCTGAAAATTTTTAAGTCTTTCGTGAAAATTTCTAAGTCTTTCGTCAAAAACCAGTGGGCCCGAACGAAACTCAGTTTTGATCTGTAATTCATGGTAGTTGACTTGCACACCAAAAAACATCTCAATAGCTGCCACCGTTTTGAAAAAGATCCTGAAAACAGACAGCCAGACGGACAGACGGTAAAGAGTTTTAACAAATTGCAGAATGGTAATTTTAAACACTGCTCTATCGCTGGTTTTTAATACAACTTAAGTCTTTACGAGACGACAAAGAATTTAAGAATTGTGTAAATCAAAACTATTTGTATACGACAAGTATATTGTGGCTAAAATTATGAAACTTGTATTTAAAGGACAAAAAATATTAAAGGAGAAAAGAGGAAAATACACATTTTTTTTTCTTCTCCAAACTTTCTAAAAGCCTTCTTCCATAGCTTCACTGAAACTCGGGTTGGCAAAAAGGTGTATATTAAAGAAAAAAAAAACATCAAAAAATGTATTTTTAGAAAAGGCTTAGTGCTGATACTGTTACAACTTCAAATGCAAGTCCACCTTTAAGACAATATGCCAACGTGGATTCAAATCTCTTCTTCGTCGATATTTTTTTTTTTCTTGCAGATCAAATTAGCTAAGAAAAGGTAGTCTCTAGAAAACTAAACTCAATTCACTCGGGACATGTTGCTGTGGACTTAGTGATATATTGAAACGTCTCTTTGTGTCTGTTTTCAAATAACAGTTGTCTACATTTTTAACATGAAGATCCTCTCTTCACACAAGAAATAGTATAAGTGAATGAATTCTAGTGTTACGACTGTACTCTAAGAAAACGGAATACTTTGATGTTTTTCTTCAACTACAGTCGAAACACTAAAATTCATAAATTCATAAATTTTAGTGTTTCGACTGTAGTCGAAGAAAAACGTAGAGTTTTTCCGTTTTCTTCGAGTTCAGTCGAAACCCTAAAATTTATTCACTTATTCTATTTTTAGCCCTCATATCGTCTGCGTCGTGGTTGTGGTCGTCATGTAGAAACTTTGGCGCATTTTCTTATCTCTGTAAATGCAGAAGATAATTACTTAAAAAATGGGCTAGCTTTTAAGGCGAACCCTTGCCAGACAGGCAGGTAACTCTGAAATATTTTGAGGCAGTTATACCCCTTTTCGACTTAATAATTTCACTGATTTTCGACGGCGTGGATATCCTTATTGTTCTTCAGCGCAGCACAAAAAGATTTTTTTTTTATCTTTTCCGCACAATATAACTTCTCATTCTTTCAATCGAACCCTCAAACTTTTGGATCTACGTCTATATTGAATTAAATTTTAAGCGAGCACATGTCATAAAAACAATGTTTTCCGCACAGGCTATGAAAAAATGGTGTGGACGGTAATATTTTGTAGGCAAACTTTAAACTGAAACTCGACCTACAGACATGGCAAATTTATTTGCGTGACTGAAGATATAAAGCCATCGTTGTAGATGTTAATCTTTTTGGATACATATTTTTTCTAGTGGTTTAGTAAATTGTCGATTTCATTAATATAAATTAGAATCGATGCTTTAAAGGTGGCCCTTCAGATTTTGGGACGAACATTTTACAGAAAAGCAAAAAAAAAAAAAATCATTCTATACTCCCATAGCCTTTTAATTTGCCTTCATAAAACCCCAGGAGTCGAAAACCATCCGATAACACGAGAAATTAGACATTTATTACGGACCAGTATGACACCAACGGGAGACACGTTCTATTTTTAGATAATCAATTCTCTCATTTAAATACAGGAAAACACAGACAAAGTTTCAAACAACCGCCCGAAGAAGACATTATGGAAAACAATTATTACATGTTTGTTATGTAATGGAATTTAAGCGTTATCAGTCACGTGCCAGTCATTTGACATTCCCACAATGCTTTATTGATTTTTTGCACGAAATCTAAAAATAGCTTAAGAGGCTACGTAGCCTTTTAAGAAAATACATTTTTTTTTTTAAATTTTATGATTCTTACTTTTTGATGATTTGTATTTTTTTTCATATAAATTTCAATGATATATATTTTCTTTAATTTGGTTAGATGTGAAAATTCTGAATACCCACCTTTAATGTAGCTCTCTCTCTCTCTCTCTCTCTCTCTCTCGGTCTTTCTTAGAATAGCGCAGATGCAGATCCAAGCAGATAAAATTCCGATAATTAAGAGCCAAAAGAAATGAAATGAGATGTAACTGCTACCCAAGGGCGTAGTAGAGATTTATTTCAAGTACTAGTGCCAGTGCTTATAAAATTAGAGCCCATGCTAAACTGCCTTGGTCCTCAACTTTCAAAGTCTCACGTTTCAGCCAGTATGAAAATTTGAAATGAGGGCTTTGATATAATGGACGGTAGCCTAATATTATAATAAAATTGAACATCATTGTATTTAGTCTTGTGCATTATATTCGATGTGTTCTTGCAATACAATAAAAACTATAAGTTACAGTCACACGATGCTGCATTGTTTGCCATGGAAATATAAATGATTAAAGAAAGAAAACTGAAGTCAACGTTCACAAGCTTACATGCAATAACTAGCATGAATTATATGAATAAAGTCACAAGTAACTTCCATTAAGTCACTTCTGATGTGGCCAGGTTCTTTCATAATTATGTACATAGAAACGTTTCACTGCAACAGATCGTTTGTTATCTATGATTTAAAGTTATTGACAAAGCTTTAGAATTTTTGTTTTTGTAAAGATATTTGGTGGAGAGTGAAAATCGAATGAAAACAAGAGATAGTTTCAATTTTTTACAATTAAATAAGACCTACAACATTACATATAATTAATCTGTGCACGGCCCACACTTGCTGGCCGCTATGAATATGCAAATAATATTAACTTTGATATGGAATATTTCGCCCAACGTGTTAACTCTTTTTACTTTTAAACGATGTTCAGTTAGTTCAGGCATATTTTATTGCTACAATTCAAATATACGCATAATACATATTAACAAATAAGCACAAAGCGGCGAATGGGATGAGCTACAGGTTCAAAAACTTAGTTACGGTTCCCCATATAGATCAATGAAATAATCATAGTCTATACAATATGGCGGACAACTATTTATGGCAATATAGCATGGTTGAAAAGAAATAATAATAATTATAATAATAGTAATAATGATAATATACAGGTCAAAGAGAGGACAAAGTGTAAAAAATACATGCATAAAGGGTCAAACATCTGGCATAATGTGGAGTACAGATTAGAGAGAGAGAGAGAGAGAGAGAGAGAGAGAGAGAGAGAGAGAGAGAGAGAGAGAGGGTGGATATGGGTGAATCATATCAGCTTTTACTCTATTCAGACAATTCAGACCATATAGATCAATTAAACATCCCGAAGCGCCCTGTTGCAGCTAAGTACTTATGTACAGTGTCAAAATATTTGCTTCCAAAGGTAATTTGGTGTTACTATGTAATAAAAAATGACAGTTCAGGGGATAAGATGTCTTAAAGTATTAAATAGCTGTAGACGTTCAATATGATATCTGAAACATTTGAAAAAATAATGTGCAGCGTCCTCACATTCGTCACAAAAGGCACAACTATTTTAAAAAGATATGTGGTTTAAAAAGAGATCATTATTAAGGTAAGACCTGTGTAATGGAAAACAGTTATTTCCACTAAAATATCATCCTGCAAAATAAGCTATAATTAAAAATGAGTATTATAGAACTACTTTCACCAATTCATTTTTTCCATTTTTACTTTCTTTGAATTATCATTTATAAATCTAAAACCACTATATTCTCAATTCAAAAAGAGATAATAATTACCTCCCTTTTCAGAAAACGATCAAAAGTATCAAAAAATAATTTCAAGATAGACATAAATGGAATTTCTGATCCGTTAGAAATGTGCAAAAATATTATTTCTACATAAATCCTTATTTATCCTTATTTATCAGCCAATTAGAATTTTCACCGGAAGTGCATTACACAGGTCTTACCTTAAGTTACTACAATTGTTTTTTATTCTTGCATGAATTATTGAAAGATAGCGCGTTTCATGGAGAAAATATGACGGGACATTATTTGTTTAAAACAGTTGGAAATTTCTCGTTCGAAGGATGAAATAGTAGGTAAATGTCTTAAGTTCAGTGGAAATTGATTCCAGAGGTACATTGAGACGGAACGCAGTTTTCAAACAGCCTAAGGCGACATGGTATAAGAGTTACGAACAACTTCTGCTATTCCCTATGTGTTTCTAAACGCTTTCTTTTTCCTCCCTAGAGACGGTAAAATGCCCGATTTTTGGGTAAAGGTTACCCACTAACAACTGACATGAATGTCAGCATTCAAGTGTTTTAATCGATATATTTATGAGGAGTTGCTGCTAATAAAGCTAACACCCACGTAACACTATCGATACCCAACAGTGTTGTTACACTAATAAACTTTGGCGCCATCCGATAACCCCCTCGTTGGCGAGCTTTCCAAAAAACTACTAGTATTATTGGCGAGCTTTCAAAAAAAATCTACCAATATTATTGTCATTTATGGGAATTGTAAACTTCAAAGGATTAATTACTAGAATTTTTCCGTGGGGAAAAAGAAAGGAACATGGGGTTTAATGCATAGGTAAAATTCATCGACCAACGGTCAGCTTGTGCAATCATTGCACACTGTACTTGTTTGAAACTTTTTGCTGTTTGTAAATATATTTCTTCCATGTTTAACCCTTTGGCTGCTAAGCGCGACACGCGGACCTTTTTGCGGACAGTGTAGATCAAGATCAGACTGCACGGAACGTGCAGTCTGATCTTGATCTACCCTGTCCGATAAGGAGATATTGTTCCGCAAAACAGAACTTTGAAACAGCAATATTTGGGTTATTATTATCAAATTGAACATTCAATTTTAGTTTTTTAGCAAGTTTAGGGTTAAGAACCATTATGCCTCTGGATTCTGTCGATTATTAAACAAACTGAATTTTATTTATACATAATTAAGTGATAACTTCCTCGGCATAATGCATCATGGAAATGTATTTATCCGCCTTGTCACATATCATGAGTCAAATATATGTGTCTCATCACGCAAAAAGGTACATTCTGGAAGTGCAAAAAATGCCAATCCTGGTCAGACTGCGCGAACTGCGCAGGCTGACCGGGATTGACACTTTTCGCTTTAATGACATTTTCTGTATGAAAAGTGGTCATTTTACCTTGTTACATAATCATTTTTTAATAATTAACTTAAATTGACCTGCACTATCGTTGATCTGTTTTCATCAAATTGATGTACAGAATTCCAAGATAGTCCCTTTTTGCGTGATGGGTCACATATTCAACTTTGTATGCTGAAAGCATTACAACAAGTATTCATTTGGGTACAGTCGTGTCCAGAGTCAAACTCTGGAAATAGGCAACGTTTCCGGTTTTTTTAATTTTAACTCGACATTCTATGCAAAATTGCCTGAAAATTAAATGACAAAGCCACTAGAGTAAGTGAAAGTTGTAATACAAAATTTGATTGGTCAATCTAATCATGTGAACTGGATTACTTAAGATAGCCACAGATTAAAGGAAGAATGGTATATATATTGAACAGAGGTGCACGACGTGTTAACCTTTTATCAAACTATATCCCTGGTTTTTACGATCCTGAGATATAAGCCCTTTGAAAACATTGTGGGAAAAGAAGAAAATGCTGGTAACCAGCATTTTCTCCTTTTCCCGCAATGTTTTCTACCCTGCTGGAAACAAATTTCAATTTTTGAGTTACATTTATTGTGTCGTCTGCTAGTGCTTCCAATTTAGACTAATCTTAAAATTCATCATTTGGTAAAGAGTTAAAATTGAGCATGCCGATTATCATAGATCAGTTTGATTGGATATGGAATTTCTGTTTTGAATTGATAAAAGGTCAACATTTATGATCCAGGGAGTACTTGATTCTTTAGCCTTTGGTGGAATAGGGACTTCATTACAGAAATTAGCCTCGAGAGATGGGTTATTTAGCCTGGGTCCAAGCAATTGTGATTTTACTCGCTTTTTACCGTGGTCTCCTTTCCAGATCTATACAGATCTTTGGCAAAACTATTCCGTAATTATTTTTGGTCAAGTAATACTCACATATAAACGAAAAACAATATCAGAATGCAACCCAGCCGAGTAATATTTTGATCCCGAAAGACACCTCTTTACTGGATGACAAAATTTCAGGATGATCAAATCTGGAAGCATTTGCAGAAAACGTGGCTCTAATGAATGATATTTACTTTTGAAGGGGTAGAATACATTGTGAAAAAGGAAGAAAATGCTGGTAACCAGCATATTCTCTTTTCCCCCATTGTTTCTGGAAGCCAGGTCTATATGGTCCTTAAAACACAGGATTGTTTGATAAAGAATTAAGTATAGGGATAAGTGATATTTTTATCGGATTATAAAGGCCTGTGTTTCTCTTTTCTAGCATACTTTAATTGCTGTCAAAGGACTAGTACATAAAAGACAAAATTATCATAGAGCGGGACGTGAAACTTAATTTAAAGTTAGCCGCTACTCCGCAGGGATTCTACACCCAATTCTGCATCTTTTACATGCCCAATCCTTTATATGTATGCTCGTATTTATTGTCTTTCATCCTTGTTCTGGGAAAATAGTAACACTATATTTTTTGTGGATAAGCTTCAGCTATAACGACGTGTTATGATTCCCCTTGCCGTAGAACGACAGGTTGGCATGAACTCCTCCGCCATCATCAAATAGTTCTACAAATGTTTTCAGAAAAAAAATCTTGTTACTAAGGGCGTATTTGGTCGGAGTTATTTTTTTCCTTTCCAACTTTGATTTTCTGTTGCTTTGATTTAAAAAGAAACGCGTAAACGAATCGACATAGAGAAATATAATAACCTAGAGAATTTAAATTTAGATATCTTTGACAGTCTTATTCCAAGAAGAAATTAAACTGACAGATTGAATTCAAGATCAAAATGTGCAATTTGAGATGCGCACAATGAAAACTTTGGAAACTCGTCATTTCAAGGATCACGAAAAAGACGATAAGCAGAATAATATTTTCCGTATTAGAACAATATAAAGAATATGAGCCATGCTTTGTGAAAGGGGGGCTTAACTCATTTCCAAACGACAATATTTTAGACTTGTCTAAATTGAAAGCACTTGCAGACGACAACATAAAAGTGACTGAAAATTTGAAGTTTGTTTTGTGAAGGATAGAAAACATTGTGGGAAAAGGAGAAAATGCTGGTTACCAGCATTTTCTCCTTTTCCTACAATGTTTTCAAAAGGCTTCTTTCTCAGGATCATCAAAAGTAGGGATTTTGTGGTAATGGATTAATCTATCTGCGAAACGTATCGACCCAGGTCAGCCTGCGACCTGGGCCAAAACTTTTCCCCATTGCCAAGTTTTCTGTATGTTGGGATGTGGGGGTGGGGGAATCGGTATACCTAATGATTAAGTCGCGATCGGTTGTTTAAAATAAATGGCAATTATGGATCTATACTGACGTGATGGCTTGCTTGTTATCACGCATGATGGAGATGCAATAAGCCCCCTTTTGTCAGAGTGCGGCTGATATGTTTTCAGCTCTAGTTCGTTCATCGCCAAATATGTACACTTGGCATCTTTCCGCTGTTGAATATACAATCTACTGAAAGTAAGAAAGATTTTTATTTCATAGACTTGGCTACACACAAGGGCGGCTTAAGACCAACATCAGACAGTAGTCTGATCTTGATCTATGCCATCCGCCTAAGGCCGTGTTTTCTTCTCTGACGTCGAAATGGTTGAAATAAAAAAAAAATAATCGATCTGGTTTTTAAATTTCTCTGGTCTCTAATTCACCGAGGAAGACGTGTTTTAATTAATTTATACCTATTATCTAAAAGAATTGTCTATTTGATTCTCGTAGGAAAATGTAACTCTGACCTATTTTCATTTCGTCCGCAAAACTACATTTTCTGTGTTCAACAGCTATTATGAAACCGAGTATCTCGTACAAAATGGGTGTAATGAAATTTTATTGGGGGAGAAATCTGACTGTTTGTCGAGGGAACCGAGTAAGTCTGGCAGTATTCATACGTTATGTTTACACGTGTTAATCACTTTTGTATTCCCATAAAGATTGTTATACCTCGTCATAACTCGACCGATTCCGTAACTTTATCTCTGTTCCATTCGGAAAACAATGGGTTGTGGGAGCCATCAAATCCTTCGGCTGTATCTCGTGGATTGATATGCACCAGATCGGTACATACCCGGAAATACACCAGTTTACCATTCTAAAACTGTAAAAGGCTCCTCTCAAAAAAGAAAACCTGGGTTTCAATTTTCTATCGAAATTTTTCAGTTCGTACATTCATGATTAAATGTGGTTTATCAATTTCGAAATAAGTTTTTACCGACAGATAAATAGATATGAATATCTTCATGGAGGTTGTTTAATATGTCGTTGCTAAACGACCGAGAAGAGCGCGCCATGTTTAAGATCACGTGGTTGGCAGTTCAATGGAAACGACTGTTATACGGACGAGGTTACATGTAGGTACGGAATCGGCCGAGTTGTGACGAGTGACTCTGTTCCTGTCAAGAAGGTCTACTTCAATCACATGAGTTCGATACCCAGTTAAGACAAACTCTCTTTCCAGCGATTTTTTGTTTCTCACCTCTGACGCATGTGAGAAAGTAGTGACTTCGAAAAAATTGTGTCAATACTGTTGTGAAAAAACCCTTGTTTTTCCCGACAATGTACACCTAAATGATACAGCACAGAGCATGTAGTCTGATCTAAGACCGTTATACGTTGATTTTCTCCATGAAAAAATGTGTAACGTATCAGCTTTGAAAGTGCAATAAACAGTCACTTAACCCTCACGCGACCAAATGGTTTTACTGACTGAAATAACCGGGTGGGGTAATTTTTTTGTGCTCTGTACAGAGATCCTTATTTTGAATAGCTGGTTGGGGGTTTATCATACCGAAACTATCCCTGTATTTTAATATGATCTTATGTAATATGTGTTGGCTAGTAATACTTTTACTACAAGAAATAACCAAATGCAGACAACATTACATTTACTTAGACAGTTCTTGTCAATTCCCTTTTGCAAAAAATATATTTGAGCCCCTCTCAGGCAAAAGGGGGCTTAATTGCTACCCTAGGTCTGTTAGCCATGGTTAACTGAAATAAAAGTAGCAATAGAAGTGAAAGATTTGAATAAAATATAAAAACCGATGCTTCTCTTCGGGGTCATAAACGACCCACAAGAGTTTATGATGTCTATACTCTAATTGGCTGTTCCCTGCAAAAAATCTATTAAAGTGTGTAGGATTAGTAGACTGACAAGCTCATGCTAGGAAAGAAAATTCGGATCAAAAATAAAGAGATGGAACCCTAGATTATATGGCTGGGGTCGTAAATGACCCGGTCACTTGAAGGTTAAATGTTTATCAGCTGAAAGTTTTTCGCATTAACTCTTTGATCGTATAACTTCTTACCAAACCACACAGTGTTGAAAGTAAAGGGATCTGCAAATGGCGAATTAGATATATCTTAAAACACTTGATTTTTTGAAGGGTTGAAGCACTGTTTGTGTGCGTGGGGAGAGGGAGGGAGGGGGTCACCACCATTTTCTCCTTCCCTCCCTCCTTTCCCCCCACCCCTCCCATCCCAATGTTTTCAAGACCCTTTTTCGTGGAAGTCGTTTAAACAAGGGGACTTTCGATTAAATAATTAAAAGTACTATAGAGAATGAGAATAAAATGAAGGGTGGATTTCTCCCTCCATAATGCATAAATAGGGGCCTAATCTAATTGGTGGGGGAAAAACCATTTCATTAGGTGATATTTGATAATCGAATGAAAGTCCCCGGGGAAATTCGGCGAGTTTATTAAATATTCAGACCTAAGAATACGGTTTAACGTCGCCCGATTGCTGGAATGATTTGACACTAACTAAGGCATGTAACGACATTACACATAATATATGTTATTTTGTTTTCTCTCCGGTATTGTTGTCATATACGGATTTAGAAAGCAGCGAGTTCAAACACTCAAAATGCCCAATATAGATAATTCCTTTAAGGCCGCCGCCGGTGTAATGCAGAGAAATGACCCTCCCCTACAAAATGACCCGGGTCATTTTTCTACGTAGGCTAATGACCCCAGAAGGCATTTCACTACGTAGAGGAATGACCCGGGTCATTATTCTACGTAAAGAAATGACCTTTCAGGGGTCATTTCTCTACGTAGAATAATGACCCGGGTCTTTCCTCTACGTACAGAAGTGACCCATGGGTCATTCTGTAGGGGAGGGTCATTTCCCTGCATTACACCAGCACCTGTTCTTTATAGTAAAAGCAGGTGGGTGAGTGGTGAGAAACCATGGCTAAGCCGTCTTTGGCGGTCCGTAAGGTTCGAGAAATTAATGCTGCATGCTATTCCGAAATGATATTAGCCGGTTTTTTTAGGGAGGTGGGGGATGGGGTGGGGGTTGGTGGTGGTGTCAGCATTGGCAGGGCAAAGCATGACCAAGGTGGCGAAAGAGACCGAGAGAGAGAAGGCAAACCGTTCCCACTGTCAGCCCAATGCCGTGTTTGGGCACTAGACGAGCTGCTGCTGTGTTCTATGGAAGAATCCTTTTCAAAAGCCGATTACATTAGTTGCTTCCTCTGATACAGCTTAACTATATCGTGTAAATTTGTTTCAAGTTCAACGATGACCAGTTTAACGAATAATTAACTAAATGGAATCCTTCAAAACCTCTAAATTCTTTGATTGTATTTTGGAACTTCTTAAAGGATAGCGGACTCATGACTATACATTTATGTCCAGGCTATGCTTAACAGCAATATTTTTAACCAAGGTTTAATTGGTTTCAGAATTTGAGCCTATCGTAAAGAATCCCTGCCTTTGTCAATGTATAATTGTAGAGATTTCAAAATAATTACTTTAAAACGATGCTTGTCAGTGTGACAGTTTCGAACTCCGAAGGAGATTTATTCCTGTTTTAATGTATTAAAATACTTTTACCTTCAACAAATTAACTTTGATTTCCAAGGCCGCAGGCACTTCTACTAACTTATTTACATACAATGAAACCAAGTCGGGGTACTTTTATTAACTTTTTTACATACAATGAAACCAAGTTGCGGTTATATTGCAATGGGTGGTTACCTGAAAAAAAAGTTTTATATACCCCAAGAAAGTAGACATGCTATCTTATTTCTTTTCCAATTACTAGTATGCGATGTTTTTTTGTTTAAGATATTTCTTGTAAAGTTTGCCTTTCTTTTGATTATCGTTTATATATAAACAACACACTATGTATTCCTTGCAAAGGTAGTTAGTGATTACCTTCCTGTGAACGTCACAAAACATTTGTGACCCATCACGCAAAAAGGGACCATCTGTGAATTCTGTGCATCAATTAGATGAAAACAGATTTTAACAATAGTACATGTCGGTCTGTGTTTATAATTCAAAAATGATTGTATAACAAGGTACAAGGACCACTTTTCATACATAAAATGTCATTAAACTGAACGAACAGTTTCAATTCTGGTCAACCTGCGCAATTCGCGCCGTCTGACCAGGGTTGACACTTTTCGCAGTTCCCAGAAGCTCCCTTTTTGCGTGATGGGTCAATTTTAACCATGCTCTGTGAAAAGGGAGTTCAATGAATCTACAAAAAGGTTCGACCCAAGTCAGCCTACGCAGTCCATAAAGACTGACCTCGGTCAAGACTTTTTGCTCCTGATCAGTTTCCTACATACACAAGGAAACACTGTGCCTGAGGATTACGGATTGTTTAGTAAGGGAATAAACCCCTTTTTGCAGAGTATGGCTCATATCAAATTGATTGGATGAAAAGAATTTAGATCGTTATTCATTAGTTGAAAAAAAAGGCAAAAAACTGACTGTTTCATTTCTGTTCATTAACTCTTTACCACGCGACAAGATGTTCGACTCAACTAAATTTAAGCTTCAAAATACAAGTTAGATGTGACATTGATTAACAAATTCATATTTTAAACCGTAGCAAGAAGGCGAAAATACTGCATTTCCCTTCTAAAAGCTTTCTTGTCAAGGGTCGTCAATAGACGGGATGGTCTGGTACAAGGTTGGCATTTCAATGTACAACAGCTTTTACGGGAAAAGATCAAAGTACACGTGTTACAGACCCAAGATATATTTCTCCCTGATATTCACCAAAATACCGGACATCAAGGACAAACGATCAGACAGTACCTACTGTGTATAGCATAATCTCAGTCTGCACTGTTCACCAATAGAGCTTTGGAAGTATTGGTTTAAAGTCAATTTCTGCTTAAATTTTCAGACATTTTCCATTTGCCCCGAGGTGTCTTGGTGTCGCAGCGAAAAGAAGTCCATCACAATACGAGGAGAAAGACAGACAAACACTTTTGGATATATATTCCACTCTCATCAAAAGGTAAGATGTTGTCACAACAGGAGACAGAGAGAGAGAGAGAGAGAGAGAGAGAGAGAGGGAGACGATGGGCAATCTTACAATAGAACTGTTCTTTTTCAAACTTGGAAAGGACATTTTAATTACTTCATCGCTCTACAGGTTATTATCTGACATGGTTATAGTTTACGTCCCTCTAGTTGACTGCTCGAATTACTGCAAGAAAAGGACCATTGTTCAGAACAAGTAATAATTCTGACTCAAGATTATCCTCCATAATAATACATATTTTTTCCCCTTTAACTTACAAAATAAATGCGATAAACAGTCAATAATTGAAACACCACAACATTACATCAATTTTAAAGCTTTTTACTTAACTCATTACCAAACGACAATATTTTAGGCTGTTCCAAATCGAAAGCATTTGCAGACGACACATAAAAGTAACTGAAAATTTGAAATTTGTTTCGTGAACCAGAAAAAAACATTGTGGGAAAAGGAGAAAATGCTGGTTACCAGCATTTTCTCCTTTTCCCACTGTGTTTCCTAAAGGCTTCAGTCTCCGGGTCGTCAAAAGTAGGGATTGTGTGGTAATGGGTTGATATCTCTCCATACCGGACATAGTAAAAATTGGACTTCACATTCAATACTATTTTACCTTGATCTGCACTGATTGTAACCCCGCATTGTGACTGACTGAGAAGCTTTAGAATTGCTGCGTTTCATTTAGTATCGTTTATCTATGGTTGGTTTTGGAAATGTACAGTGTCTTTTTCCATGCATTTAGTATCCTCTGTGGACAAGTTATGTTCACACCCACCATTTTCGGACAGAACGCTAGAAAAAATATGGAGAATTTATTATTCCCTTTTTGTCCCGAACCATTACTTATTTCCTTAATCTTATTTCTTTTGGTTTCTAAACAGTGTTTTAGATGCAGACAGACGGCGAAAAGAGAATTTCCTACCGAAAGATAATTCTGATATTTATGAAGACGACAGTAACATTCTTGGGGAATTAGCCTCTACCTTGGCTGACAATTCACATAGGCAATATAAGAGGGAAACATTTATCGTAAGTATTGCGTGTTCATTTTCACTTGAGACTATACGATGGGGAAAACATTTAATACTTGGGAATGACTAATTTCTTCGTTATTACTACAGAATTACACATTTGCCTTGTCTGTCTGAAAGTGAAGTTCACAAATAGTGTAGCCTACAGATCTATATTATGTTTGTATTGGATGAATTATTCAAGTTACTGCGAGAATAATGAATATAAAACTAGACCTTATTACGAGATAGAGCGACCTGGCAACTTCAAACCTAGCTTTGATATTCATTTACCTGCCAGCAGCTAACACTTTGACTTGACATACCTGGCGTCCCAAAAGTATACCGTCGGTTTTCTTAAAAAACCTCGTAACTACGGCTTGTTACAAGCTGTAGTTATAAGGTTTTTGAAGTAAACCGACGATATGTCACATTCCAAGCACTCGTATATCATTAACTAAAAACGGTAACAAGATGAAATTGGTTCCATTTAAAAGCTAAAATCATCATTTCTTTTCTTCTCTTTGTCTTTTGTGTGTTTGTGTGTCTTCAGATCCAGTAACGCCGTTTACGTGAACTTCGTACGAAAATGGCGTCGAACATACGTCTCTGACTCAGTTTTTTGCAAATTCTAAGACACAAAACGAATTTTCTTCTGTTGTGAACGGCATTACTTGATATGAAAAAAAAAAGACATATGCGACAATCACAACATCAGGGTCCGTATTCACCAATCATTCTTAAGAACAATCTTTGTCTTGTCATTCAAGATTTTCGAACTGTGAACGTAACAGAACTACTGATTGGCTGAACCGAATGGTTTAGCCAATCAGAAGTTCTGTTACTTTCACATTGACAAAATTCTGAAGATTAAGACTAAGAATTTTCTTAAGAATGGTTGGTGAATACGGGCTCTGGTTTAAAAGTCGAAAACTTGATGGTTTAAGCTTTTAAATGGTACCACTCCCATATTGCTACTATCTTTAGTTCAGGATATACGAGCACGTGGAATATGATATAAAATTTTTGAACGTCTTGTACAATAATAGAGAATCATCTTGACGACTATTTCCAATCTTTTAAATGGTATTATTGAGATTAAAACGCATTTTGACACCGGCGTTGTTTACATTTGTGTCTCTAAAGAATTTTCTTGGTGCAACCCGCCGGTGGCAGGTACCCATTATATCTGTTAAGTACCGTGACATTTGTAGAAAAGAGAAAAATGGTTTTATAACAATGTATGCTAAGTCAATGAATAGTATGTATTCTGGATCTCCCATAACCGCCTGCTAGCTGTTGTCTGCGCATGCTATATTCTTCGATGGTTCGACCTGTCTTATATGACGCATCACTATCCCGATATCGGGCAGACTGTAGTTATACGCGCTATAAAGTAGCAATGGAGAAAATGGTTTTCATCAATACGTTTGAGGAAAATTTAGGCCTGTTTTAGCCCCAGATTTCTCTAAACTGCTGATCATAGCTGAGTGAATCGCACGAGGTAGCGTTTTATTGAGTAAACGTTTATTTTAGTTTGAAATTCAAAGTAACGGTTGTCGCGTAAGAAAGTGGTTCGGTTCTGTATCCAGGATGCCCAAATTAGATAGATGAGTTTTTATAGAATACCATCTAGCGGGAGATAATGGTCCGATAGCAGGCTGCCAATATAAACCAATCGACAGGCAGTGGTACACCCTCTTCCAGTATTACATTCTAATACAGGGGCTTTTGCGGATGGCATAGATTAAGATCAGACTGCACAGAACTTTTAGTCTGATCTTGGATCTGTGCCGTCCGCTTGTTTTGTCAAGCCCAAAATAATAATCTTGTAGAGTATCAGCAGATTATATTGTCAGCTTTTGAAAGAGATATAATTTATTTTGCTCTGACAAAGTTAACTCTTTATACTGAACAATAAAATGTTAGACTTGTCCAAATTGAAAGCATTTGCAGACGACAAGTTGAATGAAGCTGAAATGGTGATTTCTCTCTTTGATAGGAATGAAAACGTTATGGGAAAAGGAGAAAACGCTGGTTACCTGCATTTCCTGCGTTTCGCACTATATTTTCAGTAGGCTTCTTCCTCAAGATTGTTAAAACTCGTGATTATGTAGTTTAAAGATAAATGTATAGGCATATGCACCGAAGTTCATCTGTGAAATTCACAACACTCCTTTTACTTAGCTGGGTGATAAATTTCGTTGTCTTTTTAGAGTCAAACTCCATCAATCAAAATGTATTTCCGATTTTTTTTAATTGGGGGGAAATTCGCTCAGTTACCACTTAGGAGGTTTTCGTTTTACCTTAAAATAGGCCGTTCCAAAGAATTAATCTTTCATCTGCTGAAATAAAATATCTAATAAAAACAAATCTTATTTAGAATTCACCCATTTTACTGTTAACCAGACGGAAAAAATAACGCCAAGCCAAAATTGAAGTCACTTTTACATACGAACAACTTATTGGGGCTAAAACAGTAGACCAGGAGGGTTTATATTCACCAACCATTATGAAGAATATTCCTTGCCTTTTTCTTCAAGATTTTCTTACTGTGAAATTAACAGAACTTCTGATTGGCTAAACCAAATGGTTTAGCCTATCAGAAGTTCTGTTCCTTTCACAATGAAGCAATTCTAAAGAATAAGACTAAAAGTATTCTTAAGAATGGTTGGTAAATACGAACTCTGTATTGTCTTTGAGATTAGGCCTTCCGAAGACATTGCGGGAAGAGCTCGCAAGTGCTCGTACCTTCAAATATGTATTTCCTTCCTGTACCACAATATTTCAACTTATTTTCTTCGGTTTAATAGGAGTTCTGGACTGTTTAGTAAAGAGCTAAGAAAAAGGAAATAAAGGGAATTTCTAAGTCAATCACAAAAAGCCACAAAGATTCCTTTCACCGAAATAGTCTCACGGTATTAAACAGTGTAGATTCTAGGTCAGACGTAGTCTCTGTGCAATATCATCTTGATCTACACTGTTGGTAAAAATGCCTCGAACTGTTCTTAGAGTGTTAGAGAGGTACGACAAAGCCTAAACGAAAGTTGTGCCCAGCCCTGGTGGCGCAGTCAGTAACTGCCGGAAAACAGGGAATAGCTGGCTCAAATCTCCAGCACGGCGGATATCTTTCCGAAAATTAACGATAGTCATTTGCAACACTGTTTTTTCCTATTCCACCGTTAGTATTTTTTTGGCGACGATTTTATGAGAAAGCTTGGGACGGATATTGTGGGAAGTACTTGTAAAATAAACTCCAGAAGACCATTGACAGATGCACTGGCCACTGTGATATGACTGAAATAATATGAAAAACGGCAATCTAACTCCTAAAGATGAAGACGTTTGAAAACAATGTGGAAAAATGGGGTATTGCTGGTAATCAGCATTTCCTCTTTTCCCGCAATGTTTTCTACTATTCCAAAATCAAATTTTCCATTCTAGTCACATTATTCTGTTGTCTGCAAAATGCTTTCTACCGTTCATTTAGGACAAGTTCTCTTCATTTGATTCTCAATATAATAGTCACCTGAAAATACCTTTAATATAGAGAAGTTGTTGTCTGGAAACTAGATTCTAGATTGGAAAAACAATACTTTTTTTTTTCATTTGAAAATAGATAGGGAAAGTAAAGATACACTTTGAAAAAAAAATCTATCTTTTTCAATATCTAATTATACCCGACTCCCATGTGGACAGAAGTCAAACTCTATTGGATTATTTTTGACAAGCGCCATATTTTTGGAAACAAACTTTGACAGGCAGGCTTCAAGGGTCTTTGTTTTTAGTCTGAAAAAAACAACAACGAGAATCACTGTATGAGAGCTGTGGAAAGCTAATTTGTCAAATATTTTTGAGCTTTGTCTAATTCACTGCTTTAAGTCGACGATGCATCCGAATAAGGAGCAGGGGTCGAAGGTGCGAAACACGCCCCAAAGGGAGTCATTCTGACTTGCCATTGGGAAGGCAGCATCTAGGTGATGTGACATCACAGACTTTTTGTGTTAATGGGTTAAGTAAGGCATATAAGTATCAGTTGTCTGCGGTTAAGTGGATTGTATTTTTAGTATTCAAAAAGGGTTTGATATTTTTTTTGGTATTTAATGAATTTGTCTACTTTATAATTTTTTGTGTAAGCGGCGCCCTGACAAAAGGGGTTTATGTCTGTTATGCATTATACAAAGCATGTCCATAAGATTGATGATTGACTGAATCACGGGTAAGTACGATCCTGGGTTATGCAGAAAAATTAACAATTGCAAAAAGTTCTTAACTCATTACCAAATGACAAATTTTTAGGTTTGTCCAAATTGAAAGCATTTGCAGACGACAAAATAAAAGTGACTGAAAATTTGAAAGTTGTTTTGTAAAGGATAGAAAATATTGTGAGAAAAGGAGAAAATGCTGGTTACCAGCATTTTCTCCTTTCCCCGCAATGTTTTCTAAAGGCTTCTTTCTCAGGGACGTGAGAGGATTGTGTGGTAATGGGTTAATCATATCAGCCTGCATTGGTTGCACAGGCTAACAGTGAGATGATGTTTTTTGCAGATGTTGTGGGTCCCACTGTCACAGAGCATGGCTTGTATTAAACTCATTACCAAACGACAATATTTTAGGCTTGTCCAAATCGAAAGCATTTGCAGACGACAAAATAAAAGTGACTGGAAATTTGAAAATAGTTTTGTGAAGGGTAGAAAACATTGTGGGAAAAGAAGAAAATGCTGGTTACCAGCATTTTCTCCTTTTCTCACTATGTTTTCTAAAGGCTTGTTTCACAGGGGCGTCAAAAGTAGGGATTGTGTGGTAGTGGGTTAATTGGCCTTTTTTTCTTATTTTCAGGACTCACGTGACACGTGGACTGAGGGATTTGGCAACGATCGCAGATCTATTTGAAAAAAGAGATAAATCGATGGGGGAAGAACAATTCATAAATGTGCAGATTTATTTTGTTTTGTTTTTTACATCTTTCAAAGCAGCTACTTGGTCAGAAACTTGGTTTAGTAATATTGGGAAAAAAACAATACTGAAATATCACTCTTACCTTTATGAAAATGGTAAGATTTGACTACGAACTGAATTCATTTTGTATTCAAAGAAAGATTTTAAAAAAAAGGGGGGGATGAAAGAAAAGGGTTAGTTTATAGTCTTACTTTACTCCATGGAAAGAAACATAGCTTAAAGGAAAAAGGTCTTGATTTATAAAATTGTGGCGCCTGAGATGATGCACGTAATTCCGAAACCGCGATCGATTAGGATTCTGGGATATATTATACTGTATCAAACCTATTTCGAGCTCTGTAACTGTATTTATTCCGTAACCATTCTAAATAATCGCGAATTTAAAAAGTAAAAATGTCTGATTGACGGAATCATTTGATTTCGCCAAGCAGAAACATCGTTGATAAATTTGATTTTGAGCTTTCTTCAGAATAACACTTAAGAAAACAAATTGGAAAGGTTGTTGAACACGGCCCAAGATGACTCTTGCAACGAGTATTAGCATGTACTTCTGTACAGCTTAAATTCTTGCTCTACATCACTTTATCGATTCATATTTAGACTGATTAGATAAAATCAAAAACATCAATGATCAGCAGTTAAATCATGAAAAAGTAAACTCATTATTATATATATCGAGAACATAAATGAAATTCGTGAAACATAGGCTATATAGCTTTTCCGACTTTTCTATCCACTGAAGACGCCATGGGTCGACAACTTTTTGCAAATGTATATGATCACTTTTAAAAGAGCAAGACTGGGATTATTTTCAGTTTTTTTTTTTCTGATTCTGGTCTTTCTTCATACTTATTTTACCTAAAGTTCTTTTGGGTGGCTTTTCCCTTCACGCATTCATCTATCTCTCTCTCTCTCTCTCTCTCTCTCTCTCTCTCTCTTTCTAAAATCATTTAAGTCGTTAAGACAATCTTAATGTCTTTGGGGGGGGGGGGGGGGAAGAGGAAAGAAAACAAGAAAAATTATAGATCTATTCATTTTTTTTTTCTCTATAAATTTCCAGGACTTTTTCTCTTTTTCTTACAATTCTATTTATCCCTATCTCCTACCAGTCAGTGTAAATTTATCTACAGTGTTTGTAAATTGGGAAAGGATTATAATATATAAAAGAAAGAAATACACTTTAGTTTGTGTTGGTTTGGCAAAAAATGACAAAATAAAAACATGAAGTTACTTTAAACTTGGTTTCATTTTTTTTCCCATCAAGCTTAACAAGTAATGTTGTAAGGTTGGACAAAACATTCCCACTGTCACTAGCTCAGTCTATCCAACAGGGATCGAATCAGTTTATGAACAGCGGGCAGTTTCCTAGGGCAAGGTACACTGCATATATCTCGACCACTTTCGATGGCTAGAGAAACAATGCATCGAAAATGAGAAATATTGTTATAACTTAACCCATTACCACACAATCCCTACATTTGACGACCCAGAGAAAGAATCCTTTAGAAATTATTGTGGGAAAAGGAGAAAATGCTGGTAACCAGTATTTTCTCCTTTTCCCACAATATTTTCTATTATTCACATTCCTTTGACGACCACGAGAAATAATCCTTTACAAAACATTGTGGGAAAAGGAGAAAATGCTGGTAACCAGCATTTTCTCCTGTTCCCACAGTGTTTTCTATTCTTCACAAAAAACAAATTTCAAATTTTCTGTCACTTTATATTGTTATCTGCAAATGCTTTCAATATGGACAAACCTGAATTTCTTTCGTTTGGTAATGAGTTAAAGGCTTGACTAACTAGCGGACGGGTATAGATCTAGGATGAGATACCACGTTCCATGCATTCCGATCTTGATCCATGTAGTCTGCATAAGCACCGCTTTTTTGCCTAAAATCCGGGTCAGGTAAAGCTGCCAACGGAACATTTTTCCTATACAAAACTTCAAGTTTTACCCTCTCTTTTGGTAGTGTTAAACACCAAATAACAAACCAAGGGTTAAGTTCCATGTAATATACTAATTCAATAAAGACTTTGGACGAAATGAACCGGATACTTCCCGCACAAGTCCTTTTCTACCGCCAGATTAGGTATATATATACATAAAGCTGGGGAACTGATCGCGTCAAGTACAACACCATTTTTTAACCCTTTACCAAACAACCAAATTTTAGACTGGTCCAATTGAAAGCACTAGTAGACGACAAAATAAATGCAGCTCAAAAATTGAAATTTGTTTCCATCAGGATAGAAAACATTGTGGGAAAAGGAGAAAATGCTGGTTACCAGCATTTTCTCCTTTTCCCACAAGTTTTTCAAACGGCTGCTATCTTAGGGTCGTAAACACCAGGGATTGTTTGGGAAAGTGTTAAGGACTGAGTGCATGCTATATTTCCGGGAGAATGTACAGTGCCATCAGGTTATATGTACATTCACATACCCTAAAATTCTGTACCGAGTGAATGTGCTGCGCTCTCACAAAAAGGGGTTGAGAGCACCTCCGAAATGCATTTAACTTAGCAAGATATCACAAAAACCATGAATTCGTGAAATCTCCAGGTATTTCGTCTTATAACCGTCTGAAAAACCAAGAGGTATCTACAATGGAAGGAAATTCAACAATAGCAAAAAAATACGATCCAGATCAGCCTGTATGCACTACGCAGGCTGATCTGAACCATACTTTTCGCAGACGCGTTAAACCCACTTTTCACAGGGCATGCAGTTCGTTCGAATTATTTCCTCAAGGTGAAGAAGACAGATCACAACGCAGCCAGATCTTTCCATCTACATTGTATGGGTTATATTCTGTCCCTTACTTCTTTTTCATTTTCAATACCGGTCTTGTTATTAACCCATTACCACACAATCCCTAATTTTGACGAACCTGAGAAAGAAGCCTTTAGAAAACATCGTGGGAAAAGGAGAAAATGCTGGTAACCAGCATTTTCTCCTTTTCCCACAATGTTTTCTACCCTTCACAAAACAGATTTCAAATTTCCAGTCACTTTTATTAATGTCGTCTGCAAATGTTTCCGATTCGGACAAACCTAAAAGTTCGTCGTGTGGTAACGAGTTAGATGAACATAACCTTTCTAACCACAGCTTAGATGAATGACCAGTATCCAGAGATTGTGCAGCCCGATATTTCGCCTACACCGTACAGTTTTACTTTCAGGCCGTAACAGTTATCCTGCCAAATAACTAAAATGAAATTTTCATGTCGATAGTAAACCCTTTTCCAAACAATCCCTGGTTTTTACGGGTCTGGACTAGTAGCCTTTTGAAAACATCGTGGGAAAAGGAGAAAATGCTGGTAACCAGCATTTCCTCCTTTTCCCACAATGTTTTCTACCTTATCATAGACAGAAAGCATCTTTCAGCAAGAGCTGAATTGTCGTCTGCAAATGCTTTCAATTCAGTCTAGTCCAAAAGTTTGTTGTTTGGGAAAGGGTTAAAATCCGAATATTGCTGTTTCAAAGTTATGTTTAAGTGAATAATATCTCCTTATCGGACAGTGTAAATCAAAGATCAGACTGCACGTTCTGTGCAGTCTGATCTTGATCTACACTGTCCGCAAGAGGTCAGCTGGTCGCACTTAGCAGCCAAAGGGTTTAAAGACTTGTAGTATCGATATCCGGCTCCTTATCCGGACTGAAAGTATCACTTTTGCTTCCTGGACGCAGGCTGGATTTATTGGACCGATATAAACACCATTATTTATGGTTGTTATACAAATCCTATGAAAGTCTCTCCGTATATGCGTCAAAAACAAAAAAATATATATATCTGACAATGTTCCACTTTTGTCAAAGTAAATGAAAGTACAAAATGCACAGCCCCCAACAGAAACGAAGGAAACTTTTGATTATTGTTCCAAATCTATCAGTGTAAATATAAGATCGGACTTGCCATGGCATGATCAAATCATGCCATGGTTTTTATATTTATGCTGACATATCTGTGAAGTTTCATTAAAAACGGAAGGTTAGTTTCAGAGGAGACGTTTGAAATAAAAGTTAACGCACGCACGAACGCACGTACAACGGACATTACGTCAATACATAAGCTCAGTGGTCTTTGGCCAATGACCCAAGAGAGCTAAAAACCATGTTGAGTTACTGGAGATTGTACTCTCAGCCGTCGAAAGAGGTCGAAGTTATAATAACTGGCTTACAACATGCGAAAAGGAGCATTCCGACATTTGCGAAAGTGTCGTCTCAGATTAGCCTGCGCTTTCTGCTCAGGCTGATCCGAGACGGCACTGTACGTCAATATTAGATGTTATGCTACTGCAGACTTGCGTGAAACAGAAAACCACACAAGATCAGGAAGTGTAGACTTGCACAAATCAGAAAATAACATAAAAACGGAAGGTGTCGCTTCGTTATGGATCGGGACTGCGTGGTAAAGGTTTCAGGTGGAAAACAAACTACATTTAATATTTCTGTGTTTATAAAAGTTTCTTGATTTTATTCAGTAATACTAATAAGAGATTGTAACAAATAACAATCAATAACAGTGTAAGTAATCTCTGTTTGTCTGTCTGTCCAAGTCATAGTTTGGAAAAAAATAAACCTATTCTATATGCATTAACCTTAATTTTGCTGAATTTTACAAAAGCAAACTCATCTTTAGTAACTCTTTCCAACCTGACAAAATTTGATACTCCTCCATAATGAGAAGATTTACACATGACAACTAGATTGTTGCTAACTAGGGGGGAATCTGTATCTGAATGGGTAGAAAACACCTTGGGAGAAGGGAAAAATGCTGACTACCATTTCCCCTTTTCCCACAATATTTTCAAACCGCATTTCCTCAGGGTTGTCTAAAGACATGATCATTTTGTACATAATTCAACAATATGCAAGTAAAAATATGCAGATTTAATTGGATGTTGAATTTTACTAGACATAATTGGATGTTAAAAGATAAGAATCACACAGATATCCAGGCTGATCTTTGAGTACGCTGTTCGTAAAAGACACCACAGCAGTTCTTTACAAAACATTTTTCAGGCTCAACTCAGCTATATATGAAACACAACTGATTAAATTCACCTCACACATTAACTTTTCCCTCTTTTCTTCCTTTTTTCTTTATTTTTTGTTGTCATATTTGCAGAAGCACTAATGAAATCCCAATTTGAGCAAGAACTCAGTTGAACATGGATTCAACCTTTATAAACACCAGTTCAGGGGACACAGTAACAGGATATAGCTTAGAAACTGTCAAGGCTATAAAACAGAGCTCCAGGTAAGAGGGAGTGATGGTATTTAAAATCCAGTAATTTTCTTCCAAACCCTATGTTGTGGGTACTCATTACAACTGTCTCGATGAGACGATTCTAATGAGTACCCATAACATAGGGTTTAGTGTAGAATAATTAATATATTCAATTTTGAAATCAAAATCACTCTCTCCCTATCTGAGGCTCTGGCTATAAAGTATAGATAATAAACTATGAGGAGCATTTATACATATTTACACTTTATATACATAATCTCTGATAAGAACATTTGATCCAGGGCATGTGTATTACAGAGTAATGAGTGGACCTCTGGCAAAAGGGGGCTTAACCCATTACCACACAATCGCTACTTTTGATGCCCCTGAGAAAGAAGCCTTTAGAAAACATGGTGGGAAAAGGAGAATATGCTGGTAAGCATCATTTTCTCCTTTCCCCCCAATGTTTTCTATCCTTCACAAAACAAATTCAAATTTTCTGTCACTTTTGTCGTCTGCAGATGCTTTCAATTTGGACAAGCTTAAACTATTGTCGTTTGGTAATGAGTTAATGCATCTTTGTGAAAAACATAAAGAGCTTTTGAAAACATGTGGGAAAAGGAGTAAATGCTGGTGACCAGCATTTTCTCCTTTTCCCATAACGTTTTCTGTCCTGTGTAAGATAAATCCTATAATTCTAGCCATATTCAACTGGCTGCTTGCAAATGGTTTGAATTTCGACTTGTCCAAATTTAATAGGCTGGAAAACTGAACATATATCAATGTTTAAACCTTTCCCACACAAGCCCTGGTTTTTATGTGTCTGCATTAAAAGTCTTTTGAAAACTGTGTAGGAAAAGGAGAAATTGCTCGTAACGAGCAATTTCTCCTTTTCCCACTGTGTTTTCCACCCTTTTTGAGAACTTTCTGCCATTTTCTAAAAATCAAAACTCTTTCGGTTTGGAAGAGTCCAAAATTTGTTATTTTGGAAAGGGTTAATACATGTAACAAAATGAAAAAGTTGTGGAAAAAGGATAAATTGCTTGTCACCAGCAAAGTTTCTTTCTAGCCATAAATTTGTTGATTAGTTTGCCATACGACACAAGATATTGTTCTCAGCAGGACATAAATAAACAAGAGTCTCGTTCAACAAATACTTAAAAATTTGCTTAATTTCTTTGGTAAAATTTCCCTTATATACATGCTTGACAAATATACAGTCTAATATTTGGCTAATCCTTTACCAAACAACCTGGAGGAACAAGGCTCTTGAATGGTAGCCATCACTTTCTCCTTTTCCTTCAATGATTTCTCAACAGGGAAATGAGAAAATGCTGCTAACCACCATTTTCTCCTTTTGCTTCAATGCAATATCCTTCTGCAAGACAAATCTCATTATCAAAAGGCATACGTCACCCGCATATGCAAATGCTTTGAATTTGGGCAAGTCTAATATTCCGTCATCTGGTAATGGGTTAACAAAACATGACAAAACATAACATGCCAAAAATATAAGTCAATAACTTTTAAAAGACAGTAAATACAAAATCTAGTTCATTGGAAATATTATCAATTGTATACACAGGAAAACATTGTGATTTTAGCTAGGTACTGACCCAACATTCTTTGCCATATTCTCAATGACTTTCTACACTTTAAAGTAATATAATGTCTGACTTGTTAAACCAAATGGTATAACCAATTAAAAGTTGTATTACTTTCAAATTTTGAAATCTCTGGAAAATAAGAATTGGATCATTCTTAACCCTTTACCATACAATGACGACTTTTAACACCCCTGGAAGAAGAGGCCTTTTGAAAACATTGGTTACCAGCATTTTCTCCTTTTCCCACAAAATTTCAACCCAATAAAAGCTAAATTACACCATTTGAGCCACTTTGAAATTGTCGTCTGCAAATGCTTTAAACTTGGATAGGTCTAAATTTTTGCCATGTGGTAATGGGTTAAGAACGGTGGATAGGGAATCTTATATGCCTATCAAGCCAGGTATCACAGTTAGTAACATATACCCTTCAAAAACAAATTTCAAATTTTCAGTCACTTTTATTTTGTCGTTGGCAAATGCTTTCAGTTTGGACCAGTCTAAAATATTGCTGTATGGTATAGGGTTAAATGCATTATGACCCCTTCAACCACCTTTTTTCCAGAATGCTACTTGAATGTATTTGCACTTAACTCCTTACCAGATGAGGTAATTTTGGTCTGCTTAAATTGAGAGATTTTGCTGACAAAAAATTCAGTGTGGCTAAAAAAGCGGTATTTTTAGCTCTAAAAGAAAAAAACACTGTGCAAAATGCTCATATTCATCATTTTTTCCTTTTTCCACAGTGTTTTCAAACGCCTTCAACCTCAGAGCTGTAAAAGCCAGGGCTTACCTGGGAAAGGGTTAAATGTAACTGAAAATTTCCATGTAAATTGTGGAAGTGAAAATAGAGTTACAAAAGGAGATAATGCTGACTATGAGCAAAGTTTTTTTTTCGCCACAATGTCTTCAGAAGTAGTCTATTGTAGAACAAACAAGTGGTTGCAAGAGCACGTAAAAAAGATTGCACTACATGAACTACATGTATCTAACTCTGCTAGGATAACTTCTTTGCCAGTTTTCTCTTGAACTGTCTACCAGGATTGCACTTGACCTCTTGGATTCGGCTTTGGAAGTATTCTGAAATAAATGTCCATACAAGAATTTATAGTAAACATGAAAATTCTACATTTCTTTAAAACCCTTGGTATCCATATACATATCCCTTTCTTGTTTCATTTTTTCAATTATTTGCTTGTTTTTGATTATTATTATTTCCTCATTATTCAATATTAGTTGTTTTCATCAACAGTGGCAAGTTCTGATTGGCTGAATTTTTTTTTCATAGCTCCATGAAAAAAAAAAAATTCAGCAGTACCAGGACTACTTTCGCAAAGTAATGTAAACAAACATGTATATGAGATCAACTTGCTTTCTGAATTATTTTCTCTAAATATTGAAAAAATATCAAACAGTTAATTCAATGAGAGAGCTAAATACTTGTTGCCACTTTGCTGGGTTCTAACAATCTTATTTTCAACTTAGTTCTTGTGTAATGAACTTCTAATAATGCTTTGTTTTTAACGATGTTTTCAAGATTATTTCTGCTTTATCATGTCAGCATTGGGAAAAAGTGTGTCTTACCCAAACAATGTAACATATTACTAACAAGAGCGGCAAATTGTCGCAAGATACGCCCGTCTGACCCCAAGTTGTAAAGCTGGGGCATGTACTGGACAAAATTCAAGTATGAAAAACAAAAATAAAGCGAGCAAGAGTTATGATTCCTGTGCACTGCACTCCCCCTTGATGAGATCTATCCACCTATGAAATTTCATAACCCTAGCTAGTATAGTTTTGGAGATATGCTCTGGACAAAATTCAAGTATGAAAAACAACAAAGGGCAGTAACTCAAAAATTAACCAAGCAAGGATTATGATTCCTGTGCACTGCACTGCCCCTATGTGAGATCTATCCACCCATGAAATTTCATAACCGTAGGTAGTATAGTCATGGAGATATGCTCCGGACAAAATTCAAGTATGAAAAACAACAAAGGGCAATAACTCAAAAATTAAGCAAGCTAGAGTTATGATTCCTGCACATTGCACTCCCCCTCGATAAGATCTATCCACCCATGAAATTTCATAACCCTAGCTAGTATAGTTTTGGAGATATGCTCCGGACAAAATTCAAGTATGGAAAACGACAAAGGGCAATAACTGAAAAATTAAGCAAGGAAGAGTTATGATTCCTGCGCACTGCACTCCCCCTCGGTGAGATCTATCCACCCATGAAATTTCATAACCCTAGCTAGTATGGTTTTGGAGATATGCTCCGGACAAAATTCAAGTATGGAAAACGACAAAGGGCAATAACTCAAAAATTAAGTGAGCAAGAGTTATAATTCCTGCGCACTGCACTCCCCCTCGATGAGATCTATCCACCCATGAAATTTCATAACCCTAGCTAGTATAGTTTTGGAGATATGGTCCGGACAAAAATCAAGTATGAAAAACAACAAAGGGCAATAACTCAAAAATTAAGCGAGCTAGAGTTATGATTCCTGCGCACTACACTCCCCCTCGATGAGATCTATCCACCCATAAAATTTCATAACCCTAGCTAGTATAGTTTTGGAGATATGCTCCGGACAATATTCAAGTATGAAAAACAACAAAGGGCAATAACTCAAAAATTAAGCAAGCAAAAGTTATGATTCCTGCGCACTGCACTCCCCCTCGATGAGATCTATCCACCCATGAAATTTCATAACCCTAGCTAGAATAGTTTTGGAGATATGCTCCGGACAAAGAACTGGACGCCGCCCGCCCGCCCGCCCGCCCGGACGCCCGCCCGGATGCCCGCCCGCCACGGGTGATCCCATAATACGTCCCGTCTTCGACGGGCGTATAAAAATGACTTTTGAAAACTTTCTGGTAAAAGAAGAAAATACTGGAAACCAGCATTTTCTGTTTCTTTTTTTTTCCTAAATGTTTTCTACCCTAAGAGGATGTATTTCAACATTTAAGCCAGTGGAATGAGACAAGAATAAGTACCTGTCGGGTGGGGTAAAAAAACTTCAAACTCACCTATAGTGCTTCCCCAATTCTTTTTCTCTATTTGTTCTGTGGTAAATACCTCAAACATCTGTGTCTCCACAAACCATTCTAGCAGTTGCTGTAGTGATGAAGACCTAGCACCTAAATGTAGAAACACAATTTCTAGAAACACAATTAACCAGCATTTTCTCCTTTTCCCACAAAATTTTCTTCTGTCAAAGAAAATTACATCACCCTAGCCACTATGAAATTATCAGAACAGAACATATATTGGACAAGTACAAGTGTACAGAGTCAAATATTACATAATTCACATAATAAAGCAATTGTCAAGGCCTCTAACCCCTTTAAATGCTTTCAATTTGAATTGGACTAAAATTCTGCTGTGTGGTAAAGGGTTAGCTTGTTACCAAATGACATTTTTAGACAAGTAGAAATTGAAAGCATTAAGAGACGACAAAATAGAAGTAAATTAAAAAGTGAAATCTGCTTTGGGATGAGTGGAAAATATTGTGGGAAAAGGAGAAAATGCTGGTAACCAGCATTTTCTCATTTTCCCACAATATTTTCAAAGGCTTTCTCTCTAAGCTACACTAAAACATGGGCCTGTTAGATGAAAGGCCAAGTTAAATATTGGAGTTTCATTAGTAATAGATAAAAATGAACCTTTGACAAAGTCGTCTTTCTGGAAGGACTTTTTCCCATCTTTTCCTGTAATAATGAACTGACCATAGTGTCCCACCACTTCAATAAAAAATCTCAGAAAGGCTTCACAGATCATCAAATCTGGCACACTTTTAGCATCTGAAACAGATATATTGTAAAATGTTTGACAGATCATTTTCATTTCTTTAAATTTCTTAACACTTTACCGTACAACTTAAATTTTTTAGATTTGTCGATGTCTGTGGTATTTTCAGATGACAAATTAAGTGACAGCAACTCTCTTTGATTAGACAGAAAACACTGTAAGAAAACATGAATGAAATGATGGTAACTAACTCTTTCTTCTTTCCCCAATTAAAGCTAGCTCTCTTTTTCGAGGTTGTTATAACAAAGGATTTTTCAGTAAACAAAAAATTCATATTTCTATCTTTTTCTCCAAGCATTATTTATATTTATGTGCGCATTTCTTTAAAATATCTTAAGAATGAAGACACTTACTCAAATATGGACTGATGTTGTTATGTACATGCCCAGTTATTATTAGCTTTGTGTGTATCTATTTTTGAATGGTTTTCCCCTGTTGCTATTTTTAGAACTGGATTCTCTCTTGTGGAATATTGTGCTGGAAGTTTCCAGGCCTTTATACAATCTGTTTACTAGAAGTTATGCAACTGATTTTAACATGAATTTTCTGGAAGTTTCCCTGTTATTATAAAAGGAAAAGCTTTTTACATCTCAGTGTTCACTAGTTAATACATGATTGCCAGACTATAGTGGGGATTATCTTGTGTTTGTGTCATAATTAGTGCTTGGATTACATTCAGTTTGGATTCGGATCAGACTAGACTAAAGTGAGGATTACTTCGTGTGTTTGGATTACATTCAGTTTGGATCAGGATCAGATTGGAATTAAGACTGGAATAGTTTGTCTTCTGAATTTAACGTCTAAGGTATTGTTTTGTACTATTGTAATATTGTCACTGTTTATTTGATATTTTTGTTAATAAATTCTGTTAATTGTTATCGTTTGTTGCTGGCTTCTTCTTTCTAGTTACGCCTGACTCGTAACAGAAATTGGGGGCTCGTCCGGGATTGGAAAATAGACTAACATATTTGTTTTCCATTTTGGACTATCCATCGATTGGAAAATAGGACATAGACGTTTGCTTTTCACAATTTAAAAAAATCTAATACATCCTGTTAGTCAAAATTACTAATCAGTAATTATAATAATTTTGTACTTGAATCCAGCAACAAACAAACATGTCTTTTGACTTAGATAAATTTACGGCTGAACCATCTGTGGAGTTATTGAATTTGGGTAAAAAGACTGATTTGCTTAATCTTGCTAAGCACTATAAATTGTCTGAAATAAAATCTTCAATGCGTAAACATGAAATTAAGAACATTTTGGTACAATATTTTGTTGATGAGGAAATTTTTAATGAAAATGCTCTTTCCCTGATAGTTGACGTTCAGTCAGTTTCAAGTTCGAAAGAACTTGAATTAAAACTTCAGATCAGACAATTAGAAATTCAGGAAAGAGAGAAAGAAAGAGAATGGGAAGAGAGAGAGAAGGAAAGAGAAAGGGAAAGAGAAAGGGAGAGAGAAGAAAGAGAAAGGGAAGAGAGAGAGAAGGAAAGAGAAAGGGAAAGGGAAGAGAGAGAGAAGGAGAGAGAATTTCAATTAAGAATGAGGGAAATAGAAATGCAAGAAAGAGCAAATCAGCCGAAGCAAAAGATTGAATACAATTTTGATGTTACAAAACATATTAGGCTTGTTCCTCCATTTCAAGAAAAAGAAGTTGATAAATACTTCCTACACTTTGAAAAAGTTGCAGAAAACTTAAATTGGCCAAGAGAGCACTGGACTTTGCTTCTGCAAAGTGTTTTGATAGGCAAAGCTCGTGAAATTTATACACAACTAGGTGTTGAACAATGTCATCATTATGAGACTGTTAAAGAACTTATTCTCAAAGGTTATGAGCTGGTCCCAGAAGCATATAGACAAAAATTTAGAAATTGTAAAAAAGATTCTAACCAGACTCATGTTGAATTTGCTAGAAACAAAGAACAGTTATTTGATAGATGGTGCTGTTCTAAGAAAATAGACCAAAATTTTGATAAACTCAGACAACTTATGTTAGTTGAAGAATTCAAACGTTGTATTCAATTTGATGTTAAAACATTCTTAGACGAAAAACAAGTTGAAACTTTAGAAGAAGCAGCTCGTCTGGCTGATGATTACTACCTTACACATAAAGTTTCTTTTATTAATAAACCCAAACCTACTTCCTCACATCCCCAAAATAAATTTATGTCTGGTAATTCATCTGGCATGCCCAGTCAATCCAATACACCCAAACCCAATTCTACTTGTGAAACCAAAAGTCAATATCCCTTATCTCGACCCACTTGTAACTATTGTAAGAAATCTGGTCACCTTGTTTCTGAATGTTTGAAATTAAAAAGGAAGTTAGAAAGTGATGAAGCCAAACCAACAGGGCTCACCACTCTTAGGCCTAGGCCACAGTCTTCTATTAAAACCAATACAATTGACATAGTCACAAAACCCAAGTCTGATTCTACTATGGAGATTTTTGAACCATTTATGTTGAATGGTTTTGTATCACTTTCAGGTGATAATTGCCCACCTACCCCTATTAAAATTTTAAGAGACACAGGAGCTTCTCAATCTCTTATTTTAGCAGATATACTGCCTTTTTCTGAGAAGACTTCTTCCGGTACTAGTGTCCTTATTCAGGGTGTAGAGTGTGGAACTGTTAATATCCCTCTCCATCACGTTAATTTGTCATCAGATTTGGTTACTGGGCCTGTGGTTATTGGTATTAAACCTTCCTTACCATTTAAAGGTGTCCATTTACTGCTAGGCAATGACTTAGCTGGAGATAAGGTTGTGGTTAATCCACTTGTAACTGACACACCAAATATAGGTCAAACAGATGACCCTATCGAGCAGGAAATTCCTGACTTGTATCCTTCTTGTGCAGTTACCCGAGCTATGGCTAGAAAGGCCATTTTGAAAAACTCAAACTCTGACATTGACTTGACGGATACTTTTATCGGTCAATATTTTAATAATGAGATTAAAAAGTCTCTTGATCCCAGTTTGTCCGATACTCAGACAGACTCGTCAATGTCTTGTCATTCACCACCACGGTCTATTGACCAAGGTCACGACACGCTGTCGAAGTCACAGCTTATCCAGGAACAGCAAACTGATCCTGAGATTTCAAAATTAATTTTTAGGGCTTTACCTGAAGATGAAATTTCACAAGTCCCAATGTGTTACTATATAAAGAATGGGATTCTTATGAGAAAATGGCGACCATTTGATGTCCCAGCTGATGATGAATGGGCTGTTTACCACCAAATTGTTGTTCCAAAGTCATATCGTCATGAAATACTAAGTATAGCCCATGAAAGTCCTATGTCAGGTCATCTAGGTATAAACAAGACCTATCACAAAATTATTACTCATTTTTATTGGCCTGGTCTCAAATCAGATGTCTCTAAATATTGTAAAACTTGCCATACATGTCAAATGGTAGGTAAACCCAACCAAACCATTCCCAAAGCTCAATTACAACCTATTCCTGCTTTTGATGAACCTTTCAGTAGGATACTTATAGATTGTGTTGGTCCTTTACCTCGAACCAAGTCAGGAAATGAGTATCTCTTAACAATTATGTGTACTTCTACACGTTTTCCTGAAGCTATTCCTTTAAGGAACATCAAAACAAAGTCAATAGTCAAAGCTCTTATAAAGTTTTTCACATTTGTTGGTATTCCAAAATCAGTTCAGTCTGATCAAGGGTCAAATTTTATGTCTGGTATATTCCAACAGGTTATGCATGAATTAGGAATCAAGCAATATAGGTCATCCGCCTATCACCCTGAAAGTCAAGGTGCTTTAGAAAGATTTCACCAGACATTAAAAAATATGATAAGATCATATTGCTTTGACACTGAAAAAGATTGGGATGAGGGCATCCATTTGTTACTATTTGCAGCCAGAGAATCTGTACAAGAATCTCTTGGTTTCAGTCCTTTTGAATTAGTTTTTGGCCATTCTGTTCGTGGACCTTTAAAACTTTTGAAAGAGAAATTTCTCTCAAATGATAAAACACCTTTGAATTTACTACAGTATGTTTCTGACTTCAGAAATAGACTGTCTAGGGCATGTGAGGTTGCTAGGTCCAATCTTAAAATGTCTCAGGGCAAAATGAAAGCAAAATATGACAACCATGTTATAGATAGAAAATTTAAACCAGGTGACAAAGTCCTTGCTCTTTTGCCAATACCTGGCAGACCTTTACAGGCAAGATATTTTGGACCCTACACTATTGACAAGAAAACAAGTGATTTAAACTATATAATTAATACTCCAGGAAGACGTAAAAACAAACAAATGTGTCATATAAATATGTTAAAGGAATACTTTGACAGAGATAGCTCTATTTCAAAACCAATTACAGTTGTAAACACTGTCCCACAAGAATCAAATGTATCTGATCTTGAAGTAAATTCGGACTTTATTGATAAATCTGATCCTGGTCCATCTAAACTTGAGAATTCTGATATTTTGAGAAATCTTAACAACAAACTTTCTCACTTGGAACCATCACAGCAGGAAGAGCTGAAACAGTTGATACATGAATATGAACATTTATTTCCTGATATCCCCACAAGAACAGATAAAATCTATCATGATGTCATTGTGGAAGATTCTAAACCAATAAAGCAACATCCATATAGAATGAATCCTTTGAAACAGAAATACCTCCAGGATGAAGTAAAATACTTACTGGAAAATGACTTTATTGAACCTAGCCAGAGTAATTACAGTTCACCATGTATATTAGTACCCAAATCAAATGGAACTTATAGAATGTGTACTGACTATCGTAAGGTGAACTCTCTGACAAAAACAGACTCTTTTCCAATACCAAGAATTGATGACTGTATTGACAAAGTTGGAAATTCTAAATATGTCACCAAATTCGACCTGCTAAAAGGATTCTGGCAAGTTCCACTGACTGATAGAGCAAAAGAAGTATCAGCCTTTGCTACTCCAAACGGTCTGTACCAATACAAAGTTATGCCGTTTGGGATGAAAAATTCTCCTGCAACGTTTCAGCGACTTATAAACAACGTTATATGTGGATTAGATGGCTGTGATGCATATATTGACGACGTCATCATCTACTCAGACAGTTGGAGTGACCACCTTCAAAGAATCAGGAAGTTCTTCGACAGACTCAGTAAAGCGAAACTGACTGTGAATCTTGCAAAAACTGAATTTTGTCATGCTACTGTAACATTTCTAGGACATCTTGTGGGACAGGGTCAAGTTAAACCTTTAGAAGCTAAAGTCAGTGCTATCTCTGAGTTTCCTGTGCCTAAATGTAAAAGACAGCTGATGCGATTTCTTGGTATGGCTGGCTACTACAGGAAATTCTGTAAAAATTTCTCGGGTATTGCTGAACCTTTAACAAATTTACTTAAGAAAAGCACAAAGTTCAAATGGAATGACAAATGTCAAGATGCATTTGATCGTCTGAAAGCCGTACTAAAGAGCGCACCAGTTCTCTTGGCACCTGATTTTGACAAATGTTTCAAATTAGCTGTTGATGCAAGTGATGTTGGTATTGGTGCTGTTCTTTTACAAGAAGATAATAATGGTATTGATCACCCAGTTTGTTACTTTTCTAAGAAATTTAACAAACATCAGAAAAATTACTCTACCATAGAAAAAGAGTGTCTTGCCTTAATTCTGGCAATCCAGCAGTTCGAAGTTTATTTAACCTCTTCAACTTCACCAATTGTTGTATTCAGTGATCATAACCCTTTAAGTTTTCTACACAAACTTAAGAATAAGAATCAAAGATTACTGAGGTGGAGTTTATTGCTTCAAGAGTTTAATCTTGACATAAGACACATAAAAGGGAAAGATAACATTATACCAGATGCTCTTTCAAGAGTTTGAAATTCAAATAGTCATTTTCCCTAAATCATGTTCAAACTGAATTTTTAAATTGTACTTTCATTACCTTGATTATTTTCATTAGTCTTAAATAATTAATATTTGTGTTTGTTATTTCCTCTGTAAAACTTCAGTTAAAGTGTCATATACGTGTATATAAGTAATATTGCAAAAAAGAAAGATTTATTTCATAAACCTTTCTTTTTCTTTTCAAGGGGGGAAGTGTTATGTACATGCCCAGTTATTATTAGCTTTGTGTGTATCTATTTTTGAATGGTTTTCCCCTGTTGCTATTTTTAGAACTGGATTCTCTCTTGTGGAATATTGTGCTGGAAGTTTCCAGGCCTTTATACAATCTGTTTACTAGAAGTTATGCAACTGATTTTAACATGAATTTTCTGGAAGTTTCCCTGTTATTATAAAAGGAAAAGCTTTTTACATCTCAGTGTTCACTAGTTAATACATGATTGCCAGACTATAGTGGGGATTATCTTGTGTTTGTGTCATAATTAGTGCTTGGATTACATTCAGTTTGGATTCGGATCAGACTAGACTAAAGTGAGGATTACTTCGTGTGTTTGGATTACATTCAGTTTGGATCAGGATCAGATTGGAATTAAGACTGGAATAGTTTGTCTTCTGAATTTAACGTCTAAGGTATTGTTTTGTACTATTGTAATATTGTCACTGTTTATTTGATATTTTTGTTAATAAATTCTGTTAATTGTTATCGTTTGTTGCTGGCTTCTTCTTTCTAGTTACGCCTGACTCGTAACAATGTCTTTATACCAAACAAGGAAGTTAATATATTTAATTACCAACTCAAGGTAACTTTTTTCATCTTGGCCACCATTTTTGAAAAAACTGAAGATAGAAGAAATTGCTGGTAACATGCATTTTCTCCTTTTTCTAAAACTTTTTCAAACTTTTTCTAACATGTCAAAGACAAATCCAATAATCTGAGCTGAATTTCTGGTATTGTCTTTCGATTTTGATGTCTTCAGTAATGTAAACAGGTATAGGATAAAGAGTGCCTTTAATTAGATATTAAAGAAACAGGTAATCTTACCAGAATCTACCCTACACATGTTAAGCGACGTCTTTAAAGCTTTTGTCATTTTTCCAGGCAGTAGAGTACTCTCATCTCCTTGAGATCGTATAAAGGATTTCTTATCAACATCAACAACAAGGACATTCTGCAAAACAACAGAGTGGTTAAAAAATTCATTTACATTTGAGCTATACTATGGAAAAAAGGGTTTAACTCATTACCAAAAAAAAAAAATTTAGGTTTGTCCAAATCGAAAGCATTTGCAGAAAACAAAATAAGTGACTGACAATTTGAAAGCTGTTTTGTGAAGGGTAGAAAACATTGTTGGAAAAGGAGAAAATGCTGGTTACCAGCATTTTCTCCTTTTCCCACAATGTTTTCTAAAGGCTTCTTTCTCAGGGTCTTTATAACACAATCACTACTTTTAACACCCCTGTGAAAGAAGCAATTTGAAAACACTGTGGGGAAAATGCTGGTAACCTGCATTTTCTTCTTTCCCCACTATGTCTTCTTCCCTTCCTAAAACAAAATTCAAAAAGCCTTCCAAAAGCAAACTCCAGTCTTAAAATCACATTCAATTCTTCACCTGCAAATGTTTTTTTATTTGGACTCAATAGTAAACTTCAATTATTTTAATTGCATTCATTTTGACGCCTGCCAATGTTTTTATTTGGACATGTCTAAAATTATATTGTTTGATAAAGGGTTAAGCAAAACCTCAGATAAAATGATAAACTGCAGATAAAAAAAAAATCTCTATTTTGCCTAAATGTTTTCATATATTATATCGAATCTCAACTCATTTTGATCACCCATGTTCTAACAGAATTTTTTCAAAATTGTCAGCAGTAAACTTCTTACAGAGTACAATTTTTTGATAAAAAAGCAAATACATATACTTACCTCGTCTAGAGGTAGTGTTAAAGCTTTGGGCAACAAAGTGGAGGTAATCCCAATGATATAAGGAGTGGGTGAGCAAATGACATCTATCATCTCTGCGGGAAGTACGGGAATGAATGTGTGTTGCCAGGAAAACGGGTACAACAATGATGTAATGCCATTAATGGTGGAAGATAAGTTACTGTAAAAGACAATATTAAGTATGTTTGGGTATATTTTCAAAAAAAAGTCAATACTAGTAAAAGAAAATAATTTCCTACTTACAAAATGACAGAGATTTAGACTTATCAATAAATAAAGCATTTGTGGACGACAAAATAAACCATACTTAATGTCTGAAATTTATTGGGGGAAGGGTAGAAAACAATGTGAGCACAGAAGAAATGCTGGTTACCAACATTTTCTATTTTTCCCACAATGTTTTGAAAGGCCATTTTGCACAGGGTCAATAAATGTCAGGATATCTCTGTGGTGTCTTGGTATGAATGCCATAAACATAAACCTCTTCTGCTTGCATCCACTTGTCAGATATTTAAGCACATTTTGTACATTTAGAAAACAGAAAAAAATATAAAGGAAGTAACCTTTTGAAAACATTGTGGGAAAAGGAGAAAATGCTGGAAACCTTCTCTTTTTTCCGAAAAAGTTTTCTTCCCTATCAAAGCAAAATTACTCCATTTAAGCCACTCTAAATTGGTCGTCTGCAAATGCTTTCAATTTGGATAGGTTTAAAATTTTGCAGTGTGGTAATGGGTTAAGGAGATGAACTTTTCAAGCTTACAGCTTTCCTTCCATTTCTTTTTGTGCAACTTGTATTTTTAGTATGTAACATGTTTGTAATAACACATGTTTTACATGAATAACATACCTTTGAACTATAGGCTAGCCTCATCATTTGAGCCCTCTTTGTTGCCTGCATATGCTTTAAATTTGGGAAAGGCTAAAAATTTGTTATCTGGTACATAATTAATGTTTTTCTTGAAAACAGTTGAAATTTACCTTAATGCTTTGGCACAAAATAGAACACTTCTCTCATTTAGGATGGTTGCAAACACTTTCAACATCTTATCTACACCTAGAGTTGACAATACACACTCACAGTTTACCTGAAAGTAAATAGTTGAGCAACCAGTTAGCCCTGATACCAATGTATTACAATTTTTAACAACCTTGAGGAGAAATGCCTTTGAAAAATCATGGAAAATGGAGAAAATCCTGGTATCCAGCATTTTCTGCTTTTTCCAAGAATGTTCTCACCATTTCAAACAGAAACTGCACTAAAAGAGACAAGTAAAATCTGTCATGTGGAAAGGCTCCCGATTCTGTACATTTTTTTTTTTTATTTTGCCTTTTGGTAAAGGGTTAAAACTGTTTTGTGTAAAACTCTGTCTCATAGATATACTCACTATTATTATTTTGAATACTCAGTAAGAAATTCCATAATCTATGAAAAAGCCAAATGTCAAAGTAAAGAAAACTTCAGAAGAAGTTTGCCAAAGCCCTCTTTCTACAGTTAGGGTACATATACTAAGCCAGTTTGTATCCATAAGATTACGACAAAAATCAAATACTACTGAAAACACATGAAACAAAAATAGCTATACTCTAAATGCTACAAGTCAATGAAGAAAATGCTACTTCTTTCATATACTGGTAGCATTAAGACTGGAAAAGAAGAAAATACTGGTTATCAGCATTTTCTCCTTGCCCAACAAATTTTCAAAACAAAAGACTAGTAAGGAATTACATGAAATAAAGATAAACAATACATACATTTTCCACCCTATTATCAGCTTCTCTGGTCAAAAACAAAGTTTCCATCTCTCCCTCCTGGTCCTATTGTAATCAAAATAAATGAAAAAATGTAAAAGCCTGGACATAATTCATCCATCAAGAAGATGGCCCATTTATTTCTATTGTCACAATTTTGCTTATTTTTTCCAGACAGCTCACTAAAATTCTGGATCAGAAGAAAGGAGTGGAAAGAGGAAGAGAAAAAGGTGCTTCACTCTTGACAAGCTTTTTTCAGATTTACAGGTTCATCCTACTATACAACGTCATCAGAGGACAAAATGTTAATACTTATCCATTTTGAGAGCATTTGCAGATGACAGTTTAAAATAGTACATACTCACATGGTTGAATTTTCTTTTAGAGTTTTAAAAGAGAAAACTCTGTGTAAGAGAGAAAATGACAGCTAAGAGCATTTTCTTTTTTTCTCACAATGTTTTCCAATGTCTCCTTAATCAGAGTGATCAACATGTGAGCCATGCTCTGTGAAAAGGGAAGCTTCATGATTCTGCAAAATGTATGCAGTCTGCAAAGGGTCAAAACATTTTGCTATTTTGCAAAATGTTTGCTTACCTAGGGACCATTCTACCTCCATAACGAGTCTGACAATTGTTAGACAAAATAGTTTAAACCTATTAATTTTAGATCGATTGAGAAACAAGTTCTTACGACTTATACTAATCTCTCTCGATTCTGCTTCTTGGGAACTACACCAGTACTCACGCTGAATGTGTTGGCCAATGGAAAATTCCAAAGTTGGGACAAAATAGATGTTAAGATTTCCATATTAATTCATGCTTTCCGGTAAGATATCAAGAAAAAGCAGAGAAATATTTGTCGATCTTACACTGGTACGACCAGTGAAAATACCGATTTTCATGTTCTTGTTGCCCAGGTAAATTGTGCGTGCCACACAACCAGATGGGAAATATGACATCATATACCTTATATTTCTCACGCTTGACATAATATTGTAATGCGTTGCTATGCGGGTGGGGTATGCCACGGGAATAACGGGAAAGAACTGTACTGGATTTTGATAAAGCTCCCCCCAGAGAGGGTTAATAGCATGAGATAAATACAGTATTTTTTTTTTCAGAGAAAGATCGAAATTTATTTCATCTCGTGAACACCATCGGTAATATTTTCACTCATGGCTGTGCCACTCATAAAAATATTTCTGATGGTGTTAACTCAGTATCCTCTATTTATTTGATGACTTGCTTGGTGTTACCATATGCATAACACAGATGCATGAAACACCCTTTTTGCAAAAGCATGTCTCATAGGTGATTGTTTTGTGAAGGTTCTGCCAAACTTACTTAAGTAAAAAATTGAATGATATTGTGTATATAATAATAAAATCAAGGAAATTCAAATCTATGACAAAGTTACTTCGAATATAGAATTTTTAACAAAACAAGAGCCATCAGAGACGGGTTATGCTCCCCGAACAAGTGCTTGTCATAAAATATAAGAAATTGATATAAATTCACTTCTTTTATCCTAGAAGAACCTGTTCATGCCCCCCAAAATTTGAAGTAAAAAGGCAATTACTATCTTAGAGATAGCCAACACAAACTTGTAGAGGACAATAAGCCCCCTTTAAGCCCCCTTTTCCCATATGACAATATTGGATCATTGCAATAAATACAACGGGTGTGTGATTTGTGGCATTTTTAAATAATAATTCAAAATTTTAAATTTCACAAAATTTTGAGAAGTCATGTATTAAATATTACATAAGACAATTTTTTACATGAAGCCCCCTTTTTCCGAGATGCAGCCTGAAATTGAGAAAAAAAAAGAGAGGTACCTGGGCAATGTTCCAACAAGTTCAGATTTGAAATTTCACAAAGTTTTGAGCACTGATAAAGGAGAACCTAGTGAAAAACAATTTTTTCCATGAAGTCCCCCTTTTCCGTGATGCAGCCTTAATTTGAGAAAGCAGGAAAGAAGTATTTGAGCATTAATAATTCATAGATTGCAAAAACAAAGGGCACAGGTTGAAACTTGTAAAACAAGATATAACCATGAAATGTTGACAAAAAATGAACAAGATATTAGTAAAAATTGCAATTTTGTATTGCGGCACCTTTTTCATTTTACAAGAAACCCCCTTTTTCCATGACAGAGGGTCAAATTGAAAAACACATAGGTAAAGAAACAAGAGCACATGGTGAAACTTTGAAAAAACAATATAACCATGAAGTTTAATGAAATTTTGACCAAAACTGAATGAAATGTTAGTAAAAATTGGAATTTTGCAAGAAGCCCCCTTTTTCCATGACAGAACGTCAACTTAAAAAACGCCCAGATTAAAAATAGCAACGGCACATGCTAAAACTTTCCATAAACAATATAACCATGAAGTTTCATGATATTCTGACAAAAACTGAATGAGATATTGGTAAAAATTGCAATTTTGCATTAAGCCCCTTTTTTCCATGACACGGGGTCAAATTGAAATCCGGGAAAAGTACATCGGCGCGTTACCCTAAGGAGTTCATATATGAAGTTTTATCCAATTTGATCCAAGGCTTGTGGAGAAATCGCTTCGGACGGACGGACAGACAGACGGAAGGACAGACGGACAGACGAAGCGGCGACTATATGCTCGCCCTTCGGGGAGCATAAAAAAAAAAAAAAAATCATAATACCAGAGTTCTAATGGTTTCTGACTGTCCAGGGGCAGGAAGGGGTCGACCAAAAGCTGCTGCAATCAACTCTTGAGCCGAATCCACGGATAGTTTTCTCTTTATTTCAATTTCTTCCAGCAACTATAAATGGGAAAGGTCACAAAATTGTAAAACTATTGAATTAAACAATGGGATAACATGAGTATCATTTCCTAGATTTGATTGATTGATTAACCCTTTACCCAATAAGGTATTTCTATGGTATCTCTAATGGACACTTAATAACAGCAAGGATGAAGCTGTTTCTTATGTGTATTATGACATCTTTTGATAGCATAGAAAATATTGTGACAAAAGGTGAAATTGCTCGTCATGAGCAATTTCACATTTTGCCACAATTTTTTTCAAAGGCTCCTTCAAGCAATGCGTAGAAATGAGTATCTAGGGAGTAAAAGGGTAAAGATATTTCAGTAAAAGGAGAAAATGCTGGTTACAAGTAGATTCTTCTTTTCTAAAGTGTTTTCTTGCCTTTCACAGTCAAGTCTCATAATTTTAACCAAGTTAAAATTTGTTGTCTGCGCATTGCTTTTAATGTAGACAAGTCTAAGAGTCTTTCAGCAGGTAAAAGGTTAACACTCTCAAAGAAAGAAGCCTTTTGAAAACATTGTAAGAAAACATTAGATGAAAAAGGATCTCAGACAGTGCATGCCAATTTAAGATGACAGTTTATTCAGAAAATGTCATAAAAGCAAAAGATATTGACTCTGGTCAGCCTGCACAAACCATGCAATCTGACCAGGGTTGACACTTTTTTCAGTTCCCAGATGGTCCCTTTTTGCATGATGGGTAACATATATATAACAAAGCTACTGACTTGTATAACAGTTATCTCTTAACCAAAATATACAGAGGTTTGGTAAAGAGTTAACAAAGAACTATTTGAAAACATTGGCACAAGAGGAGAAAAAGATGATGACACACATTTTCTACGTCATGTAACTTTAATTTGGAAAAGTCTAAATCTTTGGTAAACTGTTATACAAGTCAGAGAACAGGTATAAAGAGCACAAATACTTACTGTATTATACATTTTAAAGGCACTAACTGGACTTATAATGCATATCACCTCTGGAATCTTGGACTTGGGTGGCTAAAAAAACAGCAATGTAAGAAAATAAAGTATGTGTGCTGAGAATAAACAAAACATAGAGACAAGGTACAAAACTAAGAGAGATTTTTGGATAAATAAATCCTTATGTAACAATCATGTCACAACAGCCCTGAATGAAAGGGGAAAACATCAAGTGAAAAAGAGAAAATGCTGTAACTACCATTTTTACCTTTCCCCATAATCTTTTCCACTCTTTCAAAGAAAAATCTCACCATTGATATAACGTTTTATTTGGCTACAAAATGCTTTCAATTTGGACAAGCCTTGAATTTTTGTTTTTTGGTAAAGAGTTCAGACAACATTTCAAAGGAAAATTTTGCCAATCTCCTACAATATCCAAGAAAAGTGAGCCTGTGAGTTCTAGAGTTCAAAAATAATCTACCTTGCATTCTTACTTTTATTCTAGTTCCATGAAGTAACAGAATTTTTAAAAGGCAAAACTCTTTTAGTCTGACCAATCAGAAATTTTGTTACCTTGAAATTAGAAACAGCTCAGAGTTTCTCTATCGTTTGTAAATGAGAAAAAGGCAAGACCATGGTTATCACTTGAGAAAATGTTTTCAGCACTACAATATTTATAACAGTTTGCCCTACATATATATAGTATGGTTTATACTCCTAAATAACATAACTAGAAGGCCCTGAAGGACCTGAATATGCTCTACTGGCAGAGAGTTTGCTTTTAAATAAAGCATACATAGGAATTCAGCTATTGATGAGATAAACAAACTGTGCAAGTTTCACGAAAATCTGATGACAAATGAAGACTTTATCGCATAAACAAGAATTGGAAATTTTCAACTTGAAATGGCTACTTTTCCCATATTGTTTGTTGGATTTTTTTCAAAATCAATAGGGTTGAAGCTATTGATGAGATTAACAAACTGTGCAAGTTTCACAAAAATCTGACAACAAATGCAGACTTTATCGCGTAAACAAGAAAAAGACTAACGGACGGACAGACAGACGGACAGACGGACGGACTGACAGACGGACGGACGGACGACGGAAACCACGCCATGACATAAGCTCTGCTGGCTGAAAGCCAGTAGAGCTAAAAATAGAACAGCCTGTTTATGTAAATATTTCAAACATACAATGACATTGTCTGTAAATGAAACTAATTTTTCCCCTAGAAAGTTGTAAGTAAACAACAGAACATTAGAATAGTATTTATTTGTAAACTTACAACAAATCTTCTACAATATCCATAGACTCTGCCACCATCTATATTTGTCAACACAAAGTTGTATGATTGGCTGAAATGGAAAATGATAGTTACCATGTAACACAACAATGTCTGGAGGTCATGAATGTGTAATAATATGGACTTCTGCGGTTGGCTGAAATTCAAAGTGATGGCTACAGGTATCAAAGCCCCGTCCTGACGTCATGATAACAGAAAAATCAATGAAAAATATGACTGGCTGAAATGTCAAATGATGTACCACAGTAATGAACTGAAAACATTAATATCATAAGGTTGTTCAACATTCTGAAGTACAATACTCTAATCTATTGGAGGTGTATCATGCAGAACCAGTCTATATTGTGGACAAGAAAATAGCCAAGTCTCAAATATATCAGAGTGGTTCTGCAAGAATCCATTTGAATTCAGTATCATAAAAAATAACCATTAAATGACCTTTTCATTTCGTACTCATGTCTTGTTAATTAAAAAAAAGAATATAATGACCCTACAAGAGATAGCTTTGAAAATATCATGGGGAAAGGAGAAAATGCTAATTACCAGCATATTCTCCTTCTTCCACAATTTTTTCTACCCTGTCAAAGAGAAAAGTGATCATTTACTCAGAATGTAATTTGCCATCTGTAAAAGCCTTTAAATTAACCAGACAGTGCTATTATTGTATCCTCAGGTGAAGGGTTAAAGGTTTGGCATTTTGTCTCATGGGATGCCCACATTTATCCAACCTTTCAATTCATCTCATTCAGTTACAGAGGTTACTTAAGTTTTCAAAATTAAAGCAAAATTTGCTGAACTCACCTTTTGGAGTTGGAAGAGGATGGCTTAAAATTGGCAGCATCAGGGAAACAGAACAGTGGTACAGAGACATTTGTGTCTTTCTGAAAGTATAAAGAGTATACATATATATTTGTTCAACCCTCTACAATGTTTTACTTATTTCCCTCTGAAACAAATATTCAGAAGCCAACTTTTTTAGACATCTTATTACAATAGCATTAATCGTCATGAAGTGGGGTTCACTGTTGTATTGTTGCTCAACCCTTTATCACACAATGCTGCCTTTTAAAAATCCTAGAGAAGGAACCTTTTGAAAATATTGTGGAAAAAGAAGAAAATGCTGGTAAACAGTATTTTTTTTTTCCTTTTCCCACAAAGTTTATTCCTCTATCGGAGAAAAATTGTGCCATTTGAGCCACACTAAAATTGTCGTATGCAATTACATTCAATTTGGACAAGGACTTCTTTCCCAGGGCTGTTAAAAGTCAGGAATGTGAGGTAAAGGGTTAACTCATTACCACACAATCCCTACTTTTGGCACCCGAGAGAAAGGAGCCTTTAGAAAACACTGTGGGAAAAGGAGAAAATGCTGGTAACCAACATTTTCTCCTTTTCCCAAATGTTTTCTACCTTTCACAAAACAAATTTCAAGTTTTCAGTCACTTTCATTTTGTTGTCTGCAAATGCTTTCAATTTGGACCAGTCTAAATTTTGTCGTTTGGTAATGGCTTAAAGTGCAGAATATTTATCAAAAGCACCAAGTTTCAGCCCAGGTAAGCCTCTATGGACTGTGCAGGCTGACCTGAGTCAATACTCTTTGCAGATGCACCAAGGCCCTTTTTCACAGAGCTTGACTTATGTATTTGACACTGAAATAGTTCCTCCTGAAAGTGTATTTCTATCAGACAAATGTTCACATACCCCTGTGAATTATATGTTCACATATCCCTGTGAATTATAGCTTTAACCATTTACCACACAATCCCAAGTTTGGGCAAACCTGAGAAAAAAATAACTGGTTTTAATCATTTTCCCCTATTCAAATGATGTTTCTACTCTTTTACATACAAATTCCATTTCAACCATTTTTATTTGCTGTCTGCAAATGCTTTCATTTTGGACCTATCTATACAACTGTTGTTCAGTAAAGAGATAAATGAAAGCATGTGATAAGACTGAAACAAACTGTTAAATTGCATTTTAATTTTAATTTCTAATTTTGCAACAATCTCTATGAATCTTTACTACACATTCTTGTGTTTAATCAACCCTGAGGAAGAAGCTTTTGAAAACATTGTGGTAAAATGAGAAGGTTCTGGTTACCAGCGTTTTCTCTGAGGACATTTTCTACCCTATCAAAGAGAAGTTCAATTATTTGTGTCACATCTAATTTGCTGTCTGCAAACCCTTTCTGTTTGAACAAGGCTATATTTTTCTTGTTTGGTAAAGAGTTAAATTAGTCCACTGCAAAATGATAAATAAATGTCTGCAATAATAACAGAGTAAAAAGGCAAAAACATGGGGGAAATATTTATCCTTCAAATGACAAAAAGCATTAAGAATAGAGAGACAGAAAAAAAGATTTGAAAAGAATAATCTAGCAGTATAGCTAAATAAAGATCTGTTGAAGCTGCTGCAAACAAATCAAGAGTTCAAGGCATTTTCTTCATTTACCATCTCTGATCTACACTTTCCGATAAGGTGACATTATTCCCCGAAACATAACATTGAAGCAGCAATATTTGTGTTATTGGTAGGGTTAACTCTTCTCAGCATGAAAAAAATCTTCAACTTATCGATAGTGAAAGCATTTGCAAGCTACAAATGAAACAGTGAAAATGATGGTACATGCATTTCTCTTTTAAAGTGCAGAAAAACAAGGTGGACAAAAGAGGAAAAGCTATTTACCAGAATTTCCTCTTTTTCTCACATTTTATTTTAAAAGCCTTATTCCTCAGGGTCATAAACAACATAAACAACTGAATGTCTTAGTAAAGATTTAATTCTTTACCAAATAACAAAATTATTTAGTCATCCAAGATGTAATCACTTGCAGAAGACAAATTTACTGTGGATCAAATGATAAATTTTGTCTTACACAGGATAGACAATATTGTGGAAAAAGGTCTTCATGCCCATGCTTTACAGGGTTTCACAAAACTAGATCATACTTGTTCATTTACACATAAAATAAAACTTTTATAAGGTTGTGAACGTTTGCCTAGACAATGCCCTCATATACAACCTCCATTCAAAATAACATGCAAACCTATTAAATACATACATACGAGCAAGGCCCTGGGAGAATGAGCTTTAACTTTTTACCAAACAACAAAACTTTAGACTGGTCCAAATTGAAAGCACTTGCAAATGGCAAAGTATACATAACTCAAAAATTGAAATTTGTTTCCAGCAAGGTAGAAAACATTGTGGGAAAAGGAGAAAATGCTGGTCACCAGCATTTTCTCCTTTTCTCACAATGTTTTCAAAAGGCTTCTTTCCCAGGGTTTTTAAAAGTCAGATTGTGTGGTAATGGGTTAATGCATCTTCATAAAGTATTACATCAAGCTAGTCCTTGGATGATATGAATCTTTTTTGTCTAAAACCAGCTGATTTGTGAAGTAGAACGGTCTTTTAACCTGTGGGTAACTTACTTTTTAAACTCTACAGCTTACCCTAGGTGGAAAGCTGCCTTTAACGAGCGTGTTTCAATGTCATATAAAGGAAAAAGGCTTTCTGCTACGAGATATGACAACCGTTATGAGGGAAAACCAAAATAGAAATAAATGTTAATTATCACTTAACTTCCTCAAACAACCTTGAGAATCATCCAGGTCATAAAAACCTTATATACATGTAAAAAATGTATTAAATCACATTTTTTATATGAAAAGGTGATATTGAGGGAAAACAGAAAAAGCAACCTCTCTCCTTTTGACACTTTGTTCTCACATTGTACAAATAGGTATAACAAGTTTAGATGAGAAAAAAAAGGCTATACTATATCCATGCTGGATCACAACATTCAACAAAACCCCTTACCCCATCTGATAATGGAAATAGCTTTCCCTCCATTGTGAGCTTATAGTTCCTCTATAAAAAAAAACAACAAAACATACAAAAGGAGGTTGGATATTGTCACTTATACCATGTTACTAGAAAATTCAAGATCTGAAAGTCAACAATATCTAAAGTGAAACTAAGGTGAATGATGATTCCGAGAACTAAGACCCATAAATGTAATATTCAAGGGTAATGCATCAAGATATTGAAAAGTTAGATTTGTTTTAGTATAGTTAAGTTTTAAGTTAGGTCTTGGAAGATTGTTAAATAACAGATGCACATTAATGAAAGTGAAATTACAGTCATTACAAAGCTTCAGTTAATACAGAAAAAAAAAGACCATAAACTGGTCAGGAGGTATAATTTCATGCTTATAATCCCAGAGTCTGTTAACCCTTCCAAACGTGACAAAATTGAAAGCACTCCCAGATGACAAATTCAAAAGTTAATTTCTGTCTTTTTAATGGTTGAAAATATTGTGGAGTAACAAAAAATGCTGGTTATTAGAGGTTATTCCTTTCCCAACAGTGTAATAAAAAAGATCAATCTGGACTTTTAACGACCCTGAGAAAGAAGCCGTCTGAAAAAATTGTGAGTATAGGAGAAAATGCTGGTAACAAGCATTTTCTCGCTACCCCACAAGTTTTCTTCCCTTCCCGACACAAATTCCAAGTTTATTATGTCGTCTGCAAATGCTTTCAATTTGGACCAGTCTAAATTTTTGTCATTTTGTAAAGAGTTAAACCCTGTAGAGTTCAAATGAAATGGACACTCTCTGTCAGTATGCTAGTAACCAGCATTTTCCTCATTTCCAACAATGTTTCCAGCCCTTTAACCCTTTACTGCACAACAAAATTTTAGACCTGTCCGAATTGAAAGCATTTGCTGATGACATTTCTAATGTGGCTCATAGGACATGTGTTTTCTTTGAAAGGGTAAGAAACATTGTGGGAAAATGAGAAAATGCTGGTAACCAGCATTTTCATTTTCTCCTTTCCCCACAATGTTTTCAAAAGCCCTCTCTTTCATGGGTGTTTAAAGTCCTCATTGTGTGGTAAAGGTTAAGAGTCAAATTTGATTAAATTCAGCCACATTCAGTTTGTCCTCTGCAAGAACTTTGAATATGGATGAGTGAAAATTTTTGTTGTTTGGTAAACAGTCAAGGTACAAGGAAAATTTGGCTTGAAAATGCTTTCAATATGGCCAAGTCTAAAATTCTATCTTCTGGTAAAGAGTTCTTGTAAATGGCTAGACTGCAGGTTTGAGTGTACTTACGATTTCTGGGAACTTGTGCTTCATGACTGGACTGTACACAGATGAGTCATCATCCAACTCTAGACCAACAATCATTGCATGTTCAAATAGCTGCGGATATCTTTTTTCCTTCAATCTTCCTGATTCTTTAATACTTTTGGACTGAAACATTTGAAACAGAGGGTGATGGAAGAATAATTTATGATGACGTTCTGTTAGCTGCACCTTTTTTTCTTTTTTGATACATATTCTTAACCAATAAAGTATTGAAATCGTCCTAACTAGGTTAAGAAGACAGTGCAGATCAAGATCAGACTGCACAGCATGTGCTAATCTTTGGTCTACACTGTCCCCTGCTTTGTTACATATTTTGGTCAAAACAAGCATGAAATAATGATTTGCCAGATGTTTTCCCGACTGAAAAGATCTATTTAATTAAGTTTGTGGGTGGAAAAAAACATTAACTCCTTCCCCAACAAAAAAAATTAAGACTTGTTGGAATTGAAACTATTTGCAGACAACAAATCAAATATGACTTTAACAATGGAAGCTGTCAGTAATAGGGTAGGTAACATTATGGAAAAGTAAAATGAGAGCTTCACAAAGCAGTGCATAAAGGCCCATTGGGGCTTGTCAGTGAAATTGGTTAAAGTCTAGAACACCTGCAGATATCCGAAATCTGAGAGTTTCCAGCAGGGCAAAAAACATGCACAATGACAAATCATAGAGATTCATTATGGTAAGTTTGAATTTATTCCAATGAAAACTGTAGGAGTTGAACACACAAGAAATTGCTAATGGATGAGAAACAAGGGCCATAACATGGTATGACCCATCGGGCATATAAAAATGCTGGCAGCTGGGTACTAGCACTTTCTCTGGTTCCTACGTTTTTTACCCTTTTCCAGACAGATCTTACAATTTGTACAACATCTAATATATTATCTGCAAAAGCATACAATGTGGACCAGTACAAAACTTCGGCATTAGGCAAAGAGTTAACCCCAATCATACATCACACTGCTTCAAATGGACAGTTTCACTTCTTACCACATTTCAAAGGCCTGAAAATCAAATCTATGCATTTATATTTTCATTTTGATTCTGGGTATTTTCTAGGTTTTGGGGACTAAACCTATTACCAAACAATCCCATGTTGTGAACACTCTAAGGAATAAGGCTTCTGTATACACTTTAAGAATTGAAGAAAATGCTTCGAACCAGCATTTTCTAACTCTCCTGCTATGTTTTCTACCTGTAATTTAACCTTTTACCACATAATCCTAACTTTTGACAACCCTGAAACAGAAGGCTTTTGACGACATTGTAGAAAAAGAAGAAAATGCTGGTAACTAGCATTTCCTCTTTTTTCCCACAATGTTTTCTACCCTTCCTAAAACAAGTTTCCATTTTTCAGTCAAATTTACTTTGTCATCTGTAAATGCTTTCAATTTGGACCAGTCTAAAATTTTGTTGTTTGGTAAAGAGTCAAGAAACTCTTAATTTGTTTTGTGCAAATGTGTTGAAATTGCTCAGGTCCAGAATTTTTTTGATTTGTAAAGCATTAGGCAAAATATTTTAATTTTTTCTGCAAATGCTTTCAATTTGGCACAAGTTTAAAATTTGTAGTGTGGTAAGCAGCTAAAACAAGTTTCATTTTTCTCTCAAAGGTTTGGAAAGTTTGCAATTTAACATACTACTCACAGTTTTGATTCTAACACTTCTGGAGTACTCAACCCTCTTTCTGATCTCTGTTTCATCTATCTTACTATCTGTGTCTGAAACATTACAATAATAACATAGGAAAACATTGTAGTTTTTTTTCATAGCACCCACAGGATTGAAAAAAGGCTGCTGTCTGGGATTTAGTGCATGCTGGTAGTAGCTGTATTTACTGTAATTATGTCAACTTGACCTCCCATAGTAATTGTTTTGCACATTACGCCTTTACCAAATGACAAAAGTTTAGAGTGGTCCATGTTAAATGCATTTGCTGATGACAATTTAAATGTGGCTGGAACATTGAGATATGGCTGTGAAGGAGAGGAAAAAATTGTAGGATAAGGAGAAAATGCTGGCTACCAGCATTTTCTCTTCATCCCACAATGTTTTCAAAAGTCCTTTTTCTTGGGGTCTTTAAAACTTGAGATTGTTTGGTACAGGACTGAATAGTTGTCATGATTAATCAAATAAATTGTTTTTTTTAATACATGTACTTTCTTCTCTTAACTCATTACCACACAAGAAAATTTTAGACTGGTCCAAATTCAAAGCATTTGCAGACGACAAAATAAAGGTGACTGAAAATTTGAAATTTGTTCTGGGAAGGGTAGAAAACACTGTGGGAAAAGGAGAAAATGCTGGTTACCAGCATTTTCTCCTTTTCCCACAGTGTTTTCAAAAGGCTTCTTTCTCAGGGGCGTCAAAAGTAGGGATTGCGTGGTAATGGGTTAAAGGTCATCTGATTTGTAGATTGCCAGCCGGTTATGATAATCAGTTTTTGAAGTAAGGAAGATTATATTGTGTGTATATGCGAATTGCCATCCGGTAATGATAATCGATTTTTTAAATTTTGAAGATTATATTGTTGGCATAGGTTTTTTATGCCCACTAAACTTTTTTAACTTGATTGATGTATTGGCCCTGAGGATAAGTGTCTTTTCAGTTAAAAGAAAAAAAGGAAGGAGGTATGTGAAACAGTGTAGTGGAGGGGCATAAACTTGAGAAATATTGGTATTTATTAACTTTTTGAAAGCCAATCTGAAGTGGCAACATGGAAAAATATTATGACATTCTAACCAATTAGTCCATCTGTCATTATACATTCTTTAAGTTACCTGCAGTGCAATCTGTTGTATTTTCCGAATCTATACTATCTGTATCTTTATTCCTGACTGATCCTTTCAATACATCAAAAGCCTGGTCTACTTTCTGTTTTATCTGTTAAGAGAAAAAAAAGGTTTTTTTCTATTAATTCTCAACCGAAAGACAAAATTTTATATTCACCCCATTCCAAAGCATTTGCAGATGACAAATCAAATATGACACAATTGATGAGATTGTCTTTTGAGGGAGACATAACATTGAGGGAAAAGGAGATTTTGCTGGTTACCAGCAAATTTTCCTTTTCATATAATCTTTTCAAAAGTTCTTTTTCTTAAGACTTGGAACTGTGTGTTTCAGGGTTAATTCTTCTTTCTCATGGATGTTAACTCTTTACTAAAGCACAAAATTTTAGACTTGCCCAAATTGAAAGCATTTGCAGACAACAAATTTAACATGACTCAAAAATTAAAATTTGTTTTTGGAGGGGTGGAAAACATTGTGGTAGCCAGCATTTCCTCTTTTTCCCACGTTTTTCATCCTGTCAGAGACAGAAATTATCATATAAGCTTCATTTAATTTGTCATCAGCAAATGCTTTCAATTTCATCTCGGCCGAAGTTTTGTCCTTTGGAAAAGGAACAGGCAATAGGGCCATGACAATCCCTTCATGCTTTGTTCAAAAACAGAAAAGCTATACAGAAGGCAACAATCTGCACAAAAATAATAAACAGTCACACTTACTGCCTCCACTTTCCACTTTTGACTATCATGTCTGCTCCCCTTTTTGTCTTCTGTTGCATTTTTGTCTGTTTCTGAGAACAAGTTCTTGATTTTTCTAAACTTGGATTTAACCCTGTCACCAATAGGTCTGGAATTCTGGGAAATAAAGTATCACATTAGGGTCCATAACCAGTAACCCTGAGCTCCAGATAAGAGGGAGTGATGGTATTCTAAATCCATTATTTCTCTTCCAAAACCTATATTGTGGGTACTCATTAGAATCGTCTCAATGAGACAATTCTAATGAGTACCCACAACATAAGATTTAGTGGAGAATTATTAAGATTTTCAATTTTGAAATCAAAATAACTCCCTCCAACTGGAACTCTCACTGCTCTGGTAATCTATTTTTTGGTGATGCTGCACAGAAAAATTATTAAAGTTTATGGACTGCCATGGTAAACGGCCTTTTTCCTATCTTTTGTGCTTAATCTTACTGATTGATTTGTGCATCATATTAAAGGGAGGGTACTTCTAGATTTAAGGATACTGAAAACAGATTATAATAGAATTTTGTCATGCATTGTATCAGAACACAAACTACATGAATCCCTACCCTGAAATGAGACAATGTCTAAATGTTAAACAGGTCTTGAATACTACACGATACTGAATAATTATATGACCAGCATCTTGAACTCTTTACCAAAGAGCAAACTTTAACCCTTTACTCCATAGATACTCGTTTCTATGCATTGCTTGTAGGAGGCTTTGGAAAACATTGTGGCAAAAGGTGAAATTGCTCGTCACGAGCAATTTCACCTTTTGTCACAATGTTTTATATGCCATATGTGTCATATACACATAAGAAACGGCTTCATCCTTGCTGTTATTTAGGGTCAATTAGAGACACCACAGAAATGCCTCATTGGGTAAAGGGTTAAAACTAATCCAATTTGACTCCTTTTGTAGACAACAAAAATTGACTCAAACTTCGATAAGAAGGGTAGAAAAGGTAAATGGAAAAAAAGAAAATGCTGCTTTATACCAGCATATCTACTTCTCCAACAGTGTTTTCAAAAGGCTGTCTTTTAAGGATCTTTCAGCCATGCTTGTGAGGGAAAGGATTAATTCTACATTCTATGGTGTTGAACATAGTTTTCAACCTTATTTAAGGTATGTCTCAGTGACCAGTGCACCTATTCTACCTCGCCAGAGTTTCTTTTACCAGTGCTTCACACATTCTTCACACGCCTCCGGCTGCTTTCCCACATGACCAATGTTGAAAAATTGATCAGTGATGAGAAAAAAGAGTCTTGCTGCAATGACTACCACCAATCCCAGGGCAGAAATTTGCCATGCTACGGATCAGAGCTTCAGATAGAGGGAGTGATTTTGACTTCAAAATTGAAAGCATTAATTATTCTCCACTAAACCCTATGTTGTGGGTACTCATTAGAATCTTCTCATCAGACGATTCTAATGAGTACCCACAACATACGGTTTCAAAGAGAAATAACTGACTGGGAATACCATCAATCCCTCTTATCTGGAAGCTCTATGGTGATTCAAACTTACAACCTGATTTTAAGTCCAGTATAATATTGACTGCCAGGTTCTAATTCTAGAAGAAAAAAAAAACTATAGGGAACATGTCTTCCACTACTTGAAGGAAAATCTTTACAAGTCAAAAGATTTTAAAATGGTCTTTATTCAACCCATTACAACACAATCCCTACTTTTGATGCCCCGGAGAAAGAAGCCTTTAGAAAACACTGTAGGAAAAGGAGAAAATGCTGGTAATCAGCATTTTCTCCTTTTCCCACAGTGTTTTCTACCCTTCCCAGAACAAATTTCAATTTTTCAGTCACCTTTATTTTGACGTCTGCAAATGCTTTCAATTTGAACCAGTCTAAAATTCTGTTGTGTGGTAATGAGTTAAAGGATTTGCAGAGTTAGAATGGAAGTCAAAACATCTGGCAAAACTGATCCAAGTCGGTTGGTCTTGGAATCTAGATTTGGAGATATATATATAGAAAGTTGGTGAAAATAGCCTTAGGAGTCACTGGCTGCCATAATATGAAATATAGCTGAAAATCAGGGCTGGCGACAAGATTTTTGACATGTCTAAAACAAAAGCAATTATATACAGCATATCAAAATTAATACGGCTTAACCCTTTACCACACAATCCCAACTTTAACGACCCTGAGAAAGAAGCCTTCTGAAAACACTGTGGGCAAAGGAGAAAATGCTGGCCAACAGCATTTTCTCCTTTTCCCACAATGTTTTCTACCCTTCACAAAACAAATTCAAATTTTCAGTCAGTTTTATTTTTGTCGTTTGCAAATGCTTTTGATTTGGACAAGCCTAAAATATTGTCGTTTGGTAAAGAGTCAAATGATGAAAATGAAAAAAGATTTAGGAAAAAGGAGAAATTTCTAGTTACCGGCATGTTCTCATTTCCCCAAAATGTTTTTAAAAGGCATCCTTCTCATTGTTCCCTGAATTGTTTTGTAAAGGTTAAAACAAAAAAACAAAAACAAGGAAGTAAAAGAAACGGAAACATTACCTCTGAGTCAGTACTGGTTGAAGATTTGGATTTCTTGACTAGTCGATGTGGAACAGCATAGCCTGTGTCATCCACGTAAATATCGAACCCACCAGACTGGCTCAAACCCAGTTTGTCTGGCTCCATATACACCACATTGCCTGAAAGATAAAACAAAGTCTGTATTCACCACCATTCTTCAGAACATTGTTCTTCAGAACATTCATTGTCAAATTCTCCAAGATTTTCAAAATTTGAGAGTAATACATCATTTATTGGCTAAACAGTACGGGCCCATTGGAGTAAAATTTTTTAATAAATTGTCAAATGTCAAAGGTCCAGTCAATTTCATAATTAACTCTTTACCAAACAACAAAATTTTGGACTAGTCCAAACTGAAAGCATTATGCAGACAACAGAATTAATCTGAATCAAAAACTGAAATTTGATTTGGAAAGGGTAGAAAACATTGTGGGAAATGGAGAAAATGCTGGTTACCAGCATTTTCTCCTTTTCCCACAATGTTTTCGTAGGCTTTCTTTCTCAGGGTTGTTAAAAGTCGGGATTGTGTGGCAAAGAGTTAAGTCAGTTGCTGTGATAAAATTAATTTCATGGATCAATAAGTATCAAAGGTCCAGGTAAGACGGAGCGATGGTATTCTAAATCCGTTATTTTGCTTCCAAACCCTATGTTGTGGGTTCTCATTAGAATTGTCTCAATGAGATAAAAATCACTCCCTCTATCTCGAGCTCTGAGTATGTAATAAATTGCTTAAAAGGTTGTATCACAGTGATGCAAAGCACCCCTTTTCACAGAGCATTCTTGCTTCACATATATTTTATAACATGAAAACCTGGGTTGTGGTTGATGGAATATAGTTTAACTCTTTACCAAACGACAAAATTTTAGACGGGTCCAAATTGAAAGCACTTGCAGATGACAATATAGATGTGACTCAAAGTTGAAATTTGGTTTGGGAGGACAGAAAACATTATGGGAAAAGGAGAAAATGCTGGTTACTAGCATTTTCTCCTTTCCCACAATGTTTTCAAAAGGTTTCTTTCTCAGGGTCATTAAAAATCGCGATTGTGTGGTAAAGAGTTAAGTGGAAATTTCTGTGATTTCCTGAATTCGAAGTTTGAGAACTTTTCTATTCACATAATTTTTCATTTTACCAAAAACATACCAACAAATAATAAGTGTCTTGATTTCGCAAACATTTCCCTACGGAAAATGTCCAAAATCGTTAAAATTTTCAAGTTTTTCGACATGCATAATTATTATATTCACATAACACAGCATGAGAGGGAAGAGAATGCCCCGATTCTCGTCATGTACTTCAGTAAATATATTTACATGCTCATCATTTCTGAGCAGATAGTCGTAAGGTGGTATCATTCTTAACTTTCAATTTTACCTTCGGATCTACACTGTCCGACAAGGAGATATTTTTCACACACACAAAAAATAAATTTGGAATGTCATCAATCAGGTTTTTCCTAGCGGCTTCAAAGTTTAATTTAACTCTTTACCAATTGACAAAATTTTAGACTAGTCCAAATTGAAAGGACTTGCAGACAACAAAATAAATGTAACTCAAAAATTGAAATTTGTTTCCAGAAGGGTAGAAAACCTTGTGGGATAAGGAGAAAATGCTGGTCACCAGCATTTTCTCCTTTCCCCACAATGTTTTCAAAAGGCTTTTATCTCAGTTGTAAAAACCAGGGATTGTTTGGTAAAGGGTTAACTTATCTATCAGGATAAGGACTGAAATGAAAGCATACCCATACTTCACACTCATGAGCAATACCATCAGTAACAATGAGGAAAATTCTCCATCTAAAGTCCAAGAACCACTAAACTTCCTATGTTTAACTCTTAACTCTTTACTACACGACATAATTTTAGAATTGTCCAAATTGAAAGCATTACTTTGCAGACGACAAATTAAATATGACTCAATTTCTGAAATTTCTCTTTTGAAGTGTAGAAAACATCAGGGAAAAGGACAAAACGTTGGTTTCCATTTTCTCCTTTTCCTGCCATGTTTTAAAATACTGTCTTAATCAGAGTCCTGAAAAAGGCAGAAATGTGTAGTAAATGGTTAACTCTTTACCACACAATCCCAACTTTTAATGACCCTGAGAAAAAAGCCTTTTGAAACCATGGTACATGTAGGTAAAGGAGAAAATGGTGGTAAGCGGCATTTTCTCCTTTTCCCACATTTCATACCCTTCCCAAAACAATTTTCAATTTTTGAGCCATATTAATTCTGTCGTCTGCAAATGCTTTTAATTTGGACAAGTCTACGATTTTGTAGTTTGGTAAAGAGTTAAAACACTCAGACTGGTTCACATTTGTTTTTCTGTTTATAGAACAGGTGCAGATACTGCAACTTCAAAGTTGTTTTAGACAAAATTTCACAAAAAGTCTTGGACAAAATTGATCCAACATTAGAGCCCAGCACGTAACTGCACATTCTGGTCATAATCTACACTGTTTGCTAAAGCAGAAAACCTGCATATGAAAGTCTGTCTCTGATTTGCACAAAATAATTCCAGATGAAAATTGCAAACTGGTAGTGTCACTAGGAGGAGGAAAACTGGCAAAAATATCATATTTCCACTGTTTACTGCCAACGCCTTTGATTATGTGGAAACCTTTGTCTTTATCATTCAACTAATGTGTAACAGACCTACTGCATCTTTCAATTCAATGGTTAGATCCTTGTTCCTTCCATAAAATCTATAGTGTATGTAAAGTGCAATGCTGTACATCACCATTTTTCATCCCGAAAGAGTGTACATACATGTGGCAATGGTAACAGCTTTCCATGAGACAACAAATATTTCAATTTTTGTCTTGATTAAAAGCATTTGCAGACTAAGAGCAATTTGTAACTCATAGTCGGATTATCAATGAAAAAGTAGAAAGCATTGTGAGAATAAGAAAATATGCTGGTTATCATCATTTTCTCCTTTTCTCACAATGCTTTCAAAAGCCTTTCTTAACCCTTTACCAAACAATCAAGACTTTTAACACCCCTATATCAGAAGCCTTTTGAAAACATTGTGGGAAAAGGACAAATTGCAGTTAACCAGCATTTTCTCCTTTACCCACAATGTTTTCTTCCCAATCCAAAACAAAAATCATTATTTCACTTACATTTTATTTGCCATCTGCAAATTCTTTCAATTTGAACCAGTCTAATTTTTTGTTATTTGGTAAAAGAGTTAAAACAATGGATTGTTCAGTAAAAGGTTAAATCAATACCCTATTTCTTTAACACTCTTTTAAAAGAGTAGCAGCTCCGAATAAATATGTACTTATGATAATTTTATGAATCTAAACTATAAATTTCTGACTGAACGCTAACAAACAGTGTAGATTCAAGATCAGGTTGCACATTCTGATCTTGATCAATGCTGTCTAAAACCCTTTCCCAAACGACAAATTTTGGACTCTTCCAAATAGAAAGAGTTTGCAGACAACAATTTTTTGATTCGAAGAAAATGGCAGATAGTTCTCAAAAGGGTAGAAAACACTGTGGGAAAAGGAGAAATGGCTCGTTACGAGCAATTTCTCCTTTTCCCACGGTGTTTTCAAAAGATTTTTATTGTAGACATGTAAAATCCAGGGCTTGTTTGGGAAAGGGTTAAAAGCTACATTACTTGCAATTGACCCTCAGAGGAATAACACATTGCCAAAAAAAAAAATTGCATCCAACTACTTTGAAAAAAAAAACAACTTGACTGTGATAATACAGATTTTGTCAACAATGTGGCTCTGCGATAGGACACAATAACGTCGGCTGAGTGACTTTCAAACCATTTCTCCTACTGTGTCCACTTGACATTCATGTCGTACCAGTTTAGTTTCAAGTGATATTTTACCTCTTCATCACATGACAAAGTTTTGGACCAGTCCAAATTAAAACCATTTGCAGTTGGCAAATTAAACATAGCTAAAATTAAGTTTAAACTTGAAAACATTTTTGGAAAAGGAAAGAATGCTGGTAACCTTTATCACATGACAAATTTTGCACTGGTCCAATTTGAAACTATCTGCAGTTGACAAATTATACATGGCTAACTTTAACTTTGTCTTCCATAAATTTTAGGACATATGGGGAAAGGAAAGAATGCTGGTATTATAAATCAGCATTTTGTTCTTTTCCCACATTTTTTTTTTCTAAAGCCAACTCTGTCAGGGTCAGTTGTCTAAGGAATTTGTGATAAAAGGTAAACTCTTTACTGAATAATCCCCTTTTTTATCAACTCAAAAGGCAGATAGTTTTGAAAACATTTTGCATTCTTTCTGCCTAGCAAAGACAAATAAGATAATTCAACCCTTAAAAACAAACTCACAACTCTGTTCAATGATCTTCACTAATTATCAAAGAACACACTTTAAGACTGGTCGAAAGTTCAAAGTATGTACATAATGATGACAAATTAAATGTGGCAGAAATGTATTGAGATATTGAAACAGAATTGAATCATACTGATGTCCAATAGCTTCAGAAAATGTTTTCATTTTATCCTCTGCCATTATTTTTGAGATCGTAATGCTGCTCACTCACTATTGCGTATCAGCAGCATATGCAACAAAATGTCTTTACGCAGTTCAATCATCAAGAACTGAGGAGAAATTTGTTCAAATTTAAAGACATGGTCTATGTACAACATTTATGTGGCATTTCTGTGGCATATTTGTGTTCTTATGGAATTCAAGGGATGTAAAGTACTGGATACTGATGTGTAAGCATGGCACAAGACTCATTGCTGTGACTTAACCACTTATTTATATAGCTCTATGTTCCTTCCTTTCTTATGTGCAGCCTTGACTTTGCGAAATAAAGTAGTTGCTGACAGAAAAAGACTCTGCTCTCTTTATTGCTGTTCGTTTGAAAGAGTCAAGCCTATCATGTTAACCACTACATTTGCATAATGTAATAAATGTTAGCCGAATCACTGCTGCATTGTTTTTGCTTTTATAGTGTATGTGTGATGTAAGCATGTTATATCACAGCTGCTATGTAACAGCTACATATTTTGAGTGAGGACTTAACTTCCGTGTACAAGGAGATTGTGCTACATACCAAAGAGTATTAGCTACGTAAGTTGGTGTTACTGCAGAGTTGTTGCAACGCTCCTTTCTAATCGAGATACATATGCAAGCCAATATGCGACAGTGAGAGAGAGTCTTAACCCATTACCACACAATCCCTACTTTTGACGCCCTGAGAAAGAAGCCTTTAGAAAACATTGTCGGAAAAGGAGAAAATGCTGGTAACCAGCATTTTCTCCTTTTCCCTCAATGGTTTTCTTCCCTTCACAAAACAAATTTCCAGTCACTTTTATTTTGTCGTCTGCAAATGCTTTCAATTTGGACAAGTCTATTATATTGTCGTTTGGTAATGAGTTAAGTTACCTATAACCAAGAGAAAAAATTATTGATTTGTTCAAATTGAAAGCACATAATTATAGAGACAATGAAATCAAACTTTTATTTTGTTATTGGAGTTTAAAAACATTCCATTTCAACAGCTATGGTCATATTGATGCTGTCACAGCATCTATGCATGTGTTTCCTGGCCTTCTCAAACCAGTACTGACACAACTTTCTTTCCAAGCCCGAAGCCACTCACTACTTTTCTCATATGCATCAGAGGTGACAGGCTAAAAATCATTGCAAAGAAAGTTTGCCTCAACTGGGCATGAAACTCGCAACAACTAGGTCATGACTCAGATACACTTCACACTGAGCGACCTGGCCACTTTGATTTTTGGAAGGGTAGCAAACATTTTGGAAAATAATAGAATACTTGTTAGCAGCATTGTCTCCTCTCTCCACTTTATTTTCAAAAGATTAGACTTGTGACTATTTGGTATAGAAGTACTTTGATCACTGCAAGCTAACAAAGTTGACTTTTTTCAAGGTCTAAAAGTACAATTCCACTGCCAATAAATTAAACACCCCTGTGAAAGACACCTTTTGAAAACATGGTGCAAAAAGGAGAAAATGCTGGTAACCATCATTTTCTCCTTTTCTCACAATGTTTTCTACCCTATCAAAGAAAAAAAACTGTACCATTTAAAGGTGGGTATTTAGAATTTTTACATCTCACCAAATTAAAAAATATATATATCACTGAAATTCATATGAAAAAATAATACAAATCATCAATAATTAAGATTCATGAAATTACAAAAAAAAAATTTATTGATGGTATTCCCTTAAAAGGCTACGTAGCCACTTAAGATATTTTTAGATTTCGCGCCAAAAATCAATAAAGCATTTCGGGAATGCCTAGTGACTGGCACGTGACTCATAACGCTTTAATTCCATTACATAACAAACATGTAATAATTATTTTCCATAAAGTCTTCTTCAAACGCTATGTTTGAAATTTCGTCTGTGTATACCTGTTTGTAAATGAGCGAATTGATAATCTAAAAATAGAACGTGTCTCCCCTCGGTGTCGACCTGGGCTGTAGTAAATCTCTAATTTCTCGTGTTGTTGGACGGTGTTCGACTACTGGGGTTTTATGAATAAAAATTAAAAGGCTTTGGGAGTGTAAGGATGATTTTTTTGCATTTTTGTACAATTTTCGTCCCAAGACCTGAAGGGCCACCTTTAACTCTTTACCAGAAATTCCTGACTTTTAACAACCCTGAGAAAGAAGCCTACAGAAAACATTGCGGGAAAAGGAGAAAATACTGGTAACCAGCATTTTCTCTTTTTCCCACAATACTTTCTACCCTGTCAAAATCAGAAATCATCATATAACCAAGATTTAATTTGTTGTCTGTAGATCCTTTCAATTTGGTCCTCTCGAAAAATTTGTTGTTTGGTAAAGAGTTAAGCCACACTGATACTGTAGTCTACAAATGCTTTCAATTTGGACAAAGCCAAAATTTTGTTCTCCGGTAAAGGGTTAAAAGAAAGAATGGTTTCTAAAGGATTTTTCAAGAACACTTTCTCCTCTTAAGTACCTGTACAGCTTTCTGTGCTAACTACATGTACATTAATTTCCTGGTTTCCGACCTTGTACTTTATCCTTTGGGTACTGAATTAATGAAATGGACCTTTATCCTTTGGGTACTGAATTAATGAAATGGACCTGTTTCAATAAAGAAAAACATAAAAAATATTGTTTTAAGGATGTTTTGGCCAGAACATTAACAATAGAGTAGATCGAAGATCAGACTGTACAGAATGTGCAGTCTGATCTTGATTTGCACCATCCTAAAAAACTAACAGTCATTTCCAGCAATTCATGAGTGTTCATGAAGTTACAAAAGAAGGTTTTAGGGAAGGCTTTTGAAAAGTTCATAAGAAATGAAAACTAAGAGTAACGCAAGTGGATACTTACACTTAGCTGAAATTGCTTGATTTTCAGTGAAAATTCTGAGTCAAGAAAGGGCCATAACTCTGTTGACAATATAACTTTGATGGTTATCTACCCCTGTCGTAGGACTTATCCTTTAGAAAGTTACTTGTGAAAGTTTCCTGTCAATATCTTCAGAGATGTTGCAAATGTCAAAGTTTTTGCATGACAATGATGCAGATGAAGACCATGCGACTATGACAATAACTCATTTTCTTTAAAAACACCAGCATTATTTTTTAACTCCAGAGTGTTTTCCACTTTTTTAATCACTTTAGCTACATTTTTCATGGATTACAAAAGCTTTAAATTTTGACAAGTTGCTGGTTACAAAGTAACCTTTTACTGTTCACTTCAAATGACCCATGCTCTGTGAAATGGGGGTTTATAATGCATGTGCAAAAATTACCAAACCAGGTCAGCCTGCCGAGTCTGTCCTGGTCTGACCTTGGTAAAAATTATTTGCTATTGCTCAATTTTTGCATGTTTAACTATTTACCACACACTGGCGACTTTTATCGGACCCTGAGTAAGAAAGCCTTTGAAATCATAGTGGGAAATGGAGAAAATGCTGGTAACCAGCATTTTCTCCCTTTCCCACAATGTTTTCTACCCTTTCCAAGAAAAATTTGAATTTTAGATTCACATTTATCTTCTTGTCTGCAAAATTAATGCTTTCAATTTGGACTGGTCCAAAATTTGTCATTTGGTAAAGAGTTAAAGGATGTTATACATGTACTTCATGGTAAAGCATGCTGTTAGAACATGGATTTATATTGATCAACATTTTTAAGATGATATACTTAGACTAAAATTCATCACACAAATGCAAATGAAAAAAAAAATGGCCTTGTTCAAATTGAAGGGATTTCTAGCCTGCAAATTAAATGTAGCTCAAAGTAAAAAGTTGTATGAGAAAGGGTAGAAAACATTATTGTACCAGCATTTTCTCCTTTTCCCACAATGCTCACTGTGATGGCCATTATTACTGTACTCGGGATAGTGGCAAATAGCCAAACTCCCTTTTGCCAGGGTGCCAGTCATATGTTTTAAATTAAACAAGTCTAAAACTTTGTTCTCTGGAAAAGGGTAAACTGACTACTTAACCCTTTACTGCATAGGTATTCATTTCTATGCATTGCTTGTTGGAGCCTTTGGAAAACATTGTGGCAAAAGGTGAAATTGCTCGTGACGAGCAATTTCACTTTTTGCCACAATGTTTTCTATGCTATCAAAAGATGTCATACACACATGCTGTTATTTAGGGTCAATTAGAGATACCATAGAAATGCCTTATGGGGTAAAGGGTTAATTCCTTTTAGTAGACACCTTTTCATAAATATTTAAGAAAAACAAATGCCTGTAAAACATCACCAACTCCCCCCACCCCCCCCCCCCCCAAAAAAAAGACAATAACCATATGTTATATTTCCTCCTTTTGCCACAACATTCACATATTTACAGATTTACTTTAACATCCAAGATGTTGATTAAATATTTAATTATCACTTCAGGAGTTAAACGTTTAGCTCAAATATCAAACTAGGACAACATTTGTAGAACACAAGTTTTGAGAAACATTGAGAAAAACAAAGTTGTCAGAGATATTCATCTCTCTAACATCCATTCAACTAATGATATCTGCAAGCTAAATATTTTCTTGACTCATAATCTAAGAAAAAATAAATTAGACTTGTCCATTTCTAAAGAAATTGCATACAACAAAATAAATGGGATTTGTCTTCAAAAGGGAAGAAGCCTATGTAGGCTCCTTTACCAGCATTCGTATAAAAAAAATCCTATCTTAGGGTTGTTAAAACTTAAGACTGTTTGGTAATAGAATAAGTTGCCTACCCTCATCATCAACAGCCTTTGAAACACAGTCAGAACTTAGACTTCTTCTGATTGGCTCAGGATGGTTTACTCTTGGCAAATCCCAGTGTTTGATTGGATCATTAGAACTGTTGGTTTTCTCAAAAGGAACGAATTCATAGAATGTACCATTACTTTGTACAGGTTTTGCTTTCTCAGAGTCTGAGCTATCACTATTACTGAAGTCCAGTGAGTCGACTGCAATTGAAAATGGGCGTGGCTTTCGTGGAGGTGGGGGACGAGATGGTCTATTTTTGCGAACCGAACTTCGCGGAAAAGTATTTTCATTACTAAAATCTATTTTGGTATCCCTAACACTATCACCATTTGGCACTTTAATATCTACACTATTTTCTTTATCTAATTTTGTTTTTACATAGTCATCATGAGCATGCGTCCTGGGTGGTTTACGTGGAGGTGCAGGTTTTGAGTCTATATGGTCACTTTCCACTTGATCTAAAAATTTTACTTTTGGAATGTCTTTCTCTTGTTCACTAACAGTTTTATCCACTAATGATGTCTGACGCAATGGAGGTCTTTTGGGGATTATTTTAGCTTCCCTGTCTGAGTTTTTATCTGATGTATCTGTCAATGACCTCTGTCTGCATGGAGGAGGGGGTTTTGCTGGCTTTGCTTGAGGTGTGGATTGATGGGGAGAGTCTTGCAATGACCGACTATCATTCTTTTCAAACATTTTCAGTCGATCCATAACGCTGACAGGCCTTGTGTTTTCAGAATTACTCTTCAAGCCATGGAGATTCTGTTCTGTTCCTGTTTGTCTGTCACCTTGATGTACTTTATCTAAATGTGTCACATTACTTTTGCTTGAAATACCTAACCTGTCAGGACTTATATCTGTTCTTTTGGCAGGTAGAGGTCTTTCCAGAGCTTTAGAACTATGAGAAGGAACTCTTGGGGTCTTTTTACCCTTTTCCTCACCAGTGTCGATGATTGCACTAGCCATTTCACCAAAACTTCTAACTGGTAAATCAGTAAGTCCTTTTGCTGAGTCTGTGTTGTCATTAAACAGCATGGATTTCCTTGGAGATGGTCGTGGAAAGTGATCATCATTGAGACGTGTTGGAGAGACAGTTGTTTTGGGACGCCTTCTCGGTGACAATTTGGGTTCAGCTAGGTGTTTTGGTTCTTGAATATGCTGTCTCCAGCGTTTGATAGGAGAGTCACTGGCACCAACATCAGGTGATTCAAATTTTGACTGGGTCAACCTGACATAGGATTCTGTATCAGCTTCAGCCTTGTTAAGTTCACTGCCAGAAGGGCTGCCAGCATTCTCTTCAAACATCTGGCGAATGTTTTTCATCCTGCGTGGTGGCAGACTTCTGACGCTGGTATTGCTTTGCCCTTTAGAATCCTTACTGAGCTCTGCCATGTCATTATTCTGTTGAATATTATTTTCTTTTGGATAAATTCAGCTCTTACAAGCATAGTCTACTCCAGGTCTGAAACTGTAAAATATACACTTTACCCTTTATCAAACATCAAAATATAAGAATCATAAAAAAATTACAGGATTTACAGTCAAGAAATTAAATATTGATCAGAATATGATGTTTGTCTTTCAAAGGGATGAAAACATTGAGGGAAAAAGAAAAAAATCCATTTTAATCTTATTCTCAAGAATATTCTAAATCTGAAAGTAAATATATCAAATCCTTCTGACACATTTATTGATAATTTTGGTCATGGTACATGATAGTATTATCATGGTATGAAGTGGTAGTGCTATGGTACGAAGCGTAAATCTATGCTACGAAATGGTCATAAACGAAACGGTACGAAATGGTAATGGTACGAAGTGACTGCATAGCTGTTTGACTACCATACCAGTTGATGCTCTGCCTTCTTTTAAAGATTTAAATAAACTTAAAGTTACCACCTAGGTTAGCTTCTTTTTATGTAAGAATTTTAGAATACTGAACAACGTCTTTCTGTAAAAAAAAACAATGCCCGGTGCAAGGGTGGTGCAAAACTTAACCCCCGAAGTTTAAACTCTCAAGTCAAATCATGCAAAACATTCGGAAAGATGATGCTAAATTTTCCTGAATGTAACAGTAGCTTATAAGACAAAGGTTAAATGGATTTATGGAGCTGTGATTCTAATTACTTCATGCTGTTGTCAATGTAACCAAAATCCGGTATTTTTTCAAAGTTCAATCACTTCCTTCTTATCATAATTTGTGAGGCAAATGTTTATATTAGCACCGGCCCATCCATATCCGGTCTCTTTCTTCCGGTTTGCACAAAATGGTTGGCACACTGAAGAATTCTCCTAGTTAAATTCTAAATCTTCTTCAATCTCTATCCTGATAACACCTACATTCAACACTTTATGTTCACAAAATAAATTTCAAGTTTTAAACTACCTATTTCAACTTACATTTTTTTTATATAGATGACCCAAAGCGAAAAGAACATGGCCTAAGATTGAATAGAAATTTTAAGCAAATTTCCTACTAATTGAATTTCGCAAACTCTGTTCTCAGCCACAATTTTCATATCTGTGACATCACTAACAAAAATAATTATCATATCATACAGAGTTAGAAATTCTCATTTATTACAAAATGCAAGCTGGAATTGGAAAACGTGAAATGGACTAAATTTCATCTAAGAATAGAAATGAGCTATTCTTTTCGTTCTGGATAAACATGGGTAATATCGCATTGAGAATACCCTTTGAAAGTTGTTGATAATTTTACATGTCGCCATTGAAGTCTGAAATAAATACAATGAAAATTGAAATGGTAAATATACATACATCTTCCCCTGTTCCAGTCCATTAGTCTTTTAAGCCCATGGTGGATGGTTCCCAGGATTATGCTTACAACTTAACTCATCCAGCTCTGAAGGTTTTTATTGTATGAGTTGTGACTGAAATCAATTTGCACCAGAAAAAAGTTCGGGCAAATAATACTCTTATAGCAGAAAGGACTTTCTTTACTTGTGCGCAATGATCCGTTATATATTGGGGGAGTTTTTGTTTACAAAGTTGGGGAAAAATAGCCTGGTTCGGTAAATGTTTTAGTAACCTTATATTCAGTCCCTTAATTAATATGTAGCTGGTAAGTGTATGCTTTTATTTATTTTTTTGTAGACCACAAAGAACAAGAAGACCAGGAAATTGCGTGGGCATGTCAGCCATGGGCATGGTCGTATAGGTATGATGGAACTTTTTACTGTGTTAATTTATCCCATTTATTGTCAACAAATGCAAATTAAATAAATGATACCTTTACTTCATAATCAAAAGTTTTCATACCCTGCAGGCAGAAGGCTCTTTCAAAACATTGTTGGATAGGTAAGAAATAATGGTAACCAGCATTTTCAATTAGAAGAAATGAAAAGGTCTTGAAGGGTGGCAGAAATGTTTCTAAGTCACAAGATACTGAAGTTTCTGTAACTGAATAAAATACCAACAGCACTAAGGGAATAGAGGAGTGGGAAATGGGAAATTAAGGTATCATTTGCTTTCTCAATATGCATACTACCAAGTAATACACAAAGATGCTTATGAAATACAATGTACACTAGTATAATATGCATAACTATGTAATATGCAAAAAAAAAGCTTGAATATGTAACAGATAAAAATATCTGCTTGTCTCCAGTTGAGTTCAGATAACTGGATTACCTGTCTAGAAAATTTGCCCAAAGAAACTCGGTGATCAGCTTTTCAAATTCCAAACATTTCAGTGAAATCATTCTCTGCACTAAAACATATACAAGATGAATGGATTTTTTCTGACGTGAGGTCTGGCATGAAACCAAACTTTATAAGGTGAATTTCAATTCTATAATGTGATTTGTGCAATAATTTGCATGAGTCAAAACACTGCAAATGCTTCCAGTTTGGCTAAGTCCATGATTTTATAGTTTGGTATAGTTACCCGACAAAAACACTGTACATCCTTTATATATGTTAAATATATACTTTTGTTATAACACAGGCAAGCACAGGAAGCATCCGGGTGGTCGTGGTAATGCTGGAGGTTTCCAGGTCCACAGAATTAACTATGATAAATAGTAAGTATGACTTGCAGGGAAAATTAACTTTCTTCCATAGGAAAAATTTACAGAGACCCTTGCATTGTACTTAAAATTTTGTATTTGTTTTCAAAATTCTGATTAAGGTGACTTTTTAAAACAGTCTGAGAAAAGGAGAAAATACTGATGACTGTTAGACCAGCCTAATTTGTAAACATTTTGATAATCTGTCATTCAGGCCCTGCCTTTGAATTCTAAACAAGGTACATGGCTGTCATAAACATAGATATATGTGCAGTTGAAAAGTACTGATGAGAAATCCAAACTATAGTGGAAGACTTGCCTTGTTTGGCTCGTAATTCCTGTTTTTCAGCGATGGAGAGAGAGAGGGCATGCCCTGTGACCTTTATATCTTGTAGGCTTCGGTTTACTTGATATATGTTTGTAGAATTCTTGGCCATAGAAGACCTTCAGGGTTTTCCCTCGGCCACAAAAATAGGGGGTCATTGTGACCCTCTACTATAAAATAATAGGGGTCATTTTGGAATTTGTGGGGGTCACAACAAATTGTAATTCGCTAAATCTCTTAAACAAAAGCTACTATTTGTGAAAGTATGTGTTCTTTTATGTGTAGCCTCTCGCTATGGTTAAGGTTTACTTTGTTTTTATCACAGGAATCAACCATTTCGTTGGCAAAGAAAGCTTGTTGTCGGCCAGAGTGGGAAGTCTCTGTTATTTTTCTTGATAAAGATTATCCGTTTCTGCCGAAAAGAAACTATTTTCACCAATTGGATAAATGACCGATTCTTGTGTTTTGACACGGGGTTCGCGTTCATGCCGCTGTTTTCAAAGAATAACAATGTGTATCTCTAGCTAATTTACAGTGAACCCTCAAGACCTTGAAATGATGTTCTGGGTGCTCTTACCAGCAGCAGACCTTTGTTTTAAGGGCTTGTCTTCCTTGCAGACAGCAAGAATGACGTCGATTTTGACATGAAACATCTTGTTTTCATTTGAGATCGACTGGTTTAGTTAATACCCGTTTAAAGACCGATGGTATTTAAGTAAAATCGATACACAGTCCAGTGTTTCGTCCCATTTTCCCTTCGTACTCCAGTTTTTTTTATCTGCTCACAACGTAACAGTGTCTGAAGTATATACGATCATAATTACCTCATATTGTATTTGTGCGTCCACCATGACGCATTACTGAAAAAAATACAGGTTATTTTCCTTAAAAGTGCGTCAAAACGCACAAAATCGTGCGTCAAGGAAAAAGCCTGGACCTTGATTTTTCTCTGCACTTGAGAAGGTGTTCTGCCAAAGATTATTATCTCTTTACCAAACAATCTCGGGTTTTCATGACTTTGTGGAAGAATCCTTTTGAAAACATTTTGCTGGTAACCAGTATTTTTCTCCTTTTCCCATGATGTTCTCTACCCCTCCCAAAACAAATTTCAGTGTCTGAGTCACTTTTATTTTGTCGTCTGCTTATGCTTTAGATTTGGAACAGTCTAAAATTTTGTTGCCAGGTAAAGAGTAAAAAGCTTGCTTGACCTGTAACATCTATTTTACTTCTTTTTTAGCCATCCAGGTTATTTTGGTAAAGTTGGTATGAGATATTTCCACAAGACCAACAACAAATATTTCTGTCCAACCATAAACATCGACAAAGTCTGGTCTCTAGTGTCTGAACAGACAAGGGAACATTATGCCTCTGTTAAAGACAAGGCTCCTGTCATTGATGTGGTTAGGGCAGTAAGTATTTTATTGTTAACTTTTATTCTTCTATGTGTAGATTAGTTTGTCTGTAGACTTACCTGCTGTGGGGGGGATACATTGTTATGTTGCTAACAAAATGAAATGAACATTCTCTGGTAGTATTGAAGATGAAGATATACTGGTTTCAAAATTACTAACGTAATAATATCAGATTACTTAGTGGATGGTGCAGACCTTAGACTGCATGCTCTGTTCAGTTTGATCTTGATTTTCACTGTTTTCTTACCCAAGGAATTGTTTCAGTGCTAGTTTTGCTTGATGTTCAGATATCAGTGACTTCAAAGATGTGTGTTTCATCTGTAAGCAGTCTCTTTTAGATAAAGTTTATCTGGCACAGGTTGAATTGTGATACATTTGGGAGCCTTGATGCAATACTATTGTACAGTGTTTTCTTCTACCTTTTCCTGGGGGTCCTGCATGTCTCATTTGTGAGGTGTTGGACACATAGTCTGAAGTTTGAGCCTCACTGGAAGTGTTTCTAGACAAGACACCTCAGAGCCCTTGCCTAGCATTGGCAAAACCAAGGACATACATGAAAAAATGATATGGCTCAAATAATCATGAAAGTTGCATTAAACATCATTCTGTCAGTAAATTAGTCCAACTTTCACCTCTTACTTGACAAACTGAAACATCTTATTCAGAGCTCCAGATAGAAGAAGTGATTCTGATTTCATAAATGAACGTATTAATTATTCTCCACTAAACCCTATGTTATGTGTACTCATTAGAATCGTCTCATTGAGACAATTCTAATGAGTACCCACAACATAGGGTTTGGAAGTGAAATAACGGATTTAGATTGCCATCACTCCCTCTTGTCTGGAGCTCTGCTTATTGTTTGATGTATTGAAGTAAGTCGAGATCTGACAACTGAAAATTTACAGTAAATAATAATTAACCTTTCAGACGTGTAAAAAGAGGTTGTTAACAATTTTACCATTTTAGAAATAGGATATTTCCATTACTTGTTACAAAACAACAAATTTTTAAGGCTTCTAATTGAATACATCTGAAAACACTAATATAAATGTGACTCAAAAAAATTGAAATATGCTTTCATTGTAGTGGAGGGAGCAGGCCAACAGCATTTTCTGCTTTTTCAATGTTTTCTCAAGTCTTCTTTAGAGTTGTTAAAACTCCGAAGTTTAGTAAAAGACAAAATGAATATACCTTTCAAGCATACATCTATGATGTAAGGGGCCTGAAATTTGGCCTGGGCCATAACTGAATTTGAATTGAAAACATGGTTGTTCATGATGTTTACTAGTTATCCCTGTCATATTTGTGACATGATGATAAAATTGTTGTCTGAAACAACCTAAATACAACATTGATCATAAAGAACCACTAGTATTCACTAATGACATTTCCATTTGTCATCATTTACGCTGATTGTAACCCCCAATTTCTCCATATCACACTGTGTTCTAAAGCCTTCTTCCAAAAGGTTGCAAAAGATCAGGTTTATTTGGTTAGCGTTACGGTGCTTTTACAGCAATTGCAGAGAAGTATGTCACTGACATGGATGCCCCAGTTCAACCCAACATCATCATTATTGTAGCAAATACTGACCAAATTCAACCAGGCAGTGTGACCTTGATCTTTTATCTAGGAACATGGTTATTGTGTGCAACACAAAGTCTATGCACCTGGAAGTTATTGGCAAGACAGAAATGCACCCCCCCCCCGATGGTGGGGGGGGGGGAATGTGTTCTCTTGCTGGGTGAAATAATTTCTTTGTTATTGAGCAACCTGTAAGTAAAAAGGGTTGTTTATGATGTTTACAAGTTATCCCTGTCATATTTGTGATATGATGACAACTTACTAATCTGAAACAACCCAGGTTTATGTAATAATACAGAGTTTAAAACTTGCAGTGTCTTGTAATTCCATTGACAACAAAAGTTTTGGAAAGAACACCTCATACAAAGAACTTCCGAGAGTGGGATATTACATAATGGCCTATTGAACACCTGCCTGAACCCTAAAGCACAATTTCTAACCTTAAATTACTGAGAGCAAAAAGGCTTTTGAAAACATGGTAGGAAAAGAGAAAATGCTGCTCATCAACATTATCTCCTTTTCCCACAACATTTTTCAAACTTTCAAAAAAAAAGTTCAAAGTTGAGTTACAATCAATTTGTTGTCTGCAAATGTTATAATTTGAAATCTTGTATTGTGCTAAAAGTGGGTACCTAGCATTGGTATTAATGTGTGTTTTTCATTCTATAGATAGCTTCATCCTATAAAACCAGACACTTACTTGCATCAAGTTAATTGTAATTATTCCGCATTTTACCATGATGATTATTTTTAAATGTTTTACATATACCGGTATATGACTTATTTCTATTTATTTAACATAGGTATGGATGTTGGCCAAGTCATCTGCTTTGTATTTGCTTCAGGAAGTTATTAGCCACTCTTTACAACACAATCCAGTTTTATTGATATCTGAAGGAAAGGCTTTTGAAAGCAGTGTTGGAAAAGCAGAAAATGCTGCTAAACAGGTTTTTGCAGATTGCACAATAAATGTGACTCTGAAATTTAAATTTGTCTTAGGAAGAGCAGTAAACATGGTGAGAAAAGGAGAAAGTGTTGGCCACTAGCATTTTGTACTTTACTCATAATGTTTAATCATGGGGTTGTTTAAAGTCGGAACCGTGTGGTAAATTGTTAAGAGTATTGATCAAGATTAAGATTTTAATCAACGCAGAGTTGACATGCTTTCGGTTTTTGTCTTCCAGGGCTACTTCAAGGTTCTAGGAAAAGGTCATCTCCCAAAACAGCCCCTAATAGTAAAGGCTAAGTTTTTCAGCCGATCAGCAGAAGCTAAGATTAAGAAAGCGGGCGGAGCTTGTGTTTTAGTGGCATAGACTGTTTATATGTGGAAATAAAAAGAAAAAAATAACTGTGATTATTTATTTCTGTATCAGTACATGTATGTGTAGGAAACTAGTTAAAATATAGCACAGATGATACGAATCTTTTGAATAGCAGAAAACTGTTGTACCAAATTTTTCCTCTTGATAGCAGAAAGAATGCTAGAAACGAAGTGCTCTGAGTGAGCTGTTGTGATAGTGCTGTGTCCGGTGTCTGTCATCAGTCGTCAACTTTTACCTTATGTACGCTCTAGAGTCCACATTTTCACATGAAAGTTGGTCAGCATGTTTATCTCAATGAAATGTCGGATGAGTTCAAAAATGGGTCATATCAGGTCAAAAACTAGGTCACTAGGTCAAATCTTAGAAAAACCCTGTGTACGCTCTAGAGGCCACATTTTCAGTCGGATACCCATGAAAGTTGGTCAGAATGTTTGCCAGGATGATATCTTGGACGGGTTGGAAAATGGGTCATGTTGGGTCAAAAACTAGGTCACTAGGTCAAATGTTAGAAAAACCTTGTGTACACTCTAGAGGCCACATTTTCAGTCCAAAACTCTTGTAAGTTGGTCAGAATGTTTGCCTTGATGATATCTCAGACGAGTGTGAAAATGGGTCATGTCGGGTCAAAAACTAGGTCACCAGGTCAAATCTTAGACTAGAGGCGCTTGAGCGCCTGTTTCGCTCCACAGGCCTGATTTTTCTGTAACAGTGAAGAGAAGTTTTAACAATTACCATTCATTCCTGCATTTTAGGTCACTAAAGGAAAAAAGCTATGAAAAACATTGTGAAAAAAATAATAGTAACCTGCATTTTCTTAGTTTTACACAATAATTTCTACCCTTTTTGATGCAAGTTTTACTAATTTGAAGATTTATCATGTTGTCTGCAACATCTTTCAATTATGACCATTTATAAAAATTTTGTCTTCTGGTTAGAGTTAACTCATTACCAAATGACAACATTTTAGGGTTGTCCAAATGGAAAGCATTTGAAAGTTTGGTGAAGGGTAGATAATGTTTTCTAAAGTCTTCTTTGTCAGGGACGTCAAAAGTAGGGACTGTGTGGTAATGGGTTAAAATGGGTCTTTTGGGTGGGGAAACATCAAAATATAGAAAATATGTATTGTGGCAATTCTTTTATTGAAGTTGCAGGTTCAGTTTGATTGGATATCAAAATGCCTTATCACAACAGTAAAGCCCTGTCCTCTTTGTACAAGGTCACCAGTAGGTCAACAAACCTTTACCATGCAGAACTAATCAAAGTGCAGAGGTTCTCTTGTTTTATATTAAAAGGATTATAGATTATGTAAAGCAACCATCTTTAATGCTTTACCAAACGACAAAATTTAGGATGTGACCAAACTGAAAGCATTTGCAGACAACAAATTAAACATTGATGAAATGATGATTTCTTTCTTTGATAGAGTAGAAAACACTGAGGGAAAAGGAGAAAATGCTAATTACCAGCATTTACTCCTTTTCCAAGAGTGTTTTCCAAAGACTTCTTCTTTAGGGTCGTTAAAAGTCAGGATTGTATGGTAAAGGCTTACCACCATAGGAATAGACCTGCAATACAACAATGAAACCAAAACGAATAGTTTGAGATTAGAAATTTTTCAAAGATTTTACTTTATACCATAAAAGGAAAATGAGTCTCCCATAAAAGCCACGTTTTTTGACGGATCTTTTTTTTTAAGGGATTCTATAGACCTCTATCTAAGGAACATTCCTGCAAAAGAATAATGCTATCCAATTAGCGGTTGGGGAGGAGAAGATTTTTAAAGGTTTTTTACTTTGATTGTGTAACAGGTAGTGAAAAATTTTCGCAGCTCGACCGGGATTCGAACCCAGGGCCCCAGGAATACCGTTCCTGCACTCTAACCAACTGAGCTACCGAACCACATGTCGATACAGCTGCACGATATATCACCAAATACCTGTACCCGGCTACATATACCCCATCCCAATTTAGAATTCGTCCCGAATTCTGGAGACAGAGAATCATTGTGAAACGATCTCAAGGTGCTTAAGCAGTAGCCATCCAATCCACATCGTGTGTTATTTACGTTGGATGCCAAATGTAACAGGTGGTGAAAAAATATCGTGGCTCAAGCGGGATTCGAACCCAGGGCCTCAGGAATACCGTTCCTGCACTCTAACCAACTGAGCTACCGAACCACATGTTGATACGGCCGCACGATATATCACCAAATACCTGTACCCGGCTACAGTTGCCATGGCAACCAGAATTATTCATGGAACACAATTATTTGAAGGAATTTGAAAGAGGACCACCTAAGGAACATTCCTGTGAAATTTGGTAAAAATCCAGTCAGTAGTTTCTGAGGAGACGTTTTTTATATGCCCGAAGGGTCGTATTATGTTATACCCCCAGTCGTCCGTCCGTCCGTCTGTCTGTTCGTCCTTCCGTCTGTCTGTCCGTTAGCAATTTCTTGTGTGCGCAACTCCTCCTACAGTTTTCATCAGAATTATTTGAAACTTGCCACAATGAATCTCCATGATGTCTAGTTGTGCACATGGGTCTTAGAATTTTTATCGCTATTTCCGTTCCAAAATTATCTGCCCTTGATTTCTGAAATAACCAACTTTTCACTTTGAATTTTTGTTCAGGCCATAACTTCCATACCATAAAAGGTATTAAATTGAATCTACATACACTGATAGAACACATTATGGAGAAGTGCAGTGCACATGAAACATAACTCTGCCACTTTTATTTTGTGAGTTATTGCCCTTTGTTAATTTTCAGTTTGAATTTTTGTCCAAGCCATAACTTCATAACTATAAAAGCTAATAACTTGCAACTTCATACACTGATAGAACACATTATGGAGAAGTGCAGTGCACATGAACCATAACTCTGCCACTTTTATTTTTTGAGTTACAGCCCTTTGTTAATTTTCAGTTTGAATTTTTGTCCAGGCCATAACTTCTAAACTATGAAAGCTATTAACTTTGAACTTCATACACTGATAGATAACATTGTGGAGAAGTGCATCGCACATGAACCATAACTCTGCCACTTTTATTTTTTGAGTTATTGCCCTTTGTTAATTTTCAGTTTGAATTTTTGTCCAGGCCATAACTTCCAAACTATAAAAGCTAATAACTTGCAACCTCATATAGTGATAGAACACTTTATAGAGAAGTGCATTGCACATGAACCATAACTCTGCGACCTTTATTTTTTGCTTATTGCCCTTTGTTAATTTTCTGTTTGAATTTTTGTCCAGGCCATAACTTCCAAACTATAAAAGCTAATAACTTGCAACTTCATACACCGATAGAATACATTATGGAGAAGTGCAGTGCACATGAACCATAATTCTGCAACTTTTCTTTTTTTAGTTATTGCCCTTTGTTAATTTTTTAGTTTGAATTTTTGTCCAGGCCATAACTCCCAAACATTTAAAACCTATCATCTTGAAACTTAAAAGCCTTAAAGAACACATTATAAAGAAGTGCACTGCACAAGAACCATAACTCTGCCATCCTTCTTTTTTAGTTGTTGCCCTTTGTTAGTTTTCTCTTTAAATTCATCTTGGCCATAATTTCTAAAATATAAAAGCTATGATCTTGAACCTTTCAAAACTGATAGAACACCTTGTGGAGAACGGCAATTTACAAAATTTGTAACTGTGCCACCCTTTCTTTTTTTAGCTATTGCCCTTTAATATTTTTCACATACCATGGAGATTAACTACTCTTCATTCATGGCGCTTCCGTCATTTCAACTCCTTTCACTGACAAGCCCCTTCGGGCGTATATGCGCCGCTTTGCGAAGCTCTTGTTAAAGAAAAAGTTTACGGACGCACGAACGGACAGACGGATGGACGCACAACGGAAACAACGCCATGACAATAGCTCACTTGCCTTCGGCCAGTGGAGCTAAAAAACCTTGTAAAACTTAACTAGAGGCGCTTGAGCGCCTGTATCGCTCCACAGGCCTGACTTTTCTGCACCAGTGTAGAGAAGTTTTTAACAATTACCGTTCATTTCTGCATTTTAGGTCACTGAAGAAAAAAAGCTATGAAAAACATTGTGAGAAAAGAAGAAATAAATAGTAACCTGCATTTTCTTAGTTTTACACAATAATTTCTACCCTTTTTGATACAAGTTTTACTAATTTGAAGGTATATTATGTTGTCTGCAACACCTTTCAATTATGACCAGTTAGAAAAATTTTGTCTTCTGGTTATAGTTAAAGAGGGTCTTGTCACAAACCATTTTGGGTGGGGAAACATCAAAATATAGAAAATATGTATTGTTGCAATTGTTTTATTGAAGTTGCAGGATCAGTTTGATTGGATAACAAAATGCCTTATAACAACAGTAAAGCCCTGACCCACTTTGTACTAGGTCACCAGTAGGTCAACAAATCTTTACCAGAACTAATGAAAGTGCAGAGGTTTTCTTGTTTTATATGAAAAGGATTATAGATTATGTAAAGCAACCCTCTTTAACCCTTTACCAAATGACAAAATTTGGGATGTGATCAAATTGAAAGCATTTGTAGACAACAAATTAAAGTTTGATGAAATGATGATTTCTCTCCAGTGTTGCATCCAGGAATTCTGCCAAGAGGGGGAGATCCCCCATGGAATTTTCAAAATGGGGGGAGTAAAAAAAATTCGGGGGGTGGGTGAAAGAAAATTAAGTATACGCAAAATATGTATTTTTCTGATCAATTTCCTTTTTTGAATGGAAATGAATACCGTCTTTCAAGGGCTGATAGGATATTTGCTAGATCTATATTTCTACTGCCGACAGGGGAGGGTTGATGCCTATTGGGTTGATCTTACCTTATTTCTAACACAAAACATTATAGATTCTCATTCTTGATTGATAATGCGCATCTATAGATGTACACATCAATTTTCGTTCACGATTACGATACATCCTCAGTAGTAAGTCAGAATCTGGGGCCGAACAAACTTAAGTTTGTTCCCCGCTGTTTTCACTCAATTCTTTCCATACTATCATCGTATGAACCATCGGCGTCGGCAACAGAACCAATGAAAGTCTTTGACATGTTTCCTTTCGGCGGAATACATGACAAATCGCAAGTTTTAAACCGCCGGGTTCTTCAATTCGTCAGCATTATGAAAGTAAACATTCAATGCGCATGTGTAGCTATATTGTTTCCCCGCTTCAACACAAACTTCACTACGAAATCGGAAACCACCTGGAACAGTCTACCTGCCTTGCGTTCAGTTAAAGCAAACGTGTGAGGCGAACTGTTCGCGTCGCGAACAGTTAACTGAACGACTTGTTCGCGTTAAATAAAATGGCTCCCATTATAGATTTGTTTACATGGTTACCGTCGGTTGCTAATGGCACATGTTTTTCCAGAATACTTTGATTAGTATGGCAACTTTCGTCTTAAAGTTTAAACTCAATCGGCAAAAAATGATGATAATTTACTCGACAGGTTGATTTTTAGCAAAATTTACAACCCATATAGATCTTATCTATTTTTTGTTAGAAGTTTATGGGTAGGTTTAGAAATTACATCATTTATTTTCCCGTCAAAGAAATTCGGATTATGTATACATAGACTTGATGCCGAGACCAAAATGCATGGAGTTAATTATCACAGTCCGTTGTGAAATAGATCGAAACCATAATTTCTTAAACTATTACAATATTACCCTTTACCACACAATCCCGAATTTGAACGATCCAACGAAAAAAAGAAGGCTTCTGAAAACATGGTGGAATAAGGAGAAAACGTTGGCAACTTGCTTTTTCTCCCTTCTCAACAACGTTTTCTATCCTATCATGGACAAAAAGCATTTTTTGACAGAAATGCTTTCAAATTTGACGGATTGACCTTTTGTCTTCTGGTCAAGAGTTGACAAAATCACTTACCCACATTGTAACAAAGTTCTACTGTTAATCACGTATCGTTTATACACAAATACATAGCCAGTCAAGTTCTTGATATTATCCACTCATTTCCGTCAAAAATATTAATCTGCCGTATATTTTCCTCCGAAACAGAATCGGTCAACAGCAGTCGGGTAAACAATAAAACCTCAAGGTTACATAACCCTTAACTCTTAATCCAACAACAAATTCTTAGACTTCTCCCGAATCCAAAGTATTTGCTGCATGCAAGTAAAATATTGCAAAAACGGTGAACATCGTCTGTGGATGGGAAGAAAACATTTTAACGAAAAAGGAAAATGCCTGTAACTGGCATTTGTTCCTTTTTCCAGAACGTTTGTCAAGGCATTCTTAATCGCTATCGTTTAACCTCGAGATGGTGGGGTAAAAGGTTAAACTGCACAATAAATTTAAAAAATATTCTCACCTAAACATGTTTCAGTGATTTAGGATGAAAAGTAAACAGTGGTGGAAAAGGAGCGATTACTTGTTGCAAGCAAACATTTATTTTCTGGCTGACTTCCAAAGCTGTTAACTACCGAGTATAAAAAGGTTGCATTTGTGAAATACATGCCTCATATGTATTTGATGATGGCACAAATCAGACAACGAAAATTTAGACTCATTCATACTTTTTCAAGCACTGCAATTGACGATTTAAAAACAATGCTGAAACGGTGTAAGTCGTCTCCGAAAAGAAAGAAAGGAAAGAAACGTTATGGGAAAAGGAGAAATATTGATTATCAGCCTTTTCTGTATCTTCCTCAATGATGTCATATTTTTTTTTTGGTAATTAAAACTCGAAATTATTTCGTACAGGCCGTCTTAATCAATGTCGTTTAAACTCGTAATTGTATGGTAAAAGGTTAAAATGCACAACAAATATAAAATCTATTCCCAACCAAGTATGATTAAATGATTTCAAAGTTCTATCCTGCAAGAAATACTACCATGCAGATTGAAAATTATCCTGCAGGATTTGAAAAATCTGATTGTAGTCTGAACTGTCTTTCAGAGGAGCACTGAGTCTCACTTTGTGGCCTATATATTCACAAGTGCGGGATCATGCTATCAAAGTGCAATTTGGAATACAATTTTCGTTTTACAACCATTACCACACAATCCCTAATTTTGACGACCTTGAGAAAGAAGCCTTTAGAAAACACTGTGGGTAACTTGCATTTTCTCCTCTTCCCGCAATGTTTTCTACCCTTCACAAAACAAATTTTTAATTTCAGACACTTTTATTTTCTCGTATGCAAATGCTTTCGATTTGGACCAGGCTAAATTATTGTCGTTTAGTAATGAGTTAATTACATAATTCTTGTTTTATAAATAACGCCAAAACAGAGTTTATTGCTTACATTTATGGCCGCTGTTGTTGAATAAGGGGATGGTATTTAACTTGATCAAACAGACGCGAATGTAGTTTGTTTCTTTCATAAATTTTGCCGACACGTGTTTTATCAAATTTCGGTTACGACTGATGAAAGCCATATATGTGTGATCGTCAATAGTGACCGGGTCATAAATTAACAAGCCGCTGCCGATTAGGAAATCCCTTTGGCCCTACTTAACCCTTAGGCTGCTGATCGCGACTTGCTTCTTTATGCGGACAGTGTAGATTAAGATCAGACTGCACAGAATGTGCAGTCTGATCTCGGATCTATACTGTCCGATGAGGAGATATTTTTCTTCAATGAATGCATTTGAAATAGAACCATTTAGGTTTTTCTATGATCTCGAAAAGTTGCATTCAATTTATTCAGCAGGAGAAGGGTTAAATATCTGTCAACCGTCTGATCTCTTTGTTCCAATATTTTTCAGAAAAACATTTGATTCGCGTTAATAGTGGAACGTGTGCTGTAAAAGCTGTGTCACATTTATTAACTCTTGACCAGACTATAAATTTTAGAAATCTCCTTCAAGAAAGTCAATATTTTATCTCTTTCAGTAATATTTTAACAATGCTTTGCATTGGTCAAGTCTAAAACTTCGCAGTCTGGTAAAGAGGCAGTTTTACTGAAATGATAGCTAAAAGGACAGGTAACATTGTGAGAAACAAGAAATTGCTGATTGAAGGCATTTTTCTCCAACGTTTTCCATGGTTTCAAAGGTTTTACCTGGCACTATCGTAAAAATTATTTGGTTGTTTGATTATTGTGGACATATGGGGCACTGAATATCATATGCAAGTTTTGGATGTACAAAAAAGTGATTAATAAAACAATAGGTCGGAGGTATTTCAAAGAATTAAATCACTAGTTGGATTTACATTAAGACTAAACAGTGGTGGAAAAGGAGCGATTACTTGTTAGAAGGAAATATTTGTTTTCTGACGGATTTCTAAAGCTGTTAACTGCTGGGTGTAAAAAAGTGTATTTGTGAAGTAGGTGGTTAACTTGTATTTTTAAAAAAGCATTTTAACTCTGTATCAGACAACGAAAATTTAGACTTAAACATAAATCTTTGGCATTGTAAACAAAAAAAAAAAGAAAAGTTGAAAGGTTATAAGTCGCCTGTGAAAAGGAAGAAACATGGGAAAGGAGAATTACTGGTTGTCAACCTTTTCTCCTTCTTCAACAATGTTTTTATATTTTTCTTTCTTCTTTGTGTTCATTAAAACTAGGAATTGTTTGGTAAAAGGTGTTAAGGACATCAACATTTATTTTCACTTTTCCTGATCCAAGACATCGTGAGATGTAATTTTAAATAAACTGGGATACAGTGAATCGGTGTGGCAAGAAAGATCTTTGCCATTCTTTTTCGGGGTAAAAGAACATTTATACAGGCGATTTATTAGTAGGGAATAGATTATATCAATCGTAAACCAACTCAAGAAATAAACTTTTTTTTGGCCCGTGAAGGTTAGTGATTGGATTTATGATTTGCAATATATGAACAATTGAAATATTCAATAATCCGTATACTAGGTCCGCCCGGATAGCTATTTTCTCATTTCAATCGGCCGTTATTGGCCACTTTTATTATCATAACGTCCGAAAAGGGTATAAATTAAACCTTCAGATTACATTTCGAGAGTAGTATAATCGATACAATTTCGCACATGTATAGATAATTCAATAAAATGTCAGAAATACAAGAATTTTCATTTTTTATATTTCGGCTTTAGGATAACGATCATTCGTCAGCCATCTTTGTTAGCTCGGCGTACCACCATGTAAAAGCGTTTGCGATTGTTTGCAAACGTAAGCGGCGAACAGACTGTTCAATGGCGAACGTTTGCAAACGTTACAAAACGTTTTGTACCGTTCGCTTTAACTGAACGCAGGGCCGTATGTAAGCATATTGTCGGACTTCCGATTATTTTATTGAAATGACTTGAAACCGGACCCGACTTTTTCAATTTTTCTTTTATGCACGCAGCTGTGTCTTCTTTTTGCGGGAGTTACACCGATATTGCGCAATTGCTCCCCCATCACATTCACAAAATTGCGTGAAGGCAGAAAAAAATAGCGTGAATCCCGCGATCGCGCGGCCTGGATGCAACACTGGACTCTCTTTGGTAATGTAGAAAACACTGAGAGAAATGGAGAAAATGCTGATTACCAGCATTTTCGCCTTTTCTAAGAGTATTTTTTAAAGACTTCTTCAGGGTTGTTAAAAGTCAGGATTGTATGGTAAAGACCTACCACCATAGGAACTTACATGCAATACAACAATGAAATCCAAAGAATAGTTTGAGAGAAGAAAATTTTCGAAGATTTTTACTTTATACCATAAAATGGAAAATGAGTCTCCCATAAAAGTCATGTTTTTTGACGGATCTTTTTTTTTTTTTTTTTTTATAAAGAATTCTGTAAACCTCTATCTAAGGAATGTTCCTGCAAAATAATACTGCTATCCAATGCGCGGTTTGGGAGGAGAAGATTTTTGAAAGGTTTTTTACTTTGGTTACCATGGCAACCAGAATTCTTCATGGAACACAATTATTTGAAGGAATTTGAAAGAGGACCACCTAAGAAACATTCTTGTGAAATTTGGTAAAAATCTGGTCAATAGTTTCTGAGGAGAAGTTTTTTAAAGAAAAAGTTTACGAACGGACGAACGAATGGCCAGTGGAGCTAAAAATTGGTCAGAATGTTTGCCTTGATAATATCTTGGATGAGTGTGAAAATGGGTCATGTTGGGTCAAAAACTTGGTCAATAGGTCAAATGTTATATAAACCTTGTGTATGCTCTGGAGGACACATTTTCAGTCTGATACTCCTAAAACTTGTTCATAATACATGTATTTGTCCTGGTGATACCTTGAATGAGTTTGAAAATGGGTTATGTGGAGTCAAAAACTAGGTCAGTGGGTCAAAAATTAGAAAAACCTTGTGTTCACTCTAGAGGCCACATTTTCTTCCTGATACTCTTCAAACTTGGCCAGAATGTTTGTTTTGGTGATGTCTCGAAAAAGTTTGATAATGGGTAATTGTCTGGTCCAAAACTAGGTCACTTGGTGAAATCTTCGAAAAACCTTTTGTACACTGTAGAGGCCACATTTTCGGTCCAATAGTCATGAAACTTGGTCAGAATGTTTGTCTTATTGATATCTCAAAAGTGTTCGATGATGGGTAATGTCTGATAAAAAAAAACTAGGTCACTGGGAAACTAGATGGTTCACGTTTTGTCAATAGACTCAGGTGAGCGATTTCAGGACCATCATGGCCCTCTTGTTGTTTGTAGCTTACCTGGGCATGAAGTGCTTAAGGTGAACAAAAGTGATTGTGCTGTGTGCGTTGTGCTTTCATCATTTTCCTAGTGTGCACTCATGATGCCATATTTCCAGTCCAGTTCATGTACTTGTGAAATTTGTTAAGACTGTTCATCTCAAGGACATCTTAAGCATGTGTAAATTAGGTCACTTCTAAAAGGTGAAAAAGTAAGGCAATGGGACAGGTCTAGGAAAACCTTGTGTGCAGCCTAGAAGCCATAATTATACCCCCCCCCCCCTCCACGAGGAAGTCGAAGGGGGGGGAGGGGGAAGGTATACTGGAACTCCCATGGCTGTCTGTCTGTTTGTTTGTAGACACAAATATCACAGCGGGGAATCATGTGACACAACAACAACAACAACAATGACCGTTATTTGAAAAAATTCCCCAACTTCAAGTAAGAAAATCTTCATTAATTCCTTTAATACATGACCGATTGGAATTTGGTTTGAAGCAGAGAAGGCGGAAGGACTCCGGGGATTTGCTTGATGTGTTAGATTTTTTTAACAACACCTGATAAAAAAAGTTATTGACGAGCAAACAAATTATCCAGGGTAAAAAATTAAAGTCTGCATTTGTTGCCTGATTTTTGTGAAACTTGCACAGTTTGTTTATCTCATCAATAGCTTCAACCCTATTGATTTTGAAAAAAATCCAACAAACAGTATGAGAAAAGTAGCCATTTCAAGTTGAAAATTTCAAATTCTTGTTTACGGGATAAAATGTGCATTTGTATTTAGAATTTTGTGAAATTTGCACAGTTTGTTTATCTCACCAATAGCTTCAGCCCTATCTATTTTGAAATAAATCCAACAAACAGTATGGGAAAAGAAACCATTTCAAGTTGAAAATTACCAATTCTTGTTTTCGTGACAAAGTATGCATTTTTTGTCAGATTTTCATGAAAAAGCAAAATTGAATTCTCTGCCAGTAGAGCATATTCAGGGCCTTCGAGTGAAATTGTTTTATTACCAAAATTATTTTATTCATAGTTGGGGATTTTAAACTACTTTCTGTAATATAGAAAATGAAAATTAAGACAAGTTTTCTCCCATATATAGTCCATTTATCACAGTTTCATAAATTCTTTTTATTGCAAGAAAATGTTTTAACTTTTTTCTCTTTTCCTTTTATTCCAATCACATAAAAGACCAGTAGAATAGAACCTGAAAAAATAAGAACAAAGTAATGGATGGATGAAGAAATGAGAACCATGTTTATCAAACCCGCGCCAATAGATGAACACATTGTAAACTTCAGATGACCATAGGGAATTATTTGTCCTCTTGTTTAAGGGAGTCTGGGGGACAGGATTTTGAAACTATTGCAACAAAAGGAGAAAATGTTTGCAACGATTAGTCTTTTACTCCATTATATGAGCACTATTTAACCTGTTGTCTGCAAATGCTGTCAATATGGTGAAGTCTAAATTTAACTCGTTACCAAACGACAAAATTTTAGGCTTGTTCAAATAGAAAGCATTTGCAGACGACAAAATAAAAGGGAATGAAAATCTGAAATTTGTTCTGTGAAGGGTAGAAAACATTATGGGAAAAGAGAAAATGCTGGTTACCAGCATATTCTCCTTTTCTCACAATGTTTTCCTAAGGTTTCTTTTGTCGGGGTGTCAAAAGTAGGGATTGTGTGGTAATGGGTTAACATCTGGTAGGAAGTTTATTAACTCTTACAAAGCAATAGAATTTTAGACTTGTTCAAACCATAAACAGTTACTGAAGACAAATGAAATAAAACAGGATTTGTGGTAGAGAGGACTTTGAAAACATGGGGAAAGGAGACAATGATGGTAACCAGCATTGTCTCCTTTCCCTGCAATGTTTTCAAAGGCCTCTTTCCACTGACATGACTGAAATACGGGGTTTTGTGGGTGAGGGTCGATAGATACAACTATGTGGAAACATGGCCAAATGAGATTGTACGATACATTTTCAAGTTCTATGGCATTAGAGGGAAATAGATGTCTGCTGCATTGCACACGCTGATGAATACCCTGCAAATGGTCCCCTATCATTTTATCAGCACCCTGCCCCCCCCCCCCCTCAATTTAATTTGGGGTGGGACGGGGGGGGGACAATCCAAGTGCTCTTGTTGAATTCAACAAATCTTAATGAAAGTTGCAGGTACACAGGTTGCTAGGATAGGAAGGCTTCCTTTATGATTTCTGCCAAATTGGTAGGAGATGGCACAAACTTGACTATGGACATGCAATTCATTATGATTTAGTCAAACCCTTACTCTATATTGCTTTTATCAAGACATAACTTTACATAGGGCAATCAGTGAAGCAGGCAACAACAGTTCATGAAACCAAAGAAATATTAAGGGAGAGCACTGAATATGGTAGAACTTGAACAGGCTGATCTGAACTCATTATCAAACGAAAATTTTTTAGGCTTGTCCGTATCGAAAGCATTTGCAGACGATAAAATCTAAGCGACTGAAAATTTGAATTTTGTTATGTGAAGGGTAGAATACATTGTGGGAAAAAGCGAAAATGGTGGTTACCAGCATCTTCTCCTTTTCCCACAATGTTTTCTAAAGGCTTCTTTCTCAGGGGCGTCAAAAGTAGAGATTGTATGGTAATGGGTTAAACCCTAAAATTTCGTGAATGAATGAAAGACAAAACACATGAAATATATCAAGTTTATTTTGAGATTCAACAACATGTACCCGTACACATGAAAATCTATGTACACGGACATCTGAAAAAAGTATATGAGAGGAGTCTGTAAAGGCCGTTTTTTTCCTTTCATGACCAGAGAAATTTACACAGGTAAAAACTGAAATCAACTGCAAGCAAAGTTACCTCTGGATCAATGATATTTCTTTAAGAAAGAGTGGAAAACTTGGCAATGGAGAATGTGCTGGCTACTGGCATTTTCAACTTTTCCTACAATGTTCCGAAGAGCCTTCTTCCTTGGTCACTCGAGCTTGGAACTGGTTTTTTGAACTTTAAACGAACTGTTCACAAAATATTGTTTTTTAAGCTGTCTATTGAATATTTTCCCACTGTGAAATGTAATCGTTGTTCAGGATTTTCTAGAAATGTTTAATAATCTGATTCATGAAACAAACATGTTTTGGGAAATGTAGGGGGTTGTACAAATACAGAAGGCTTTATGTATACCAGTAATGGTCGGAATATGTTCTACAACTCTTTACCTTACATCAAATTTTGGCCTGAACCAAACTAAAAGCATTCGTAGAAAAGTATGTTGCTTAAATTATGATTTCTGACTTTGATAAGGATAAAGAGCCGCCAGAGACGGGTTATGCTCCCTGAATAAGTGCTTGTCATAAAATATATGAAATTTATATAAATTTACTTCTTTTATCCTAAAACGACCTATTCATGCTCCCCAAAATTTGAAGCGAAAAGGCAATTACTATCTTAGAGATAGCCAACACAAACTTGTAGAGGACAGTAAACCCATTAAGTCCCCTTTAAGCCGTCTTTTCCCATAAGGCAATATTGCATCATTGAAATAAATACAACTGGTGTGTGATTTGTGGCATTTTTTAATAATTCAAAATTCGAAATTTCATAAAATTTTGAGCAGTCATGTAGTAAATATTACATAAAATGATTTTTTACATGGAGCCCCCTTTTTCCAGGATGCAGCCTAAAATTGAGAAACCGGAAGTCAGGTGCCTGGGCAACGTTCCAACAAGTTCAGATTTGAAATTTCACAAAGTTTTGAGCACAGATGTAGGAAACACAAGTGAAAAACAATTTTTTCCATGAAGTCCCCTTTTTCTGTGATGCAGCCTCAAATTGAGAAACCAGGAAAGAGGTATTTGCACATTAATAATTCATAGACTGAAAATAACAAGGGCACATGATGAAACTTGTAAAACAAGATATAACTATGAAGTTTCACGAAATTTTGACAAAAACTGAACAAGGTATTAGTAAAAATTGCAATTTTGCATTAAGGCCCCTTTTTCCTTGGCATTTTACAAGAAACCCCTTTTTCCACGACAGAGGGTCAAATTGAAAAACACATAGATAAAGAAACAAGAGCACATGGTGAAACTTTGAAAAAAAAAATATAACCATGAAGTTATGAAATTTTGACCAAAACTGAATGAAATATTAGTAAAAATTAGAATTTTGCAAGAAGCCCCCTTTTTCCATGACAGAACGTCAACTTAAAAAACGCCTAAATTAAAAATAGCATTAAAAATAGCAAGGGCACATGCTAAAACTTTCCATAAACAATGTAACCATGAAGTTTCATGATATTCTGACAAAAACTGAATGAGATACTGGTAAAAAATTGCAATTTTGCAATGAGCCCCTTTTTTCCATGACACAGGGTCAAATGGAAAAAGCGGGAAAGACATGTCGGCGCCTTACCCTAAGGAGTTCATATATGAAGTTTTATCCAATTTGCTCCAGGGGTTATGGAGAAATGGCTTCGGACGGACGGACAGATGGACGGACAGACGGTCTGACAGACGAAGCGGTGACTATATGCTCGTGCTTCAGGGAGCATAAAAATGCTAGAAACCAACATTTTCTCCTTTCCCAAAATGGTTTCAAAAGCCTCTCTCTGTCATGAATGTTATTGTGTGATACAGTGTTAAACTCACAGTGAAACTCAAAAGTTCAGATTCAATGCTCTGTACAGTCTGATCTGAATCTAAAATGTCTGCAAATGTGGCATAGGTTGTTGGTAGTAATGTATCAGTTACCGTGTTTCCATAACAAACCATTTCAAATTACCATACAGACAATTTACCACAGATCATTTACCACAATATCTAATTTCGATAGGTAAGTGCTACACTATTCAAAGTGCCTGTACAATGTACAGGCACTTTGAATAGTGTTGCTCTCACCTATCGATTTAAATATTTGTAATGCTTATTCATCTGTACCGTCTTTCTGTATTTCCTTTTAATACAAGACTAGCTTTTGAAATGTATGAATGTAGTCAGCTGTGTTAAATGAGAGAACATACATAAAGATCGGAATGCTTTGACAGATCATACAAATCAAAATTTTTAATTACTGAATCTTGCTGACCCTTTGCAAATAAAGCTGAAGCTATGACATATGTTGAATTAAGACCATTAACCCTGAAAAACATCTTGCAAAAATACTAGAAGCATTTGCAGCAAATGTAGATCAAGATCAGAATGCAGAAAACGTGAAGTCTGATCTTTAACCTATACTGTCCACTTTAATACAACATTATAAACATAAGCATCCTTGAAATTGCAGATATTCAAGTCTTATTTTAGACTAAAATATGTTTGAAACATCACTCTCTTAGCGGTTAACTCTCTTAGCGGTTAACTGTCTTAAAAGCATCCTGCTTGCAAGAACATACTGGCATGAACACAATATGGCGTATATTAACCCTTTACTCCATAGATACTCATTTCTACGCATTGCTTGTAGGAGCGTTTGGAAAACATTGTGGCAAAAGGTGAAAGTGCTCGTGACAAGCAATTTCACCTTTTGCCACAATGTTTTCTATGCTATCAAAAGGTGTCATATACACATAAGAAACCACTTCATCCCTGCTGTTATTTAGAGTCAATTAGAGATACCATAGAAATGCCTTATGGGGTAAGGGTTAAGATATGACTCCTGAACATAAATGTCTATTTCAGGAAATCTGTCATCTTTCTGTCTTGTGTTTTCTTTTTCTTCGCAGGTTTTTCTTTGTCTTCAGGCGCCTTTCTTTTTTTAGATGTTTCAGCTTTACCTATAGAGAACAAAAAGACAAAAAATAGATTCTGGCTCGTCTTCCTAGAAGACAACTACTGGTTATAAAAACGAAATTTCTTCTCTCAGAAAGCTTTTTATCTCATTGAAGAGCAACTTCCTTTAAGTACTTTATGTCACTTAACCATATGCAAGGCAACAAAATTTGCTTGTTCAAATCAAGAGCATTCGTAGACGACAAAATTAAAGTGACTGAAAATTTGAAATATGTTTATTGAAGAGTAGAAAAGATAGTCGGAAAAGGAGAAAATGCTGGTTACAAGCATTTTCTTCTTTTCCCATGTTTTCTAAAGGCTTCTTTCTCAGAGTCATAAAAAGTAGGAATTGTGTGGCAATGGGTTAACTCATTACCAGACAACAAAATTTTTGGCTTGTCCAAAACGAAAGCATTTGCTGACTACTAAAGTAACTGGAAATTTGATACTTGTTTTGTGAAGAAGAGAAAAACATTGTGGGAAAAGGAGAAAATGCTGGTTACCAGCATTTTCTCCTGTTCCTCCAATGCTTTCCAAAGGCTTCTTTCTCAGGGTTGTCAAAAGTACGGATTGTGTGCTAATGGGTAAGCCATATGCCAAACAACAAAATTAAACTGATTGCAACACCAAAGGGGACAAATGTGGTTCAGATATCAGCATTTGTCTTTACAGCAGTAGAAAGCGTGCTGAAACCGAGAAACTTGCTTTTAACCAACATTACTAGTTACCAACGTTTTCTAAAGGCTTCCTCGAAGGGTTGTTTAAACAACTGATGCCTCTATGGTTTCCTTATCCAAAATAAATAGTAATGTATCCCAATAACAAGAGGGCCATGATGGCCCTGTATCGCTCCACTGGCTTTTTAACCCTTTACCACACAAATTCAAGTGTTCATGACCATGAAAAAGAGGGCCTTCAAAAACAATGAACACTGTCAGGCAGTACAAGCAGGTCAATTCATTAGCATGAAAGGTAAAGTCCTTGGAAAAAATAAGCTGAATGATAGAAACCTTACTTTTAATTTATTATTCACCTCATGTGAGCATAACTATTAGCATCAAAATGAATCACACTTGAAAACAGAATATTTTCTATCAAAAAACTTAATGTCTAGCACCAATCATGTATCAATGTAGTTTTGATAATCAAGGGAGGTAAATAGTACCAAACTTTTTCTTTCATAAAACGAGTTATTTCCCTTGATTAATGTTTAAATTGAAGTGATCATATATTGAAGCCCATGTTAAATTTGTGATCCCTGGATGGAGTCAATTTTGACCTCAGACCTACAATATGAAACTAGAATGTGTGGTTATAAACACGAAGATTTTTGAATCTTGCCCAATAAAAAGCCCTGTAAAACAAGTTTGCTCAATAAAAGGCCCTGAAAAATATCTGACCCTTGAGACAGGTTTATAAAGCCAATGTAAAACTTGTGAACCCTGGGGTGGGGTCAAACTTGATCCCCAAAGTTAAAATTTGGGCCCTCTTGTTAGAGGCCCATTAGATAAAGCTACATGCAAAATTTGGTAGCCCTAGGCCTTATGGCTATGTACAAGTAGATTATTAAAATTTCCCTATATAAGCCCATGTAAAACTTGTGACCCCCTGTGACGGGGCTAAATTTGACCCCAGGGCTATAATTTGGGCACCCTTGGTACAGACCCCCTAGATAAAGCTGCATGCAAACTTTGATAGCCCTAGCCCTTATAGCTAGGTGCGAGAAGATTTTGAAAGTATTCCCTATATAAGCCCATGTAAAATTTGTTACCCCCCAGGGTGGGGCCAATTTTGACCCCTGGGCTATAAGTTGGACACCCTCTGTAGAGGTCCACTAGATAAAGCTACATGCCAAATTTGGTAGCCCTAGGCCCTATGGCTAGGTGGAAGAAGAATTTTAAAGTTCTCCCTATATAAGCCCATGTAAAACTTGGTACCCCCGGGGCGGGGCCAATTTTGACCCCCGGGCTATAATTTAGACACTCTTGGTAGAAGTCCATTAGATAAAACAACATCCCAAATTTGGTAGCCCTAGGCCCTATGCCTAGGTAGAAGAGGAGTTTTAAAGTTCTCCCTAAATAAGCCCATGTAAAACTTGTGACCCCCGGGGCGGGGCCAATTTTGACCCCAGGGCTATAATTTGAAGAAACTTGGTAGAGGTCCACTAGATAAAGCTACATGCCAAATTTGGTAGCCCTAGGCCTTACGGTTTCAGACAGGAAGATTTTCGAAGATTTTCAAATTTTTTCAGTTTTGTTGCCATGGCAACCAGAGTTTTTGAAGGAATTAAATTCTTTCAAGAAATTCTGAAGAGGACCATGGCAGGATAATTTCTGTGAAGTTTCATCAAAATTGGATGGGTAGTTTCAGAGAAGAAGATGTTTATAGAAAAAGTTAACACACGGACGGACGCACGCATGACGGACAACGGGCCATGACATAAGCTCGCTGGCCTTCGGCCAGTGGAGCTAAAAACGATTATGTTCACTTACTAAAGGATGACCAAGGTCGTTTGGTCTTTTTGGCATAGCAATTTACTTCTAAAGATCAACGGTCTTACTTGATTTATTCTTGCTTTCTTTCCTTCTTGCATAGGCTGCTGCCATTCTTGAAATATTTTCCTTTCTTGCAGTATCATGATCCACAATAGGTTTGGGATAATCTTTGCCTATGACACAACCACATCTCTGTTGAATGTCCTTGGGAGCTGTCCAGGGCTCATAAATATATTTCTCTGGGTATTTAGCTAGGACTGGTACATACTTTCTGAAATGTAGAAATCTATGTTTGTAATCTGTTTGCTCAGGTAAGGTGTCTAAAGCTTGAATGTGATCACATAAACTTATAAGACTTCATTATTTGTAAGACTCCTATTAAATATTAGATCATTCAATAAAGATGGTTTTACACATACTCATACTTACATGAAAATTTTGAATGCACTACGCATAACTTGGCTTAACTCATTATCAAACGACAAAATTTTAGGCATGTCCAAATTGAAAGCAATTTCAGACGACAAAATAAAAGAGACTGAAAATTTGAAATTTCTTTTGTGAAGAGTAGAAAACATCATGGAAAAAGAAGAAAATTCTGGTTACAAGCATATTCTCCTTTTCCCACAATGTTTTCAGAAGGTTTCTTTGTCTAGGTCGTAATACCCAGGGATTGTTTGGTCAAGGGCTAACTGTTCCTCAATAATCAGCCCTATACATCAACCACTGAGCTATCTTTGCATTGCCTTCTGTTCAATAAGGAGAAACAAGACATCAAACTGAAACAAATATCATTCACACTCTAAAACACATCAAAGAAAAATTAAAATTTTTGTTAATAAAGAAAGCATTTGCTTAAGGTAAGCTAAATGTGGCTAAATCATGATAATCATCCTGAAAGTTTTAAAAAAAACTTATGAGTACATGTACTCCTTTCTAACAGTGTTTACAAATGCCAATAAAAATTCAGTTTTAATGACAAGCCATTGTTTGATAGAGGATAATAACTGTCCTTACCTAATAAAGGCTCCACTTTTGTCTGTTTTTTTACCGAAGGCAACAGGACTGTAAACCCTAAAATACTGATGGAAAAACGCACTAGCTGACAACCACATCCAGTTTCCTGCATTCAGACTCCAGTCTGCATCTGGAATAAAACACCAAAAAATATGGCTGATAACAGACAAAAAGATTTCTTAAAATATTATAATACTGTAGTGCAAAATTTCTGTAATCTATACATATGGCTATGACATCTACAATACCCTGTTATCCAAGTCTCGTTTAGTTCATACCTGAAAAATCTTCATGCTGACCCGTACACCTTGTTTCAAGCTAAGCTGTTTCATACAAGGTGGTATTACTTGACTTTTTCTTTCATCCTGCAGCAAATTACTTTTGAACACATTATGGTTAAAGTGTAAGTTTACTTCTATTGGACAATCTCGGAGCTCCAGTTAAGGGGAAGTGATGGTATTCTACAGCCATTATTTCTTTTCAAAACCCTATAATATGGTACTCATTAGAATTATCTCGACGAGATGATTCTAATGAGTACCCACAACATAGGATTTAGTTACGAATAATTCACATTTTTAACTTTGAAATCAAAATCAGTCCCTCTATCTGGAGCTCTACGTACAGTATAAATGTCTGAAAACATTCATACTGATTACCATGTTTTACAAAATTATTTTCAAAGATGCCCTCTGCTAAGTTGTATGATGAAAAATGAGCTCATTCAATTTCAAAGGGCATAAGAATTTATTCGTTATTTAATCATGATGAGTAAAACAGAAAAGCAACTAAAATTTACCCCTTATTAAACAATCCTCCATCATATTAACCAATAGTCCTGAAAAAGTCCTTTGAAATATTTAACTCTTTACCCCATAGGGCCTTTCTATGGTATCTCTAACTGACCCTAAATAACAGCAAGGACGATGCCCTTTTTATGAGTATATGACAACTTTTGTTAGCATAGAAAACATTGTGACAAAAGGCGAAATTGCTCATCACGAGCAATTTCACCTTTTGCCACAATGTTCTCCAAAGGTTCCTACAAGCAATGCGTAGAAACTTCATTTTTTTATCGAAAATTTGTTTTTTTATTTACTTTGTAGAAGGATTTTGGTTTATTTTCAGTAATAGAGATATGAATAAATCCGAAATGATACCCAGAATGGGCATTTTTAGTAATTTTTTCACTTTTATATGAAGTTCCGAAATCTTTGAAAGGTCAAAAAAACCTAAAACGGCTGTGCCGGTAGTTTTATTAATCACCTTTTTCGAAGATACACAAAAAAAGAAATGTCGTTTTATCAATCTTTCGGTAGACTTCAGAGAGTAAAGCATTACCATAAGCGCTATTTTCTGTCGGGTGTGTTGATAGAACTTTTAGTATGCAGACTGCATTAACCCTTAGGCTGCCAAGCGCGACTTAATGATCTTTTGCAGACAATATAGACTAAGATCAGACTACGAAGAACGTGCAGTCTGATCTTAGATCATCTACACTGTCCGATACGGAGATATTTTTCCTCGAGATATTCCTCTGAAATAACATTTGGGATTTTACGATCGGCTTTAAAGTGTCATTTAATTAGTAGGATAAGGTTTGATAATTTGAAAAACAAATCCCCCAGCCAAGTGCAGATATACAGTTAAACTGGGACCGATTTAATCAGGTTACATAACAATGCATTTGAAAACCGAAAAAAAAAAAGATGTTCGGGCAGGAAAAATGCATCTTTTAGGTCCAGTAATTAGAACAGACTTATCCCCTGTAACAGATTTTAATCATTCCAAACCTTTACAAGTGATATCAACGTAAGGCTGAACTGGATAAACACTTAATTATGACACGTGTGTGTTAGTCGGTGCTCTGCTCGAACTTCTGTTTTTACTAGAAGAAATGGGAGGTTTGAGATTTGAATTGATTTTTTTTATTACGATAGTTAATTTATAAGGTACATGTAGTTCAAACAGGAACATAACAAAAATGCAACTATAGAGACCGTAAATATTATTTAAAAGTCAGGATTTTCGCTGTAAATTGAAAATGTATAATATCCCAGTTTTTGGTAAATAAACTGTCTCTGTCTATTTGCAGAATACTGGAACGATTTTTTTTTTTAAACAAAAATTATTACTTTATTAGGTTAATAATAGTTTAAATAAATCAAGCTACCGATGCCTGGATTTCGAGCCAGTTCGTTAAAAACTTAACCACGAAATTCGGCAAACATTAGTTGATGAATCAGACATAAAGATAGGAAAGGTCTATTGCAGTTATATAAATGTTATTTTTCTCCCTTTACCCCAATTTCTTACAACACTGAATCTTCATCAACTCTTTACCAAACGAAAATTTGAGACTTGCCATAATTGCAATCCTTTGCAGACAATTTGAATGTGACCAGAAAAAATGAAATTGTTTGTAAGAAGGATAGCAAATGGAAAAGGAGAAAAAGGTGGTTACCAGAACTTTATCACTTTTCTACAACATTTTTAAAAACTATATTTCTCAGGGTCGTGAAAAGCTTGTGTTATGCGGGATAGGATTTTAAATAGTTACGGTGAATGTTTTCACCCGACGACGTCTATAATGGGCGATGGAGAAAAGTCCACTGGACAAAAGCCCACTGGGCAAAAGCTCACTGCTAATTTTGACAGGGAGGACAAATTCCCACTGCTTATAAAAAGAAGTGTATAAAAAATAATTTTTTAATCATTTTTGTAGAAAAACACAGAGATTTAATGATCAGAATGATCAAATTGCTTTTCTTTCTTCTCAATGTTTAATTCTCTGCAACATTTCCCACTCTTATAACAACCATGTGAAAGAAGAAGAAAATGCTGCTTATCAGCATTTTCTGCTTTTCACATAACGTTTTCTGCTTTTTGTAGAGGCAAATCACATAATATATACGAAACTTATTAATTCCATACATGATTGGAACTAAAAGTTCTATTGGGCTATTGTCCCAGTGGGATTTTGTCCTAGTGGGCTTTTGTCCAGTGGGCTTTTGTCCAGTGGGCTTTTGTTCCATTGGGTTTTTGTCCTATACCCAGCATATGGAGACGATAGAGTAAAGGTGGTTCAAATGGTTATAATTGTCCTTGAAAAAGTAAAACATATTGTTGAAGCTGGAGAAAGATTGCTTTTTTTTCCCAAGATTTTCTCTCACACTTTGAAAATTCATTTTTCACAGATGTTTTTGAACTACTAGTATATATTGATTACTTTTTTTGCGGGGGGGTGGGGGCGGTGTTGAGGTTGGGGATGTGAGACAAAAAATAGAAAGTGGGACAAATCAGCACGTCTATCCCCTTTTTTCCGAAAAACACCAAAACACGAAATACTTTGGTAAAAGGTTAAATAGCTGTCCAGTGTCTTCAGAGAGACAGGGACAGTCCATTTACTGATATTACAGCACTATTATCAAACCGTCTTTTTTGCGTTTTCAGGCATGTTCCTATTGACGAATAACTTCATGCTATAGATCATGAGCAAAAGAAATGTGGCTTCAGATCAAATTTCAAACCTTCCATACCGTCTTCACAAAATATTTATTCAAACTTCATTTTGAGCATTTAAAGATGTGAAAAATGGGAAAAGGATTAACTCGGTGTTCCTTTGATCTCGGTATCGCACTGAAGGGTGGGTGACCTTTAGAAGAGTTGCAATGTACTGTCTTCTTACAGATTTACAAACATGTGTTACATTAAACTTACTCTTCCGTATCTTTTGTTTTATATTAATTTACCCGTGTTGTGATCATTAATGGACGGGATTTTGAATTATACACAGATTACAGAGGATTCATTCTTAGTCTCTATATGCTCTTTATTTCAATACGATCTCATAAAATGCATATTTTGTCTGTTTATGATTTTTTTTTCAAAAGCAATACCACGAAATATTACTAAATTTTGTTAGAATTTATTTCCTCTAGATTTTTTGCCATGTCATTTTCTTTTCAGTTGTGAATTTGTCCAAATGTAAAGGGTTTGCGAACGAGACATACAGCATTTGTCCTTGAAAAAAAATGCTTTGTATTAAAAGAAAATATGCGTTATATCAAATGTAATCAGCAAATCGTCTATTGCATTGTATGCGGAAATCTGAAGGCAATTTGATTTGTCCTGCCGATCGACCAAATTCAAAGGAATCCTATACGCGAAATTCAAAGTCAGTTCTTTTTAAGTATGTAAAGTGCAAGTAAATGACAGGCAAATGGACGGACAGATAAACACACAGATACGAAAGACATATAGAATATAAATAAAATCAATCCCTAAATACAGCTGTGCCTTTAAAATGGCAAAATACTTCTGGAACCCCATTTTTTGTCGATCATACATTGTGACTAAACGGGAAAAAACCAAATTACTGTTCTACAAAGGAAGAGTATTCGGACAGTACAGTTATCCGAATTTCAAATCGCAATAAAAATTGATCTAGGGCCTTAAAATCGGGCACACCCCTTTTTTTCGTTTTAGAAACGTATTGTTTACATCATATAAAATTTTCACACTTTCGTCCGGCAAGTAAACATTTTTGAGCTAACAGACCGGACTACTGTAAGTGCTTTCAATTTTCACTATCCCAAAATTTGGTCTTCTTATAAAAATTATAGATCACAACTAACCTAAAAGATATTCCTCAAAAACTTTCATTCCTTCCTCCCAGCTTATCCAAAGGTCACCTCTTGTTAAGAAGCAGGCAACTGCGTGACGTCCAAGATGATGGATCCAACCTTCTTGTCTTAACTGGGTCATAACTGCATCAATGAAAGGGTAACCCGTCCTACCCTGGTTAATAAACAAACACCGACATTATTAGTGACTCTTTAACCTTTCACCAAATACAAAATTTTACAATTGTCCAAAATGGAAGTCTTTGCAGACCACAGGATGAATATATTTTCTCCTAATTCAAATAGAATTTATTACCTATTTCTAAAAAAAATATTTCTTCAATAACTGTTGTCTGCAAATGCTTTGAAGATGGAGAGGTGTAAAACTCCATTAACCATTTACCAAACAATCCATGATTTTTACGACCCTGAGATAGAAGCCTTTTGAAAACATTGTGGGAAAAGGAGAAAATCCTGGTAACCAGCATTTTCTCTTTTTCCCACAATGTTTTCAACTCTGCTGGAAACAAATTTCAATTTTTGAGTTGCGTTTATTTTGTTGTCTGCAAGTGCTTTCAATTTGGACCAGCATTTTCTCCTTTTTCCACAATGTTTTCTACTCTTTCCAATTTAAAATTCATTTTCTGATTTATTTTGTCGTCTGCAAATGCTTTCAATTTGGACTAGTCCAAAATTTTGTTGTTTGGTATAGAGATAAACCAAATACACATAAAATAAACATATTGCTGACCATGTTACAACACTTATCTTACCATCTTCCATGCCTCCAGATACTCTGCATTGGTGTCCCAGTCTATCTGAGTACATACAGGATTTCCCTCCATTTTGTCAAAATTTGGGGTACCAGTTGCCACTGTATAGAAAAATTCCCTCCATAAAAGCTGCCCATGCAGTGAAACTGGAGGCTGGGAATGTTTCTGAAAGTTATAAAGTTGCTACTGTTACTAAACCCAATAACATTCTTCTTATAAGTGATTGCATGTATTTCTGCACGTCATCCTGTTTAGATATTTCTATTTTATTTAATCTAACAAACTGATGAGTGCTGAGGAAGACTTAACCCTTTCCCAAAGAATCCCTGGTTTTTACGGGTCTGGAATAGTAGCCTTTTCAAAACATTGTGGGAAAAGGAGAAAATGCTGGTAACCAGCATTTTCTCCTTTTCCCACAATGTTTTCTACCCTATTATAGACAGAAGTCATCTTTTCAGCAAGAGTTGAATCGTCATCTGCAAATGCTTTCAATTTGGTCTGGTCCAAAAGTTTGTCATTTGGGAAAGGGTTAAAGTACATATTATCCAGAAAATATTATTCATGGTCATGCTGTATATCATGTGATATTTGATCTGTATGTATGCTGTGGGTCATATGCTGATACATTAAAAATGTTGACTGATCTATCTATTGTAAGATACTCTCACTGCTATCTGATGTATATCTTGCAAGCTACTCTTCCTATTTTCGGATCTACAAGTTGTGAGCCATTCTGACTGTCTGACCTCCATGTTGCGAGATACTCTGACGGTGGTAAGATACTCGGACCGCTGTCTGATCTATATTTTAGAGATAGCATGACTGCAGTGGTTTAGATTTATGAATTGCTGAGCTAGTAAGGAATGTTTTATCAAATTTTAAAATTTGCATACTTACCTTCCCTTTGTACACATCTAAAAGTCTGTAGTAGAAGAGGCGAGGTGACAGGCACCCAAATTTTAAATATGGACTCAACACTGTTGTACTGGGCTCCAAGCTATTCGGCTCTGTTTTGGGCTTTTCAAAGGTGCAGATCCAATTCTACAAGAGACAAAATAACTATCGTATGTCATGTTGATAGATTTGCATGTCGAAAATTAGAATCATTATGCCACTTTTAAACTATTGTCTACAAATGCTTCCACTGTTACACTTGCTAAGGTTTCATTGTCGGGTAGAGAGTTCACATCACAAAACTTACAACTTGAAATGACTGCTGGGGAAAAATAACCCTATCGAAAAAAAAAAAACACAACAACTTACTGATTTTTTTAGCATTTTTTCCATCCTATCTAGGGCCTCGGTTTCCCCTCCCTTGAATAAACAAGGCCCACAATCTTTTTCGTTTTTTCCCAAATCTTCCAAACTAGGCACACCATAGTCCGAGTCATGGTTCTTGTCTGTGACAGTCACACAATCTGAAACAATAATGGATAAATGTCACCTCTTCTGGACCACTGTCTATCAAAGAATAGAAATTTCAAACCTGAGGAAAATCAGATAATTTCCAGATGATAAATGACACTCAATTGATGCGATGGGATGTCTTTAAAAGGTAGAAATAAAATGTGAGATATGGAAAAAATGTTAGTAAATGGTAATGAACACATTTTTTGTTTTTAAATATACATACATGTATATACCCATATCTTAGTGCAGTTAACCCTTTACCACACAATCCCGACTTTTAACGACCTTATTAATCCATTGCCACACAATCGCTACTTTTGATGACCCTGAGAAAGAAGCCTTTAGAAAACATTGTGGGAAAAGGAGAAAATGCTGGTAACCAGCATTTCTCCTTTTCCCACAATGTTTTCTACTCTTCACAAAACAAATTTCGGATTTTCAGTCAATTTTATTTTGTCCTCTGCAAATTTTATGCTTCCGATTTGGACAAACCTAAAGTTTCGTCGTTTGGTAATGAGTAAAAGAAGCCTTTTGAAAACACAGTGGGAAAAGGAGAAAATGCTAGTAACTAGCATTTTCTCCTTTTCCCACAATGTTTTCTACCCTTTCCAAAAAATATTTTAGATTTCAGTCACTTTTAAACTGTTGTCTCCAAATGCTTTCAATTTGGACAAGTCTAAAGTTTTGTTGTTTGGTAAAGAGTTAGGTAGTCTTACCTTTCATATGATTTGATGTAGGACTCACAACTGGTTTCTCTGGAGATCCAAGCTGGGAAACAAGAGTCAGTAATCTCTCATAGGTCAAAGGAGGGGAACCACCATTCTTCTTTATGGTTCTATAGAAGTAAAACAAAATAAACAAAACATTTTTATCACTTTTGTATAAAAATGACCACTCTCAAGTCCATCTATGAATAAAGGACACAGCTCAAATCTGAGAGTTAACAGCAAAAATAGGGGAAAAAAGGGAATTTCTATTGATTTAACTCTATCAAACAACAAAGTTTTCTACTACTCCAAAGTGAAGGCATTCGAAAGCCACAAAATACATGTGACTCTAAGATTAAAATTTCATCTGGGAAGGGTAAAAAACATTATGCGAAAAGGAGACAATGCTGGTTACCAGCATTTTCTCCTTTTCATACAATGTTTTCAATTCTATCAATGACATTTTTTGTCACTTGAGCTTATTTCTGACTTGTCGTCTGCAAAAGCTTTCAATTTGGACTGGCCTGAAATTTCATCAAGTTGTACAGGTAAAATGGTATGCAAACAGATTTTATCCCCCAAATTTTTTGGGAAATCTGAGGAAATCATTCCAAATGCTTGTCATTTGCACGCAAAGATGGCTCAAAAGCTTCGATTCAGTCAGAACTATACAAAGAAATCTTTAAAAATGTCACATAATCTTTATCTGATCACATTATTTATCTGTATAATTCTTTATCCTGTTTCTCAATGGGTAGCCACTATTGCCTACCATCAATGAAAAATAGATCATGTCTCACACACAAATACAAGATAGAAAGAAGCTCAAACAGCTCAGTTGGTAGAGTTGAAGGGCTTTGGTTCTGATGGTTGTTACAGGAGACCAGTCCTTCATGCATGGCTTCGTCCTGAATTAAATACAATATGTAGCAAATGTGCTAGAGAGATATCTCTTTAGCTTAGTGGTTATGGTATTTGGTCTTTTAAACCTCCAAAAATGAGAATATTTATCCCCATATGTTTGAATCCCGCCAGATGCAGTTTGTATTTCAGATATGCATTTGTTGCAGACTTTCATCTTTGTAAGATGGTAAGTAGTTTGAGTCCCAACATTTTTGTAAATAGTTTTCTTGTTATTCAAGCCAGCCAGATAACTCTTAACCACACAATCCTGACTTTTAACAACCCTGAGAAAGAAGCCTATGGGAAACATTGTGGGAAAAGGAGAAAATGCTGGTAACCACAGTATTTTCTACCATATCAAAGTCAGAGATCCCCTTAATAACAAGATTTACATTTGTTGTCTGCAAATGCTTTACATTTGGTCCAGTCCGAAATCTTTTCGTTTGGTAAAGAGCTTAAGTAAACAGGAACTTCCTACTAATTACTTTTCCTTATTAAATTTCAGCTTAAAAATATTGAAAAAAAAAAACCCTAACAGAGTACTTTACACAACTGTATGTATTCGAAATATTATAGCTTCAATACAATGAAGATACACATAAAAACTACATTTACATGCTGAGATCTATTCAAGAAACAAAACTTACTTTTCAGTATCAAACAAAGTATGAGACACACACGTAATAACATCTACACCATTTTCCTTGGCCAACATTTGAATGTCTGAGTCTCTCTGCTTGGCATAAGGCTCTGTGTCAACTTCAAAAGTTAGCTGTGTTACACCCCAGTCTTTAAATAGCTTGGGAAAAACCTCTGTTGGGTTTCCCCTTACAACAAACAATCTACAGAGAAAAAAAAATGCAACAAAAAGAGAGTGGTTTTGCCTCTGTAATAATTTATAAGGTGGAAATAGTTCTTTAAAATATTGAGTCCATCTATTTGTCATGAAGAAGAACAAAGGCAAAATGAAGCATATCTATTTCTAACTCATTATTTTCATTTTTTAAACCTTAAAGCACTGGAACCGACTTAACTGGTTTTTGTGGACAGTGTAGATCAAGATCAGACTGCACAGAAAATGCAGCCTGATCTTGGATCTACTCTGTCCACTGTTTTGTTACATATTCTGGCCAATAAAGCCTTGGTACAGTAATATTTCAGATGTTTTTCCTATTTAAAAAATGTGGCTTGTATTAATTCAGCACTTTAAGGGTTAATAATTTGTTTACTCTGTAAATATCGGGGAGCAGCAGTTGTCTAAAAACAAGAGGGCCATGATGGCCCTGTATCGCTCCACTGGCTTTTAAACTCTTTACCACACAAATTGAAGTGTTCATGACCATGAAAAAGAGGGCCTTCAAAAACAATGAACGCTGTCAGGCAGTACAAGCAGGTTAATTCATTAGCATGAAAGGTAAAATCCTTGGAAAAATAAGCCGAATGATAGAAACCTTACTCTGAATTTATTATTCACCTCGTGTGAGCATAACTATTAGCATCAAAAAAATGAATAACACTTGAAAACAGAATATTTTCTATCAAAAAACTTAATGTCTAGCACCAATCATGTATCAATGCAGTTTGATAATCAAGGGAGGTAAATAGTACCAAACTTTATCTTTCATAAAAAGAGTTATTTCCCTTGATTAATGTATAAATTAAAGAGACTATAATTAAACACGAAGATTTTTTAATCTTGCCCAATAAAAAGCCCTGTACAACAAGTTTGCTCAATAAAAGGCCCTGTAAAATATGTAACCCATGAGACAGGTTTATAAAGCCAATGTAAAACCTGTGACCCCTGGGATGGGGTCAAACTTGACCCCCAAAGTTAAAATTTTGGCCCTCTTGGTAGAAGCCCATTAGATAAAGCTACATGCAAAATTTGGTAGCCCTAGGCCTTATGGCTATGTACAAGTAGATTATTAAAGTTTCCCTATATAAGCCAATGCAAAAATTGTGATCCCCTGTGATGGGGCTAAATTTGACCCCAGGGCTATACTTTTGGGCACCCTTGGTAAAGACCCCCTAGATAAAGCTACATGCAAAATTTGATAGCCCTAGTCCTTATAGCTAGGTGCGACAAGATTTTGAAAGTTTTCCCTATATAAGCCCACGTAAAATTTGTTTCCCCCCGGGGCGGGGCCAAATTTGACCCCTGGGCTATAAGTTGGAAACCCTTGGTAGAGGTCCACTAGATAAAGCTACATACCAAATTTGGTAGCCCTAGGCCCTATTGCTAGGTGGAAGAAGAATTTTGAAGTTCTCCCTATATAAGCCCATGTAAAACTTGTTACCCCCGGGGCGGGGTCAATTTTGACCCAAGGGCTATAATTTAGACACTCTTGGTAGAGGTCCACTAAATAAAACAAAATCCCAAATTTGGTAGCCCTAGGCCCTATGCCTAGGTAAAAGAGGAGTTTTAAAGTTCTCCCTAAATAAGCCCATGTAAAACTTGTGACCCCCGGGGCGGGGGCCAATTTTGACCCCAGGGCTATAATTTGAAGAAACTTGGTAGAGGTCCACTAGATAAAGCTACATGCCAAATTTGGTAGCTCTAGGCCTTACGGTTTCAGACAAGAAGATTTTCAAAGATTTTCAAAATTTTTCAGTTTTGTTGCCATGGCAACCAGAGTTTTTGAAGGAATTAAATTATTTCAAGAAATTCTGAAGAGGACCATGGCAGGATCATTTCTGTGAAGTTTCATCAAAATTGGATGGGTAGTTTCAGAGAAGAAGATGTTTAAAGAAAAAGTTAATGACATAAGCCCGCTGGCCTTTGGCCAGTGGAGCTAAAACAAGAGGGCCATGATGGCCCTGTATCGCTCCACTGGCTTTTTAACCCTTTACCACACAAATTGAAGTGTTCATGACCATGAAAAAGAGGGCCTTCAAAAACAATGAATGCTGTCAGGCAGTACAAGCAGGTTAATTCATTAGCATGAAAGGTAAAATCCTTGGAAAAATAAGCTGAATGATAGAAGCCTTACTCTGAATTTATTATTGACCTCATGTGAGCATAACTATTAGCATCAAAAAAATGAATCACACTTGAAAACAGAATATTTTCTATCAAAAAAACTTGATGTCTAGCACCAATCATGTATCAATGCAGTTTGATAATCAAGGGAGGTAAATAGTACCAAACTTTATCTTTCATAAAAGAGTTATTTCCCTTGATTAATGTATAAATTGAAGTGACTATATCTTGAGGCCCATGTTAAACTTGTGATCCCTTGATGGAGCCAATTTTGAACCCAGAACTACAATATGAAACTAGAATGTGTGGTTTTAAACACGAAGATTTTTGAATCTTGCCCTATAAAAAGCCCTGTACCACACGAAGTTAAAATTTTGGCCCTCTTGGTAGAGGCCAATTAGATAAAGCTACATGCAAAATTTGGTAGCCCTAGGCCTTATGGCTATGTACAAGTAGATTATTAAAGTTTCCCCATGTAAGCCAATGTAAAACTTGTGATCCCCTGTGACCACCCTTGGTAAAGACCCCCTAGATAAAGCTACATGCAAAATTTGATAGCCCTAGTCCTTATAGCTACGTGCGACAAGATTTTGAAAGTTTTCCCTATATAAGCCCATGTAAATTTTGTTACCCCCCGGGGCGGGGCCAAATTTGACCCCTGGGCTATAAGTTGGACACCCTTGGTAGAGGTCCACTAGATAAAGCTACATGCCAAATTTGGTAGCCCTAGGCCCTATGGCTAGGTGGAAAAGGAGTTTTAAAAGTTCTCCCTATATAAGCCCAAGTAAAACTTGTGACCCCCTGGGCGGGGCCAATTTTGACCCCAGGGCTATAATTTGAAGAAACTTGGTAGAGGTCTACTATATAAAGCTACATGCCAAATTTGGTAGCTCTAGGTCTTACGGTTTCAGACAAGAAGATTTTCAAAGATTTTCAAAATTTTTCAGTTTTGTTGCCATGGCAACAAGAGTTTTTGAAGGAATTAAATTCTTTCAAGAAATTCTGAAGAGGACCATGGCAGGATCATTTCTGTGAAGTTTCATCAAAATTGGATGGGTAGTTTCAGAGAAGAAGATGTTTAAAGAAAAAGTTAACGGACGGACGCACGGACGAACGGACGGACGGATGCACGGACGGACGCACTACGGACAACGGGCCATGACATAAGCCCGCTGGCCTTCGGCCAGTGGAGCTAAAAATGAGTGTGTTCCACAACCTATCTACAGAAATGCAAGATATTCATGGTGTCACTGAACTATTTTGGAAGACAGTGTAAACCCTAGATTTATCTAAATTCAAAGAATCAGCAGAAGACACAATATATGTATATCAATGTTGGAACCTGTGTATAAAACTTGTGAAAATGATAGATATATGTCTATGTCACAAACACAGACAGTTCACGACAAAACAAAGTTTATTTTACCTTGAGTTAAGTTTCTTTAGGCTATTGTCCAAATCCTGTAATGTCTGTAACAGAAATCTCCATCTATTTATACCAACATTGGCATGTTTGGTAAACCAAGGATCCAGTATAAACACTGGCCAAATGTGAGAGGAATTCTCAAGCGCAGCAAGAAGTGCAGGATTGTCGTGGAGACGCAGACCTTTTCTGAACCAATGAATGGATCTGTGTGCCATGGTGTTGTCTAAAACCTGAAGTGTCATGTACAATACACTTTTACCAACTTAGTTAGTACCAAGTAAGCAAAACAGACCTTTTTAGTCATGAAAAATGATCCAAACATTGCAGTTTCACTTTAGTTAGACTATAACATTTCATGGTATCAAGCTAGTATGTTAAACATGACCAGTCTGCACCTTAACCCTTTCCCATACAATCCCTAATTTTTACGACCATGAGATAGAGGCCTTTTGAAAACATAGTGGGAAAAGGAGAGAATGCTGGTAACCAGTATCTTCTCCTTTTCCCACAATGTTTTCTGCCCTGCTGGAAACAAATTTCAATTTTTGAGTTACGCTTATTTTGTGGTCTGTAAGTGCTCTCAATCTGTTGAAGTCTAAAATGTTTGGTAAAGAGTTAAATGAAGTCCTTACCCAGATGGTAAAAAAAAGCACTTGTATAGAACAATTTGAGGGTAAAGTTTAAACGCTTTTCCAAACAATCCTAAGTTTCTACATCCCTAAAATAGAGGCCTTATGAAAGCTCTGTGGAACAAGAGGAATGGGAACAGATGCTACTGCTTCCAATGCTTGGCTGCAACTGCATTTTTAGTTACTTTTATTGAAAACTGATTTTAAAAGAATGGGCATAACTTTGTACAAGCAGGGATGAACATTTTTCTCTGTCTACTTGTCCTGTAGGACGAGTAGGTAGAAAAGGTTACTCGTCCTTATGACAATATCACTTGTCCCAACTTGCTGAGTTGACTGACCATTTCTACTGTTTACACTACAGTGTCGATATAAACAAAGTAGATAGTGTTTAATACTATTTTCCTTGGTGGCTTGACTGGTAAACCTGTACCAATCTAAAAATATAGGAATTGCAGCATAGATCCTACAGGTCTATTACTCTAACACGCCCCGTGAACAGAAAACCTGTTGGGCGATTTACAGATGGGCATTTGCAATAAACATAGACAGCCAGTATTATGATCAAAGAGACGCTCTGGAATTAGTTTTACTTTCGTTTTGTATTCGCCGTGAAATAACCTAGAATTTTACTTGACAAATATACAATTCAATAGTTTTAAAATCTTTTCAGCCAACAGGACGAGCTTGGCATTTTTTTTACTTGCCCGAAGCAATTTATGTTACTTGTCAATATGAGCGGACAAGTGGAATTTTACACCCCTGATAAGTACCTTTAGTTATCTGCTCATGTCGTATGAGTACCTTTTTTGAACTACAAATAAATTACTGCCTGTTTTATTTCCACCAATTTTGATAAGCTGTTTTCGAAGTGGGCGATTTAGACCCAAATCCCCATTTGATAGTTAACAAATTCTCCAAGTTTCAAGCAAATAGAAAACTATAAGAGATGTTACAAAACGTCAGTCTTTGCAGAACAGTGCAGACAAAGCCACGGCTACGATAATAACTGATTTTCTTCAAATACTGTTAAGCGAAGAATGTGGAAATGCTGCTAATAATATGCCATTCATATGTGTGAGCACGAACTGGGAAGCTTTACTCATAAAAGAAAATTTTTCATTTCACAGATATGTAACCCAAATGTTACAGCAAATGTAGACAGCAAATTACACAAAATGCAACCCGTACTATAGCATTTACACGGCAATACAGAAGCACAGTATGTCTGTATTATCATTGCATAAGTCTCAACTCATTACGACGGACGCTTGAGAATATGTTGAAAGCTCGACGATATTGAAGCAAAATTAATACATTGTAGCTATACGATACTAAACCTTTCAAGTGTGATCGTGCAATTCTTCAGATGAGAGGTATTTGCTTTGCAATAGTTTTCTGAATTTGCTATAGTTCGCTTGCTATCAGCGTCGAGTTTCCAAAACAAGAAGTTCGTGGATCTAATAATCTATAGCGTGAAGGTACACAGCGGTAGAATGAGCGAGGGTTAAAGTAGTTCCGGCTTAAATTTTGCCGGAATATCCCGTATGTTTGTAGCTTGAAACTGATTCAAACGCTTTGGAATTTTAGTTCAACTCACACGAGAACGACTTGTCCAAATCAAAAGGATTCGCAGACAACAATTTAATTCAGGTTAAAATGACAGAATTTGTATGATAGGCTAGAAAACATAGTGAGAAAACGAGACAATGCCGTTTCTTGTATTTTCTCTTTTTTCCACGATGTTTTCAAACAGACTTTTTCATCGGTTTGCTAAATGCGAAAACTCGAAATTGTCTGCTAAAGAGTTAATTGACTAGTCTTCAAAAACAGTAAAAATCCCAAATATAGCAAGTGTCATTTTCTAAGCTTTTTAAGTCTTTGGATTTCAAACTCATTATAGATCTACATGTATGCTTTTAATTAAATGACTGGAATCTACATGGGCAGAAAAAGGACATATATAAAGTCATTGCCAACAAGTTTTCTAATTCTATACAAACCATACCGTGGGTCGACTCTTAACGATCCCGAAAAAGAAGGTTTTTAAAAACAGTGTGGGAAAAGAATAAAATGCTGGTAACCAGCATTTTTTTTTTCTTTTCCCGCAATGTTTTCTACCTTTTGAAAGACAAATTAAAAAAAAAATTGAATAACATTTCAAATGTCACTTGCAAATTTATGCTTTCGATGTCGACATGTCTTAAATTATCTCGTTTTGAAGAGAATTAACTCGTTACCTGATGCAGGCCCGTAGGAACAGAGGGGGGTGGGGGGGGGGGGGAGGGGGTAAGCCCCCCCCCCCCCCAATGATTTTGACAATCATGGTAATTCAAATTACCCTTTGTCGCGGATAGTTTCAATCGACGCAAAATTTTCCATAAAATACGAGTTAACATCCCCCCATCTTGAATTGCTTCCTACGTCCCTGTGATGGTCATATTTTATATTTATCTATACTGAAAGCATTTGCAGATGACAAATTATGATAGATGTATATCAAATGACAGGATTGTCTTTGAAGTGTAGTAAACGTTATGGAAAAGGAGAAACTGTTGGTTACCAGCACTGTCTTCTTTTCCCGCAATGATTTTGCGATTTTCGCGCTTCTTCCTCTTGGTTATCAGAACTAAAAAACTCAGACTTGTTTGGTAAAGAGTTATATTGGGACATATTAATACGACATGAAAACATTACAAAAACATTAATAATGGCAAGCCTTATACACATTTAAAATTTCGAAAAATTAAAGGTGTAAAAATTGATTCAAATTTGAATCAGAAAGACTAGAAAACACTGTTGCCTATGTGCCTAATCGGCATTATGGTTAACTATGTACCTAATCTCTTTAGAATAATTTCTGTTTTGTATGTACCTAAACTCTTTAGAGTCTTCTTCACAAACTAAAGAGTTAAGGTACATACAAAACAGAAATGAAGACTCTAAAGAGTTAAGGTACAAACACAACAGCTGTGAGGACTCTAAAGAGTTAAGGTACATACAAAACAGAAATGAAGACTCTAAAGAGTTAAGGTACATACACATCAGACTTGACGACTTAAAAGAAATTCGGTGCGTACACAACAATGATAAAGACTGTAATGAGATTAGGTTCCTATCAACAATGATGACAACTCTAAAGGGAATAGGTACATCAAAACAGAAATGAAGACTCTAAAGCGATTAGGTACATATAAAACCGAAGTGAAGACTCTAAAGAGTTTAGGTACATACACAACAGATATGACGATCCTAAAGAGTAAAGTTACATATAGAAAAGAAATGAAGACTCTAAAGAGTTAAGGGACATGCACAACAGATATGACGGTCTTAAAGAGTAAAGGTACATAAAAAACAGAAATGAAGACTCTAATGAGTAAAGATACATACACAACAGATATGACGATCCTAAAGAGTAAAGGTACATATAAAACAGAAATGAAGACTCTAAAGAGTTAAGGTACATACACAACAGCTGAGAGGACTCTAAAGACTAAAGGTACATACGCAACGGATATGACGATCCTAAAGAGTAAAGGTACATACAAAACAGAACTGAAGACTCTAAAGAGTAAAGGTACATACACAACGGATATGACGATCCTAAAGAGTAAGGTAAGTTCTGTATGTACCTTCACTCTTTAGGATCGTCATATCTGCTGTGTATGTACCTTTACTCTTTGGAGTCCTCATTTCTGTTATGTATGTACCTTCACTCTTTAGGATCGTCATAACTGCTGTGTATGTACCTTTACTCTTTGGAGTCCTCATTTCTGTTCTGTATGTACCTTCACTCTTTAGGATCGTCATAACTGCTGTGTATGTACCTTTACTCTTTGGAGTCTTCATTTCTTTTCTGTATGTACCTTTGCTCTTTGGAGTCTTCTTTTCTGTTCTGTATGTACCTTTACTCTTTGGAGTCTTCATTTCTGTTCTGTATGTACCTTCACTCTTTAGAGTCTTCTTTTCTGTTCTGTATGTACCTTCACTCTTTGGAGTCTTCTTTTCTGTTCTGTATGTACCTTCACTCTTTGGAGTCTTCATTTCTGTTCTGTATGTACCTTCACTCTTTAGAGTCTTCTTTTCTGTTCTGTATGTACCTTTACTCTTTGGAGTCTTCATTTCCGTTCTGTATGTACCTTCACTCTTTAGGATCGTCATATCTGCTGTGTATGTACCTTAACTCTTTGGAGTCTTCATTTCCGTTCTGTATGTACCTTTACTCTTAAGGATCGTCATATCTGCTGTCTATGTACCTTTACTCTTTAGAGTATTCATTTCTTTAGGATCGTCATATCTGCTGTTTATGTACCTTTACTCTTTGGAGTCTTCATTTCCGTTCTGTATGTACCTTCACTCTTTAGGATCGTCATATCTGCTGTGTTTGTACCTTAACTCTTTGGAGTCTTCATTTCCGTTCTGTATGTACCTTTGCTCTTTAGAGTCTTCTTTTCTGTTCTGTATGTACCTTTACTCTTTGGAGTCTTCATTTCCGTTCTGTATGTACCTTCACTCTTTAGAGTCTTCTTTTCTGTTCTGTATGTACCTTTACTCTTTGGAGTCTTCATTTCCGTTCTGTATGTACCTTCACTCTTTAGGATCATCATATCTGCTGTGTATGTACCTTTACTCTTTGGAGTCTTCATTTCTGTTCTGTATGTACCTTTGCTCTTTAGAGTCTTCTTTTCTGTTCTGTATGTACCTTTACTCTTTGGAGTCTTCATTTCTGTTCTGTATGTACCTTCACTCTTTAGGATCGTCATATCTGCTGTGTATGTACCTTTACTCTTTGGAGTCTTCATTTCCGTTCTGTATGTACCTTCACTCTTTAGGATCGTCATATCTGCTGTGTATGTACCTTAACTCTTTGGAGTCTTCATTTCCGTTCTGTATGTACCTTTACTCTTAAGGATCGTCATATCTGCTGTCTATGTACCTTTACTCTTTAGAGTATTCATTTCTGTTCTGTATGTACCTTTACTCTTTATAGTCTTCATTTCTGTTCTGTATGTACCTTTAATCTTTAGGATCGTCATATCTGCTGTGTATGTACCTTTACTCTTTAGAGTCTTCATTTCTGTTGTGTATGTACCTAAACTCTTTAGAGTCTTCATGTGGGAACGAGAAAAATTGCTTGTTACCATCATTTTCTCCTTTTCCCACAATGTTTTCTAAAGTCTTCTTTATCAGGGTCATCAGAAGTAGGTAGTGTGTGGTAATGGGTTAAAGCGCATGTTAAACATATTTCGGTCATAAAACAACTAAACATATCTATTTATCAGCGATTTAAAAACAAGTTTCTACAAATTATCCAAATCTCTCTTGATTCTGCTTCCTGGGAACTACACCAGTACTTAACCCGGATATGTTGATCAATGAAAGATCCCAAACTTAAAAAACCCCGCTCCTGTGTCTTGAACTCCAGTCCCTTTGGTTATGTGGCACACGCTCTATCTCTCAACCATGGACACTATCAATTAAGCTTTAGCCGATTCATTTTGTCGCTGTCAAAAGGGAAACATGCATTTTTTTAAAATTTTAAACATGCTTATATTGTTTATGTACCTAAACGCTTTACAGTTTATACTGCTTTCTAGATACCTTAACACGTTGGAGTAGACTACATCATCACTACGTTCTCTGTCCTAACCACATACAAACAGACAAAGCAATCTTTATATGCTCTTTTATCGCAAAAAACGCCAGACGGGCTGAAAAACGTAATTTCAAGTGTATTAACAGTCCTTTTCAGAAGAAGACGCCTGTCAATGAAATTGATAAATTAATCTACTTCCGAAAGGTCCCGGGCTTTAGCGCAATGATATTAAAGTTGGCATAAAGTAGTTCAATTTTAATAACTTGAATATTGGCATTTTCTTCTTAATTTGCAGATATCTAGGACGATATTTAAATTTTAATTTTGATCTGCAGATCTTCTATATGATACATATTTCTACATATGCCAGCGTTTCCATTTTGTCATACCGTACCCTCGCTCTTTAGAGTCTATACCGAGTCTATATCAAAACAGCGTACCCTCACTCTATAGAATATTAGTTCAACCCAAGAAGTTACGCAAGCTCGCAAATGGCGAGTTGAACTTTAAGGGAGATAACTAAGAAATGACTTCGTGTATCCGTTAAGAGATCTTTCGTCCCCAGGCTTACTCGCTATCATGACTAGTCCAACCATGTACTTCATCCTTCCGGGTCATGTGAGATAGGAAGGTTTATCTGAATTTGTTTCCGCCTTAAATTGGCATAATACCGTAAAACGTCCCGCCATAAATCGCGAAAACCCATGAAATTCAAAATTATGTGTCAAAAAATTGCAACTGGTTTATGGATTCATTTTGTATACATCAAATACAATATTTTTCAACGGAATGAAGCTGAAAATCTCATTAAATTTCTTCTTTTAACTCAAAAAAACAATGCCGCATGTAAGCATTGGCTGTATAGCAGAGGGGCGTTTTACGGTATTATGCCCTTAAATTATTAAAAATCACCATAGATTATTTTCATGATAGTAATTATTGATATGATTTTCTTGTCTTACTTAACATTTTGCAACTTTTCACCAAAAGTTAAAGGCTTCTGAAAATATTGTGGGAGAATGATAAAATGCTTTTAACCAGTATTTTCCTAGATGCCCACATAGTTTTGTTCCATATTACCTCTTTACCAAACGACAAAATTTTAGACTGGTCCAAATTGAAAGCATTTGCAGATGACAAAATGAATGTGACTAAAGATTTGAAATTTGTTTTAGGAAGGGAAAAAAACATTGTGGGAAAAGGAGAAAATGCTGGTAACCAGCATTTTCTCCTTTTCCCTCATGTTTTTCAAGGGCTTTTTTTCACAGGGGTGTTAAAAGTCGGGATCGTGTGGTAAAAGGGTTAAAGTCACTGAAAGAACTTGAATTATGATAAGTATGTCATCTGCAATTGATTTGGATATGGACTGTTGTCTGTCCATGTCATATTCTTTGAAGATTCGACCTGTCTGCTATGAGGCATTACCAATCCCATATGCTAGGGAAAAGTAGGGCTTACACTGAAAGTATTACTCAAACCTGTAGGGGCTGTTTAAGTAAATGGCAGGTGCAAAGGTTACATGCTAACTGATCATAGCTGAATGAATCACACCAGGTAGTGTTTATTCACAAGAATTTGTCATTCTGTAACCAAAATAAATGATAAAATATGAAAAATAAATTTCCCCTATATAGGAGCACAGGAATTTGACATTCTATAACCAAAATAAATGATAAAATATGAAAAAAAAATCTCCCCTATATTACTAGTATATTAAATAAAACACAAGGAATGCAACGTCTCGATTGCTGGCGTTAGCACCCGACAGCCTTTCCCAACCAAAATCACCCACGAAACAAACATTGATCATAATCTCCTTTAGCCTAGCGATAGACAACACAATAATGTACCTGCGACATCCAGCGATACCTCAGTAGACACCTTTCAACCAGAGATATCCGTCATGTTTTACAACTTTATCAGAAAATTTTGATTTGTCTGGGATACCATTCGCTGACGTCACAAGAAGAGCCAGGAAGCGTATTTTCGTATTACTTATTACTATTATTGTTCACTGTCTATGATTCATCAGTACAGTTGCATAGTAACAATAAAAACTCTAAGGTAGGATGAGTCCATAAATTGCTAGATAAGTATGGTTTTTCTGATGTATGGGTGCATGATTAAGCCATTTCATTACATGTATAATGACTAACATTTTGTTCAAATAATCTTTAGACAGTGAGTAATTAATTGATTATTTTCTCCAAAAACTTCACTCAGATCTTGAAAACAGTGCTTTGTTATGTCCTTTTTTGTTTTTATTTCTATTTTTAAACTTTAAAATACAAGAAATAAACCAATTTTTGATTACTCTAGGCAAATTTATTTTCCATGCAACGAAACAAAGAAATAACTTCTCAAGTTCTTCAACATGATTGAACTTTCTACATTGATTGATACAGGTAATTTTGATATCTTGTGTGAGCCCATTTTCCATATGACTTGTTATCTATTGTTTATATTTACATGTACATGTATATCTGTATTGAAGTATCCCATGATATATGATTTTTTTCATTTTGTTTTAAAAATGACTATGTACAACTAATATCAGTCATTAAAATTTGTGTTTTGTTCTGTTCCTATACAGGGTATCCACTGGACTCAGCCTGGCATACAATTTCTCAGCATCATGACACTCAGAGAATTAAAAACAATAGATGTATCTAGATATGATTAGTACGAACACCACACAGATAGGCTGACATGAATTGAAACTTTTTGCTCTTGGCCAATTTTCTACAAGCCCAAGGACGACCTTTTCCTGCAGATTTGAAGTCAATTGTAAGATTTAATCCTGTACCAAACGACAACATTTTAGACTTGTCCAAAATTGAAAGCACTTGCAGACTACAAAATGAACATAATTAAAAAATTGAAATTTGTTTCCAGCAGGGTAGGAAACATTGTGAAAAAAGGAGAAAATGCTGGTAACCAGCATTTTCTACTTTTCCCACAATGTTTTCAAAGTTTCTCCTTCAGGCATGTTAAAAGTTGTCATTATGTGGTAAAGGGTTTACCAAACAATCCCTGGTTTTTACGACCCAGAGATAGAAGCCTTTTGAAAACATTGTGGGAAAATGAGAAAATGCTGGTAACCAGCATTTTCTCCTTTTCCCACAATGTTTTCTACCCTGCTGGAAACAAATTTCAATTTTTGAGTTACGTTTATTTTGTGGTCTGCATGTGCTTTCAATTAGGACCCGTCTAAAATTGTGTCATTTGGTAAAAGGTTAAATGGATTTCATGTTCCCCGTATTAAGTCAAAGCTCCAGATAAGACGGAATGATGGTGTTCTTAGGTCATTCTTTCTCTTCAAAACCCTATGTTGTGGATTAGAATCTATTTGATGATAAAATATTATTGAGTATCTACAACATAGGTTTAGTGGAGAATAATTATTACTTTCAATTTTGAAATCAAAATCACTCCCTCTATCTGGAGCTTTGTTGTGTGATGGCTTGCTTCCTTGGTATTACACATAGATAACAGAAATGCATTAACACCCCTTTTGCGAGAGCATGGCTCAATCAAATGATGTAGGATAATCTTTTGTCTTTAAAAAAATACAAACATGATACTAGCTGGGCCCCCCTGTGTCACTGTCCCTTTTGAAATTTATTTCAAAATTAGTCTTGAGTGCATTTGTCTCATTTATTCTGCAAGTATTCCCTTTTTCTGCAAAAGTTCTGAATGATTAACCTTCCCTCCCCCACCTCAAAAAGTTCCTAGCAGAAAATTCTGGCCACAAATTAGATATTATGTTTTTAAAGAAGCCAAACCTATGGAACTGATCTCTATGTGATTATCTGAATATATTTGTGGTCTAAGGGAGAAAACTCATAAAGTCTTAAAATCAAATTTTTAAAGAGTGACCTCCCTTATTATAGACGGCCACAGGTCATAGAAATGCTTGAAGAATCAAATAAGAATCACCAATCGGAACTTTCTCTGGGGAAAAAAAGTTGAAATATGGTTATCTATACGACTGTAAAAATTTGGCAAGGTTTTCACTTTGAAATGTAGGCTACATAAAGTACCAGTTCAACCATGTTAATTGTAAATACATGTATGATTAGGATAAATTTATCAAGTTTCAGTTCTGCTCCCAGGCAGATTTTGCACTTAATGTCTACACGACCCTTAGTCTCTACAAGAGATTAAAAGGAGAACGATATTAGAACGTGGGTCTGGAACTTCTAGTAACGTTACCAATCAAAAGTATCGATTTTTCATGCAACGAGAAAGTCTAAGAATATTTAACGATAGCGTAGTCGTCGATAATCTAAGTGGACGAAAACTTGACCTACTCTGAATCTGTGTCAGTTTTTCGCGCTAGATAAATGATTGCATGTAGCCTAATTAATGATGACACATTTTATCAACGACATTGAACTGTTTTACTGAGTTAAATCTTACCTCCATATCCAACCAATATTTCAAACTTAAAATTTTGGCGGCTGTATGTGATGAAATCAACATGCAAGGGAGACTACCGTATGTTTCAAAATAAAGTATTTCATGCTGGTAGCCCTGTATGGTGACATTATTTTCTTAGAACTGTTTTCACACATTTATATTTCTATTTTTTTTTAAGAAAAAAGTAAACAATTTAGAACCTAAAGATCTAGAATTTGTTACAACTTTTGACAAGCGGGCATCGTAAAGATACCTGTCGTCGACCTTAGTTACGCGTTACCAATTTTTATTCGTCCGTAGTTTTATACGGTCCAAAATGACAAGGGAGACGACTCTTGCATATATAAAGATGAGTGTTTTTAAGAGTTTTCTCCCTTAGACCGTTAGCCGTTGGTCATATCCCAGTCGTTAGGTGAATTGGGATGTGAAACGTGGTTTAAAGCGACAAGGAAAATAAATGAAAAATAAAAAAAGGAAGAAAAAACTGCTAAATATGTAGATATATAGTTACATGTGTATAATTATTTAGATAAAAGTTTAACAAGTTAACCCTTGTTTTCCCTAATACATATAGTTTCTTCTTCGGCAGCTTGTATTCAGTTAGCACATGAAATTTACGATGCTAGTAATAGAAGTATGACACGAAACAGTTGTCATCAGAGCTTCCTGAAACGAAGATATGTGTGTAGATATATGGTATTTCACTACGTTTTAATCCTTTACCAAATGATCTAAAGCTTTAACGACCTTGAGGAAGCCAGAGGTCTTTTGAAAACACGGTAGGAGAAAATATGATGGTAAGCTACATATTCTTTTTATACCGAGTTGTTTTTTAACCTTTCAAAGACCAAAATCAGCATTTGGTCAGATATAGTTTATCGTCTGCAAATGTTTTCAGTTTTGACAAGTGTAATCTTGAGTCAAAAATTGTTCCCGTGACATCAAGCCGTGTACCAGTGCTTGCCAGTATATCAGTGCTTGCCTGAAAGGTGGCCCTTCAGATTTTGGGACGAAAATTTTACAAAAATACAAAAAATATCTTTATAATCCCAAAGCCTTTTGATTTTCGTTTATAAAACCCTAGCAGTCGAAAACCATCCCGACAACAAGAGATATTCTATTTTTAGATGAGCAACTCGCTCAGTTACATACCGGAAATACACAGACAAGGCTTCAAACATAGCGTCCGAAGAAGACATTATGGAAAATAATAACATATTTGTTATGTTATGGAATTTAAGCGTCACTAGTCACGTACCAGTCACTTTACATTCCCACAATGTTTTTTTTTTTTTTTTTTTTTATTTCTGGCGCGAAATCTAAAATACCTTAAGAGGCTACGCAGCCTTTTAAGGGAACACCATCAAAAACTGTTTTTTGGGGTGTGATTTTATGATTCTTACTTATTGATGATTTGTATTGTCTTTCCATATAAATTTCAGTGATATACCCTATATAATATTCTTTTTAATTTGGTGAGATGTGAAAAACCTAAACACCCACCTTTAAATGCTGCCGGACTTTAAGTCGTGATTGTTTGCTTCCACTGTCACTTAAAATATATATGAAACAGAGGTATTGTCTAAAACGTTATACGGTGGCGAACTATGGAATACACTAACTGGCTGCCATATACTAGTAAATCATTAGAACGCGCACATAGGCAATGCATAAAGCATATCCAGAACTAGCCACGGGCAACATCCACACCTATAGCTTTATGCTGTTTAGGCGTAATGCCCATTGAACAATATAAAGATAATAGAAAGCCTATCCTTTTAGGTCAGGTGTGTGGATTAAGAGCAGATATTCATACTAAACATATGTTAACTTTGCGACTTGTGCCATTTATGCAAAGACCGAGAAACAAACTAGGGGTTTCCCTGATATCCCTGATATATATAGATTATAAATAGGCAAATATAGGCTGACAAATGTGCTTACAGAATATTTAGAAAATGGTATTCCCGAGTGCAAATTCTTGGAAAAGAATCAGTCTGTAAAACGTCACACAGAAAATTACATATATGCCAAAATTAATGCGCTGACCAAAGTTTGCAAGTGTTTAAACTTGTCCAAAGTCAGTTTAAAGCTTGCAATCTTTGGTGTTTCAGCAGACTCTATAGACATCAATTACAGCATTGCTATACTGCGATTCTTCAAGTTATAGCAAAACTGTTTTCAAGAAAATATCATATGATCTGCTCCCTTTGTAAACGAAAAGATGAAAGCCTAGCGACTCACTTAATTATCTTTTGTCCATTGAACGAATGTAAAAGGGAGCAAATGTGGACAGAACTACATACTTTTGTAGAAGTAAATATCGTATATAATTATGCACAATTCTGTCCTATGTAGGGGTAAATAAAGAATACTCTACTCTCTACCTGTCTATACTTTTATGCTGTCCACAATGACAAGGGAGACGACTCTTGTATACATAAAGACGAAAGTTTTTCAGAGTTTTCTCCCCTAGGCCATTAGCCATTGGTCATATCCAAGTCGATACGTGAGTTTGGGTATGAAACGCGACAAGGAAAAAAAAGCATAAGAAAAATAAAGGAAAGGAAGAAAAAACTGCTAAATATGTAGATAAATGCATGTACGTAATTATTTAGATAAACCTTTAACAGGTTAATCCCTATTTTCCTAATATTTTAATTCTACCTCGGCAGCTCTTCAGGTAGCATTTGAAATTCGTGATACTAATAATACAATTATGAGACGAAACAGTTGTTATCAGCGCTACCTGACACGAAGATAGTATTTCACTCTGTTTTAATCTAAAGTTTAACTGTCTGCAAATGATTTGTCCATGACCTCGACAAGATTGGGGATTATCATGCCACTTATGATACCTGAGTGGGTTGAAAAATAGATCTAAGTGTTCTCTTATATCAGGGAAGCTCTGCGTATCTAACAGCCGAAAATCCAAAACTCAACGTTTAAGTTTCACCCTTGCTTCCCTCGATATTGGCAAATTGTACGTAACGTTTTGTTTCGTAAGCCTATAAAGAAGTAACGGAGTCGTAGTGGATTTTTTTTCCGTGTGTTAATTGGTTGGGTTGAAAAATAACATCGGAAATTCAACTCGTGATGACTCGGCCGATTCCATAACGGATCCATTCGTGATAAGGGATCACTCGGGACTTCATTCGGTAAACCTCGAGTGGTCTATTGATCAAATCCGATGTAGGCACGGAATCGGCGGTGTCGTGACAATTAAGTGCCGAGTTTTGCCGAATGCGGAAATGACAGTACCCCGGGTGACTCAAGTGGGGTTTGTTAAAAAATTTCCGTATCGAAAACGAAAGTGCTATCTGTAACACCATTTTATAACTTATTCAGGAAATTTCGAAAAAAAAGTGTTTGACACTGTTGGACATGAAAACAGAGTGAAGGAGGGAACAAGTATTTTGTGGTAACTGTTTACTTAAATACAGAAATATCTTGGCGGGGACGAACTGTTTGTAAGCAGCTATGAGTATTATTTAGATCTACTAAATCCTTTACCAAACAACAAAATAAACAGACGACAAAATAAACGCGACTCAAAAATTGAAATCAGTTTCTAGCAGAGTAGAAAACATTGTGGGAAAAGGAGAAAATGCTGGTTACCAGCATTTTCTCCTTTTCCAACAATGTTTTCGGAAAGCTCCAATCTCAGGGTCGTAAAAACCTTTGATTGTATGGTAAAGGGTTACTATTTAACGACAAAATTTAATTTAGACCTGTCGACAGTGAAAGCGAACAAAATAAATGTGGCCTTAGAATTGAAAACTATAAGGGTATAGAAAACATCTGTAAAAAGGGAAAAAAATGCTGATTCCCTCAAAGTTTTCTATTCTTTTAAGGTAAAATCCTACCATATGGCCTGCAGTGTAATTGTTGTTTGCAAATGCTTTGAATTTGGAGTAGTCTAACATTTTGTAATCTTTTCGTTAAAGATTTCATTATTTGCACCCTATTTTCAGTACAATACCCATGAAACTTGGTGAGAATGTTTGTCATGACAATATCTCGGTCAAGTCCGAAATTGGCTTGTGGTTGGTGAAAAAGTAGGTGACCGGGCCAAATCTTGTATTTGAAAAAAAAAAACATTGTGCGCAATGTAGAGGCAATATTTTCAGTCTGATACGTCTGAAAGCAGGTCAGAATGTTTGTCTTGATATCCATAAACTTTGAAATTAGGTCACATCGGGTCAAAAAGTAGGTCACAGGGCCAAATCTTAGAAAAACCTTGTTGGCACTCTGCGGGCTATATTTTCAGTCTGATACTCAAAAACCTGGTCGAAAGGTTTGTCTGATCATATGGAATCGTGGGCAAGTTTGAAATTGGGTCAGATCGGGTCAAAAGGAAGGTCACTGGGCCAAATCTCAAATAAATATTTTGTGTTTTAGAGGCCATATTTGTTGCCTGATACTCATGAAAATTGTTCAGAATGTTTGTCTTGGTAACATCTGGGACAAGTTGGATATTAGGTCGTATTGGGCTCTAGAAGTAGGTTACTAGGCCAAATCTAAGAAAAACCTTATTTGCTTTCTAGATGTCATAATATCGGTCTGATACCAATGAAAATGAGTCAGAATGTTTGTCTTGGTAACATCTAGGACAAGTTCGAAATTGGGTCGTATTGGGCTCAAAAAGTAGGTTACTAGGCCACTTTCTAGATGTCATAATTTCTGTCTGATACCCATGAAAATTGGTCAGAATGTTTGTTTTGATGATATCCAGGACAGAAAAAGGTCACTTATGTATACGCTTGTGTTTTACATCACCACAACCAGGATCCCTTCAGCATTATCAATCTTAAATGACTTTACTCAGGTGAGCACTGTAGGACCACTGACCTTCTTGTTCCATCTATTCTAGAAGTTATCAAAAGACAATGAATTCCCCATGGGATTATTAAGACACTGGACTTTACTAGTAGATCTGTATTTCAATTTACCAGTTTTATTGCCTTTTTTGAAGAGTTGTAAAGCTCTTGAAAAAATAATTTAGCCGAAATATCGCAAAAATAGAATGATTTCCTTTACAGTGTGAAACGCAAGAAGTTAAATAAAGCAGGACATGAGATAAGGATATGAACGGTATATTTCAACGACGATATCGTGTCACCTCAATTAACCACTGTCCTGCCAAATAAAAGAAATAAAACTTTCATGCTTAAATCTTGTTGTTTCAAAGGTATCTTTGAAGGAAACACATGTCTTTAGACTTAACAAAAAAATTCCTTCATTAAAAAAATATCACTGTTTAGGGTTTCGGTCCGAGATGCTGTAGGTACATGTAGGTTAGGTATGGATTTCTCTTATTTTTTCATAAGTTTTTTTTACATGGACCATGTACTGAAATCGCAGGGTACTCTGTCTGCAAAAGGTCAGGGAGTGGCGCTTAGCAGCCTGTCTGATTATAGCATGTCAAATTCCTGTGGATCCATTTGGTATAATCACGCAAAAAGGGACCTTCTGGGAACTGCGAAAAGTGTCACAGTCAGACCAGGGTTGACACTTTTCGCTTTAATGACTTTTTCTGTCTGAAATGTGGTTCTTGTGCCTTGTTATACAATCATTTTGTAATTATCAAATTAGACTGACCTACACTATCGCTGTTCTGTTTCCATCTAATTAATGTACAGAATTCCAACGGGTCACCTACGTAAAATTGGCAGGTGTCTCATACGAAGCAGAACGAGAGTGTAGATTACCCGTTTGTGTCTCACAAAAGGGCTAAATTAACAAAGAATCTTGATTCATGGAATTGCTCATACAAAATATATTTTCCTTGAAGTAATTCGATACCGATAAGACTTCCGTTTTGTTTGTACCATGTTGAGAATGCGTCATGCAACAAGTCGAGGAACATGTATTTTTCTTTAACGCGAGGCGCCCACATGATTTAAATCCGTATACATTCATCCTCTACAGCATGTCGGGACTGATGATTATTTTGCTTTCCCTAAAGTAGCTCGTGCTATTTTTTCTGGTATTCGGTGAGGATTATTGGCGCAACGTGAACCTGTATTAGAAAGAAAAGAATGTAAAGCAAGATCTGGTTTACACGTTACGTGTAGGCTACATGAACTGGTATGACGAACAGCAGAACCCTCGAATTTAATTGCAACAACAAAAAAAAAAATGGATTTTACAGAAAACAGAAGCATTATAACACGAGACGACTGTTTAACTGTTTGAATTTTCTACGTGCTTTCAGGGTAAGTCTAACCTGACCACGTGCTTTCAGGGTGCTTCAGCGTAAGTCTGAGCTACCACGTCAAATCATCGGTTTACTTAAAAAACTTCGGAACTACAGCTTGTTTCAAGAAAAATTTGTCGGTTTACTTAAAAAAACCCTCGTAACTAAAGCTTGAAACAAGCTGCACTTACGAGGTTTTTGAAGTAAACCGACGAAATTTCAACAGGGTACAAATGCGCCTTTTTGTTATCATTTTTGGTAGTTGTGAAGTTTTTAGAAAGGTAGTATAGTTGGCTGGTAAGTGATTAACCTTTCATTCTACAGGTACCACAATGTCCAGATCAGTGAAACTGAGCCATGTTTATGGGGAAAACGTTACAATAGACAAACATTCGGTGGAAGCCAAATGGGCACCAGAGCGATCCGGAGGCTGGATATATTCGTCGATGCCGATGGAGGCGGGGCAAAAGATCCACGTGACTTTGGATGGGAGTGGTCATTGTGATGTTGGCGTGATTAAGAAAAATCCCAAAGAATGTGATATGTGTTCCATGCCGTCTCTCTTTAAGAAATTAAATGGTATACAAATCCACAGAATGAATTGTCGTATACCAATTTCTCTGAATCGGGACGGAAATGAAGTATGTCAGTTTTTTTTTTTCAGATAATCAAATTAGATCTCCCTGTTTTGTATTATTCAGCGCCCCTTGCCTATGCCTGCAACCCGGAGCAATGCTTTTTGAGAGAGAGAGGGAGAAAGACGGAGAATATGTTGGTAACCGAGAGAGAGAAAATATGTTGGTAACCAATATCATCGGTTTACTTCAAAAACCCCGTAACTACAGCTTGTTTCAAGTGTAGTTACGAGGTTTTTGAAGTGAACCGACAACATGCTTGTAAATGGAAGAAAAAAAAAAGTCACGTCAGTTTGTCGCCTACATTTAAGGCTGTTAAAATGGACTACTCTGAAATTTAGCTGATTGGTAGAGTTAAACAAGAGGGTCGTGAAAGCCATGTATTGTTTCACTGCTATATAAATGACTATATATACGCCATTAAACAGATCTGTATCGACAGAGACATTAAGCAATAGAATACGAAGATAAGCCTAATCTTCCCCAAAAAGTAATGAGCTATGCTCTGATACACGGGGACTTAATGCATCTGCGAAAAATATCGGCTCAGGTCAGCCTGCGCAGTTTGCACAGGCTGATCTGAACTGGGTCTTTTCACTAACGGTCCATGTTCTGTATGTCCAAGGGCCAGTCTACCTCATGAATAAGCCGGTTATTCAAAAAGTTGATATTATCAATCCACTGTTATGTGATGGCAGGCTGATATCAAGTTTCACGGAGATGCAGTAACCCCCCTTTTTGCCAGAGTGTAGCTCTAATCTTTTTCATATACAACACAATATCAGGGAATACTAGCAGATCCTATCAAGTATCATTCATACCAAATACCAACAAACACTAAAAGGGTAAAAAAAACAAACTTTTTTTTCTAAACTAGGATTGGTGAAACTTTGGGGGGAAAAACACGCAGTTATAAAAACCTCACTTCAAATTAAATGTTAAATTCATCTGATCATTATTATTAACATCAGAATAAATCCTTGACGACTGAATTGTTTCTATAAAAGACAACTTTGAATACACATTATCATTCATGTTACTGTGCAATTTCACTTTCAAGGGAGGTAAGTTATCATTAACAAGAGGGCCATGATGGTCCTGTATTCATACCAAATATCATTGCACTCATACAAAGATTGCTTTGTCAAGAAGATTGATACATTTTAGAGGAAGAAAACATTTTTAAGATGGTATAAATGGTAAAGTTCTGGAACAAAAGGCTGAATTATAAAACCCTATTTCATGTTTAACCTTTTACTCCATAGATACTCATTTCTACACATTGCTTGTAGGAGCCTTTGGAAAACATTGTGGCAAAAGGTGAAATTGCTTGTGACGAGCAATTTCACCTTTTGCCACAATGTTTTCTATGCTGTCAAACAGTGTCATATACACATAAGAAACAGCTTCATCCTTGGTGTTATTTAGGGTCAATTAGAGATAACATAGAAATGCCTTATGGGGTAAAGGGTTAACGTAGTGGAACCATAATAGAAAATAGCTGTTTCCACTATGTTATCCTGCAAAATTTGCTAAGATATAAAATGAGTATTATTGTACTACTTTCGCCGAGCCACTTTTTCCTTTTTGTGATTCCTAAAATTATCATTCATAAATCTAAAACCACTATATTCTCATTACAAACGGATATGATAATCATGGGCGGATCCAGGGGGGGGGGACCGGACCACCCCTGGAATTTTGGCAAAAATGTGGTTATCAGATTCGTGAATGGGACTGGTTTGATAATGCACAGCATTTATGTAAAATACAGTCATAAAATTAAAAAAAAAAAAAAAAAGATTCTAAAAGTTCAGAACTGGAAACGCTGACTTTTCTTGTAAACGGCTTACATCCACTGAAATCCGGAAATCATATAAGACAAGTGCGTTTTTGGTGGGACCCCCCCTCAGAAAGATATCTGGATCCGCGCATGATAATTACCTCCCTATTCTGGAAACTAACAAAAGTATCAAAAAATTATTTCAAGATAGACATCAAAGAAATTTCTGGTCGGTTAAAAATGTGCAAAAGTATTATATCTGTATAAATCTGTCTTTATCAACTGTCAAGAAATTTTATGCCATGCTGCACTAGAAGTATTAAGGGTCCACTACCTTAATATTCAGATAATCTCAGCATAACAATTAAGATCAAAATAAATCCCTAAACTAGTCACCTTTTCCCAGAAACTTACTTAAATACTTCCATATTGTAAAAGAGTAGATATAGTTTGATAATCAAGGAGGTAAATGGTAAGAAATAACAGGAGTTATTTCCCTTGATCAGCCTAATATATGTGCTTTTAGTCATATTGATTTCATGTACTACAGTAAGATTTTTAAAGTTTACACTGCGTAAACTTACACTTGTGTTTGTAAAATGTGCCAAGGCTTAAGTTTTAAAAATCTTGTTACAATTCCACTAGATGACACAATTTACAAAATTTGTTAAACCAATACCTTGCAATTAGAAATCTGAGCCCATGTAAAATCTGGAGCGAATTTTGAGCCCAGACTATGATTTGTAAAAATTTGTAGAGGTCCACCGGATGAAGCTACGTGCTAAATTTGGTAGCCCTATACTTTATGGTTAGGAACAAGAAGACTTTTTAAAGTATAAGCTCAGGTAAACTTTTGTCCCCTAGGACAGGGCAAGTTTTGACACTACCCTAGTTCAACTAGACTCAAAAAATACAAATGTGAATATAATTTTTTCATGAAGATTTTATGGAAATTTCATTCCCTTATCTGAAACAAATTTTGACCAGTGATGGATGCAGGACAATTGGCAATCACAGCTATTCCTGAGAACATTATGCTAAAATCAAAGTACACGTATTTACATGGACTCTGCTAGATGACAAAGTTTTAGTCTTGTCCATATAGAAAAGATTGCAGACAGTTACTCAGATATGGCTCAAAAGACAGTATTTGTCATTAAAAAGTAAGACAACATTGTGGGAAATACAGCAAAGCTGGATATAAACAGTTTCTTTTTTTCCCATGTTTTCCAATGCCGTCTTCCTCAAAGTTGTTCAAACACAGACTTGTCGGGTAAAAGGTTGAATTACGAAATGGAACTAGCTTCCCAATGGAATGTAGCATTCTCAAAACTCTTCCTTTCATCTTTCCCTTTAATTTACTGTATAATTATCTAGTAACCTAAAGCTTCACATGTTCACCAGCAGATACAATTTTGGCTAGGTATTTATGTGTGCATACTTTGTTTTCATAGGTGAAATCTGAGTACAATGGAGATGTTTATAAGAAAAATGTCAACAAGAAAGTTTCTGTTTGGATTGCAGTTTATGTAAAGTTTGGAGATATTTCAACACAACTTGTAGATGGTAAGAGTTCATTAGGATCCTACATATCTTTTTTTTTTTCATTTTTTGTCAGACACAGTGGCTTTTTAGAAGTGGTAAGTTATGCCTAATCCATTGTGTGTTGACCAAATAATCCTGGGTTTTCATGACCCTGAGGAAAAAAACCTGAAAACATTGTGGGAACAAGAAAAAATGCTGGTGACCAGCATAATTCTTCTTTTCCCACAATGTTTTCTACCCTTCCAAAGACAAATTTCAGTGTGTGAGTCACCTTAATTTTGTAATTCGGACTAGTTTGAAATTATGTTGTTTGGTAAAAATTTAAGCTCGCCTGCATAGACCCGTATAAAAAAGCAAGTTATATGCCTAGTCTGCTGTATGTTGACCAGCCTGCATAGCTCTGTTTGTAGAGTGTAGGACTTGTGATCATGAGGGGGTGGGGTTTGATCCTCACGGCTAGCAATCTAATTATTAGTCTTTCGGATGGGACGTTAAACTGGGGTCCCATGTGACGGTGCTATACGCCAAGCACATTAAAGAATCAGGTGAAGCTTATGATGGGTTTTGTCCTGTATCTGCACTAGCCTCGTAACAATACTAACAGCCTTCAGGGGGCGTCGCCCATATGGGAAACGGGTGGCAATGATAAATAAATGCAGACTCAATAAATCCATTTGTCTGTTGGATCAGCTGAAGTCATTGAGCATGGTACTTGTATTTGTAATCTTGGAATCCTTAACCCTTTACCAAACGATATTCTAAAAGTGATCTTCAGCAAATGGTTTTGGAAGGCAATGAAAAAGTATTGATGGCCCTTTGCCACATAATCCTGACTTTTGACATCCTTCTTGACATCCCTGAGTAAGGAGGCTTTTGAAAATCTTTAGAACCCCCATTGTCTCCTTTTCCCAAGTTGTTTTCTAGCTTTTCAAAGATATTTCTGATTATATAAGCCATATTTTATTCGTCATCTCTGAATGTTCAAATTAGATAATTTTGAATGAAATAATTCTAGCCTTATCAAAATTGAAAGCATTTACAGATAACAAAATAATGTTGACTCAAATTCTGAAATTTATCTTTGGAAGTGTACAAAACGTTGTGAGAAAAAGGGGAAAATGCTGACTACCAGCTTTTTTTCCTTTTCCCACAAAGTTTATTGAAACCCACTTCTTCATGAATGTTAAAATTCAGGATTGTGTGGAAAAGGATTACATGGAATGACATAAAGATATCAATCAGTAACATTTAGACGACAATAGATGTTTTTAAAACTGTGATAGACACATTTGTACTGCAAGAATGGTAAAAAGTGCAGACAAAAGTCTACTTGCATATTTTGGCAAAACAGATTTTATTTCTATTACTCAGAGACAACTGGACGACTTTACAGACTCTCAGAGAACCATGGAACAAATATTCGTCTGGATGACTCGAGGAAAAGTGCCTCTACAATTAATTCTAACCCAGCAGCTCTTTGTTTTGTCGGAACCAGGCTTCAACCAGGAGAAACATTGCATCTAGTCTGTGAACCAATACAAGAAGGGAACCGAAAGTCAAGACGATTTCACATTAAACTTCTCACAAGTCGAAACAACCCAGAAAATTTCTTGAGAGACTTTAAGTCTGCGTTTGATACAAGCCTTGTACCAGTCAGTGATCCACCACTCACAGTTCTCGAGATCCTTGAGAAAGAAGAATGTGATGGGGTACTGAGTATTTCCTTAAACAAGTCACTTCAAATGAAGTATGTATCTGCAACTCAGAAACAGAACAAGCAGATATTAAACTTTGATGCCTCTTCTGGGGTATGGCTAGGCTTTGAGCTGTTCAGAGTGTCTGTTAAGTTGAAGTCTTGTATTGCTATGAAAGAACAATGTCAGAATGAGGTAGATTCTAGACTTCGTGAACCTCGTAATGATAATGCTGAAAATTCTATGGAACCATTCATTTCGTTTGTTGACCACTTAAATAATAGACCAAGGGAAGCAGAATATCTCTCTAGTGATGGAACAGCCTCAATAACATGCAGAGAATCTTATTTGAAAGAAAAGATTGAGCAACCTCAATCACTTGCTGCATACATCACTCGCAATGACCTAGGTAAAGTACAGAATAATACAGTCAGACCTAAATCACATGTACAGAAAGTTCAGAAGGATATGAAACAGGTAGACAAAGGCAGCAATCAAAGACCTGGGGAAGAAAACAAAGTCTTTAATAAACCAAGTCCAAGTGAAGACACAGTGCCTAAAAGTACCTGTATCCCTAGACCAATCCAAATACCAATACCAACCAAATTAGAGACAGATAATGGGTCAAAGACAGGCAAGAGTAATCAGCCAAGCATTCAACCATCATCATCACACGACAAGAACCATGATCGTTTACCTATGGCCGAATTATCAACTGCGTTGAAACCAGCCAATAATGAGAGTGCTATAGTTTCCCATTTAAGTAGGATAGAGAAAATGTTAATCAATCTGCAGGTTCCTAGCGGTACCCAACACTATGAACCCATAACAAATGAGTTACTTCCAAGGCTAACAAATGATTCAGGAGACATTGCTCCAGCCAAGAATGAACCAATTCAAAAGAACTGGGTGTTCCTTGTAGAAAATATTTGTGCAGATAAACTCTGTGACCATCTGTACCAAGAGGGATACATACGCGATGATGAAAGACAGCTGACAACAGAAATGTACAAAACGGATCCACAATCTGCTAATAGACAACTTTTACAACTGATTAAAAAACGAAAAATTCCAACTCATGTTTTAGTAAAGATATTTGAAGCTGCAGAACAAAGCCATCTCACTGGTACTTTGACACAATAAATCTGGATTTGTTATTTAGTTTGACCTGTCGGGTTATTTAGTTTGACCTGTCAGACTCATAATCAGCAGCCATGGAAGGGAAGGAACCTATGTGACTGCTTAAGATGGAACTTGTGGCTGCTGAAAGGTTTACAAAGATTGTGAGCTAATGGTGAAAACTTCAGGTTACGATTTAAAAATTTTGCTAATGTGAGAAATTTCAAGGTATCGGACTGTCTAGATCCAAACACAGACTGCACAGAATGTGCAGTCTAATCTTGGATCTAGACTGTCTGCAAAAGCCCACAGCAGTCTAAGTGTCATTATCCTTACCCAAAAATCCTTTTGAAAACAGTGTGGGAAAAGGAGAAAAAGCCGGTAACAAGCATTTTCTCCTTTCGACAGGTTTCCTCCATATTGTAATTCAAACACAATGTTGAATTTTTCATCCAAAAAATGCTCAAAGTTAAAGCATGACTTTCAGCATTTGAGCAATATTTTAATTTTGCATCAGAAAATGCTTTTACAGAAGACATGTTTACACACTTTTCACATGACAAAGGGTTTAACCCTTTACCACACAACCAAATTTTAGACCTGTCCCAAGTGAAAGTGTTTGCTGATGAAAGTTTCAATGTGGCTCATATAAAAGGATTTTTCTTTCATAGGATAGAAAACATTGTGGGAAAAGGAGAAAATGCTGGCAACCAGCATTTTCTCCTTTTCTCACAATTTTTTCAAAAGCCTTCTCTTTCAGAGGTTTTAAAAGTCATCATTGTGTGGTAAAGGCTTCAGGCAGTTGTATGCCATGAATCAATATTTTATCTGTAAAATATTTTTTTTCTTGTTTTAAAAAATTACTTAAAAACTTATAAATGTACCCTATAACAAAACAATGTTACATTACAGAACAAAATGACATTGTGGGCATATTCTATTCACCTGTTCTGGCACTGATTCTGTGTTCTAGAATGCTGTTTTAGAATGTGCAAATGGCATACTGTATTTCAGAACACATACATTGCTCTAAAATTGTGATCTGATGCATTTTCAGAGCATTGTTCAAATTAATACCAAAATGAATGTACATTGCCATGATGGCTGTTGCAAGAACTACTGTCTCTGTGGATTAACTGTGGAGAGGGAGGAAGTGAGTCCACAATGCTCCTATTATGGCGTTTTTATCATAGAAAAGACAATTGCAAATTTTGCCATGAAGAATTGTCCATCTTTCAGCCATCTTGTACCACCTAGGAACTGTTCAGCAGGTGTGCTGCACCTCGATTGACAGTGTCCAGCAGAGATTGGGCTGCACATCTTGTGCTGCAGTCTGATTATGATCTACACTTGTCACAAAAGTAACTATAGCCATAAAAGAAGCTCTTAAGGTTTAACTTTGTTAATCATAAATGTATTTGCTGGTAATGATTTATATCTGGGAGTTTTTCCTTTAGCTAAGATGCTTCAAACTCAACTAAATTGAAAGTATGTGAAGACAGCAACTTAATGCAGCTGTTTAAAATGATTTCTTCCTTTGTAAAGGTAGAAAACATTGTGGGAAAAGGACACAATACTAGTTGCCTGCATCTTTTTCTTTTCCCACAAAGTTTGTAAAAGCCTTGTCATTCAGGACTGATAAACTTGGGAATGTGTGATAGAGAGGTCAATCTTCACCAGAAATCATCTTTTTAGACTTGTCCTTAACCCATTACCACACAATCCCTATGACCCTGAGAAAGAAGCCTAAAGAAAACATTGTGGGAAAAGGAGAAAATGCTGATTACCAGCATTTTCTCCTTTTCCCACAATGTTTCTACTCTTCACAAAACAAGTATCAAATTTTCAGTCACTTTTATTTTGTTGTCTGCAAATGCTTATGATTTGGACAAGCCTAGAATATTTTTGATTGGAAACGAGATAATAAAGCATTTTACAGATGACAATAAATATGACTAAAAACCAGGCTTTGTCATCAGTAGGGAAGAAAAAGTGTGGTAAAAGGAAATGCATGCTGGTTAGACTATTTTCTTCCTTTTGCAAACGTGTACAGTTTATATAAAGGCCCTTTTCCTTAAAAGTGTTAAAGCACAGGAGCATTTTCTAAAGGGTTAACCCATTACCACACAATCCCTACTTTTGACGACCCTGAGAAAGAGGCCTTTTGAAAACATTATGGGAAAAGGAGAAAATGCTGGTAACCAGCATTTCCTCCTTTTCCCACAAAGTTTCCGAAAACAAATTTTAACTTTTGAGTCACATTTAATTTTCGTCTGCAAATGCTTTCAATCTGGACAAGTCTAAAATTTTCTTGTATGGTAAAGAGTTAAATCTTTGGGAACTGAACATTTTGTTTCTGACAGCCTGTAAGAAGATCAGAATGCACAAAACTTGTAGTTTAGTCTTGGACGAAATCTGTCCTCTTTCATATTTGTCACTGAACAAACAGCCAGCAGATTATATTCTTGAGTCTTCTGACAATATCTTGTGTAATTGTACTTTGAATTTTTTGGAACTCATAGCTTTCAAATTATCTTTGTAAATCTGAATAATCTTTTATGATAGTGAATTGTAAATTAAAGAGGAAATTTCAGAGAGAGAGAGAGAGAGAGAGAGAGAGAGAGAGAGAGGGGGGAGAGAGAAATAAAAGATTAGTAATAGAAAATTGAGAAAAAATGTGACAATCTTTATGTGTAAAAAATGTGGCAATCTTTATCATACATCATCTTTAATAATCAAAAGTAACATTATTGAAAATCAACTTATTAAACTGTTTTCAAGCCAGTTTTATTCTCTTGAGACAATCATGAAATGCAAGCTAGTTTTATATCTTTAATATTCAAAAACTACTTTTTAGAAACTTAAAAAAAAAAAGAGGCCATTTTTTTTATCTGAAAAAAAATCATAGTATTAAAATGTACATAATGAAAATATAGAAATACATTTGTTGTTATTTCTACCTCCAGATTCTTATGAACATGAAAATTCCTAATAAATGCATAGCTCAAATACAAACCGCGCTGGCTGGTATTTGAACCTGTGCAGCAAAGATCCTTGCTTTTCGAGGACCAAAAGACAAATACACTAACCACTGAGCTTAACCCTTTCCCAAACGACAAACTTTTTGACTAGACCAAATTGAAAGCATTTGCAGACGACAATTCAACTCTTGCTGAAAAGATGATTTCTGAATATGATAGGGTAGAAAACATTGTGGTAAAAGGAGAAAATGCTGGTTACCAGCATTTTCTCCTTTTCCCACAATGTTTTCAAAAGGCTACTATTCCAGACCCGTAAAAACCAGGGATTGTTTGGGAAAGGGTTAAGAGAATTTTTCAAAATGTAGTAGTCAGGTGTTTTACACAGAAATAGGCTATACAGCAAGGAAGGTGTGATCTGTCAAAACAAGACATAAAGAGAATTATTAATCAAAGGACTGAAGGTCCTGAAAGTCGCACTAATGGTGAAACCTTGATATTTTTGGACTAATAGATGGTCATCACCCTTTTACATGACAATCTTGCTTTTACGTAATTCAAACAGCTTTGGAAAACAGAGCTGAATGAAAGAAAAACTCATTTTTTTTTTACTCAAGGTTTTCTTCCAATTACCGTGTTTTGGTGCGTATAACACGCACATTTTTTCAGCTCTGAATAATTTCAAACTGGGGACTGCGTGTTATACACTACAATAGGCAAGACCATGTTTTTCTCCTCCTTGAAAGTCGGTCGTATACCTGTTCAAAGTGGGTGGGGGGCGGGGCGTAGGTACAAAACGGCAAAGTTCTCTCGCCACAGCCTCAACTTTCGTCATCACCCCATTTCATTTTTACCGATTTAAATAAAAAAAACATTACGTTTTAATTTTGTTAAAATGTACTTGTACATTCTTAATTTGAGGATTAGGATTCGTAATTTCCCGATTCTGTCAGCCATTTTGGCAATGATGAACTTACCCCGGAATGATAAATATTGATTTACTGTTATCATCCGATTCGTCTCATATTTTTTTATTCTTTGTTAATAGCTAAAATTTAACAATTATTAAAGAGTAAAGTAATGATTCAGAAAGAAATGAATGATTTAAAAATATCTATATTTATCGCTACTTTTTACAAAAATCGTGATTTACATCATATAGATCTATGTTTATTTCACACCTGTCACATTTGTCGATGGAGGTGAGAAAATAGATTAACTATGATATGGTCGTCAGTTCAATGTGTGAATTTGCAACATGTCATAAGCCGCCATGTTTTTATAATCCCCCGAGTACACATCGAATCATTACCATTTCCACTTTGATTAAAAATGGTTATTTCCCTTTGATAAAGTATCGCCATTTACAATTTTTCAAGATAGCGTCATAAGCTTCAGATGTTACGATATTTTGGTCAATTTTTGATGCGTGTTGTACATCCGAACAACATTTTTTCCTCGGATCTGACGCTGAAAAAGGCCTGCGTGTTATACATGCCTGCGTGTTATACACAACGTTTTACGGTAGACTCAAATTTAATGGTTTACCGTAAGTCAAATTTGATTAGTTTTCAGCAATTCTTCGATTTTGACTAGTCTGCAATTTAGTTGAGCAAATGCACTTACTTGTAATAGGCAGCTTCCCACCAAGTTAGATCTTTTCATTTTTCTTTTTCTTTAATATATCCATGTTGGCATATAGCCTGACATAATATACCCAAAACAATATTAAATGTATGTCATTGGTCACCTCTATTACTTGGAACTTACTGAAACAGTGCCACTGCATACCGATGCTAGCACTTGACAATTTTTGAAAAGGGACACATAAGGGACATCTCTGTGAAAGCATTTCAAAATCTGACCAACCATTCCAGTGAAGAAGAATTTTCAAGAATTTCTTCATGTCCGAATAGTGCAAGTGGACCCCATTTAGCAGAGCCATGTTTCTTGATGGATTAGAATTTCGCAAACATTTTTGAAAATGGTCACCCAAGGAACATTGCTGTGAAATTATTTTAGAATCTGATCATGGGTTTCAGAGAAGGTGAATTTTCAAGAAATTCTTAATTTCCATATAGTGCAAGTAGCCCCAGTTCACCTGAGCCATGTTTCTTGGCAAATCAAAATTTCTCGAACAAGTTTTTAAAAGGGTCACCCAAGGAACATCTCTGTGAATTTTTTTCAATATCTGATCAGCCGTTTCAGAGAAGTAAGAATTTTCAAGAATTTCTGCATGTCCATATAAGTACAAGTAGCCCCCATTCACGAGAGCCATGTTTCTTGACGGACTGAAATTTCGCAAACAATTTTTGAAAAGGGTCACCCATAGAACATCCCTGAGAAATTATTTCAAAATCTGACAAGCGGTTTCTGAGAAGAAGAATTTTTTAGAATTTTTTCATTCCTGTATAGTGCAAATAGCCCCCATTCACCAGAGTCGTGTTTCTTGACTGATCAAAATTTCACGAAAAAGTTTTTGAAAGGGTCACTTAAGGTAGTGGTTCCGTAATAGGCATAGTGCAGCATGGCATAAAATTTCTGGACAGTTGATAAAGACATATTTTGTACAGATATGATACTATTGCACATTTTTAACTGAACAGAAATTCCTTCGGCGTCCGTCTTGAAATTATTTGTTGATAATTTTGTTAGTTTCCAGAAAAGGGAGGTAATTATCATATCCATTTGTAATGAAATTATAGTAGTTATAGATTTATAAATGATAATTCTACGAAGGACAAAAAAGAAAAAGTGGCTCGGTGAAAGTAGTACAATAGTGCTCATTTTTAATCCTAGAAAATTTTCTAGGGTAATATTATAGTGGACATAGCTGTTTTCTATTACTGGTCCACTACGTTAAGGAACATATCTGTGAAATTATTTTAAAATCTGGCCAGCTGTTTCAGAGAAGAAGATTTTTAAAGAATTTCTTAGAAAACTGTTTGGTTGCGATGGCAACCAAAACTTTTGACGTAATCAAATTCTGTGAACAATTTTAAAAGAGGACCTCCCAAGGAACATTCCAGCCAAGTTTGGTCCATATTGGCCCAGCGGTTTTGGAGTTGATGTTGAAAGAATTGTTGATGACGCATGACGGATGACAGACACCAGGTGATCCTAAAAGCTTCCCTTGAGCATGTTGTGCTCAGGTTAGCTGAAAAAACAGTCCTAAGGTTTTTCATCTCAACCAAACTGACTCTCAAATTATAAAAAATATTTGCAAAGTAATTTATAACCATGCAATCTACAACAGGTTAAAGACCATTGTGAATGATTAGTTTAGCTCATTACCAGACCAACCCAATTTTAGGCTTGTCCAAATTGAAAGCATTTGCAGACGACAAAATTAAAGTGACAGAAAATTTGAAATTTGTTTTTTGAAGGTTAGAAAAAATTGTGGGAAAAGGAGAAAATGCATTTTTTTCCTTTTTCCACAATGTGTTCTAAAGGCTTCTTTCTCAGGGTAGTCGAAAGTAGGGATTGTGTGGAAATGGGTTAAATACCACATCAAATTTGTTACACTCTTTTTGAGTGTTGAAATTGTATCTTTGCTATCAAAACAATGTAATTAACGTATCACATTTCTCTGTTATATCATTTCTTTAAATGTGCTGATGCTTATGTTTTTTTTTCATATATAAAACATATTTTTATAATGATGGATAAATATTTTTAAAGTATCCAATATGCTTTTTTTTTCATTAATAGTAACTTTATTATCCTTAAAAAAAATAGAAAGAAAAACGTGATTTTATCACTAAGCATTTGATTGACTTCGCTATGTTTATTGTTAAATAAGTTTCATCATTGGTTTTAATCATGTAAGGCAAATTCAAAATAAAGCAATTTATAAATCGTCATGATGACGAATAGGCAATTTCTATTAATTTTTACACAAATTGAAGTTAGAAATACTATAAAAATCATGTGTTCATTTTGACTACTGATTGGGTACGTTTTGACTCCACTTGGGTAGGTTTTGACTTCATTTGGGTAAATTTTGACTCCATTCGGGTACGTTTTGACTCCACTCAGGTACGTTTTGACTTGGGTACGTTTTGGTTTGAGTACGTTTTGACTGTAAACCCCTCAACTGTCAATGTACGGTCGTAATTGCTGTATTTTACCTTGCATTTCATATTTCATGTTGTATCTACTGTATACGGAGGGGATGAAATATCCTTGTCGCCACTCTTTTGGGGTCCGAACAAAAGCAGTAATCAACATTTTAACTTTAAATAGTGGTGTTAATCGTAATGTGCGTTTGTTTTCTATCCCGTCCGCCATTTGCATTTTCTTAATCAAAGTACAGTTTTGTACTTCAAACTTAAGCTGATCAAAGACCTGAAATACTAGAATTGATAGCAAAAGTTCATGTCTAATTTCCATAAAATCATGTATGTAAGCGTTTCGTATGCAGTTTTATTTGTTACAAAAGTTTTTTGATGGAATAGTTTTTGAGTGCTCTGGGGTGTTTTTCGAGTGGTTTGGGATGTTTCATCCGAGACGTATCCTACGTTACAAACTAGGTCAAAGCTGTGGAACGAAACACATTTTCAAATTTAGAGCGAGTTTTACGATATTTAACCCTGAATTCATGGTTTGCATGGTTTGAAAGAGTTGATTTCAAATGACATCACTCGAGTTCGAAATTCCACCCTTATAAGCGAAGCTCTACCGTTTCGATAATACATGAATATTTACAGTAAGGTGGCTCTCGATAAGCCATATTAATCCGCGATCCCTTTTAAACTCACATTAAGCACTGATGGGGGATATCTTAGCTGAATTTTGTTTTATTTACCCATCTAAACAAAGATAGATGTTAAATTTTCACATGATATACAAAATAACCACATTTTTTTTTTTATTTAAAATTTGAGTCACGTTCTCCTTTTTCTAGCGTAGGTATATGAGTTATATGAGTTACCGGGTCCAGTCCCATCATAAAGAACAAATTCCAGACATACCAAAGAAAAAGTAGTTCCACAGCGATCGGGTTAAAAGCAGAGTAACTGAACCTCGTTTATGAAGTATATACGACGTTTTTGATCCAATTTTTTGCATGATTCTTCAACCCACTGTAGACACCCCCCAACCCACCCTGAGCTCCTCGAGCTCATCGCAAAAAGTCGAACGTTTTGACAAACGTGCGACTTAAAAACAACTGCAACACAAAGTAAGAATCACAACAGTATAATCTGCACAAACAATATGATACTTTTAAGTCTTAACTCTTTACCACACAATCCCAACTTTTAACAACCCTGAGAAAGAAGCCTTTTGAAAACATTGTAGGAAAAGGAGAAAATGCTGATAACCAGCATTTTCTCCTGTTTCATACAATGTTTTCTACTCTTCCCATGACAATTTTTAATTTTTGAGCCATACTTAGGTTGTCGTCTGCAAATGCTTACAATTTGGACTGGTCTACAGTTTTGTTGTTTGGTAAAGAGTTAAAGCACCTAGCATGACTTTAGTTTCTCTTGATGATTAAGATCAGACTTCCCTAAAAAGTGCAGTCTGGTGTTTGATCTCTTTTGCTGAGACATTACTTTGGTTTCATCTGCAGACTGAAAGAGCCTGTTAAGGTAATTTAGCCCTCTAGTGTTAATGACTACTCTAAATAATAACAACAAGCAAAGATGCTATAGCAGACAATATCCATATTCTAATTTGAATTTTTTACCCATTGCAAAGTTTTGGACTTGTTCTGATCAAAAGTATTTACACACAACAAAATTAGATTAGCTCAAATGATGGAATCTATTCAAAAGGTTGAAAAACATTAAGGGAAAAGTACAAAATGCTAGCAACAAAACTTTGTGATTTTCCCATAACGTTTTCAAAAACCAATTTTCTAATTTGACATTCTAATCTAACATGATCCAGTCTTTACATGACCCCTTAGGCATGAAGCTTTTGAAAAAAAAGATGTTGTAAAAGAGACATGAGAACTGAATGCTGCTGCCAACGCCATGCTGCAGTTGCTATTGATACAAATTTTAGATGAAATAAAGGGGCATAACTGTGTTGAAATTATTATGAAAATCATCTGCCCTTGTATGTGCTCCTCTTCTGATAACAACTAGCCTGGGTTTGAAGTAAATCTCTTAAGTAATGACAGAGATATCAGAATACCCTGCACTTTTCTTCAAAAACAGTTGAAAAATTGAAAAATTATGGAATATTTACATACTGTGTCTTCACACTCTCCTACCTCTTGTAAGTCTTGACCTATTGGGTCGTCAATTCTTAAAGATCATTAAGTGCTGGAGGTCATCAAGCCCCAAAGGTTATGGCTCTTTACCACTTGACAAACTTTAAGGCTTGTCCAAATTCAAAGCATTTGCAGGTAACAAGTGTGGTGGGAGTTATCCTCAAAGCATAGAAAATATCGTGGAAAAAAACAGATAATGCTGTTTTTCCCTACTATTCTAAAAAATCTCCCTTTTCAGCAATGTTGCAACTTTGGCTTGTGTGGAAAGGAGTTAAATCTTGGAAAGAATCAGGTTCTAGACATCATAAAGTCCTCAAAGGTCATCAAGTCCTAAAAATCATCAAGTCCTGAAAGTCATTAATTTCTCAATGGTCAACTCCCAAAGGTCATCAAGTCTTTGATGTTCATCAGGTCCTCAAGCTGATCAAGTCCTTAAAATTCATGTCTTCAAGGTCACAAAGTTCTTGTAGAAAGCTTTAAACACCTACTCCATAATGAGCACAAATAGCATCTATTAAATCTGCTTTCTTGGATCCTGTACAAGGTATCCCCTCCTGTTTAATCTTTTCCTTTAGGACTGGCACGGTCAGTTTTGCAAGCTGCAAGTATATTATCAATCTTACTGAACCACCTATCACACAACATATGAGTTAGTCTTGTAATGAACAGTCCCAAAATTTTAATGATTCTACAAACATAAACTCTGAAAACATTGTGGGAAGAGGAGAAAATGCTGGTAACTGGCATTTTCTCCTTTTCCCACAATGATTTTTACCCTTTCAGAAAAAAAAAAAATCTACGATTAGAACCATAATTCATCTATGATCTGCAATTCCTTTCAATATTGGCAATTGTAAAAATATACAGTTAAGAAAAGGTTTAATAAAGCTCTGCAGCAGACAGCTTTTAAAATCACCTCGGAAAATGGAAAAAGTATCACAAAAAATCATTCTGTCTAATAAATGATTTGCCTTGGCTGATATCCTACAAACCCACAATCTCTAGACTATGTCTTTGATCCTTTAACAAATGATTTGGTGTTTTCACAACAATCAGGAAGATCATCAAAGACATTGTGGGAAAAAGAGAAAATGCTGATCAGCATTTCTCCTTTTCCCACAATATTTTCTACCTTGCTCTAGACAAATCCCTTTATTCATTTGAGCCACATTTATCTTGCAGTTGGCAAATGCTTTCAATTTGGATGAGTCCAAAATCTTTCTTGTTTGGTAAAAGGTTAACCAAACACTCTACCATGTAGTAAAGACTGCTAATCATTGGCTCATTATCTCCATAAATGATGTTTGTCTTGCAGAAGACCAGTTTGAAAACATGGAGGAAAAAAAGTACATATATTGCTTGATGCTATGTCCGAAATTGTATACATTTAGATCATTCAATTTTTGGAAGGATGCTTGATGAAATTTTGCTTCCAGATATATTTCAGTTAATTTGGAAGTTAGTGTCAGAAAATGAAATTCACTTGCTTATTACCAGTCTATTTCCCACCACTACTGGGTAGTACAAATATAAAAAGGAATTTCACTTAGCTACTATGATATGCATTCTCTAAATCAACCACTTGAGTGCCAAGCAAGACTTAATGTATGTTTTTATAGACAATAAAGGTCAAGATCAGACAGTCTTTTGCAACTGCTGCTTTTCCATCAAGGCTTTCATATGCTTTCAACTAAGTGGGTGTTGAAAAAGACAAATATGTGGGACAATAGGTTAACTCTAATAAACAACAACAAAAAAATAGATTTTTCCAAATTGAAATAACTTGCAGATCACCAATTAAATGTTACTTAACCCATTACCACACAATCCCTGCTTTTGATGCCCCTGAGAAAGAAGCCTTTAGAAAACAGTGTGGGAAAAAGAGAAAATGCTGGTAACCAGCATTTTCTCCTTTTTCCACCTTTTTCCACAGTGTTTTCTACCCTTCACAAAACATTTCTCCTTTTTCCACAATGTTTTCTACCCTTCACAAAACAAATTTCAAATTTTCCGTTACATTTATTTTGTCGTCTGCAAATGCTTTCAGTTTGGACCAGTCTAAAATATTGTCGTTTGGTAATGGGTTAAATATAATGAAAAGTCTTTGAAGAGGCTGAAAACATTATGTGAAAAGGAAGAGTGCTGCTTGCAAACATTTTCTACACTTCTCAGTGTTTCAAAAGCCTTTTACCACAGGGTTGTCCAAACATGGGATTGTATAGTTCAGGGTCAACCTTCAACCATAAAATCACAAATTTTAACAAAACCGATAAGAAATGCTTTTGTAAACATTGTGGGAAAGGAGAAAATACTGTAAACAGCATTTTCTCCTGTTCCACAATGTTTTCTACATTTTCATGCATGAATCCCACCACTTGTACCATTCAATGTCTGCCAATACTTAGGACTTTGACAAGTCTCAAATTTTGCCGTGTGGGAGGGGTTAGCAGGGTTTTCCTTGACGCATGATTTTGTGAGTTTTGACGCACTTTTAAGGAAAATGACCCGCATTTTTTTCAGTAATGCGTCATGGTGGACGCACAAATACAATAAGAGGTAATAATGATCATATATACTTCTGACACTGTTACATCGTGAGCAGATGAAAAATCTGGAGTACGAAGGGAAAATGGGACGAAACACTGGACTGTGTATCGATTTTACTAAAATACCATCGGTATTTAATCGGGTCTAAACTAAACCATCGATGTCATTCTTGCTGTCTGCAAGGAAGAAGAGCCCTTTAACAAAGATCAGACGATACTACGGCTGGTAAGAGCACCCATTTTCGGCCGAAACGGATAATCTTTATCAAGAAAAATAACAGAGACTTCCCACACTGGCCGACAACAAGCTTTCTTCACCAACGAAATGGTCGATTCCTGTGATTAAAAAAAAATAACCCTTAACCATAGCGAGAGGCTACACACAAAAGAACACATACTTTCACAAATAGTAGCTTTTGTTTAAGTGTTTTAGCGAATTACATTTTGTTGTGACCCCCACAAATTCCATTTATTTTTGAGTAGGGGGTCACAATGACCCCCTATTTTTGTGGCCTAGTGAAAACCCTGGGTTAAACATTTACACTTAGACATACCCTTCCAGCCTCTGCCTCAGTTTTCAGGTCAATGGTAGCTGCAGCACTTTCAGCTTTGGCCCTTTTGGCTGCTGCATCAAGAGATGGGGCTGCCTGTTGGAAAAAAACATTTTTGTACTTTTAGTGGTGATGATCAGATAGCAGAGCTGGGGAATTCAACCCATTACCACACAATTCCTTTTGACGTGCCTGAGAAAGAGGCCTTTACAAAACATTGTGGGAAAAGGAGAAAATGCTGATAATCAGCATTTTCTCCTTCTCCCATAATGTTTACTACCCTTCAAAAAACAAAATTCAACAAATTTTCAGTCACATTTATTTTGTCGTCTGCAAATGCTTCCAATTTGGACCAGTCTAAAATTTTGTCGTTTGGTAATGCGTTAAAAACCATCAACACCCTGATCACAATTCCTGCAAGCTACCCACTGAAGGGGCCATGACTTCATTTAAAAGTTAGAAAACATTACGGGAAAAGAAGATCATGCTGGTGACCTGTTATTTCTTCTTTTTCAATATTGTTTTTAAGTTTCAACTTTAGGATCATGCAGTTGATACATGAAATTAATCTTTACTACAAGAGAAAATTTAACACTGGTCCAAATTGAAAGCATTTGCAGACGAAAAAATAAAAGTGACTGAAAATTTGAAATTTGTTTCGTGAAGGGTAGAAAACATTGTGGGAAAAGGGGAAGATGCTGGTTTCCAGCATTTTCTTCTTTTCCCACAATGTTTTCTAAAGGCTTCTTTCTCAGGGTCATCAAAAGTGTGGTAATGGGTTAATCTTTAATTTTACAATAATGACTTTTAAGACCCCGAGAAAGATGCCTTTTTAAAAACATACTGAGAAAAGAAGAAAATGCTGACTACCAACATTTTCTCCTTTCCTTACAATGAAAAACAAACTTAAATTTTGAGTCACATTTAATCTGCCTTCTGCAAATGTTTTCAAGGTTTTTATTTATTGAACATGGCTAAAATTTTGTTGTCTGTTAGATTAATTAACTCTCTTGTCATTAACTCACCTTTCTCTTTGCCCCTGGTGTGTAATCAGCTGGATAAACAAGGTCTCTGAAGTTCTGAATGACTTCCCCAGCCCTCTTCCTCATTGTTTTTTCATCTGGTACTGTTAAAATAAAGTATACTACTCAAAATTTGTTAGGGATCACTCTAAAAGATTCACTCTTAATATATATATATGTGGCATGTATCATGTATGGTTTTACAATAAGTTACATTGCCACACTGATCAATAAAATGACCAGTGGTCATGGATCTTTAAGCCTTTACCTCACAATGCCAACTGTTAAAGACACTGAGAAAGATACTTTTGGAAAACATTGTTGGAAAAGGAGAAAATGCTGGATACCAGCATTTTCTCTTTTTCCAACGATGTTTTCTACCCTATGACAGACAGCATAGTGCATGTTGCATAGAGTTTTCAATCAGCAAATGCTTTCAACTTGGACAGATCTAGAATTTTACAGTATGGTAAAGAGTTTATGCAAAACTGTTGTAACATATAAACCCATACAGAAATATGTAAGTGATCCCTATCAAAGTTTGACTAGTATATATAAATATTTAATCCTTGCTGTGTCTTAAAGGGGACTTAATGCAGCTGAAAAAAGTTCCAACCCATGTCAACCTGAGGGCAGGTTGTCAAGGGTCAAAAGATTTAGCTAATTGTAAAATTCAAGCATGTTTAAGGACCAGTCTGTTCTAGATTAAGCCAATTGTTAGACTAAACAAATTTTATTCATCCATGATTATGATGACTTGCTTGGTAAAATATACAATACCCATACTAATTTAAATATTGTCTATAGTTATCTGATTGTTTGAAAGTGACATATAGGCCCAAGGGGCTGGGTGTTTTTCTTACTTACGAATTATGATATTGTTACTCATACACATGTCACTATAATAAAATACTAACTTACTTACTCACTTACTTTCTTTTATACATGTATCATGGAGTTGTATTAAACCCCCTTCTGCCTGAACAGTGTTCATATATATATAATTATAATCTTTAAAATTTGCAGCAAACAACTTTGAAACCACCCTGGTATGGTTTTGATGATCAAAATGAATGAAGGTCAAACCTTTACCAGATTACAAAACTTAGCACAAACTGTAAGTGTATGCCAAAAACAAAAAGAATGTAGTGAAATTGAAGGGATTTGTCTTAGAAAGGCTGGAAAACATTGCTGAAAAAGGAAAATATGAAAAGTTACCCAAATAATGTGACTGGTCTTTAAAGAAAAAGAAAACATTGCGAGAAAAGGAGAAAAAGCTGGTTACAAGCATTTTCTTCTTTTCCTACCATGTTTTAAAAAGCCTTCTACCTCAAGGTCGTTAAAACCCTTGATTGTGTGGTAAATGGTTAAAATATTTTTGTGCAGCAAGGAGCATTCTCTTTCTTACATGTATAATCAGGCGTTTCCTCTGGTGCATCTCTGTCCAGGGCCAGAGCTTCTATGTTCCTCCAGTGTTTTTGCAAAGCTGGGTTTTCAAAACTCTCAGGTGTATATGTAAACTGTAACTTCTTAATCAGCTCTTTCGCACCATCTATCTGTTCAGTATTAGCTAATAAATACAGGAAAACTTTCAACATATGATTTGTCTGTTTGAACACAGTTTTCAACAGTAATTACCTTTTAGCCTGATTAACAAAATTTCAGACCTTCCCAAATTGAAAGTGTTTGTAGATATCGAATAAAATCTTGTTCAAGTGATAGAATTTTTCTATAAACCAGGAGTGAACACAGTAGGAAAAGGAGAAAATGCTAGTTACTGGCATTTTCTCCTTCTCTTACAATGTTTCCAAATACTTTCCTATAAAAAAACATGGATGGATTTGTTAAAGGGTAAAGTATTTATGGCATTTATAGTAACTAACATGCCTTTGCAAAATATTACAGTTGCAATTATTGCTGACACAAACAGCCTCTACTTTATTGTAAATAAATTTCATTGACACTGGCACAAAAATGACAAACTCATTTTTTGTATAAACATTACTTTTTCTGACACACATGTTGTTAGAAAACAATATTTTTTGTAGCGGTACTGAGAGATTTTAGGCTCTAAATAAGAATTACATGAAAATTCTTATCCATATACATGTATATTCCTCAAAAAACCCAATTGGCAAACTTACCACATGGCGTTATAGAAAAGAAAGGAGTGGCAAAACTGGTCACAGGAGCTTGATGTCTAAATATGGACACAAGCAGGAAGTTTCTAAGCCAAAAACAAATGAACAAGCTACAGAGCACCTGTTGAAACGGATCAATTTGACAGAGTTCAAAGTTGCTTCACCTAAGACTCCTTGAAGAAAACCATCACATTTAATCAGTTTATAAGGCCCATGAATCCCAATGTGACTCCAACTTTTGTTTGCCAGAATACTAGTATCCAACAAAATATCAGTGTGGTTATAAGATAAGACTGCAGAATCTGTGTAGTCTGATCTTGATCAAGGCTATTAACATGTGCATTCCAAGTTCCTTGGCAGCTTAAGTTTTAATAATGATACAGAATCTATCACTCACTGCAGAAGTAATATTTAGCCTTTAAAGCATTTGATATTTTGCCTTATGCTACTCACTCATAGAATATCTGCAGGCAAACACTTTAACGATCCTGTGTTTTGACAAATGAAGAAAGCAGGTTTGTGAAACATTGGGGTGAAAGGAGAAAATGCTGGAAACCAGCACTACCTTCTTTTTCCTTAATGCTTTTTCTTCTTTCAAAGACAAATCCTATCATATGAGCTACATTCTATTTGACATTTCCAACTATTTTTAAATTAGGCAAACCTAAATGCTGCCATCTGGATATGTTTTGTATGAAAGGATAGATAATCTTATTTTTATCATGAGACTGACAAGATTAACCCTTTCAAAGACAATTCCCACCTTTAGATCCACCTTTGATCCCTTCTATTGAAAAATTCCAAACTTTTTGTGTTTGGTAAAGGGTTAAACAATGTCAAAATACCTTTTGTTGTTTCCTGAAATTTCACTTTTCTAAAGTCATCAGCAAAAGGTAGATATATCACATGAAATCCTGGTGGTCTTGTTTGTACTTTGTGATCATCTAGCTCTTCTTCCTACACAATATTAGAAAATGAATCCGGGTAAAGATGTATAAAACAGTGGTTCAATGCATTTACAATGAGCACTGACTTATGTCAGCCTGTGCAGGATGAAATTGGTTGAAACTTCTTGGCTTCTGTAAATTTTTTACATGTCAAAGAACAATTCTACCTCATGATTTAGCCTTTTTTAGACAAAATAAATCCAAAATTTAGTAAAACTTGTTTTGTATGATGTATTACAAAGCTGCATTACACCCCCTTTTTCCTTTTCCTAAAGCTCTGCTCATATATTTTTCTTATAGTTATCATTTACAGTGATTGATTCACATGTTCATGTCTTGTAGGCACACTACATAAAACGAACAGGTTACATAAGAAAATCTAACCCATGACCGAAACTGAACAGTCCTTTGGCTACAAAGGAGTTGTCTAATTTAAACAACTAAATTGTGACCATCAGATATTCAACACATGATTTTGTTACAACCAGATAACAATAGTTGAATAGGGCCACTTATATAGTATAGATTTCTTTCTTTCTTTTTTCCAAATATCAAAATTCCCTTAGATGAAGGCCATTTGCTTTTGCTGTTAGAAACTATGCTTTCAAGACAGCATCTCATATCAACACTTTCATGTATACCTTTGGACTTTCATAGTTACTGTGGACTTTCATATTTACCTGTGGAAGAAGGGCTACAAATCTAGGTGGAGAATTTTTTGAAGGTATGTATTTACAAATTGGCACAACATCTCTGTCTATGCATTTCTTCAGTAAAGCTGTAAATAGTGTGGTGCTCCCAATTATGTTCTGAAATATACAGTTAATACAGTCAAACTTCTGTAATGGTCACTTGAATGAATTAGCTACTTGTATAATGGTAACTATTATTCATAAGAACAACATTTGCAGATTATGAACTCAGATTGCTTCAAGTTGTTGGATTTGCCCAACAAAGGATAAAACATGGTTAGAAAAGGAGAAAATGCTAGTTCCTAGCAATCTGCCCCATTTCCATAATGTTTCCAAAGCCCTTTTCCATAGGGTTGTTAAAGCTAAGGATCATTTACTAATCTCTTAAATGTTTACTGGATACTGAAACTAAAGATCTAACCTAAATCGTTAAAACGAAATACTTTTTTTGAGAAACAAAAATACTAAATCGTTACAATGAAATATAAAATTGTTAAAACAAATTACTGTTTTGAGAAAACGAAATACTAAATTGTTAAAACAAAATACTATTTCTAGGTATGTTTGGAACACTTGGATTACAACAACTTGAACAACAACAAGGCTACAGCACTTCCAGTAAAAACAGCCAGAAACAACAATTTTAGACTGGTCCAAAATTAAAGCATTTGCCTACCACAAAATAAAAGTAACTCAAAAATTGAAATTTGTTTCCAGCAGGGTAGAAAACATTGTGGGAAAAGACTGCCATCTAAGGGTTGTAAAATCCGAGGGTTGTTTGATACAGGGTTAACCCTTTACTAAACAATCCCTGGTTTTTATGACCCTGTGATAGAAGCCTTTTGAAAACATTGTGGGAAAAAGGAGAAAATGCTGATAACCAGCATTTTCTCATTTTCTCAAAATGTTTTCTACCCTGCTGGAAACAAATTTCAATTTTTGTGTTACGTTTATTTTGTCATCTGCAAGTGCTATACATTTGGACTAGTCTAAAATTTTGTCATTTGGTAAAGGGTTAAAGATACAGCCTAACAGCCAGCAAGAAAACACACTGTAAAAAATTTGGTACCATGTAAAACGGTTCAAAATTTACTTAGTTGAATAAAACAATATATTACCGATATATATTGTGCAGGGGATAAATACATAAATTGGAAGTTTTCAATTTAACGGCAGAATTGTTAAAGCAGCGATTTTTTTTTATGGCCCCCAAGAAAATAAATTGCATTTCCTATAGGTTGTAATTTATGCATCTTTGAAACTGTCAGAAGCAACATTTGGCATGAAGATACAAGAATGAGTATAGTTTTATAAAATAAAGATGAAATGAGTTAAAAGCTAGCTGAAAATAAAGATAGATGTATCTTTAACAGCTAACTAAAGAAAAGTCAATAACTTACTGACTCATCAGGGTAGATGAAGCTAGCAGGTTTTACTTTATAGTATATCTTCAAACAACTGTGTGGTTTAAACCCCATTAAGTATAAGCCTGCAAAAGTTAAAATCAAGACTAAAGTCAGCAAACTAATACAATTATGCTACATGAAATGTAATATGGGCTTCTATCGTCCATAGTTATTGTCCTTTTTCATCTTGTCTTAGAAAGGTTGTGCTTTGTAAAGTTTTGTTTGAATTGTTTTACTCTTTACCAGGAGACAACAACATTCAATTGTACAGATAGCATTAATTTGCATGATAAATGAGCCTCAGATGATTTAGTTTACCTTTGGAACAGGTTGATTGATTATTTGGGCAGTGTTTATTGCCGTTTTAAACATTATTTTAGCTATTAATCAGGGCAGTCAGTGCACCTATCCATGTTTTCCTAGTTTCTTTTATCAGTACTCCACATAATCTCCTCCTATCCAAGCCAGTGAAGCCACTGGCTGTTTTCCCACATAATAATCACAAAAATGATGGGCAGCGGTGAGAGAGGAATGAATCCTGTTGGGATGACTATCATTAATCCTCGGAAAGAAAATGGCCAAGATTTGGAAAGGGAGAAGGCATTTTTAAGAAATAAAATTTCTATATTCAAGAAAATAAAAAGCACTGTGGGAAAGGAATGTTGGCTTTTTATATGCAATGGCCCTTTTTCCCAGAATGATTTTAAAAGCTGTCAACTGCAGGAGCCAACAGATCCAAAAACTCTAACAAAGGTTAGAAAAGATTGTTGGAAAAGGAAAAAAATGTTGATTAGCAGCATTTTCCTTTTTAGCCCTCCCTGTAAAATGTATTAAGACTCTGAATGGTATGTGCTAAAGATTAATGGAATGGACCAACAAAAACAGGAAATTCTGCCAAAATACTGCTTTATCAAACTTGTATTGGCCAGAGTATACATGTATAACAAAGCATAGGCCAGGAAGATCCAAGATCAGACTGCACCTTCTATGCAGTTTGATCTTGATTTGAACAGTTTAAAAGCAACTAAAGCCTTGATCAGTATTCAAGCTTTAACCCTTTACTCCACAGATACTCATTTCTACACATTGCTTGTAGGAGCCTTTGGAAAACATTGTGGCAAAAGGTGAAATTGCTTGTGACAAGCAATTTCGTCTTTTGTCACAATGTTTTCTATGCTATCAAAAGGTGTCATATACACATAAGAAACAACTTCATCCTTGCTGTTATTTAGGGTCAATTAGAGATAACATAGAAATGCCTTATGGGGTAAAGACTTAAGATAAGTTCTTGTCATCTCACCTGCTGGATCAAACCTTTTGATATCCACAACCTCGTCATTTTCAAAGTACATGCTTTTACCCCCGTATGTACGAGCTTTTTTCAGATCCTGTGGCATGAGTACTTCTCCTGTATCCTAGTAACAAATACAAAATTCCATCATCAGAGATACTATTAACTATGTAGAGTAGAAAACCTTTTCCTACAGTGTTTTTTGTCCTATCAGTGACAATTTCCTTTACTTTGATAAAATTCTATTTGTCAACTACAAATGCTTTCCATTGTACAAGTCTAAAATATTGTTGTTTAGTAAAGACTTAACTCTTTACAAAACGACAATATTTTAGACTAATCCAAATTAAAAGCACTGGCAAATTCTCCTTTTCCCATAATGTTTATAGAAGCCCTCTTGCTCAATGTCTTTTTAACTCACGATTGTTTGGGAAATGATTAAGGTATAAATACATGTAAAAGATTGTAGAACAAGGAGAAATCACTCCTATGATACAAAACATTTTCAAAGTATTCAGATGAAAAATACAAAAAGTCACTTGTAGATTGTAATTTGACAACAATTACTAGTATATATTATTATATTCATTTATAAAATGGGATACAATAAAATGACATAGTCACTGCATAACCCTGACAACACCTCAACGGTACCTCAACCTTTTTTCCAAGACAGTTAAGCTAAAAGTTACCTTCAGATATGTTTTTGAGTGTGATTTCAGTTCTTCATTTGTCCTCTTGTCCAACTTGACTGTGGTCGGTTTGGTACACTGACGTACCAGTGTGTAGCTAAAGTTATCGAAGAAAAATAAACACATAAAAACACAAAAACATAAATTGCATTGCCAGCCTACTATAGACAGCTCATACATCTTAAGTCATTACCAAACGACAATATTTTAAGCTTGTCCAAATCGAAAGCATTTGAAGACAACAAAATATAAGTGATTGAAAATTTGAAATCTGTTTTGTGAAGGGTATAAAACATTGAAGGAAAAGGAGAATATGCTGTTTGTCAGCACCAGCATTTCCTCCTTTTCCCACAATGTTTTCCAAAGGCTTCTTTCTCAGGGTCGTCAAAAGTAGGAATTGTGAAGAAATGTGTACACAAAACAATCCTGAGTTTTGACAACCCTGAGGAAAAAGCATTTTATAAACATTGTTGAACTAAATCTAATTTCTTGTCTACAAAAGCTTCCAAACTGGACAGGTCTAGAGTTTTTGCCATCTGGAAAAATTTAATAGAAAACAATTTACAAATGGCTCAAATGATGGAACTTGTCCTTGACTGGGTGGAAATTGTGAAAAGGATAAGTTGGTTACCAGCATTCCGCCCTTTTTCCACAATGGTTTCAAAAGGCTTCCTTCACAGAGTCCTTAAAACTCCAGATTGTGTAGTAAAGGGTTAAAATTAAAATATTGCTACTATATGTAAATGCTGCTATTCTCTTCAAGTATCAAAAGCTGCTTCTTCTAAAGTAGTGCATAAAATTGTATAGGTATTATGTTAGTAAGTAAAGAGCTACGCTTCATTTAACAGGACCATGACTGGTTCTGTCCAATACCACAACAGTAACAACCTGAAATGATCTCAATAGTATTTTGCAGACATTGTGAAGCAAGATCAGCCTAACAATATTTGCAATCTGATCTTTCTGTACACTCTTTGCTGCTCTCTCAGTAGTATAGGTCAGGTCTCACCTTTACAAACACAGTCCACAGAAGGCATTCTGACTATGATCAACATTTTCAACAACACACAATACACAATTGAAGATAGTGTTCAAATGGTTATACTGCGCAATGGGCAATGTTAAATATCAATAAAGAACAATACTTACACTCCAACCCCAAACTGAAGATCCTCGCCCAGAGTAAAACCAATTCTTTTAACTGCACGCTTCTTGTGATCTTTAGATCTCACCCTGTGTGGTATATGTAATATTTTCAAGCAATACATGATTGTTTCTTTGACTCTTTTCTAGACCACATATTTCTAGACTTGTTCATATTGAAAGTACTTGCACATGACAAGATTGACATCACTCTAACAATGAGATTAGTATTGGATAGAATTTAAAATGGGACAAAAACAGAAAATACTGGTAACCCGCATTTTCTCCATATCCAGCAATGGTTTCAAAAGCCTTCTTTCATGGAGTGGTTTAAAATCAGGATAGTTTGGTAAATGGTAAAACACAAATTATCTCAGTTACTCAGTAAATCAATTTTCTAAATCATACTCCAAGCATCAAGGTGCATCAGGCATCAACTCAATATTTGTAACCTATAATAAATTATTGGCTTACTAAATTCTAGGCATTTCAAAATTTAATACATTTGCATTTAATGCCCTTTCACTATAATTATCGTGGCAGCCAGTACTTCTGTCCATGCTTCTCTGGGGTTTCTTTTACTGGTACCTAACACAATATTTTACCCAAGCCACTGCTTTCCCACATAACCGTCCTCTAAACATTGACCAGCAGTGACTGACGAACAAATCCTGTAACAACAACTATCATCAATCTGCTGAAGAGATCAGCCAAGCTGGGGATCCACCCAGTAAACTCCTGGTATCAAGTCCTTTACACTACTAAATGCACTTTTTAACAGAAACTGATCTAAATAAGCTGAAGTTCTCTAATACTGATCAAGCAGAAAACATTGTGAAAAATGGAGAAAATAATGGTCTCCAGAATTTTCTGCTTTTCCCAGATTGTTTTAAAATGCTATTTTCCAGATGGTCGTTAAAACACAGAATGCTGTGATATAAGGTTTCCTAGAATACTCCAACAATCATTCTAAAGTGTTTTAAATTTCAAAACTAGTTATATGGTTTGTCAGAACAGAAATCAAACCTTATGTTTCTTAGCCTAACTAAATGTCTTTTTAGTGGCGTTGTTGGTGAATATGTTCCTTGATCTTCCACCCTTTAGTCTTTAGACCATTTGATAATTGTAATGGATAAGATTTGTTTGAACAAGGAAAAAAGTTGTGGGAAAAAAGAAATACTAGTTAACAGCATCTCCTTTTCCAATAGTGTTTTCAAATGCCATTATCCGCAAGGATGTTAAAACACAGTATCCATTAAATATTAACACAGATATTGAGGAAGAGATTACCTAGTTAACAGCTCCTCTAGTTTCTCTGATGGGTCTGCAAGTTCTGTCAACTCGTCATCATCCGTGAAAAGCAAGTCCTAGTAGTCATGGAAACAAGTAACAATATCACCAAAAGATTTTTTTTTTCAAAACTCCAGTTAAAAGTATGCTCTTTTTCAATTTTGTCTTGAAAGGATTTTCATGAAATAATTATTTTACCTGCATACAAGTATTTTAAGACATATTTCAGCAATAAATGTAACATGCTGAACAAATTACCTCTATTCAATTAGAACCCCCTAAACCCTGTAAAAGGAACTTAAACACATCAATACTAATATAATATATTTAAACAGAATTTTATTTTCTTTGGCCAGTATCTTTTGATTATTTACAAGTTGTAATGTTTTTGAACAATTCATCCCTGTCAATTTTGTATATTTGAGAGCAAAAAGTATAGAGAGAAAGATTTATGTATTAGCGGAGAAGTTGGGCAATTGGTTTATAAAATTACCATCAATTATTGCTTATGATCATTAGAGCAAACCAACTAGCTATTGGTTGTACAATAAGTTTCCCAGTTTAACTGAATATGCCTTTTTGTTATGATACTATGACAATTTTTCAACATTGTATTAAGTTCATAAAGATGTTATGATTTTTTTTTTCTCTTAAAATCAACGGAAAAACATTGCTATGAAATTCTTTGCCTGATTAAATACCATTTATTTCCAAATCAGTCAAAAAACAAAATTAAGACTTGTTCACATTTCAAGCATTTGCAGATGACAATCCTCCCTTCTATTATAGATCTATATTTTCATTTTTATAAAACAACCATTTTTTCACTCACAGAGATTTTAGCTTCCACTTATTGTTTAATTCAAAGATTTGAGTAAATTCAGTGTTAAAATTCATTATTTAAGATGAGAGGATAGAGAGAGACCACCCGAGGGAAATATGGTTTGAAGTGCCTCTAATCGGACTATGCCATACAAATCTTTGTAGCTGTCTGGATTTTCATGTTTCTTTTCTTTGCGATTTACTTTTCATGTCAATTAATATTTTGAGAAATATTACCGCATAATTTGACATGAATTTGTCATTTAGAATAGTAGGTAACTTTAAAATCTTTCACTTTACACTAGATAAGACGATTAATACCTTTATCAAATTTTCATAAATGACTTGCCAGCTTGATTAGCTGTGATAAACAGAGCTGTGCACATCCTTCCCATTTCATACAAATCATGTTTTTTAAAGCATAAATTTTGCTGGATGCAAAAGCCCTACCTTATAAAACTTGGTAACATCAAACTTTTGTTCTGGCAGCTGCAAATGCATCAACTCCAGGTCTATTCCTGTTTCATTGAGATCACTTGCCTTGGTTTTAGCTTGTCTCTGTAACAAATTTGATCTGTTGATAAGGTCTCAAAAAAAATACATACTCATGACATTTCTAGTACATGGATACAGGCAATAAAACAACATAAAGACGTTTACCAATAACCTTTAACATCATATATTTTTATATGGGAAACTCAAAGACTGTTACCTCCGTACCAAACAACAAAATCCTAGACTTGTCCAAATAGAAAGGATTTGCGGATAACGATTAAAATTAGGTTTAAATGATGGAATTTGTTTCAGATATGGTAGAAAACTTTGTGGTAAAGAAGAAAATGCTGGTTACTAGCATTTTCTCCTTTTTCCACAATGTTTTTAAAACGCTTCTTTCTCAGTTGTTAAAACTCCGAATTATGTGGTAAAGAGTTAACTCTATCAGACAAGATGGTGCACTTATCTAAATTGAAAAATTTGAAGTTGACAAAGTAAATGTGGCTTGAATTATAGGAATCATCTTTGAAAGGGTAGAAAACATTGTGAGAAAAGGAGAAAATCCTGGTTACCAACACTTTTGCTTTTACCTACTATGTTTTCAAAAGCTGCCTTTTTAGTGGGGAGGGGGGGGGGGGTTTCTTTAATCCTTTACCTAATACGCCAATTTGAGGCTCTTCCATTTCAGCAGCAAATAACGATATTATGTAAAAAAAATATGGAAAACATTATGGAAAAGGGAGAAATAGCTCATTACGAGCAATTTCACCTTTTCCCACAATGTTTTCAAAAGCTGTCTGTTGTTGATATGTCAAAATGAGTATCTATGGAGTAAAGGGTTAAAATATGGAAAAGATTTAAGCATAATTTTAGCTGCTATTATGTTATTGATTTTATTTATATGGTGTTCAATGCTGCAGTTTCACCACAGCAGGAGCATCTATCCATGCTTTCCCAAAGATTTTTATTTTTTAAAAGAGTTTCGGATGTTACCCTTAAAGCCACTGGCTGGTCACCCACATAGCCATGGTCAAAACAAGGATCAGCACTGATAGAGAACGAATCCTGTTGTTATGACCATCATGTACCCTTAGCACCAGATTTCCAAATATAAACACAGACAGAATGTACAGTACAATCTTGCAATTAGTTGGAAAAAGGCTAAGATCAGTGATTAAGGTGATCATTGATAATTTGGCAGGGCACTAATGCATATGCATGTATGCATAGTTGTGTATTTATATTTTCTGTAGAAGATCTAGCTACAGCTGTATAGTGGCTGTCTACTCAGTAGTAACAAATTACACATACCTGTAATTGTGTGTTTCCAGCATGGGGATTGTCATTACATGTGAACAGTAATATCCTCTTAGAGTTGATCTTTTGGGAGCTGTTATGAAGAATTAAAAGATTTGTGTATATACATGTATTCATCATTTTTCTATTCTAAAATTCAATTTTAGTAACCCTAAATTCCAAGGTTATCTATCTAAATGGCTGGCAAAGACTGTTTCAGCCAATAAGATGGGTATTGATTGATTTTAACTCTGCACCAGATAATAAAATTTTAGCCATGGCCATATTAAAGCATTTGCTGATGAAAATTTCAATGTGGCATGCCTTTTCTTAGAAAAAGTTAGGGAAAAGGAGAAAATGCTGGTTACCAGCATTTTCTCCTGTTCCAATAACGTTTTCAAAAGGCATCTTTCCCAGGGTCACTAAGAGTTGGCATGGTGCATTGAAGGATTAAAATAAAAACAATTTTCATTGATAAAGGTGTGCTATAATGCCTATATGACCTGGTGGTGCAGTTCCACCTACGATGGAATTTGGATAAATATCTCCAGCTGATTTCTTAAATAGTCAATTCATCACAAAACTGCTCTTTTTTTTATTCAAGGCATTTGCTGTGATGATGTATGTATATTTTACTCTTTGTAAACATTGTACTACTATAAATATGTAACTATCACAACTGACTGAGCAGAAACTAGAAAAACAAAGGCAGGAGCATAACTATCTAACATAACTATTTAACCCTTTACCACAAAATCTCTGGTTTTAACAAGCATGACAAAGAGGCCTTTTGAAAACATTTTGGGAAAAGGAGAAAATGTTGGCAGCCAGCATTTTCAACTTTTCCCACAATGTTTTCTACCCTGCTGGAAACAAATTTCAATTTGTGAGTTACATTTATTTTGTCGTCTGCAAGTGCTTTCAATTTGGACCAGTCTAAAATTTTGTTGTTTGGTAAAGTGTTAAAGATGCCTTCACCTATTTACCACCTTGTGCTTACAAGATTGCCTTTAAAGTAACTTGAAAAGATATTAGCTAAGTCACTCTTATACAAACAAAACATTTCTTGTCACTGTTAGTCCTAGCTTTTGTAAAATTGCTGAAAAATGAGCCAAGTACTACATTTAACTTCAACCCTGTAGTTGAAGATTTGATTAAACTTGTGGGAAAATTTGGCAATGCTAAAACCCATTGTTTTCCGCCATTCTCAAAATCTTTGCTACCTTGTTCAAATACAAGTGTCAATATGTAAGCTATTTACATATTGAGAATAACTGTTTAAAGAAATATCATTTGATGTCTGAAGATATTTTCAATATAGTCAAGTCAAAAATTTGTCCTATGGTAAAGAATTACACCTTGCATGATAGTTTTTACCTTGTAGCAAACATATTCTGGCAGGTCCATAGGGCCTCACTCAGGGAGAATGCTTGACTGTGCCCATAATCTACCGTAAAGGTCTTGTGAGTTTCTACATGAAAAAATAAAATGTAAACCATGGTTATTAACCTTTAAGGCACCAAGGTGATTTAAACTGCTTTGTAGACAGAATAGATCAAGATTAGACTGCACACTTTGTGCTTTGTGATTCATGTCTTTGTATTTTGACCAAAGGAAATCCTAAAAACTGCTTTAATAATGTGGGTATTCCTTTTTTCCCCAATTAAAAATATACTACATGGAACTCACCTGCTTTTTTAATCTGAATGTATGTTGTTGATACAAAAATTGTCATATGAATATGGAGCCAGGAAAGCATGGAAAGCTGCACTGGCTGTGACATAACTGACATACCTGTAAATACTATTTAAACATGGGAAATTCCAATAAAAAAAACAAATCTACTTTTAGCAAATTTCAAGGGTGAATAACCCCCTCTTCTTTGTGAAAAGTAACACTAACCCTCCAAGCAGGTTACAATTCTGACTTCCTTAAATTGCAACATATGAAATTGCACATGAACAACTTAAGTATGGCCCAAAAGATGGGATTCCTCAGAAAACATTCATTGTAGGGAAAATGTTTCCAACAAACATTTTTCTGAGGGTCATTAAAATGTGGGCTAATAATACTTATACAATCTACCTTCACACATCTCTTCCAGCTGTAAGATCCTTGGGGCATCTGGCTGCTCTAACTCTTGATATATGTAAATGTATTTGAACTCATTTGGATTGTTGGATTTTTCCTACAAACAGATTATTTGGGAACAAAAATTTCTGACAATGGCATTCTGCTGGATTCATCCAGTAGTTCCATCTAAATCAAACATTGTAAAGAGGTGCGCAGAAATGGAGCCAAATGAATATCTGTCATATTCTTATTTGTATTTTATACATTTGTTAAAATCTCATGAAATAATATATAAGACTCAAGACTCTTTACCCAAATACCTGTGTGCCTAACTTACAATTATTTCAAGGACTGACAAGTCTTTTAGATAGGACTCATTCCTCTTCCAACATTTATACTTCCTTTGACTTTCTCTTCTCTGGAAAGCAGCTAGTTTCTTGGAAAGAGTTATGATATCATGATGTAGATACTAATGGATACTGGCATAATTAAAAACCACTGTTGAAAAAATGTACTTAACTCTATACCAAGCATTTTAACCTTTTACCAAACAATCCCTGGTTTTTATGACCCTGAGATAGAAGCCTTTTGAAAACACTGTGTGAAAAGGAGAAAATGCTGGTAACCAGCCTTTTCTCCATTTCCCAAAATGTTTTCTACCCTGCAGGATACAAATTTCAATTTTTCAGACAATATTTTTCTGTCTGAAAGTGCTTTCAATTTGGACCAGTCTAAAGTTTTGTCATTTGCTAAAGAGTTAAAACGATGGTGTTTCCAATTTCAACTTTCATTTAAGACTTACAATATGTGTCTACATAAAACAATGTTTAATTATTAGATTCTGCAAAAAGTTGCTATGACATTATGACAAAAAAATGTATCAACCATACCGTTCCAAAGAATACTATCCCCACAACATCCTTTTCACTGCTGATGATTTTATTCTGAAGGGTCGTTTTACAGCACTGAAAGCCAAATGTTACAGAAAGTATGAATACATAAATACTTATCTTCTTGAAATAAGAGCAAGGTCACAAGATAAATATACAGTTTAAAGTCATTATCGAACACGAATGAGGAACTTTAAACATCTTGTCAACCCTTTATCACAATATCAGACTAAGTTATACTTTGTGAAAAAAGGAGCATCCATTTTGTAGTTTTCCTACCTTGTTTCCAAAGCAGGTATAACCATTTACCAAACCATCCCGGGTTTTCAAAACCCTGGAGAAGGTAACTTTAAGAATCATTGTTGGAAAGAAGAAGATGTTGGTAATCAGCATTTTCTCCTTTTACCACAATGTTTTCTACCCTATCAAATCAAGATTGCACCATTTGAACCACATTGGAATTGCTGTCTGCAATTGCTTTCATTTTGGACAAAAGCTAACATGCTGTCGTTTGGTAAAGGATTAAAGAAGTTCAAATACCTATACTTGTCATAACTAAATGAGCCATGCTCTGGAGAACTGGTTTAACTCATTACCAAATGACAATATTTTAGTCTTGTTTAAATCGAAAGTATTTGCAGAAGACAAAATAAAAGTGACTGGAAATTTGAATTTTGTTTTGTTAAGAGTAGAAAACATTGTGGGAAAAGGAGAAAATGCTGGTAACCAGCATTTTCTCCTTCTCCCACAATGTTTTCTAAAGGCTTCTTCTCTTCGTCAGAAGAAGGGATTGTGTGGTAATGGTGTAACTCTTTACCAAGCGACAAAATTTTAGACTGGTCTAAACTGAAAGCATTTGCGGACAAATTAAAGATGACTCTGAAGCTAAAATTTGTCCTTCATAGAGAAGAAAATATTGTGGTTACCAGCGATTTCTTCTTTTTCCTTTTTCTGCAATGTTTTCAAAAGGCTTCTTTCCAAGAGTCTTTAAAACCTGGGATTGTTTGGTAAAGGGTTAATATATCTCTATGCTGTGCATGATACCAAGCAAGTCATCCATGAAACTCCTATATTTGAGCAAGGAACACATCGTTGGCAAATTCTTTCAAAATCGATGTGCCTAACATGAACCTGCCTAACAAAATATCTGATCTATTCTAAAACTATGCTGTCATGTTAACCCTTTACCCCACAAGGCATTTCTATGGTATCTCTAACTGACCCTAAATAACAGCAAGGATGAAGCCGTTTCTTATGTGTATATGACACCTTTTGATAGCATAGAAAACATTGTGACAAAAGGTGAAATTGCTTGTCAGGAGCAATTTCACCTTTTGTCACAATGTTTTCAAAAGGCTCCTACAAGCAATGCGTAGAAATGAGTATCTATGGAGTAAAGGGTTAAGCAAATATCTCCTTTCAGTTTGATACTCTAACATGAGATCCTGGATGAAGAAACTTAGATCCTAACCATACAATACAGAGCTTGAATATTCTAGTGAAGAAGGCTTTTAACCCATTACCACACAATCCCTACTTCTGACGCCCCCGAGAAAGAAGCCTTTAGAAAACATAGTGGGAAAAGGAGAAAATGCTGGTAACCAGCATTTTCTCCTTTTCCCACAATGTTTTCTACCCTTCACAAAACAAATTTCAAGTTTACAGTCACTTTTATTTTGTCGTCTGCAAATGCTTTCAATTTGGACCAATCTAAAATATTGTCGTTTGGTAAAGGGTTAAAAGCATTATGGGAAAAGAAGAAAATACTGGTAACTAGCACTTAATTTCTTTTTGAACAATGTTTTCTAATTTCTCCAAAACAAAAAGTCCATTTCAGTGTCACATTTACCATTTTTTTCAGAAAATGCTTTCAATTTAGACTAGTCTAAAGTTCTGTTGTTTGGTACAGAGATGAAAAGTTAACTGACCCTAATACACAGCTGGAAAAGGCTTTCATCATCTTCATTGTCCACATCAAACATAGGCTTGGTACAGTCTATCAGCAAAATCAGCCCATCTTTTTGTCCAAAACCACGCTAAAATGAAGATTGAAAGATCACAGCCATTTTATCATGTTTACTTTTGATATAACACCAAAAAGATATAATGATGTTTGTGTAATTTTCCTCAGAGTTATTAAACTTTTAATCCTTTACCACACAATCATGAATTTTAATGACTCTGAGGAAGCAACCTTTAGAAAACATTGTGGGAAAAGGAGAAAATGCTGGATTGCAGCATTTTCTACTTTTCCCATAATGTTTTGTACCCTATCAAAAATAAATTCCATCATTGAGCATCATTTAAATTGTCTGAAAGTGCTTTCAATTCGATTCAGTCTAACATTTTGTTGTTTGCTAATGAGTTCAAATAAAAGGTCAATAATTTTCTTCCTTGATATTTAAAGATTTGTCGCAATTCTTCTGTACATTATTATAACAGCTTCATAGTAATGGGGTGCAAAACGTTAACCTATCAGAAATTCGTAATCCATGTTATACAATGACTTCATCTTGTGTATCTTACATTTAGTTAAACATGTATCTGAGCTGATTTCTTTTGGCATGGCTGTGTAAGTTGGCTTTTGATCTATTATTTTGGTATAAGTTTCTAATTAATAAATAGTAATTTGATGTTGATAAAAAGAAGTGGACATATCCATTATTTGGGCCTACAAGGTGTTTTTTGAAGGCTGATTTACGACACTAGTATACAAGGCTTGCTATAGAAACAGTCAATCAATACCATATAATGCTTATTCTCATGTTAGCAAATGAATATTAAAGAGGACAATCCTTCTCTTGTACTAATTAGAAATCAGTTATTTTTCTACGTTACATAAATAAATTTCTAATTTATTTATAAGGCCTATAAAAAAAAAAATATGTGTTTACGATTTCTTAACCCTAAACTTTTCGACACTATGATAAAAAAAAAAAATCTGTCAGGTGTGATTTTGGTAGATAGCCCATGTAAAAAGTTTGTGGGGAAAAAAATCCCTTCCAACTCTACCTACAGCATCCTGGACTGATACCCTGAAAAGATATTTTTTGGTGGACCTAACTTTATATTACTTTGCAGCCACTGCTTTTTTCTCAACAATGAGTCAGATTATCATCTACTCTTGAAAATCTTATCAAATTGAAAGTTTCACTTTTTATCAAAGTGCAGAAAAATGAGGAAAAGGCAGCAATTGCTAGTCTGGTTACTTGTCAAATATTTCCCTGCATATCGAACCACAATAGAAGTTTGACATTATATTCCTGAATCTCTTATGTGTGCTATATGGAGTGCAACACGCGAAAAGGGTCATTCGGACATTTGCGTAAAGTGTCGTCTCGGATCAGCATGTGCAGTCCGCACAGGTTAATCCGAAACGACACTTTTCGATTTTATGTGATTTTCTGTTTAACACAAGTCTACTGTAGCACAAAATCTAATGTAGTCGTAAAGTGCCGTCTCGGATTAGCCTGCGCGGACTGCGCAGGCTAATCCGGGACGACACTTTACGCAAATGTCCGAATGCACCTTTTCGCGTGTTGCACTCCATATGTATTCTTTACTTATAAATATCTTTCTTAGTCTTTTTATCACTAAGCATTGCTAGAAGGTCCTAAGACAAAACAGCTAGGGAAGGTTTTATTAATTCCATGATAAATTATACTTTAGAGATATATACCAGGACATGTACCCCGGTATATTTGTACAAAGATTTCGCTAGTTAACCCTAGCCAAAACAAACCAATGTTTTACAACCATATAGAAGAAAGCTTTTGAACACATAATTATATCTTCTTCCCTCTCAAAGATAGATTCTATCTTTCAGACACATTTACTTTGTTCCTTGCATTATGCTTTCAGTTTGTGTGAGTCCAAAGATTTGTTGTTTAGTAAAAAGTTGGTGATATAATTACAATCGCTTGAAAATCTTCATCCTCTTCTTCTTCATCACCATATCTTTGATAACCAAAGTCAAAGTCACCCATTTCCTGAATAAAATTAAGTAAACATAAAAATGCTTAAAAATGAGAAAATTACAGTGTATTTAAATATAATTTGATACAACATAATAACATATGCTAAAATCAATAATATTCCTCCATAACCTATCAATTAAGTGCAAAATACAGCCTGTATTTTCAGTCCAGTATCCATGAATCTAAAATACAACACAAAAAACATATATGTGTCTTGGATGTATATTTAGGAAACCCCCAAGTACATAGCATCATCAGACATTTGGCATCATCAGACATTTGGTATGGCTGTTTTCTTGAGACAGGTAATGGGAAAGTTTCTGGCTAATTCAATTAGCAATTAAATTTATTTTGAAGACACAGTTCTCTACCAAAATGTTAAATGCAAATGAATTCCAGCTTTTTTCCAGTCATTTCATATGCCAACATTAAATCTATGCCTTACGGTGATTTTTTACAGTTTGCTATAAGTGAGTCCATGGACTCAACTGGGTGGAAAAATATGAGTCTATTGCAAACTTTGTGATACCCATCTGTAAAACCCTATTTCAATATACATTTTTTTCAATTGTAAGAATGGCTGATACTAATTGTTGTTTTCTTATCCATCCAGTCGAAATTGGACATAAGGATATTTAAAATTTAAATCATAAGGTAGCATATGAAATTGAATCAAGATCTCCATTTTTCCCAGGAAAGAAAGTACCGGTACTATGCCAATGTCCATCTATCATCCAGGGACATATATCTGCACAAAGGCATACTATTTCTTTCTTACTGGCATAATTTCTAACTGGCATAAGAGTTTTCTCAAAGTCATTGAACAATTATTATTTAATGTTTTCATCAGCAAATAATTTTTTTTGTTTTGATATCCCGAAAATTTCCAATCTGTCAAATGATATCCATTTCATCCAAACAATTTCAAATTTATATATCAGGCCTACTGAGAAAAAGACCTTGGATATTGTTTTTCTTTGGACCTTAAAACAGAAAACCAGAAACCATTCCTTAGACTAGAATATTACTTTAAGCAGTGTTGGCATTTTTTTTCTTTCAATCAGAAAAATGTGTCAATCATACTCTAATCAAATCCTCTTCTTCTACCCATTGAAAGGATTTCAGAAACGTTCCTTTAGATTTTCTTACTTCATTTGCATAGTGATGTCTTCAAGTCCTTTCATTCATCAGAAAACATTTTTTTCACATTGATATCTAGGCAAAACCAAACATTTCATAACACTGTTGCTTTTAAATGTTGTTTCTTATAGTAGCCACGATTTTAACCTAGACTCTTTCAGCTGAAATTCTTAAAATGAGCCGGCTTGTTTTTTTCTCTTCGCCTGGAATGCCAGACTGCAACAAATGCAGTTGCTATGCGATGAAATTGCAATAACTTGGATACGAGGTTGCAAATCATGTGACTGAAGATATTTATAGAAGTGATATTTCCAAAAAGAGTAATATTTTGTTTTGTGGTGACTTTTTGCCAACTCTGAAACATAACTTGCTGAAACAGCCCTTATTTGTTTTTTAAATGGGGGTTAAATGGTGCTGATTTTTTGTTTCGTCCTCTAGATGCAATGGCAATTTTTATGTTTCATTCCATATCAATTTCTTTGCATATAAAGACATGTTTAAGCTGTAAACACATACCAGACTTAAACTGGAAACAGACTATGAAGATTGAAAATGAAAGTTACCTGGTAAGCAGTCAAGAGTAGAAAAAATACCTATGTCTATGTAGAGAACATAGATCTAAGTTTATAGTTTAATTGATCGGGATCAAACAAAATTTGCAAGACCCATGAAAACAAAAATCAGTGCATCACAGAAATGCACATATCGCAAAGTTTAGCGTCACCAGCAATTTCTTTGCATCTCTGATGCAGGTAAATGAAACACTGGCCTAACTTGTTTCTTAACCCATTACCATACAATCCCTACTTTTGACGCCCCTGAGAAAGACACCTTTAGAAAACATTGTGGGAAAAGGAGAAAATGCTGGTAACCAGCATTTCCTCCTTTTCCCACAATGTTTTGTACCCTTCATAAAACAAATTTATTTCAAATTTTCAGTCACTTTTATTTTGTCGTCTGCAAATGCTTTCAATTTGGACCAGTCTAAAACATTGTTGTTTGGTAATGGGTTAACTGATGTAACTTGAATAAATAATTCAAGCGTGTAATCTATGGTAATAGAGGTCATTTATTTCATGTCAGTTTGTTTGAGTGATACACTAAAGTAGCATTTAGGTTCACAAAGATATGAAACATTACAAACTCATATCAGCGGAAGAAATTCAAAATTTCAACATATTCAATTTGGAAATAGTATCACCAATGATATCTGAATCAACCTTTTGGACTAGTAAACAATTTTTTTTGAGCATCATAAAGGCTACCTTCAGTCTGAAGGTCTGCTCCGATGGTATTTTTGTTACTGTTCTGCAAAGACCAGTCACAAAAATAGCAACGGAGCAGACCTTCAGACTGAAGATACATACAGGATGAAGGCTTTAAAAAAAACTATGAGTAGCAGAGAAAATTATAGCAGATCCAATGTGAATTTCCCATTTTTTACAGTATATTTTTTCCATCAGAGAAGATAAGCTCACTTGCACCAATTTTTAATTTGTCGTCTGCAAGTGCTTTGATTGAATTTAATAAAAGGCTCTAAGTTTGTTTGGGAGAGGGTTAACCCATCATTATTGAAATGCTGTTGGCATGAAGTTTACTAAAGTGTTATATCCACCAAGTAGGTACATGTCAAAAAAAAAAATGTTCACTATCTGAGGCAAAAGACTTTTTTCTATTAAGGTGGGACGTGTATTTGTACTGCTAGTGTAGTAATGATAGTTCAAGCGATCGTCTGCATAATGCATTGGAACACGAAAACCCATTATTTCACAGAAAACAGGATTATCACCTTTGACTTTTGATAATTTGATTCAAGATATTAAAAGCAAGAAACTAGTTTCCTATCTGAATTATAATACCTATCAAGGTTAAGAGCTAATTTCTGAGAAATATTAGGAAACTGTAAAGTTCCCGCCGATGTCAGTGGTTTTTGTCTGTGCCGAAAGACGGTGTGCCCGTAAGAAATGGCAAAACGCAAAATAATATAAGTGTCTCTGGTAAACGAATTGGTTTTCACAGTTATGCAAAGCATTATTGTGAAAAATAATTATCAAGTGTTTGTTAGAAGAATTCATATTCTTTCCCGACATCTTCTGTCACAGAAACAAAAAATGTCATCTGATAGAAAAGACTACACAGCCGGACTGATTGGTAGCCTCTGAGTGTTTTATTGATCATTCTACTTCTTGACAGTTGAATTTAAAATTGACATGATTTACCTCAAAGTAATGATGTTAGGCAAATAGATCGACTCATGGTAAACAGATCCCTGTCCTTTCCGACCTACGGATTTTTTTTTTTTTCACTTATAACACATGACAAGCATTCTTTTTAGCTGAGACAGAATGCTGTACTTATCAGGTTGGCTGAGACAATGTCTTCTAGCTAATTATGATCTAGCAATCATAGTAGAGACTGAATGTTTTCTAGCCAGTCAGTTAGTCTTGGAAATTAGAATGAAAAATAAATTTTGAATATGATATGTAGATAAAATGTAACTTTTACTTGTGTATTTTACTTGAGTCGTCTTTTGTGAAATTGTTTCAGTCTGCAGTGAGTAAAAAATTTGGACTTGGCCAAATTCACAGCATTTTTGTTATATGTCACACAAATGATGAATTTGATCTCTGATCAGGTAGAAAACAGTGTGGGTCAAACAGTTTTCTGTATTTCCAATAAAAGTTTCAAATGTCTTCTCCGGGTTTGTTATAATTTGGGATTGTGTGGTAAAGGGTAAAAGCTCCTCTAAAGAAAATTGAAACAGACAAGATAGAAAGGATACTTGTTAATAAGAGACCTATAAGAGATTTTTTTTTTTTTAACAGTGTAATAGATCTACATGTGAAAATAGTGTGGCATAAAATACCTTGGTGCTGATATTTTGCCATATAATGTTATCAAAAGTGTCTGCAAAACACCATGATATTAGCATATTTCATAAAAATAAATTGTGGTACATAAAAGGCCATCCTATGGCAAAAGGGACTTAATGCCTCTCCATGATGCATTATACCTAGCAAGTCATCATGTAGTCATGGATTTATTAAAAGCATTTTGTCCAAAATATATATGTTGATTAAATTATGTGGTAGACTGATCCTTTTACATGCAGACTGCGTAGACTGAACTGGGGCGATAGTTTTTGCAGATACATTAAGCCCCTTTTTTTTTCACAGAGCATTGTTTATAATGTGTATATTTCTATTGTTCTTTTTGCAGTTATTGGTGATGAAATTTTGAAGGGACAAGTAGCAGATACCAACACACACTTCATCACAAAACATTTGTTCTCTTGGGGAGTCAAAGTGAAAAAGGTATCATGGTCTCTGTTTTTTCTATAGAGATTTTTAGCCCTGAACTCTTTACCAGATAATGAAAAATTAGACAGCTCTAAGTTCATGAAAGATTTTAACCCTTTCCCAAATGACAAAATTCAGACTTTTCCAAGTTGGAAGTATCTGCTGACAACAAATTTGAACATGGTACAAATAAAATTAAAGTCTTTTTTGGGATAGAAAACATTATGGGAAAAGCAGAAAATGCTGGGGACCAGCATTTTCTGCCTTTTCCATTGTGTTTTCAAATGGCTTTTACCTTAGGGTTGTTAAAACGTGGGATTGTTTGGTAAAGGGTTAAGGCAACAAATTTAGTGTAACTCAGATGTTGGGATTGGTCTTTCAAGGGTAGTAAACATTGCCTGAAAAGTGACAATGCTTGCAAAATAATTGTTTGAGAAGGAGAAAAAGCTGATCATCTCTACTACCATTTTGTCCTTTTCTATCAGCATTTATTACCAATGTTTTGTCCTTTTCCCTTAACTTTTTTCAAATGACCAAAATGCTGGTAGAACAGATGGAGAAAATACTTCCCAGGTCTACCAGCATTTTTTTCCTTTTCTAACAATGTTTTTTACCAGATGTCCTTTTCCCTCATTTTTTTTTCAAGAGCAGCTTACCTCGGGGTAGTTATAACACAGGGTTGTTTGGTAAAGGAGGGTTGTTTTATTAAATCCCTTTCTTTCCTCACAAGATCATTTGCTTTTGGACCATGTTGATGCAAGACAATACATCAAACTTTTATCAAGATCTGTTTGCAGTAAAGGTGCAGTCTGTTCTATATGTATACAGAGGTAGCTTGAGCAATGTGCGACAGTATCACAAATACACATGTATTTATTGTGAGTGTTTTTTGTCGTTTATTTAGCACTGTAAGAGTCTACTGTTCTTTTGCAGGATATCAGTAATTCAAGATGACCTTGACTTACCATAGTTTATTAAAGATATCAGTAATTCCAAATGACTTTCATGTAATATATTACAGATATCAGTAATTCCAGATGACTTTTACATAATTTATAACAGATACCAACTATTCCAGATGACCTTGACAAAATTTATTACAGATATTTTAGTTATTTCAGATGACATTGACTTAATTTATTACAGATATCAGTAATTCCAGATGACCTTGACACCATTGCTGAAGAGGTGTCCAAATTCTCATCCAAGTTTACCTTTGTGCTGACATCTGGAGGAGTTGGGCCAACACATGATGACTTAACATTTGAAGGTCAGAGTAAATCTCGAAAACAATTCCTTACTTTTCTTAGTGGCCATCTCTTTTATGCAAGCAGCCTTTATCAGGCAAGAGAATATCAAGTTCTAAGAGAATACAGACAAGTCACTTCCTTTGAAAATGTGGTTTAAAACATCTTCCAAAAGCAGTGAAACTTGTCAGCATGTACAGTCCTTGCACATTGACCTGGAGGGAACATTTTGATGTTGGTTAATTTTCTGCATGTCTATAGACCATTCAACTGCATGACTAAGGAGCTTTTTTTTTTACAAAATGGATCCATATTATTTGATTATTTGAAGAGCCTAATGTTCAGATGTTATAAAATGTATTTGGACAAAGTCAACACCTCCTTTAACCCATTACCACACAATCCCTACTTTTGACAACCTTGAGAAAGAAGCCTGTAGAAAAAATTTTGGGAAAAGGAGAAAATGGTGGTAATCAGCATTTTCTCCCTTTTCCCACAATATTTTCTATCCTTCACAATACAAAGTTCATATTTTCAGTCACTTATATTTTATTGTCTTCAAATGTCTTCAATTTGGACAAACCTAAAATTTTGTTGTTTGGTAATGAGTGAAGCATGTGAATGTTTAGTGTCCCTTTGGAGCTTTCACCAAATACAGGTTGGTCTGTGTATTAGCAAAGTGGCAGAAGGAGGTTGAATATATCTGCATAATCTAATATACATACCAAGCAAATCATCACTTAGTTATAGAGCCATAAATAGTTGAACCATTAATTTTGGCTTAGCCTATTAGAAGTTGTGTTACTTTCAAATTTAGAATCTTCTTAAGAATGGTTTATGACAACAGACCCTAGGTCCGTAGACACCAACCATTCTTAAGACCATTCTTTGTCTAATTCTCAAGAATTTTCTTAAAGCGAAAGTAACAATTTTTTTAGCCAATCAGAAGTTGTGTTACTTTGTAAATCTAGAGTAAGAGTTAAGAATGATTGATAAATATGGACCCAGAATTGTTATCCAGTGATGCGAAAGAGACCAGAACCAAAACCAGCAATTGTACTCTTTTTTTTTTCCCCTCATCATTTGTTTATATATTGTGCTTATTAACCTTTTACCCCATAGGGCATTTCTATGGCAACTCTAATTGACCCTAAATAACAGCAAAGATGAAGCCATTTCCATTGTGTAAATGATACCTTTGATGTTAAAGAAAACATTTTGACAAAAGGTGAAATTGCTCTTCACGAGCAATTTCACCTTTTGTCACAATGTTTTCCAAGCAATGTGTAGAAACGAGTACCTATGGAGTAAAGGGTTAACTCTTTACCAAGCAACAGATTTTAGACTTGTCCAAATTCAACTCTTAATCTTGCCAAATAGATTTAAATGAAACTTTCAAGCTGAGAGTTAAAAGCCAAGTTTTTCTTTTATTGAAGGTGCATATGGGGAAAGATATCTCTTTGTTGGACAGGGTTGATTCAAGATCAGACTGCACATTCTCTGCAGTCTGATTTTGATCTACACTGTCTGCAAAAGGTCATTGAGACGGGCTTAGCAGCCTGAGGCTTAAAAGCATTTTCAGACAACAAAATACATGTGACTCAAAAATTGGAATTTGTCGTTGGATGGGTAGAAAACAGGAATTGAAAAAGAGAAAATGTTGTTTACTCAATGTTTTTAATTGAAAGCCTTTTCTGTAAAGGTCATTATAACTTGGGATTGTTTGGTAAAGAAGTAAAAGGAAAAGAACAGAAAAAATATTTTATTGGATTTAAACATAAATGTTTCTCATCCATACAAGATTATTTTAACATTTCTTAAAGGTCTGTATAAGTGAATTAACAAGCTTAGTTTTCAATCAGTTTGATCTGCTTTTCTTTAACAAAAGCTTCTATAAAACGGGTCACTAATGATATATGCAGTAGTTAGTAACCATATGTAACCTTCAGATATTTCTTTTTTTTTTGTACTTGGAAACTCTTTAACTCTTTACTACACAAAGAAAATTTAGACTTCCAATTTAAAGCATTTGCATGAGAGAAAAATTTAGATGGCTCAAAAGATGAAATCTATCCTTGATGGGTAGAACAAATTGTGGGAAAAGGAGAACATGCTGCTTACCAGCAGCATTTTTTCCATTTCACATAATGTTTTCAAAAGCTTTATTCCTTTAGGTCATTAAACCTTGACACTTTTTGGAAAAGGGTTAAAACATTCTGACAGAAGAAGAAATCACTTGTAAGAAACATGCAGACTTTCTTGTTATTTTCTTGCATTTCTTACTTGTCATTTTTCTATCATTTATAGGTGTTGCTCAAGCCCTTGGGGAGAAAGTGGAGCCCCACCCACATCTTGTGGAGCTCTGTAAAAAATATTTTGGTACAGATGACTTAAATTCTCCAAAACTTAAAATGGCAAAGGTAGGGATATGTGCATTTTGAAAAAAGAATTGCTCTTATTGTAGAAACACTTTTCCTTCTTCGGAGGCCTGTGTTAGTCATCTGCTGAACAGTTTTGAGTTTTAATGACTCTGAGGAAGAATCATTTTGAAAATATTTTTGGAAATGGAGAAAATTCGGGTAACCAACATTTTCTCCTTTTTTCCCACAACGTTTCTTCCCTGTCAAAGGTAAATTCCATTGTTTGAACACATTTATAGTATCGTCTACAAATGCCTTCAATTCTGCCAAGTCTTCAAATTTGTCATGTGGTAAAGTGTTAAGTCTGTTCCAGATGATAAAATTCTAGACCCTGTCAATGTCTAAATCTTTACAGATAGAAAACTTCAATATGTTTTTTTCTTTTTTTGTTGTTCCCTTTTGTTTACTGTCTTCCAGATCTGCTATAGAAGCAAATACATGATTTTATACTTTTTATGGTAAAGATAGTCTTTGCAAAACAATCCTGGGTTTTCACGGCTTTGATAAAGAAGCCTTTTGAAAATGTGGGAAAAGGATTAGATGCTGGTAACCAGCATTTTCTCCTTTTCTAACAATGTTTCCACCCTTCCTAGAACAAATTTCAATTCTTGAGTCGCATTAATTTTGTTGTCTGCTAATGGCTTGAATTTGGACCAATCTAAAATTTTGTCCATTGGTGAAGAATTAAAAGAAATATGGGTACCATTACATTCTTTGCTTTTTGATTATGATTTACCCTCCTTTAAACCTTCCATAGATTAGACTCTTCCAAATATAGATCATTGATTTAAAATCCATTTTTTCAAAATGTCCTAGAAATCAACAGCAACAAAAAAAAATTTTGGAAAAGAGAAAACGCTGTTTTCTCTTTTTCTTTCATTGTTTTCAAAGGACTTCTTAGGGTTGTATGGTAAAGGGTAACTACCAGAGAAATTTTAAATTTCAGAATACTGTTGTAATTTCCAGGTTCCACAGTCTGCTAGACTAATTTATGGAGAAAACAAGGCCACTGGGCAAAAAACGAGATATCCCTTGGTCAGTGCCAAAAATATTTACATGTTTCCTGGTGTTCCATCAATATTAGAGAATGCTTTTCCTCTGCTAAAAGTAAGTTACTCTTATGTACATCAGTCACTTATCTTGTCGTAACTTTTTCATGTCATTTTATAAAATTGTAGGCTGCTGATTTGTTAAATACATTCAACAGTTTATCAAACAATCCAGTGTTTTTACGACGCTGAGGAAAAAGCCTTTCAGTAACTTTATTTGAATAGGAGAAAGTGCTGGTTACCAGCATTTTCTCCTATTTCCAAAATGTTTGCTACTCTTTCATAGAAAATTTGAATCATTTGAGACACAACTAATTTATCATCTGCAAGCTCTATCAATTTGAACAAGTCTGAAATCTGATATTTTGTTGTCTGCTATTGAGTTAACTCTTTGCCTAATAACAAAATTATAGACTTGTCAAAATTTGAAGCATTTGCAGGTGACATAATAAATGGAACTGAAAAATTTATGTTAGATTTGGGAAGGGTAGAAAACATTGTGGTAAAAGGAGAAAATGCTGATTAACAGCATTTTCTCCTTTTCCCACAATGTTGTCAAAAGGCTTCTGTCTTCACTAAAAGGCAACATGCAGTTTAGTAATGAGATACTTTTGTTTGCTGATAGCTAAATAGACAGTGTAGGGAAATACTGGACAGTTGAACCATTTACTGCACCATCACAAGTTTTAACAAACCCAAGGAAGAGGCCTTTTGAAAAAATTGTGGGAAAAGGAAAAAATGGTGGTAACCAGCACTTTCTCCTTTTCCTACAGTGATTTCTGTCCTTTCATAGACAAATCTTATTTTTTCAGCCACTTTTAATTTGTTTTCTGCAATGCTTTCATTTTGGACCAGTCAGAGATTTTGTTGTGTGGTGAAGGGTTAACAAATAAAACAAATACTTTAATATCAAATTATCAAAATGCAATTACTTATAGAATAAAGTACAAAGTACTTTTTTGTTGTAAGACTTTCCCAACATATTTGTGTGTATAGATCAGAAGCAGACTGCACACATTTGCCGACTGAATCGCTAAACTCAGTACCTATAATTCCTATTGATAATATGTATTGTGCAGATCAGGTGTAGTTCTCTGACAGGGTTGAAAACATTGTGGTTACTAGCATTTTAACTTTTTGTCAAAAATCTTTTTCCAGCCTTCTTTGACAGGGTCATTGAAACTTGGTATTGTGTGTTTAAAGTCTAGGCTTTTCATATTTTTCTAATTATATTTAGGATGAGTTTGTGAACCCTGATGCACAGTTCAATACAAAAGAAGTGTTCGTTACAGATGATGAAATTTCTATAACCTCCATTCTAAATGATGTGAATTCACAATTAAAAGGTCAAGTTATATTGGGATCATATCCAGACTTCAACAACAGGTGAGGTTACTTTTTGTGGACTGAACTTTGTGTCGTCTTTTTTTATATCATAACGACCCTTGTTTTTTATTAGCTTATCTGAGCACAATATGGTCTGGTGGAGCTTTTAGGATAACATTGTGTCCATAGTGCACTGTCTGCTGTGCATTGTGCAAAGTCAACAATATTTAAAACATCTTCTCCTCCTAAACTGCTTGGCCAATTTAGACCAAACTTAGCTGGAATGTTTCTCGGAAGGTTCTTTTGAAAAATTGTGTTTTTTAATTAAACTCAACAGAATTTGATTCCATCAAAAACTTTGTTGCCATGGCAACCACATGAAATTTTCTAATGTTCCTTGGGTGACCCTTTTCAAAAAGGGTTTGTGAAATTCATATGCTTCTAAAAACATGGCTGTGGTGATGGTGTGTGTGTGTGGGGGGGGGGGGGGGGGGGGTCTTTAGTGTAATTTCTACTCTTTACCTAACAACAAAGTTATGAATACTGTTAAGTGTTACCTTACACTTTTTTCTTCTTCCAAACATTTCTATTCTTTTGAAGTGAAATCAGTATTGAAAGGTCTGCCCCATTGTCATCTGGTAAAGAAGAAGGGAAGAGGATGGGTTTTGCTCATGCACTGATACAAAGTTGTTCTTGTATCACCTTTTTGTCTCAATGTTTTCAGTTACTACAAAGTCAGGTTAACACTGGAGTCAGAAAGTCCAGAACAGATAAACTCTGCATATCAGCTTCTGCAGGATAAATTACCTCAAGGTAAGACAACTCTTACCAAGTCTTACAAATCTTTACCAAACTTTGTGTACCAAATGATGAAGTTCTAATCTAACTCAAAAGCATTTGCAGATAATAAATTGAAATTGGTTCAGACTGTGGAAATTGTCTCTGAAAGGTAGAAAACATCGTTGGAAAAGGAGAAAATGTTGTTGACCAGTGTTTACTCCTTTCTTCCTGATTTATAGCTCAATTCAGGGATGAGTAGAGATTATAAGATTGAAAATGGGTTACATCAGGTCAAAAACTAGGTCACTAAGTCATATTTTGACAAACCTTGAGTATGCTACATTTTCAGTCTGATACTCATGAAACTTGGTCAGACTGTTTGTTTTGATAACATCTTGGATGAGTTTAAAAGTGGGTTATGTCTGGTCAAAAACAAGGTCAAGAGGTCAAATCTTACATAAATTTTATGAACACAATAGAGGCTATATTTTCTGTACAATATCTTGAAAATTGAGCAGGATCCTTGTCTTGAAGATATCTTGAACAAGTTTGACACTTTTTTTTACACCTGGTAAAAACTAGGTCACCAAGTTGAATCTTTGAAAAACGTTTTGCAAGCTGCGGAAGCCACTAGGTTGAATCTTTGAAAAACCTTGTGTGTATGATCTAGGCCTACATTTTCAGTCAAATAAGTCAGCTGAATAAGCTCAACTGACATTTTCAGTCTAAAAACAAGAACGCAAACTTGGAATTTCATGTTTTTTTTGTCAATAATTAATGCTTGAGCAAAGCAGAAAGTGTAAATCAAAGAGCAAACTGTACATTTTGTGCAGTCTGATCTATGCTGGACGCAATAGTAACAGAACTTGTGCAAGGCACTTTCAAGTGTACAGCCCCAAAATCTCATATTAAAGATGCAAACTACCAAAATTAGGTAAAAAAGCCTTAACAAATCATCAATGTTGCATGATATTTTCTGATGAGTTAGTGGTTCTATAGCTCCCAAATGTCATATTAGATGGAAGCTGAAGAGATTAGATGAATAGTCTTTATGAAAATGTCATTTTTACATGATATCTATCAATGAGTTAGCAGTCATAATCTTTAACTCTTTACTAGATGACAGACTTTTAGCCTTGTCCAAATTCAAAGCATTTGGAGATGACAATTTCAGTGTGGGTAGAATGATAAAACTTTTCTTTGACAGAGTAGAAAACATTGTGGGAATAGGAGAAAATGCTGGTCACCACAATATTTTCAAAAGACATCTTCCTAAGGGTCATAAAAAGTTAACATTGTATGGTAGAGAGTTAATGCTTGGTCAGACCGGCTGACGGATAGGTAACAGTTGGAAAACAAACAAAATCGTGCAGAATTCAGTTATCAGGTGAAAAAATTCATCTCGTCTGCCGCTTGAGGCTCATGCGATCTGTGTGTGGGTTGAAAAAGCCACACAATGATCACACAAGTACCACACAAGTCATGGAAAAAAACACATTTACAGGAAAAATACTGGATAATAAATGGTCATCACTGTACAAGTAACAGACTTGTACCCGATAAAATGGAAGTGCAACACATGAGAACCAGACAAAATGTTCTTCCAACGCAGAATGAATGGAAATCTACCAAACAACAACAAAGGAACGCACCAATCATGTGACATGCTGAGGATATATATAGTCAGATGCATCCAAAGTCTGTCATTTGCATGTCTCTGTCCGTTTTGTCTGGTGAAAAATTTTTAACATGCTCAAAACTTCCAACCAGGTGGAAAGAACCATTCTAAAATATTGTCATTTGGTAAAGAGTTCAACCATTTGTTTGAAAACATTGTTGGAAAAGTAGAAATTGCTTGGGTGAAAATTCAAGGAGGTCCAGAACCATTTGATTTAGAAAATTAGGAGAAAAAATGTTTTATTTTTTCCCCCCTGACTACATCCACCCAACCCACAGCCCCCAAATTTTGATTGGCTGGGAGTGTTTCTAGAAAAACTGTTTGCAAACATTGTTTATTCCAGATTTCCATAAATCTGTTCCTATGATCATTATTACTTATTTATATATGGAAACAAAACCATAATGATTCCCCAAGAAACAAAACAAGGGGTGGAAAGGGATGATAAATGAATCGTATACAATTGTGTTGTCTGGAAATGGAATGACCAGAAAATGAACATGCTATATAGTTTCTATTCATACTACATGTTGCTCATATGCAGAAGAAGTACTTTTGATAGAGTTATAATTAATCGCTTTGATGTTGCCTGCTAATTAACCCTTTCCTAAACAATCCCTGGTTTTTACGGGTCTGGAATAGTAGCCTTTTGAAACCAACATTTTCTCCTTTTCCCACCATGTTTTGTACCCTATCATAGACAGAAATCATCTTTTTGAACAGCAAGAGTTAAATTGTCGTCTGCAAATGCTTTCAATTTGGTCTAGTCCAAAAGTTTGTCGTTTGGGAAAGGGTTAAATATGATGAAAGGGACAAATGTATGATATAACAATTAAAATGTTACTTTCTGTAATAGGCAGCATTCAGTCTCTTCAGCTGGCATGGCACGACTGAAAATCAGACTCCTTCTGTAGGAGAGAAATCATGAACATTGCTTGGCTTTGGTCACTTTTTGAGGCTGTGACAACTTGTTTTTCTATTGTTGTTTCTACCTGGGATAAGAAAAAATCAACTATGTTTCATCAACTGCCAAGATATAATTGAGAAAGTGTTGTTCTTCCTTCACCCTTTGCTACAGGAGACTTTGTGAAGCATGGACTTTCTCAGTTTTTTAAAGGAAGCAAAGGTCCCATCTATCAGTTCCATTGATATTACTTTCTGACAAGTCCAAAGCAGCACCCACATGGAGAAAACTTGCTTGGCAATCTTCGTCTTTGCCCTGAATTGCTCGCCAGTATCCATAGTGGTGACTTCAATTAGTCTGCCAGACCACAGAACATCCACCAAACTTCTGCATCCCTCGTAAAAACAATGGATGCCATGTATTATGGGAGATTACCTTTCCATACTGCTCAGCTTCTTCATGTATAAAATCAATACCTAACAACGTTGTAGGAAAAATTCTCGCTAGCTCAGTGGTTAAGTTGTTGCCTTTTAAACCTCACTCAAAAGGATCTTTTATGCATGGGTCCAAAGTCCCACAAGTGCAGCTTGTATTTCACCTATGCATTTTTGCAAACTTTCATTTTTCATAAGATATGAATAAACAAGAGACAGACAAACAGAAGGCTTGTTTAGAACACTTTCTACCATAGATTTAGTTTCATCAGGTGTTATCCTTAGATGTAAACAAAATTGTATGTTCCTTTGCAGTTTGGATGGATCAGTGACATGCATTTTGAGAATGGTTGTTGGTATTTTACTCACTTTTAGCCGTTTACTATACAATAATGACTTAAACAACCCTTAGGAAGAAAAATGAAGAAGCCTTTTGAAAATACTGTTGGAAAAGGTAAAAATGCTGGTAAGCAGCATTTTCTCATTTTGCCACAGTTTTCTACCAGTACTAGGAAAAATTCTGCCGTTTCAGCCACTATGAAATCGTTGTCTACAAAATTAATGCTTTCAATTTGGATGGATTGAAATTTTGCCATGTGGTAAAGGGTTAACAAAACCAAAAATTCAAATGGCTTCTAAACTTTATAAAATGACTTCATATCTATACAGGTAGCGTGTAAATATGACATTTTTTCACCTTCAAAAAATTTAAATGGTCTGTGGAACACAGCTGTACTTGCCTGATTGAAAAGACAAAATCTTGGCTGCTCCACTATCTCAGTGTTACGGCTATTAAAACTTTTCTACTTGATGAATAAATGGTTTGTTTTGCTCTGAAATTTGGTAGTCTCTGTCAGAACAATCTGTACTGTAATATACAAAATCATGAAAACTTTAGGGCATAGTTGTGCACAGAAAATAGTAACAGTGGTTTTCAAACTTTTTTATCAGCCCATGTACATTGCAGTTTTCTGAAAATTGAGCAACTCCTACTTTTTCCTTAATGGTTTCCAACCTTTTTAAATATGATATTTTCCTTTTCAGATTTATCTATTTTGTATTTTTATATTTCTGGTTGGTTTAGAAAGTGTTGATAAAATAGAGTTTAAAATTGTTATAAATATTAGAAAACTGAAATTATGCTTAAACTTGTACCATACAAGGTAAGTGTATAAGAGAACTTTTTAAAACAGTGTGGCAAGTAGCATTTTCTCCTTTTTCCAGCATGTTTTGTATCCTTCCACAATCAAATTCTAATTTTGAAGCAACACTTATTTTGTCATCTGCCTTTGTTTTCAGTGTGGAATTTCTTTTTACTTATTGAAGGGTTATGAAATGAAGATGCTAATGAAAACAATGTTACAAATGCAACAAAATTATATCTTCTTTTAAAGTGCTGATACTGCCTTGAGTTGCTGTTGTAGAAAGTAAAGATCAAGACCAGACTGCACAGAACATGGTCTGATCATAGGTCGGGACTGTCTTGTACTTGTATGCATGGTCTGGCTAAAGGAATGTCATATTAATATAAGTGTCTTGACTTTTTTCAGTTTAACCCATTACCACACAATCCCTACTTTTGATGACCCTGAGAAAGAAGCCTTTAGAAAACATAGTGGGAAAAGGAGAAAATGCTTGTAACCAGCATTTTCTCCTTTTTCCACAATGTTTTCTTCCCTTCTCAAAACAAATTTCAAATTTTCAGTCACTTTTATTTTATCGTCTGCAAAATAATGCTTTCGATTTCGACAAACCTAAAATTTTGTCATTTGGTAATGAGTTAAAGGTCCCTTTTCATAATTTGGTGCTCTGAGGGTTATTTCTCATCACTATGAATCTTCATAAAGGCATAAAAGGCAGGTTTGTATATTATAAAAAGCTATATATTACAAAAAGAAATGCAGAAATATTGAAAATAAAAGTCATCTGTCCATATTATTACTTTACCATAACAGTAACTTTATTATGATGATAATAAAATTTTGATCACCATGAAATAAAAAGCACATTAAAGATATTGTATTATAATTTTAGGTATTGTTCAGAAAACAAGAGACCCACAAAAGCCTGATTTGCTGCACTGGATGATAACTGGCCTTTGTATTAACTATTATTATTTGATGAAAAAAAAAAACAGATTTGTTAAAATTCAATCAATTCAATGGCATCAGCTAAAATTTCACTCAGAAGGTAGCATTTGTCTTTGAAAGGGTAAAAACATTGTTGGAAAAGGGCAACCAGGAACCAGAGTTTTCTCCTTTTCCTACAATGTTTTCAAAAGCCGTTCTCATGAGGGTCATTATATTATGGATTGTTTTGTATTAGGTTGATTAAACTGAAAAGGAACCCATTTAAATTTACATGTACTACCTTTATTTATCGTAACTGGACTTGGATGTTCTTGTTTTGGAGAACTCAAAGATCGGTGGATCAGGGGTCTTTGAGTGTGTAATGTTACATATAAACATACCCTTAACCCTTTCCCAAACAATCCCTGGTTTTTATGACCCCGAGATAGAAGCCTTTTGAAAACATTGTGGGAAAAGGAGAAAATGCTGGTACTCAGCATTTTCTTTTTTTCGCACAATGTTTTCTACCCTGATGGAAACAAATTTCAATTTTTGATTTACGTTTAACTGTCATCTGTAAGAGCTTTTAATTTGGACCCGTCTAAAATTCTGTTGTTTGGTAAAGAGTTAAGAATGGAAGGTTATTACATTTGAGCTGCCGCTGAGTCATCATAAAGACAAACATCAGACAATAGCAATTACAGCTTTTGAGACTGGCACTCAAAATTAACTGAAACATCACTTTTCAGCATAATTCGTTGCCTCTTGAGATTAATGAGCAGTAAATGGTATTGAAATATAAATAAATCTTGCAAAAAAGGGATAATCTACCAACCTGAAGAAGAACACCATCTCTGTCCTTTTCAAACAAAGTTTTCAACCCTTTAACTCTTTACCACACAATCTGGACTTTTAACGACCCTGACAAAGAAACCTTTTGAAAACATTGCAGGAAAAGGAGAAAATGCTGGTCACCAGCATTTACTACTTTTCCTGCAATGTTTTATACCCTTCCCAAACCAAAGTTCAATTTTCGAGCCACATTCATTTTGTCGTCTGCAAGTGCTTTCAGTCTGGACCAGTCTTAAATTCCGTTGTTTTGTAAAGAGTTAAAAAATAAATCCTATCATTTGCAACATTGTTTTGCAAGGCTACATGTATGTTCAATGTGGATAGCCTAACAATTTCGTTTTCTGTTGTTGTGTAAATATACTTGCAAAAAAAAAAGGATTACATGTAATGGGTAAAAGGCTAGTTAAAAATGAGATGCATTGAATGAGGTACATTTAAGTGGTAAAAAGCCAGTTAAAATTAGGTGCATTTAAGTGGTAAAAAGCCAGTTAAAATGAGGTACATATAGGTGGTAAAAAGTCGGTTAAAATGAGGTACATATAGGTGGTAAAAAGTCCGTTAAAATGAGGTACATATAGGTGGTAAAAAGTCCGTCAAAATGAGGTACATATAGGTGGTAAAAAGTCCGTTAAAATGAGATACAAATGAGTGGTAAAAAGTCAGTTAAAATGAGGTAAAAAAACAGTTAAAATGAGATACAAAGCTTGTGATTATAGAACTAAGCTTTTGTGTCTGAATCCAAGCTCAGCCAAGCTTGTTTTGGAGATTTATGATTGTTATTGCAATTGGATTCATTCCTCTTTCATCTCCTAAGGCTTTCTGAATCAAGTTTATATAAGTACATGTAGCTAGTGGCTTTGAAAGATTGCTATGCAAATAACTGGTGACAAAAGAATGAAGAAATGTCTGGCTAGATGCATAAGGCTTCTGTGAAACATGCTTTAATTTGAAAAAAACAATGAGATACACACAAAGCATACAGAAACTCTAAGTAGTACATGTACAAATATTGAAGAATACTATGTGTGAATGGTTGTGTTTGAAAAAGCTAGGTACTAAAGATCCATGGTTTAACCCTTTACTCCATACTCATTTCTACATATTGCTCGTGATGAGCAATTTTAACTTTTGTCACAATGTTTTCTATGCTATCAAAAGGTGTCATATACACATAGGAAACTGCTTCATCCTCGCTGTTATTTAGGGTCAATTAGAGATACCATAGAAATGCCTTATGGGGTAAAGGGTTAAAAAGAAACTTGTTTTTTGGTAAAGGTTGAACAAATTGCACCTAATTTTATCGGTTTAATCCTTTATCAAAACGGACCAAATTTTAGTCATAATCAAATTGCAAGTAATAGCAGACGACAAATTAATTCTTGCCAGAGTAGCAAGATTTGTTTCTGAAAGGATATAAAACATTGTTATTCCTCCTTTTTCCACAGTGATTTCAAATGGCTTCTTCCGCATCATGGTTGTTAGAACTATATTTTTCTGGAGCCACGGGCTGCTTTTTCACATAACCATCATTAGAGCAATGATCAGGAATTAGACAGGAATGAATCCTGTTGCAATAACTATTGTCAGTCCTAAAAAGTTTAGGTTGAAATAACACTTAATGATGCAGTTATTAAGTTTTATATCATGCTTTTTGGTAGGTTATTGAGAAATATTGGTGAAATATTTTTTTTATATTTCATGGTTACAACCAGTGAAAATACCTCTATTCTACCTCTTCAATTGAAGACAGAAACAGTTGTTCTTGACACTAAATGCCCAGTTAACTCTTTCCCAAACAAGCCCTGGTTTTTGCGTGTCTGCAGTAAAAGTCTTTTGAAAACACTGTGGGAAAAGGAGAAATTGCTCGTAACGAGCAATTTCTCCTTTTCCCACAGTGTTTTCTACCCTTTTCGAGAACTTTCTTCCATTTTCTTGAAATCTAAAATTGTCGTGTGCAAACTCTTTTGGTTTGGAACAGTCCAAAATTTGTCGTTTGGGAAAGGGTTAAAATGTGCATGCCGCACAACCAGATGGAAATATGACATAATTTACCCCACATATCTCACACTTGACATAATATTGTTATGCATTGCTATGTGAAAGGGGTGTGCCATGGGTGATAACCAAAAAGAACTGTACTGCATTTGGACTAAGTTCCGCCCAGAAAGGGTTAAAAGCATGAAATGAATGGATTATGGAGGGGGAGGGTTCAATAAAAGATCAAAATTTATTTCATCTCTGAACATCGTTGGTAATATTTCCACCAGTGGCTGCTCCACTTGTGAAAATATTAACAATAATGTTCACTTATGACAAATTTTGAATTTTCACTGTAAAAAACAAATATCCTGTGTGTGCTCTCAATCACATGAAAAGTGGCGTAGAACTAATTGCAATGAGGCTTCAAAGTATTGGACCTGTTAACATTTGAACTAAATGCAGATAACATAATTATGTCCCCCAAAACATAGTGGTGGGGGGGTATACTGGAATTGCCATGGCTGTCTGCTGGGGGTGGGTGGGTATAATCATGTTAACACTTTCCCACACAACAAAATTTTAGACTGGTCCAAATTGAAAGCACTTGCAGACTACAAAATTAATGTAACTCAATAGTTGAAATTTGTTTCCAGCAGGGTAGAAAACATTGTTGGAAAAGGAGAAAATGATGGTTACCAGCATTTTCTCCTTTTCCCTCAGTGTTTTCAAAAGGCTTCTATCTCGGGGTCGTAAAAACCAGGGATTGTTTTGTAAAGGGTTAAATGATAGCTCTAGTTTTATTAAACATGACCCTACTAGAGAACAAAATTTTGGACTTGCAAGCATTTGCAGGCACCAAATGTGAGGGGAAATAAAAAATCTCAAGAGTTGACACCCACCACTGGGTTTCAAACTTGGGAACTGTTGATTACAAGGCAGTGCTCTACCTGACAACCAAAAATCAAAGTACTGAAAGTACTGTTGGAAGGCGAGTTTAGAATACAGGCATAACATATTGAAATACATTTTCCTGTACTTAAATCGCCTCTCCTGATACAGCAAAGTGTATAGAGTTGTGCAATGTTCCTGTGCAATGAAGACCAGTTTACCATCCTGAGTTTTAACGAACTTGAAGAAGGCTTGTGAAAATAAGTTGAAAAAATTAAAACGAATGGACTTTTCTGAAACTCCTTTCCATTTCATTTGAAGGAAAAGTTTTATGTGATAGCAAAGAGTTTTGATTTACCGTTACCCGTATGTTTTTACGTTGTATAGAAACTTAAATGTAACCCTCTATTACTCCAATAATGAGTTTAAAAGGTCTAGGAAGAAGGCTTGAGAACTTTTGGTCTGAGAAGGAGAATACGATGCAAATTGACATTTTTTCCTTTTCCTAAAATGTCTTCCATCCTATTTCATACAGGTTCCATTAATGGTGCTAGATCAAAAAGTTGCTACCCAAAAATGCATTCAATTTTGGAAAGTCTGATTTTTTTTCTTCGTGTAAAGAGTCAAGAAAGTTTCTCCTGTTCAAAATTTAGTCTTTAAATGGCCTCTTTCTCAAGATTGTTAAAACTGTACTTGATAGGGTATGGTAAAGGATTAAAGAATAGTTTTTTCTTGAAAATGCAATCAATTTTGGTCTAAAACTGTAACTCTGTAATGAGATGATTAATTTCTTGAAAGTCTTTAACATTTTATTCCATGGACAATTTTATTGAGAGAGCAAAGAGTTTCTAGAAAGGTACATTTTTGAGTACAGAAACTGAGATCCAGCCTTTTAGATCACACCACTGACTTTCAACAATGTTGAAGAAGAGGCTTTTCAAAGCATTGTTGGGAAAGTAGCAAATAATAATAATCAACTTTTTGTTTGACTTTCCCACAATGTTTTCCATCCTAGTAACCTTTTACAAAACCCTTCAGAAAATAACGAAAAATTAGGGCCGCCTACATTAAAGCAATTAGCAGACAATAAGTTAAGAGCAGCTGCAAATGTGTTGTTTGGCTGGGAAAAAGTACAAAACATAGTGGTAAAAAGAGAAAATACTGGCGACTAGCGTTTTCTCCTTTTCCAAAAGTATTTTGAAACTTTTTTTCCCTTGAGGTTGTCAAAATTTTGTCATTCATTAAAAAGGCTTCTTTTATTTGTTTACCATTTTATTTGAAATATATTTTATCAAGACTGAAAAAGAGTTTCAAAACAAACGACTTTCAATGTTCAAAACGGAGATTTAACTTTTAGATTACAATACACAGTCAAGTGCTGAGTTTTAATGACCTTAAAGAATGGGGCTTTTTAGAAAGGGAAGGGTACTTTGAAAGTATGCAGGAACATGAGAAAATACTGGAAACGAACATTTTCTCCGTTTTACGCAATGTTTACCATCCTATTAAGGATAACCAACCAACATCATTTGACGGTTGACTTCTTAGGTCCTATAAGGAACGTCGGAAGGTGTTCTTCGTTTATACGATTCTTGTAATCTGTGGATCTGTTAACCCTTATACTAGAGCGCTGGATTAATGAAAATGGCATTTTACATCTCGGGAAAAATGCTTAATTATCGCAACTCCACCCAGGGCTGTTACAGAACAGGACATCATTTTATATTACAAAAAAGACACATAGGAAAAAAGTAAATTGAAAAGTATCATGATTAGAAATAAATAATAAACAAACAGTAGAGAGTGAACATTTAAGATCTAAGATTTATAATATTTCGAGTCGTTTTTCGATCGCATATTTGACGTAGACCGCGGTTTTTATAATAATGTTTTTGTCTTGGGGTTTTAGCAGTTCAGTAAATTTCAGATGGGCGATTTCGAAAATATACAGGCAAAAGGGAAAAAATCTCCGTCTAACTTCGTTATAACATGAGCATAAAAATAAAAAGTGATATGAGTCTTCAATATCTGTAGCGTTACAACAAGGACAAAATCTTTCAGAGCGGGGTACAGGGGGGTTGCTGTATCTCCCAGTTTCAATTCGCAAGTTGAGTGATGAAAATCTTAGTCTTGTAAAATAAATTCTCATATCTCTTGATAAAATATCTAAATATGGTTCGTAACCAAATGTGTGTTTAATTAATGAATAGTCTTTTAAAGCTGCGCTATTTTGTATGGTACTCAGCCAATCTTGAATAAAACAATCTATTGCTCTTTGTTTAAAAACTTTAGGGAATTGTTGTTTACGACTTGATTGTATTATGTTCTGTTCTGTTCTGTTCTGCTATTTAATTACAATATCTATAGTACCAACAATCCTTCTGAAAATGACTTTTCATAACACTGTAAGAAAAGGGGAAAAAATGCTGGTAACAAATTTCTACATGTCTCACGTTTTTTTTTTTTTTTTTTTACCTTTACATGTCTCATTGATTAAAATATAGCTAATCAGACATAAGATTGCATATTCTGTGTAGACTATAGAATCATCAGCCTTGTCTTCAAAAGAGAAAGGCGTAATAAGCGAATTAAGGGTTCATCGACATTAACGCCTGTCTTTCATTAATCCCGCGTTACCGAAATGTACGTCTAGCATGTCGGCAAACATAAAAGCAAAATGACTGTCAACTCGTCAATATTGAGATGCACCCAATTCCTTTGTTCGACAAAAATATATCGTGTACAGTTACACAGATACAGGCCCTTATTCCGTGTTCTTAGAAAATCATAAACACGTCCGATGCACTCTAGGACAGTGGGATTCTCCGTGTCAAGATCATTGTGTTATTCAGTTTTGGAAAAAAGTGTATAGTTGAAGGAAATTCTTTCGAGGAAAATAAATGGGATATTTTAGTGTAAAGATGGTAGGTTACTATAAGGTAAGTGATTATGATAACAATTCATTGCGATAAGCGTTTATTCTTTACCTGACAAAGAAATTCCAGACTAAGTTGAAAGCACTGATTCATGCAGATGACAAATTCAGGGTGGCCCAAATTGGCGACGAAATTTGTTCTTGATAGGGTAGAAACATTGAGGTAAAATGAAAACAGTGCCGGTTTCCGGTTGCAATTTCTCCTCTCCTCTCGATGTTGTTAAAAGCTTGATTTTCAGAGTCTTTTCAAGTGATGGGTAAAGGGTTAAATATTTATGAATTCTTGCTGAACTTTAAGCAACGTGACGACCAAAAGAAGACGTTAAAACTTTTTGCGTGTTAAAACGGTTACAGATCATGTTATCGTCATTTTTGACGCAGTAAAATTCGATCATACTCGTATATAAGGAAAAAAGCGATCAGACTGGAACCCAGGCTATACTTCGGTACATTGTACTGATCAGAATTGTGATTTCAACTGATTTACCTTTTTCTTTTCACGGGTCTCCGGAATCAAAACTCGGCCACGCCGACGCGTAACAATAACCTAGTCATTGATCATAAAGTCAAGCACAACTTTGATAAAAGAAAATTATATTTCTTTGAAAGAGAACATTTTCTTTAAACATTTGATGATTCAAAGGAATTTATTTCATTGAAATTTTACTTCACACAAAGACAGAATAATGTTGTCAACAGAGGAAAGGGGTCTATCAGCGATTCGTCATTCAAAGAAGCTGTCTGATTGGTTAGTTCTGGGATCGTAAATTTACATATACGATTACATTGGTTAGTTGTTTATGCGTTGTGAAGTTGAAGTAGGTGGGAATGACGTCATGTTAGTAGCTTTCGATTGGCTTATAATATAGCTACGGTTTATTTGTTGCTGTAGCAACATGATTGTATCAATGAACTGATTCAAAGTATTTTGCATTTGTCAAAAACGATGTCTTTTACGAATTCGATTTCATTCCTTCTAGAAACTTGAAGATTCTTCTTGCTGTTCTGATTAAATTTACAATGGTCTCGACATTATTTTGTTCTAATGTACTCGAAAAATATCGAACTATTTGAAAGGCGTTTTGATAATGCTGCTCAGAGGCATTTTCAGCAAGCTGCTGAGCGTTGACAAATGAAGGCGAGAATGAAAATCTCGCCTTCCAAAAACCACTCATCCACTCATAGGTTGATACTTGTCTTTGGAAAGGGTAGGAAACAATTTTGAAAACAGAGAAAGTGATGGTTACCAGCATTTTCTTCTTTCCCCAAAATATTTTTGAAGGTCTTCTTCCCTGAAGTCCCTAAAACTTCAAATTGTGCAATAAAGGATTAATTCTTTACCAGACGACAAAATTTTAGGCTGGTCCAAATTGAAAGCATTTGCAGACGACAAAATAAACGTGGCTCGAAAGTTGAATTTGTTTTTAAAAGGGTAGAAAACATTGTGGGAAAAGGAGAAAATGCTGGTTACCAGCATTTTCTCCTTTTCCCACAATGTTTTCAAAAGGCCTCTTTCTCAGGGTCGTTAAAAGTAGGGATTGTGTGGTAAAGAGTTAAGAGGTAAACTTTCTCTATAAACTGCAGAAAGAACAATTTGACATTAAGAGAAAAATCTGATTATCATAATTTTTTTCTTTGCCAACAGTGTTTTTAAAAAACCTTTATCAGAGTGTAATACACTGGATCTTTGCGTGAAATGTTAGACCTTAAAATGGAAAAAGTAATTCAAAGACCTATTGATAATTAACATGTTCTGCAAATATTTGTAGCAGACTATACAATGGTTGTCCCAAAACTCCATGACAAATTTCATAAACCAGCCATTTTTAGCATCAGGATATTCATTTCCACACATTTCATTCATGAAGATATTATTTCACTTTAAGTCTCTAATGGAATATAAGCTTTATTTTTACTTTAAGTTCACAAAATTGATAACAGGTGTTGTTTGCCGTTGCAAGAATAGAATGAATAGCGTTTTAAGGCCAGTCGACAACTTCAGGTCATATTGGGCGCACTTAGTAAACAATAATGCGAGGTGAAAATAACATACATGTGCAACAACATAAGACAAATATGATAAAAGAGGAATGGACGAAACACAAAATGATGCCCCTTTTGTTGCCTTTTACGACATGCATGCTGTCACTTTTGTTCCGCCAGATGAAATGGCAGATGTGACGATCGCGGGACTGCAGTGGTTTATTCTTATACCCCGATTAAACCACATGGGGTCCCACAGGCCTATCGATTCCCATTCCAAACCCTATCGATTCCCATTCCAAACCCTATTTACATCGAGGAAAAAAATATAGGATTTGGAATAAGAACTACCCAGCCTGCTGCAATCCTACAAATTACAAGGAAAGCAATCATTTGTCTCAAATTTTAGAGAAATTTCACAAAGAATGACAGAGGCTCTTAAACTTGACATTGACATCATTAATTAACGCTTGACTTGTGCCACAGTGTGAATACTTGTTGTAGTACATATGCTATAATTTTCTTATTTTCAAACTTTTTTTCATGTTTTTCTATATACATGTTTGGTATATACCGGTAGGCAAAAAAACATATCTTAAAATTGCATTTGTAGCGTTTTATTTTTTTTGCCATTGAAATTGTCATGGAATTTTGGGACAACCCTCGTATTTTGTACAAATTAACAATTGTCATGTAAATGGAGGTAATACTTTAAATGTCCAAATGTTCCTTTTCCCTCAATGTTTCCAAGTTTTCTATAAGCTTGTCTTGAAATAAAGCTACGGTGGCTTCATTTATCACTCACCACCACTATTCAGGAGTAAAAGGAATCCCAAACTTGTGAAGGGTGTGTCAGATTAACTCATTCTTCACTTTGAACCTTTGATCCCTTCTCCACACAGTCCCAAGTTTTAACAACCCTGACAAAGATGTGCTTTAGAAAACATTTTGGGAAAAGGTGAAAATGCTGGTTACCAGCATTTTCTCCTTTTCCCAAAATGTTTTCTAGCCTATTAAAGACAACTTCTTCAAAATTTAATGCTTGCAAATTGGACAAGTCTGCAATTTTGTTGTCTAGTGAAGAGTTAACTCTATGGAAAAAGATGGTAAATGGAGAAATTAGTTGTGTGACAAAAGGAGACATCGCTTGTAATGCTTTTGCATGTCTCTGTATTCATCTCAAAAACTAAGATCATTTTGCTTTAGTCTGTACCAGCTGGCATAATTGTTAACTTAATTTTGTTAATTGTTGCAGAACAAAATTTAAATGTGGCTCAAATGACGGCAAAAGTCTTTGAAAGAGTAGAAAACATTGTGGTTAGAGGAGAAAATGCTGGTCACCAGCATCCCAAATTGTTTTGAAAGTTTTCTGTAAGGTCAGTGGATTATTTTGTTAAGAATAACCATAATTTACAAGGATTTTTCCAAAGTCATCTGCTGCAGATGTGTTTGGAGAGGGAAATGAGTGAAGGGTATAAATAGAACATCCTATCTATTGGGTTTACCTGTGACAAGGTGGTTATTTTCAAACATGTCAGGTATAGATTTCAATTATATGTGGCTTTTTAAATTTACTAATCTTTTCCAGCAGACCTGTGGGGTTTTTTTTATATTGTGGCATATGATGTGTGAAGAAATAGTGGCAAAATGAGGAATTGCTAGTAACCAGCAATGTCTCTTTTGTCATAATTGACTTTTTCTACATTTAATTTTCAGACTTTAATTATTGCTTATTTAGAGCTTTTAACCCATACATTGCTTTAGATAGTTAGTCATTTTGTTGTGGCCAGTGCACCTACCCATGATGTCCTGGAGTCTCTGTTACCAGTTCTCCACACGGTTTTCTTTCCAAGCTGCTGGCTGCTTTCCCACATTACCACAACAAAGGACAGCAAGTGGAGAGGAATGAATCCTGTGGCAAGGACTATCATCAAGCCTTAGAAAGAAATTGGCCCAGTCAGGGATTGAAGCCATGACCCCCTGTTCTCAAGTACTGCCCGCTACCAACTGAGCCACTGGGCCTCGGCTCTTTTGATGCAATTTTATCCTTACTGTATACTGACTGATTTTCGCGAGGTATTATTGAGCCAAATATTCATTAGATTGAAATATTTGAATCTTTGTGACTTAGAAACAAGATAAAATGAAAAACTCTTTACCTCACAACACTACTATAGACTTGTCCATTTAAATAGCATTTGCAGTTTCAAAGTAAAATGTAACTTAAAATGATGGAATTTGGCTTCTGAGATGTAGAAAACATTTCTAGAAGAGATGAGAGTACTTCAGCATTTTATCCTATGCTAACAATGTTGTAAAAATGCCTTCTTTCTAGGTGGGTCATAATGACATAGAATTTTTCACTTTAACTTTTGAGTGCTATTTGCGATAAAAATGAATACAAGCGCTGTCAGTGATAAGGCTACTTCTAGACTAATGTGTCTAGAATCTCTCTTTGAAAATATTGTAGGTTGTAGATCCAAGATCAGTCTGCACAAAATATGCAGTCTGCTCTTTTAGGATATACTCTGTAAAAGCAAGCAAAATTAAATATTAACTCTTTACCAAACGAAAAAAATTTAGGTTTGTCCAAATCGAAAGCATTTACAGACGACAAAATAAAAGTGACTGAAAATTTGAAATTCTTTTTTTTTTTGTGAAGGGTAGAAAACATTGTTGGAAAAGGAGAAAATGCTGGTAGTAACCAGCATTTTCTCCTTTTTCCACAATGTTTTCCATTAGCTGCTTTCTCAGGGTCGTCAAAAGTAGCGATTGTGTGGTAATGGGTTAAAGGTGGATATTTAAGTAACTGTTATTAACAAACAAGTGAGTATTTCACTTAGAAGTTTGAAAATTAGGCAAAATCTTTCTTTTTTTTTAATTGCAAATGAATTATTTCGGAAAAAAGAAGCATCTGCCAGTGACAAACAATTGCACCTTTTCATAAAGTTTTCAAACTTTTCAATATAGGTAAAGTATTGATAAGCATTCTTTGAGTGATGGGCTGACCCTTTTCTACATAATCTTGTGTGTTTATGACCCTGAAAAATTGCAAGAGGAAACACTGTGGAAAAAGGAGAAAAAGTGTTCTTTTCTATCAAAGACAGAAACTTAATTTAACCCATTACCAAACAACAATATTTTAGGCTTGTCCTAATCCAAAGCATTAGCAGACGACATAATAAAAGTGACTGAAAATTTGAAATTTGTTTTGTGAAGGGTAGAAAACATTGTGGGTAAAGGAGAAAATGCTGGTTACCAGCATTTTCTCCTTTTCCCACAATGTTTTCTAAAGGCTTTTTTCTCAGGGGCGTCAACAGTAGGGATTGTGTGGTAATGGGTTAAGCCTCAGTAGAACTTTACAAAATGACAAAATTTTAGGCTTGTCCAAATTTAAAGCAAGGACAAAAATTAGATTACTGGTACTCACAAATAATGGGATTTACCTTTGAACTGGTGAGAAAAGGAGAAAATGGTGGTTGTCTCTTTTACCCATAATGTTTTCAAAAGCCTTCCTCCTTTTAAAAGGTTGTTAAAGCTCCAGTTAATTTTGTAAATGGTTAAATTGTCATTGTGAATACTTTGATTTTGGATGATAAGTATTATTTTGTTGTGTGGTAAAGAGTTCAATAAAAATAAGGATTTTGTGTTTAACCAGGATGTTTAGTCATTTTTTTTTTGTGTTTGACATTGTATATGTATTTTTGTATTTTTATCAGCTTGTTTAACCCTTTGCCAAACAGTCCTCAGTTTTAACGTGCCTGACAGAGACAGCTTTTGAAAACATTGTGGGAAAAGGAGAACATGCCTGTAACCAGCATTTTTTTTCCTTTTCCCATAACATTTATTACCCTGCAAAGGAGGAATTTCATTTTCTATAGTTACATGTCTGCTGAGACTTTAATCTGGAACAGTCTAAAATTTTGTCGATTAACAAAGGATGAAGAAAAATTTTCTTCATATGATACAGTGTATATAAACAGATCTGAACAGGGTAATTCTTAACCCTTCCAATGCCCTTCACAATTTTAGCTGCCTTTGAGGCCAGTGTAGATTCAGATTATATCGCAGAAAACATGAAATCTGATCTTTGATCAGCACTTGCTGTCCTTGCATAGACTTTCTGGAGAAACTCGGAGAAACTTAGAAATTGCAGTTATTTATGCCTTATTCCAAGACTAAAGTTACCTGTTGGCTATTTTGGGACTCTTATCAAAATGGGTGGTGTTTAACTCTTTACCTCATAATTCTGAGTTTTAACGACCCTGAGGAAGAAGTCTTTTGAAAACATTGTAAATTAGTAACCAGCATTTTCTCCCTTTCCCTCAAAGTTTTCAACCCAATCAAAGACCTTTGGTTCATTTGTTTCACTTTTGATTTTTTGTCTGCTGAAAGAGACTAAAAATTGTCATTAAATAGAGAATTAAGTCTCTACCACACAATCTCAACTTTTAACGACCCTGAGAAAGAAGCCTTTAGAAAACAATTGGTACAGCATTTTCTCCTTTCCCTCAATATTTTCTACCCTATCAAAGTCTAAATCATCATATTCCCAAGATTTAATTTGTTGTCTGCAGATTCTTTGATTTTGGTCCAGTCCAAAAATCTCTCGTTTGGTAACGAGTGAACTTTTACCAAAAAATTTCAACCTTTTATCACCTTGAAGGAGAAGGCTTATTGAAGTATTGTTGGAAAAGAACAAAATGATGGAAACCAGCATTTCATCCTTTCTTCCACAATGTTTTTCACTCTTTTAAAGATTTACAGGGTCTGTCATCAGGGTCTATTATTGTCTTATTGGAGGTTTTCCTGTACATGGTCTGTCATTAACCCTTTAGCAAACAATCTCTGGTTTTTACGACCCTGAGATAGAAGCCTATAAAAAACACTATGGGAAAAGGAGAAAATGCTGGTAACCACAATTTTCTCCTTTTCCCACAATGTTTTCTACCCTGCTGGAAACAAATTTCAGTTTTTGAGTTACATTTATTGTGTCGTCTGTAAGTGCTTTCATTGTGGACCAGTCTCAAATTTTGTTGTTTGGGAAAGGGTTCAGGGTATCATTGACTGTGGTTAATTTTCCGCAACAGGGTCTATCATAATGATCTTCGATTAATATTGTGGTTACTTTTACTGTTACAGAGTCTATGGCAAGGGTTTTTCATTAACAGTGTCTGAAAAATATTATTATCAATGTCCGACCAATAACAAATTTTAATCTCTAAGTTTAAAGTCAAAAAGAACAATAAATAAAGTGGCTTGTTTTATTTTTCCTACAAGATGAAATACAGAGTTGAAATCTCTAACGAAAATCGCTTTTACTTACTGTTGTTTCAAAAGTATATTTCAATAAGAAATTGTGCAATCATTAACAGTACAAACCTATAGCGCCAATCAAGTTTTTGCTATTCATACAGGGAGTTTGAGGAGTAGTCTTATCCTGAACAAAACCAACTGATCTATTATGGGAAAAATTAATCCAAAAAGTACAACTCAAAGAGTATACTATCCCTTCATGGGCACTAAAATCAGTATTGCTCCATCGGTAATTATGTATTTAGATCAGACTGCTCATGACAGAATAGTCTGATCTGACCATAAAATGGCGCTGTTGGTGTTGATACAATGAATTACTTTTTTTTCTCAATCATGTGTCTTTTTTTTTAATACTTTTCAGTTTTTTTAATACTTCTCAGATGGTAACAATCTTTGTTTTCTGCGCATGGGGCAAACATTTGTTTAATATTTGTTGACTTGGTAGTTTACTGATAGTTTACACCTATAGGGTCAATTGTCAGAGTCTATCATTGACTTTTTGTAGTTTTCTTCTACATTTTCTATCATAAGGGTCTATCATTTATATATAGGAATCAATTTTACTTTAGCAGGGTCTATAATTAGGGTCTATCATTGACTAAGTGATATGTTTTACCATAACAGGGTTTATTATGGACTTAGTAGTTTTACAACTGTGGGGTCAATCATTATATAGAATCTACCATCGACTTATCAAATGTTGTACTGTTACAGGATCTGTCATAAAGTGTGATCACTGACTCTGTGTTATCATAGATATTGCCAAGTCTATTATAGGGCTTTGTCATTGACCAAGCAGCATGTGTTGCTAGCACAGGATCTGTCATTAGGGTCAAACATTGACTAACTGGTATGTTTTACGATGTGCAATAGGTTGTTTCATTTGAGTCTTATTATTTACACAGAAGTTTGTTTTACTATTGAAGAGTCTGCTGTTTAACTTTTTACCACACAAGAAAATTTTAGACTGGTCCAAATTGAAAGCATTTGCAGACTACAAAATGAAGATGACTGAAAAATTAAAATTCGGTTTAGAAAGGGTAGAAAACACTGTGGGAAAAGGAGAAAATGCTGGTAACCAGCATTTTCTCCTTTTCGCACTGTGTTTTTAAAAGGCTTCTCTCTCAGGGTCGTTAAAAGTCGGGATTGTGTGGTAAAGAGTAAATCTATTACTAAGATGTATGGTTTACTATAACTGTTTCGATAATTTACCAATTAAGTGTTGCATTTTACGGAGTTGATTGAAAGGTCTATGACTGACTTAGCAGTATATTCTTCTACTTCAGGGTCTATAATTGACTATGACAAGAGTCCAATCCATAATGCAGTAGAGAAAGTGTACAATATAGTGGATAGCAAAGACACGGATACATTTACACAGAGAGTTCAACATGCTGTATCTATCTTAGAGGAATGTTTCAACAGATACAGGTCAGTTCATTGCTTCAGAAGTTCATCTGTAAATGCTTTCAAATTTGGATAGGCTAAAATTTTTCCATTTGGTAAAGACTTAATGCTCTGAAGATGAGATCTTTTGAAAACATTTTGGGGAAAAAGAGAAAGTGCTGGTAACCAGCATACTAGTATAGTTTCTCTTTCCCAAAAAGTTTTCTACCATTCCAGTGACGAATTTCAGTTTTTAAATTGCCTTTACTTTAAATGTCATCTTCAAATTCGTGTAATATGGAGAAGACTAAAGTTTGAATGGAACTTAATCAAGTTTCTTTGCCTGAACAATAGGGATTCACCAATGGAACTTAATCAAGTTGGATTGACCAACAGTGTGGGTCAAGATCAGACTGCACATACTCTTACCAATCTGTCAGATATTCTGACCTGAAGCAGTCTGTAAGTGCAAAACTTTGGCTCTTACTTCTCAGTAAATTTATCTATTTATTTCTCATACTCCATAGGCTAAAGATATAAGGGGGAGAGGGCTTGCTGTAACATTGCCTTTATAGGGAAGCATTTTTAGGATTTTTCTAAGCACAGCTTTTCAAAAGATGGCACTGATATGGATATTGCACAGTATTGACATGTCATTGGTTCTTTTCATGTGCTATTCACTTAAAAATGTTATTATTCTTTTCTTCTCAGGTTAGAGGAAATCACTGTAGGATTTAATGGTGGTAAAGACTGTACCGTTCTCTTACACTTAGCGTATGCAGTGTTTAGAAAGTAAGAAATTTTCCTTATTTTTTTAAAGTAATGTTATTTACTGGCACAAAAAAAAAAACAGATCTTTAATCCAAACAATTTAAATAATAGAAGGGAGAGATAATACAGGATTGAGGAATTTTGACATCTGGACAGAAGTATCAGAAATATGGAACCAAAAACCTTGAAGTCTATGAATGATAGACATGAATTATTTTGCAACCTTTTACCAAAGAGTTTCGAGTTCTAATCCTTTACCAAACAGTCCCTGGTTTTATCAACTCCAAGGAAGATTCCTTCTAAAAACACTGTGGGAAAAGGAGAAAATTATACTAACCAGCATTTTCTCATTTTCCCACAAAGTTTTCAAAGTCAAGTTTCAATTCTTGAATCATGTTTATCATCTGCAAATGCTTTCGCTTTGGACAAGACTAAAATTTTGTCTTTTGGTAAAGAGTGAATGATTGGGGGAAAAGATGCCTTTGAAAGCATTGCAACATACCTGGAGAAATGTCATTTTTAGCTCCACTGGCCGAAGGCCAGCGAGCTATTGTCATGGTGTTGTGTCCGTCCGTCCGTTCGTCCGTGCGTGCGTCCGTAAACTTTTTCTTTAAAAAACTTCTCCTCAGAAACTATTGACTGGATTTTTACCAAATTTCACAGGTTCCTTAGGTGTTCCTTAGGTGGTCCTCTTTCAAATTCCTTCAAATAATTGTGTTCCATGAATAATTCTGGTTGCCATGGCAACCAAAGTAAAAAACCTTTTAAAATCTTCTCCTCCCAAACCGCAAATTGGATAGCATTATTTTTTTGCAGGAATGTTCCTTAGATAGAGGTCTACAGAATTCCTTAAAAAAAAAAAGATCCGTCAAAAAACATGGCTTTTATGGGAGACTCATTTTCCTATTATGGTATAAAGTAAAATCTTTGAAAAATTTCTTCTCTCAAACTACTTGTTTTGATTTCATTGTTGTATTGAAGGTTAGTTCCAATGGTGGTAAGTCTTTACCATACAATCCTGACTTTTAAGGACCCTAAAGAAGAAGTCTTTGGAAAACACTCTTGGAAAAGGAGAAAATGCTGGTAATCAGCATTTTCTCCTTTTCCCTCAGCGTTTTCTACTCTATCAAAGAGAGAAATCATTTCATCAATGTTTAATTTGTTGTCTGCAAATGCTTTCAGTTTGGTCACATCCCAAATTTTGTCGTTTGGTAAAGAGTTAAAGATGATTGCTTTACATAATCTATAATCCTTTTCATATAAAACAAGAGAAACTCTGCACTTTGATTAGTTCTGGTAAAGGTTTGTTGACCTACTGGTGACCTAGTAGAAAGAGGGACAGGGCTTTACTGTTGTGATAAGGCATTTTGTTATCCAATCAAACTGATCCCTGACAAAGAAGACTGTAGAAAACATTGTGGGAAAAAGAGAAAATGCTGGTAACCTTTTCCCACAATTTATCTACCCTTCACAAAACAACTTTCAAATTTTCAGTAACTTTTATTTTTTGATCTACAAATGCTTTCCATTTGGACAACCCTAAAATGTTGTCGTTTGGTAATGAGTTAACTATAACCAGAAGACAAAATTTTTATAACTGGCCATAATTGAAAGATGTTGCAGACAACATAATAAATCTTCAAATTAGTAAAACTTGTATCAAAAAGGGTAGAAATTATTGTGTAAAACTAAGAAAACTTTTATTTTCTTCTTTTCTCACAATGATTTTCATAGCTGTTTTTTCTTTAGTGACCTAAAATGCAGGAATGAATGGTAATTGTTAAAAACTTCTCTTCACCGTTACAGAAAAATCAGGCCTGTGGAGCGATACAGGCGCTCAAGCGCCTCTAGTTAAAAAGTGCCAAAAGGAGAAGTAAAATATAGATACAATCATGTATAAATTCATGTACAAACTCTTTACAATACAGTATATTAGACTTGTCAGATTTAGAATCACCTGCATTCAGTAATAAATATGACTTAATCCTTTCCCAAACAAACCCTGGTTTTTACGTGTCTGCAGTAAAAGTCTTTGAAAACACTGGGGGAAAAGGAGAAATTGCTGGTAACAAGCAATTTCTCCTTTTCCCAGTGTTTTCTACCCTTTTTGAGAACTTTCTGTAATGATTGTTTCATAACTACAAACATATGAGCCACGCTCTGTGAAAAGAGGTTTAATCCTTTCCCAAACAAGTCCTGGTTTTATGTCTCTGCAGTAAAAGTCTTGAAATCACTGTGGGAAAAGGAGAAATTGCTCGTAACGAGCAATTTCTCCTTTTCCCAGTGTTTTCTACCCTTTTTGAGAACTTTCTGCAATTTTCTCCAAATCTAAAATTGTCGTCTGCTCTTTTGGTTTGGAAGGGTCCAAAATTTGTAGTTTGGGAAAGGGTTCAATGATGAGATCTGTGGTTAATAAAGTAGAATACACTAGAATAAGGATAACATGCTAGTAACCAGTATTTTTTCATGATATTTTGAATCCTTCCTAAGACAGATTTTATCTTTTGAGTATAATATTGTCAACAAATGCATGAGACTTTGACAAGACTAAAATTTTATTGAATGGAGTTAAACCAGGGTTACATGATGCATCAGGATGTTTCCTTTCCACTTTTTTTCCAGTCCAGCTGGATAGCTCAGTGGTCAGAATACCTGACACAATACCTGGCGATTGTGAATTCGATACCTGGTTAATTCTTTACCAAATGACAAAATTTTAGACTAGTCCAAATTGAAAGCATTTGCAGATGACAAAATAACTGTGAATCAAAAATTGAAATTCCATTTGGGAAGGGTAGAAAACATTGTGGGAAAAAGAGATAATGGTGGTTACCCACTATGTTTTCAAAAGCTTTCTTTCTCAGGTCGTTAAAAGTTGCGATTGTGTAGGAAAGAGTTATGGCAATCTCTTTTCATTGATTTTTTGCCTCTGATCTCTAATGCATTTGAGAAAAGTAGTCATTGAATTAGATAGAACTTTAGTCAGTATTGCTGTGAGAAAGCCAAGAAACACGCTCTTAGGTGCACTTACCGTCATACAACCTCAGCTCTTAAAACAGCGCTAAACTTCAATACAAATTAATTATTTCTCTCCTGTTGTAGGAAATACCCAGACAAAAATTTAAAGCTGAAAGCCTTGTATATACGCAGCAGACTTCCATTTCCAGAGGTGGAAAAGTTTATACAGATATCCAGAGATAGGTTTGTATTCACCTCTATGTGAGTCGTACTCAGTGAAAATGAGGTTGAACTCATTACCAAACAACAAAAATTTAGATTTGTCTAAATTGAAAGCATTTGCAGACGACAAAATAAAAGTGACTAAAAATTAGAAATTTGTTTTTGTAAAGGGTAGAAAACATTGTGGGAAAAGTAGAAAATGCAGGTTACCAGCATTTTCTCCTTTTCCCACAATGTTCTCTAAAGCCTTCTTACTCGAGGTCGTCAAAGTAGGGATTGTGTGGCACTGGGTTAATGCATCTCTTTAATGCATTATACCAGAGTATCACATAATTGTGGTTCCATGAAATCTACTGGATCTTTAGGTACGATAGTCCTTTGCCGATCAGAAATGTTACAAATAGCAAAAAGTGTTAACTCATGTCAGCCTGCAAAGACTGTAGATTGACATGGGTCAACATGTTTTGCAGATGTATTAATCCTTTCCCAAACTACAAATTTTGGACCCTTCCAAACCAAAAGAGTTTGCAGATGACAATTCTAGATTTGGAGAAATTGCCAGAAAGTTCTCAAAAAGGGTAGAAAACACTGGGAAAAGGAGAAATTGCTCGTTACGAGTAATTTCTCCTTTTCCCACAGTGATTTCAGGACTTTTACTGCAGAGACATAAAACCAGGGCTTGTTTGGGAAAGGATTAAACCTCTTTTCACAGAGCGTGGCTCATATGTTTGTAGTTATGAAACAATCATTAGCATTAGAAATGTTCTTGTATCTTCGAAAGAGTCTTACTTTACCATGTGCCTAAGGCACTAGCCTCTCGGTAAGGGAGTAAAGGGTCCTGCATGGTGGCTATGTGGTATAGGGATAGGATTTATATCCTGGTCCTGGGATTGATTCTCACTTGACATACAGGTTTTTTTTCGTGGAGTTTTTTTTTTTTTTGAAATCACTGTTCAGAAACCTTTTACAAATCAAAGATGATGTACATGAATAAGTGAAACATTGCTATGATGTGGCTTACAACATATGAAAAGGGGAATGCAGACATTTGCGCAAAGTGTGGCCTCAGATTAGCCTTGACAGTCCACACAGGCTAATACGAGATGGCACTTTATGACTACATTAGATTTTCTACTGCAGCAGACTTGCAAAAAGCAGAAAATAATATATAGACGGAAAGTATCGTTTTGGATTAGTCTGCACAGACTGCTCAAGCTGATCCGAAACAACCTTTTACGCAAAAGTCTGAATGCCCCTTTTCACATCTTGCAGGTGATATAAATAAACTGTTTGACTATTTACCAAACAAATCCTAGTTTTAGCCACTATGAGAGACAAAGGTTTCAAAGTTTTGTTAGAAAGGAGAAAATCTTAGTAACAAGCATTTTATCCTTTTCAACAATGTTTTCTACCCTTCCCAAGACATATTTAATCTGTTGAGCCTAATTCAGTTTGTAATCTGCAAATGCTTATAATTTGGAAAAGTCAAAAGTTTGGTTGTTTGGAAAAAAGAGTCACAAATGCTATCAGAGAGGACAAACTGGACATGTCTAAATTTCTGTTGCTTAGATAAGACTTTGATTACTCGACAGGTATGATTTAGAGATGATAAACTATAGTGGAAGAATTAAAGACAGTCTAGCCGAGATGCTGACAGAACATCCGCTTATTAAAGCAACGATAATGGGCACAAGGAAAACAGATCCATATTCAGGTGAGGACTGGTTCTCTATTTCCTTTTTTGTTTAACCCTTTACCACACAATGACAACTTTTAACGCTCCTGTGGAAGAAGCCTTTTGAAAACATTGTGGGAAACAGAGAAAATGCTGGTAACCAGCATTTTTTTCTTTTTCCCACAACATTTTCTACCCTATCAAAGCAAAAATGCATCATTTGAGCCACTTTGGAATTGCCATCTGCAAATGCTCTCAATTTGGATGGGTCTAAAATTTTGCTGTGTGGTAACGGGTTAAACTCTTTACCCATACAACAAAATTGGACTAGTCAGACATAAATTAGTATATACAGGAAACACAATATAATGTGGCTGAAATGTTATTTGTCTTTGAAGATGTCTATAATATTGTAGGAAAAGGAAGAAATAGCTGATAAGCAGCATTTACATGTACTCCATGTCTATGTTTTTGAAATGGCTCATTTTGCAGGGTTACAAACACAGGATTGTTTGGTGAAGGATTAACCTGTTTTTTTTTTTTGTGTTTGTAAGTTCCCAGTTTCAACGACTCTTAGAAAGACAGCTTTTGAAAAGGTCATGTGGAAAGGAGAAACTGCAGGTAACCAGCATTTTCTCCATTACCTACAATGTTTTCTTTACCTATTTAGGGAGAAAATACTTTCGCTGACAAACATTGAAATTTTGTCTGCATAAGTTCCTTCAATATAAACTTGCCTGAAGTTTTGATTTGTTGTAAATGGTTAAATACTTTTGAGCGATGCTACGGCAAAAGGGGCTTTACCCTTTCCCAAATGACAAATTTTGGACTCTTCCAAACTGAAAGAGTTTGCAGACGACAATTTAAGATTTTGAGAAAATGGCAGAAAGTTCTCAAAAAGGGTAGCGAACACTGTGTTTTCAAAAGACTTTTACTGCAGACACGTAAAATCCAAGGCTTGTTTGGGAAAGGGTTAATGTATCTCTGCAATCCATGGTAACAAAGTAAGTAATCATGAATCCATAATGTTCGGGCACTTTGTATGAAAAAAATTATCATGAGGTACACTAGTCCTTGGACATACAGAAAATTGACCAACAGCACAAAGTTTTGGCTCAGGTCAGCCACGCGAACTGACCTGGGTCGATAGTGTTCGCAGATGCATTAAGCCCCCTTTTCACAGAGCATAGTTCTTTTCTATCTAACCTACAAAGAAAGTAGGCATGAGAAGAAAAATCAGTGAGGTAAACGGTAAAATACAATTGAAATCTTTGGTAGTGTTGAGTTGCAATTTATCTTGTGTTTTCAGATCATTTGGAATCATTTTCGATGACGGACCCAGACTGGCCGCAATATATGCGTGTAAACGCTATCCTAGAGTGGTCATATGGTGATATATGGAAATTTTTGAGATCTCTATCTGTTCCTTATTGTAGTTTATATGATCGAGGGTAAGTTTTTGTCTGTCTCTCTGTACATGGCTAATATAATCATTCCAGGAATATTTTGGGTAGGTGCATGTACTCCAGGGTAACTGCAATTTGGCTGTGAAATAAACTAATGGCATTTAACAACTAAACAAAGTCATCTCCCCTATCCTTTCCTCCCTCCCTTCCTCTGTCATATGTTCACATCTTTTCAATGTGTGAAGTTTGAGGTAGGTGTTTTTTTTTTTAATACTGAACATTATACTTTGCTGCTGAAGTTGAGTGGGTGGGCGAGTATGTTAGGAAAGGAAAAAGGAACTTGGCAAGTGAGATTGGGTAGTGGCCTAGTTTCTTTAGGGAGAGTATGCAAGTGAGTGAGGGGAATAGGCTTATGGTAGGTACGCGAGTAAATTCATGATCTATCATTAAAGGGAATTCATAAATGATAATTGGTTGCACACTAGATCTGTAATGATTTTGTGAAGAACTTATTTTTGTTTTTTTCGATAGGTATACATCTTTAGGTAGCATGAACAATACTCACCCCAACCCATCCCTTCAGTATGTGGACAGTAATGGCGTAGTCATGTATCACCCAGCCTACAAACTGGAAAATGGAAGCAAAGAGAGAGATGGGCGGAATACTTGAGGAAAAGAGCACTTTAGTGAAATGATTTAATCCTATGCCACACAATTCCTTCTTTTTACAACACCAAGGTAGACAGCAATGAAAAACAAAGTGGAGAAAGAAAAAATAGTTTTAGGCAACATCTTGTTCCAAAAATGTTTCCTATCCTTTTAACCCTTTACCAAACAATCCCTGGTTTTTACAACCCTGTGATAGAAGCCTTTTGGAAAGATTGTGGGAAAAGGAGAAAATGCTGGTAACCAGCATTTTCTCCCTTTCCCACAATCTTTTCTTCTCTGCTGAAAACAAATTTCAATTTTTGAGTTACATTTATTTTGTCGACTGCAAGAGCTTTCAGTTTGGACGAGTCTAGATTTTTGTCGTTTGTTAAAGGGTTAAAGACAAGAAAAATCATCGCGAATGTTGTCATCTCTGGCAGTGCTTTCAATCTTGACTAGCCCTAAATTTTGTCTGTTAACTCTTTACCAAACGACAAAATTTTGGACTGGTCCAAATTGAAAGCATTTGCAGATTACAAAACAAATGTGACTCAAAATTTGAAACTTGACTTTAGAAGAGAAGAAAAAAATTTGGAAAAAGGAGATAATGCTGGTTTCCAGCATTTTCTCCTTTTTCCACAATGTTTTCAGAAGGCTTCTTCCCCTGGGTCATAAAAACCAGGGATTGTTTGGTAAAAGAGGAAAGAAACAGAAAACTGAACTCAGAGATGGGTAGGCAATTTCTTGATGCTAAAAATGTTACTGCTTCATCAAAAACTATGCATTCAGTACTTTTTGGGTTTACTATGTTCAGGGAGAGATTGAAAACCTTTCAAAATGACACGAGCTACCTTATTTGCTTCTATGAACAGAGCAAATAATGATCAGAATGAAGACAATGTGCAGTCTGATCTTGTATCTGCTGAGCGAGTTAAATCTTTACCAGACAACCAAGTTTGAAACTGGTCCAAATTGGAAGCATTTGCAGACGACAAAATTAATGTGACTAACAAACTGAAAATTGTTCTGGGACAGCAGAAAACATTGTGGGAAAAGGAGAAAATGCTGGCTACCAGCATTTTCTCCTTTTCCCAGAATGTTTTCAAAAGGCTTCTTTTTCAGGGTCATGAGAGCCGGCGATTGGTTAGCAAAAGTTTAATTAAAGAGGTATATAAACATGTTGCACATGTATATGAACCATACTCTGCGGACAGCATTCATTCTGATATTTGATCTAGAGTGTTCAATAAGGAGACATTTGTGTACAAAAAAAGACCTTTGAAAAGGCAAACTTGGTTTTGAGAACTCTTCATTTTTTTCTACCGACGTGAAAGTTTCATTTATTTTGCAGGATAGGGGTTAATATTTCTCCTCTACTTAATCTACTAGTCCATTATTGGTTTTCTTCTGTCATTCTTCACCTTGTAAAACCTTTATAGTTCCCTTACCAACAGGGATATCTCTTTACATGTTTACTCTGCACTGTGAAAAATTGTTTTTATTAAATATGAGTATACAAAAATTTCTTTTTGTGTTGAATTTGTTTTTAGCAAAGCTTTTATATGAAAATTATGAGTATGGAGAAAATAATGAGGTAAGTCATTGAAAGTTTTATCAGTTATGACAAACATGTTTAACCCTGTACCCGACACAATCCCAAGTTTTAACGATCCCGAGGAAGAAAATCTTTTTAATTTCTAACAACAACTGACCTATTCCAATATTTTGATGCTTTTTGGCTTGAACATTTCATAAAATAGCGGTCGGTATATCTATGACATTAGACTGCAGGGATTAATCTATATAAATTTACTGATGTTGGTTTATAGATCGTATATGTATGTGTACGATCCCAGGTTGATTGCTATCTGATCCAAATGTTTCAGGATAATTTTTAAAAAATGCACTCGACCTCAGTCCACGGCTGAAAGTCGTATCATACAATGAAACCCAGAAAAAAATGTGTAAGACAGTCTTATAGACCTGATCAAACATGCAGATGGTGTTCACCTAAGATCATGCTACACGATCTGTGCAGCCTGGGCTTGATCTAAGTCGAACGGCAAAAGCCGTGCTTTTCGCCTATGAAGCTGAAAGCCTTAATTTCTTTAAAAAGAACTCTTTTGGGTTATTCTGTGACGGAGTTTTCAAGGTGATCATGTAGTAGTTCAAATCATCTTTGATCAATTACCACATAATTTCGGATTTTAACGACCTTTGAGAAATAGCCTTCTGAAAACATTTTGGAAAAAGAAGAAACACTGGTAACCAGCGTTTTCTCCTTTCCCACGCTGCTTTCAAACCTCTTGTAGACGAGTCCCATAATTTGAGTCGCATTCTAATAGACATCTGCAAATGCTTTCAGTTAGGACCAGTCTAAAGTCGGAAAGAAGGGTCCCGAGTACATCTGTACATTATTTAACCCAGGACCCCTAGCTTGGAGTGTGGGTGCTCTTACCACTGAGCTTTCCGGGCTACTTGATATGATTTACATTCAGTTGTCTAGAAAAGAGTTACATACAGTAATGCACGTTTATTAGTCGCCGCGCAGAAGCGCGTGACTATATTTTTAATAGTTTTTCGAGTTAGGTCATGGATAGTGGGAATTTCGTTTTTATAGGGGTGTTAGGTTAACAAGGAATCTTTCTAACGTTACTTCGCCTTAAACTGGCTTTTTAATTCATTCTTAAACTACGAAATTGCAATACGATACTATTTTTGTTCTATTAATACTTACAACATCAAAAAGCCGCCTAATTATTTCTTTTATTGTCGCTATTCGTGAGAAATGGATTCGTCCGCATAAATGCCTTGTTTCCATTGGTCAAGGCTGTACAGGTTTCCAGTCATTTTGTACCTTGTTAATTTCGTACCTAGGTCATTTCGTACGATTTTGGTCATTTCGTACCTACCTATACTTTCAATTTTGGTCATTTCGTACTCAGTTGGTCGTTTCGTACAACCTTCGTACACAGGTTTAATAATCATTTTGATTATTTTGTAGATAGTTTTTCCTACTATTTGTGTGTTTTTTGTTGAATGACCACTGCTAAAATTGTGCATCGCTGAAATTGTGCTAAATTCCGCCGAAGAACGGGTATGATGGTTATGATTGTATCTGACCATTATTGGTTACTTATTTCTAAGTTTAGTTTTTACAACAAAGATAGTTTAGAACTCCTTTGTTTATTTCTCAACGAGCTCTGCATAAATTCAATTTGTGGAAAAAATCTGGAGAGAGGCCAATTTTTCGCTGTGTTGTTCATAATGATAAAGCGCGATGCAAAACCATGATTCTTTATGAACACTGTTCACCAAACACTATAGTCTTAGACTTGTTTAAATTGAAAGCATGCCTTGCAAACTTACGTCCTCTTGAATCATACTTTCCTAGGACAGCAACATTTTAGTAACTTAGCCCTGCTTTCACCACTTTCCCAAACAAACACGGGTTATCACATGTGTGCTATCAAATTCTTTTGTCAAAACATGTTGGATAAGGAGAAATTGCTCGTTATAAGCAATTTCTTCTTTATTAAATACTTTTTCCCCACTACTAGCGAATTTTCCACCATTTTTGCAGCTTTTTAAATTGTCATCTGCCAACTCTTTGAATTTGAAGGAGTCTGATATTTGTCGTTTGGAAAAGAGCTAAGAGAGCGCTGTGCTAGGGTATTAGATACTGTAACAGAAGACAAGTTTTGATATAGGATACTATTCACATAATTTCATGATGTTAAAAAATCTGCTGATGAAAACTGACATTTACTTACTTGCCCTGGCTTTCTTGAAGCATTAAACAAATTTTTTTGCGGCGACTTTGATGCTTTGCATCAACTTTTTCTTGTATCCAAAGTGTAATTGTTTAATACAAATTCAAGAGACCTGCGGTGTTTTCAACATCGCGGGCGCTTCACAGAGCGCCTGGCGAGAATGCACCTAGTTAATTGAACGCAAGCGAGCGCTCGCTTATTTTTCAAAATGGCGTCTAAAAAGATCTTTCTGGGACATAAGACTGGCCATCATTACAGAGTTTTATGTAAAATTCAGTAAACTATCTAATGTTCATAAAAAGAAAAAGAAAAAAAAAATAAAATATTGAACTTATTGAACTTGTCTTCAGAACATCTTTAGTAAACATCTAAAGGGACGTGCATGGTGTAATTTTGTCCAGTTGCCTCATTGCTTAGATTCTCAAAATTCTTTACACAACTATGAAACTAGATCAAGTCTAAAAGGAGGTTTTGTCTTGCCAAGAGTAAAAAGTTATGGCTCCAAGTCTTTTAGCTTTATAGGTTGTTCATTATGGAATAAGTTGCCAAACCATATTACCAAACTGGCTAAACTAAATACTTTTAAGCGTGCTATAAAAACACATTTGTTTGACAATCTTTAAAATCGTGTGATATATAAAGCATTCTCTGATCGTCTGTACCTATCAATTTTAACTTTATTGTATGTTAGGCTTAACGTGATATATTTATTTTAATTTGCAGCTCTGTGTCATGACGCCAACACCAAGGGACCACAATGGAAATAAGAGTTTATCTCTTTTTTGTGTTATCCCTGGTGCTGGTGTCCATTACATGGTTTTAGTATTCATGTCAATATCTTTTTAATGTTACACATGTCTTATTGTTACCATGTTATGTACATTTTAACCGAATAAAACTACTACTACTACTAATTAGACCCTCTCATTTGGCTATTGGATGCCATCTTGGAAATACAAGCGAAACTCCTATCAAGTGTGCACGCGGGCGCTATCGAGGGCCGCAGCGGGCACCCGCGTTCAGAACGAAAACGCTTGAGAGCGCTCAGAGCGCTCGCTATGTTGAACGCATCTCGGACTTTATTCAGGCGAGCGCCTAAGGGCTTATTGTAGCCTACTCTTCTTTCTCCGGGATGTCAAAGAATGGTACTAATGTTAATATATGACAAAAGTCTACATTTTTTCAAACACGAAACAATTTAGATGACCGATTAATTTTGACCCAAATGCTGGCATTCCCTCTTTTGGTTGAAAGATCGAGGGAAATTGTTTTCTAACCGGAATATGCCGGATGTGTCATGCCGGTTTATCACACAATGGCGGACTAGCAGTTAGCGACCATACACATTAAACAGACGTATGTATCTACGATATTGGTTGACATTTCCTATAGGAAACGCTTAAATAAATATGCCTACTTCAAGTTTATATTTTGGTCCTTAGATAAGGGTTTTGTCGGTTTATATGCTTCTTGAAACGAATTCTGTAAGTTGTCAGTAAGTCGGACGGTTCTAGTTGCGGATAGGCTTCGATATACATGTAAATGCATATTTATCAGAAATATTTGAGTTGATCCACATGCATATGTGTGGGGTAGTTACCAATCAGCGAATTGTGAGGGTTATCTCAAAAAAGTAATGGGAGTCATGCTTGGAGAATATGTACCATAGTGAACTCGCACAGTAATTTCAAGGATACAAGGTATCTAGAAACTCAAACCCATCTATATGATTCAATTAGCGATATATATATTTTTTGCTTATCTTATTTTTCGATTTTGTTTACTCATTCTTGATCTCCATTGCTCCTTTCATTATGTTAGACCAAATTTCTGCAACACTGTGAATTGTGAAGAAAAAGGAAAATGTATTTCCATGTAATATTGTGCTAAGTTGTGATATGCATTTGAAAATTTGAAACTTAATCATTCCCCCTTTTTTTTTTTTTAAATAAAATTGTGCACAAAACTGTTTTGTCATTCCCTTAGTATATTCGGCTTGAACAGCATATCTATAGCTTTCTGTTACCCTACAATGGATTAGTGTAATTGTGTAAAGGGTGTGATTAACAGGGCTAATCAACCTCTAGAATTGATGAAAATTGCGCACTTCATTTAATCTTATATTGATAGAAACAATAAAAAAAATCCCTCATAACTTGACTACATTAGGATTTGGCACCTATTAAAAAATAATATTTGTTGGTGAAATAGCATCAAAGGTGATCACTTCTACTAGATAGAAATTTTATCTTTATGTATTTAGCAGATCATGGACTCTCTAGATTATACAGACTCTCCAGTATATGACAGAAATCCGTCTCCACCCCCAGAGATACTGGAACATTCTGAGCTGTTAAGTGAAGAAAGAATTGGAGATACTGTGTTTAGTAAACACTGGTTGTTTACAACTTTAATGAAACTGATTGAGGTATTGTTGACTCTGATATACGATGTTTTGACATGTATAGGATTTTTATGCAACATGAAGGTTGTGTAAATTTAGACATCACATTAATTTTTAGCATTTATGTGCCAAACACCAAAATTTTAGACTTAATTGAAATAAGGCATTTGCAGAAGACAAATTCACTCTTTACCACAAGACAAAATTTTAGACTGATCCTAATTGAAAGCATTGTTATGTTTTGCATAGGGTTGTTCTATCACCCCAAAGAGTCCCATATTTTTATAATCCTTTTTACACTCTTCAATAACTGTCTGAACCATTTACCAAACAATCCAAAAATTTAATGATGCCAGCGAAAGAGGTTTTTAGAAACATTGTGGGTAAAGAAAAAAGTGTGGTAATCAATTTTTTTGTTTTTTCTTATTTTCACCTTTTCGGAGATAGGAACCATGTTATTTGTTATTAGCTTCACATGTGACCCGTCATGCAAAAATGGATGATTTGGGAATTCTGTACATCAGTTAGATGAAAACAGATCAACAATAGTGCAGGCCAGTATATGTTGATAGTTCAAAAGTGATTGTATAACAAGTAGAATGACCACAGAAAATGTCATAAAAGCGAAGAGTCGACCCTGGTCAACCTGTGCAGTTTGTGCAGTCTGACCAGGGTTGACATTTTCATAGTTCCGAGATGATCGCTTTTTCATTACAGGTCACATATTTTTTCATCTTCAAAGCCTTAAGATTTAGATAAGTCTAAGATTGTGTCCTGTGGTAAAAAGTTAGGATTTTTCCAATCTATTTGTAGGAAGTAGACAAAGAGAATGAGAATGAAGAGAGAGAACTTATAGTTGATGTTGATGAGGAACTCCAGAATGAACTATGTAAACTGTGGGACATGTCAATGAATTCAGTATGTACTTCCTAAACTTTGAGTAACAAACAAAAAAAAAATTTAGATGTGCCTAAATTTAAAGCACTTGCTGGTAACAAATTAAAGATGGTTCAAATGATGGAATGTGCCTTTGATTAAGTAGAAAAGATTGGAGGAAAAGGATAAAATGCTGGTTACTGGCATTTTCTTCTTTTCTCGCAAGTTTTCAAAAGCCTTCTTTCACAGGGTCATTAAAACGTGGGATTGGTGGTAAAACCTTTACACATATCACTGAGTTTAGCAACCCTAAGATAAAAGGCTTTTTTAAAACATGGTGGGAAAGGAGAAAAAGCTGGTAACCAATAGTTTCTCCTTTTCCCACCATGCTTTCTACTGTGTCCTAAACAATGTAACATTATTTGATATACAGTTAATTGGTTAGGAGTTCAACCTTAAACACATGATGAATAAGGCTTTGTAGTACATTGGTGAAAAGAGACAATGCTGGGAACCTTTTCCCATAGCATTTTCTACCCTTTCTGAGACACATGGCATCATTTCAACTACATTTAGTTTGACATCTGAACATGTTTTTGGACAAGTCTAAAAATGGTGTTTGGTAAATACGACCCTCCCTAAAAAACATTTTTGTGTGTGGATAATCAGTACTATTAAAAGTAAGTTCATGTGAAAACTTTGAGGCAACTACATAAATTACTTGTATTCTTTCACCTTAAGACCCTGAAAAATTTATGGAAGTTAAAAAGTCATATTCAGATTGCAGTGAGTTGAATTAACCTTTATTTCTTCAGAGGCACATTTAAAGACTACCAATAAACAAGTAAAGGTAACTAAGGAAAGGACACGAATTTCAAGAACTTTTAGTTTGATGATTGCTAGTGCCTATAGGAACCAGTGTGTTTAAGATCAGACTATACAAAACATGCAGCCTTATCTCTGGTCTAAACTGTCTGCTTTGTTGAGACATAATGGATAAAAGCAACCTTGATATTGCAGTACTTATATTTGAGAGTTATCTCTAGACTGAAAACGCTTGATGGGTTTTATGGTGCATAAATGGTTAAAATTTTGGAAAACAATGTTACTGATTAATTAAATTCATTTTACTGTCATGAGAATTTAGGACAAGTACGGTGTTTATTGTAAGCATTTACTTTTACTACTTATTTTTCATTTTTCTTAATTCTTATTCCAGGAAGTTGCAAAATTTCTGTACGAGTTTAAAGCAGTCGAGATACTAACTGGTATAATTTCCAAATCAACAGCACCAAGAGTCACAGTAAGTTGTGTTTCAGCTAAAATGAGCATTAAAGCTCCAGGGTCAGGGAACCTTTTCAGCCCACTTTTTGTCTGTGGGTCCATCGCTCATTGTAAGTCAGGTACAGTTTTCTTTTAACCCTTTACTCCATAGATACTCATTTCAACACGTTGCTTGTAGGAGCCTTTGGAAAACATTGTGGCAAAAGGTGAAATTGCTGGTGACAAGCAATTTCACCTTTTGTCACAATGTTTTCTATGCTATCAAAAGATGTCATTTACACATAAGGAACGGCTTCATCCTTGTTGTTATTTAGGGTCAATTAGAGATTCTATAGAAATGCCGTATGGGGTAAAGGGTTAATTCTCTGGGGGCCACCTCTAGTCTTCACTGAAATTTTGTAAGAACAGATGCATCCACCTTATATAGGTCCAGTTCTACTGGTAAATAAATCTAAGCCTCAACGTGACATCAAATCAAATAATTGCTTCTCTTTCTTTGTGGGTGTAGATATTCATAGTGATGAGTTGACTCTTAACCAAACAACAAAATTTTAGACCGGTCCAGATTGAAAGCACTTGCAAATGACAAAATAAATGTAACTTGAAAACTGAAATTGGTTTCCACCAGGATACAAAACATTGTGAGATAAGGAGAAAATGCATCATTTTCTCCTTTTCCCACAATGTTTTCAAAACGCTTCTAGATTATGTGTGGTACAAACCAGAGATTGTTTGTAAAAGGGATAACGAAAAATGCATGCAGTAATGCAATTCAGTTATTCGTAAGAAACTTCATGACACTTTTATTAACCCTTTACTCCATAGATACTCATTTCTACGCATTGCTTGTAGGAGCCTTTGGAAAACATGGTGGCAAAAGGTGAAATTGCTCGTGATGAGCAATTTCACCTATTGCCACAATGTTTTCTATGCTATCAAAAGGTGTCATATACACATATGAAACAGCTTCATCCTTGCTATTATTTAGGGTCAATCAGAGATACCATAGAAATGGGGTAAAGGGTTAAATAGAATTTTTACAAAGCATTAAATCCATGTGTTATTCAATGAAGATGCTTATGTTGACCCTTTTGCTATGTATGAAAAGTTTTTCTATTCCATAGATGAAATGACCTGATACATTTTGTTCTGCATGGGCAAAGAAATTTGGCAGTTAACTCTTTATCACACAGTTTCAAGTTTTAACAACCATGAGAAAGAAGCCTATAGAAAACATTGTGGGAAAAGGAGAAAATGCTGGTATACAGCATTTTCTCCTTTTCCAACAATATTTTCTACCCTATCGAAGTCAGAAATATTATATTAACCGGTAACAAGATTTAATTTGTTGTCTGCAGATGCTTTGAATTTGGTCAAGACCAAAAATTGGTTGCTTGGTAAAAAGTTGATTCAGTTGAAAGGTGTAATTTTGACATTTAACTTGTTACCAAACAACAAAATTTTAGGTTTGTCCAAATTGAAAGCATTTGCAGACAACAAAAATAAAAGTGATTGAAAATTCGAAGTTGTTTTGTGACGGACAGAAAAAATTGTGGGAAAGGGAGAAAATGCTGGTTACCAGCATTTTCTCCCTTTCCCACAATTTTGTCTAGAGCCTTCTTTCTGAGGGTCGTAAAAAGAAAGGATTGTGTGGTAATGGGTAAAGTAGCAGGATGATGGTAATGCAATCCAGACTGGTTTCCCTTTTGTATAAGATCAAGTTGAAGTCGTCATTTGTATTTAAATACAGTCCTATATTATTTACATGTGATTATGCCAACTCTTGAAGCAATTTTCCATTGAGTTGTTAACTTTTTACCAATCACTTTGGGTCCTTAAAACTTGGGATGTTTGGTGTAGGGTTAAAAAACATAATATTGTTACTTAAAGCCTGAAAAGGAAGTTTTACACTGTAGGAAATCTGTGTTGGGATTCTGGGAAATATGGCGTGTGAGCCAAATGTTTGTAAAGACATGGCAGACAATCACAAGTTCATGTAAGTTTTCTTTTGTTCCTCAGATACTGGTAACCAGCACTTTTTATACCCCCCAAAACTCTGTTTGGGGGGTATATAGGAGTCAGCTTGTCGGTCGGTCCGTCCGTCCGTCCGTCCGTCCGTCCGTCCGTCCGTCCATCGGTCTGTAGCTTTTTGTCCGCTCTATTTCTCAACTACTGGACGAATTTTATTCAAACTTCACAGGTAAACTCAGTATCAAGCAGAGATGTGCATATAAAATGTTGGTTATGGTTCATTGATTTTTCACTGAGTTATGGCCCTTTCGTGAAATTTCTTGTCCGCTCTTTTTCTCATCAACTATTCGACAGATTTGGTTCAAACTACACAAATAGACTCGGTATAAAGCAGAGATGTGCATGTCCTATTTTGGTTATGGTTTATTTAGGTTTCATGGAGTTATGGCCCTTTGATGATTCTGGACAAATTTCTTTTTCATACTTGAATTTTGTCCGGAGCATATCTCCAAAACTATACTAGCTAGGCTTATGAAATTTCATGGGTAGATAGATCTCATCGAGCGGGAGTGCAGTGCACAGGAATCATAACTCTTGCTAGCTTAATTTTTGAGTTATTGCCCTTTGTTGGTTTTTTATATTTGAATTTTGTCCGGAGCGTATCTCCAAAACTGTACTAGCTAGCATTATGAAATTTCATGGGTGGATAGATCTCATGAAGGGGGAGTGCAGTGCCCAGGAATTATAACTCCTGCTTCCTTAATTTTTGAGTTATTGCCCTTTGTTGTTTTTAATACTTGAATTTGGTCCGGAGCGTATCTCCAAAACTATACTAGCTAGGATTATGAAATTTCATGGCTGGATAGATCTTACCAAGGAGAGTGCAGTGCACAGGAATCATAACTCCTGCGTGCTCAATTTTTGAGTTATTGCCCTTTGTCGTTTTTCATACTTGAATTTGGTCCGGTGAATATCTCCAAAACTATACTAGCTAGGGTTATGAAATTTCATGGGGTTATTGCCCTTTGTTGTTTTTCATACTTGAATTTTGTCCGGAGCGTATCCCCAAAACTATACTAGCTCGGGTTATGAAATTTCATGGATGGATAGATCTCATCAAGGGAGAGTGCAGTGCACAGGAAGCATAACTCTTGCTCGCTTAATTTTTGAGTTATTGTCCTTTGTCGTTTTTCATACTTGAATTTGGTCCGGTGCATGCCCCAGCTTAACAACTTGGGGTAAGACGGGCGTATCTTTTGACAATTTGCCGCTCATGTTCAACTCTTACTTTTGTACTCAACAATTCTGCATTCTGTGACTAAGACCTGTTTGGTGGCAAGGAGCTGGTGGGGGGTATGATCACGTTAAGTGATAGCTCTAGTTCTGTTTGCTACAATGTTTTCTGTTTTTCACAGACACATCTCGACATTTGAGCCACATCTTTTTTTCTGCAAATGCTTTCAAAATGGGCTATTTTAATCTCTCATAATCTGTTAGAGAGTTAAAAGTTCAAGCTGTTTCTAGATAAAAAGAAAGTACTGCTGATAACCAGACTTTTTTTCCTATTCACACAATGTTACTGACCCTTTTAAATCTTTACCAAAGCCTTTAACTTTAAGCCTTTACCAGACAACAAAATTTTAGACTGCTCCAAATTCAAAGCAAACACACCAAAATAACCATAACTCAAAAATTTAAATTTGTTTCAAGCAGTGCAGATTACATTATAGGAAAAGGAAAAAAATGCTGGTAGCTAGCATTTTCTCCTTGTCTCAATATTTTCAGAAGGCTTCTTCCTGAAGTCATAAAAACCAGGGGTTGTTTGGTATAGGGTTAAAAAAAAATACCATCATTTCAGACATATTCAATTTGACAACTGCTGATGCTTTGAATTTGAACAAGTCTAAAATTTTCTTTGGCTAAGGATTTTTGTGTTTTTTATAATGCTATATAGAAACAGGGGCAATTTAATTATAGATCTTGATTTTTGTTTTCATTGTTATTCAGAATTTTATTATAAAAAAAAATATATTTTTTCTTCTGTAGAGATCTGATTTTGGTATTGCTTGAATCAAGAGATGTTCCAACTCTTGTAGAGAGCACAAGGTATGTTTGATTATATGGGTCAAGTATGGTGTTTTGTGCATTAGTATTTGCTAGATGTTGGACACTGAGGTAAGGATATCAGTTCCAACACCTTTGGAGGAACCCAGCTAATGTTTATACACAAAAAACATCACTTAGTACTTCCTACTCTTACATAGATTTTTTTTTTCAATTGGAGTGGGCCATGAAGAAGACTTAGTGTGCCATGTGAATATTCTGCATTTTGTTACACCTCTTCTAAGCTTGCATTGTGAGGTACAGTGTGTTACAGGGATGCTCAATCCAATTTCATTTTAAGAATTGTAATTGGTTTAGAGAACACTTGTACAAGTAGAGTAAACAGTAACTGACCTACAGTAAGTGCCAACTGGGCTGTGGTTGATTAAAACAGGAAAATGTCGTTGCAATCAATTGAAAAAGGAGTGTGGAAATCAAAGCTTTAAATTATGATAACATTGTTGTTTGTTTACCTTCAGGGCTCAATCTGACATATTTAGTTAGATCTGCAATCTGACATTTTATGTAGATCTAGAATCCTGTCCTTAAGTTTTGATGACCCCGATTAACCCTTTACCGAACCATTTCTGGTTTTTACAACCCTGAAATAGAAATCTTTTGAAAACATTTTGGGAAAATGAGAAAATGCTGGTAACAATGTTTTCTACCATGCTGGAAACAAATTTCAATTTTTGAGTAACATCTATTTTCTTGTCTACAAGTACTTTCAGTTGGACCAGTCCAAAATTTTGTCGTTTGATAACAAGTTATAAAACCCTTTAGAAAAAATGTTGGAAAAGGAAGAAATGCTGGTATCCAGCATTTTGTAGTTTTCCCACAGTGTTTTTACCCCGCTCTTAGACAAATCCAATGTGAGCACCACATTGTTGTACTACACTGTCAATTTGGACAAATGTATCTAAGTATTTGCCATCTTGTCAAGGGATAACAGACTGTTTATATTGTCAGGTTGATTTACACTTCACTGTCGAACACTGGGACACAGGGATCATGGATCAAAGCCATACAGAGATCAGAGGAGTTTTTAGAACATGTCACCTTTATTTTCTCAAGCTCAACAAACTGTAAGCACAGCCTTTGAATTTTACATTTTTTTTTCATAGCAGACTGTTTGATTTGGAGCCACACTAGGATATTCAAAGTATTTACTCTCTTCCTCACGGTCCATAGTTTTAACAACCCTGAAGGAGAAAGCCTATACAAAGCATTGTAGGAAAACGAGAAAATGATTGTTACCATTATTTTCTCCTTTTCTCACAATGTTTTCTACCTTTATGACATTTCTCTGCATTTGAGCCACATTAAAATTGTTGTCTGCACTACTTTCAGTTGGGATCAGTGTAATCTTTCTTTGTTTTGTAATGAGTTAAGTCTTTGGCAAACAACAAAACTACAGACTGGTCCAAATTGAAAGCATTTGCAGAGGACAATATAAATGTGACTGAAAATTAGAAATTCGGTTTGGGAAGGTTAGAAAACATGGTGGAAAAAGGAGAAAATGCTGGTTACCAGCATTTTCTCCTTTTCCCACAATGTTTTCTAGATACTTCTTTTTCAGGGTCGTTAAAAGTCGGGATTGTGTGGTAAAACGTTAAAGGCTTAATTCTTGACCAGACAACCAAATTTTAGACTGTCCACATTGGAAGCATTTCCACATGAAAATTCTATTTGCTGACCTCAGATGTTCCTCAATGTTGTTAATTGTGTTGGAAATGGTAGAAAACAAGTGGAAAAGGAGAAAATGCTGGTTACATAGCTAATTAGTATTTTCTTCCTTTCAGCAGAACAGTTAAAAAAGCCTCTTTTTCAAGGTACTTAACTCTTTATCAAAAGACAACATTTTTGACTTGTTCAAATTGAAAGCATTTACAAAATAAACATGGCTCAAAAATCGGAAAGATAGAAAACATTGTGGGAAAAGGAGAAAAATGCTGGTGACGAGAATTTTGTCCTATTGCTGCGATGTTTTCATAAGACTTTTTTCTCAGGGTTGTTAAAAGTAGGGATCGTGTGATAAAGAGTTAAAATTCTTTACTAGGTAACAAAAAAAATTTATTTATCTAAATTCAAAGCATTTATTGACAAAACGTCAAATGGGGCTTAAAATTCTGAAAATGTTGAATTTCTTGCATAAAGGCAGGAAAACATTGTGGAAAATGAACAAAATGCTGGAGTTCCCAACAGCCAGGCATTTTCTTCTTTTCCCACAAGGTTTTCAAAAATCTTCTAAAAGTGAATTACTAAAACTTTGGATTGTGTGGAAAGGGGTAAATAGTTTTCGTCAATGAATTAAGATTTACCTAATTTCAGGTGATTTGCTTAAGAACACAGCTGAGTTAATTGATAGACTTCTTGACCTTGAACCTGACCTTTGTGTGTCCTGGGCAACAGAAGATTTTATTTTGTCCTTGTTGGAGGCAACTGATCAGATTGGGTAAGATATACAGAGGATATTTGGGGTTGTTTTGGTGAAAGGTTGAAATTTATCTCATTGAGTGAACATCATTGGTAATATTGTCATGAGTGGCTGCTCTCATGAAAATATTACCTATGATGTTCACTCGATGAAATAAATTTTGATCTTTCACCCCAAAACAATCCCAAAACTCTATATATATCATGCTTTTAACCCTTTTTGGGGGGAACTTAATCAAAATAGTTTTTTTCTGTTATTCCTTGTGTTGTGTACCTACTCCACATAGCAATGCATTACAATATTAGGTCAAGCACGATAAATCTAAGGTCAATTACGTCATATTTCCATCTGGTTGTGAGGCGCATGCATTTTACCAAGGTAACTAGTGTGGAGGAACAACTGCTTCCACCTTCAATTAAACAGTTATAATATAGAATGCAGTATTTTCACTGGTCATAACCATGAAATATTGAAAAATATTTCACTGATATTTCTCAATAAGCTACTGGAAAGCATGAATTAAATCAAGGTATTATAAGTGTTAACTCTTTGAGGTAAATTACCAGATGACAGAAGTTTCACCTTGTCTAATTTGAAAACATTTGCAGAGCCAAATTAACTCAATTTTAGATCAAGCACTTGACTTGGTCTTTCGAAGGTTCAGAAAGATTTATGGTGAACAAGATAATGCTGGATGCCAACAAGAAAATGTTGAATGCCAGGCCAGTATTTTCTCTTTGTCCAATATAAGACACGGGATTATGTGGTAAAGGGTTAACTTAGACCCAGATGATTTTTGAAATTCCAAGACAAGCTATCTAATTGGCTGAGACATTGGCCCTTAATATATGGCCTGCAACAGGCAAAAAAGGGGCATTCAGACATTTGCATAAAATATGATCTGGGATCAGCCTGCTCAGTCCGCTCAGGCCAGTCCAAGATGGTACTCTACGACGACATTAGATTTTGTGCTATACTAGACTTGCACTAAACAGAAAATTATATATAACAGAAAGTATCGTTTCCGATTAGCCTGTGCAGACTGCTGAGATATGACACTTTACGCAAATATCTGATGTGTGTTGCAGGCCATATTGGTTGCAACACGCGAAAAGGAACATTTGGACATTTGTGCAGTCAGCGCAGGCTAATCCGAGACGACACTTTACGACTGTATTAGATTTTGTGTTACAGTAGACTCATGAAAAACAGAAAATTACTTAAAAACGGAAAATGGTAAATGGATTGTATTTTGTAATTTCTCCATTTACCACAACATTTTTAATTTCTGTATTGAAGAAAACCTTTCCTTACAGAAGTAACCACAGTGCTGCACTGGAGCTCTACCTAAACATTTTCCAGAGTTTCTCTACTACAGAGTCAGGTGTAGAGGCATTAGGTTAGTTATTCTCTTTAACTCAGTGCTAGTCAAGGTTTTGGATTCATTCAATGTGAAGTATATGCATGACAAATAAAACACGCCTGGAATTATGAGATTTGCCTATAAAAGAAAAAAAGAGAAAATGCTAGTCACCCAGGCTTTTTAGCTCACCTGAGCACGAAGTGCTCATGGTGAGCTTTTGTGATCACTCAATGTCCGGCGTCCGTCGTCCGTCGTCCACAATTTCTTTAAACATCTTCTCCTCCTAAACCACTGGGCCAATCTTGATGAAACTTGGCAGGGATGTTCCTTGGGTGAAGCTCTACCAAAGTTGTTCAAGAGATTGAATTCCACCCATAATTCTGGTTGCCATGGCAACCGAAAGGAAAAAAACAGCAAAATCTTTGAAAATCTTCTTCTCTGAAACTAGAAGGCGTAGAGCTTTGATATTTGGTATGTAGCATCTCCTAGTGGACCTCTACCAAGATTGTTCATATGATGTCCCGGGGGTCAAAACTGGCCCCGCCCCGGGAGTCACAAGTTTGGAACATAGGAACAAAGAAGGAAAACTTTAAAATTCTTCTTCTCTGAAACTAGAAGGTGCAGGGCTTTGATATTTGGTATGTAGAATCTCCTAGTGGACCTCTACCAAGATTGTTCATATGATGTCCCTGGGGTCAAAACAGGCCCCGCCCCGGGAGTCACAAGTTTGAAACATAGGAATAAACAAGGAAAACTTTAAAAATCTTCTTCTCTGAAACTAGAAGGTGCAGGGCTTTGATATTTGGTATGTAGCATCTCCTAGTGGACCTCTACCAAGATTGTTCATATGATGTCCCTGGGGTCAAAACTGGCCCCGCCCCGGGGGTCACAAGTTTGTAACATAGGAATAAAGAGGGAAAACTTTAAAACTCTTCTGCTCTGAAACTAGAAGGTGCAGGGCTTTGATATTTGGTATGTAACATTTTCTAGTGGACCTCTACCAAGATTGTTCATATGATGTCCCTGGGGTCAAAACTGGCCCCGCCCCGGGGGTCACAAGTTTGAAACATAGGAACAAAGAAGGAAAACTTTGAAAATCTTCTTCTTTGAAACTAGAAGGCGTAGAGCTTTGATATTTGGTGTGTAGCATCTCCTAGTGGACCTCTACCAAGATTGTTCATATGATATCCCTGGGGTCAAAACTAGCCCCACTCCGGGGGTCACAATTTTGAAACATAGGAACACAGAAGGAAAACTTTGAAATTCTTCTTCTCTGAAACTAGAATATGTAGAGCTTTGATGTTTGGTATGTAGCATCTCCTAGTGGACCTCTACCAAGATTGTTCATATGATGTCCCTGGGGTCAAAACTGGCCCCGTCCCGGGGGTCACAATTTTGAAACATAGGAACACAGAAGGAAAACTTTGAAATTCTTCTTCTCTGAAACTAGAATATGTAGAGCTTTGATATTTGGTATGTAGCATGTCCTAGTGGACCTCTACCAAGATTGTTCATATGATGTCCCTGGGGTCAAAAATGGCCCCACCCCGGGGGTCACAATTTTGAAATATAGGAACAAAGAAGGAAAACTTTAAAATTCTTCTTCTCTGAAACTAGAAGGTGCAGGGCTTTGATATTTGGTATGTAGCATCTCCTAGTGGACCTCTACCAAGATTGTTCATATGATGTCCCTGGGGTCAAAACTGGCCCCACCCTGGGGGTCACAAGTTTAATACATAGAAATAAAGAAGGAAAAATTGAAAATTTTTCTTGTCTGAAACTAGATTATGTAGAGCTTTTATATTTGGTAAATAGGATCTCCTAGTGGACTTCTACAATGTCTGTTCATATGATGTCCCTGGGGTCAAAACTTGCCCTGCTCCATGGGTCACAAGTTCGAAACATAGGAACAAAGAAGGAAAATGTCAATATTATTCTTCTCTGAAACTAGAAGGCGTAAAGCTTTGATATTTGGTATGTAGCATCTTTTAGTGGACTTCTACAAAGTTTCTTCATACGATGCCCCTGGGGTCTAAACTTGCCCTGCCCAGGGTTCACAAGTTCGAAACATATGAACAAAGAAGGAAAACTTTAAAATTCTACTTCTCTGAAACTAGAAGGTATAGAGCTTTGATATTTTTTAAGTTTCATCTCCTAGTGTACCTCTATCAAGTTTTTTTTTTCTTGGGATGCCCCTGGGGTCAAAATTGGTCCTGCCCAGGGGTCACAAGTTTGATTTTACAGCTTAGTACTCAGGTGAGCGATATAGGACCATCATGGTCCTCTTGTTTATTTTTTTCCTACCACATTTTCAAAAGCCTTCTTTGACAGGGATGAAAGGGACAAGAAACATTATTTGAAAACAGGATTAAGGTCTACGGCCTACCTCATCAGGATGGCTTCCATGTTTTGATACGAGAGTTAGGGGCCTTATACCTTAACTCATTACCAAACGACAATATTTTAGGCGTGTGTAAATCGAAAGCATTTGCAGACGACAAGATAAAAGTGACTGAAAATACGAAAACTTTTGTGAAGGGTATAAAACATTGTGGGAAAAAGAGAAAATGCTGGTTATCAGCATTTTCTTCTTTTCCTACAATGTTTTCTAAAGGCTTCTTTCTCAGGGGCGTCAAAAGTAGGGATTGTGTGGTAATGGGTTAAATGTTTCTTGCATCCATTTTTCCTTCTCCCTTTATTTTTGCAGAGGCTGTCTTCTTCATGGTTGTCAAAAGATTGGATTGTTTGGTATAGGGTAAAAAACCTAACCAGAATAACCGAATGTATAGACTTAACAATGCTGAGCAAACCACAGGGAAATCTTGCAGATGACATAGATCAATACCGGACTGCAATGATCCTGCATGTGATCTTTTTTGTGCATGTGATCTTAATGGATTCTTTCCAATAGCTCAATCTTCAATTCATATTGTCAGATGTTGTTTTTTTTTTGTTGTTATATTTGGCTTTAACTCTTTACCAGACAACATAAGCATTTGCAGACAACAAAGTTAATGTGTCTGAAAAATTGAAATTTGTTTTGGAAAGGGAAGAAATCATTGTGGGGAGAGGAGAATATGCTAATAACCAGCATTTTCTCCTTTTCCCACAATGTTTTCAGAAGGCTTCTTTCTCAAAGTTGTGTAAACCAAGAATTGTTTGGAAAAGGGTCAAGTGTTTTGTCATTTCTATAGAATGGATTAATCATTTCATTGTTCATGTAGAAAAATATCTACTGGATCAGACATGGTGTTATCATATGGCATTAAAACTCTACACTCTTGGTAGAACTAACAAAATGGCAATGTTCAGACTCTGCTTTCACCCTAAATTACTAAATTCTTATCTTAGTCTTTGTTCTGAGATTTGTCATCAAATCGGCTGTGACATTGAGACATTTTTATCAGCCAATTAGATGATAAATCTAGGAATTTTGAATTAGATTTCAGTTCAGAATGTCTAGTGAATATATCCCATGGTCTTTTGGTTTTTCAGTTGTTCACAGTGACCGGCTTGGTAAAAAAATCATGAAGTATTTGAACATTATCTGTGAATATGAAATAGTTGGACTTGGTGGGAAGGAAGGTCCATTGTCGTCTGCACTGTCTGTTCTCGATATACTGATGAATACACAACCTCGAGATTTCATATTTAGTTTATGTAGAGGTAAGTATGACAAGAACTTTTTCTTTCTGTATTCCATTTGTGTTTCTATTTTGAACTTTATCTTTTTAATGCAAAATATAATTTTACAAATTGAAACAGAGTTTGAACATATAACAGCAATAGCTCACTGACTCAGTGTTTTCCCTTGGTTTCACCGGTACTAGACTTTATTGACCCTGAAGTTTTATTATCTGTTTAAGACAAATCCCATCTTTTTAGGCACATCTTATTTTTTGTCTCAAGTTCTTTCAACATGTATCATATTGGGTCATCTCGTAAAACTTTATTACTGAGCCAAGGAGATATTACTCACTACATAAAACTCATTTGTAATAGATAATGACTTTAATTGCAGTCAATGTTCTTCCTCAGGGTCGTTACCAGCATTTTCTCATCTTCCTACAATATTTCAGAAGGCTTTTCCGCAGGGTCGTGAAAACAAGGGATTGTTTCATAAAGGGTTAAATGGAATTACGAAATTTTCTTATTTCAGATGAACAGCTTATTAGGATTTTGTTGAAGATTTTGGAGCCTCTGTATCCAGTTTTAAATCGTGCGGAATTGAAAGAACTTGACACTGGTCTGAAAACTGATACATATACAGCAGCAAAAGACATCAGTGATGATCAAAGATTAACAACAAAGACAGAAAACAAAGAAAACAATGCAGAAACCCCAGAAAAACTTGCAGATAATAGTGAAAACCAAAGTGCAGATAATTCTAAAGCTGTTTTAGACAATCAACAAGACAAATGTGAAGAAAGAAAAGAGTCAAGTAACTATACAGATGATAGACCTGAAGATGCAGACTTGCAAGCCTTAAAATTCTTGTTTGATGTTTTATCCCGCTTCCTTTTACAGTATTGTAAAATAACTGTAGAGGTAATGTTGATTTTTTGTTTTGTTGATGATTTATGACAAAATACTTGTAGTAAAAAGAGAATGCCCCACAACTTACTTGATTTCAAGTCCAAATAGTTCTGGTAATATATTTAGTGAACCATGAGGTAGATAGGTCCTTTAACATGCATAAAGTTGATTTAAAGCAAAGAGTTTTGATCCTGGTCTGCTGACACAGTCTGTGCCAGCTAACTTGAGGCAATACTTTTTTGCTGATGCATTAGAACCACAGCATGGCTCATTTGTAGTTGGCCTGAATAAAACTCTAATGCACAAATACATTAGAAAACATTGTTAAAGAAAATGTCAAGTTACTGTCGTATCCCTTCCATTGTTGTTGTCTGCAAGATTATGCAAAAAGTTCAACATTTTGTAATACCTATAATACTACTGTAGATGTTTATTTCAAAGTCAGGACATATTATTTAAAAAAAGAGGGACCTATTCAACAAAGGCAAGTAACTGTCAAGGTATTTCTAACATGGTAATGCCCCTTTTTGACTTAGAAATTTCACTGAAAAACAAAACTTTGCAGTCGAGTGTTAGCACCAGTATGGGGTACTCTTATTTCCAAACTGGTTGACTGCAGGATGAAAAAAGTTGCCTGGAGGATATAATTATAGGAAGTGTTATGAAATATTTCGGTACAGTGACCCTTAGTATGATCTCTTTCTACAGGAAACAAGTCACAAGGAATCTATCAATGAAAATTCAAATGCAGAAACAGCAACAGAGGAGGGTAAAGAGAATCTGTGTGAAGCTGATTCTTCAGTAGAAATGGCTAATGACGTTCTATCAGACAAGGGAGATAACTTTCCAAATGTGTGTTCTACCATTCTTACCTACCTTGATGATGCATGTAGCCGAAGTAGAATAAACTATTTAGGATTGACGTTGAAGGAAACAGAAACTGGCACTGAGTTGTTTCATAGACTTAAAGAATTATCTCAGGAAAATAGCAAGGAAAGATTGTTGAGAATTCTGAATGACGTAGACATTTGTAGGATAGTAAGTCGAGCTGAATCAAGAAAAGTTGATGATGGAAGTGACTGATAAAGCAGGGGCAAAACCATTGACTTTATAGAGACAAACATACAATGTACAGCAAATTCATTACCTTGGCAATATGGCTTTTTATCTGCTTGCAGTTGAGTGCTTTAAAATCAGTGAGGGAAAAGTAGTATCAATTAATCAAAAGCAATTGCTTCTTTTTATGCCATTCAAGAAAGTCATTTTCTACTTTTGTGTTGTTTTTCTTTTAGGTCAGTCAGGCATTTACATTTTACTCATCAGAAAACTTTGTTTTTTTCAATTCACCTGGAGGTAAAGCTTTCTGGGGAAAGAGAAAAATGTGTGTAACATCCAAATGGTCCATTTCCAAAGCTGTTTTTGAAGTCTGTCAACTGTGGCAGTTTTTGAATTCTGTATGAAACCTCTGCCATACAATTTGAAGTTTCAAAGACCCAAGAAGAGAAAGCTTTGATTTGCTGATTGCAGTTGCTTTCAGATTGGCCAAGTCCAAAATTTTATTGTATGGTTTAGAAAAAATGGGCCTGAAAACAAGTCTATATAATGAAGGTAACAACAGTGGACACAATTTTGTGAGATACTCTAGCTAAAATGTATTGGACTAAAACTAGAAAATTACATAATTGATAGTCTTGTTGTGCGTCCATGAAAAACTTCTGGCTCTACATTAGGTAAATGTTACTAAAAGTAGCACATAAGCACATCGCATTTTAGTAACATTCATTCAATGTTCAACCATTGAAAATTGCAGTGTTCTGTGATAGACCAATGGAATTTCAAAGGCCTGTGGCCTCGTATAAAATCTAGAAAAACGACAGTTTAGTTTAGTTTATGAAAAAATTGGGGAACTCTTGACAATATGAATGAATTGGCTACCTTGAGTACCTGTGAAAATGCCTTGGTCGTTAAAATTTTATTCAACATGTTAAAAGGTTGCAGTGGAACCTTATGCACATAACATTCTTTTGTCATTTGTCTGATGCATTATTTGTTTAGTGGATGTCCATGTTGATTGTATTATTAATTGTATGAAAAGAAAAACAAAGTATTTTTATTAAACATCCAATGGTTTGGTTTTGGCTCTATTTTAATGTTCAACATTCTTAAACATGTTATGATGAAGTGTCTTTATAGTAATATATACAGTGTCCGCTCACTAGAAGTTTTCATTAGAAAAAAATCACACACTTAATTTTCAACTATCCATACATTTCTTTGAACTTTAGTTGTGGAACTCTTTACCAGATCACAGAATTGAACATTTTTTCAAAGCTGTCTTTTTTTCGGAAGACATATCAAAAATACAGTACAAATGGTGCAATTTATCTTTAAAAAGGGTAAAAAACATTATGGGAAATACTGGTCACCAGTATTTCCCCTTTTCACCCCAAGTTTTCAATATTTTTTTCCCAGTAAAGGCATGTGGTTGTTTGGTACAGGAATATAGGATCATATACAAGTTCATTGCAACCTTACTAGTTCTATCATCTGTCACAGTCTTGGGCTTTTTGTTGAAGTATCCATGGACAAAAAATTTGAGAAGTGCCCCAGTCTGCTACCAGTGAAACCAAGGACATACCGATGAGTGACTTGACTGAAACTTCACTAGCATTGGGCTTGTCGAAAGCAGATCAAAATAATCAAAATACCATCCCACAACTCGATCAGCCTTGTGCATTATCTCTTAGACTGCATTGCTTTTTCAAAGAATTTTTCAGTCGAACAGCATTGCCAGAGATCAAACTCGCTCTGTTTGATGTGTACTTAACATTTTAAAGGGAAAACTTAAAAAAAAGGAGCGGCAGTCTGGTGAAAAGGGAATCAATGCATTTCTGTGATGCCTTGCTACAAGTAAGTCGTTACACAATTATTGATCTATAAAGTCAATTATGCCCTACATCCGACTTAGTCATGGACTAGACTGGTCCTTTGACATATGGAAAATTACAAACGCATAACAGGTAGTTTTGACATATATCAGCCTGCGGAGGCTGACGGGGCTCGATACTTTTTGCAGATGCATTAAGACCCTTTTAACTGAGCATGATTCAAATCTTGATCCCAAACCATTATACAGATTACCTTGATTTGTTTATGTATTATCACGAACTGGACTTGTTTGGAGATTTTACATGTTGTAGCTTTCGAATTCAACAATGACCTTGGGGGGTGGTGAGGGCTGCTCCGATGGAAAGACATAAAGCATGAATTAGTTTTTTATGTATACCAAAATGCTAGTCAGTTGCCTGAAGAATGTCTGGACTTTAACCCTGTTTAAATATGGAGAGCCCCAGGATGTATTCTCATTTTTCTTCGAGTTGCGAAGAAAATGTTAAGGATCTTAATGACCAGTTGATCCAAAGGACCTTCAGTTTTGATATATCATCTCCGGCAGCCTTGCGAGCTGCAGGGATCAACAGTCAAACATATAGAATTACACAGAAAATTGATGATAACATACCGAATGAACGATTGAAGGCCGCCATGGGGCTCTTGTGTGTGGATGTGTCTGTGTTTCTGTTCAGCACACAGTAGATAAGAATCTTCAGAACCTACATTATGATCTTGGATCTACATTGCCCCATATACTACGTTGGGATTTTTTCGACGAATAAGCGTTTGAATCTGTAATATATGGTTTAATTTTTATATATTTGCAAAAGGAATTTTCGGGGTATACTGGAATCAGCCTGTCCGTCTGTTTATCCCTCTGTGTACAAAATACTACCAATTGCCTGCTTCTGTCAAAGCGCTGACGGGGGTATTAAGTCACATTCAGTGACAGCTCTAGTTTATATCAGATGGATTTTTTTTATACCCTACAAAACTCTGTTTGGTGGGTATATAGCAGTCAGCTTGTCGGTCGGTCCGTCTATCCGTCCGTCGGTCTGTAGCTTTTTGTCCGCTCTATTTCTCATAAACTACTGGACGAATTTTATTCAAACTTCACAGATAAACTCAGTATCAAGCAGAGATGTGCATATGAAATGTTGGTTATGGTTCATTGATTTTTCACTGAGTTATGACCCTTTCATGAAATTTCTTGTCCGCTCTTTTTCTCATCAACTATTGGACAGATATTTTGGTTATGGTTTATTTAGGTTTCATGGAGTTATAGCCCTTTGATGATTCTGGACAAATTTCTTTCAAACTTCATGGATAGACTTTGTACTCAGCAAAGATGTGCAGATCATAAATTATTCTTAGTTAATTAAATAAAATTTCCAAGAGCTAAGCCCTTTTTTGTCGTTCTCTTTATGACGGTGCCCTTGCTAAATTGATGAAAATAGATTATACTTTTGATAGAATACTTTTAACACAGCTTTCCGTCTGTCCGTCGGTCTGTAGCTTTTTGTCCGCTCTATTTCTCATAAACTATTGGACGAATTTTATTCAAATTTCACAGGTAGACTCAGTATCAAGCAAAGATGTACATATGAAATGTTGGTTATGGTTCATTGATTTTTCACTGAGTTATGGCCCTTTCATGAAATTTCTTGTCTGCTCTTTTTTCTGTCAACTATTGGACAGATTTGGTTCAAACTACACAAATAGACTCAGTGTCAAGCAGAGATGTGCATATCCTTTTTTGGTTATGGTTTATTTAGGTTTCATGGAGTTAAGGCCCTTTGATAATTCTTGACAAATTTCTTTCAAACTTCATGGATAGACTTTGCACTCAGCAAAGATGTGCATATCATAAATTGTTCTTAGTTAATTAAATAAAATTTCCAAGAGCTTAGCCCTTTTTTGTTGTTCTCTTTATGACGGTGCCCTTGCTGAATTGATGAAAATAAATTATACTTTTGATAGAATACTTTTAACACAGCTGTCTGTCTGTCGGTCGGTCTGTAGCTTTTTGTCCGCTCTATTTCTCATAAACTATTGGACGAATTTTATTCAAACTTCACAGGTAGGCTCAGTATCATTTTATTCAAACTTCACAGGTAGACTCTGTATCAAGCAGAGATGTGCATATGAAATGTTGGTTATGGTTCATTGATTTTTCACTGAGTTATGGCCCTTTCATGAAATTTCTTGTCCGCTCTTTTTCTCATCAACTATTGGACAGATTTGGTTCAAACTACACAAATAGACTCGGTATCAAGCAGAGATGTGCACATCCTATTTTGGTTATGGTTTATTTAGGTTTCATGGAGTTATGGCCCTTTGATGATTCTGGACAAATTTCTTTCAAACTTCATGGATAGACTTTGCACTCGGCAAAGATATGCATATCATAAATTGTTCTTAGTTAATTAAATAAAATTTCCAAGAGCTTAGCCCTTTTTTGTTGTTCTCTTTATGACGGTGCCCTTGCTGAATTGATGAAAATAAATTATACTTTTGATAGAATACTTTTAACACAGCTTCAAGAAACCATTGCAGGATATTCATCACCTTCAGTGATAGCTCTGGTATAATTGACTCTCCAGTCACTTATTTTGCATTCCTGTGACATTAATCTGTTTTGTGACAAGGAGCTGTTGGGGGGTATGATCATGTTTAGTGATAGCTCTAGTTTATCTTCCTTTAACTCTTTACCACACGAGAAAATTTTAGACCGGTTCGAATTGAGAGCATTTGCAGACGACAAAATAAAGGTGACTGAAAAATTGAATTTTGTCTGGGAAGGGTAGAAAACACTGTGGGAAAAGGAGAAAATGCTGGTTACCAGCATTTTGTCCTTTTCCCACGGTGTTTTCAAAAGGCTTCTTTCTCAGGGGCGTCAAAAGTAGGGATTGTGTGGTAATGGGTTAAGAAACTAGTCCGTGTTTAAACGACCCTCACGATAAAAGCTTCAAAAAACATTGTTTGGAACAGGAGAAAATACTGCTTACCAACATTTTCTCCATTTCCAACAATGTTTTCCTCAAATTGGCCTCACAAAACCAAACTCCATTTTTTCAGGCACGTTTGCAAATGCATTCAATTGGACAAGGGCAAAAATGTGTTGTTTGATAAAAGTTAAATACTACTTCAATTTCCACGATACATTTGAATTACTGTACGAATGGAGACAAGAGGTTTCATAAGATCCTCATGATCCATTTGCAAAAAGGGGTTTTCAACAAGTATAGAGCGATGTTAAACTATGCAGTCTGAAATGGGTCGGAACTACCTAATCTGGGTAAATTTTCTGCATGTCAAAGGATTGTTCCTCCTCATGATTCAGTCAGCTGCGAGACGAAATGGGTTTTATAGATCCATAATTATGTAATGATTCGCTTGATATAATGCATCTTTGGTATGCCATAAACCCCCTTTTCAAAGAGCATGGCTCATACACAGTGATAATTGATTTTATGTCTATCGTTTCCCATTATCACACAACCCCTACTTTTGGCGACCGTGGGAAAGAAGCCTTTAGAACACATTGTGGAAAAAGGAGAAAATGCTGGTAACCAGCATTTTCTCCTTTTCCCACAATGTCTTCTACTACTCTTCACAAAAATTTAAAATTTTTAGTCAGTTTTAATTTGTCGTCTGCAAGTGCCTTCGATTTGGACAAGGTTAAAATATTATCGTTTGGTAACTGATAATTGATTTGTCATTTACCTGACAGTCAATGAAGAGTATAATGGCAGTATCTATGGATATAATAGGGTCGATTCGCACACCGGTAACAGCTTGCCTCGTGTGATAATGAAAGCCCTCCATAGTTCAAGACTAAAGAATCAATTTCATCCCGAGTAATATACTGGCTTTTACGACTGGGAATAGCGCGTAGAAAGTATTCATTGTTCTAAATATGGAAAGTCCAAACGGTCACGTGCTATCTAATGGATTCTATATAACTATTCCACAAAGTACATAAACATCTCTGAAAGAAACGTTTTACTCCGCGTTGGGAAAATATCCCACTTGACCATCTGCAAGATAACAAATTCAAGAATCATTTAAATTCATTTCTATTTGCAGAAGACGAATAAGAATGCGTCTCTGATACCGGGATTTGCATTGAATAGGTAAGAAAAGATTGTGGGAAAAGGAGAAAATGCTGGCTACCAACATTTTCTCCTACTCACAATGTTTTCAAAAGCTTTGCTAAAAATTCGATGTTGTTCAGTAAAGGGTTCATGAAAAGGACGCAAAGCGCTGTAAGAGCCCTTGTCCTCTATAGTAAGGCAAACCCAGTCGATTCCTGTTCTGTTTATCCTTATTCTGCTGAATAACTATTATGAAGTTTTTAACTCTTTACCACACGAGAAAATTTTAGACTGGTCCAAATGGAAAGCATTTGCAGACGACAAAATAAAGGTGACTAAAAAGTATAAAATTGTACTGGGAAGGGTAGAAAACACTGTGGGAAAAGGAGAAAATGCTGGTTACCAGCATTTTCTCCTTTTGCCACAGTGTTTTTAAAAGGCTTCTTTCATATGGGCGTCAAAAGTAGGGATTGTGTGGTAATGGGTTAATTCGACTGTAAACACCAAAATATTACCATTTCAACGTCATGTTTTGAGGAATAATATCTCCTTATCGGATAGGGTTGATCAAAGATCAAACTGTACGTTCTGTGCAGTCTGATCTTGATCTACACTGTCCGCAAAAGATCAGCGAGTCGCGCTTATCAAGCAAGGGGTTAAACGAGAATATTGATTGCCCCTTGTTGAATAAATGAAATGAATTTTTCAAGCCAGTAGCAAAAACCCAAATGTTGGTATTGCAGGTATATTGTTGGGGAAAAATACGTCCGTGTCGGACAATGTAGGTCTAAGATCAAACTGCACGTTCTGTGCCGTCAATTATATTTATCTACATCGTCAACAAAAGACCCTTGAATCCCGCCACGCAACCTAAGGGTTCATTTGGCGCGGTGGCAATTGAGCAAAGGCAGCATATGTACGTACAGTCTGACCTTGGCTAACACGATCCGCCACTTGACTAAAGATGTAACCAAATATATGTTCCACCTGCTCTGTGAAAAGGGGGCTTAATGCATCTACGAAAAGCTCCGGCCCAGGTCAGCCTGTGCAGTCCGCACATGCTGTCCTGGCCCAAAATTTTTGCTTTTTAGGAATGTCAAAGGACCAGTCTAATTCATGATTCAGTCGATAGTTGGACAAGATGGACTTTACGGATCCATGAAGATGTGATGACTTGCTTAGTATCATGCATCAGGGTGATGCATTAAGCTCCCTTTTGTCAGAGCATGGCTCATAAAAAATGACAAAAACATCCATGGGAAAATTAAAACTCCCATTTGGATGGAAAAGGATTAAACATTTTATAAACGCACGTGTTTTGAAAGAATTCTCTTTTCCATAAAAAAAACAGGATGAGGTAAAACTCCACTCCCCACCAATACTCATCAACTTTACAGTATGCATAAATCTCCTCAACTTATTGCCTACAAGAATCAAATATTTGCGCTTTGCAACAAAACTGTTGAAAATATTGCGACATGAAGAAAATCGCTGGTCACAATGATTTCACCTTATTGATTGAACGGCGTTTTGCCCCGCTTTTCCCATTTCGGTCATATCACAGCGACAGATCACCTACTCATGTATGTCCCATGTTTCCCAGGTACTAGGCTAGTGTTCTGAAGTATATTGCCTAAGGACACTCTTCCCACGACTAATCGTATAAGGCTCGCACCCGGGACACGGTACGAATCCAATACTTTAGCAATGAACCAAGCAGGACTCCATTGTCATTTGCATTTAACCTCAACTTGTATTGATTAGCCAAATTTTACGAGGTTCCTCTCGGGGTAGTCTGCAGTAATTTTGCTCCCGGTTGAAATATTTAACTCATTACCAAACGACAATATCTTAGGCTGGTCCAAATCAAAAGCATTTGCAGACGACAAAATTAAAGTGACTGAAAATCTGAAATTTGTTTTGCAAAGTATAGAAAACATTGTGGGAAAAGGAGAAAATGCTGGTTACCAGCATTTTCTCCTTTTCCCACAATGTTTTCTAAAGACTTCATTCTCAGGGTCGTCAAAAGAAGGAATTGTGTGGTAATGGGTTAACTCTTAGAATGCTAAGTGCAACTTGGAGCGTTTTTGCGGACAATGTAAATCAAGATCAGACTGCACTTTCTCTGCAGTCTGATCTTGGATTTACACTGCCCTATATGGTATTGCATTCCGTTGAAATCAACTATCAAATCGCAATACTAGTATTTGGATTTTACTGTTGTGGAAATTTTTCTCTTCTTTTTTGTTCAGTGGGTAAAGAGGTACGTCTTCATCAGACATTTATTAGATTAGTCAATATTAAAATCATTTGCAAACGACTTACAAAATGTGGCTCAAATGAGGAACTTCGTCTTTAAAAGGGAAGAAAACATTGTGGGATAAGGAGAAAACCTTGGTTATCATCATTTTTCCCTGTTCTGGCAATTTTTATTAAAAAAGCCAACTTCATTAGAGTCGTTAAAGTATGGGGTTGTCAGCAAAAAGGGTTGCATTTCAAAGAGCAGAAATTACCGCGCGAAAAGGACAGGAAACTGGTTATTGGACTCTTTTCCTTTTCTTGCAATATTTTTAACCCTTATCCTGCTAAATAACTAAAATGAAAATTTCCATTCGATAGTAAAATCCCAAATATTGCTATTTCAAGGCTATGCTTTGACAACGATATCTCTTTGTCGGACAGTGTAGATCCAAGATCAGACTGCACGTTCTGTGCAGTCTGATCTTGATCTATACTGTCCGCAAAAGATCAGTAAGTCGCGCTTAGCAGCGTAAGGTTTAAAAGCTTTGTCAGGGTCGTCAGAATATGGGATTGTACAATAAAAGTACAATGCATATAGGGATAAGAGATCGGCGATAAACTTGTATTATATGTATTGATCATTTGCTCTCTGCTAAGGATGTAATACCCACAGATCATTTGTACAATAACTTGTTAGCGAGTTGGCGTTGCTACATCGAAGATGAAACACGTGTACGTCCAAATAGCTTTCCTCGTGTGCTTTGTTCCGTTTTATTTTGCAGCAGAAGTGCTTGAAGTCGATTTAGGTAACTTGGAAGATGTTTTAAAAGAAAGAAAAGCTGTTCTGTTGTATCTTACAAAAGATAATTGCGCTAAATGCAGAAGATTTTATCACAAGTTTGTAGTCACGTCTCAAACGTTCGTAGACGACGCAGTGATTTTTGCACGCGTACGGGATCAAGAAATAGCAGAACGTTTCGAGGTGACGTCATTTCCCGCAATTGTGTTTTACGAATTCGGAAGTGGCATACCGAGAGCTTACAAAGGTGATTTAACTTCCGGCGAGCTTTCTAAACTTGTTATCAAGGCTCTTAGAGGAGACTTTCGTTCTCTGGATCTAAAACACGCTGTTGAGCTCACCAAGTCTAACTTTGACACAGTGATCGAGGTAACAGGTCAGTGTAAACTCGTTATGCTTCATGAGGATGAAGACGAAGACGAACTAGAAGAGTTTGAGGAATTAGCGGAAACTTTCGGAAATGATGATGCGGTAGTGATTGCAAGAATTAATGTGGATAAACAAAAGAAGCTAAAGAAGCTTTTCAACGCTGTTGAATATCCCACCTATTATTTTTACTCTTTAGACAGTCGGGATAGAAAGAAGATGGATGAAGATCGGTATAGCGTAGACGAACTGATCAGTCTGATAAATAAAGAGTGTGGAACATATCGGGTCAAAGATGGCCGACTGAATCCATTCGCAGGACTAATTACAGACATCGACGAGATTATCGGTGCACACGGAAAAGACATGTATGAAATCAAAAACTTAAAAGGTCTGAAGAAGAAAATCAAGAAAACTGCTGGTAAATTATCGAAGGATGTTGATAAAGACATGGCGGCGTTTTATCTAGATCTTCTCGATGTACTGGTCGAGGGAGGTTCCATTGAAGCCCTAGATGCGGTCAGAAACCGTATTTACGGTGAAATGGACCATGCCAACCCTCTAAAATTGGATCAGTTGTATAGAAAGAGAAACATTGTTGGTAAGATGATAGATACTATAGGAAAACATCTTTTGGACGATTTATCCAGGATGCACATGGACTTTGATAATATGAAAGATATAACATTAGACACGACAGGCTATCAAAAAGAAAAATCACGTGACGAATTGTAGTTTAGCAAGTAGTTACTTGAAGGAAGTACGCTTGATTGAGCGCGCTCTGGCAAAAGAGGGTTTAACTCTTTATCAAACAGCAAAATTTTAGACTTGTCCAAATTGAAAGATTTGTTGACGCCAAAGTAAACGTGGTTCAAAATTGAAACTTGACTTGAAGAATAGAAAACATTGTGGGAAAAGGAGAAAATGCTGGTTACCTTTTCCCACAATGTATTTTAAAAGGCTTCTTCCTCAGAGTCGTTAAATCCAGGGATTGTTTGGTAAAGGGTTAATGCATCTCCATTATACACAGTGCCAAGCAAGCCTTCACACGATTAGCAATCCATGATAGCCTAATTTCTTTAACAACTGACTAAATCATTAGGTAGATTGTTCACTGTCTATACAAAATATTGAACAATAGCGAAAAGTTTCGGCCCAGTTCATGCTGTGCAGATTGCGCAGGCTGACCTGGACCGAAACTTTTCGCAGATGCAGTAAGCTCCTTTTTTACAGAGCAAGGCTCATTTATTTTTTCATTTTGTGTATTAACACTGTCGTGTCTTCCAGAAACAACGCGGCACTATGATGACAGTACCGAGCGATATACACGTGAAATTATTGTTTGTTTTTCATTATCAGCGATCGAATAATCATCTAGTTTAGGTGCAATTTTTTAAAGTAAAGAGAGAGTTTTTTAACCCTTTAACACACGACAAAATTTTAGATTGTCCGAATTGAAAGGATTTGCTGTTGACAGTTTCAACATGGCTCATATGATATGATTTTTCTGTGAAAGGGCAGAAAACATTGTGGGAAAAGAAGAAAATGCTGGTGACCAGCATTTTCACCTTTTCCCCGAATGTTTTCAAAAGCCTTCTCTTTCAGGGCTGTTAAAGTCGTCATTGTGCGGTAAAGGGTTAAGTAAGTTGTATTCTAGAGGTTTATTGTTCGATGCCTGCGACTCATTGTTCCAGGGCAAGGCATTGCAAAGCTCTGGCTTACTACTGGTTACCTTAGAAACTTTCAAAATGAGATGATGCTGTAGGTAAGGAATAAGTTGACTTATACTTTAATCAATAAAACGAAAACATTCAATAATAGCGAATATGTTCTTGTAAAAGAAAATACATTTAATTTTGTGCTGTCACTTTGTTTTTTGTCTCTTTGATTTAAGAGCTGACAGAAAGTCTGTACTATCTAAGTCTATTGCATCTAAATCATCATCAACGTCATTATCATGACCAATTGTAAATGCTGATGATGTATGGTCACTAGTTACATTAGAAGCTGGAGGATTCAGCACAGGTGAGCAGAATTTAGCTTTCAGAGTAGCTAACCAAGATGGTCCTTTTTTGTCAGTTTTGCTTGACTGAACAGTTGATTCAGTGAAAGTCTGACTTGACACACCATTCACTGATAGATCTGTATTAGTATTAATCACTTTATTCCCCATGTTTTTATCCTCAGTTTTGATTCTACCATCTTTTTCTATTGCATCAATTTTTCTTTTGAAACCAAACTTCCTGAGTTTGTCTCCACTTGTTTGTTTCTTATTGTTATCAGATTCCTTTGTTCCATTTTCTGATATATCACCTAACATTGGAATCTCATTCTCTCTACTCCCAATGCCCAACCCTGTGTCATTGTCGTTAGTCCATAAGTTACCTGAAATCATGCTGTCTGTAAGACTTATACTGGATTCTGAAATACCAGATGAATCTGAACCTGAAAAAATTCTGGACTTTGATTCATCAAACTGGAACGTCTTCAACTTGGTCAGAGTACTGCTTGATATAGTGCTTCTGGCTGCAACTTTTGATTTGTCTGTGTCACTGTTAAGACTATCAACAGTATTTTCTTTCTCTACAGAATCTGTCATGCCTGATGGCTGTTCAGCATTATAACAGCTTGATAAATGTTTCTTCTTTTTTCTGTCTTTACTCTTGTCAAATTTATGTTCCTCCTGTACATCCTTTAGAACATCTTTACCTTTCTTTTTTAAAACATTTTCAATCCCTCTCCGCTTTGCAGCAGGCATACCAGATGTAGATGGTCCTTCACCAATATTTGTTGATTTCTTGTCTTTTATACAGACCAGCTTTGCTCCAGAAGTTTTAATTATGGGAGAAAATTCATCATCAGAACTGTTATCTTCTTTCATATCCCTATTAACTTTCTTCTCGGTGTCAACTGTCTTGTCTGTCTGTTGTCTCTGTGTACTGAACATAATTCTGTTTTCAATTGTTTTATGGATGACTGATTGCTTCTGTTCACTTGATTTTGTATCTTTCAGTAAGTCTCTCTCACATGAAAAATTGTCTATGTTTGTGTCTATATCATTTTTCCTTCTGGTTCCAAAATTGAATTTTCTATTAACAGGAGTTGAAGTTTTTGAGGGTATTACCCTTGCTCCATCTGTTTTGGAACTGGATAGCACAAGACTTCCTTGTGTACTTTGAGTACAATAGTCTCCAGGAGTGGAACCAACCTTTAAAGATCCAATAATAGATGATACATCTCTGTCCTCTTCTGGTTCTTGGCATGAATCAAGCAGGTCAGTTAGGGATATATCACCAACATTCATCAAAGGATTTGTCTCATTATGACGATGTTGATTTTCAGGTATATTTTTTGAATTGCCTATATTTCCTGATATAGTCTGATCATAAGTGTTACCATCTTCTCTACCTAAATTTTCAAGGTTTTCATGAGGATCTTTTTTATCTTCTTCCCTAACATCTGCGTCCCTTGTTTTCCCACTGAATAGTTCATTATCATTTACAATGCTACCAGACACAGAATTTGTGTCATCATCATTAACTGTTTCAGAGATCACTTTATCTTCAGACTGTGTATCGTCCCTTTTGATGTATCTTATATTAACTGTGACATTTTGTCTTTTTGAGGTACCCTTACTAGGAATTACGCCTGATTCTCGCCTCTTCCTTGGAACTCCTTCTGCTCTTTTTTTCTTCAACTCTTCAACAGCTTTCATCTCATCTTCAAGAAGGTCTGGTAAATTCAACCTCTCTAGTATCATTTGAGCTGAGAAAAAAAAAAAAAAGATAGCAGTTAGAATGCATAAGAATTATGATGCTTATATATCCTAACATTAAAACTTCAAAAGCTGAGCATAATTCTAAAATGTAAGTGCTTTTGCAGACATCAAATTGCAAAGAACATGCTGACTGGTTTTTTATCTATGCAACCTTGAAATTACAATTTTTGGGTCTGATTTTCCTATTTGAAGATATCTATTTTGTTTTTGGTGGTGTAACCTTTTAATGCACAATTCCAATTTCAAACAACTCTTATGAAGAAGACATTTTCTGCTCCATCAAAAACAAAATATGTCCTTTTGGCATCTTTACATTTGTTGTCTGCACGTTAAACAAGAGCAAAATTTTTTTGTCCTGTATTGCACATCGGTTTCACAGATAAAACAAATTTAAAATTTACATCATCAACTGATGCAGCTTCTAAACATGGTCTTGTGGTTTTCAGAAAAAAAAAAGAAAAAAACTTTAATGAAATGAAAATTATTGCAGAAAAGTTGTAATATCCTTATTTTCTTTGCCTTTGCTTAGTGTTATGAAATTAGGTTTGAATTACTTACCTTGTAGCGTGTATTCCTCTTCTGGGTCATCTGGGAATGCAGTATGTAGAGCGTTTACTCCTCCAAGTAAAGCTGCACCCTGAAATTAAAAACCATAAATAATCTTACTTTTTTTGTGCAATACATGTACATGGAGGATATTTAACTAAATTCCTGTAACATCAAAAATATGTCACAAGAATGGGTAGGAAGCTCCTTGAAGAAACAGGTTCTTTTTGTGCAAACATCTGGAAGGTGTGAAAATCAAAAATATTGGAGTATAAGATATACTGAAGCAGAATCTTTATGATAACCCTTTTTCAAATATGATATTCTACAGATCACCATATGGAAAAATGTACTATTCATCTACTTATAAAAAACAACAACAACAAACAATCAGAAATAAAAATATCCAGGTAATGATCTGCAACAATCTACATGTATGTATTATATTGCTGACAAAATCTCTGCAAAAACATTAGAGCTCTTTTGAGCAATGATATTCATCATTTACCATACAATCCTGAACTTTAACAATCCTGATAAATTACATAATCGAAAACATCGAGGGAAAAGAAAAGGTGCACTTACTGTTTTTTAAATAACCTTTTCATCAAGGATGAAATCTAATCATTTAAGTCCCATTTAATTTGTTGTCTGCAAATTCTTTGAATTTGGACCAGTCTAAAATATCCTCATGGGGTAAAGATGTAACTGTACTTACTCAATTAATATATAAATATCTGTAAATTGTGAATGAATACACAATACTTGTATCATTTGTAATTATATCACATATTTGAACAAGAGCAACACAGGGAGACGATAAGGCACGGCTGCAAATGCTTGATCTTTGGTCAAGATTCTAAGTTGAAAAAGGATAAACTGTGTCAACATAGTCGATGCATGGCTATGACAATAACTTGTCCTTTTCTTCCAAAGAACAACCACACTAAAAATGTACATTTTCCTGTTATTCAGTGGCCATTGCTTAACTTATAACTTAGCACCTTGCAACACACTTTTTACAGCAGAGGAATTTGAAACATTCTTGTAAAAAGAGAACGATTAAGTTTATGTTTTTAATTTGGACAAGTCTAAGATATTGAAATTTGGTACAGAATAAAATGTTGCCAGATTTTGTTATTGAAAGAGTTAAAGGCACTGTAGAAAGAGGAGAAAATCCTAGTAACAAGCGCTTTTTCGTTACAAGCACTTTCTCCTTTTTCCAAAAATGGAAACAGGTTTCATGAGACAAAGATTTAACTACTACTGTCTTCGAGGAGTAATGCTTATGTTAGCTTACTTGCATTGAAGATTCCATCATAGTTACAGCTATCACTGCATCTTGCACAGTAACCTGGTCTCTGAACATCAGACGGGCATGAGCTGTAACATTGAACAAAATCTTAATCACACAATCAAATGTTATGACCCTGAGATTGAGTCATTTCTAATTCTGTTCATTGTCTGCAAATGCTTTAAATTTGGATGGATCTACAAATGTGTTATTTGGCAAAGATTTAACAAAAAGAATATTTGAGCTTCATACACTGTGTACACTCTAAACTCAGTCTATCAAGGTGGGAGTTAGCATTCTAACATCATAGTTATAAAACACCTTTCTTATCTACTAGTATTAGGCCCTACAGGTCTCCTTGCTTGATACTTAATACAAATTTGAAAAAAACAGAAAAAAACATATCCATCTTTGAAAGAATCTAGGATTTCTAATCCTAACTACAATGAAGGATTGATTATATGTTGTTTAACACTGTTTTCAACATTATTTCAGTTATACTGTGGTGGCCAGTGTGCCTATCCGTGCATTCCTGGAGTCTCTTAATATTTCTTAATATTTTCTTTCCAAGCCACTCACTGCTTTCCCACATGATCATCGTCGAAACAATGGTCAGTGGTGGGAGAAGAATGAACTCTGTCGCAGTGACTATCATCAATGCTTAGAAAGCAATTGGATGAACCAGGGATGGAACAATGGGCCCCGTGTTCTATCTATAATGGGCTTAACTTTGACAAATCAGACTGCACAAACATGCACATCTGATCTTGGATCTGTACCATCAAATGATCTGTTATACATTCTGCCCAACTTTCAAATAGCAACAGTTGGGCTGTTTTTCTTAACTTAAAAAGTCCATCTCATTAATTCGATACAGTAAGGGTTAAGAAAAGGGGGTTAGATCATACCTTGAGACAATCTAATCATACTCTGTAGCAGTCGCATGGTTGTTCTAGCTGCATTTCTGTCATCCGAGCTCCTTTGTGCATGGTAATAGTGTCTCAACACTCTACAATACGTTATGGGCTTACAATTAACAATAAAATCTTAACTCTTTACCAAACGACAATATTATAGACTGGTCCAAATTGAAAGCATTTGCAGACGACAAAATAAAAGTGACTGAAAATTTGTTTTGTGAAGGGTAGAAAACATTGTGGGAATAGGAGAAAATGCTGGTTACCAGCATTTGTTCCTTTTCCCACAATGTTTTCTAAAGGCTTCTTTCTCAGGGGCTTCAAAGGTAGGAATTGTATGGTAATGGGTTAAAAGTGCAACCCTTCAAGCACTGCTTAGCAAAATACGATTTTTCTAATAAGCAACACAGCCAAATTATTACTTTTTTTTTCTTTTTCAAAATAGCCAGAACATGTGACAAATCGAAAGAAAACATAGACCAAAGATAAAAACTGCATGATTTGCGTCGTCTGATCTTGATCTACACTGTTCACAAAACCAACATATATCTAGTCTAACCCTTTGTAGGTTAAACATGCAACAAATCAAAATCAGGGCTCATATTCACCAACAATGCTTAAGAACTTCTCAAGAATTTTCTATATTTGAAAGTATTTGTTTAGTCAATCAGAAGTTATTTTACTTGCAAATTTAAAAAATCTTGGAGATTAAGACTAAGAATATTCTCAAGAGTGGTTGGTGAATACAGGCCAAGGTAATTCAAAGTATTGACCAAAAGAATACAAATAATTCAGCAGCAGTTCCTCCTGCTCATACAAGCAATCAGAGCACATGCTGCACTTTTTTCAAAGATAAAAAACCCAGGTATTTCCTCAATGAACATCTGGGATCCATCTCGTAAATATCTGCACTCATCCTTTACAACAAGTATCTACATCTTGAAAGATATTTCTATCTTTATTGACAAGTACATGAATATTGATAAATCAAAGTACTATCTTACTCTTGGTGTTTCTACATCTTAAAAAGATTACATCGCATAAAACTTCAGTCTGATCCTAGTTGGTCTTACAATTAAAGATCTTTGAGATAGTCTAAGCTTTCACACAGCATATAACCCTATGTTGGACCTTATATCTTAATAGTCTACACTATTTTCACACTTTCTATACATGAGTACACAAACCTATTACAGTTTCAACTTAGTTGAAGCTTCAGAAAAACACTGTAGACAAGTATTGCTCCTTTTCACATAGTTTTATCCATTATCTTTAAAAATGTTTTCAAATTCTTCCATTTTTTGAATTCTTCCATTTTTTGCCCATTGTATAAATTGTGATTCTAGGTACATGTAGTTCAAAATATTGGTAATGTGTAGTACAAGTTCAAGGCTTGAAACTCAGTAAATATCATAGTTCTAGAATGTGGGCACCACAATCAAAGTTTACCTACAGTTGCTTTTTTCACTGTAAATTCCTAATTAAAGAACAGGCCTTGCCTTTGAAAATATTCTGAGAGCTACCTCCCACAGTGGTTAAGTTCCCCTTTTGACTTGATAGTCAGAAAATAGCCTAAGTTTGAAGTAAACAGCTTCAGTGCTGACAGAAATATGAGAAAATATCAAAGTTTTCACATGACGACAACAGACAATGATTGAATTATGACAGTCAAGCTAAACAAAGGGGGAAATCATACCTTGTAGCACCAGCTGTAAGTTGTGGATTAATTGTTTTAATGAGAGATATGTAAGCTTGAACCTTCTCCATACCCCACAGATGTGTACACTTGCTCTTTTGTGCAGCTGGGTGTTTATCTTGAAGTATATATTCAGAAACTACCTTGTCCCACTCTTCATTCCTTGAGTCAAGCAGAACTAGCACCAGATCAAACCGACTAAGCAGAGGACTTGCTAATGCTATGTTGACACTCAGGGACTGTTTAAGATAAATAAGTTTGCTAGAAACCAGCATTTTATCCGTCTTTTTATATCTTGATGGTGACTAAACTTTAAACTATGCATCTAATCATATGAACCAAGTCTATTTAGCTATATACATAATGGTTTCAATAAGCCAAGTCGATATTTTGTAGTCGGGTGAATTGTTAATTGAATGCCTGAGGTACTATATGACCATTTAAATCATCTGAAAAGACAGAGTGCTTCAAAACTGAAACAGAGATTTTTTGCCAGTGAGACCTTTGTAAGGAAACTGAGTGCAACTCTTATATAACTCTTAACCAAATGACAAAATTTTAGACTTGTCAATAATGAGGGCATTTGCCAAATATAAAATAAATGTGACTGACTGAAATTTGTTTATGGAAAGGTAGAAAATATTGTGGAAAAAGGAGAAAATGCTGGTTACCAGCATTTTCTCCTTTTTCACAGTGTTTTCAATAGATTTCTTCTTTATGCTTGTTGTAACTCATTGTTTTGTAGTAACGAGTCAAAAGGAGCTGAATGTTAATCATATGCAGCCTTTTAAGCTACAAATATCTTCTATTATTATCATAATTTTAGTTTCCTGGAAAATTATCGTTCAGAGTGCTGTATATATTCTGTAGAATTTGATTGAGAGACAGTATGAATATGATAGGTGTAGGCTGTAACACTGATATATATGACAGACTGGTTTTATTCCCTACCTCATTGGGATCATATTGTCCTTTTGGATTTGTTGCTGCCAAAATTGTAGTTCTTGTATTTAATTTGCATACTAGTCCAGCCTGAAATTAGAACATGTATCTCAAACATTATCAAGTCTTTGGGAGGTTTTTCTGATTTTATTATTAAAGCAATACTTTGTAAAGTGGTATAATTCTTCATTGAACAGGAATTAAAACTGCTTCAACACTATCAATGGGTAAAATCTGAGCCTTGTGTGGATGACATAGATAAGATCAGTATCATAACAAAAAAATACCCATTACCACCAGTTTCGTCTTTTCCCAAAATGTTTTCAAAAGACTTCTATTTCAGGGTTGTTAAAAGCTGGGATTGCGTGGTAAAGCCTTAAAATAAACCTTGTCTTTGAAAAGATAAAAACACCTTGTAAGGAAACAATGAGAATGCTGGTTACCAGCATTATCTCCTTTTCCAAAGATGTTTTCTAAAGCCCTTATAGTTAACTCTGTTCCAAACGACAAAAATTCAGATTGGTCAAATTAAAAGTACTTGCAGATGACAAAATAAACATAGCTCAAAAATTGAAATATGTTTCAAGCAAGGTAGAAAACATTGTGGTTATCAGCATTTTCTCCTTTTCCCCACATTGTTTTCAGAAGGCTTCCATCTCAGGGTCGTAAAAACCAGGGCTGGTAAAGGGTTAAGACACAAGACTGTTTGGTATAGAGTTAATTACACACCTTAGCAACACTTATAGTCTGTTGTTCCATTGCTTCATGTATACTGGCTTTATCATGTTCTCTTATACTGTTGAACTCATCTATACAGCATAGACCTCCATCAGCCAGAACAAGAGCCCCAGCTTCTAACTGCCATTCACCTCCATCCTATAACAGGCATGTAAAAAACCAAGGGATTTTATTACCATTATGTGAAGTACCATAGTCAAAAATACTCTCACCAGTTTACTTTGGATCAGGAAAAATATTCACAAGGGAAATCATTATTTACTAACAGTCAGCAAAATCATACTAACAGTTGCTGGTGGTCAAGTTCCCATGGTAGGAATAAATAAATTAAGGCAATTTTGTTAAAATTTGGGGTAGAGAATGAGGACAAAAAAATGCATCTACAAATGGACAGAAAGAAAAAATGAAAAGTATTTTTTTATTTAGATCTAGAAAGCAGCATAAGTTCTGACAACTTAGTCAAATGTTTTAGCAAATCAGAAATTCTGTTACTTACAATTTAGAAAATTCTTGAGAATAAGTCTAAGAATGTTTTTGAAAATGGTTAATGAATAAAGACTTTCCCCTGATATACTGCTGAGTAGATGTAATGGTTTTTTCCTTGACCAATAAGATCAAAGACTCTTGAAACACATTAGTACAGCACAGACCCCTGTCTGCTAAAACAACTTTCTCATCCTCTTAATGTCATTCATTCCTGTATGAAGCATATCAAAAGTGATTTTCACCTGCAGTATGTTGAAGACAGAAAAAACGGTTTGATGGAAAGAGTGGATCCAACATCAGACTACATAAAATAGGTTTTTAATATTGATGAAGTATCCAATTTAGAAGAAAAACATTACCTACATGATTAACTATCAATGACACAAACATATGTCTGGTCCTTGGAAAGGAAAGTTTTTAGAAAAATTGTAAGAATGGGAGGAAATACCGGTAACCATCATTTTCTCCTTTTCCCACAACAATTTTCTACTCAATTTAAGGTAAGTTTGATCATTTCAGCCTACTGTGATTGGTTGTCTGCAAATGTTTTGAATTTGGACAACTTTTATATTTGTGATGTGTACTATAAGACTGAATCCTTCTAATGTTATGAGATGTCATCATTTAGAATTATGTACACTAATTTGAAGGATTAATACTTTTATTTTTTTTTCTTTTAAGCACATCAGAATCAGAAAAAAAAAATGTTTCTCTTGGTGTACAATTATGAAATTCTTAATTTGTGATCCAAACAATAATAATGTTTTCAGTTCAGGTTTCACCACATGTGAAAGTATAAGATTTAGTGATCATTTATTTTAAACAATTTCCGAGTCTTCACATCATAACTATCCTCTATACCTTTACTGCTGTCACTGTAAGTCCTGCACTTGTACTTCCAATACCAGTGGTCAATACAGATCTAGCCGTTATCTTAGAGGCATACTTCAGAAATTGAGATTTTCCTGTACCTACAATTTATGTACATGGTCTTTATTTGCTTAGCTCATTTACCAAACAATCCACTATTTTTATAAGCCTGAGGAAGAAGCCTTATGAAAACACTGAGGAAACAAGATAAAGCACTGGTGATCTGTTACAAAGTGGGAAACAAAAATCCTAAAGTAAATTAAATCATTTCAATGTCAGGTTGGATCATAAAATTGATTTCATACTGACATAATCATACTAAGGAAAAATAATATGCAGCTTACATGTTGGTTACTGGGATGCATGAACATATTCATAACCTTATCCATGGTTGAATTCTATTAAAATGCAATTTTTAGACTTCCACTGAGTGAGTCATAGCACATTTCCAATATTACTTAAAATGATGGATGAAATATCTAATGATAAGCCTCTATCTTGAACAATATACAGTGAGTCACAGGCTAATAAAAAGATAAAATCCATGTGCAAACATATTACCTGGATCCCCCACTAACAACATATGTATCTCTCCTCTCACACAGGTACCATTTTCATCCTGTCTCTGCAATATACATGTATTTAATACATACATACATACACACACACATACACACATACATACATACATACATACATACATATCTTTATTGCATTGAATATCTACATATTCATAGCATTATGATTAATAACAACATGTATTACACAATACAAAAATAACTTTTTGTTCACAAAGGCCACCTCCTATTCACAGAAGTAATTTAAACTAGAGCCGTCACTGAATGTGATTTTTCAAGTTCAAGGGGAGATAATTCCTCAACCAGGAAGAGTTGACACTTGAAATTGTGTTTTGCAAATCTTCAATATAAGATCAGTAGATCTGCAAAGTTTCAATAAAATTGAAGGAAAACTGTAGGAGGAGTTCGCGACACAAAATTACTAGTATTTTGTACAGACGGAGACACAAACGGACAGACAGACAGATGGACACACGGTCGGACATCAATTTCATTTTTTAGCATACCTGACATACGGTACAATCCTTGTTACAAGGATAAGTGCATGTACAGTCCAGATTGTATAAAGCCCGCACCTATGGGATATTCATGTGTTTGCTCTAGACAGGGGCTTGCTCAATAAATACATGCTACTTGCTGAATGAAACGTTGCAACTGAGACTAGGTTTTTTGTGTACAATTTATCGGCTCTGAGTGGCTATACATTGAGAATTGTGCTTTTTCATGGAGAAAGTCGATCTCCAGTTCTTGTAGTTTGCAAAGGCAATTGAAATTTCTGCTAACATATTCTCAGACTGATTTTACCTCAGTAGTACTCAGTAATTCCTATTCTTGGCTGTGCACATTCAACTTGTCGAAACGCTTTGTTCATTTAAGTTTCCAGATTATCAACCTCTAATTCAACAAGCAGGTGCTCATTTTACAGTGGCAATTTAAAAAAAACCTAAAATTTTCAGGTCATTCAAATACATTTCCTTTATATCACTTGTTTTTTTGTTTTTTTCTAGAAATAGTCTGTATGACAAACATGTTCAACAAATTATAAATTATCCAAAATTTAAATGACCCTGAGAAACAAGGATTTTGAAAACATTGTGGGAAAACAAAAAAATGCTGAGTAAAAATCTGTCATACTGGTTGGCTGTAATCTGGTAATTTTTCAACTTGGTCCAGTCTAAATCTATATCATGTTGGAAAGAGTTACACTATTACCACATCATCCTGTATTTGAAAGATCCTCAAGCATAAACCATTTAAAAACATTGTAGAAAAAGTAAAACAATGCCGTTAAGAAACACAGGGATCAAGCTAGCCCAGAAATTTAGGGAGAAGTGACTTCTCCCTCCTGAGAATTTAGGGAGAAGTTTTGTGGAGCAAGGGAGAAGTTTTTTCGCTAACCAGAATTCTTCATCGGGCAACAAAATTTTAGCCTGGCTCAAATTGAATTCGGTTTGTCTTTCATGGAAAAGAAAACATTGTAAGATGAGAAGAAAATGTTGATTACTATCATTTTCTTATTTTTCCACAGTGTTTTCAAAGACCCTCTTTCTCTAATGCTTAAAAGTTGTGACTGTGTGTTAATGGGAAAAGGAAATCTATGTGTATCTTGAGATATTTTAACGATAACTTGCTTTATATTTCTTAAAATCATGCTGCAGGTACTCATTTAAACTGCCTAAGGCTGTTACAATAAGTGCCTGAAACATCAATTTCTGTGGAAAAATAAAAAAAAAATCCGCAAAGTTTTTATCTTTTTAAATAGGATGCTTATCTTTCACAATAGTTTACCCGGTTGATTTTCTACCATTCTATCACTCCTTTTATTCTAAAGAAAGACAAAGGACGATTTATTATTCTATTTTCCAACACAGTAGCCTCGAGTGAACGTATTCCGTGATGATAAGGAAACAACTTGAAATTAAGAACTGAGACCAGAATATGAGCTAGAAATTACTTGCCTTCAAAAATCAACCAATTCTGGTCACTTTAATATCAAAAGAATTACTTTGATAACTATTTTCATGTTCAATGTGCAAAAATAAAGTATATACCATAGGCTTTCTATTGCAAACATGGCATGACCTAATTCCGGTAGGCCTAGTATTTACAGCAGAAAGTCGATGATCTTTTTTTTTTTTTGAGAAGGGACACGACTTAAAATCAAGAAAAAATATGTAGATTTCTTTAACATGTGATAATTAGTTTATTTTCTGGCGTATTTGTCTTGTATTTGTCATTGGTTTAAGGACACTCACGGGACAAGGACACTCGACAATATAATCGTCTTGAACTTGGTTGTTGTTATGCTAGATTAGTCTCGGTTTCGTCATAATCATCGGTTAACAAACACACGGCAAGAAAAACATTACTAGTCGTCAATTTAATCCTCAAGATTCATCGATCAAAGTTACCCAGCACTTTAACCAATGCAAACTCATACATGTATGCACCAACGATACTCAAAAACGCCGACATTTTCCTTTGATAAGATTCATAAATTTAGCTGCCTCCCGTCAGTAACAGGTGTACAAGTCTAAATCTTGGCAGTGTCCAAAAATAAACTAACCAGTTGGCTAATTGGTTCAGTAAGCATGACTTTGAGTGTGTTTTTCGGGTTTTTACATTGCATGCATGCATACATATCGAAATATGCTAATGAATCAAATGCAGAGATCGCCATGCCGCCATCTCCATCAGTCTGACATAATTTTCACGCAAAATTTACCGAGAACCAATCAGGAATCAAGAACGAAATTTAGTCACCACCCATAATTTGTAAAGCCACACCTTGTTTCTTATTATGTCACAATCTTTAACTGCCTTTACACGGTGTGTATATAGCGACGACCACTCGGAGTGAACTTGCTCTGATTATCGATTTTCACACATGGCAATGGATTACATAACAATAGTTAATTGATAATGAATGAAAAGTGATTGTAAATTTTTGACAGGTCAGGCAGGCACCCTTTTTTAATCGCTATCATACACGGAACTTGCATTGTGTTTCGTTTAGTTCAAAATTTTTAGGCGAAGTTTTTTCGGCCGCCTGTCGAAAAAAGATGAAATCAAGCGTGTTTTGGAGACAACTTCGCTCGAATCGCCAAGATTCTTGGACCTTGGAAACATGTTTTACTTTTCCAACTAGATCTATGTTTTTAACCCTTTTTTCTTTTTCATTTTTAAAAAAGCATTGCTTTAAATTTGGCTAAGGCATTTAGCATTTAGTTCTGTGGAAAAGAGTAACAGTTTCCGAAAGGCAAAAAAAAAATAATGATAATGGTATAAAAAAATCTACCTGCACACCTCCAGCCAAGACCATGGCTACTGCTAGCTTGACCACATACAGACCATACACTTGTGGACAGACACTGGTCAGAATGTGATTACGGCCAGTCAAAGGTGTGTACTGGTGCTCATCCCAAAAGTCTGCTATCTCATCTTTCTGTTACGAAATATAAAAAATTAATATTCTGTAATTCAAGTTGTTCATTAAGTATTTCAGGTGAAACACATTTAAGCCATGCTCTGGGTTAAAAGGGGGTTAAATGCATCTGCAAAAGCTATTAGCCTATATGAATAGTCTAAAATTTAAGTGGTTTTTTCAGTACCTTAATCAAAACATACCGGTATTAATTTTAGCTGTTCTCTGTGACAAGGCAAAATTCATACAATTCAAGTATCGATCGATGTCAACCTGCACACTCCACACAGGCTGACATGTATCAAAACTTTTGTTATTTGCAACTTTTCTGCATTTCAAAGGATTTCTACCTCCATCTTCAGTCTGTTGAGAGACTAAATGAATGTTATGAATCCATAGTTGATGATGACTTGCATGGTGTAAGCGGCACTTAGGTACAAGGGGGTTTAACTATTTACCAAAGGCCAAAATTTTGGACTTGTCCAAATTGAAAGCATTTGCAGACAACAAAATAAATGTGAATCAAAAATTGAAATTTGACTTGGAAAGGGTAGAAAACATTGTAGGAAAAGGAAAAAATGCTGGTTACCAGCATTTTCTCCTTTTCCCACAATGTTTTCAAAAGCTTTTTTCCCAGGGTCGTTAAAAGTCGGGATTGTGTGGTAAAGAGTCAAGGCTTAATAAACATCAAACCCCATCTTGCCAGAGCACGGCTTATCTTATTTGAAGATATTGTAGATCTGCATTTAAATTAGAGACACATACAACTAAGAGAACGAAGTCCACATGACCAGTACATTCATGTTTATTTGTATTCATAATGGTTGTTTACTATAGGCTAAGAATAAAAGCTGAAAGCACAAAGTATACAAAAACAACAAACAATTACCAATTCCTGTGTAATGGACACTGTGTTCCTCTGTTCATTTGTAACAATAATGCTGTTGGCTTTAATAACCAGTTCAATGTCACAGCGACTATCCACTACTACATTCCTCCATCTTCTAAGAACTGTTCCACTGTAATAAGATATAAACAACTGACAAAATTGTCTAACTTTTAAATGTCACAGCAACTATCCACCAATACATACGTACATCTTCTAAGAATTGTTCCTTTGTAATTACATATTAAAAACTGACAAAGCTGTGTAACATTTCTATTTCAAAGCAACTATCAGCAACTAAATTCCTCTATCTTCCAAAAACCAATCCTATGTTATATGACATCAAATATAGAGTTGTCTTTTAGTTGTCAGAGAGACAGTATTAGAAGAAAGTAAACAGGAACTGTTCATAGACAAAAACAGTTATCTAGTGTAGGTCAAAAGCATTTGGTTCAGTCTGATTTCCATCAACAATGTTTAAATGATAGCAGTATTTAGCTTTCAAGTTTAAAACTTACCCAAACAAACAATCATGTCATGTCAGAAAAAACATTGCCCTAATTCAATAAGAATAAAAATGTATCTGACAAGGTTATTGCCCAGAAAATGCTGGTTAGAACTGCTTGTACAAGCAGGCACTTATGTATCCAATTACTCTGAAATAGTGATGACTGTTTTGTGCCTGACATCTACAAAGTATTGAACCCCTTTCCCAAACGACAAATTTTGAACTCTTCCAAACTGAAGGAGTTCGCAGACGACAATTTTAGATTTTGAGAAAATGGCAGAAAGTTCTCAGAAATAGTAGAAAACACTGTGGGAAAAGGAGAAATTGCTTGTTACGAGCAATTTCTCCTTTTCCCACGGTATTTTCAAAAGACTTTTTCCGCAGACACATAAAAATCAGGGCTTGTTTGGGAAAGGGTTAAAAACAAATTCCAATCTTTTATACATGTATGACTAACAATTATTTTGACAAAATAGATGAGAACCGTACCATATGACAACATCATCTCCTGCCTTACAGCAGTCCACCAGGTCATCCTGTAGAATGATCCATATAGATCGAGGTATTGTTCCCATGGCCAGTCTCTGTACTTGTTCCTGAACCTTTATCTCCTGATAGTTACAACACTTTATAGGATCTCCACCTGTCAAAAACATGTTTAACCCTTTAATCCATAGATACTCATTTCAACGCATTGCTTTTAGGAGCCTTTGGAAAACATTGTGGCAAAAGGTGAAATTGCTCGTGACGAGCAATTTCACCTTTTGTCACAATGTTTTCTATGCTATCAAAAGGTGTCATATACACATAAGAAACGGCTTCATCCTTGCTGTTATTTAGGATCAATTAGAGGTACCATAGAAATGCCTTATGAGGTAAAGGGTTAACTGTTCACCATGCAACAAAATATCAGTCTCATCCAAATACAGAGCATTTGTAATAAAACTTTGTATGTGACAAAATGTGTGGCTAAAATGATGGCATTGTTGGCAATTGTCTCTGCTGGGATAGAAAACACTTTGCAGACAGTGCTTACAATAGCTCTTTTTAAAAACCTTTTTTCTTCAGTGTGTGTGGTAAAGCATTAAATTAAAATTTGCTATGAGCAATTTCTTGTATTCCTACTATGCTTTCAAGAAGTTTTCTAGCTATTTTTAAAACAAAACCAAAACTAATGAAGGTGACCAAAATTAAAGGTGGGTATCTAGAGTTTTCATATCCCACCAAAAAAAAAAATATATATATATATCACTGAAATTTATATGAAAAAACAATACAAATCATCAATAATTAAGAATCATAAAATTACAAAAAAAAAAAATATGGTATTCCCTTAAAAGGCTACGTAGCCTCTTAAGCTATTTTTAGATTTCCCGCCAAAAATTAAAAAAAGCATTATGGAAATGTTAAGTGACTGGCACATGACTAATGACTCTAAAATTCCATAAAATGACGAACATGTAATTATTTTCCATAATGTCTCTTTCGGACGCTATGTTTGAAGTTTCGTTTGTATATTTTCGGTGTGTAAATGAGCGAGTTGCTTATCTAAAAATAGACCGTGTTTCCTGTCGGGATCGAACTGAGCTGTAGTAAATCTCTAATTTCTCATGTTGTCGGACGGTTTTTGACTGCTGGGGTGTTATGAATGAAAATTATAAGGCTTTTGGAGTATAAGGATGGTGTTTTTGTATTCTTGTTAAATTTTCGTCCCAAAATCTAAAGGGCCACCTTTAAGAAGCATCACCCTACAGGACAAAAAAAAAAAGTTTTTTTTTATACAATTGTAAATAAAAAATGCAACAGAATTTTATACCTTTATCAGCAACTGGTGTAAAGTTAGTTGAACCACAGATATCATTACTACATTTGGTGGGTTTGCTGATGGAACTATATTGAACTATATCAGCCTGAAAGTAGATAGTTTTTATGATGTTACTGCACCTACTTAACATCTACAGTCACATGTAAATAAAACAAAAACCAGAAATGCACATATCAAGCCAGTGATACGGTACCTCAGATATTCACAGCAAAATGGCTAGTATACTTGTTAGAATAACAACACAATTCTAACAAACAAAACTCTATATGGGTGCAAAAATGATTATCTCATTACCAAATGACAACATTTTTGGCTTTTACAAATCGAAAACATTTGCAGAAGACAAAATACATGTAAAAGTGACTGAAAATTTGAAATTTGTTCAGTGAAGGGAAGAAAATATTGTGGAAAAAGGAGAAAATGCTGGTTTCCATCATTTTCTTCTTCCCCACAAAGTTTTCTAAAGGCTTCTTTCTCAGGGTCGTCAAAAGTAGTGATTGTGTGGTAATGTGTTATGTGGGGACTTTGTTTGGACTCTACAGGTGTGATTCACAGTATTTGTCATATTTCTGTTACCCATCTTTCAATCCATGCTTTCATCAGTACTTACACACCCTTCCTGAGTAACTGGCTTCTTTCCCAATTTAGCATGGTCAAAATATGTTCAGCAGAGAGAATCAAACAAATCCTGCTCAACAGTTATTATCAATCTTCTTCAAGAGTTCAGCCATGTGGGGATTGTAACTGTCACAACCTGGATTACTTACCTTTTACATAACTGACTTAGCTACAGGGCTATAGATGCAGGAGATACTTTGAATAACAATTACCTGCTGTGTAATCAAAGCCCTGCATTTGTTACAAATGTAGTCCTTCTCATATTCTAACACTCTAACAATTGTAGTTCTAATCACAGTACCTGAAAGAGACGCAAGGTTTCCCCAATAAAATCAACACACTACATACTTTCCATCATTTTCATGTGCAGTGACTTGGAAGAAACAGACATTTTTAGAGAAAACAGTGGAGCAGCAGTACAGCATCAGTTCTGAAGGCATATATGAGCAATCAGAACTGCTGCTGTGCTGTTTCTGTAAAACACATGTGACAACCAAATGCATGTACACCTACCTACAGTTAAAGCACATTTTCAAAATTGTAAGTGAAGTCTATGGCAATTTACATACGGTAATACATGTAAAGACCTAAAATTTCTTCTCATCTCACCCACCTCCATTCTTAAGATATCAAAGCAAATATACATGTCAAAAGAATCACATACTCCTCAGGTGCTCAGTATTATGACATTCTGTATGTGTTGTGCTTCACTGCTAATCACTCAACAAAACTTTAGACCTAAGTTTCAACCCATAATGAAAGTATCTAGTGAAAAATAATAAACTCAACAAACATTTTCTGACTAGAAATAATATTCAAATAATCATCACACTTTCATATTGCTTCAGCATAGCGGACAGTGTAGATCAAAAATCAAACTACATGTTTGATGCAATCTTGACCTACACTGTTTATCAAGGCAACTACCGGTATAGTTGTGAAAGGCACTTAAATCTTTACCAGACGACAAAATTTTAGACCTTAAATCTTTACCAGACGACAAAATTTTAGACCTAACCAAATTGAAAGCATTTGCAGACAACAATTTCAAAGTGGCTGAAATGGTGCAATTTTGCTTTGATAGGGTAGAAAACTTTGAGTGAAAAGGAGAAAATGCTGGTTACCATCAATTTCTCCTTTTCACACAATGTTTTCAAAAGGCTTCTTTCTTTGGGTCGTTAAAAGTCATCATGGTGTGGTAAAGTGTTCAGAGATTAAATGTGGCTAAAATTACTGCAACTTTTAATGAAAGGGTTACACAGGTTCTCTCCTTTCTTATCTCCACAATGTCATGCAAAGCCATCATAAACTGGTAAAAATTTCAGAAATAATAAAGCAGCTGAAACTATAATAATTACTTTAACTCATTACCAAACGATGAAGTTTTAGGTTTGTCCAAATCAAAAGCATTTGAATAAAAATGACTGAAAATTTGAAATTTGTTTTGTGAAGTGTAGAAAACATTGTGGGAAAAGGAGAAAATGCTGGTTACCAGCATTTTCTCCTTTTCCCACAATGTTTTCTAAAGGCTTCTTTCTCAGGGTTGTCAAAAGTAGGGACTGTGTGGTAATGGGTTAAAACTCATTTTAGGTGAGTACCTGTCAATGCCAAGAAATTTCCAACATCTGACGCTTTTGGAACTGTAGTCCGTGTGAATTCTTGTTGAACCGGTAAAGATGAAATACGAGCATGGATATTGGGTTTCACTGTCTGAAAAAGACATGCACAACTTTCCGAAATCTTGAGCCTTAAGCAACAGCTACACAGAGCAAATGCAATCTCAAACTAGAGAAAAAAACAAATTTTAAAGTAAAAAGCAATCTTCCAGGTTTCCCATAATGTTTTTAATACTGTTAAAAAATATGTTTACTGTATCTCCTTCAAATGTCTTTCCTTCGTAAATATTATCTAAATTTAGTGGTAGACTCATTTGCAGCCAGTGTAACTTAGGATCTCTGATCTACACTGTTCATCTTGCTGAAACACTGCTGAAAAAAGCAAATCATGAAAATGTCTGACATATTTACTCCGTGCTCCAAAAGTTAAAATAGCCTGAAGAATTAGCTTAAACCTTTCCAAAACGACAAACTTTTGGACTAGACCAAATTGAAAGCATTTGCAGACGACAATTCAACTCTTGCTGAAAAGGTGATTTCTGTCTATGATAGGGTAGAAAACATTGTGAGAAAAGGGGAAAATGCTGGTTACTAGCATTTTCTCCTTTTCCCACAATGTTTTCAAAAGGCTACTATTCCAGACCCGTAAAAACCAGGGATTGTTTGGGAAAGGGTTAAAACTGCTGCTCCTCTGATAGCAATGACAGATAATCCTAATTCATACATGTAGACAGTAATACATTTTTCATTCCAATTGTCGAATCAAAAAAAAAAAAATCCAGATAATACTTGAACTTACCATGCCTTGTTTTTCAGCCCTATCTGCAAGGATGCATGTCTGAGCTTCTACTAAAGCTGCATCAAATACAGACAGAAGGCGCAGAGGAGAGCTGCACAACTTGTAACATACTGTCATAGAATATTCAAATAAAGACAGAGCACTGCAAAGAAAACATTATTTAAATGTACATGTATCTTACAAAATAATTACATTGTATCACTGCACTTAGAAGACTGTTAAAACCATAAGATTTCATATGTATGTTAAAATTTTTATTTCATGCTTTCCGGTTGGATATCAAGAAATAGCAGTGAAAATATTTTCCGATATTACACTGGTATGACCAGTAAAAAAATACAGATTTTCATGTTCTTGTTACCTGGCTAAATTGCGCGTGCCTCACAACCGGATGGGAAATATGACGTCATTTATCTTACATTTCTCGCGCTTGACGTAATATTGTAATGCGTTGCTATGCAGGAAGGGTACCCTATCGGGAATAATAGAAAAGAACTGTACTGGATTTTGATAAAGTTCCTCCCAGAAAGGGTTAAAAGCATGAAATAAGTAGAATATTTGTTCTTTTTTTTTCGGTGAAAGATCAAAATTTATTTCATGTCGTGAACACCATCAGTAATATTTTCACTTGTGGGTGTGCCACTCATGAAAATATTACCCATGGTGTTCACTCAATGAAATAAATATTTTCAACTTTCACCGAAAAAAAAACCCAAATATGTTCTATATCTACAAGAAGACAGACTGGGATATTTCAACTTTTTCAAATGAGGAAAAACATCTTCACCAATAATCTGCCATACACAACCATGGAGGTAAGTTGAGCATAGAGCATGATCTGACTTCATAATTATATGAGTAATCTGACCAGGTAAAGGATTAACCCTTTACCCCATTAGGCATTTCTATGGCATCTCTACTTGACCCTAATGGCAGCAAGAATGAAGCTGTTTCTTATGTGTAAACGACACCTTTTGATAGCATAGAAAACATTGTGACAAAAGGTGAAATTGCTCGTCACGAGCAATTTCACCTTTTGCCACAATGTTTTCCAAAGGCTTCTACAAGCAATGTGTAGAAATGAGTATCTATGGAGTAAAGGGTTAAGTTACATAATTATTAAAATCAAATTTAAAGGTCAAAATACTAAAAGACTTTAATTTATACAACAGTAAAACAAGACCCTAGAATGCTAACTTGAAGATAAAAGATCCTACAGTTGCCCGACTCATATTTAGCCATGCTCTGTGAAAAGGGGGTTCCATGTGCCATTATTTGTAAATTTTCTGGCTGTCAAAGGATCATTCTACTTCATGATTCAGTTAAACTAAACTCATTTTGTGGATCAAAAATTATGATATGACTTGTTTGGTGTAATGTATCCTGTAGATGCACTAACTTTTTACCACACAACAAAATTTTAGAGTTTACTTTATTGAAAGCATGATTTAGAAATGAAAAATAAATGTGTCTCAAGTCAATTAATTTATCTTTGAGGTAGCAGAAAAACATAGCGGAAAAAGAAGAACATGCATTTCTCCTTTTCTCACTGCATTCTCAAAAGTCACCTTTCTCCTTTTCTCAATCTGTTTTCAAAAGTATTCTCTAGCTAGGGTCTTTTAAACTGCATTAGGCCTAAAAAAAAATCCTGTGTTTAGGTCCAAGATGCTGCAGGTAGGTTGGTAAGGATCTTTTTTTTTCTCCAGAGACTTTTTCCATGGACAATGTACCAAAATCACACCTGACCGTTTTTTTTTTTTTTTTCAATTGTAGCATAAAAGGTTTAGGGTTGGCAGCATTTTCTGGGTAGGGTCTAGAAACCCTAAAAACAGATTTTCTTTTGGATAGGCCCTGTCATGTGGTTAAGGTCAAATCCCTTTGTTTGTCATGTTCAAGTACCATTATCACACTTACTTGACCTGTACAGCATAATGCTCATGCTCGTCATCCTCTTGTAGAACATGTAACAAAATCTCTTGATGATGCAACAGTGCATACTGTTTTAGGGATTCTAATGAAAATAGAATAAACATGATCATTTTATGGTTATTTCACACTTAACCCTTTAACAAACAATCACTGGTTAACTCTTTACCACATCAGAAAATTTTAGACTGGTCCAAATTGAAAGCATTTGCAGATCTATGACTAAATAAAGGTGACTGAAACATTGGAATTTGTTCTGGGAAGGGTAGAAAACATTGTGGGAAAAGGAGAAAATGCTGGCTACCAGCATTTTCTCCTTTTCACACAATGTTTTCTAAAGGCTTCTTTCTCGGGGGCGTCAAAAGTAGGGATTGTGTGGTAATGAGTTAATTCAACCCTGAGATAGAAGCCTTATGAAAACATTGTGGGAAAAAGAGAAATGCTGGTAAACCAGCATTTTCTCCTTTTCTCAATGTTTTCTACCCTGCTGGAAACAAGTTTTAATTTACGAGTTACATACATTTTGATGTGTGCAAATGCTTTCAATTTGTACAAGTGTAAAATGTTGTTGTTCGGTAAAGATATAACCAAACGATATCAATCACATAAGGTTTTCATTAAAATAATGTACACTAATCCATATGTGATTTAGCTCGTACATTTCTCAAGACGAGGATATCATGTTTCTGATGAATCAGAGGTTTTTAAAAACATGTTGTAGGAATACAGAGAAAATGGTGGGAAGCAGCAATTTATCCTTTTCCAAAAGTGTTTTTAATACTCTAACCCCTTACTACCTTCAGTCTGAAGGTGTCTGCTCCGATACCATTTCTGTGACAGATCTTGAAAGACTTCGCAATCGCAGCGGAACAGACACCTTCAGACTGATGGTAACCACCTGCTAGTAATCTGGTAAAAAAATATTGACAAATCTTTGGCAAACACCCTAAATACATACTACAATCATGTTACCTTCAGTCTGAAGGTGTCTGCTCCGATGCTATTTTTGTTACTGTTCTTCACGTACACCTTCAGACCAACCTTCATTTAAAGTATCTGGAAAAAATATGATTTTACCCGCATCTTTTCGAACGGCTCTATGCGACAAAATTTCCATTGACAGCTAATAAAATGGGCATGAATCGTTAGATAAATGATTAATCTTTACAAAAAAACTGGTGTTAGTTAATATCCAACTCTTACCTTTGTGCAAATCTGTACTTTTCAACGTAAATAACCACTGACCTACTTCACCAGGAATCAAAACACGGTGATCTTATCAATGCGCATGTCTCCACAGAAATCGCAGTATCTCTGACATGCTACAGGATGGTTTAATTGCGAATTTTGCTGTAAACAAACGCACCTTGATCGAACTTGGCTGTTTAGGGTTAGGGAACCAGACTGTACAAAATTCAAATTCAGTTGAGTGCGCATGCCTGCCAAACAGAAGTCGCCGTGTTAGTTGTTTACAATTTACACTGGATTTATTTACGTTGGGAAAAAAGGTAAATTCCCATTGATTTAATTGGTATTTTGCAGCACATTTTGTGTGCTGTTAAAGATTAACCATTTATCTACCGAACCATGCCCATTTTATTACCTGTCACTGGAAACTTTGTCGCATAGAGCCATTCAAAAAGATGTGGGTAAAATCATATTAATTCCAGACGTGTTTAAAGAGGGCTGATATGAAGGCCTGCGGAGGCCAGAAACAAAAATAGCTTCGAAGCAGACCTTCAGACTGAAGGTACAATCATGTAAATAATAGGCTGACATGTCTACGAGTCTACATAACACGGATCGAAATGATTATGGAACGAATTATCCCGTGTCCGAACGGCAGGGTCGAATAATGTTGTTGACGACAAGAAAAAATGTCACGGAATCCGATTTGTCATCAACGATAAATAAGGGGCTTATTGTAGAGTTTTACCTTTCAGAGAATCGGCCTCCTTTCTCCCCGGAGTAGTTGGCTCCATATAAGCGCCAAAACTAGGAAATTCAACGAAGAAGACAGAACTTAGTTTAACGTTTGAACGACCCGGGTAAATGCGGCGAGTAAATTTACCGGATTCGACCGAATTAGATTTGATAACCGGATGCATGATGTTGTAGATAACAAATTTTATGAGTCATGCAACCTTATGAATACGTGTAGATTTAATTTTCTCATTGGTTATTCGAACAGATTTCAGTATACCCTTTAAAGGTGGGTATTTAGAATTTTTACATCTCACCAAATTAAAAAATACATATATCAGTGAAATTCATATGAAAAAAATATTACACATCATCAATAATTAAGATTCATAAAATTACGAAAAAAAATTTTTTTGGTGGTGTTCCCTTAAAAGGCCACGTACCCTCTTAAGCTATTTTAAGATTTCGCGCCAAAATCAATAAAGCATTGTGGGAATGTCAAGTGACTGGCACGTGACTCATAACGCTTAAATTCCATTACATAACAAACATGCTGACGCTATGTTTGAAACTTCGTCTGTGCAAATGATCGAATTGATTATCTAAAAATAGATCGTGTCTCCCGTTGGTGTCAACCTGGGCCGTAGTTAATCTCTAATTTCTCGTGTTGTCGGATGGTTTTCGACTACTGGGGTTTTCCGAATGAAAATGAAAAGGCTTTGGGAGTATAAGGATGATATTTTTGCATTTTTGTAAAATTTTCGTCCCAAAATCTGAAGGGCCACCTTTAAAACTACATTGATCACCGATGCGGACGCCCATATTAGAGGAGGGTATCCCATATCAAACAATGCAGGGATCTTAACTATTTGTCTGACAAACAACGGAAGTCCGAACGACGAAATAAAATGATACTTTGAAATGAACAAAATTGACCGATTGATGGCAAAATTTTTCAACATGGGTCAGCCTGCGCAGGCTGACCTCGGTCCATACTTTTACTTATTCCATGCATTAAACTTCCTTTTTACACAGCATTGTTTTTATATATTTTTATGTGATCTACCTACATTCTCATTTTTCTATAATACGCAAAATAGAACATGATTGATTCAAAGTTGTTGTTTTTTCTCATTCAAAAAGCTTGCTAGAAACGTTGAAGGGTGTTAGAATGGCTAAAGGAAATGGAAATAACATTGTACATAGTGTCGTCGAGAGTTTTAACTAAACATGGTACATCTAAGTATATATATAAATATTAATTTTTACTTACTGATATTTGCAATGTCAAGCTTCGGCGTTTCCAATTCTAAATTACGGAGGTAAAAATGAAGCCCCACTTGTTATACAAATCATGTCCTTCAAGGATACAAAAACTGTCCATTCATTTTCAAATATTTACAAAAATATTTCGGTGAGCATGACACATCTGACACAAAGCAGCCATTTTTGTGCAGGTATATTCTCTCGAGAAGTACGAGAATAATCCACCGTTTTAGGAATAGACTCACCTTCAACATCCCTCACTGACTCGGTCGTGTGACAGTCATAAACAGCAAACCCTTGTAGGACTGTATTTTTTTTTTCAAACACTCAAGATTGAAATAAAATGTAATTTGTATGGCTTGGGGTTTTTGCGTTAGTGGGCTGACATTGTGTTGAACTGAAAGGGTTTTTCAAGTTCGACGATTTGCCTATCTAAACCTAATTTTCCTGCAATTTTCGCAGACGGTAACATTATTAATAAACGGTATTATAATGACGCCATAAGCCTCGATTCGTAACAGTATCACGTGACTTAAGAGAAAAACAAAATGGTCACAAAATTTATCGCAACTTTAAATAGATGATTCCACATCATCTGTAAATCATAGGAGGACTAATTTTTTCGACGTAACTCGGATAAATCATAGGGAGAACTCATGTGGTTGAAAGGAGATCTCATACCTGTGTAGTATATTAGAATATAATTTCTTGCACTTTCATATTTTCAGACTAGCATGAGAATATCTACACAGTTTAAACAATAATATGTTCATGTAAATTCGCGATTGTTACTTTTGCGGAAAGAGTAGATCAAGACACTTCCAAAGCAATGACGAAATCGCGTGGTCAATTAAGACAGGCGATTGTCTGAAACACAAGATACACATTTAAGTTAAGAGTGAAATAACTTGAGAATGTGGCTGCTTAACACAACCTGACAGCTAAGAAAGAGTGGAGACTGAAATGAAAATGACTGTACTTGCTCACTCTTCTATAGTGAACATTTGATAACAGACCAATCAATGAGCCTTGATTCTACTGATAACTCTACCACACGAGAAAATTTTATACTGGTCCAAATTGGAAGCATTTGCAGACAACAAAATAAAGGTGACTAAAAAATAGAAATTTGTTCTGGGAAGGGTAGAAAACACTGTGGGAAAAGGAGAAAATGCTGGTTTCCAGCATTTTCTCCTTTCTCCATAGTGTTTTCAAAAGGCTTCTTTCTCAGGGGCGTCAAAAGTAGGGGTTGTGTGGTAATTGCTTAAGAAGATGCTTGGCACCCAAAAAGTCACAAATGATTAAAATGCGTAATTTTAGAGAAAAATGATTCTACCATTTAAAGTTGCATGCTATTTTCGACTCAATCAGTCTTCTCCGTTTAAACTTTCTTTAAATTTATATGATCTGTAGTATTTTTCCGTGGTAAAATAAGCAAAAAAAGCCACACCTGCGCCCTTCTTAAAAAAGGAAGAAATAAAGATGAAATTGACAAACAGTGACATTTGACACTTCACGTAATTTATCGCGAGATCTCGCGTTATCGAGCTCACGTGCAGCCTTTGCCGTCTGCAGATATTTCATGGAAGCAAGGAAATCGGATTTGATTTTGAAAAATTGGATTTAAATAGGATTAAGAGATCCACTGAACTTTTTGTTGTATCAAAATATAAAAGAATACAACCATAATTATAACACAGGAGCTTTTTTACAATTATTTGAGGGAGAACAATGTGAATTGCTGGATTTAAAATCAACAAAGTCGACAGTGATCAATTTCTGGGTAAATACCATACTATTTCTTTTTCAAATTAATGAAATTTCGGTTTGTACAGAAATGTCTTTAACGTTAGTGTGAATTTCCAGTCATGAATTTCGCTTTTATTTTCAGCATGTGGTTGCTTTCTGCTCATTTCAAAGGAGAAACGAAAATAGGAACGGTTGTACACAAGTCCCGTTTTATGCGGCATGCACGCACAGCTGCTCGACAACAGGACGTGAACCTTAAAACGTGTGTATTTCATGTTTAACCGCCGTTCGCTGCCAAGTAAATGGTATTCGATTCTTTTTCCGAGGTCTGCAAGAAGATTTCAGTTGAGAATGACTTTTGCCAAAACCGAAGTTCAACATCAGATACCGGAAGATATAGTTTGACTAAAGTCAAGTTCAGACTGCATTTAACGTGTTTTCTGATCTTGATCAACGCCCCCGAAAATAAATAATATTACCAATAAAACGAAGTTGTCTATGGTGGCCAGAAAGCAAAAGGTAAGGAGGCTAAACTGCCAAAACCAAGCCCTCTTCCGGTCGTGTTAATTTCATTCCGTGGCATGTACTTTGTTCTGTGAATTTTTAAGAAAGAGTAACATTGACAGCCTCTATTTATAGCGGGATAAAGGATGCTTTATTTGGTTAACCCATTACTCCATGAAACAGATGCTCATCAAGCGACTTTAAAACGTCCTTGTAAAACAAGATTTAGACAATACTAAATAAATGGTACATGAAAACAAACTTACATTGGAAAAAAAATGATCAAAGTTTTCTGTCGCCACGTTTGAATACATGTCACACTCGTGTAAATAGCACTGAGAAATTACGCAAAATTTATCTATTTGCAACAAAGTTTTTGAAATATGATCTGCTGCAAGACGCAGACAGTTATCTACATTAATAAATAAAAACGAGTTTTTTTTTTAACATGGGCGGTTGCCTGCCTGAGCTAACGCTGCTGCCATCATGTCCAAAGTGTTGTTTTACAGTCCGTGTGATCTTATCTACGATAGAATCTGTCTGTGAATGCAAAAACTGATATTTGATCACGGAAAGAATTTTTATCTCCTTTGTTGACCTGCAGCAGACTATGTTAAGGCTCGCAGGTACTTAAGACTGACTTCCACGAGCAAAAGAGAAACCTCTTTAGTGTAGAAGAAAAAAAAATATTTAAAAAAAAAAGAAGTGACTGACTGCATATTGACTCAAAGCTTGTTCAATATCTCGTGTCTTTTTCGTCCTAGTATATATGAAATTTTGTAGCACTTCTTGGAGTCAAAATTAAGAGGTAGAGGAATTGATTTCTGCTGCAACCAATCTGCTTCGCCGTTCAAGATCGGGACGTACTATTGTAGCCCTATCAGTCAGGAATCTTAATGACGTTTGGGTTATCTCCCTTCCCTTACATGAAAGCGGTTAAACAAAATTTGAGCCCTTGATATATCATTTTCTTTCGTATTAATTTTCTTCCTCAGATTATATCCCATGTGCTATGAGGCAGAACAGATGAGAATACCGAACCCCAGAAGCGGATACCTGTAAGTTTAAAAATCCACAGTTACAGTAAAACCTCGATATTTCGAATATTCAATCATTCCAAAAATTGGCTCAAATAAACATGTTTTTTAAACAAGAGCGTACACGCAATTCTGATTTCTCAGTCGAGCAGTCAGAACTGCTGCTACACTTTCTTCTAAGGAAAGTATCATTCAAAGTTTGTTTGGTTTACCGAAATTTCGGACTGTCCTCTGCATTGAAATTTAAAGCCCTCCACCTAATTGAAATATCGAGATTTTACTTCTTTATGGAGAACTTTTCTGGGACGGAAGTTTCTAATATATGGGGCGCCGAAAGTATTAACCCTTTACACATGATCATAAGTTTTTAAAAGGGGTCATTTCGACATATTGTCAATGGGAAAAGGAAAAAATGCAAGAAACTAGCGTTTCCTCCTTTTTCCAATATTTTTTTCAAAAAAAATTACTAGATGTCAGAAAAATTCTAAAATCTAAGTCACATGTTATTTGTTATACGCCTTTTTCAGAAAAATTCTCACAAGTCTGCATTTTGTCGTTTGGTAAAGATTACAGTTGGTAAAGTTAACCTATAGACAAAAAGACATCACTGTTTATGGGAACGGTGTAGTTCAATCGCCAACAGTACAGAACGTACAGTTGAGGCTTATATAGATCTACACTTTCTGATAGTTCTCGATATTCTGATAAAAACTTTGCTGAAATTACGACAGATCTTTTCATACCTTTTAGAATATGTTCTTCCCTACTAGAGCCATGCTCAGCGGAAGAAAGGGCTTTATGCATCTACAAATAGAGTCGGTCCATGTCATCCCGCGCAGTCCGCGCAAGTTGACATTGATCGAACGTTTTTGCTACTTCTCAATATTCTGCATGTTCAAGCTCCATTCTTCCCCAAAAATTTAGCCAATAGTCAGCCTAAATGGATTTTATGGACCCATAATTAGATGATGACTTGCTGAGTATAATTCATCATCACGATCATGCATTAACCCCTCTTTTGGCAGAGCATGTTTTATTTCGTTTGGAACCGCAAGGATTAATCTTAAAACTTGGTTTACCACTTTACCAGACGACAAAATTTTGGACTGATCCAAACTGAAAGCATTTTCAGACAACAGAATTAAGGAGACTCAAAAATTGCTGGTTACCAGCATTTTCTCCTTTTTCCCACGATGTTTTCAAAAGGCTTCCGTTCCAGGGTTGTCGTGAAAATCAGGGATTTTTTGGGAAAAGGTTAACATTGTCCATGCATGTTCTTTGTTTTCATAGTAATGTTCACTGACACTTATTTAGTGAGATGTTATACATGTACCATGAAAGTCTGGTATTACATTGTGGAATACAGCCTGTCACGAAATCAAGTGCCTCTAGTTTAACCCTTTACCCAATAAGGCGTGTCTATGGTATCTGTAATTGACCGTAAATAACAGCAAGGATGAAGCCGTTTCTTATTTTGAATATGACACCTTTTGATAGTGTAGAAAACATTGTGGCAAAAGGTGAAATTGCTCGTGACGAGCAATTTCACCTTTTGCCAAATGTTTTCCTAAGGCTCCTTCAAGCAATGCGTAAAAATGAGTATCTCTGCAGTAAAGGGTTAAAGTCTGTCAAGAAAAGAGGCGCAAGTATTTTTGTTCTCTAATAGAAATTGTGCGAATACATTTGAGTCGTGCTCTATGAAAAGGGGGCTTAGTGCATCTGCGAAAAGTATAGATCCAGATCACCCCTGCGGAGTCGCACAGGCTGACCTGGGCCAAGACTTTTCGCTACTGGTAAATTTTCTGTATGTTCAAGGACCAGACTACTTCATTGGTGAGCTGATTGTTTAAAAAAAGTGGTCATTGTGGATCCATAGGTATGTGAAGCCTGGCTTAGTATCATGCATCATGGAGATGCATTAAGCCCCTTTCGTCGGAGCATGACTCAGTTTGTGTGGTCTTTATATATAGAAGGAATGTCTATAAACTTTCTGGAAGAGTTTCAGGTTATATCTTGGAGATACAAAACGCAAAGGTTCAGATCATAGAATCTCTTGGCCCCAGATTAATTGAATATTTGAGGATTAAAGACTTAGTTCTATGCAAAGCAAAACAAACGAAGAGACTCGTACTTTTCGACTATTTCTGAGTGATGCTCTGTGAAAAAAAATGGTCTAATAATATGTATCTTCGACATGCATTAGACCGAGCAATATACCAAGTCTTATGACGTGGAGCCGGTGCAATGCACAGAAATGACCATCCCCCACAAAATGACCCATGTGTCATTTCTCTACGTAGAGGAATGACCCGTGGGTCATTTCTCTACGTAGAGGAATGACCCGGGTCATTATTCTACGCAGAAAAATGACCCTCTAGAGGAATGACCCGGGTCATTATTCTACGTAGAAAAATGACACGGCTCTACGTAGTGAAATGACTTCTGTGGGAAGACTGATGTATGTTCAACTCCCGATTACATATGTCTTGTGATATCCTAAATGACTAGAATTGTGATCGGATATAGATGTGTGTCTGGATTATAGAAACTGTGTCTAGGGGATAGAGATCATGCATATTCTCCATCTAGATCTGCGTGAACTTGTATAGACAAGACTCATAATAATAATTGGCCTGTAACACACGAAAAAGGGCATTCAGACATTTGCGTAAAGTGTCGCCTCGAGTCAGCCTGCGCAATCCGCGCAGGCTAATCCGAAACGCCACTTTCCGTATTTATGTGAATTTACGCTTTGCGCAAGTCTGCTGTTGAACAAAATCTAATGGAGTTGTAAAGAGCCTTCTTGGATTAGCCTGCGCGGACTGTGCATGCTAATCCGAGACGGTATGTTATTATGCCCTTTTTGCATGTTGCAGGCCAGTTCTAAGGAAAAACTTTATGAAAACTTCTGTAAAACATTTGGTTTCATGTTCTTAAATAATCTAAATGCCGTCGCGGATACTTGAATACTCGAGAGCTTTGCTTTTAGCTGTTATTCAGACTCTATTATGCAATTTGTTTTCAAATATGGCAAATAATTGGTTAGATTTTCTTGAAAACTAAGATAAACACTTCATGTATTTCAATAAAAGATCAGAAAGCACAATTTCTGCAGCCGGAGTTTTATTCATATTGTCCCATTTCATATAGCATCATAAAGGGCTACGGACGTTTTGTCCGACTAATCTTTATGGTGAACTTTTATATTCTAATTTACGTAGATTATCAACTCAGCAGTTTTATTAACTTTTTTACCAAACAATCCGACTTTTAACGACCCCTAGAAAGTTCTAGCCCTTTGAAAATATTGCGGGAAAACAAGAAAATGCTGGTATCCAGCATTTTCTCTTTTTCCCACAGTATTTTCTATCTTTTTAAAAACAAATTTCACCTTTTTTAGTAATGTTAAATATGTTGTCTGCAAATGCTTTCAATTTGGAGTTGTTGATTTTTTTTCGTTTGGTAATGAGTTAAATGAAAAAAAAAGAAGGTTTTCTCATTTTTTTTTTGTAGTATTTATTAACGTTAGTAACACCTAGGCTGCTAAGCACGACTCACTGACCTATTGCAGACAATGTAGATGAAGATCGGACTGCACTTTTTGTGCAGTCTGATCTTGATCTACACTGTCCAGTTAGGAGATATTTTCTCTCCCAAAAATTATTTAAAACTGCATTATACAGGTTTTTACTATCAGCTTGAAAGTTTCATTTCACATTATTTAGCAGTATAAAGGGTAGACGAATTATGTATTCAGTTCGCGGCCACAGATAGAAATGAAAGATGAAGCAATGTCATGGATCTAGTAAGTTGGTTACTGATTTCCATAAAGTATTAAAAGTAAACGGTAGCCATAATTGTCTTCTTGTATCAATCAAGCCTCTAGAGGCATTGCGAATTCAACTAGTTTGTGTGTCTACACAGATTTCTAGTTCACAGTTTAAGGTCTCCGAACCAGCTTCCAATAAGCGTTTGTTGCCATGGTGAAATAAATATATAAACCGTGCTCTGTGAAAAGGGAGCTTAATGCAACTGCGAAAAGTATCGACCCAGGTCAACCTGCGCAGTCTGCGCAAGCAGATATGGGCCGACACTTTTCGTTATTGGTCAATTTCATGTATGTACAAGGATCACTTTACCTCATGGTTTAATCGGTTGTCAGACAAAGACAGGTTTTATAGACCATATGATGACTTGCTTAGTATCGTGCATCACGGAAATGCATTAAGCCCCCTTTTGCCAGAGAATGGGTCATATGTATTACGACCCCGTGTTCATTGCCTCATGTCCACTGTTTTTTACAAATTTGACATTTGATAATCCACCTGTCCTTCCAAGGTTTCCAGTTCGATCCAAAGATCGCATTCATCAGCCTTGTCGACGGTTTAAGTATCTATGACAGGTATAACAACATTTTGTCGCTGTCTGGTAACTATTACATTGAGCACTGCCGTATCGGCGAATAAATTCCCCACAGTTTAGCAACCCTCTTCCGGTCCGGAAAAAGGTGGGCGCATCACCGTATTCACAACCTATCAAAGAAAGTAGTATGAAATTATTGCATGGCAGCCGGGATCGATACAGAAGATTTTTAAATATACTCTGTGAAAAGGGGGCAAATACATCTGCAAAACGTGACGATCTAGGTCGCTGTTGGTTAGATTTCTGCATGCCAAGAGATCATTTCCACGATTCACTAGGTTGTTAACTAGGTTGCGACGCATCACAATGATGCATTGAACCTGCTTTTGAGAAGGCATGGCTTACTTAAGTACGATCCCTAGCGACAATGAGGTCAATTGTGGACTTGTCAACTTGATAAGATACTCTTTGTTGTACATCACTACATTATCTCTGCAGTGAGGTATTTGATTTAAATGGTCCGCAGATGCAACCTATGTCACGCTTAGTATTCTAAATGAAAAAAGCAATTTCGTTGAAATGATATCCCCTGCCGAATAAAAATTACTTGACTGCGTAACTAAACATCGCTCCCAGTTGGCCATTTTGCATCGAATAAAAAAAAAAATATCGGCGGAAAGGGTTATTGTACACATGTATAAAGTTTCACGAAAGTCCGTCAAATGGTATAATAGGTATACTCCCAGACGGACGGACGGACAACGCTAAAACTATACCCTCCGCCTTCCACGGGGGATGGGAATGAGTAGAAGAATCCTTGTTTCTCTATAGCCGAGCAAAAAACAAAGGTGATTCAGAACTGACCTGGTATTTGTTCTGGCATTCTTTCACGAAGACTTTTGCATGTAGCACAGCAGATATCTTGAACTGCACTGATGTAACAGTTGAGTTTCAATCTTCTGTTTGCGTCGAATGGCTGACACATTTCGGGACTCTGATCTCCCCACCGACACTCTTACCGGTACAACAAAAGTCAGATATTAGTTTAGCTATCAGCAAATAAAAAACAGTTCATAGCTCTAAAAATATACAAATTTGTGAAAAACTTGATTTCCTGGGATATTTTCCCTTTGCACATTTGGGACTGTTAAGAAGTCTTTCAGCTCTAAAATTATTTTTGATTGGTTTAAAAATGAACTCTTAATAAGCTGATGTTATAACGAGAATTGTCTTGTGACGACTTGTGTACATACTGTAGTAGCAGCTGTTATTCTTAAATCTTAGGACCTGGAACTAGAACAGCAATTTAGTGTCGCATGTTCAAGCACTCAGTAACATTCTTGTGTGGACGATTGTGCCCAGTACTCTTCTAACATTTAGATGATGAAACATACTGCATTACTACAGTTCCCTCGAAATCTATCGAAAAATGTTTCACCCGTTCTCTGCTGGCTAAAGTCTGTCTTCAGAAAATATTTCTAAACCTTACACTGTATTTCAGACATAGATCAAGACTAGGTTTGTTCATTGATGAAGTGTATTGAAGGGAATTTATTATTGTCATTTATTTAAGCGGTTGTTAATTTTCTAACCTTACATTTGAGAGTATCCTGAATGCCGTATAGTAAATACTTACGATAAAAACCTCGACACTTGTTCAAAGTGAAAGTACTTGCAGAGGACAAAGGACAAATTAAATGTGGTCAATATAAGAGTGTTTGTCTATTACATAATAGAAAAGAAAAAGAAAAAAATGATGGTTACCTTTATTTTCTCACTTTTTTTACAATGTTTTCAAAACCCCTCTTCATCAAGGTCGTCAAACCTTAGGATTGTTTCGCAAAGGATATAAATAAGAACCAAACAATCGTCCCCACAAGCATACAAACATGAACACTGAAGAGAAAGTGAAAGTACCTGGTTCTGCGTTGTTTGCCAACCTTGGACAAGTTCTACAGCACAGTCGCTGGTTCTTTGGTAGATAACAAAGATGGGGTCTCTGTCGGATTTTCTCGCATCGTGGAGTGATGTCATCAAAACTGCATCTAGAAACTGCAAAGTACAATTTCTGTTTTTAAATAGTGTTATCCTGGTAGGTTCATTTACACAGCACTGCATTCGTTTTCAAGTGTACAAACGTCTTCGAAATGCTCCATATAGAGTAAAGCAAACATTGCAAGTTCGCATTGCTCCTATGAGAAGTCAGTTCAGTCAAACAAAGAAACGCTGAGTCACGCATACTTTAATCGTCATTCACAAACAAGGGGAAAAAATCAAAGAATTGGTAATTTATATACAGTATTATGGAAATTTCTATACTTACTTAATTGTTCTCTGGACTGATATATGTTGTCTCCCATACCTCGTTGTTCGAGAATCTGCCGGCATCGATCACAGCAAATCTGCCGGTTTCTGTCGTCGTAACAGTTGAACGGTTGTATGTTTCTACACTGGTTGGATCTGTCTCCGTATTCACATCCTAGATGGAGATGATAAACAGAGCTTACTTCAGGGACGTTTATACATTCACTTTACAGGATACCAAGAGTAACTGTTATTGCTCTAGCAAGCACCGTAAATGAAGATCAGCCTTGTCTTTGACACTACTCTAGATGATTAGATAATATGGGCATAGCAGCACTGTACATACATTGTAGTGTGATTTAGACATTTTATTTTACATAGATTGGGAACACGGAATTTACGACTTATATGTGTCACTCTCAGATTGATGATAGCTTCCTGGAAGCCTTACCAAGTCCTCGCATGTGGATACTTCCTGGTGATGACCTCGCTCGTCACGGAATTCGATTCCAGAATATTTTACATAAATGCCAACCTTCCTACACAACTGTAGTTTACAAAAGGACATTGTAGGTATTTTCGTTGAAACTGCTGAACTCATTTTATTAAGCATCAGTCTAAGAGTTAAGATTTCATATAACCTTTCATTTTGGAACATTAATAAGTGATAAGAGCATCTGTCTACAGAAAAGATGGCTCGACTTCGGCCCTGTCAAACTTTAGATTATAGTTGGTATTTTTTTTCACTCCAAGAGTTTTCAGAATACCACAGCGACAGGTAATAGAAATATGAATCCTTGAAACCCTTTATTAACTAGTTTTACTAAAATGTCAATAAGGCATTAAGTCTCTGATATAAAATCTCCGAATTTGACAAATTCGCTGAAGATCTGCTTTCTAGACCTACCTTCCCTGTCACGTCGTTTGACCTGTAAACATCTTTGACAACATTCTGTAGATACCCTCTCATAGTTGTAGCATACAAAAGGCCCCAGTTGGGACACGGCATTGTTACAAGTCAGTCCATTTATTGTAACTTGAACATTCATGTTTGGGCAATTCTAGAAGTAAGGAGCAGATCTGAAGCATGTATGTTTGTGTTCATGATGCCAGATGATTCAAGATGCGATGCTAACTGAACATATATTATCCATATTCTTTGAAAAAGGGTGCTTAATGCATCTGCGAAAAGTTTCGACCAATGTCAGCCTGCGCACTCCGCGCAGGCTGAGCTTGGTCGAAACTTTCGCTACTGGTCGATTTTCTGTTTGTTCAAAACCTTGTCTACCTCATGATTAAGTCGATTGCTACACAATGTAGCTATTATGGATCCCTGAGTACGTGAACCCTTGCCTGGAAATGCATTAAGTCCTTAAGCCCCCTTTTGCCAGTGCAAGGTCATATAGATAACTCTAGACGTTTCTCTGTCAGCCATTATGATAACAGTTTCGCCGAAACTAAATTGGCAACTTACTATAAGGTACTTAATTACCCATGTACCTGTATGAAGTCAAAGTTTACTGTAAATAAGTTGTGCCTTCAACATGTACTTAAAACAACTAGCTTTTAAACAAAAAATATATCTCTCTTTAAAGTGAATTGAAGCATAAAGTCATTGATTGAGAAGTGAGCGTTTCCAGTGATAGGGTATATTTCAATAAATGATACTTTTAGGGCCACTAATTACTCATATGTTTTTGAAGATATCAGATTTGAAAGTATACCTCAAGGTTAAAAGCAAAACTGGAGTTTTGATATTCCTCTTAAAAGGAAAGAAAAACGCTTAAATTGTACGCTAAATAAATGAGTTAAAGGAGTTTTCTTACCGGATCGTCTGATATTTTAGATACGATTGGATCATATGATGCTGGATACCTTCTACTTCCGGTCTGGTAGAATTGATTCCCGCCATAACTGTCGAGAGGAGCTCCTCTTCCCGGGGTACCACTTTCGGAGTACTGATTGTATTGATTTCCTGAACCCCGTGATGACTGTGTGTACACCGGTCCCGAATTATGATAACTTACTGTTCTTGTCACAGCAGCATCTTGATAACGACCACTAACGTCATAATATCGTCCTGTTGAATCTAAATGTCTTCCTTCAGCGTCAACATAATGACCTCGACTGTCTACGTACACTGGACCGTTATACGGAGCACCACGTGTTACCGGCCTCTCCTGTGAATTACCAGAATATGGACGGTAACCGGTTTGATAACCTCTGTTATCGTAGCCTTCTCCCTCGGCATCAACACTCTGCCGTCTGTTAGACTGGGTGACAGTCCTTGGTGTACTTTGAAAAACACTTGCATATGGCAAAACTATCCCCCTTTGGTATGGGGAACGGTCAAGGTCACCAGGATAAAACCGTCTTGGGTCCCTCTCTTCAGCATCCCTGGACTCTTCTTGGCTAGCCGACGATTGTGAATAAGGATATTGGGCAGCATACTGCCGTTCGTCATATTCTCTTTCCTCATCGTTGTCATTTTCATCTGGTTCCCCCTCTCCCTCTTGTAGTTGGCTTAACTCCTGTGCTTTATCTTGTCGAACCGTTTCAGTTGTGGTTTCAATAAGAACATTGGGAGTAGAAATATTGACATCTTCATCCACCTCATTAATTTCGTCTTCCTCATCCTCACCCTCAACTTTAGGTTCAAATATGGTATTCACGGTGTCAAATTCCTGGAAAGGATTTACATGCTGGACTGGTTTGCTTGGATCTAAAGGTTCTGAAGCACGGTGAGTTCGACCGTCTACAGGGGATAAATCCTATAAAAAAATAATGAAGTTCTGTCATTTTTTTTTCAAAAATGTCTTACCCTTTGAACGTACACGTGATTGCCATAGACTTGATGGAAACGCAGTAATGTTCTCTTTTTTTTCTCTAATTCTTCGAGTTTATGAACATTTATGGAAGCTGCTCAGGTTTTCAGCTTTTACAAGATAAACTTTATATGTGCCATGCTTTGTGAAAATGGGACTTAATGCATTTGCGAAAAGTATCACTCAGGTCAGCCTGCGCAGTTCGCACAGGCTGACCTGGGCCAAAACCTTTCGCTTTCGGTCAATTCTTTGTATGCCCAAGGACTAGTCTACTTCACGATTAAGTCCATTGTTAAAAAATATGGCTAATATGGATCCATAATCGTGTGATAGCTTGCCTGGTATCATGTATCACGGAGAGGCGTTAAGCCCTCTTTTGCCAGAGCGTGGCTCATTTATATGTGTTTAGTGTGAATGCCTAATTTTGTAAAGTAATAGTATGCAGTTGCCTATCAATTATTGCGTGATGAAATACATGTATCATAATGTTATAGATTAATAGAGCTTTATGATATCAGCAGAATGTTAGCTGTAGTCACATTTAATTTGTCGTCTACATATGCTTTCAATTTGAACAAGTCTAAGATAATGGCGACAGGCAAATGGTATACAGTTGAAAGGATAAATGCAGATGCATCGCAGCAAGATGCTCGTTAAGAGAAATTTCTCCTTATGTCACATTATTTTCAAACGTAATCTGCTATAAGACGCAAAAAGTCGTCCATCAGGGCCTGTATTCACCAACCATTCTTGAGAATATTATTAGCCTTATTCTCCAAGGTTTTCTAAATTTGTGAGTAACACAACTTCTGATTGGCTAAACCATTCGGTTTAGCCAATCAGAAGTTGTGTTACTTACAAATGTAGAAAATTCTGGAGAATAAGACAAAAACGTTTTTAAGAATGCTTAGTGAATACGGGCCCTGCCAGATGTAATGAGTATCGTAGTTTTTCACCTATTCAAGTTGAAGATAGTTTTCTTTTTACTAACTTGTAAGTGTGTAAAAAAAATTACCTCGGGAATTAGGCGAATTTCTCTCTTCAGCCTTTTAACGTTGACTTTTAAGTTAATCACTTCTTTTTTACCTGTAAAGGTTAAGAGTACACGAAAGTAATGCATGGTGCATGAATAAATGGAAGAATAGTGAGGTTGGTGAGGTTGTACCCATTTCTACAATAATTCTTTCAATGGCGATACCGCTAAAAGGTCTCATCAGCATGCAGTTATAATGGCCAGTATTCAGTCCTGAACAGATTTCAGAAACAACAGTAACATAACCACTGTTACAACTGTTTTGTGCCAGCATCATTACAGTTTACGACAAATGACTCTTGCAGACGACTTTTTGATGCTACGCGAGTTCACTTTCAAACTGAGCACTTTTCTCTTTTTTGCCACAATACCTTAAGCCTATCTTTGTATCAAACCATCTGTCTTTTACGCCGTCTATTGTACATTTCTGTAATGTAGATCTTGTACAAGTAATTGTGGTCGCTGTATTTCGTCGATTTCCTCGAAAACCTCGTAACTACAGCTTGTAACAAGCTGTAGTTACGAGGTTTTCGAAGTAATCGACGATTTGTAAAATTGGTATTGCACGCAATTTTACATGAGAGAAGAAAAGTTTTAAATAGCAGAGTTCAGTACAAAAAGCTCCATCTTTTGTTAAAAGTGGTAACGTGTACATGTCCTTGAGTGAAGTATTGTAGAGACAGAGCCTTATACTAGTAAAGCCTCAGGGAGATATCGTCGGTTTACTTCGAAAACCTCGTAACTACAGCTTGTTGCAAGGTGTAGTTACGAGGTTTTCGAAGTAAGCCGACGATATGAGCAAGTGGTCTATAGCTCTGAAAGTGTTGTGTTTAAACCCGTTCAAATTAAAAAAGTCGTCGCCTTTGGTTTCACTAGTTGAAAAGACATTCTTCAAGGTTATTTCTCGACTGAATGTGTAATAAATACACAGAACCTCCTAGAAATAAAACATGTAATAAATGCAGCTGCTACTGATAAAACGTACGATCTTACCGTCATTTTCAGATGTAGAACTCTGATATTCCAGAGTAAAATGGAATGTGCTAAAAATAATGAAGAAAACAAACAAGTAGTTCCTAGAAACAGTTCCAAGATTCATGATGCTTGTGTAATGACTGTGAAACACTGCCGGTGGGTGTGCGCAATTAATTTCTCGAAACGCTTTATTGCCCAGCATCCGGTAGCCATAATCCGGGAAATGATTCAACTCTTTGTTCCCTGGAAGTTCAGTTTTAAACAGAACAGAATAGACGCAGAGTTTCTTTCAATGTTTGCGATGTAGAGAAAGAAATGTGGGAATAACACTCAGGACCTAGGATTGGCCTTTTCTTGGATTGAAAAATATTATAATGCAAGAATATTAGCAGCAAGGACAGAATAATAGTCCTTCCATTATATGTCATTTTGTTTCGCGAACAAGTTTTACCTGGAAAAGGATTGTCCCTTATCTGTACGCCTACTAGTGTTTCGGTTTTCGGCTTTGAAATACCTGATCAAAAGATTTTCTTCAGCTTTCTGTAGGTTTTATAGCTGTTGCGACGCATCCGCGAAAAACTATAAGCAAGTCTGCAAAAGTTGCAAGTTACAGTGAGGTGATCAGGATTAAGCTGCGCGGATATGACTGCAGACCGATTTTGATCAACTTTATGCCTAGAGGACATCAGAAGTCTCTTAAATATGCAAGACACTGCTTAACTCATTACCAAACGACAATATTTTAGGGTTGTCCAGATCGAAAGCATTTGCAGATGACAAAGTTAAAGTGACTGAAAATTTAAAATTTGTTTAGTGAAGAGTAGAAAACATTGTGGGACAAGGAGAAAATGCTGGTTTCCAGCATTTTCTCCTTTTCCCACAATGTTTTCTAAAGGATTCTTTCTAAGGTTCGTGAAAAGTAGGGATTGTGTAGTAATGGGTTAAATCATTGTCAGATAGCAACGATTTCGACTTGTCCATATTGAGAGAAGACCAAAGATAAGATGTGTCTATAATGATTATTTTTGAGCCAGCTCTTGCACTAGGCAGTTTAATGCTTCTCCGTGCTGCATCTTACCAAACGTATCCATATATTTTTACGGATTACTAAAATCCGTGATGTCTAAGAACCTTAACAATGAGGTAAACTGGTCCTTTTACATGCTGAGATTTGACATTATAGTAAGAGTTTCCACTTAGATCATTCTAAACGAGCTGAACAGAGTGACCAGGATTGGAAGTTTTTCTTGTAGTCGCATTAAACCCTCCTTTTACAGAGCATGACATGACATGTTTTGTCTTTGAAAGGGTTGAAAACAATGTGGTTAACAGCATTTTCTCCTTTGTCTTCAATGTTTTTTTTAAACACCTTCTTTCTCAGGATATTTGAAACAAGGCTTTGTTTGATAAAGATGTAAATGAAGCTGAATAAATTAATTTGGTTTGCAGACGACGCCATTCATGTTTTGGTCGCATTTTACTTTCTACAGGAAAACAGCTGACAACAGAATGGAAAACCAGGACAATTTTACGTATTAACTTTGTGTCAAACAATCCTGAGTTGTAACTCCACTGAGAGAAGGCAATGTGAAAACATCAAAAGAAAAAGAGAAAATGCTTGTAACCATTATTTTCTCCTTTTACCATATTTTTCCTAACAATCATCATTAATTTTTAGCTAAATTTCTTTTTTTGCCTGAAAAAGGTTTGAAATTAAACCGGAGTCTAAAAGTTTGACTTCTGGTAAATGTCTGATCAGACTATGAAGTTCCATCCCAGCAAACTAACCCCAGGGTCATTATTCTACGTAGGGAAATGACAACAGAAGGTTATTTCTCTACGTAGAAAAATGACCCAGAGCATTCCTCTATACGTATGACCCAGAGCATTCCTCTACCCATGGGTCATTTTATAAGGGAAGGTCATTTCTCTGCATTACAACGGCATAAATGCCACATTCAAATACCTTCATGTGAGAGAAGGAGTTAAACCCTACAATGCAAAGTTCATGCCTTTTGTATATTTTGCTGTCATTAAATCAATGAGAGATAAAGACGATTAATAAATATTTCATGTTGGAACCATCATTTACTACAATATCTTCAGAACCAATACAAAATTAGTAAGACATTATAGATAACACGCATAACGCCGCCCTATCTACCATAGTAAAGTAAGCCTTTTAGGTAGCCGAAAGTAGTAAGATAAGGGTTACGCCAGTTTCCACCGCCAAAATAAACATTCCAGTCTCACACCATGCTCTAGTAAACTCTTATATCCTTGATGTCTTTTATCATGAGCGTTCACTTCCATCATAGTCACTTTGAATGGATTTGTTTTAGCTCCTTAGCTGTTAACCCATTACATCGCAGTCCCTTCTTTTGACGCCCCTGAGAAAGAAGCCTTTTGAAAACAACGTGGGAAAAGGGGAAAATGCTAGTAACCAGCATTTTCTCCTTTTCCCCACAGGGTTTTCTACCCTTCCCAGAACAAATTCCTATTTTTGAGTCACCTTTATTTTGTGGTCTGCAAATGCTTTCAATTTGAACCAGTCTAAAATTTTCTCGTGTATTAAAGAGTTAAGCGCAACTCAAGGGCCTTTTGCAGAAAGTGTAGTTTTCAAGATCAGACTGCACAGAACGTGCAGTCTGATCTTGAATCTACACTTTCCGATACGGTGATATTTTTCTATAAGAAAACACTTCGAAACAGCAACATTCAAATACATGATCGCTTTGGAAGTTCCATCTATCTTATTTAACAGGTCAAAGGTTAATTGCTGGCTTCGATTGATTTCGTTAGTCCTTTAAGCGCTTTAGATGAAAACATGGGATTTTAAGAACTGCATAGATCAAGATCAGACTGAACAGAAAGCGTAGTCTGATCTTACATCTTTACCGTCGGTTTGTATTGTAAACTTTCTTTTGAGTGTAAGTGGATTGTACTTTGGGTCGTCGAAAGAGGTCAAAACCATTGATGACGCAAATTTAGATAAGAAAGTAAAGCCTAACGAAATAATCATGTCCTCTTGCAAGATTCTCTTCCACATTATCTCGATGCAAGATTACGTTATTCACTTGCATAGCGCTTTTTTTCCTCAAGTACTTTTAAAAATGAAATACAATTATGTAATTCGTTCCATAAAAGTCTAAGAACTGGCCTAAGTGACGCCAGTATCTTAGTGAGGCTTTTTATCGTATTGTAAGCCAGTATGTCTTTCCTAATTTACCCCAAACTAGAAAATAGAAATTGCCCTGGCGCAACATAAAAATAATCTATCCTGTTTTTTTTTCAGGCAGTTTCAACAAGTTTTATCCTATTTCATCTTTATCTTATGAATTAATTTTTCGTGTATCTTTATGCCAAATGTTGCCAAATGATGTCCTTGGTGGCTGCAAGATTGCATAGCTTTCAGCGGATCCAAAATGTAGTTCGTATTTTGGAGGACTTCCAAGTAATCACTATTGTTGTTTACAGGTTTACATGAGGACAAATACTTTGTCTCTTACACCCTATAGGCGTATTGGTAATTTATTTATGATTAACCCATTACCAGACAATTCCTACTAATGACGACCCTGAGAAAGAAGCCTTTAGAAAACATTTTGGGAAAAGGAGAAAAGGCTGGTAACCAGCATTTTCTCCTTTTTCCCACAATGTTCTCTTCCCTTCCTGAAACAAATTTCAATTCTTTAGTCACATTTATTTTGTCGTCTGCAAATGCTCTCGAATTGGACAAACTTAAAATTTTACCGTTTGGTAATGAGTTAACTGAGCCATTGTACACACTTTCAAATTTAAACAGCAACTTTTCTCTCGCCTGCGAGGATGTATCTTTAAACCGTATAGAACCTCCGATTAGAAAGCATAGATCTGAGGGCTGGTGACATACACCCTGACCCAACCAAGTGACCAGAGGTCAAGGCATACCCACGTATGGCTGATAGTCACTTAGTCTACGGCTCCTAACACATCGGTTAATATCCGGTGATGTTTTCGTGAAGGCTGTTCGGCCAATCTCGGCAGCTTCCGTCTTTTAATCTGACAGTTAGGGGCCATAGACCTTAATATAGTGAGTTTCTCAACGATATTTAAAGATAGTTTTTGCTGCATAGCACATTTGACCTATCTTGTGCCAAGAAAAGAATACAATGCCGCAATGCAACACTTTTACCTACTCTATCCTTCAAGAGACCCATAATTAAGAAGGGAGTCTTACAGCAAGAAAATCGACAGAAACGGTCGTTGTTTCCGGGATGCTTTTCAAGAGTATTTCACAAAATAGCTGGCACAGTAAACAAGATTATACTTCAAGTTCTTTCACTCTGAGCTGTATATGTATTGTCTACAAATGCAACCAGAGTTGTGCTCAACTCTCCCTCGAAGTCCTAGTTTTAGATAGAATGGGCATGAATAAATTAAATGTGGCTGTGGTATGACTGAAATAACGATAAAAGCGACGTAAAACGACACACACTCAAGCCGCATGTTGTTTAATATGCATGAATAAGGAATCTGTGGTCGTGAACTGACTGAATTAATGTTGAAAGCGACGTAAAACAACTTTCAGTAAATCTTTTATTTAGAAAGTACAATCTTTCAATGAACATTGGACCGCCAATATAAGAACTTATTACGTTCATGCGAAAGAATACCAGTTTCTTTTGCGTTTAGAGATGGCTTTGGAATGTCGGTTTCTTGGAAGAAGAACTGAAGTCATGAGAAAATTAAGGAAGCCATGTTGTGTGGAAAGGGGGTTAAATGCATTTCTTTGGTGCATTATATCAAGCAAGTCGTCTTGCAATAATTATACCACGACATTTGTTAAATAACCGACTAAATCATGAGGTAAAATGGTCTTTTGACATACAGAAAGTTTACGATCCACAAAAAGTTTCGACTGCATGTCAGCTTGCGCGAACTGCACAGGCTGACATGAGTCGATACTTTTTGCAGATCCACTAAACCCTCTTTTTACCGAACACTTCTCATTAGTAACGTAAATGTAAATTAGCCAATAAAGTTCCAGCCATGTGGGCTTTGGCAGGATTCTAGCTAAATAAAATGCACTGGTTGTTTACGTTGTATTACCGGATATTACCAAGCTTTGATGGGTTGCCAAAATCGCAATTTACTTAAACTAGCCGGCACTCAGATCCTTTTCATGTTAACCTACATCCTGTCAGGCTTGTAGGTTTAGCTTTTATAGAGTCACAGAGATAATTATCTGCAGTCAAGTTCTTTCGCACTAATAAAACTTTATGACACTTACCAAGAATAGACTAACGGGAAGTGTAGACAAAGATCAGACTGCTCGTGAATATATTTAATATGGTCCGTAGACTCGGCAAAGTATACCCTTGGTATATGCGGATAGGGGTAAATAGATTGTTATATATAGAAAGATACATGTACATGCAGCGGGTTACGAAAATTTAAGGAGTATGCACACATACATGGTTTAGTTCTGATCTCCTTTTTAAGCAAAAGTGCAGCAACTATATACACTGTAGGCGATTGAAAATTTGGATCAGAAAACTGAGAATATAAGAATGAACCCTGGTTCTGAATCAACACTGTCCATCTGTCAGACGATGCTGATCCTTGTAAAACGATGCTGATCTTGCATTATCTTGGAATATCGTCAGTTTACTTAAACAAGAGGGCCAAGATGGCCTTGGATCGCTCACCTAAATTTTTGAGAGGACCATAGCCTCTTTTTTTGAGGTATTGAAACACTGGAAATAAAATCATTATTTTGCCAAGCAATTTTCAAAAGGTCACCTGTAAAAGTCCTTTCAAAATCTGACCAGCAGTTTCAGGAAAGAAGAATTTTTAGCAGTTTCTTAATTTCCGTACAGTGCAAGTAGCCCCCACATTCACCAGAGCCATGCTTCTTGACCTATCAAAATTTCGCAAACATTTTTTGAAAAGGGTCATTCAAGGAACATTTCTGTAAAATTATTTTCAAATCTGACCAGCCTTTTCGGAGAAGAAGAGTTCTCAAGAATTTCTTAATTTCCCTATAGCGCAAGTAGCGGCTGTCAACATTGGGATTTTTCATTCGGCGCGAGTACTGGTGTAGTTCCCAGGAAGCAGAATCGAGAGAGATTAGTAAAAGTTGTAAGAACTTGTTTCTCAATCGATGTAAAATAGATATGTTTAAACTTACTAAGTAGTCCCCATTCACCAGAGCTACGTTTCTTGACAGATCAACATTTTGCGAACAACTGTTGAAAAGTGTCACCCAAGGAACATCTCTGTGAAATTATTTCAAAATCTGAATAGCAGTTTCAGAGAAGAAGAATTTTTAAGAATTTCTTCATTTCCATATAGCGCAAGTAGCCCCCATTCACCAGAGCCATGTTTCTTGACGAATAAAAATTTCACGAGCAATTTTTTAAAAGGGGTCACCCAAGGAACTTCTCTGTGAAAATATTTCAAAATCTGACGAGCCGTTTGAGAGAAGAAGAATTTTTAAGAATTTCTTCATTTCCGTAGAATGCAAGTAGCCCCCATTCACCAGAGCCACGTTTCTTGACTAATCAAAATCTCACGAACTAGTTTTGTAAAATGTCATCCAAGGAACATTTCTGTGAAATTATTTCAAAATCTGACTGGCGATTTCAGAGAAGAAGAATTTTTAAGAATTTCTTCATTTCCTTGTAGTGCAAGTAGCCCCCATTCACCAGAGCCATGTTTCTTGACGGATCAAAATTTCACGAACAATTTTTGAGAAGGGTCACACAAGGAACATCTCTGTGAAAATATTTCAAAATCTGACCAGCGGTTTCAGAGAAGAATTTTTTTAAAGAATTTCTTCATTTCTGTATAGTGCAAGTAGCCCCCATTCACCAAAGCCATGTTTCTTGACCGATCAAAATTTTGCGAACAAATTTCGAAAAGGTTCACCCAAGGAACATCTCTGTGAAATTATTTTAAAATCTGGCAAGCGGTTTCAGAGAAGAAGATTTTTGAAGAATTTCCTAGAAAATTCCTATAGCAACCAGAGTTTTTGACGGAATCAAATTCTGTGAACACTTTTTAAAGAGGACCTCACAATGGCCAGGTTTGGTCCAAATTGGCGCAGCAGTTTAGGAGGACTTGATGTTTAAAGAATTGTTGACGACGCACGACGCACGACGGACGACGCACGACGGACGACGGACACGGGGTGATCCGAAAAGCTCCCCTTGAGCACGTTGTGCTTAGGTGAGCTAAAAATTCGTAACTACAGCTTGATTCAAGCTGTAGTTACGAGGGGGGGGGGGGTTTAAGGAAACCTACGATATGTCACTTATTTCATAAAACAAGAGTTGATCGACGTTTTTCCTGCGTTTGACCTTTATTTTGCTTATTTCAAATTACAAAATTTCAGACTTGTTCGAATTAATTGATAGAATTTATATTTAAAAGAATGTTGTGGTAAAAGAAAACTATACTGTTAACCAGTCTTTTCTCCCTTTTCCACAATATTTTCAAAATGCATTTTTGGATGGTCCTTAAAACAGTGGATAGTGTAGTAAATGGTTATAATATCCATACACGTTTTATCATCATCATCATCATCATCATTACCTCTCTCTGTCTCTCTCTGTCTGTCTGTCTGTCTCGTTCGTGAATTTTAGATACAATATTTGCATGTAGCACTCAACTTCAAAAACCGACTAGTATCGATAGATAACAACAAAATATCATCTTTGCATTTAGAGTGATTTTATTTTTTGAATGCTGCCTCAATAAATATGTACACTCTCCACATATAGTTATAATTCAGTTGAATGTTCTGGCATCATAATACATGTAGTTTTACGGAAAATGACCTTACATTTCTTACCACACGTACATACATAACTTCACTAGATTCTTAGTCCTTTCTCGGTTTTTTTAGGAAAATGTTCGTTCAGTTGCTTACATTTAGGAAATAAAAATGACAGATCGAATTTATAGAGAGCTCAAGCCAGTTGACATATGTTGGTTTTTCCATTTTTCTACGTGTTGGATTGGTTCTTTTGAAACTTTACAATCCTCTAATACTAGTTAATACCGAGTTGTATTTTATCCGTAAATAGTAAAGTTTGCTAAGAATCAAGCCTCAAAAAAGACACTCATTAAATTTGTTTGGACAGCTTTAATGGGCTATCAATCTTAAAAGTCATAACTTACGTAAATAAACCTGTCAAACAGGAATATGCACTGCAACGATTTATGATTGAAATGCATTCTCATGCGATTAGTAAATCATTAGAAAAAAGTTCATACCTTAACTGTTTTCCGTCTCAAAATTTTGGGCAAGACCGAATATTGAAAAAATGTGACTCCAAAATGGAATTTTAAATTCAGAAGGGCAGAAAATATTATGGGAAAAGGAGAAAATGTTGGTCACGAGCATTTTCTCTCTTCTCCACAATGTTTTCAAAATGCATTTTCCTCAGTGTCGTGAAAACTCAGGACTGTGTGGTTAAGAGTTAAGCCTTTTCCAAAATGCGCTCTTGTATTTTATGAGAAACGCTGACAAATACAATTTTGACACTGTTGCAGTTTGGTATTTATTCGCTCATTTATTCGATGCTCTAAAAATTGTGAGCCAGTTTTAGACTTTGATAACATTTTTATAATTGTTCTAGATCATTTAATCAGATGTGATAAATTAGAAGTATATATATACATTTCTATCAAATGTATATTGTAAGCACTGAAAAAGTGTATGTTGCATACAGCTTTCAAAAGTAAGCATCCAGGTGATAGAAAAGAAGGGACACGTTTATACAGAGAGGGGAAAAACCCGAAGAGGTTGAAGGAAGATAATTCACACAGGACCAAATATCAAATAGAACAGTTATCTTTCCTGGTGCTTCAAATTGTTCATGTAAAATAAAAATTTTACAAGTCAAAAGATGACGTCACTAAGAATATATATCTAAATATTTCTACCATAAGGTTTTTTTTTTGTAACCCGTGTCATTCTACTCTCTATATTAGTAAATCAGTATATCTTCGTAAATGTACTATCATTTTTTTTGTTTACAAAGACTTTCACTGAAAAAAAAAACCAGAGACAAATCGGACACTTCTAACCAATGGAGCGTTAATAAACATATCAGGCATTACGTAGTCGGGAGAAAAGGATTCAAAAATATATTTCTTTTACAAGTATATCTTGCATGAGGCTGGGCGATGAAGATTCAAGATCACAACCCACATTTTCTGCAGTCTGATCTTTGTCAAAATACTCCTCAAAGGGCAACTAAAGCTATGCCAGCGCTCCACTGATATAATTGTCAGTTTTTTTTCAGTGTTTGGCAGTACCTCACTGCTTCCCTGAGAATTGAGAATTGATACTTTTAAACACATATTTTTTGGCTTTAGTCCTGATTAATAAGTGAAATAATTTTTCAAGCCGATTCTACAAACCCAAATCTTGCGATTTCATTAACTTCTTTAGGAGAAAAATATCTTCAGATCGGACAGTGCTGATCTAAGATCAAACTGATCTACGCTGTTCGAACAGTCTGATATGGTTAACCCTTAAGCTGCTTAGCGCAAGTCACCGACCTTTAGCGAACAGTGTAGATCGAGATCAGACTACACAGAATGTGCAGTCTGATCTTCGACCTAAACTGACCGATGAGCAGACATTTTTTGTCAAAAAAATAAGTTCAGAATAGCATTTTTCTGGTTTTATACAATCAGCTTCAAATAATCATTTAACTTATTTGGCAGGATATGGGTCAAGAGCTGAACCTAGATTCTCGTCAAAGTAATAATTGGCCTCCAACACGCGGAAAGGGGTATTCGGACATTTGCGTAAAGTGTCGTCTCGGATCAGCCTGCACACTTCGCGTAGGCTAATCGAGACAACACTTTTTCCGTTTAACCCATTACCACACAATCCCTACTTTAGACACCCCTGAGAAAGAAGCCTTTAGAAAACATTGTGGGAAAAGGAGAAAATGCTGGTAACCAGCATTTTCTCCTTTTTTCCACGAAGTTTTCTACCTTGCACAAAACAAATTTCAAATTTTCAGTCACTTTTATTTTGTCGTCTGCAAGTGCTTTCGACTTGGACAAGCCTAAAATATTGTCGTTTGGTAATGAGTTAAATGATATTTTCTGTTTTGCATATGTCTACTACAGCACAAAATCTACTATAGGCGTAAAGTGCCGTCACGGATTAGCCTGTGCGGACTGCGTAGGCTCATCCGAGACGACACTTTACGCAAATGTCCCAATCTCCTTTTTTCGCGTGTTGCACGCCAGATTATAAGCCTTGGGTGCTGAGGACAGCTTAATCTAACGTGTTTTGTCGATATTGTAAATTTATCAGAGTCCGTTTTCATAAGCCAATCTCAAAATCATTCTTAGTCTTATCCTGTAGAATTTTGAAACTTTGAAAGCAACACAACTTTTGATTGCCTAAACCAGTTGTTTTAGTCAATCAGAAATTTTGTTACTTTCTAAATTCGAAATTAGAAAAAGAATGTTCTTGAGAATGGGCGGTGCTCTTATTCCTCAAACGTTCTCAAATGCATTCTTAGCATGGTTCTAGATTTAGAAAGAAACATAATTGGTTTAGCCAATCAGACATTGTGTTACTTTGAAATTAGAAATATCTCGAGGATAAGACTAAGACTACTTGCTAGTAAGAATGGTTTATGATGGCACAGATGGCACAGAAGGCACAGACGGAACAACCCTGTTTATAGTTATTGTTAATCCTGCAAGCTCAATCCGAGACATTCCCAAATTGAACGTATATGTTTTCAGCTTATGCCATGGGATTTACCTTTTAAAGATGCAGAAAACATCATGGGAAAAAGGAGAGAATACTTGTTACCAGCATTTCTGCTTTTCCCACAATGTTTTTTAAAAAAAGATCTTCCTAAGAGGTTGTTAAAACTCGTGGTTGTGTGATAAAATGTTATACAAGGGTTTCTAAATGGTACACTGCCGAATCGTCACTATGCATGGAACTCAATCCAGTGTCAGAATTTGAATCATTATCTTCAACTTTCACTGTCAAGTAGGGCTTATCAGCGATCCCAGGTTTATATAAAGCATAATTATCCTTTTCCCTTTTCATTACGCACTCAAATAAGTCTTTAGAATCCGAGCAATCTGATTGGTCAATACTGATACCTTCTGAACTCGACTCCTCCCAGTAGTACTTATCCACCAATGAGGAATCTGTTTTAAAACGGACTTTGGTTTCTCCGTTAGATTTTGGCGGCTCTGAATACCCGTTCCTATAATAATCATAACTACTCTGTTTTAAAATAGGCTTCCGCCCAGTTATTTGTTCTTTGCTCGTATGGTTTTGAAGATGTGTGTCTTTACAATTTGAGTTTTGGTTGTTTATTTTCCTAGGCGGTCGTTCTGGTGGAAGAGGTGGTTTCCGTTCTGGGATAGGCGGTGGCTTAGCACTGTTTGTAAGTTTTGTGCGATTAGACCTTTCCGGTACCGGAAGTGGATTTCGAATATCACGTTCAACACTACATTCTCCATCTAGTCTCTCCACACTATCACTACGCACTTTCAAATGATCTAGAGTATCATCGTTCAATTCACATTGAAATGCTTCATTCTTTTCTGAACCTTCATGAGATACAATTTCTTCTGGGTCACACTCGTTAATTTCCTGTTCCAAGCGCTTACACAACTCGTCCCTGCTTTTTAGTTTTTCGTCGTAAAATTGCAGCTCTCGTTGTAAGTCTTGACATTTATATTGCTGCATTATGGCACAGGTGACTGCCCTGTTTAATTCTACCTGAACATGTGTTAACTCATCCCCAGCACTTTTTAAGTTTTCGTCCCCGCTGTTTTGAATACTTTGTTGTATTTGGAAGGAAAGTTCCTCTATTTTTGCATGTTCACCCGCTATTCTCTCTTCAAGCGCGATAATTCTATCACAATAATCTACATACATTTCTAATTCCTCCGCATTAACACGTTCAAAGAAATCGTCCATACTATCAGTGCTACGACTCTCTAAATAAGAATCTTGTACATATTCCTCGCCGTTTTGTAAAAGTCTCTCATTATGAAGTCTTGACTCATATTTTTCAATTAATTTGTCAGTGTCACTTATATGCTCAATCACGTCTTTCAGTTTGCGTTCCTGAGATATGACTAGCTTGACAACTGACTCCATCGATCGAAGTCTCTCCGAGGTATTCTGACAGTAAGCATGGTGACGACGATGCTCGCGGCCATGACGCTCTCGATCTCGTTCTCGTTCCCGATCTCGGTCACGTGTCCGATGGCGAGATCTCTTTTTTCGGCGAGTGAGTGAGAATTCCCCACTGTATTCAAGCTCATCAATTTTTCGCATTGATAAATGTACATTTCCCTGTTCGGCGCCCCATGCTCGCCATACTTTCACTATTTTTGTTCGTCCTTGTAATGGTCGTTCAACCTCTCGCCACTTTTCAAAAATGGCGTATGCAGACGTGTGTACCTGGTCATGTTTTCCGTCTTGATATAGAAGTGCATAGATAACATCATCACATGTTGTTCTCTTTGTCAGTCCCGTGACCCATTTCTGTGTGCCCTTGACCCAGATAGGGATCTCTAGTTCTGAGATCGATTCAGTAGCCATCTGAAAGTAGAGAAAAAAAACTGTTATTGCGGATTTTAGGTTATATGCAATGGGTCTTGCTCCTACCAAACACAGCTTCTATCTTTTCCAAGGTTCCACTACTAACGGTATAAAATCAAGATCAAAACCACACTGTCTCTGCAGCATGATCATGATTTATAGCGTTTAAAAAACAAAATTGTATCGCCACTGATGTTGAACGAAATAATGAAGATGACAAGATGTTTTCCGTGATATATTAAGCAGTTTATAAAAAGAACAGCAAAATTGTTTAACTCATATTTTCCAAAAAACTTTGAAAATTTCACGGAACAGTATAATAAAATTCTTGTGAAACTAGGATTTTGTACAAATATACATGTGAAGTTATTGTGGTATAAGAAGAACAAGTTCGTTGCACAGGATTTCTCCTTTTGCCACTTGTATTTTCAAATGTGGTCTGGTGCAAGAATACAAAAGGTCGTCAGCAGGAGGTACGAGTAATGTCTTCTATTGATCTTTTGAATGGTGTTTTACGCCGCTGCTTTCAACAATTTTTCAGTTATATTACGGCCCACAGCTCACGTTTTAACTCATTACCAAATGACAATATTTTAGTCTTGTTCAAATTGGAAGCATTTGCAGACGACAAAATAAAGGTGACTGAAATTTGAATTTTGTTTTAGTGAAGGACAAAAAACATTGTGGGAAAAGGAGAAATGCTGGTTACCAGCATTTTCTCCTTTTTCCAAAATGTTTTCAAAAGGCTTCTATTTCAGGCTCGTCAAAAGTAGGGATCCGTTAATGGATACATGACGTGGGTTACTCTGGTGTTCGACAGGAATTTACAGATTCTGCAGGGAAGGGCTTTCTTCCTGACTTTGCGTAGGAAAGGAATTTTGTGCCACCTGTTGTATTCTTTACCAAACAATCTCTGGTTTTACGACCCAAAAGAAGAAGGCTTTTGAAGCAACGCGTGAAAAGAAGAAAATGCTGGTAACCAGCATTTTTGTCCTATCACATTATGTTGTTTTATACTTTACAGCCAAATCCCATCATAAATTTAAGCCATACCTGATATGCAATATATGTGTCCGTTTTTGACTAGATTTTTTGCATTGTTGTACAGATTTAGCTCTTCTTCAGAGTGTATCCAGCCTGTTCATATGCTTGCTGCTACAGACGGTTTTCTATGGGATAAGGATTAACCCATTACCAAACGACAAAATTTTAGGTTTGTCAAAATTGAAAGGAATTGCAGACGACAAAGTAAAAGTGACTGAAAATTTGAAATTTGTTTTGTGAAGGGTAGAAAACATTGTGGGAAAAGGAGAAAATGCTGGTTATCAGTATTTTCTCCTTTTCCCACAATGTTTTCTAAAGGCTTCTTTCTCAGGGGCGTCAAAAGTAGGGATTGTGTGGTAATGGGATAGGAGTTTATAAATGAGTGGTCACGGACAAGACCACATACCTCGACCATAATCTCTACCACTAATTGGGAGACAATTACTATTTCCCATTAACCAATTATGCTGTTCCTTCACTGATACTGCAGTGTTAATAGTACAAACCATTCCCTGAATGGCTAGGTCCCTGATTCTTTTCTCTCTGATACGGGCTCTCACATCCATAGACCAAGATCAGACTGCATGTCTTAGGACTTTGATCTTGGTCCGCACCCCATTTACTTTATTGCACGTTTATGCGTAACGATATCTATGTATAGTCAATATGTCAATCCTAAAGAACTGTTAACATTGATTAATTCAATCTACAAAGACATTGCTTCATACAAATGAAATTATTTCAGACAATGGAAGGAACGATATGAACTGGTGCAAACGAGATCTGATGACAACCGTGATTAATAATTCAGACTAGCTCAAAGAATAGCCATTTTACAGAGTCGAATTCCTTATAATGCTGACTAAGGCATTTCGAGTAGTTTTGTTGACAATTCAGGTTTAACCCATTACCACACAATCCCTACTTTTGACGCCCCTGAGAAAGAAGCCTTTTGAAAACACTGTAGGAAAAGGAGAAAATGCTGGTAACCAGCATTTTCTCCTTTTCCCACAGTGTTTTCTACCCTTCCCAGATCAAATTTCAATTTTTCAGCCACCTTTATTTTGTTGTCTGCAAACACTTTCAATTTGAACCAGTCTACAATTTTGTCGTGTGGTAAAGAGTTAAATCAACACAAGACAATACAGAATGTCTGATACATTTGATAATAATATGATCATGATGAATATGTTAGCCATACAGTCATAATTTAGGAATCATTCTGTTTTCTCTGCTGACGAGTCCACAGTTACAAATCTATCTTGCTAACACAGAGGTCTGTCCAGAGGAGTTTGTCCGCATTCATTAACTCTTTACTATACAATTCCGAGTTTAAACGACCCTGATGAAATAGCTTTCTGAAAATCTTGTGGGAAAAAGAGAAAATGCTGGTTAGCAGCATTTTCCCTTTTTCCTACAAGGTTTTCTACACAATCACCATCATTTGAGCAACATTTGATTTTTTGAAATCAAATTCTTTCAATTTGGACATGTCCAAAATTCTATGGTTTGGTATTAAAAGTAAATTCTTCACTGCTGTTCCCAACGGTTGGAACTTTTATAGTTTAATTCCATGTGAAACAAAAGTCTTTCTTATTCTAGTTCTATTTCTTATTCTAAATGCAAGCATAATCTGTGGCTCTGATACGTGAAAACATAATGACAACAGAAAAAAATTATTCGTTACGAGAAATTGCACTTGTAACGTTAGTAAATTTCTCTTTTAGCAAGAAAAAATTTATCTGTTTTCACTGTATTTGCATGTATTTGTTTTCCGTGTAATTCCGTGTGTCCGGCAATTTCGGCCAGACTTTGCAGAAAAGAGGTAAGGGTCGACAAATTCACATGCTAATTACAGAAGACGGTGAACGAAATTTCTGGCATTCTTTCGAACGATTACGGCGATTATTTTGAATAGCATCTGGACTGGGGGTGAAAGAAAAAAAAAGTTAAATCTGCAATAAATGTTTTTCATCGTTCAAACATGTAATGTGTTCAGAAGTGTATGTAACATGTGACGTTGCTTGCCTGTATTCAATTTTATAATAAACCAATTTTGAAATACTGAAAAAGACCACATATAAATTAAAATAATCAGCCTACAGCTCTTACACACAGAAAATAATAATGAACTTTCGGCGCCAAATAAAGTATGGTCGGCTTTTTCCGTCGAACACAAATATTATCCTTGCAAATCACACAGATTTAAATCTAGTAGGCTGAAGGGTCTAGAACCACATTAGACTACGTTCTGGGCAGTCCGATATTGATCCTCGTTCGCAAAAGCCTCTTCTTTGGGCTATGGAGCTGAAGGGGGGTCTTAACCCTTTCCCAAACATTCCCTGATTTTTACGTGTCTGGAATAGTAGCCTTTTGAAAACATTGTGGGAAAAGGAGAAAATGCTGGTAACCAGCATTTTCTCCTTTTCCCACAATGTTTTCTACCCTATCATAGACAGAAATCATCTTTTTAGCAAGAGTTGAATTGTCGTCTGCAAATGCTTTCAATTTGGTCTAGTCCAAAAGTTTGTTGTTTGGGAAAGGGTTAAATCACATATCAAAACTGAAGTTGGTCTGGTGTTTAGCAGATAATGCAGGTTAAGATCAGACCGGATTTAAACTGTCTTTGAGAAGAAAATCTATATAACCGGTCCTATCCCCTGCAATATCATAGACAATGTTTGCCATACCGGAAAATAGTAAGTTCGATTATTTGGATTTTGAAAATTACCGAAACATTATTACGTACAGGAAAAAATAACTTATCCGGTTTATTTGAGTGAAAAATTTGCGTAAACCGTGGACGAAAATGGAAAAATGTAAGCAGCCTCGCGTGGAATTGTTTTTATGTATTAGCTGGTCTACTTGTCTCATTTCAGTTATTTGTGGAGATAGAGATATGATAATATAATTATGGACTGTTTTGTGCCTTATGAATCCGTTCATAACTCTTAAACAGATGGGAAAAAAGAAGAAATTGGTATACACGAATTTTCACCTTTTCCCACAATGTTTTTAATAAGATTTCCTTCTAAGTGTCGTTCAAACACATAAATTTATCTATCTAAAAATGGAATGGATTAAGACCACCTGAAAAAGGTGAACAGTAATAACACTAATACTACTAGTGAGGAGCGACTTTTCCTTCTCCCGCAATGTTTTTCCACGTATTCATGAAATAAACCTTGATTCATTTTAATTACCCATACTTTCAAAGTCGTCTTCGGCGAATGAAAGACATGTGAAGTCCTTTGAGAATGCTTAAAACCCTTTATCAAACAGTCCTGATTTTAAGTACCCTAAGCATGAGGCCTTTTGAAAACATTGTGGGCAAAGGAGAAAATGCTGGTAACCAGCATTTTGTCCCTTGCCCTCAATGTTTTCTAACCTATCACAGACGAATCTCACTATATAAGCTGCAGTCGATAGGTCGTGTGCAAGTACTTTACATTTTGGACAAGTCTAAGACTTTAGTCGTCAAGTAAATAGTTAAGAGAAACAAAGGTAAAGATCCCGTTATCGCAAGAGATATGGTCTGTATTGAGATGTAAATTACGATACAATATGTTGTTCTCCCTCAGTGAGTTGAATACCCATGGCAAATGCATATTTAATGGGGGAAATTCCACTTTGGTAATTGATAAACCTATGCTTCGTCTTTCTCTCATTTAGCATCTTTTTTTTTTTCGCGTTCCAGCAAGTTTCGTAAACATAATTTTTATCAGTTGCACAAAGAATGGAAATTTTAGACGTGAACTGACTGGTGTATACAAATTAGACGTTTTATGCACCTTCAGTGAGAGAGCTTTTGATTTCAAATATTGAAAGCAGTTGCTCCTATATCCACGATGTATTTCACGTCAATGACAAAAATACAAGCTCCTTTCCTTCACATATTGAGTTTTTCCTTTATATCTAATGTATAGAAATTTGGCTTATATACATGCAATTCATTTTTTGATGATTGACTTTAGCTGCGAAGTACTACGTCTGATGCGGTTACAACAGGTACAAATGGATGCTCTCTCAGAGAGAGAGAGAGAGAGAGAGAGAGAGAGGGAAATGAGGAAGGTTTAAAACAACCACAACATAAAGAAGGGCATAGATGTAAAGGGTTTGAGTAGATGCAAAGTCTACTTAAGGCTATCCGTTATCATTTGAATTATCTATAACATATCTTTGCTTGTCCATTCACATTACATTAGAAATTGATCTTTTCTGATTTTATCGCACCTTACCTTTCTCGAGCAAAGAAAAGTAGAGTGAGGCACTTTGTGGACAATGTTAGCTGAGATCAGACAGGAGACAATTTACTAACTTATCCTTAGTCGGAACAGTCCTTTATATATGCATTTACTGACTCATAATATTATTATTATAATTAATGCAACTGTGTTACCATTTTTTAACCCATTAGCACAATGACACCTTTTAACACCCCTGGGGAAGAAAGCTTTTGAAAACATTGTAGGAAAAAGAGAAAATGCTGGTAACCAGCATTTCCTCCTTTTCCCACAAAGTTTTCTACCATATCAACGCAAAATTGCACCATTAGAGTCACTTAGATATTGTCGTCTGCAAATGCAAGTTGGATAAAGCTAAAATTTTGCTGTGTGGTAACGGGTTAAACCAGATATGTATATGTCCGCCTAATCGATCACGGTAGCTATATTGCAGTTCAAACTCGTCCAACGAAGGTGCATTATTTGTTAACTTATAAGACTTATTCTCTTACGTGAAAACTGTTCAGTTACAACTGGAGGAAAACTAAAAAAGAAAGTACCCGATGTCAGGATTTGGAGGAAGGGGATAAAATAGTCTTACTTTTAAGTTAGATCGAGAAGAAATGAAATATACCCGTTTTTAGGATACTGAGGGTGGGTATGAATTAGCCTCCTCCACCACCACCAAAATAAATGGGGTGGGTTTTTTTTTTTTCACAAGTTCCATCTCCGGAAATGGTGCCCAACTGCCCATATTTGACAGCAACTGGTGAGTGCCCATTCAGATTGAGCAAATTACGTGATAATTCAGTACAGTAACTTAAACTCCTTAACACACAATTATGAATGTTAACAACCCTAAGAAAAAAGCCCTAGGAAAACATTTTAGAAAAAGGAGAAAATGCTGGTTACCAGCATTTTCTCCTTTTTTCCAGAATATTTTCCATCATTCCCAGAAGAAATTTCATTTCTCGAGTCATGTCTATTCTGTCGTCCGCAAATGGTTTAAATTTGGACTAGTCCAAAACTTTGTCGTGTGGTAAACAGTTGAAGGGGCGATAAAAAAAGAGATATCACAATTGCAAATGTCAGATAAAGTTTGCCTCTGATTAAGGATACGGATACTTCTTCAACTTACATAATAATCCACATGTATCTTAAGTGTAAAACTTTGAGTGTCAAAAATGATCTTCAGTGCTTTTCTGTTAATGATGAACAAGATCAGAAACCACGGTGCATCACAGGTTGTGAGGAAACTGAGTAAAAAAAAAAGAATAAAAGTCGTCCACGGGAACAATTATCTGTACTACCCGACCTTGCTAAACTAACCGTGTATAAAATGCATATATCAGACGAACCAACGTTGAGAGAGAGAGAGAGAGAGAGAGAGAGAGAGAGAGAGAGAGAGAGAGAGAGAGAGGAGAGAGAAGAGAAGAGAAGAGAAGAGGAGAGAGAGAGAGAGTCAGTCAATCAGTCAGTCCATTTAGCTCAACATTGGAATAAGATTATATTGATACCCGTGATAGAGCTCTCGTCTGTCGAACATCCATTAAATCCAATTCACCGACCACAATTAAAATGACAAAGCTGCATCGAGTTACTCTTGTAGTCTTCTGTGGTATGTCAACAAAACACAATTTCAAACTGATCCAAAAAGGCAGCGGATTTTAATACTGAAACAAATATGATTGGACGAAACAAATACATGCCCCTAGTTTCATTTTAAAACGAATCGATTGATGCCCTGTATCAATATTTACACAAATAAAGCCGGAAAACAGTTGTTTGTATCAGTGCCGCTTATCAATGATCATTCGTATCCAGTCTCACTTTTGTTTTTACAAATCGCTTTTGCAAATGATTGTTCTTCAAACAAGGACAGATTGGCTTATCCATTTAATGTCTATTTACAAGCGGTTACTTTATTTATATTTACTGGTCAAACAGACATGTGAAGCGTGCGGTGTCACAGATACAACTTGTTAATAAATAAAGGACATGTACATCCGCCCTCCAAGGCTCATCTGACCCTGACTTCATTTTAAACGACTTGGGACTGTGTTCAAGAATCTCTCTTATTTACACCCTTAGTCTTATTCTAGATAAAGAAAGTAACGCACTATCTGATTGAACTTATTTGAATTAGCCAATCAAAAATCACATTACTCCCAAATTAAGAACAAAAATCTTAAGAATTAAATCAAGAATATCATTCGAATGGAATGCATGTGAATACGGACCCTTATCCATATTAAAACATCTCCAAAAAGGATCGACCTTTGTAATAGAACATCTGATGTTCTGTGCTTTGTAAGTAATTATCAAAATTAAATGTTATGATACAAATTTCATAAGAGTCGTCTCTGCCGGTTTATTCCCCGAATGCCTACTCCTATAAATAACATAGGGTGTGAAATGGGGATTGAGGGGTCTACTTGGGGAATAGTTATGATGATACACTACAGGTAAATAACATCTATTTAAAACTGAAAATCATTTAATTTCATTTAACTTTATTCATAAGAAGAATTTAAAGAAAAAATGGTTTTAGCCAATTATTACATGATCATTATATCTTGAATTTGAGAGAAAGAATTACCACTTAGATGCCAGCATTTATTAGGACACTTATAGAAGTAAACAGTGTGATAAAGGCAGTCACTGCTCAATATGAGCAACGACTACATTATTATACTGGTTTCTTCTTAATGGAAATTAATTATTTATAACTGTATTTTCTTTTCTCAAATTGATTGAGATATATGTTTTATAGTATAGGGACAGCATTGTAAGAAAACAGTGTGACAAGGAAGTCATTGCTGTTGTAAGCAATAAATGTTTTATAGTATAGGGATAGCATTGTAATAAAACATTGTGACAAGGAAGTCATGGCTGTTATAAGCAATAATTACTCATCATCCTGTTTAAATTTCAAATGAATGAATGATTGAATTTATTCCTCTTTCAACAAAATGGAGCATACAAAGTACGAAAAGAAAACAATGTGACCAAAAAAAATTGCTCTTATGAGTAATAATTACTACCAGGTTGTTTCCTTTTTAAGTCGTTACGAAACGGTATGAGTTAAGATTTGTTCAAAGGAATTTAAAAAATAACAATGTGACAAATGAGAACATATCTCACTATGAGCAATTAGTTCTTTATCATGCAGATTTCCTTTCAAGGAAAATTGTACAACATATAAATTTAAACAACGTGACAAAGAAAGTAATTTGGCCATGATTTAGTTCTTTAGTTCTTTACCAAACAGCACAGCATCAGTTTTATCAAAAGTTTATCTTATTTGTTTCAGCTCACCACCAGTCCACAAAATTTAGACTTGTTCCATTTGAAATCATTTGCAGACAAGTTGATGCTAATTCAAATGATTCAATCATCAAGTTTAGAAAACATTGAAGAGAAGGGAGATTTTTGTTTTTTTCTTTTTCCTACAATGTTATCAAAAGGTTTTCTCTTCAGAAAATTCAAGTCTGTGGTACACAGTTAATCAAACATCAAAGCTCATTAAATGGAATTATCCATAAAGGTTTAGAAAAAAGTGATGAACCAGGAGAAAATGGTTTTATCTCCTTTTCCCATGATGTTTTCAAACGGCTTTTAAGACAATTATAATTATCAGTGCCCCTCAGTAGGCCCCGTAATCCCCCCTCCTAGATAGGTGTTAATTAAATCTGGTAGGCGTTCAGAGAACACACCGTTCATTTGCCTCGAGTGATAAAGTTATATTAATGGAAACAAGAATTAAGGGCAAGGAGCATTTTGATTTTAAAGGAAACTTTACTTTCTTGTATTTTAGTAGCAAATTTTAACTCTATATTAATCAATTCAGGGTTTATGACCTTATGGGATAAGGCTTTAAATAAGAAACTATTGCTGGAAAAGGAGAAAACGATGGAAACAAGCATATTCTAGTTTTCCCAACATGAGTATTTCCTTTCAAGTAGCTTATTTGCAGCTACATGTACTCGTAATTCTTTTTACTCATTTGGGCTACAATTGTCTTCTGCGTGATTACTTTCCTAATTTAAAATAATCTAAAATTCTGTCTTCGAATATTAAGCGGTATGGAAATATCGTGGGAAAAGGAGCCATAGCTTTTTAAAAGCTCACAAAACAATTCTTATAGATTTTTCAATTAAAATATTGCAAAAGCTGTCCGCTGCATAAGGATTAAACATAGTAATAATGTAAGAAATGATTGAAGCTCCATGTCTCTTAAAAAATTCCATTAGGCAAATTTTTAAAGGGAAAGCCACTAAAATGCAATTAAAACTGGTGAACAGGTCGCCCACGTTGACATTATAATTGACTTTTGTGTTGTAGATCTTTCAATTCTGTAACCTTTTACAAAACAATCTTGCCTTTTGACCACCTTGAAGAGGATGGCTTTTGAAAACATTGTGGGAAAGAGAGAAAAACCTGGTAACCAGCATTTTCTTCTTTTCCCACTATATTTTCCACTTCAAAAAAGTTCTTAAAGATAAGTCACGTCAATTGGGCCAAATTTAATATTTGTTGTTTGCAAATGCTTTCAGATTGAACCGGTCTTACTTTCTGTCATTTGGTTGGAGTTGACGAAAAAGGTTTTAATTTCTTGTTTGGAAGTGTAAATTTTTAGATATACCAAACCCTTGATACAAGTTCCTAGATAATGTACTGCGACTTGGATCCCTTCAACTGTTTGTCATATGACAACATTTTGGACTTGTCAAAATCAGAAGCACGACACATCTACTGCTGCAGAAAAAGTTTGATTTGTTCTAGAGAGGCGAGGAAACATAGCGGGAAAAGAAGAAAATGCTGGTTACAAGAATTTTCTCCTTTTCCAGCAATGTTCTAAAATGCAGTCTTGTTCTTGGGTAGTTAAATCTACATGTGCACTGTCCGATAAGGACACATTGTTCCTCTAAAAGGCCCTTTGAAATAGCATTTTTTTGTTTTTACTATCGGCTCAAAATATTGATAACACTTTGCATGATAAGGGTTAAAATTTCTATAGTCCTGTCTGTATAGTAAACTAGTATTAACTCATGTTCACAATTTCAGACTAGTTTTGAAATCATTATGACGAGCAATTCTGCTGTCTGCCACAATATAATTATGCATTTGTATTTACACGTTTTGGTGTGTTAACCCTTTACTCCATAGATACTCATTTCTAGGCATTGCTTGTAGGAGCCTTTGGAAAACATTGTGGCAAATGGTGAAATTGCTCGTGACGAGCAATTTCACCTTTTGCAACAATGTTTTCTACACTATCAAAGGTGTCATATACATATAAGAAACGGCCTCATCCTTGCTGTTATTTAGGGTAATTAGAGATACCATAGAAATGCCTTTTGGGTAAAGGGTTAAACTGTTCAGTGAACGAAACTGCTTATAACGAGGACAGAAAATCATGTGATATACTGGTTCTTAGGATGGAAGAGTTTCCCAAAAATGCAAGACGTTCTCTCTCTCTCTCTCTCAAATGAATTTAATCAATACAATTAGACAACAATCTGTGGATAAGAGAGCTGCCTTAGTCTCACTGTGGAAATGTAACAGGTTTTTTTTGCATCATTGAAGCGACAGGAAAAGAATTACAAGACCGAGCATGTAATTAATTACAGCAATATATTTTATGATCATTCAACATGTGTGATGCGGATACTTGATGTGCAATTTACGAGCCAGCATCACGCAATGTCGTTCTTTTTTATCCCTCATTATTGAAGCACGTGACACCAGCAGGTTTTGACTCATTCACGCCACTGGCTCTGAATAGTAACATCGTTAGCATCTGTCAGCTTAACTCATTACCAAACGACAAAATTTTAGATCTGTCCAAATTGAAAGCATTTGCAGACTACAAAATAAAAGTGACTGAAAATTTGAAATTTGTTTTGAAACATTGTGGGAAAAGGAGAAAATTCTGGTTACCAGCATTTTCTCCTTTTCCAACAATGTTTTCCAAAGGCTTTTTTTCTCAGGGGCGTCAAAAGTAGGGATTATGTGGTAATGGGTTAACTCTTTACCACATAAACCAGAGTTATAACGACCCCCAGCAAATGGGACTTTGAAAAACATTGTGGGGAAAAAGGAGGAAATGCTGGTGACGAAGAATTTCTCCTTTTCCAACAATATTTCCTACCCTTTCGTAGACAGGAATCACCATTTACGCCACATTTAGTCTTTCGTCTGCAAAAGCTTTCAGTTTGGACCTGTCAACATTTTCTTAGGTTGGAACAGAGTAAAGAAAATAAACTTCCATTGTATTAAATTCTTTGAGTTTTCATTTCAGAAAATAAAAAGTTTTCACTGAAATTTGCCTGTTACATTAAAGAATTAATGCCGTCATTATATTCTATTTTTTATACTTAACTTAGACGTTCCATAACGACCAATCAGAGTACTAGTCTTGAGATTTTGAGTACAAGTTAGAATTGTTGGTGAATTTGCCCCAGTTGCCATGGGGATAGAGACACCCATTAAACATTCAAAAAGTGTTAATCGTGTTATCTTTATAGAGTTTTCAGTCTGATTTTTATGCTGTTATTCTTTCAATAAACTTTGTCGGATTAGAAGCAGTATCAACTGAGAGCATTACCACACAAATACGTTAAGCTGTAGCGGACGAGTTTTGGTTGTTTCCACCATACATTACAGAAAAAAAAACGTAACTTTACATGAAATTACTATCACTATGAGTCTTTACCTCTGCTTCAGAAAATTGTATTTAGTTTTTAGCGTAAGGCTTTTTTGTGCAGTCCGATCATACACATCTTTTAAGATAATATTTTAATCCTCTTCCACATAATCACGAATTTATACGAATCGAAAGAAGAGGGCTTTTGAAAACATTGTAGGAAAAGTAGATTTGTAGGTAACCTGGTAAAATATTTTCTATCCTATAGAAGACAGAAATTATCGTGTGAGCTACATTTATTTTGTTGCTTGCAAATAATTGCGAGTTGGTCTGTTCTAAAATCTTGTTGTTTGGTACAACTGGTTAAAGTTTTGTCTGGGAGGAGAGCATAGACACATACGCTTTTTTTGCAACAGAAACAAAGGTTATGACACTGCACGTGTTTTTGTTATCATTAGACCATGTTTTGAGCAAAATTGGTGCCAGCGCTAGAAATGTGATACCAAACAGTTCCAAAAGAAATGATCTGCGACTAATTTGTTACGTGCAGAACTGTGTACTGGTGTTGAAAAGTTATGCCATGGTGTAATACATTATATTTCGATTCGAAAAAAAAAACCGCGGCGGTTTAGAGGCAAAAAGACAAGCAACAGAGAGACGTAGACACTGGCACTACTATTTGCTTTCTTTAGTACAAACCCATTGATATTTAATCTTTTTGTCTGGCAAAATACTATCTCATAAGAGAGACAGAGAAAATGTTAAAACTCTGGAAGAAAGAAACCCGCTTAAAAATGTAAATTTCTTTTAAATGAATACGTTGAAATACTTACATATTTGAACTCTCAATGCTTGAAAAAATCGAGACTCTATCAGAGTAACTTACAAAAAATTGGACAGCGTAGATCAAAGATCAGACTTTAATTTACTCGTTTGTGTGGTATTATTTGTGGTCTGATCAGAATGTATATTGCCTACTTTATAGCACTCGCTCAATATCAGCATCTGTTCAGAAAGGTAAAGTGGTAACGGAAATGTATTTCAAATACAGCACCGAGATATCTTAACTCTTTGGCTGCTAAGCACGACCCACTGACCTTTTGCTCACAGCGTATATCAAGATCAGACTGCACAGAACGTGCAGTCTGATCTTTAATCTACACTGTCCGGTAAGGAGATACTTTTTCCCAAAACATGACTTTGAAATAGCAATATTTAGTTTTTACCATCGACTTGAAAATTTCATTTTAATCATATAGCAGGATAAGTGTTAAGCGATCGAGATAAAAAAGAAATAAAGATTTCATCAATAGCGAACGAAATTACTTACGAGCGCAACTGTTACGAGTATAAAGCTCTCATTCTTTTCACCCCTGAAGCGCCAAAACTAGTAAAGTCAAGACGATTCAGTCTGGAAAGTAGCGGATGCTTAATGTTGATCTTGGAAAAATAGTTCAGTAAGGTTGATAGTACAGATCTAAAATCAGACCACGTTTTGTGCAATCTGATCTTAATATTCACTGTCTTCTAAAGCAAGTATACAGGTATAAAGCATTTTAAGAGTTACAACTCCTATTCCATAACTGCCAACCGTAATGAGAGTAGTGTTGCTTTTGTGGTTTGTTTAACCATTTCCCAAACTATCCCTTGTTTTTACAATGCTTGGAAAGAAAGCTTTGGAAAAACGCTGTAGGAGAAGGAGAAAATCATGTTGGTAACCAGCATTTTCTGCTTTTCTCACAATGCTTTCTACCCTTTCATAGCCAAAAATCATCATTTGCATTACAGTAAACTGTTGATTTGTCGTCTGCAAATGCTTTGAATTTGGTCCAGTCCAAAATTTTGTCGTTTGCTAGAGGGTTAAGTCGGAACAAGGCTTTACAGAACATATAGCCTGACGTTGGATCTACACTGTGATAGTTTCTGACAAAGGGCCACCATAATTATGTGATTATAGCTCTGGCAAATGGGTTTTAACGCATCTCCTTGATCAATGATATCAATATTAAGTTATCATAATATTATAGTTACAGAGCCATAAAATCATTTTGTCTGACAACTAAATCATTTACATACATGAACATGAGGGAAAGCAGCCGACGGAAAGAAAACTGTGCGAAGTATTGGTAAAAGAAACTCCAGAAACGCATAGATAGGTGAACTGTCCGCCGCGGTATAACTGAAATAATGTTGAAAACGGCGTTAAACACCATACAATCAATCAGTCAATTGACATACATAAAATTGACAAGTAAATTCGTGACAAAAAATTTCGACCCAAGTCAGCCTGCACGGACACTACAGGCTTACATGGGTCGATACTTTAACCTTTCACCACACAATCCTGAGTTTTAACGACCTAGAAGAAGAAAGCCTTTGAAAACATTGTGGGAAAAGAAAAAAATGCTGGAAACCAGCATTTTTTTTCTTTTTCCCACGATGTTTTCTACTATTCCCAAAACAAATTTCGATTCTTGAATCATATTTATTTTATCGTCTGCAAATGCTTGCAAATTGACAGGTCTAGAATTTTGTCGTTTGGTAAAGATTTAAGCAGATGTATTTAAACCCCTTTTTACAGAGTATAGCTCATGTATATAGTGAACTTTTGTTTAGCTTACTTGTTATCTAAGTTAAGATTATGTTTACTCACATGAAGTCTGAGATCGATCTAGAAACATATTTGCATTACACGAAAACCTACAATTTTGCTATTTCCCAGAATTTTGTCCATTTTCTACAATGTTTTCAAAATTATCCTTCTATTCGTCCGTGTTGTTAAAACATGGGATGGTTAGTAAAGTGCAATATTATAAATACTATATTTCATACTACACAAATTTGGGGCTTGTTTTTGAAGGCAGAAAAGTGTTTTGAATTTATTATGAGGTCTAAAGGATGCTCCTATAAAACGATATGAAAAGATTTAACACAATTTGATTGACGTCTTGCGATGTTTGCGAGAATAAGATTGTAGATGATATCAAAGATAAATTGGCTCAAATCCCGGTTCTTTATCACCCATATCACTACTCACAATTGCTAATGGTGGTTTTCGTTCACGCGCCATATTGACTTTGTCTGGATATATACCTCATAAACGTTTAGGTGAGGAAGGAATAATCGCCAATACATAACATTCTTTACATGGTAGAAGTTAATTGAAAGAAAAAAATCAAGTCACTTCAGTTAGGAATTAATATGCTTATACTAATGTTTGAAGACAATAAATTAAACTTTGGTTTTTGAAGATTTAATTTGATGAAGGATTTTTCAAACTGCTCTGAAACACATTTTCATCACTAGTAAAATCGAGAATTTTCTTGGGTTTCACCTGTACTGGGCGGAGGCTCTGAAGTACCTTTACCAAAGAACACTCCGACAAGCGGCGCCACCGGTGATCGAACCAGTATTTCCTGATTAGAATTCAGTCAATGACATAAAAACTGATCAAGGGGGGAGGGGGGAAGGTCCCTGTGTCTTATTCTCCAGAATTTTCTACATTTGTAAGTAACTCAACTTCTGATTGGCTAAACCGAATGGTTTAGCCGATCAAAAGTTGTGTTACTTTCAAATTTACAAAACCTTGGAAAATAAGACTAAGAATATTCTCAAGAATGGTTGGTGAATACGGGCCCAGGATAAAATTTCGTTTTAGGTTCAATTAATATTGTGAAAAGGTATCTGCATAAAATATTGCGTTAAGTCATAATACGCAGTTTGCGCAGGCTGATCTGGGACGAAACTTTTTTCTATGTGTAAAGTTGTAAAGTTTCTGCATATCAAAGGACCATTCTACCAATAAGCCAAAGTGTACAAAATGGATGTTATTGATCCATAATTAATATAATAACTTGCTTGGTATCATTCATCACCGTAGATGAAAAAAAATGTATTTTGCCAGAGCGATGCTCATATCGTCGGTTTACTTCAAAAACCTCGTAACTACAGCTTGAAACAAGCTGTAGTTACGAGGTTTTTTTAGTAAACCGACGATATATATCTTAGCAGGAAATTTTGAACGAATAGCATCAAGGAATATGGTAAAATGTATAATTTTATACTTATATACCTTTAAGTACATGGTATACAAATGTGAAACTTTCTGATGGCCTACATGGTTCTCTTAATCATATGATTAGTAGCCGAGTTGGAGCTTGACTGTGAAGTCACGTTTTTAACGAATCTATGAAAAAAGAATTTTGAAAACATTGTGAGAGAAAGCAGAAAATGCCTTTAACTAGTATTGTCTCATTTTCCCTTTTCCTTTTTCTGTCTTATGTGCACGAATCTCACCATTTTAGCGGCATATCGTTTGCAAATACTTTGAATTTAAACCAGTCTTAATATGGCCCTTTTGAAGAAGCCGTTTGAAAAAAAAAATGTGGGAATGGGAGTAAATGCTGGTGAAGAGTATTTTCTCCTGTTCCCATATTGTTTTCTATCAATTTCAAGACAAATCTCAGCATTTCGGTCTAATAATCATGTCGTCTTCAATTGCTTTCAATTTGGACCGGTCTAAAAGTGTCGTTTGGCAAAGAGTTAAAGTCGATGAAGGAGGCGTGTGAAGACGATACCCACGCCACATGGTTAAATACTTGAGAAATTATGGCAATGTTTATGCAATCCCATTAAATTCGGATGGATATGTAATCGGATATTATCCCAAAATTCAATAACGCCGTAAAAATATTGACACTCTCAATGTCTCTGACCCGAGTCTACCTTTGCAGGCTATGTAACTCGTTAACAAACCGCAATATTTTCGGGTTGTCCAAATCGAAAGCATTTGCAGACGACAAAATAAAAGTGACAGAAACATTTGAAATTTGCCTTGTAAAGGTTAGAAAACATTGTGGGAAAAGGAGAAAATGCTGGTTACCAGCATTTTCTCCTTTTTCCACAATGTTTTCTAAAGGCTTTTTTCGCAGGGTCGCCAAAAATAGGGATTGTGTGGTGATGGGATAACTCCACTGATGTAACGTTTTCAAAGTTTGTTGTCCGATTGTTTATGGATTTCCATTGAACAGAGCGTAACAGATGTCCCAGTCATGTATTAGATACTTACTCTTTCCATAACGACAAAATTTTAGACTTAACCCATAGCTCCAGATAGAGGGAGTGATTTTGATTTCAAAATAGAAAATATTAACAATTCTCAACTAAACACTACGTTGTGGGTACTCATTAGAATCGTCTCATCGAGACGACTCTAATGAGTACCCAAAACATTGGGTTTTGAAGAGAAATAAAAATTTTAGAATACCATCACTTCCTCTTATCTGGAGCTATGACTTAACCCAAACTGAAAGCCATTGAAAGCGACAATTGGTCCATGCTCTGCGAAAAGAGGGTTTGATGGTCCTATGTGAGGCATTATACAGAGCAAGTCATCGCAACAATTACTAGTATATGGCTTGAAACACGCAAAAAGGGGCCTTCGGACATTTGCGTAAAGTGTCGTCTCGGATCAGCCTGCGCAGTTCCCGCAGGCTAATCCGAGACGACACTTTACGACTACATTAGATTTTTTTGCTACATTAGAATAAACGCGTAACAGAAAATTCCATAAAAACGAAAAGTGCCATTTCGGACTGCGCAGGCTGATCCGAGACGACACTTTACGCAAATGTCCGAATTCCCCTTTTGGCGTGTTGCGAGCCAATTACATTCTGAAAACCCATTTTGTCTGTCAACTTATTATTCAAGTCATGAGGTAGACTGGTCCATGGAACCCCAGAAATAGAGAGTCGTCCTTGGGCGTGCAGAAAATAAACAAATAGCAAAACGTTTTGGCTCAGATCAGCCTGAGCGTAGAATATTCAAAGGTTCGAATGTTAGCCCTAATCCTGCTAAATAATTTCAAAAGAAACTTTCAAGCCGACATTAAAAACCCAAGTTTTGCTATTTCAAAGGTATTTGTGGGGGAAAGGTGCCTACTAATCGGACAGTGTGGATCCAAGATCAGACTGCACGTTTTGTAAAGTCTGATGTTAATCTACACTGTCCGCGAAAAGTCAGTCATTCGCGCTTAGCATTCTAAGGGTTAAGATGTGCATTTTAAAGGGTAGAAAATATTGTTGGACTCGTTTTATCAACAACGGTTTCAGACAGCTTATTTCTGAAGGTCGGTAAAGAGTAAAAAGCTGTTTAGAGGCGTATCGATTTCTCGAAAAACATCGCATAGTGTATAGATTCAAGATCAGGCTACATTTTCTGGTCTTGCAAACAACGGCGCCAAAATTGTTCTTCAGCTTCCCACGGATTGTGAAGAAAGTAGCCATATCTACCAAAATAGCTCAGTCAAAGTGTCTACCACACTACCATGAGCGCTCTGTCATCAATTTTCATGTTTGGTTTTGTTCATCTTCTTGCATTGAAAGAACTGCATTTCCTCTCCGTTTTTATTTTTATTTATATTATTTGTTGTTTAGTCACATGATTTTTCTGTTTATATGATTTTGCAAGACACTTCAAAGCCGGCGCATAGTAACCAGTGAAACTATGGACAAACATGGTTAAGCCAGCTGTCGTCGTGTTTGGCAAAAAGTAATGTCAAAAGCGGCCTTAAATATTCAAACATCCATCCAATTAGCTATTTATGTAAGTGAAAAAACATACAAGGAAATAAGATATTCACCTATATCAGGATCTGAACATATTTTGAAGGGTTAAGTTTACCTATTTAAAGACCGTGGCTTATGCAATGTTAATTATTCATGCAAACAAATGTGTGAGAAACTGTTAGAAGTTGAATATACACCTTTTCTTTGCCAATAAAAACATTTGGCGTTGCAATACGGGCCAAGAACAGATTTAGCAAAGTCGTCTTTTGTTTGTCACCGGGGTTCTTCGGTAAACATTCACACATATCAAAGCTATCCATTTTTCACTTGCTTAACCTCGATCCTTAGAAGGCGAAGTGCAACACTTCTTGCTTTTAATGTTAATGTAGCTTATACCAGACTGCACAAATCTTGCGAAATATTCTGGCCAAATCAGCTTTGAAATTGCAATGTTTAGTTTTTATGTGTCATTTTCACTATATGAGTTGACCTTGTAACTGAGTACTAAGCTAAGCCTTGATAGAGATTTTTAGTGAATTATGATAAAAAAAAAAACATAACAGGGCGCTTTAGATACTTTTCAGCAACAATTTCTCACAAGATATTTGACGGTGTATACATTTTACATGTATCAAAGATTAGAAAACTCCAAGGCAGTCCGATCTTCATTTTAATATTCATCGTTAGCATAGAGTGTTCATAGCTTGACTAACAGCTAAGACAGGTGTATGGAAAAACGTGTTTTTTCCCTAATATTTCTATGGAAAACTTTCGTTTATTTTTTACCCAACAACGTACATATACAGCACTTCTCGGTCCAATAAAAAAAATGTGCAGCGTATAAAAGAAAGCAATTAATATATTAATAACTGTATAAACCTTTATACCGTGATTTTTTTTGGTTTCCATTAAACTCTACAGTATCGTTTCTTGGAAAAGGTAGGCGCACTTTTTCCCTTTCTTTTTTCGCTGTCCTCCCCATGTTTCTTAGTTGTATTTTGCTCGCATTTTGATAGATCTAACATTAACATACACATTAAGGGGCCGAACAATAAGTTACATAGAGAAGACTGCTGGGGCATACAGGCGGATTTTTGCCCATCATAGTTTTTCGCGTAGGACATTATTTTGGGTACTTTTTGTTGAATAAGATGTCTCTTTCGGACAGTGTAGATCAAGATCAGAGTGCACGCTCTGTGCAGTCTGATCTTTATATACACTGTCCGCAAAACGTCTTTGATTCGTCCCCAGTAACCTAAGGGTTAACATGCCGATATTTGTGTGGGAGAGGCTTCATACCCAAATACATTGTAGACTGTTTACGAAACAAAACTTGAAAGAACCAATCTTTCTCAGTAGGAACGCAATAAAACACTACGTCACAGATTCTGCGATACCGCTTATACTGGAAGTTACTTTTTCATCTTTTCCACATCTGCAATAGTGATACAATATTTTTACGAGTCTCTACCCTTTACTCTTACCTATGTTAGAATTTTGTGTAAAAGACTTACAGAGCTTTTCAAAAATTGTGATTTTAAGCGCACAAAAAGAAAAGAAGGCAGTACCAAGTACTCTCTAAATAAGTATACAGACATGGCGTTCTAGTAATTTATCTGTAGCCATGGTGTTAGTTTCATGTTGAACTATTCACTAAACAATAGTTTCAGCATGACTTCAAAATTGAAAGCATATGCAGACAACAAATCAGTTGTGACTCAGATAATAGTAATTGTTCCTAAGACAGTAGAAAAACATTGTTAGAAAAGGATAAAATGCTGTTAACCAGCATTTTTTCCTTTTTTTCCAACCATGTTTTAGAAAGCATTCTGCCTCAGAAATATCAAAAGATGAGATTGTTTAGTAAGGGTTTTTGTTTTCAAATACGAGTTCTTTATAACGGAAAGGTACTCAGTTCCCTGTCTGTTATCTTAATGCTGTTTTGGTGGTTAAATATGTGGAACGTAAAATACATGATCTGAAACAGCGCACAGGTATCCAACTGATTCCTGGTAACAAATGTAAACATGTAGATGTAATATTGGCAGATTTGATTTTCAGAGAGAGAGAGAGAGAGAGAGAGAGAGAGAGGTGTTCTCAGTGCATCATCAGAGTTTGCTCCAGAAATACATTCCGACAAAGGTATCAATAGTTCAGTCCGAGCTATTTTTCTATGTGTCATAATGTTTTAATATGCCAACAATGCATGTTATAGATAGGCCAGAATGCTCTAATATGAGGGAAACTATGACGGGGTAGATTAACGACCATACGTTTAACACCGAGTCAAATAAGCTTTATATTCGAAATCAGTTATAAATAAAATCGGTTGAAACTCTTCTAGATCCCAACAAATAAAAATCAAACTCTTTTGAAGGTTGAAAATACATTTCACTAAATCCTAGGATGAATTTTATCCATGAAAGGGCTTAGGGGAGACCGGGGCTATTTGTTACAATTTTTCGTTTTTCTTGGATAAAAAATTCAAATATCCGTATATCCAAACAATTCTTATTTTGAAACAAACCTTATCAACAGAGGTAAAATATGAACACTTATATGCGAACAAACTTTGAACAGGTTCCTCAGAAAATTGATTTTTTCCATCAGAATTTTCTGTAACAGTTTGCCCCACGCTTGGGGCAATGTGTTACAAGGAGCGGGGCAAAATGTTACATGAACTGCTTCAATGGCATCTTGATCTTAAAGGCACTTGCACACTCATAAGCTAGTAGGCGTACATCACATGGAGACAAACCACCATAAATATTTGCTGCTTTTGTCGGGTACTGAACAAGAATGACCACTTGGACCTTGTCAAAGACAGCCAGATGACCCTAATGGAAACAACTGAGACCCCTTCAACTGAACCTTTTGTTTTCGCTTGTTTGACGTAGCAGCAAAGCGTCATGGGTTTCATATTTATACTCCCCACAACGAAGTGGAGGGGGTATACTGGAATCGCCATGGTTGTCCGTCCGTCTGTCCGTCCGTCCGTCTGCAGACACAATTTTGTCCGGAGCTTTTTTCCTACAGTTTTTCAAATACTGCTCTGAAATTTACACATAATATTTGGGTACATATGAAATTGTGCATGTGCAATTTTCACGACCTTGCTTCCATTGGTTGCCGAATTATCTCCCCTTAAGCTTGTAAGGTTTCCTGCACTGTTGTTGTTCAGAGCATTACTTGTAGAGTTTTGCATATACTGAACCCACTTTTATACATAATGTTTCTGCACATGTTATGATGGGATGTATTACTTTCATGCCTCCGCTATAATTTGTTGCTGAATTATCTCCTCTTGAACTTGTAATTTTTACTTAATTACATTTATTGCTGTCTGCAGCAATTATTGTTGTCTGCAGCAATACTCACACAGTATTGCATGTACTGAATTCAAATTTTCAAATAATTTTCCTGTTAATATGAAGCTGTGTATGTGCAATTTTCATGTATTTGGTATGATTTACTTTTGCATTATTGCCTCTGAAAATTTTAAGGTTTACGTTGCAACTCTGTGCAGTGTTTTTTTCCAAGGTCTTTCTATTATACTAAACCATTCTGCATTCTGTTTCAAAAAGCAGTTTTTTGACAAGGAACTGGTGGGGGTATGATCAGGTTTAGTGATAGCTCTAGTTAACTCGGACGCTACAGCTCGAATTGGTCTGCAATTTATCACATCCTCTATGCCCTTCGTGGTCAATTCATGCGAGATTTCTGATCTTGGACATTTTTTTTTGTAGTAACAAACCATCTTGAAATGAAAATGATAATGATGAATTAAATTAGTCTATTAGATATACGTAGTGTTACTAAAACGGCCAGTGATCTGAGCCTAATTATTGACCTAGGCTAAATACTTGTTAAAAGTTTGTAGTCTAGGAAAATGAGAATAACCCTTAATGTTTTTTTTTTTAAACAGTAATTGCAATGAAATTCTATTGGACAAGCAATGACTGCTCTAAATCTGTAATGGGTCTAAAATCTAAACAAGAGATTCACATGCAGTTGCAATGCACAGATGCCAGTGCTTTAAATTGTAAGGCGAAAAGGGGTATAAATCATACAAAAATTCCCCTAGTGTTACCTATAACATCCTAGTGTAGGACCGGAAGTTCGTTTTGTACCGTCATTTGCGATTGTATAGCGATGTTTGGTCAACTGAGAGCTCTCAAGTCATCCGATTTTGATCACTTGAGAGCTATCAAGGGACCAAACGTCAATGCACAATTGCAAATGACCGTAAAAATGAACACCCGGCCCTACATTTTGAACATAATGTGTTTGACTTTGGTAGTAAACTTGCTTTCAGATTTTCGAGTAAATATGTTCATGAATGATTATCAGAGATTCTAACGTTACACAGTAGGCCTATCAGGGTATATTGCAGGACGACAACGACATTGACGACGACGACGGAGGCAGGGTTACGACAATATCTTGGTGTACACGGCCGAGCTAAAACGATGCACAATATGAAATAATTGACGGGGTAAACTGTTACAATGTAACAGTATGCCCCATCTCTTTGTAACATTTTGCCCCAAACACTTTTTTGGACTTTGTCTAAATCCCAAATTTTAAACGTGAAGGTAGTGAATAAAATCTTTACATTGAATGAACTACAAATCATTTCTATACAATAACATGTAAAGATATCAAAAATATCTTAACGGGTTACTATACAAAGCGAATTTTTCATACATCAGTCAAAATTTACTTTCGTGCCAGATTTTGTGTTTTTTTACTCTAGTTTGTTACGGTTTTATAATTCTTCTTCGGTTTGTTCCACAAAGTAAGTAAAAGACATTGCGCTTTTACGTCAAAGAAGTTTTGGCCTCATCAAACGCGTCATCATTGAACAATCTCTCCTGTAACAGATTGCCCCGTGTATCATTTAGCCCCGGTCTCCCCTACTTGACTATACAAGCGGACGGGTATAGACTCAAGATCAGACTGCACGTTCTGTGCAGTCTGATCTTCATCTATGCCTTCCGCAAATGCCCTTAGGTTTACTCATGGCGCTGTAAAGGGTACGTCTCCGAAACAGTTAATTTTGAAGACATTCACATCAACTTCTATCAATTCACTCTGCAAATGAAATGTAAAACCCCATTTAATCTAAATGCGAAGCATTTGTGCATCCGATTGTGTAATCTGACCGGGTTTCCGCCAGAATTCAATGAAATGTAAATTTATCCGATTACTTTATGCGCGAAATTTCAATGACAATGATTTTCTCAAGTCTTGTCCTAATTCAAATCTAAATAACAACCAACCAATCCATGACATAATACTGGACCAATCGGTTAACCTTTCACAAAATGATTTGCGTTTTTACGATCTTTATGAAGACAGCTTTTGAATTTTTAGGGCAAAGGAGAAAATGTAGGTAACCAGCACTTTATCGGTTTACCTCGAAGTTTTCTAGCTTTTTTGAGGGCAACTTTCATCAAATGAGCCACCTTTAAATTCTCGTCTGCAAGTGCAAAATTCTTGAACTCTAAGAATAACACAGAGTTTAGCAACGAATCTTAAAGTATCTCAAACTTTGACAAACTTCGTACAAACCATGTAGAACTTATATCCGACACTTTATGGTCAGAAGAAACCACACTCCACTATTTTACTTTTTTTTAGAATATTTTCAAACGATACGATCAATAAAAGTCCAGGTATTCACACAGCCGGTAAAGATATGAAAGTAAACGATTTATCTTTAGGTTTCCAAAATCTTTAGTCACTAGTATGGCATTCTATAAATATTTATTTTGATGCGTCACGCCTAGTCTAACAATGGTGTAGCTCTATAAACTCATCAATTGTTGATTTTCAACCTTGTTTTTGAATAAGCTTAATCTATACAGCAAGAAGTACAAGAATAAATAATCTTAAAATGTTATGCTGCCTTTATTATACGACCTTAGCCATTAAATAAATTTTGCAAGCTTTTACATCTCCTGCAGTGCAGCATTCGATTTCTGAACACATTGTGGGTAAAGTAGCAATACTTCATATGGAGTAATTTTTTCCACGATATTTTCTCAGCCATCCAAACTTGTTGGTTTCATGTTCTATCACCTTGCCCAATTTCATGTGTTGCTGCCATTTCTAGCATATGTTACAAAAGACCGTGAATTAAAGAACCTAAAAAATATTTTCTTTTGCTAAATCATACCTTCCTGTACAGAATCAAGTACAACAATAGTCCCTATCGGAATATATTTTCTATGAAGCCCAAATGACGCAAGGCGGGTAACCTTTTAAGACTGTGAAATAGATGAGAAAGTATCTTCCACTTTCAAAAACACGACATTCAGGCACCATGGCATATATTTATAACTCATTGACCATGTTCTAATAAATAATATTTAGATCTAGTACATTTATTTTATACTTGGCCCAAACAATCTCTGCGTTACCATATTTTGGCCTTTGTAACTCAGTCCAGAAATAGTTTAATTCATTTACCCAACAAAAGTTAAAAAAAAAACTCAAACATTTTGTCTACAAACATGGAATGTTAAATGCATTACTCACTTTCTTAGTCTAACTTTCTCCCTGAACACAGTTATTTCATTCTACTTGTCGAACATTTTATGGCCTGTTTACTATCTATCCATCTGAACAAGCCAACAGATTTATCGATTGTTATCGTACAAGTGTTATCGTACAACTCTAATAAAACAAGTATTATCTCTACCAATCTGGTACGATGACCCAAGTTTCAAATCTTCATGACTTTAACATCTTAATTTTCGAAAACACGGGAGTTCGAATTTATCCTTGATTAAACATTTGGTAGTGTTTATATTCTCTTTCAGAAGTATTTCGGTCACATCACTTGCGCATGTACACATCATACTCATCCATATATGAGGTGGAACATACCAGTGTTAAGACTAATGAAAAATGTAAGGGCCAGATAGTCGCCAGTTGCTGAAACTCCAGCTTAAAGACCGAGCACCCGCCATGAATTCCACTCACCTTTTCTTCCCATTTCAGTCAATCAAAACTTTTCGTAAATTGTGTATCAATGAAAAACTGCCTTATCTGCCTCATACAAATCCGTTGCAGTCAACTTCAAAAGCATCGTTCGATTTAGATAATTTTAAGTCTCATCTTACTATCAAAGCTATATTGAAGTTAAAAGTTTCTTCATGTTCATGTACATCAATATTATTGGAAATCAAATAATAAAGTACAAATAAAAAATCTGAAATAGCAGTATTCGTGCTCCTACCAGCGACTCTATTGAAAACAAAAAGCAGAGAGTTGATACGCACCATACATTCATAAAATCCACCTGGTCACAAGCGTTTACAACAATTCAATTGAATTTACACACTAACGTTACTTAAAAGATAACTGACAACACTGGCACAGAATAGAAGAGGATGTCGATATTGGACAAAACCATAATGTAGATCTACACTGTAACAATATCTGTATTGGGAAAGGGTGTGCGATAAATGACGAGAGATGAAAGAAATGGAAAAAAAGGAATACCAATGGTGATATTATACGTTTTCCCGGGAAAATCAACAGTTGTTCACGGCTTCAAATTGAGAATAGAAATTGTGAGAAACAACCATGCTTTATTTAACCCATTACCACACAATCCCTACTTTTGACGCCCCTGAGAAAGAAGCCTTGAGAAAACACTGTGGGAAAAGGAGAAAATGCTGGTAACCAGCATTTTCTCCTTTTCCCACAGTGTTTTCTACCCTTCCCAGAACAAATTTCAATTTTTCAGTCACTTTTATTTTGTCGTCTGCAAATGCTTTCAATTTGAACCAGTCTAAAATTTTGTTGTGTGGTAATGAGTTAACAAAATGTAAATACAAACAGTATTGAACACCGTTTCTTTCAATTATTCATCGATGCATATATTCGACTATTTCAATGCAAACCAGTCCTGAGTGTGGGTCTTTGCTGATTGAAGGTGGGGATGGTATGGAGTTACTGCATCTGCAAAGAGTATCGACTTGGGTCAGCCAGCGCAGTCCATGCATACCGATATGATCGAAACTTCACTATTGTTAAATTTTCTACATGCCTTAGGACCATTTTACCTTATGATTCAGTCAGTTTTTTTAGAAAAATGTTTTCAAGGGAGTATAATTACATAAAGACCTGTTTATATAAAGTATCAAAGAGATGCATCAGACCCCCTTTGGCAGGATAATGGCTCGTATATGGTATTAATTTTCCTGAAGCTCGACTGAAAGTATTATCAACCGTCAAAAGAGGTCCTGTGAGTTAGTAGATCTATCAAAGACAGATACGTGCTTTTCCTTTTCGCAAGCAAAGAAGTCCTTTAAAAAGGTATAAAAAATGTGCCCCTAACGAGTAATTGTTAGCGTTTTCAAACTCGTCTTCTGTAAATTTGCCTCTGAGGGTAAAAAATAAAAATTTGCATTCATGCTAACGCTGCCTGGAATGCAAAGTGTCTGTTGGGTAGAGAGCATGAAGAGCGTGTATACTTAAGAGACTTAATGATCTCGATTACTTATTCATTATTTTGTATTGAAACAAGTGTTGTTATCCTTACTGAACTCTATATTTCAGCCATCCACTGTGAAAAGGGGGCCTGGTGCATCTGAAAAACGTACCTATCCGGACCAGCCTGCGCATTCCGCGCAGACTGACATTGGTAGAAACTTTTTGATTTGATAAATTTTCCACATGTCCAAAGACCAGCAGGGTCCGTATTCACCAACCATTCTTAAGAACATTCTTAGTCTTACTCTTCAGAATTTTGTCAATTTGAAAGTAACAGAACTTCTGATTGGCTAAACCATTTGGTTTAGCCAATCAGAAGTTCTGTTACTTTTACAGATAAAAAATCTTGAAGAACACGACAAAGAATGTTCCTAAAAACGATTAATGAATAAATACGGACCCAGTGCACCTCATGATTCACTTGGTTGTTAGAAAAAAATGGATTTTATAAAGCCATAGGTACGTGATGGCTTGTTTGGTATCATGCATCACGGAGATGCATAAAGTCACCTTTTGGAAGAGCATGGCTCCTTTATCTTTAGCACTTGTAGCCAAAGCTTGGGAACAGTATAATAACCTGCAACAACTAGCTGATGAGACTGGTACTTGCTAGAAGTATATCATAGATCTGTGGGTCTGATTGGTTTGCTTACATTGCAACAGCAGCTCCTAGTACCCTGCTCCTTGCTGTGCAAATATAAACGTGCTTATGGTATTATTTTGTATCAAACAGTTAAATCTACAAATATCGCTGACAGACCCTACCAAGTAGGCTAGGTGATGGATCTCTCCAGCCACTGAACAGTACACATATAATTCTTCACCACCTAACAAAATATCATTAGTGTCCAAATTAAAAGCACTGGCAGACAGCAAACGATGCAATTTCTCTTTGTAAAGGCGAAAAAGGTTGCGGGAAAGGAGGAAATGTGTTTACCAGCTGCACATTCTTTCCGCAGGGTCGGTCAAACACGGGATTGTCTGGTAAAGGGCAAATTTGGACTAATCCAGGTTTTTTTGCGTTTTCCGGCATACTGTCTTGTATAGCATTGACGCCAAAGGAAGTCTTGCTCGTATGGAGTAATGTTCAGAGATGTCACCATGTTTTTATTATGTATCCAAAGGTTTTCCTTATTACTTAGTTGAAGCTTAAGCGGCTGGTTTTCATACTTCGCAAAAATGTTTCACAAGTCGTTGGCTGGAATATAGATAGAGCGCTACGTGTTTTGAAATGAATAATAGTTATATTTCGGCAGTCTCATTATAAAAACAAACTTGGCGAAAGGAAACCGAATTGACACAGCAAAGAAAAGAATAAGCTTAATTTCTATGATTCAGTATGGCCGATGGTGTACCCAAGCATTAATTAATTCGAACTACGAGTGTCTGGTTTAATGACACACTTGATCGTCTCCCGAGAGTACGCGATATTTATTGAAAAGTTAGACTGCCGCATATACGGAATAAACAGTCAAATGCTGCGAAATAAGAAATTGTTGAGGTAGTAATTTCTACAAAAATTATCAAACGATTCAGGATGTAGGTGCTCGGAAATACAGACCGATCTTACTTTACGCTGTGTGAAAGCGCACGTTAAGTTTTCCCTTCACAGGTAGGGTAAAGTTTGTATGTCCATGAGTGAGCCAGGGGCAAAATGTCGAGACTGATGAGATTGAATCATTGCTTCAGGTGTATGGAAAAGTTACAACGGACAATTTTCCACACGACAACATTTTTAGCCTTCACCAAATTGAAAGCTTATCCAGGCGGCATTGTTTTTATAGACCCGCTCGAAATGCACAAACTCCGATCCTCGATCTTCGCCGTCTACGATCTTATGTTACACCATATCATGAAAAGTTTCTACTCTAATTAGACTCTGAATGAATAGGTCGAGTCTGTTGAGTATGGTAACCTTCCTTTAAAAAGATGCAGCAGAAGACTTACAAATATATTGTAAAAATAAAATACTGCATCAATTTAATATCACGTACATCAAAATTCTTAAATAAAATGTAGTATATGATAGATTTTATGAAAAATAAAGATTAAATACGAGAAGTCATGTGATAATACGGCCATCCTGGTATTTTCATTATGTTTATGTTTGATCCTTTTCTATGATACGTAAAGAAGTCATGTCAATAAATTATCGCCGTTTGAATTTTATCATTGTAATTTTCGTATTGTCATGATATTGACTTACATATAATGATATTTACCTTAGACCAATTATATCAAGCTAGCCATCTCTATAGTGTATGCATAGTTCACCATTGAAGGTCACATGGCCACCTGTAGGCGATTTTTTTTTGACTTACACCAAACTACTTGCAATTGCAATTTCACATTTTGCCACAATGTTTTCAAATCGTGTTCACATGTTGACCTTAACCCTTGCCAATTGTGCATTTCGTCGATTTACTTCAAAATCCACGTAACTACAGCTTGAAACAAGCTGTGGTTACGAGGGTTTTGAAGAAAACTGACGATATGACACATTGGATACTAAATCAGTTAGAATCTTTTTGAGTGGTTTAATTAAGGGTACTATGAATCACTTATGGAGATCCAGTTCAGCTCTATCGTGATTATTCGAACAAGCCGTAGTTCGAGTTTAACGATGTATTCGAAGAATTGGTTATTACCGACATCCATTCGGAAAAAAAATGTAACAGCTGTGCTTTTACTGCTCAGTCTGAAACTGCAGCTGCGCTTTTATTCAATGATTAAAATCATATCATATATAAATATACACATATTGTGTATTCATGACAACAAAGAACCGGATTAAGTGATTGTATGTATACATGTATTTTAGCTTTTAACCCTTTAGGTAAATTGCTTGTCGTTTAAGTAAAAGGAATTCCAGCAATTGATAAATTCCATGTCATCCAGATTTTACGTATTTTCGCGCCTTTCTGTATGTACAGTAACAGTCGTCGGACTTTAACGCGATGATCTGAACAAATATTCACAACCTTTGTGCCGGATAAAAAAAATGACAAATGCAAATATTATCGATGGAACAAAGGACAGAGTTAACAAGATGGAAATCAATCGAGCCGAGTGATCAATATCGATGTCCAATAAGTAGTTATCCAAGAATCAGGAGTACCATGAAATGAGCAAGAGATCGATAACCGTTTTCCTCTTTAACCCATTACCACACAATCCCTACTTTTGACGCCCCTGAGAAAGAAGCCTTTAGAAAACATTGTGGGAAAAGGAGAAAATGCTGGTAACCAGCATTTTCTCCTTTTCCCACAATGTTTTCTACCCTTCCCAGAACAAATTTCTATTGTTCAGTCATTTTTATTTTGTCGCCTGCAAATGCTTTCAATTTGGACCAGTCCAAAATTTTCTTGTGTGGTAATGAGTTAAATCACTCTGTAACACTTCACCCTTTAACCCTTAACTCAACGACAATGTTATAGACTCGTCCAAGTTCAAAGTATTTGTAGACGACAAAATAAACATTGCTCAAAACATGAAATTTTTTGGGGAAGGGTTGAAAACGTTGTGGGAAAAGGAGAAAATGCTGGTTACCAGCATTTTATCCTTTTCCCACAATGTTTTCAAAAGGCTTTTTCTTCAAGGGCGTCAATAATAAGAGTTTGTATGGTAAAGAGTTAACTCTTAACTCAACAACAATTATATAGACTCGTCCAAGTTCAAAGCATTTGTAGACGACAAAAAGATGTGGAGCGAATGATGGGATTCCTCCTAGAAAATGTTGAATACACTGAGTAAAGGCTAACACGTTGGTTACCAGCATTTTCTCCTTTTCACACATTGTTTTTAAAAGCTTTTTCCACAGAGTCATTTAAACAGGGTTGTTAAAAAAAGCGGGGTTGTTTGGTAAAGGCAGAGCTCCAGATAACAGGAAGTGATGGTTTTCTAAATCCATTATTTCTCTTCCAAACCTTATATTGTGGGTACTCATTAGAATCGTCTCCACGAGGCGATTCTAATGAGTACCCACAACACAGGGTTTAGTGGAGAATTATTAGTATTTTCAATTTTGAAATCAAAATCACTCCCTGTATCTGCAGCTCTGGTAAAGAGTTAAGTTTTACCAGTAAGAGAGGTTTAACCCTTCGCAATACGCAAACGACTTCTGTACCCCATTAGTTTTCTGACCACTGTGACAAAGGAGTAGTTGCTTCTATTCATACAATTTATTAAAAACAATGAAAAGGACTTTTTCATTGTCCTCAAATGTCCCTCCTTTGTATGGCTTGTAAGACTTCGTTAGATAGAGGGTTAAGAAAAAAACTGAGGAATAAGAATATCCACATCCACAATATTGTATTAATGCAAGGACATAAATGCTCTAATACAATACAACACAATACAACATAAAATGCCATTACAATACAACGCCAGTAGTTAACATGAACGCAAATTGCGTAATATCGAATTTTTATTCTTTTTTGCAGCCAAAGATAAATAATCTCTCTATATTCATCGTGTATTCACTCTATTACTGTTACACATTAGTTGACGATTCTACATGTAATCATAAACTTATAGAATGAAAGAAATTTTATATGTCTGTATGTTCACTCATTACCAAGCGACAAAATTTTAGGTTTGTTAATATCGAAAACATATGCAGACGACAAAATAAAAGTAACTTAAAATTGGCAATCTGTTTTATGAAGGGTAGAAAACATTTTCGGAAAAGGAGAAAATGCTAGTTACCAGCATTTTCTCCTTTTCCCATAATGTTTTCTAAAGGCTTCTTTCTCCGGGTTGTCATAAGTAGGGATTGTGTGATAATGGCTTAAATCAAAGAATATGGGATTGGGAAAGGCCATGAAATAGGTTGCTAAGTAAGGCCTGGGAAAAAGGGGAGAACTTATTGCTCTCAACCTATTGTAAAAGCTGACGGTAACCTTTAGGCCCGGACAAAAAAAAGATTAACACTCTGAGCACCTATCACAATCCATGTTTGCTTTTGTGGACCATGTAGATAAAAATCAGACTGAGCAAACCGTAGCCTGATCTTAGATCTATACTGTTGATATGTGTTGTGAGAGAATCTGACACAGACAGCATTTAATCGCGATTTACGATAATTGTTAAAGAAGACTCGAGATGCCTGTTTGATTTATTGGGCGCTGTGAGGTTTAACTTTTAACAGACGACAATATTTAAGGCCTGCACATGAACTGAAAGCATTTGCAGACCACAAATTAAATGGTGCTCAATTGAACAGATTTGCATCTGAAACGGCAGAAAGCACTATTAGAAAAGGAGAAAATACTAGTTTGAAAACATTATGGGAAAAGGAGAAAATGCTGGTAACCAGCATTTTTTTCCTTTTCTCACAATGTTTTCAAATGCCATCTTCCTCTGGGTGATTGAAACGGTGACGTGTTCGGTACAGGGTCAGCTATATAAATCTGGTACCAGGTGAAGACCTCAGTTGTAGGTAATAATTCAATACAAAAGATACGATAAAGGTAACTAATTTACGACTGGTTACCGCTATAAATACTTCATTACCAATTCTATGAGCACCTATTCCACATCTTTACAACAGATGGTCATCATAAATTTCCACCCGCTACTTCATTTTCCCTTTAGTGGACCAGACTAGATCCGAATAAATGGCCATGGATAGAAATAAGATGAGGTCAAAACTGAATCTTTTTTTCTTTCCTGACGAATGTAGAAAATTCTGATATTGAGAAGTTTCGCCTTTTGACAAAATGTTGATCAATGTTAACGGTTTTAGGAAGCCCATATATTTATTTGCTGTTGAGAAATATAGTTCTAAAAAAAGTCAGTTGGTCTGCACAGTAAAACATGTTGTAGCCCCTATGCAAGGAAATACTCAGTCGTTCAAACTACATTTTACTTATAATCTTATATATCACAATCTTCAAGCATCTTGACGCCAGGCAGCACATGCTACTCAGTCATTGATTGTCCATCCTTATTCTACTAGATCTAAGTTAAAATACATTTTTTTAATCCTACACTTTCTGATTTGTGCACTGACTTCGAAGTTCTAAACAGTGCAGTAATCCAAGAGAAACGATTCCTTAATGTAACGTAATCCAGGAGAAAAGTTTCCATAATGTAACGTAATCCAGGAGAAAGGTTTCCATAATGTAAGGAATCCAGGAGAAAAGTTTCCACAATGTAACGTAATACAGGAGAAAGGTTTCCATAATGTAACGTATTCCAGGAAAAAAAAGTTTCCATAAAGTAAAATAATCCAGGTTCCATAAAGTAACTGTTTTAATTCCCGAACTGCTAAATAAACGATTCTGAGTTTACAGTCAAACGCATTAACAGTGCAATTTCACTGTCCTTTTCAACAGACCGAGGCTCTTCAAATTAGACAGGGTATATTCACGATTAGACTTTCTGTGTAGGGTAATCTTGGTTGACACTGTCCATAAAGAAGTATTGAGTTGCACCTCTATAATCCTTAATCTTTACCAAATGACGAAATTACAGACTGGTCCAAATTGAAAGCATTTGCAGACGACAAAATAAATGTAACTTGAAAATTCAAATTTGTTTCCAGCACGGTAGAAAACATTGTGGGAAAAGGAGAAAATGCTGGTTACCAGCATTTTCTCCTTTTCCAACAACTTTTTCAAAAGGCTTCTATAGCAGGGTCGTTAAAATCAGGAATTGCTTGGTAAAGGGTTGAGAGTTGTTCTTCTTATTTCATTTGGCTATCTGACAATGCACGAATCCGTCTGTCCGGCAGATACAGACGACCATTGGTTGCGTACTGTGTACCACTTGCACTAGTCATTTATACATTTACAGGCCTAAAGTTGGCGCGCATTGCGACAGTAACTGTTCATTTCAACACATCATTCGAAACAAACCACTTCAGAAGTTCAAAAACAAATACAGTAAAAATGTTTTCGAGTGCTTAAATCTTTTAAAACAGGAGTCACTTGAAATACCCTTACCCCTACCCTGTGTTTGACAACCTCTGTCACCCATAGTGACTTCATCAAGTGCAGTTTGATCTTCCATCACATCCTCTGGTCTAGCCCTTGACCACACGATCCCGAGTGTTAAGGACGTGTTGGGAGGACGTATTTTAAAATATTATGGGAAAAGGAGAAATGCTGGTAAGCAGCATTTTCTCCTTTTCCCACAAACATTTCTACCGTATCAAAGACAGAAATGATCATTAATCTGTATTTATTTTGTCGTTTGCACATGCTTTGAATTTGGTCGAGTCCAAAATTTTGTAGTTTGGTCAGGAGTTCATGGATTTCTTCGAGGAATTCTAGGTATTTAATATAATATGCTTGTTACAGAGAACTTTAAAAGATTTATATAATGGATATAAGGCAGAGTTTGTCACAACTGGAAGGGAACACCATTTCTTAACACTTGATTCACCTTTTACTACATCTGCTAGCATTGTTGCCAGTTTTGATCAAATTCAGATTGCACAAAACTTGCAGTCTGTTTTTTGAGCTATAACTGCTACTTTGGTGAGACATTCTAGACAAAAATAGCCCAATACTGTATTTTGTCTGTTTATTTTTAAAAACCTCGTAACTACAGCTTGAAACAAGTTGTATGTAAGAGGTTTTTGAAGTAAACTGACGATTTATTTGTCACAATTTTAGACTGGAAAAATATGTTGGGTTTATTTGGCTTTTTAAGACTTTAACTCTTTACCAAACGACAAAATTTTAGACTGATCCAAATTGAAAGCACTTGCAGACGACAAATCAAACGTAGCTCAAAAATTGAAATTTATTTCCAGCTGGATAGAAAACATTGTGGGAAAAGGAGAAAATGCTGGTCACCAGCATTTTCTCCTTTTCCAACATGTTTTCAAAAGGCTTCTATTCCGGGGTCGTAAAAACCAGGGCTTGTTTGGGAAAGGGCTGACAGACAATTCCGAGTTATAACGACCCTGAAGGAATAGACGTTTAAAAAAATTCTGGGAATAGTAAAAATGCTGACAACCAAACTTTTCTGATTTTCTAGCAGTGTTTTTCACTTTTCTCAGGACAGAAAGTATCCTCTGCAACACACCCAGTTTCATTTTGTCGTCTGCAAACGCTTAAGATTCGAGTGCAATATTTGTCGAATGGCAGAGAGTTAAGGGTTAAGAAAAAAGGAAACCAAGAAAAAAATCATAGTGGTTAGATAAAACGTCTATAAATCTATTTTGCAACATTTCCCCACTATATTTCCTTCTGATTGCACGACGCCATCTTTTTGAAGTTTTATGATTATTAGAATAGCAAAGAGGTCGTCAATTTTACACTGCCGATTCTTATGATTACAAGTCTTACTTCAAGGTAAAGAAGAAAGTACATGTAGCGTAAGCCGGTGTTTGATAAACTTTTGGAGAAAAAAACAACTGAATTTCAGTTTCTGTTGCAGACAGTGTAGATCTCAAAATCAGACTGCAGAGAATGTGTAGACCAATTAGGTGTAGATCTAGATCAGACTAGCAGCTATCGTTCCAACCTATTTCACGCAACTTTAACTTCCAGAATATTACCATGTATATAAATGTTGTATTGAATAAAATATGTTTAAACTAGATCAGACTGCAAAGGATGTGCAGTGTGATTCTGGATCGACATTGTTCGACATTTTGTAAAATGTTCCCTAAAGCAGCGAGCCTAAAAATGGTAGCGCTACATCTTTATGGGTGTTAATTTGGGAGATCTTGGATCTGTTCTGGTCGCTTCTTTCATTAAGCTTAGCAGCTTTTTTGAACATCTACGACACAGGTTTTATCACAGTCAAAACATCAGATCGGGACTTTATCGTTCATCTGGATCTGTATGTTGTATCCTTAGAGTTTTGTATTGTAGGTACTTACCAAACGACAATATTGCAGACTGGTCCAAATTAAAAGCATTTGCAGACAACGAATTCATGTGACTAAAAAATTAAAATTTGGTTTGGGAAGGGTGGAAAACATTGTTGGAAAAGAAGAAAATGCTGGTTACCATCATTTTCTCTTTTCCCAACAATGTTTTCAAAAGGCTTCTCTCTAAGAGTGGTTAAAAGGTCGGGATTTAGTGGTAAAGAGTTAAGAGAGCGTTTGGAAACATGCTTTATTTTCAATACGTTCGAATTAGGTTTCTTTTCATTTTCTTGAAAGTCTTCTCAAGGGTCTTGCCGCAGTGGATTAAACCTTCCTATCTTGAAGTGTTCAAGAGTAATAATTGTTAATTCCTTAATCCTTGTAATCCATCTTATTCAAAGATTTAGATTTTAGAAGCTAAATTTACCTAAACACAGATTGGATGGCGATTTTAACTTCAATCCGAGCAATTAAAACTTAATAGCAAGTATAGTATATACTGTGTATTGATTTAAATTATCTAACTTCGGCTTCTTTTCTTCTGTTAATATCTTCAGAAGATTGAAGTCCACCAAGTGTTTCATCATTGTCAGCTTTTCTGTCAGAACTTCAATAGAGAAGCCAAGATTGTGTCAACTTTACGATAGCAACATTTTAACAGAGCTCCAGATAAGAGGGAGTGATGGGGTTCTAAATGCATTATTTCTTTCCCAAACCCTATGTTGTGGGTACTCATTAGAATCGTCTCGATGAGACGATTCTAATGAGTACCCACAACATAGGGTTTAGTGGAGAATTATTAATATTTTCAATTTTGAAATCGAATTCACTCCCTCTATCTGGAGCTCTGTTGCAAGTATGATCAGAATGAATAAAGAACAAAATGTAAAAGATCAGATCAGATACCAAACATAATGCTTTGTGCAGTCTGCTTTGAATCTACGCTGTTCACATAACGCACAATTTTGACATTAGAATGATTAATAAGGGTTATAACTCGAGATATTTTCAGCGATAACTCGTTCCCAAATCCCCCTTCCATTTTAGTCAACACTTTTATTAGATGCATGAAACCCCCTTTTCACAGAGCATGGATCATTTGCTTTTTGGTTGTTTAACCCATTACCAAACGATCCCTACTTTTGGCGACCCTGAGAAAGAAGCCTTTAGCAAAAGATTGTGGGAAAAGGAGGAAATGCTGGTAACCAGATGCTGATAAACAGCATTTTCTCCTTTTCCCAACAATATTTTCTACCCTTCACAACACAAATTTCAAGTTTTCAGTCACTTTTATTTTGTCATCTGCAAATGCTTTCGATTTGGACAAGCCTAAAATATTATCGTTTGGTAACAAGTATCTAACTTAGATTCCACATCTATCATGGTATCATCTTGTATAAGTGCTTCTTATCTTATTATCTCTTTCCCACACTGTCCAGAGGTTTAACGACCCTAAAGAAAAGCCTTTAGAAAATATTGTGGGAAAGGAGAAAATGCAGGTTAAGACTAAGAAAAAAAAACAGTTTCCTACAATATGGGGATAAAAAAAACCCCGCAAGACACAAATTGCCAACCGTATGTAACTACAGCTCTTTCACAAAATTCCTGAAACTGAAAATTGTTCTAATTCAACGCAACAATAATGCACTTAAACTATGCACTATAGTATTAAATTTTGCTTGGGAAAAAATACGGCACAGTTGCTGATTTATGAGAACAAAAAGTTTTGAAAAAAAAAAAAATCACTTACCTAATTCTTAGTTAAGTAAAACAATTTCATATCCATTTAATCCGAAAGAAATAGAATTATAACCACTGAATCCGAACATTGTAAGTACAAAAACTGTGCACTGTATTTTCCAGCTCAGTTAATTATAATATCTGTGTATTACGGGTTACCAATTCTACCTTTACCCTTTAACCCTTTACCACACAACAAGATTTTAGACCTGCACGAATTGAAAGCATGTGCTGACGACAGTTTCAATGTGGCTCATATAAAAAGATTTTTCTTTGATAGGGTAGAAAACATCGCGGAAAAAGGAGAAAATGCTGGTAACCAGCATTTTCTCCTTTTTCCACAATGTTTTCAAAAGCCTTCTCTTTCAGGGGCGTTAAAAGTCGTCCTTTTGTAGTAAAGGGTTAACTCTCTATATATTGACTGTGTAATTAAAATGAGATTTCAGATCGGTAGTAAAAACCCTAAAGTTTTTTTTTTCAAAAAATGTTTTGAGGAATAATATCTCCTTTTCGGACAGTGTAGATCCAAGATCAGACTGCACGTTCTGCGCAGTCTGATCTTGATCTACACTGTCCTCAAAAGGTCAGTGACTTGGCTTAGCAGCTTAAAAGTTAGCTCTGTATACTGACTGAGTGGTCTCCTTTGTTCAGCTCATAAAGAACTGGACATAGAAAGACAACAACTCTAAACCCCAAATATTGCATCCTATTGAAAAAACAAATAGTACAATACATGTCTGACAGTATAGACCCAAGTTTAGACTACATATTTTCTATTGCCTAATGTTGATGTAAAATTGCCAAAAACAGCTAAAGGTACATCTAACATCTAAAAAGTTAGGCCGTGAATTGATTAATAAGCCAAACATACATGTCAGTCAACATTAAACACCAAGTTTTGGGGATTTCAAAGAATTTTTACAAGAGAAAAGATTTCTCTTTATCGCATAATGTAGATGAAAGATCATACTGCAGGTTTGAATCCTATATTATAAAAAAATAGTGACTGTAACGGCTCTAAGAGGGAAGGAGTCAAAACGACTTGAAGGTCTAATAGTTAAGCTCTTTAGAAATTAATCACAAAGCAATCTCATGATCTGGAGCACAATAATAAACAACTGCGCCCCAATCTATACCTACTGATCGTTATCCGAGTCTATTTGTAAGCATTAAAACCCCTTTGTCTTAAACCGACCGAGGTGAACTACAAAATTTGTTAAGGAAAAAAATAGCAACACTCCGAATGGATTTTTTTAGAAGTGTTCAACCGATGCGAAGTCGATACAGATAAAATTCCATCATTGTGAATTGTTCGTAGTACAACTGATTTTGTTACTGATCAAATCGAGACCCGAGTGCCCATTCCTTAACTCTTTACCAAACGAAAAATTTAGACCTGTTTAAATTAAAAGCAATCACAGACGAAAAATCAAATGGGATGAAAACGATGCAATTTTCGGTTGAAAAGTTAGGAAATGCTGGCTACCACAACTTTTCAAAGGCCATCGTCAGAAGGGTCGATAAAATATGGGACTGTGTTGCGAAAATGCTATTTTTTTTTCTCTGAAAGGGCTTTGCTAAGTAACTTATATAAAGATTTTAATTCAGTGGTTGCTTTCAAAATAACAGGAAAAAGGGGGGTTTGCATGTAATTTTATCTTAACGCCAAGAAATGGGTATGAAAGCCAGTTGCATTACCTGCAGTATCAACTGTAAAAACCTGCAAACCTTCAGAGCCAAATTATGTAAACTCTGACTCTCATTTGTTCTCACGTGTCTTGCTAAAAGATGCCCCTTCCCAAAAGACAAAGTGCTTTAGATAAGGATAAAACATAGAGATTCAAAATTTTGAACCCTACACCTTCAGTATTAATCCACAGGACTACCCATATGATGGATGGAAAAAAAACTTAAACCGAATGGTTAAAATTGTATGCCCCTTATTGTGAAATTGTTTGCTTCTTTCACCTTTTCTTTACAAAAGGTCGACCATAACATTCGTCTCTTAAAACCATATCTCTTTAATAAAAAAAAAGAGCATTTATTAAACGATTAGAATGAATATGAAGTGCAGCTCCATAATACCATGTTTACCTTGAGTAAAATTGAGTGGGCGATGTGAAATCTTAATTTTTTTTCCACTCCAAATTAGCATTTTTGTAGGTTTTTCATGTTTAACGAAAGATCAAAGGGCTGACACAGTTTTTGTTCCTTTACCAGAGGGCATACTGATAGCATTTGCACACGAACGATTAAAGATTATATTTGGCTAAAATGGTGGGATTTGCCAATGAAGTGGTAGAAAACATATAGAGAAAAGGAGAAAATGCTGCTAAACAGTATTTTCTCCTTTTCTCATATGTTTTTCGTAGGCCTTTTCCCTCAGGGTCATTAAAACACGGGATTGTTTGGCGAAGGGTTAAACGTACTTCCGTAGTAAGTGACAATTCTGTCTGTCATAGTTAAACATGAGGTAGCGGGCGCTGTAGATCAAGGATCAGATTGCACTCTCTGTTCAGTATGATCTTAATCCACCGTTTCGGAAATGCCACAAATGAACAACGGTTTTTAAAGAACACCTTATTTTATTTACTAGTATACAGGACATGAAAAGCGATAGTTGCTTGTTATAAGCAGATGATCCCTCTCGCATATCTTTTTCTTTTCGGGGTCGTTAACACCCGGGGCCTAGCCAGATAGCGCAGTTAGTAATATGCAGTGCTGAGAACCATGGGTTCGAATCCCTGCTCGACAATTTTTTTTCTGAGGATTGATGACAGTCATTTGATGGGATTAATTGTTTCGACTATGGTTAAATGGGAAAGCAGCTTAGGAAGCATATTGTGTAAAGTGTTGGAAAGAGAAACCCCAGGAAGCCTTGACTGGTTGTACTCTACTCATTACCACACAATCCCGACTTTTAACGACCCTGAGAAAGAAAGCCTTTCAAAACATTGTGGGAAAAGGAGAAAATGCTGGTAACCAGCATTTTCTCCTTTTCCCACAATGTTTTCCACCCTTTCCCAATCAAATTTCAAAATTTCTAATTCATTTATTTTGTCGTCTGCAAATGCTTTCAATTTGGACTAGTCCAAAATTTCATCGTCTGGTAAAGGGTTAAGCGTTATGATGTTTGAATGACTCATCGCAGTCTCTTTTCAAGACTTAAACAGTTCTGTGACACAAGTGCTTATAAGTTCTGGGCCTGTATTCAGCAACCATCCTCAAGAATAGTCTTTGTCTAATTCTCCAGAATTCTCTACTTTGAAAGTAACACAACTTCTGATTGGCTATACCTAATGGTTTAGCCAGTCAGAAGATGTGTTTCTTTCAAACCTGTTGGAGAAAAAGACAAGATTGTTCTTAAGAATGGTTAGAGAACACGGACCCTATTGTCAGTTTTGACAAAAGAACGTCAGATTATATAAAAGGGATAAGGTATCAGACTGGGATCAAGGACATGGTGCACAGGCCGCCGCGATGTAATTGATGTAATACTGAAAACGACTTTAAACACCATATAAACAAACAACACAGGGATTACTTGATAAAAAGTTATGCGGAGCACAAATGTGCCAATTTATTTCCGACTCTGACATCGGGTCATTTATAACATAAAACATCCAAACATTAGAGGGAAACTTGATCAAAACTGACAGTTAAATAAGCGAATTAAATTGATAGGCGCTAATATATGACAGGGCTCGTAAATCACAATGTATTTTGAGTTTGATGAAAAGGTCTTTTACCCTTCAAAACGTTCACGCGTTTTCACAACATTGGGGAAAAGGACTTTTAAAGATATTGTAGGAAAAGAAGAAAGTGCTGGTGGCCCTCATTTTCTATTTTTCTAGAAATTTTAATTTGACGTCGGTAAACGCGTTTGCCTAGTCAGTACCTCCATCAGTAATATACTTGTCTTTAGAACCAAGACTGTCCGTTTTTCCATATGGAGTGCAACACGCAAAAAGGTGCATTCGAACATTTGCGTAAAGTGTCGCCCCGGATTAGCCTGCGCAGTCCGCGCAGGCTAATCCGAGACGGCACTTTACGACTACATTAGCTTTTGTGCTACAGTAGACTTGCGTAAAACAGAAAATCACATGAAATCGGAAAGTTTCGTTTCGGATTATCCTGTGCGGACTGCACACGCTGATCCGAGACGACACTTTACGCAAATGTCCGAATGACCCTTTTCGCGTGTTGCACTCCATATAGGATTAATGTCTATAGACATTCCTCAGTCACCGTTGATCATGGTTTCAATGACGTTTATGTGGGAAAGTATAGCCAGTTGCTTGGGTACAATATGTGATGTACTGGTAAACAAAAACCCTGGGAAAGCATAAATAGGTACTGTGGCCAACGTGATATGTCTGAAATAATGTTTAAATTGTGGTAGAAAATAACAAACAAATGCTTTTAATGACCGATTAATTTTGCAACCTTAGAAAATACGCAAAATTTACGCCATGGGTTTTATTTCCTACATAGTGCAATATCTATACTCTTCAACCCATTACCACACAATCCCTACTTTTGACGCCCCTGAGAAAGAATCCTTTAGAAAACATTGTGGGAAAAGGGGAAAATGCTGGTAACCACCATTTTCTCCTTTTCCCACAATGTTTTCTACCCTTCATAAAACAAATTTAATATTTTCAGGTATTTTAATTTTGTTGTCTGCAAATGCTTTCAATTTGAATCAGTGTAAAATATTGTCGTTTGGTAATGGGTTAAGACCTTCTACCACACATTATCATGTAGTTGCTTTGAAAAAAAAAGTCGTGCATAGTGCTTTGACCCTATTAGGTAGCGCATGATACCGTGATAGAAAAACGTAATTTAACCGTACTCATAATTACAGGTAAACATCATATCTTATAGAAATAAACACTGACAAAGTTCTCTCTCCATTAACGTTTTTTCTTGACATACTTCCAAAAATCAAAGGGGTTATCACCTAACCTAAACCCCGGGTTAATCCTTAATGGGCTGAACCTCGCATATGTTGCTTTTGCCCACAGCGTAGATTAAGATCAAACTTTGCAGTCTCATCTTGGATGAAAGCTACTTTAATACATATTTTCGCCAAATCAGTTATTATAGCATCATTTCGATTGTTTTTCGGAATTATAACCGTCAGTTTCATCATTAATTTAGCGCTCTGCGAGTTAATGCTGATGTTTTGTACGATACTTTTTAATATGTTTTGAACGCTACTTTTTAATACCAAGCCCACCATATACAGTAATACTATAGCAAACAAATAGGGTCAGTCTGATTATACATTATCTTTTTAGTACATCTGCTTATGCTTTTTTCTCCACTTAGTTTTTTTTTAATTCCGCTACTTGACGAGCATTCTTTTCAACTCACCAAAAGGTATCCAAATAAGCAGACAAAGTAATGCACAGGGAAAAAATCAAATATACACAATCAGGAAGAAAAGTTGTCAATGCCGGGGTGCACATGCAGCTCAGAACGTAAATTCTTCACGAAACAATCCCGTACGTTTAAAAAACATGAGGATTCTGCGTTCGAAAACATTTTGGGAAAAAGGACAAAGTGTATGTGATCCGAGTATCCGCCTTGTACTTTCAATACTTTGAGCGAGATCTAATTGGTTCACTGAAAATGCTTCAAATTCGAACAAGTCTTCAGTGTTCTCCTCTGATAAAGAATGAATGAATGAATGAATTTATTTCACTTAAACAAAGTTTTTCGTCATACAATATAATAATACAAATAATGTAAATGACACGTGACACACACACATTCTCTCGCGTACATCTCACAAAACATAATATAACCTATCACACTATCTATTGGACATATGAATAGTTGCACTCTTTATCAGTGCAAATCCTTCAGTTAATGTAACGTTTTCATTTTTCAAACGAATCTGACATGAGGTTAACCTATGCAGTTGCGAAGAAAAGCTAAATTTAAGTATTTCTTGAGGAAAAAAAAACGTTAAACAGAAGTAACGTTAGAGGATGGATAAAATACTAATCGTAATTTCCGATAGCGTAAGTAAGAATCAGCTTTCGTTTAGGTCGCTAAATTGATGTTCTTCTGTGGAATGCCTCTTTTAAAAATAGAGACAAATTGAATAATGTTCTATGGTTAGTTGACTGCAGTAGGCAAATTAACTTGAGCATACTTGGTTTTTTATAGTAAAATCTTTTGATATATTTAACCCGTAAGTCTAAATACTGGTTACAGATAAGTATAAAATGGTACTCGTCTTCAATATCGCCGGTATTGCAAATTTGACATGTACGTAAAGATCTATCAAGACGGTTTCTTTCGTATCTACCGGATTCAATTCTCAACGAGTGAGAGGATAAACGTATTTTGGTTAGCTGTATCCTTAAACATTTACTGCGGATAAGATCAAGATATGGCGCATAATCAAATTGCGGCTTAATTACCTTGTACAGTGTCAACACTCTATTAGCTTCCAAATCTGAAAGTACGCTTTGTATAAAAGTATCTACAAGTCTTTGTTTAAAATGTATTGGAAACTTATCTTGATCTACACACCATGGATTTTCCCATACATAAAGGTAGCCGTTGTTGCATAAAATATCTTTAACTTGCTTTAGCCAGTTTCCCAGACCCTTGCAACAATCATCTAACAGCTGACTGTAAATATGTCTCAAGATGATATTGCTTGTGGATAATAGTTTAAACCAGTATTTGATTATAGCTACGTATCTATTAATAAAAAGTGGATATCTTCCAAGTTCAATATAAACACCTGCGTTACTCGTAGATGTTTTTTTTAAGAAATTTTAGATGAAGTCTTTCTAGCTCCTTAGATTTGGTGAAGCCCCAGATCGGACTTCCATAATTTAATAATGAGGAGATAAAAGTGTCAAAAAGTTGTAATGAATCTTTGGGCTTTAAATCAAATTTCATAAGACGAATACGTAGTACATTCATGGCCTTTAAAGCTTTTCCACTCAGATATTGTTGATTGGCAGTAAAAGATCCTGTGTAATTAAAAACCACCCCTAAGTAATTAAAATCGTTTACCACAGAAAGGGGTTTTCCGTTATAATACCATCCCTCATTATCTCGTAATCTCCCCCTCTTTCTAAAAACAACTACTTGGGTTTTGTCTGTATTAACCGTTAGCCCCCATGTATCGCAATAACTGTAAAGCCGGTCTAAATAATTTTGCAGATCCTCAGGGGATGTACCAAATATGACCATGTCATCTGCGAACATTAATAATATTAATGTGATATCGTCAAGAGTAAGTCCGCTGTCAATTTTATTCAGTAAATAAAGTTCCAAGTCTTCGATGAAGAGCGAGAATAAAATAGTCGACATAGAATCTCCTTGTTTTAAGCCCACCATAATGTCGAAATAATCTGTTAATTTTCCTTTGAACTTAACGCAAGCTTTTACACTAGCATACATTGAACGAATGATCCTGAGCATTTTGCCATTCAAACCCAATTTGAATAGTTTTAACCATAGCGCATTACGATAAACCGAGTCAAAAGCCTTCTTAAGGTCTATAAATGCACAATACAGCCGCTCCTTCGAGTTTATTATTTTATCAATGATACATTTTAAGATAAATACGGCGTCAATAGTGGACCTTCCTTTCCTAAAACCAAACTGTGCGTCTGTGTGTATCTCATTCGTTTCACACCATTTTGTCAATCGCCGAGTTAAAATGCTGGTAAACAGTTTACTCAAACAGCTTATTAATGTTATACCTCGATAATTTTCTACTGAGTTAATGTCCCCTTTTTTAAAGACAGGAATAATTACGCCTTTGGACCAGCTCTCAGGGAAGTGTCCTGAATCTAAAATGATGTTAAAAATATCGGCTAGGTGGGAAGATAAAATATCAGCGCTTGCTTTAAAATACTCGTTTATCAGATTATCGTGAGACGAAGCTTTATTATTGTTTAGAGCCTTTATCACTATTTCGACTTCATTTACTGAGATATATTGATCCAACTCTGGAAATAAACTGTCATTTTCATCAAAATCATGATTTATATTGAAATTCTCCGCTTCTTCAACAAAAGAAGAGTCAATGTTTGAAAATAAACCCTCAAAATGAACTTTAAAATCATCTGGAAGAAGGTTTGGCTCCACTCGTCGCTCTGTTTTAAAATGCTTCTAAAGAACTAACCAGTACTCGCTGAATGATTTAAATGAAACTTTCAAACCGATTAAAAAGAACCGAGTTTTTCTATTTCAAACTTGTCTTAATGGGGGGGGGGTTTCTCCTTATCGGAAAGTGTAGATCTAAGATCAGACTGCACATTTTGTGCAGTCTGATCTTAGATCTGCACTATCCGCAAAAGATCATTCAGTCGCGCCTAGCAGCCTAAGGGTTAGGTGGTATGGCAGGGGAGTCCGCCGGAGAGCATATTTTATTACCCGGCGATAAGTCTCATGATATAACATACACACGTGTAAATCACATAATCTAACATATCTGAACATGATAGTATCAATGTTTATTGATCCAGTCAAGCGGATTGCTTCATGCTGTAATATCTGCTAAAAATTTCGTGTTCCAAGGAACGCAATACGTGCCAGAAGAAAATTACTGTAAAGCTGCATAAAACTTGATTCTGACAAACAATGAAGGTAAAATATATATATATTAAAGGAAAGCCAATATTTGCGTTGAAAAGTCGTCTTGAAGTGACTGTATACCCTTAGCTTAGTGGAAACCAGTAAATATTACTCAAAAAATGTTGGCCTTTGCTTGGGTTCAAACCTGCGATCGAAAGGAAAGCTTGGTTTTGTGGAAGAGATCACTTTCTGTACGGATTTGTGAGTGTGTGTGTGTTGCATTTTTGTTTTGTATTTTTAATAAGCGTCAAACATCATAAAAAAGAATATCACGGCGGTCAGCACATGTGTGTTATGGCTTGCCACACCAGGACTGTCACAACTTTCTTCCCAAGCCACTGACTACTTTTCTTTCACGCAGCACAGGCGAGTGGTGAAAAATCGCCGGAAAGGAACCTCAACCTGTATCGAACATGCAACCGTAAGGTCACAAATCAGATACGCTAACCATTGAGCTACCCGACCGGGTGTGTTTCATCTCAGTACTGTATTACAGTTTGAAAACGGATATCGGATAAAGGTGGACTTTATTTGCAGAGGAGGACGCTAATGATATAACCAAGATGATATTTTTGTACGCAGTGTAAATAGATTGAAATGGATACTCTAGCATTTTATCAGCGTTTTATCAGATTGCTATCTTTTCTTCTCGAGTAACATCTTGAACCAAAACATTTTCAGACATGTTGCCGAGTCTGTTTTAATTGATCCACAGCAAACTTCCAGTAAAAAAATGGTAAATCAAAGCACAGTGGTATTCCATCTCCTAGTAATCCTTTTTTCTTCTTCTTTACATGTATTTTTGGTGTACCATTCCGCTTAATTCATAGCCTGATTTTACAAGCAAACGCACTGACTTTTTCTGTCTTGTCAGGCCATCGTTACATCGATGTAATATGAAGATCGCAGCCATTGCACCCCTAGCTGTGCGAATTTCTCTCCGAGGATTGATGATGGTCATTGCGACAGGATTCATTCCTTATTCAACGTCGGTCAAGGTTCCGAAGATGGTTTTGTGGCGGAACGTAGCCAGTTGCTTTGGAATAGTATTGTGCCAGTAAATAAGTACACTGGTAAAGGGGTAGATGCTCTAGTCCGATAAAACTGAAATAGCGTTGAACTTGTCGTTCAACACTCTAAAATAGACAAAGCCATAAGTGTAAGGCTCCAAAAATCAAATTACATGTACTTTTGTTCACTGCTGTTCCAGGGAATGAAAACTTTCTAAAGTCTGATATATTAACAGATTGATATAATTACATGAAATCATTCGGAACAAAGAAAAATACAAGGGTTCCTGTATCAGGGACATAGCTCTGCTAGACCAAAACATACCAAATATCAACACCACAATTCGTATGAACTTGGTTCAAACACCAACGTTTGGTCAACTGTTATGCAGTAAAATTACAGTTAGAGAATAAAAAAAAGAAAAAAAACTGGATTGTTTAATTGTCTAGATGAGTTAGTACTTTTGTTTGAATTTCAAGACAACATATTGTATGTTTATTGCCAATACTCGATTTTTATTTCATATTGGGTCAGGCTTGAAACATGTCCATGAAGTAAATTGTTCTCAACTAATTACTCAGGCTAAAAATGCCAAAGAGGCTTTCAAGATTTCATAGTTTGCAGATAGTTTGTTAAGAAGGAATTTATGGATAAAGGGCTTGTGACATGTTTGACTTATAATCAAGTTAAGCCTGCATACATCCTTTTATCAATCATTATTTCAGTCAAGAGTAAATATCCAACTATATCTATGTTGATTGTCGCGGTTTGTACTATTTGCATTGTTAATCTTATGGCTTATTTCTCAACCTACAACACTAATTGCTTGCCAGTGTCACTGTGCTTAATTAGTTGACTGAAACTGAAATTTCATTGGTTGTTATTTTACTTTAACTAAAATTTCATTGGTTAATATCGCTAAAGTCTAAAATGGTATAAGATGTATCCGTTCATGAAAAAGTCATACGTTACATGACTTTTGGCTGAGAAAGAATAAATTGACGGAACGGACATCTTATTGTATTTAGGTAAGTGAAGAATTTATATGTTTGAAAATATGTAATGTTATATGACTCTGCATGAGGAAAACTTATTAAGACAAAGTCGATGTTGATTAAAATTCATTGTATGGTTTTATGCTTGAAATGTAATCAATGTTGAATTCGTTAATTGGGAATTTGAAAACATCGTGGTAAAAGTTGAACTGTTTAAAACGAAGCTTGGTCCCTAAAGACTGGTATGCGAGTTTGAAAACGCTGTGGCAAAAAGAAGATTCTTGGAATCAATTTTAGTTATAGTGCGAGTGAAAACATTGTGGAAAAAGAACTTAAGGTTATTACATTTTCAAGGATGAGAACTGTTTTGCATTTTTAAAAGATACTAACTGAAAAGATATTACTGTGTATTTTTGTACTTATTATTAATGTATTATTAGACTATGATTGAACTGTATTTTTGAAGTTGGAAACATTGCGGCAAAAGTTTTGAATATGAAGACTTGATTTCAATAGGAATTGTATTATTTGGTAAAACATATATTGAGTTTAAAAAAATGTTACTTTGTATTGTTTGTACCTTTTAGAACATAATGAATTGTATGTTAGATTGAGAACATTGCAACAAAAGTATTGTAAAGTTTAAACTTACAGAGAATTACGTCATAAGCGGAAAACATTGTGATAAAAGAAAAATATTACATGCTTGTTCTCTGTAATGACTTGCATTGCCCAACTAGGAAACCTTTTGTGACAAAGTATGTGTTTAATGTCATTTGCAGTGTTTTTAGTCTGTGAAGATATATTACAGCTAGAAACACTGTGACAAAAGTAACCATTGGTTAAATTGAGTTGTTATGCATATCAATGTATTATTTGGATTTTTGCTCTACACTTTTGCTAATCTCCCCATTGTTGTAAAAATATATACGTTACATGACTTTTGGCTGAGAAAGAATAAATTGACGGAACGGACATCTTATTGTATTTAGTTACAGAAAACACCCCCCATCTTTGCAATCAAAAAAGTTCAGCATAACACTCAACACCAAAGGTCCGTCTAACAATGCTAATGTCACTCCTTGAAGGTCCGTCTAACAATGCTAATGTCACTCCTTGAACTATCTCAGAGCTTAAAAGAGGTAATTGACTGCTTATGTTTCGTGTGACTGTAAGTGAGCGTGTCAAACATATAAGTAGATCTTAATCAGTATAATTTTGTGACAAATCGCTTTCTAGAAGATATATGACAGAAAAAAGAATAGAAATGTTGGATGGGCCGTATTGAGTTTCTTGGGTCTACCGCAAAGAGGATACCACAGAGGTTTGAGACTAATTTAACCATTCCCTAACTACTATGGGTAAATTTAACATCCTCTTTAAACGACGTAGATCATAATTTTAAGTCATACCTTGGGTGTACACCATCCGTCTAATTTCTTAACTACAAGTATGTGATAAAAGTTTCTTCATTACCAAAGGAATTGTATGAAGTCGAATTCCTTTTCGAAAAAAAGACTTGGCCACAAAAGAACCACAAGAGTAATCTGTGCAACTATAGGTACTTTATCGTTCAATAAGGATCCAGGTAGGTCTGCATGAAACGTGAAGCCTAATCATTGATCGACATTGTCCACCACCTTCTGGTGTTCTTTGATAAATACATTTTTTTCATGATCGACAATTTCCGTTTTTTTTACACGTATTTTTACTCTTTAAAGTTTACACTGGCATTGCGTGTGAACTGCTTACTTGAATATCAGGTGACGATTATTTTGGAAACCGATCCTGAACAGTTTTATCTAATGTCATAAAAACGTGACGACTTTGAAATAAAGCTTGATTAAGGTTTTACTGGCTTTTCCTTTCTTGGAAGAAAAGAAGTACTTGGGCATGCAGAGATTACAAGCTTTCTTTTCTTACTATATATTTGACTAAATAACGTACCTTTTCATCCAGGACGACCTATTTCAAAATCGTTTAAAATATGCAGATAAATATTCTGAATACCAGGTGTGGGTTTTATCATTTTCTCTAATAGAATACATGTATTTTCTAAGGTTTGGCATGGTGATCTATCTTTTAATGTGATCCATACAAATTTGCTCAAGTTAAATCAAATAACAAGACAAACATGGAAATTAGTTTCGTCCAAATTCAAGCGAATACATTGCCTTCCAGGCGACGACTGACTGGACATAGTGGAACCACAAAGAGTGATCTCTGGGCACATGGTACTCAGGGCCCGTATTCACCAACTATTTTTTTGTCATATTCTTCAGAATTTTCTACATTTGTAAGTAACACGACTTCTGATTGGCTAAACCGAATGGTTTAGCCAATCAGAAGTTGTGCTACTTACACATTTAGAAAACCTTGAGAATAAGACTAAGAATATTCTCAAGAATGGTTGGTGAATACAGGCCCAGGTCAGTGACAAATGAACATGTACTCGTATACATCCTTGTAAACTGTTGGAAGAATTGAAATTAGATGAGCCATGCTCTGGCAAAAGGTGTTTGGGGGGGGGGGGCGTTCATGCATCTCTGTGTTTCATTATACAAAAGCGAATCATCACATTAGAATGGATCCATAAAATCCTGTATTTTCCCTAATAATCGACCGGAGCTGCAGATAGAATGCTCCATTGTTAAACAGACTACTGACCAATGGCAACAAGTTTCGACTGCGGTCTCTGCAGGTTGCCATGGGTCGATACTTTTTGCCGTTGCATTTAGTCCTTTTTTTTTTACATAGTATGGCTTATTATTATTTCCTGTAATAAATATTGTGTTTAAAGTTTCAATAGTTGTAAATCTGCAGTATTGTAAGTCTGAATCCATCATTGATATGAACTAACAATTCATATACATGCAATTCTAATTAAATGGCAGGGAATTTGAATTTGTTTTTTCTTCTTCACTACACGACTGTAAAATCCTCCACATCTTTATTTTACATTAAAATGTCCTACCTGAAGTTGTTTTTGTCTTTGCGTAAATAGTACTCCGAAATAGAAACTCACAAATTGCACAATTAAAAAAGATAGTTCAGTCTAAGTCAGCTCGAAACAGCCCAATTTACAAACATGCAATGATTTCCTCTCTTTCATAGCATGTGCCCCTCTGCTCTAACATCGTATTTACCTCAATAATTTGGAGTAAATCCAAGAGTTTCGAAAAACATAATGAATAATTTCCAATTGTTTATATCCGTCATTCCGTTTTATAACCGCAGTAATAAAACATCTCTGATATCGTTTTAATCTTTACTGCTTCAGTAATCGGATTAGATCAGTATCCAGATAAATAGATAAATTGAATTAATCAGGTTATTGTACAGGGACAGAGAAAAGACAATGACTTTTGTCCGACCTGTCTCCGTCCTAAATGTTCAATGCTTCATCCTCATGCATGAATTGAGGTAAATGATTGACGTGGCCCGGCGGGTCAAGCACGAAACAGCCGTTTTGTATTATTAAATCTGTACAATACTGCTTTACACGAGTCGCGAGTATCGAGTGACCTAAGAAAATTAATCCATACATGAATGATATTTTCAGACATAAAATAATTTGCAGAAGAAATGCAAAGAAGGAATAAATAAAGATTACAAAGTATGTCTATACGGAAACACAGTGAGGGTAGATGAGGTCATTTCTTTCTTCAAAAAGTTGTCCCATTTTCTTCTACAGTTAAAATAAGATTGTCATCTGCAGTGACTTCAGAAGTCTTCCTTTCACGGAAAAGGATAAATAGTATAAAAAAAAGAAATGTACATCCTTCCCATCCTTTCGTTCTATCAAATGATTTTCTGTAAGCTCACCATACTGTATTTTCAGTCACAGACTGCGATCTTTATTGCAAATTGACGTTTTCAGTAAACCTACAACAAAACAGTTCGGTGCTTTTACGGCCCTTAAGAAACTTGCATTTGAAAATATTGTGGAAAAAGGAGAAAAGCCGATCACCACTGTGTTTGTTTCATGTTTATACTTGAAATATGCTCTGTGTCAAGGGATGTAATATATTTGCAAAAAGTATCCAGTCATGTCTGCCTGTGCAGTCCACAAAACTTTCTGCTCATAATAAATTTTCTGGATGTCAAGTGACCATTTTACCTCGTGATTCAGCCATTTCTTTTGACAAAATGGATCAATATCATGTAACACCAAGCTTTGTATAATACTTTGCGTGGATACATCAAATCCCAGAACTCAAATAAAGACTATATGACAGATGCCTAGAGTGAAATTCAGAATCTAAATTATTTAGGGTAGATATTTTGAATAAAGCAACACCTGTGCGGCGATAGATTAACTATGTACAAGTCCTAAATTATACAGCTGAATTAGGATGAAACGAACGCAAAGAAAAGAACTTTCATCTACTTCAAAAAAGTAGCAGTTTAATCATATTATAGCGTGAAACCCTTTATATCGAAATGAGTATAGTCTTTTTATGAATTCATATAGGTGGAAAAAATAGAGTAAAATACTTGTATCAGTCAGGATGCTAGACGAACCAAAAAAGAAAACTAGTAGATGCAAAATATCGACGAATTACGATTTTTCGAAGGGCAGCAAGGTTATTTATCTAGAAATTGCAGGTCTTTTTTTTCTTCAAATCTGCTTCAAAAAGCCAGTTCATATTACGATAAGACATTACTAGTATTAATATAGCCATTTCAGGAGTGTTCGAATGTAATCAGTAATGTTTTATTAAATACACTTTACTAGTTTGGAAAAGAACCAAGTATGTTGAAGTTGAAATGTATTCCATTCTTTTACGATAATTACTTACAATAATTAGCATATATGCATAGGGTAAAATATGAGCTAAACTAAGTTATCCATTCACAGCTTTTATCTAGAGTTGATGGTCGTTGCCAAAAAATCTTGTGTTCTAACGATCTGTAAATTGAAAACTTATGAAAAAAAGGAAGTGGGAAAGACGAAAATTTCACACTTTTTTCTACTCTTGCAGACAAGTCTTATCATTTCAGATATATCTTAATTGTCGTCTGCAATCACTTTTAAATTTGAACGGAACTGAATTTGCTTTCAATTTGCGAAGAGTTAAAGCCCTGACTTTGTGTGACAGACCTTGTGATACAGGATACAGATGATCATGTAGACATGTGTAATTGGCCATGCAGCTTGTATTCTTAATGAAACCGAAATCCGGGATATCGCAGGTCAAAAACATATGTCCACAATGTAACCTAATAGCCTACCATGGCAATTTAGTTGTTGCTGTTTCTGAATATCGTTTTCTTAACGCTTTACCAAAAAATCTCTGGTTTTTACGACCAGAGGAAGAAGCCTTCTGAAAAGATTGTAGAAAAAGGAGAAAATGCTGGGTACCAGCATTTTCTTCTTTTCCCATAATGTTTTCTACCCTACTGGAAACATATTTCAAATTTTGGGTCACGCTTACTATGTCGTTTGCAAATGCCTTCAACTTAGACAAGTCTAGAATTTTCTCATTCTGGTAAAGAGTTGACTCATTTCTTCATACAAAAATATTTTGAATTGATTTGTTGAACATTTGACAGAGGAGAAATATCGTTTTTTTAAGAACTAGTAAGTTGATCAATAGAGCCATTCTAATCTTTTCACTAAGTTACGAGAGACTCTTAACCCTATCCTACTAATTAACTTAGATGAAACTTTCAAGCCAATAGTAAGAACTTCATTTTGAATATTTTTAAGTTATGTTTTGGAGGAAAATATCTCAATATCGTACAGTATAAATCAAAGATCAGATTACACGTTCTGAGCAGTCTGATCTTTGATCTACACTGCCCACAAAAAGTTAGTGAGTCGCACTTATCGGCATAGGGGCTAAGACATGACAGAAATACTGAACTTCACATTTCATTGTAATTCGTTGTTTCTTCTTATCATTTCTGTCATTTCCCTTCTTCTGATTGTTGTCATGATCGCAATAAGAAATAAATCAACATTTTTGATTATACCAACCAAAGAGTGAGCTAAGATATAATTCGTGGTTTATGAACCCCAAAACAGTTTTTTTTTTAATTTTTTCAACTCTAACCTAACAACGTTTAAGACTTTAAGAAAGTATTTGCAGAAGACAAATGGCGCTCAAAAGTTGTGATTGTATTTGAAAGAGAAAAGGAAAACATTGTCGAAAACGGAGAAAATATTCGTTACGTGCACTCACTCCTTTCCCTCCATTGTTTTCAAAAGCCTTCTCTGCAAGGATGTATAGAAACTCAGGAAAGTATGCAAAACGAAAGAAAGGACTTAAGTACGTTTCGTAACAACCTAACTTCACCCCCGTTGTACAGAGGGCTGTGTCTATATTGCTTGTTAAGAGAAATGCCATGAATCTTTCCTATTAAATGAGCGGAATAAAATTAAAACGGTGATTAACACCAAACTGACAAAGCAAGCAACTTTTTTTCCTGTGTCCAAATCCAAAAGAACCTTTAAAGCTACGCAGGTCAACCTATGTTGTGAATTATGATGATCTGTCAAATTTCAGACGAGCCTATCAAATTAGACAGGTTTCCGTCAAAATGCATGTTTATGTTAATATATACGTAATTATTTTCCGTCAACAAGTTCACTGTCAACGATAAGTTACAGGATATCAAATTGAATACCACCCTGCAATGTGGTGGTGTCACAAATTGGTCAGGCGTCAGGAGGTTGTTCCACACTCTTTGTTCGACGAGTTATCTTGTAGTTTTGTCAATGTCATGGTCAACATACATAATAGATTGGGTTACCTTTCCTCATGCAGCTTACCATGCATATCAACTATGGCGGGAACCAGCCCAGGGTCCAATCCGATCATTTTTCTTTTTCCATATTCGGACATTACTTTGTCAAAAAATGACGTATTTTTTGACAGTAATGTGCGAATATGGAATATAAAATATGAAAAAAATGACCGGACTGAAAGGACCATTCTACCTCCTGAATCAGTCATTTGTTAGAGAAAATGGATAAAATAGATCCACAATTATGAGCGGACTTGTATGGCATAATGCATCACGGATACGTGTTAAGCCCCTTTTTGCCAGAGCTTGGCTCAATTATATATAATTGTCGTCTGCAACTGCTTTCAGTTTGGAAGAGTCTGATAATTTGTCATCTGATAAAAAGTTTAAACCCAGAAATGTTTGTTAAAGGTAGGGCTTCACGCTTATTCTACTAAATGACTAAAATGAAATGTTCAATCCGATAGTAAGAGCCCAAATATTGCTTTTTCAAAGATGTGGTTTTGGGTGTAACATCTCCTTCTCGGACAATGTAGATCCAAGATCAGACTGCACAGTATGTGCAGTCTGATCTTGATCTACACTGTCCGCAAAAGGTCCGCTCAGCAGACTAAGGGTAAACACCACTTCACACCTGATCGATACTCGGACTTTAACGTGGTCATCCTTTTTATCTTCCATCTCTTTATTGGTCGCTTGACCACTCGAAATTCCGAATAATGGTCATCCCAACCTGGTAACCAGCACGTTTTATCAAACATTGACCAGCTCAAGTAGATTACGACTGTCTCGAACTTTTCAAGTACCAAATAAACAAGTTTTCATGACGGCTTTGCCTTGATGGAAATTCACTGGATTTTCACATAAAAATTTCACACAGAAATGACAAGAATGTGAACTTGTGATTTGTGTGACAAGCATTCTTTTGGGGGTTTTATAGGAGTTGTCTTCAACGCGATTGTTGGACGTTTTACAAGGTATCAACATGATTTCAGATTTTCAGATACTTCAAAATAAAAGAAACACACCCCTTTTCCGTTGACTATTCATAGTAAATCTCTGTACTTGTAACATTATCCTTAATGTTACGGAGTGTCGCAATAATGTTATTAAGTCTTCAGCTTGCTTAGTGGCGCTTCAAAGCGAAAGATCAGACTGCAAAAGACGAGCATTCTGAGCTTGCATCTACAGCACCCGTTATTTGTGAGGTACCCTGGGTAAAATTACCGTGCCATTACATAAGTTTCGTATTGGAAATTATCTTTAAATGGCACTAGTCAAAAGAGAAAATCCTTTACTATAAGTCAGGGTGGAAGACGTTACATCCATGCTTTATGCGGTCCAATGAATCCCAATCTTTACGAAAAAATTCAGAGCTCAAACAAGCCTCACGAAGAAGGCCATAGAAGACATTTTCAGAAAAAGCAAAACAAATGGTAATTATCAGTTGCTTCTTTTCCCAAAATGCTTCTTACCCATCCCACTTTTTGATTTGCAGTTTGCAATGTTCTTTTTTTCAACTATGGTAAGTTTTTTAACCCTTAGGCTGCTAAGCACGACTCAAGCGCTTTTTCGTTCAGTGAAGATCAAGGTCTGACTGCAGACTGGTCTTGGATCTACACTACCCGATAAGAAGATTTTTTTCTTAGAAGAACGACTTTGATTATTTAATTGCTTCAATGAGTTTTTAGTACTTATCTTGAACCATACTCTGGCTAAAGTGTGGGATGGGGAGGTTAAAATGCATTTCTGTGATGTGTGATACCAGGCAAGTCATCACATAATTACGTATCCATTTAGTCGATTTGGCTTGCAACACGCGAAAAGATGCATTCGTACATTTTGCGTAAGGTGTCGTTTCGGATCGACTGCGCTTCCGTTTTTTATGTAATTTTCTGTAGTACAAAATCTAATGAAGTCGTAAAGTGCCGTCTCGAATTAGCCTGCGCGGACTGCGCAGGCTGATCCGAGACGACATTTTACGCAAAAGTCTGAATGCCAGTTTTCTCGTGTTGCAAGCTGGTACAATAACCGACTGAATCATGAGGTACACTTGTCCCTTGACATGCAGAAATTTTGATAACAGCTAAAAGTTGCAAACTAGGTCAGCCTGTGTGCGCTGTGCAGACAGACCTGGGTCAATACTTCTTGCGGAAGCAGTAGGCTACCAGGTTTTCAAAGAATGTGACATTTATATTTTCTGTTGAGCTAGAATAAATCCCTTATGCCTGACAAAAAGAGGCATTGTCAAAATCACGCGGGGAATTTGTCCTACTTTATCTTAAATTCCGACGCCCACTTTCAAAGGAACTTCAATAAGTTCAATTAATTGAAAACGGATTGACCAAAGGGTCTTCACCTTTAGTAAATTACAGTCAATAAATAATATTGTCCCATCTCTTATCGAGCGAAATTGTCAACACTCCAATTCTAATTTCCCACAATACTCTATTTCCCGCCCCTTTAAAAATGATTTTTAGTCTCTTTTCTTGAAAAGTGCAGAGTCCTTTTTTCAAAACTGAATTTACGATTCAGTGAGTGAGTGAGTGAGTGAGTGAGTTTTATAAGAGTGACATTTGAATACAACTTATGAGAGTTCAAGAAATATGTGAAAATAAAATTTCAGCACCCTGCAAATTGGCGGCCTATATTATATGTCACCTAAGATAGTAATTAGAACATTATATTTATGAATGATGGATCATTGGTAACTACTGGTACAGTAAAGCAGCGATGATATGCACAAAATGCCACGATAAGATTTCCTATTTTGTGCCCTCTGGTCTTGATCTCTGCTGTTTACAACAGTCAGTTATGCCGAATTGATAAAACGGTCAACCCTCTTAGTTTTCTGCACAATTCCAAGTCTTAATGACTCTCTAGGGAAAAGCTTTTGAAAACAAATAGGCCTACATGTATGAGAAAAGGAGAAATTGCACAATGGTATATACCCGTAAAAGACTGGCAATATAATGCAAACAGCAGGTTGTATGTAATCTGCGATTGTTTTCAATTTGTTTGCGTCTGAAATTTTGTAGTCTGTTAAAGACTTAAGTATCTCTGAGCCTGAGTGTGGCTACGTATACGGATTGCTTCTTTATCAAAATTGATTCTTCTGTAGGGTGCCTTGCATTTTTGTCCTTAGAAACAACTTCTGAAATGATTGGTGAAATCTATTTTAGACTTATTTTACATTTCCAAATACGTACTAGTATTATATATGACCCATCACGCGAAAAATGGACCAGTGGGTATTCTGTAAATCAATTAGATAAAAACAGATCAGCGATAGTGAAGATCAGTTTAAGTTGGTAACTCAAAAGTGATTGTATAGCAAGGTACAATGACCACTTTTCCTACAGAATATTTTATTCAAGCAAAAAGTGTCAACCCTGGTCAGCCTGCCGATTTCCTTGATTCGTGATAGTTAGCATGTAATCACATAATTACCCTCAAAACTGCTAAATAAATTTACTTTAAGTCAAAAGTGGAAACCATAACACGTTAGTAATGAAATTTCGAAATTCTGTGCAACCTACTCCTTAGGCCATGTTCGTCAACCATGCTAAAGAAGATTCTCAGTCTTTATTTCTCACAGTTTCTAAAAGTGAAAAAAAAAACACCCTCTGATTGGCTATACTATTTGATTTAGCCAGTTAGAATGTGTGTTTCTTTCAAATTTAGAAAATTCTGGAGAAAACTATTTCAGACCTCCAGATAAGACGGAGTGATGGTATTCTAAATCCATTATTTCTTCTTGAAACCCTATGTTTTGTGTACTCATTAGAATCATCTCGATGAGACGATTCTAATGAGAACACAAAACATAGGGTTTAGTGTGGAATAATCAATATTTTTGCCGGATTTTAAAATCAAAATCGGTCCCTCTATCTGGAGCTCTGTAATTGTTTTTAAGAATGGTTGGTGAGTATGGACCTTCTTCTACAGGCACAATGGATCGCGGTAAGACGCTTTGCTGGATTTCAATGAACGAAATATATTCATAAATGATAGACTCGACTTAGGTAATTACAGGCAATCAAAGTGGAATGCGCATTTTTTTAAGGCCTATAAAGTTCGAACTTTGCAATAGTTTTCACAAGGTTGAATGGCACATTTTGTGTAATTACAGTTAAGATTTATGTAAAATGTTGTCTATCTCCTATCTATAACAACGTTATTAGAATGGAAAACGGTCGCGAGATAATGACTGATCTATACTTTACTCTTTGACCGCCAATGTAAGCTGAACCTCTAAAGTTCAACGGCTGAAAATGAAATCCGCTGAAAGTCAGAGATTTTTATTTCTAAGCTTAACTAAGCAAACGTAAGTTATGTATCCAAAACCACACTGCACATTTTGTGCAGCCTTATCGTATCGATACCGCCCGAAAGAACCCATGTTAACCCTTAAAGTGCTGAATTAATACAGGAAACTTTTTTAAGTAGGAAAAACATCTGAAATATTACTGAACCAAGAGTTTTTTGGCCAGAATATGAAACAATATAGTGGACAGTGTAGATCCAAGATCAGACTGCAAGTTCTGTGCAGTCTGATCTTGATCTACACTGTCCACAAAAACAAGTTAACTTGGTTCCTGCGCTTTAAGGGTTAAAGCCTAGGTGCAAGTAAGGGTGAGTCTAAACGGAAGTCTGATTAGATCAGAATAGTAATTGATATAAATATTATCAATGAACATAGAACTATCATGATAAATTTTTTTCTAAATGTGAAAAAAAATCCGATTTTGATTAACTATCTTTATAAATGTGCTACCGCTATAAATATTTCTTGTTTCAGAGTATATGATAATAAAATTATAGCACATTTTCTTATCTTACACACGTTTTAGACAAGCATCATGTGACGTCATAATGTGATGTAATTTTTAGTTGTATCAGAGAAGTGAATCGGGGTCTGTATTCATCAACAATTCTTGAGAATATTTTTAGTATTACTATATCACTGTATGGAAACTCTGTACGGGAAATTTCTTCGGTGAATTCAAGATGGCGGACACGTGTTATTGACAAAGTAAGTGTCGTTTAATTTTGGTCCAAACTTGTTTCAAATTGCATCCCCTACAACGAGTAAGGTACCAATCTAAAGAGGTTTGATTGAAAAATCAAGCGATAGTAGCTGATGAGAAAACGGGAGTGCCTTTTGTCCGTAATCCCTCGCTGAACATGATGTTTTGATGAAGTTGAAAAACTAAGCGGGAGACCGGAAGAAAACTGGCTTTATTTCATCGAATAGAAAGCTAATGATAAAAGAAGGTGCCTCGATCGGTGGGGAAATGCCATATTCTTACAACTGTACCAAAATACGTTGCTTATATTTACTGATTTAGCTGTTATAAAGTTTTGAAATTTTGCATGGTGTACTCTTCGGTGCAAACCGAAACTAAACTACTGTATGGTTGGGTGATCGGAATTTCTGTACGCTTCGGTAACAAATATGAAGTCAAAAATCTGTACGCTTCGGTGAAATTGATCAAAAGGAGAAAAATGCTAGAACAGTCTATTTGTATTTCCCGCACAGCGAGAATTCCTTATACAAGTACATGAAACCAATTTGTGTCATTTACTCTATATTTTTTTTGTCATGTTCAAACCATATAATGCCTCAAAAATGAGTCACGCCAGGGTTTCCACTTTCCTGGCTTTGTAAGGATTTGATAGAGAATTCTTTGTTATTCCCATTTTCTAAAGGAAAAGTACGAGTCATTTTAAAATAATGTTTAAAATATTAGTGTGAATTTGAAAAAAAAAAAACTTATCCCCAGATAAAACTACAATGTATCAATGTATTCAGATGACCTTTTATTCGGGAGTGTAAAAAAATAAAGATATGCTATTAACAGAATGTAAGAAAAAAAATTAAGTTCCATGTGTATAATTCTATGGTAGAACACTGAAAGCAGAAGAAAAAAATATCACTAAAGTAGTTCCTCATCCGTGTAACTGAAACATAAAGAGTGTGAGTTTATAAAAGCTTTAAAATGAAAGCTACGGAATAAGGACAATATGTCCCTTGGAAATGTTTACAAAAGGATGATATAAAGGGGTCGTAACTCAGAAAACGATGTAATGAAGACAGAGTTGCCTGAGTGTGTTGTATAGTCATTCGGAGTTTCTAGTCAAAGGATTTGATACTCTGAAAATTAAGATCGAAATTAGTTGGGTTTTTTCCCCTAAATGAAAAGAGAGCTATGGTTCTTCTAGGCTGAATTTCTCCGTTCTGTCGATGTGTGAAAATTGTCGGTTTCAATTAATGAAAAAACGCATTATTTATGCTAAAGTAAAACTCTTAAATGTGAATTTAACAACAGGCATGCGATTATCTTTTTTAAAAGGTCTTTTAAGGTATAAAGAATAACAAATGATCGCTTAGGCGATATCATTATAAATTAAAAATGAGCTATATAGCTACAAGGCAGTGCACAAAAGAGTTTTGTAATGCATTTTTCACTGCCGGTTCTTAGTGTTTGAAAAGTCAAGCCAAAGCTCAGATATATGTCATTGTTTGATTCGGGTTTATATGGCTTTCCAACTGGTTCTGGTCCTATCAACACAAAGTTTGCTCAGAAAGTGCTTCACGTATTCACCAGCACTGGGCTTGGGCTCTAAAATGCGTCGCCAACAGACATACAAACATAACCAGTATCCGTTGTGGAATTCTAACCAACACCATCCACAAAAAGTTACTAAAAATCTACATTACCTACTGCGCCACGGAGGACCCCTGATCAGTAAATGATGATAGAGGAGGTACGGTTCTATATTTCGCTTTTCACATAATGCGTCTATGAAATTCATACTATGGATGGCTTCTACATTTCTGGTGTCAGACCAAGACAAAAACCTTAAGTTTATTAGTTTTATGTTAAAGGCATATATATATATACATGTATATATGCATGTGTAGTGGGGCTCGGTAAACAAAACACGCTCTTCTGAGTAAATGCGCCTTTAATCTTCTTTAATATTTCATTATGATATAAAAACCAACATAACATAACGATGTCGGTGGCATCGGCGTCGGCGATTCTCAACTATAAGCTTACTTTCCCTCAAGCCCACTCGACTGATACTGAATTTGAAAAGGCAAAACAAACACTTTAACGTCATTTTGGCGTCGCACGCACGTCGCGTGTATTTTGGTACGGCGCAACATTACGTTACGCTAAAATGTACTAACTAAGAGCTTGAACGCTCTTACAACATGTACAGAAGATGCTTCTGTTCATGTTGCTCAGCACTTCTCAAAAACAAGCCATTTTAGTGTACGAAGTTGCGGATTTATACATCACGTTTCTTGGAGTTCAACATAAAAACATCAAGTAAATGACCCATGTAGGTTGTTCGTACATTTCCTTCTTTCCTCCCTTAATCGTTTTCACCGAAGCGTACAGATTTTTGACTTCATATTTGTTACCGAAGCGTACAGAAATTCCGATCACCCAACCATACAGTAGTTAGTTTCGGTTTGCACCGAAGAGTACACCATGCAAAATTTCAAAACTTAATAACAGCTAAATCAGTAGATATAAGCAACGTATTTTGGTACAGTTGTAAGAATATGGCATTTCCCCACCGATCGAGGTACATTCTTTTATCATTAGTTTTCTATTCGATGAAATAAAGCCAGTTTTCTTCCGGTCTCCCGCTTAGTTTTTCAACTTCATCAAAACATCATATTCAGCGAGGGATTACGGACAAAAGGCACTCCCGTTTTCTCATCAGCTACTATCGCTTGATTTTTCAATCAAACCTCTTTAGATTGGTACCTTACTCGTTGTAGGGGATGCAATTTGAAACAAGTTTGGACCAAAATTAAACGACACTTACTTTGTCAATAACACGTGTCCGCCATCTTGAATTCACCGAAGAAATTTCCCGTACAGAGTTTCCATACAGTGTATATAGTCCAAGGTTTTCTAAATTTGTAAGTAACACAACCTCTGATTGGCTAACTCGAATTGCCAATCAGAAGCTGTGTTCCTTACACATGCAGCTTACGTGTGCTACCGCTATAAACCTTCCTTGTTTTAAAGTAATAATAAGATTATCACTTATTTCCTTATCTTACACACATTTTAGATAAGCATCATGTGACGTCATAATGTAATGTAATTTTTACTTGTATCTGAGATGTGAATCGGGGTCTGTATTCACCAACCATTCTTGAGAATATTTTTAGTATTACTATAAACTCCAAGGTTTTCTAAATTTGTAAGTAACATAACCTCTGATTGGCTAAACCGAATGGTTTAACCAATCAGAAGTTGTGTTTCTTACACATGCAGCTTACATGTGCTACCGCTATAAATATTCATTGTTTCAGAGTAATAATAAAATTATCACTTATTTTCTTATCTTACACACGTTTTAGGTAAGTATCATGTGACGTCATATTAATGTAATGTGATGTGATTTTTACTTGTATCAGAGAATCGGGGTCTGTATTCACCAACCATTCTTGAGAATATTCTCAGTCTTATACACCAAGTTTTCTAAATTTGTAAGTGACACACCTTCATCTCAAGTGCCTACTCATGTCAGATCCGTTTATATCCTCAATGATTTAAGCATCGGGTGTTGAATGGATTGACCTGGCATGTTCCCTCGTTAGAAGAAAGAAATATTCCAAGTTAAAAGTTGTCCCCAGAATAACCGGCACAATTGCCAAAACACTGGCTTGAAATTACTCTTAATCTGACAACAAAATGTTGCACTCACTGGTCCAATATGAAAGCTTTTGCAGAGGAACAAATTATGAAAATAGTCTTCATAAGGTTTAAAAACATTGTGCATAAAAGAGAAAACTTAAGTCACCAACACTTTAACTTTTTCGTTGATATTTTCACAAGTCTTCCTCACTAGGTTTGTTAAACCTGGGTCCGTATTCACCAACCATTCTTAAGAATATTCACTGTATTATTCTTCAAGATTTTCTGACAGTGCAAGTGACAGAAATTCTGAATGGCTAAACCATATGGTTTAGCCAATCAGAAGTTCTGTTACTTTCACACTGACGAAATTCTGAAGAATAAGACTAAGAATGTTCTTAAGAATGGTTGGTGAATACGGACCCAGGAGATAGTTAGGTAAAGGGTTCACTTGATTTATATTCACGGTGGTAATTTATGTTTTTGAACCTTTGAATAGCTACATATGTATCTGGTGCGAAGTTTGGCTTATAGATCATACAACAGGTAACTTTGAGATTACAAGTTTAAATGGGTAAATCTGAAAGTTAGAAACGATTTATTGTATGGCCTTGTTTCGATTAAGCTCTTTTTGAGATTCTCCACAAAATATGAGCCATATACTCTGACAATAGGGGTTTAATCTATCTCCATGGTAATGATACCAAACAAGTCATCAGATAATCATTTATTCTCTAAATCTGTTTGGTATTACAACGGAACAAATGACTGAGTAATGAGGTAGATTTTCCTTTGACATGGTGAAAATCGACTGATAGCAAAAAGTTTCGACTCTTGACAGCGTTCGCGGACTGCACATGCTGTCCAGGGTCAATACTTTTTGCAGATGCCCATCTCTGTGGTAGAAATCGTGGAAAAAATAACCCTTCCTTGGGTCGACCAAATAGCCTGCCACATGCTAAAAGAGGCTTTCGGAAATTTGCGTAAAGTGTCGTTTCGGATTAGCCTGTGCAAAACTGCACAGGCTAATCCGAAACGACACTTTCCGTTTTTATACATAATATTCTGTTTTGCGCTAGTCTACTGGCGCACAAAATCTAATGTCTTCGTAAAGTGGTGTCTCGGATTAGCCTGCGCGGACTGCGCAGGCTTATCCGAGACGAAACTTTACGCAGATGTCCCATTGCCCCTTTTCGGGTGTTGCAGGCCACCTATAGTTAGTAGATTTATATTTCTTATGTTTCGATCCAACCTGTTATGATGCAAATATAAATTTTGTGATATGTCATGTTTTTTTGCCAGTGCATAATGCATGAAAAGCGTCGAAAATGATAAATGGAAACAGGAAACTTTTGTGGGTATTTTGGGCAGACAGCTATTATCTCGGGTAACACTTGCCAGCAAATTTAGTTTTTATTCTTTTCTCTATTGCATTCTAAAATCTATTTACATAATATTAAAATTTGAATGCATGTGAAGTAGTCTTTAGGCGTCTTAAGTCAAGGACTGTTATTGATAAACAGTGAAAGGAAGAGCAGTTGCGCGATATCTGTCTGTCGGTCTGTCTGTCTGTCTGTCGAGTTTTCAAAGCCTAAAGGAAGGAATTGTTTGGTAAAGTGTAAGTGACATGAAAAAAAAGATAAAACGTCAGTTTTAGGCACTTATAATATATTCAATGAGAATATGGCACCTTCGGTAAAGAAATCATTGCTCTGATTTAGAAATCACAACTTTCGTCTCTAGATTCAACGCAGAAGATTATCGGGGTATAGAATGGATATTTTAAAAAAGAAGAATTCAAACCGTTTTACACCATCATATCAGATATCGTTTTAGCTGCATACAATGTCACCACACTTATAAATAAACATTACGTTATTCTTTTTTCTTGCTAAATAGAATTAACTCTTTTCGTCGCCGGATAATTTAATTGCCCTTTTTTCCTAGGGCTGCAAACTCATTTCCCTCTTCAAATAAGAGACTCGTCGGTTTAAGGTTATTACCAAGGAGTGGACGGTACAGATCAAAGATCAGGCTGCATGGTTAGGACAGTCTGGTCTGGATCTTCGCATTCCACAACGACTAATGAAGATCATGGCTGTGAAAGGGTTAAATCTGCAAGTGGCACTCCCACGCTTTTTTGCCTGTGTGACTTTGTATGGGGAAGTTTTTTCTTTTATCTTCGTCAGTTAGTAAAATAGTCATTCTGAGGCTTGTGATACTTACAAATCTTGGAGAAGAAGATTTAAGAAGGTTTCTTAGAATGCTTGGTGATTCCTTGACCGTGTCGATACACTTCAAGATGCCACTTTTAAGGATATTCTAGTTTGAAACAGTAATAAGGAACGTGAACTGAATGGTGATTTACGCAGCTTTCAACCATATTTCAGTCACAGGTGGCATCTTATTTGTTATCAAATGACTCCGGTTTCAGCAATACTAGGCTAGAACTAAATTGTCTTGCCTTATGACATTTCCAAGGGAAGTGAAACAGGCGCTTCGAGCGAGGATTGAACCAGAGAACTTAAAGATTCGAATCCTTAACGGTAATCACTGAGCCACGACTAATACAGGAAAAATTTTGTATGGCATTCAGAGAAATAATTTAACTCATAATCACACGACAAAGTTTTACACTCGTCCAACTTGATAGCTTTTTCAGACGACAAACTAAATGTCCTCCAAATGATAGAATTTGTCTTTGATAGGTGAAGAAAACATTGTGGAAATCAGAGAAAATGCTGGTCACCAGCATTTTCTCCTTTTCCCACAATGTTTTCAAAATTTCATGCTCAGGATCCTTAACAGTCTGGCTTCTTTGCTAAGGGTTTAGAAATATAACCGATTCCATACTTGAATATCAGTGTGAACTTTAATGTGATTTTCACGCAATTACGAACTCGATTTCACCAAAAAAGGATTATAACGAAATTTAAATATTTTAATTAATAAAGATAGTTTTTTACAGACACGAACATGATAAGATTAAATAAAAAACCTAAATGTAAAGCTCGGTGTGTCAACATTATCAAGATTTCAGGTAACGGAAATCCGAAACTCGACACTGAAAAAGGTGCTGTTTCGATTTGATGGTATTTCGTTATTTTGTAAACGTATTCATAATCAAGATTTACATATATTGAGTGCCTACAGCGTGGGTTTTGGTTGCAGAACTGGTAATTTTGGATTGGGAAAAACTGAACTTGAGCAATGCTCTCGCAAAAGAAGTTTAATGTATGTCCATCATGTATTATACCCAGTAGAACATCACATGTATATACAAATAATTATGGATCCAGACATTCCATTTAGAACAGGAATTGATTGAATCTATATGTAGAATGGTCCTTGGACTTGCAAAAGAATTATAAACTGCAAAAAGATCCGATCCATGCTAGCCTGCATAATGATTGTAAGATTTTAGAGCCATCAGATTTGAACAAAAAAAGGAAAGACGATATCATTCGGGTTCAAACTGATTAGGTATCGAACCAAACCATCATCTCAAGCAATATACATTCAATTCGGCGTTTGTAAGTTTTCTTTTTCAAAATAAATGCTCTCCTGGGTATCGAACTGGTGTCTAAATGAGAAAATATGCAGTGCTCTATGAAAAGGGGGTTTAACCAAAAAAGGTGTCTGCATGGGTCGAAACATTTGGCTACTTATAAATTTTCTGCATGCTGAAGGACCATTCTAACTCATGACCCAGTCGATTCTTAGACAGATAGGTTTTCATGGATCCATATATGGTTTGCAACACACGAAAAGGGACATTCGGGCATTTGAGTAAAGTGTCGTCTCGGATCAGCCTGCACAATCCGCGCAGGCTAATCCGAGACGGCACTTTACGACTGCATTAGATTTTGTGCTACAGTAGACTTGCACAAAACAGAAAATTACATAAAAACGGATGTCCATTTTCGTGTGTTGTAAACCATATAGCATCAAGGAGATGCATTAAACTCCCTTTTGCAAGAAATGGCTCGAATGAATTCATTTTCTTTGAACAAAAACGATGTGGGTCCATTTATAAATGGGCTGGCTGGTGTTATTGGCCGAAAAGGATTTAATTTTCAAAAACGAGATAAAGGAGACAAGATAATATGGTTAAATGGATGGAAGTTGTCAAATAAAAGATTGCGTTCTTATAAGGAAACAAACGTCACAGGAAAATTATACCGTGTGCTGGAACAGCGAATCATGTTGTTTCTGACAGAGAATTATCCAATTTCAATGACATACAAATTAAACTCTAGCTCTATAATTTAATTAAAATGAATGTTATCGTTCTCTTATTCTTCTAACTCAGAGAATTTTTCAGAATCTTAACCTGTTACAAACAATCCCTGGTTTTTACGATCCAGAGGAAGAAGCCTTTAACATTAAGAAGTTGCGTTACTTTTAAATTCAGAAAATTAATGAAAATTGATTTAAATCCTGTAGAAAACAATCCCTGGTTTTATGACCCTGAGATAGAAACCTTTTCAAAACATTGTGGGAAAAGGAGAAAATGCTGGTTACTAGCATTTTCTCCTTGTCCCACAGTGTTTTCTACTCTTCAAAAATCAAGTTTCAATTTTGAGTCACGTTTATTTTGTAGTCTGCAGATGCTTTCAATTTGGACAAGTCTAAAACTGTGTCGTTTGGTAGAGATCGAGTTAAAAGGAAAATTTGAGTTTGTTTGACTTTAAGTGTTACCGCGAGAATTCACTCAGAGGCTGTTTTGCGAACAGTTTTGATCGAGACTAGCTCTTGTAACCAGCATTTTCTTCTTTTCCACACGTATTTTCTACTATTTACGGGATGAATACCGTTTTCTGACGGTTGCTTTGAAATTGTTGTCTACAAATGGTTTCAACGTGGTCGAGTCTAAAATGTTTCTGCCTGTTTAAAAGCGAAATAAAGCATGTAGGTTTGCCTTAAGTAAGAGAAAATGGACAAGGGGTTTGACAGTAAAAGTCAGTGAGAACTGAGAACTGAGATAAGAACGTCCTTCAGTTGATCATAAACGCTTTCATGAATTTCGAATACAACTTACAAAGTCTCTGCACTAGACTTGCTTTCCGAAATATTGAGAGAAATGAGTATTTATGTGTGGAAGCAATTGTTTCTTTCGCACAATGTTCCCTATGATAGAAAAAGCAGTTTCCAGTCTTCGAAACTGTTCCCCCGTTTTGTCACGGAGTTCTTAGTTTTAATCAGCCTTTTTGGTAGAGGCTAAAAGATACAAATATTCTTTTTTTATTCTTTGAAAAAGCTATATGAATTACTAACCTGTTATCTAGATTTATCCGTTTTTCTTCAAAACCACAAACTTTAATTTTAAAATTCCTGTAAACTAATCGACTAACACATTTTACATTGGTTAACATACGTCTATTACTGCCGATTTCACATGACTGATACCTAACATTCGGAACATTCTTCCAGCGCCGATATCGCTTACAGCAAATACAATATCAAACACACATAAAAACATTTATTTACGACCGATAGTCGTTGCTATTTTAAACTCCTTTTTTATTGAAACACTTATCCTATTTTTCAGTAGTATCAGAAAAAATATTTTTGTGTTTCATGTCTTTTGTCAAGCTGCACCTCTTTTATATGTACTGTTGACAAGTTGAAAAAAAAGAAAGAATGGCGTCTTTTATTGTCTTATATAAAAAAAACACTATATTTTAGAAAAAAAAAAGTGGTAGTAATTCATTTTTCTACAAAATGTTCAAGGGCTTCCACTGCGAGGGCTGAGTTTGTGAGCCATTCTCTGCCAAAAGGGTTTAATTCTTTACCAAATGACAACATTTTTAGACTGGTCCAAATTGAAAGCATTTGCAGACAACAAATTAAACGTGTCTGAAAAATTGAAATTTGTTTAAGTCAGGGTTGAAAACATTGTGGGAAATGGAGAAAATGCTGGCTGCCAGCATTTTCTCCTTTTCCTACAATGTTTTCTGAAGGTTTCTTTTTCAAGGTCGTTGAAAGTCGGGATTGTATTGTAAAGAGTTAAATACATCCCCGCCATCCACAATACCCAGCAAATCTTCAAACAATCATGTATCCATAACTACAAGTTATCTAACAACGGACTGATTTGATAGGTAGTCAGGTCCTTAAAGCCCGCCCGGGTGGCTCAGTGGTGAGCGTGTCAGACTCATGACCTGGTGGTTGTGAGTTCGATACCCGGTTGAGGCGAACTTTTTTTCCGGCATATTTTCGCCTCTCACCTCTGCTAAAGCATTTGAGAAAAGTAGTCGGTGGCTTTGGAAAGAAAGTAGTGTAAGTACCGGTGTGAGACAGCTAGGAAACACATGTGCGTCACCGACCGCCATGATATGACCTTAGCTGTTAAAGTGGCGTTAAACCCCAATACAACCAACCAACCAACCAGGTCCTTAAAAATGCAGAAAAATTTAAAAGCAGCAAAATGCTTACACCCATGTCAGCCTGCACGGAGTTCCCAGACTGACATGGTCGATTCTTGTTGCAGGGTCGAGTCTTGTTGCAGGTAAATTAACCCTTTACCAAACAATCCCTGGTTTTTACCAGTTTCCAGGTCATAAGGTCTATGTTCACTGCAGCTGACAACTGTTTTGGAGATACTGTAGTGTAAGGTAGCATGGGGCGTAGATCACAGATCAGACTGATCTGGATAAGCGTCGTGTCTGCTAATGTTATGCACGTCACAAATAGCCGTGACTCGGTTCACTTTGATAAAATATTTCGAATGAGTCATCCCTCAACTTGACTGTAGTTGTATTGTAACGGGGAAATCGAGCATCTAACAAAACTGACCACTAATCCGTGACACAAGAGTCGGCCCCTTTATTGTAAAGTGAATTTTTTAAGGGCTTTTGTCATTAAAATCTTTTTACAAAGGACCCCCCCCCCCCCCGAAATTTGTGGTTATCAAGATTTAACCCTTCACCAAAATGTTCCGAATTTTACAAAAAATGGCCGATATCTTTGTGTTGTTTCAAGACAAAACTAATCATTTGAGTCGTCTTATATAAATGTTTTCAATTCGGACAATGATGAAATTTTGCTGCATTTGGTTAAAGAATTACTATGCTGACTCATTTGAAACAATTTCGCAACTGGCGTGGGTTTTTAGTCAAATAGAGCAAAGATAGGAATCTGCTTGTACATGTACATGTATATTTTTGTGACTGTACTGTGCGGAATCTACTCTTCTACTTTTTTCATGCAACAGCAGCCATTTCGCGTAAGTGCAGCATTGGACTAGATGTCTAATTAAACTCGTTAGTTGCTATACAAGTTTAAAAAATTCTAACAAGTAGTAAAACCCCAAATAAATATACATGTACTGCGGTTTCAGATTTCACCTTGCAGTTAAGACCTACCATATCGTGACAGACAGTGTAGATTCGAGGTAAGACTTTACGCCTTATGTTGGATACTGGATCAACAGTGCCCACAAATTCTGAAAAAAGCCGTTCTTACCAATGAAAGGGTTAATACAATCCTCGTTTTCAGTAAAAGCTTTCAAGTTATGGAAAAATAATGAAAAGTTGCAAGAGAAGTACATTTTTTATGTTTCTTTTTAATAAAAGATTCCGTTATCGAATTGAATTGTATAAATCAATCATCCACCATTGGCAACAATTTAAAGCAAGATATTGATATCTTACAGCGGTATCTACAGTGCAAGAATAAACGTTTCCAAAGTTTTGAGAACTTAATTAGTTTAAACCACAAATCCTTGGATTGAACTGGGCCGAGATATATGTCTTTCATTATTAAATGATATATTGTAGGGGAAAATGAGTCATTATCATTGCTTTTTAATCTTTAATTTTATATATGACCTTTACGTCATATATAAACCTTCACCCTGCTGGCTTCAGGTATCAGTAATGAATGAAACTGGTGATTGTTAAGTCAGTTTAGGAGAAAAGAGTAAAATTAGACTGCACGGACGTACAGGCAGATTTTGGCCTGTCCTCATCGTGAATGGCATCGGAAGTTGAGTTGTGCGCGTCATACAAAAAATTTGTATTGACCCAATGAGTAAACTAAACTAAGCTGTTAACTTGAACGACTTAAATGTTTTCGAATTTGCCTGCAATCTTTGACTAATAACTGGTTTTCGAGACAGAAATTGGTGAAAAAAAAAACTTAAAAAGCTAGAACGTGTTTTTCATCTTCACTTTGTGGTTTATATTTTTCATTCAGGAGCACCAAAAGGGTCGAGATCATATCTTACTGAATACGTTCGTTCTTTAATCTGTGTTAAATGTAACATGTCGAAAAGTCAAACCGCTTATGATATAAAAGATTAAGTGTTCAATTAGTAATCCATGCCATGGGTGTATCGACCTCTAATATCCAATATGAGTAGTGTAGACCAAGACCAGTAGTGCAGACCAAGACCAGTCGGTGTCTACTTGCAGACCTATCTTACTCTACAAAACCAAATTGATTTCTACAATACCACACCTTCAATTAAATACGACCAGTAGGTCCTATAAAATGGCTTGTTCTATTAACCCATTACCACACAATCCCTACTTTTGACGCCCCTGAGAAAGAAGCCTTTTGAAAACACTATGGGAAAAGGAGAAAATGCTGGTAACCAGCATTTTCTTCTTTTCCCACAGTGTTTTCTACCCTTCCCAGAACAAACTTCTATTTTATAGTCAGCTTTATTTTGTCGTCTGCAAATGCTTTTAATTTGGACCAGTCTAAAATTTGCTCGTGTGGTAAAGAGTTAAAAGTATTCAAATTCAACAGGATAAAGGTAACCGTTTCCCATCAGGATAAAGGTAACCGTGTCCCTACTTTTTCACCGCAGTTACTTTGAAGTCCGAAACCCCAAGACAGGATTCACTGTAGGACATGCAGTCTGATCTTGTTTCTACATTCTGCGATTCTGAAATTCTGCAAAAAGAAATTTGAAATAGCAGTATTTTGTTTCGCTATAGATTTTATTCAAGTTACCCCGAAGTCCAAGGTTTAATGTCGTAGCTGACACGCCCAGTTTCAAGTAACTTTAATTTCTGTATTCATAGCATTATAATATTATGGAAATGCTTTCATCTTGACTTACTTTGATATATGCTCAAAACCAGGGCCCATATTCACAAACCATTCCTAAGAGCGTTCTTGGTCTTATTTTCCAGAATTTCCTTCATTTGTAAGTTACAAAACTTGTGATTGGCTAAACCATTCGGTTTAGCCAATCAGAAGTTGTGTTACTGACACATTTAGAAAACCTTAGAGAATAAGACTATAGGAATATTCTCAAGAATGCTTGGTGAATACGGGCCCAGATCAGAATGGATAATACTATTGAAAAGGGGTTTTATGCATCGTCTCGAATAAAAAAATTGAATAAGAACTTAATCCTTAAATGTCAAGACCAGTTAAAAATGTTTGTGAATCAAGTTCAAACTGCGTAAACTGTGTGGTCTGATCTTGATTAAATCTGCACAGTCACGTATGACTAGTTTGATTGGTCTGGTGGAAAATAGTCAGGCAGCTGTAGTGGTTAGATCTCCCTTTTCACTGAGAGTAAATTAATTTTGATTTCATTCTATACTAGTTGATTCGTTAACTGCTGATTTAAGTTAATGATGGTTTACGGCCAGTATTGAAAATCCACTTAAATTGCGAAAAGTCATCTAAAAACTCTCATTAGATCGGGCCAGTTAAGAATCCAGATCAGTCTGCACTTTCTGGCAGTCTGGTTATGATCTACTTTGCCTTGAGTCATATATAGTGGTCGAAGGGTTCAGACAGAAAAAAAATGAATAAAAACCGCCAAAGAGAGGTTTATGGGACTGCATGAGCTACTTTTCCTGCAGCCGTTTCAAGCCGTGTTTCCTTTTGCTACCCAACTCTTTAAAAAAAAAAACCCATGCAAGCAGAAAACGGTCACCTGCAGGTGGTTCTAACTTCCGATTTGCTAACAGCATTAGCTGTTAAACACACAGTCCTGAGTTTTAACGACCCTGGGGGGAGGCTTTTGAAAACATTGTGGGAAAAGGAGAAAATGCTGGTAACCAGCATTTTCTCCTTTTCCAACAATGCTTTCCCCCACCAAATTCAACTTGTTTTGGAAGGTTGGTGGGGCCACGTTAATTTTTTGTCGGCATTTTTTATTCTTTTTTAGACGTCAAGTATAACATTCAGTCGTTTAGTAAAGAGTTAAATGAGGTAAAGTGGAATATCATGGACCCAGTCCAAGAACTCGGCATGTTTTTTAACAGACGAGATACAGACAACAAAACAGGTTAATTTGTAAAATAATTTACACGTGTTGTTGCATTTCACATTGTTTCTAGATCGACGGTGTTCCCTTACCTGACAGCATTGTGTTTTAATGAACCGAAGGAAGACGGCTTTTGAAAAAAAAAAAAACAACATGTGGCAAAAGGAGAAGCCGATGGTTGCAAGGATTTTCTCTTTTTGTCACATTTGTTCTATCCTATCGAAAACAAGTCCAATCATTCGGCACACGTCATCTACAAATGCTTTCCAGAAGAAGTCTTAATTTTTGTCGTTTAGGAAAGAGTTTTCGCCTGTGATGCGATCAACAACTTTAGTTACTTTTGTTTGCAAATGTGGATCCTAATCAACGCCGAAAATGCCGTCTGATCATCGATTTACTGATCTAGATCGTCCGATCACCGTTTGACTTCTTTCCCTGACCTATCTTAATTATGATTGGCTGAAACGGAGTGTGTCAGCCAATTACATGGATAATTGTGGAACAGTGAAAATAGTCCAAAGTCGGCCTATGGCTCGTTAAAGTTTACAGCTACAATTATTGATTGGTTAACCCTTTCAATGATTGCTTGCTATTTTCGACTAAAGCAAGCATTGTTTAAAAGTTTTAATGGACAAGAATGTGGTAAAATGACGCGATCTGTGAGTTCACCGCGTTCGTCTGCTAATTACGTCATTACTTTTATCCGATACTTTGAAAGGGAAATTGGAGACCTCGGCTTTTATGCTTAATTTCAAGTGAATTGAGGAACGTGACGTGCAATACTAGACACCTCATTATCTCCCCGTTATACTACTGCATAGTCTGTTAACCCATTACCACTCAATCCCCCTTTTGGCGACCCTGAGAAAGAAGCCTAAAGAAAACATTGTGGAAAAAGGAGAAAATGCTGGTAACCAGCATTTTCTCTTTTTCCCACAATGTTTTCTACTCTTCACAAACTAATTTTCAATTTTCAGTCACTTTTATTTTGTCATCTGCAAATGCTTTCAGTTTGGACAAGCCTAAAGAATTGTTGTTTGGTTATGAGTTAACTTGTCTGCTGGTAATGTTCTTTGCCCTAAACTACAATCCCGAAGTATAACGACCCATGAAGATGTCACAACAGTTGTCTTGACTGCCGATCTGATTTTTTGGCGTGAATAGAATTCTCTGTCCATTTGTGAGTCTACGTTATTCGGCAGTTGATATCTCTTCTGTGCCGAATTATTTACGGAACACTTACTGCGTATTTCTGCAACATTCACATACAATCCGATATATTTTAGTGTTTTTTAGGTATACATCAGGGCCGTTTGGGGAGGTTGTATCCCTATTACTGTGCACCAGGTAAAAATCGCGGGAGTGTGAAAATAGTTGACCCATGCTCTGGCAAAATGGGGTTTAACCTATTACCAAACGACAAAATTTTAGGCTCGTCCAATTGAAAGCATTTGCAGACGACAAAATAAAAGTGACTGAAAATTTGAAATTTGTTTTGTGAGGGGTAGAAAACACTGTGGGAAAAGGAGAAAATGCTGGTTACCAGCATTTTCTCCTTTTCCCACAACGTTTTCTAAAGGTTTCTTTCTCAGGGGCGTCAAAACTAGGGACTGTGTGGTAATGGGTTAATGCATCTCCGTGCAGCATTATACCAAGTAAATCAGCACATACCAGTAAGTAATCATGGATCCCTGAAATCCCTGTTGTCTGACATTCAACCGAATAATGAGGTAAACTGGTCCTTTGACACGCAGAAAAATCGTGTTATAAAAGAAAGTTTCTACTCAGATCAGCCTGTGTGAACTGCGCAGATTGACCTGAAACGACACTTTTAGCAGAGGCACTAAACCCCCTTCTCATAGATCTTGGCTCAATCAGCGTTAGCGTACTCTCTATGTGATGAAGGTAGTATTACCCTTTGTAACTGAGACACTACCTATAATTATTTACAGTCAAATGTAACTTTTAACATGAAAACGGTGTCACAATAACAATTATGTATGCTATAATTTCACGTAAGATACTGGTACATTTACCCTGCAACAGCCCTGTCATTTGCAGCTCTTGAAGTGTTTAATTACTCTGTTGAGATACTCTAGAGAAACTAGTCATTTAAATTGTACTATTTAACTCTTTCCCAAATGACAGATTTATAGACTGGTCCAAATTGAAAGCATTTGCAGACGACAAATGTGACCGAAGAATCGAAATTTGATTTGGGAAGGGTAGAAAACATTGAGAAAAAGGAGAAAATGTTGGTTACCAGCATTTTCTCTTTTCCTACAATGTTTTCTAAAGGCTTCTTTCTCAGGGTCGTCAAAAGTAGGGATTGTGTGGTAATGGGAAAAGCAGCAATAAGAACGATCGAAAACTAAGCATGGGTAATCTTCTTTATTAAGTTTGACTACATTGTCCTGGATTTTTGGCCAATTAAAAGATGACATGGTGTGTCTGAAACTGGTTACGAGAGTACTGTGAAAGTATTTTGTCAAAGTTTATCGACAAATATTGTAAGGACCTGCTTGACATCTGTAATACGGCATGCTTTCGGGATCAACTTAACTACTTTTCAATGAAGACATTGACAGAGTCTTACATTAAAAATTCCACGCTTATCAGGTAAATCTATGAAAAATCTTTTAAACATGTACACAGCCGGCATATCATATTGCCAGAGAAAGAGAGAGACAGAGAGAGTTGGAGCTGTAACATACGCTGGTGAAGGAAAGCACATCAGATAAAATTTTCCTCTGATTTTCAATTATCAATTGTCTTTTTTAATTATTTCTAAGTTCAGCCGGCGGTTTTAGGCTTGTCCAAATCGAAAGCATTTGCAGACAACGAAATAAAAGTGACTGAAAATTTGAACTTTGTTTTGTGAAGAGTAGAAAACATTGTGGGAAAAGGAGAAAATGCTGGTTACCAGCATTTTCTCCTTTTCCCACAATGTTTTTAAAAAGCATCTTTCTCAGGGTCGTCAAAAGTAGGAATGTGTGGTAATGGGTTAAAGTCCTGTTAAGCACTTATATAAAATTAAACATTATATTCATCAATATTTTAATGGTATACCTTGTATTTATTCAGCGGCGTATGAAATAAATACTTTCAGCTTGTCAAAATAACCTATTTATGGGCTATTTAGGCTATAATATCTCATGAGACCCAAGATCAGACTGCTCGTTCTGTGCACAAAAGAACCTGAAGTTTGCTCAACTTCGAAAGCTTGGGACTTTAATGGCTACGATAATAATACTTGCTCCATTAACCCTATACCACACAATAACGCCTTTTCAGTAACGCCCCTGAGGAAGAAGCCTTTTGAAAACATTGTGGGACAAGGAGAAAATACTGGTAACCAGCATTTTCTCCTTTTCCCACCAAGTTTTCCACTCAATCAAAGCAAAATTGCACCATTGTGAAATTGTCCTCTTCAAATGCTTTCAATTTGGACCGGTCAAAAATTTTGCTGTGTGGTAACGGGTTAAGAGCTTAACATATCGTTATATAGTAGAATAACAGCGTAACAGAATTGGGCCATTCGTCATTAAATCTTTTAGTCAGATGGTTTTAATTTTTTTTGTATTTATTCAGCGAACTTTCTGTTTAGTCAATCCAAGAATGATATTAATGATAGAAGCTATTCCATTTAGAAAAGAAAACAAGAACCTGATTACAAAAATCATTCGCTCTCTCTCTCTCTCTCTCTCTCTCTCTCTCTCAGCCCTCTGTCATTGGCTTTGTCTCTGTCTTTGTCTCTGTTCCTGTCTCTGTCTCTCTGTCTCCTTTTGTCACTCTGTCTGTCTGCTTCCGTCTCTCTCATATCTCTGTCTGTTTTTTGTGTGTTCTTTTTTCCTCGCCAATGCTATAATTGGCTTACAGTTTGTAGGCTTAACACGAAAAAGCAAGCAGTTTGAATGGTTGTCAGGCATTTTGGTAATTTAGTTGAAAACCATGCTCTGAATGAAAAGGGTTTAAAAAGGTAAAATACTTCAGTTAGTGGAAGATATATATTGGAGTAATTCATCTTATCCCTCTTTTCCCCACCCACCGTGCCACGAAATCTGGGCTACTATTGTCTCTCTGTTTATTTAACCCATGTTCTGGATTAAAATTGTTGGATATCGGCGGACGTTTGACTTTAACTATTTCAGCACCATAGGCGAAAACTTGGGCTTTGCGGACAGTATAGACCAAGATCAGACTGCACAGAACGTGCAGTCTGATCTTAGATGTATACCACCCGATCGTTTGGTCAAGCCTATAAGGTAAAGTTCTTTTTGAAGTTAACAGGATTGTATTTTGAGGCGTAGAAAGAGGTCAGGTTAAAACGTTTGGCGTTAAGAGTTAATTAACTCCCTTGATGGACAGAGAAGGCTTAGGCAAGGTTTACAGACGGGTATCTAAAAATCGATACATTTCAAAACGTTTCTCAAATGCCAACTCAAACATGTCCGTCTATTTCCCCTTTGCTTTGATAGAAAAATCTCACAATCTGTAAAAAATATTTGGCTAAAAATCAGATTATACCATGCAAAACAATGTATATAATTTGATGGCCCCCGATGGCCTAAATCAGCTCAATCATATATATGAGCCATGCTCGACTAAACAGGGACTAACGCATTTGTAAAAAGTATCGACTCATGTCACCCTGCATAATTCGTGCATGCCAAAAATTGATCGAAACCTTAGGAATCCTTCTACCTTCTCATGACCCCTTTTGACAAAAGGAATTTTATGGATCTATGATTATGTAGTGACTTGCTTAGTTCAACAGACCATGGAGATGCATCAAACCTGCTTTTGCCAGAGCATGGCTCATGTCATGATGTATCATGTGATATTCAGATGGAATCGACTTTAGGGTCCTAATTGTTGGTAAGAAGATTTGTGCCTCATGAACATGTACAGAATCTTTCTTGTACGAGCGATACAATAATAACATATACAAATGTTTGGCTGGGTAATCATCTCTGCTGTAAAATCATTTTTTTATTCAACTTTTTTTTCACATTTAAACTGTCCATTTTAGACATCTTTTTTTTCCAAAGCCGTTAACGGCAGAGGCATGGAGTATTGATAGTTCATATGTCATCTCCTGTCTGTCTGACATTGGAGCTGAAATTAATTCCTTTGCTATAAGGCTTTTGCAGACTTCAAGTGCTTTGATTTTCAGAGATTTGCACATGGCCTGTCTTTGCATTTTAAAGCCATTCAAACATAACCGTGGAATTTGAAAGATGCAGCTCGTTCGTTGCAAGATTATGAACATTCTGGGTCTTATTCTCTCTAAGATTCTCTTATTTTGAAAGTAATGCAACTTCGCATCAGCTAAACAAGACCAAGAAATTTGCCAAATTTTTCAGAAAAGGACAAAGGGACATAACTCTTTTGAAAGGAAAAAGCTGCCCAAACCCAATTCCTTTGTCAAATTATTAATTTCTTGCAAAAAGAAACGAAATCATCTTTCAACACCATTTCTTTTAAATATATGCTCGTATTATGACATCAAACGTAAATAAAAAAGCAATAGAAGAACATTGTAGGCCTATATGCTTTTTCCTTTTTTCTGTCAACAGTCAACAGAAAATAAAACCGGTATGGCTTTAAATGTATTACTTATACTGAACATGGTCAATGTAAACCATTTAAGCACTATTGGCAAAAATTGGCACTTTTGCAAAAATGGTAACTTTTGCGCACATAAAGTGCAGTCTGATCCTAATGTTCACTGTCTCTTTTTCAGTCAAGACCGAATGATAAACGTTTTTTTTTTTTAGTTTTAGTGGATTGTACTTTTTGTGAAAGAGGTCGAGTGAATATATTTAGTGATGAAACTTTTCTTGCTGTGGAAAAAACTTTTGAACATCTCAAATTCAAAGTCATTGTCACTCTAGTCAGTCAGTTTTGTGCAAAGTGTCCCAAAAGATTGGCTACAAAAGCTTGTTTCTCTGATCCTTTCCATGTTTATTAATTCCTCACTTTGACCAGTAAGCAGGTTAATCATGACACTAGATTATTGTGAAGCAAGGCACAGTTTAGTCCTTTTTACTGGTCGTAAAGCTATCATTTTTTATATATCACTAGATAAAATGTGACATAGTTACTGAAACGTGAGTTTTAAGTATTTCGGGTATGACTTAATCGGCCGTGTCTTCTGACTTCACCCGCCGTCTTCCCTCGGCCTATTCCGTCTCGTTATCGTCAGTACCGTAAATTTTCTTTATACCCATTTCTTATCAATTAGCATTATTGAGTACAGATTTAGCCAGCAATTTCAAAATGATATTATTTTGGGAAAATTATATATTGCCTTATCGGACAGTGTAGATCCAAGCTCAGATCACTTTCTGTGCAATTTGATCTTGATCTGCACTGTCCGCCAGAATTCATTGAGTTGTGCTTTGCAGCGTAACTGTAAATTATTTGAACCTTTTCTGGTGCCAAAAATTCAATAATTCTGAAAAAGAAAAGTTTTAATTTAAAGTTTAGCTTTGTTCAGCCAAATCCAGAAGGTATAATTGCAGCTGTTTGCAAATTATTGAAATAATATTTGCACCGAAAAGCTTGCTGTTTCCTTACAAGTCAAAATTTGATCATAAAGTTAACACTCGTCGAATTGAAAATAAACTGTTTACATAAAGTATAGATTTAAAACCACGATTTGTATTGCGCTGATTATTATGATTATAATCTTTACGTCAAAGAAAGATATACTGTATATTTTACAGATTTCCAGATAGAAGGAGTGATTTTGATTTTAAAATTAAATATGAATTGTTCTCCAACAAACCCTATGTTATGGGTCCTCATTAGAATCGTCTCAACGAGACGATTCTAATGAGTACCCACAACATTGGGTTTGAAAGAGAAATAATGGATTTATAGTGCCGTCACTCCCCTTTATCTGGTGATCTGCTTTACAAGAAAATTGTTGCCATAATCTCTTCGTTTCTGTCTCTGTGTCTCTCTCAGTTCTGATTGCTCCCATGATTTGTTGTTTTCTATTTTTTTTTTTCATATTTTTGTTACTTCACGAATATTTTGATTTGACTTATTACATAACGTTATTTCTGGTAAACTCTCATTTTTTTCTTTGTCCTGCACTTTTGAAAACATTGTTGCCTGAGCCATCCTTGCCCCTATGGCCGCATTGTGTCTGAAACACTCTTAAAACATCGTTCTACCAACACCAAACGATATTTATCAAAAGCAAACTACTCTCCAAACGGAAAGGAATTCTATTTTGGGGTACCTATGAGTCATGAATGTACAAATATGTCAATCAAATACAATAAAAAAAAACACGGACCTTTGTTGATTTCATCGATAACAACAACAGGGTATTGTAACAAGGTTAAAACGAGCATTTTTGACTTTCAATCATGTATTGAAAGTTTTACGACTATTTAACTATGTATGCTGCTTATTTATGACCCTATTGGAGCCCGGTTTGTCAATAAGGCGGGTCATTACATATTTAGAGACCCGAGCTCTCCTTTTATCTTTAAAGCGCAAAGAAAGCGGCGTGCTTAACTCTCTTTTAAACAACAAATTTATAGACTGGTCCAAAGTATAAGCATTTAAATGTGACTGAAAAACCGAAATTTGATTTGGGAAGGGTAGTAAACGTTATGGGAAAAGGAGAAAATGCTGGTTACCATCATTTTCTCCTTTTCTCACAATGTTTTCAAAAGGCTTCTACAATAGGATCGTCAAAGGTCGTCATTGTGCGGGAAAGTGTTGACTTTTTTATCAGACGACAGAATTGTGAACTGGTCCAAATTCAAAGCATTTGCAGATGACAAAATAACTATAAAAAAGGAAAGACATTTGTTATGGGAAGAGTGGAAAAAATTGTGTGAAAGCGGGAAAATGCTGATTTCCAGCATTTTGTCCCTTTTCAACAATGTTTTCAAAAGCTTTTATGCTCATGCTTGTGTTGATTTGAAAAGGCATAAGGCGATAATGGATAATTGTAGGTTGCTTAGTTCCATTCTTCCTCCTTGTTCTAGGCCAGTTGAAATACTTTCAGTGCTCGACTTAACGTATAGCACCCCTAAATGGAAAACAGATAATTCCACAATAATAATATCCTACAAAATTTCCTACGATTAAAATAGTGTTATTGTACTGCTTTAACCACGCCACTTTTAACCTTTTTGTCTTTCCTACAATTATTATTTATAAACCTAAAACCACTATATTTTCATTACAAAGGGAGATAGTTATTACCTCCCCTTTCTGGAAACTATCAAGTATCTACAAATAATTTTAAGATAGTCATAAAGAAATTTCTGGTAAGTTAACAATTACGACTGTTCTTATCGTAGAAGGTATAAGAAGCTTTGTGGACAGTGAAAATCAAGATCAGTCTGCAGAGAACGTGCTGTCTTATCTTTTATCTATACCATTCTATTACTTCTGATTATTTTCTGATCCATCTCTTCATCCTGCAGCACATCTGTTTTTAGTCGTTTTAACCCTTTACTCCATAGATACTCATTGACGTATCAACAACAGACAGCTTTTGAAAAAATTGTGGGAGAAGGAGAAATTACTCGTAACGAGCAATTTCTCCTTTTCCCACAATGTTTTCCACTCAATCAGATATTGGTATCCTCATTTGTCCATATTTTTGACATCATACCTTTAGTTGCTGCTGACATGGAAGAGCTTCAAATTGGCATATCAGGTAAAGAGTTAACCCCAATCCCGCTGAATAACCTGAACAAAATTTCCAAGCCGACAGAATAAACCCGAATAATACGACTTCGAACTTACCTTATTGCAAAAACATATCCTTATCCGGCAGTGTAGATCCAAGATCAGACTGCACGTTCTGTGCAGTCTGATCTTGGATCTACACTGTCCGCAAAAGGTCAGTGAGTCGGCCTCAGCAGCCTAAGCAATATAATGTGTAATTTACATATTTGGTGGTTAAAGAGTTAGAAACGCAAGGGTTCAGCAATAAGAAGCGTCATGTTCAAGGTGGTGGTAAAAGCATCATCCAAAGTGGGGAACAGGTAAAAGCCCACAGGGACAAAAGCCAACTAAGACAAAAGCCCACTGGACAAAAATCCACTGCTAATTTTGGCAAGGAGGACAAAAGTCCACTGCCAGTTTTGGCAAGGAGGACAAAAGTCCACTGCCAGTTTTGGCAAGGAGGACAAAAGTCCACTGCCGATTTTGGCAAGGAGGACAAAAGCCCACTGCCGATTTTGGCGAGGAGGACGAAAGCCCACTGCCGATTTTGGCGAGGAGGACGAAAGCCCACTGCCAGTTTTGGCGAGGAGGACGAAAGCCCACTGCCAGTTTTGGCGAGGAGGACGAAAGCCCACTGCCAGTTTAGGCGAGGAGGACGAAAGCCCACTGCCGATTTTGGCGAGGAGGACGAAAATCCACTGCCGGTTTTGGCGAGGAGGACGAAAGCCCACTGCCGGTTTTGGCAAGGAGGACAAAAATCCACAGCTAGTTTTGGCAAGGAGGACAAAAGCCCACTGCCGATTTTGGCAAGGAGGACGAAAGTTCACTGCCAAGTTTGGCAAGGACAAAAGCCCACTGCCAATTTTGGCAAGGAGGACAAAAGCCCACTGCCAGTTTTGGCAAGGAGGACAAAAGCCCACTGCCAGTTTTGGCAAGGAGGACAAAAGCCCACTGCCAATTTTGGCAAGGAGGACAAAAATCCACTGCCAGTTTTGGCAAGGAGGACAAAAGTCCACTGCTAATTTTGGCAAGGAGGACAAAAGCCTACTGCTATTACAAAAAGGGCTCGACAATCATTTTCTTAAAAATTTTTGTAAGAAAGCTTTTCAGCTTTTCACATAATGTTTTCTCTTCTAAATACTAATCACATCATACACACGAATTTTTTAAATTAAATACACGATTATAACTAAAGTGGGCTTTTGTCCTAATGGGCTTTTATCCCGTGGGCTTTTGTCCCAGTGGGCTTTTGTCTTACACCCATTCAAAATATTACCCCGTGGTGTCCGTGGTCGCGAGGTAGAGCGTCGGCCTCATAACCTAATGGGCCTGAGTTCGATACCCGGGAGCGGGTTTCAACTTTGGGATTTTTCGTGTCCCAGACATTCGGCGCGTGTATTGGTGTAGTTCCCAGGAAGCAGAATCGAGAGAGATTAGTAGAAATTGTAAGAACCTGTTTCTCAATCGATGTAAAATACATAGGTTTAAACTAAAGTATTCCCCCCCCCATTCTTATCAGTATTTCTGATCACCCTGATCAGGGACATAATTTATGTTTAAAGATTGTTTTATGGTAAAATTCACAAAAGAAAGGCTGTTTCGCGTGGGAAAATAGTACATAATTATCACTAACAAGAAAAATAGAGATATAACGCGATGATATGTGACTGTTTAGTGACTCACTCACAGTATGTTTATATTTTGCTAATGAGTCGTCGCGTAGCTTTTTAACCTTTTTGCCTGCTTAACCCTTATCCTGCTAAAAACTAATAATGAATTTTCAATTCGATATTGAGAACCCAAATATTGCTATTTCAAAGTTATGCTTTAGGGAATGATATCCCCTAATCTGACAGTGTAGGTCAAAGATCAGGTTACACTCTCTTAGCAGTCTGATCTTGATCTACAATGTCCGCCAAAGGTCAGTAAGTCGTGCTTAGCAGCCTAAGGATCAAAGTTGAAAGCATTTGCAGAAAAAATGTTAAACGCTCCTGAAAATATGAAACTTCGTCAAGCAAAGGGTATAAAGCATTGTGGGGAAAAGGGAAAACGCTGATTACCAGCATTTTCTCCTTTTCCCGTAATGTATGCAAAACCCTTCTTCCAAATGATCGCTTTAAGTCGGAATTGAGTGGTAAATACTCAAAGCATTTTTTACAACTATTCAAAGTCGTTGTCTGAACTTGATCAAGTTCATACTGTACAAAATTTTCATTCCGATCTTTTATCCGTGCGTCGTTTGTTCTGTTGATACACTCTGACCAGTAGTAGCCGTTAAAGTGCATTTCTGAAGCTTTCGATTTCGTTTATCGTTGGGTTTTACTGATTGTGTGGTGTTTTTCGCCGCTTTCAACGTTATTTTAGTCATATTACTGCGTCAGGTAACATATTCATGTATTTTCTGGGTTTTACCAGTATTAGGCTAGGTCTCTGAAGTATCTTGCCAAAGGTCATTCTCACGAAAGGCCCAGCGGATCCAGTGCTACTGGAACTCGGGGACCCAAGGGTCCGTATTCACCAAACATTCTTGAAAACATTCTCAGTCTTATTCTTCAGAATTTTGACACTGTGAAAGAAACAGAACTTCTGATTGGCTAAACCAATTGGTTTAGCCAATCACAAATTCTGTTACTTTCACGGTTAGAAAGTCTTGAAGAAGGAGATAGAGAATGTTCTTAAGAATGGTTGGTGAATACGGACTCTGCGTTCAGTAAAACGTTGAGTATCCACTTCTGTCAACCCTAAACTAGCTCGGAAAACACTGAAACATCGATAGAAAATTCTTTGCAGTCCATGAGGTTTGATTATTTTTTGTTCTTTCCCGCTCTCTGAACTAAACTTTAACTTTGGTTATGTTGGAAAGCAGCTAATAAATATGAAGGAACGTTTGTCAAAGGAAAACGAAAACTGTAATAGAAGGCATACGGGCAGTCCGTGATATCGCTTCATTTCTGTTGAATACGACTTAAAACCAAACAGTCAAGCAGCAAGTCAGATTCTCCGATCATACTTCAATATTGTCGACATATTTAGTAATTTGACTACGCATGGTGACTAGACAGTTTTATACGTATCACTGAATGAAACTAATTAAAGATATAATCGCTACTTGTACCCGGGAGGAAGTCGGACGCTATTAAATCTTAGAGCCCCTCAAAAATCCGGCGGACATTTTCTTACTAGAAATAACATATGAACAGCAAATAATGTTTTTCGCCAAAATGTATCAGCATAGCGGAAAATGTAGATCGAAGATTAGGCTGCATGATTTGAGCGGTCTGATCTTGATCTATACTGTCCGCACACGCAACTTACGATAGTGAAAGGTGGTTAATAACAAAGAGAGTGCTAAATGGTAAACCATACATTTTCAGCCAGTATTAAAGACCCAAATTTAACAATTTTAAATCCTTTGTGACAAAATATTGAACGGAATATCGAACATAATGCATATGGATCAGAATACAAGTTCTGTGCTGTCTGATCTTGATCTTTTCTGACCAAAAGCACCTGATCCTGTATTCACTAACCGTCCTTGATAATCTTCCTTGAAGCCCAATTTAAAAAAAACACACACACTCATTTCTAAGTAACACAATTTTTGATAGCTTAAACCAAATGGCTGACCCAATCAGATTTTGCGTTACCTTCTAAATCTAGAATAATACTTAAAGTGGTTTCTAGAATGGTTAGTGAATATGTTCTCGGATACTATATGCTCACATGAGCATCTTACAGTTCTCTTTCACCCACAAAGTTTTCAAAAGACTTATGTCTCATGGTGGTTAAATCTCGGGATTGTGTGTTCCTAAATGGTTAATTCTTTACCAAACAACAAAATTTTGGACAAGTCTAACTTGATAGCATTTGCAAACGACAAAATTAGTGTGAATTAAAAATTGAAATTTGATTTTGAAAGGGTAGAAAACGTTGTGGGAAAGGGAGAAAATGCTAGTTACCAGCATTTTCTCCTTTTCCAACAATGTTTTCAAAGGCTTTCTCTCTAAGGTTCGTTAAATGTCGGGATTGTGAGGTAAAGAGAACGTCTATAGCTAAAAGAGATTTTATAGTATGTAGAATAATATATTCTTACCTTTTTTCTGTCTCGAAATCTTGGTTTTCTTATGTCCCATCTTACAGGAATAACATCTTCATTTAGACAGACATATTCTCCCTCTATATCACTGTTTGTGAGCACCGTATTTTCACATTGCATGTCTCGAAACATTGTTCACACAAAAATTAGTCAAAATATTTCCAGTTCAGTTTACAGACATTAGTCCATAGCTTTCTTTGTTGTAAGTTATCGTAAGTTTATGTTGTTTTTGTCAGAGTGAAATGGCGAAATGGTATTTTACTTCCCAGTCTTTATACTGTTAAAAACTTCTGGATTCAGCTTCAGATGATCTCTCAGTGACTGACTTCTCCCAATAACCTGTTAAATAAAACAATTTTATTCGCTTTGTTTGAAGAAACGCTCATCCTATTCAACAGTTGTTTGAACAAAAAATAACAGTATGCTTTCTGAATTATCAGACAGAATGTCGTATGCATGTTATAACCTTAGAAACTCAAGACAAAAAAAATCTGACAATACGATCGATAGAGAAATAACAAAACACAGATAGCTTGTGATTAATTAACCCTTTACCACACATTCTCGAGTTGTAATAACCTTGATGGAGAAGGCTATGGAAAACTCTGTGGAAAAAGGAGAAAATGCTGGTAACCAGCATTTCCTCTTTTTTTCACAGCGTTTTCTTCCCTATCATAGAGAGAATTCATGATTTTAGCAATTTTGATTTGTCGTCTGCAAATGCTTTCATTTCCGGCAAGTCCAGATTTATGCCGTTTGGTAAAGAGTTAAGTAATCAGTCACTATTAAGATATATGTACATCTTACTTAGATTTTAGCGAGCGTCCATCAATCACGTAGAGGATCGTTTTGTCACCAGTTGTCGTCTCGGAAACAATTGCCTTTCAATTTCGTTCTTGAGTCGTCTGCCGCTTTGACCTTAGATATCGATCTATCGATCTAACTTTAGTTTTTTTTTAGGCCTGAAGGCACAAAATTCAAATGCTGAACTAATGATCCAAAAGTTGATGAAACCATCTCATTGGGTATGACAGCCCCAAAACACAAACATTTTTACAACTACCATTTTATGACTCAGAAAAAGAAAAGGTATTTTTAAAGCCGGCTCTCCCGAGATGCTCGTTGTAAATTACGATCAATTATTCCCGCTATTGATGCTCGACAGTTGGATTGTTAAATCTATGTCAATGAAATGTGCTATTTTCGATTTGGAAAAGAGGGAAAATGTTACGATTGAATCGTTATCAGTTTGGGAATAATTTCACCAAAACACAAGTGGCTGATAGTGCAGATACAAGATCAGACCGTAAGATATGTACAGTCAGATCTTGGTGCTTTCACCATCCGTAAAAGATGCAAGCTAAGGTCTGTAAATAGCGGCCTTAGTGCATCTGCAATAAAATAGCGATTCAGCCCGGGACAAAACTTTTCACTATCAGTCAATTTTCTGTGTGTCCAAGGATCAGTCTACCTCATGATTGAGTCGATTGTTCGTAGATATTGATTTTATGGATCAAGAATTATTCGATGACTTGCTTGACCTATTACCACACAATCCCTACTTTTGACGCCCCTGAGAAAGAAGCCTTTAGATAACATTGTGGGAAAAGGAGAAAATGCTGGTTACCAGCATTTTCTCCTTTTCTCACAATGTTTTCTACTTTTCACAAAACAAATCTCAATTTTTCAGTCACTTTTTATTTTGTCGTCTGCAAATTCCTTCGATTTGGACCTGTGTAAAATTTTATCTTTTGGTAATGAGTTAATGCATCCGAAGGTTAACACATCAATGAATATCTAGCATTAGAAGCGATATCTCGATGGCCTCACAGAAGTGCTCCATTCAGTTTTTAAAAAGTAGGAAATATTGTGGGAAAAGAACAATGGTTATCAGTGCTTTCTTTAATACCCAACATATTTTTTTTCAAAAACTTTATTCCTTGGCATCGTTAATGCAGGAAAAAAATTGGCAATGCTTATAAATACCAGTTTCAACAGTTATTTCAGACGTAGTGAACTTACCCAAGTGTTGTCTGAGTTTTCCAGTATTAGGGTTTTGCTTTGTAGTGACCTTCCGATAGACATTGTAGTGTATATATAGCAGAACCAACAAGGAAAGATTCCAAAACTGAGTCTGGGCGAATTTGAATCGAGTATGAAGTTGTTAGTGAAAAGTGTCCTCCAAAAATGTTCGACATTAACCCTTTCCCAAACAATCCCTGGTTTTTATGGGTCAGGAATAGAAGCCTTTTGAAAACATTGTGGGAAAAGGAGAAAATGCTGGTAACCAGCATTTTCTCCTTTTCCCACAATGTTTTCTACCTTACCATATAGAAAAATCTTCTTTTTAGCAACTGTTAATTTGTCATTTGCAAAATGCTTTCAATTTGGTCAGGTCCAAAATTTGCTGTTTGGTAAAGGGTTAAGGAGTAAGGGTGCAGGTCGTCATACCAGCTTCATAACATTCATTTTATTTCTCATCTTGTTTTACTAATATGTGCGGTTAAGGTCGAATAACTATCAATGCTTTTCCCCCTTTTTTATATCAAAATGTAAAATTGTATTAATTTGTTTGTATGGTATAGTTTTGTTATGAATCATTGAGGTATGCAAACAAACATACTTGTTTAGCATTCCTCAGTGAGTGTAAACTGAAATGAAAAGCATATTACAGTATTTACGACGAAACTCATCTCGCTAGCCAAGCTCTGTATCAGCTTCTGTTTTCATTTTCCGTAATTGATTGTCGCCGTCAAAATCCCTCGACATAGTTAGTGTATGAACGTTGTGGCCGATTTCTCTCGGCTAAGTTCGTTCTTGACCGTAGCAGAATTTCTCTCTATTGAGTCCTCCACTCATGACAGACGAACAGCGTCATTATCCGGAAAGGATAATGCAGACAAAGTCAGCTTATTTAAGCATGTAGATGTAGTAAAAGTATGCAGATTATATACATTCAGATCATAGTCTACACTGTCCGTATACTAAATAAAGGTCGTCTTCCGTCTTATTACGAGTGTTGAACTCGTAACCAATCAATACTGAGTTCTAACAAACGTCAGTTTAGCTCCGTTTGTCATTGTTTTTGCAAGTTCTTTTAGTTTAAAATATTCACGGTTGTCTGGTACAAGTTTACATATGCAATGAATTGGTTGATTTCAGTCAGTAAATAAAACAATATCTTACAAAAACATAGTAGACATGGTACGTTTTGGACTGGGCGGCACATCTTGGTTCGTGAATTCTATATCAACCGGCACAGTGAGGCTTGATCTACAGTCCACAACCCCATCTAACGTTGTTATAGGTTTAGTAACTTGTAAGGATTAACAAATTCTATTTGCAGACTATAAAACTCTAGCAAGTAAATAAAATCTTTTGTCGGCTCGTATTCATAAAAGATTTTAGAAGTTAATCAAGATATTTCAATATTTGGCGATCTTTTAGGGCGGTGTCCCTCTTTTTACTTCCAATGACGTCAATCAAGTTACTTAACCACCGCCCAGTCACTTTGGGGTCTTAATCCCTATCTTGCTAAATGGGGGGGGGGAATGGGAGAGGGATATTTCCTCATCGGACACAGTAGATTCGAGATCAGACGATACGTTCTGTGAAGTCTGATTCTGATCTACACTGTCGGCAAAGGTCAGTTAGTCACGCTTATCAGCCTATGGATTAAAGACGAGCTCTGACTCAACCAGATGTTATAGAGGCTAAATGGTGGTCATTGCCGCCAAAAAAGTAATTATCTCTGTACCAAACGACAAAACTGTGGTCTGGACCAAATTGAAAGCATTTGCAGACGATAAGAAATTTGAATCAAAAATTGAATTTTGATTGTGGAAGGGTAGAAAACATTGCGGGATAAGGAGAAAATGCTGGTCACCAGCATTTTATCCTTTTCCTTCAGTGTTTCCGAAAGGCTTCTTTCCCAGGGTCGTCAAGGGTCGGGATTGTGTGGTAATGGAATACTTATATTGCTGCTGAATATTGTTTTGATTTTTTTCTTAAATGTTTGAAAAGGTCGAAAGTTTCGCATGGTATTGTTATCCTTTAACTCTCTAACTAACGACAAAATTTTAGACTTGTCCAATTTGAAAGCATTTTCAGATGACAAAATAAGTTTGACGTATACATTGAAATTCGTTTTGGAAAGGATAGAAAACATTGTGGGAAAAGAAGAAAATGCTGGTTACCAGCATTTTCTGCTTTTCCCACAACGTTTTCACAAGATTTCTTTCTCATGGTCGTTAAAAGTCGGGATTTTGTGGCAAAGAGTTAAGCTACTGTTATGGCCGTAAGATCTCGAGTTTTAAAGATTCTGTGGACGAGAGTGATTGAAGGAAAAATGAAAGAAAAAGAGAAAGTATTGCTTTTCAGTATTGTCAGAAAATGTTGCATGTCAGTCTTTTCTCCTCTTTCCCGCAATGTGTTCTATCCTATCAAAGGCAGAGGTAATCTTTTGAGCAACAGTTCATTTACATCGTATGGGTAAGTCAAAGGTCATACTGCACGTTTTGTGCAGCCTGATCTTGATTTTCAATATCTGAAGGAGTGCCTTGCGTCACGTCTACCACCAGCCGAGATCATATACTATAAGGGGAAAAAAAATTAATGAAAAAAATTATGAACCATGCTCTGAGAAAAGGGGGCTTAACGCATCTAAAAAGGAGTATAGATGCAATCTTGTGATATAAATCAATTTTATGCATGTAATAGGATCAGTCAACCTCATGACCCAATTGGTTTTTCGACAAAATGCATTTTATGAGTCTATAATTTGTGATGGCTGGCTTGGTACAATGGAATACGGGGATGCATTAAGCCCCCTTTTGCAACAGCATGTTTCAAATAGAAGGGCAGAAAGTGTCAGGTTTTATTCCCGAAATGTAGACCTTTACAGAGACAATGAAATTTATCACCATTGATCATCATTGATTATGGTTACTTCTAAGTTATATAAAAGCCTAGTCGGTGCATTTTTAGAAACCTTGACAAACTCAGAACTACATTGGTAATATTTGGTTATGTTCAAATCTTTAGTCGTATTATTTGCCTGAAGATTATTTACCGGTATAAAGAAAAAGATCAAAGTTTACATATTTGACATTTAAATACTTACTCCCCTTGCTATTGTGGTATTCATGTTTACCTACCTGGTTGAAAACGAGGTCCCAATAAAAATTACGGCAACTTTGATCCAAATGTTATGAGCAAATTACTAACTGCATTTTACAATGATACTTTATTGGTTGACACCGAGTTGTGAAGAAGTGAGCAAATCATAAAAATCAGGTTTCAGTTTTCAAATAGAGTTAAAGATATATGTTTTTTTCTAGGGTCTCTACCAGAAAACAAAAATGTAGATATATCCATACTGGCCTACAAAACGAGAAAAAAAGGCATTCAAACATTTGCGTACAGTGTAGTCTAGGATCAACCTGCGAAGTCGGCGCAGACTAATCAGATACGACACTAAATACGTTTTTATGTAATTTTCAGCTTAGCGATAGTCTACTCTAGTACATTATCTAATGTAGTCGTAAAGTGCCGTCTCGGATTAGCCTGCGCGGACAGCGCAGGCTGATCCGAGACGACACTTTACGCAAATGTCCGAATGCCTTTTTTCTCGTGTTGCAAGCCATACTGAAAGCATACGAGCGGTGCTCTGGCAAAATGGGGCTTTATTTCGAGCAAGTTATCATTCATGGATCCATTACCTCATTATCAAACGACAAATTTATAGACTGATCCAAATTGAGAGCATTTGCGGACGACAAAATAAATGTGAATAAAAAATGAAATTTGATTTGGGAAGCGTAGAAAACATTGTTGGAAAAGGAGAAAATGTTGGTTACCATCATTTTCTCCTTTTCCCACAATTTTTTCAAGTCTTTTTTTCTCAGGGTCGTTAAAAGTGGTAGTGTGGTAACCAGTTAAACCAATTTCTGTCTGACAACTTATTGAGACTGGTATGCAGAAATTGACCCAAAGCTAACAGTTTTGGCCAAAGTCAGCCTGCGCGGACTTCGCAGGCTACAGGTGGTTGATACGTTTTGTAATTCCATTAAGCCCTTTTTTCGCATAAAAGGTTTCATATGCGGACGACAAATAAAATAGGGTCTAAATGATGCAATTTGTCTTTGATAGGATAGTAAATATTGTGGGAGAAAATGTACTGGTTAACACAATTGTCTACTTTTAAAACCCCTTTTTCTCTGCTTCGTTAAAACTCGGAAAGGTTTGTTAGGATTAAATTCGCAAATCAGTACATTTTATCACGTACAGTTCATCTTTCTTTGTTGTCCAATCGAACACATTTGTAAGCAGCGTAGATCAAGTTTACACTTTCATTCGCGAGTTTTGACGACCCTGAGGAAGAAGCCTTTTTGAAAACATTGTCGGACAATGACAAACTACTGGTAACCAGAATTTTCTCCTTTTTTTCTGGTAAACAGCATTTTCTTCATTCCCCACAATGTTTTCTATGTTTCGAAGGACAAACACTATCATTTGGAAAAAAAATCTCATCTGTAAACGCCTTCAATGGGGAGGGTCTCAAAAATTTTCCTTGTGTCAATGTGGTAAAATGTTGAACTGATCAATGTAAATAAATTACATACAATGATAACAGCTTGTAATGAAAAATTCAAAAGTTCGGTTACTTTGATGTGGGGTAGGGCCGGGGGTGGGTGACGATATTGTTGTTTACTTGGTCCGTCCGAGTAGTATTGTGGTTGAAACACTCATTGATCGCATCCTCCTCGACAGTAAATGTCAAATGCCCTTTTGGTCAGTCTTGATAACAGTTTGGGTTGGGCTAACACTGAATTATATCAAGCTTTAAGCACGAAAAGGATTGACCGTTTTTCAATTAGGAATAGAAAGCCGAAATATGTCATGGTTGCTTTGGTCAGAATATTGAACACAGAAGTGGACAGTGTACATCAAAGATCAAACTGCACTTTTCATGCTGTCTGATCTTAATCTACGCTGTCCGCAAAAGCAACTTATGCACTACCTAGCATTTTACTAGTCAAGATTTGACTCTTTAGCCAAGTTTTGCGAACCAGTTAGTGAATACAAATAATATCGTTTTACTGGATAGCATTTTAGATACTAGTATATAGCAATAACAAGAACCCATTAATTTCTGCTCCACCTGTTAGTGCTCGAACTGGTGGACAATGCCCCGAAGAGTTTCCATAAAACTACAAGGCAACGGTTTTTCTTTGTAAGCGCATTGGCAAGAGCTTTGGATATTTTCCCCTGTACTTGCAACTTTTCCTTTTTCGTTATAAGCATTTTTAGCTCGGCTGTTTTCGAAGAAAATGTCGAGGTGTTGTGATAGCCTTGTCGACGTTATGCCTCTTTTTCAATTCAAAATTTTCACTATTAAATCAATCTTTCTTGAAGCAATTGCAGCAGATCAATGGCATCGACCTGAAACACACGGTCTTTCAATGGAGTGTCGTATTGGGCAAGACACTTCACAGCCCTAGCATGCTCTACTCAAAACAAGGACATGAAAACAAGAGTTATATATCTATCCATCTATTCAACCAATCGTCCATCCGTCCGTCAATCCATCCATCCATCCATCCGTTCACCCGCCCGCCCAACCTCTTTGCCTGTCTGCCTAAACTCTCAGTAACAGCTCCTCAACAAGTTTGTACCGGATGACTTTTGGAAACTCTCGTAACTTATCAATAAAAATGAATTAAGGATGAAAGCTAAAGCATATTGGCAAACTCCTTTGCGAACAGTTTTTCCCTTTATCACAACTTAAAAAAATCGGCTGCCACAAGGCAGTATTTTCTCCTTTTCCAACAATGTTTTCTACCCTTCACGTAGCAAATTTTAACTTTTCAGTCACATTTATTTTGTCGTCTGCAAATGCTTTCAATTTGGACCAGTCTATAAATTCGTCGATTGGTAAAGAGTTAAGTCGGAACCTTTGATAGCAGTATAAATATAAGAACTGTAGTATTCAGCCAGAGATTATTTCCTTAATAATTACTATTATACATATTATTGTAGAACAAATAGCCAGTGTGTCTATTACGGTTCGCACACTCCTCAATTCTCCTCTCCTCAGCGTCCTCTTTTCTCATAGATTCTAACTTTATAACACAGAACGCTTTTATGAGAATGTACAATGACGTCACTAACAGAAAGGTCCCAGCAACCGCTGCTATTATCAGTGGAAAGTTCTTAGCTGTTAGAAAATAAGAGTATAGGTATTGCAGACAGTACGAATATTATCTGTAACGCCTTTACCACACAATCCCGAGATTTAACAGCCATTTGAAAACATGGTTGGAAAAGGAGAAAATGCTGGTAATCAGCATTTTCTTCTTTCCCCAAAACGTTTTCATCCCTTTCAGAGACAAATTCGACCTTTCGAGCCACATTTGATTTATAGTCTGCAAATGTTCTCGATTTGTTCTTGTCTAAAAAAAAAATGTCGTTTTGTATATAATTAATTTGATGGACTGGCAGAAAAATAAGCTTAGCAGCCGCTTTCAATGGATGTGGCGAGCAAACAGAAGTGCTCAAGTTCTGTTTGGGTCTGCAGTTGTCACTTTGTTTTGTAGAAAAGATGAAAAGTGAACACCAAACGATAAACACATAAAATGTCGAGGAATTATTTACATGTATTCGCTCAGAATTCAAAGTAAAATTTTAAACCTACAGACGTTACCTAGACTTAACAAACTGCCTTCGTTGTCAAAATACGAAGCGTTTTTGTTGAGGTAGATCTAGTATAAAAATAATATTGCAAATGTTCAAGCTTTCATCTAAACACCCCCCCCCCACAATTGTACATGCAGACTTTGAAATGGATGAATCAAGAATCAAGCACATGTGATGTTACATGCAGAAGTAAAGAAGTTTTTGTTAAGTACCTTGCACAAAATCACGTTTGAAATAAAAGCAATAAATAGAGAGAGTGCTAGTAGCGATATTAAAACTTGATTCACTATAACTATCGATATATCGTAGGGTGCGCTCGCACTAAATGCAACTGCCCTAAGTCTTTTATATGGAGTGCAACACGCGAAAAGGGTCATTCGGACATTTGCGTAAAGTGTCGTCTCTGATCAGCGTGTGCAGTCCGCACAGGCTAATCCGAAACGACACTTTCCGATTTTATGTGATTTTCTGTTTTACGCAAGTCTACTGTAGCACAAAATCTAATATAGTCGTAAATTGCCGTCTCGGATTAGCCTGCGCAGTCCGCGCAGGCTAATCCGAGACGGCACTTTACGCAAATGTCCGAATGCACCTTTTCGCGTGTTGCACTCCATATGTGAATATGTGACAATGAATATTACAAGAATTAATGGTCAGCACATACCTTTTGTTTTTTCAGGCTCTGAAATACAAAAGAAAAGATATGGGGTAAATTTGTGAAATATTTCTTATACCCTCCCCGTTATATAATGACCAAAGATAACAATTTTAACCTCTTTTCTCATTATCCCAAGTTATAACGACCCTTTGGAAAAGAAGCTTTCGAAAACATTGTGGGAAATGGGGAAATGCTGTTTAACAGAATTTTCTCCTTTTCCCATCATGTTTTTTACTCTTTTAGGAGAGAAATAATCTTCATAGCTTTAATGAATTGTTCTTCTATAAATGCACTGAATTTGGTCATGTGTAAAGTGTTGTGGTCTGGTGAAGAGTTAAAGAAAGAATTTTCCTTCTTACAATGTCTTATATAGATTTAAAAAAGATAACTTGCCTGTTCTTTAAATAGTACCTGTTTTTGTCAATTGTTTCGTGCGCGAGTCTAACAGTAACTCTGAGTTCAAAGAAAATTCGAAGGAAAAGTTTGATATTTTGGCTGTTTTCGAAGAAAACGTCGAGGTAGTTACATAGCTCTGTCGTCGTTTGCCTTGTGGCCCGAAAGCTTTGACATCGTGAAATATCTCATGCTGAAGATATTTGCTTCAAGCACGGAGTAGTTGTCAACAATCAGGGGGTTGGGGCATATAACAAGGACAGGTAATAGTAAAAAAAAAAAAATGACACAGTCATGCCCCCTTTTAACTTAGAATTCGATGTGCAAAACCTGACATTCATAACGTTTAATAAAAACGGACCATGTGTTAATATCAAAAGAGGAACCCATACAAAAAGGGCAGGACACCGTCAAAATATTTTTGACGCAGTTATGCCCTTTTTTTACCTAAAATCTTTACTAAAAATCGATCAATTTCCAAAAGCAGCTGTAGCCAAGCGTTGGCACCTGCGTGTTGTGCTCTTCTTAAATGTGCACTAATCATTGTCTTCTAAAATCTATTTAGAATTAGAATTTAAAGACGTTGTCAAACGAAGAATTCTAAGACTTGTTTCCTAGATCTCTTGTCTAAATATGGTTTACTCTTTACCAGATGACAATGTTTGGATCGTTTAAATTCAAAGCAGTAACAGACATGTTTTAAGGACTTGTTTCACAGTCGATTTAGGATAGATAAGATAACGAGAAGCAGACGATTTTGTAAACATCTTTGCTACGTATGACTGACACAAATTCAGGTACCTTAAGTAGAAATCCCCTGTACAAGCAATATCCCATTTTCTCACAATGTCGTAAGTTTCAAAAGTTGCTTTCAGCACGACAAACGATATCGTCTGCAGAGAACGCGTGTAAATTAGTTAGCTCCTCGACATTGACTTACCCCTAAAAACTTGATTTTGTTTGACAGTATGAACGGTCAAACCCAAACTCGAAAGTACTTGCCTTTTTCCACACAGTCCGCGATATAGCTGAAATAATGTCGAAATTGGCGTTAAACACGAAGCAATTCAATCAATCCACGTACCTGATTTAAGAGTGAACGTTGTGAGATGATTTGTCTGACAATATAGTGTGCCATCTGATGTAACTTTGGTCGTCACCCCGTGATCATCAAACCTTTCTAGAAGGCTGTCGTAGTACCAACATTTCGCTCGACTGCAAGTGTTCATCATTTTGAGCTCTAAAAGTCCAGTGTTATCTTTTATGGGAATACTTTCGCCTACAAACAGGAAATTTCAATTTGAAATGACAGTGTCATTATGTGGGTATACTGTCGCCTTCAAATGAAAATTTGGAATTGACAGTATGGATATACTTTCGGCTACAAACTAAAAGGGCAATTTGGAATTGAGAATGTAGGTATATTTTCGCCTCCAAACAGGAAATGGAAATTTAAGCTTGTGAACATGAGTATACGTTCGCCTTCAAATACGAAAAGGTAATTTAGAATTAAGAATATGGGTATACTTCCGCCTACAAACAGGAAAGGGCGATAGGAAATTGAGAATATGGGTATACTTTCCGGTACAAACAAGAAAGGGTGATTTGGAATTGACAATATGGGTATACTTTCGTCCACAATCAGGAAAGGGTAATTTGAAATGAGAATATGGATATACTTTCGCCTACAAACAGGAAAGGGAAATTTGAATTAACAATATGGGTGAACTATTTCCCACGAACAGAAAGGGTGGTTTGGAAGTGAGATTATGGGTATACTTTTGCCCACAAACAGGAAAGGAAAATTTGAAATGAGAATATAAATATACTTTCGCCCACAAACAGGAAAAGGAAATTTGAATAGAGAATATGGATATACATGTACTTACGTCCACAATCAGAAAAGGGCAATTTGGAACGGAGAATATGGATATACTGTAGCCTTCAAATAGGGAATGGCAATTTGAATTGACAATATGGGTGTTCGGTCGCATACAAACAGGGATGGTAATTTGAAATTGAGAATATGGCCTTAATTTCATTTTCGTACAAAATGAATAGGGTAATTAAGAATCGAGAATATGACTATATTTAGATTGAGCATATGTCTATACTTTCGCCCACAATCAAGAAAGGGTAATTTGGAATGAGAAAATGGGTGTACTTTCGCCCACAAACAGGAAATAGCAATTTGATTTGACAATATGGGTGTACAGTCGCCTACAAACAGGAAATGGTAGTAAAGTTTGGAATTGTGAATTTGGCTTTACTTTTGCTCACGAACAGGAAAGTGTGATTTAGAATAGAGAATATGGCTGTACTATTGCACACGAACAGGAAAGGATGATGTAGAATAGAGAATATGGCTATACTATTGCTCACGAACAGGAAGGGGTGATGTAGAAAAGAGAATATGCCTATACTATTGCTCACGAACAGGAAGGGGTGATGTTGAAGAGAGAATATGTCTATACTATTGCTCACGAACAGGAAGGGGTGATGTTGAAGAGAGAATATGGCTATACTATTGCACACGAACAGGAAAGGGTGATGTAGAATAGAGAATATGGCTATACTATTGCACACGAACAGGAAAGGGTGATGTAGAATAGAGAATATGGCTATACAATTGCACACGAACAGGAAAGGGTGATGTAGAATAGAGAATATGGCTATACTATTGCTCACGAACAGGAAAGGGTGAGCTAGAATAGAGAATATGTCTATACTATTGCACACGAACAGGAAAGGGTGATGTAGAATAGAGAATATGGCTATACTATTGCTCACGAACTGGAAAGGGTGATGTAGAATAGAGAATATGGCTATACTATTACTCACAAACAGAAAAGGGCGATCTAGAATAGAGAATATGGCTATACTTTCTACAGTCAGCCTATGCGAACTATGTAGGCTGACCTCGGTTGCTACTTTTTGCAGATGCATTAAGCACCCTTTTCACAAATCATGACTCGATAGAATTATTGGTATGTACGATTACAATATATTAAAGACACAATCAAGATTGACTTACATGTCTTAGGATTATATAAGTCCATGGAGACATACTGTGCACACTGGCTATCTGACCGACCGGTTTGTATATCAGGAGGATCCATGTTGTATTCCTCGGTTTTCATACAAACATCATCGCAAGTCTCGCCGTTTTTACACTGCCAGAGACCACGAAACCTGATAAAGTATAAGTGACGGATACAGAGTTAGTATTCGAAGCGTGACTCACTGACCTTTTTGCGGACCGTGTAGATCAAAAATCAGACTGCACAGAAAGTGCAACCAAATGTTTAGCCTACGCTGTCAGAAATGGAAATATTTTTTCCTGAAAAATATCTTTGAAAAAAAAAGCATGCATTACTTCATCCCGGTTTAAATACAATACCTTACGACTGCGTTAGGGAGAATTCCCTTTGGCTTACAAGTTATGGTCTTGGTCTTTCGTCCGGGCGTTCTTGGTTCGAATCCAACTCGGTCCCTGTATTTCTGCTATGCATCTGTTCATTTGTTTCTTTGTTACGGACTTTGTTCGTAAGACAAGCTAGCCATAATTATCGATCCATGAATTCCATTAAGTCTAAAAACCAGCTTACTCGTGAAGTAGACTGGTCCTTTGACATGCTTAAAATCGACCAAAAAAGCCTCAGGTCAGCCTGCTTGGATGGTCAAGGCTGACCTGAGTCAGTACTTTTTTGCAGATATATTAAGCCCCTACTTCCAGAACATGGATCATATGTTTTGACGTGCAATTTTACCTTCGTTTGAGGTCTTCAGGTACATACACACTATTGGACATTGCATTTGTATCGTCCAAGGTTAACACCGCCACAGTTTGCTTCGCTCCATCGTCTAGCTGTATTACGTTCTTCTCGTCATTCTTCATTGCTTTCATCAGTACACAGGCAACGCTCTCCACTATATCACGGTAATAGGTCATCAACCTCTTCTCGGATTTGACAAGCTTACGTACAGTGCTGATGAATTCCTGTATTTAGAAATCATTATTCACCCACAATACAGATAACAGGGAGTGATGGTATTCTAAATGCATTATTTCTCGTCCAAACATTATGTTGTGGGTACTTATTAGAATCGTCTCGATGAGACGATTCTAATGAGCACCCATAACATAGGGTTTAGTGGAGAATAATTAATATCTTTAATTTTGAAATTAAAATCACTCCCTCTATCTGGAGCTCTGGCAAGATAATATCCATTTTCTATTCAAGGCAGATTTAAATTCAGACACATGTTGAATTTCGCCTTTAAAAATTATTTTATGTCGTCAGTCTGGAGAGATAATTATGATAATTAAAGTTGATGTTAACAATTTTGATGATTTATTAGGTCATAAACCAAATGCTTTACCCAATCAGAAGTTGTGTTACTTTCAAATTTGGAAAATTCTGGAAAATTACACTCGGAACGTTCTTAATTCTAAGTCTGCAAAATATGTTAAGTGAAAATTTCAAGGCGATAATGAAAATTTTCACGTTCCTGTTTGAAAGTCATTTTTAGAGAAAAAAATATCTCCTTATCGGACAGTGTAGATTTAAGATCAGACTGCACGTTCTGTGCAGTCTGATCTTGAATCTACACTGTCCGCAAACGGTCAGTGAGTCGCGCTTAGCAGTCAAAGGGTTATGAATGTTTAGGTAAATAGCATGAACTTGACATCGTACATACCTGTATTTCCATATTAGTTAACCTTGCAGCTTTCTCAAATCCGCTCTCCCGACCTAAAGCTTTTATCATTTTGGACATGTCTTTTGCCAAGTTTGTTTTGTCCACATCGGTCAGTTTATCCGGCTGTATAACCTTCACGCTTTTGATAGCTCGTTCTGAGAAGATAAATATAAACATACATTTACGTCCTGCTCTGGCAAAAGGGGATTAAGTGAAACTCTGGGGGTTAAGTGAAACTCAGCATTATGCTGATCAAGTCGTCGCATAAATCTTGGATCTTGAAAGTCCATGTAGTCTAACAACGAATCTGGGGGTAAAATGGCTTTTTGATTTGCAGAAATTTTACAAACAGCAAAAAGTATCGACACACGTCAGTCTGCTCAGGCTCGTATTGGTCAATATTTTTCATAGATGCATTAAACCATTACCACACAGTCCCTACTTTTGACGACCCTGAAAAAGAAGCCTTTAGAAAACATCGTGGGAAAAGGAGAAAATGCTGGTAACCAGCATTTTCTCCTTTTACCACAATGCTTTTTATCCTTCACAAAACAATTTCCAGTCACATTTATTTTGTCGTCGGGAAATGTTTTCAATTTGAACAAACTAAAATTTTGTCGTTTGGTAATGAGATAAGCCACCTTTTCACAGAGTATGGTTCAATAGTGAAATAGCATTATAGTTGCACAACTGAACTGTGTCCGTATTCCGTGATAATAAGGAAACCCCATAATGAAATGAAGAATTTAGACAGCAAGATGAGCCAGGTATTATTTGCCTTCAGAAAAAAAAAAAACTTATTTCTGATGACTTTCATGAAATAAAAAACCTAGATTTGGTACTATATGGGTTGAATAACATATTCAATGACATGCAGTTTCTGTATCAATGGCTATTGCAACAGCGAAAGACTCCCTGCTTGCAAGTCCTGAACTTTAAACCTTGTATTTACGATTTTTGGGTCATTTTAACCCATTACCACACAATCTCTACTTTTGACGCCCCTGAGAAAGAAGCCTTTTGAAAACACTGTGGGAAAAGGAGAAAATGCTGGTAACCAGCATTTTCTCCTTTTCCCACAGTGTTTTCTACCCTTCCCAGAACAAGTTTCAATTTTTCAGTCACCTTTCTTTTGTCATCTGCAAATGCTTTCAATTTGGACCAACCTAATTTTTTCTTGTGTGGTAATGGGTTAACCAGACAACTGGTTGGACCATCGCCTACAAATGAGGCTATTACTATATGTTACCATGAGCTATATGCAGTTGACTGCATCAGGAATACAGTGCATGGTTGGAAGTGTATGGGTTGCTTTGTTTTGTGGTGGTAAGATATGAGTCATGCTCCGGCAAAGAGATGTTTAATGCACCTTCCTATAGTATTATACCAAGTAAGGCATCACCTAATTCTGGAATCATAAAATCTGTTTTTTCTAACAACCAACTGATTTTCGGTGTAGACTGGTCCATGTGCATGCAGAAAGCAAAGACGTTTCGACACAGGTCAGCCTGCGCTACGTTAAACCATTTTTTTCACAAAGCATGACCTACATGTAAAGGCAACATACTCACTTAGATCTCGTGAATTTGGGTTGTTTTCCTGTATTTCTTTCAATAATTTAACAATTTCCTTCTGGTCTAAAGTCGGTGAAAATATGCCGTCCCTTTGAACTTTTGATGTCAAGATTTCTAATGCTCCAACAAGGTCATCTAAAAATAGATAAATAAATGAAAAAAAAAAGAAAAAAGAAATTTCTACAAATTTCAACTTATCCTGAATCTGGTTCCTGATTATCTAACAACTAGACTAAGATGTCAATACACCCTGTATTTGATTGTCAAAATCGACTTTACTTAGCCAATTGCATTCATTTAAATATCGTCATGGAGTGAGAGATGAGCAGTCAGGATACATTGACATTGTTGATTTAACTTCACCAAAAGTAGAGATCATTTCATAGAGAGCCAATAGGGAAAAACTGAAAAGAATGTGCTAGCCAGTAGAAAGTGTACCTCACTCGTTAAATCAAGAAATGGAATACCTTTTGATTTTGCGTCGCTAATCTTTTCTTGCAATACAACATTGAGGCTGTTATCAGATACCAGTGAAACAGTCACGTCGTTACTAATGACGGTGACTATATGACCTAGGCTATCCCGTACCTGAATAAGACAAAAAGTTGTTATCAGATACCAAAGTTCTAGATGCATCGTTACTACTGACAGTGACGATATGGCCTAGGCTATCCTGTACCTGAATAGACAACAAGTTGTTATCAGATACCAAAGTTCTAGATGCATCGTTACTACTGACAGTGACGATATGGCCTAGGCTATTCCGTACCTGAAGCAGACAACAAGTTGTTATCAGATGCCAAAGTTATAGATGTATCGTTATCAATGACAATGACAATATGAACTAGGCTATCCTGAACCTGAGGTAGACAACAAGTTGTTATCAGATCAGATGCCAAAGTTATAGATGCATCGTTAAGTACTACTGACAGTGACGATATGAACAAGGCTATCCTGTACCTTAAATAGACAACAGGTTGCTATCAGAAACCAAACAGTGACTATGTGACCCATGCTATCCCCTAACTGAAGCAGACAACAAGTTTATATCAGATACCAAGTTATAGATGCATTGTTACCACTGACACTATGTGACCCAGGCTATCCCGTAAATGAAACAGACAAAGACCAGTTTTTAAATTGTGATAATCCAGCCTGTTTGAACATATTTCTATAAACGTTTTTTTTAAAATATTTTCTCATTACTAGGCAAATTCTGAGGTTCAACGTTCAGAAATATCAGTATGTTAATTTCGACACTGCACTTGATTGTCAGGACCGATTTTATGTGTACATGGTTGTCATTGCCAAATACTCTTGAGACATGACTTTCAGCAAAGTCAATATACACCGGCATTGTCGTTTTAATCAAATATCCGACCAAATCAGACAAAGCACACGAAAAAATGGCATGACTGAAAAAAAATGCAATGTTTGCCAGTTACCTCGCAAGTAAAATTTACTGTTCCGACAGATCTGTCAGTGAATACCGGCACGACAAACGTCAGATCCTCCGTGGATGGTAGACTTTTACCTAGAATGGTACATGAAGCCTCTAGCCACGTGGCCGCCGGATCTTTAAAACAGCTGTGTAACACAAGTGTTGTCTGAAACACCAAACAAGGCACTCAGTTGCTTGGCTAATGGACTTATATTAGTTTTAAAGGTATTTGAATAATGGCACGCTGACAAATAAGCACGTAGCCATATGTTGAAAGAAGAGTTGCCTAATGTGGATACCACAGCGAGGAATCAATAGCCATTATATATATATAAAACAGTGTTTTCAACATTCAAAACCCTACATGAAGCCAGAAAATGCTTTCAAAATGACCAGGTCTTCAGTTTTAATCAATTTTGTCATTGAATGACATGCTTGTAGCAAGTTACTGCCTTTTCCCTGCCATATTTTCAGAAACTTGCGACTTATGCGTGGGGAATTAAAAGCCTATTGAGAGGTTAATCCTTTCCCAAAGAATTCCTGTAATTAAAGGCCCTTGAAGAGGAAAGCTGTTTTGGAAAACCTTGCGGGCAAAGCGGAAATGTTGTTTACAAGTATTTTCTCCCTTCCCATAATATTTTCAACGCTTTCAAAGACAATGCCTTAATGTTTTACCTTTCCAGAGTTTTATTTAGTAAAAAGTTAAATGACATAACAACTATAAGACACCCTCAGACCTGTTCAAGTTCAGTTATATCTCTAGCTTCTAGTTCACATAGATGGAGAGCACGATAGATGTACAGATCGTGGTCTTGTGTTGTCGTTAACGCTGCGTTACCGTTCATTGTGACTTGAACCTGTATTTTGTACCTCATACCGGCAGTAAGAGTGTCTGTCAAAACAAAAAGTGAAAGCAAATTGAGCTATGGATTTAGGCATTTCAAGGAAGCATAGTACCAACTAGTCATCACTTAGCTATTGATCGATAAAATCTTTTTATCTCATAGCTGACTGAATCATGAGTTAGAATGGTGCTAAATTGGCATGCAGAAAATGATCTATACCTGCGGGGACTGCATAGGCTAGCTTGGGTTATACTATTTTTGAGATGCAGTAGGGCCCTGTGTCACAGAGTATGACTTAATTATATTTTCTGCCTTTCCACAACAGCAAAAATACCTTGGGAGCCCTGATATAACTGAAATGCCTGTACCACACATGCAGTACAATTTTTAGTGAAAACTTAGCCCATTTGCAGACGAAGAACATGTTTTCTTTTTTAAAAAATCTTTTTCAACAGCCTTCTTACTCAGGTGCGTTAAAAGACGACATCGTTCAGTAAAAGATTAAATTGTTTGGTTAAACATCAATAATCAGTGCCTTAGATTAACAAAAACCCTTCCATTCTTTAGTCACTTACCTGGAAATATTGTATACCATGTATAACCGTCAATAAGATGAGATTTACCAATGGTAACATTACTAAGGTCTAGCCACTCATAATCTGAAATAAACGTACATTTTTAATCAAGTATACGATCATATCAAATTGCAAACAAATTTTTCTGACAGCGTAGAATAAAGATCAGAATGCACGTTATGTGCAGTCTGATCTTGATCTACTCTGTCCGTTAAGGGTCATCGAGTCGAGCTCGGCAGTCCAAGTGTCAATAGCTTTAAGTTTAAAGTCTAATATCTCTAAGGTTTTCTGCTGAAAGCTATGATGGAGGGTCTCATGAATTGATCAGTCCAAAAATCTACTGAATGCCAAAACGAATAACATAACGTTGCTTAGTCAGAAATATAGTCAAGATTTTTGCAGAAGTAACTCGGTCTCAAATTTAAAGATCTTCAATGCTGCAATGCAAGGTAATGCAGGCACATATAATCTCGATGGGGATATCAACCCAATGTGCGGATTACCCAGTTACAGTATATACCACAATCAGAAAGTGGAAGCCAGGTCTGAAACATTCAGCTAAACTTCATTTGTGATTGTAGTTACTGAAATGAAGTACATAATTATGCACCTTGATGACAGAGGACGGCGTCAGCATTTGTATCTATATTCCTTCATCAGTACTATCATGTCATAACTTACTTATAAATTTCAAGGCTGTTCGAGGATGTTTTTGCTAGAAAATAGATCCACTTCATCGAGTTCTGTCACAAATATGAGAGAAATAAAGAAGAAAAGTGAGTGAAATTATTCTATAATTATCACAGTTACCATCTAGGTCAGGCACAAATCGCCATTCTGCTGTAACATTTATACCTTCTTCTGGCATAGTGATTTTAGCTTTGAGTAGAATCCTTACGTTGTGCCGAAAGTTGTGTTCTAATGTTATGATCTGAACCTGGGGAAAATGAAATTCAAACAAGGAGTTAAGCCAGTTAAACTGGGCAAAGTTTAGAAAATTTATTCAAACTCATTGACCGAATCCTGAGAAAGGATGAGTCAATCGACATGTAGAAAAATAACCAAAACCGGAATATTTCGACAAAGGTCAGCCTGCGCAGTCTACGGAGGTTGACCCTTTTCACAGAACACGGTTCAGATGTCAATGATCAATATTGTTCAGTTTGTGAAAGATAATTTACTAAATCAAAATAAAGAGACCGATTTTTTTTTTAAGTCAATAAACTTCCGGGTCATACACGGAACTCTAAAGAATGTCTTTTTCAGTGTTATGAGTTGCACTCTTAGGTAACATATATCAAGACCAACTCCGGGAAAAGATCAGCCTCATCTTGTACCTAAAGCATACGATCTTTCATTCTCTTATTACGGTTGCATAGAGGAAACGTGCGAGATAATAACAATCAAGTTGTAATTACCACTAAAAAGTTTTTGTCACGAACTAAGGAATTATCTGGTGACCAAGAGCAACATATGATACATTTCTGTGGTCACGAGACGAGATTATCAGATGAAAATGGCAGTCTCAGACACTTTAGGATATTTCTTTTCACTGGATAACAAATTCAAGGCTACGAGATAGATCTATCTAAATGTACAAGATGACGAAATTTTAGACTAGTCCGTTTTGAAAGACTTTGCAGTCGAAATATGATTGTATCTGCAATAATGAAATTTCTTTATTTAAGAGTAGACAGCATTAAGAGAAATGTAGAAAAAGCTAGTTTCCTTTATGCTCACTTACTGTAGGCAGATTTCCACTGACAGCTATGAACTGTACAGTATCCGTCATGGTGTAGTTACCGTCTGACTTCATGGCAGTAACGGCCAGAGAGAAGGTGTAGGTAGATCCTACTGTCAGGATTGACGGGGACAAGATCAGCTCAGATCGGTTCTTGTATAACTCCAGACCAAGCGATGCCAAACAGCTCTAAATTTAGAGTGAAATTCTCTATTAATTCGTTACCTTCGTAATCGAACTCGTGGCAGAAAACTCTCGACCTTTTCATAGCCTAATACATTTGTTGGACCGTCCTCTGATAAAAAGTGATAATGAGTCACCGTGATACATTATACCAAGCAAGTCATCACATAATTAGTGATTAACTCATTATCAAACGACAATATTTTAGGCTTGTCCAAATCAAAAGCATTTGCACACAACAAAATAAAAGTGACTGAAAATTCGAAATTTGTTTTTTGAAGAGTAGAAAACATTGTGGGAAAAGGAGAAAATGCTGGTTACCAGCATTTTTTCCTTTTCTCACAATGTTTTCTAAATGCTTCTTTCTCAGGGTCGTCAAAAGTAGGGATTGTGTGGTAGTGGGTTAATAAGATTCATTTTAACGAAAAACTGACCAAGTTATTGGTACACTAGTCCTTTGAAATGCGTAAAAAACAGCAGAAAGAATCGAATGATTTCAGACATAGACATAGACATATTTTATTCGACATAAGCTTGTACAGCTTCTAGTCTATACATATAAATTGTTACAATACATATACAGACAAAAATGACAATGAACTAATTTACAAATGAATTCGTAACATGTTACTTGTAGGCTGACATTAGGAAGAGAGTTAGATAAGTGACACTGGTAAAAAGTAATTAATTAAACAAATATTAACAAATCTGGTATAACCATCTACCATTTCAGACTGCAGGCCTGCACAGGCTGATATTGGTCAATATTTTTGTAGATTAAGCCTCCTTATCCTTGAGTAACGTTTGAAGCTTCCAAAAACCGATTGATTTACCAATATAGCACTTACATAAAGAAAAGATTAAGATCAGACTGCGTTTCCATGCAGTCTGATCTATGTTTTGTTTCCACTATACACGAATTAAATGTTCGGTTTACACCATTTCTTCTGGAAAACTGATTTGTAAATTTTTAAAGCGCATGGTTTGACAGCCACTAAGTGTTTTGTAGAGTGAAAGTCATTCTATCCATCATTTCCAATATTCCAATTACTTTTTAGTTGCTACAGGTAGTAGTAGTCAAAAAAGTGTTTTTTGAGCTTTGATTTACTGTTGGAACTGGAGCGTTTATGTATTTAATTCAGAGTTTTAGAAATATCCATGTATTACATGTATAATCGAAAAGTAAAATGTATGTACCTTTCCACCAGTTTGACATGTCCATAAGAATGATACTGGTCCACCATCTGGGTCATACGAGGACACGCCATTTATGGATATTCTACTTGGAAAGGTAACGGCTATTTCGTTCTCTTTACTGCCTGTTTGAAATAGGAAAAAAATCAGCTTTTATTGTCGACAAAGGTTTAGGTATCATTTTTTTTAACATCAAGTAGTGAAAATGACTTACATATCAAAATTTCTCGGACGTTGTTTTACCCTTTCCCAAACAATCCCTGGTTTTTACTGGTCAGGAATAGAAGCCTTTCGAAAACATTGTGGGAAAAGGAGAAAATGCTGGTAACCAGCATTTTCTCCTTTTCCCACAATGTTTTCTACCCTATCATATTGAAAAATCATCTTTTTAGCAACTGTTAATATGTCATCTGCAAATGCTTTCAATTTGGTCTGGTCCAAAATTTGTCGTTTGGGAAAGGGTTAATATGATCACACTATGCATTCTAAAGTTGACCAATAATGTTAGAAAAAACATTATAAACAGCCATTTTGCAACGAAAGGTTGTAATGCACACTTACAATCTTTTCGTATTAACATTTATTAAAATGCTAAATGTGTGAAATTAAACTTTCAAGTTGATAGTAACATTCATAATTCTGCTATTTCAAAGTCCTATTTATTTATTTATTTGTTTATTTATGGGTGGTATTTCATTATCGGACAGTGTAAATCCAAGATCAGACTGCACGTTCTGTGCAGTCTGATCTTGATCTACACAGTCTGCAAAAGACCAGTGAGTCTCGCTCGAAGCCCAAGGGATAGACTGCATACGGACCACACCACGTTTAACAGAAACTTATCATAATGCATCTCACTGTTCACAGTTCCCAGAAGGTCCCTTTTTACGTGATCGGTCACAAGCGAGTTTCATTGCATCTTTGTAATGTAGTATACCAAACGAGAAGTCTTTATATATGAATCCATTTTCCCGCAAACCTTCATGAGCTAGAATGGTCTTTTTCTCTGCATAAAAATTACCAGAAGCAAAAGGTTTTGAGAAATGTTAGCCTGCACGGACTACACAGGCTGATCTTGATCGATACTTTTTTGCAGATGCATTAAACTGCCTATTCACAGGGTGTGACCCTATATAATGTTTTTGTTGTTGATTTTGTTTTTGTTGTTTTGGAGTTTAATACCATTGTAACGGCTTAGGTGATATCAAGGCAGTCAGTATTCCTGCACATTTTTTTCCTTGCTTTCTCACACTGTTACCGACACAACTTTCTTTCCAGGCTACTGATTACTAGTACTTTTCTCACATGCATGAAAGATGAGGGGCGAAAAATCACCGGAAAGAAAGTATGGACCCCACAACCACCAGGTCACGAAATATATACGCTAGCTGTTGATATACTCGCCGGGCAAAAACTCATAATACATGTATAAAATATAAAATATGCTATAATCATAAATGTTATACGAACCAAGTATTCTTACTACTGGAAATCTACACTCAATAGTTATGTTTAAAGTTGTTTCAACCATATCAGCTGGATTTGTTTTTCGGATGACACTGAGTTTGTATTCAAATTTATCACCACCTATAGTAGAAAAGTAAAAGTGGCATTTACAGTATCCGTAAAGTGGTTACCAGTTAAGCAAGAGCACGGTACACGTGTGCCTAATATAGCTTGGCTGTAGTTGCTTTTCGTGAAAATTTGAAGTCGAAAATGGGGCGTAATTTTTGTCATAAATATTTTGATGGGTACCTTTCCCTGCTGTATGGGTTTCCCGTTTGATAGTTTATAGCTAGTCAGAGTTTGAAGTAAATTTCTTCAGTACTGACGGTGAAATTATGAAATGTCAAAGGTTTTTAATAAGTCAAAGTTTTTGCATGACTCAGACTACGACGACGCAGACGACACCACGCCTCAACCAACTAGTAATAAAAGATTAATGAGACACTGCTCAAACTAGTTTAATATTTACAACATAACTTTAAAATGCACAGTATCTATGCTAACAAGTCATTGCCACGAACACATAACTTTCAAATGGGTAGTGTCTATGCTAACAGTCATTGCCACAAACCCGTTAAAATTGAAAAATACAATACATGTTTACATATCTTTAAATAATGATTATCTCTCAGTTATACATTCTTACACATTTTAACGGTATTTTCGGAGTCAGTAGACTTGTAGAAAAATTGTCCATCCACTGGCTGGCCATCTCGTGTCCAGTTGAAATGAAAACTATCCAAAGTATCTCCTGTGCCGTCAAGACATGCCCCGTGTTGAATTCTTGTTCCAATACCAAACCTGAAACAAACAAAAATATCCAGGTTAAAGGATTATGTGTACAGTTGATGGCTTACACTGTGAACGCTTACCTCGCTATATGAGAGCTATGCTGGTTGTGAACGCTCACCGACTATTGTGATAGATGTGGCACAAGTTAATGCTGAAATAAATAATTAATAACTGTCGTGAAAATAGATACCAACTCAAGTTTATGGTTATTACTCTGATAATTAGAACTTACAGGAAAAAGAGATAACTACTTATACATGTATATCTCAATATGTGATGGCTACACTGATATCAAACGCTGACCTCAATTTGTAGAAGCTGTATCGATAATGAAAAACCACCTCACTATATATTTTTTGTAACTTTGCTGATAGTAAATGCTTACCTCGGTCTGTAATCGCTTTAATGATAGTAACCACTTACTTAAATTTGTGATTGATAATGAGCGTTTATTTCATTATAAGATAACACTGACTTAAGATGCGGATAACACTGCAGGTGATGAATTTAAATCAAACATCAGTAAATCAGATCTGTGCACATCAATATATACTAGTAATACTTACTCATCTTACCATTGGGTTAAGAAACTGTACGGATGCTGAGCGCTTTAATTTTTTTCAAACGCAATAGCTGCACCGACATAAAAAGCTTTCCTCATTATATTTAACTGTATTGGTGGCAAACGGTTCCGTCAGTACATGACACAATATATCCTCAGTGCATGAAAGGTACACTAAAAGCGGACACTTTCTTCTGAGCATGATAGCTGAGCTGACAATAACTTAACCAAAGTACACGATGGTTGTACTGATTGCAAACGCTGCCTTCTGTACATGATAGCTTGGCTGAGAGTAAACTCTTTCCTTTGTACATTGGTAGCTGTACTGAAAGTACACGCTTTTCTCAGTACACGATAGCTGAGCTAATATTAAACGCCTTCCTCAGTTGGGCTAAATAATAGCTGAGCTGACAGTAAACTCTTTCCCAAGTCCAGGATAGTTGTACTGAGCGTACACGCTTTCCTCGGTACAAGACGAGAGTAAAGACGTGGAATGAGGCCAAGTTCGTAGTGCTGAATGAGTCCAGGCGTTGTACTTTATCAAGAAAACCTGAAATAAATTCCCGAACGTCGAGCTTGTCACATGGGAGTTTCCTTTGGATAAGTATTGCATGACGCAAGTCAAGCACGGTTGAAAGCTGTAAACAACATGAACAACATTCGACGGTTGTTGTCATATTATTGAATGAAATAGTAATTGAAAGTAAAGCGCAATATTATACAAACCAACCAATAAATAAAGATGAAAAAAGCACATTAACGGTACTTACACTGTTCTTGGGTAAACAGAATATTCTGAATTTTCTAGGGTTCTTAACCCTTGTGGGCTGAAGGCCACAGATGGCATTGGCAGAGCTGATTTTACAACAGTATGGGTAAGCGTCGTTGTTGTCCCGAGAAAGTCTGTAACTGTAACACTGATAACATAGTCATCGGGCGTTGCAACATCGATATCTACTTCCAGTCTATTTCTGGCAGCGTCTGCAAAGGCAGTTATAAGCAAGTTATTCAACAGTAGGCCTGTTTGTTGCAATTTAATTTTTTTTCTTTATAACAAGTATATTAAAAAATCAGCACTGGAGCAAAAAACTGGTATCAACAAGTAACTGTTTTTTTCCCGTGATATTTTCCAAACGTGTACTCTACCGGGGCATATAAACCTGGATTTGAAGGGCATTGGGTAAATAGCAGTAAATCAAGGGTGTACTCAGTATCATTGCCATGCTTGAAAGGATCACCCCGGGAATAAGGGGTTAACTATATCTTCGTTATGCATTACAGCAAGCACGTTGTTGTATAACATGGATCTATTTGCCAGCTGCATCCATCATGGTTCTATGATATGCAGAAAATTTACCATCAGCACAAAGTTTGATCCAGGTCAGCCCGCGCAGTCTGGGTCGATACTTTTAACAAATGCAATGAACTACCCTTTCATGACTTGTTATGATTTACTAGTTGTGTATCCGTGACCACGTGATCATTTCTAGTTTTGCAAAAAAAAAATATTATTCTATTTTTATTTTGAAAAAGTTACATCTGACAGGATAATATGTCTTACTTTGAACTATATCGTTAACTGTCCAAACTATAGATTCTGGAGGTCTCAGATTTGTCGCTTGATTCACTGCAATCCCAAGAGTTATCGGACTTGTGGCACAACCAGTAAGCTGCCTTGGCCAAAAGCCTCTTGGCGTAACCATAAGAAAATTTGGTGCCTCCTCAGCAGCATCGTTCCATATGACGTTTACTGTAACCGCGGACATGGCTCTCCTAAATTCACCTTGTGCTGCCGTTAGACCATTATTGACAGTGATTGAATCACCTGTATGTACATGTAGAGTACACGATTAACTCTTTGATTCAAACAACAATTTCACACTTAAAATATTATGTACAAATTATACGTCTTCAAAAACAGTGTAAGCAAAACATTTGTGCACTTTGGCCTTGTACCTACACTTTTATGATGAAATGTTCAAGCTAAAACAAGCTTTAGAGTTCGAATATTTTTATAGGTAACTTTTGACCGCTTCTTTTATTTCTTCAGTCTGCGGATTAATCCTTGAAGAATTGTCTATGCAGTTATCCACTTGGTCACTTAAAAGATTTTTCGTATCATAAACAAACAATCAAACAAACAAACAAACAAACAAACCAGGTGTTATGGTTGGAAGATCCCCGAATCGAACGGTTAACGCATCTTTATTCACATTGAATCTACACGTAGGAGCATCTCCGAGGCTGGAGATACCCTCAAGCATATCTGTACACATAACATCTCTCGTGGAGTCGACGGCCATGTTGAAACGTATGATAAGCGAATTTCCTGTAAAGATCCACATCAATTTTTGCAAAATATCTAACAAACTGACTCGTAGCCGACGACGACAGAATCTTTGAAAATCTGCAGTGGGCAAAGGAATACATGATACTCCCTGAAATCCCAGTTTTATATGGTAAAAGAGAATATATGCAGTAAAAGAGTTCAGATAATATCCTTATCATGACAGAGTCAACGTCTACCCTAGAACCAAAAAAGACTTTTGCTTTAAACAAAAAATATATATATAAAATGTATAGTAAAAAAGAAATAGATAGCATCTTTCGTAGAGAACGTCCATGGATCTTCTAAAACGTATATAGGTACACAATTGAATTGAAACATCAACGGCAAAATAGAATGTAAAAGAATTTTCAGCTTATTACTCAGTATAGAAATTTCGGTGTAAAACATTTCTTGAGGTACAGCAGCATTTCTGCTCAAATGGACAACTAGAGTTCCAGCTACACAGACCGTAAAGAATTTTTTAACTCTTTACCAAATAATCCCTGGTTTGTACGACCCTGAGATAGGAGACTTTTGAAAACATTGTGGGAAAAGGAGAAAATGCTGGTGACCAGCATTTTCTCCTTTTCCTGCAATGCTTTCTAACCTGCTGGAAACAAGTTTCAATTTTTGGGTTACGTTCATTTTGTTGTCTGCAAGTGTTTTCGATTTGGACCAATCCGAAATTTTGTCGTTTGGTAAATTTGGTAAAGAGTTAATAGGCTAGTACATGATATTTACCGGGGGTGGGGGGGGGGGGGGGGAGAAGAGAGAGAAGAAAAAATAAGAAAGATAATTGAGTCATGCTCTGCCAAAAGGGGGCTTAATGCATCTCCGCGGTGCATAATACCAAGTAGGTCATCAAAGTCAACGATTGACTGCCTTATGAGGTTCACTGGTCCTTTGAGCCACAGAAAATTGACCGATGAGAAAAAGTTTTGTCCTGAGTCGATACTCTTTCCAGATGTATTAAGCCCCTTTTCAGAGTGCATGGCTCAACTAGAGTAGTACCATCATCTGAGAATGTTGCTTGATTGTTTAGAACTGCTGGTGCAACTTGGTAAAACTTGATTGGGTTACATCCGAGACTTTGTTGACCATTCACCGACGGACATATCCATAACTGCTTGGATGTAGAGGGCTGCTCGATTGTAAATACTACTGTACCATCTACCGGGTCGAATGACATGGCCGTTGCTACCGTGGTATTTTCTCCACTTGCCAAATCTGTTGATATCGTAATGTTGTAAAGCACGTTAGAAGTTGGTATGCCTTTTCTCAGAGCATGGTTCATTTGCATAATCAACGAATTACTTGATACTCTATAGCACCCGGTTATTATGACACATGAATCCACGTGGAAGACGTTATATTAAACCGTGGCTCAAATGTGGGGCTTGTCTTTAACGGTAAGACACGGTGTGGGAAAAGAAAAAAAAGCACTTGATGTGTACCAAGGTTTTCTCCCTTCCCCATGTTCTTTTTAAAAGCAATCTTCCCTAGGACCACTAAAACACAGAATCATGATTAGATTCGTACTAATCATTAAACACCCATAATGAGCATTTCGTTTTAATATATTTTCTGTTAGCTAATACCGCAACTACACTCTGTATCGAATAGTCTGAAACAACTGTGTAACTGGTGAGGAGCGTGTTTGAATTCCATGTCGAAATCTACGTGTTTTATTCAAAGTATTAGATTGTGAATGATATTGGCCTACGTCTGTCTTTCTGTCTGTCTGTTTGTCTGTCTGTTTGTGTGTCTGGCTGTCTGTGTGTCTGTATTGTGTCTACCTACCCTCTCTCTTCTCTCTCTATATTTTTCAATCTCTCGCTCCAGAGACTACAAAGGGAAAATGTCAAACTGAAATAATCTTGAAAACGGTAGTAACACAATACAGTCAATCAAGAAAAAATTCGGGTGTACTTTAAGTCACCTACTAGAAATCAAACAAAACATCCCAGTTCCATCAGTGTAGGTCAGATAGGTAGTGTCTTCAATATCCATTGAAATCGTGACATTCAATGTACTTCCCGGGCTTACAAGATTTACCTCCCTTGGAGTTAACTTGTTCGTGGTGAAATCTGAAAAAGAAAATTTCAGCCCTTAGGCTCCTAATCGCTCCCTACCGACCTTTTGCGGACAGGGTGGATTAAGATCAGACTACACAGAACGTGCAGTCTGATCTTGATCAACCCTGTCCGATAAGGAGATATTTTCATTCCTTGTACAATACCTCTCAAACAGTAAAAATTTGGTTTCACTATTGGTCTGAAAGGTTCATTTCTTTAAGGGTGCACTTTTTACTAAACGACATAATTTTATACTTGTCTTACTTGAGAAAGTTTGCTGAGGATGATAAACTGAATACGGCTCAAATGCTGGGGTTTCTTTTGATAGGGTGGAAATTTTGGTGGGAGGAAGGAAATACTGGTTCCAACGGTTTCGTAACTTCAGCTCACAATGGTCGCCAGCATTTTATCCTTTTCCCACAATGTTTTTTTTAAATGGCTTCTTTCCTCATGGTCGTTAAAAACTCGGGACTGTTTGGTAAAAGATTGAACTATCATATATACCTGAGTCAGCGTAGACGTAAATGATAACTCCATGGTGATTTTCGTACTCTGTACCTCTGATACCAATACGAGCACCAACTCTGTATTCACCTGTCAAAGATAATCTGCCATTATTGTTCAGCAAATGTATAGATGGTTTCAAAAACCACTGGGCTCACTTTCTAAATGAGCCTCGCCCTGACGAAAGGGGGCTAAATGCATTATACTAGGCAAGTCACCATGATATCATGAATCCATGAAATGAATTTTGTATAACAAACGACAAATTTAGGGATGGAATGGTACATGCGTAGAATCTACAAATATCAAAAGGTTTCGGGTCCATTTCAGCTTGCACAGAGAGCGCAGGCTGACCATCTTCGCGAGCCAAGGTTACGATCACTACGTGGATCTCACCTTGGCTGATTGAGCCCGATTTCGAGATTCCTGCGATGCACCCTATAATGGATGCTGGTTATTACCCCCCTTTACATCATATTTCTAAAAGCCAATGAAATATCGTTTTAAAAACCGCTTACGAATACACATGAATCGATAAGAAGATGACCTTCTAACGATTTCATTCGTTGCAGTTAGAGCTGGCTGCATCCAATGAAAAAGCGTATCGGGGGAATGTAAAAATCAAGCTCGATCCGCCAAGGGTAGAGTAGCGTAGTGAATCGTCAGCCTTGGCTTGCGAAGATTTAGGCTGACATGAATCGATGCGTTTTGCAGATGCATTAATCCCCCTATACACAGAGCATGGCTCATTTATGCTTGTTGTAATCACCAGTAATTCAAATTTTCTTGAATGAACAATGTACAATCCAATAAAGCAAATGATATGAAAATAAAACTTAGATGGCAATATTGGCTTTATTACAGAGTGTTCAAGCACGAAGGGTATGGTTTGTAATGTTTAACTGTTTTCCAAAAGACAAAATTTTAAAAAGGTCCAAACTGAAAGCACTTGCAGACGACAAAGTTGAAAAATTGAAATTTGTTTCTAGCAGGGTAGAAAACATTGTAGAAAAAGGAGAAAATGCTGGTTACCAGCATTTTCTCCTTTTCCCATATTGTTTTCAAAATGCTTCTACATGTATATCAGGGTCGTAAAAACCAGGGATTATTTCGTAAAGGGTTCAAATCAATTTTCATTAATTTGCTGAATTTTAAAGTAACGCGGTTTCTTATTGGCTAAGTCATTCGGTATAGCAAATCAGAAAATGCGTTATTTTCTCGGTCTAAAAAGAGACTAACAATGATATTCAGAATGGGTATGAAAAAAGACTGTTGTTTGCTCGACAATATCCGGTTAAGTATCCGTATCATGTCCCTAATGGCTGGTAAACTGAAAACATTTTTCAGTCCGCGCAGGCTAAAATGGGTAGAGAAGTTTTGTTATAGGTAAATATTTTGCATGTCACATGGCCATTCTTCCTCGTTATTCACTTGCTTTGAAGACAAAATGAATCAACGTCATTCGACCACTAGGTGAGGTTGGTATATTTCATCGCTGAGATTCATAAAACCTATTTTCTTAGAGCGCTGCTCATTTGTGACTCATCACGCAAAAAGGGACCTTCTGAGAACTGCGAAAAGTGTCAACCCTGGTCAGACTGCGCGAAATGCGCAGGCTGACCAGGGTTGACACTTTTCGCTTTAATAATCTTTTCTGTATGAAAAGTGGTCATTGAACCTTGTTATACAATCATTTTTGAACTATCAACTTAATCTGACCTGCACTATCGTTGATCTGTTTTCATCTAATTGATGTACAGAATTCCAAGATGGTCCCTTCTTGCGTGATGGGTCACATTTATGAAATTAGCCATGCCCTAATGAAGAGGGGGCTTAATAAATCTGCAAGAAATATCGATTCGGGTCGGCAAGCACAATCCTGTGCACCTGGGCCGAAACGTTTTCCTTTTAGTAAATTTTCTGCTTGTCAAAGGACCAGCAGACCTGCTTATCCACTCGATTGTTTCACAAAATGGATCTTATGGATCTGAAATTCTGGAATGAATCACTTGGTATAGCGCATAATGGAGAAGCATTAACCCTTTCCCAAACAAGCCCTTGTTTTCACGTGTCTGCAGTACAAGTCTTTAGAAAACACTGTAACGAGCAATTTCTCCTTTTCCCACAGTGTTTTTTAACCTTTTTAAGAACTTTTTGCCATTTTGTCCCAATCTAAAATTGTCGTCTGTAAACTCTTTCGGTTTGGAAGAGTCCAAAATTTGTTGTTTGGGAAAGGGTTAAGCCCCCTTCTGCTAGAGCACGGCTTATTGATATATGTACTCACCTTTCGGGAGCCCATGGAAAATTGACACTATTATTGAACTCCCGTTGACGATTTCCCGTATTTCTGCCATGGCTTTAACTGTTATCTCGAATGGAGGATCTTTAGATGATGACACGTTCTCGTAGACAACCACTTGAATATCCGGTATCAGAAAACCTTTCCCAGTTAATGATAAAAGCTGTTCCAAAATAATATTATATCAAAGGACTGATAGTCCTGAGAGTCGCCTGTAGGTTAATGGGTTAGAAGTTTTCACCCTTTTTTGTTGAAATCTATTAAAAGAATTCAAGATACAAAATAACTTAACCACAAGACAGTATTATATGCAAGCATATTTCTGAGTTGTCATCTATAATATTCAAAATATCCGTATTAAAATTTACATTTAAAAAAATGTGGTGGAAATTAAAATTTAGGCACCAGGACCAGCTTTAATGAGTTCAACGTTTTTTACTCACAGACAACAACCCTTTACAAATAAAGACCAGATTATCTTCTGGTATAGGATCTAGTGACATATTTTTAGACAAAAAATGCCCTTTTGCATCTCGCTCATATCTAATCTTAGCAGTCTGACAAAGTTTCATAAGTATTACACTGAACATAAATGGATTCTACAGCTCTATTACGGTTTCGTCTGATTTGACCTAATGACAACCTTTAGGCTTTTTCTTTTATCCCCAGGTGACCTATATTCATTTTTGTCAAAGAAAGTATTGAGACAAACAGCCGGGCAATTTCATGATCATTGGACTGAACTGTAGCCTTTGGAGCACAAACAAATATTTGACTCAGTGATCTACCTGTCATTTAGAAATAATTTGTTTTTGTTGTTGTCCAGGTTGAGGTTTTGACCAGCAATGGACTCTATGAATGTGGCTGCTACAACTCAATAAAATCTATAACCCAACAGCATGATCATCAGCCTTTAATATTTGTCTGCGTTTTATAACGTCCCAGGGATTAGAGTGCTTCCACACCGATCGAAAATTGTCTACATGTATATTGCTTTGGTGTAAATTAAATGTTTGCGATTCGCTTTTTTACCCTTTACAAAAACCCTTCACAAGATTACAAACACTCCAATAAAGAACTTGTTGTTCGAGCGGGTAAACACTGATTTGTTCTATTATATTTGAATTATAGCGGAGTAAAAAGTCAATTTCTCAGATTGCTGGTTGTTAGAACTGCGTAGTGTAAATTCAGATTTTGGCAGTTACAAAAGCACCTTGCGTTCTAACACCCGCACTAATAAAGTGTTGTTTAATAAATACTAGATCTAAGTTAATCGCTCATTGAAAAAAAAAAAACCAGCAGACTTTAACAAATTTTGCCGTCTTTATGAACGAAAACCAATTAAATATAGTAAACTTCAAAGCACTCTCTCTACATAGGTCAGTGCACGCTGAAAGTAAAGGCCGGTTCAGCGACTGATTCATAAATTTGTAAATTCATAAAGATTTCCGTGGTGCAAATGACGTTTATACGTCACGTGATTACAAGATCTATATTTGTCGCAAAGCTACATTCCAGAAAACACCTGCAAAGCGATAACTTGGTACAGCCTAGAACCGTGTACATTGCATACGCTATGTACGATCTCTGGTGCCCCCAGAATATGGGTGTGCAAAGTATCTAAAGTCTAGATTAAAAAGCTGGGAAGAAGCAACGTGTAAGAATGTCTAAGAAGGCAATGCAACCATTACATGTCTTTTTAAATTCGTTAAAAAAATTAGCCTACCGTTGAGAAAAAAAGCAATATGTTAACTCGGCATCGCCTTTCTCTGTCGGATCATAAGTTGAGCGTTGAATTGAAATAAGGCTTGTAGTTAGGATTGTAAGAATGTAAGAGTTAGAGTGTACTTCTAATAGGTAATTATCAAAGAATTTTCACTGAGAATTGTCCTCAAATAGAAGCAGAAAAGATGCTTGTAGTTGAAGATTTCTCAGCGTCTCCACAGACTTGTTTAGTTCGCGGCAGCTATTTTTACATATACGTAATGCGCTATTTTTAGAGATGATTTCTTACAGAGACATCAGGCTAATGTGTACCCTTGTGGACGAAATGATTGTTTCAAAGGTCTGAACCGTTAAACAGCCTAGTCTTTATAGACATATTCATTGTCACAAAGGCACAATTGTAAATTATTTACAACAGAAAAAAACTGGGTTGTTCACCGAATTATTAGAAAACTGTTTTATCTCGTAAACCGGAACTTGGGACAGGAAGCAGTACAAGGCCGGAGGTATGCTTACGTCACCCCATAGATCAGGACGATAACAATGAGAGCCTGTTTGCTACGCAAACAGGCGACTCAATAAAACGGCCTGCAACACGCGAAAAGGGGCATTCGAACATTTGCGTAAAGTGTCGTCTCGGATCAGCCTGCGCGGTCCGCGCAGACTAATCCGAGACGGCACTTTACGGTTACATTCGATTCTGTCCTACAGTAGACTTGCACACATGACACAGAAAAATACATAAGAACAGAAGGTGTCGTCTCGGATTAGCCTGCGTATACTGCGCAGACTGATCCGGGATGGCAAATGTCCGATTGCCCTTTTTCGCGTGTTGTGGGCCTAATATCGCAGATGATGATTAGGTTAATATTTGATTATATTTCCATGCTCCGGCAACAGTTGTTTAAATGCATCTCTGTGATGTATGATATCAAGAAAGACATCCTATCATGTGACCCGTCATGCAATAAGGGACCATCAGGGAACTGCGACAAGTGTGTATTCTGGTCAGACTGTGCAGGTTGCGCAGGCTGACCAATGTATAACTGTACATACTTTACGTTTTTTTATATTTTCTGTATGAAAAGTGCTTATCATACCTTACTATAAAATCAGTTTTTGAACTATCAACTTAAATCGCCGTGCAGTATCTTTGATATGTTTTCATCTAATTGATGTTCGAAATTCCAGTTTGTTTCATTTTGAGTGACGGGTCCATATATAAATTTTGTCCAACAACTTACTGATTCACGAGGAGGAATTGTGCTGACAAGTAGTAAATTGATCAATAGAAAAAGTATCGACCATGTTGGCATGCAAAGACTGAGCATGTTGTAATGGATCGATACTTTTTGCAGATACATTAAAACCCTTTCCGCAGGGTAAATTAATCTCAATTTTAAAATCGAGCCATCTGATTTGATGAGACAGAGTGTCTCAGCCAGTCGGTGACTTTTCTTGAAATTTAAATTAGAACTGATTTGGTCAGATCAATGCCCATGAGCTGAAACAGACGGACAAACAACACTTATAAAATATATGCACCTATTTCGCCATATCTCATCATGCCAATTGCCATGTAAATAGCACATACCTGATTTATTGTGGCCTCTTGTGTAGGCTATTTATCGAACACGGATAGTAAAGACCAGCCTATGCCTCCTTGAAGCTTAATATTGATCCGTGCTCTTTGATAGACGATGACTTAGTAAAATATCACCATTGCACAAATGAGTACGGGTAAACACGGAGTTTATATCGCCATTACTCAAATGAAAACGGGATAAAATGGCATTGGTATTGCCAGAGCATGAATGAAAACGGGTAATAACAGGCGTTGATATCGCCATTGCACATTCTAAAACGGGTACAAATGGTGTTTATATCGCCATTGCACAAAGAAAACGGGTAAAAACAGCATTGATTTCACCATGTCACAATGAAAATGGGTTAGAATGGCACTTATATCGCCATTGCATAAATGAAAACGGGTAAATAAGGCGTTAATACCACTATGGCAAAATTTAAAAAGGCTTAAAGTGGTGTTTATATCACCCTTGCACGAATGAAAACTGGTAAAAATGGTGTCGCCATGGCACAATTTAAAAGGGTTTAAGCAGCGTTTATCGCAAAAGCGCAATTGAAACGGAAAAAATCGGCATTGTTATTGCCATCGCACAATTTAAATGAAAACGGGTAAAAATGGCGTTGATATCGCCATTGTACAAATAAAAACGGGCATTAATGGTGATGCTATCATGCTATCACCATATAGCGAAAATGAAACCGGATAAAACACCGTTTATATCACCATGGCACAACTACAAACAGGCAAAAACGGCTTCAAGCTATATTCATCCAAATAAAAAATACGTTTTCTGCAACACAGAAACACTGAAGGCAGCACTCTTTTGAACCCTAAATAAGAAACAAAACAAACATACAGTGCTCTGTGTGTCCGACACCAGTGTAACATCAGTTTCCCGTACAGCAGGGTTGCAGGTGCTTCCGTCACCACCACAAATATCGCACTCATCTACGGACATCATCATAGATATATTGGCTAAAAGGTAGAAGTTGTAAAATCTTATAGATGTAGTATTTAGACCTAACCGTGGTGTTTTTTTTATAAATGAAAAACAAATATAGCCTTTTTTCCCACGTTGTCGTTAAACAATCCACTGCCAAAATGGTCTCCGTTATCGCCATTGTTATCAAATATTTTTTTTTCTTCGGGGTCATGCAAAGTCTGATACGTTTATTAAATGGTTATAATCAACCAATTAGCCATGGGAGACCCAAAATTCAGGTAAATAACAGACACTTGTTCCAGATTTACCTCCGTAAAGCAATCTCCATTACATTCCTTGTATCACTACCCATACTGACACTGTACAGGATTGTGGTCTCAGCGACAGAAGGTCGCTGTGTGTAATATTACGACACTATTTTTTTCAAAATCTTTTGTGTTTAGGTCGAACAAACACTAGTATGTTTGGGTAAATGTTTAGGATCAATCAACCAGCCTCGAAAGGCCCTGAGTAAAGAGAAATAACAGACACTCGTTCCAAATTACCCGCAGTGAAGCAGTCTCCATTACAGTCTTTGTATTGCGACCCATACTGATACTGTGCGGGGTTGTGGTCGCACCGACCGCAGGTGTCGTGTCTATATGTGATGTTGCAACCATTCTCAGCTATGCAATAGACGAATTCATCCGCTGTTATATTCTCGGAACCACCTGTAAAAAGGTTTTTGGTTCGTTTCCTTTTGTTTATAGGTTATGCTCTGTGAAAGGGGGCGGCTTAAGATATCTGGAAAAATTGTCGACCATGTCAGCTTGCGAAGATCGTGCAGGTTGACATGGGTCGAGACTTTTTGCTACTGATCAATTTTCTGCATGACAAAGGAACAGTGTACCCCATGATTCAGCCACTAGTTCTACAAAATGGATTTCATGAATCCACAGGCTTGTAATAACTTGCTGGCGAAAGTGTATCAGGGAGATGCATAGGGCCCGTTTTTCTAGAGTATTCTTCATTTAGTTGGCCTGTCATCGCTATACGAGTATCTACCAATTTGCAAACGTTTCGTATGCACCAAGAGAAAGTGTTTTAGGTGGAGTGAAATACCAATTTCTGTTAAATTCAATCGACCAACCAAACAGAAGATATAAAAGACATCAATGTGCAGTGTGATCTTGATGTATGCCATCCGCAAAGCTCCCGTTTTGCACTGAAAGGAATAAATTTTGTTATCATGCGACGATTTTTGTAAGTGAGAAAAGATCCACCTCGGTTAACGAGGATGGTGAAACTATTAAAATACTACTCAACTTTTTTTCATCTTGAATATTGTCCTTTGAACTACTATGTCTTCTGCTCCAAAGTTGATTCGAAAAGAAACGAGACAATTCAAAAGGACGAGCGCTTCCTGACGTACGAGTCCGGACGAAGAAGTATAGCCTTGCAAGTCCAGGGACATAAGAGTTCGTTCCCATGCGCACTAGGTTGCGCAAAGAGGACTACCGAAAATGTCCTTAAATTAGATTTTACCCAACTAGGTCATTTTTCTCCTTGTTTGTACCTTGTATTATTTGTTGGATTTCGGTCTAGAATTAGCTTGGCCTCTGAATTTGATAATCGACGCATCCAACATTTTCTAAGTTTGAATGATATATATATGGTTAACCCACTAATGAAACTCCATGTTCAGTTTTGTTCATCGCCCGTCAATTGTTGTTAGCCAAATCACTGTGTTCCTGGGTTGACCAGGAGCTTAACATTATTTCCGTTCACCACACGGCAGTTGTTTTCATCGAATTCATCAGCAGCTGGATAGCCAATGATGGGATAATCTATATTTCACTTACCTACACATACTGTTGTGCTTTCTCCGCACTGTGTCTGCGTCCCTGTACAATCTGTTGAGAGTGGAAATTAACCTTTTATCACACAATCCCGAGTTGACTTTTAAAGACCATAAGAAAAAAAAGGTTGAAAACATCGTTCGCAAAACGAGAAGATGGCTGGTAATCAGCATTTTCACTCTTTCCCATTATGTTTTCAAACCTTTCAAATAGAAATACAATAATTTAATTACAGTTAATTTGTCCGCTGGCAAAGTTTTAAATGTTGGCGAGCCTATAATTTGTTGTCCGGTATAGTAAATGGTTAAATAATATAGATAGAGGTAGAGAGAGAAAAGAAGATACAGAACAAGAGGGTGACCTTAGAATTTATGTGACTCATGATGTAAATATGACTATGTACTGGGTACACGTCATGTAAAATGTTGTTCTGTTCTGTTCTTTTAGATTTCCACAAAGAAGGCAAGGAGGTTTTAAAGCGCTATTGACATGACAATACAAGCAGTCTGATCGTAGATCCGTTCGTTAGGATGTGAGGGAAATAAATGCCTCAAGTTTTACTTGGTCCATAGTTACTTTAGTAAATATTGTATATTGCGTATATGAAGAGCAATCTGGAAAAGAATTTGAAAGTAATCATAAAACCACCGTTCCAACATGCATATATATGTCTGCTAAGTTTGAGTTACCATAATATTCGGATAACGAAAAATAATTCGAAATTTCAAGATAGATTCAAGATCAAAAGTCTACTGCACGTAATGTAGAGTCTGAGGTTGATGTACACTGTTAGTTAAAGATCATTTAGTCACGCCCAACAGTCTAAGGGTTAAGTTCAGCTATTCATATTTTCATCATCTCATCAAACTTTAAAAAAAAAGGTTTATCCCGGACATGATTATGGCATTATTATTCTTATTATTATTATTAATTACGATTAGCTCTCTCTCCTTTTTATAGTGGCTTTAATTTCTGTAATTCATTGATTACTTAATTAATTAATTTATAAATAATAGATAAGTTAATCGGTAAATTGATAAGTAATTAAATAAGTAAACAGATTAGTTAATCAGTGTAAATAGATTTATAATGCGACTTACCTTCTTCTGTACAAATGACTGGTACGTAAATCAAAGCACACACTACAATAGTAACAACCACAGAACAACCAGACATGTTCATAGCATTGTTAAACGGTTATTTGTGACAAATCTACTAGAAATCCAGGTGCCCGTTTTAATCAATATTATTATTTAAAAATTAATGTCTTTCATGTCTCTGTAAGTCATTCCTGATGAGTACCCACGGTTTAGGTCTGACTTCTATTGAAGTACATGAGCGATGTTTAACTCATTACCAAACGACAAAATTTTAGGGCTGTTCAAATCGAAAGCATTTGCAGACGACATATTCAGTGTAATTGAATAATTGAAATTTGTTTTGGGAAGGGTAGAAAACATTGTGGGAAAATGAGAAAATGCTGGTTACCAACATTTTCTCCTTTTCCAACAATGTTTTCTAAAGGCTTCTTTCTCAGGGTCGTTAAAGTAGGGATTGTGTGGTAATGGGTTAATGCCCCTACACAAAAAAGGTTACATAACAGATTGAAGGATAATGAGACTACGTTCACTTTTATTTTTTTTTATTTTATTTTTCTTTTCCTGCTGGTATTTATCCTTTTATAAATAAATGGCTTCTAAAGGTTAGAAGTATAATATATATTTTGTTAGTCGAAATCTTGCACACATTATATTTCCACTTTGAGATGTTGTTATACCAATAATAAATTCAAACAAGGTTTTCAAATGTTTTCTTTTTCAGGGTCGTTAAGAGAGTTGTGTGGTAACTGAGGGTCAAAACTCTTGAAAGAACCGTAGAACTAATTGCAATATCAGACGATAATTCAAATGTGGCTCAAAAAAAGAAAAATGTATATTTGTCCTCAGAGCAGTGAAAACATTGTGGGGAATGGAGAAAATGATGGTTCCAAGTATGTTTCCCTTTTCTCACATTTTTTCCACTAGCTTTCTTCCTCAAGGCTTTTTAAACGTGGAGCTGATTGGAAGAGGGATAACCATTTAATACATATCTGTAAACCTCTTTTTCAAACAGTATAAATGCGACTCAGAAATTTTCATTTTGTTTCGGGCGGATAGAAAACATTGTGGGAAAATAGAGAAAATGTTGATCACCGAACTTTTTTTCCACAACTAATTCAACATTCCTCTTAGGTGATGTTAAAACTGATGATTGTTTGTAAAGGGTTAGGGTATACCCTTGTTCTTTAAGGGCTATAAATCTAAAAATATTTCTGAATTCCAAGACTTGAAATCTAGTTGGTCGAGACAGTACATTTCAATGTACTGTCAGAGCAACATTAAGAATAAATTGTGAGTACTGCCCCTAGTTTCCGCACAAAGGGACGGTCCTGTATTAGAAACCCGGAAAAGTCAAGATAAATCAAGACCTTAGAGTAAAGAGTTTTTCAAAAGTTCGGTTTTCTTTAAGACCATAGTAGATCAAGATCAGACAGCACAAAATATGCTGACTGATCTCTGATCTGCTGTGTTACTCTGCGATATGAGCAAACTTGAAACTGCAATTATAAGGATCTTATTTCTAAACTGAAGATGTCAGTTGGATTTACTTTGCACGTAAAAGGTTAAAACAAATAATAAGTATAAATTTATGCTTATGCAGTATCGAGTATCGACAAATGTCGATGAATCGGAAAATGTAGATCAAAGATCAGACTGCATGTTTTGTGCAATCTGACCTTGATCTACACTGAACACATAGGCTACTGTCGTCGTGAAAGACCCATGAAAGGTTTTGATATACGTATATATTTTGTAAATTAGACAGAAAGTTTCATGGTAAAAAATAAAACACCAGCTATATTTTGATATATTTTAAGGACTTTCTCAACCTATTACCACACAATACATACTTTTTGACGACCCTGAGAAAGAAGCCTTCAGAAAACATTGTGGAAAAAGGGGAAAATGCTGGTAACCAGCATTTTCTCCTTTTCCCACAATACTTTCTACCTTTCACAAAACAAATTTCAAGTTTTAAGTCACTTTTATATTGTCGTCTGCAAATGCTTCCGATTTGGACAGACATAAAATTTTGTTGTTTGGTAATGAGTTAAATGGAATATATCGGGCTGTGCAGATGCAAGATCATGGTTTGTACAGACTAATCTTTTCCGTGCTCAATTCACTTTGGTAAAGGGTAAAACTGGGGTTTAAAAAAACAACAACAACAACTAAGAGCCGTAAAGTGTTTATTCAATAATTCATAACTTACATTTTCCAAGTCAACATAACAATTCTCATTATCTTCAATCTTGTTCTTTTGCAATGCTTGAATGACGGAACTAATCAGAGTTTCAGAATCTACGTACTCGTATCTTTTCTCCATATTTTCTCATTCTACTATTTTTTTTTTTCCTTTCAGTTATTCATAAATAGTCCATAATTTTCCCCCAAAGACATCTTTGTGAGGTATGAAATGTTCGATCTCACAATGTCTTAACCATTTACCACACAATCCACGGGTATTTTTTACGACACAGAGGAAAAAGCCTTCTGAAAACATTGTTGGCAGTCCGCACAGGCTGATCTGAGTCGAAACTTTTCGCTATTGTTGAAATTTTGTGCTTGTCATTGGACAAATCTACCTCAGGATTAAGTCGGTTATTGACAAAAGCCGGATCTATGGATCCATAATTATGTGATGACTTGAGCTAGTATCGAGTATAACCGAGATGGTTGTATAACAAGTTAGAATGAACACAGAAAAAATATCACAAAAGCGTTAAGTGTTAACTCTGGTCAGCCTGTACATTTCGCGCAGTCTGACCAGAGTTGGCACTTTTCACATTTCCCAGATGATCCCTTTTTGAGTGATGGGCCACATAATGTATATTGTGATTAAGTCGGTTATTGACAAAAGCCGGTTCTATGGATCCATAATTATGTGATGTCTTGAGCTAGTATCGAGTATAACCGAGATGGTTGTGTAACAAGTTAGAATGAACACAGAAAAAATATCACAAAAGCGTTAAGTGTTAACTCTGGTCAGCCTGTACATTTCGCGCAGTCTGACCAGAGTTGGCACTTTTCACATTTCCCAGATGATCCCTTTTTGAGTGATGGGCCACATAATGTATATTGTGATTAAGTCGGTTATTGACAAAAGCCGGTTCTATGGATCCATAATTATGTGATGTCTTGAGCTAGTATCGAGTATAACCGAGATGGTTGTGTAACAAGTATTAGAATGAACACAGAAAACGTCATAAAAGCGTTAAATGTCAACTCTGGTCAGCCTGCGCATTTCGCGCAGTCTGACCAGAGTTGACACTACGCAGTTCCGAGATGATCCCTTTCTGAGTGATGGGTCAAATTATGTATATTGTGGCTAGGCTGGTATGATGTATCACGGAGAGGCATTCAACTTTCGTTGCGTGTCTCAGATGTATTGTTGTTACCTTTGTCAATAAATATAAGGATATTACTTTTCTCTCTATGTCCGGGCAGTGAAATATTGATTTCATGATAATAAAAACAATAATTAATAATTTAAATATATATAATATTGTTGTCGCAAGGGACCTAATGATACTTAAACAATTCTCAATCACAATTGCTACTCTGGGACTGTTGATTTTACTTCATGACGAACGGAGGGACAAAACTCCGGGTGGCTCCGTCGGTTTGTTGCAAATCTTGACCGGGACTAGTCAGATTCCTCGCTAGAAATTGACTGAATCAGTTATTATTATCATTATGACCATGTGACCACAATTAGGTTAAGTTATTAGGATTTCAAATACAGTGAGACTTGTGAAATGTTATCTTAGCATTCAGTGGTCCTGAAAGATTCTAAAAACGAGTAATGTTATTATTAGAAACGAACCCTGCTCTGGCAAAAGGAGATTAACTCTTTACCACAGTTTTTTTAATGACCCTGAAAAAGAAAACTTTTGAAAACATTGTGGGAAAAGGAGAAAATGCTGGTAACCAGCATTTTCTCCTTTTCCCACAATGTTTTCTACCCTATCGAAGACAGGAATCATCATTTGAGCTACTTTTAATTTGTCGTCTACAAACACTCTGATAAAGTCTTAAATTTTGCCGCTTGGTAAAGAGTTACAAAATAAAATCCTGTCGTGGTATAGAATAAGGGTTCGCCACTGTGAATGATCCAGGAAAGTTGTTGTAAGTTGTTGTTGTCTATTGTAACCAACCAATCAAATGCAGCCATGTCGGTACATTTGGCTCCGTATCCGGTATTTACCAACCATCCATTCTGATAATTATTCTTTATCTAATTCTAAAGAATTTAAATTTTCGAAGTATCACAGTGTCTGATTGGCTTAAACAAATCGTCTAGCCAACCAGAAAAGATGTTACTTTCTAAATTTCAAAGCAACTATTCTTTTTTTTTGCTAAACCAAATGGTCCATGTGGACTCCGGAAAATGACCTGTGTTTAGTAACCCTGTTGAAGTAGATAAATAGCTGTAATGTATAATTAAATGTAAATGTAATGGCTATTTTCGGTGATGAAGGAATATCCAAATATATTGTTTTCATGGGTATGTAGCAGAGTTTTAATCCATCTTATCGTGGTATAAAGTACGGGTATGTTCTTGTGACCGATTCGGGAAAGTCATTATAGAACCAGCCGATTTCACCCACATTTGTAGATCTGGGCTTTGGAAATGGCGTATCTTTGGTAGCCCTGCTGATGTATGTGCACGTCAAAGTCTTCTCTGAGGAGTTCTGTCCGATCCCCAAGTATTGCCAGTCTGGATACACTCTGGGCCTGTAGTCCCGGCTACCATCCGGACCTGTAAAATTAATCCAGTTGTCTGTAGGATAGTTTTAACCTTTTGGCTGCTAAGCGCGACTAGCTGACCTGTTGCAGACAGTGCAGATAAAGATCAGACTGCACAGAACGTGCAGTCTGATCTTTGATCTACACTGTCCGATAAGGAGATATTATTCCCCAAAACATGACTTTGTAACAACAATATTTGGGTAATTTAGTTATAGAGCAAGATTTCGGTAAAGACACTATTTCTGATAGATATATTTGAGCCATGTCAAAAGGAGGCTTAAGGCATCTCAGTGGAATATGAATAGTGGAATGTTTAACGCGCAATATTAACTCTTTACCACACGAGAAAATTTTAGACCGGTCCAAATTCAAAGCATTTGCAGACGACAAAATAAAGGTGACTGAAAAATAGAAATTTGTTCTGGGCAGGGTAGAAAACACTGTGGGAAAAGGGGAAAATGCTGGTTACCAGCATTTTCTCCTTTTCCCATAGTGTTTTCAAAAGGCTTCTTTTTCAGGGGCGTCAAAAGTAGGGATTGTGTGGTAATGGGTTAATCTGTTTTAGCCATGCACTATATATGAAAATGGGGCATAATACATCTCTATGATGCAAGATACCATGCAAGGCATCACATAATTACGTAACCTTGTAATGGATTTTATCCAACAACGGACCGAATCCTGAGGTAGAGTGGTCTTTGGACATTCACTCAAAAAGTCTCGACCCATGTCAGCCTACGCGGAGCACAGCTAATATAATGAGTAGGTAAAACTATACCTGTCCAAACAATAGGGCCGTCATAAGGATGCCACTGATGATGTGGGGCTGTGTTCTCCGAGATCCGTTTCCGCTGTCCATTCTTGGCTGCGACGAGGTTCCCATCTCGGTCGATACGTAAATAATCCATGTTCATTTGTAAACTGTGGATTTATTTTTTTGTCAAATCAATAAGTGCTGTAAAAGTTACTTGTAATGCACTCCAGAGTTTTTGACCTGTGATAATAGAGTTTTAAATGTGGGTTTACAGGTGTGCATTTAGAATTTTCACATCTCACCAAATTAAAAAATATATATAGCATTGAAATTTATATGAAATAAAAAATACAAATCATCAATAACTAAGAATCATACAATTACAAAAAGAATTTTTTGATGGTGTTCCCTTAAAAGTCTACCTAGCCTCTTAAGGTATTTTTAGATTTCGCGCCAAAACTCAAATAATCATTGTGGGAACGTCAAGTGACTAGCACATGACTAATGACGCTTGAGTTCCATAACATAACAAACATGTAATTATTTCCATAATGTCTTTGGACGCTACATGGCCCGCAACACGCGAAATGGGGCATTCGAACATTTGCGTAAAGTGTCGTCTCGGATCAGCCTGCGCAGTGAGCGCAGGCTAATCCGAGACGGCACTTTACGACTACATTAGATTTTGTGCTACAGTAGACTTGTGTGAAACAGAAAATTACATAAAAACGGGAAGTGTCGTCTCGGATTAGCCTGCGCGGACTGCCCAGGCTGATCGGAGGTGACACTTTACGCAAATGTCCGAATGTCCCTTTTTGCGTGTTGCAGGCCATATATGAAACTTCGGCTGGGTATTTCCGGTATGTAAATGAGCCAACTGCTCATGTAAAAACAGACCGTGTTCCCTGAGTCTAAATCTGGAAATAGATACACAATCTGGATTTCGAAATATATTACAATGCTAATTTCCACACACCTTTATCAGATGATTGAGAGACTTGTTTCAATTTTATGTTTTCTTTTTAATTTCAGCGACAGTGAGCTTGGATCTGATTTGAGCCTTATACTGAAGGAATAACTTGTACTTGTCACTCATACGCAGACGAAGCTTCCAGGCCGTAGTCCTTCAAACATTTGAGTTGTAACATACAGTCCGAATTAAGCGAGGAAGACAGACCGATGGACCGACCCTTTGGGAAGACGGAGTGCCCACCCACAGTCCTCAGTCAACAATAAAAAGGGAAGTATAAATCATACAAATACTCGCCCCACCCGGCAGATTCCCTATAATTTATTTTTAAAATATACAAAAAAAAAAATGCGAGATGAATATTCAGAGCTCCAGATATATTAAATATTAATATTAATATAATATTAATAGTATAATAAAATATTAATCGTTCTCCGCTAAACCCTATGTTATGGGTACTCATCGAGACGATTCTGATGAGTACCCACCACATAGGGTTTGGGAGAGAAATAAGGGATTTAGACTACCACCACTCCCTCTAATATGGAGTTTTGATATATTTATTGGATAGTTAAAGAGATTGAGTAAAATCGAAATCAAACAGTTATATCTGAACGAAAGAAAGATGAAACATTATGAAACAAAGCAAAATAATGATTCACTATACCTTTAAATGCTGGAATCTGGGAAGACCTGGTTTATTCTCTGAAACTTCACCGCTTACTTTGCCAGCCAAATCCTTTTTCCCGACTATCAAACACTTGTAGCAATAAGTCGAAAGAGAAAATAAATAGACGTAAGTGTGTTCAAGATGAAAACATCTTGTGGAGAAGCAATTACTAGTAGTTGAGAAATTCTGTCCAATTTTTAAACCAAACTTTTACTTATAATATAATAGAAATGGGAAGTCTTATTTCTATTGTAATAGATTTAATCTTTTTACCAACGAACCATGTAGTTTTACGGCACGCAGGAAGGCGATTTTCAAAACAAATGATAGGAAAAGCAAAAACAAAATGCAGTAATTTCTCCTTTTCCACCAGTGTTTTCTACTTTATTGAGCCAAATTACATCGTCTGAGTGGGCATTTGAATTGTCTTCTGAAAATGCTCCAGTTTGGATAAGTTTAAAATGTTGTCGTCTGGTAGAGCGTTAAAATAAATTCACGCATTCATTCATTAACTAGTTTCCTTTGTTAAAAACGAAACACGATACCAGTGGAAGACACCTAAACCCGTCGCTGGTACAAGAAATTTAAGTGAGCTTTGGCATTTCGAATGCGAACCAAACCCTATGTCTAAAATGGATAGTGGACAACATTAAAAACAGATTGCATTGCATTTATTGGCATCAAGTGGAATCGAAATGACCGAAACCGCTGAGAAAGCAACGGAGAGTGTAAAACAAGATCAGACTTCATATACTGGTATGTGTTTTAATCTTTCTCCAAAAAAAAGGTCCGAAGTTGTGATTAGCATGGTTATCTGGAATTGCACAACACAGTAAATTACACACAGCGAAAACTGTCGTTTCGGATAATACAGCGCAAAGTGCGCAAGTTGATCCGGAAATACACTTTCATCCTTTACCAAACGACAAATTTTGGACTCTTCCAAACCGAAAGAGTATGCAGACGACAATTTTAGATTTTGAGAAAATGGCAGAAAGTTCTCAAAAAGGGTAGAAAACACTGTGGGAAAAGGAGAAATTGCTCGTTACGAGCAATTTCTCCTTTTCCCACAATGTTTTCAAAAGACTTTTACTGCATACACGTGAAAACCAGGGCTTGTTTGGGAAAGGGTTAAGCAAATGTTCAAATGCTGCTTTTCGATTGTTGCAGGTCAGTCACAAAACAGCTTGATTATTTTGGTGATCCCTGAATTGTTTACCAAACGACAAAGTTTGAAACTCGACCAAATTGGTAGCATTTGTAGACGACAAATTAAATGTTGTTCAAGTGGTGATGTCTGTCTTTGACAAGGTAGGAAACAGTGTAATCCAACTTGACATAACTTATATTTCATGCACGATATTATCAAGAGAAACATTAGTATCGTCAAAAGTACAAGAGGAATCAAATAGAGTCAAAGAGCACACAATCCATGAAAAAACACTAAGAGGGCCAATTGTCATATAATAGCTCTTTAATGTTACCTATGATAAGATAAATTGAGGGGCCGAACAGCCCACCAGAAAAGGGGACTGAAAGTTAAACTCCATATTTTGACTACTTTGAATTATTTTTGGAGCATCAAAAGCTTGCTGTGTCAGCCAAAGCAACTCCACTTAACTTTTGCAAAGTTAACCAATGAGAGACGAATGAATCATGTCACACTGAATTTCATAAACGATAAAAACAGATTTTGCCAACATGTGAAGGAATTCTTGGATAGGTGTACTGGCCAATGCAAAATATCTGATGCACGAATATAAACAACCTGCCTCTTCAAATGTGTTGTCGCTTTTTTAGCTCACCTTAGCACAAAGTGCTAAAGGTGAGCTATTGTGATCGCCCTATATCCGTCTTCCGTCGTCCATCGTCCGTCAACAATTTCTTTAAAAAAAATTCTTCTCCTAAACCACTGGGCCAGTCTTGATGAAACTTGGCAGGTTTCTTTGTTGATGCTTTACCAAAATTGTTTAAAGAATTGAATTCCACCAATAACTCTGGTTGCCATGGCAACAAACAGGAAAAAAAATACAAAATCTTCTCTGAAACTAGGAGGCGTAGAGCTTTGATATTTGGTATGTGGCATCTTCTAGTGGACCTCTACCAAGTTTCTTCAAATGATGCCCCTGGAGTCAAAACTGGCCCCACCTCGAGGGGTCACAAGTTTGAACACAGGAACAAAGAAGGAAAACTTATCTGAAACTAGAAAGCGTAGAGCTTTGATATTTGGTCTGTGGCATCGCCTAGTAGACCTCTATCTAGTTGGTCCAAATGATGCCTCCATGGTCAAAACTGGCCCACCCCGGGGGTCACAAGTTTGAGCCTAGGAACAAAGACGGAAAACTTAAAAAATCTTTTTCTCTAAAACTTGAACGCGTGGAGCGTTGATATTTGGTATGTAGCATCTCCTAGTGGACCTCTACCAAGTTTCTTCAAATGATGACCCTGGGGTCACAAGTTTGAGCATAGGAACAAAGAAGGAAAACTTCTCTGGAACTAGAAAACGTAGAGCTTTGATATTTGGTCTGTGGCATCTTCAAGTGGAGCTCTACCAAATTTGTTCATATGCTGCCCCTGGGGTCAAAACTGGCCCCACCCCAGGGGTCACAGTTTTGAACATAGGAACAAAGGCGGAAAACTTTAAAAACCTTCTCCTCTAAAACTTGAAGGCATAGAGCTTTGATATTTGATATGTAGCATCTCCTAGTGGACTTCTACTAGGTTTCTTCATATAATGCCCTCGGGGTCAAAACTGGCCCAGCCCCGGGGTCATAAGTTCGAACACAAGAACAAAGAAGAAAAACTTTAAAACTTGTTTTCTCTGAAACATAATGGCGTAGAGCTTTGATATTTGGTATGTAGTATCTTCTAGTGGACCTCTACCAAGTGTATTCATATTATGCCCTTTGAGTCAAAACTGGCTCTGCCCCGGGGATCACAAGTTCAAATATAGGAACAAAGAAAGAAAATCTTAAAATTCTTCTTCTCTAAAACTAGAAGGCATAGTGCTTTGATATTTGGCATAAAGCAATTCCTAGTGGACCTTTACCACGTTTGTTCATATTATGCCCTTGGGGTCAAAAGTGGACTTGCCCCGGGGGTCACAGGTTCGAACATAGCAACAAAGAAGGAAAAGTTTAAAAATTGTCTTCTCTGAAACTTGAAGGTGCAGAGCTTTGATATTTGGTATGCAGAATCTTCTAGTAGACCTATACCAAGTTTGGTCATATGATGTCCCTGGAGTCAAAGCTGGCCCTGCCCCGTAGATCACAGGTTGGCACATAGAAACAAAGAAGGAAAGCTTTAAATTTCTTTTTCTCCTAAACTGGAAGGTGTAGAGCTTTGACATTTGGTATGTAGCATCTGATAGTGGACCTAGTGCTAAAGGTGAGCTATTGTGATTGCCCAGTGTACGGCGTCTGTCGTCTGTCGCCCAGCATCCGTCAACAAATTTCTTTAAACATCTTCTTCTCCTAAGCCACTATGCTAATCTTGATGAAACTTGGCAGGGATGTTCCTTTGGTGAAGCTCTACCAAAGTTGTTAAAAAAATAGAATTTCACTCAAAAGCTATACTCAAGGTGAGCGTTCCAGGCCGGGCCAATGGTCCTCTTGTTTACCAAAACAATTTCGAGTTGTAACGGCCTTATAAAATGAGTCCTGTGAAAACATCGTGGGGAAATGAGAAGATGCTGATAATCATCGTCTTTCCATGTTTTTTTTTTTTTTCTTTTTTAAATTACCCTTTCAAAAAAATAAATTAATAAGTGTTTCTACTTTTAGAAGTGGAATGCATAGCTCAGTGGTAGAGTGCTTACCTTGAGAACTCGTAGTCCTGAGTTCGAGTCTTGCAGGATTTACATTTTTTTCTTCCCTAATTGTGATATTTTTTAACCAGATATTTGTTTTGTTGTTGTGTTGTCTCGAAGTACTTTTAATTTGTACAGGTTGGTTTTTGTTTTTTGTCGACTGGTAAAGAATTTAGTTAATTCTGCGTTAGCTTGCCATAAAAACCGTGAAAATTGGAATTATATATCGGGGGCATACAAATCGGTGAAACAAAGGAAACACTTGAAAAGATGAATTGTCACGCTCTTGTAACTGAAATACCGTTTAGAAACGCCGAGAAGAAATCAAGCATACAAACACGTCCAATTGTTTAAGTTTGGGAAAAATTAAGCAGCGTCATAGGAGTTCAGACGAATAATTTTTTGCAACAGACTGTAAAAGCAAGAGTTTCAATTCCAAATCGTTCTTAGAAACCAACAATCTCTACTTTTCTACAATATTTTCTAGACTTTGAAAGATAAACCTATTCATGTCATCTACTTTATTGTTTTCTAACGTACGAGTTTAAAAAGAAAATTGTTGTCTGGAAAAACACGTGGTAGCTTGAATGAAAGGGCGTACTTTGTGACTAGTAAAGCAAGATCAGAAAAAAATTGCAAAGGTGAACTGTTTGTAGTGATATTCATGACTCATATAATAAATAAATAGAGTGAAAGACAACATAGAAAAAAAAAACATGTACTGGACCATTTGTCCAATAAACCCTCTTTAATTTTACCTAGGGTACGATAATTAAGGGGCCGAACAGCCTTCACGAAAAATATCTTGATTTCGACTACAAAAAACAAGCCACCAGAAAAGGGGACCGAAAGTTTAACTCGTTAATTCGACTACTTTATATCATTTTCGGAGCGTCAAAAGCTTGCTGTGTTATCCAGAGTAACTCTAATTAACCTTTGGCAGTATAAAATTACAACAATTGCATCTCGTGCGCTTGCAAATTGAGACTTTTCTATGTGGTCCCTTTTTTCGTGCTGCAAAAGTTTTTCTTCAATATGGCCGACTATCGGCCAAAACTTTCGCAGCACCTTAAAAGGGGTATTCTCCTTGTCGCGCATCGGCGTTACTTTTTTCCCGGATACCTTTTGTCATGCCGCAACTGGATTTGCACGAGCAGTTCGGTTTAGGCTTCTCCCCTTTTATTGGGTGGAGGTATAAATATAGCCGAAAGCGCCCGTGTAGCTCGTGCAAATCCAGTTGCGGCATGACAAAAGGTATCCGGGAAAAAGTTATACCGATGCGCGACAAGGAGAATACTCCTTTTAAGGTGCTGCGAAAGTTTTGGTCGATAGCCGGCCATATTGAAGAAAAACTTTTGCAGCACGAAAAAAGGGACCACATAGAAAAATCTCAAATTGCAAGCACACAAGATGCAATTTCTGTAATTTCATGCAGCAAGAAGTTAATTGGAGTTACACTAGATAACACAGCAAGCTTTTGACGCTCCGAAAATGATATAAAGTAGTCGAAATAATGAGTTAAACTTTCGGTCCCCTTTTCTGGTGGCTTGTTTTTTGTAGTCGAAATCAAGATTTTTTTTGTGAAAGCTGTTCGGCCCCTTAATTATCGTACCCTAGGTAAAATTAAAGAGGGTTTATTGGACAAATGTTCCTGTACATGTTTTTTTTTGTATGTTGTCTTTCACTCTATTTATTTATAGTAATAGTCGTCAATATCAGCACAAACAGTGCACCTTTGCAAATTTTTCTTATCTTGCTGTACCAATCACGAAGCGCGTCCTTTCATTCACACTGCCAGCTGTTTTTTTAGACGACAATTTTCTTTTTAAACTTGTACGTTAGAAAACTAGATGACACGAATAGGTTTATCTTTCAAACGGTAGAAAACATTGTGGAAAAGTAGAAATTGTTGGGTTTTAACAACGATTTGGACTTGAAACTCTTGCGTTTACAGTCTGTTGCAGACGATTATTTGGCTGAGCTTCTATGGCGCTGCTAGGTTTTTCCCCAACTTAAACAACTGGATGTATTTGTTTGCTTGATTTCTTTCTCGGCGTTTCTAAACGGTACTTCAGTTAAAAGAGCAAGACAATTTTGACATGTTTCTTTTGTTTCACTGATTCATGTGCCCACGATATATAATTCCAATTTTCACGGTTTTTATGGCAAGCTAACGCGGAGTTTGTACTAAATTCTTTACCAATCAAATAAAATCAACCTGTCCAAAATGAAAGTACTTCGAGACACAACACAAAAAAAATCTGGTTAAAAAATGTCACAATTAGGGAGGAAAAAATGTGAATCCAGCATGACTCGAACTCAGTACTTCGACTTTTCAAGGCGAGCACTCTACCACTGAGCTACGCTATACATTGAAAGTATTTGGAACACTTATTAATATATTTTTGTGAAAAGGTAACTAAAAAAAGAAAAAAAAAAAACATGGAAAGATATTGATTATCAGCATTTTTTTCATTTCCCCACAATGCTTTCTCAGGCCTCATTATGTAAGGCCGTTACAACTCGAAATTGTTTGGTAAAAGAATCAGTAAAAAATTGCAACATCACATTTGAAGAGGTGTAATGCAGAGAGATGACCCTTCCCTACAAAATGACCTATGGTTCATTTCTCTACGTAAAGGAATTACCCATGGGTTATATTTTTCTACGTAGAAGAATGACCCGGGTCATTTTGTAGGGGATGGTCATTTCTCTGCATTAAAGATGAAGGTTGTTAATATTTGTGCTTCAGATTTTTTGCATTGACCAGTGCACCTAGATAAAATTAAAGAGGGTTTCTTTGACAAATGGTCCTGTAAATGTATTTTGTATGTTGGCTTTCATTCGGTTTATTTATTTGTCGTGAATATCAGTACAAACTGCACATTTGCAAATGTTTCTGATCCTGCTTTACAAAGTCCAATATTCGTGAAAATTCTTACCAGTGACCTTCTTTTCGACCAAAAGAGACCCATATACAAACTCGTACAACATATCAAGATAGGCATTCTGAAAAACTTTTCTGAGACTGTTCGACGAAAAACTTGGCCTCCAGAAAGTCAACAATGTTCTAAGATTTGTCTTAGTGACCCCCTTTTTGACCGGATGTGACCGGAAGGATATAGCACAATTACAAAAGCTCACCTTCAGCATTTTTTGTCCAGGTGAGCTAGAAAGGGCACAGTAGTCTTAAGGAGAAAATACAAGCAATTTCGAGCTCATGTCTTTTCTGGTGACAAAATATAAAGTGGCGATATTTTTTCTTTAATCCTTTCCCAAACGGCAAATTTTAGACCATACCAAAGTGAAAGCATTTTGCAGATGACAAATTAACAGTTGCTAAAAAGATGCTTTTACTATATGATTGGATAGAAAACATTGTGGGAAAAGGAGAAAATGCTGGTTACCAGCATTTTCTCCTTTTCCCACAATATTTTCAAAAGGCTTGTATTCCTGAACCGTAAAAACCAGGGATTGTTTGGGAAAGGGTAAAAAAGGGTTTAGGGTCAACTTATTTGTACTTACACAAGAAACACAACGTTTTTGCCTAAAGCCTTTGTCATTTGCATTAGTATAAGCCAGTACAATATATATTTACGTTTAAAATTACACAAAATCATCGTTGTAAATCTACTTTTGATTAGATAAACTTTGGCGAAAATACAGATAACAACGACTTGATAGGAAGAGTGAGATAGGTCCGACGAAAACAAAAAAAAAAACACACAAGAAGGCACTCCAAAACTCGGCTTTATCCACTGCAGCATAATGAGTTATAGTGGAGGGACTTCCGTTGTACAAGAGAACGCCCGACGAAAGGTAACAATCCCCAACTTTGAAACCTAGGGTCCTGAGCTCGATTTCCGACGGGAGCTGAAATTTATATCGACCTAAACATTGCTCCAATTTCACTAAAACTTCATAATCACCACCCCATCGCCCAATCATGACTGAAATACTGTTGAAAATGACCTAAAAGGTCAAACATTCCATTCATACTTTAGTTAAGACTGTAAAAGTTAGCTGAACTTTTTACCAGAGTGCCAACAAATTGCAATGGGCAGGTTTTTGAAAATATTGTGGTCAAAGGATAAAATGTTAGTAAACCAGTATTTTATCCCTTTTCCACTATGTTTTCTACTCTATAAAAGACACATTCTACCATTTGAGAAATGCTCAATCTGTTGCTTGCAAATGCTTTTAATTTTGTTAATTCTTAATGTTGTTGTGTGGTTAAAAGTTAAACCTTTCCCTGTTGCGGACATTTCATGCTTGGCAATAGACCTATTTAACCCATTAACACACAATTCCTACTTTTGACAACCCCGAGAAAGAAGTCTGTAGAAAACATTGTGGGAAAAGGAGAAAATGCTGGCAATCAGCATTTTCTCCTTTTCCCACAATGTTTTCTACTCTTCACAAAACTATTTCAAATTTTCACTTTTATTTTATCGTCTGCAAATGCTTTCGATTTAGACAAGCCTAAAAATTTGTCGTTTGGTAATGAGTTAACCTTTCACCATGCAATCGAACAGTTTTCTCTAAGGGTAAAGGCTTTTTAAAAACTTTATAGAAAAGTCTGAAAATGCCAGTACCTGTGATTCTTTTCCTTTCCCTGAAATATTTTCTACTCTCTCAAACGCCATCCTTGACATGCCATTTGATAAAGAATAAACAATAATCACTGATAAAAATCACACCCCCCCCCCCTCGGAACCCCCAAAAACGCTTACAGGTAAAGCAAAACAAAAACAGAAAGCTCAAGCAAAGCACTTTAATTACTTTAATCATCAAAGGGAAGCAATCAAAAGTAAAAAAAAAATCAGCATGCGACTAGTAAAGATTAGACTAATAAAGATAAACAATAAATACAATGCAAGTAGATACAAAATAAACAATTTTGAGAGCCTGTATAATGAAGAAATACACAAGAGAGATTTATAAAGAAAAATCACAAACCTACGATTTAAGAAAATCATCAAAAAAAACAAGATGTTTATTGCTTAGTGCAGACTGGGTCTATTAGCATGGTATTTCAACATAAAATCATGTCGAGCAGACTGTGAAGTGTTAAACTCTTTACCACACAAGAAATTTTAGACTGGTCCAAATAGAAAGCATTTGCAGACGACAAAATAAAGCTGACTGAAAAATTGAAATCTGTTCTGGGAAGGATAGAAAACACTGTGGGAAAACTTGAAAAGGAGAAAATGCTGGTTACCAGCATTTTCTACTTTTCCCACAGTGCTTTCAAAAGGCTTCTTTCTCAGGGGCGTCAAAAGTAGGGATTGTGTGGTAATGGGTTAAATTCACATAAGATATCTCAGTATAATACACTGCACATACAAATACCATACAGATCTGACAAAAAAAAATGAATGTGATTGAAAAGACAATGCTATTGGCCATTTTTTGCAAGAAGTGACCGCAGTTTCTTTGTCTAACACTGCCCAAAAAATATCAATATCGCTATATGGTATACACAAGATGAAAAGGGGCATTTCAACATTTGCGTAAAGTGTCCTCTCGGTTAGGCCTGCGCAGTCTGCACAGGCTAATCTGAGACGGCACTTCACATCAAAGTTAGATTTTCTCCTACGTTAGACTTGCATGATACAGAAAACCACACACAATCAGAAAGTGTTGTCTTGGTTCAGACTGCATGGAGTGCACAGGCTGATCTGGGACGAAACTTTTTGCGAATGTCTCTTTTCGCACGTTGCAGACCATATATGAGCCATGCTATGTAAGGAGGGGCTTAACCCATTACCACACGAGAAAATTTTAGACTGGTCCAAATTGAAAGCATTTGCAGACGACAAATTAAAGATGACTGAAAAATTGAAATTTGTTCTGGGATGGGTAGAAAACACTGTGGGAAAAGGAGAAAATGCTGGTTACCAGCATTTTCTCCTTTTCCCACAATGTTTTCAAAAGGCTTCTTCCTCAGGGGCGTCAAAAGTAGGGATTGTGTTAATGGGTTAATGCAGCTGCAAAAATTACTGACCAAGGACAGCTTGCATGCCACAGTATGCACAGACTTACCTGGGTCAAAACTTTTTGCTGTTTGTAAATTTTCTGCTTATCCCATTACCACACAGTCCCTACTTCTGACGCCCCTGAGAAAGAAGCCTTTTTGAAAACATTGTGGGAAAAGGAGAAAATGCTGGTAACCAGCATTTTCTCCTTTTCCCACAATGTTTTCTTAATTTCTACCCTTCATAAAACAAATTTCAAATTTTCAGTCATTTTTATTTTGTCGTCTGCAAATGCTTTTGATTTGGACAAGCCTAAAATTTTGTTGTTTGGTAATGAGTTATACAAGAGCCAGTCTATCTCATAATTCTGTTGGTTGTTAGTCAAAATGAATTTATGGATGAAGAATTATGTGATAACTTGCTTGGTGTGACTCAATGCAGAGATGCATTAACCCAAAACCACACGGCAAAATTTTAGACCTATCCAAGTTTAAAGCATTTGCAGACAACAATTTCGAAGTGGCTCAAATGGGTGCAATTTGGCTTAGATAGGGTTCAAAACTTTGTAGGAAAAGGAGAAAATGCTGGTTACCACCATTTTCTCCTTTTCCCACAATGTTTTCAAACTGCTTCTTCCTCCAGGGGCATTAAAAGTCGTCATTGTGTGATAAAGGGTTAAGTCTCCTTTTTACAGAGTATGGCTCATGTGCGATAAAAACGATGTAGCTCAGAAAATTTCATAAATCACTAAAGCTTAGTATCTAAACTGTCTGTGCTCAGGTGAACTTTGCACACAATAAATAAAGGTAATCACAACAAAAATAGCACAATCATAACAAAGCGAACACATTTTCAAAAAATAAAATCGGTCAAATATCAATAAATAATAGAGTTTTCTCATAAAGCTGAAATTAGTAGAAACGTTAGAAATTGACTCTAGATAAAAGCATCAGCAATAATTGTATGTGCTACTTTAATAAAACTATTAAGCAATAACAGCAAAATCTAGAATACAAAAATTACACATTTTACGAAAAATACCAATTCTTACCAAGTGCAAGTAAAATAAAAGAGAATTATATAAAAAGTAAAATAAAATTGTCCTTTTGAATAAGAAAAAAATCATTGTGGAGTAAGTGGCACATGCTTCTTATTCCTTTAAGATTTCAAATGACTTTGACTGCAAGGGCTTAACCCACTCCTACACAATCCCAAGTTTCAATAACTCTCAGGCAGAAAGCTTTAGAAATCATTGTAGGAAAAGGAGAAAATGCCATTGATTTTTTCCCTCAAGAAAGAATTATTCTTTTCAGCTCATACAGGCACTTCATTTTGAAAATATTACGAGGACAGGAGCAAAAAACAGTTCTTAAAATGCCACCAACATTTCTTTTACCCCAACGACAAAATCCTAGACTTATCTAAACTGAAAGCATCTGCACCGGACAAACTAAATGTTGCTCACAAATTGACTTATGCTTTTGGAAGAGTTGAAAACATTGTGGGAAAAGGAGAACATGCTGTTTACCAGCATTTTCTCTTTTTCTCACTGTTTTAAAAAAAAGTCTTTGTTAAAAGGTGGTAAAGGGTTACAAGGAACATGAAATAGAATGGACATAATTATTATTAATTTGACAGTAAAAGGTCCAAATCATACAATTTTGAGGCCACTTGCCGGGACTTTTTCACAACATGCCAAACACTGTAGACTTAAATGATGATATTTACCACACAATGAAAACATTATTGAAAAGAAGAAAATGCTTGTAACCAGCATTTTCTCCCTTCCCATAATGTTTTCCACTCTTCTCAAAGCTACTTTCAATTTTTGTTTGACATCGGATTTGTTGTCTGCAAATGCTTTCAAACTGGACCAGTCTGAAACTTTATCGTCTGGTAAAAAGTTAATGGCATCAGTAGGCATCCCTAAAAACACTTTCTGAAAGGAAAAAAAATTCAGATGCTTGTATACTGGAATTATTTACAGATGGCAAATTAAAAATGGCCAAAACTGTTTGCTTATTATACTGAAAGGGTGTACTCATTCTGGAAAAGGGAGAAGATGTCGGTTACTTGTAGCATTTTTTCCTTTTCCAATGTTTTTTTCAAACGTCTTTTTGCTTGGGATCATTAAAACATGGGATTGTTTAGTAAAGATTAAATCCTGATTGTTTCAGGGGCTGGTGTTCATTTTACCATTTTCGGTAAGCACCATGTTTTCCAAACATATCACGTTTGAATCTTGTCCCAGGTCTAGTGCTATCACCATCCTCACAGACTTCCATCTCTACATCTTTCAACATCTTCGTTATTTTTCTGTATTGCTGTAATATAGAAGTGAGATAACTTATACATCTGAACACAACTGTAGTAACCTTGACAGATTGAAAGGATAAAGAACCGTGTGCAGAGAAAACGCCAATTCTCATCCTTAAAATACATGAGTCAGTTTTTTTGTAAGTAATTCTAGAAAAAATAAGCCTTGAATTTTGTCATCTGAAATCCTGTTACTTCAGATCAATAGACAATATTGCAAACAATCTTGGTATACCGGTAGATCTAGATTCCTTTGGTAATATATGACAAACCAGATTTCTGGGCTAGAGCCTTTAGAAAACTTTCAACTTTGTCTCTTATAAATCTATTTAAAATGTTTTCCCCCCAGCACTGTAAGTTTTGATCAAATAGGTCTAATATCAGCACTTGAAGCATACGCCAATAGACGCAATGTGTTACGTACATCTAATACAACCTGTAGGTCTTGTAGTACTACCCTTCCACAAACAATGAAAAAATATATATATAGACTTGTACAAATTGAAAGCATTAGCAGAAAACAAACCTCCAGGGTTGTAAAAACACAGAATTCCTTGGTAAGTGTTAAATACAAGAAGTTCTTTGAAATTCTGATGGTCTATCATATTAACCATATACTAGTAGTAGGGCATGCACAAATATCAGGTTACTAGATTGTTTAGTTCCAGACAAGATGGGTTTTTGATTTTGGAAAAAGAAATTCTCCCATACATGTAGTTCTGTGTAAATCAGATATGGGCTTGTATTGATGATCAACAAGTTACACTGCCAAAAACAACAAAATGTCCTCCATGAATTGGTGTTTCATCTGCTTGACAAATTTTTCCCTCTAAGAAAAAAAAAAAAAGATTACAAGCTACCCAGCCACTTGAAGATTATTATAAAAAGATGATGAAAAGAAACCAGAACTGTCACAAAACATAACTGAACACTCCCATGAAGTATATGCTATGCCTTTCAGAAAACGGCCAAACATTTATTGGAGTAAAAGGGCCAAAAAGAATTTCAAAACTGGCTAAAAAGATTTACAATAATCCTACAGTATGACTTACCTTTTTCAAGAATGCTTTGTTTTTGAATAAATTGTCAGGATTATTTCCCAGCTCATTTATCTACAACAGAATGAACACTCTTTTATAGTTTTTTTTTAATTTTCCTGTAATTATAATCCTTTTCCATTCTTAAGTGAATTTTGATATTCTTCTATAAAATTTAATACAAAATAACTCTTTACCAAATGTCAAAGTTTTAGACCAGTTCACATGGTTGCAAACATGAGGCAGCAGGCACTTTGAGGTAAAAATTCTGTTTCAAAAAAGAGTAGGACTGTTCCAACATTATTTTGAGGGCTATTCAAATTTTCAAACCAGTCCATCTGGTTACCAACCCTCAGTAAGACAGAGAAGAGCTCCAGATAAGAGGGAGTGACGGTATTCTAAATCCATTATATCCTTCAAAATACTATGTTGTGGGTATTCATTAGAATCCTCTGGATGAAACGACTCTAATGAGTACCTACAACATAGGGTTACAAGGTTTTGAAAAGAGGGAATTGTTCAGTAAATGATAAATGAAAATTTGATGTACCTTTTGCTGACATTCCTGGTCTAATTTGTATTTATAGTGATATAGGTTATGATAAAGTTTTGCCCGGGTGTAGCAATACTTTCCCATGAAATACTCAAACTTCTCTTCATCTTCATCCTATATAAATAAAAAATGACAAAAGCTGTCATCAGGACAAACAGCACACCCATAGAAAAGCTAATATTTGGGGTGGCAATATTTTGATCTGGAAAATAGGACCTCAAAAAAATCTGTGACCTTATTCTTAAAGGTCCAGTATTGGCCAAAAGCAAATAAAGTTGCTGTAACAGTTAACCCTTTACCCCATAAGGCATTTCTATGGTATCTCCAATTGACCCTTAATAACAGCAAGGATGACGCTGTTTCTTATGTGTATATGACACCTTTTGAAAGCATAGAAACCATTTTGGCAAAAGGTGAAATTGCTCGTCACGAGCAATTTCACCTTTTGCCACAATGTTTTCAAAAGGCTCCTACAAGCAATGCGTAGAAATGAGTATCTATGGAGTAAAAGGTTAAAATGCACTAAAATATTACCCATAACTTTTTAAAGTATGTAAATTATTCAGATAACATTCTGTTATTGTATGGTCAATCTAAGTATTGGTCGCTGGCAGAAAGAGTGAATTCTGTGTTCAGGTCTAAAGTAAATAAAAGGAAGTGACCTGGCAACTTTTGACCTACTCTTGAATTCTTTTTTTCTGCTAGCAGTACACTGACACAGTGGAAAGTACAGGTGAGCTGTTAAATATTCAGCTTACAAGTTAACAACTCTTCCTGGAACTGGACTTAAAAAATATTTCCAGGGCTGTCAGCAGGAGGAATGTCATAGAGGGAATGTTGTTTTGTTACACTAAGCTCCTCCTTTTTAACCCTTTACTCCATAGATACTCATTTTGATGTATCAACGTTAAAACAGACAGCTTTTGAAAACATTGTGGGAAAAGGAGAAATTGCTCGTAACGATCAATTTCTCCTTTTCCCACAATGTTTTCCACTCAATCAGGTATTTGTATCCTCATTTGTCCATATTTTGGACATCATATCCTTATTTAATGCTGAAATGGAAGAGCCTCAAATTGGCCTATCAGGTAAAAGGTTAATGCATATCATAGAAAGGTTCTTTTTGGTTTCAAATAACTAATCAGTTAATGATGACAGATTGGTGCAAATGGCTTTAATTAGATAGAAATCTACATACCTCTCTTTCTTTCATGGTTTTCTTATCATACGGTATTCCACTCAGAGTAACAAAGTGCTTCCATGGGTGATTAGTCCTGTGACAAACCTGAAAGTTAAAAGATTCATTGAATTTTGGGGGTGAAATAACTAAAATACAAGTCATACTCTACCAAAAAGGAGGCTTAACTCTTTACCAAATGACAAAATTGTAGATGGGTCCAAATTGAAAGCATTTGCAGACAACAAAATAAATGTTACTGAAAATTTTAAACTTTTGGACAGGGTAAGAAACATTGTGGGAAAAGGAGAAAATGCTTTTTTTTCCCTTTTCCTACAATGTTTTCTAAAGGCTTCTTTCTTAGGGTCGTTAAAAGTTGGAATTGTGTGGTAAAGAGTTAATGCATCTCTGTGAAGCACCACACCAAGCCAGTCAACACATGATTAAGGATCCAGAAAATCCATTTCATTTGACTACTGACTTCATCTGGGGGAAGAGTGGTCTTTAACCCATTACCACACAATACCTACTTTTGACGACCCTGAGAAAGAAGCCTTTTGAAAACATTGTGGGAAAAGGACAAAATGCTGGCAACCAGCATTTTCTCCTTTTCCCACAATGTTTTCTACAATACTGGAAACAAATTTCAATTTTTGAGTTATGTTTATTTTGTTCTCTGCAAATGCTTTAGATTTGGACAAATCTAAAATTTTGTCATTTGGTAATGAGTTAAACATGCTGAAAATTTACTGACAGCAAAAAGTCTATGTTAGCCAGCATGGAATGTGCAGGCTGATATGGGGCGATGTTTTTTTGTACATGCATTTAGCCCATTTCACTTAACATGGCTCATACATGTATGCCATGCTCTGACAAAAGTGGGCTAATTCTTTGTCAAAAGGAAACATTTTAGACTCTTCCAAATTTAAAGCATAAATTTGCAGACTACAAAAAAAATGTGACGAAAAAATTGAAATTTGGTTTGGGGAAGGTAGAAAATATTGTGGGAAAATGCAAAAATGCTGGTTATCAGCGTTTTCTCCTGGTCCCACAATGTTTTCAAAAGTTTTCATTCTCAATTTTGTTACGAGTCAGGATTGTGTGGTAAAGAGTTGAACATAGTAGACTCCTAATAGAAAACAGCTATTTCCACCATAAGATTATCCAACAAAATTTGCTATGATTAAAAAAGGGTGTTATTGTACTGCTTTAACTAAGCCACTTTTCCCCTTTTTTTCCTTTCCTAGAATTATTATTTATAAATATAAAACCACTATATTTTCATTACAAAGAGAGATAGTAATTACCTCCCTATTCTGGAAACTAACAAAAGTATCTACAAATAATTTCAAGATAGGCATAAAGAAATTTCTGGTCTGTTAAAAATATGCAAAAGTATTATACCTGTATAAATCTGTATTTATCAACTATCAAGAAAACTTTATGCACTGCAGCACTAGAGGTATTAGGGGTCTACTACCTTTTTAACCCTTTCCCAAACAATCCCTGGTTTTTACGGGTCTGGAATGGTACCCTTTGGAAAACATTGTGGGAAAAGGAGAAAATGCTGGTAACCAGCATTTTCTCCTTTTCCACAATGTTTTCTACCCTATCATAGACAGAAATCATCTTTTCAGCAAGAGTTGAATTGTCGTCCGCAAATGCTTTCAATTTGGTCTAGTCCAAAAGTTTGTCGTTTGGTAATGAGTTATATGTATCTCAACTATGCATGATACAAAGCAAATCATCTACTGATTATCTCGATTTGTGAAGACAATATTTGATATAACAGCTGAATGAATCATGAGGTACATCAGTCTTTAAACACGAAAAAAAAATCAAACAGCAAAAAGTTTGACCCAGGTCAGCCTGTGGACTGGACAGGCTGACCTTGGTTGATACTCTTATTACAGATACATTTCTATCATTGTTCGGTAAATATTCCATATTTTCTTCCATGCATCTTGATACTTTCCTCTAGATACCACTTATTACCTCCACAAGCCCACAAGCAGGCAACAAAACTTTAACCCTTTACCAAACAATCCCTGGTTTTAACGACCCTGAGATAGAAGCCTTTCGAACACATTGTGGGAAAAGGAGAAAATGCTGGTAACCAGCATTTTCTCCTTTTCCCACAATGTTTTCTACCCGGCTGGAAACAAATTTCAATTTTTTAGTTATCTTTATCTTGTCGTCTGCAAGTGCTTTGAATTTGCATCGGCCTAAAATTTTGTCGTTTGGTAAAGGGTTAAAGGCAATAGCCTTTTCAGTGCCATTGGTAAAAACAGGTACTTTTGCAGACAGCAAAGATTCAGATCAAACTGCCCAGAACATCAAGTCTGATGTTTGAACTATTCATATACTGTTTGCATGTATAGAACAAATTTTGCTGTGTTTCGGCCAATCATGTTTTCAGCTTTCAGTAGAGGCTGACTTTATCTTTTTGGCACAGATAGAGTAAAAAACCTATCATAGCATCACATCATGTATCACCTGACAAAAGTTTCTGTAAAAGGTATACCAAAGTACCACATGGCTTTACCCATTACAACACAATCCCTATTTTTGACACCCCTGAGAAAGAAGACTTTGGAAAACACTGTGGGAAAAGGAGAAAATGCTGGTGACCAGCATTTTCTCCTTTTCCCACAGTGTTTTCTACCCTTCCCAGAACAAATTTCCATTTTTCAGTCACCTTTTTTGTTTCCTCTGCAAATGCTTTCAATTTGGACCAGTCTAAAATTTTCTTGCATGGTAAAGAATTAACACATGGAAAAAGGGGCATTCACACATTTGCGTAGTGTTGTTTCAGATCAGCCAGCTAATCCAAGATGGCATTTTACTCTACAATAGATTTTGAGCCACTGTAGACTTGAGTAAAACAGAAAGTTACACAAGAGGGCCAAGATGGCCCTGGATCGCTCACCTGAATTTCTGAGAGAACCATGGCCATTTCTTTCAAAATTTAATCAGCCCTTTCAGAGAAAAAGAATTTTTAAGAATTTTGTCATGTCTGTATAGTGTAAATAGCCCAGTCATCAGAGCCATGTTTCTTGATGGATCAAAATTTCTAGAGCAATTTTTGAAAATTTTAGCTAAGAAACATTTCTGAGAAATCATTTCAAAATCTGATCAGCTGTTTCAGAGAAAAAGAATTTCTTCATGGCCAAATAGTGCAAGTAGCCCCCATTCACCAGAGCCATGTTTCTAGACAAATCGGCATTTTGCGAACAGTTTTTGAATAGGGTTACCAAAGGAACATTTCTGTGAGATTATTTCAAAATCTGATCAGCCGTTTCAGAGAAGAAGAATTTTAAAGAATTTCTTCAGGCCATATAGTGCAAGAAGCCCCCATTTCACCAGAGCAATGTTTCTTGATGGATCAAAATTTCACAAATACCTTTTAAAAAGGGTCATCCAAGGAACATTTCTGTGAAATTATTTCAAAATCTGACCAGCGGTTTCAGAGAAGAATTTTTAAGAATTTCTTCATTTCCCTATAGTGCAAGTAGCCCCTATTCACCAGAGCTGTGTTTCTTGACGGATCAAAATTTCACAAACAGTTTTTGGAAAGTGTCGTTTTACATAAGCAGACTGCGAAGGCTTATCCTAGGTGACACTTTACACAAATGTCTGAATGCCCCTTTATGTGTGTTGCAGCCTTGCAGACAATATGTTAACAGTATTTAGAAATTCATTTTTAATCCTTACTCTAATAGATAAGTTAATTAGCCCTTTACCACACAATCCCTACTTTTGACAACCCTGAGAAAGATGCCTTTACAAAACATTGTGGGAAAAGGAAAAAATTCTGGTAACCAACATTTTCTCCTTTTCCCCACAATGTTTTCTACCCTTCCAAAATCAAATTTCAAATTTTAAGTCAGTTTTATTTTGTCGTCTGCAAATGCTTTCAATTTAGAGGAGTCTAAAGTTATGTCGTTTGGTAAAGAGTTAAAACTTTCAAAGCTATAGCAAAAACCTAAATGTTGTAATTTCACAGTTTTTTTTTTTTTCTGGAAAAAAATGTCTCCGTATCAGACAGTGTAAATCCAAGATTAGGCTGAATGTTCTCAATCTACACTGTACACAAATGGCCCTATATTAGGAGCCTAAAGGTTAATCAGAAGGCCTGTAGATAACATGCAGTATCTTACAAGTGTCTGTTCACATTATTATCAGGAAATAATTCCAACATCCCTATGGTGATATTGTTCATTCACACTTAACATCATAAATATCATTAGATGTTATGAAAATAATGTGTCCTGTGATATTTCATACATCTTTAGAACATCATAATTCAATTTACCTCACAATCCTTTAGAGCGTCTATCTCCGCCCTGTCTTTCTTGGTTGTTTCAAATATAGGACACTTCTCTAGAGCTTTCTGAAATTAGATATATATTAATATAGAAGGGGTAATGAATTGAAAGTACAAAACTTATCATACAGTTATGTAAGAATAGCTTTCAAAAAAAGTTACCTTATTCTAAAGCAAAGTATTTTTTTCCACAGAGAAGACTCATATTCAAACCAAGTGTGAAAGTTCAAGAGTTGATAACTCTTCAAGGTTAAGAGTATACATTTAAATATTTTGTTGAGCACTTAGTCAATATTTGTTCATTACTAGTATTTCAATTCAATCATAGCAAAATGGTAGAGGAAGTTTTAAGCACTAACATATTATATGCCCAAATACAAACAAACAGTCACACACAGACCGATTCCAATAATTTCCCCCACCCAAACACACAGGCACTTGTTTTGCTAGAGATAATGACAACAAGCCAGTCTCATATTATCTATTAATGTTACTGGCAAAGTTCCCTCTAAGTCTTCTTTTCCATCATGTCTGTATAAACAACTCAAAAATTTAACCCTTTACCCAACAATCCCGGGTTTTTACAACCCTGAGATAAAAGCTTTTTGAAAACATTGCGGGAAAAGGAGAAAATGCTGGTAACCAGCATTTTCTCCTTTTCCCACAATGTTTTCTACCCTGGTGGAGACAAGTTTCAACTTTTGAGTTACATGTACGTTAATTTTGTCATCTGCAAGTGCTTTCAATTTGGACTGGTATAAAATTTTATCAGGTGGGAAAGGGTTAAACAAACTGATAAGTGCAAAACAATGCAAACACTATTTCTTAGCATACCGTAACTTCTACCCACACACTTGCAATTTTTCTTACATTCATAAGATGCAGACAATGATTAAGCCATGCTCTGACAAAATGGGGTTCATTGCATCCACATGTATGATACCAGGCAAGTCACTACATAATTCTGGATCCATGGAACCCATTTAACTAAACAACAAAGTTGTAGACTGCTCAGAATTGAAAGCATTTGTAGACGACAAAAGAAATGTGACTGAAAAAATAAAATTTGGTTTGCGAAGGGTAGAAAACATTGTGGAAAATGGAGAAAATGCTGGTTACCAGCATTTTCTCCTTTTCCCACAATGTTTTCAAAAGACTTTTTCTCTCAGGGTCGTTAAAAGTCTGGACTGTGTGGTAAAGAGTTAATCAACTTGATCTGCAGTAGAATAGGTCTTTGACATGCAGAAAATATGTAAAAAGCAAAATGTTTTAACCAATATGTCAGCCTACGCAGTCTTCACAGGCCAACATTGGTTGAAACTTTTTGCAGATATGTCAAGCCTCCTTTTCAGAGAGCATGGCTCATTTAAAACCAGGCATGTGATGGTCCTGCGTACATACATGTAATACTTGCCAGAGTAAACAAAAATTGAAACCTTTGCAAAAATATGTCACCTTATGGCATATGGTTTGTGTTCAAGATGGGGGTTATCTTTTTAACCCAAACAATCCCTGGTTTTTACGGGTCTGGAATAGTAGCCTTTTGAAAACATTGTGGGAAAAGGAGAAAATGCTGGTAACCAGCATTTTCTTCTTTTCCCACAATGTTTTCTACGGAAGTCATCTTTTCAGCAAGAGTTGAATTGTCGTCTGCAAATGCTTTCAATTTGGTCTAGCCCAATTGTTTGTCGTTTGGGAAAGGGTTAAAGGATAAAAACTCTCTGGGTACAACATAAAATGCTGGTTACAAGCATTTTCTTTTTTCCCACTGTATTTTCACAAGCAGTCTGCTTTAGGGTTGTAAAACTATTAGAATATTTGGTGAACAGTTTACCACTCAATTCTGAGCTTAATGAACTGGAAGAAGTCAGCTTGGAAAACAATGTTGGAAAAGGAGATAATGCTGCTATCAACTACTGATATTTTCTCTTTTGTTTTCCACAATGTTTTTCTACACATTTTAAGACCTATCTTATCATTTGAGGCACATTAATTATTCTTCTGCGAACACTTTCAATTTGAAATAGTCTAAAATTTTGTCATTAGATTGGTAAAGAGTTCAGCATTCCAGTTTATTAAAACATTGTTCTACCTACCTGTATATTTTTGTTCCATGCCTGACTTATACAAGCCTCCATCTTGCTCTCCATTTCTCGCTGAAGGCTTAATGCTTGCTCCTTTGTTACCCCATCTATAAGAAAAAGGCCAACTGGGAACATACCACAAAATAAAGTTTAAATGTAATTCTGAAGCTTTGACAAGTTTGACTCCTGTGAAGGTCACTGAAGCTTAAAAAATTAAAATCTGTAAAGCAAAAGCGGGCATTATCTTCATATATCTATGAACAAGTAAAACTCTAAAACCCCCTGAGTCTCCCAAACAATCCTGGGTTTCAACAACCCTGGGGAAAAAAAACTTTATGAAAACACTGCGGAAATGCTGGTAATCATCATTTTCTCCTACTTCCCACAATGTTTTTCCACCCTTCTGGAAAAAAAGTAAATCATTAGTTGCATTCAAGTTGTCGGTAGTTGCATTCAAGTGGGACGAGTCATTAAATTTTTCATCAGGTTAAGAGTTGAGCTGAAAATTCATATATTCAATAAAACACTTGAAATTCTTAGTCCGTATTCACCAACCATCCTGAAAAAAATTTTTAGGCTTACTCTCTGAGATTTCCTATATTTAAGAGTAACACAAATTCTGTTCGGCTAAACTGAAAATCACAGAGATGAAGATTAAGAATGTTCATAAGAATGTTTTCTCAGTCATACATGATAAGCTTCAATGCTATTTGAACACCTGTACAGGGGAATTTCTTTTTAGAATTTTTACCCTTTCATCTAGATAATAAAACTTAGCTCAATCAAAATCATTTGCAGATGTAAAATTATTTGTAGATCAAACAATTTGTCTCTGAAAGAGCAGAAACACTTTGGGAGAATGGGAAAATGCATATGTCCAGCAATTTTTCATTTTCCAACAGCCAGATTAACTCCAGATTACTTGGTACAGCAAAGTTGACCATATTCCTGAACTATTTGCTGATATATTCAGAATTCCCTGACCAGGACTTACAATTTAATACTTTCAATCCAACCTTTTAGAGATGTTCTTTGAACAAACAAGGTGCCATAGCTTGGCTGCAAGATCTTGATTTTCATTGAGAAACTAAATTCAAAAAGAGGGTGTAATTGTTTAAAAAACATTTTGATAGTTACTGTCCCCCTATTGTTCAGGTTACCCTTTTGATAGATAACAGCTAGTTCAGGTTTGAAGTAAACATTTTCAGTGATACCAGAGATAATAGGAAATATCCAAGTTTTCACACCACAACAACACTTTCTAATTTCTATTTTTTTGCATGTCAAGTACATAAAATATACAGGTATCAATTTGTGCTCATCAGAAGAATTAATATTTTCAGATAATTATTCTGTATATTTTCAAAACAAAGCAGACAGTGTATATCCAACATCAGACTGCACTTTATGTGCAGACAAACCATAATCTACACCATCTACAGAAGCATTACTGTTTGCTTAGCAAAGATCATTCAAAATTAGAAAGCTAGATTGTTATTGCACTCCAACCATTCTGCTTCCAATGCACTTGTGAAATATAATTATCTTCAGTGTGAAGGAGGTATGAATTGGACAAGCACTCTTTTTCTGTTTTAAATTTCAAGGGTGATCATTTTAAAACAAGCAAAGCAAGAGTTACAGTCCTTTCACTAGTCTCATTTGATCATTTACTATGAAATATAAATGCTATGCCAACGAAAGCAAAAATTCAAAAAAACGTGCAAGAAGATGGCAATTTCAACACAATGCATGTTCAAGTTATTGTTCTTTGCTCTGCTTTATTGCCCCCCTTCCATTTTTGAAATATCATTTATGTACTTTTAAAATATAAATACTGTTGTTGCTTGCAATATTCTTTGAACAGTTGCACTGAAATAGGAAAGACAATCCCATAAGCATCTAAACTTACCCATATCACCAAAAACTGTCCAAAACACAAAACTCACAACTTTGCCATAGGTGTTTTTGTTAAAGTTTGTTGGTTCATTATCAAGCGGATTGTCTTCCTCAGTAAAGTCATCTGTATCATCTCCATCATCTGTGTCATTATCAGTATCATCATCAGTTAATGAACCATGGTCTGAAGAAGTACTTTGAGAACTTGAAGAACTTGAGTCTGCCACACACTCTGTATTTATAACACTGTCATTACTCTTATCACTTGTAGGTGTTTCATCACCTGTGGATACATTATCTTCATAAGAGAGACCTGATTGAACAAAAAATTATTTTATCAGAATCCCTCAACAGTTCACAAAAGAATTCCATGATTTTACTGAAGGACAGCTTTTGGAAAATCTGTTGAAAAAGAAATTGCTGGTAACCAGTTAACCAGTATTTTCTACTTTTCAAGATATATTTTCTACCAAGAGGCATCAATTTTGTTATCTGCAAACAGGTAGAATTTTGGTAAAGAGAAAGTTTTGTCCTCTGTTAATATACTGTAATGCATTAACTAGTGTTCAATTTGAAACATGCGACTGGCTCCAAGCATGTGATCAACAACATACATGTATCTTATAAAATATATAGAAATAAAAAATGGGCATAATTGGTCAATTAAAGAGGCAAAAACTATTACAATTTTAAAGTTCCCTGATCTAGAATAATTATTAGAACACTACGTGAAGTGGATCAAAGCTAGTGATAATACAACACTTGAACAGCAACCAAAGTTATCTTTAACATGTATATTATTAACCCTTCACCCTACAATCTCCAGTTTTAACAACCCTGACCAAGAGGGCTTTTAAAGACATAGTGGGAAATGGAGAAAATTCTGGTGACCAAAGCTTCACAAATTCTTTTAACCAGGACTTTACTTTCTTCTACTGCTACTCTAATTTGTTGTTTCAAATAATACCAATTTCAAATAAAGAGATTTTGGAAATAAGTATACACCTACTACATAAATTAAGGTAAAAGTTGTTGTGCCAACTGCCTAAATTAACTTAACCCTTTACAACACAATTCCCAGCTTAACAACCCTAATAAGGAAGGCTTCTAAAAGAATTATTGGAAAATGAGAAAATTAATGCTAGTAACCAGAATTTTCTCCTTTTCTCATATTTTTCTGCACTTTCAAAGACCAATCTTTTTCTGGTCTGTCTTTCATAGGGTAGATAGCAATAAGGAGAAAAAACCATCTTCTTCAGGGTCTGTAAAACTCTTGATTGTGTGGTGACATTGCATTGAAACAGTCACAGCTGCTCCAGTAGATGACTTTTCTAAGCTTGCAGCAGGTGGTCTGTTTGTGGTATACAAGAAGGATACAAGCTAGATTCTGTCTAGACATACCAGTTCTTTAATACAGGAAGTAGAATTTTAAACTTTTACCACACAGTACCGAGTTTAACAATCCTGAGGATGTAGGCTTTTGAAAACAATTTGGGAAAAGAGAAAATGCTGGGAACCAGCATCTTCTCTTTTTCATTGAAATCAAGTTTTCTTTCCTGTCAAAGACAAATACTATGATTTGAACCACATCTTAATTGTTGTTTGCAAATGCTATCGATTTAGCCAATACTAAATATTTGCTTTATGATAAAGAATTAATGTCAACTTAGTGTGTACCCAGTATGTCTTTCACAAATATCACATTTTATTTTTTTCATACTCTTTCAACTAAATCAATACAGAAGTGTGGAAGTGGTTTGTTCCACTAGATGACATACAGTGTATGGCAAAAGTGATGCTAAAATGTGAGACTTCTACAGGTAAACTGATAGTCAGATCCATCAAGGACAGACCAACTCTATATATATAATTCCAGGAGACGCCCCTACAAGCTTTGTACCTTCAGAACTGCAATCACTGTCTATCATAAATAGCCTTTTCCTCGCTTTATTTGGCACAATTCTGCAAATACTTGAAGAATCTGAGTCTTGCTCTTCCTCTGACTTCCTCTTAGTACATCTTTTTAAATTTCTTTGGGTTATTATGCTTTCTTCATCTGGAGGAAAAAAAAAGAACAGTACCTCTATAATGCACCACTGTTTTTATCTGATCAATGAGCCAAACAGGTAAATGGCATATGCTGAGATACAAACCATACAACAAAGACAGTTTTCTTTCACAAACTGAAAGTTTAAACTGCAAAGGAACAAATTTAACCCATTACCACACAATCCCTACTTTTGACGGCCCTGAGAAAGAAGCCTTTTGAAAACACTGTGGGAAAAGGAGAAAATGCTGGTAACCAGCATTTTCTCCTTTTCCCACAGTGTTTTCTACCCTTCCCAGAACAAATTTCAATCTTTCAGTCACCTTTATTTTGTCGTCTGCAAATACTTTCAATTTGGACCAGTCTAAAATTTTCTCGTGTGGTAAAGAGTTAAAGTAACATTGTATACAGAAAATGACCCTAGCTTCATAGACTTATGTTTTCTCTAACACATCAAGATGTCAATGGATACAAAGAGATTTAAGGACGGAATATTCAAACAGAATTACATCTATTCTGAACTCTGACAAATAGTTTTTTGACTAGGTTTTTTTAAAATTTCAGCAGCAATGACACATGTTTTCTTTGGCCAGAATGGTAAAATTTTTAAACAAAACAAGCATTCTGATAGTATTATATACATAGCAATACCCAGTCCCCAACCGGCCACATATATCGCTGGCTCGTATAGCTTGTGAAATACTGTGCAGGAGAAAGAACATAATTATCTGACCCCCCTTTCAGATTTATAAGCATCGTGTCTTTGTATGCAATGCTTTAACTCATTACCAAACGACAATATTTTACCAAACGACAATATTTTAAGCTTGTCCAAATCAAAAGCATTTGCAGACGACAAAATAAAAGTGACTCAAAATTTGAATCTGTTTTGTGAAGGGTAGAAAACATTGTGGGGGAAAGGAGAAAATGCTGGTTACCAGCATTTACTCCTTCCCACAATGTTTTCTATAGGCTTCTTTCTCAGGGTCGTTAAAAGTCGGGAGTGCGTGATAAAGAGTTAATGAAGCTAGATATATAAACATATGTCCTTGTTAATGACAGTTCATTGAAGAAGTTTCATGAAGGCAGATGTGTTTGTGAAACACAAATGCCCCTGTAAAAGCAAATTTTCAAGGCCCATAATTTTGTAAAAAAATCAAAGGATTAAAATGAAACTCAAACTTGATCATAAATGGGATAGTGCATGCAATGGAGGTAAATTTACATACCAAACCACAGCTCAATATCTGCCAGCATTTAGAAAATAGTCCTGGTAACTGTTTTGTCAGTGAAAATTTCCAAGTCCAAGGCCCTTAATTTCATAAAAAATCAGTGGACCAGAAAAAAAAACCTCAACCTTGATCTGCAACTCATGTTGGTTAACTTGCACACCAAAAATCAGCTTAATGTCTAATATCTGCCATTATTAAGATAAAAAGCTCGGGAAAACTTGGTATTTTTGGTGAAATATCATAAGTCCAAGGCCCTTAATTTTGTCAAAAATCAGCAGACCAGAATGAGAGTCAAGAGTTGATCAGTCACTCATGATGGTTGACTTGCACTTCAGAAATTAGCTCATTACCTGCCAGCATTTAGAGAAAAAAAAATGCGGAAAACTGCCAGACAGAAGGATGTATAGACTGCAAACCGTAAAGTCCCTTTCAGCTTCACCGGTATGCTTCAAACCATGCTACATCTTACATATTCAACATGTAAGTCATCTGCATTTTTTTTCAATTTTCCACACTATTTTCTGCCCATTAACCCAGTACCACACAATCCCTACTTTTGATGCCCCTGTGAAACAAGCCTTAAGAAAACATTGTGGGAAAGGAGAAAATGCTGGTAAACAGCATTTTCTCATTTTCCCACAATGTTTTCTACCCTTCACAAAACAAATTTCGATTTTTCAGTCACTTTTATTTTGTCATCTGCAAATGCTTTCAATTTGAGTTAGTCTAAAATATTGTCAATTGGTAATGAGCTAAAGAGACAACTACCATTATTTGAACCACATTTACTTTGTCGCCAGCAAAATGTTTTCCACACACTGGATTTGTCCTAAATTTTGTCATCTGGTAACAGCTAGTCTAAGACCAAGATTATTAACAATTACCATCTGATCTATCTGAATCACTCGCTATTGTCTCTTGTGTCTGGTCATCCCTCAGAGAAACATCCGATATCTTTTCATCAGAACTCTCATCGTAACCATCCTCTACTGTCACTCTAGAGTGTTTTTTAACTTTCTGTAAGAAATATTTTTTATTTAGTGTCATTTTGTTCAGTAATTCCTTTCAATTTCAATGAATTTAATCTCTACTAGGGATGGAAATGAGTAGTTGAAAAATTGACAATAATAAGAAGGGCTTAATGTTCGAATATGAATTTCATTTTCTCATAGTCCTTTTTTTTACTTTTATAATGCTATATAAATTGTCCAAAATTGTCCAAGGACAAAAAGAGAAAAAAAAAATCTGGTTTCAAACAACAAATTGATCCTTTGCTTTGTCACTCAACTGTATATTGATCGATGTGTTACTTACACATGTCAAGCTTTTATAACACCTATAAAATTACATTATGTCTAACATTGGACTTCCATTTATCATCCTCTATCAAACTTATCATTGTCCCGTCTCTTCTGATTTTATTTTAGGCTGTTAGATTTGCGAACATATCTTTGAAAATGGATACATTTGGCAAAGACTGTTGTGGTTGTTGTTGTTGCTTTTGTAGTATATAAACAAACTACCATATAGGTAAAGCCACTATAATGCTCTACTAACCCAAAACTCACCAAAAGCACTTTCTACTCAGATGAGCTAAGAATATTATGAATACGAATTAGAAGTCGGAACAACATGGTGAACAATTCCTTCAGTTTGTTGGGTTTTTTCATCATCTTGTTCCAGGTTCCAATCTTAGTGTTAATGGATTCACATACAGATCTTCAATTCATAAGCAAAGCTAAGTTTATTTTCAAATTTGGCTTTCCTTTTACCCAAACTATCACAGGTTTTAACAAACCTGAGGAAAAAGGCTTAAGAAAATAGAAAAAAATTTAACATTATGTTTTCTACCCTTTGACAGACAACTTTTGTGGTATAAGTTTATTGGCTTATATGCAAATGCTTTATGTTTTTCACCAATATATTGTATAAAATCTTGCAGTCGGGAAGAGTTAAAAAAAATACCTTTCCTTTCTGTTTCATCTTTCTCCTAGATAGGTTTGGGTAGTTGTCAGGTAATTTTTTACTTAGTGTCAGCTCATTTTCTGAGTTTTCAGAGCTAGAACTAATTACTCTCCCTTTCTTGCTCTTAGATGTACGGATGGGTGACAATTCAGAGTCACTATCTGATATAATTATAGGTGTACCAGGGGGGACATTCCTGAAAGATAAAATAAGCAAATTTGCACAAGGGTACATGTATATGGGTATTGACATAAGTTCCATGTTTTAATGGAATATAACGATTTGATATCTTGAGTTCAATTTTTTTTTTAAATGTTATTATAGGACTTGGTACATTACAAGAATACAGTCACCAAAAAATCTTCTCTATATTTCCCTAAATTGTTATGGAGGATGATTGCCAAACAAATGAAAAAAGCAGAAATTTGAAATGAATCAGCACCAGTTAGCAATAATGAGTCAAATCTGTTGTTCCTCATCATGTTAAGGGAATACATGAATTTATCTACTGTGAAACCATTAATATTCGTTGAGTACTAATTTTCGTTGATTTCGTGGGTAGGTAAGTCCACGAATTCAAGTTTCCGACGAAAGATAGGTCCTTTGCCATCTTCAACTAAGTTCAACAAAGTTGGGTTCGGCTTCATTGATCAATAACGAACATTACGACGCCAACGTTAAAATGTACACACTATCGAACAGAAAAATATTTACACCTTAGATTATTTTTTCCTATAAAGATTTCGTTGAGACTTGAGATTTAACAATTACCGAGTAAAAATAGTGATTTTTTTCATTGCCTTAACTTCATTTCTTTTTCTGTTATCCCAGCGACGACGGCACACTGTTGAAAAAATTACCTACACGCATCGAGTCAAGTATATCGATGTTTATCTTTTACTGTTGCATTTAGGCTGCGAGGATTTCTTTTTGCAAACAGCCAAACCAATTTTCTGCTGACTACACAAAACATGTGACACGACTGCCCAGGTACTGAAACAGCCATTTCTAAACGCAATGTGACCAAAGATTTCGTGGGGTAAAACAGTCGTAAATTAGTACAACAAACGTTTGTTTTACAACCCTCTTCCTCGAATGACCTACATGTTACGTCATAGATCTACCCCAAATCATGTACCTTCGACTGGCATAAAATCATGTTGACGGACGGCTTGTTTTATATTTGGGTCGTTCTAATATTGAATTTGGTGATGACAAGATGGCGGATTTCAACGTGTGGTTGGACGGTGTCAGACTAACCATAACTTGCAGTCTGATCGTGACGTCAATCTATCCCATCCAGTTGAACAATGGCTTAGCTCGTATTAGAAAGCAACTTTTGGAAGTTTGCAAGATTGAATGGAAGCCGAAACTTAGGTCTCCTACAATATTTCGACCCTCCACGCTCGTTCTAAATATAGATCTAGATGCAAATTTGTCGGATACACTTACTATTTCGGACAACTTTTGAAGGTAAAATGTATCATTTCGGTAATGATAAATGACTCGAGCTCTAAACAAAAGATCTCTTTCCTTCTGTCACAATATATCGACAAATATGCGGTAAGCAGTCTCGTTTTCCTAAGTGACCCAGACATGTGGGAAGGGTAGCTTCGGAAGTCAGCAGTTTCAAAGCAGACGATTCTGAAAACGTCGTCGTATCTTTAACGGCTTAAAATTTGACTGTAAACTGTGACTACAGGATTAAATAATAATCGTGTAAATTGTAAATAATTACGAATGTCTTAATTGATAGATTCGAGACCGGCGATCAGATTATCAGATAAGTGTCATAAACTTTACACCCTTTACACTAGATACGATACCTGTATTTTTGTCATCGATCGAGTCCCGTCTTGTGTTATCTTTTTCTTTGACACACTTTATTAACGGACAATTTAGATTTTCTTTCATCAAAAAATTTTTCATTTAGAAATGGAAAATCAACGAATTTACGGTCCAACGAAAATGCCGAAATTGAAAAATCCACGAAATTTCATACCAACGAAATTACATGAATCCACAGTATTAAGTTCCTCTACATTTCAAACAACTGTAGTTGAGAAGTAACTCAAAAAGCTGAAACTGTAAATTCAACATGGCCACTGGTCAACCATGTTGGATCCATTCTGAGGAAAAGTTCAGCATAATCAGCATCATGTAACACAGGTTCATGCAGTCTAGAAATTTCATAATATTCAAACCAATGTAATAGAGAAATACCGGTAACTCAACACAGATGAAAAATTCCTTTTTATGGCCAGCTTTAACCCTTTCCCAAACAAACCCTGGTTTTTATGTGTCTGCAGTAAAAGTCTTTTGAAAACACTGTGGGAAAAGGAGAAATTGCTCGTAACGAGCAATTTCTCCTTTTCCCACAGTGTTTTCTACCATTGTTGAGAACTTTCTGCCATTTTCTTCAAATCAAAAATTGTTGTCTGCAAACTCTTTCAGTTTTGAAGGGTAAGTAATTTGTCATTTGGGAAAGGGTTAATCCAAAAGGGTTCAAATACATTCCCATGGACTCAGCAAATTCTGATATGACAAAAAAGCTACAAAGCGAGTACCAGTAGTTGCAAACCTATTGTTTGCCAATCACTTGCAATAGCTTTTGATGCTGGAATACAGACAAAAAGAAGCTGATATGTTACAGGTATATGAATTATTTCCTGGATGTGATTCAACACCAAATGAGGGTTTGTTTCAATTATCAAAATTAATTCAACAAGAGACAATCAACTTAAATCTTTCAAAAAATATTCAAATAAACAAAGCAAGAACACCGTCACTCAGTGTCAGAGTGGTTGATTCCTGGAACTTTTTACTTCAAGCAAAACCAACAAAGTCCATATCAAAGAAACATGTGAATAAATGCATAGCTGAAATACAAACTGCAGATCTGGCGGGATTCGAACCCACAATGTTTTCTACCCTTCCCAAATCAAATTCTGATATTTTAGTCACATTTATTTGGTTGTCTGCAAATGCTTTCAAATGGTACAAGTCTAAATTTTTTGTGTGTGGTAAAGGGTTAAAGCCTATTGTTGCCCTTGTGGCCAGTGAAAGTCAAGAACAGGATGCACGAAACATGAAGCCTGATCTTTGATCTACACTGCCAAAACTGGTGTAATGCAGAGAAATGATCCTCCCCTACAAAAATGACCTGGGTCATTATTCTACATAGAGAAATTACCCAAGAAGTCATTTTACTACTTAGAGGAACGACCCATGGGTCATTTTGTAGGGGACGGTCATCTCTCTGCATTACACCAGTTTTGCTGAAACATTGTAGACACAAGCAACCATGTAATTACAAAAATTACTGTCACATTTCTACAATGAAAATGTCTGGTGAGTGTTTTTGGCACTCTAAGGGTTGAAAAGGGTATACTTACATCTCTCTTAACTTATCTGCTTCAGGAATTTCTGGGTTAATCATCATTAAAGAATTATATCTGCTCTGTACACTGAGTTGACCTGTAACAAAAACCATCATGTGACAAAATCTAAACTTCATGACCAAGTTTTGTTTCTGGAGAAAAATCTTTTGACAATTCCCTCATTCTAACCTTTTGCTATCAATTCAAGAACCAAATACTGTTAGGCCCTTGGCAATAACTCTTCTTTTAACTCTTTACCAAATGACAACATTTTAGACTGGTCCAAATTGAAAGCATTTGTAGACCACAAAATTAACCTGACTCAAAAATTGAAATTTGTCCTGGGAGGGCAGAAAACATAGTGGGAAAAGGAGAAAATGCTGGTTACCAGCATTTTCTCCTTTTCCCACAAGGTTTTCAAAAGATTTCTATCTTAGGGTTGTAAAGACCAGGGATTGTTTGGTAAAGGATTAAACAACATGAGAACCATAACAGTTTGAGAACTAAATGTAACAAATCTGAATGTTAAAAAGTATGTTTATTACAGGTACCAGTAAATGTGATGATCTAAATATCAAACAATATGAGTACAGAAGGATAAAATGACCATAACAATTTGAGAACCATCATTCAAAGTCACTTAAAAGAGCAAGTTCACACCAGAAAGTGATCAAAATTGAAAGTCATGTTGCTGTATTTTTAACTCTATTTTAACTTTCACTATATTCAACTCCAATGGAAAACATGAAATGGATCATCTTGTGACTTTCACAATACAATCAATGTTCACTTACCTGACCATCAAACACAGAAAATTGAATATATAGAAACTGAAAACACTCATGTGAATACTTTAACCCATCCTCGGATACCCCAGGGTCTCCCTATTTGCTATGCTACTTCGACCCTGGGACAACTGACTAATAAAACTTTGAATCAGCCGCCAAAAATCAATACGAAATGTTATAGCGTACAGTCCACTCGCCCATCACAAAATGATGAAGGAACCAATGAAAAGCCAGCATTTGGCCAGCGGTAAAGCGAGATAAATTCAATTAATTGTCCCAGGGGTCGATGTAGCGTAGCAAATAGGGAGACCCCGGGGTATCCGAGGATGACTTTAACCACTTAACCTTTCACAACATCTCTGTATGTTTGTAGACGTATCAAGCACCATTTTGTCATTTCAGTCAACTCTGATTTGTTGTCTACAAAAATTCTTTCAATTTGGACATTATGTCTATATTTTTGTCATATGGTAAAGAGTTAACTCATTACCACACAATCCCAACTTTCAACGACCCTGAGAAAGAGGCCTATAGAAAACATTGTGGGAAAAGGAGAAAATGCTGGTGCCCAACATTTTCTCCTTTTCCTACAATATTTTCTACTCTACCAGTCAGAAATCATCATATCAATTTGTTGTCTGGAGATGCTTTGAATTAGGTCCAGTCCAAAATTTTGTGTTTTTGTAAAGTGATAACCCTTTCCCAAACGGCAAATTTTTGGACTAGACCGAATTGAAAGCATTTGTAGACGATAATTCAACTCTTGCTGAAAAGATGATTCCTGTCTATGATAGGGTAGAAAACATTGTGGGAAAAGGAGAAAGTGTTGGTTACCAGCATTTCTCCTTTTTCCAGAATGTTTTCAAAAGGCTACTATTCTAGACCCTTAAAAACCAGGGATTGTTTGCAAAAGAGTTAATGGAAAAGTATAATCAATTTTAGTTACCTTTGTACAATCCAAGTTTTACTGGGGTTATGGAAATCAAATCTCCTGGCTTAATATCCTTTTCAGCCTGTAAAATGAGACAAAACAATCAATTCAACCCAATAACCCCATCCTTAAAAGACTTTAAGCTTTCGAAAAACAGTATCGGGAAAAGAAAGAATGCCGGTAACCATGTCTTTCTCCTTTTTCACACAATGTTTCCTACCCTTTCAAAACTAATATCGGCTCAAAAGACTTTCAATATTGAAATGTCTAGAATTTTGTCATCATAAAAAAGCTTACATGTTAAAACCTACCAAATATGAAGATAAATCATTTAAGCTATGAGGGGCAGTGCATACACATGTACACCATGTACAAGCTTATCACATAAAATGTCTTTGCTGAATTCATTAGAGCTATGAGGAGTGATGCATATACAATACATATACACACAGAAAGGCTTGTCACATGAAATTTCTTTGCTGAATTCAAAGTCATTAGAGCTATCAGAAGCAATGCGTATACATGTACACCCAGAGAGGCCTGTCACATAACATGTCTTTGCTGTATTCAAAGTCATTAAAGCTATGTGGAGCAATACATACACATGGACACCAAGTGAAGCTTAATTTGTCATATGAAATAAAGTCATTAGAGTTATAAGAAGCAATGCATTTACAGAAAATATGTTCATGGATAAAATATTTAATGTTATGTTGACAACCTAAATTCTATATGTTACATGAGTGAAGCAGTTTGAAAAGTTTTCTACTGCCATTGGTTTCAGGGACAACGAGTGTACCAAACAATGCTTTGGCTTTGTCAAATTCAAAAGCATTTGCAGATAACTAAATATTTACCTTCAAATTGTACTATTTGTCTTTGACAGGAGAGAAAGCGTTATGGGAAAAGGTTACTAACTTTTCTTCTTTTCCTGTCACATAATAAGTCTTTGTTAAATTCAAAGTCATTAGAGTTATGATGCATACAGTGAGAGAGGTTTGTCACATGAACTTTTTCTTCACTGTACTTAACCCTTTCCCAAACAATCCCCGGTTTTTAAGGGTCTGTAATAGTAGCCTTTTGAAAACATTGCGAAAAAGCCAAAATAATTTAACCCTTTACCAAACTACAAAATTTTAGACTGATCCAAATTGAAAGCATTTGCAGGCGAAAATTTCAATGTGGCTCAAAGGGTTCAATTGTTAGTTGATAGGGTAGAAAACATTGTTGGAAAAGAAGAAAATGCAGGTAACCAGCATTTTCTCCTTTTCCCACAATGTCTTAGAAAGGCTTCTTTCCAAAGGTCGTGTAAAGTTGCTATTGTGTGGTAAAGGGTTAAACCATAGAATATCTCAGATAGAGTCCATCTTTAATTGTTTTTATCGAACTTGTCATTCACAACAATTAAAACTTAGTACAGCCATTTTTAGGCACAACTCATTCAATAAATACAACAACGATAACAAAATTACCACACGTATACATGTATTATCGGGTACATGATTCTTAACCATTAAAGCCTTGATCAAACCTAATGGACACTTTCACACTAAACTAAGGCCAAAGTGGTTGCAAATTTAACTCTTTACCACACAATCCCGACTTTTGACGACTCCTGAGAAAAAAAGCCTTTGAAGACAGTGGGAAAAGGAGAAAAATGCTTGTAACGAGCACTTTCTTCTTTTCCTACAATGTTTTCAAAAAACTTCTTTACCAGGTCATTTAAAGTTAGTACTGTGTTGTAAAGGGTTAAAGAAACAAAAGTATAAAAAAAATTTACCTTATCCCCCCACAATGAAACAATTACACTTCCAGATTCATCATTTAGCGTCACTTCCCTATGTGGAGTATTATCTTTAATTCTAGTATCATGAGTCTGTAACTTCCCAACCTCTTCAACTTGGCCTATAATGTCTTTTAAAAAAATTGAACAACTTTAGATAAATCCTTTCCCAAACAATTATGACTTTTGACGACCTTGGAGAGAAGCCTTTTGAAAAAATTGTGGCAAGAGGAGAAAATGCTAGTAACCAGCATTTTCCCCTTTTTCTGCAATGTTTTCTACCCTGATGGAAACAAATTTCAACTGAGTTATGTTTATTTTGTCATTTGCAGGTACTTTCAATTTGGACCAGTCTAAAATTTTGTCGTAAAGGGTTAAAACATTTACCAATAACAGAGTAAAAGAATATACCTGATTACAAAAGTATCTTTTTGTGGATCACTGACTATGCCATTAAGCATCCTTGTTTGATCCCTAAAGAAGATCTATTGGCTGCACACATAGCTCAAAGCAATCCTTGTACCAGACGCACTTTGGAATATGTTAGCTCTTGCTGTGAGGATACTGAATGACTGCTAAATAAATTATGCTGCTAAAAATGAGTAAATAGGTTAATCCATCATTTCAATGCCAGTCAAAGATAATTTGTGAAAAATCATCAATAAAACTGCTGCATTTAATCTTTAATCAAGCAAATTGTGACCTGTAGGAGACCTCTGACTTGTTACCTATGATCGATATACATGTAGGTGGACACCTGGCACGAGCCTTGCTAAAAGTGATAGACAAGGCAATAAATTAACCCTTTCATTACGAGCAATTTCTCCTTTTCCCACATTGTTTTCAAAAGACTTTTACTGCAGACACATATAAATCAAGGCTTGTTTGGGAAAGAGTTAAATTTTGGTTGTGTCCTTTTGAGGTTAAGCAATGCTGTAGTCATCTAGGCTTATAGCTTAGACATCTCCACTGGCCAATGTCCACTAGTCTACATTGCTCAACATTTGTACAATAATGATCGTACTTTGAATCTTATTAAAAATAGTTAGTAAACAAACATAACCAAGATGTCCATCTCATTTTACTCAAATATATTTACTGTATACATTTTTACCTCAAACTGTACTTATGGATAAATTACTTTAATAATTCCGGCCCCCCCCAAAAAAATTAATACTTTCTATATTTCTGGATGGTGCTTGAAATCGGATGAATAAATCCGTCTTAATTGCACCGAATGAATGAAAGACAGCAGACTTTATATCTTTTTTACCACACGATGCCAACTTTTAACAACCCTTAGGAATAAGCCTTTTGAAAACACTATAATTGTTTTCTACTCCATGAAAGGCATGTTTCATCATTTAAGCCACACTGACATTGTTATCTGTAAATGCTTTGAATCTGGATGGGTCCAAAGTACTCTTGTGAGATGAAAAGTTAATGTTGTCAAAAAAGATGTGAGTGAAGAAAAGATACTCACTTATATGTTCATCTAGAACATGACCATGCAGATCTTTTAGGGGTGTGAAGTTACCAGGTCTTGTTGCTGGCATATCGCATTGCTCGATTTTCGTTGACCTTGTAATGATTAATTGGTAGTCATTGCCATAAGTGTTAAATGCTTTATTTGTTTTTTCAACAGTAGCATCCCGAATAATATAGCTCTGAAAATAATGAACAAATAGAAGTCACACAGTGGAAACAATTACATGCATCAACATTTCTACTTAATTTTTCAGGTAAAAAGCAGACAGAAAAAATGAAAAAAACAAAAACAAAACTTTGGAGGGCTCTCAGGCCAAGAGCCATAAGAGAGTTTTATACAGAGGAATGGCAGTGTTGTATAGTTGCCTCAAATCTATTAATCACTTACAAGTGACTACAAGTCTCTTTTCTCAAAGTGCCATTTTATACATCAGGTTAAGAACATTTTACTTGACTTTTTTACCAAACCTTTACATGTTTTCACAAAAATATTAATTGAGGAAACATTAAGAGACTGTTTCCTCCTCACTGAACCCTATTCCGGATGACAAAATTTTTCCATCCAGACAGAACAGACAGACAGGAAGGCAAACAGGAAGGCAGGCAGGAGTATACCCCCCCTTTATTTTGTAGATCTATGGGTGTTATACATGAATTTTCACCTAGACTATTTATCAAACATATTTAGTCCTTTACCGCACAATCTGGACTTTTAAAGACATCGAGAAAGAGATTTTATGAAAACATAGCGGGAAAATTTTCAAGGATCATGCTTTTGGCAAAACACTTTGTAATGGTCTTGTTACGATTGAAACTTTAAAATGGCATTGGCAATTCTAGTTTTTTATGCTATTTTAACTCACTCCCAAACAATTCCTGCTTAACCAGCACTTTCTCCTTTTCCCACAATGTTTTCTCCCCTTCTCAAAACAATTTTCAATTTTTGAGTCACATTAATTTTGTCATCTGCAATGAATTCCAATTTGGACTAGTCTAAAATGATGCCGTTTGGTAGAGAGTTCAGTTAAAAACTTATGGTATGACTTTAAATTGTTCAATTTATGTGATTTTCAGTCTATTACCAAGAACTGAGGATAACTGATTACAGGTCAACATTACCACTTAATTACCAAACAACAAAATTTTAGGTTTGTCCAAATCGAAAGCATTTGCAGACTACAAAATAAAAGTAACTGAAAATTTAAAATTTGTTTTGTGAAGGGTAGAAAACATTGTGGAAAAAGGAGAAAATGCTGGTTACCAGCATTTTCTTCTTTTCCCACAATGTTTTCTATAGGCTTCTTTCTCAGGGCCATCAAAAGTAGGGATTGTGTGGTAATGGGTTAACTCTTTACCAAACGCCAAAAATTTAGACTTGCCCAAATTGAAAGCATTTGCAGACTACAAAAAAAAAGTAAGTTAAAAATTGAAATTTGTTTTGGGAAGGGTAGAAAACATTGCAAGGAAAAGAGAAAATGCTGGTTACCAGCATTTTCTCCTTTCCCACAATGTTTTCAAAAGGCTTTCTTCTATGGGTCATTAAAAGTCAGAATTGTGTGATGTGGTACAGGATTAAGACATACCTTATTTAACTGGAAGATCTCATTTTGTTTCTCCACATCTTCATATATCATGGCCTGTACCTTTCCCGAATCATCCTCTAAAATTAGCTTTAAATATTTATTTCCGTTCTTAGATACTGCTGGGCCATACTTTTTGGACACCAAAACCTTTATCGGTTTATTTCTGCAATAAAACAGGAGCACTTCATTATGGGTGCGAAAGCTCAGCTGCATTTGCTTGGTTTTCAGTTAAAGTTGAAAAGGGGCATAACTGTGTTGAAAATACTTTGATGGTTGCTTTCCTTTGTTCCTCTTTTTGTAATAAACAAGTTGTGCAAGTTTAAAGTACATATCTTTTGTAAAAATAAGAGATATTAAGAAACGCAGGGTAACCTTTCAAGGTAGTTTAGAGATGTATAACTTGACTGAGAATTCTAAATTATGATTTTATGTTTACCACGGATCAGTTTTGAATATTTTGACAAAAAGGAAATGAGCAAATGGCTTCTTATTGACAATACCCCCTACTCAGTGAAAAAGGTAGTGACTGACTGCATATGGAGACTCAACGCTTGTTCAGTATCTCGTATGGTACCCTGCGTTTCTTTTTCGTCCTCGTATAGATTCCAATCTACACTAAATCTGTTTTGAAGCAAAAAGTTTAAAAGTTAGATATAGATCTAATTAATTTCACAGTCTGAAAACTGTGAAGCCTAGTTAATCTTTTCTTAGATATTAACTTTGAGTGTACTTACGGTCCGTTTACTCCGATATCGCTTGTCTTACAGTACATGCTATAAACACAGTATATAAACGAACTGTACCCAAACCGGATATTGCGAGTAAATTCCATGATTCGATTGGTGAAAACAGATGGGTGCCTCTGAATAATTGAGATCGACAGGTTGTTGTGACTTTCATGCAACTTGTAAACATTTGCATCATTGAATGAAATAATGTATCTTTCAAATAAACACATCATTTACCATTTTTGGCCGTGTAATTGCTGATAAAATGCAATACTCGTCTTCACTTCTTTTGCTCACTACTATACATGCTGTTTTCACAAGGCAATTTATGTGTAATTCCGTCTTTTCATCCGATACCCATTTGTAAAGTTTTGTTTCTAAATGTATGCGCTTCACAAAACAGCCAATATATGCCGACAAAATTTGTTAAAATTACCTAAAAATGTATGGAAATTCTGCATGGTGAACGGTTTGATACTGTACCCTTCTTGCAAATATCAAGTAAATGATCTGTACATTACTTGCGAGTTGGCTGAACGAATTCTTGCGAGTACCACACTGGGATTTCCATTGCTTTATACCTATACAAGAGCGAAGCATCCATTACGCATGTTACTAGAGTGATCAATACAAACTTTGTTTCGCAATTTATTCCTTACATTGTCATTTCAATGCAGTTATACTGAAGAATCTTTGAAATTTTTGTGGCAAAAGGTGGAACTCCTCGTTACAAGCAATTTCACCCTTTGCCACGACACTTTGTATGCTGTATAAAATCTAATATACATATCACAAGTTAAAAATATTAGCTGTAGTTATATGTGAATCATTTCTAAGTATACGTTCAAAATGACACGACTTTGTCTCATTGGCCAAAAAGTAACATGAGCTTCGCACAGCAGTGCATATACGCTCAAAGGGGGCTTGTTAGTGAAATGGGTTAAAATCTAGAACCCTACAGAGATCCAAATTTGAAAAGTCACATGCAAAACCACACATCATAGAGATTCATTGTAGTAAGTTTCAAATCATTCCAATGGAAACTGTGGGCACATACAAAAAATGCTAACGGTGACCGACCGTGGCCATAACATAATACGACCCTTCCATTGTATTAAAAAAAATCAAAGTGCTGTCAGCACTGTAATCGGTCGACACTAAATAATCTCTAACCTAGCCATTCGACCCCTCGTCTACCCACCGTGTGTACAACCTTATCCTCGTACCACCACATATGAAATACGCTATTTTATATTATAAAAGTGGAACAATGATTTTATTCTTTTATCATTATCAGTGCCATTTCTGAACACCATTCGTTGTATGTTTTGTTGAAGGATTACGTGTCACAAGGACTATGTGTCACTTTTTATTTGCATCTTTAGTTCATGCAGAGTGTACTGCACAGCTCTTTTATTACAGCAGGGTATGGATGGAGTTGTATTTTATTTCCATAAGCTAGTGTTGAAATCGGTGATCAAGGCGGACCAGAATAAAAAGACAATATCAAATATGAAACACGGGGAGATATACAACAGCTGCGACAGGTCATTGAACATCTATTCTTGTGGCTGTAAACCGTCACTGAAGATTGGGTTTTTGAGAGAAAAGCAGCCAAATATCATAATATAAAAAGACTCGGTTTTATTCTGCTTCCTTTTCATGAGTTACAGGTGGCCCTTCAGATTTTGGGACAAAAATTTTACAAAAATACAAAAAAAAAATCGTTATACTCCAAAAGCCGTATAATTTTCTTTCATTAAACCCCAGTAGTCGAAAACCATCCGACAACAAGAGAAATAAGTGATTTACCACAGCCCAGGTCGACACCGACGGGACACACTGTCTATTTTTCAAATTTGCTCATTTACATACTCGGAATACACAGACGAAGCTTCAAACATAGCGTCCGAAGAAGACATGATGGAAAATAAATACATGTTTCTTATGAAATTTAAGCGTCATTAGTCACATGCCAGTCACTTATTTATAATTAACATTCCCACAATGCTTTTTTTATTTTTTGGCGCGAAATCTAAAAATAGCCTAATGGGCAACGTAGCCTTTTAATGGGAATACCCCCCAATTTTTTTGTAATATTATGATTCTTAATTATTGATAATTTGTATTGTTTTTTCATATAAATTTCAGTGATATATATATTATTTAATTTTGTGTGATGTGAAAAACCTATATACCCACCTTTAAGGAACAGAACTGATTCATGCAATAAAATTTCACAATTCGTATTCATCTGCTAATAGATGAAAAGAGGGATTCATCTGCTAATAGATAAAAAGAGAATTACCCTTTCCTGATATGGCATCTTGGACTCATCCAATTTGGGAGTATTTAGGGAAAATTTACAGATGTGCTTAATAAAAGTATAATTTTGAAAAAAGAATAGAAAATGTTACGAGAAAGGAAGAAATTGTTCGTTGAGTGTAATTTCTTCTCAAATTCTTACAATATTTTCTTAAGTGATTGACTGATGACTCATTTCTATGAGGAATAGGAGGAATAGGAATAACCACTATAAAACAGTATTTTGCATAAAACATTCAGATTCTTCAAGGAACTTGTGAACATCCCTCACTGGTGTCTTTCTTTATGGGGCTTTTTTAAAATGGCGACACATAAGCCTTGAAACTCACTGTCTTAGTATCATCATTAGGTAGCAGAGGCCTGTTACATAGCTTCAAATCTTTTGGAATACTTTTGAAGTCTTTTTTTTTTATACGAAATTGTTTCTTTTCTTTGTGAGTCAAATTCTGAAATTTTCATCTTGAGGTTTTTCCGTTATAGATTTCCAAATTATGATTTATTATATCACCAAAGCTTGTGGTTGACAGTTTGCTGTAACGGCATCTGAATTACTCCATTTTATAGATTAAAATGTACAGATTTATACCATCAGGCATCAGATTTGTTATCCCGAGAACCGTACAGAATATTTGGAAAAACTCCCAAGACATCGTGCAGATAGATTTCGTAAACTCGCAAGTAAGGGTACGAATCACCAGCAAGAAACGTACAGTTGACCTACTTTACATAGAGGCATTAATTCTTATTTTTTATGTTCAAAATCGAACTTTAAAATGCCCAATGCCGCAAATATCTTTTCTAATTCATTAATTGCACCGGTTCAAACTCAGAAAACGTGTTTCAGCCAGCCTTAACATGATAAAAGCTGATTTAAAATCGGGTCTACTGCAAATGACGCTGTAGCCTGCGATGAGTATTGAGAATTTCAATGTTTTAAAGCTAAGAATGATTATGTAGCAGTTTATGTATTAACAATACAGGTGTGGCATAAACTATACATAAAGATTCACATAGTTTACATTCAGCAGTATAAAAGACGCAACAAGTTTTATCTCGGCTGTCTCTAATGCAAAGTGGACATCACTGAAATTTACTCGCAATATCCGGTTGGGGTACAAATCGTTTATATACTGTGATAAAGAGTATCCAGTTTTTGGTCATATGTAAGTTCAATATTCAAGATTGCTCGGTCCTCTACAGACTAGATCTAGATCCAAGTGTGAAATAATCAAAAGTCTAGATCTACCTGAAATTATACAAATTATAAAATTATGATTGTGTGATTAGGAGTAAATCTTGTACAGATAACTGTCCTCGTATCAGATTTAAGTTTTGGGCGGGTTGCATAAGAGCACTGTATCTGCGCGCCAAATTAGTGCGTGCGGATTTTTAAATATTCTCTGTATTTTCATTAGTTGACGACAAGACTAAAACTTAAACATACCTGTGCTTGCATTTTCAATTATCCTTCGTTTCAAATATAATTTATATTTTCAATTAAAACGCTTAAATAATGTACGGAGAAACAAAGGTTCAAAATTAATTCATCTTCCACTCGAGACCAACTTACTTTTCCAAATTAGACGCCAAATGAGTTAGACCACGTGACGGCTTCCCCACTCTAAAAATAAATTGCATTCAACCAAAAATAGCCTCCGTATCTGGGGGTAGATCGAGATCGAAATCAAATTCTGAAAAATTGCTGCCTAAGATCTAGATCTTACTCTGATTATCATCTGTTCTGTGTCAAATGTATTGGTCACGTCTAAGTAGATATATATTGTTCAAGAAGCAAAGAAAGCCGGCAAATCTATTCTACTTAAAAAAAAACGAAACTAAATATCTTAGAAGCGCGGCAAAACACAGCAAACATTGTTGGTTTTCCTCGATGGTACATGTATTTTTAGAACTGTAATTTCCAATCGTGTTTCTATTTATAGACTAAGGCTGGTTCGTTTCTTTGTTGAAAGCCGACTTCACTTTGATATGTCTAAGAAAATTAAAGTACGAGATGTCAGATCTAAAAAAAAATGCTGAGGATGCTTGATAAGTATCCACACATCTGAATACCCACTTAAACCATTCCCACACGACAAATGTTTGGACTAGACCAAATTGAAAGCATTTGCAGACGACAATTCAACTCTTGCTGAAAAGATGATAGGGTAGAAAACATAGTGAGAAAAGGAGAAAATGCTGGTTACCAGCATTTTCCTCTTTTCCTACAATGTTTTCTAAAGGCTACTAGATCTAGATCTATTCCAGACCCGTAAAAAACCAGGGATTGTTTGTGAAAGGGTTAATCCTTGAATAATCCAACGCCGTTTTTGTTTACATATTGAAAGACAAAGTAATTACACACTCTTCAGGATTTCATCGCTGAATTCAAAAACTGGGGCGTTACACTTGTAAATTTACTAGATCTACACAATATTGTCTCCTTAATGAGACGCTACGGTGATTTTTTTTCATATCTGGACATTTATTGTGGATCGCCTTTGGGGACAGTTATCTGTACTATACTAGATTGACACAGATACTCCACAGGACAAACTTACAGGTCACATGACATTTATAACTTTCTATATCTATTGCCTATGGTTAGATATCTTAATTAACATTTTACCAATAGTATATTCCAAGTATGACCAAGACATAGAATTATTTGTCGTCTTTGGAAAAGTGTGTCTTATTTACTAGACTAGTATTTGGCAGTGATAGTAACTACAAGGTAGGTCTATACAGATAGCATGGTCACACATGTTGAAGTGTATCATCATCGAATTTAATCAAACACAAGACAGACTTCTAGACCATGCATTTATTATTGCATCATTCTTTTTCTTATATATCTATATAAACATACAAGGGACATCAATCTACTAAAATACAATTCAATGATATAATGAGTTGTCTTTCTTGAATATAGTCTCTATCATAAAACACTACAACTTCTCCCTTTTTCAAAACAAAAGTTTAGACTGTTTAAAAAAATGATTTTTTTTTTTTTGGAGCATGACTAGTCTTTTCCTTGATTATCAAAAGCTAAAGAAATATTCATCCAAATCATAAATTTCCACTGTGTTAGGATGTTCAGTCCGCATAATATCAAAATGGTAATTTACTGATAACCGAGATAATTCTCCATGATAATTTTGTGGATAATTTTGCATATCTTGCAAATAAAAGAATAACATAATACATACATGTAGTTAAAAAATCTTCCCCTTTAAAACTTAAGCTTTCACACTATCATAGTTTTTTTTTTTTTTTTTAAATTTAACCCATTTCAAATTCGTGAAACCTTACAGGTGTTTGTCTTACGCGAGACGACCTACGTAAACCTTCGCCTTGATGTTCTTTTAACAATTTTTCAGATGTTTTATCAACTAGATTGTTCTCTTTTAACAATTTTTCAGGTGTTTGAGATTGAAATTTTAGACTTGGACTAGTCAAAGAGAGATCTGAAGTTGGTCTTTCCTCATATTGCTCAATTCCACTTGGTAAATCAGACATGTCCTCTCTTTCTATGAACTTCTTTACATGAGTTGAGTTTCGAATCTTCGTGACACCTTCTGGAGATTGAACGATAACTTGGTTTCCAGCTTTATTTACCAGTGTATGTGGCTGGTGATGAAATGCTGTGGTAAGTTTGTCTTGTTTATCTTGTTTTATCAAAACCTTCTCCCCAATAGCAAGATTTCTCTTCTCTGCTTTTCTTTTGCTGTCTATATATTTTCTATTTTTCTCTTTTTGGTACATATCTTTTTCTCTGACTTCTTCATCATTCAAAGTAAACTGGATTTCTGGCAACTTTGTTCTTAATTTCCAATTAAATAATAGTTCTGATGGACTCGCCCCTGTAGTATTGTGAGGTGTTGTTCTATACGCTAACAAATATTTCCTGATCTCAATTTTCCAGTTCTTTCCTTCTGCCTGAGCTATCTTTAATCTTTTCAAAAGAGACCTATTCTGGCGCTCAACTTCCCCATTTGCACTTGGGTGCAGTGGCGTAGTACATCTGTGAATGATATCATTATCTTCAAGGTACTTTTCAAATTCTTCTGATATGAATTGTCGGCCATTATCACTTGTAATGCTAATTGGCAAACCATGCACTATGAACATCTTTTCAAGACTGTCTATAATCTTTTCTGATGTAATAGTCCTTAGAATGTCTATCTCGTAGTATCTACTATAGTAGTCCACACATACAAATACATAATCACCTGACGGTAATGGTCCCATTAAATCAATCGCCAAGTCTTGCCACGGTCCTGCTGGGAGGTCTGTTGGTGTCAGTGGTTCTGGTTTACATGGTGATCCAACAAGTTGACAGCCATAGCAACTTTTAACATATTTCTCAACGTCAGAGTCCATCTTGGGCCACCATACTTTGCTTCTCAAATTCAATTTTGTACCCACTATTCCCAAATGACCTTCATGAGCTAAATGGATACATTTGGTCCTCAAACTTTTAGGGATAACTAAGCGTGTTCCTCTCAGTATTAAGTGTCCAATTGTACTTAATTCATATCTGACTGGCATATAAGCTGATGATTTTTCCCATCGATCTGTATGAATAGACCTATGAAGATCTACCATCTCTTCATCATTAGACGAAAATTTCTCAACCTGACTAGTTGACAATGCTGATGGCGTAGCATTTTCTGCAACAAACTTCACATAATCCTCGTCATCTTCACTCTCATGGATCAAAGTACCTTTTTCTTCATTCACTGTGACTCTTGACAGGAAATCGGCAATATTGACAGTTCCTGGCTTGTACTTTACTTCGAATGAGTATGGCAATAATCGTAAAATCCACCTCTGTATTGTGGCTGATGGCTTAGATTTTGCTGAGTAAATCACCTCTAATGGCTTGTGATCTGTAATTAACTCAAACTTTGAACCATATAGATACATTGTATGTGTTATACTTTTCGCAAGCCCACACTATTCCTAAAGCTTCTTTCTCAGTAGTAGAATATCGTTTCTCAACATCTGTCAATGTTCTACTGGCGTAACTTATGACCTTTTCTTTTCCATTGTTTTCCTGGATGAGAACTGCACCAAGACCAGTATTACTCGCATCCGTAATGAGTTTTGTCTTCTGGCCTGGTTTAAAAAATCCAAGTGTTTCTGCCTTCGACATCCTATCTTTCAGAGTATTGAACGCTTCTTCCTGTTCTTTGCCCCAATGAAAAACTTCATTCTTTCTAGTTAATTTACGCAATGGTTCTGTCAAAGTGGCAACATTTCTGATATATCTGGAGCTGAAATTAACCAATCCAAGAAAGCTTCTAACTTCTGATGCGTTTTTTGGCTTCTCAGCATGAACAAGAGCTTTGACTCGTTCCTCAGTTGGGCCTATTCCTTTCCCTGAAATAACATGCCCCATAAATGTAACTCTGTCTAGATTGAACTTTGATTTGTCCAAATTGATGGTCAGACATCTGCTTCTCAGTGTATCCATACATTTTCTTAGTTTGGTATCATGGTCCTCTTCATCCTTCCCATGTACAATTATGTCATCTGCAATGTTCGAAACACCTTCACATGAATGTAGAGCCTGCGATATGATATGTTGAAACATTTCTGGCGCAGAATTTACCCCAAAATTTAGCCTCTTATACCTATATAGGCCTTTGTGAGTTATGAAGGTTGTAATTGGACGCGACTCTTTGGCTAGAACAATCTGGTGAAAGCCCATATTCAGATCTATCCTACTAAAAACAGTACTTTCATTCATTTCAATTAATACATCATCAATTGTTGGTATTGGGTGGCGTTCCCTAATAATTGCTTTATTTGCTTGCCGCATGTCTACACACAGCCGAACATCGCCCGAAGACTTTGGGATTACGACCAAGGGACTTACCCAGGGCGTTGGACCTTCTGTTTTCTCAATCACACCTAGTTTTTCTAATTCATCTAGTTTTTCATTTACCTTATTTCTTAAACTTAAAGGTAAAGTATACATCTTTTGAGCTACTGGTTTAACATTTGGATCAATATGGAGTTTTACCTCAAAATCTGACAATTTGCCTAAACCAGTAAAACAATCAGAGTATTCTGACAGAATATTCTCTTTGATAGAATAAACAGGGTCAATTTTCAAAATTCCAAGTTTCATAGCAGTATCTCTTGAAATTATTGCTGGTGCCTGGCTATCTATTACATAAAATATAACCCTTTTTACCATTTGGTCAGAATTTGGTAATGACACATCAGTTTCAAACTCTCCTAGTAAGTTTAAAGGTTGAGTACTACCATATGCAAACAAACGTTTTTGTGTCTGCTTTGAACTGTAACAAAAAACTTTCAGTTTTTTCATATTTTCCCATGTTTGTCTATCAATTATATTAGCAGATGACCCACTGTCGACAATAACTTTTGTCTCAATATTTCCAATATTAATATCGTGTTTGCCCAAATTTTGAGCATGCACATTGAAGGCATACAGGTCACTATGCTCATGCCCAGAATTTGTGCTCATACTTGTATCTATTTGATGAACACGGTCAGACTTGTCTTTCGTCTTGCAACATTTTTTGAAATGACCCATTTTCTGGCATTTATGACACTTCTTATTTTTAGCGGGACACTCAGGGTCCTTCCCAAAATGACCAGTTTTACCACATCGGTAACATGGACCTGACTTGTCAGTTTTTGTGTCTTTTCCACCACTTTTCGACTGTGATTTCCATGTTTTTGGTTTAGTTCCCGAAACACGATTTACTTGTTCTTCTGGTTTCCCTGAGTCCATTGCTTTCATTTGGAATTCGGTCATCTCCAATGTAGACGCAATCATTCTTAACTCATCAAGTGTTAAATCATTTCCCTTCTCCAACAGTTTCATTCTGAGTCTTTGGGAAAAACACCTCTCAATTACTTGGTCTCGAATGGCTTCATCATCATTTGTAAATGAACAATGAACTGATTTGCTTCTTAATCTAGTAATGAACTGTTCAACAGTCTCGGATGCCTCTTGTTTCAACTGTCTGAACAAATAACGTTCATAAGGGGTATTAGTTTTGGGAGTGAAATGTTTTTTCAGTGTCTTGACACATTTTTGGTAGGTATTATCAGTGTCTTCTCCTTCTTCTGTCAAAGTAAAGAAGATATCTTGAACCTCAAGTCTACCTTCAGTCTGAAGGTGTCTGCTCCGATGCTATTTTTGTGACTGGTCTGCGAAGACCAGTCACAAAAATAGCATCGGAGCAGACACCTTCAGACTGAAGGTACCTCAAGTCCAGCGTGATAAAGCAGCAATGCTCGCTTTTGTACAGCATCAGTTACTCCCTTCCCCGTTGCGAACAATTCAAACCCTCGATGCCATCTCTCCCAAGCTTGGCCAAGGTGGGTGGGGTTTATCACTTTATGTTTGGATCAAACCTTTCATAGGCGTTGATATCGATCGGCTTTGCCATATCTATCTATCTGATGTGGTACTGGGGATAAAATTAAATGTGCCTTCCTCCAGTTTTCATCCTCGTCGCCAGTTGAAGTGTATCATCATCGAATTTAATCAAACACAAGACAGACTTCTAGACCATGCATTTAATATTGCATCATTCTTTTTCTTATATATCTATATAAACATACAAGGGACATCAATCTACTAAAATACAATTCAATGATATAATGAGTTGTCTTTCTTGAATATCATAAAACACTACACATGTATACAATAGTCTGTCCCTACCCAGTATTCTTTTAAACAGTAGCTCAAATTGAGCCAGTCATAGGTGGATCTACCCGAGAATAATTGACAGTTTCACAGGTATATACATATGGTGGGTCATAAAAATTTCAAGTATCTTTCAAGGTCTGTAGACTGTTCATATTTTAGTGCTTTTTATTGGCCAGCTGTTGATTGAATGGTGTTTTATACTGCTTTCAACATTATTTCAGTCATACCTAGGCAACAGCTTACATGTTCATGTATTTCCTGGGCTCAATCAGTACTAGACTGGGGCTCTGAAGTGTGTTACCCAAGGCCACTCCCACAAAAAGACACAGTGGATCCAGTGAGGCTCAAACCCAGGGCCCCCAGGTCACAAGTCCTACAATTTTACCCCAGAACCCCTATAGGCCAGTTGCAGAGCAGTCGTTTCATTTCATAGCAAGATGCATATTGGATTGCACTTTTCAGTGTTGAGCAGGGCACAGATTGTGGAACAGTAATTTATTTCAAAGTCATCAGAGGTTATCATCCAGAGCCATTTCTTGACAAGAAATTCTCATTTAAAATATTCCTAATTTCAATGTCATAAAATGCTAAGTTTCTAGAGTTGGTAGAGAGTTTTCGGGTAGATGGAAGGGTGGGTAACAATGACAGAGACCATAGCAGCCCCAATTTCACCACCAGGGCATAGCATCATGGGCAAGATATGCATCTAACAGTTTCCTTTCTTCAACTCTTAACCCTTTACCACATACTTTTAACGACCTTGAGAAGAAAGCCTTTTGAAAACATTGTGGATAAAGGAGAAAATGCTGGTAACCAGCATTTTCTCCTTTTCCCACAATGTTTTTTTTACCCTTCCTAACACAAATTTTGATTTTTCAGTCACATTTATTTTTTCGTCTGCAAATGCCTTCTATTTGGACCAGTCTATAATTTTGTTGTTTGGTTAAGAGTTAAACACGTAACAAAATTTTAAACGTGTACAAATCTACAACAGCTGCACATGACTAACCAAACTCAAATAATGGTTTTAGGATAGAAATCACTGTTGGGAAAGAAGGAAATGCTGGGAACACATTGCACTAAATTTAATAGTGACCTTGGCTTCATAGAAATCGAACCGCTGACATATTGAATGATATAACTGATGACATCGACCATTCAGATACTCGATTCACAGTTGGCATAGTTGTTTAGGGTGCATATAAAGATTAACATTTGTCCATTTGTCAAGGGTCATTAGGAGTTTTTTTGTTTCGCAAGCTTTTTTTTTTTAAGAAAAAGAAATCAATCTTTCAGCATTTAACCGATTCAGCAATGGAAGTCTAAAAGTAGCCCATAAACAGCTTGCATTAAATCTACAATCAGTTAGTCTTTGTCCTACTTTACTATCCAATCAGAATGCTCATATCTGAAAATTTTAAACTACCAAACGCAGGGTTATTTTGATCTTTAATCCATTCAAACATCGCAGTTTATCTAAATTTACTCACTACGCTCCCTCCTTTTGGCTGTTTAAATTGTTTAATTTTGACTTCTAAGCGTTTAAAACTATTACATAATTCACACAACTTGAAAAAACCAAAAGTAGTCCCATTGCATTCATCAACAAGAGCGGCAAATTGTCGCAAGATACGCCCGTCTTACCCCAAGTTGTAATGCTGGGGCATGCACCAAACTAAATTCGAGTATGAAAAACGACAAAGGGCAGTAACTCAAAAATTAAGCCAGCAAGAGTTATGATTCCTGTGCACTGCACTCCCCCTTGATGAGATCTATCCATCCATGAAATTTCATAACCCTAGCTAGTATAGTTTTGGAGATTTTCACCGGACAAAAATCAAGTACGAAAAATGACAAAGGGCAATAACCCAAAAATTAAGCAAGCAAGAGTTATGATTCTTGTGCACTGCACTACCCCTTGATGAGGTCTATCCACCCATGAAATTTCATAACTCTAGCTAGTATAGTTTTGGAGATATGCTCCGGACAAAATTCAAGTATGAAAAACAACAAAGGGCAGTAACTCAAAAATTAAGCAAGCAAGAGTTATGATTCCTGTTCACTGCACTCCCCCTTGGTGTGATCTATCCACCCATGAAATTTCATAACCCTACCTACTATAGTTTGGGAGATATGCTCTGGACAAAATTTAAGTATGAAAAACGACAAAGGGCAATAACTCAAAAATTAAGCAAGCAAGAGTTATGGTTCCTGTGCACTGCACTCCCCCTTGATGAGATCTATCCACCCATGAAATTTCATAACCCTATCTAGTATAATTTTGGAGATATTCACCGGACAAAATTCGAGTATGAAAAACGACAAACGGCAATAACTCAAAAATTAAGCAAGCAAGAGTTATGATTCCTGTGCACTGCACTCCCCCTTGGTGAGATCTATCCACCCATGAAATTTCATAACCCTAGCTAGTATAGTTTTGGAGATATGCTCCGGACAAAATTCAAGTATGAAAAACGACAAAGGGCAATAACTGAAAAATTAAGCAAGCAAGAGTTATGGTTCCTGTGCACTGCACTCCCCCTTGGTGAGATCTATCCACCCATGAAATTTCATAACCCTAGCTAGTATAGTTTTGGAGATATGCTCCGGACAAAATTCAAGTATGAAAAACGACAAAGGGCAATAACTGAAAAATTAAGCAAGCAAGAGTTATGGTTCCTGTGCACTGCACTCCCCCTTGGTGAGATCTATCCACCCATGAAATTTCATAACCCTAGCTAGTATAATTTTGGAGATATGCTCCGGACAAAATTCAAGTATGAAAAACGACAAAGTTTAATAACTCAGAAATTAAGCAAGCAAGAGTTATGGTTCCTGTGCACTGCACTCCTTTTGATGAGATCTATCCACCCATGAAATTTCATAACCCTAGTTAGTATAGTTTTGGAGATATGCTCCGGACAAAATTCAAGTATGAAAAACGACAAAGGGCAATAACTCAAAAGTTAAGCGAGCAAGAGTTATGGTTCTTGTGCACTGCACTCCCCCTTGATGAGATCTATCCACCCATGAAATTTCATAACCCTAGCTAGAATAGTTTTGGAGATATGCTCCGGACAAAGAACTGGACGCCGCCCGCCGCCCGCCACGGATGATCCCATAATACGTCCCGTCTTTGACGGGCGTACGCTCCGGACAAAGAACTGGACGCCGCCCGCCACGGGTGATCCCATAATACGTCCCGTCTTTGACGGGCGTATAAAAAATGGTATGACGTTTTTCCTCACATGACCAGATTTCGACCAATCACAAAAACAACATAATGAGTGAAATAATTTGTACATATGTGTATATAAAAATTGCCCTGCTGTATTTGAAATGCTCTGGAAGTGTGCGAATCCGTCATTTTCAACATTGTGATTTCACACAAAGAACAATTCTATAATTAGACAATGATAGTCATTGGGAGACCCTTGAATGTGCCCATGCGGCAATAGTAAAGAAGCAGCTAGAGCTGTCACTGAATATGACTTAAATGTGATACAAAATTACTAGTGCTTTGTACACAGACGGACACACAGATGGACGGACAGATATGCTGATTCCAGTAAACTCCCAAAACCATTCGTTTTGCAGGGGTATAATAAACAGACAGCTGTGAAAGATCTATACCAGACCACAATTAAGAAAGCATGATATAGATTATTTAAAAAATTATTACCACCTTGACCCAGGCTACTGCAATGCATGTTTTGGGGAGTTACATGTATATTGTTTGGCAAATACAGGTGCTGCTTATGTTTTAACTCTTTACCACACAACAAAATTTCAGACTTGTCCGAAGTGAGGGCATTTGCAGACGACTGAATAAACACGACTCAAAAAAAAAATTGAAATTTGACTTTAGAAGAGTGGAAAACATTGTGTGAAAAGGAGAAAATGCTGGTTACCAGAATTTTCTCCTTTTCCCACAACGTTTTCAGAAGGCCTCTTCCTGTGGGTTGTAAAAACGAAGGATTGTTTGGTAAAGGGTGAAATAGCATAACAGTTTAGACTGTTAGTTGAAAAATGAAGTCCTCCAGAAAAGACAGTCTATACAAACAAGTCATATATAAAATATTGTACTGATAATCTTTATTTTTCATACTTACAAATACAACGATAAGCTAAATGTACACCTAACTCAAATCATTAAAGCCACATTTATTCTAATGTTACTCCAAAGAAATACATTTTAACTGTACAGTTGCTGCCTTTTGAAGAGATCTGCTGCCAGAATGAATTGTTTTACATTCATTTGGCTTTCCATACCCTCAAAAAATTATCTCATTCATATACATGTAATGTAGACCTCTATATACACTCAAACACTGGCATTTATGTACTCCAACAAACATCCGTGCCTCAGTCTGAAGTTTAACTCTCACACAGACACACAAAAATGCATTGGAGCAACTGTAATTAATAAACTGTATTAACTCTTTACCACACAATCCCGACTTTTAATGACCCCAAGGAAGAAGCCTTTTGAAAACACTGTGGGAAAAGGAGAAAATGCTGGTAACCTGCATTTTCTCCTTTTCCCACAGTGTTTTCTACCCTTTCCAGAACAAATTTCAATTTTTCAGTCACTTTTATTTTGTCGTCTGCAAATGTTTTCAATTTGGACCAGTCTAAAATTTTCTCGTGTGGTAATGAGTTAACAACCATGAGAAAATGGCGTTTAGAAAACATTGTGGGAAAAGGGAGAAAATGCTGGTAACCAGCATTTTCTCCTTTTCCGACAATGTTTTCTACCTGTTCAAGACAAGTATTATCATAATAAACATGTAATTTGCCCCCTGAATTCCATCAGTGTGGACCAGTCTGAAATTCTGCCATGTAGTAAAGGGTTAATCAGACTACAAATGTTCTTAACCCTTTACCACATAATCCCGAGATTTTACAACCCTGAAGACTAAGACTTTTTAAAATGTTGTGGAATAAGAGCTTCACAAAGCAGCGCATATACGCCCGAAGGGGATTGTCAATAAAATGGCTTAAAATCAAGAACGCCTGCAGTTATCTAAATTTTAAAAGTCACATGCACAACTAGACATCATAAAGGTTCATTTTGGTAAGTTTGAACTTATTCTGAAGAAAACTGTAGGAGGAGTTGTGAGCACAAGAAATTGCTAACAGACAGACAAACATACAGAAAGACAGATGGACAGACGACCGTGGCCATAACATTATCTCTTTACCACACATCAAATTTTTGAACTGGTCCAAATTAAAAGCATTTGCAGACAACAAAATAAATTGACTGAAAAGTTAAAATTTGCTATGGGAAGGGTAGAAAACATTGTGGGAAAAGGAGAAAATGCTGGTTACCAGAATTTTCTCCTTTTCCCACAGTGTTTTCTAAAGGCTTCTATCTCAGGGGTGTCAAAAGTAGGGATTGTGTGGTAATGGGTTAATAGTAGGGTTTGTGTGGTAAAGGGTTAAGGATTTAGAAAGTAACAAAATCACATGGTTTTGACAATCATCAGGTGTGTTACTTTCAACTTCAGAAAATTCTTGAGAATGAGACTAAGAATGTTCTCAAAAATGCTTCGTGAATAAGAATCCTGATCACTGAAAAACATGATATGATCTGCAACAGAACAGAATTGGCATAATGCACTAAAATTATCTAATAGAAGTTAAAAGTTTATATCACAATACTGTAACAGGCAGACAACTGTTTTTGTCCTGCAGAGCACCCACAAAAGCATTATGCCAAAAATAGAATTTGCTACTGACAAGTAATTTTTGTTGGCTACGGTTTTTTCATGCAACCTCTTTCACTAGTAGAGCTAAAGGAGAAATGAGAAAGGGTCTGTATTCACCAACCATTCTTGAGAACATTCTTAGTCTAATCCTTCAGAATTTTGTTAATGTGAAAAGTAACAGAACTTTTGATTGGCTAAACCATTTGGGTTAGGGTTTAGCCAATCAGAAAATGGTTTAGCCAATCAGAAGTTCTGTTACTTTCACAATTCAAAAATCTTGAAGAACAAGACAAAGAATGGTCTTAAGAATGGTTGGTGAAAACAGACCCAGGTTTTAAGCCCTTTTAACAATTAGCTGTTAGTACCCAGATCAATAAAGATGACGCCACTTAACAAAATCTGATTGTCCTCATTCTTAAAAAGTAAGGAGGACAATGATTGATGTTTGGAGTTATTTCAGTCTACTTCAAACAAAGGCAAAATGCAACTTATATGCCATAATTGAGTTGAGCTACAAAAACATCAAGGGAGAAACATATAATGTTTAAGCATCGGTATAAAACTTTAGCTCCCAAGCGTGGCAAGGCAAGTCAAAAGATATTTTTTCAAACACTTTATGGCATGTTGAACTAATTTTGCAATTGGTTGAACAGGAATGTTCATGTTTGTATAAACTGATTTCCAGAAATTTTCAGTAAAACCACATCAAACTAGATTAAGTATAATTTTACCTGATCAAAGACTGAGAAGCCTCGAAATACAATGCATCTTATCAATACCCAGGTGCTGACAACTTCGTACCCTGTAAGTACTGGTACTGATTTATTTGCTTCAGACCCAATAACTAGAACCTGTCTCTACAAACTATTGATTATAAACTTACTTTTCAAAATATTTATTTACACAAGGTTGTCCCCGACACAATACATGTACAGAGCTTTAAAGGCCCCGACAGAGAAGAATTTTGCAAACATAGTGGGCAAAGGAGAAAAGTACTGGTACTAGCATTTTATCCTTTGCCCAGAGTGGTTTGCATCCTATCAACCTGGTGTGTACCAGCATTTTCTGATTTTCCAATGTTTTCTACTGTTATCAGTTATATAAATTATCACTTGAGTCAAATTTCACTTGTTTGCTAATGCTTTCAATTTGTCTTGTCCAAAATTTTGTCATTTCATAAGGGTTAACCTGTTCACTGAGCAAAAATAACAGCTTTTATTGATGGCATTGGACAAATTTAGGCTTCACAGAATTATGTGCAGCCCAATCTTTGATCTATACCATCTACCTGTTTAGTAAAGCCTGTAAGAAATCTTTTTTAGTTTCAGTGGATTTAACTTTCAGCTGTGGAAAGAAGTCGACTTCATAACTGGGCTAGGCTCTGGCAAAAGAGGGGTTCAGTGGATCTTTGAAATGCATTGTTCTGAACAAGACATCACATAACAAAGCATCCATGATATCCCCTTTCTCTAACAACTAACTGAATCATGAGGCAGAATGGTCTTTTGACAAGCAGTATATTTACCAAAAGCAAAAAGTTTCAGCCCAGGTCAGCCTGCTCAGATTGACTTGGATTGATGATTTTTCCTAATGTATTAGCCTTTTCTCAAATAAGAAAATTTTAGACTGCTCCAAATTGAAAGCACTTGTAGGAGTCAAAATGAACGTAAATTGAAATTTGAGCAGAGTAGAAAACATTGTGGGAAAAGGAGAAAATGCTGGTTACCAGCATTTTCCCCTTTTCCCACAATGTTTTCTAAAGGCTTCTACCAAGGTAGTAAAAACCAGGATTGTTTGGTAAAGGGTTAAACCTTCTTTTCACAAAGCATAGCTCACATATCTGGCACTAAAAAGGTTAAGTCTTTACATTCATTCTTACAAGTCTATAGCATACCACACTTTCATTATCTATAAAACATTCGTACAGATAAGCTCTAGAGGTACATATTAAAAACACATTAAATAAGCGTGAGTATTTACATAAATAAAATTGTATAGCATTTAGTTGCATACTAGTTTTTTTCCCAATAACAATGTCTGCTTCTGTGCACTTCGATGCAGTACTTATTTTGCCATATTAATCCTTCACCACACAATTCTAAGTTGTAACAGTGAAAAGGACCTTTGAAAACAATGTCACAAATGGAGAAAATGCTGCTAACCAGCATTTTCGCCATTTCCCACAATATTTTCTACCCTTTCAGAGACAGATTTCAAAATTTGTGCAATATTCGGTATGTTTTCTTCAAATGCTTTGAGCTTGAACCAGTCTAAAATTTCAACATCTTGTAGAGTTAAAAGAGTTACAGCTGGTGTCTCGTAGCTAAGTAAGTGATACATGAACATGTAAGTAAGGCCTGAAATTAACAGGTTGCTGTTTCTTTTCTCTACTCAGCTATCTTCTTAACCTTTCGGCTGCTCACCCTGACTCACTGACTATTTGCAAACTGGGTAGATCAAGATCAGACAACACAGAACATGCAGTCTGATCGTGGATCTACACTGTCCAATAACAAGATATTATTTCCCAAAGCATAACCTTGAAATAACAATATTTCGGTTTTTTATTTTCAAATTGAAAAATTCTGTTAAGTTACTTAGCAGTATAAGGGTTAAATAAGATAGATGAGAGTAAATGCAACAGATCCCTCAAAGATGATGTCAGTCACGTAAATAACAGCCTGTGGTTTGGAAAGAATATTGTTCAAAGTACATACAGGTAAAAGAAACTACAGAATATCCTGGACATGGCTGTTTTCTGTCTTATCAAAAACAAATCCTATTATCTTGGCCACTCTTTACCACACAATCCCAACTTTTCATGACCTTGAAAAAGAAGGCTTTTGAAAACATTGTGGAAAAAGAAGAAAATGCTGGTAACCAGCATTTTCTCCTTTTCCAACAATGTTTTCAACCCTTTCCAAATCAAATTTCAATTTTTGAGTCACATATATTTTGTCGTCTGCAAATGCTTTCAATTGGACTAGTCCAAAATTTTGTTGTTCGATAAAGAGTTAATTTGTTGTCAAACATTGCTTTCAAAATGGACAATTCTAAAATTTTGTGATAAAGGGTTAACCCGATGAATCTTAAAACTAGGTAAAAAGTTGCTGATTACCTTTATAGTGTGTTTACTTTTTACCAGTTTAATTCAACACTCAAATTGTTGACTATAGTCTGCTATTGAGCCCCTAAATAATCAAAATTGTGGTGTAAATAATAGGCAATGCCTTTGCAAGCACTGTACCCATCATTTTCAGCATCCCCAAAACTGTAAGATTGATAGAATCTTAAATTCAAATTGCTCAAACTGAGCACTTTCCACAACTCTACACCACTTACACATCATGGTCAGTGGTTTGAATATACAATACTAATTTGATATCAGAATAAACATAATATTAAAACAGGTTGGAAAAGTTAAGGCACATTTACATCGCATATGATAATATCCACTTTCTCTTTTTAAATCAAGAAACCCCTATGCAAATGCAATATGCAAAGCCCCTGATAAATGCTATTTCAAGATGCTTTTCGTATAAAAACATGTATTATTTTATTTTAAAAAACAGGTTAAAAATTATTATACTGCACACAAGCCATTTCATTTTCAATTATTTCTGAAAGAAATGCAAAGTTCTAAGGGATAAATGCTGTGTCAAGTTGTTTTCTCTCTTCATCTTATTTTCTTCGTTGCTGTGCCTATGTTGCACTGGTTCACCTGAAAAGACATGTTAGATTGCATGATTTTATATCAAGTGTCTGCATGGTTTTAAATCAGATTTTCTGCAAAAGAAAAAAAACCTGGATTTACTTGCTTAAGAAAAAAAAAAAATTAGTACAAGAAATTCAAATAAAACATACATAAACTTCCCTACAGCATGTAACATATTTTGTTATGATGGAAGTTCTGAAAAGTTCATCAAACTTTTTATCAAAAACTTCAATTTTAATGACACTGGAGAAAGCTTTTGAAAACACTGGGGGATGAAAACAAGAAAATGCTAGAACCAACATTTCCTCCTTTTCCAACAATACATGTAATTTGAATGCATGAATGAATGAATGCTGACTAATGGTGCATCAACTGCCTGGTCAATTAGCAGGCAAGTCTGTATTAAAATAATGATAAAATCAAATTCTTTTCAGCTAAAAAAGGTTTCAGCAAGATGATAACAATTTAAAAGTCACATTAAGAAGGAATGATATGTATACAAGACATTGAGTTGCGGTGTACTTCGGATCTACTCAAAAAGGTGAAGTTAAGATGATGATAAAAAGATTTCAAAAAATGTTTCACTGATAGTAAAATGTCTATAAATGAAAAAGGATTATGTCTAATTCTAAATGCACATGAAATACAACAGTGAGTGGCTGGGCTTCCCTGTCTACACAAAAGCGATGAATGAAAAAATTCAGACTGAGTAGTAGTTTCTAGGAAATGAGTGCTAAAATTGAAAATTTTCTCCTTTTCTCACAATGTTTCTGCATGATCAAAGGTAAATTCTATCATTTAAGCCACCTTTGACATGCTGTCAGCAAATGTTTTGAATTTGGACAAGTCTAAAATTCCATTGTTTGGTAAAAAATTATAGCCTCCGCTGTATGCTGCTGCTGATGGCAAAGAGTACAGATGTGTATAAATACCTTTGTGGCAAACCGAAGAGAGTTTACAGACTCTGAAAAATGTTCCTCTCTTGGCGACACATTGACAAACATGAGGGTCTTGGAATTACCCCCCAGTGAGTTTTGCAGGAGGTAAGTCAGTTTAGAGTTTCTGTATGGTACATGTGGCTCCTGAAACAAACAAATATTCTTAACCTTTCACCAAATAATACAATTGTTCTTCAACCTTGAAAGAGGTGTCTGAAAGCACTCAGGGAGAAGACCAGGATTCCTCTTTTACATCAGTGTTTCTACCTGGTTAGCTCTAAACAAAACTCTGACAAAAAGATTAACCCTTTACCACACAACAAAATTTTAGACCAGTCTTAATTGAAAGCATTTGCAGATGACAGTTTCAATCTGGATCATATCAAATTGTATTTCTTTGATAGAGTAAAAAACATTGTGGGGAAAAGGAGAAAATGCTGGTTACCAGCATTTTCTCCTTTTCCCACAATGTTTTCAAAAGGCTTCTCTACCGGGGTCGTCAAAAGTCGTGATTGTGTGGTAAAGGGTTAAGTGGTCCAAATTGAAAGTATTTGCAGATGATTAAGCTGTGAAAGAGTAGAAAACTGGTACCCAGCATTTTCCTCTTTTACTACAAAGTTTTCAAAAGTCTTTTTCCCAAATGCTGTTATAACATGGTATCATTTGGTAAAGGGTTAAAGACAAAGCCAGTCATTTCCATCTTGATCACTTTGTCATTTACAACATGAACAGGTCTAAAATTTTGTCACCTGGTAAAGAGTTGACAGAATGCAAAGCTATTTGTAGATTGACTGTAAAATATGAAAAGTGCTTCAATGGAAAAACATTTGAAAAGGAGATTGCAAAAGTAATTTCTGGAAATGGGGGAATCTGATAGTTTCAAGCTGTTCTTCTTTTTCGATCAGAGATTTTTAGTTGTCTGTTATAAGGGATAATATATAACTTAGTTTAACTGTTACTGCATGGAAGTAAAGTTCTTACTTTAAAAGAAAGATCAAGAAAAAATCCTTCTCCCACCTCAATTAGATCTTTTTTGAAGTCATTGTGTCTCCAGGCTTAATGCTGATTCTCATGGAAAACAAAGCAATAAATTTCAATATGAAGTCTTGACACAAACATTTTTTTTTTTCTCTCCAAACAAATTTTAAATACATGAAACAACATTTGAATCTTGGCTTATAGAACTTCATTTGATATCAGCATCATAAGGTTAACCTTATCAAGATTCAAAGGAAAATAGTAAAAATAAAATCCAAATAGTGTCATTCCAGAACAAGCTATTTCCTATCACTTAACCCTTTACCAAACAATCCCTGGTTTTTACGACCCGATATAGAAGCCTTTTGAAAACATTGTGGGAAAAGGAGAAAATGCTGATACCCAGCATTTTCTCCTTTTCCCCACAATGTTTACTATGCTACTGGAAACAAATTTCAATTTTTGAATTATGTTTTATTTGTTGTCTGCAAGTGCTTTCAATTTGGATAAGTCTAAAATTTTGTCGTTTGGTAAAGGGTTAATGAATAAATGCTAAATTCATTTTATAAATGACAGATTTGTGAGGTTGCAGGATACCTTATTTCCCAGTGCCATTATTACATTGCCCAAATTTGCCAGACTTTTATTTATATTTTGCGTCTCTTTTAATCTCTGCCCAGTTGCACCAGATTCTTTCAATCTCTCACTACCTGCCAGATCTATCAGATTGAGTGAACCTAAAACATACAAAAGTTCCAATTACATGTACTTGTTGCATATATTGGTTCATAAAACAGGGCTCACATAAAGAACACCCTAATTCTAAATTCTTATGACTTTACCCTTTACCACACAACAGAAAGAAACCTTTTGAAAACATCATGGGAAAAGGAGAAAATGCTGGTAACCAGCATTTTCTCTTTTTCCACATGTATTTTAACCTTTCAACGAAAAAATTCATTATTTGTGCAACACTGAATTTGTCATCTGCAAATGCTTCTAATTTGGACCAATGTAAAATTTTTTCGTTTGGTAACGAGTTAAAGACAATGAGGCGACCATCACTAAATTGATGGAATTTGTCTATTATAGGGTTGAAAACATTGTTGGAAAAGAAAAGAATGCTGGTGACCAACGTCTTTTTCTTTTCTCATAATGTTTTTATCAGAGTTGTTAAAACTCCGGACCTTGAGGTAATGGGTTAAACAAATCAACATCTCTAATTTGGACCTGTCTCTATATACCATATTTTGGTATCTCCACACATACTAATTTTCCCAACAAAATAAAAAATACATTGCTTTTCAGTAGAGCTTTTTTTAAAAATGTTTTTTCACTGAAAAAGCTGTATGAACAATCAATTATCAAGATCAGTTGCCATCTTAAGTTATTTTACAACTAAACATGCAATTTGGCTATGAGAGAAATAAAGTTATAGTGCATTTCATTGATCATACGCCAGTTCTGTGAAAATTATAATACATAAAATATACTGCTTTTGCATTTTTGTATACTTTTTGGGAGTTAAAATGCTGGTACGGATTTATTTGACAGATTGCAGACCATGATAAGCAAACAATATAGATGCAGTTTGTCATTGTCTAAACTTTCTTTCTCTGTTTTAGATATTTTTATTGGTTGGTAAGTTGTATTGGGGTTTAACGCCACTTTAAACGCTAATGTCATATCATTGCAGTCGGTGACACACATGTGTTTCCTGGCTTTCTCAACCAGTACTAAACCAACTTTCCTTCCAAAGCCACCAACTACTTTTCTCACATGCTTCAGCAGAGGTGAGAGGCGAAAATATGTCAGAAAGAAAGTTTGACTCATCCGGTTATCGAACCCACAACCTAGATGTTTTCAGGTAAATGCTTATCCTAATGAAATCTATGTGATAAGTGACTTTTTCCGACCATTCTTAATTGCTTTCTTAGATTGACTCTTGGTCTAGAGTTAGAAATGAAGACTGATTGGTTCATCCATTTTGGTTTATCCAATCAGAAATTGCAAGGCTTTCACATTTAAATAAATTGTTGACTTAAAATGTAATTTAGATCAATCACTGAATAGGGGTACAGAAATATGAATACTAAAGACAAACCTGCACAGTTTTCCCCAGTTATGTCATTGCTACCTCTGATTTTCAGTCTGAACACGCTGTGACTTCTTGAGGACCTTTCATTACTCTGTGTCTCTCCCACAGCTCTATTGGTGGAGGCAGTTCTTAACAAGGTCATTATCTGTAAAAAGAGTAAATCAGTAGCTATAAATGAGTCATGCTCTCTGAAAAGAGGATTTAACCCTTAATAAAACAATCCCTGGTTTTTACAACCCTGAGGTAGAAGCCTTTTGAAAGCATTGTAGGAAAAGGAGAAAATGCTGGTTACCAGCATTTTCTCCTTTTCCCACAATGTTTTCTATCCTGCTGGAAGTAAATTTAAACTTTTGAGTTATGTTTATTTTGTAACCTTCAAGAGCTTTCAATTTGGTTGGTTGTATTGGGGTTTAACGCCACTTTAACAGCTAAGGTCATATCATGGCGGTCGGTGACGCACATGTGTTTCCTGGCTTTCTCATACCGGTACTTACACAACTTTCTTTCCAAAGCCACCGACTACTTTTCTCACATGCTTCAGCAGAGGTGAGCGGCGAAAATACACCGGAAAGAAAGTTTGCCTCAACCGGGTATCGAACTCACAACCACCAGGTCATGAGTCTGACACGCTCACCACTGAGCCACCCGGGCGGGCTGCTTTCAATTTGGACCAGTCTAAAATTTGGTAATTTGGTAAAGAGTTGGTGCATGTGGCAAAAGTATTGACCCATGTCAGTCTACGCAGTCAGCAAAGGCTGACATTGGTTGAAATTGTTTTCAACAGACCAACTCTGCATATCAAAGGATTCAATGATTCAGTTGGTTGTTGGACAAAATTAGTTTACGGATCCATGACTTTGTGATGATTCACTCAGTATCATGCATCCGAGATCCATTAAAATCCCCTTTTTGCCAAAGCATGGTTCAAATAATACAAGAGCACCTGAATTTATATTTTCAAGTCATATTTAACAGATTTTCCTAAAATTTAACCTAGTAACCTAGTTTTGACCCCACAAGACCTATTTCCAAGAAATCATCAAGACACAAACTCTTGAGTAATTTTCATGTAAGTATTTAACCTTTCACTCCATAGATACTCATTTCTACACATTGCTTGTAGGAGCCTTTGGAAAACATTGTGGCAAAAGGTGAAACTGCTCATGACAAGCAATTTCACCTTTTGTCACAATGTTTTCTACGCTATCAAAAGGTGTCATATACACATAAAAAACGGCTTCATCCTTGCTGTTATTTAGGGTCAATTAGAGATACTATAGAAATGCCTTATGGGGTAAAGGGTTAAGTACTGCAAAGTACATGTAGCATCTAGAGAGTGCTACTCAAGTTTATTTTAAGATTTGGCCTAGTGACCTAATTTTGACCAGACATGACCAATTTCCTCTGAGATATCATCAATACAAACATTCTGGGTAACCTTCTAGAGTTTTGGACAGAAAATGTAGCCTCTAGAGTGTGTTACACAACATTTGATCTATTGACCTAGTTTTTGATCCAACACAACCCAATTTCAAATTCATTTGAGCTATCACCAAGACAGACATTCTGACAAGCTATCAAGAGTCTATAACTGAAAATGTAGCTTCTACTGCCTATGCTTCGTACTCAGGTGAGCTAAAAACTTCTTGATCAAAGGTGATTTCAAAGTGTTCTGTGCAAACTTGTTTCAGGAGACAAGTTGGAGAAAAGTTGACTCTTTACCTCACTACAGAATTTTTGACCTGTCTTAAATTGAAGCATTTACAAAAACCAAATTCAAGGACGATCTGGCTGATATCATGGAATCTGTTTTGAGGACAGAAGACACTGTAGGAAAAGAAGAAAATGTTGGTCTCGAGCATCTTCTCCCTTTCCCATAAACGCCTTCCAGAACGTCCTTCCTCAGGGTCATAAAAGAAAAAAAAAAACAAACAAAAAAAAAACAATATATTAAGTTTGGTAAAAGTTTAAGTGGCATACTTGTTCCTTGTGTGTCACCATCTGTGAGGTGAGGTTGGTCACTGTCACATCTTTACCATTGGTTCCGAGTTTTATCTCATGTTTTACATCAGGTCCGTGGTTCACAAGTAGATCTCTAATGGTCTCATTATAAATTTCTAGGAAAGATGCCTCTAGTTCATACTATAATAGGAAAGTAACATACCCAATATTAAAATCAGAAGTAGTGGAAGAAGTCAAAATTATGGTGAAATAGTCCTGCTATAACATGTGTCTCAATATAGCCCATCAAGCCGTTTTAGCTCAATCCTTAACCATTTACCACATAACCCAAGTTTTAACCCTTAACCAAACAATCTCTGGTTTTACAACCCACAAGGAGAAGCCTTCTGTTAACCTTTCGGGAAAAGGAGAAAATGTTGGTAACCAATATTTTATTCTTTCCCTAACATGTTTTCTATCCTCTTAAATAGAAATCCAAAATTCAAGTCCTGTAATATAGTTCTTAAATTGCTCATTTAATCTAAAACTCTATTGCCAGATGAAAATTTTCTAAATGAGTCACACCCTAAATGCATCTGTAGAAAATATTGACCCATGTCAGCTTATGCAGGCTGATGTGTCGAAGCTTTAAGCTGTCCATATTGAAAGAATATACAGACAACAATGCAAATGTTTTTTACAAATGACAACAATTCTATCTCACCATTCTGTTGGTTGCATGACAAAATTGAGTTCATGGATCCATAATTATGCTGCAACCTGCTTGGTATTTATATAAGCATTATGCATCATAGACTTGCATGAAGCCTTCTTTTCCCAGAGTGCTGGTGAAATTAAATGAGTTACCTGCCACCCTTTGTCTTCCAGATCCTTTGTTGTGCTGAAAATTTGCACCATGGCACGAGATATCATGCCCATTGTTTCCTCGTCTTCCATGCTAGGTCCCTCCATAGTGTAGGTTTTACCACTTCCTGTTTGACCATAGGCAAAGATACACACATTGTATCCATCCAGGGCACTCTAGTAATGACAAAGCATTTGGTGGTACATGTAGTAATTACAAGCCAAAGTGATTAACAAAAGCACAATGACGGCCCTTAACCCTCTAACAAACAACAAATTTCTAAGTTGAAGTTTAAACATATTTATTTTACATCAATTGAGAAACAAGTTCTAACAACTTATGCTAATCTCTCTCGATTCTGCTTCCTGGGAACTACATCAGTACTCGCGCCGAATGTGTGGGCCAATGAAAAATCTCAAAGTTGATACCCGCTCCTGGGTATTGAACTCAGGACCTTATGGTCATGAGGCCTATGCTCTACCTCACAGCCACGGATACCACAAATTTCTAGACTTTCTAGACATGTCAAAGTTAAAAGGACAACATTTACTGGTCCTGTAAAACGGTGCTCATTTGAATGCAAAGTCCAAGTATGTGATGTGTTGTGGGACAGCAAGGAGAGATAAAGATGTGTTACCTGTACTAACTGACATATCTCCTCAAACACCTCAGCTTGTGTGGATTCTGGCAGAAATACTTTGTCAAATGAAAAGGTGTATCTACCATTGGCAGCTCTTTTTGTTCCATTGATAGTACTCTGAAATAGAATAATGTTGAAAGTGACATCCTTGAAATTTTTAAAAACCTTTGTCCAAGACAACTAAGGTTTAGAATTGTCCTAAACCTACCACACACAATTCTGAATTTTACTGTCCCTGAGAAAGATGGCTTTTGAAAAAATTGTGGTAAAAGGAGAAAATGCTGGTCACCAGCATTTTCTCCTGTACCCACAATGTTTTCTATCTATTCAAAATTGTTTGAAAAACTTTTAAATTGTTGTTTGTACATTCCTTCAATGTGGACAGCTCTAAATATTATGCTATGTGGTAGAGGGTCAATTGACAGGAAGTACTGCCAAAAAAACAAATCATAACTCAAATGATATATAGTGTAATTACGAAGATGGATAGTGGATTATGAAACACAGAAAACACCATGAAAAAAAAAGTGCTGATTTCAAACATTTTCTCTTTTGCCAGTTCTAACACAGCTCAAACTTATTGGCCATACCTCACTCAAACTTATATTGGCCAGTTTTTCCAGCTCAACTGTTCTTTGATCATCATCTGGAAAGTTCATGTGTTGAATCTCCCCATCATTTCCCAGCAGTTCTTCACCAATTAAGGGCCTCACACGACAAAATACCCTGATATTGCCCTGAATAGAAAAAAAGAACAGTATGAACATTTCATCTTCTGAAATTCTGCATGATTTATGTTCCTTCTGGAATTATGCACTTCTGTGAGGTAAAATACCAAGCCGCTTATGATTTATCCCTTTCCATACAATCCCTGGTTTTTACGGGTCAGGAATAGTAGCCTTTTGAAAACATTGTGGGAAAAGAATAAAATGCTGGTAACCAGCATTTTCTCCTTTTCCACAATGTTTTCTACCCTCTCATAGACAGAAATCATCTTTTCAGCAAGAGTTGAATTATCATCTGCAAATGCTTTGAATTTAGTTTAGTCCAAAAATTTGTTGTTTGTTATAGATCCTTGGATTCAACAATACAACTTATAAGGTCTTTAAACATTCAGAAAATTTACAAATTTGAAAAAATTAAGACCCATATATCAGCCTGAACGAATGGTCCAGGCTGATATGGGCTGATACTTTTTGCAGATGCATTAAACCCACTTTTCACAGAGCATGACTCACATGTGTTCTAAAACCACTTTATCAATCAGGTTTACAGGAAAACATGGCAATGCGTCTAGCATGTATTTACAGAGAGATGTCACAAAATAGGATGCAGTGTAGATCCATGATCAGATGCCCTGTGCAGTTTCACCTTGATCAACAATACCTGCAATTAACAGCCAAATCTTGAAAAAGAATTTGAGGTGTGTTTCGTGCCCTCAAGGCTAGGGTATACCAAGACACAGTTTGCTTGCTCTGGTATAAATTACTTACTTTCAGTTCTTGAACTGTGTTGTGTAGTTTGCGCCTCTCAGTTTCAAAATCTCTGAATTTTTTGTCATAGTCTGCTATAGTATCATTGTTGTCTTTTATGATCGTATTTAATCTTGTTATCTCTGAATCCTTCTCATTTGTTATACGGACAATTGTATCGTCTCGTTCTTGACAATCCCTCAGTGCCTTGTTCAGTGACATCTTCAAAATACAAAATTGTAAATGAAACCCTTCTTTATACCTTTACATCTTACATGTTCAAGACAAACACTGAATTTAGTCCATACCTCCCTAAAACATTGAGAGAAAGGAAGAAAAGTCAATACTGCTGCTCCACCTTGCACAATGTGTCTTTAACTCTTTGCCAAACAACAAAATCTTAGACTATTCCAAATTGGAAGCATTTGCAGATGACAAAATTAATGTGACTCAAAAATTAAAATATATTTTTGAGGGAAGGAAACATTGTGGGAAAAGGAGAAAATGCTTCTTTCTGAGGGTCCTGAAAACCAGGGACTGTTTTGTAAAGGGTTCAAATCCTTGCATCAGACATCTTGAAATAGAGTTGCTGTGTTATACAGTCAATATCATACCTAACGCATGTTGAAAAAAAATGATGGGTTCATAAATTTCCACAGTCTTTAAATCTTTTCTAAACTGGTCCATATCCAAAGCATCTGCAGACCACAGATTAACCCACTACCAAATGACAAAAATTTTGGACATGTCCAAATTGTAAGCATTTACAGACAACATATTAAATGTACATCAAACGGCAATAGTTGACTAAGTAAGGGTAGAAAACATTTATGGAAATGGAGGAAATGCTGGTTAACAAAATTTTCTCCTTTTCCCACAAGTTTTTCAAAAGGCGTCTTCCTAAGGCTTGTTAAAACCCAGGATAGTGTGACAAAGGGTTAATTCTTTCCCAAACAAACCCTGGTTTTTACGTGTATGTTGTAAAAGTCTTTAGAAAACACTGTGGGAAAAGGAGAAATTGCTCGTAATGAGCGATTTCTCCTTTTCCAACAGTGTTTTCTATCCTACGGGAAAACTTTCTGCCATTCTCATAAATTGTCATCTGCAAACACTTTGGTTTGGGACAGTCTAAAATTTGTCATTTGGGAAAGGGTTAAGGAAAGTCAATTAATGAATATGTTTATCAAAGGGTTATAAAGACCTGCGAGCTCATATGAGAAAAATCTGATTTCAGCATTTTCTTGTTTTCCAAAAAAGTTTTCAAAGGCTTTCCACCTCAAGGTTGTAATGGTTTGGGTCTGTTGACTAAAGTTATGTACCTATTTGTTATTTGTACTCATAGCTTGAACCTTTCTATTAAAATAGGATTGTATACATTCATTGTTTTCAAGGTATATACGATGAGATACACAAGAACTCTGCCAAGTAATTATCCTATTATTAACAGAATATGTCACACAAAATTGCTTATTTCTGAATTCAAAGGCACAAAACTCTTGGGTATCTGAATTCAACAGCATAAAATTATATAGGGCTTACCATTATATCTCAAAAATACTGTAAGTTTTTGTAAGACCTCTAATAAAAACTACACAGGCAAACAACCACTGACATTAACATGATGTTATCTTTTGCCTTCAAGCATGTAGAAAGTAACTTGGAATACTAACTTCTGTGGATGACAGCTCAGACTTCAGACCTGCCTGTGCTGATGTCAGCTGAGCTATGGAGGACTTCAGTCCTGCTGCTTCAGTCTGTAGAGCACTTAGCTCATTCTCAAGGGATTCCTTCTGTCTCCTGAGTGAGGCTTTAGTAAACTCAAAATTCTCTGTCTCTCTGTCAAACTTGGTCTTGATTGTATGTAGCTCTGTCTCTGTGTCCCTGAAAGAAAGCAAACATGTCTGTATTCACCAACCATTCTTAAGAGCATTCTCAAGACCATTTGGTATAGCCAATCAGAGGTTGTGTTACTTTCAAATATTGAAAATCTTGGAGAATAAAACAAAGAATGCTCTAGAATACAGACCCGGATTTTACTTGTTCTTTTAACCATTTACTATAGATTACTCTATCAAAATTTCAGTATCCTAAGATCAAGGGCTTACAACTCTCGAAAATTTTTGACTTGTCCCTACTTAAAGCAATTGCATGGGAAAAATTTGACCTACCATAGATTACTGGGTAGGTCTTTGAAAAGGTATAACACTGTGAAAAGAACAGAAAATGCTGAATATTAACATGTTTTGCCTTTTCACAATGCCTTCAAAAAGTCTTTTTCCTTAAGTCATTAAGCCAATTGGTTATTTCATAAAGAGCTAAAACAATGCTTCCTTACATTAACTTTTTCTGTAAATACTCTTTTTCTTTGCCAATGCTAGAAGCTACCTCCTCCCTCTCAGCCACTGTCCCTGTCAACTGTGTGTTCTGGTTGAGCAATGTTCCAATCTGCTCACTCCATTCAGCCATCTTAAAGTAGAAATATAGTCATTAACCCTTTGCAAACAATTTCTGAGTATTAACCCTTTACCTCATAAGGCATTTTTATGGTATCTCTAATTGACCCTAAAGAACAGCAAGGATGGAGCTGTTTCTTATGTGTATATGACACATTTTGATAGCATAGAAAACACTGTGATAAAAGGTGAAATTGCTCGTCATGAGCAATTTCACCTTTTGCCACAATGTTTTCCAAAGGCTCCTGCAAATAATGCGTAGAAATAAGTATCTGTGGAGTAAAGGGTTAACCCATAGCAGGCCAAAAAGAAGCAACAGGCTGTTTCAATCCAGAAATGAAGGTAAGTGTAATTTCTAGCTTTACTTTGCCAAGAGTATCTCAGCAAGGCTGTCAGTGTAGATCAAGATCAGACTTCACATTATTTTCATGTCAAAAACAAATTCCATTATTTATTCAATCATTTAACTCTTTACCAAACAACATGGTTTAAGACTTGCCCATATGCAAAGCCTTTGCAAATGACAAAATAAATGTGGCTCAAATGGAGAAAATTATCACAAAAGGTAGAAAACATCCTAAGAAAAGGGGAAGCATTAATCTTCTTTAAATGCTTCAATTTGGGCTATACAAAAGAAAAATGTCTGGTGAGAGTTAACCCTTTCATATTCAGGCTGTTTTAAGAGCAACATTCACCTGATTTAAAGTACTTTTTGACCAAAGATTTGTTAAAAAGCCGCTTTTTTCTTTAACTTTTTTTTCTCCAAAATGTGAAAAAGTGCAATTACTTCTTTCAACTGCGCAATGCAATGATGTAGAAACTTAATTGCATTCTTTTTTAGTGCTTACAATCTTTATGGTACTTAGCGCCATATTTATTGTAAATTCAGCTTCGTTACAGTGCACCTTTTTATGATTTCCTGTAGTTTCTTTTACCAGTATTACATGTAATAATCGTCCTTAGCTACTGGCTGCTTTCCTAACCATTTTAATTATTCTTAAATTTCCAAAATTCTTTTATGATAATCCATCTGATTGGCTGAGATACACTGTATTACTAAATCAGATCACTAGGCAAAAAAAACCAATTAACTCATTACAAAATGACAAAGTTTTAGGTTTGTCCAGATCGACACCATTTGCAGACGACAAAATAATATGTTTTCTAAAGGCTTCTTTCTCCAGGTCATCAACAGTAGGGATTGTGTGGTAATGGGTTAACTCTTTACCACATAATCCCGACTTTTAACGACCCTGAGAGAGAAGCCTTCTAAAAACATTGTGGGAAAAGGAGAAAATGCTGGTAACCAGCATTTTCTCCTTTTCCCACAATATTTTCTACCCTTCCCAAAAGAAACTTCAGTTTTTCAGCCACATTTATTTTGTCATCTGCAAATGCTTTCAATCTGGACAAGTCTAAAATTTGGTCGTTTGGTAAAGAGTTAAACATGGACACTCTTTCAAAATGAGCACTACAGCACCAAGTAGGCCTGTAGTTCTACAGACAACACAAACATTTAGCACAGATCTCTGTTCAAAGGCACCAGATCTCACTTACTTGGTGGTCTTTCAACTTCATCTTTTCTTCCATGTCTTGTAAACGTCCCTTCAAGTCCCAAGGAGGTCGCTTCTTGTTGGCTGTACTTTGAGGGGCTGCAAACATCCAGTTATCCATGACAAACAATGTAAAAGAACCCTTTTTTGTAGACAAAAAGGTATCGAATTTCAATAAAAAGGAAATATTGCAAACACTGTAGTAAACAAAAGCATGCTGGTAACCAGCATTTCCTTCTTTTCCATCTCAATGTTTCAAACTCTTTTAGGTACAGTCCTGTCATTTGAAGTCAAGAGCAACATGATATCTGCAATGGCTTTCTATATGGACAATTCAAAATTTTTGTTATTAAACAACCCAGAGTTTTAACGACCCTGATGAAAAAGGCTTTGGAAAACATTGTTTGAAAAGGAGAAAATCTAGGTTCCCAGCCTTTTCTACTTAACATGCCTTCTATCTATGCCACCTTTAATACCCGTACATTCGGTATGTGCTGTCAAACTGAGTGATTCGAACATTTTGTCATCTGGTAAAAATTTTAACTCTAACAAATGACAGAATTTTACACTTGTCCAAGTTGGACAAAATAAAAGCAACTCAAAAATTGAAATTTGTTTCCAGCAGGGTAGACAACATTGTGGTACCAGCATTTTCTCCTTTTCCCACAATGTTTTCAAAAGGCTTCTATTTCAGGGTCGTAAAAACCAAGGATAGTTTGGTTAAGGGTTAATTAAGAGTTCACCTTTAGCATGCTAAGGCAAACAAGATTTTGCTGATTCTGATAGTGTACATCTAGATCAGACAAGTACAATATTTCAACCCATTACCACACAATCCCTACTTTTGACGCCCCTGAGAAAGAAGCCTGGTAACCAGCATTTTCTCCTTCTCCCACAATGTTTTCTACCCTTCACAAGACAAATTTCAATTTTTCAGTCTCTTTTATTTTTTCTTCTGCAAATGCTTTCGATTTGGACAATCCTGAAATTTTGTCGTTAGGTAATGAGTTAAGTCTAATCTTGGGTCTACACTATCATTTTGCTAAGTATTTTTGCCTAGAAATTGCAACATTTGAGCATTTCTCTCAACTTAAAATCTTGATTGTTTAGTCTCCCACTTTTTACCCCAAATCCAATGTTTCGACAACCTGAAAACAATGTCTGGAATTTCAAAAAAATTCTGGCCATGGCTATTTTTTTCCCGTTTTTTGGAAAAGGCCTTCAGACATTTCTAAGACAAGATTTCATCATATGAGCTACAGTCTTAGTTTGTCATCTGCAAAGTCATTGAATCAGCGCTCACTGCTTTTTTCAAGAGCAGACTAAACCTATTACCACACAATCCCTACGTTTGACGACCCTAAGAAGTCTTTAACCCTTTACTCCATAGATACTCGTTTCAACACATTGCTTGTATGAGCCTTTGGAAAACATTGTGGCAAAAGGTGAAAATTGCTCGTCACGAGCAATTTCACTTTTTGTCACTATGTTTTCTATGTATCAAAAGGTGTCATATACCCCATAAAAAAGGCTTCATCCTTTCTGTTACTTAGGGTCAATTAGAGATACCATAGAAATGCCTTATGGGGTAAAGGGTTAATAAATATTGTGGGAAAAGGACAAAATGCTGGTAACCAGCATTTTCTCCTTTACCAACAATGTTTTCTACCCTTCACAAAAACAAATTCAAATTTTCAGCAACTTTTATTGTGTCATTTGCAAATACTTTCGATTAGGACAAACATACAATTTTGTTTTTTGCTAATGGGTTAACTTTACCAGATAACAAACTTTGTTTGTTTTATAGTGTTTAAACCTCACCTTAGTTATTCATCCATAAATTCTTGAAATACGGATCAGTCTAAACTACTTTCTTAATTGAAAATAATTAACTTTACCAGATAATACCATTTCTGTTTGTTTTGTTTGTTTGTATGGTGCTTCAATGTTACTTCAGTTACATTGAAGTGGCCTACCCATACTTTCTTGGAGTTTTCTTTAACTCTTTACCACACGAGAAAATTTGAGACTGGTCCAAATTGAAAGTATTTACAGATGACAAAATAAAGGTGACTGAAAAATTAAAAACAGTTCTGGGAAGGGTAGAAAACACTGTGGGAAAAGGAGAAAATGCTGGTTACCAGCATTTTCTCCTTTTCCCACTGTGTTTTCAAAAGGCTTCTTTCTCAGGAGCATCAAAAGTAGGGATTGTGTGGTAATGGGTTAAGCAGCTCTTTGAACAATATTCTTCCCAAGCCACTAGCTGCTTTCTCACATTAAAAATTCTAGAAACAATGACCAGACATGAGAGATGAACAAATTTAATCGTGTCGCAATGACAATCAACAATCCTCAGGAAGAAATAAGCAAACAGGGAATTCCAACCAACAGCCCCCTGGTTTGAAGTCCTATATACCAACAGGCTCTGCAACAAAACTTTTTGACTCACCAAAATTACCTTGGATTCTTTTGAATTAACCCTTTACCATACAAAATTTTAGACCTGTCCAAAATTGTAAGCATTTACAATCTATAATTTCAACAAGGCTTTGATGATATAATCTTTCTTTGATAGGCTAGAAAACATGGTAGGAAAACGAGAAATTGCTGGCTACCAGAATTTTCTCCTTTTCTCACGTTTTCAAAAGGCCTCTTCCTCAGGGCCGTTAAAAGTCGGCATTGTGTGGTAAAGGGTTACAAGTTAAAAGTATCTGAAAACTAAAATAAACTTTTACCTGATACCCCCTTTGATGCAGGAACTCCAGCATTTCCTAAAATGATAGAAAAATAGGAAAAAAAATTACACTCTAGCTTCATCTTTTCAATTCTTTACAAAACATCTTAAGTGTCAACGACAACAAGAGTTTTTTAAATTTGTAAGTAACACAACTTCTGATTGGGTACACTGAACCAATGGTTTAGCCAATCACAAGTTGTGTTACTTACAAATATAGAAAATTCTGGAGAATAACAGAAGAATGATTGGTGAATATGGACCCAGGAGAAAACGTAGGTAACTCATCTGCCTTAGAAAGGACATGAACATTGTGGAGAAAAGGAGAAAAATCCTAGTGGCCGGCACCTTTTCATTTTTCCACATTGTCTCCAGAAATCTTGTTTCCCATGTTTATCCGAATCATTTGGTACAGGGTTCACATGTGACCAACCAAAATGATATGCTTCATTCAAAAACATCAAAGCCTAAGTCATTGTGGTTCCCAACATGATGATCATTTTCAGTTTTCCCAAAGTGATGCTTAAGATATTCATGTAGAAGCCGCATTTGAACTTGCTAAAAGCTGGTCAAAGGTCAATGTTTGGTAATCACATGAGTAACTTTAGTGATATATCTGAAAGTGATCATCCATACCAACTTTCAATGACTACTAGAAGAGTATGTAGACTTCTTTTTCCAAGACTTTGGCTGTTCTAAGCAGCAGTGATAAAGTAAGTCATTTTGACTTACATGAGAAAAAACATTAAATTTGTTACACTCATTTGAAAAATCATTCCATCTGATAAAGAACAGGGCAGTTTCTGATCATCTGATCATCCATACTAACTTTCACCGACTACTAGAAGAATAAGAAGGCATTTTCCTTTTAAGACTTTGGCTATTCTAAACAGCAGTGACAAAGTAAGTCATTTGACCTAAATGATACAAAATATTTGTAACACATGTTCATGTTTGTCGATGATAAAGTCATTCCATTTGATAAAGCAAAGGGTAACTGCTGATGCCAAATCACTTAACTCTTATTTAAAATAAACTTTCATTTCGATAGTAAAACCCAAAATACTGTCATTTCAAAGTTATGATTTTGGGAATAATATCTCATCGGACAGTGTAGATCCAAGATCAGACTGCATGTTCTGTGCAGTCTGATCTTGATCTACACTGTCTGCTAAAAGTCAGTGAGACACGATAAGCAGTCAAAGGGTTAATGTGTATTCATGGTAGGTGAAAAAAAAAAGGTGCTATTTTTGTGTTTAACTCATTACCACACAATCCCTATTTTTGATGCCCCTGAGAAAAAAGCCTTTAGAAAACATTGTGGTAACCAGCATTTTCTCCTTTTCCCACAATGTTTTCTACCTTTCACAAAACAAATTTCAAATTTTTGGTTACTTTCATTTTGTTGTCTGCAAATGCTTTCAATTTGGACAAGCCTAAAATATTGTCATTTGTCATCCTCTTTACCACTCATTTCGACTTTTAACGACCCAGAGAAAGTAAGCCTTTGAAAACATTGTGAGATAGAAAATGCTGGTAACCAAATCAGATTTCAATTTTCGATTCACATTTATTTTGTTGTCTGCAAATGCTTTCAATTTGGACTGGTCCAAAATTTTGTCTTTTGATAAAGAGTTTATAAACAGCACTGTCATTTCACAATCGTGACATCTGTCATTATTATAAGACCAAATGTGGTGTATGAATATATGCCACTGCACCTTCCACAACATCCTGTTAAAACTATTGGATGCCATCTCAACACAACAAAGCCTACAAAATGTTAAAGGTTGGTATTTAGAAATTTTACATATCCCCAAATTAAAAAATATATATATCACTGAAATTCATATGAAAAAATAATACAAATCATCAATAATTAAGACTCATAAAATTACAAAAAAAAAAATTTTTTTGATGGTGTTCCCTTAAAAGGCTATGTAGCCTCTTTAGGTATTTTTAGATTTCGCGCCAAAAATCAATAAAGCATTGTGGGAATGTCAAGAGACTGGCACGTGACTAATAACGCTTAAATTCCCTTACATATCAAACATGTAATAATTATAGAACACATATCAAACATGTAATAATTATTTTCTATAATGTCTTCTTCAGACGTTATGTTTTAAACTTTATCTGTGTATTCCTGTACTTAAATGAGCGAATTGGTCTTCTAAAAATTGAATGTGTCTCCCGTTGGTGTCAACCTGGGCCATAGTAAATCTCTTATTTTTCATGTTTTCGGCTGGTTTTCGACTACTTGAGTTTTATGAACGCAAATTGAAAGGCTTTGGGAGTATAAGGATGATTTTCTTTTGCATTTTTGTAAAATTTTCGTCCCAAAATCTGAAGGGCCACCTTTAAGTAGTGACATACAAATCCTGCTGCCAATAAATTCTCAAAGAGAGTTCATGAAGTCTTCAAAAAGAGCTTTACTAGACTGAAAGAAACTGTTGTATATATATATTCAAATGAGTTGACAACACCTGGATTGCTAGCACAGCAGTCCCTTGCTTTACATGGCTTGGCCATACAGGTGTTTCAAGATGCCACTTTCCTATATTTTGTGAGAGATAAAAGAAATGTTTAGTAAACTCTTTACCACACATTAACATTTCAGACATATCAAAAGTGAAAGCATCTGTAGACAACAATAAATGTGACATAAAATTTTCAATTTGTATTTGGAAGGGTAGAAAACATAATGGGGAAAAGAAGAAAATGCTGGTAACCAGCATTTTCTTCTTTTTCCCATAATGTTTTCAAAAGCTTTTTTTCTCAGGGTCTTTACCTCTCAAAACTGGGTGGTAAAAGGTTAAAGTATGTGATCTTATTTCACTCACATCAAGCTTTGTAAAACCAGTGCATGTTTAAACGTAAGTGCAGTCAGTGCAACAATGTAACCTGTTCCTTGGTAATTCTCTCCTGCCATAAATCTCTGTCCGTATCTCAGAATCCTTTTCTCAGGAGCCTTTGGCAAATTTCTCCTCAAAGAGCTATCAGTATTCTCTGACTGCAGGTTAGACTGTCTGTTTAGAATAAGTTTAGGAGCACTATTAATAGGTACATCCTCATGAGGTACAGTTTGTTTGATATGATTATTTGACTTGAACAACTCGATCTGTTTTTGAGCAAGACTTGACAATTTTGTCAAAGATGCTGGAACTTGTTCAGCTGCATTTCGCAGACTTGGAGATTTAACCGAGACACAATGTGGTGAAGCAGAGGCACTGTTACTTCTAGAGGACAAGGGGCGTCTTTTTGTTACTAAAGGACTGCTTCGTGAATATACTGGACTTTTTGGAGGAAGTTTACTGGCTGAACTGTCAACAATGGAAAAAGAATTTCTAATTGGAGACTGTGAACTTTCTCTAGAAACTGATGGAGAACTACGCACAGGGCTTGGGCTCCCACTGCTTCGCTTGGGACTTGAACATATGAATACAGGAATCTGTGAACGAACCGATGATCTCCCATTGCTGATGGGTCTTTTCCTTGGTAAATCTGTGACCAACTCAAGTTTCCCTTCAGTTCTGTTTGGATTCACAGAAAAGTCATGATCTGAACTTGGAGAACAAACAGCTTCCCTTTTATCTTTTGAATGAAAGTCTTCAGCTTTATTGTCTATTTCTCCTCCTGTATTACTTTCTAAATCTTCCAGTTCAACTCTTAGAAGAATTTGTTTATCAGTATTAATTTCCCTTCCATTAAGAGCCTGTATCTTTTTGTGTTCATGTTGTGCACATTCAGGCTCAGAATCTTCAAAATCATGAAAAGACTTGACAACAAAAGCTTCATCTGTATTAAGCATCCTTTTACTTTTTATAACTATTTTGTTACATTTCTCCTCGGCATCAGAGCCTAATTCATTAGGAAGACTATGAACACCATTTCTCATCTCAATTCTCTTACTTGTGGTCTGGGACTTTTTTATGAAACCTGTATCCAAATTCTGAAGCTGATTGTTTAAATCCCTAGAATCTGACTCTGTTGGTGCTTCTACCTTTAATTCTGTATTACAGTTTTTCACTTTTTTGCTTTTGTTTCTCTTGACTGGTGCTGGAGTCACTGACACAATACCTGCTGTTAGCCTTGGAGTAAGTTTAGGTATTAAACTTCTAGTTTTTGCGACCTTACCAAACTCCTCTATCAAGTCATTGCCAACACCCATTTCTGTTTTGCATGAAGCTTTTCCAGCTACTTCTATGCAACTTTCAGCTGAAGTTGCCAGAGTTTTGTCTCCTACGGACTGACATAGTTTACAGTTACATGTAGCATTAACAATACCCTTACTGCAGGACACCACTGTAAGAGAGATCGATGTGTTACTGACACCTGAATGTCTATCATCTTCATTAATGAAATCTGAATTAAATTTTATTCCTCTCACAGAATCTTCTTCATCAGAACAAACTGATAAAGCTTTAACTCTGTCAGCCCTCTTTGTAAATTTCTCCAGGGCTGTATCAGCTTCCAATTTCTTAAGATCATTATTGCTGGGTTCTTCACTGTCCTCAAACTCACTTGTGTTTGTTGTATTTGATTCACAAGAGATAAATATACAAGTCTCAGCTGTCTTATTCCAATTTTTTCTATTTTTCTTTTCAATAAACACTGGTATACGCGACATGTTTTAAGGTATTTCACATTATTTCACCAAAAAAGGAAATGAAGTGAAAATGGACCACTAGAAGTCAAATATCAATATTTTTCAATTAAATTATTTCCTAAGCTTTTTTTTGTCTTTTTAGTACTGAATACTTCAAATACACTTCAAAGAGCAATTTGTATCAAATAAAGCTTAGAGGACTCCTACTAATTACAGTTATTCATGTTTGAACCTATTCAGCAAAGTAAGATTTGATCAATATCTGTTTACAAAATGTATGTAAAAGAACAGTGAGTATGTGAAACCATATACTATTTCTATAACTGTTGTGATGAAATTTGATACTATTGTCAAATTTTACAGTCCTTGCTTCACTCTTTTCCAGATGGCATGTTAGATTTACTCATATTGAAAGCACTTGCAGCAAATAAATATGACTCAAATCATAACCTTGTTCAACTGTTCTCCAAATGATAAAATTTTAGACTAGTCAAAATTGAAACCATTTGCAGATACCAAAATAAATGTGACTCAAAAATTGATATTTGATTTGGAAGGTTAGAAAATGTGGGAAAAGCAAAAAATGCTTTACCAGTAGGTTACCTCTGAGCTCATTAAGACTGTTGTAATTGGCATTGGGTAGACTCACAACCAGATGCCCAGCCAGCCCCACTAGCTCAGTTGGTAGAGCTGCTGTACTGGTGTTTCTAATCTAGTAAGATAATTTTAGAGTTTTAACTACTTACAAAACAATATAATTTTAGACTAGTCCAAATTGAAAGCATTTTTAGAAAGGGTTTTGGGTTGCATGCATCAGGGGTGAGAGTCAGAAAAATCGCCATTAAGAAACTTGGCTGCTAGGGGAAAAAACATTGTGGGAAAAGCAGAAAATTTTGGTTGCTGGCATTTTCTCCTTTTCCAGGTATTTTCAAAAGCTTTCAGACTCAGTGTCTTTATAACTCATGATTGTGTGGTCAAAATTTTATCAATTCTTCCCTTTCTAACAATGTTTAAGAGCTGTCAAATTCTGTGAAAAAAATACTGAACCTTTCGAAGTTCAACACGGATGTTATCTATGCTTACTCAAGCGAAATAACAGCAAACTCATTACAATGCTATCTTTCAGAAAAATCCTCAAGTGTGAAATTCACTCACAATTCATCAAAACAAAAGGACTTTCAAATTAGTGAATAAGAAAAATGCTTATCAAAGTACTGACATAATAGAGAACTGGGGTTTCTTTCTTACCCTGTAGCTAAAACAGTTACATCTATCCAAAAAATGAACAAATGATAACATTTTGGTCTTGCCCATACTGAAAAGAAAGTACAGCCAGTATGGCTCGGAAATTAAGATTTTTTTTTTACTCTTTACCAATTGTAACAGTCCCAGGTTTTCACTATTCTCAGAAAGAAGCTTTTTGAAAACATTGTTGGAAAAGGAGAAAATGCTGGTAACCAACATTTTCTCATTTTCCTTCAATGTTTTCCACCCTTCCCAGAACAAATTTCAGTTTTTGAGTCAACATTTATTTTGTCATCTGCAAATGCCTTCAGACTGAATTGATTGTATGGTGCTGAATGCCGTTTTCAACATTATTTCAGTTATATCACAGCAGCCATTGCACCTATCCATGCTTTCCTGGAGTCCCTTTTACCAGTACTCCACACAATTTTCTTTCCAAGCCACTGGCTGCTTTCCCGCATAACCATCATCAATCCTCGCAAAGAAATTGGCCGAGCCATGGTTTGAACACACGACCTCCTGTTCTAAAGTTCTGTAAGCTACCTTGCTACAGGGACTCGGCTTTCAAACTGGACTAGTCTTTTTGTTGTTTAGTAAAGAGTTAAAAGGGTAAAATGCATTTTGGAACTGGAGAAAATGCTCGTTATTACCATTTTCTCCTTTTCCAACAATTCTTGGGTTGAATTGGTAAGGTAAGGTTAGACAGTATTTCTGACAACTTGAGTACTGTTTGTTTTGTTGCGGTTGACTGTCCTTTTCACCCTTCAGCACACGAGTTTAAGCATCTCCAAGGAATAATACTTATAAAAACATCATAGGAAAAAGAAAAATTGCTGGTCACTAGCATTTTCTCGTTTTCCTCCAATGTTTTCTATCCTCTTCTAGGACAAATGCAATCATCTGTACCACATCTAATGTGGTCTGAGCTTGCTCTCAATATGGACCAGTCTAAAGTATTTTTGTATGGTTCAGATTAAAACATTAATTCAATCATGCTATAATGTGCCTGTTCACCTGTCCAAATGTTCCTTTATCAAGGCCTGTACACAATACTTTAACAAAGCAGAAGGCTGCTCTGAGAGTGCCTTTCCACATAAACAGAATACAATTAACCCTTTACCACATGACATGATTTAGACCTGTCTGAATTGAAAGCATTTGCTGATGACAGTTTCAGTGTGGCTCATATAAAATGATCTTTCTTTGACAGGGTAGAAAACATTGTGGGAAAAGGAGAAAATGCTGGTAACCAGCATTTTCTCCTTTTCCCACAATGTTTTCAAAAGCCTTCACTTTCAGGGGCATTAAAAGTCGTCATTGTTTGGTAAAGGGTTAAATGTTTGACAGTGACAGAGAGATGAATCTGGTGGCAGTGACTACCATCAGCCCTACACTACAAGAAACAAAATTTTGGCCTCCATCAAACTGAAAGTATAAATTACAGAAAACAAAGTAGATGTAACTGAAGTGATGATTTCTGACTTTGAGTAGAGAACATCATTGGAAAAGTCACTACCAGTAGTTTTTTTCCTTTTATGTGAATATTTCCAAAAGCTGTTTTTCTGCAGCGTTGTTAAAACTCAGGATTATCTTGTCATATGATTCTTTATGAAACAACCCCAACGATTCTTCAGTCTCAGAAGGCAGCGTTTTGAAAACGTTATGGGCAAAGGAGAAAATGCTTGTAACTTTTATTATAACAGGCAATTACTGGCATTTTGTACAGACGGATACATGGACACACTGATGGACAGACAGGCTGATTCCAGTATACCCCCGAAAACATTTATTTTGTGGGGGTATATAACTAGTCTACTTCCTACGTACACACAACTACAGTAAGCTAGTGTCAACTGCACCAAGCTGTAGTACAGTGTTAAAGGTGGCCCTTCAGATTTTGGGACGAAAATTTTACAAAAGTGCAAAAAAATCATCATTATACTCCCAAAACCTTTTAATTTTCATTCATAAAACCCCAGTAATTGAAAACCGCCCGACAACATGAGAAATTAGAAATTTACTACAGCCCAGGTTGACACCAACGGGAGACACATTCTATTTTTAGATGATCAATTCGCTCACTTACTTACAGGAATACACAGAAGAAGCTTCAAACATAGCATCCGAAGAAGACATTATGGAAAATAGTTATTACATGTTTGTTATGATAGGGAATTTAAGCGTTATGCGTCATGTGCCAGTCACTTTACATTCCCACAATGCTTTATTGATTTTTGGCATGAAATCTAAAAATAGCTTAACCCTTTCCCAAACGACAAACTCTTGGACTAGACCAAATTGAAAGCATTTGCAGACGACAATTCAACTCTTGCTGAAAAGATGATTTCTTTCTATGGTAGGGTAGAAAACATTGTGGGAAAAGGAGAAAATGCTGGTTACCAGCATTTTCTCCTTTTCCAACAATGTTTTCTGAAGGCTACTATTCCAGACCTGTCTAACCAGGGATTGTTTGGGAAAGGGTTAAGAGGCTACGTAGCCTTTTAAGGGAATACCATCAAAAAAATTGTTTTTTGTAATTTCATGAATCTTAATTATTGATGATTTGTATTATTTTTTCATATGAATTTCAGTGATATATATATTTTTTTAATTTGGTGAGATGTAAAAATTCTAAATACCCACCTTTAATGGTGCACCTACTCAGTAAGGGTAAGCTAGAGTCATTGTTCTTTTGGATGTTGACGAACCAACATTGCTGATTGCTTATTCTGCCATTCAGCCTAGGAAGAAACTGTCAAACAATGTTCTTCCAAACCAAAAGTTCAAACTGTATTGTACAATATAGTTATGTAGGGTCAATTTAGGTTATCTAAGGTGAAGTATGTTCAAACTGTTCATTTTTTGTTCACCAACGGTTATCTGTTCAAGTACACTCGACTACACATCATATTATGTTCAACTATGGCCAACTATGGACTGTCAACTGTGTAAGATGTGACCACAGTTTTAGGGAAAAGGCTTTCGAAAGCATTCTGGGTAAAAGAGAAAATGCTGGTAACTAGCATTTTCTCCTTTTCCAACAATGTTTTCTACACCTCCAACGAGAAATTCCAGTTTTTGACTCTACAGTTATTTTTTGTCATACAAATGCTTTTAATTTGGATTGCTCAAGAATTTTAATCCATGGTAAAGAGTTTCCAGATGAAATATTTTACTATGATGTAGAAATACAAGAGCCACTATCACAAGAAAAGTCACAGAGATACTAACTTCAAAGTCTGTTTCCAAGATCCTATTCAGTAAAGTTTCAACCCTTTACAAAATAATCTTGTTTTGAAAAAAACTGGTAATAAGGCTTTAGAAAACAATGTGAGAAATGGACAAAATGCATTAAATGCTTTCAGCACGGGCAGGTTTGAGATTGTATCGCTATGTAGAGTGAACCACATGTATTTAAGTTTCCAGTGGTTTTGTGATCACCAGTGATTATATACAGCTGTACACTGATTTTTCAAATTGATCATCTGTGCTGTCTTTTACTAAACTGTATTAACTCTTTACCACACAGGAAAATTTAAGACCTACCCAAATTCAAAGCAGTTGCAGACAACAGTTTAAATATGGCTCAAGTGAGGCAATTTTTCTCTGGGTTAGAAAACTTTGTGGGAGAAGGAGAAAATGCTGGTTACCCCAGAGTCGTTAAGTCATCATTGTGTGGTAAAGAGTTAACTTACACAAATAATTCTGGATTGCAGACACACACACACATTACCCCTGCTTTATCCAGAAGTATGAACTAGCGTAGAGCTATGCAAATATTTACTCCATTTCCATAGTTTATAGTTATGCAGTTTACTGAAGCCTGTTCCAAGACTTGATGCTTGCTTACCTAAAATTTTGTGCATACACAGTAAAGTGAAAGACGGCTTCCCTGGTTCTATCTCTCATAGAATTATCAAGGTATAACCTTTTACCACACAATTTCGACTTTTAACGAAGCTGAGGAAAAAAAAAGTTTTTCGAAACTTTTGTGGGAAAAAGAGAAAATCAGGGCCGAGAAAGAGCAGTGGTCCAAGGTGTGGAACCTATTGATATAGAGATCAAACCTGCGGAAAAAAAAAAGAAGGCAAGGGTCTGACGGACCTGTAAAAATGGAGGTTGGACTTGTTCAGTCTTCAAAGCAAGGAGTCTGACACCCGAAAAAAATTCAGAATGACTTAACCTTTTACTCCATAGATACTCATTTCTATGTATTGCTTGTGGGAGTCTTTGGAAAACATTGTGGCAAAAGGTGAAATTGATCGTGATGAGCAATTTCACTTTTTGTCACAATGTTTTCTATGCTATCAAAAGGTGTCATATACACATAAGAAACGGCATCTTCCTTGCTGTTACTTAGGGTCAATTAGAGATACCATAAAAATGCCTTATGGGGTAAAGGGTTAAATCTAGAAGAATTATTGTAATGATTATTCAGGTCAGCTTGCCTAGGACAATCTAATCACAAAAGTGAATTACATCGAAAGTTCTCCGTACGCTGTCTGCCTGATGATGCTATCACATAAACTTATCAACAGTTTTCCGTGGTACCCCATTTGCCTATCATCAATAAACAGATACATGCGTTGAAGCCAGTCAACATCTACAAGTGATATCTTTGCTTTTTGCTAAACGTTTATGAGAAAAAGTTTATTAAAACTTGGGTTTTCATCAGATATCAAAAAGAAAACTGGAAGAAAATTAAACAGAGCTTTCATAATTGGTGGAGGGTTGGGACTTTCCAACAACATAAAAAAAAAGTGCGGAAGTGGGTTTCATCCCACGATGCAACCATTAACCCGAGTTGCTCTATAAGAAGACTAAAAAAATACAAAATATTCCAAATTGCAAATTTCATATTGGTTTACACTATAATGCTTATTGTTTGAACATCTTTCTTCAACTGAAGTCACCAGAGTAAAAGCAAATTGGCCAAAAGGTTCAAGACCCAGCTGCTATTATCACTATTTTTCAGCCCTAAAATTGCTGGTTTTCCCTTTTCCAAAACATTTTTTACCTTTCCGAAAACAAAATTCAATTTTTCAGTCACATTTTATTTCAATGTCTGCAAATGTTTCCATGTTGGACAAGTCTAAACTTTTGTCACATGGTAAAGGTTCAACTATATGCTATACCTGCTCTGGGTGGTGCTTTTGCAACCTGGTTTATTGGCTTTTTGACTGGATTTCTCGCAGCAGATGCTTTCAAATTCCCCCCACTTGTCTGTGTTGTCAGCTTTTTAACAGTAGTACTAGTATTTGCTTTCTTCAAACTTCCTGTGCTATTGGAGCGTCGAAGTCTAGCACCCACTGTAGACTTTTTTCCTGGGTTTTCTTGGGATGTTCTCTGTCTCTTGGCTGAAGGTGCCTAAACCAGAGAACAAAAAATCTTAACACTGTTTTCAACATTAATTCAATGAATTCATTGTGGTCAGTAGACCTATCCATGCCTATCTCTTATTTCTTTCACTATTATTTTGTAGAATATTCTTTCCAAGCCACTGGCTGCCACATAATTTGATCATGTCTGATGAAGTTAAAGTATAATTTACTATACTATTATCTTTCTTTTAAAACCTTTAACCAAATGACAATATGGAAAGAGTTGTGTACAATCATTCTTTGAATTTCAGTTAACAAATTAAATGAGTTCCAATGATGGGATGGGTCTTTTGAAGAGTAGGAAACATTGCAGGAAATGGAGAAAATGCTGGTTGTTCCTGTTCCTAGATCTATGTTTTCAAAAGCCATCTTCCTCAGGGTTGCCAACGCCTGGGTTTGTGTGGTAAAAGGTTGAATATTTAAATCAAATAAATACTTGAGTATTAAATTAACCCTTTACCAAAAAATCTCTGGTGTTAAAGACCCTGAGATAGAAGCCCCTTACAAACATTGTGGGAAAAGGAGAAAATGCTGGCAACCACCATTTTCACCTTTTTTCATTAATGTTTTCTACTCTGCTGGAAACAAATTTCAAATTTTGAGTTACATTTACTTTGTTGCCTGCAAATGCTTTGAATTCGGAGTAGTAAGTCAATAATTTTGACATCTGATAAAGAGTTATGAACTTCTCTAAGCAATACTTAGTTCAGGAAAGTACAAAATTCAGTGTAAAGCTCAGAAAGGCTTACTTCATCAGGACTCCTAGATCTTTTGATGAGCTTTGTTGGTGGCTTTAGTTTACTTGTTGGTGCTGGTAGTCTGCTGTTCTGGGTCGCATTGTTTGTCAACACCCTTCTTGTTGGAAGCTGAAACAACACACATTTTATATTTAATAGGAATCATAGGTTAACTCTACCAAACATCAAAATTTTAGACTGCTCCAAATTGAAAGCATTTGCAAACAACAAAATAAGTGTAACTAAAAAAATGAAATTTGTTTCCAGCAGGGTAGAAAACAGGATAGAAAACTGGTACCCAGCATTTTTTCCTTGTCTTACAATGTTTTCAAAAGGCCTCTATCTCAGGGTCGTAAAAACCTGGGATTGATTGGTAAAGGGTAAACTGAAACAGTTATCCAGGCTCAATCTACTATGCGATTAAGCCAACTAATTAAACAAAATGAAACATAAATCCATAATTCATTTCATCATACAGCATTTTAGCACTGATGAACTCTTCCTTGACAAATCTTTCATTCATCATGTAATAAAACTACCTTTGGTCTGAAGGTCTGCTCCAATGCTATTTTTGTGACTGGTCTTCGCAGACACCTTCACATCAACCCTCATTAAACACGTCTGGAATAAATATGACTTTACAATCACCTTTTCAAATGGCTCTATGCCACAACATTTCCATTGAGAGCTAATAAAAAGGTTTTAAATAACAGAGATTTGAACAAAATAGAGCCAGGTATTGGGTGTGAAGAGCGTCGAGATACATAGACACTATATAATTGCTTTGTTACCGAAACATCCAAACGATTTCCTCTTTAAGTCTATGTTACCGAACACGTCTACTACCGAAACATCCGTAATTCCAGATGGGTTTAAAGAGGGCTTCAAACGGTATCAGGAGAACTCGTACCCTGGAGAACTCGTACCCTGGAGAACTCGTGCCCCAATCTCAAGGGTACGAGTTCTCCAGAGAAGTCGTACCCTGGGTACGAGTTCTCTGGAGAACTCGTACCCCTACTTATAAATATATGATGTTAGTTTACCAGCATGCAGTCAACTTTTATTTTTATGCCGTTATTGTGATGTAGATTTGATGATTTTTTTTTTTTTTTTGCTTGTACATGTGTCGAAAAGACAAATAAGTAAAGAAACCTGTGTTTTTTCTCATGCAGTGTATATTGTATTTGATGTAAAAATCATAAGGAAAACATTTATGAACCATAAATAAATTACATGTATATTCAAATGAAAAATCATTAGTAGGATTAACTTTTGCTCTCTTGAATTCTTCGAGTAACCTTCACTTGCATTCAAGTTTTGAGTTGATGTTTGATCTTGTTTTGTGTAAGAACGGTCTAGGAATCAGTATTTGATTGGATTAGATATTTGTTAAATGGAAGGAGTTGAACAAAGCATTAATCAGATTTTCACACCTGGTGAAAAGGCAAATTTCCCGAACAAAGAAAGCAAGAAAGGTGTGATTTTCACAATGATAAAATTATTGTATCATAATTGCAATATTCAATATTGAACCCTTAATTCCTTTAACGCTAGAATCGAAACGGGTGGTAAAGAACAAGATCAATATGCAAAAAATGCAGTCTGAGCTTGGATTTACACCATCAAGATTCTCAGCCAAACCTTTCAGAAAAAAAGTCTTTCCTGAATTTCAGTGAGTTGTTGATAAAGTCCCCTGTATTCTTTTGGCGCCAAAAGAGTAAAGCACGTAGGGTAATGATTGCAAAAGTTAGTGACATCATTTGTCCACAGTGTTTCAGCAATACAAAAATGCCTCCGTAGAATCGCATGTAAGTCGAAAATTTCATATAAGCCGTATGGAGAAGCTTTCAAAAATTGTTTGAAATGGTGAGAAAACACGTGGAAAAAGAAGGCCATGTTGGTTATTTGATTTTGCACCAGAAGACTGTGCAATGAAAATGAGAGAGAGCGAGAGAAAATGCAAATATTGCTATATATGTGAACTCATAGTCTCTTCAAAATTGTACGTATGTATCTGCATACAACAAATTCATATTTGGTACAACGTATTTATTTATCGGACTGAAAGGGTGGAAAAATTGTGGGAAAATGAGAAGATGCTGGCTATATAAGCACCCTCCCCCTTTTTTCCAACAACATTTTCGAAAGCTATCTCCCACAGTGTGGTAGACCTATTTAGCAACTCAGCGCTATTTGGATATATCAAGATTCAAAGAGTCAGATTTCTAGATTTATTCTTTTAATGTAGCATAATAGAGAACCGGTTATAATCATTTAATCCTTTTTCAACAATGTTTAAATAAGTCTTATTCCTCGTAAAACCATGCGATTGATTGGTAAAGGGTTAAGAGTCCTTTTGAAGAATTATACAGATTTAAATGCTGGTAAATGGCACGTGTGCACAATCATGTTTATCACACCTGATATGTGACTTCATTGTACCCAACACCTTTGACTCCTTAAAAAAAGAAACTGGCATACTCCATTTACGAACCTAAAATATCTAAGCAAGCTTAAAAAAAAAAAAAAAAACCCTATGTTCAAATCATTAGATGAATCCAGATTATGTAGATCTCAATGATAATTTCATCTTTCTTGAATTTACCTGCCCATTTACCTTACTTCCTTTTCATTTTAATTAATGAAACATCCGGTAACAAAACTGATATTTTACTACAAATACCTGTTACCAATGCTTGATTATTGTATAACTTACTTGATCATTTCATAAAAGATAAAATGAAAATCATCAATTCATCAAAATTATTAATATATAGAGATACAAATTTATCCCTAAAAATATCTGTAGGGTACGAGTTCTCTGGAGAATTCGTACCCAGGGTACGAGTTCTCCAGAGAACTCGTACCCTTCAGACTGGGGTACGAGTTCTCCAGAGTACGAGTTCTCCAGGGTACGAGTTCTCTAGCAACCCTTCAAACCTCCACCACAGCCCTCTTTAAACCCATCTGGAATTAATGATTCTACCAGCATCTTTTCAAACTGGTCTATGTGACAAAATTTCCAATGACAGCTAATAAAGCATGGATCGTTAGATAAATAATTAATGAAGGTTTGGTGCCTTCAGACAAGGGCGTTATCTTTTGGGTACGAGTGCTCCAGGGGCCGAATTCTTCATAAACCTTGCTGGAATTTTACAATTCATAAGGAGAATATATTCATTTAATTTCATTCGTCTAAATGTACTACGACTAATAAACTTTAAGAGCTAGTCTAGTCTAGAAATAAAATCAGCATTTCGCTGTTGAAATGTTGACACTTCGTTTTCAAAAAAAAAAGTCGACGGGACTCACACTTAAGCATCAAATTGAATATATTACTATAGGTGTGGATTACATTTAGATACGTGTGTTTAGATGAGCAAATTTCTAGAATAATTCTTGTAATACATATTTATCATGTATTCATTTCATATTCATGCAAAGGCCACCTGCTACAATTTCCTTACTTTGCTCTCCATCGTAACCGCGGATTATTTGTTATGGTTTTGTTTGAAAATCGAGCCGAAATGAAAGCTATGTTCTGATTGGATGAATGAATTTTACCTAGCGACTACCATTGGTTATTCGTCTGCACTTTAATATGACCAAAAAGGAACGAAAACCGCCGAAAACAGCTAATTAAGATTTTTGCCATGAGGTTAATATTTAACAGCAACTACTTCCCTCACTGCATACATCTTCATTTTTGTTTCGCAGCGACTCAATAATCCACAAGACAACAGTTTTCGTCGAAGATTAATACCTTGGGGAAAAAGTACTTATCTAGTGGCTTACATTTGGTTTTGAAAGTTTTCTTAGCTGGTTTATCACATGTTACAGACAATGATTCTGTCACTATGTTCTCATCATCAGCATGGGTACTTTTTAATGTCTTTTTTTATGTTAATAGTCTGAAACACAAATGAAAACCTTCTGTAAAATAATAAAACTGTACCATAAATAAGTATTTTAACGATTACTTTCATCCTTTCTGCCTTACCTGATCTGTCGACTGGAAATACTATTCATATTGAAAAGATAGAAACTTTTACTATCTGGTTAAAGCTGAACTCTATCAAGCAACCAAAATTTTTCACCTTTTCCAAATTCAAAGCATTTGCTGATCACAATTCAAAAGTATACGACAAAACTTGCCTTTCAGTATTTATAAAAAGAATGTAAAGAAAAGAGAAAAAACTGGTTACCAGCACTTTCTCCTTTTCCTGATTGTTTTCAAAACCTATCGTACACAATGTTGTTAAAACTTAAAATTGTGAAGGAAAAGGTTAAAGTTTGATAACCTCCTGTTCAGTTTTCTGTTTTTGATGCATGTTGTTCTCTTTATTCTGGCTGGCCTTTGTAATTGGGTTTCTATCTCTTGTAAAACAGCCTCACACCCTGAGCTCCTGCAATTAATGTAAAATCATAATACTGTATTTTGCGATTTGATGATTAATGCCGCACCCATACAGGGTAACAAAAATCCACTTATCTGCTTGTCCTTACATGTAGATATTTTGTGAGGTCAAGTTGATTATCCTTCTTTGTCTAACTGTAGGATGAGTGAAAAATTGCAGGAGGACAAGTTAGAATTCTTAAATTCTTTTGACCTTGCCATATCGCCTAAAGATACATTTTTAATTCTGTTTTCCATCCAGTTTTTTCAGCAATTTTATCTTTACTTTATGAATCTATTATCATTCTTGTATCTTCAAACAACATCTTGCCCCTTACGTTTGCAAGGTTGCACAGATTACAACAGGGTTTGAGAGACAGCATTTCCCATTTGAGAAAAAGTTAACAAACCCATCTCCACCTGCAAAACAAAGGGTAACCCTTTATACTTGTGATTGTTTCTGTGCAATGGGCTATGGCATAGAGTGCTTCAAACAAGGCATAAGAATTATCCTGAGTCATCAGTTTTGACGCCCTTACCCCTTTCCTCCATACATACTTATTTTAACACAGTGAAGAAAAATGCTTAAGGAAAAAGGTGAAATTGTTCAAATGAGCAATTTCACCTTTTTTCACAATGTTTTCTATGGAATCTGTATCATAAAATCCCCTAATAGCCACATTTCAGTTGGGACTGTCTCAAAATGGTATGTTGGGGAATGGGTTAAGCCATTCCGCTTCTATATCATTAACTTTTTTAACCTCTAGTATAAATGAATTCATTTTCTTCCAGCATTAGCATGTTGTCTCTCAGTTCAAATATTTATCACGATCATTTCTTTTTTATCTATATCTGTATTATTCATCAAGACTGTGTTGACTATGGAAATGCCTTTGTTTGTTTACAGTCATATGAAACGATGCATTTCATTCTTCTGGATTTTTTTTTATGAAGTGCATCACCGTGCATTACCCTGTACAACAAATATTGATATTACGAAATAGGACAGCATCTGTTAAGTGAATTTTTCTGTTTCTGTAGTCTGATATGTGTTACTTAATCTGGCAAAGTTGCATTGCTTTAGAGCTTAGAGTTCCGGGTGTAACCATATGTTAAATCCCTGGTTTTTGTTGCAAGCTCAATGTCATGGGTACTCATTAGAATTGTCTTTGGATGCTAATAAGTACCCAAAACATTGGGTTTCAAGGGCTTATTGAGAATTTAGCATTCAGTTTTGCTCCTTTGTCTGGAGTATTGGTCGATCCTTAACTAGTATTTATCTGAAGCTTAATAAATATTTTCAAACAATATGTAAGGTCCAAGCCTTATGGTGTGATGAAATTCTATCAGTGTCGATTGACTCTTACACTATGACTGTAACTTGACTTAAGATTAGAGATACAGGTAGGCTAACAGATCTGTATCAGTATTTTTTCTCCATAGGTTGCAGATACAAAATTTAGACTTGTGCAATTCTTGGAAGTTTTGAAACTAGTAAAATACTGTCAAAATGACCCATATAAGTTGATAAACTATGGAAAATCTTATAGACAAATCTTAAATTAGCATTATAGTCTAGCAAAGGATAGAAAAATGTGTGTACTGAGTGCAGCTGAGCTGAGTATGACTTGGTAAGAGATCATTTACACAAACAAGTAGATTAAAATATAAAGAGAGTCAAAACCGATGAGCGTCAAAACACATATAATAATAACAGCGCTACCTTCTGAATCAAAGGTATACAGGCCTACTGTACTAACCAGCCAATTACATGTAATAAGACATTCAAATTTCTAGATCTACAGCAAAATTGCAAATAAAGATAGTATGCAAGCAATCTAGCGGAAGAAATAGACGTTTTGATAGATCAAATTGGACAAGAATTTAAAGAAAACGAGAGAAATGAAAGCTCCTAAATATTGTGGGTCAGTCTCCGGTTCTGGAAACGTGACTGACAGGTTCCATTGTGACTTTTATGGTCAAAGTGAAGGAACTCGTTCAACCTTTCTTTCCACAGTAATGAAGAGTACTCTCCCTTATAATTAACCCCCCCCTTTCGGAATGTCTTTTTCTCAACCACGACAGTCATGTGCACCGAAACTTCAAGAACTGGTGAAGGATTAATTTATACCCATATGGTCTATCGAAAAACCTGGACCCTCTGTTAACCCTTATCCTGCTTGATCAGTGAAATAAAACTTTCAAGCCGATTTCAAAAACCAATCTTTGCTTTTTCAAAGGAGTTTTCATTTTCAAAAATGTTCTGAATGGACCGTGTAGATCTAAGATCGGACTACAAGTCTGTGAGTACATCCGAGTGTCATTGCTGATTCTTGAAGTTATGGTTTGCCCGTCTGTGTTTTTAAATGAAAGGCAGACAATCTATTGTCTAAGGGATAAAGTGTTCAAATTAAAATAGAGAGTGATATCCCCTCATACATTTAAACCCCTTCCCACTCAAGAAAGGGGGTCTGAACTGAAATTAACATCAATAATATCGGGGAAATAGCTTTGATCTACAGCTATTAGCTTGGAAGATTCAGGTTGACTTTCACTCTCTGTGCTCTTTTCCTTACCGTCAATGATCAAAGAAATGACTGAAATTTGACAATTCAGCCTATATTTTATGATATTTGACAATAACCTCGAAAACCTAATTGAACGAAAACATGTGGTTTGTTTACAGTTTAAAAAGTAGCATAAGAAAGCTTTCGTATACATTCATCAGATAATTAATTTTATTAAAAAAAAAATTATATATATCAAGATTCTGTGATGGCTCTTACTTTAATAACAGATTTGTTACCTCCAAGTTTAAATTTGGCGGTCCTCTTGTTTACAAACGTGACAAATTACAAGGGAGACTACCGACTGTTTACAAAACAGTAAAGTTCTACGTTTGCAACTTTGCAATCGGGTTTTCTTTCTATTGTCTACTGTCATGATATTTTCAGAAGTAGCAGCATCTGCAATCCTGTCTTAATCTTTATCAGAAATAATGACAGGTCTGCGATTTTTTGATACAGATCGTCTTCAGAAACTGCAACGATGTTTACTCGTCTTCGGTTTTATGCCGTCCACAAATATAAGGGACGTAACTCTGTGAAGAAGAAGTGATGTTAGTATATACGAGTTTTTTCCCTTTGACCATAGAATTATTCCGAGGTGGGTGACCTGTTTACCAGACAATCCCGGTTCTTAACGACCCTGAGAAAAGAAAAGACCTTTGAAAACATTGAGGGCAAGTCGTATTCTTTTGCCTTCATTGTATTTACCTTTCTTAACAAGCGAAATTCAATTTTTGAATAACTCTCTTTTTTTATCGTCTGAAGTTGCTTTCAAGTTTGAAATTTAGACGTTTGGCAGGGTTAAGAAAAAATCCATTATCATTATATGATTACAAATTACCATCTGCAAGTCATTACTTTGATTTAGTAGAGTCTATAAATATTTTGTTATCTGCTATAGCGTAAAACCTGTGATTCATTATGATATTTTTTTTTCTTCTAACAAATATGTTTTTTGAAGTCTTTTGACAAAAATTGTGTTAACTTTGTTCTCAAATTACAAAATTTTAGACTTGTACATATACAAACCATTTGCAGCTGAAGCTTTTGAAAATAGATGAAATTCTCTTTGACAGGGTATAAAACATTGTGCAAAAAAGTAGACAATGCTAGGTATCAGAATAATCTCATTTTCCCATAATGTTTTCAAAAGGCTTTCTTCTGAGGGTTGTAAAAACTTGGCATATTTTGGGCTTGACCAAATTGAAAGCATTTGTAGAAAAAATAAACAAATGTAGCTCAAAAGATGATTTCTTTTTTAACCCTATACCAAACAATCCCTGTTTTTAAGACCCTGAAATAAAAACCTTTTGAAAACATTGTGGGAAAAGGAGAAAATGCTGATAACAAGCATTTTCTCCTTTTCCTGCCATGTTTTCTATGCTGCTGGAAACAAATTTCAATTTTTGAGTCACATTTATTTGTCATCTACAAGGGTTTTCAATTTGGACAAGTCTAAAATTTTGTCGTTTGATAAAGGGTTAAATATATTAGAAAACATTGTAGGAAAAGAAGAAAATGTTGGTTTCATATATTTTCTCCTTTTCCTACAATGTCTTCAAAAGGCTTCTTGTTCAGGGTGGTTAAAACAAATGACTGTGTGTGGTAAAGAGTTAACCTTTGTAGAGACAAATCCAATCATTTTAGATACACTCAATTTGTTAACTCTTTACCAAATAACAAAATTTTGGACTGGTCCAAATTAAAAGCACTTGCAGACAACAAATTAACCCTTCCCAAACGACAAATTTTGGACTATTCCAAACTGAAAGAGTTTGCAGTCGACAACTTAGGATTTTGAGAAAATGGCAGTTCTCAAAAAGGGTAGAAAACACTGTGGGAAAAGGCGACATTGCTGGTTACCAGCAATTTCTCCTTTTCCCAGTGTTTTCAAGACTTTTACTGCAGACACTTAAAAACCAGGGCTTGTTTTGGAAAGGATTAAAGGTGGTCCATAAGACAAAAATTGCTCCTGATAGGGTAGAAAACATTATGTGAAAAGGAGAAAATGCTGGTTACTAGTAATTTCTCCTTTTCACAGAATGTTTTCAAAAGCCCTCTTCCTCAGAGTGGTTAAAATGCCGATTTGTGTGGTAAAGAGTTGATTGAAAATGCTTTCAATTTGCAGAAGTCTTTGGATGATTGTTTGTTTAAAAAGTTCACATATCAATTCAATCATTTGATGGTCTCGATGAACTACTTTCCAAAAAACAAAACTTCTGAGTGGTCCAAATTGAAACATTTGCTGATGACAATTAAATTCTTTGCCAAACAAGCCCTTGATTAAATGACCCTTGGAAAGAAGCCTTAGGAAAACATTGTTGGAAAAGAAGAAAATACTGGTGACCAGCATTTTCTCCCTTTCTAACAATCTTTTCCAGTCTATGAAGGACAAATTCCACCATTCAAGCTACTTTTGGTTTGTCATCTGCAAATCTTTTGAATTTGGATAAGTCTAAAATTTTGTTGTTTGGTAAAGAGTTGAATGTGGCTTAATGTGGCTTATCTCATTACCAAACAGCAATATTTTAGACTTGTCCAAATCGAAAGTATTTGCAGATGACAAAATAAAAGTGGCTGAAAATTCGAAATGTGTTTTGGGAGTAGAACACATTGTGAGAAAAGGAGAAAATGCTGGTTACCAGCATCTTCTCCTTTTCCCACAATGTTTTCAGAAGGCTTATTTCTCAGAGTCGTCAAAAGTAGGGATGGTGTGGTAATGAGTTAAACCATGAGATTTGGCTGTAAAAGAGTATGAAACACCATGCTTTCAAAACCTTTCTTTGTTAAAACTTGGTATTGTATGGTAACAATGTAATGTATCGTCTGCAATGCTTTCACTTTGGAAGAGCCTAAAATTTTGGTGTCTGGTATAGAATTCAGCAAAATGTGCACCATAATGCCTTAATTATAACGCCTATGGGATAGCAAAGTGTATAAGTTATAAGAAAATACTGACAAAACAAAAATATTTGGATTCATCTTTATTTGTATGTATGTTTAGTAGAAAGACAAAGCAATGCCCAGATATATAGCACTGATCAGAAGATTTTCATCCAACCTGTCCTGTAAAATTACGATAGTCACATGTATAGGATCTGACAAGAATTGGCTTTTGAGGTAAGGTTTTATTAAACGAGTTTAGGGAAATGTTATTAAGCGAGCCTTTGGGGAGCTTAATGACATTTTCCTTTATGAGTTTGATAAAATTTTATCTCGAACGCCCACGAATGTCAGATTCTTTTTATCACATAAAGATATTTTACAAAATATAGATCAGATGGTGCAAAACATTCATAAATACACCCGCTTTATTTTCCATGAGACCCATTCACTGGTATGAAATGCAAAAAAAAAAGACGTAAAAAATGATGTCACACAAAATTAATGTGATATCAAACGTGTGTAACATAAGAAAATTCATAATGGGTATATTACACTGAAAACAAGGGAGGTTATGTGATAAAATTCTATCTCTGTCAGTAAATGTAATATGCATTTGAATCAGCCAATCCTAAGCATTGACTACTTAGCATGTTTACCCTGTACCAAACAAACCCTTGATAAAATAACCTTTTTGAAACATTGTGGGAAAAAGAGAAAATGCTCTCTCTCCCCTGTTTTCTTTGACAGACAAATCCCGTATCTAATGATTAAGCAAAGTTGAATTTGTTGCCTGCCTGCCCCTTAACACATAGGCTGCTAAGCATGACTTACTGGTCTTTTGCAGACAATGTAGATCAAGATCAGACTGGATGGAACTTGCAGTCTGATCTTGATCTACACTGTCTGATATGGATATATCCTTACCCAAAACATAACACTGAAATAGAAATATGTGGGTAGTTACCATAGAATTGAAAACTTCATTTTAGTTACTCAGTAGGATAAGGGTTAACTCATTACCAAACGACAAAATTTTAGGCTTGTCCAAATCGAAAGCTTTTGCAGACGAAAAAATAAAAGTGACTGGAAATTTCAACTTTGTTTTGTGAAGGGTAGAAAACATACTGGGAAAAGGAGAAAATGCTGGTTACCAGCATTTTCTCTTTTTTCCACAATGTTTTCTATAGGCTTTTTTCTCAGGGGTGTCAAAAGAAGGTACTGTGTGGTAATGGGTTAAATACAGAGAATTCTCAAATTTTGATGCCTCAGGTAAAGGGCTAACTCTTTCCCACAAAACTAAAGTTTAGACTGGTCTGAAACCAAAGCAATTGCAGGTGAAAAAAAGTAGAACTGTCGCTGAATGTGACGTAATACCCCTGCCAGCACTTTGACAGAAACAGGCAATTATTAGTATTTTGTACACAGACGGACACATGGATGGACACACAGACGGACAGACAGGCTGATTCCAGTATACACCCCCCCCAACATTCGTTTTGCCGGGGTATAATAAACATCACTCAAAAATTTTTAAAAAAAGGATTTTTCTTGGTAAGGTTTAATCATTGTGGTAAAAGGAGAACATTTTAACATCTCTTGAAATCATAGTGTGAAAATCAGAAAATGCTGATAACCAGCACTTTCTGCATTTCCTGCTATGTTTTCTACAATTTCAGAAGACAAATCTCATAATTTGAGTGTGCGATAATATATCATCCACAAATGCTTTCAATTTTGGCTTGCCTAGAAATTTGCCGTCTAGCAAAGCATTTGTTTCATCATTTTATGCAAGCAAACACTTGACTAAAGGTATCACAAAATCTTCACCAACAATTTACTGCAAGTTCGCTTTTTGCCAATTATTTCCTCTTTTTTTACTAACATTTAACCAAACACTCCAGTATTTTAACCACTCTCATACAAAATACTTTTGAAAATATGGGCAAAGAAGAAAACTCAGGTAAATGGCAACTTCTTTTCTTTCGACTTTTTCTACCATAGTAACCCCATCAGAGTAAACCTTTCAATTTGGACAAGTCTGAAATTTTGTTCTGTGATAAACAGTTAACCCTTTCCCAAATGACAAATTTCAGAATCTTCCAAACTCAAAAGAGTTCGCAGACAACAATTTCAGATTTGGTAAAAATGGCAGAAAGTTCTCCAAATTGGTAGAAAACACTGTGGGAAAAGGAGAAATTGCTCATTACGAGCAATTTCTCCTTTTCCCACAGTGTTTTCAAAAGACTTGTACTGCAGACACATAAAAACAATTTAAGGGCTTGTTTGGGAAAGGGTTAAACAATTAGAATGAAGGCAGTCCTCTAGCACAAAATATAATGAACAACTTTCCGCTCACTTTGCTATTAAACAAGTAAACTCCTCTTGGATTCAGTTACTGTAAAATAAGTGAGATTTTTATTTTTTCAAAGTAACAGTTTCATTTCCATGGCTTAGTTCCCCTGCTTCCTTGTAATCTGAAAATAAATAATATTAATACTTATATTAACCAAATCTAAACAACAAACATTTGACTGGTCCAATGATATGATGACTTGCTCGAAAAAAAAATTACTTATCTAGATCATGGCTTCCCCTTTTGTTTTGGAAATTTTCTTAGCTGGTTTATCACATGTTACAGACAATGATTCTGTCTCTATGTTCTCATCATCAGCATGAAGGTACTTTTTAATGTCTTTTTTTTATGTTAATAATCTAGAACACAAATGAAAACCTTCTGTAAAATAATACAAATGTATCATAAATAAGTATTTGAAGCAAATTTCCTTTTCCAAGAAATATCAGTTTTCTACTTTTTCAAGAAGTACTTTCATCCTTTCAGCCTTACTTGATCGTTCTGTCGACTACAAATACTATTCATATTGAAACAATAAAAACTTTTCTTGTACTGTCGGGTTAAAGCTGAACTTTATCAAGCAACCAAAATTTTAGACTTTTTCAAAATTCAAAGCATTTGCTGATCACAAATCAAAAGTATATGATAAAACTAGCCTTTCAATATAAAAGAATGTAAAGAAAAGAGAAAATACTGGTTACCAGCACTTTCTCGTTTTCCTGAATGTTTTAAAAACCTATTGTACACTACAACACTAGGTTGTTAAAACTTAAAATTGTGAAGAAAGGGTTAAAGTTTAATAACCTCCTGTTCAATTTTCTGTTTTTGATGCGTGTTGTTCTCTTTATTCTGGCTGGCCTTTGTACAAGTAATTGGGTTTCTATCTCTTGTAAAACTGTGAGTGAGTGAGTGAGCCTGACACCCTGAGCTCCTGCAATTAATGTAAAATCATTGTTACTGTATTTTGCGATTTGATGATTAATGCCGCACCCATACAGGGTAACAAAAATCCATTTGTCTGCTTGTCCTTACAAGTAGATATTTTGTGAGGGCAAGTGGATTATCCTTCTTTGTCTAATTGTAGGACAAGTGACAAATTGCAGGAGGACAAGTAAGAATTCTGAAATTCTTTTGACCCTGCCATATCGACATAAAGATACATTTTTACTTTCGTTTTCCATCCAGTTTTTTCAGCAATTTTATCTTTACTTTATGAACCTATTATCATTCTTGTATCTTCAAACAACATCTTGCCCCTGACTGTTGCAAGGTTGCACAGATTACAACAGGGTTTGAGAGACAGTGTTTCCCATCTGAGACAAGGTTAACAAACCCATCTCCACCTGCAAAACAAAGGGTAACCCTAACATTATACTTGTGATTGTATCTGTGCAATGGGCTTGAGCATAGAGTGCTTCAAACAAGGCATAATAATTATCCTAAAGTCATTAGTTTTGACGCCCTTAACCCTTTCCTCCATACATACTTATTTTAACACAGTGAAGAAAAATGCTTTAGGAAAAAGGTGAAATTGTTCAAATGAGCAATTTCACCTTTTTTCACAATATTTTCTATGGAATCTGTATCATAAAATCCCTTAATAGCCACAATTCAGTTGGGACGGTCTCAAAATGGTATCTTGGGGAATGGGTTAAGCCATTCTGCTTCTATATCATTAACTTTTTTAACCTCTAGTATAAATGAATGCATTTTCTTCCAGCATTAGCATGTTGTCTCTCACTTCAAATATTTATCAAGATCATTTCTTTTTTATCTATATCTATATTATTTATCATGACTGTGTTGACTATGGAAATGCCTTTGTTTGTTTATAGTCATATGAAACGATGCCTTCCATTCTTCTGGATTTTTTTATGAAGTGCATCACCGTGCAATACCCTGTATAACAAATATTGATATTACGAAATAGGACAGCATCTGTTAAGTGAATTTTTCTGTTTCTGTAGTCTGATATGCGTTACTTAATCTGGCAAATTTGCATTGCTCTAGAGTTTAGAGTACTGGGTGTAACCAGAACTTAAATCCCTGGTTTTTGTTCCAAGCTCAGTGTCGTGGGTACTCATTAGAACTGTCTTTGGATGATGCTAAGATGTACCCAAAACATTGGGTTTCAAGAACAAACTGAGAATTTAGCATTCAGTTATACTCTGTTGTCTGGAGTATTGGTCGATCCTTAACTATATGTATTAACTTGAAGCTTAATAAATATTTTCAAACAATATGTAAGGTCCAACCCTTATGGTGTGATGAAATTCTATCAGTGTCGATTGACTCTTACACTATGACTGTAACCTGACTTTAGATTAGAGATACAGGTAGGCTAACACTCTGTATCAGTATTCGTTTTTTCTCCACAGGTTGCAGATATAAAATTTAGACTTGTGCAAATCTTGGAATTTTTGACAATGGTAAAATATTGTAAAAATGACCCATAGTTGATAGACTATGGAAAATCTTATAGAAAAATCTTAAATTAGGATTATACTTAAGCAAAGGATAAAAAAATGTGTGTATTGAGTGCAGCTGACGATTCCCCAGCTGACCAGAGTATGACTTCTAAGAGGTCGCTTACAAAAACTACGAGTAGATCAAAATAAAAAGAGAGTCAAAACCGTTGAGCATCAAAACACATATAATAATAACAGTGCTACCTTCAGAATCGAGGGTATGCAGTCCTCCTGTACTAACCTGCCATTTACAGGTAATAAGACATTCAAATTTCTAGATCTACAGCAAAATGGCTAAAAAAAATAGTATGCAAGAGATCTAGCGGAGGAAATATACGTTTTGGTAGATCAAATTGAACAACAATAGAGAAAACGAGAGAAATTAAAGCTCCTAAATATTGTGGGTCAGTCTCGGGTCTGGAAACGGTCACCAACAGATTCCATTGTGATTTTATAGTCAAAGGGAAGGAACTCGTACAATTTTTCTTTCCTTAGTTATGAAGAGTACTCTCCCTTACTTCCCCTCCCCCCCCCCCCACTTTCGGAATGTCTTTTTCTCAACTATAAGTCACAAGCAGCGGTGAAGGATTAATTTATACCCATATGGTCTATTGAAAAACCTGGACCCTCTGTTCTCTTTTATCCTGATTAATACGTAAAATGAAACTTTCAAGCCGATTTTAAAAACCAAATCTTCGCTTTTTCAAAGGAGTTTTCATTTTCAAAAATGTTCTGAAAGGACCGTGTGGATCTAAAATCGGACTACAAGTCTGGAAGAACACCCGAGTTTAGTCATTGCTGATTTTTGAAGTTATGGTTTGCCCGCTGGTATTTTCAGTGCAAGGCAGGATGCTGTTACGGTTATTTTAAATCAATTTATTGTCTATGAGATAAAGTGTTCAAATTAATAGAGAGTGATATCCCCTCTTATAAACCCCTTCCACTGAAAAAAGGGGCTCTGAACTGGAATCAACATTAATGATATCGGGGAATAACTTCCATCTCCATTTATTAGCTTCGAAGATTCAGGTTGACTTTCACTTTCTGTCCTCTGTCCCTTACGGTCTATGAGACGATGATTAAAAAGAAAATGAAATTTGACAATTCAGCCTATGTTTAATGATATTTGGCCATAACCTCGAAAACCCAATTGAACGAAAACGTGTGGTTGGTTTAAAGTTTAGATGGTTATGTAAGAAAGCTTTTTTATCGTATAAATTCATCAGTTGGTAAATTTTAATGAAAAAAGAATTCATATCTAGATACTGTGAGAGCTCTTACTTTAATAACAGAATTGTTACCTCCAAGTTTAAATTTGGCGGTTGTCTTCTTTCCAAATGTGACGAATTACAAGGGAGACTACCGACTGTTTACGAAACAGTAACTACGTTTGCAATCGGGTTTTCTTTCCGTTGTCTACTGTCATGATATTTTCAGAAGTAGCAGCATCTACAATCCTGTCGTAATCTTTACCATAAATAATGACAGGTCTGCGATTTTTCTTCCGATAGAGATCGTCTTCTCAGACTGCAACGATATGTATTCGTCTTGGGTTTTACGTCGTCCGCAAATATAAGGGATGTAACTCTGCGATGAAGAAAGTGATGCCAGTATATAAGAGTTTTCTCCCTTTGACCATAAAATCATTCCTAAGTGGGTTTTCCGGGTTACCAAACAATCCCGGTTCTTAATGACCCAGAGGGAGGAAAAGGGGCTTTTGAAAACAATAAGAGCAAATTGTTTTCTTTTCCTTTAGTGTATTTACCCTTTCAAAAAAGCAGAATTCATTTTTGAGTAACTTTCCTTTTTTTCTGCGATTGCTTTCAAGTTTTTGAGATTTAGACGTTTAGCAAAGAGTTAAGGAAAAAATCCACTATCATTATATGATTCAAAATTGTCGTCTGCAAGTCATTATTTTGAATTTGGTATAGTCTATACATATTTTTCTTTAAAAACTTGGCATATTTTGGTTGGCTTATTGGTTTATAAGGTGTTAATTTAACTTTTAACAGACCTTCATTGTGGCTATCGAACTGTCTGCTAATATTTTCAGTCTTTGCATAGTGTTAACCCTTTACCAGACGACATAAGTTTTGCCTTGTCTAAATTCAAAGCATTTCCACACGATAATTTCAATGTGGCTTAAACGGTGCAATTTTTCTTTTTTTTTGATAAAGTAGAAAACCTTTGTTTGAAAAAAAGAAAGTGCTGGTGACCAGCAATTCTCCTTTTCCGAAATGGTTTCACAAAGCTTCTTTCCTAGGGTCATTAAATGGCAACACTATGTGAAAATTATAGCAGCAGCCAGACTGACAGATCACCTATCCATGCTTTTGTGGAGTTTCTTCCACCCGTACCCTGCATGACATTCTTCCTTAGGTACTGGCTATTTTCCCACATTACCATCGTCAAAACAAAGATCAGCTTTGAGAACAATATGAATCTTGTTGCACTATCATCAAACCTCATACCAGTATTTGAGAAGACAGTTAGATAATTTAAACCAGTGCCTACCCAACCTTTTCATACCACTGTATGTTACTAACTGAACAACTGGACTCCAGGTTTTGATATTTCGTAGTAGTTTATGAACATTATTTCAGTTATATCTGGACCGTCATTGCACCTATCAATGTTTTCCTGGCGTCTATTTTACCAGTACTCTGCACAGTTTTCTTTCCCACATAACCATCATCGAAACAATGGTCAGCGGTGCGAGAAAATCCTGCCTGTCATCAATCCTTTGAAAGAAATTGGCTGAGCCAGGGATTGAACCCACGACCCCTTAATTGTTCTCAAGTCTTGCATGCTATCGACTGAGCTACCAGGGTCCATATTCACCAACCATTCTTAGGAACATTCTTTGTCTTATTCTCCAGAATTTTCTACATTTGTAAGTAACACAAATTCTGATTGGCTAAACCATTCAGTTTAGCCAATCAGAAGTTATGTTACTTACAAATTTAGAAAACCTTGGAGAATAAAACTAAGAATATTCTGAAGAATGATTGGTGAATACGGGCCCAGGCCTCTGTTTTTTGTACTAGTTTGAGAGGAATGAAGTGTTTTGTTATTGTCGTTGGTTCCTGGTACAATCCCCGGCTCTGCCAATTTCATCATGGTCCAAGGCTATTGTTGATAGTCATTGCAACAGGATTCATTCCTCTCTCAATGCTGACCACTGTTTTGACAATGGTTATGTCAGAAAACAATCAGTGGCTTTTGAAGAATATTAATTGTGCAAAGTACTTGTAAAAGAAACTCCTGGAGCATGGATATGTGCACTGGCTGCCGTGATATGCTGGTACTTGAATTAATGTTAAAAACAACGTTATACACCATACAGTAAATCAATCAATCCAACCCTCAACATTATACCCGTAAATAAATGGTGTTCTATAGATGGTTTAATTTCCTTGTGTGGTTAGGTGTACAGATGGAATTTTATCAAAGAAACTATTGAAATCGAACTACAGGTGAAAATATTTTCATTGAAAACTGTCTTTCAGAACTGAAAAGATCGATAAGTATAATAAGCAATGTAAATTTAGCCTATTTTACAGCGCGCGTTCGTTTGAATAGAGGTGTACAAAGTGTGGAGAGTACGTGTGATTTGAGTTTATATACATGTGACTTTATTCGCAAGAGGTATATTCTGTAAATAAAGATATTTTTTTTGCACGGAAAACTGGATTTTTCTATCAGAAGTATAGTTGAAGAAATCCACTCTTTAAGTACCGCAAGGTGGGTCCTTTGTGGATTACTGAGTAACCCTCAAAGATATATCCTGATGCCCAGAGAAAAAGAAAACGCTGTTAAAGCTTAAAAGTGTGTAGAGTGATTCAGCTTTGTAAACATGGTTAAATTACCAATGTATATGGTGTAAGGACCAGTAAAAACACGAAGAATGTGTCCTCATTTTAACTCTTTCCCAAACAAACCCTGGTTTTTACGTGTCTGCAGTAGAAGTCTTTTGAAAACACCGTTACGAGCAATTTCTCGTTTTCCCACAGTGTTTTCCACCCTTTTTGAGAACTTTCTGTCATTTTCTCCAAATCTAAAATTGTCGTCTGCAAACTCTTTTGGTTGGGAAGAGTCCAAAATTTGTCGTTTGGGAAAGGGTTAAACCGGAAACATCAACAGCAAAGGCCTCTAAAGCATGAAATGCTTTTACTATCTGCCGTAATTTGTGCAACCTCGCAGCCAATACGGGCAACACTTGGCATGAAGATACAAGGATGATTAAAGTTTCATAGAAAAAGGGTGAATTGAGTTGAATAACACTGGCTGAAAACTACTTTAAAACCAGTATAGATATATCTTTAATAATTTTGGCTACAAGAAAGGTATTCTATGGTTTTCTCTCATAAGGTTGAAGAAGTGTGATAGTAAAACAAAATATAAAGAAATCGACGATAAGGTGCAAGTGCTATCAATAGGTGTATAACTTTATCATTTGGATCAAAACTAAACCGATTTTGTGATGTGTGGGAATAACTCGTTATCAGACGACGAAACTGTACAAGTTTCTTCGCAATTGAAAGCATTTGCAGACGACAAATTAAATGTGACTCAATCGATGAAATTGGTCTCTGTTTAGGGTAGAAAACATTTTTCGAAACTGAGAAAATGCTGCTTATCAGCATTTTCTCCTTTTCCCATAGTGTTTTCAAATGGCTTCTTTCCCAGGGTCGTTAGAATTGGAGATTGTTTACCTCAGGGTTATTAGTATTGTGGTAACAGATAAATCTTCACTAAACGACAAAATTTTAGACTTCTCAAAAATGAAAACATTTGCAGACGAAAAAAATAAACGTGACTTAAAATGAAACTTGACTTTAGAAGAGTAGAAAACATTGAGGGAAAAGGAGAAAATGCTGGTTACCAGCATTTTCTCCTTTTCCTACAATGTTTTCAGAAGTTTTTTTTTTTTCCACTGGGTCGTAAAAACTAGGGATTGTTTGGTAAAAGGTTAATTTAGGATAGACTTATACTAGCTTTATGAGGATAGAGGATATAAATGACTTGTGAAAGAGCGATTAAGTCTACAACCAAAATATCCGATATAGAAATGGATACGAAACTAATAAACGATGGGGACCGGTGCTAGCAAAAATGTGAGTATAGGCATTAGTTGTGTTATGTTTACAAAGTATTTTGGCCGCTCTCTGGCAAAAAAGGGTTTGATACAACTCCGAGATTCATAATAGCAAGGAAGTCATCACATAATTATGGATTCAGAATATCCATCTTTTCTAAAACAGACTGCATCGTGAGGTAAAATGGTCCTTAGATATACAACAAACTATACAAACGGCAAAAAAATTTCAACCCATGTCAGCCTGCACAAGCTGAAATGAGCCTATACTTTTAGCAAATGCATTGTCCCTCCCTCCCCCCCCCCCCCCTCATTTATTTACAGAGCATGGCTCAGACATACATAAGCAATGTCCACATAATGTTCTTTAAAAGTTGTACTCTATCTTAAACTTGTTGTTTAAAACTTTTAAAAACGAGTCTTAAACTTCAAAAGATCGTCATAATTATTTTGTAGATTATGTTCATGAATGTTTTATTCGTATGTTTATAAGATGTTTGAGAGAGAGAGAGAGATATCTTTGTATCTGTATTTATGTTAATGTTTCATTATTTAACAAAATCCACGATTTATGATTGTTCAAAACTTTTTTGTTAATGAATATGTTTATGTGTATATATATATTTTTTTGTTCATTTACAAAGCCATTTTGTTGGTAGCAATTAACCTCTCGTATGTCCATGTTATTATATCAGTCTTGGTTTGAAAGACGTTTCCAGTATTATTTCATTTCTATGAGATTTGTGCAAATCTTCTAAGATCAACAAAAATATTTTAACTTTAACAAATAACAATTGTTCGCAGGACAGGACAGAAGAGAACACATTCAGGTAAAACCTGCCAGTTTTTAACAATAAGGAAAAACCATGCTGGAAAATTACCAATTGTTTGTTTCATGTCACATGTATTTTCAAAAACTATTCACTCCAGATTGATAGAAGGGATGTTGTTAAACAAAAAGTGTGTCTCTTTTTTACTTTTCCAGAAACCCAATCACCGCAATAATCCAAGAAACAGACACGATCCTGTGGGCAGGGGGCATGAGACCGGGGCCAATCGACATTTAGATAGAGAGGAACGTCCGCGGAATACGGTAATATGACACAAAAACATAGTTCATGGTCTAAAATTTCTGTAGTTCTATTCAGTGCAACATATTAGTATAGCAAATGAATACTAGTTATAAACACTAAGACTGATCAATAAACCAAATAAAAGGGAGTCATAGCTTTAACTGTCACGATTTTAAACGATCCACAAAAAAAATCTTATCTCAGATCAAAGGTCATTTGTAAGTGTTGTTTTGTCTCTCTGTGCAATTCTCTGACTTCACCCTTAGAATAAAGTAAATGAGCCCTACTCAGACAAAGGGGGCTTAATGCACCTCCGTGGTGTTGTATGGACCATATCTTCAAACACTTTGTCGACAAGAATAATGCATTTTCGCGTATTTTGTGACTTTTAATTTAAAATGAATATCAAGCCAAATTTCATAAAGTCCTATATTTCAAATTTAATCTGTAAGTTTATATCTTAAGCCGAAATTTATTAAACATTAATAATAGACGAGTAATCGAAAATACAAATGAAACTGCCAGTTCTTCCATTAACATTCAAAATTGCGGGTTGGTAGTGTGAATTATTGGTGTGATAAGCAACAGACAGACTGATACATTTTTCTAAAGAAGTTTCTACCCATTTTCTGTCTTGATCCATGTATTGCGGTGAACTCTATCTCCGAAGCTGGAATCATATGACAAATCGGACATTTGTTTGACAAAAAGTTGCTCATAGCTCTAACAACCGTGGTATCAAAGAAACACGAAACGTGAACAATCCAGCAAGCAAATAAGCGAACGAACAGGTAAACAAACATGTATTTTCCCTGGATTAGGACAGAGGTAATATCTGTAACCAATTCAGACGCGTCATTAAATAGTTGACGTGGCATTTGGCCCTATAGGACAATCACTAAAACTCTTACTGTTGAAATCGTTTCCAGAACACAAAACTTTAGACTTTATAGACAAGTTTGAGGTATTTTGGACAACGGCGAATTACGCGTGGCACAAATGAAATATATTGTCTTAGGAAAGGAAATTTTGTATGAAAAGGAGAAAGTACTGGTTTTCTCAATTTCTGGCAATGACTTCAAATATGAGCCTTTAATTAGTTCTCTCAAGCTCATTAAAACAAGAGACTTTAAAATGTAATTTAGTGAATTTCTGGTACCTGTGCATAACTATAATCCATATTTCAACAGCACGATGACCTATTTTCCACTGATCCATTCCAACTTGTAGACTCAGAAATTAGACCTATAGAGGAACTGAGTCCAAGAGAAACATATCCACCCGGAGACCAGCCGAGGAACGAAGAACCACCAATCCATGACCGTGGACATCCCAGAGCTTTACAACGGGCTCCGCCCGCAGGTCATGTAAATAGATGGGGAAGGGAGCCTTGGCTTGGCAGAGACGGATGGCAACAAAGACACCTTCATGTAAGACAAAATCATGGTTTTCTTTTTCTGTTTTTCTGAATTGTTTCATCGTCAAATTTATAAGGGCCTTGCTCATTAAAACCAGAATTTAATACATCTTCTTAAAGTATCGACTTAAGTCAGCATGCGCAGTGCACACAGGCTGACCTGTGTCGAACCTTTCTAATATTGGTCAATTTTCAACATGTCCAAGGGCAATTTAATGCCCGGAATTCATTCTGTTGTTAGTCAAAATGTCTATTTTATGGCCCCATAATGATATGGCCTGCAACAAGTGAAAAGGGGCATTCGGACATGTGCGTTAAGCGTCGTCTCTGATCAGTCTGCGGAGTGCATGCAGGCTAATCGGCAACGGCCTCTTCCCTTTTAATTATATTTTCTTTTCTGCGCATGTCTACTGTAGCACAAAACCTAATGTTGACGTAAAGTGCCGTCTCGGATTAGCCTGCGCGGACTGCGCAGGCTGATCCGAGACGACACTTTACGCAAATGTCCTAATGCCCATTTTCGCGTATTACAAGCCAAATTATGATGTCTTACTTGGTGTACTGCACCAGAGATGCATGAACCCGTTTTCCAGAATTTGACTCGTACAAACTGATCTCTTTCAACGGCTGAAAATACAGTCCGTTGAAACTCAAAGACGTTTTTTAACTTTTATCATATAGTTTTGACTGCAAAAGCGGACAATAGAGATCCACGATCAGACGGCACGTTCTGCGAAGTTGATACATACCGCCTGCGATTTCCCCCTGCTTTTGCACGGAAATGGAAAAGTCATAAACTTACTCTTACTTACCTTTTGTTACCTGCAAAATGAAAATGATATATCTTTGGAAAATATGAATACCAAAGGCGAAGTCTTTCATGTAGTTAGATTTCTTGTTTGCACAAAAAACTCTACATTTATCTAAGATATGCTAAGACCACAATATTTACGATCCTTGGTATTGAAATGCCTTTTGATCTGTTGACTGCTGTTGTTTGGCTTCGCCTTTGCTTTTATAGTAGAAGTGTTGGGTGCCACTACCTCGAGGGAAATTCAACAAAAAATTTTTGCAGACCTATTGAGATCTGTAAGCATACATATTTGTTATCTTAGAAACGCTTAAAGGGGAAAACAACAGTCAAAATGAGTTTGTGGCATTTGTCGAAGACAATGACACCATGAGTTAAATAATGAACGTTCAAAATTGAATATTAAAAGCCATGTATTAATAATTCTCAGACAAATGTGTTTTTCGATAGCACTCAGATATAAAATGAAAATGGCGTATTGAAATAAACTGCATTAAACCATTGATAGTGGAATACTTCTCTTTGATTGAAAATAGCTTCGATCACCCCCTCATAGCCGTCTATTGTCTACTGACCACTTTGGTTCCCCGCGCTTGTTCGTTCCAAAACCAGTTCGTCCCTGAGTTTTTTTGTTTCATGATTGCAAGTTAATATTGAATAATATTTCTCTTTTTTTTTTTATTTTCTTATCATTCACACATTGACTTCCTTGACAAATGCCACATCAGCGTTCTCAATGCTTTGATTCTTTAGCAGGATGGTTATTATGGCGGTTACGCACCATACCCGGCATATAGACGGCATCCCGGGTACCAAGTTGTTCAACCTCCCAGATACGAAGATATTGTACTAGATCGCCTCCCTGCACAGCGACCACACCGTCATCAACCAATCGACAAACAGCAGGATCAGCGACCAGTTTTAGTAGCCAATCAGAATGGAAGGGCTGAACCTCGTTACAGACCTCAGGGTGACAACGTAGTGGCGAGAAATTCCAGGGTTGCTGAGGATAATAGTAATTTAGAATTTTCTTTTGCACAGCGGAATCTTAATATTACCGTTTACAAGTTATGGACAGAAATACAAATCTAAAACTTGAAATCATGTTCATATATTCGACTCGAAACTTTTCATAATAACCGAAATAAAAGTACCGATTGACATCTCAAATGTTTGTGCCGTAATGGAGTTTAGATACATGTATCATGCATACCATAAAAGCATTCTATCACGGGTTTTTATGATATTATAAAGTTTGAATCAGCACCGTTCATCAATCATACTTTGACAGCAATATATTTAAATTGCATGAGCTGCACATTTTCACCGCCTAAAAAGTCCCTTTTTTTCTGCAGTTTATGCGTTAATTTGCCTGTTGTATAATTTGCAGTCCAAAATATTGAAGTAGAAAGCATGTTATCATACGGACGAGGTGGTGAAGATGATGTAACAAAGAGAGTACAACAATTCAACAATGATAAAAATATCAAGATTTCTGACGGGAAACTACCACCTGGTGATGACGAAATCATAAATGAAAAAGACGACGAAAGAGAAGTCCAAGTTTTCAAGGTAAACAAAGAAAACACAGGCATGTTGATGAAAGACAGATAAAACTGATCGATACAATTTCAGAAAAATTTAAAATCATTCTAAAGGTCTTTATCAAGAAATAATAAGATAGACGACGTAAGAGATACCTGGATATGATTGAATATTGAAACTCATTTCAATATCGTCGGTTTACTTTGAAAACCTCGTAACTACAGTTTGTTACAAGCTGTAGTTACAACTTACGATGTTTTCGAAGTAAATCGACGGTATACTTCTTTGCAATTCACTCTGAAAAGAAGAAATAACGCTAGGTATTGCTTTTTCCCTCCTCATTCTTTTACATATTGTCCATATTGAATATTATAACGTGACTTTTTCGACACGTTCTGCAAAACGTTGGCAATCCTTGAATGTGGGTATAACATATGTGTCCGCAAATAGAACCACAAAGAGGCCAGCATTGGTCTGCAGAATAGACATGTCAACATTCTTATATAACCAAGAAGAATGTCAAAGGCCAGCTTGTATAACTCTTACTTGCTTTCAATTCTGAATTATTTTCAAAATTTCAAAAGAAGATAATTTCTGAATTGGTTCACTAAATCGTTGGCCAAACAATCAGAAATTATTTTTACTTACCAAATTTAGAATTAGACTAAGAATGCAATTTAGAACTGTTGGTACACACAGGCCCCGATTTTGGATTTGTTCTGTCCAGAACTTCAATTATTGACTGTTAATCAAAGTAAGCCATGCTCTGTAAAAGGGGGCTGAATGCATCTGCAAAGAGGATCGAGATAGGTAAGCCTGCAGAGTGAGTGCAGACTGACGTTAACAAAAACCTTTGTCAATATTACCCTGGCTGAAAGGAGCAGTGTAACCGATTTTTAAGTCTTACTTTAATAACTAGATTCTTACTATGCATCCTAGAGATTTTACAAAGCATGACTCAATAGTGTACTAAGACGAGCCCAACTGCCCGTAGATTCATTCATTTCGAAATCAAGTTCTTGTTCTATACGTTGTTTTCAGGAAGACGACGACGAATATATCGGTGCTAACTTGAGATTCTACAGAAATGAGATTAGATATAGGCCACATGGTAATAATTTGCCTTATCTCTAGTATCAGACAAGAAAGTAAGAATATATTTGTCACAAAAATGACCATTCTTTTGTTTAAAAAAAAAAACTGGTCTTAAAGTTGGCTTCTGGTTTAGAATGATAGACGGACCACAGGCCTTTGAGACTCAATTGGTCAATCACACAAAAAAGAAATTTCATTGCTCGATCATCGGACATGGTTACTAAGAATAATACATTTGCCCATCACTTCCAAAATGTAAATAGTAATAGAAGGTTTGATCCTTATAAAAGATAATGTTATACCGTAAACAGTCAAGGCAACCTGATAATTGGTGTAGTTAGGTGTAGAAATTATTTTCCCCCGGATATTCGAAAGTTTCAAAGACTTTATTAAATCAAAGATTGGCGCTGATCTCACGAGTTTTATAAAAGCCAGTAAGGCGGCATGTGACCCCAAATTGACCATCCGACTCCCGAATATGGTCAATCGGGAAATGAGCTGAATACTAGACATACTACATAATTACTCTGGCAGTTAGTTTGGCAGTAATTTGGTGCTCATAGCACTAGTGCCTCCAGACTACTTGTATGGCCTGTCACCGATCTGGCATGAAACTATTCTATTCTTGTCTCATTTTCAGGCGAGTATATCGACAACATACACAAATATTGGTACGGGGACTATCAGAGGCTCGAAAAGACACTAACCTATATACAATGGTAATTCTTCAGACCATGTAGTTTATGAGACAAAGCTATAATGAAGCTTCAAAATATCTATAAGTACATGTAGATTTATTTGATTGGACAAATACTGGTGAGGCTGTCTGTAGTTTCAAATTCCTCAAGGGCCATTAATGTCAGAGAGTATTGTATAACCACAAGAAATTTCTGCTGGTGTTCATTATGAAAAGAAAAGCCTGTTATGATAGATTCTGAGCTCTGTATATGTGTCAGTATATCGCTGTTAATAGAAACTATTTGAACTTGATGGACAAATCTTTTCTATGAAAACAGTGGACTGTGTAGGACATCCTTGCACAAAACAGAATGCTGATTTTTGATGCCCATTCCGTTTGTACGCCTACCTATGGATGAAATTGAGATATACATGTATATAAGGTTTTTTTAATAGGGAATTAACCTTTAAGCTACTTTGTGCAACTTTTGCTGACAGTTAAGATAAAGATAAAAAATGCACAGAACATGCTGTCTGATCTCAGATCTACACTGTCCGATAAGGAGCGCAGTAGTTCAGTCGTTAGCATGCAGGACTTGAGAACAAGGGATCGTGGGTTCGATTCTTGGCTAAGCCGATTTCTTTCCGAGGATTGATGATAGTCATTGCGACGGGATTTACTCTTCTACGACTGCTAACCGTTGTATCGACGGTGGTTATTTGCGAAAGCAGCCAGTGGCTTGGATAGGAAATTGTGCGGATTACTGGTACAAGAAACTCCGGAAAAAACATGGATACCTGTATGTGCAATGGCTACCGCGCAAGTACTGAAATCATATTGAAAACGGTGTTAAACACTATACAGCCAATCAATCATATCATAATTTAGCCGGTTCAGAGTTAACTGTCCATTTGGATACCAGACTGACTACATCTCTTTTTGACCGCTACAGTCTTTTGAAAGACGAAAGTAGCTTTCTGTGGCTTATTTTCATGAACAACAAGGTGACCAAGCAGGTTGGAATGATGTGGGGAAAACAGTGGCGCCCTCCTCCTGCATGGGTGGGTCTTAAGTTTTTTAGACTCCTCTTGAGGACTGTTTCTGGTTTAGTCCTACTTCTACACTAAAACGTACATGTTCACATTTCATCAATGAAATAATTCTTCAATCGTTTCTGAAGTGACAAGCTTTTTGATGATGATGATGATGATGATGATGATAGTTTGGTAGTATTGAAAGAAATAATTATTATCATATGAAAAAAGTGTTGTTACATCTTTTGTGCTACTGTTTAGGTTGTTTCCACTGGCCGAGAGGAGTTCTGTCAACCCGTTTGCTCTACCTCTACAAAAGCATGAAGCTAAGGTAAATCAACTCTTTACCAAACGACAAAATTTTACACTGGTCCAAATAGAAAGCATTTGCAGACGACAAGATGAATGTGACTAAAGAACTGAAATTTGTTTTAGGACGTTAGGAAAACATTGTGGGTAAAGGAGAAAATGTTTCTTTCACAGGGGTGTTAAAAGTAGGGAGTGTGGTAAAGGGTTAAACCTGGTAATTTCACATCGATTATGAAAAAAGTGTTACAATTAGGGGAGACCGGGGCTATATGTTACATTTTTTCGTTTTTCTTGGATAAAAATTTCAAATATCTGTATATCCAAACATTTTTTGTTTTGAAACAAACCTTATCAACAGAGGCAAAATATAAACATTTATGTTCGAACAAATTTTGAAAGGTTTCTCAAAAAATTGATTTTTTCCATCAGAATTTTCTGTAACAGTTTGCCCCACGCTTGGGGCAATGTGTTACAAGGAGCGGGGCAAAATGTTACATGAACTGTTTCAATGGTATCTTGATCTTAAAGGCACTTTCACATTCATTAGCTACTAGATGTACATCACTCGGAGACAAACTGACATAAATATTTGCTGCTTTTGACAAAAAAATTGTCAGATTTAATTGATTGTATGGCGTTTAACGCTGTTTTCAACATTATTTCAGCTATATCGCGGCGGCCAGTGCATCTATTCATGGAGTTTCTTATACCAGTACTTTGCACAATTATCTTTCCAAGCCACTGACTGCTTTTCCACATTATCATCGTCGAAATAATGGTCAGCGGTGGGAGAGGAATGAAAGAGGACTATAACGTACTGAACAAGAGTGACCTTACGAACCATCCTGAAATGAAAATAATGATAAATTTAAACTATTATGTAGAGTTACTAACAAGGTCGGTGATCTGAGCCTAATAGGTTTTGACCTAGGCTAAATACTTGTTAAAAGTTTGTTGGAAAAGGAGAATACTCTTTTTTTTTTCAAACAGTAATTGAAATGAAATTCTATTGCACAAGTAATTACTGCCTGTAATGGGTCTAAATCTAAACAAGAGATTCACATGCATTTGCATTGCTCGGATACCAGTGCTTTAGATTATAATTCGAAAAGGGCTATAAATCATACAAAAATTTCCCTAGTGTTACCTATAGCATCAAAGTGTAGGACCGGAAGTTCGTTTTGTACAGTCATTTGCGATTGTATAGCGACGTTTGGTCGACTGAGAGCTCTCAAGTCACCTGATTTTGATTACTTGAGAGCTATCAAGTGACCAAACGTCACTGCAAATGACCGAAAAAATGAACTTCCAGTCCTATACTTTGAACACAATGTGTTTGACTTTGGTAGTGAAAATATTTTCGGATTTTCGAGTAAATGTCTTCATGAATATCATAGAAATTACACAGTATCAGGGTTTTGCAGGACGACAACGACGTTGACGACGAAAATGGAGGCAGAGAGCTGCAACAATATCTTGGTGTTTCTCTATACAAGGCCGAGCTAAAACAATGCACCATGATGAAATAATTGATGGGGTAAACTGTTACAGTGTAACAATATGCCCCATCTCTTTGTAACATTTTGCCCCAAACGCCTTTTTGGACTTTGTGTAAACCCAAAATCCTAAACGTGGATTTAGTGAATAAAACCTTTACATCGAATGAACTACAAATCATTTCTGTACAATAACGTGTTAAGATATCCAAAAAATCCTAACGGGTTACTATACTAGGCGAGTTTTTCAAATATAAGTCAAAATTTACTTACATGAGGGATTTTGTGTTTTTTTACTCTAGTTCGTTATGGTTATATAATTCTTCCTCGGTGTGTTACAGAAAGTAAGTAAAAAAGATTGCGCTTTTACGTGATAGCAGTTTTGGCGTAATCAAACTCGTCGTCATTGAACTATCTCTTCTGTAACAGATTGCCCCGTGTATCATTTAGCCCCGGTCTCCCCTAACTTTTATCCTTCCGAGGGCCATATTCATCAACTGTTCTTATCTGCATTCCTATTTCTATTCTAGATTTAAAAAGTAACGCAATTTGATTGGCTAAACCATTTGTTTAAGCCAAGCAGTTCTGTGCAGCCTGATCTCGATCTACACTGTCCTCAAAGCACCCCGAGCAGCATAAGAGTTATAACAGTGACATGTCTATTTCTAGTATATCAAAGACGACGAGGAAACATACAACAGGGTCATTACATCATACCAAATGATGTTGGACTTTTTCGGTATGATTCTTGTCGATCCCAAAACAGGAGAAGTGGCCAGGTCGGATATATGGAAGGAACGGTTCACTCATCTGAAAAGGTAACAGTGTTATAACACATTTAATCAGTCTCAGTGAGCATTTTTTTCTTGCAGTTTCTGTCATTTCCTATATTTCTCTTGGCTAAATCAGTTTGACAGACTGCAGAGATTAAAAAGACTATGACGTATATACGCTCTGTTTATCAAGCAAACTCATTCTTTAAATAATGGTATATATAATTGTCTGGAGTTTGCACGTTTCTAAAATTTTGTTTTAAAGGAAATACTTTTGACGTTCTATATAAAACAACAGAAAGAAGTTTGGTTTGATACTCGTCTGCCCAAAATCGTTAAAACAATAAAGCTATCTGAGAAAAGGAGTGATTTCTTGTAAAACTTTTACTTAAAATTTTTACAATATGTTGGCCTACACAGTGATCACTGATAAATAGATAAAACTTCCTGAGAAAGAAAATAAACATTTTCCTACTGTGATACCAAACTTCATGTCCTACATATCAGACACGCCTACAGAATATCGTCCGTTAACTTCCAAAACCTCGTAACTACAGCTTGAAACAAGCTGTAGTTACGAGGTTAAAAGTAAACCGACGATATTTGGTTTTCAAGATGTTTAGCTGATTAAATAAACTCTTCTTCTTCTTCTTCTTCGTAATCATTATGATCATATCATTATTATTATCATCATCATAATTATTTTCATTTCTTTATTCGCTCGCAACTATTACTCCTGCACATCTTCATTTACAGGTCAGGAAAGAACTACTTCCGTATTACCAGGATCATCCGAAGTTTGGGCGCTTTAGGGTTCTATCTTTACCAAGCACCCTTTGTCATGTTTCTGCTGCATGAGGTGCTAGAAACCAAAGAACTTGCCGCCGTGCCACCGGGGATTGTGAACACGTGGCTGGGTGCCGTCGACAACGCCTTTGATAGGGAATATATTCGTAAACAGTTCCAACAACCACTCAATGAGATGAATAATTTGTACGTGAAAAAGAATGTCAGAATTCGAGTAAATGACAATAGTTACCAAGAATCACATAGACACAAAGATGAAAATAAGGAATATCTACACAGACGTACGAACCGACATCGGTATACCTACGCACAAGACAGTCATAGGATTGAGGAATGAGTTTGTTGTCACGTGACTCCGTGTTAACCCTTTACAACACAATCTCGAGTTTTAACAGTCCTGAAGAAGACGACTGTTGAAAACACTTTGGAAATGGGAGAAAATGCTGGTTACAGACAGTTTCTCCTTTTTCCTTAATTTTCACTACCCTTTTATAGAAAAATCCCACAATTTTAGCCACATTTGATTTGTGGTCTTCAAACATTTTTAATTCGGGTCAGTGTGAAATTTTGTTGTTTAGTAAAGAATTTCACGCGTGAAATAATTTAAACACGATGTTTGATTGGTAAAACAGTCACATTTCTAGGACAAAATGGATATCATGGACTTACCATTATATGATGATTTGCTTGCTGTATTGCATCAGGGAAACGCATTAACCCCGCCCCTTTTTTCTTTCAGGGCGGAGCTTAGTTATTTTTCTGTACTGAGAAAAAAGAGCGAATGCTTGCAACGGAATTTGTGAGTAAACGAATGTGATTGTAAAGTAATTCGTTGATACATTATGAACCAATAAAGATATTTTGGTCTATGGAAATTGTACTCAAAATTTAAACATCTGTGAGAACTTCAGTGGTAAATTTATGCAAAATTGCTGCACAGTTATAATCTTAACTATTCATACGAATTACTTTTAAAATGTTCTTTTTCTTGCCCTCGTGCATTGCTTTCAAAATGCACATTAATTTTGTTCCTCCCAATATTCGAATTTAACGATGTTTCCGTATTTTCGAATATTCAAATTGTGATTATTCATAATTGTAAATGTATTTACACCATAAATAAAACAACACAGTCGGAAGAGAAGACGTAAACAGACTGACTCACTAGTCGCCCCTCATTTATTGGTCATCTTGTATGATTAACGACTTTTTAACCATTAGCCAAGCAGGTGTGACCTAATGCCCTAAATTGTGGACAGTTGTAGATCAAGATCAGACTGCACAAGATGTGCAGTCTGATCTTAAGTCTACACTGTCCGATATCGAGATATTTTTGGTCGGAGATACGTTTAAAATAGCAAAGTTGTGGGTTTTACTATCGACTTGAAAGTTTCATTTCATTTATAAAGCAGGACACATTAACTTGTTACTTCCTAAAACGGATTTACAACGGTCAGTACATGAAGCAACTCTTTGTTAAAAGAAAAAAAAAAGTTTAGACCCAATCAAATCAGAACTATTTACAGACAAATTAAAGGCAGCACGAAGGACAAATTTCTATTTTCTCCTTTTAGCGCAATAATTTCAAACGCACTCTTCTTCACTGTCGTAAACCCAGGACTTTTTTTTTTTTTCATATATCAAAGAAAAGTTATGAAAGATTCTTGGCCTGAACACCCATTCATCACGAATCTTTTCGTGATATCGTTTGTTAGATGAAACACACTGTCAAGTTGGACAGATGTGGGACTTACAAAAGAAATAGAGAAAAACTCCAAAGCCTTATGACAGTCTTTCAGTATAGGTCTATGGTGTATGCTGCGATCCTTGGAAAAAAATTGCGAAATGTTTTACATAGAGAGGAGAGTAAATTCTGGTACATATGCGGTGTTTGATTCAGGCATTGATGATCAAGTCGGAAGTGCGTAAAATCAATAAAATCCGACATTTTTACTTTTAAATGGTTAAGTAATGATTTGAACTCCCTTAAGGCATCATATTTTTATATTATTTCAAATTTTAAACACATGCGTGCAAAAACACGTGCATGGGGGGTCAAGTCTTGCTCGACTGTATTGCATGGGGAAGGGGTCATATCGGTTCAAAGAACCCCTTACCAAACAATCCCTGGTTTTTACTACCCGGAGGTAGAAGCCTATTGAAAACAATGTGGGAAAAGGAGAAAATGCTGATTACCAGCATTTTTTCCTTTTCCCACAATGTTTTCCACCATTACCAGAACAAATTTCCATTTTTGAATCACATTAATATTTTCTTCTGCATACGTATGCTTTGAATTTGGACTGGTCTAAAATTCTGTTGTGTGATAAATATAGTTCACATATAGTCATAATCACCATTTTACTATTTTATGAGATATGCTCAGTGAAAAGGGGGCGTAAGGCATCTGCATAAGCACTTGGGCAGGCTGACTTTTGTTGTAATCGATGATTTCGCATTCGGTTATTTTTTTATATCAAAAGATCAGCGTAGCTCCTGATTCATTCGCTTATCATATTAAGGTAAGACCTGTGGAAAACAGCTGTTTCCACTAAAACATCACCATGCCAAAATGGCTATAATTAAAAATGAGTATTATTTAACTACTTTCACCTATTCGTTTTTTCCATGATCCGTGAGAAATGTGCAAAAATATTATTTCCGCATAAATCCTTATTTATCCTTATTTATCAACCAATTTGAATTTTCACCGGAAGTGCATTACAATGGTCGAATCTTCGAAGAACACGACATGCGCAGACGACGAATAGATGTGTATTTGTAGAATGCCATCTAACGGGAGATAATGAGTCTGAGTGAATGGCAGATATAAATATTTTATTAATTACTGGTACTGTCTCTAGATGACTTATCTTTCTAGTTGAAACAGACCAAGTCTAAAATTATGGTGGCAAAGAGAGAAATTTGTTATAGCTAGCATAGATTTTATTTTCATCTCGTTAAAATATTTTCACATGACTTCTTACATACTCATCCTTTACCCTTTTAAAAAAGTGCGAGTATGTCTTCAAAGTCGTTTGTCTGAATACACGTTTCCTCCCTTTTCCACAACGTTTTCTACCTCGTCAAAGATAAATTACGCCATTTCAGCCACATTTAATTTGTAGTCTGCAAACGCCCTCAATTAGGACAAGTCCAAAATTTTGGTCCTCTGCTTAACCCTTTCCTAAACACTTACTGGTTTTTACGGGTCTGGAAGAGTAGCCTTTCGAAAACATTGTGGGAAAAGGAGAAAATGCTGGTAACCAGCATTTTCTCCTTTTCCCACAATGTTTTCTACCCTATCATAGACAGAAATCATCTTTTCAGCTAGAGTTAAATTGTCGTCTGCAAATGTTTTCAATTTGGTCTAGTTCAAAAGTTTGTCGTTTGGGAAAGGGTTAAGAGTTAGTGATTTAAGCTCGTTTGAGGAAGAGGTTTAGGATATACAGATAAGATGATCGATCTAATGCTGTAATTTATGGATCAAGGAAAGAATTCGTTTGCTCTTGGGAACGCCTTTCTAAGATGGAGGTTTTCGTATTATGTACTTCTGTGTATGTTGCTTGGTGTTTAACCAGAGAAAGAAGCCTTCTGAAAACAAAGTGGGAAAAGGAGAAAATGCTGGTAGGCCAATGAAGTAAGTTGATGACGTCAATATTTTTTAGCAGATATGTCAAGCAGAAAGAGGTTTTGTACTAGATATAGTTAGCAATGACTGAATGACAATATCTCATGCTTTGTCTGGGTGTTTCTGTATGTGTGTCTGTCTGTATGGTTCTGTCTCTGTGTTTAGTCGGAGTGTCTGTACGTGTGTTTGTCACCCTGTCCCGTGATTCTGCGTCTCTGTATGTACCCGTCTGACTCTTTGTTTCTATGTGTCTGGACAACTGTGTGTGTGCATGTCAATCAAAGAGAGAGAAAGAGAGATTAGAATGTAACACCAATTGAGGATGACGATGTCGAGGTTGTCTTCTGCTGCGGATGGATGGTTTGGGACCGAGACTTACACAGAGCTGTCATCAATGGCTGGCAAGCAAGATGGAGCAAATGTGTAAAGTTTGGAGGAGATCATGTTGAACAATAAATCAGTTAGATTTTCATTACCTTGCTTTTATAAGTGAGGCTAAAGACTTTTTGATGACCCCTCGCATATTACATTTGCTTCGACGTCTATATATTTGACATTTATAGATTTGTGCCAGAAGGAATAAATACCTATTGAATTAAACTTTGGGCTTTACGTCAATATTTAACATCAGTAATTTTCAATAACAATGTGACACATTTGTATGGCGCGACGTCAAACATAATTTATGGGACTTTATAATATAAAGTGAGGGGTTTTCTTTTTCAGATTTATGAAAAATTTAACTATCAGTCACATCTGGTTCAACAGCCAAACATTAAGTACTTAAAAAATTGTGTGATTGACGACTATTTGAGAATTCAGGAAGAGTAAGGATACGATTTTATTTTTAAATGGAAATCGATAGGTCTCGATCGTAATTACAATTTGTATGACAAAAAATCTGAGATTTAAATTTTAATGAAATCTATCTGAAAGCTTTGTGGGAAAAGGAGAAAATGCTGGTAACCATTTAGGCGTAGCTGAACTGTGTCGGCTTTTGACATACTTTTGGTATTGATAACAAATGAATAGCAGAAGTTTGTCAATGGTAAAAAAATGGCAAATTTATGCCTTCTGTCTCTTTAAAGATATTTCTCGTTTTAATTCAGAACCACAACATGATTGGAAAAATCTTTCTCCTCTTCGTTACTATGGTGACGCTGACAGTAGCAACCCCGTACGGTGGTAGATCCAGAGGAATTTCTGTAGGTCACTTTCAAAGTGCGTTTCCTCCAATAATGCCAAGAGGATTCGGTAAATACTCCGGTGGTTCTATGTTTGGTCAAGGTTTCCAGGGTGGGTTCGCCAGTGGTTCATTGGCTCCCGCCGGAGTTCTGCCATTTGGCGGTATGCAGCCCGGACTTGGTGGTTTTCAAGGTGGATTTGGTGGATTTGGTCCTATCGATGGCGGTTTCGATACTGTTGGTGGCTTCAATGGCGCGTTTGGGCCTTCGTTCGGTCCTGCTATGCCAGGCTTCAGTAGTTTTGACTTCCAAGGTCCTCTGGATCAATTTGGCGGCGGTTTCGTGGGTAGGTTTATATTTTCATTTTTTTTTTATCGTCAGCATTTCTATTTTGCTTGGCTGGTTAGAGATGATAACAATAGCCTAAGTAAACCTAAACATTTTTACTGAAAACAGTTAATTTGTTCTCGAGGAGAACTGCACCAAAATGACAGTTTAATAAATATTTTCGATTCTTTATACACAATTTAGTGGTATATATTAACCCCTTTAATGGACGACAAGGTTTTAGACTGGTCTGAATTCAAAGCAGTTGCAGATTACAAATTAGATTAGACTTAATGATGAGACATGTCTTTAAAAAAGGGCAGAACACGTGTATGGTTTCCAACCATTTTTGTTCAGAACTACTTCCTTAGGGGCGTTACAACACGGGGTTATTTTGTAAAAGTTAAAAGAAAGGAAGATTTTTCTTAGAAGCATAAACAATTTTGGAAAAGGAATAATTACTTGATGCAAGCAACCGTTCCTTGACCAAAACGTACCCCTTGTCATAGGATGTTTTAACCCATTACCACACAATCCCTACTTTTGACGCCCCTGAGGAAAAAGCCTTCAGAAAACATTGTGAGAAAAGGAGAAAATGCTGGTAACCAGCATTTTCTCCTTTTCCCACAATGTTTTCTACTCTTCACAAAACAAATTTCAAATTTTTAGTTACTTTTATTTTGTCGTAAGCAAAAGCTTTCGATTTGGACAAACCCAAAATTTTGTCATTTGGTAATAAAATTAAAAGTGTGAATCAATGCTGTATTTTCATATTACTTATTGTGTTACTATCGTGGTAAAGGTAAAAAAATTAATGGAAAGACCAAACTTTCTATTTTATACAAAACTGTTACAAGGTAAGTTTCGATATGCCATATATGACACGTAAAATAAACAAGCCAATTAAAAAAGAGCGGTAAAGTTGATTGATTGATTGATTGATTGATTGATGATTCACGACGCTTTCATCATTTTCATCCCGTGGTACACCCATCCATACATTCCTTCAGTTTCTTTTTACCAGTGCTCCACACAAATTCTTTTAAAGCAACTGGCTGCTTTCCCACATAACCATACTGGAAACAATATTCAGCAGTGAGAGGGGAACGAATCCTATAGCAATAACTATCATCGAACCTCGGAAAGAAATTGGCAGAGCCGGAGATCGAACCCGAGTTCTCAAGTCCCGTACCCTACCGACTGGTGCTCGACTTAGATTCGTAGATAGATATAACAAAGCTATTTATTACTTCTTTTAAATTTCAGATCCGGCTTTTGATACTTTCAACAGTTTCGATGGTGGTTTTGTGGGGCCGAGTCAGGGTTTCGTTGGACCCAGCTCCAGTTTCGTAGGGCCGAGTTCAGGTTTTGTAGGGCCAAGTTCCGGTTTTGCAGGTTCAAGCTCAGGTTTTGTAGGACCAAGTTCCGGTTTTGCAGGAACGAGCTCAAGTTTCGTAGGGCAGGGTTCCGGTTTAAAAAACGGTAAAATTTGTCGTTTTTCCGCTTTCATGTTTTCTATTTTGTATCCTCATTTGCTTAAATCATTACCAAACGACAATATTTTAGGCTTGTTCAAATCGAAAGCTTTTGCAGACAATAAAATAAAAGTGACTGAAAATTTGAAATTTGTTTTGTGAAGGGTAGAAAACATTGTGGGAAAAGGAGAAAATGCTGGTTACCTGCATTTTCTCCTTTTCCCACAATGTTTTCCAAAGGCTTATTATTCAGGGTCGTCAAAAGTAGGGATTGTGTGGTAATGGGTTAAGGAATCACCATCGTCAAAAGCACAACCAACTGCATTATCATCATTACTTTGATCATCTAATATACGCCCCAACCCCTCGTCGTCGTCCTCCTCTTTTTCTGTCCGCCTTTGTATCGTTGTTTTCAGTTTCTTACGTTAACCTGCTGACTTAAAATAATAATCAGTTTACCTTTTTTAAAAAAAATAAGTTTGATTTTGTAGAATGAAAATTAAACGACAATTTTTGACTTGTCCGAATTGAAATTATTTTGCAGATATAATAAAGGATACCAGAATGATTGGATTTGTCCCCCAAAAGAGCATTTTAACCCTTCGGCTGTTAAACGCGACTCAATGTCCTTTTATAGAGGACAGTGTAGATCCAAGATCAGACAGCACATGCAGTCTGATCTTGGATCTACACGACCCGGCCAGGAGATATTTTTCTACCAAAAATAACTTAACCCTTTCCAAAACGACAAAATTTTAGACTTGTTCAAATTGAAAGCACTTGCAGACAACAAAATAAAGTTAACTCAAAAATTAAAATTTGTTTGAGTAGGGTAGAAAACATTGTGGGAAAAGGAGAAAATGCTGGTACCAGCATTTTCTCCTTTTCCCACAATGTTTTCAAAAGAGTACTATTCCAGACCCGTAAAAACCAAGGATTGTTTGGAAAAGTTTTAAGACAGCAATATTTGTGTTTTTACGATCGACTTGAAAGTTTTGTTTTAGAGTTTCCAGCAGCTTGTGGGTTTAATTTACATATAATGAGTAATTCATCTCTTTAGGTGAATTCATATATCTTACAAATGAAAGGGATTTGGACAATTTGACAGCGAAATGTACTGTTAGGTTATGATATTTTCTAAGTGCAAGACAAATGTAAGCCTTAACAAAAATACATTGTAAGGACAGGAGAAAAGCTGGTGATTAGTTAAAAGCTCCAAATGTTTTCATAGCTTTGCTAAATATTGCTGTAAAGCAAATTGTTCTGCTGCCAGATTTATGACTGTGTGCGTATGTTTATTTCAGGGGTTTTAAGCCGCCTCAACAAATAGTGCCAATCTTTTATTTATTAAGAAAGACAGGTAAGTTGCAGTTTTCTTTTTGGTAACCGTGGTTGCCTTTTTAAACTTGTGAAAATTGGAGTTAACTCTTAATCAAAAGACTAGTTCCAGATTCTTCCAATTGAAAACATCTACAATCGACAAATTTTGACGCGATACCAGTGCACGAAAGTTCTTTTGACAGGGTAAAAAAAACATGGCAATAATTGGAGAAAATGCTGGTTACCAGCATTTTCTCCTTTCCCCCCCCACCCCTCCATATTTTCAACTACCTTCTTCTTCAGGGTCGTCAAAACTCGAAATTGTGCGGTACTGGGTTAAAGACCTAACAGTGCATGTGTTATTTCTGGTCCCGTAAAAGTTAATGTAATGATACATATAAAGTTTTAAGGTGTCGAACCACTACAAACTGCTTCCGGGTCTTAAAGAAGCAGTCCCGTTTGAAAATTTGACGGCAAGCACTTTCCTTGCACTGTTGTATCAGAGAAAATAGAAGGCTAGGTTTTAAATGTTTCTAGAAACGACTTTATGATTTCTGTTGCAAACTGGCGCAAGTTTGGTGAACAATTTAGTGCCCATGACCACATAGTCTACCTCTCGTAAAGGTCCTCTCATTTTTTTACTGTTTTGTTTTTTTAAGAGCAGTTTTGTTAAAGGTGGGATGGTAAAATCGAAATCTCATAAAGTGTCACTTTTTATTCAAGTCTTGGGTCGACCACCGAACCTATAATTGGTAGAAACAATTTACAAAAATGCTGAAATAAAGATTGATTTTATATATGGCTTGCAACACACGAAAAGGGACATTCGGACATCTGCGTAAAGTGTCGTCTCGGATCAGCCTGCGCAGTCCGCGCAGGCTAATCCGAGACGGTACTTTCCGTTTTAATGCCATTTTCTGTTTTGCGCATGTCTACTGTAGCACAAAATCTAATGTAGTCGTAAAGTGCCGTCTCGGATTAGCCTGCGCGGACTGCGCAGGCTGATCCGAGACGACACTTTACGCAGATGTCCGAATGTCCCTTTTCGCGTGTTGCACTCCATATAGGCAAACCCTTAACCGAGTGGTGCTCTCTGGCAGCCAGTAAAGCATTTGGAAACATTGTGGCACTGCTCTTTGGTATTCGCAACTTTTATACATACATACATACATACATACATACATACATACATACATATATGTCTTTTTGTTTCAGGTAGGAGAGCTCTGGCTAGTCCCTGACGACAAGTATTTCAATCGAGGTCATTTTGTGCATAATTTGTAATATTTAAGATTTACAAATACACATTTTCAACGACTCATGCAATGTTTGTGCTTGTTTGTTTTCTTCTGTCTCACAGAGAGAGAGAGAGAGAGAGAGAGAGAGAGAGAGAGAGAGAGAGAATGCACGTTCGAACTTCATTGTACGTCGACCTCTGTAACATTTGTGGATAAAGAACCAACACTAAGTTGGGTAACAAGTTTATCTAGTCCGTGAAATTGTAAAGATTATCATCCTTACAGTTTTGATCTACATGATGAGCCTTTGTGAATGTGTTGTGTTCATCACTAACTCTTTCCATGTTCACACTCTACAGGGTTTTCAGCTTGGTCAAAATGCTTTGCCTATACTTAGGAGTAGATTGAAAATGGGTACATCTGGTCACAAAATTAGGTCACTAGGTCAAATCTAAAAAAAAAAAATTTATGTGCACCCAACCCAGAATGGACACATTTTTAGTCCATTTGTCATGAAAATTCGATAGAGTGGTTTCCTTGATAAAATCTCGGGCAAGATTTTTCCCGCAATGTTTTCTACCCTACTCGAAACAAATTTTAATTTTTGTACAACAGTCTTTTGTGTACAACCTTGTTTGAGACGCAGCTTTATTTCAGCGATGCTGAAGTCTGTTGATGTCTCTCAAAGAAAAATAATAAAACGTACTTGTATTGTGGTTCGATTTTCGCGTTGGGTTAAAGATCCAATGATGTTTTTAGTTAAATAAGAAAAAGGGTAAGCTTACATTGGCTGTGACTTTAGGAAAAAAGGCTTGATATGGATGTTTTGCTAGCATGGGTCTAGATTTTACTTACTTTATGATCCATCCTTCTCGCGATCTCCCACACACAAACTGACTGAAAAGAGGAGCCCCACCATTCTAAGAACGGTAAACAAGCGTATTTTCAGCGAAGAAATGTACCATTTGAATGCTTTGCTGCGTGATCGGCCTACAGCCAAGGGACTCGATCGAAGGATCCCCCGAGGTTTGCCGTATAACACCATTCCTGATAAGCGTTTTCTTCAAAACTGGGGTTGAGAAACATGACAGTAGACGTCCTTTTAAAATCCTCACAAAAATGCAGATACACGCGGCTGAATGTGACCACACTACTTTGTGGCCTTATTAGGCAGGCATACTATGTTTCGACCAGTGAGTCTACATGTATTTGCTTTGCCCATCTATCTTGTCCGCCCTCAGTTTCTTCCTTGACAAAAATCGACGAAGACATATAAGGTGTGCCTGTGAACACATAGATGAGCATTGTCTACCACCCGGGAAGGTCTTTTTTGACTCCTATTTTTTTACGGGAAGTGTGTGGTTACCCGGTTGTGTTTGAGGAGAGTAAGCAGCCGTTTTTTGACAAAATGTTCCGTCTGATTTTGGATCCATGCTGATTGATTTAACCAAGCTGGTCTTGTCAGTTGATTTATACAGGTCAAGACGATATGGTTTCTCGGTTACTGATGGTCATTTCTTTTTACCTCCTTGTCATAAATAGGCCTACCAGATTTCCAATTAGTCACATCTATGTTTTCTACCCAACTTTTCATCAACAATCACGTGTGTCAATGGCATTGAGGAAGAAGGTTTCTGAAAACTTTAAAAAAGAAGAAAATTGTGGCAACCAACAATTCTTTCGTTTTCCCGCCATTTTCTACCGTTTCACAGCCTACAAATTTAACTGAATTATTATAATTGGAGTGCAACACACGAAAAGGTGCATTCGGACATTTGCGTAAAGTGTCGTCCCGGATTAGCCTGCGCAGTCCGCGCAGGCTAATCCGAGACGGCACTTTACGACTACATTAGATTTTGTGCTACAGTAGACTTGCGTAAAACAGAAAATCACATAAAATCGGAAAGTGTCGTTTCGGATTAGCCTGTGCGGACTGCAGACGCTGATCCGAGACGACACTTTACGCAAATGTCCGAATGACCCTTTTCGCGTGTTGCACTCCATATAGTGTAGTCTGACTTCGACAATGTACAACTTACTATCGATTTACACAATGTAATACATTTTTTTTTTGTACAAAAACAGTTTGTATTTCATTGTTCTTGTCGATAAAATCATGTGACCCTTGCCAAATATACCGTGTTTTAATGACCCTGAGTAATAGGTTGAACATAAATACGTCATTGAAAAAGGAGAAAAAAGCTTGAAAATGCAAAAACTCCTTTTTGATACAAATTAGATAATATGAGTCAACAATTAACGTGTTGTCTGCAAATGCTTTTCATTTGGATTAAGTCTAACACTTTGTCATTCGATACATAGTTGATTTAATTCCCATCTGCAATGAGAGAGAGTTCAGGGTAGACAGACCTACATCACCCTTTAGCATACAATTCCAACTTTTAATGACATTGAGAAAAAAAGTTTTGAAAACATTATGGGAAGAATAGAATATGTCATTAACCAGCCTGCATTCTCCTTTCTCGCCCATAATGTTTTCTATCCTATCACAGGAAAATTTAATGTTTCGAGTTACTTTAACATATCGTCTGCAAATGCTCACAAATTTTGACAATTATAAAATTTTGTCCTTTGGCAATAGGTTAACCCATTACCACGAATTTCCCTGCCTTTGACGAGTCTGAGAAAGAAGCCTTTTGAAAATATTGTGGGAAAAGGAGAAAATGCTGGTAACCAGCATTTTCTCCTTTTCCCACAATGTTTTCTAACCTGCTGGAAGCAAATTCCATTTTTTTACTTACGTTTACTTTGTTGCCTGCAAGTGCTTTCAATGTGGACCAGTCAAAATTTGGTCATCGGTAAAGAGATAAACAATATATTGGAGCTTAATACCGTTTTAACAGCTTAGGTAATATCACAGCGGTCAGTTCACCAAAGCATGAGTTTCCTGGCTCTCTCTCACCAGTGCTGACACAACTTTTTTTCCAATCCAATGACTACTTTTCTCACATGCATCAGAGTCGAGCGGCGATACAAAAGTCTACTTCAACCTGGTATCGAACCTGCAGGGCCCGTATTCACCAACCATTCTTAAGAACGTTCTTGTGCTTATTCTTCAGAATTTTGTCCATGTGAAAGTAACAGAACTTCTGATTGGCTAAACCAAATGGTTTAGCCAATCAGAAGTTCTGTTACTTTCACAGCCAGAAAAATTTGAAGAATAAGACAAAGAATATTCTTAAGAATGGTTGGTGAATAGGTGCCCTGGAACCATTAGGTCACGAGTCAGATACCCTCACCACTGAGCTAACCGGCCAGTTGGGATCGTAAAGGGTTATTAATGAAATCAATGAGATGGAAAATCGCGATGCATTTTAAATGCAGTCTACCCTGACAGGCAATCAACAAATATCAGGCGAAATGAGGCAATTTTCTCTTCCTTACTACATAAGCCCTCTTTTCCCAGGATCGTTAAAGTATATGTATGTATGTATGTATGTATGTATGTATGTATATGTAAAACACGGATATTTTTTAAATGGGATATTAATCCTATACCGTACGATCCCTAGTTTTAGCAACCTGGATTAAGAAGGTCTTCGAAAAAATTGTCGGAAAAGGAGAAAATGCTGGTTATAAGCATTCTCTCCTTTTCCAACAATGTTTTCTACCCTATCAATAACAGAAATCATCAATTTAACCGCCCTTAATTTGTCGTCTGCGAATGCTTCCAATTTGATTGAGTGCAACATTTTTTTCGTTTGGTAAAGACTTCACTGAAGGAATACCTGTATGGTGTTTAACCCTTTCCCAAACAAGCCCTGGTTTTTATGTGCCTGCAGTAAAAGTCTTTTGAAAACAGTGTGAGAAAAGGAGAAATTGCTCGTATCGAGCAATTTCTCCTTTTCCCACACTGTTTTCTACCCTTTTTGAGAACTTTCTGCCATTTTCTCCAAATCTAAAAAAGTCGTCTGCAAACTCTTTCGGTTTGGGAGGGTCCAAATCTTGTCGTTGGGAAAGGTTTAATAGCAGCGTCCCCTGACAGACATATCAACAAGCACCAAGTTTAAGTTGTTGCGGATAACACATTTAAATGTGACTCAAAAGATTGTATGTACCCTTCAAATGCTTAGAAAACATTGTTGGAAAAGGATAAAATGCTGGTTATCAGCATTTTCTCACATACTTAAAGCTTTCTTGTCCAGGTGGTTTAACTCATTACCAAACGACAATATTTTAGGGTTGTCCAAATCGCAAGCATATGCAGACGACAAAATGGAAGTGACTGAAAATTTGAAATTAGTTTTGTGAAGGGTAGAAAACATTGTGGGAAAAGGAGAAAATGCTGGTTACCAGCATTTTCTCCTTTTCCCAAAATGTTTTCAAAAGGCTTCTTTTCCAGGGGTGTCAAAAGTAGGGATCGTCTGGTAATGGGTTAAACACGAGATCGTTTCTTAATTCTCTACAACACAATACGATTTAAAGCTGGTCCAAATTGAAAGAAATTGTATACAACAAATGATACTTGGCTTGAATGATTAGATTATGTTTCTGAATGTTTAAAAAAAAACAAAGTGGAAAAGGAGAAAAAGATAGTAACTAGCATTTTCTCCTTTTCCTGCAATATTTTCAAAATTCTAACTTCCCAGGGTTGTTAAAATTCTGGATTGTGTGACAAAGAGTTAAAAGGATAATTTATGAAAGGAATATCACAACAATTTTAAGTCGCAGTTTACACTGATAGGCATTTCAACTAACGTTAGTATATGCGAAAGTATGTGCGAAATGGGATTACTTACGGATGAGGACGGAAGAAACAAACAGACGGAGAGACGAACGGACATTCACGAGGAATTTCTGTTAGCCCGTCGACCCACATATCTTAAAATCAATCTCGACAATATTTTACAAAATCTGGAAATAATTCGATCAAGGATTGCGAATCATACAAGTAAGCTCTTATTTCTTTCGATTTACCCCGTTGGCTGCTAAGCGCGAATCGCTGACCTTTAGCGGACAGTGTAGATCAAGATCAGACTGCACAGAACGTGCAGTCTGATCTTGAACTACACTGCCCGTTGAGGAGACATTAGTCCCTAAAACATAACTTTGAAGCAGTAATATTTAGGTTATTAATATCGAGTTAAAAATTTACTATAAATGGCTTGCTTGTCGTCTCGGATCAGCCAGCGCAGGCCGCGCAGGGTAATCCGAGATGACACTTTCCGTTTTAATGTCATTTTCTGTTTTGCGCAAGTCTACTGTAGGAGAAAATCAAATGTAGTCGTAAAGTGCCGTCTCAGATTAGCCTGCGCGGACTGCACAGGCTGATCCGAGACGACACTTTACGCAAATGTCCGAATGTTCGTTTTCGTGTGTTGCAGGCTAAATTATACAGCTGGATAATAGTTAAGGTCGAGCCACACTAGAGTAGTAGGTAGCGTGCAGGAGTTGACAACACAGGGGTCGCTGATTCGATCCTCGGCTCGGGTAATTTCTTTCCTAGGTTTGACGGTTGTCACTACGACAGGATTCATTCCTCTCTCATCGCTGACCATTGTTTCGATCAGGGTTATGTGGGAAAGCAGCCAGTGGCTTGGAAAGAATATTGTATGAAGTACTGATAAAAGAAAAAAAAAAAAAGGTAAGGAAAGCACGAATAGGAGCAGAGATGTAAATGAAAAGTCATGGATAATGGTTCAAAGGCTGTATTCGCCAACCATTCTTAATTTCATTTTGAAGTCTAATTCTAGATTCAGAAACACAATTTCTCATTGCCTAAACCGTTTTGTAAAGCCAAACAGAAGTTACCGCTTCGGCATTCAAAATTTAGAAAACTGTTGATTGTTGGACTAAGAACGGCGTTAAGAATGCTTTGCTAATGCGGACCTAGGTTTCGTACTCACCCACCATTCTTAAGAGCGTTTCCAAGGATATTCTCCAGAATTTCAAAATTTGAAAGTAACACAAGTCCTGATTGGCTAAACCATTTGGTTTAGCCAATCAGGAGTTGTTTTACTTTCAGTTTTACACATCTTGAGGAATAAGCCTAGGAACGTTCTTAAGAATTGTCTGCGAATGCGGACGCAGGTGTTCAGCTATATACAGTTGCAGGTCAAGTTAAAACATATTACCATAAAACCTTTATATCGGTTACATGAAACGTGTGTGATTCAATAGATTTAAACCCCCCCCCCCTCCCCTTTTATCGGGTGTTGAAAGTTTAGCTTTGTCTAAATCCAGTACATTTGTAGACTAAGAATTGCATAATTATCGCTCAAATATTACAGGATTTGTTTTAGTAAAGGTACTAAATATTGTGGGATAAAAGGGAAACGCTGTTTATCATCATTTACAATTTTCCGCCAGAATACCGGTATTTTCTATAGCTGTCAATAGTTGTTATAATTCGAGAGTGTTGAAGAGGCTTTAAATAGCGAATAATTGTCTGTCTATGTATCTGTCCGTCTGTCCACTCGTCCACCTGTCCGCTTGTTATCTCGTCATCATTTACATTTTTCCGGCAGAATACCGGTATTTTCTATAGCTGTCAATAGTTGTTATAATTCGAGAGTGTTGAAGAGGCTTAAATAGCGAATTATTGTCTGTCTATGTATCTGTCCGTCAGTCCACTCGTCCACCTGTCCGCTCGCTATCTGTCTCTCGCTCGCTCACTACCTTACCCACCTACCCAACCCACTCACTCACACAGCCTTCATGCCAACCACTTCCTCTCACCCGCTCACACACTCATCTGCCCAGTCACTCAGTTCATGTTATTTTGACGGCAGAAATTATCGCCATTGTCAAAGGGAACGCATATGGGCATGGTAGTATACCAATCTCAAGGTTTCTACAACAACATGGAGTACAACACTTCGCTGTTGCCACAGCCCTGGAGGGTGAGGAACTTCGTCAGGCGGGTATTGGCGGATATATACAAGTTCTTGGTATGTAACATAACTCTCTTAGAACAATGTTTTTTACATCTTTCAGTAGACCAAAATTACTCTTTAACCCTTTCCCAAACGACAAACTTTTGGACTAGACCAAATTGAAAGCATTTGCAGACGACGATTCAACTCTTGCTGAAAAGATGATTTCTGTCTACGATAGGGTAAAAACATTGTGGGAAAAGGAGAAAATGCTGGTTACCAGCATTTCCTCCTTTTCCCACAATGTTTTCAAAGGGCTACTATTCCAGACCCGTAAAAACCAGGGATTGTTTGGGAAAGGGTTAATTGCCAATGTTGCCTTAGACAACTTTTGCAGATGGGGTAGATCAAGATAAGACTGCTCAAAACGTGCAGTCTGATCTTGTTCTACACCATCCTCGGCTTGATACTAATCTTTTAGACTTCGGCCATTGTCGGATCCATTTATTTGGCATCTACAGTGTTTAAAAAAACAGCTAGTAGAAAATGTGAGGGAAACGATATGCGAAAACGTGGAAACTGGGTCTAGATCCTACTCACGGGCTTCGTACTTGCTACATTCCTAGTTACACCCGCCCACCGGTAATTTGCTTTCAAACATGCTTAACCCTTTGGCTGCTCAGCTCGACTCACTGACCTTTTCCGGGCCGTGTAGATCAAGATCAGACTGCACAAAACGTGCTGTCTGATCTTAGATCTACACTGTTCGAGAGGGAGAAATTAATTGTCAATACAAAACTTTGAAATATCAATAGTTGGGTTTTCACTATAGAAATAAAAATCTTACTATCTTAACGGCGCTCTGGCAAAAGGGCGTTCAGTGCATTTCAATTATACATTGCATTATACCAAGCACGTTTTCGCACTATTTTTCTATAAATCAATGTTTCTTGGAAATTTTATCTAGATAAAATTTTTTAAATAACAGTGATAGTTATCTGGTAGCCAATTATCTCGTTACCACACGAGAAAATTGTAGACTCGTCCAAATTGAAAGCATTTGCAGACGACAAAATAAAGGTGACTGAAAAATTGAAATGTATTCCAGGAAGGGTAGAGAACACTGTGGGAAAAGGAGAAAATGCTGTTCACCAGCATTTTCTCCTTTTCCCACAGTGTTTTCAAAGGCTTCTTTCTCTGGGGCGTCAAAAGTAGGGACTGTGTGGTAATGGGTTAAATTAATTCCACTATATTATAGTTACGTAAAACTTGCAAATGTTGTTCGTAACTACCTTAATAAAACGGGTCCGTGGACATTTCACTTGTACTTCATTCCTGCTAGGCAATGGTTCATTCGAAGAAATTCCAACTCTGTATGCAAATGAACTCACCCCAACAGTAGCTACTACCGAATTTCTACACGAGTGGGCGGAGTTTACAAACGGTAGACAGGAGGTAAAGGTACAAATTTTAGACCATACAACAAAAACTGGCCCCCAAAAAACATCTCATGCAGGTTTTACTCAACGACAAATTTTAGACTTATCCAAATTCAAAGCATTTATTTACGACATATTCAAATTGTGTCGTGGAAAAAACTTGTTTAAAACGATAGAATATTTTCCCAGAAAAAGCTTTCCCCCAAAAAAGTTTTGAAACAGAAATATAGGATCTGACATGAGTTGGCCTTTGAGATAAGATTTTATTAAACGAGTCTAGGGAAATGTTATTAAGCGAGCCTTTGGCGAGCTTAATAACATTTTCCTTGACGAGTTTAATAAAAAATTTTATCTCAAACGCCTACGAATGTCAGATTCCTTTTATCACATAACGATATTTCACAAAATATAGATCAGGGCTTGTATTCACCAACCATTCTTAAGAACATTCTTAGTCTTATTCTCCAGAATTTTCTACATATGTAAGTAACACAACTTCTGATTGGCTAAACCGAATGGTTTAGCCAATCAGAAGTTGTGTTACTTACAAATCTTACAAAAACAATCTGGAAAACCCTGGAGAATAAGACTAAGAATATTCTCAAGAATGGTTGGTGAATACGGGCCCAGATGATGCAAAACATTCATAAATGCACCCGCGGTATTTTACATGAGACCCATTCACTTGTATGAAATGCCTACAAAATGACGTCAAAAATGACGTCACACAAATGTGATATCAAACGTGTGTGAGATAAGAAAATTCGTAATGGGCATATTACACTGAAAACAAGGGAGGTTATGTGATAAAAAAAAAAAAACAGTGTAATCACCGATTTAATTCGGAAAAAAAAGGACAAACAATTTTTGGAAAACCAAAGAACTGTGGTCATCAATACTCAATGTGCTCAAGGTGCACAGTAGTCGAACCTTTTTCTCCAGATCCACTCGATTGTTAGACAATTCCCCCCCCCCAAAAAAAAAATAATAAATAAATTGAAATCGGACGGATTCCCATTGAAATCGAATTTGGGATGAACCACATTATAAATTCCCATCCTGTTCAAAACATAAGCCTGTCAAGAACACCCTAACCTGAGTCAAGGTTGTAATAATTTAAACCCTTTACCACACAATCCCGATTTTTAACACCCATGTAAAAGAAGCCCTTTTTCCACAATGTTTTCTTACCTTTCTAAAACAAATTTCCTAGATTCTTTAGTCACATTTATTTTGTCGTTTACAAAGGCTTTCATTTTGGACCAGCCTAAATTTTGTCGTTTGGTAAAGAGTTAATTACTTTGTATGATGCTCTCCTTAAAATAGTGTTCTGCTTTTGCTCTTTGGCTGCTATCTGTTAATCACTTACGTTATTGTTACACCTTTGTTTGACAAAGTAACGTCCGAATACTAGAAATGGAAAAGGCTGAACGGACTGGGACCAGACTCAGGGTCCGTATTCACCAACCATTCTTAAGAACATTCTTGGTGTTATTCTTCAGAATTTTGTCAATGTGAAAGTGACAAAACTTCTGATTGGCTAAACCATTCGGTTTAGCCAATCAGAAGTCTTGTTACTTTCACCGTCAGGAAATCTTGAAGAATAAGACCAAGAATGTTCTTATGAATGCATGGTTGGTGAATACGGACCCGGGACATCCATACCTCGTCTTTAAGTATTTATCAGACGAAAAAAAAATGGAAAATCGTCCATAATGAAAGTCAGTTAAAAGCATTAGCAGCCGACATGTTGATTGTAGCTCAAAGAATGGGATTTATCCTTAAAAGGTACTAAAACTATGCCGAAAAGGAGAAATTGTTGGTTACCAGTTGGTTCTACTCGCACTATGTTGTCACATGTGAAAGCCTGCTTTATTGGAGTCGTGAAAACGCGAGATTTTTTTTTTAATATGATAAATGGCTCATGTTTAAAGATATTTGCAGGGGAATCCAAGAAATGTTGTGATTAAAATAGACACAGGAATGTCCAGAAATGGCTGTAGACCAGAAAAATTTCAAGAGCTTCTAAAGGTATGTCAGAACAATACACAAAATACTCAGAACTCCTTCATTTGTATTTCTTAGTCTTTTTTGAGAAAGTTCTTTGTCTAGATTTTGAGAGTAAAACGACTTCTGATTGGCTAAACCATTTGGTTTAGCAAGTCAGAAGTTGTGTTACTCTGGAAAAAAATGAAAATTCCTTTGCATAAGACTGAGAATGTTGTTGAGAATGGCTCTCTCTCTCTCTCTCTCTCTCTCTCTCTCTCTCTCTCCACATGTCTTTTTTTTCTGTTCTCTGTGCCGATTATTAGCCCGTCTGTCTGTGTGCGTCTCCTCTCACATATCTCTCTTCGTCTCTCTGTTTGCAAGCGGTAAGTTTGACTATTTCATTTTTTGTGGGACGATGAAATTGGTGTAGTCATTACGTTCGCTATGTATAATGGGCCGATGGCCTTATCTACAGAATAAAAACATCTGAAATTTCTCTCCCTCTCTCTTGTGTGTCTGATATGGTTGTAATCTCTCTCTCTCTCTCTCTCTCTCTCTCTCTCTCTCTCTATGTCTGCTCTCTGTCTGTTTCTTTCTCTCCTGCTCTGCCTGTCTGTTTCATCACCCATGTCGCTTTCAGATAGTTTGTCATTGTGTCCCTGTCTCTCTATTAAATTCTTTACCATTAATCACAATTACAGGTCTGTGATCATCACAAAATTCTTATACACAGTATAATGACGCATTTTGCACAGTCCTGGGATGATCCTGACTTTACAAATCATCAACTAAAACTCTTCATGGAGACAGTGCGACCTCACAGGTGTACATAAATTATTCTATGATTTTAGCCTATAAAATACAGTGTTCGTACATACAACAATTAAAAGTATTTTGCGTTTGTTTTCTATCAGTTTTTCTAACATTATTTCGGTCATATTAAGGCCTACGTGACTTTTTCAGGCCTACAGTTGCGTCACAAGTTTTTATCCCCAGTATTTGGCCCTGTTGCTCCTTTCCTACAAACACATTGCTGAAACAATCTTCTTAAGTGAGAGAGGAGTGAACCTTGTCACAATGATTACTATCCTTATAAAAGTCAGATTTACCGATGGGCTCAGCTTTTGCAAAGTTCCCGATCTCCTGAACTTATTTACCCATTGGTAAACCTGACGTTTATCAGGATAGTCGTTGAAGTTAAACCCCCTTCAACTGATTTGAACGATTTCGTCTCAAAATAGGTCTCAAGACAAAATATTTTTTGCTCAGTTTTCCAAGGCATTTTTAGTACTGTTATTTTCTCTTGTTGTTATCCTCTCCTCTAGTGGAATCTGCAACATAAAACGAATTAGATTACTTTTCACGATTTTATTCGCTATGATATGGGTTGCACTCATTTTGGGTCACCCTATATTTTCAACAAGAATTCAAACCTTGATTCGGTGGTTTATCATATTTTGCATTCGATAGGTATAGAGGTTTTAAACTGCACGTGGCAAACTCCGGCGCTATCAACAACAACATTGGTGTCAACCTTGACTTTGTAAGACCCGGGATATCGTTATATGGACAACCCCCAGGTACACTGAACACTTTTCTGTTCAAAGAGCTTTCACCGCCTGTAAACGACGTTGATTTGTTTTGTAGCTCAGATAAGATTTAAATATACTGATTAAGAGGAAATATTGTTCATATCGACTCAAAGCCTGCTTTAACTTCACAGTTATTTTTTCGTTTGTTTTTCTCATTTATATTCACGTATTTCAGTGGGCTCCATGTTTACAATGCATATTTTACAAGGGGATTTTCAGGGATATCTGTGGGGTTTTTTTAAATGAAATGAGCAGGCCTACATGATTATAACCTATGGCCAAATTTCATCTTATATCCTATCCCTACACTGATCTACACTCTGCGCTACGTGCAGGCTGACCTGAGCAGAAACTTGTCGCTATTGGTCAATTTTCTGTTTGCAAACCACGTGATTAAATAGGCTCTTATGAATCCATAATAATGTGATGACTTGGACAAGTATTATATATGACGGAGATATATTGTTAAGCCCGCTTTTGTCAGAGCATGGCACATATGATAACTTTGTATCATGCATCACGAAGATGCATAAACACCCTTGAAATGTCAGTACGTGGCTCATATTTGTTTGACTTAATTAGGGTGTTCAAAGTACTGTGAACACGTTCTCTCTGTACCGCCAGATTAATACTACATGTGAAAGGTACTGCCATCATGGTGTTGTTTGCCTCATTATCTTCCGCTAGATGGCATTCTACAAATACACATCTATCTAAATCTACATAAATTGTGTTAGAATTGATTTCATATAGATTCCTTAATATGTCACTTTTTTCAGTGATGAATTTGTCCAAATTTAAAGGATTTGTGAACGGGACATACGGCATTTATTATTGAAATAATGCTTTGATTGTCCGGTGTCACGTGATACTTCCTGTGCGCCGCTTACGATAAAATAGAAATATCGCTTATATCAAAGTTAATTGGCAAACCGTCTATTGAGCATTCTGGGTACAGAAGCGGGCTAATTTTTTCAATACAAAAACCGTTACTTTGAATTTCATAATGATACAAACGTCTTCTCAATAAAACGCTACTTGTTGCAATTCATTCACCTATGATTGGCTAGCACGTAACCTATGCATCGGTCATTTATTAAAATATCTTCTAAATGCTAGGGTGTTAGGCTAACAGCTTCGTCGTAAGCCCTACTTTTTCCAGGGATGGCTGATGCGTCATATCAGACAGGTCGAATCTTCGAAGAATATGACATGCGCACACAACGTTGTTTGCTTGGAACACAAATACTTGCATTTGCTAAAGCAAAGTAAGTCAACTGATATATATGTACAGTACAATTGAACAATTGTCTACAGGCACAAGCACAAAAAGCACAGCTTCACATATTCGTGGTTATAGTTCAAATGCAGACGCAACCATTGCGCACTTTCAGATGCTAGAGTAATACATATTTTGAGATTAACCCTTTCCCAAGCAATCCCTGGTTTTTACGGGTATGGAATAGTAGCCTTTTGAAAACATTGTGGGAAAAGGAGAAAATGCTGGTAACCAGCATTTTCTCCTTTTCCCACAATGTTTTCTACCCTATCATAGACAGAAATTATTTTTTCCGCAAGAGTTGAATTGTCATCTGCAAATGCTTCCAATTTGGTCTAGTCCAAAAGTTTGTCGTTTGGCAAAGGGTTAAAGGCTTATGATATACGTTTTGAGATATCATTAGCTATTACCAATGTTTCACGTTCAGATACAAGTGGTATTTTCACTTTTTCAGATATTAGTGACTTCTGCAGTTCTCTATCTATTTCGATGGGCTATCTCCCCGCCATTAGCTGGATTGCCCGGCCTTCCTTGGTTAAACAGTTAAAACCTGGGGACGTAGTGGGTTATGATAAAACATATACGTAAGCTATAATTTAGTACGTATATAGTGTTAACTCATTACCAAACGACAATATTTTAGACTGGTCCAAATTGAAAGCATTTGCAGACGACAAAATAAAAGTGACTGAAAATTTGAAATTTGTTTTGTAAAGGGCAGAAAACATTGTGGGAAAAGGAGAAAATGCTGGTTTCCCGCATTTTCTCCTTTTCCCACAATGTTTTCTAAAGGCTTCTTTCTCAGGGGTGTCAAAAGTAGGGATTGTGTGGTAATGAGTTAATTAATTCACGTTTTTAGGTCGATCATAAAATATTAATGCTATTATTGCATAGAGTAAAAATATTTTAGCAATAAATTGCAACGATAGCAAAAGTATTTTCATAGAAATAAAATTCAGCGAACTTTAGATGTACTGGACCGCAGTGGGTCGAAACCGGAAGTCGGAGAAGTTTTTCTTACTAGCGGTAAGTGCCTATAGTTATGTATTCCAGGTTTTATTCTCTCGGTGTAAATTCAGTTCTAACGATTTGTAATACAAAGTGGATTGTTTTTGGGTAAACTTGCACTTGTTTGGAAGATTAAAAATTGGATAAATGAACGGATATGAATTTCTGTAACTGAAAGACGTCAAATGGATATATCTAGCCTGTATCAAGGGAATCACCTGGGTGGGATGTAGCTTGTGTAGAGTACATTTCACGACTAATTTTTTGTTCATATCTCGATTAGACAGAGATTCTGTGCAAACTTTTGTTTGTGGTGTACTAATATCATGAAAGACAAGCCATAGAGAGGGTCTAATATTATGCAAGTTACTACAGTTTCTTGGACGGGGTTTAACGGAAATAACACACGCCACATGGCCAACTTTATCATGCAAATCAAACCCGGTAACTGTTATTTGACCGCTATGTAAGCCAATTAAATTATAAGAGTTTGATCCCTTTTGGCCGTGAAATCCATCACATACGGAATTATATATTGACTGGCGATCTCTGCAAACCCTTTGCACTTATCACCCGAATTTCGCGCTTCGAGTGTAGAAGGTTTCAATTTATTGGAAAACAACTCTGCGGGATATCTGGGGTTGTAAATTACTGGGGTACCAAAACTTGTAGGATTTGTTTTCCTTTCAGGTCTTACAATTTGATCTACCTCAAATTTTACCGAAAGCACGCGTTTGAAAAATTATGGTCAGCTATAGAAATGCTTTTGACCAGCATTTGCTCTTTTTCAAGCAATGTTGTCATGCCTTAATTGATACAAATTGAATAATTTGAGCCATATTTATTGTGTTGTCTACAACAACTTTAAATATTGGGGCAGTCATACATTGGCAGTTCCTGAAGAGTTAAAAAAAAAAAGAAAAATATCCGCAGTACAAGTTTCTTATGATGAGACTAAAGCCGGGGGAGGAGCGCGACACGAACGCTCGAAATGTAACAGCATGCACATAATGTTTACTGCATTTTTGGAATTTTATCTCTGATTTTTTCATCATAATTTTGAATTTAATCTCTGATATTTTTATTGATTTATCAACAAAAATGGTACAATAGTGAAAATACTTCGGTAGGATATATTTCTGAATAGCTACCCACAAAGTTAAGGATATTATGAAGTGGCTTCTCTTGTTACAATGTTTTTGAAAACATTAATTTCCAACCTGTAGCATAGAGCTATTACATAGTCAGCAGACGGCATTTTATTGTAATTGTTTTGCATAGCGTCGTCACAAATATATGTACGTACATGTATATAAGGCTGGGGAAAGTGTGTTGGTAGATCAGACCACACTGGTATCGTCTGATCTATCATAAACAAACCAACCGTATACGAATTATATTTTTTAACCTTTATGTTCAATAAGTCAGTTCTGTTTAAAATAATTTCGTCATTTTTTAGAAGAAGTCAGTGGTTTTGTGAGCACGCGGTAAACATAAATCAGCCTGCACAATATTGTTGGAAAATCAAAATTATCTTCAGGGGAGTCAGAAAGCTTATTTATTGTTCTTTAATATGGCGTAGTTTTCAGTCATTTAGAAAATACATTTTTAGCCCTTTTTACACTTTTTTAAAGCAACTATCGTATTTTCGGTGTGCGGTAAAAAAGCCAGAGGTAAAAAAGCCATAGGTAAAAAGGCCATAGGTAAAAAAGCCAGAAGTAAAACGGTAAAAAGGCCATAGGTAATAAGGCCATAGGTAAAAAAGCCAGAGCTAATTTAGTATATATGGTTTATTAAGAAAAAAAGAGCTAATTTAGTAGTATATGATGTAGAGAAAGCTTTTTGTTTCAGAAAATCTTTAGAAGTATTTTGGGAAAAGGAGAAGCCAATTTTTCCTTTTCACACAATGTTTTATATCCTATCTTGATGTGTTGTATGCAGATTATTTCAATATGTCAGAGTCTGAAATTAGTTTTTTGATAAGGGGAACTTCTCCAGTCTTCAGCTACTGACTTTTGAACAAATTTAAGGAAAAGGAGAAACTGCCAATAACAAACAAATTTTCCTTTTCACACATTTCCCTATATTGATGTGTTGTATACAGATTTTTTCAATATTTAACCCTTTTCTAAATTCCCAAACAACGCAATTTAAGACAGGCCTCCTTATACTTTTCTTGGTCATAACATGAAACAATTTCTGCTTTTCCAACAATGTTATAATTATATCCTATCTTGATGTGTTTTATGCATGCTCTTTCAATATGAAGGAGTCCAAAATTAGTTGTTTGAAAAGTGAAACTGGTCATACCTAACACTTTTGAAGTTGCAGGTGATGACTTTAGAAAACATTTCGGGAAAAGGGGGAAACTGCTCAAAGGAAGCAATTTCCTACAATGTTTGCAATCATTGCATACCATTATCTTATACTTCAAAGTTTCCACGGAACAATCTTTCAATACAAGAAACAAATTAATTGCAAAAAAGTGCAAACTGTCATTTCACAAGTCCAAGTTTTAATCATAATTATGCGATTGGTCAATAACAGTTTGAAATAATACTGTTAAATTATGTAATAGGGCATTTCCTGCACCTATTATTGGTTTCAATTAATTTATCAACAAAGTTCAAAGTTCAAATATTTATTGGCAAATTTACGGCAAAGCTAGTTGCCTTTGGCCAGTTACATAATTATACATAAATATGGCAAGGACATGTAATGTACAGTAATCAAAACAAGAAGTTTTGATCAAAGAAAAGAACAATACAAAATATAGAACAAAACTTATTTCCAAATGATCACACTGCTGGAATGTTGTACTTTGGTATAAGCGAGGTGTTTATTTACGAGATAAAGTTTGTTTCCTGAATATGGTGAGAAGATGTTGTCAATAGAAAAAAGTAAATGTGTACGTCTACAAAAAAAAAAAAACCCACTGGATATGAAATAAAACTAGTAAACAGATAGATAATGTAACTAATTGCTAAACTCTTGTGCTGTGGTCATAGTAAGCTATGTAGTATTCCGTCTTATAAAGACAGATTTCTTAATTCCATCGCACTTTTTACAAGGTTCATGAGATTTAGTAACTTTTGTGTATTTTTAGTACTCATAATAGTTTTAAAAGTGCCAATTGTTGCCCGTGATTGATTAATGTTGTATTTTCTTCTCAGGTAAAGGTACTTTTGACAGTTCAGTAAAAAGTGAAATTCGCTCTCCACCGCAGACGAGTTGCAAAGAGTACAAAGTCTTTCATTCCTGTTTAAGTGCAAATGCCTACCTTTTTCAGTGTTTAACTGATGCGCCGATAGTCGAAATCTAGCAATCTGCATTTGTAAAATGTTATTTTTTGTGACAGTAAGATAGGGTCCCATTTCAAAGTTCGTTTTAAAAAGCCGATAGTAATACAGTTTGCTAGAGTCTTGTATTTTTGCAGACCATGTCTGAATATATTGGTCTCGAATTCTTTGTAATAATAAAGGTGTATAATTGATTTCTGAATTGAAGTTAAATAACAGATTACCATGACCCAAAGTTTCCACTAATCTAGCAACTCTATTGGCCCAGACTTTATTCTCAGAGGAACCTAATTGTTCATCGTACGCGTTGTATATTAGCGGGTTTTGACGTGACATGATTTTTAACCAATAATTTATAGATCTTTCTTTAGCAATATGTGTTAGTGGGTACCGTCCGAGTTCCCCATATACGGCCGCGTTTATAGTTTGTTTGTTAACCCCCAATAAAGATTTATAAAATTTCAATTGTAGCCTATCAATTTCGTCATACCCATATATTCCCCAAACTTCGGCCCCGTACAGCATGATTGGTGTTACCATAGTTTCGAACAATTTTAATTTGGTCTGTATGTCTAATTGAATTTTATCAAATAAAATCAGAAGATGGTGATAGGCTCTGTTGGCTTTCTCTACTAAACTTGTACTTGTAGACAGATAAACAAATATTGTTATCTTGTTACCCATCCTTTTTGATAATATAAAAATCAATCTTTATTCAGATACTATATATGCGTTACATGGTAAATTCTTTTAATTCACATAATAAATGTAAAAAATGATGCACAAATATAAATGTTAGAATTAATGCACAAATCATCACAAATCATTTTCATTAAATATTTATATATATATCAATATTATATTTAAAATATTTGGTATTTTCTTAATAAATCATATATACATGTACTAAATTACATGTAGCTCTGGCTTTTTTACCTATGGCCTTATTACCTATGGCTTTTTTACCGTTTTACTTCTGGCTTTTTTACTTATGGCTTTTTTACCTATGGCCTTTTTACCTATGGCTTTTTTACCTCTGGCTTTTTTACCTACATTCGTATTTTCTTTCTTTTTCCCCGATCGTTTGCATTGTGCCGGAGTTCTCCGATGATGACCGAGTCTCACTGTTAGATAAGACGCCTATCGGGTATCTTGATTGGTGTTACGTAATGGTATACATTGATACATTTATACGGGGTAATCAGGAAAAAAATCAGACTTCTTTAGGGAGAGGAACTATAAGCGGTGTGTTCTCTGAACGCCTACCAGATTTAATTAACACCTATATAGGAGGGGGGATTACGGGGCCTACTGAGGGGCACTGATAATTATAATTGTCTTAAAAGCCGTTTGAAAACATCATGGGAAAAGGAGATAAAACCATTTTCTCCTGGTCCATCACTGTTTTCTAAACCTTTATGAATAATTCCATTTAATGAGCTTTGATGTTTGATTAACTGTGTACCACAGACTTGAATTTTCTGAAGAGAAAACCTTTTGATAACATTGTAGGAAAAAGAAAAAAACAAAAATCTCCCTTCTCTTCAATGTTTTCTAAACTTGATGATTGAATCATTTGAATTAGGATCAACTTGTCTGCAAATGATTTCAAATGGAACAAATCTAAATTTTGTGGACTGGTGGAGAGTTGAAACAAATAAGATAAACTTTTAATAAAACTGATGCTGTGCTGTTTGGTAAAGAACTAAAGAACTAAATTATGGCCAAATTACTTTCTTTGTCACGTTGTTTAAATCTATATGTTGTACAATTTTCCTCGAAAGGAAATCTGCATGATAAAGAACTAATTGCTCATACTGGGATATGTTCTCATTTGTCACATTGTTACTTTTTACACTCTTTTGAACAAATCTTAAATCATACCGTTTCGTAACGAGTTAAAAAGGAAACAACCTGGCAGTAACTATTACTCATAAGAGCAATTTTTTTTGTCACATTGTTTTCTTTTCGTACTTTGTATGCTCCATTTTGTTGAAAGAGGAATAAATTCAATCATTCATTCATTTGCAATTTAAACAGGATGATGAGTAATTATTGCTTATATCAGCCATGACTTCCTTGTCACACTGTTTTCTTACAATGCTATCCCTATATTATAAAACATTTATTGCTTAAAACAGCAATGACTTCCTTGTCACACTGTTTTCTTATAATGCTGTCCCTATGCTATAAAGCATATATCTCAATCAATTTGAAAAAAGAAAATACAGTTATAAATAATTAATTTCCATTAAGAAGAAATCAGTATGATAATGTAGTCGTTGCTCATATTGAGCAGTGACTGCCTTTATCACACTGTTTACTTCTATAAGTGTCCTAATAAATGCTGGCATCTAAGTGGTAATTCTTTCTCTCAAATTCAAGATATAATGATCATGTAATAATTAGCTGAAATCATTTTTTTTAAAATTCTTCTTATGAATAAAGTTAAATGAAATTAAATGAATTAATTTTCATTTTTAAATAGATGTTATTTACCTGTAGGGTATCATCATAACTATTCCCCAAGTAGACCCCCCTAATCCCCATTTCACACCCTATGTTATTTCATAGGAGTAGGCGTTCGGGGAATAAACCCTATAAGCTTTGATGCTTTCGTTTCAATCCTTTTCGCAGTACATGTTGTAAATGAATGATGTTAGTATATTGAATAAATTAAAACTAAATGTTTAAACTAAGATCATAATTTTTTTACGAGATTATTTATAAGGATTTAAAGTCAAGTTTAACAAGATCTTGTATAAGGAAGTCCAATTTGCCGCCTTCTCTCTTTAGCTCTTTACTTGCAAATGTGTGATGATTAATGCATTTTCAAAAGTATTTTATGGCGACAGCTCACATATTCAAATTTCCTCGCTATTTTCAATCTGATCACATGTATTTTCTCCCTCTCATGTGTTTTCAAAAGTCAATAATTTAAAACTTTTTCTCATATGGAGAACTTTTTGACTTCACCAACTTAGAAAAAAAGCAATTTCAGAAAATAAATCAAATGTAGCTAAGTTGATATTCTTCACTTTAAAAGAGTAGAAAACATTGTAGGAAAAGGAGTCAATACTGGATATTGGTATTTCTCCTTTTCTCACAATGTTTTCAAAAGGTTTTATGCAGGACCGTTGAAATTCGGGAGTAAGCTGTACGGGTCACATCAATACTCTCAAAACGCAAATTGTTTTCTGCTGATTTCAGTCACATATTGATATTGATACGTCAATTTTTTTAAGCCAAAAGAATTTCGACACATAAAATAAAACCGATTCGGCCCAGGATCAGACTGCTTGTTTTGTACAGTTTGTTACTGGTCTATTGACTGCATAATTATTATAATGATCCAATAGTACAACAAATTCAATCTTCTTTAGAAATAAAATAAAAAAAAAAAAAAAAAAAAGAAATAAAAATGCAATTTAAAGAAATTTATGCTAACTAAATTGAAATTATTTTTCCAAAAAAGACGATACTGGGAAAATAATGGTTTTTACAAATCTCTTAAAAGTTTTCACTGATGCAAATAATATACACGTATATGTATAAAAATGATAAATACAATCATTATATATTTGGACAATGTGTAAAAACAGGATCCAGGTTTAACAAAACAATACAGACAAGGTTATCATGTCATCAGTTCTTATCTTCCCTTTATCCGTTGCTAAATCTTTTCACCCAGTCTTAACATCTCACTTAGCTCGATACAGCATTTTTTATACAAAAATTAACGATAGTGTCGTTTTTAAACTAAAATGGACGCAAGATCCCAATTTAACAAATGTAAACGAATACTTTGATCATAATCACAACAAAACATAGAATACTTCAAGACGTTATAGATTTTTTGTTTGCAATTCATTTTTATGTTATTTAGCGTCAAAAACGGCGCAAGAGCAAATTTCTTAAACCTTTATATAGAAATAAGAAGGAGAATGGGTCAGTAACTTTAAATCAAAATGGACGCAACTTCCCATTTTGCTACAGGAATTAAAATTATATTGAAGTAAAGTAGAGATATTACAGAATACTTCACGACGTTATAGATTTTAATCAATTTAGAAGAAAAATGTGTTTTAGTCGATCAAAAAATTTTCCCCTCTGAATCCTATATGACAGGCCGTTATCGGAATTCCTTTCGGGCCAGATAATCGATAAGTTCCAAGGAGGGTAACTCTTGCTCGGCCTGCAGCTGAAAGTTGGGGATGTAAGTACAACGCTAAGTTGCATTTGTAGATGGAGTAGTTCAAGAACAGCTTCATTCAAAAGAAAACAAAACATTTTTAATAAATTTTATTTTTCATCGGTCAGCTTGAACATGAATAAAATTCTTGCGCATAATTACTCATCTATATTTATCATGAAGATATTTTCGAGATCGTCTGCTGAACATTTGTTTCTTGATCTAATGAATTAATTCAAAAGAAAAGTGAACTTTGGAATGTCTTTTTCACTTTTAAAGACATTTTCATTTACAGCTGTGAGAACCAAGAAACTGTGGCTACATTTGCAGTGGGGTATGCTGACGGATATCACAGAAACTTATTCAAACATGGCTATTTGACCACACCTACAGGTAAACTAAATACAGTCAGTTAAAAAAATCGTTCTTTCAGTGCTTATTATGATTGGTCATATCCCAAGCAGTCCCGAATTAAACGACCTCAAAGAAGAATTGTTGTGGCAGCTAGTTTCTTGGCTTTTTCCAACAATGTTTTGAAATGCCTTGTTTTTTAGTTCCATAAAAGTAGGGATTGGTTGGTGAAGACTTAATCAACTTTGTTTAACCCTTTACTCCATAGAGACTCATTTCTACGCATTGCTTGTAGGAGCATTTTGAAAACATTTTGCCAAAAGGTAAAATTGCTCGTGACGAGCAATTTCACCTTTTGCCACAATGTTTTCTATGCTATCAAAAGGTGTCATATACACATAAGAAATGGATTCATCCTTTGCTCTTATTTAGGGTCAATTAGAGATACCATAGAAATGCCTTATGGGGTAAAGGGTTAACCAGCTTCATACCGACGAAAATAAGTAGCCTACGGTGTCCTTAAACTAATTTTATGAAAACCATCTGATTTGTTGAGGCGTTCTGTCTCAGAAAATGAGATGGCCAGAGATAAAACCTAAAGTAAAAAAATTAATGTGGATTGTCTGTGAATCTGGCCCATTGATTTAGCTAATTCTTTTCCCAGGTATAAAGTGTCCACTTGTTGGACGGGTGTCCATGGACAGTATAACAGTCCGACTTCCGGAGGACGTCACAGAGTTCGGTACTTTTTACGTGATGACGTCAGATACTAATAATGTCAACTCATCACTCGCAATATCTCGGAAGTGCAAAACGATTCCGTACGAAGTGTGTACCGACTTAGACAAAAGGCTTCCAAGATTGTATGAGACAGACGGGAAGGTAACAAACGAAATCTGTTCAACGTTTCGAAACCAAGAATAAAAAATGACACATCCTTACAGCCAGACAGTGAACAAACCCTGTGAAAGCTTGATAGTGTGTAGAATCTAGTCAGTTGACTAAAAGTCGATAGAAGGTGTATGGGGTAAAGAGGTCACATAATTATACTGAAGGTCATATAGGCCTATATATAATTATTCATCTTTAAAAAAAGAAAATTGTTAACACCAGACTGATTCCAGGATGGTCCTTGAACATTCAAAACATTGAATAAAATGAAAATGTTTCGATCCAGGTCAGCCTTCGTGGATTGCGCAAGTCCAGATAGGTCGATACTTTTAGCACATTCATATAACCTCTTTTTCATGAAGCACTACTCCTTTTTTTTTTTTAATGTAAACCTGGCCTCGACCAATGCATAGGAGGACGTCTGCATATTTCAATTTATTCTATATAAATTTCATGCACATCATCCTCATAGATTTTGAACTAGATCTATGGCGAGATCTAGATTTTTTATCACGGACGGTAGAAATTATTGAACCGCGGATAGAAAAGATGGACGATCGGCAAAAAACCAGTGGTGTGACACCAAATACCTTGATCACCGGAAACATAGCTTTGCAAATATTTTACATCTTACTCGTGTATTCAAAAGGTTTCAACTGAAGTAAAACCACTGGATCACAATAGAATTCGTGTCCTTTTTATCTCTGTAGTAATGAAAAAAGTAAACGGATAGTATCTTTGCCAACATGTCACGAAAGAAAAAATAACCTTTCTTAAATTAATTCGCTGGCACAGATCTACAACAGGGTGTCGATACAGCCTACAGCAGTGCTCAGTCGAACTCAACCCATGACTTCCTCTACTTTCGTTTTGTGGGCAGTCTAGGCACTGATTATGACATTCAGGTTTGACGGAAAGAAAGTATTGATAACAGGAGCCGGGCGTGGAATTGGTCGAGCTTTGGCAAAATGCATTTCAGACGGTGGTGGAGAAGTGATAGCCGTGAGTAAAACACAAGAAAATCTTGACTCACTGGTAGAAGAGTGCTCTAATATTCATCCCGTGCAGGTTGACCTTGCCAACTGGGAAGATACTCGATTGGCTCTGCATGATCTTGAACCTGTGGACGGTTTGGTGAACAATGCTGGAATTTCAAGTGGTTGGACACCATCCTTAGAAATTGATAAGGACACGCTTGAACAAGTTTTCCGTGTGAATACATTCGCAGCCGTTAATGTCATACAAGTTATGGGTGAGAAAATGGTTAAAGCTGGAAAGGGTGGTTCGATAGTGAACGTTTCTAGTATATTATCTGTTAAACCGTTCAGAAATTCTCTTTGCTATACAATGTCAAAAGCAGCGTTAGACATGATGACTAAGCAGTTTGCGCTAGAACTGGGACCTCACAACATTCGCGTTAATTCCGTGAATCCAACAGTTGTGCTAACAGACATGGGTAGAGACAATTGGGAAGGTAAAGATCGTAAGGAAACACTTATATCGCACACTCCGCTAGGCCGACTGGCGGAAATGAAGGAAGTAACCAGCCCGATAATGTACTTTTTAAGTGATTGTTCGTCCATGGTGACGGGAACTATCAACCCGATTGAAGGAGGTCTTTTTTGTAACTGTGCTGACATTTAAAGGGTAACTGGAATCACATCTAAGACGCAATTCAGCCACTTCTTAGTTGAAAGACACGTCATTCGTTTGGATGACCAGAACTTCTCAGCACATTTGATGGCTAGCCTTGGGACTTCAAATTACAATAACAAAGAGCTACACATATTTGTACATAGGCCTACGGATCATTTTGGCCCATCTACTTGTAGAATTTTATCGAGACCAAATAGTTTAAAAGGTTCTGATCAAAGTAGACCTACACCTTTGTGTAATCGATCTGCTTTATAGCTTTTTAAGCAACCTTATTTGTTAAAAGACAGCTATGGTAATTATCAGATTATGCAGTTTCAGGTAAACTTTCAAAGAATTTTCTGACCTTACCTTAGATGTTCTGAAAAAAAAAAAGAACTCTTCAGTGTAGTGCTTCACGACATGCTGGCCTCCAATGAAATATTCTGGTGTCGACTTCGATGGAATATTTGATCGACAACAATGACTGATTAATCCAGATGAACACATGTAAAGAAAGCCATGAATAATATTGTTACATGCCAGATTAAAGGAAAAACTATATGCAAAATTTACATTCGCCAAATTCTGTTGGTTTATGTGCTAGAAAAAAGAACTACAATTGCTTATAGTTTTGCTTGCTTTTTATAAACTTGATCCTCGTTTCTTATTCGACAGTCGTTATTTTGAATATCCCTAAATTCTACGCAAAAGCTGATTCAGTTTTCAATTTTATATAGGGTTAATTCACGTTTTTGAGGTCGTTAACATTCGCAGAGGCCCGAAAAATGCTTTAACGCCCGAGTGCGAAGCACGAGGGTGTTTAAGTATTTTGAGGGCCTCTGCGAATGTTAACGACCGAAAAAAACGTGAATTAACGCTATTATTGCATAAAGTAAAGGTATTCTGACAATAATTTGCACAGATAGCAAAAATATTTCCATAGAAATGCAAATAAGCGAATTTCAAATGTACTGTACGCAAATGGGTCAAAACCGGAAGTCGGCGAAGAAGTTTTTGTTACGATTAGGAAAGGGCCGTTAGTCTGTATGCCAGTCTTGATTCTCTCGATGTAAATACACTTTTATTGATTTTTAATACACGCTGGACTTATGTGGAATAAACTTGCATATATTTGGACGATTACAACAAGGATGAATGCGTGGATATAAATTTCTGTAACTGAAGGCGTTAGAGGGTTCGATACACATCAAGCGAGGCGGACCGATCACGTTAAAAAGTGGGTGGGATGTAGCTGGTTTAGAGTACATTTCACGGGTGAATTTTTGTTCAGATCTCGATTTAACTGAGATTCTGTGCAAAGGTTTGTTTGTGGTGTACTAATATCATCAAAGACATGCCATGAAAAGGATCGAATATGGTACGAACTCCTACAGTTTGATGGTCGGAGTCTAAGGAAAATCTGACAAGGACAAACGTTGTTTACAAGGTAGGCCCGAATCGAGGATATTGATAGTACAAACCCGGGCGTTAACGGCGCGTGAATTTACTGATTAATACACGTTTTCTCCCGTTAACCGCCCGATTTTTACCCGTTAATACATGCTTATAACGGCCCGAAAAGGCACGTTTTATGCAATAATAATAGATAATAATAGAAAAAGGTGATTTATGTATTATGTTTTCCATTTACAAAATTTCAGTGCTGGTATATTTAAAATCGGGAACTGTTTTCCGATCGAAAGTAAAGAGATGCAAATAGTTCTCGAAATCAAAATACCCTGGTATTCCATATTGAAAACACATGTACTTTATGTACAACTGAACTCTGCACAATATAAATGTAATTCTAATCTACAAGTATTATTTTGAACGCTACCTTTATTTGTATTTCAGTGGTATAATGCCAATAAATGGCTTATCCACGTGTTCACTGTAAATGAGAAAAAGTAAACCTACGCACAGATAGACATACACCAATGCCGATGAACATAATGATTATACGAGCCATCTTCTATTTACTCTTTACCAAACGACGAAATTTTAAACTGGTCCAAATTGAAAGCACTTGCAGACGACAAAAAATGTGTCACAAAAACTGAATTTTGTGTTGGGTAGGGTATAAAACAGTGTGGAAAAAGGAGAAAATGCCGGTTACCATTTTCTCCTTCTACCATATTTTCAAAACGTTTCTATCTCAGGGTCGTAAAAACAGGGATTGTTTGGTAAAAGGGGCTTAAAGCATCTGCAAAATGTATCGACTCATGTCAGCCTGTCCGCGCAGGCTGACCAGGATGGAAACTTTTCTTCTGGTAACTCGATGTCAAAGGGCCATTCTACTTCCATATCAAATAGTTATTTTAAAAAAAAAGGGGGGGGGGTTCAAGGATCCCTTATTATGTGATGACTTGCTCACGGGGATGCACTAAGCCCCCTTTTGCAAGGCATGGCTCGTATTTTTCTTGGTTTTGGCCATACTTACGGTTGTTTTGAGCCAAACCCTGCAGTTCCTTAATATACTGAATAAGTTAAATGGCATTATTGCATAAAACGTGCCTTTTCGGGCCGTTATAAGCATGTATTAACGGGTAAAAATCGGGCGGTTAACGGGAGAAAACGTGTATTAATCAGTAAATTCACGCGCCGTTAACGCCCGGGTTTGTACTATCAATATCCTCGATTCGGGCCTACCTTGTAAACAACGTTTGTCCTTGTCAGATTTTCCTTAGACTCCGACCATCAAACTGTAGGAGTTCGTACCATATTCGATCCTTTTCATGGCATGTCTTTGATGATATTAGTACACCACAAACAAACCTTTGCACAGAATCTCAGTTAAATCGAGATCTGAACAAAAATTCACCCGTGAAATGTACTCTAAACCAGCTACATCCCACCCACTTTTTAACGTGATCGGTCCGCCTCGCTTGATGTGTATCGAACCCTCTAACGCCTTCAGTTACAGAAATTTATATCCACGCATTCATCCTTGTTGTAATCGTCCAAATATATGCAAGTTTATTCCACATAAGTCCAGCGTGTATTAAAAATCAATAAAAGTGTATTTACATCGAGAGAATCAAGACTGGCATACAGACTAACGGCCCTTTCCTAATCGTAACAAAAACTTCTTCGCCGACTTCCGGTTTTGACCCATTTGCGTACAGTACATTTGAAATTCGCTTATTTGCATTTCTATGGAAATATTTTTGCTATCTGTGCAAATTATTGTCAGAATACCTTTACTTTATGCAATAATAGCGTTAATTCACGTTTTTTTCGGTCGTTAACATTCGCAGAGGCCCTCAAAATACTTAAACACCCTCGTGCTTCGCACTCGGGCGTTAAAGCATTTTTCGGGCCTCTGCGAATGTTAACGACCTCAAAAACGTGAATTAACCCTATATTAAATGCTAACGTTACTCTCAAGCCAATTGTAAAAACCAAACTTTTGCTATTTCAAAGGTATATTTTGGAGCATAAATATCACTTTATCGGACAATTTAGATCCAAGATCAGACTGGACGTCCTGTGCAGTCTGATCTAAATCTACACTGTCCGCAAAAAGATCCCCGAGTCCCGCTTGGCAGCCCAGGGGGGTTAACTTATTTTAAGCATATCATTTATGTCAACAATAAAGAGTATTTATCAGTCCAAAAGTATTGCGGTGTCAAGATGCAAATGAACCTTAACATTTCACCTACTGAACTTTACCTTGACTATATTGCCCTTAGACGACCTCTCAAGGTAAATAGGCCATGTCGACTGCTCTCTGTACACATGTAGATTTGGTAGGCTACTGTAATGAACACGTTGACCATAAAGAATTGACTTTACAAAAAATGTGTAAATACATGATGTTTATAACATAAAAAAATGTAGCTCTGAAAGGGAGATCCAAAGATCGTGTTTCTCTATTGTATGCTTCTTAATTATTTTCTGCGGACCAACAACCTTTGATTTATACAAAAGGTGTTAAAATGGATGAAAATTAGTATGTCCGTTATCATCTGAGACTTTTACTTGAATATGTGCTTATGCAAATGATTAAAAAAAAAGAAATGGCTTTCAGATTCGCTGGAAAGAAAGTTATGGTGACAGGGGCCGGTCGTGGTATCGGTCGGGCTTTAGCTAAATGTATTTCAGACTCGGGTGGAGAAGTGTTTGCTGTGAGTAAAAGCCAAGAAAATTTGGACTCTCTTGTGCGCGAGTGTTCGAACATACACCCCATACAGGTGGATCTGTCCAGCTGGGAGGATACCCGAGCATCGCTTGAGAATCTGGAACCCATGAACGGTTTGGTAAACAATGCTGGGATCGCTCTAGAGTGGGTACCATCTATTGAAATTCCCAAGCAGTTCATGGAAGAAGCTTTCAGGATCAACACTATGTCCGCTGTGAATGTAAGTCAGATTGTTGGCAAGAAAATGATGAAGACTGGAAACGGCGGCTCCATAGTCAATATGTCAAGTGTGATATCTGTAAGTCCAATGAGGAACACTTTGGCGTATACGATGTCAAAAGCAGCCATGGACATGATGACGAAACAGTTCGCTCTAGAGCTAGGACCTCACAATATACGCGTGAATTCTGTAAACCCAACTGTTGTGCTGACAGATATGGGCAGGCAATATTGGGAGGGCAAACAAATTACAAAAAAGTTACTAAATCATACACCCCTTGGAAAGTTAGCTGAACTGGAAGAAGTGACTGGTCCCGTTATGTACTTGTTGAGTGATTATTCTTCCATGGTGACGGGAACCATTAACCCTATCGAAGGTGGCTTGCTTTGCAACTGTGCAGATATCTAACTTGCAACTTGTCGATTATGTTTGTTTTTTTTATTGTGATGGCAATGTATATCGAAGTTTTTTTCTCTTTATAATGACATGTCCTTTTGGGGATCATACTCTTTCGAGGATCGTATTTTGTTAAAATCCAATGTGGGTGATCGTTTATTTCATGCTTTCTAGGAGTTCCTTTTACCAGAACTCTGCACAATATTCTTTCCAAGCCACTGGCTGCTTTCTCACGTAACCAACGTCTGAAAATTGTCAGCGGTAAGAGAGGAAGAATACTATCTCAATAACTATCATCAGTCCTCGCAAATAAAGTTGCCGAGCTACGAATCGAACCAGCGACACCCTGTTTTCAAATCCTGTGTGACTTCGCTACCGGTATTCGATGTGTATTTTTAAGATGACCTACTTTATACAATTATACGATTTGTAATTAAGCCACCATCTGAACACAGTGAAAACGAAGTTAAACAAAAGGCATATTTCAAAAGACCCAGCAGGGCCCGTATTCACCAATGATTCTTGAGAATATTCTTAGACTTATTCTTCAAGGTTTTCTAAATTTGTTAAGTAACACAACTTCTGATTGGATAAACCGAATGGTTTAGCCAATCAGAAGTTGTGTTACTTACAAATGTAGAAAATTCTGGAAGATAAGACAAAGAACGCTCTTAAGAATGGTTGGTGAATACGGACCCTGGAGCTTATTTACAGACCACTGTAAATGTTATTCTCGATAACCCTACAAGCAAAAACTGGCCATCTAAGAAAGAAAAAAAAGCCAGCCTATCAGGAGGCTAGTTTGAACTTTATGTATACGATAGTTTCCTGGAGAAGTGTTTGTAAAGACGGCCTCGTATTTCACCCCCTAATCGAGTTCACGAGGTAAAGGAGCAACAATTGCTATCTTTCTAAAAGTATGATCGTTATCATTTATAAAATAAATTTATCATTTATTAAAATTATTTCACTTCTTTTATCATGTATCAAAACAGATACATCTATTTTTTTTACAATTCTGAGGAAAGATCTTTAAAAAAACCATAATTTGAAAAAGAAGTATTTACTATTTCCGATCGAGAGATCAAGGGATCGAATAGTGTAATTTCTTCTTAAAATCTGCATCAAAAACAGATAAAACATGAAGATGTATTGCCAACCAATGTGTTTATTTATTATATACTTATAAATACATAATCTTAAGTCATTTAAGAACAGTAACTTGAAGCATGTTTATATTTTTGGGCATTGGCCCGTTTAGCTCAAGTGACAAAAATGTTCGGCTTTTGCAGTTAGTATAGATCATCTTCAGACTGCACAGAATGAGAAGTCTGATCCTAGGCTAGATCTATACTGCCCCATTGTATAGTTTCCATAATTTAAACAAAGTTTAACATCTTCACTATAACTACAAATGCTTTCAATATGGACCACAACAAAACTTTGTCATCTTAAAAAATGGCTGTGCACTATCCAAAAGTTAAATTCTTCCGGCCAGAAACTTTCATTGCATTTATTTATGGTTATATAGTTTAGCAATAACTCTATAAAATTGTTCTGAATATAATGTATAACAATAGCAACTTATTCACAGCTTTTGCTCTCTCTCTCTCTCTCTCTCTCTCTCTCTCTCTCTCTCATCTTAGCAGCATTTCCTTATGTGAATAATCGTATTATTCTTAATCCTTTACCCCATAAGGCATTTCTATGCTATCTCTAATTGACCCTAAATAACAGCAAGGATGAAGCCCTCTCTTATGTGTTTATGACACTTTTTGATAGTGTAGAAAACATTGTGGCAAAAGGTGAAATTGCTCGTCACGAGCAATTTCACCTTTTGCCACAATGTTTTCCAAAGGCCCCTACAAGCAATGCATAGAAATGAGTATCTATGGAGTAAAGGGTTAAACATTTGAGGTAGAGTAGAATGCTGACAATTACAGACAAAGACTAGGGGGACAAAACTGTTAAATTCTATTACCCATAATGACACTATAAATTATGACTATACAGAATTAATATTTTCTTTAACACAAATTATTGTATATTCATATCAGCTCTTTGAACTCAAACCTTTTTGAACACTTGTGTGATCAGCATTAAAAAAACTGTACAGAGACAGATTTATATAATGATTAAATGGTGTTTTACATTGCTTTCAACTTTTTTCAGTCATATCACAGCTGTAGCTCATATATTTGTGTATCTCCTGTGTTTCACCAACACTAGGCTATAGCTCTGAGGTGTCTAGGCCAAGGTGACTTTCATGAAAAACCCATCGCATCTAGTGAGGTTCTAACCTGGGGCCTCCAGGTAAGGAGTCCTAGAATTTACAACCAAGCCACACAGGACCTTTGTATAAAGATAGAAATATTGTGTGAACATGCTGAAACACTTTGAATTAAATATCATGTAGCATAAACAAATATCTAACTATTCTTTTTTGATTAATGCATTTTTATTTATTACTTTTAACACTCCCACAACTGACCATTAGGAGCTGCTGTGAGAAAAGATGCAAAATTAACTCTTCACCAGAATGACAATCATGTTGATGACTTTTTACTTCATTAATTTTGTTGTATTATTTAAATGTACACAGTTTATATTTGAGCAAATAAGAACGATTGTGATGTATTTGATACAAAAACAAGTTGTATAGTAATAGTTTAACCCCTTACCAAACAATCCTTGGTTTTTACGGCCCTGAGAGATAAGCCTTTTGAAAACATTAAGGGAAAAGGAGAAAATGCTGGTAACCAGCATTTTCTCCTTTTCCCACAATGTTTTTTTCCATGCTAGAAACAAACTTTGCTTTTTGAGTAATATTAATTTTGTAGTCTGCAAGTGCTTTCAATTTGGACCAGTGTAAAAGTTTGTCGTTTAGTAAAGAGTTAAAGGATACATGTCTCTTAAACTTGAGGTAGAGCATATTGACTGAAATATATCAAAATTGTTTCATTAAAAAAAAATCTATCTAAAACCTGACAGATGATTGGGAGAAAAACACTCAAACTACAGGTAAATTCAATTTACTTACTATGGTAACATGATCAAATCTTCCATAATTGTGCATTTATTTACTCAATTTACAGATAAAACACAATTTGTAAATATTTACACCACATCAGATGATCACTTTTAGAAAAAAAAGAGAAAAAAAATTAGGGCTGTCACTGAATATGACTTAAATCCCCTGCCAGCGCTTTGAAAGAAACGGGCAATTGCTAGTATTTTGTACACAGACGGACAGACACACAGATGGACAGACAGGGTGATTCCAGTATACCCCCAAAAACATTAATTTTGCAGGAGGAATAAAAATTCTCAAACCCCATCTAACACCCATCCCATGTCAACTAGAAAATCCTTCAATTATTTTATCATTTATTCAACTATCTGTTAGTCTTCTAAAGTAACATTTCCATTCGTTACATTATTTTCTAAAGCAATCTTCAAAAGTTGCCTCATAACATGCCTACAATGACCCCTTAACCCTTTACCAAACAATACCTTGTTTTTACGACCCTGAGGAAGAAACCTGAAAACATTGTGAAAAAAGGTACCAGCATTTTCTCCTTTTCCCACAAAGTTTTATACTCTTCTAAAGTCAAGTTTCAATTTTTGAGTCATGTTTATTTTGTCGTCTGCAAATGCTTTCATTTTGGACCAGTCTAAAATTTTGTCGTTTGGTAAAGAGTTCACAAATGATACCATACTTGTGTGATTGAGGAAGAAGCTTTGGCAGAACACTTTTGGAAACAAAAACAAGAAAATGCTGGTAAGCAGCTAGTCCCTTTCTTTGCACAGTGTTACCCTTCAGCATTCAACTCTCATAATTTGAACCACCATAAATTTTGCCATACACAAACACTTTAAGTAGGGAGAAGTTTAACTCTTACCCTGACAGATAAAAGCAATTACAAGATTCGAGCCGATAGTAAGAGACCAATTTTTCCTTTTTCGAAGATATTTTTGGAGGAATGATATCTCTATATCGGACTGTTTAGGACCAAGATCAGACTGTACATTCTGCGCAGTCTGATCTTGATCTGCACTGTCCATAAAGGGTCAGTGAGCGCTTAGCAACCAAAAGGTTGAAATTTCATTTGGTGTTAAAGAGTTAGGTAATCCAAAGAGTTTATTGAAACTTTCAATGTTCTACTTATAGATTTCTATATACAATAGCCCTGCATAAAAACTACCACAAAGATAATAATAACAACAACACATACAGTCTACTTTATGGAAATAAGCCCAAGTTGTCAGTGTTCATCAGTCAAATATCTGTCTTTAAAAACATTTTGATACTAGACATCATTAACTTTACAACATGGGCTCTTTCCAGTTTTAATTTTACTGTTTACCATAGCTGTATAGCCCTCAGAATGCTTTTGAAAACACTGTGGGGAAAGGCAAAAATGCTGTTAACCAGCACTTTCTCCTTTTCACACAATGATTTCTAACCTATCAAAGACAGATATCATCACTTGACCTACATTATTTTGTTGCTTACAAATGCTTTCAATTTGGTCAAGTTCATAATTTAGTTGTTTGGTAAAGAATTTCACAACAAGATCACTCATTCAGTAGAAATGAATCATATACTGGTATATTAAAGGTGGGTATTTAGAATTTTTACATCTCACCAAACTAAAAAAAATATATATCACTGAAATGCATATGAAAAAATAATACAAATCATCAATAATTAAGACTCATAAAATTACCCTCCAAAATTTTTTTTGATGGTGTTCCCTTAAAAGGCTACGTAGCCTCTTAAGGTATTTTCAGATTTCCCCCCAAAACTCAATAAAGCATTTTGGGAATGTCAAGTGACTGGCACGCGACTAATAACGCTTAAATTCCATTACATAACAAACATGTAATAATTATTTTCCATAATGTCTTCTTCGAGACGCTCTATTTGAAACTTCGTCTGTGTACTCCTGTATGTAAATGAGTGAACTGATCATCTAAAATTAGAACTTCTCTCCCATTGGTGTCAACCTAGGCCATAGTAAATCTCTAATTTCTCGTGTTGTCGGATGGTTTTCAACAACAGGGGTTTTATGAATGCTAATTAAAAGGCTTTGGGAGTATAAGGATGATTTTTTTGCATTATTGTAAAATTTTCGTCCCAAAATCTGAAGGGCCACCTTTAATCACAGATGAGACAGTAAGTCATGCACCATCAAGTATCCTTATTCCATGAATGTCTCTGAAAAGGCAATTTTCATAAATAACGTTCCCTATACATGGTTAGATGTCATCTCACAGGATTTCAGCTGGTAACCTTTACCAATATTAAAATCTAAACATCAGTCAAATGTCAGACAAAAACAGCTAAAGATATTTAATTATCTTGGCTTGCAGAAATTGATACCATATTTCAGGTTTCTTTATGGTATCCTTATAGAAAACCACAGCTGCCTGTAACTTAACCCTTTCCCAAACAACAAACTTTTGGACTAGACCAAATTGAAAGCATTTGCAAACAACAATTCAACTCTTGCTGAAAAGATTATTTCTGTCTATGATAGGGTAGAAAACATTGTGGGAAAAGGAGAAAATGCTGGTTACCAGCATTTTCTCCTTTTCCCACAATGTTTTCAAAAGGCTACTATTCCAGACCAGTAAAAACCAGGGATTGTTTGGGAAAGGGTTAACTGCAGTAACTAGTACTGAGCTACCTAAATTAAGCCATGCCACATTTGTTCAAAAAGGGATACACATTTTTTTTTCATTTTGGATGCACTAGAACATTGAAATTAATGTTAAAGTCATGACCTGTGAATGAGAATTATAGGAATTTTATAAGGACAAGTACTTTCCAGTTCAATTTTCTGTCTTAAATCTTAATTTCATTATGCTGTTTCCTACCATCTTGAAATACGAACACTTCAGCTATATGTACATACAACAAAGTATAGAAATATTAGAGTGCACAGAAATATAATGCTCATTAAAAATGACAAAACAATCTGGGTAAATTAATTGGAAAAACTAATTCAACAAAGTGTTTAGAATAAAAGGATTTACAAAAACAGAAGCCATACTATGGATCTCTTTATGTCTACATATATGTAAATTCTGAACAAAAATGAAAAATTATGGCACTTACAGAATAGAAACTTACAAAAACATTGGAATACTGAAGAAAAGATATCTTAAGGAGGGACTGGCAAAAACTTCACCACTCCCAACATAGCCCATTATCTTCCACTACCAATAATTTTACAGCAGAATAAAACTAAAAAACTGACAACAGATAAATTGCTTATCAAAAGCAATTTATCTTTGGCCATAATGTTTTCACATGTACTCTTGCATCAAACCTAATATACTGTTATCCATATTTTACAAGGATATTTCAACCCTTTACCAAACAATCTCCAGTTTTACAGACCCAAAGAAAAGAGGGCAGACTTTCAGAAACACATTTTTATCAGGGAACAATGAATTAGCATAAAATTTCAAGAAAAAAAAATATACAAAGACATAATAAACTCTGTCTAATAAGGATTGGGTTCAATAGTACCACAGTTCCCATATTAGACAGTAACCCCCTGTCAGCTTGATCCCATCCCTGCAGTGCATCCATAGCAGTGGTTGTCCACAGAAATATCTGAGTTGACAACATCATCACAGGACTCTATGTCAAAAACTGTCTTTGGTACTGTAAAATAAAACATTGAAAAATTTGGTTTAGTTTCATTATCATAGCCATAACACACCGAAGTTGACATTTAATTAACACAGCAATCCTTGAGTTGTAAATCCATTTTCTACAAAAATACTTTCAAAGTTGACTTCTGCAAATTTGTTTCAGGATCTATGTGTAAAGGAAGCATTCATAACTAGGCTGTCGGAAACAGACTAATCACCTTTTCCTCCGCTAGCTGACATCCCGATATCTAGTTGTTGGTTGAAATCACAGTCATAGAGCCTGCCATCCCAGTTGACACTCAGTAGGTTTCTACACATCAGGTTGTCAACTGTATCAACATTGTAGTTTCTGATCAGTAGTTCTAAGTAATCATGCAGTTCATTTCTGTTGACACAAGAAAGATATGTATAATGATTTTCAGAAAGATTATGATACATTTAACCCTTTCCCAAACAAGCCCTGGTTTTTACGTGTCTGCAGAACAAGTCTTTTGAAAACACTGTGGGAAAAAGGAGAAATTGCTCGTAACCAGCAATTTCTCTTTTTCCCACAGTGTTTTCTACCCTTTAGGAGAATTTTCTACCATTTTCATCAGATTTGAAATTGTCGTCTGCAAACTCTTTCAGTTTGGAAGAGTCAAAAATTTGTTGATTGGAAAAGGGTTAACTAAGAATAGATTGGAAGAGACTAATGGACTTTTGGAAGAATTAGGCTCCATGACAAAAGCAAGAACAAGTTGAGCTTTTAGGCAGTTCTAAAATGAATCTCGGAATAAACTGGGTACTGATTTATTTCTATTTCAAACATCTAAGAGACTTGACTATTACTCTGGATAGAATGACATATGTTTTTTCAGCACTGGAAAGGGAACAAACTGAATTTGATTACAAAATCTAGACCCAGGATAGCTCAACATAAAGAAGTTTCAAACCTTGATAATTACTCTTCATAAGATTGTGTCCTGAACAAAGAAACCATGACTTTTGACAGCATTTTTATTAAAAAAAACTATCAATCATCTGTTGTAAGCATAAAATTTCATCGTTTGTATGACAGAAAATGTTAATGTTTCATATTATCATGATACACAAATGTTAATATGCTGCCAGTTTCTTTCTTAAAAATCTATTTAAACCTCTTTACTAAACGACAATATTTTAGACTGGTCCTAATTGAGAGTATTTGCAGACGACAAAATGAATCCGAATAAAGAATTGAAATTTGTTTTAGAAAGGTAAGAAAATATTTTGGGAAAAGGAGAAAATGCTGGTTACCAGCATTTTCTTCTCTTCCCACAATGTTTTCAAAAGGCTTTCTTCACAGGGGTGTTAAAAGCTGGGATTATGTGGCAAAGAGTTAAACTTTTTTCAGAAATTTACCCCAAGCTTATCTTTTTTACCTCCATAACTTGGAGTTGGGGATAAAAATCACCCTCAAAATTTCACATTTGGAGAAAACACGGTAAATATGGCTCAATAATGAAGTTTTTCTTTGAAAGGATAGAAAAAAAATGTACGAAAAGGAGGAATTGCTGTTCAACTTCTCCTGTTCTGAAAATATTTCTATATGGTTTCCTACTCAAAGTTGTTAACAAGAGTTCTAATGCTGATGCTAAAGCTATGCTGAAGCTGTACTTTAAATGAAAATTCTGAAATCCAAAAAGGAGCACAACTGTGTCAAAAAAATCTGAGGGTTACCCTCTTTAGATAGATTTATTTTGTATTGGAGTTAAACATCATTTTAACAGCCTCGGTCATATCATGGCTATCAGTGATGCATCCAAGTGTTTATTTCTTTCTAAATCCACTGATTGCTTTTATCACATGACTCAGACATGAGACACAAAAAAATGCTGAAAAGAAGGTTTGCTGCAACAGGGTATTGAACTAGCAACTTCCTTTTCACAAGTCAGATTCTTCAACCACTGAACTACCCTGCTGGACCCTTAGGTAGGTAAAAATTAGCCTATGTTTGAGGTAAATGCTTTAAACTATGACTGAAATATCAGAAACACTCAAAAACAGGCTACAGCCCAGCTATAAATAAAGCATCTGACAGAAAGACAACTTCAACTTTTTGATGCTCGAATAGAGGTTCACTCTCTACCACACTACCCTGAATTCAAACGATCCAGAAAAAGGCTTTTGAAAACATTGTGGGAAAGGAGAGAAAAGTAACCAGCATTTTCTCCTTTTTCCACAATCTTTTCTACTTTTTCCACAGACAAACACCCTAATTTTAGCAAAATCTGATTGTCTTCTGCGAATGCTTAGAATTTAAATTTTAAATTCAATTGTGTTGTTTGGTAAAGAGTTCATTTTATATCAATTCACACCAGGCACTTTAACCCATTACCACACAAGAAAATTTTAGACTGGTCCAAATTGAAAGCATTTGCAGATGACAAAATAAAGGTGACTGAAAAATTGAAATTTGTTCTGGAAAGGGTAGAAAACACTGTGGGAAAAGGAGAAAATGCTGGTTACCAGCATTTTCTCCTTTTCCCACAGTGTTTTCAAAAGGCTTGTTTCTCAGGGGCATCAAAAGTAGGGATTGTGTGGTAATGGGTTAATTCTTTTTCTAGGATGAGTCTACTCTACAGTTATGAAACACATATTCCTTTGAAACTGTTATAAATAGATTTACCTGCGAACCAAAAAGTCAGCAAATCGTTTGATTGGCATGTTTGTTATTGTAAACAATTGATTAAACTCAATACCAAATAAAGTCTTCAACTCTTCTTTGTATTTCTGCTCCAACGGTTCTTGAGGGGGAGGTAGAAATGCGCCTACAGAATAGATGAAAGTACAATGTATCATGAACAACTGATTACAATTATGCATACATACTAATTTGAAAACATGTATACAGCAATGGAACTACTGCAAGTACATGTGTTATGTCATTATACTTGACATACAGACCTGTGGATGTACAGGATCCATGCCCTGACAAAGGAGGTAAATTCCTAGGGTCTACAAACAAGTGCTAAAAACTGCAAACAGTAACTTACCGGTATTTCTCTGTTTGTCAGACTATCCTCTCTGTTACTTGTCAGTGGCACTAAATCTACATAAAAAGAGTTAGGTTTTTTTCGCATTCAAAATCCCCTAAGCCCTTTACAGGTTATCATTTACACTTCAACTATAACCCATCCCCCCCCCCAAAAAAAAAACTCTAGAATTAAGTGCCAACTTACCTAAAGGATTATATACTAAATCCAATTCCAAGCCACTTTCAGGCTTACCGTAGCCAAGTTCATTTAGCATGATCAAAGCCTGTATACTTCTGTCAAACACCCCTCTCCCCCTCTGCATGTTGACATTTTTGGCACTGTAACATGGTAATGACGCTATCACATGTAGACCCTGGTCTGCAAAAAACTGTGCTGTATCCTCTTGACCTACAGGCAAAATGTACAAATATAAATATTTATATTAATATATAAATACTACATGTATTGTTCTTTTTTCTCCTTCCAGTATATAAGGGGCAAGAAAGGAATGCTTTTTCAAAGAGAGTCAGTCTAATTTTGCTCCAAGTTAAAAAATAAAGTCAAACTTTCTGGCGAAATAAGCCATGTAAAAATTTTCCAAATACACCTTTTTTCTACTACAGTCTAGAAATTCAATTATGTGTATCCGCTGAGCAGTCAAACTCTATACAGAGGGATAAAGTTTTAGACTTTTCCAAGTTGAAAGCATCTCCAAATGACATTGCAAATGTGTCTCAAATGACACCGTTAAAACATTGAGAAAAAGAAAAAATGCTGGTAACCAGCATTTTCTTCCTTTCCCACAGTGTTTTAATTCTTTACCACACAATTCCGACCTTTAAAGACCCTGAAAAAGAAGCCTTTTGAAGCCTTTTTAAAAAAACATTGTGGGAAATGGAGAAAATGCTGGAACCAGCATTTTCTCCTTTTCCCACAATGTTTTCAACCCTTTCCAAATCAAATTTCAATTTTAGATTCACATTTATTTTGTCGTTTGCAAATGCTTTCAGTTTGGACTGGTCCAAAATTTTGTTGTTTGGTAAAGAATTAAAAGTCTTATTCCTCAAGTTGTTAAAACACAGGACTGTAGTAAAGAGTGAAAACTATAGAACAGCGCTCAAAACATTATATCATGCAGTGAGATCACAAGCAGACAGGTTGAGCTTAATAACTTTAGGGCTATTATTTCTAGGACACAAAATCATTTTGATCATAAAAAAAAGTGAAGCAAAGTACTGTACTCTGCAATAAGAACAAATTCAATCTGCTTAGTAATCACCTGTAGATAAGAGAGAAAAACCTAACCCAACACACAAGGGTCAAATCAGATGTTCATACAGAATCATTCCATCAGTGACTTAATTTACAACTCGGTAATTACATGTATGTTGCACAGGAAAGAAGGATGTCCTGTGACCAACTGTGTTAACAAAATAACGTGTCATAAATTGTTGGTGTCATGTGACTCCTACAGCCAGTCATAAAAACATCTTTCAAGGTAGATGAAAAGTAAGAGCAAATTATCCAATAATAGTTCATAATAATTCATTTAAAGCTAAAGATCAAAACCTAATTACCTGGTTCCAACAGTGCTGTTAAATTACTGCGGACAATCACATCTTTTTCAAGGGCACGACCTTCTGCTGCTAAATAACGAAACTCTGGGCACAGTTCAGGGGCTCCACCTACAGTCAATATAATATTGGTTAAAGTTAAACCATTTGCATCATGATAATTGATTCTTTACCACACAACAAAATTATAGACTCCTCCAAATTGAAACCTTTTGCAGACAACAAATTAAAAGTGACTCAAATGATGAAATTTGTCTGTGATAGTGACAAAAAACCTTTTCTCCTTTTCCCACAATGTTTTCAAGTTTTCTTCTAGGGGTCGTTAACAGGCGGGATTATTTGATAAAGGGTTAAACAGTGATATCTTAACCACACAATCACAAGTTTCAAAACCAAGAGAAAGAAAAATGATTTTAAAAAAAATTAGTGGGAAAAGGACAAAATGGCAGTGGACAGCAAATTCTCCTTTTCCTCCAGTATCTTTTGCCTATACAAAAATAACATCTGAAACGTCTGAAAAACATTTGAACTTTTGTTTGTGCAATCCTTCAAAAGGGGCCAGCCTAAATTTTTGTCATATAGTAAAGAGTAAACATTTTACCAAAAAGACTACAGTAAGTTTTGCAAGAAAGCATCGTGTGAAAAGGAGAAAATACTGGCTTCCATCAACTTTGAAAAACACCAAATCTTCACCAAACAATCAGTATAACTACAGCCCTGAGGAACAAAGCTTTTGAAACATTATTTCATTTGGTCATGTGGTCAAATGTTAATTCTTTTTCCGATAACAAAACTTTAGAGTTGTTCACTTTCCTAGCATTTGCAAATGTTACTCTAAACCTGGCTCTTCTCTGTGCAAATGTTACACTAAACCTGGCTCTTCTCTGAAGGGGTAGGCAAAATGGTTGGAAAAGGAGAAAATCTTGTTTACCAACATTTTCCCTTTAACTCTTTACCACACGAGAAAATTTTAGACTGGTCCAAACTAAAAGCATTTGTAGACGACAAGATAAAGGTGACTACAAACCCGAAATTTGGTTTGGAAAGGGTAGAAAACACTGTGGGAAAAGGAGAAAATGCTGGTTACCAGCATTTTCTCCTTTTCCCATAGTGTTTTCAAAAGGCTTCTTTCTCATGGGCGTCAAAAGTAGGGATTGTGTGGTAATGGGTTAACCCTTTAGCACACAATCCCTACTTTTGACGACCCAGAGAAAGAAGCTTTTAGAAAATATTGTGGGAAAAGGACAAAATGCTGGTAACCAGCATTTGCTGGTAACCAGCATTTTCTCCTTTTCCAACAATGTTTTCTACCCTTCATGAAACAAATCTAAAATTTTCGTTACTTTTCTGTTGTCATCTGCAAATGCTTATGATTTGGACAAGCCTAAAATATTGTCGTTTGGTAAAGAGTTAACCAAATATGTTCACTAATGCATAGAATTTCTAGGTAAAGGTTTAATCACCTGTAATGTCCAGTATTTTGACAGATGGGCTGTTCCTTAAAATCTGTAAGCATCTCTCTGCAGTCTGTCTGTCCATGAATTCTGACCTTTTAGGGGAAGATTCTACATGACAGTGACTACAAGCCTGATTACAATACAGTCCTATGTTGATCTGAAACTGTTCTATGGATCTTTTCTTCAATGTCTGCTCTTTCACTGGAAAGAAACAATCAAATTTCTAGGTAAATGAAGGGGAGGGGAGGGGGGGAATATCAGTTATAATTCTTTCAATGCTGTTTTGTCAACACTATCTTTTAAAACTGCTTGAACAAATTCCCAATTGAGTTTTGATACCAAGCAAGTCTTCACATAATCATGGATCTATAAAATGTATTTTCTCTAATAGCCAACTGAGTCATGAGGTACAGTGGTCCTTTTACATGCAGAAAATTGACCACTCAGGTCATTCTGTGGGAACTGCACAGATTCACCTAGGTGGATACCTTTTGCATATACATTAAAACTGCTTTTTTACAAGTCGGGGCTCAAAATTCCATATCCATGTTTCATCTTTTCACAGATACCAAATTTTTCACCTACTTCTTTCAAAACTACATGTATACTACTTATGAGTTGTAGGGTAATCATAAATATATACAGGAGTACAGCAAGTAGGGGCCATCACTCAGCTACAAGTGATTTTTCAATGAAAATTAAGTACAAGTAGAGGCATAACTGTGTCAAAAAATGTGTTGAGAGTTACCTACCCTTTAGGTACTGTTCCCCTTTAGAAGGAAAACAATTAGTCATTGTTAGAAATGAATATCTTTGGTTAAAACAGCGATATGAGAAAAATTTTCCTGTAGTCACATTCTATTCAAAAGCAGTCGACTGAAACATAACCAAAGTTGATTTTAACATTACAATTGGTACCTGCAATTCCTTTTTCTTTAAATTTGTACTTCCAAAAATCATTGAAACTTGGAATGCCCAGCTTGTCCAATGCCCTCTGTCTCTTCAGTTTTTCTTCTCGAGTCAGAGCTGCCTGCCCAAGCTTTCGCAAATTTTTAGCAGTCATTTGGAATTCCTCTGATGTTTCCATGTCTTTTAGAGTATCTGGTATCAATGAATCCTGACAAATAGAGATACATGTACATGGAGAACTTAACTCATTACCAAACAGCAAAATGTTAGGTTTGTCCAAATCGAAAGTATGAAAAACAACAAAGGGCACTAACTCAAAAATTAAGCAAGCAAGAGTTATGATTCCTGTGCACTGCACTCCCCCCGACGAGATTTATCAACACATGAAATTTCATAACCCTAGCCAGTATAGTTTTGGAGATATGCTCCGGACAAAATTCAAGTATGAAAAACGACAAAGGGCAATAACTCAAAAATTAAGCAAGCAAGAGTTATGATTCCTGTGCACTGCACTCCCCCTTGATGAGATCTATCCACCCATGAAATTTCATAACCCTAGCTAGTATTAATTTGGAGATATTCACCGGACAAAATTCAAGTATGAAAAACAACAAAGGGCAATAACTAAAAAATTAAGCAAACAAGAGTTATAATTCCTGTGCACTGCACTCCCCCTCAGTGAGATCTATCCACCCATGAAATTTCATAACCCTAGCTAGTATAGTTTTGGAGATATGCTCCGGATAAAATTCAAGTATGAAAAAATACAAAGGGCAATAACTCAAAAATCAAGCAAGCAAGAGTTATTATTCCTGCGCACTGCACTCCCCCTCAATGAGATCTATCCACCCATGAAATTTAATAGCCCTAGCTGGTATAGTTTTGGAGATATGCTCCGGACAAAATTCAAGTATGAAAAACAACAAAGGGCAATAACTCAAAAATTAAGCCAGCAAGAGTTATAATTCCTGTGCACTGCACTCCCCCTCAATGAGATCTATCCACCCATGAAATTTCATAGCCCTAGCTAGTATAGTTTTGGAGATATGCTCCGGACAAAATTCAAGTATAAAAAACAACAAAGGGCAATAACTCAAAAATTAAGCAAGCAAGAGTTATGATTCCTGTGCACTGCACTTCCCCTCCATTAGATCTATCCACCCATGAAATTTCATAACCCTAGCTAGTATAGTTTTGGAGATATGCTCCGGACAAAATTCAAGTATGAAAAACAACAAAGGGCAATAACTCAAAATTTAAACCAGCAAGAGTTATGATTCCTGCGCATTGCACTTCCCCTCCATAAGATCTATCCACCCATGAAATTTCATAACCCTAGCTAGTATAGTTTTGGAGATATGCTCCGGACAAAGAACTGGAAGCCGCCCGCCCGCCCGGACGCCCGCCACGGGTGATCCCATAATACGTCCCGTCTTCGACGGGCGTATAAAAAGGAGAAAATGATGGTTACCAGTACAGTAGTTACCCACTTTGTTTTAAAAAAAGTTCTTCCACAGAGTTACTTATTCATAACTTTGTTACAGAGTTCATTTTTCCATGTATTCGCTCATTCTATGCAGTTAGCCCAAAAGCATGCAGGCAAGCTGCCGACTCTAGAATGACATACAAACCAAGTCTTAAACTCATTACCAAACAACAATATTTTAGACTGGTTCAAACTAAAAGCATTTGCAGATGACAAAATAAAAGTGACTGAAAATTCGAAATTTGCTATGTGTAGGGTAGAAAACATTGTGGAAAAAGGAGAAAAGGCTTTTTTCTCAGGGGCGTCAAAAGTAGGGATTATGTGGTAATGATAAATCGGTTAAATTTATTTTTTTAACTGTAAATGTATTTTTTTTTTTTTTTAACGACTCATGGATAGAAGCATTAGGAAAACATTGTGGAACAAGAGCGGCAAACTGTCGCAAGATACGCCCGTCTTACCTCAAGTTGTAAAGCTGGGGCATGCACCAGACTAAATTCAAGTATGAAAAACAACAAAGGGCAGTAACTCAAAAATTAAGCGAGCAAGAGTTATCATTCCTGTGCCCTGCACTCCCCCTTGATGAGATCTATCCACCCATGAAATTTCATAACCCTAGCTAGTATAGTTTTGGAGATATTCACCAGACAAAAATCAAGTATGAAAAACAACAAAGGGCAATAACTCAAAAATTAAGCAAGCAAGAGTTATGATTCCTATGCATTGCACTCCCTCTTGATGAGATCTAGCCACCCATGAAATTTCATAACCCTAGCTAGTATAGTTTTGGAGATATGCTCCGGACAAAAATCAAGTATGAAAAACGACAAAGGGCGATAACTCAAAAATTAAGCAAGCAAGAGTTATTGTTCTTATGCACTGCACTCGCCCTTGATGAGATCTATCCACCTATGAAATTTCATAACCGTAGCTAGTATAGTTTTGGAGATATTCACCGGACAAAATTCAAGTATGAAAAACAACAAAGGGCAATAACTCAAAAATTAAGCAAGCAAGAGTTATGATTTCTGTGCACTGCACTCCCCCTTGATAAGATCTATCCACCCATGAAATTTCATAACTCTAGGTAGTATAGTTTTGGAGATATGCTCCGGACAAAATTCAAGTATGAAAAACGACAAAGGGCAATAACTCAAAAATTAAGCAAGCAAGAGTTATGATTTCTGTGCACTGCACTCCCCCTTGATAAGATCTATCCACCCATGAAATTTCATAACCCTAGGTAGTATAGTTTTGGAGATATTCACCGGACAAAATTCAAGTATGAAAAAAGGACAAAGGGCAATAACTCAAAAATTAAGCAAGTAAGAGTTATGGTTCCTGTGCACTGCACTCCCCCTTAGTGAGATCTATTCACCCAAGAAATTTCATAACCCTAGCTAGTATAGTTTTGGAGATATGCTCCGGACAAAATTCAAGTATGAAAAACGACAAAGAGCAATAACTCAAAAATTAAGCAAGCAAGAGTTATGGTTCCTCTGCACTGCACTACCCCTTGGTGAGATCTATCCACCCAAGAAATTTCATAACCCTAGCTAGTAAAGTTCTGGAGATATGCTCCGGACAAAATTCAAGTATGAAAAACGACAAAGGGCAGGCAATAACTCAAAAATGAAGCAAGCAAGAGTTATGGTTCCTGTGCACTGCACTCCCCCTTGATGAGATCTATCCACCCATGAAATTTCATAACCCTATGTAGAATAGTTTTGGAGATATGCTCCGGACAAAGAACTGGACGCCGCCCGCCCGCCCGTCACGGATGATCCCATAATACGTCCCGTCTTCGACAGGCGTATTAAAAGGAGAAAATGCTGGTAACTAGCATTTTCTCCTTTTCCCACAATGTTTTCTACCCTTCCCATATCAAATTTCAATTTTTGATTCACTATCATTTTGTTGTCTGCAAATGCTTTCAATTTGGACTAGTCCAAGATTTTGTCATTTGGTAAAGAGTTAACACACCGAATAAATGCAACAATCATTTTTAGTCTAGAAGTAAGAACCAAATAACTGGAATTTCCGAGTTTCTCTTCTCTAGAATGTTTCAGCAAGGTTGAAAGCTGGTAACCAGCATTCTCTCCTTTCTCACAAGGTATTTCTAGTCTTTCACATACAACTACCATCATTCCAGCTGCATTTAATATACCTACTGGAAGAAGTTTAGCATATTTCATCTCATCTAAAACATTTCCTTTTGCTCAAATGTATTGTTTTATATAACCCTTTACCAAACAATGACGACTTGTAACGCCATGCAGGAAGAAGCCTTTTGAAAACATTGTGGATAAAGGAGAAAATGCTGGTAACCAGCATTTTCTCCTTTACCCACAAAGTTTTCTACCCTATTAAAGTGAAATTGCATCATTCAAGCCACTTTGAAATTGTCGTCTGCTAATGCTTTCAATTTGGACAAGCCTGAAATTTTGCCCTGTAGTAACAGGTTAATATCTCTGTTTAGCATTTATTCATATTTAGATGAATGGAAGAAATGCACCAGACAAAATAAAGTCATATGTTATGTTGTGTTATGTTATGTTGCATTACGTTATGTTGGTCTTCGTTTACCTCTTTTTCAAGGATTATAAAATATACTTAACTTTTTCCAATAGGTATATATTTTGTCTTCCAATGCTCTTAATGCTTTTAATTTGAACATGTCTAACATTTCATCACTGGATAAAGAGTTTTGAGTAAGTATATTTGATTGGCAAATGGCTATTCATTAACTAAAAAGTGTGTTCGGTTTTTGCAAGAGACACATGTATATATACCATATTGACCAATTGTTTATTTCTTAGGTTTTGTATGCAGTACATGTGCATCAGTTATATCCCAGAAATCAGTGCAGTACCTTTTCATCCCTGGATTTTTTCTCACCAGTACCATAGAAAACACTGTTTTCAAAACAATACCTGCTATCTCACACAGAGTCCAATAAATTCTGCAGCTATGAGACAAAAAAAAACCATGGCCTAGCAATGATTAAAACTTAAAATTACTGGACTATCAGTCTTACAAGCTGCAAAACAAGCCATGGGGACTCTGAACAAAATAGAAAAGAAATATAAGACTTTACCCTGGTTCTTGATTTCAGACCTTCCAGTCCTTGCCATTTCTTCTTCAATCCGTCCTGTTTTGCTTTGTCTATTGTTCCTGGTGGAGCAACAGGCCGCTTCAGCTTGTGTTCATGCACATTGACATCTGTGTTGTAGTCTGGTAGATCACTGTAATGTCTTGACACAAGTAACAACCTGTGGGTCTTGCCCAATGAAATTTGTCTCCCCAACATCTTACTTTGTGTAGTCCATTCTGCTCAAACTTATTAAAATAAATATATGTGGATGTATTATCAATTTAACAAATAAGCAAATGAAGCCTGCAAGTAATAAAGTACTTGAGATTATAAACAAGCTTTTTTTTCATGCTTCATACATGTGCAATTCCTGTGTATACTAAACACTCTCATAGCACAAGGAAATACAGTTTTAGCCAAAGAGTTGTCAATGTGTTGAATAATCTGCCACCTAATGTAATTAATGCACAAAGTGTAAATAGTTTTAAACATGAACTTAACAAATTTTGGTACAATAAACAAGTTAAATTTTTAGCTGACTTTTACAGACCAGAAGCGGTTACAAAAGTTCAGACTAATGAAGATGGGTCAGAGAGGCAGAAGCCTAGAAGATGACCTTGAGGACTGGTAACTGGTAATAGCACAAAGCAAAACATCCAATGGTCCATTTTCTCCTTTACCCACAATGTTTTCAAAAGGCTTCTTTTTCAGGGTTGTAAAAAAATTGGCTTTTTGCAGTAAAGGGTAAACAACACTGAGGAAGAAGTATTTTGGAAACATTATGGGGGAAAAAACCAAAAAAACAGAGAATCCTGGTAACCAACATTTTCTCCTTTTCCAAGAAACTTAGAAAGTTTTATAGCAAGAGTTTTCATTCATCCAGCCACATTTATTTAGTTGTTAAACAATGCTCTAATCTTTTACCAGTATAACATTTTGTTATCTAGTAAAGCTTTCAAAAGAATTTAAAAATTTCAACACAATGTTTTCTACTGAATCAAAGAAAAAATCACACCATTTGAGCCACAATGAAATTGCAGTCTGCAAATGCTTTTAATTTAGACAAGTGTAAGAATTTGTCGCCTGGTAAATGGTTAAAGAAGTCTGTAGATTCTTTCTGCTGGACAAGCACATCAGCATTGTTTCACAGCTGGCTTGCTAATCCTAATATATGTATGGCCTTTTCTCATTTCTCCGTTCATTCTCGCTTCTCCGCTCATGTACTAAGGAGGAAAGAATAAGCGTGTGTGATGTTTTGTTCCACCCTGGTTTTATTCTACTCTCTCAGATATTATGAATAACATCCTATCCTACATCGATACTATTTTTCTATCTAATAAGACACAAAAATGCAACAGAAGAGAGTAATTTTCACAGCTTGAAAGAAAATATTTCATTAGATACAACAAAAAGCAAATTTTCAATGTTTTTCAACATTAAATACGCCTAAATGGGTTGTGTTTACCCTTCACTATGAATAAGCTAGTCCGTCTGAACTAGAGTGTAGCATATTCATCAGTCTTTAGTGACCAGCCTTGACATTCAATCAAATGAATGGAAAAATGAGAAAGTGGCAATACTACCCAGGTTAGCAAGGTAGGTTTGAAAAAATCCCCGGATCAAACCTTCTGATGCAAGTTGTGGGTCCAAGGTCGTGAGGTAGAGCATCAGCCTCATAACCTAAGGGTCCTGAGTTCGATACCTGGGAGCGGGTGTCAACTTTGGGATTTTTCATTGGCCCACACATTCGGCGTGAGTACTGGTGTAGTTCCCAGGAAGCAGAATCGAGAGCAGATTAGTATAAGTTGCAAGAACTTGTTTCTCATTCGATGTAAAATAAATATATTTAAAATTAAACTAAGTTGTGGTGACTTTTTTCAGTTAAAAGTTTGATTCATATTTTATATTTGATCATTACACAAAAATTGTGATTCCTTGACCGAATATGTAAATTTTGTGAGTTTATTTACGCTAAGGTGAAGGAGAAAGGAGAACATAGTATATGTATCCTCATCAAATCAATCCTGCTGAAAAGCTCAATATATATGCTCAAAAGCTCAGTATCAATGCAACAGAAGAGAGTACTTTTTACAGTTTGAAAGAAAATATTTCGTTAGATACAATAAAAAGCAAATTTTCAATGTTTTTCAACATTAAATACGCCTTTACTATAAATAAGCTAGTCCGTCTGTACCAGAGTGCAAAATATTTATCAGTCTTTAGCAACTGGTCTTGACATTCAGTCAAATGAATGGAGAAATTAGAAAAGTGGCCATACTACCCAGGTTGGCGAGGTAGGTTTGAAAAAAATCCCTGGATCGAACCTTTTGATGCAACTTGTAGAGACTTTTTTCAGTTACAGATTCAGATTTTATATTTGATCATTATACAAAGATTTTTATTCCTTGACCGAAAATGTGAATCTTGAGAGCTTATTTATGCTTAGGTGAACAGAGAAAGGAGAACACAGTATACAAGCTATTTTATAACCATTTTATTTTTGACACTCGCAACATTCCCCATGACGATTGTTGTTTAATTGACTAATATGCCTGATTTACAAGGAGAGAACCTTTATAACGTGGAATGATGCCGAACATGACAGTTTTTTGTAACCTTGATGACATCAGGGCCGAGTTAGTACCGGGCCGAGTTGACCCGCTTCCATTGAAATGAGGGCCAAATTCTTTGGGCGACTTATCTTTTGGGCAAACTTTCCTCGAACTAGCCTATGGACGAAAAGAAATCCTTTCGGTTTGATAAGTGACATCCCTAACCCAGTGACAAGTTCAGCTTTAAAAATTTTGCAGAAAAATTCCTTACGAACTCAAGTCTTTCCACAGTATTATCGTTGAAAAGGAGATGGAGGCCTACGGGAGATTTTACGTATCGTTCCCTACTGAAGTCGGATTCGATTAGTCTCTAGTATACTCCGTTGCATCAAAGGAATTCGACATTCTATAACCAAAATAAATGATGAAATATGAAAAAAAAATCCTCCCTATATCCCCCTTTCCCAATATGTTTTCAAAGTAGATTCTTACCCTATTTCCACCATTGAGAAGTTCTGTGTGGCATGGATCCGGACTCCGGCTGGCTCACATTAGGAAAAATTTTATGGTCAAAGGGAGGAAACTCGTATATACTAACATCAGTTTCATAATGACAGAGTTACGTCCCTTATATCTGTGGATAGCCTAAAACCAAAGACGAACTTGTAAACATAATTGCCGTTTGTGAAGACGATCTGTATCGGGGGAAAAAAAAAAAATGTTCGTATAGCTGTCAATTTTTCTGGTAAAGATTAAAACAGGTTTTCATATGTTGCTACTTAAAAAAATGCTATGACAGTAGATCTAGTCGCAGAAGAAAAAAGAAAGAAAACTAATCGCAGACCGTGGTAACAATTTTATTTAAACAAGTGGTACTAGTAGTCTCCCCTGTATTTCGATGCATTTATAAACAATGCGACCGCCAAAATTTAAACCTAACAATCCGGTTATCAAAGTAAGAGCTTGTGTTCGTCGGGTGAAAGTAGAGTAAAAATATAATTTTTATAATAAAATTTATCAACTGATGAATGTATATATGATAAATAAGCTTTCTTAGGTTACTATTTAAACTTATAAACAACGACGTATGTGTTTTCGTTCAATTAGGTTTACGAGGTTATTAACAAATATCGTTCAAATATCGACTGAATTGTCACATTCCAATAATTTCTGTGATTATTGACCGTAAAGAACACAGAACAGAAAGCGAAAGCATACAGAGACTCATTCTTCCTAGTCAATAAATAGATGACAGGTATGATTTTTTTTTTCGATATTATTGATGTTGATTCCAGTTTAGATGCCCGGTGTTTTATTGGAAGAAAGTTAAAAGAAGGGGGGTCATTCACCATTAATTTGAACATTTAATCCATTAGAAAATAAATGGATTTAAAATTAAGCAATAGCATTCTGCATTTGACAGAAAAATACCAGATGCTAAACCGTAACTCTGACAATATCAGCACAGACTAACTTTGGTGTACTTATAAACGTGCAGTCTGATCTTGAATCTGCATTGGCCAATCAGAATATTTTTCCAAAAGAAAAACCCTTTGAAATAGCAAAGATTGGGTTTTTAAAATCGGCTTGAGAGTTTCGTTTTACTTATTTAGCAGGATAAGGGCAACAGAGGGTCCGGGTTTTTCGATAGACCGTACGTAGGGGTATAAATTAACCCTGCACCGGTTCTTAAAGTTGACTGCTTTTAACAGTTGGAAAAAAGACTATTCCGAAAGGGGGGTTAACAATAAGGGAGATTACTCTTCATAACTAATTGATTAACATATTGTACGAGTTTTCTCCCTCTGACCATAAAAATCGCAATACACAGAGACTATTTATTGCACGGCGACATCAGTCGCAGCGCATATATTGATGGCTTTTCTCCCTGTCCATGGATTAACGCCGCACAGAAATCTCCCTTCGATTTTTGCGGCGTTATTGATGAAATATTTTCATTACCCGGATGATATTTGACAAAAACATAGAATTTGCCGATTCTTTGTATACCTGATATTGTCTACACATGTCATAATACTTTATTCATGCCTCATAATTATTGTAGTATTCAGTAAATGAAGAATATGTTTACGGATATGAGGAATCACTTCAGTTAAAAGTTTAAGCCCGTCCCGCACATGCGCAGACGGTATCCGGATAAAACGTCCTACAGTCAAAACATCCCACTTTTGGTTAACCTATTTCCATTGCAAATTGGTTAGATCCAGGGTTCGAAGTAAACACTAGCAAACTCGCAAAATGCAAGTGGAAAATTGATTTCGCGAGTAGATTTTACGACCACTTGCATATTTTTGCGAGTAGAAATGAAAATTTGTTTGCAGGGTCCAAAAAAAAACAACACTCGTATAAATTTACGACTAAGAAATGGATGAGGACGAGTGAAATATCTGCCATACTAGTCTGGTAGGACGAGTGGTAAATAGGAGATAGGAAAAGAAGTTAAGTTTTTCAGACGAATATTTAACTTACACAAGACAAAACTGCCATTCATTTATTGAATAAGCAAATCAAGGGTATTTAGGAAATCAAATTTTGAAATAGAACACAAAACGTGCTGGTTTCCCCCCTCCCCAAGTAAAGACGGTTTCAAGTCAGCCTTATGATATGACCCGGGACCTTTCGAGCCAAACAAAAATCTCAGAATATGCTTTGAGTGGACCTAATTAAATATGAGCGACTTTGCTAATTAATTGAAACAAACGATAATAAGATTAACACAAATACTTTCCCGATACCACTTCGAAAAACTGCGTTCTTTTGGCTTTATTGATTTCTGTAACATAGCCGGATAACTGATACCGGTGTTTAAGACCTGGCATTTATGGTTCGTTGTAACGTAACCGTTTCGTCTGAAAAAAAAATAATAAAAAACCGTCAGAGTCCAATTTTGAAAGGGTTTTTCTTGTCGGACGAGTGTAGATCGAAGCAAGGCCATCCTTTTTTTCATGGTCACGTGTCCTACACCTCGAGTGCCTTTTCTGGAAATTTTTGGACCCTGGTTTGCCGACCGTAATGACCAAGTTGTGACTGGTTTGCGTTTTATCTAGGCTACCATGACGATAATCCTAATCTTAGAGCTCTCTGAACTTTTTTTAATCATGTTAAACAATTTATTCATGAAAGAAAAACAGTACAATAATAATTATTTGTAACAATAAAGTCAATAGAAAAAAAAACAAGAGAACCTGCTCCCAGCAGGAAAATCATACTTTAAATACTGTTGAAAAAACTGAATTGATGATTTTTTGCATTTGTTGTTTTTAATGGTGTTAAGAAATGTTTCACTCTCTTTGTCGTTAAGACTTCAGATTGTTTGGATAAAGGTTAAATGGAAACTCTACTCATAAATATCAGTTAGAATGCTGTAGACAGGGAGGGGTGTTAGCCAGTCCAGGAGGCGTTTTAGCGTGTCGATTAAACATTTGTGTAGGCCTGTATAGAGAGACAACAGGGGCCTTAACCCTTTGCCTACATCATATAAAAATCTTGAATTGAACAAAGCAGCAACAACCGACATTTTACTACAGCTCTAATTGTTCATGTGGTCAGGGATCATATATAACAGAATCCCTGATGTGGTCTACAAAAACGCTTCTGGAAGGCGAGATGTTTTGTTACCAGCTTTTCCTAATTCTTTACTCAATGGCCTCAAAAACCTTTTCTTCAGTAAAACATGGGAGTGTTTAAAGGGCAGCCTGGGGTCAGTCCAATATTTTTTTTCCTTTTTTATATCATGACATTACTTTGTGACAAATGTGCATCATTTAAAAAAAAAGGGAGGGGAGGTGCGCGGGGAATAAAATAAATCGAACTGTAACCCAGGCTTTATAAAAGGTTAGATGTAAAACCAAATTTGTCACACTTAATAGTAATATAGCTGACGAAAGAGTTGCCTCTGAAAAAGTAAACTGACCGTTCGATCAATACTGTAGCAAAACAAATGATTGCCAGACCTGTGCATTTGCAGCAACTTTTGTACTTGTTTCTGCTAGACGCTTGATAAGTTTATTATCATTGTGATATCATATACTCTCTAATTTGATTTATTAATATCTGTTACCTCAGAGATATGCTACCAAATGATGCATTGTTATTCTAGTGAAATCTTTCCTTAATTCCAAATTCAAATATTGGCGTTATAAATTGTCATAAAATAAAAGGGAGACTACCTACCGCTTGTTTTGACAAATAATATGTCTTACTAAATTATTTTCTGTCGGGTGGCGTGTCGTTTTTAGAATAATTAGAATTAACAATTTTACCATACGAACTGATTCAAAGTCGTTACAGCTACATGAAAAATTATCGCTTGTCAAACCGATCGTTTCTACAGACGTTACCGTGTTATTCGTCCTCGGTTTTAGGCTTGCTCTTCGCTGGCATTTTTTGTAAGGTGCACAGGCATATAAGGACCTCAGGCATGAGGAGGAGGTTCCATGTCCCGCCTACTGCTTCTACCATTCAGGTACTGTAGCAGCAGTCATTTAGCACTACTGGAAAAAGCCAAAGCGAGGCTTTGGGTGGAGCCTGTCTCTTGTAGACCTATCTTCAAAGGTAACGACGTGAAGCAGTCAGAAATAAGCCCTTTCCTCTTCAATAAGGGAAGCAACTCTGACATTACTAATAACAAAATTTTGTACGAGTTATCTCCCATTGACCATTGGTAGTTCATCATTCTATCGCAATGGCCTTAAATTGTGAAAGAAAATCAGTTTAGAACAAAACACCAAGCACAAGCGCAGGTAAAATGGAATAAATAAGCGAAGGAAGGGAGCAAGAAAGTAAATAAAACAATGGACAAAAAATACATGATAATGTTATAACAAATATCAGTTGAAACGACATGAAGGAACCGGAAATAAACAAACACAAAGAGACGAGATAGTTTTCCTTGGTTTCTTGTGATTTTACGGGTGCTTCTTGTTGTTAGTCGTACATTTCATAATCTAACACAAGAAATCGCGTGTATCTTCACATATAAACCGTAAAACAATCCACAAAATACTGGAATTATTGATGAGTTTTATTTTCACAGTGTTCGGATGGTACATATATTCGGATAAAAGTTTGGCTTTGTAGAAGAAGTGTAAAAGTTCTGTTCTTAAAACACTTCATTTGAGTTTTGAAAAATAAGTAACACAAAAAATGGAGGATATGTTTGGTAAACATTTAACTATTTAGAAGATGACAAACTTTAGGCCTGCATCAAATTGGAAGCAATTTAGCAGACAACAAATCTAAAAGTTGGTCAAAAGATGACTTCTGTCCTTGATAGGATAGGAAAAATGAAATGATAGGAAAAACCAGGAAATGCTGGATAATAGTATTTCATCCTATTTCTATAGTGGTTTCAAAAGAACATAGAGGTCTCAAGGATATATTTGAAGCTGGGGACTGTGTACCTTCAGTCCGACTCTGAAGGCTTGCTCAGATGCTATTGTTGTTATTTAGTCTCTGCTGTGGAAAATAGCATTGGAGCAAGCATGCAACTACTAGGCTTTGTATATACCTGTAGACTGAAGGATTTCCCAGGTGTCATTTTGTAATTGGGTCTCTGACAGGAGAAACAGTTAAAAAAATGGCATCGAAGCTACCCTTTGGATCGAATGTAGGCTTAGATCCTTTTCTTATTGACCAACAAATCAAAAATCAGTTCTATAACATGATGTCAAACCATACTATCAGACTGAAGAAAACATTTTGTATGTTTTGTTTTGGCCACAGGGTTCCGAAGCATTGTCAGCCCATGGATATATGTAGATGATTTCTTTATGTGTAAAATACAATGTGGTTGGAATGATGAAATTTGCCATAAAAAGGGTAGAAAAACCTTGTTGGAAAAGGAGAAAATGCCATTTATTATGGTGGTTTGAAAAAAACGAATGTCTTCAAAAACGATGGCTTGTTGTGTACAAGATACTTAACCCATTACCACACAATCCCTACTTTTGATGACCCTGAGAAAGAAGCCTCTAGAAAACATTGTGGGAAAAGGAGAAAATGCTGATAATCATTACCAGCATTTTCTCCTTTTCCCACAATGTTTTCTACCCCTCACAAAACAAATTTCAAATTTTAAGTCACTTTTATCTTGTCGTCTTCAAATGCTTTCGATTTGGACAAGCCTAATACATTGTCGTATAGTAATAAGTTAAATAGAAACATTGAAATTCTTTTATGGCTCAAAATGAAGTAAGATAATGAAAAGTAACCTGGCAAGCAATTACCTTTTTATTATCACCATTGTTTTGTTTTGTTGATAAGCAGTATATCTATTGGGTTATTGGGTGATGCTCAGTGCTCGTAAATAATGGTTTCATAAATGTTCAAGAAAATATGGCGGCAAGGGCCTGCCAATAAGCGTGTAAATATTATTTACAAATCGCAAATTAAAATCTATTTGTCCTATCTGAGTATCTACAAATAAGTAGGTCAAATGCCAGTGCATTCAGCTACCTTCCAAAAAAACCCTCTACCTCATGGGTGTTTTTTTTACTGATACAGTGTGTGGAAGGTTGGAAAATTTCTTTTTTCATTTCAGATTTTCAGTACAGAATTGCTTGGGGAGTTAATGGTTGTCCAGTAATTTTTGCAGCACTTAAACTTCATGAACGTTCAATAAGAAACATGTGGAACACTGAAGAAACAGAATTCAAACGTCTACCATATTATAGAACCAATGTGAAGTCATTTATAAAGAAACAGAACATGCTAGTGGTATGTCCCTCTCATAAGAAGATAACTACTATGTGTTGAAACTCAGTATTTTGATTCTGTAACAAAAGAACAAAATGCCTAACCCTTTACCAAACAATCCCTGGTTTGTACGACCCTGAGATAGAAGCCTTTTAAACACATTATGGGAAAAGGAGAAAAGGCTGGTTACCAGCATTTTCTCTTTTTCCCACTATGTTTTCTACCCTGCTGGAGACATATTTCAGTTTTTCAATTAGGTTTTTATTTTGTCGTCTGCAAGTGCTTTCAATTTGGACCAGTCTAAAATTTTGTCGTTAATGGAATAGGGTTAACTTATGATAACTGAGACTACAAACTTGTCCAGGTTAACCCTTTAACACAAAATGCCGACTTTTGATCCTCCTGGAAAAGAAGCCTTTGGAAGATGTGGGAAAAGGAGAAAATGCTGGTAACCACATATTTTCTCCTTTTCCCACAGAGTTTTCTACCCTGTCAAAGAAAATTTGCACAATTGTAACCACTTTGAAATTGTTGTCTGCAAATGCTTTCAATTTGGACAAAAGCTAAAATTTTTTTGTCTGGTAAAGGGTTAAAAGGTTTTGCATTCTGTAAATTACATAAAGCTTATTTAAGTTATGAGATTCTTGATTTAAAAAAGCAGAAAACGCTGATGGAAAAGGAGAAAATGCTGGTATCTAAGGTTTTTCTCCTTTTCATCGTTCAATATTTTCAAATCTCAAAACCTGAAGCTAAATTCAAACTGTCCTCTTCAACTGCTTTATAACCCTATACCAAGCCATCCGGACTTTTAACAATTCTGATAAAGAAGGCTTCTGAAAAGGTTGTGGGAAAAGAAGAAAATGCTGGTAACCAGCATGTTCTCTTTTTCCCACAGTGTTTCCTACCCTGCTGAAAACAAATTTCAATTTTTGAGTTTTGTTTATTTTGTTATCTGCAAATGCTTTCTGTTTGGACAAGTCTAGAATTTTGTTGTTTGGTGAAGAATTAAATTATGGATGACTGATATGGATTAATTCTTTACCACACAATCCCGACTTTTGACAAACAGGAGAAAGAAAACCTTTAAAAACCTTGTGGGAAAAGGAGAAAATGCCGGTAACCAGCATTTTCTTCTTTTCCCACAATGTTTTCTACCCTTTCTAAATGAAATTTCAGTTTTTGAGTCATGCTTATTATGTCGTCTGCAAATGCTTTCAAGTTGGACTAGTCCAAAATTTTGTCATCTGGTAAAGAGTTAAGATATATTGCAAATTAACAATTTGTGGCTAAAGGAATATTTGAGTAGGGAAAAGGCAAATAATGACTGAAAGGAAAACAGGAAAAATATTAGAGTAGGTATTCACTGAGGTTAATACCGGTAGTCTCTTTTAGCACTTTACAATAAAAAAAATCAAAGTACTGATAGTACTGAAGGCCAGGAAATTAGGGATACGAAACAATATAAGAGGTCAATTTTAATTAATACAAACAGGTAGACGGACAGGGATACAAGCGGATTCCACTAAGCTGCTGGAATTCTTGGTTTTAACCAGAAAGTTTGAACTGATACAAGAAAGCACCGGCCAGAAACTAATTAAGCCAGAGCTAGGCATGTGCTCACAGTTATGGGGTGCTTGATAATGGCTTAGAATACTTAGTAATTTGTCGTGCTTGTAAACAATCGCAAGTCAAAATTGAACTATTTAATCAGTGCAATACCAACTTTGGTTTTCTAAATTTTCTGAAAACATGTGAAGTCCTAAATGGCGTTATTTTTCACATTTATGAGTCGTCTATTAACAGTAGCATATTTTTCCCCAAAATTTATCCTAATCAAATGACAAGTTTCTTAATTGTCAGTTACGTCGCACAGTGGATTGTATACATGTATTAAAAATGTTTTATCACTATTTTAATTGCCAAATCAACTACCTCTATTTAATTTCCATTGATGACCCACATGAAATTAGTAATCACTTCATGAGAGGTTATAGGACCAACATATATGAACAATTAAAAACAGAGATTGATAGCAATTTTTACTGATGATAAATTATGGTGCTTCACCAGAAGCAAAATTTAACGTGGTGTTAGCCGAAAGAGCCTTGAAAAACATTGCGGTTTTGTCTCAAAATCAGGATGCTCTGTGGACAACACGCTTTTTAAATCAGCCTGGCTGGTGTAACATAATTTTGGGAGAGAGAGAAAATAGGCTGTTCGAAAGATATTTGTAGCTTGCACTAGTCTGTATGCCTCCAATCTCCAGATTTTCAGAATTATCAACATTGAAAGTATCTTGCTGACAACTGAAGTGTTGCTAAAATGTTGGTTTATCAGTGGAATATAGTTCAGTTGGTAGCGAAGTACACTTTAAGAGTCCACAAGCTCGGTCAGTTTCCTTCTGAGGATTGATGATAGGTATTGTGATAAGGTAAAATTCTCTCTCATCACAGACTAAACATACAGGTCTCTGAAATCTAAGTCCTTTGAATCTCTGTAAATAAGTGTTTTTTTGGTTTTTTTTTCAAAAATCTCCCTTAACCAAAAGACTTTTTTTTTCTGGAAAAAAAGTTGAAAGCAGTTGCAGAAGACAAATCAAATGTTAATAAAAAAGTAACATTCCTCTTTCAAATGCTAGAGAATATTGTGGGAAAAGGAGGAAATGCTTTTGTGGAAAAGGGTTTCAGTATACAGTAACCAGAGATGTGATTCAATAAAACACACTTTATGGGATCAAACTAGTGACTTCACGATCCACGGCTGGACATGAATCTCGTATTGGTGATGGAAAATGTACAAGTAGGAAAGCGCAGGAAAATATACGTGAGAGAGAGAGAGAGAGAGAGAGAGAGAGAATGAAAAAAAATCTTCATACAATAAATCAAAATAGTTGGCATATATGAATATAAAAAAATACATTAAATGACAAGAGAACGACTACAGAAAAAAATATAGAAGTCAATCAAATACATATTTTAAGAATCACACAGGTGTAATCTATTTGTGACAGATGAGAAATGTGTGATATACATCCTATCAGTGTGAAATATGCAGTATAAACATGGCAACACTACCAAATAACTCTTGGATAAAGGTAACTAATACACATAATGTACGTACTAAAGACAACGAAGTTTCAAAAATAATTTTTATTGATAACTTAACTCATTACCAAACGACAATATTTTAGGTTTGTCCAACTCGAAAGCATTTGCAGACGACCAAATAAAAGTGACTGAAAATTTGAAATCTGTTTTGCAAAGGGTAGAAAACATTGGGGGAAAAGGAGAAAATGCTGGTTACCAGCATTTTCTCCTTTTCCCACAATGTTTTCCAAAGGCTTCTTTCTTAGGGTCGTCAAAAGTAGGGATTGTGTGGTAATGGGTTAAATAACGATATGGATGAAATTCGATGTTGCGGTCAATTTCTCTTAAATTTTATTTGGGGATGATTTCACTAGATTTCTCCGGAGAAATCGTCTCCAAGCAGTTTGGGGACGATTTCTTCAGGGGCCGATTTCTCCAGCAGTCGGAAATTGCTATCACAACAGCGGGTGGTATGCAGAGAAGTGGACACACTAGTGGGAAATTGTTGATTTTAATCGGTTTAGAAAGCACCACAGTCAAAGTACCCTAGATTTAGTCGATATACATAAGAAAAAGTGATAAATGTAACACGGGCCAAATATATATGTACATGTAGTTTGCTTTATTTACAATCGCATTTTAGCAGAGATGCGTTTTGTGACACATATGTTCAAATGTCAACACAACGTTATAGGTATTAACCGTGTAGCGCGTAGGAATACACAACTACCGGTTAAAGCTAAGTTTATTAGGTTACCCCTTTATTAGGTCAATGTTAGTGACGAAAACGGGATAAAAAACACACACTCGTCAGTTGTTTAAGGGTTGTAATACCCTTGCAATTCCATGGCACCTTGCAGATGAAAGCTTTTAGGGAAACTAGTTGTTTTGGCAGACTCAGCGATATCGAGTGGACACACCGTTCAACATTTTGTCTGAAAGTAGTCCGGAAAAGGCAGCTTACGATCCCTATAGGCAAGGGAATCCCTTGAAAGGGATTCCCTGGCGTAAAAATAAAGGATGGTCAAAACTGAAAGCATTTGCAGAAGACGAATCACATGGTGCACAGAGTAGAAAAGTTTCCTTTGAAAGGATAGAAAACATTCTGGGAAAATGAGAGAATGCTGCCTTTTAGACCAGTACATATTGAAATCATTTGCAGACAACAAATTAAATGTCAACCAGATGTTGAGATGCGTCTTGGAATGGATAGAAAAGATTGTGAGAAAAGCAGAAAATGCTAATTACCAGCGTTTCTCTCCCTTTTCTTCAATATTTTCTTAAGCTTTCATCCTCAGGGTTAATAAAACAGGATGATGTGGTAAAAGTTCAATACCTGCTGGTACAATTGATTGTTTTGATTGTATGGTGACTAGAGCCACTTTCAGTATTATTTCAGTTATGTCACAGTGGCCAGTTCACCTATTCATGCTTTCCTGGAGTCTCTTTTATCAGTATTCTAAACAGTTTTCTTTTCCAAACCACTGGCTGCTTTCCCACATAATCATTGCCAAGACACTAGCTGGTGTTGGGAGAGTAATGATTCCTGTGGCAATGACTATCAGCAATCCCCTGACAGAAATTGGTCGAGCCAGGGATGGAACCCACAACCTCTTATTCTCATATCCTGCGTGCCACCGAGTGAGTTACCAGGGCTTGGCCTCCCTTATGTATAAAGCTTTTGAAAATATTATGGGAAAAGAGAAAAATGTAGATGACCTACATGTTGTTTTTCCCCCAAGTTTTTTTTTTAACAACTCAAAACAGTAACCATCCCTTGACCTATATTTGTCAGTTGCAAATACTTTCAGCATTGTTTGTTAAAGTATTAGCTTCAGGTACAGGAAATAGTGAGAATGTAAACACTGATTCAAATTTTTTAAACTTTACCAAACTACATAATTTTAGACTTGTCCAAAATGAAAGCTTTTGCAGACAAGAAAATAAATGTAACTCAAAAATTGAAATTTGTTTTCAGCAGGGTAGCAAACATTGTGGGAAAAGGAGAAAATACTGGTTATCAGCATTTTCTCCTTTTCTTATAATGTTTTAAAACTGCTTCTTTCACAGGGTTGTTAAAAGTTGGGATTTTGTGGTAAAGGTTTAAACAGGAATATGAATTAACTGACTTCACTTTGTTTTAATGATAATTCTTAACCCTTTACTGTACAATCCCTGATTTTTATGACCCTGAGGGAGAAGCCTTTTGAAAACATTGTGGGAAAAGGAGAAAATGCTGATAACCAGCATTTTCCCCTTTTACCACAATGTTTTCTACCCTGCTGGAAACAAATTTCAAATTTCACGTTACAGTCATATTGTCGTCTGCAAGTGCTTTCAATTTGGACCAGTCTAAAATTCTGTTGTTGGTAAAAAGTAATTACACCCAAAGAACTGAATATTTTTGTAAAATACATGTATATGCACAGAACTGCATTGTTAAATAAATAAGATTTGTTTTATGAATTTCTATCTTTTTATCTTGTCATTCCTTTTACCCCATTCCATACAATCCTGAGTTTTAACAACCCCAAGTAGAGAAGGCTTTGAAAACACTGTAGGCTTTCTAAAACATTGTAGGAAAAGAAAAAAATGTTGGTAACCAGACAGGATGCCTTTGAAGAAAAAGAAGGCTTTTTAACCCTTTACCACTCAATAACGACTTTTAACACCCCTTGAGGAAGAAGCCTTTTGAAACCACTGTGGGAAAAGGAGAAAATGCTGGTAACCAGCGTTTTCTCTTTTTCCCACAGTGTTTTCTACCCTATCAGGATCAAAAAGTTGATTATTTGAGTCGCATTTAAATTGTTGTCTGCAAATACTTTCAAGTTGGGCAAGGTCAAGACTTTGCCGTCTGGTAAACAGTTGAAATATTGGAGGTTTTTGAAAACATTGTGGGGAAAACAAGAAAATGCTGGTGACCAGAAGAGAAGTCTTTCAGATAAAGAGATGGCTTTTGAAAACATTGTTTGAAAAGAAGAAAATGCTTGTGACCAGAAAAGGAGAATTCTTCTGAGAAATCAACAGCTTTTGAAAACATTGTGGGAAAAGATGAAAATGCTCTGTAGCTCAGCTGGTAACAACATTTGAGCAAGCATGTTGCTGGTACAAAATTCCAGCTTGCCAATTTCTCTCAAAGAATTTATAACAGTCATTGCAACAGGATACATTCCTATCTTGCTTCTGAATAACCTGTGTATAATGCCCTGGATGGTTATATGGGAAAGCAGCCAATGACTTAGGAACACCATAGTGAGAAGTGCTGGAAAAGAAATGCTGGGAGAGCATGTATAGGTGAAGTGGTCGCAGCTGTGATATCATTGAAAATATTTAAATAGTATCAACTCTTAGGCTGTTAAGTGTAACTCAAGGACCTTTTGCAGACAGTGTTGATCAAGATCAGACTGCACACAACAAAGAGTCTTATCTTTGATCTACACTGTCCTATAAGGGGATGTCTGATCCTGAAAAAAAAAAATACCTTTGAAATAGCCAAAGTTTGGTTTATACTATCAGTTTGAAGGTTTCATCTGTTACTTAGTAGGATAAGGGTTGAATTTTAAACAAACAAATCTGCCAAACTATAAAAGTTCTGTACTATTTAGTATTAATAACATTTACAGATAGTGTTTGATTAAAAGTTTCTCAAAAGAAGGACTTTGCCAAGGATATGAAATTATTGTGGCAAAAGAAAAATAGCATGCAACCAGAAGTTTTCCTCAAGATTCTCATTATGTTTTCCAAAAGCCTAAACAGTGTCCCTAAGTATCGGGACAGTCCTGTAAAGGGTTAAATTGCATGAGAATTATTTGTGAAAATGTATAAGAAAGAGTCATATACAAGCATACTGTTTGACAAATTTTTTTCATTGATTTAAATAAGCCACTGTGTAGTCTACATAATAATGTGCAGATATGATTTTCCTTGATTTATATATGACGAAAAAAAAAAAACAGGTAAATAGCCATTTTTCTCAATTAGATACTGTTTAATTACAATATCGAATTATATATTTTATCAATCAACCCAATAAATGATGCCCATAGACTCGCACTGCAAAACTATCGCAACTGGGATTTTTTTAAAAAAAATATGGTCTAGGGGAGAAAACTCGTACTGTCTAAGAGTAAGAGTAAAGCAAGAGTAGTCTCCCTTATAATGATCCGCCCTTCATCATTTCTCCTAGACGCTTGACGGATCAAAGTACTAAAAACAACACTAGGAAAAAGGTGACGTGCATGTAACGTTTTTAATCTGTTTTTAATGAAGATTTCAATTAATTTTAACAAAAGAGTGTCATTGAAAATAATATTATTACAAAACAGTTTTAAATAAGATTATTTCCTGCTTTTTCTACTTGAAATCCGAATGGAATCACCGAGAAAGGTTTTAATCTTTGAAAATCGCCATTGGCGAAGGTATGAGGTTTGCGGACGGCATATTTTAAAACGACCCTTCACAGAATGTACGATCTGATTCCGAGTCTACACAGTTTACTTGTTTCGTAAACCTTTCAGTGCAAAATAAATAGATTCAAATTCCAGCGGACGGCTATAAATACAATCTATTGAAACTCACAAGGATTTTGTTTGGCTCGACTACACCAGCGGATGACATAGGTCAAAGATCAGACTGCACGTTCTGTGCAGTCTGATCTTGATTTATGCCGTCTACAAAAGTCTCTGCTTTCGCCTATGGCGCCGAAAGGGTTAAGCCTATTGGATAGGGTTAAAATCTTTATCAGATAAATATAGTTCCGGTACACTGTTCAAATCGTCGACAGAGGTTCGATGTCTTAAGGCGCGTAAAAACGAAAACTTCAAAGTGCCATATACAGTAAAAGTTGCCTTTACAGTCTATATATGTAGATCATGACCAGACTGCACAGAACGTGCAGTCTGATCTTTGATCTACACCGTCCACTTTCCTCAGACTTTCTGTTCAATTTTATGCAACTTTAAAACCTTAATTCTTCGGAAAGTTTTTTTTAGACTGAAGAACATATCTCTTGTTTATTTGGCGCTCTATGGGTTTGTAACGGGAATGGTTTGATATTCATTGGGATTTATTTTAACTAGACATCATCTTCCTACATTAAGCTAATTTATGTTTTGAAATTGAGCTATAAAATGATCTTCCATATTTAGCGATATATGTCCATATCGTCATTGAATGAAAAAACAGTTTTGTTTGTAAGTTTGTGTAAAGTTATCGTAGTGGTTATCATTAACTCATTAATTTCATGTACTGAACATCTATTACCTCAATGATATTTGTTACAAAATATTGCATTTTTATTGTAGCGCGATCTTACAATGAATTCCAAATTCAAATATTGGCGGTTAACATGAAATAAACGGGAGACTACCTGCCGCCTATTAAGAAAAATAATAAGTTTGACCGATTTTTTTTTTTTTTGTCTGGTGGCATGTCGTTTTTAGAACGGTTAAAATTAACAAGTTGACCTTATGAACTGGTTGATACCCGTTACACCTAGACGAAAATTTATCGTTTGTCCAACGGATCGTCTCCACAAACGTTACCGTGTTTATTCGTCCTTGGTTTTATGCTTGCTCTTGGCTGGCATTTTTTGTAAGGTGCACAGGCATATAAGGACCAGAGACAGGAAGAGGAGGTTCCATGTCCCGCCTACTGCACGTACTATGCACATACTATAGCCGCAGTAATTTAGCACCTCCGGAAGTAGCCAAAGCGAGGTTTTGGGCGGAGTCTTTGTTTTGTAGGCGTACCATTCAATAGTATGCACATATTCACAACGCAAAGCAGTCAGAAAAAAGCCTTTACCTCTCCAATAAGGGAGACAACTGTAGTATTACTAATTACAAAATTTTGTACGAGTTGTTTCCCTTTGACCATTAGTCGTTCATCATTCTCTTGCAAGACCCATATATTTTGAATGAATATCAGCCCGGAGTAAAAAGCAAAGCAAAAGCGCAGATAAAATTGACGAAAAATAAGCGATAGTAGCAACAAATTAAACAAATTGAGGAGAAAAAGAATGTAAATTGGTGTTACAAACAAAAAAAAGATGCGAAAGGAACAAACCGGAAATAGCAAATAATTAAGCTTGGTAGAGAAGACATGGCACTATTTCCTTGATTTCTTTACGATTGTACGTGTGCCAATGGTTGTAAGTCGCGTGTTTCTTCTTTTTTCAAGTAGACACGTGTATATCTTTGCATATGAACTATATCAAAGACTATAAAACAGTAAACATGAACGGGAATTATCTGTTCAGTATCCGGATTGTAGATATATTCGGATAAAAGTTTAAATTGTGAGAAAATTTTGAACTTTGTTCAATACAACACTTTACGTTAGTTGGAAAGAAAATAAAGAAAATAGCATAATTGAGAGTGGTTGGTATAAATACAATTGTAAAAACTTGTTTCTATCGAATGGCAGTCATTTAAGCACCCGGTAATTTCGACACCCTCTCATTTCGACACAGTTTGGTTATTTCGATCCCCGGTGGAAAAATGTTTGCAAACTTTGGTCATATCGACACCTCATTTTTAGAGCACTTTTTAAACTCGACATTTTATTATCAGGTTACTTTAATTTCTTTTAAAGATGTCATATCATTATAATTTTTTGTGGGTGTGTGATCAAAACAGGTTTTTAACCCTTTCCCAAGCGACAAACTTTTGGACTAGACCAAATTGAAAGCATTTGCAGACGAGAAATTCAACTCTTGCTGAAAAGATGATTTCTGCCTACGATAGGGTAGAAAACATTGTGGGAAAAGGAGAAAATGCTGATTACCAGCATTTTCTCCTTTCCCACAATGTTTTCAAAAGGCTACTATTCCAGACCTGAAGATAGTTGCTGGTTACCAGCATTTTCTCCTTTTCCCACAATGTTTTCAAAAGGCTACCATTCCAGACCGGAAGAACTAGCATTTTCTCCTTTTCCCATAATGTTTTCAAAAGGCTACTATGCCAGACCCGTAAAAACCAGGGATGGTTTGGGAAAGGGTAATCTTTAACAACTTTATTCAAGGGGAATTACTCCAAGTACGGGTATATCTGTACAATTTTCTGTATTTTACTCAGCCTTGTTAACAAAGAGATTAATATGCAGTGTATTTATCACACCTGTCTTTAACTGTGTTTGACAATCAGAATAAATCATAATTAATGAAAATCCTACAAAATATAACAAATGCTAAAACTAGACCACGTAAAAAAAAGGTTAAGAAAACATGTATCCTTCACACGTTCAAGATAAGAATGTATCTACATACAGTGCATCCATTTTACCAAATCTGTAATTTACAGAAACCCTTTTACGTCCAGCACAGCGGAGTTTTTAGCTCCACTGGCCAAAGGCCAGCGAGCTATTGTCATGGCGTTGTGTCCGTCGTGCGTCCGTTCGTTCGTCCGTCCGTCCGTAAACTTTTTCTTTAAAAAAATTCTCCTCAGAAACTATTGACTGGATTTTTACCAAATTTCACAGGAATGTTTCTTAGGTGGTCCTCTTTCAAATTCCTTCAAATAATTGTGTTCCATGAATAATTCTGGTTGCCATGGCAACCAAAATAAAAAAAATCTTCTCCTCCCAAACCGCTAATTGGATAGCATTTTTTTTTTTTTGCAGGAATGTTCCTTAGATAGGGGTCTACAGAATTCCTTTAAAAAAAGATCTGTCAAAAAACAGCTTTATGGGAGGCTCATTTTCCTTTTATAGTATAAAGTAAAATCTTTGAAAAATTTCTTTTCTCAAACTATTTGTTTTGATTTCATTGTTGTATTGCAGGTTAGTTCCTATGGTGGTAAGTCTTTACCATACAATCCTGACATACACGACCCTAAAGAAGAAGTCTTTAGAAAACACTCTTGGAAAAGGAGAAAATGCTGGTAATCAGCATTTTCTCCTTTTCCCTCAGTGTTTTCTACTCTATCAAAGACAGACCTTCTAAATCATCATTTCATCAATGTTTAATTTGTTGTCTGCAAATGCTTTCAGTTTGGTCACATCCCAAATTTTGTTGTTTGGTAAAGAGTTAAAGATGGTTGCTTTACATAATCTATAATCCTTTTCATATAAAACAAGAGAACCTCTGCACTTTGATTAGTTCAGGTAAAGGTTTGTTGACTTACATGTACTGGTGACCTAGTACAAAGAGGGACAGGGCTTTACTGTTGTGATAAGGCATTTTGTTATCCAATCAAACTGAACCTGCAACTTCAATAAAACAATTGCCACAATACATATTTTCTATATTTTGATGTTTCCCCACCCAAAATTGTATGTAACAAGACCTTTTTTAACCCATTACCACACAGTCCCTACTTTTGACGTCCCTGACAAAGAAGACTTTAGAAAACATTGTGGGAAAAGGAGAAAATGCTGGTAACCAGCATTTTCTCCTTTTCCCACAATGTTATGTACACTTCACAAAACTTTCAAATTTTCAGTCACTTTCATTTTTTCATCTGCAAATGCTTGCCATTTGGACAACCCTAAAATGTTGTCATTTTGTAATGAGTTAACTATAACCAGAAGACGTTGTGGAAAAAAGGACAAGATACTGCTAACCAGCATTTTCTCCTTTTTCCCCGAAAAGCCCTATCTTTTTAGGCCCATTAAAATTGTCATCTTCAAACACATTCAATACCAAGGGGTTTGAAGTTTAGTCTTCTTGGCCCGTATTCACCAACCATTCTTGAGAATATTCTTAGTCTTATTCTCCAAGGTTTTCTAAATTTGTAAGTAACATAACTTCTCAAGAATGGTTGGTGAATACAGGCTCAGGCTAATTCTATTAGCAGTCTTGGGGAAAAAGATGTGTTGGGCATTGACTTTGTCTGCACCTGTGAAGTCTGTGATCACCATTTGCACATTGAGGGACATAGCAGTGATGCAAACTTGAACCACTTCGACATACATGTATTAATTATCCTGGTGCAAGAGAGTAATTCTAAAATTTGTTGATGACATTTTCATTTCAATACGCCTTTGTTTGACTTCTAGGCTTACTATATAAATAAAAATGCAATCATACCCCCCAATATCAAAATTTTCTGGCGAAAAATGCTATAATTGAATGAAAGCACTCCTATTTTATCATTATTTAGATTAAAATAGCAAAATGGTTGGTGCTGCGGCAGCTACATTTTTTGCCAGAAGGGATGTCAATTTACTTTTTAATCAAGTTTCCACAATAAACTTTTGTGTATAGATCACGTGAAGTGGTTTGTTTACACTTCAACCTGAAGTAGATCGATACAAAGGCGAAACCGTGTATTGAATCTGCCGGTGACCGTTTCCATACCCGAGACCGATCCACGATGATTTTTGTCAGCTTGAATTTCTCTCGTGAATATATTATATAGGGGAGATTTTTTTTTTTTCATATTTTATCATTTATTTTGTTTATAGAATGTCAAATTCCTTTGCTATTTTTGTACTGTTCTGTGCAAAGACCTGAAACTAACATAGCATCGGAGCAAACCTTCAGACTCTAGAAGGGCCTACGTACCATGTTTTTGTTTGAAAAAGAAAAACCTTTTCGCCTACCTTTTTTGATGAGCAAACATGACAGCTAGAGGATAAAAAGAACACTGAACAGCTAAATATTCTTATGAAAAAGTACACAAGTTATGCAATATGTAACAAGATGTTTTGCCCCCAAGACATCTTTATATTTTGTTTTACTCTTTGTTATATCCATGTAAAAATTAAAAGAGGAAATGTTTTAGAAAACAAGAGGGCCAAGATGGCCCTGGATGGCTCACCTGAATTTTTGAGATGACCATAGCCTATTTTTTTCTTGAGGTATTGAAACATTGGTAACAAATTTATAATTTTGCCAAGCAATTTTCAAAAGGTCACCTGTAAAAGTCATTTCGAAATCTGACCATCGGTTTCAAAAAGAAGAATTTTTAAGAATTCTTCATTTCTGTATACGAGCAAGTAGCCCCTATCCATAAGAGCCATGTTTCTTGATGGATCAAAATTTACAAACAAGTTTTGAAAAGGGTCACCCAAGGAACATTTCGGAAAATTTCTTTTAAAATCTGACCAGGGCTTTCAGAGAAAGAAAATTTTCAAGAATTTCATCATGTCCGTATAGTGCAAGTAGCCCCCATTCACAAGAGCCATGTTTCATGACAGATCAAAATTATATGTACAGTTTTTGAAAAGGGTCACCCAAGGAACATCTCTGTCAAATTATTTTGAAATCTGACCAGGGGTTTCAGAGAAGAAGAATTTTCAAGAATTTCTTCATTTCCATATAGTGCAAGTAGCCCCCATTCACCAGAGCCATGTTTCTTGACGGATCAAAATTTCCTGAACAATTTTTAAAAAGGGTCACCCTAGGATTATCTCTGTGAAATCATTTCAAAATCTGTCCAGCCGTTTCAGAGAAGAAGAATTTTCAAGAATTTCTTCCTTTCCATATAGTGCAAGTAGCCCCCATTCATCAGAGCCATGTTTCTTGACCAATTAAAATTTCGCGAACAATTTTTGAAAAGGGTCACCCAAATAACATCCCTGAGAAATAGTTTCAAAATCTGACCAGCGGTTTCAGAGAAGAAGATTTTTTAAGAATTCCTTTATTTCTGTATAGTTTATATAGCCCCCATTCACCAGAGCCACATTTTTTGACGGATCAAAATTTCACGAACAAATCTTGAAAAGGGTCATCCAAGAAACAACTGTGTGAAATTATTTCAAAATCTGACAAGCTGTTTCAGAGAAGAAGATTTTTTAAGAATTCCTTCATTTCTGTATATAGTGCAAGTAGCCCCCATTCACCAGAGCCACATTTTCTGACGGATCAAAATTTCACGAACTTTTTTTGAAAAAAGTCACCCAAAAAACATCTCTGTGAAATTATTTCAAAATCCGACCAGCGGTTTCAGAGGAGAAGAATTTTAAAGAATTCCTTCATTTCTGTATAGTGCAAGTAGCCCCCATTCACCAGAGCCACATTTTTGGACGAATCAAAATTTCACGAACAATTCTTGAAAAGAGTCAGTCATGGCAACGAGAGTTTTTGATGGAGTCCAATTCTGTTAACAATTTTTAAAGAGGACATCCCAAGGAACATTCCTGCCAAGTTTGGTCCAAATTGGCCCAGTGGTTTAAGAGGAGTTGATGTTTAAAGAATTGTTGACGACGCACGACGGACACCGTGTGATCCTAAAAGCTCCCCTTGAGCATGTTGTGCTCAGGTGAGCTAAAAATACAATAACCAACAATAGTACATGAAAGAATGCAGTTTAAAAAAATGTGGGAAAAAGAGTAAATGCCGAGTATCAGTATTTCCTCCTCCTTTCATAGTGTTCAACCATTTAGACACTAACAACTCTTATTACTTTCTTTTTGCTTTGTCTGCTGACTGAAAATTTTATTGTAGTAAAGCTAAGTTGATAAGTTTCTTTCATTCATAGAATCTGTTCGCTTTCTTTCAAATGTAATAAATTTAAACCTTTCACGACGGGAACACAAACTTTATTTTTGATAATGTGAATGCTAAAGGAGAAATTGTGAACTATGTTTATTTACCTGTTGAAAGTTTGAAGAAAAAAAATACAAGACCATGGCATATCCAGATTTTTTTTTTTTTTTCTCACACATCACCATTTTCTGGTTAAAAATCATAAGAGTTGTAAGATGCAATTTAGTTAAACCTTAAATAGGTGGTGAAACGACTAGGGGTGGGAGACAACCGGGGAAAGGCACGAAAAGACCGGTGGGGGTGAAACGACCAGGAGGGAAACTTCTTGGGAGCGAGACTACTAGGGGAGGAAACGGTTTTGGGGCGAAACATTGTCCCGAACCAATTCAGTATTTATTAAAAATTGATCTATCATGTGAATAGTTTTATCCAAATTTTAGCAGGTATCAAACTTAGCCAGAAGCAATTTCCATTTCTTGGAAACAATTTCCATTTCGTGAAATAATTTCCATTTCGTATTTTAGCCTTTAGGCCAACCGGTTCGAGTTCTGTTGTTCGTTTCATTTCAATATTTCAGCTGAATCAAGTAAGCCAAAAACACAAAGCCCGAGGTCCACAGAGGAGTTAATTTCTATGTAAGATCACATTCTTCTATTCAATCTGTGATATCTTTCACGTTTTTTACGTCACATTTCCTATACTGACATCCAGTAATAAAACAGTGTGGAAAATAAGAGAAACCACACTGGATACTGCATTCATAACAAAGTTCTATCTATTTCGGACGTTTTTGTAATTCGGATATCATGAAGTTGAACACTGAATTTGTTTTTGAAAACAGTTATTGAATAAATATCCGTTTGATAACGTAATTTCATGTCGCATTTGATATGGTAACTTTCATTTACAATTACTGTATTGAATTATTCTTTTAAAAATTTAAGTTTAGGGCCCCCATACCTTCGAATCCGGGTCAAGTCGGCCTCGGGTCAAGTCGGCCCAAGTCAAGTCGGCTGGGTCAACTCGGCCGGAACAACTTGGCCTCATCTATTAAAAGGTATCTGGGTAAGTGTTGGTAGCAAGTTTATACAGAGGGATGGTTGAAATAGGAAGAATACTTACTTGAGTTATATTTGCTCTATTTTCACAAGAAATGTTCATCCAATTTTGTCTTTCATTCTTTATACTAATGGACTGACATACGGCATCTTTAATCATTTATTACTGCTGCAATAGTGATTTTAAACGTTCTTCATTACGCTCTTTCTTAATTTAACAAAAAACAACAATGACTGATAATTCTTTACTTGGTGCATTGTTTTTTCAAGTTTGAAAACTATCTACAAAGATTAGCCAATGTCTTTAATCAACTTAATATTAAGTACATGTTTGCATTCTATTAAAAGAATGTTTTTCTTTTTTGAATATTTTCAATTATTAGTTTCCAGAAATAACCTTATCAAAGTTGACCCGGCCAAGTTGACCCGAGGCCGAGTTGGTGACAGGCCGAGTTGACCTGCTTCCATACCTGCAGTCTGAAGCCAGGTCTGTTCAGATGCTATTTTTGTTTCTGGTCTTCGGCAGACCTTCAGAGCAAGTTTCATTAAACACATCTGAAATCAAATACGATTTTATCTGCATCTTTTCAAAGGTCTCTTTGCGACAAAATTTTCAATGACAGCTGATAAAATGGACATGGATCTTTAGATTAATGATTAATCTTTACAAAAAAAACTGATGTTAGTTAGTATGTAAATCTGATCTTCGTGCAAACCTGCACTTGTTAATGTAAATAGCTGTTGACCTACTTCACCAGAAATCAAAACATAGTGATATCATCATTGCGCATGTCTCAGTAGAAATCGCAGTATCTGATAATCTCATCTCAGAGGACGGTTTATTCGCGAATGTTGCTGTTGACAAAGGTACCTTGTGCAAAAATGGTTGTTAGGGTTAGAGAACCAGCATGTCCAAAATTCATATTCCATTGAGTGCGCATGCCTGTTTACAGAAGTTGCTTACAAATTATATCGGATTTATTTACATCGAAAAAAAAGGTAAATTTCCATTCATGTGATTGTTTTTTTGCAGCACAGTTTGTGTGATGTTAAAGATTAATTATTTATCTGATAGTCCATGCCCATTTCATTAGCCGTCATTTGAAATTTTGTCGCATAGAAACGTTTGAAAAATTGCAGGTAAAAATATATTTATTCCAGACATGATTAATGAGCATTGCTCAGCAAATACCAGAAACAAAAGTAGCATCGTAGCAGACCTACAAAGGTAGGATTCCCACAGCTTTTTCAGACGAGATGCAAAAATATTAAGTGGTTAATGTATTTTTAACCCTTAACCAAAGAATCCCTTGTTGTTACTACCATGAGACAGAAGACTTTTGAAAACGTGAGAAAAGGAGAAAATACTGCTTACCAGAATTTTCTCCTTTTCCCACAATTTTTTCTACCCTGCTGGAAACAAATCTCAATATTTTGGAGTTTCACTTATTCCGTTATCTGCAAGTGTTTCCAATTGTGACCAGTCTAAAATTTTGTCGTTTGGTAAAGAGTTAACTTATATGGATGTGTTACTGTAAATACCTGTTTAACTATTTACATACCACTAACTTTCAGTGTTGTGCCTAGGCCACGCCATTACGGGATTCACAAAATATTTTTGAAAATGTCCCCTGAAAAATACAGTAGCGTGGACTGTAAGTCTCACACCGAGCACACTCAAGTTCTCGATTTTCTGCTTTGTCTGATATTATGAAGTCCATAATTCTATTCTGTTCTATATCTGTATGTATTGTAGACTATGTCTCATTTTTTCACTGCCAGTTGTCACTTATTTTTAAGAACAATATTGGTGACCAGTCTGGAGAGGTACATGTATGTACAATTATGAGACTACATCTCGATCTTTCCAAATTCTTGTTGCATTGCAGGTAACAAAATTTTGTTAAGCAGTTTATATGCATTTAGAGTGTAAACGTAGTCAGATAAGAATTCAGTCAGATACCAATTTCCCAAGTTAGGAAAAGTAAGTGGGCAAATTTGACCAACATCAACAAGAATTACGAAAGTAAAGCTCTCAGAATAAATCTTGCTTTAATTCCAAACGGAAAAATAGGAAATTTTGGGACTAGCCAGGCCAATTCACACTGTTATGTGTAAATGATTCCAATGCGTACCTGTCAGGTTTGTTGAAAGTCTGCTGCGAATGTTCGAACCGGTTGTTTTCATTGAGAAGTGTATCACAAGTATATTTTACATGCATGAAGTCAAATTTATTTAAAGTGGTCTTTGTTCTTCTGTTTTACAAAATGTCCCCTAAGATTTTACCCAGGGGAACACTGGTGTCCCACAGTATTTTCAGCCTAGGAACAACACAGCAACTTTAGTGAGTATATCATGTAGCAAAACTATCTTAATTCCAAAGGATTTAGATTATTGGTGGTGTATCAAAAAATCATTTTAATCATACTCCATTTAGTAATTGCCAATTGGTTTTATCCTTCAGCTTTGTATTATTGTTGTACTGCATCTTCGTAACTCCATTTTGTATTGTCCCCATTACGTGTTTCATATATTACCTAAAAATCCAAGCCCTAGTAGTGTGGTTGGTTGCGAACAGGACTTGAAAACAGGGAATCACTGATTCAAATTCCCAGCTTGGCCGATTTCTTTCCAAGGATTGATGATAGTCATTGTAACAGGATTCATTCCTCTCTCACTGCTGATCTTTTTTTTTTTCAATGATGTGGGAAAACAGCCAGGAGATTTGGAAGAATGTGTAAAGCACTAGTGAAAGAAAGTCATGGAAAGCATAAGTAGGTGCACTGGCCACTGCAATATGACTGAAATGATGTTGAAATGGCATAAAACACCATACAAATAAAGAAAACTTTCATAAAAGATATTTCTTTCAAACATTTTTCTGTGATGTAACTGTTTCTCTTCATTAAGCTGTATTTCTGTGTACATGTATGTATTATAATGTGTTAACTCATTACCAAACGACAATACATGTATTTTAGGCTTGCCCAAATCAAAAGCATTTGCAGATGACAAAATAAGAGTGACTGAAAATTTGAAATTTGTTTTATGAAGGGTAGTAAACATTGTGGGAAAAGGAGAAAATGCTGGTTACCAGCATTTTCTCCTTTTCCCACGATGTTTTCTAAAGGCTTCTTTTTCAGGGGCATCAAAAGTAGGGATTGTGTGGTAATTGGTTATTCAGAGCAGACTTATTTACTGATGTTGACTTATTTTCTTTAAAACTCCAGGGCTAGCAAGAGTCATGTATCACATAGAAACTTGAACAACTGAATACAGACCATGAAGGGTAAAGGAAAAGTACAGGACAAGGATTGTCCATTGTTGTTTCCAGATTTGGACCCTGTTGATCATGTTAAACACTGCCCAAAGTATACCTCTAGTAAGATGGTTTTCATAATAAATACTTGTAATTCTCTACCAAATAGTCCTGAGTTTTGATGACTCTCAGAATGAAAGTCTTTGAAAACATAGTGGCAAAGAGAAGAAAAAGCTGGTAAAAGCTTGTGGAAAAAGGAGAAAATGCTGGTTACTGGCATTTTCTCCTTTTCCCACAATATTTTTAAAAGGCCTTTTAGGTCTTGAAGAACAGGGAGTGTTTGGTAAAGGGTTAAAAAAGTTAAAAAAAAAAAATTCTGGTCATTGGTATTTTCAACTTGCCTACAATGTTTTTCAAAAGCTTCCTTCTTAAGTACAATGTATATGAAAACATGAAATCAATTGGTAAAGGGTTAAGACTGTTGCACTGAGTGAAAACGGATGAGGCTACAACTAGCATACCAACAATAGAGTGGCAGGCCTATGGGAGATGTTTTACAGTTGTTAATTATGTATATATAATCTATAAGATCTGATAAATTGTTTCACTTTTTTAGCCTTTCATACCTTCCAAATTATCCCTAGTGATAACTGATGAGCTCACCAACCCTTCTAACTCAATCTAAGTACATATAAGTCGAAATTCCAATACTGGCCATGTTACATAATATTAGCTAAGATTTTCTGTCTCAGCCAATCAGATAAGCTGTGAGGATTGCAATTTGGGATTAGATTGCTCTAATTTGGAAAGTGCAAGGAGTAACATCAATGTTTTTCTCCAAACTCTCAATTTTTGATTTCTCTGTTTTGAAATTAGATTGCTAAATCTAGGAAACAAACAAACAAGCCCTTGATTTTACGTGTCTGCAGTACAAGTCTAGTGAAAACACTGTGGGAAAAGGAGAAATTGCTCGTGACGAGCAATTTCTCCTTTTCCCACAGTGTTTTCTACCCATTTGGAGAACTTTCTTCCATTTTTATCAAATTTGAAATTGTCATCTGCATACTCTTTGAGTTTGGAAGAAATTTATCGCTTGGGAAAGGGTTAAAAAGTTGCATCTTTGTTTCACTGAAATCCATGTTTTAGGGTCCTGTGAGGCTCTGTAAAGTGTAGGGTTCACAACCCAAGTTCAATTTTGACCCTAAGAGTTCGGCTTTTTGCAGGAGTGTCTATTGGAATGAAAATTCAATCGCCGAAACCTAGAGAGCTTATGGATAAGTCAGCTGCTGGAGTGATGTGACTGAAAGTGGTGTGAAAAAGCAGTCCATGAAACCATTTTAAGTATATATTAAAACTGTCCCACATTGTAGGTTTTTAGTGAAGATAGAAATTTGTTTTTATGATTTAACCCATTACCACACAATCCCTACTTTTGAAGACCCTAAGAAAGAAGCCTGTAGAAAACATTGTTGGAAAAGGAGAAAATGCCGGTAACCACAATACTTTCTACCCTTCACAAAACAAATTCCAAATTTTCCGTCATCACTTTCGACAAACCTAAAATTTTGTCATTTGGTATTGAATTAATGATTCCCACTGATCTGAAAAATCTGTTACAGTTTTGTCTAGAGGAGAAAATGAGGTAATTGGGCTGGAGGAACTTGACCTGGTTCAGGCTGATCTGGAGACTTTGCTAGCCTCTGCTGGAAAACGTTTAAAAATCCTAGAAAATGAGATGCAGGTTTTAACAAATTGGCAAGAGAAATCTGGAGAAACCAAGCCTGTTGGAAAAGCTAAATCTGGCAAAGTGGTCAGTATTAATTATGTTACACATGTACATTTTAAGGATAGTTCACTGGGCTATTGTAACTATATGTAATTAATCCTGCACTGTCATCCCAGGTTTTATTGGCCCTGATAAAGTTGGCTTTTGAAATCACTGTAAAATAAGCAGGAAAATGCATGTTAACCCTTTCCCAAATGACAAACTTTTGGACTAGACCAAATTGAAAGCATTTGCAGATGACAATTCAACTCTTGCTGAAAAGATGATTTCTGTCTATAATAGGGTAGAAAACATTGTGGGAAAAGGAGAAAATACTGGTTACCAGCATTTTCTCCTTTTCCCACAATGTTTTCAAAAGGCTACTATTCCAGACACGTAAAAACCAGGGATTGTTTGGGAAAGGGTCAAGTTAAGTTTTATTAACCCTTTACACCATAGATACTCATTTTGACGTATTAACAACAGACAGCTTTTGAAAACATAGTGGGAAAAGGAGAAATTGTTCGTAATGAGCAATTTCTGCTTTTCCCACAATGTTTTCAACTCAATCAGATATTTGTATCCTTATTTGTCCATATTTTTGATGTAATATCTTTATTTGTTGCTGACATGGAAGAGCCCAAAATTGGCATATCAGGTAAAGGATTAACTGTTTACCAAGCTAAAAAATTTTAGACAAGTACAAACTGAAAGCATTTGCAGACGACAAAATTAATGTGACTTAAAAACATTAATATTTTCTGGGAAGGATGGAAAACATTTTGGGGAAAAGGACAAAATGCTGGTCACCAGTATTTTCTCCTTTTCCCACAATGTTTTCAAAAGGTCTCTGTCTGAAATTAGTGAAAACCCGGAATTGTTTGGAAAAGAGTTAACCCGTTACCACACAATCCCTACTTTTGACGCCCCTAAGAAAGAAGCCTTTTGAAAACACTGTGGGAAAAGGAGAAAATGCTGGTAACCAGCATTTTCTCCTTTTCCCACAGTGTTTTCTACCCTTCCCAGAAGAAATTTCAATTTTTCAGTCACCTTTATTTTGTCGTCTGCAAATGCTTTCAATTTGGACCAGTGTAAAATTTTCTCGTGTGGTAAAGAGTTAAACAGGTTGATTTTTTTGCTCTTACCCATATAGAAAGTGTTTGCAGATGACATTAACTGCAATTGCATAGTTTTTGTATCATGATGTTAATGTATGGAACTCTCGCTAGGCTCTTTTGCATATTAGAGTATGATTGCGATCATTATTGAAATTTAAACATTCATTGTCTTGTTTTAATATGAATGCACTATAATTCTTTGACTGCCAAAATAGCTTTTGATAGTATGAGATCAAAATTGTATTGCATAAGAACTGATTCAAAAAAATGTACATGTATTCTTTTCGAATTGAATTGCACTTTTGGACTTTCTTTTTTTTTTTAATTTTGCTTTTTAACTTTTTAACACACAATCCTACGTTTTAACAACCTTAAAAGAAAGAAGGTTTCTGAAAATGCAATTGGATCGTAGAAAATATGACAAACCAACATCTTTTCCGTTTCCAACAATTTTTTTTTCCTATCATTTTGAAGACAAATTCAAGATTTGAGCAATACTCAATATATTGTTGGCAAATTTAATGCGCTCAGTTTGAACTGTTTAAAGATTCTTTCATTTGGTAAAGCGTTAACTCATTACCAAACAATAAAATTTTAGGTTTGTCCAAATCGAAAGCATTTGCAGACAACAAAATAAAAGTGACTGAAAATTTGAAATTTGTTTTGCGAAAGGTAGAAAACGTGGAAAAAGGAGAAAATGCTGGTTATCAGCATTTTGTCCTTTTCCCATTATGCTTTCCAAAAGCTTCTTCCTCAGTGTCGTCAAAAGTATGGATTGTGTGGTAATGGGTTAAAGAGAGCCAAGATAATAAACTTTTCTTTCAGCAACCAGACACCCCTGTGAAGCGTGGTAAGGTAGGTGATGACAAACCCAGCAAGAAGTTCAAGGACTCTGGTGGAAAGGGATCAAGCACACCAACAGCCTCAAAGATTAAAAGTAAATTATCACAGGTACAAGATAATCAAAAAGTAAGAAACCCTGGTAATGTATGCTAGCTGTTGTGAAATAGAGTAGAACCAAAGATTGAAAAGGGAAAGATTGGATCCAAAAAATGGACCTCTGTTTTTAGAGGCACACAGCAGTATAGTGGTAAAATATCTACCTCCCATGTTATCATGTATTATATTTTCTTTTGTTCCACTCAGACAAATATGAAACATTTATGTTCTATTGCATGGACTTATTATGGAATAATAAACAACAGAAGTAGGAAATAGGTGTAGCAGCCTAGACTACGCAGTGTAATCAAAGTGTATTTTTCAACATATATCAACCTCTTAATATATGAAATACATAAAAAGCAATACAGAAATGTATATACATGCAATAATGAAATAATTCCCCCAGAAAAAAACAAGTGGGCGGGCGGGTTATACACAGTCGTAAATACATGTAGTGTGTAGTCTAGCTGTCGAATGGCCAGAATAGACCCATGCTCTCTTTAAACTACAACGAGACGCGCCTGTGTGCAACATACAGTCAACAGAGTATAATAAGCAACAAAGCATCCTTAACATAAATATATTTATATACACTGTACTTGAAAACTCCTACTCAAATATATGTGTCACAGGCAGATAAAATGACACACACAACAGAAAAAATCTGTATCTACATATTGTGAAAAGGGGCTCCAAATGTGGTTTGATGATGTACCTCACAGTGTGGTAAATGTGCATAATAATCTGCAATTTGACCGGTCAAAATGATACGCTTTAGTATTCATTGGCTATCCATAGAAACTAAGTTTTTGGTCGGTACACCATTATTTCTTTTATTCCCTTTAGGGTTTTCAAATAAAATGTATACAATAGCAAAATTTTACTTTAACCCTTTCCCAAACAATCCCTGGTTTTTACGGGTCTGGAATAGTAGCCTTTTGAAAACATTGTGGGAAAAGGAGAAAATGCTGGTAACCAGCCATTTCTCCTTTTCCCACAATTTTTTCTACCCTGTCATAGACAGAAATCATCTTTTCAGCAAAAGTTGAATTGTCGTCTGCAAATGCTTTCAATTTGGTTTAGTTCAAAAGTTTGTCATTTGGGAAAGGGTTAAAAGTGGTATGTATATTATAAAAGGAGTAATTTTACTAGTGGTTAATTTTTAGCTGGAGTAGTGTGATAAAATTTGATAAGTGTGAGACTGGTCGCAGGGGATATTTTTCAAATGAAACTTGTTTTAGGAATAGAAGAGATTGCGGGAAAAGGAGAAAATGCTGGTTACCAGCATTTTCTCCTTTTCCCACGATGTTTTCACAAGGCATTTTTCTCAGGGTCATGAAAAACAGATTGTTTGGGAAAGGTTTAAACTACTCGCATCATGGTTTAACCCATTACCACACAATCCCTACTTTGGACACCCCTGAGAAAGAAACCTTAAGAAACATTGTGGGAAAAGGAGAAAATGCTGGTAACCATCATTTTCTCCTTTTCCCGCAATGTTTTCTACCCTTCACAAAACAAATTTCAAGTTTTCAGTCACTTTTATTGTCGTCTGCAAATGCTTTCAATTTGGACCAGTCTAAAATGTTGTCGTTTGGTAATGGGTTAAGCACTGGTTAAGTATCCAAGGAAATTGTTATCAAGTAGAAAACTAGTATTTGTGACTTTTGAAGCACTAATTCTTGTTTGAGTAAGAATAAAAGAAGAACAAACTCTGAAGGTGGGACTATAGAAAGACAAAAAGTTCCATCCAAAGAGCACTCATGATAGCCTGTTAGACAGATGGTACATATTTGTGTTTATGAATGAATGTGATGCCTTGACCCATTACCACACAATTCCTACTTTTGACGCCCCTGAGAAAGAAGCCTTTTGAAAACACTGTAGGAAAAGGAGAAAATGCTGGTAACCAGCATTTTCTCCTTTTCCCACAGTGTTTTCTACCCTTCCCAGAACAAATTTCAATTTTTCAGTCACCTTTATTTTGTCGTCTGCAAATGCTTTCAAGTTGAACCAGTCTAAAATTTTGTTCTGTGGTAAAGAGTTAAACTCCGTACCAAACTACAACATATTAGACTAGTCAAAATGAAAGTACTTGCAGATGATAATTTATACATAGCTCAAGTGAGTGGAATTTGTATTCAATAGTGTAGAAAACATTGTAGGAAGTGGAGAAAATGCTAGTTACCAGCATTTTCCTCTGTTTCTTACAATATTTTTAAGTCTTTGTACCTAGTTTATTTTGAAAAGAAGATAATAGGGCCCAATTTAATTTAAATACACAAATACTTATCCTTTTTAGATCAGGGTACCTGACTATGACTTGGTAGATTCTCCCCAAGTGGAAGTCTCCAAACTGCCAAAGAATAATGCTGTGAACAAATTCTGGTCAGCAGTGGAACCATACTGTGCAGACATTACAAATGAAGACATGAAATTCCTGGAAGAGCTGTTGAGATCTCATGAAGATGACTCAGAATACTTTAAAGTTCCACCCCTTGGTATGCATTACACAGAGAAGTGGGCGGAGGAAGATATGCTTGAGGAGCAAAAGGAAGGTAGATAATTATAGAAGGCTTTTTGTATCTCATCTTACATGGTTTGAAACAGGAGTTCTTTATCTTTGTTTTATTTCTGATTTCAGAAGATTAATCCATATTTAGTTTCAGTCTTTAGTACGTGTTAAATGTTAAACATCAAAGGCATTTGTAGAACCATAAATTGGGTGTAGTTCATGTGATATGATTAATTTTGTCTTTGGTCTGGTAGAAAAAGTTATGGCAGATGAAGAAAATGCTGGTTTACAGCACTTCATCCTTATCCACAATACTTACATTAGCCTATTACCTCAGGCTGGTTTAACTCTTTACAGCAAGCCTTCATAAAACATTATGGGAAAAGTAGAAAATGATGGTTAGGAATTCCCATAATGTTCTCAACTAACTTCATAGCAATGGTCATGAAAAACAGTGAATTGATTAGCAAATGGTCAAACATTTGGGTCTTTATTACTCTGACACTGAAAATGTCTGATCACTTTATGAGATCTAATAATAGAGAGTATTTTGATAGGTGCCAAGATTGGAGAAAGGAGAAAAAGTACAAATGGAATCACTGACACAAATGGGGCCACAACTTTACTGAAAAAAGTGGAATCTGGGTAGGTAGAGTCAAACTTGAAATAAGCAAGTATCGTATGGAGACTTAAAATATTCTGGCCGAAGACAAGTGGTTGCTTGCCTTAGAGGGTGGCCACAAATTCATATTTTTACTAAATTTCTTATCATTTGCTCTAACTATCCCATTAGCTAGCTACAGCCCTTCATGGAACACAGACATTTAGCGAAATACTAGTTTTTGAACTCTTTACCAAACGACAAAATTTTAGACTGGTAAAATTGTAGACTGAAAGTATTTGCATACGTCAAAGTAAATGCGACTCAAAAATTGAAATTTGTGCTGGGAACAGAGGAAAACATTGTGGGAAAAGGAGAAAATGCTGGTTAAAAGGCTTCTTTCTGAGAGTTGTGAAAACCTGGGATGAATTTTTAAAGAGTTAAACATACATTTACACTTTAAAATATAGATTCAGTTTATGCTAGGATGCCAAGATAATTTGGTATTTCCTGATATATGTGTATGTTTGTTACTTCACTGCTTTATGCTCCATGAAGTAGGGCATAGTCACAGATTTTTGTACCCTCTTGTCATCGAAAACTTCATCATCTTATGATAAATGCAGTTGATCCACTGATATTGAAGGGTTATCTAATAGGCTTTACAAAACAAGCAGATGCTATAGATCAAGATCAGACAACACGTTCTGTGCAGTCTGTTCTGCACATTTCTTGCAGTCTTTTCTCTGTCTTTGGCATCTTTCCCATCAGCAGAAGCCTATTTTTGCCTGTTACACTGTAACTGTGCCCCTGAGGCTCTTTTACAATTTATTTCTGATCTAGTTTGCACGACGAATCTCCCTTCGGCCCCTTAACTCAAAGGCTTGTGTCAGCCCTGATAGAGGAAAACATCATGACCCCCATGGATGATGAAATGGAAGAGGCCATTCCTATTGGAGGTAACTAGTTTGTTGTCAACATAACACTTTCCCAAACACTGTTTTGAAGACCTTCCCTGATTGAGAGCATCTGTAGATGGAAGTGGTAGTATTGAGCTTCAGATCTTTGACATAGTCTTGTGGGAAAAGAAGAAAACATTGTCGGAAAAGGAGCAGATCTTTGACATAGTCAAAAACATTGTGGGAAAAGAAGAGAACATTGTTGGAAATGGAGAGAATTCTAGTTACCAGCATTTTCTCCTTTTCCCACAATGTTTCCCAAAGATCACTTCCTCAGGTTGTGAAAACATTGGATTGTGTAGTATGGGGTTAATATCCTCCCACAGACAGGTTTTAACCCATTACCACACAATCCCTACTTTTGACAAACCTGAGAAAGAAGCCTTTAGAAATTGTTGTGGTAAAAGAAGGAAATGCTGGTAACCAGCACTTTTACCTTTTCCCACAATGTTTTTTACCCTTAACAAAACCAATATCAAATTTTCAGTCACATTTATTTTGTCATCTGCAAATGCTTTCAGTTTTGATAAAACTAAAGTTTTGTCATTTTGTCATGAGTTAAATGGAATGTATCAAAAGTATTAGATTGTTTCTCCTTTTGCCACATTGCCAGTAAAGTGTTTAGATAATTTATAACAGTTTTCTGTGAACAAATCGGTTTTAAAGGTGTTTTTGTGATACACAATCTATACATCTGAATTGTATGTTTCTTTGCAGCGAAATTAGAATATTTCAAATATTGTGTTTGTTGAACTCTCCACCAATCAAGAAAATTTAAGAAAAAGCATTGACAGAGGAGAAATTAAAATGTGTGTTAAACAATGGAATTTGTCCTTGAGGGAGTAGAAAACATGGAAAAAAAGAAAGTGCTAGTTACCACAGTGTTTTTGCTCTTATCAAAAAGATAAATTCTATGATTCTGGACTTTGTAAAGAGTGAACATTTAAGTTTCTACTCAAGGACTCCTCTCATCTCCATGAGGCAAGAGTTATCTTACATTTACAGACAAAAAATAAATACATTTACTGACAAAAAAATAAATTTAACCCATTACCACACAATCCCTACTTTTGATGCCCCTGAGAAAGAAGCCTTTAGAAAACATTGTGGGAAAAGGAGAAAATGCTGGTAACCAGCATTTTCTCGTTTCCCACAATGTTTTCTATCCTTCACAAAACAAATTTCAAATTATCAGTTACTTTTATTTTGTCATCTGGAATGCTTTCAATTTGGATCAGCCTAAAATTTGTCATTTGGTAATGAGTTAAATGCTAAGACTTGTCTCTGAAGGGTAAAAGACTTTCTTGGAAAAAGAAAAAATGGTGCTCACTAACGTTTTCCCTACAGGCTTCTTCCTCAGAATGGTGAAAACATGAGGTTGCTGTGCAGACAGTTCAAGAAATATACTAGTAAAAAGTTAAGATATTTATCATTTCAGAGACCTTAGATGAATCTGCTGCCATTTCACCCAAAGCTTTGGCCAAACAGTTGAATCTGGGTAACCCTATCCACCTTGAGAAAAGGATAAAAAGGGAATTAGAGGAACAAGGTCTGGTTGTGTTTGTTTTATTAACTCATTTAAGTTAAACTGACATTAAGCCGATAATTTGTGATTTGTCAACCACAGATCACCAAAAAATTTTTAATTGGAAAAACTTTGAATGATGTTGGCGAGTGTTATCTTGAAATGTAATCATTGATGGTACCCAGAAGTTTGCAAGTTCAACAGTTGAATCTGCTTATTATGGGATTTGAATAGAAGGCCTTCAAGAGGTTGGTCCACTCTTGTCCTCCATTGTAGTTACTATTGACCATAGGCCTTCTTCAACCAACAACTAGCCATGCTCTGGCAAAGGGAGGTTTAATGCATCTATTTATAAAGCAAGTCATCATAAATCACTAATAGCAAACTATTTTCAGCAGATGCATTTAGCCCTGTTTACATAGATCATGGCTCAAATGTATTGTACATCTAACTTCCCAATCTAGTCATCTAAACAGGTAAGAAAGAACATCTCATTATCCTGATTATTCCTCTCCATCACTCTGGATTTGAAGACTTGCAGTCTGACTGGCAGAGACAGAATGTGTCTGCCAATCAGATGGCTAATGTCCAAATTTGGAGAGGTTCCTGTGTAGATCAATGGTAAAGTTTTGGATTCGAGCCTTGCTGGCTTCACTGGTTTTTTTTCACAGGAATGTCCTTGAGCAAGACACCTCAGAGCCATAGCCTAGTACTGGCGAAATCCAGGAAATGCATGAATATCTGAGCGGCCGCCGTGATATGACTGAAATAATGTTGAAAACAGCATAAAACCCCTTTTAAACAAATCAAATTTGGATTAAAAGTTGGCTTAATTTTTTCCTTACTGTTGACGACACAGGAATCTTTTATGGACATTGTAGATTCAGATCAGACTGCACAGAATTTGCAGTTTTATCTCTGATCTATGCAGTCTACACGTTCATTCTAAATCAGAACCGAGCTGTGTCGTCTTCTTGCTGTGGAACTGTATTTACAGCCATTAAAAATGTAAAGGTTATTTTCTTAGTCATGAAAGATTTAAATTTGGTGAATATAGTTGCATTTCTATCTTTCAGGTATACTAGACTGTGAAGATACAGAAGAGGATGATGAAAATGATGAAATACTAAAAGAATTACGAGCCAAACAGGCAGAACTGAAAGCTGTGTGTAATTATAATATCCAGGCTACAAAGAAACTGTACAAACTAGCTAAGGAGGAAATGGGGAGACAAGAGATGAAGAGGAAACTAGCTGCTGCCGACTCTGAGGTAACTCACAGTGAAACAGTTGTTTCTGCATAACCTTAAGTATTGAAGATACATTAAACACTGTATAAATCAATACATCGAGAAATTTGTAGAACTGATTTTGGAATTTGTGCCCTTGCAAGAAAGAGTAGCAGCAGTTGGGAATGCTTACAAAGGCAAACAGAATCTGTATGGTGATGGTAGTCGTGAAGTAAAGTGTCCGCCACACAATCCTTGAAGCAACCTCTGGACCATACTTTGGCCCACTCATTTGGTGAGAGTACTGGTGTGGATTCCAGGAAGCAGAATCAAGAGAGATTAGTATAAGTTGGAAGAACTTGTTTATTAATCTGCTGCAGCTAAAGATTGTCCTAGAAAGAAATACGATTTATGCACAAAATACAATGATCAATCAATTGATTCAGTTTTTCTTTTCATGCATAATGAACAATAATTCGTTAAATGAAGTAATAGTGGCACAAATCACAAAATTCGGCTTTGAAAAAGGTTGAAAACATGGTGTGGCAAAGGTTTAATAATGGTTACTAAAATGTCTCCATTTCCAACACTATTTCTCAAGTCATATTCTTCAGGTTGTCAAAACAGGTAAATAATTTGTACTAGGTTCAATTTTTTGTAACATAAATAACCAGATTTTTCAAATGAAATGGACCATGCTCTGAAAAGGGGACTTGCTGCATCTGTAACACGTTATGACCAAGGTCAGCCTATGAAGTTTAACCTTGCCAAAACCTTTGGTTTTTGGTCAAATTTCTGGATTTTAAGCCTTTAACTCACAATCCTGACTTTTAATGACTCTGAGGATGAAGCCTTTTGAAAACATTGCGGGAAAAGGAGAAAATGCTGGTAACCAGCATTTTCTCCTTTTTCCCACAATGTCAAATGTTTTTTTTTTAATTTGGACTGGTCTAAAATTTTGTTGTTTGGTTTACAGTTAAAGGGCCAGTGCACCTCATTATTCAATTTTGGTTGTCATAGAAAATGAATTTAATCGATGCACAATGATAAAATTACTTGCTTGGTATCATGGATCATAGAGATGGGTTTAGGCTTTCCCACCCAAACACGACTTTTGATGAACCTGAGGGAGAAGTCTTTTGAAAACATTGTGGGAAATGGAGAAAATGCTGGTTACCAGCATTTTCTCCTTTTCCCACATTGTTTTCTGTCCTTCCAAAAATAAATATAAAGAATCGAAAGACAATTATTTTGTCATCTGCAAATGCCTTCAGTTTGGACAAGTCTAAAATTTTATTGTTTGGTAAAGAGTTGATCCACCTTTTGCCAGGGCACGGATCATGTTTGAACTAATCTGAACAGTCAATTAAGTTATCATTTAGCTTTTGAAATAACTTAAGTCTAAAAAACTTGGCCATTTGGTAAAGGATTAATTCTGAAAATAGCCAATGCAAGAAAGTCACTACCAGCATAATTATCATTATACTAACTATCATTTGTAATAGGTGATGGAAGCATACAGAAAACTGCAACTGACAAAACAGAAAAAGAAAATTCCCTCCAAAAAGGAAAGAGAAGCTGTCATCAAGGCCTTGAAAGACAGAGAGCAGCTTGTCAAAGCCCTAGATGTTTGAAATAGCTTTTGTTGTTGGATAGTTGTGAAAAAAGTGCTTGCTGAGGCTAGTTTACCACAGCTAACACCTTACTAAGTGATCCTCAACACTTAAATGAAGCCCATAGGGAAGAAGGCTTTTAAAATATTGTAGGAAGATTTTCCCTTTTAAAACACATTTTTTTACCCTTTCTAAAGATTTATCTCAATACATTAGCCACAGTTAATGATATATATAAGTTAATGATATATATAAATGTTTTAAGTTTAGTCAAGTCTGAAGTTTTTGCATCATGTGAATTGTTAACTAATGCTTAAGATTTAATCCATTACCTCCTGAAACAATTATGCTGCAGATAAACTTGAAATATTAATGTGAAAAGATCTAATGAACATGAATTAAAATATGTTCGGACACGTGTCTACTATTTGACAACAAAATTTTAGCGATGTTTTAACTGAAGGGATCTGCAGACAACAAATTCAATATGGCATGCATTATGTGGTTTGTCTCATTAAGGCAAAAACAAACAAAAACAGCATGTTTTCCTTTTCCCACACTGTTTTCAAAGGCCTTCTCCTTCAAGGTTGTTAAAACTTAGGATTGTCTAGTAATGGATTAAATCATATAATTAGAATGAATTGAGAAATACATATAGGCTATTTCTGTACATAGCTGTGTCGATCAAATTTCTTGAAGGTGGTTTAAGATACAGGACTGTGTATGAAAGAACAAGAGAGTATCAGGATGTCAGTTCATAGATAATTACATCGTCTTGTTATCTTTAATGTGAATGTAGGGCAATAGAACTCATTGTCATTTTATCATTGAAGTGCTTCAGGGTCATACAAAAACCAGTTCTGGAGTGACTGGTTAATGCATTATACAAATTTGCAACAGAAATCTAAATGATAACATCCTAGGAAAAATCCAGAACTTCAGTATGAATAAGGGTTTGATAAACTTAACCCTTTACGAAACAATCCCTAGTTTTTATACCCTGAGATAAAAGCCTTTTGAAAACATTTTGGGAAATGGAGAAAATGCTCGTAACCAGCATGTTTTCCTTTCCCCACAATGTTTTCTACCCTGCTTGAAACAAAGTACACTTTCTGAGTTACATCTATTTTGTCATCTGCAAGTGCTTTTAGTTTGACCAGCCTAAAATTTTGTTGTTTTAGTAAAGGGTTAATAAGCATGACGCATGGCAATATGAGTAAATGCTTTTCATAAACAATTTTATTGTTGCAATAATGCTTTCAAACTGGTTTGCCGCAAAAGGAAAAAAACCTATCCTTTTTATAAAGATGTGTGAAACATTGTACGTAAGAAAAGGAGGCTCGTGTCCCTGTTCTGCTGTAACTCATTGGACTTTAAAAACATAAAAGTGGATTTAACTCTTTACCAAACGGCAAAATTTTGGACTTTTCCAAATTGAAAGCATTTGCAGACGACAAAAATTGTATTGCAATATGATTGGATTTGAATCGGATAGTCTTGAATACATTGTTGGAAAAGGAGAAAATGCTGGTTACCAGCAATTTCTCCTTTTCCCACAATGATTTAAATAAGCCTACTCCTCAGGGTTGTTAAAACTCGGGGTTGTTTGGTAAAGGGTTAATTCATCTCCGTGATGCATTTTATCCAGCAAGACCTCACAAAAATATGGATCCTTATAATCCATTTTGTCGGAAAACCAGCTGAATCCAAAAGTAGACTGGTCCTTTGACATGCAGAACATTGACCATGTGCAAAAAGTTCGAACCGCATTCAACCTAGGTGGAACAGTAGACCGAGCAGGGTCACTTCTTTTAGCAGAGCATGGCAAATGTACGTGGGTACATATGCCTACCAAAACTGTATGATTAGCCATGACTCAGCCGATCAGGTACAAGTCTTATAAGTAGAGTGGTCAGTGAACATGGTGTTGGGATATAATTATAATAGTTTTGGCCAAAAGGTTGGTTAGAATTATCATTTAACTTTTATCAAATTTAGAAGCCTATGTTGGCCTGATTCACTTTATTGGCTATTTCTGGCCAGTATAATTTACTGGCAAACAAATGCTTTTGTAATTAAACATGTGAAAATTTAATAAAAAAAAGTTGTTCCGAATCTTTTGGTATTTTTTGTTTATTTTATATTCAACTAGGTAATGATAGTTCTCATCTAATTCAATTTATACAACTAATCCACGAAACCCAAGTAGTGCAGTCGGTAGTGTACAGAGCTTGAGAACATGGTGTGGCTGGGTCCAATCCTTGACTTAGCCAATTTCTTTCTGTGGATTGATGATGGAGCTCCAGATAAGAGGGAGTGATGGTTTTCTAAATCCATTATTTTTCTTCAAAATCCAATGTTGTGGGTACTCATTAGAATCGTCTCAATGAGACAATTCTCAGTACCCACAACATAGGGTTTAATGGAGAATAATATTTTCAATTTTGAAAATCAAAATAACTCCCTCTATCTGGAGCTCTGATAGTCATTGCAACAGGATTCATTCCTTTTGTGAAGATGTGAAAGAAACGACTTTTTCCACCAACTCATTATCACACAATCCAAAGTTTTAAGGCATACCTTAAGGGTTACCTTAACCCTTTACCAAACGACAATATTTTAGACTGGTCCAAATTGAAAGCATTTGCAGACGACAAAATAAAGATGACTGAAAATTTGAAATTTGTCTTGTGAAGGGTAGAAAACATTGTGGGAAAAGGAGAAAATGCTGTTTACCAGCATTTTCTCCTCTTCCCACAATGTTTCTAAAGGCTTCTTTCTCAGGGGCGTCAAAAGCAGGGATTGTGTGGTAATGGGTTAAGGAGGTAACAAGCATTTCCTCCTTTTCACACAATCTTTTCAACAATATAAAGTACAGAAATCATTTGAGCTAAATTTGTCATCTACAAATGCTTTAAATTTGGGGCCTGCCTGGGTGGCTTAGAGGTGACTGAGTCAGACTTCTGGTCTGGTGGCTGTGAGTTTGATACCCGGTTGAGGCGAACTTTCTTTCCAGCGTATATTTGCCTCTCACCTCTGCATATGCAGGAGTAAAAGTTTTCCATATTTTACAGTGGGAAAAGGAGGATATGCTGTTTAGCAACATTTTCTCCTTTTCCTACATTGTTCTCAAAATGCATTTCCTGTAGGGCCATTAAAATATTGGACTGTGTGGTGAAGTATTGAGCTTTCGTGTGCCAAGTGCAACCATAGTTGATGTGCATACATTCTTATTCAAGATCCGAATACACAGAAACTGAAATCTGATTAAACTCTTTACCAAACGTCAAAACTTTAGACTTGTCCAAATTGAAAGCATTTGCAGTCAACATAATGTGACTTAAAAATTTAAACTTGACTTTAGAAAGAGTAGAAAACATTGTGCGAAAAGGCAAAAATACTGGTTACCGCCATTTTCTCCATCCCACAATGTTTTCAGAAGGCTTCTTCCTCCGAGTCGTAAAAACCAGGGATTGTTTAGTAAAGGGTTAAGATCCACATAGGCTTTCAGCTGTACCATACAATATTTTTTTTTTAACTCTGTTCCATTAATACCTTTATAATTTAGGACAGTTTGACCTCTGTGCAAGATCTGGTCAGGAAGACTGATCCCTGTTATGCCTAGCCCCAGTAGCTCAGTCGGTAACATGAAGGGCCTGAGAACAGGGGGTTGGGGTTCGGTACCCTTTTTTGCCTAGCCCCAGTAGCTCAGTCGGTAACATGAAGGGCCTGAGAACAGGGGGTTGGGGTTCGGTACCCTTTTTTGCCTAGCCCCAGTAGCTCAGTCGGTAACATGTAAGGCCTGAGAACAGGGGGTTGGGGTTCGGTACCCTTTTTTGCCTAGCCCCAGTAGCTCAGTCGGTAACATGTAGGGCCTGAGAACAGGGGGTTGGTACCCTTTTTTGCCTAGCCCCAGTAGCTCAGTTGGTAACATGTAGGACCTGAGAACAGGGGGTTAGGGTTTGGTACCCCTTTTTTCCTAGCCCCAGTAGCTCAGTTGGTAACATGCAGGGCCTGAGAACAGGGGGTTGGGGTTCGGTACCCTTTTTTGCCTAGCCCCAGAAGCTCAGTCAGTAACATGTAGGACCTGAGAGCAGGGGGTTGGGGTTCAGTACCCGGCTCGGCCAAGGACTGATGATAGTCTTTGCTACAGGATTCACTCCTCTTCCAATACTGACAATTGTCTTGAGGATGGCTATAAGGAAAAGCAGCCAGTGGCTTGGAAAAAAAATATGCGGAATACTGGTAAAAGAGATTATAGGAAAGCATGGATAGGTGCACTGGCTGCTGCGATATAACTGTAAAAAATGTTGAAAATGGCATTAAACACCATACTACAATGAATCAGCCTGGAGTGTTAACCCTTTTTATCTTGGCCCAATGCTTTTCACACTGATGGACAGGTTAGTTCAAGAAAAGGCCTTGTATTTACTAACAATTCTTGATTGCATTTTTGGTCTTGAACTATAAAGTAGCACCATTCAGTTTCTGATTGACTGAACCATAGCCACGTGAAATATGAAATGCTAAATTGTGGTATACCATATGGATTGGCTGTTTGAAATCTAGTAAGATAGGCTAAAGATATAAGGAAATAGGAAAGTTTCATCAATTTACATTGTCATGTTTTAGGAAAGTTCAATCGATTCTCATTGTTGTGATTGATTTTAATCTATTTTCTTCACAAAAAAATATTGCTTATTGAGTGCCAGTGGAGCACTCCAGGCCTTCATGGAAACACAAAGGAGTGTCCTTGAGCAAGACACTTCAGAGCAATAGCTGCCCAGAACAGATGAAACCCAGCTATCAGATTGATATGACTGAAATAATGACTTTTAACGACCCTGAGAGAGAAGCCTTTTGAAAACACTGTGGGAAAAGGAGAAAATGCTGGTAACCAGTATTTTCTCCTTTCCCCACAGTGTTTTTTACCCTTCTCAAACCAAATTTTTATTTTTCAGTCATCTTTATTTTGTTGTCTGCAAATGCTTTCAATTTCAACCAGTCTAAAATTTTCTTGTGTGGTAAAGAGTTAAACACTATTCAATCATTAGAAACTGAACTTCCTTTTCTAATTTACAATACCAAAGTCTGACAACTATATACCTGTTTTGCACTTTACAATATGACAAAATTCAAAAGCATTCACAGTCAACAAAGTAATTGTAATGCTAAAGATGATTCCTGTCTTTGAAAGGGTGGAAAACATTGTGGGAAAAGTGGAAAACATTGTGGGAAAAGTAGAAAATACTGGTTTACAGCCTTCCTTCAGAGGATCATTGTTGAAAGCCGGAATTGTTTGGTAAAGAGTTTTAAAAAATGTGTTGTAACTAGTTGAGTTTCAGCACATTTGAAAGGCAACTACACAGCGTAATTATCTTTTTTATTATCAAAATAATTTTGCAGTTAAAATTTAATTACTAGTTAAATTTGATACATTCTAGTTTGTGCTACAGGTCTCTATATTATCCCTACATCATCAAGAAACTTTCTCCTATGTTCTCCACAATAAACTTCCATATCCATCTAATTCAAAGATTATCAGATATCATTCATCCTACAAAGACTTATGAAAACATTGTGGCAGTTGGAGAAACTTTTACATTTTCTACTCACTTTGTATGCAGATAATTAGTATTGATAATTTCAGTATTCTACATAATAGTTCTCTTTCACAAACTGAAAGTTTAAACTGCAAAGGAATAAATTTAACTGATAGACATGCACTGTTAATATTATGCTAAATAAACTTGTGATTAATAAAAACTTTTAAACTCAACATTTAACTTTTCACCAAACAGACTTTTACCAGAGACTTACCAATACACTTGTACACATTACTTTAAATGTGGCTCATATGGCAAGATTATCTATGAAAAGGTACAGAAAAAAAAATGGGAAAAGGAGAAAATGACAGTTCCATACCAGCATTTTCTTCTTTTGCCACAACATTTGGAAAATCTTCTGGTCACTAAAACATGAGCTGCTTGGTAAAAGATTAATTAACATTTCAATATGAAGTTGAAGGGAAACAAAGATGTTTCTTTTTAATGACAAGAAAACTTCATTGGAAACTAGCAAAAATGCTCGAAAATAGCTCTCTTTTTCAACAATGTTTTCAACAGTTGGCTACAGCATGGTGTATAAAATCCTATTTGCAGGTAATGTTTTGAAAAATGTAACAGTAAATAAATGAACAAAATAAATTAACATTCTCTCAGAAAATTTCATACCTAGTCAATGTTAACATTTGATGGCATCTACTGGTATACTTTGCAAAATACGATCACACCTGTGTAAATCATCACTTGCATTTAATTGTCACCTGTATGAAGCAAGCACCTAGTTAACTTCCCCCTCCAAAGTTTTCAACTTAGAAGAGTACTGGGTCCATATTCACAAACCATAAATAGGAACATTCTCAATGTTATTCTCCAGAATTTTCTAAACTTGAAAATAACACAACATCTGATTGGCTAAACCATTCGGTTTAGCCAATCAGATGTTGCATTACATTCAAATTTAGAAAATCTTGGAGAATCAGACAAAAACTGCTCTTACAGAAGCACCCTTTCAGCCAGAGAGTAAAGAAATGTTGTTACAACTTTACAATGTGTAGAATCTAGATAGCTATAGATAAACGTAGATAAAAAATCGATAAAAGGTGTATATGATAAAGAGACACCAGGGATTTGTCTTTGATTTAAACCAGAAACTGTGGTTGCTATGTCTATGGGCAGTGGCAAAAGAGTGAACATATGACTGCTGTCGTAATCTGTGCAACCTTGCAACTGTCTGAGGCAACATTTGGTACAAAGGTACAAAAATTATTTGAATTTTATGAAATAGAGGTAAATTGGATACAAATTAAACTGGACACAATTGTTAGTGAATACCTGCCCAGGTGGTTTCAAAGCTGCTTTGACCCTAAGATTTTCATCAACTGGATTGTGTGGACCCTATTTCAGGCTGCACAGAACCACACTTTCTCTGCAGTCTAATATTGATGTACAGTATCAATAATGTTCAGTGTTCTAACATGTGCCAGCCTATGCAATAACACAGAGCTCTCGGGGTTCAAGTCAGCTCTGAGTTTCTTTAAAGCTGATAATACAACTTCCATCAAATGAACTAAAGATAGCTACATTTCCGTGTGGTTCATTGTACATGTATTTGTTGAGATATATAATTTGTGTAAAATTTCATACTGAAAATTGGCAAGATAATCACCACAAACAGTGACTAAAAAAACAAAGCACTCTTGAGCTAATTAATAAGAGTGACTCAAGGTGCAACTGTGCACACTGTCAGGCAGGATCAGATTGGACAGAGATTGTGTAGTCTGATCCTAATAATGTCAAGACTGTTCGATGTCCATGGTTAAAGTTACCCTGCAAAAAGAATTTTGGAATTATATTATTTAGGTATTTCAATTAAATCTAACATATTAACAGAAGTACTGACTTGAATTTTTTTCTGAATTATTTCATAGTAGTTTAAGTCATTACCAAACAACAAAATTTTAGGTTTGTCCAAATCGAAAGCATTTGCAGACAACAAAATATAAGTGACAGAAGATTTGAAAATTCTTTGTGAAGGGTAGAAAACATTTTCTCCTTTTCCCACAATGTTTTCTAAAGGCTTCTTTCTCAGGGTTGTCAAAAGTAGGGATTGTGTGGTTAAGAGTTAACCCTTACCTCTCAACAAAAGAGTAGACTTGTCCAAATTGAAAGCATTTGCAGACTTCATTTCAAATTTGGTTCAAACAATGGAACTTGCTTTTGATAGAGTAGAAAACATAGTGGGAAACAAAGAAAATGCTGGTTACCAGCATTTTCTCCTGTTCCTACAATGTATTCAAAATGCTCCTTCCTCTGAGAAGTTAAAACTTAGGATTGTGTGCACGATAAAGGGTTAAGGTTTGAAGGAAAAAAAAGACTGCCATGAGACCCAACCACCCAATCTTCTCTCAACCCGTCCCTGTGAAAGAAGAAACTTACTTCAAGCAGTGTTTGTTTATGAAAAACAGCATTGTGATAACAAATTTAGTATGGCTAAGAGTACAATGTCAACCTTTAATCAGTCCCTCTTGTATTAACCTGTCTTTCATCACAAAATATTCACTTAATCTGCATTCTGCATACTCCTGCAATGAAAAAATATACATGTAGTAGGCTTTAACCCTTTACCACATAAGGCATTTCTATGGTATATCTAATTGACCCTCAATAACAGCAAGGATGAAGCTGTTTTTTGTGTATATGACACCTTTTGATAGTGTAGAAAACATTGTGGCAAAAGGTGAAATTGCTTGTCACGAGCAATTTCACCATTTGCCACAATGTTTTCCAAAGGCTTCTACAAGCAATATGTAGAAACGAGTATCTATGGAGTAAAGGGTTAAATCTGCGGTATTGCTTGTCAGCATTCTAGCTATCATTTTTCTTTACAGTATCAAAATCACAATTCAGACTTGTCCACACTGTAGACACTGCAAACCACAAGTCAAATGTGGCTAAAATGATGTCCTTGAGAAGATATTTTAACCCATTACCACACAATCCCGAGTTTTAACAACCCTATAGGAGAAGGCTTTTGAAAACATTGTGGAAAAAGGAGAAAGTGCTGTAACCAGCATTTTCTTCCCTATCAAAAACAAAAATCATCCTTTCAGTCACATTAAAATTTTAGACTAGTCCTAATTGAAAGCATTTGCAGACAGCAAAGTAAAGGTGACTAAAAATTTGAATCTGTTCCAAGAAGAGTAGAAAACATTGTGAGAAAAGGAGAAATGCTTGTTATCAGTATTTTCTCCTTATCTCAAAATGTTTCTTCTCTGAAAAGCCTACATTCTCCAGATTATTGTTTTGTAAACAGCTAGACGAAAATTGCAAAATTACCTGTGAAAAACATTTTTTTTTAGCATTTTCTATTGATGATCATGAGCACTGAAAATAATTTCTGTATGGGGGTATTTAAGAAGGCACATAAACACAGTCAATTTATGCAGATACATGCATGTACAAGTAATTTACCTCTATCCCTCTTATCTCAACTGGAGATAAACAATTGATAATATTGTTTACTGAACAGGGATGCTTGAGAGGACAAGGAAACAAGTTAAATCTGCACAGACACTACTGATAAAACTACTAACTATATCTCTATTATCTTTAGAAAAAAATCATCAGGATAGCTGTTAACCCATTATCACCCAATCCCTACTTTTGACGACCTGGAGAAAGAAGCTTTAAGAAAACATCGTGGGTTACAGGAGAAAATGCTGGTAACCAGCACTGTCTCCTTTATCCACAATGTTTTCTACCCTTCACAAAACAAATTTGAAATTTTCAGTCACTTTTATTTTGTTGTCTACAAATGCTTTAGATTTGGACAAGCCAAAAATTTTGTCGTTTGGTAATAAGTTAAGTTGTGAACATTGAAAAGTTGCATATTTGCTTACCATAAAGCCAAAGCTTATTGTAGACATGTCATTCTGTAAAATTCCCCAGATTCCCCACAGAAAATGTGATACAAGGGCAAAGATATTGGCTTCCCGATTCATTTGTGTTAAAATTTTGTCTGTCACTTCTTCACCTCTGGCATTTAAATAAGATCTAAAGAAGTTATTCTGTAACAAAAACAACAACAAATGTGTTAACCCCTTACAACACTTTCCTGAGTTTTACAAACCTGACAGAGAAATATTTTGAAAACATCGTAAGAAGAGGACAAAAAGCTTGTAACCAGCATTTTCACCTTTTCCATGATGTTTTCTATAACTTCCATATGCAAGTTTCAGCTATTGTGCCATGTTTGTCATCTGCAAATTCTTTCAATTTAGACCATTCAAAAATTTTGATGTTTGGGAAAGGTATAATTATTGAATGTATTATCTGATTGACGCTTTTAAGTGGAAAGCTCAGAATAATATCATGAAGTCTGTTAACCCATTGCCACACAATCCCTACTTTTGACGCCCCTGAGAAAGAAGCCTTTTGAAAACACTGTGGGAAAAGGAGAAAATGCTGGTAACCAGCATTTTCTCCTTTTCCCACAGTGTTTTCTACCCTTCCCAGAACAAATTTCAATTTTTCAGTCACCTTTATTTTGTCGTCTGCAAATGCTTTCAATTTGGACCAGTCTAAAATTTTCTCATGTGGTAATGGGTTAAAAAGATAAATTCATTACAAAACCACAACCATCTTTTAAATTGATTACCCTCATTCTAAATGTATGAGCAGTGTTCTAGGAAAACAGGGTTTAACCCATTACCACACAATGCCTACTTTTGACGCCTCTGAGAAAGAAGCATTTAGAAAACACTGTGGGAAAAGGAGAAAATGCTTGTAACCAGCATTTTCTCCTTTTCCCACAATGTTTTTTGCCCTTCCCAGAACAAATTTCAATTTTTCAGTCACCTTTATTTTGTCGTCTGCAAATGCTTTCAATTTGGACCAGTCTAAAATTTTCTTGTGTGGTAAGGATTTAAGTGAAAAGTTCAGAATAATATCATGAAGTCTCAAAGTTGTCCGTTAAAAAGATATAATCATTCCAAAACCACAACCTTCTTTTATGCTGATTTATACCCTCATTTTAAACATTTGAGCAGTATTCTGGGAAAACAAGGTTTAATGTATCTTTATAATGCATCACACGATGCAAGTCATCAAATGCTTATTTATAAAAAAAAAAAAAGTTTTTCTAGCAACCAACAGAATCATGACGTGTAATGATCCATAGACATGCAGAATATTTACCAGTATCAAAAAGTCTTGACCCATGCCAGCCTGTATGGACTGCCAAGGCAGAAATAGATCAATACTTTTTGCAGATGCATTAACCCTTTCCCAAACAATCTCTGGTTTTTACGGGTCTGGAATAGTAGCCTTTTGAAAACACTGTGGGAAAAGGAGAAAATGCTGGTAACCAGCATTTTCTCCTTTTCCCACAATGTTTTCTATCCTATCATAGACAGAAAATAATCTTTTCAGCAAGAGTTGAATTGTCGTCTGCAAATGCTTTCAATTTGGTCTAGTCCAAAAGTTTATCGTTTAGGAAAGGGTTAAACTCCATTCTTATATAGCATGACTCATATCTTCTACAACTTGTTTCCATAACAGTGAAGTATAGAAAAATAACTGAAGTCTGAATAACTTCGGTTTGCACTAAGTGTTTACTTACTTGTTGTAATCTTGTGGGATAATTTTCTCTAGTATAACTAAAATAGGGCTCTTCTGTAACTGAATAATCTATACACCATTCCAGGAAATGATTTCCGAAATCATAGCCTCTGAAAAACAATGAACACTTTATTTACCATATAGTAAACAATCAAGACTTCGAGGAACCCAGAGGAGGTCTTCTGAAATCCATATTTTCAAAACAGGAGAAAAATTTGGGTAACCAGCATTTTCTCCATCTTCCACAAAGTTTTCTACCTTTTAAAAGATGAACCAAATCATTCGTGAGCCATCTAATTTGTCATTTGCAAATGCTTCATATTTGGAACAGTCTAACATTTTGTTGTCAAGTAAAGAGTTAATATTTTTATTAAGCTATTTTTTTTTTCATTTGTAATAATGTTTCAATCTCCTCTTTGTGACCAGAAACCTTTTTACACATTTTCCATGTTCCATAGATTGTACTCATTCAACTATCAAATATGAATTCCCTAATTTAGTAACAAACTAGAGGCACTTGAGCGCCTGTATCGCTCCACAGGCCTGATTTTTCTGTAATGGTGAAGAGAAGTTTTTAACAATTACCATTCATTCCTGCATTTTAGGTCACTGAAGAAAAAAAGCTATGAAAAACATTGTGAGAAAGAAGAAAATAATAGTAACCTACATTTTCTTAGTTTTACACAATAATATCTACCCTTTTTGATAAAAGTTTTACTAATTTGAAGATTTATTATGTTGTCTGCAACATCTTTCAATTATGACCAGTTATAAAAATTTTGTCTTCTGGTTATAGTTAAAGAGGGTCTTGTTACAAAGCATTTTGGGTGGGGAAACATCAAAATACAGAAAAAAATATGCATTGTGGAAATTGTTTTATTGAAGCTGCAGGATCAGTTTGATTGGATAACAAAATGCCTGATCACAACATTAAAGCCCTGTCCCTCTTTGTTTAAGGTCACCGGTAGGTCAACAAACCTTTACCAGAACTAATCAAAGTGCAGAGGTTCTCTTGTTTTATATGAAAGGGGATTATAGATTATGTAAAGCAACCATCTTTAACTCTTTACCAAACAACAAAATTTGGGATGTGACCAAACTGAAAGCATTTGCAGACAACAAGTTAAACATTGATGAAATGATTTCTCTCTTTGATGAAAACACTGAGAAAAAGGAGAAAATGCTCATTACCAGCATTTTCTCCTTTTCCAAGAGTGTTTTCCAAAGACTTTTTCTTTAGGGACGTTAAAAGTCAGGATTGTATGGTAAAGACTTACCACCATAGGAACTAACCTGCAATGAAATCCAACGAATAGTTTGAGAGAAGAAATTTTTCAAAGATTGTACTTTATACCATAAAAGGAAAATGAGTTTCCCATAAAAGCCATGTTTTTTTACGGATCCTTTTTCTTTTAAGGAATTCTGTAGACCTCTACCTAAGGAACATTCCTGCAAAATAATAATGCTATCCAATTAGCGGTTTCGTCGGAGAAGATTTTTAAACGTTTTTTACTTTGGTTGCCATGGCACCAAGAATTATTCATGGAACACAATTATTTGAAGGAATTTAAAAGAGGACCACCTAAGGAACATTCCTGTGAAATTTGGTAAAAATCCAGTCAGTAGTTTCTGAGGAGAAGTTTTTTAAAGCAAAAGTTTACGGACGCACGCACGGACGAACGCACAGACAGACGGACGCATGACGGACACAACGCCATGACAATAGCTCGCTGGCCTTCGGCCAGTGGAGCTAAAACTTTAATACACACTTTTCCACACAATCCCAAATTTATCGATCCAAAATAAGGCTTTTGAAAACAATCGGAAAAGGAGAAACGCTGGTTACTAGCATTTCCTCCTTTTCAAACCAAGTTTTTTACCCAATCAACTTTAAGAGCTGAAAAAAACTTTCATTTTGGTCAATTCCACATGTTTATTTTTTTGGTAAAGAGTTATGATATGTATGATTGGCATGGAAAACAGGGGCACTCTATGTCGGTGCCAATGTTCTCCTGCCAGTTGTTTTCAGAAGCATTTTGACATCATGCAACTGAACATTACTACCTCACCCTATACCAAACAACAAAATCTTAGATGAATTCACTTTGAAAGCATTAACTACTTTTTGCAGATGACATGTGATAAAAATGATAGCTTTTGTCTTTCTCTTTGGGTAGAAAGCATAGTGGGTAGGGGGAGAAAATGCTGGTTACCAATTATCTTTCCCTTACTTAATATGTTTTCAAAAGCCTTCTTCTTTAGAGAGGTAAAACTCAGGTACTCAGGTTATATTGAAAAGGAGTATAAATGTGTCAAAATATGTGTTTGTTTTGAGGATTACCTGCCCTATTTGTAAGGAATTCCCAAAAGATATAGAAAGCAATTTAGATGAGTTTCATCCTCTACCAAAAAACAAAATTTTAGACTAAAATCAAGGCATTTCCAGACTAGAATTTAACCCTTTCCCAAATGGCAAATTTTGGACCAGACCAAACTGAAAGCACTTTGTAGATGACAAATTAACAGTTGCTAAAAAGATGATTTTTCTATATGATAGGGAGAAAAACATTGTGGGAAAAGGAGAAAATGCTGGTTACCAGCATTTTCTCCTTTTCCCACAATGTTTTCAAAGAATTGACCAAAATGAAAGTTTTTTTCAGATCTTAAAGTTGGGGAAGAAAACACAGTGGAAAAAGGAGAAAATGCTGTTTACCAGTATTTTCTCTATTCCTCACCTTGTTTTCAAAAGCCCTTCTTGTTAAGGTTGGTTATAATCAAGATTGTGTGGTAAAGAGTTAAAGAAAATATCCTCAATCATGTTAGAGATATTGAAAATTATCCAAAGTTCTTCATAGACAATAGAATGGCTAAAACTGCAAGCAACATTTTCTTTAGAAAACCAGTCCCACATTTTTATTATAAATGCATTTCAATTATTTCTTTCTTAACCCTTTACCAAACGACAAATTTATAGACTGGTCCAAATTGAAAGCATTTTGCAAACGACAAAATAAGTATGACTGAATAATGGAAATTTGATTTGTGAAGGGTAGAAAACATGATGGGAAAAGGAGAAAATGCTGGTTACCAGCAGTTTCTCTTTTTCCAACAAGGTTTTCAAGAGGCTTCTATCTCAGGGTCGTCAAAAGTCATTATAGTGTGGTAAAGGGTTAATTAAACAGTGTAGAATTACAGTTCTGTGATCCTTGTGAAAGTAGCAAAAGAGGAGTATACAGTATTACCTATAATTATAACTACAGTATTCCCAGTCTATCACGGTTAACTTCTGATCTGGATCTGAGCAACTCTCCTTGTATAAGATATTTCCTGAAGTAAAGGCATAAGTGATAAACACATGGCAACAATGCATTTTCAGTTTTTCAAAACCTAATTATCAAAATACATATGAGTTATACTCTGTCAAAACATGGTTTAACTCACTACCACACAATCCCGACTTTTGAAGACCCTGAGAAAGAAAGCCTTTGAATACATTGTGGGAAAAGGAGAAAATGCTGGTAACCAGCATTTTCTCCTTTTTCCACAATGTTTTCTACTCTTTCTACATCAATATTCAATTTTTGATTCACATTTATTTTGTCGTCTGCCACTGCTTTCAATTTGGACAAGTCCAAAATGTTGTCGTTTGGTAAAGAGTTAATGCATCTGCAAAAAATATCCACCATTGTCAGCCTACGCAGTCTGATCAAAACTTTTTGTTATTGTAAATTTTCTTCTATGCTAACAGACCATTCTACCTCATGATTCAGTCAGTTGTTTGACAAAATAGATCCATGCAATGATGCATACAACTTTTTTACATTGCATTACATCCTATTTCCAACAATTGGTAACATTGTGAGAGAAATCAAGGTCATTTGTATCCACTTCAAAATTTCAACTTAGAAGAGCCCAATTAATATTTGTCATTTGGGTAAGAGTTGAATGGAAGGACTTTAAAATCTTAATGTCAACAAGTGCAGGAGACGATGAAGATCTAAGTCAAATTTTAGACTTGTTCATGTTCAAGTCAAGTTCCATGCAATTAATACATTAAATGTGGCTGAAATTATTGAATTCTTTGAATGGGTTGAAAACCATGCAAGAAAAGTGAAAAATATTGGTAAACAGCTATATCTCATTTTGCAACAATGCTTTAGTTCTTTACAACACAATTACAAGTTTTGACAACCCTGAATAAGAAGGCTTTTGAAAACATTGTAGGAAAAGGAGAACTGCTGGTCAACAGCATTTTCTCCTTTTCCCACACAGTTTTCTATTCTATAAAAGACAAATCTAACCATTTGATTAAGAATTAATTATTGTCTGAAAATGCAATGAATATGGATCAGTCTAATAATTGTATTCTTTAGCAAAGTGTTAAATGGAAGAAAGATAAAATATTCTACCTTCTTGGAGATCATTGTGGGAGAACACTGTGGGTGACTGAACACTTTTTAGTATCTTTCTGAAATAAATAAAAAGAAATTATAATAAGATTCATAAAAAAAAATCCTATTACCATGGAAATATGTATTTTTTTTCTGATCCTATCATACACAGCTTTTGAAAGCAAACAACAAATAGAATTGTTACTTCTAACAATTTTTTTCCTGCCACATTTTCTTCCTCAATATCTTTTCAATTTTTACCTTAACCCTTTACAACAAAATCGTGTTTTAACACACGGCCGAGGCAAACTTTCTTTCAAGCGTATTTTTGCCTCTCACCTCTGCTGAAGCATGTGCGAAAAGTAGTTGGTAGCTTTGGAAAGAAAATTGTGTTAGTACTGATGTGAGAAAGCCAGGAAACATAATTATGTGCATCACCGACTGCCATGATATGAACTTAGCTGTTAAAGTGGCGTTAAACCCCAATACAACCAACCAACCAAAGAGTTTTAACAACTTTAAAGAGGAGTGCTTTGGAAAAAATTGCGGGAAAAGAAGAAAATGCTGGTTACCAGCATTTACTCCTTTTCCTGCAATATTTTCTACCTTTGCAAAACAACATTCAAGTTTTCAGTTGTAGTTTTTTTTGTTGCTCCCAAATGCTTTAAATTGGACTAGTCTAAAATTTTATTTGCTAAGAAGTTACGGGTGCTTAGAACAAATCAATGGACTTGTGCAATGTCCAAATGATGGGGTTTTTCTAGCAAAAAGATAAAAATAGCAATAGTCTGGTTTCCACTGTTAGCACTATTTGTGTTTGTTTGATTTGATGGTTTGAGGTTCTTTTGTGATTACATGTATTTATCATTTGTTTACCCATTTTATTGCTTTTATTCTTATATCTCCTCAACTGATTACAAATCTTCACAGTTGTCAATTCTAAAAACATTTTCAGATCACAACTGAAGGATTGATCTAAATTTGGGTAGAAAGCACTATTGTGAAAGAGAAAGAGCTGATAACCAGCATTTTCTTAACTTCTCCCACACTGTTTTACATGTGTAGCCTTTCCAAGACAAATCCCATCCTTTTACTTAGATTTATTTTGTTGTCTACAAGTGCTTGCACTTTAACCCTTTACTAAACAGATACTCATTACTACACATTGCTTGAAGGAGCATTTGGAAAACATTGTGGCAAAAGGTAAAATAGCTCATGACGAGCAATTTCACCTTTTGCCACAATGTTTTCTATGCTATCAAAAGGTGTCATATACACATAAGAAACAGCTTCATCCTTGCTGTTATTTAGGGTCAATTAGAGATACCATAGAAATGCCTTATGGGGTAAAATGGCCTGTTGCTTGGGCCTGACAGAGTTTAACTCTTTACTAAATGAAAAAATTTTGGACTGGACCAAATTCAAAGCATCTCAGACAACAAATTAAATCTTGGTAATATAATGACTTCTGACTTTGATAGGGTAGAAAAGGAGAAAATGCTGGTTACCAGCAAACAAAGCCCTAAATTATCAGCAATTTAAGCCATTACCACTCTATCCATCCTTTTGACGACCCCAAGAAAGAAGCCTTGAGAAAACATTGTGGAAAAAGGAGCAAATGCTGGTAACCAGCATTTTTCTCCTTTTCCCACAATGTTTTCTACTCTTCACAAAACAAATTTTTAATTTTCAGTCACCTTTAATTTGTCGTCTGCAAATGCTTTCGAATTGGACAAGCCTGAAATATTGTTGTCTGGTAATGAGTTAAATGAAGAAACCTCAGAATTGAACATCCTCTGTGAACAGGGCTTTTAGACCGGCCAAACTGAGAGCATTTGCAGACAACGAAATTAATGTGACTGAAAAATTGAAATTCATTCTGGGAGGGTAGAAAACATTGTGGGTGTTACCAGCAATTTCTGTTTTTTCTTGCAATGTTTTCAAGACTTCTGTTTTAGGGTTTTGAAAACCAGGAACTGTTTGGTTGGGAAAGGGTGAATTAGTGCACCTGCAATATCTACCAAGGTCAGCCTGCCCAGTCTGCGAAGCATGACCTGGGTGGAAACCTTTCGCTATTGGTTAATGGTAAAAAATCTATTTGTGCCTAGCCATAATGCCTCGGACTACCAAATTTTGCATGTAGCTTTATCTAGTGGGCCTCTACGAGGAGGGTCCAAATTATTACCTTGGGGTCAAGTTTGTACTCACACCAGGGTAACAAGTTTTAAATGGGCTTTTGTGTTGAAAACTTTACAAATGGTCATGTTACTAACCATAATAAGTGCTAGGGCTACAAAATTTAGCTCTTTCTCATGGGTCTCATGTTTTACATGGCCTTTTATTGAGGAAACTTTGAAAATCTTCCTGTTTATAACCCCACATTCTAGACTTGTATTATTTGGTATTGGGCTTTATCTTGTGGACCTCCACCAGGATTCAAGTAATTATAGCTTTGTGGTCAAAAATGGCTTTGCTCGGGGTCATAACTTTCTAGTAGGATTTTATTGAAAAAAAATTTGTATGTCTTAAGTTTGAAACCAATTATTGGCCTAGTAATGTAATGTTTGGCTTGTAATGTTTTCAGTTATTAGCCAGTGGAGGAATATATCATCATGGCCCTCTCGTTTTTGTGGCATTTGTCGAAGACAATGCCACTATGAGATCAATGATAAATGTTCAAAATTGAATTCTGAAGAGCATGTATGTTGTTTTGTGCAAAACCGAAGGAAATAAACCCAATTAAACTCATTTTTTCTAGATAAATGGGCTTTTTCAAAAGCACTCAGATATATAATTGGAAATGGCGTATTGAAATAAACAGCAAAAGGCCATCGATCATTGAAATATTTCTTTTTGATTGAAAATAGCTTCATCTCTTCATAGCCTTCTACTGGCACAATGATATGCACAAAATTTGTTTTCTATTCACTTTGCTTCTGGGATTGTTTGTCCCCAAACCAGGTCGTCCCTGGGCTTATTCGTCCCATGATTGCACGCTACTCACTTGATTGTGCATGAATATTTTCAGGTAGAAAACTTAATTGTAATGTTTGGAATTAGACCCTGACTGCTAAAGACATCTCAAAATCATAGTATCCAGGTATAAAATTAATTGAATGTAATGTATTTACATGGCTTCTCTATCTACCCATCATGCATCCTTCCGTCAGGGGATGTTACTCCTGATTCCTCTTGAAAGATCAAAGGAAAACCATCAATACACAAATGATGCAAACTTAGGCACCAGTAATCTCCCTTTTAGCAAAGACATATTGAGGTAGTAGACCCCTAATACCTCTAGTGTTGAATTTCATAAAGTTTTCTTTCTTGATAGTTGATAAATACGGATTTATACAGGTATAATACTTATGCACATTTTTAACAGACCAGAAATTTCTTTATGCCTTTCTTGAAATTATTTGTAGATACTTTTGTTAGTTTAAGAAAAGGAAGATAATTATTATCTCTCTTTGTAATGAAAATATAGTGGTTTTAGATTTATAAATGAGAAATGTAGAAAAGACAAAAAGGGAAAAGTAGTACAATAACACTATTTTTTAATCATAGCAAATTTTGTAGGATAATATTATTGTGGAAATAACTGTTTTCTATAAGGGGTCTACTACGTTAATTTGCTTAGGAGGCTGATTTTCAAGTTAAAATTTAAACAATATTTCTCTCTTTTTTTTTTTTCACCTGAGCACTTAGTGCTAAGGAGAGGAATTGTGAATGATCATTGTCCTGCCTACATCTGTCCGTCTGTCCAGAATTCCTTTAAACATCTTCTCCTCCTAAACCCCTGAGCCAATCTTGATGAAACTTGGTAAGGATGTTCCTTTGGTGAAGTTCTACTAAACTTGTTCAAGAGATTGAATTCCACCCTTAACTCTGGTTGCCATAGCAACAGAAAGGAAAAAATAGCAAAATCTTGGAAAATCTTAGCTGAAATTAGAAGTCTTTGAGCTTTCATATTTGGTATGTATCACCTCCTATGGGACCTCTACTAAGTTTGTTTATATGATGCCCCTGGAGTCAAAGCTGGCCACGCCCCGGGAGTCACAACTTCGAACAAAGGAACAAAAAAGGAAAACTTTAGAATTCTTCATATCTGAAACTTGAAGGCGTACAGCTTTGATATTTGGCATCTAGCATTCCCTAGAGAACCTCTACAAATTTTGTTCATGTGATGCCAAAATGGCCCCAGCCTAGATTTCACATATTCAAACATAGGAACAAAGAAGGAAAACTTTAAAATTCTCCTTTGCGAAAACTGGAAGATGTTCAGCTTTTATATTTGGTATGTAGCATCTCTAGTGGACCTCTACCAAGTTTGTTCAAATGATTTCGCTGGCATCAAAAACTGACCCCGCCCCGTGGATCACACGTTCGCAGAAAGGAACAAAGAAGGAAAACTTTTAAGTTCTTCTTTTCTTAAACTGGAAAGCATAAAGTTTTTTTTTTTTGGTATGTAGTGAACCTGTTCAAATCTTGTTAGCCCACCTGAGCACAACATGTTTACTCAGTTTAAAATTGAGAAACCTGGGCTCATAAACTAGGTCTCAAAGTCAATTTAAAGTAATACCTTGTGGGCACACTAGAGGCCACATTTTTTACTCACTTGACATGAAAATTAATTAGAATGTTTGTCTTGATAAAATCTAGGATGAGTACAAAATTGGGTCACCTGGGATCATAATATAGGTTACTAGGTCAAATTAAAGAAATTTCTTGTGGGCAGTCTAGAGGCTACATTTCTTGCTCACTTGACTTAAAAACTATTCAGAATGTTTGTCTTGATAATTTTTTTTTAATAATTTCTAAATTGGGTCAGTCGGGTGATAAATCAGGTCAAATTTAGGAAATTAGGAAATTGATCAGAATGTTTGTCTTGATGAAATGATGAGTGAGTTTGGAATTGGGTCACCTGGGGTCATGAACTAGGTCACTTGGTCAAATTTAAGAAATACGTTGTGGGCACTATAGAGGCCACATTTATTGCGTTATTAACTTGAAAACTATTCAAAATGTTTGTCTTGACAATTTTCGATGAGTTCTAAATTTGATCAGTTGGGTGATAAATTAGGTCAACTTTAGGAAATTCCTTGTGGACTCTCTAGAGGTCCTATTTTATGTTCAATTGACCGGACAATCTGTCAGAAATTGTATTACGCATGAGGAATGAATTTCGCCTATTGACTCTGTTGAGCGATCCAAGGCCATTATGGCCCTCTTGTTTTCAAATCATTAATTCCACACAGTGGCTTCCTTGACAAATGCCACATCAGCGTTCTCAGCGCTTTTTTTACTTACTTTAACCTGTGTAACTCTTCCTTGAGAGAGTAACTTCTGAACACATTTACAAATTTTACATCCTTCTTTGATCTGTTATTTCTCAAGCTATTTTCTACCTCTACTATCCACCTGCAATCAGAGAGAAAAAACATTTATATGATCACTGAAATAAGTAAGCCAATAGCTTGTAAATCATCAATAAAGAAGAAAGACAAAAGTAGGAAAATAAGCTTTATCAGTGGTATTTGCTTAATGGGATGTGCATACATGTAGCCTCTTTAGATAGTTTCAGATTTTGCCATAGTTTTGCGAGGGCTTGTTGGGACGTCACTAGCATTTCAAGAGTTGGTAACAAAGTGCCTTTAACAACTGTAACTACTTTGCAACTAGCGTGATTAAGATCAGACTGCACAAAATGTGCTTAGACATTTTATACAATTATAACCTTCAGATTGTTTTATTGTTTGGGTCTCATTTATAGATTGAAAGTACCCTGTTGGGTTCATTTCCTATTGCTGGAGATAATTATGAAAATTTCACATGTATACAGAAGATCAAAAGTAAATTCTCCTAGATTTTTAGCTAGGGTAATTTTCCTTTTTTATCTCAAGCTTTCCAAAGGCCATCTTCTTCTAGATCAGATTCTGCAAAACACCAGGTTGTATGGTAAAGGGCAACAAGACTTTTTCAATTAGCATTTTTCATTCAACAGGTTCAAGTATTTTGAAGTCAGCCGAGTAGTCAAAAACAATAAAACAAGATATTTTCAGACATGCAACATGATACTCATTAACCATACACAAAGACAGGTAAGATAACCAATACTGCATGGAAAACTGTAAATACCAGCTTGCACTTATGCATACTCCAGCGTAAGATTTTGCTAGTGAGAAATTTCAGTATGGCAGTTGGCACAATGAACCAGCTAAATGCTTTCCCAAACAAACCCTGGTTTTTACGTTTCTGCAGAAAAAAGTCTTTTGAAAATACTGTGGGAAATGGAGAAATTGCTCGTAACAAGCAATTTCTCCTTTTCCCATAGTGTTTTCTACCCTTTTTGAGAATTTTCCACCATTTTTTCAAAATCTAAAATTGTTGTCTGCAAACTCTTTCGGTTTGGAAGAGGGTTAAAGGCCCACTTGCTGCCAAATTAAAAAATTCTGGGTTCAAGTTGCAGACATATTTAATTAATACCATTCAAAAGTATGAATATTATTTTATCTCATAACCTCCCTTTTTTTTCAGTGTAATATACCCATTACGAATTTTCTTATCTTACACACGTTTAATACCACACTTGTGTGACGTCATTTTTGCCGTCATTTTGTATGCATTTTATAGAAGTGAATGGGTCTCATGGAAAATACCACAAGTGCATTTATGAAAGTTCTTGCAGCATCTGATCTGTATTTTGTGAAATATCGTTATGTGATAAAAAAAGAACTGGAAATTTGTGGGCTTTTGAGATAAGATTTTATTAAACTCGTCAAGGAAAATGTTATTAAACTCTCCAAAGGCTCGCTTAATAACATTTCCCTTGACTTGTTTAATTAACCCATTACCACACAATCCCTCCTTTTGAGACACCTTTAGAAAACATTGTGGGAAAAGGAGAAAATGATGGTAACCAGCATTTTCTCCTTTTCCCACAAATTTTTTCTACCCTTCACAAAACAAATTTTAAATTTTCGGTCACTTTAACCCTTTACCCCATAATGCATTACTGTGGTATCTCTAATTGACCCTAATTAACAGCAAGGATGAAGCTGTTTCTTATGTGTATATGACACCTTTTGATAGCATAGAAAACATTGTGGCAAAAGGTGAAATTGCTCGTCACGAGCAATTTCACCTTTTGCCACAATGTTTTCCAAAGGCTCCTACAAGCAATGCGCAGAAATGAGTATCTGTGGAGTAAAGGGTTAAATTATTTTGTCGTCTGCAAGTGCTTTCAATTCGGACAAGTCTAAAATATTGTTGTCTGGTAATGAGTTAAGTCTTATCTCAAAAGTCCACTCCTGTCAGATCCTATATATGAGTCTGATTATTTGTTGAGTACAATTTGTGAAATATCCATTCACTACTAGAAAAATGTATTGTAAAACTTGAACAAAAGTTGCCACCTGTATTTCATGTCTTCTGTAGCAATGACAACGAAAAGATTTCTTTTTGAAAACAAGATGGCAAATGGAGTAACTTGTAATATTCTGTTAACCCCAAGTGCTAAATAAGAAAAACAGGTAAACTATGAGTATTTTCATGGCTAAAAGTAGACCTAAGTGTTTCAAAGAATTTTTTGCCAGAATAGCTCACTAAAAAGAAAAGTGCAGATCCACCAGCTTTCAATGTTTGCAAAAGTGATAGGTACTCTAACTATGAATTAACCCATTACCAAACAATTCCTCCTTTTGATGACCCTGAGAAAGAAGCCTTTGGAAAACATTGTATGAAAAGAAGAAAATACTGGTAACCAGCATTTTCTCCTTTTCCTACAATGTTTTCTACCCTTCACAAATGCTTTCGATCTGGACAAGACTAAAATATTGGCGTTTGGTAATGAATTAACTCTTCACCAAACAATATCTTGTTTATATGAGACTGAAAGCCTGACCGACCAACATATTTTATGTCAACTGCAACACTGTTCAGTCATGTCACAGCAACGACTCAAATACTCATATATGTGACAGGTTTCACCACTTTTAGACTGTGACTTTACAGTGTCTTGCCTAAGGACACTCCCACTAGAAGCCAAGAAATCCATGAATATATGAGTTATTGCCATAATTTAACTAATATACCAGTACTGCATTATTATAAGTTTTTAAGACATTTTAAACTTGTCAAAATTGAGTGCATTTGCAGAGGACAAAATACATATGACTGCCTCTCAGGAAGGGCTAAAAACATTTTAGGAAAAGGAGAAAATCGTAATTACCAGCATTTTCTCTCTTTCCAACATTGTAATAAAGTCTGTTTTTTTTTTGTTTGTGTTTGCAGTGAAAGACACCAATATATTTTGAGAATTAGTCTATTCCATGTTTTGATGTGAACTGTACAAGTTAGCTCAAACAATCTATAAATCCAAATAAGCATTATATTTTTTTTTGGATAGTGGGTGATAGAGCTTATAATACCTACTTATCTAGCTGGTCACTGATAAATCTAGGTTCTTTACACAGAGGCATATCCAGTGCATGGAATTTGGCAAGTTTTTGTGCTATCATGCTGGACAAACTTGGATCGGATAATTCTTTTGTTGAAAGACATCTAGTCTAAGCAATTAAAAAAAAAGTTTTACTTGTAAAAACTTACGTAAAAAAGCGACATATATATCGGCAGATAGAAATGATGTTGTATAAGAAAGCACCAGCTTAACCGTTTACCAAATGACAAAATTTTAGAATGGTCTAAATTGAAGGCACTTGCAGAAGACAAAATAAATGTTAATCAAAAATTGAAATTTGTTCCCAGCAGGGAAGAAAACATTGTGGTAAAAGGAGAAAATGCTGGTTACCAGCATTTTCTCCTTTTCGCACAATGTTTTCAAAAGGCTTCTGTCTCAGGGACGTAAAAACTAGGAATTGTTTGGTAAAAGGTTAAGTGTTTTTCTGCCAGGCATTTATACTCATGGAAAGCCACATCTGTCCCATAAACTTATCTTAAATATTAACCCTTTACTACAAAATGCTAACTTTTGACGCTCCTGGAAAAGAAGCCTTTTAAAAGCATTGTGGGAAAAGAAAATGCTGGTAACTAGCATTTTCTCCTTTTCCCACAATGTTTTCTACCCTTCCCAAATTAAATTTCAATTTTTGAGTAACATTTATTTTGACGTCTGCAAGTGCTTTCAATTTGGACAAGTCCAAAATTTTGTTGTTTGGTAAAGACTTAAAACTTTGGACAAGTCCAAAATTTAGTTGCAATGTAAAGGTTTGGAATATCTTGAAACCATCAGTAGCAGACGACTTTGAAAATATTTGACTCAAAAGGAGAAGTTCGAGAACCAACCATCTGATTGGCTGTTAGATAAAACCTCAGCCATTTAGATTGTTAATCTTGGACCTACCATTTAACTCATTACCACACGAGAAAATATTACACTGGTCCAAATTGAAAGCATTTGCAGACGACAAAATAAAGGTGACTGAAAAATTGAAATCTGTTCTGGAAAGGGTAGAAAACACTGTGGGAAAAGGAGAAAATGCTGGTTACCAGCATTTTCTCCTTTTCCCACAGTGTTTTCAAAAGGCTTCTTTCTCAGGGGCGTCAAAAGTAGGGATTGTGTGGTAATGGGTTAAAATAGTATTTAAGCCTTTACCACAATCATTAGTTTTAATGACATGGAAAGGAAAGCTTCTGAAAACATTGTGGGAATAGGAGAGAATGCTGGTAGCCAGCATTTTTCCCTTTTCCCAGAATGTTTTCTACTTTGTGCAAGACAAAATCCTTCCATTCAAACCATGTCTTATTTGTTGCCTGCAGTTGCTTTCAATTCAAAAGAGTAAACATGTCACATAAAATTTGTGTTTTTGTACAGTTAAAATGGTTATCAAGCGCAGTGAGTGAGATGCAACAGCGGACAGCACTGCATGAATGGAGGAAATATCATCATTGATTTTCTTCATCAGAGTAACCCTCTCTCACTTTGTACTAGATATTCCCTAGAGCAACAGGGTGGAAATATATTGTTGCAAGGAAATACATGTACATGTATATTCATATCATGATGCTGGTTATCAGCTTTTTCCTTTTTCAGCAACTTTTCCAAAAGCTTAACCCATTACCACACAATCCCGACTTTTGATGACCCTGAGAAAGAAACCTTTAGAAAACATTGTGGGAAAAGGAGAAAATGGTGGTAACCAGCATTTTCTCTTTTTCACACAATGTTTTCTACTCTTCACAAGACAAATTTAAGATTTTCAGTCACTTTTATTTTGTTCTCTGCAAATGCTTTGAAATTGGACAAGCCTAAAATATTGTCATTTGGTAATGAGTCAATCTTGCAGGATTGTTAAAACATGTATTATCATTTAGTACATTGTTAATCATCAAGTGACAAATCCTACACAAACAAACTAAAAAAGAAATTACATACTGGAATGAATTCTTCAATTCTGGCCCTTGAATTCATGCCATATAACTTTGGTCCCAGACCTTTCTCTGACATGAGGGCAAATATCACAGAATTTTGGACAAGAAAACTGCTTGATGTTGCTATGTCACCATATATTCGTAACAATACTTTCCGAGGCTGGTTGTCTGGAATTGACACGTCCTCAGACATGGAACAAATGTATAAATAGTTGGTAAGACCTCCACTGAAATAAAAAGTTGGAAGAAATTGAGTGCATGTACAGATCTGAACATAAAGGGGAGTTGTCTTGTATTCAAAAGTTGACTTTATACAAATACCGGTAGACGAAATTGTAAACTCATCCAAACTGAAAGTAATACAGATGACAAATTAGGAGAGGCTTCAATATTGGGCTTTGTCTTTGATTTGGTAGAAAATATTGTGGGGAAAGGAGAAAATGTTGGTTACTAGCATGTTTTCCTTTTCCCGTAATATTTTCAAAAGGCTCCTTTTACAGGGTCATATTGAAAATGTGTGATAAAGGGTTAACTGAGCTAGAAAACTCCTCACTTAAGCTTTTGTTATTAGTGTCCACTTGTATCGTCTGACTAGTGAACAATAAAAGTTTTTTTGGAATTAGAACTTATATTTGAATTATTACTAGATGACAATTAAAGTCTCACTCTTGTCAAGATTGAGAGCAATTACAAGAGGACAAACTGAATGTGACTCCAACAATACATGTACAATCTATCAATGAAACTCTGATCTTGGGTCTAAACTATCTGATAAGGCGATATTTCCATAAAAAAAAAATCACTTTGAAATACATGTAGCAATATTGGCATTTTTACTGTAGGCTTTAAAGGTTTGTTTAACTTATTTAGAAGGTTAAGTGCCAACCCTTTAAAAGTGCCTTTCACAACTATAGTAATTAACTGTTGCCTTAATGTGTCACCATATATAGATCAAGGTCTGACTGCACATTTTGTGCAGTCTGATCTTTGATCTATACTGTCCGCTTTGCTTAAATGCTCTAGACTAGAGCAACATTGAAGTTATGATTACTTAGGTCTCATTTCCAAACTGAAAATAAACTTTGGGTTTATTCACCACTTTAACTCTTTATCAAACGACAAAATTATAGACTTGTCCAAATTGAAAGCATTTGCAGACGACAATATAAACATCACTGAAAAATTGAAATTTGGTTTGGAAATGATAAAAAACTTTGAGGGAAAAGGAGAAAATGCTGGGAACCAGCATTTTCTCAATTTTCCAAAATGTTTTCAAAAGGCTTTTTTCTCAGGGTCGTTGCAAGTCCGGATTGTGTAGTAAACGGTTCAGGGTTAACATTTTACAGTGTTTTCTGATTTGCCAGTTTGGCATTTAATAAAATATCAGACAAAATGTCAGACAATATACAGATCCAAGGTTATAGATTGCAAATTCGGATCTGTTTGACCCTGATTGACTGTGGCTGTGCTCTGCAGAAACACAAAAATGTTAATTTTTGTATAATCATTTTACTTGGTAACATTAATTTTCTAAAAACTAGTAGAGCTCTACATTTAGCTCTCAAATTTCAATCACTGTTAGTAGATCTACAACATGAAACTACATGTACCAAGTAATTTGGTACAGAAAGTTTATATTGCTCACTGTGCTGGTGGATATAAAAATGCAGACAAACCCTTTTTTTTTTTTACTAATCTACCATACAGTGGTAGAATACAACACATCAGCTTTAACTCTTTACCACACAATCCCGACTTTTAACGACCCTAACAAAAAAGCCTTTTGAAAACATCGTGGGAAAAGGAGAGCATGCTAGTAACCGGCATTTTCTCCTTTTCCCACAATGTTTTCTACCCTTCCCAAATCAAATTTCATTTTTTGATTCATGTTTATTTTGTCGTCTGCAAATGCTTTCAATTTAGACTAGTCTAAAATTTCATCGCCTGGTAAAGAGTTAAATGAATTGTGTGGTAAACTGTTAAATTTTATTGTTTGGTAGACTAAAGTTAACTTTCATGCATTGTTTGTCTTGAGTTGACCTCTGTGGTATCGAACATAATTATGTAAATTGACATTTAAATATAAAAAGAAAAACAGAGTCATGTAGCTACATAATACATGTTGTTATTTAAAGATTCAGATGGTTCAAGTCAGAATGTCTTGCAACTTTATGTTGGCAGTTCAGACTGTATGAATGAATCATGGTTTACACCAGCTGCATATATCCGAACTGGAAGTCTTTCATTTTTTGTATAACTCATTACCATACGACAATATTTTAGGCTTGTCCAAATCGAAAGCATTTCCAGATGACAAAATAATTATGATTGAACATTTGAAATTTTTTTTGAGAAAGATAGAAAACATTGTGGGAAAAGGAGAAAATGCTGGTTACTAGCATTTTCTCCTTTTCCCACAATGATTTCTAAAGGCTTCTTTCTCAGGGCCGTCAAAAGTAGGGATTGTGTGCATGGTAATGGGTTAATAAGCAGCTGCAAGTCAAGAAATTTATTATTATTCATGTATGTTCCTGGAAAGGGAACAAGGACCACAAGATACAGCCCCATACAAAATGAACAGGTCTAGATTGTGGTTATAAACAAGAAGCTTTGCTAAGTTTGCTCAGTAAAAGGCCCTGTCAAACAGGTGACCCATGAGACAGGTTAGCACTAGGTCTTATGGTTAGTTACAAGAAGATTTATTAAGTTTTCACTGTAAAAGCCCATGTAAAAACTCATGATCCCTGGGGTGGGGGCCAAACTTGACCCCAGGATAATAATTTGGGCCCTCTTGGTAGAAGCCCACCAGATAAAAGTACAACATTAAAAATTTGGTAGCCCTGGGCCATAAGGCTAGGTACGAGTAGATTTTTAAAGTTTCCATTATAAGCTCATGTAAAACTTACAGGTGACCCCAGGGCGGGGCTAAGTTTGACCCCTGGGCTATAATCATAATTGGCACCAATGGTAGAGATTCACTGGATAAAGTTATGCTCACAAATGCAAAATTGTTTGATCTAGGCCTTATGGCTAGGTATGAGAAGATTTTTAAAGTTTTCCTTATGTAAGCTCTTGAAAAACTTGTGACCATGCATCAAGGCCAGATTTTACCCCAGGGCTATATAGTGGGCGGTATTGACCATGCATCAAGGCCAGATTTTACCCCAGGGCTATATAGTGGGCGGTATTGAGGGAGGTCCACTAAATAAAGCTACATGCCAAAGTTGGTAGCCCTAGGCCTTATGCCGTTTTATGGAAGTCTCCTATGCAGACCTTATTCTTTCCTGCTCCCTTCCTTAACAAATTTAACTGACTGTGTCCGATATCCTACAGTATTTGTTTTACGATCTTCCGGTATCATTTTTCTGGTAACGACTCGCATTTCACAATATGACAACAGTGTTCACCTACAGTTTCATTTTATTGCATCCCCATACGAACCTGAATATAATTGCTGCTGAAAAAAAAAATAAAATGAACCATTTAAAAAGAAAATTTCTACAGTACAGTACGGTTTTGTCACTAAATGTGACCTATCGGCTATCCACCGTCGTTTTGATATTTGGTCGGAATGTTTGTGGACATCGACAACTATTTCCTGTCTGAAACATCAGAATATTAAATATACTCATCTAATGTCTTTGATCAATACAAGAGAGTCTTTGTAGTCCGTTTGTATCCACCCAAGCTAGCCTCATTCCATCCTCATACCGGATTTACCTTTCAATATGGCGGACATAAAAATTATGAAAATGCGCGCCCGATATCACTTCCTGTGACGTAGGTTGTTGCCTTGTTATAGATAGAGTTGTGGCACCGCAAAGTCAGTCAGATGCAAAGTTGAAAATGAAGATTGCAGAGGATGTAGTGAAAAACATATCGTTTGAAAGAGTGCATAGAATTGGTAAGAGGGTAAAAAACAAAGATAGAAGCATTGTAGCTAAGTTTGTTTTATCACAGGAATTTGACATTCTATAACCAAAATAAATGATAAAACATGAAAAAAAAATCTCCCCTAGATCTATATTTAATATAACCACAAGGAATGCAACGTCTCGATTGCTGGCGCTAACACCCGACAGCCTTTCCCAACCAAAATCACCCACGAAACAAACATTGATCATAACCTCATTTAGCCTAGCGATAGATAAGACAATAATGTACCTGCGACATCCGGTGATACCTCAGTAGACACCTTTCAACCGGAGATATCCGTCATGTTTTACAGCTCTTTCAAGATATTTTCATTTATCCGGGTGGCCATTCGCTGACGTCACAAGAAGTGCAAGGAAGCGTATTTTCGTATTAATTATTACTGTTATTAAAAAAAAATCTTTAGTATCATGTGATGTACATAAGTATCTTAAAAACGAAAAAAATAATAGTAATAAGTAATACGAAAATACGCTACCTGCTACTTTCTGTGACGTCAGCGAATGGCCACCCGGATAAATCAAAATGTCCTGATAGAGCTGTAAAACATGACAGATATCTCCGGTTGAAACTGAGGTATCGCCGGATGTCGCAGGTACATTATTGTCTTGTCTATCGCTAGGCTAAATGAGGTTATGGTCAATGTTTGTTTCGTGGGTGATTTTGGTTGGGAAAGGCTGCCGGGTGCTAGCGCCAGCAAACGAGATGTTGCATTCCTTGTGCTTATATGATAGAATGTCAAATTCCTGTGGTTTTATTTAAAGAGAGGGAGTGGGTCAAAAAGCAGTCCTGGAAAGGCTCTGGAAGGAACAAATTATCATGTTTTTTAAGGATTTCCGAAGGAGATAGCCGATAAGAGGAAGAGTTTACCACCCACATTCACAATATACATCTTTTTTTTAATGACGTGATATCAGTAAATGTGCATTTAAACACCCACATTTTTTTGCAGCAGTGGGGTCTCAAAATCATGGATAAGAGATCAAAGGGTAAATCACTGACCTTCTTTAGGACACAGCGGTAGATATCTATACTACTCAAACTTTGATAGGGATCACTTACATATTTCTGTATGGGTATATATATATGTTACAACAGTTTTGCATAAACTCTTTACCACACTATAAAATTCTAGATTTGTCCAAGTTGACAGTAATTTCTGACCAAAAACCAAATGCAGTGTGCAATATTATGTCTGTCATAGGGTAGAAAACATGGTTAGAAAAGGAGAAAATGCTGGTATTCAGCATTTTCTCCTTTTCCAACAACGTTTTCCTAAGGCTTCTTTCTCAATATCTTTAACGGTCGGCATTGTGAGCTAAAAGGTAAAGATTCATTTCCACTGGTGATTTTTTTTTTATCCGTGTGGCATTGTAACATATGTAGAACTATAGCCTACATGATACATGCCACATATAGATTTAGGGTAAATCTTTTATGGTGATCCCTAGCAAAGTTTGAGTAGTATATTTAAACTTTGATTTGTAAATTCGGTCACATGTATGCGTGTAAATTACGAACTTTGTACTGTAGCTTTAATATCCATTCTATACCATATAACAAGTTGTTGAATTTTCCATACTGGAAGAGACTTTTGACGACAAATACGAAGCTGAAACAAAAGAGCTGCATGACTGTAGTAGACTAGAAAACATGGTGGGAAAAGTTGAAAATACTGGTTTCCAGTATTTGCTCCGTTATTACGTGATGGCTTGCCTGGTATCATGGGCCACGAGATGCATTAAGCCCCCTTTTGCCAAAACACGGCTCATATAAATTGTTCGTTAGTCTAATGTAAAGCGTTGGCTCAAATCCACAGCTGGGCATTTTTTTTGCCAATGATAAATGATTGCCATTGCAACATCAATGTATCATTGTTTCCGGACTTAGGTTTGTGGGAAAGCAGCCAGCGGCGTGGGTAGAATATAGTGCAAAATACATGTACTCGTACAAATAAATTTCAGAAAAACCAATGATGGACAAGTGCGCCGGCCGCCGCGTTATACAAACTAAAAAAAAAAGTAAAACATCAATGCGGCTCTCATATATATGTATATATGTGCAGCACTCTGTAAAAATGCGCTTTAAAGCATCTGGAAAAAAAAAGTACTGACACTGGTCAGCCTGAGAAGTCCGCGCAGGCTGTTCTGGGTCAAAACAATTTTCAATTTGTCAATTTTCCGCATGTCAAAGGACCATTCTACCTCCTGATTCAGTCGTTGTTAAAAAGAGTTACAAAATGCCCTTCACAGATCCATGATCAAGATATAATTTGATTGGCATACTATGCATCACGGATATAATTATTATTGGTCTGCAACCCTTCAATATGCGAAAGGGGGCATTAGGACATCTGCGTAAAGTGTCATTTCGGATCAGCCTGCGCAGTCTGCGCAGGCTAATCCGAAACGACACTTTCCGTTTCATTTGATTTTCTGCTTTGCGCAAGTCTACTGTAGCAAAAAATCTTATGTAGTTGCAGGCTGATCCGAGACGACACTTCACGCAAATTTCCGATTGCCCCCTTTTGGCATGTTGCAGACCATATTGAACTCTTTACTACACAATCTTGACTTTTAACACCCCTGTGTAAGAAGCTTTTTGAAAACATTGTGGGAAAAGGAGAAAATGCTGGTAACCAGCATTTTCTCCTTTTCTCACAATGTTTTCTTCCCTTCCTGCAACAAATTTCAATTCTTTAGTCACATTTATTTTGTCGTCTGCAAACGCTTTCAATTTGGACCAGTCTAAAATTTTGTTGTTTTGTAGAGAGTTAAACCTCCTTTTTCCCAGAGCTCGACCCATTTTGCAAGATTGCTGCTTAACCCTCATCCTGCTAAAACGTGAAATGACACTCTAAAGTGAGAGTAAAAACCCATACAGAAACAAGACTAAAATAATGTATAATCTAGTGTCTGTTTTGCTTTTTATTCGTCGTAAACGGCATCTTTTGAATTACAGAATTTTGCAACTCTGCGCTACATTTTAGGAATCAAAGTTCCGACAATACGGAGAGTTAGGATAGGTTTTTTAGTTATCTGGGTTTTGGCATACGTTACTGAACTGTGCATAGATAAATATTCCATTTCGCTAAATTAAAATAGAAGAAATCGACTTAACGAACTACAGTTTAAGACTTTACAAAATCACCGTCTTCAGAGATCTATTTTTCATGTAGGCGATGTTACATATTGTTGACAGTAATTTGGTAGGCACTTCCGGTTGTACTTCTGACCCTGCACTGAATGACCCCGTTTCTTTGCAACATTGTGGAAGAAAGGTTTTCAAAAATCGTAAGAAGTTCTCCTTTTCCCATAATGTTTTCTACCTCTTTAAAGACAATGCCAATCATTTCAGCTTAATAACTTTGCTCTCTGGCACTGACCAGTTAAGGTCTGTCCAAAAGGGATGTATGCAATACATACAATTACGCTTTGATGCACGTTTACCTAATTTAACAAAACTTGTTATTTTTTATTTTTATTATTCTTGTAACTTGTGTATTTCATCTTCAGAATCAGGATGCCAAACTATAGTTGTGGATAGTCTAGGTCTACGGTCAGATTCCATACAAAGTGCAAAGTCAATTTTACGACGTACAAGACGTGTACACGCGTGTGTGCGTGAGCACGCCCTCCAAGGGTTAACTCTCTCATCCCAAGAGCTCGTACGGACAGTATGGATCCTTGGAAGAAAAAGGTCTACATAGCATCTTTTAAAAGCCACATGTTTGCCGTATGGTTTCCATAAAACACGATGCTAAGCGAAAGCCCCTTTCACTAACTGTAATTGCCTTGGCAGCTAGAGTGGGTCAAGATCGGGCTGTACAAAACGTACAAAAAGCAGCCATATAACTGTAATTATTTGGGTCATCTACCAGACTTATCTAGAGTGTCTTTTGGGTTTATTCGGCTATTATGAATACCCGTTACCATACAACACAACCCCGCGTTTTAACGACCCTGAGAAAGCAGCCTTTCGAAAACATTGTAGTCTAGGAAAAGACGAAATGCTGGTAAACAGCATTTCTCCTTTTCCCACAATCTTTTCTACCCGCTCAATAAACATTTGTAATTCAATTATTTGAACCAAATTTGAATTGTCGTCTACAATTACTCTCAATTTAGACAAATCTACATTTTCGTCGAGCGGTTAAGAGTTAAGAGTTAAAACTATGCAACAGATCTGGAAAAAAAAACATCTGCCAGACATATAACCTGCTGCACTAAAAACAGCCACGAGGCGAAAAGTCAATGCAATGCCAGAACCTTTATCCCTCTAGAGTCTGCAAGGCGATCTTATGTTTTAACACCGTTATGAACAAAGCGTTTTAAAAAATAGTGGGAAAGAAAGAAAATGTTTGTAAACGGCTTTTCACTGTTTCTGAGACTGTTTTCAAATTAAAAAAATAAACAAAAGTACTCTGGTTAGTTAAACCATATATTGGCTGCAACAAATGTATAAATATACTTTGAGGCACAAAGTTGTGTCCTTTGGTAAAGAGTCAAAATCAATACGCCTATCTGGATCCTTCAAAGAAGGCAACGTTTGGCGAGAACATGCTTTATTGATTTAATGCGCATAAAGTAGGCTAACCTATTTCCACAGCCATTTAGAAAAATTTGAAAAAAAATATTTTTTACCTTAATTTCGCAATCCGAAATTTATCCTCTGTAATTTGTGCCCATGATCCTCCAATGGAATCCCTGCACATTTCATATCCAAAACGCCGAGTATCAAGTTCGATTCCTTCATGTGCCATCGCTGACCGTTTACCGGTATCAACTTTTAAAATGATATTTTTGACGAATGAAAGCAGTCGCGTGATGAGCGACACTGACTGATAACGTTTTTCTATGTCCATAACTAGTTTTAACGGATACATTTCTAATGTAAGAACAAAGTCTATCTTGAAATTGTGTCAAAAATTATCTTTAGGTAACATATGTGTACAGTGATAGTCAGCTTACGATACAAAGTGCGGCAGGGGGAAAATTTAATATTTAAACAGATAGGCGGGGCTTATTGGCTTCCGAACCAAGTCTTTTAATGAACTAATGCGCCCTCAGGTTGGACGAGAACCAGTCCATATGGCGTATTTCCAAAAATAACCGACAGGATTTCCATATCTGATCGTGGGTTCTGGATCGCGTAATGCAATCGATCTGATAGTCTAGCCAAGACATTGAACTCTAGTACAACAAATTCAACATAGCCATACCAGTTTGTACTCTTATTCTTTGAATAGGGTGATCATGGCTCGGTGATAAGTGTGTTGGATAAAGCATTCCACAGGTCCTGTGTTGAATCTGCACCCTCGGCGTAGGGGTTTCCGTGGTCTCGGGTGTATTTGGTTAAGGTAGTTGAGGGACCCAGCCTTGTCCTGATGAAACAAAGGTGACACATTAACTGATAAGTGAGTTCAAGCCGTGATATGTTCGAAATTATGTTGAAAGCGGCGTAACCCAGTTAACTTAATTATTCCAATAACCATTATTATAGCGAGATGTAACCAGACTGTCCTTTTGCAGTCGATAATGAATATTAAGACGATTGCAAATTCAATATTTAGTGCTTTAGGTCAAAATTTAGGTCATCGCACGACAGTTTGACTGTGATCTTCACGGGCCGCAGATGGTGCCACATTTGTTACACTAACCTGTCGCTATGATTGGGGGCGACTTACAATTTGCAACATGGTAGTTTTAAAGTAATTTTATCAGCACATCTCATGTTGTAAATGTTCTGCGGAAAAAAAACGATACCTTAGATATTTTTCTTGTTTTAAGTATTGCTGTTTGAGAAAGTTTTAAATAGCGGTTTTGAATAAGAAAATTGTCCCGTTTAAGGAAAAAAAAAACGTAAATCAGATTAAGAAGAAATATCAAAGGTTGTAAACCTCGTTTACTTAAACCCCCCCCCCTTTTTTTTCCAATTATTTACCTGGGAAGTAACTCTTGAAAAGTTACATCTAATATTAAACGTGTTAGTCTCCCTTAGCGTGTGTTTTAACCCTTTTCCAAATAATCCCTAGTTTTTACGACCCAGGCGATGAAGCCTTCTGAACATACTGTGTTTTTAAAATGTTTTCAAAATGCTTCTATTTCAGAGTCGAAAAAAAAAAAACAGGGGTTGTTTTGGAAAGGGTTAAGTGAAAGAAATGGTACGCACATTGTGGAAAAGGGATAAGATGTTGGTTATTCATCGATTTTCCAAGATGTTGGTTATTCATCGATTTTCGATTTTCAATCATCCTGTTTTTTCTTGGTTGGGAAATGTCATTATCTAGTAAATGGTTAAAAAAAACTTAAGAATTTGTTTTAATATATTTGTTATTATAGCACACTTTCAACGGTACTTCATGTAAAACAGAGCGGCATCCCAAAAACTGTTCCTGTTTTCTTGATTTTACTCGAGTACGGAACTCGGTATTCTGCCGTGTCTTGATCATGGACGTTTATACTGGCATGTACATGAACCGTCAACAGGGATTGATTAACCCTTTCCCAAGCAATCCCTGGTTTTTACGACCCTGAGATAGAAGCCTTTTGAAAACATTGTGGGAAAAGGAGAAAATGCTGGTAACTAGCATTTTCTCCTTTTCCCACAATGTTTTCTACCCTGCTGGAAACAAATTTCAATTTTTGATTGACATTTAATTTGTCGTCTGTAAGAGCTTTCAATTTGGACCAGTCTAAAAGTTTGTCATTTGGTAAAGAGTTAAACGCCTTGACCGGCACCGAGTGCCTCTCTCCCCAATAACACAATAAACATTTCCATGATACCGCGATAAATGTTATTAAAAGAAATCAAACAGTCATAAATACGAAGAAACGGGTGTTTGTTGTTCTTTGTAGATCTAAAGTCAAGTACACCTGTCTCAATATTGTGACGTACTTCTACCCCCCCCCCCCCTCCCCCTATACTTAAAAGTCGTTATGCCACTTCTCACATTATATAAACAAACAATCCAAAGCAAAGCAAAAACTCAGAACGAATATTATGAGTTCCGTAATCATTTTATAAGTATAGACTATCAAGAGTTAGGGTAACATGGGGCAACACGCCCACTTGAGGTAAGACGCCCATGCCAATTTTATTAATATTTAGAAGCAATAGAAAACCACGTGACTTCCCATTGCTGACGTAAGCTGGTGATGACATTTCTGCAGAAAAAACTGATACAACTGTCGTTGAAGTTAAGTTTTTAGAACAAATATTCATTTTTCTGCAACTTTGATGTAAGAAATAGACCGCCTATGATAAGTGTTCAGTTCTTCGCACACAGAGTTATTTAGTTGTATCATGTATCATTGTGTTAAGAAAAAACCCAGCTTTTACTTCAGATTCGCAAAAACTAGTTACATTGATATCCTTTTCTTGAAATGACGTCATAACTATGTTGATGTAGTCAGGGGTAAAAGGCCTACTCGGGCTCGGGGCAAGACGCCTAGCGATGGGCGTCTTGCCCCTAGCACTTTTTTTCTTGATATATGTTCGCCGTTTTGCTAAACTAGATCTACTCAATTGCAATAATGAGTTGCCGATATGCCGCCACATATATGATTTTTAGCGGTACAGGAACGTATAGCGGCTATGGCAGATCCAAAATGTATGCCCGGTGAATTCGAAATTAACGCAACAAGTGCCATTTTGAGCAGACCAATTTGTGTGATGATCCAAGATAAATCCGTAATATCGATATACGGTGTTAATTCATTCAGTTCTGCAGAAGCTTTGTTTGTTCAGTTTGAGAGTGTTGGTCAGGATGTTGGACACTATGACTGTCTTCTAAAGGTGAATACGCAAGAAGTTGCTGAACTAGAAAATCCTCCTAAACTTTGTAACATTGTACACAACTTGTCACCTATCCCAAACTCATCAGCTGGAAAGACAATCACAAGAAAAAGAGAATCTGCAGCAGTTGTAACGTCCTCTCCATACAAGGATGATCTGTTGAAAAGTTAAATTAAACAGGCTAAAGCGAAACGGAGCACTTCCAAACAATCAAACAAGCAGAAATCTAGCACAGCTAACGTACAGGAAAACGGAGAGGAAAATTATAATCAGGATTGGTTTTGTCTGATATGTGCAGAGCCGTACAGTGTTTCTAGACCTAGGGACGTTTGGGCACAATGTCAGATGTGTAATTTATGGGCGCATGAACTATGCACTGAAGGTTTGCCTCAATTCGTCTGTCCCAATTGCGACTAAGATAATTCTGTGTACAGTTTAATGACTCATGAGTCAGAATCTATGAAGTTAAAGTTTGACGTTACGTGCCAGTTCAATAAAGCTAACCAGGGTCTATATTTACCAACCATTCTTAAGAACGTTCTTGTTCTTATTCACCAAAACTTTCTAAAGTTTAAAGTTACACACCTTCTGATTAACTAAACTATTTGATTAGTCCATCATAAGTTGTATTACTTACAGACTTTGAAAATTTTGGAGAATAAGACCAAGAATGTGCTTAAGAATGGTTTGTAAATACAGACCTACCTAGTCATGAGTTCTGTGAAGTTATAGTTTGACGTTACGTTCCGATGCAATAAAGCTAACCAGGGTCTGTCAACAACCATTCTTAGGAATGTGCTTGATCTTATTCACCAAAACTTTCTAAAGTTTAAAGTAATACAACAGCTGATTGACTCAACCAGAGGTTGTGTTACTTTCATATTCAGAAAATTTTGGAGGATAAAACTAAGACTGGTCTTAGGAATGGTTAATGAATACGGACCCTGGATATGAGCGGTAGCCAAGCAAACTTTTATACGGGATATATGGTATTCTTAGGAGCGTGCGTACATTTTTACATGTTTATCAGTTAAAATGTTCATTTACAGGCACTTAAACTATTTGCCTGATGTGTTCACTTAGTCAGCGTTTTTTCTCGAAGACTTGGGCAAAACGCCTACCTTTGGCAGGGCAACACGCCCACTGTGGGCGTTTTGCCCACCACCAAAAGGCGTCTTACCCCTGACACGGGGCAAGATGACCCAAGAATTTGAAAATATTGATCTAACTTTTGCATCTTTTTCTTAACTTCTAACAAGATTTTGAAGGCGTACATATAAAGCTTTTCAAGTATATACTTCACCGATTCATTTTTCCCTTGAATAGACCAAATGTAGACAGTTTTATCACAGAAAGAAGCTTAAGGTAGGCGTTCTGCCCCATGTTACTATATAGTTCATCAGTGAAAAGCTTTTCTGTTTTTTTCATTTATAAATACCTACCGAGGGGAAAAAAACTATTAGGTCAAAACGTCAAGTGGCAAAAATAAAGTCGTATTACTATACCCTGTTGATTTTGCCAAGTTCGTAACTCCACACCCTGACATGTGGATGAAGTGCTACTTCTCTCTATATAGGAAATATTCACCATTCAGCAAACCTCGAATCAGCGTCCCTTGGCTGGTGTCACACCACCGGCTTTTTGCCATACTGAAACACTGAAAACTTATAATGTATGCGCTCGCGTCTAATATGTACGTACGTGTATACAGTTCAGTTTTATAGACGTCACAATTTCAGAGTTGTCCAAATTCAAACTATTGTCAGACAACAATTTAACTCTTTACCAGACGACAAAAATTTAGAACTTTCCAAATTGAAAGCATTTGTAGACGAAAAATTCAGTGTGGCTCAAACAATGTGAATTTTCTTTGATAGGGGAGAAAACATTGTGAAAAAATACTGGTTATCAGCATTTTCTCCTTTTCCTACATTGTTTTCAAAAGGCTTCTTCCACAGGGTCGTTAAAAGTCGAGATTGTGTGGTAAAAGGTTAACCCATTACCACACAATCCCTACTTTTGACGCCCCTGAGAAAGAAGCCTTTAGAAAACATTGTGGGAAAAGGAGAAAATGCCGGTAACCAGCATTTTCTCCTTTTCCCACAGTGTTTTCTACCCTTCACAAAACAAATTTAAAATTTTCTCTTTTATTTTGTCTTCTGCAAATGCTTTCAATTAGGACCAGTCTAAAATATTGTCGTTTTGTAATGGGTTAAATGTGTCTCAAGTGATATTTCTTTGAATTAATAGAATATATGGAGGGAAAACGAGAAAGTGCTGATTACCAGCATTTTCTCCCTATCCTTACATGTTTTCAAAAGTTTTTTTGTCTCCAATCGCTAAAACATTGGATTGTTTTGTAAATAAATTAACTTTTCTGATTCAAAGGCGAAAGCAGGAAGTTTTGCGGACGGCCACTGAAAGTTAGAGATCAGACGGCATAGAACGTGCAGTCTGATTTTGGATACATGCCATTCGCATATCTAGTCAAGCCCACTTTATTAAAATCTTTCTGGCCCTCAATGGTTTATATTTTTGGAAATCAAAATTGGTCGAGTCTGCTCACTCGTTTTCGTGAAAGAGATTTTTTTTTCTTCAGTATAATCTCGCTGGACTTAAAAATGTTACGGGATTCAAACAGTTGAGAGCTGGTAAATCGTCAGTAAACAACAAAGCCTAAAAATCTCAGGGTAAAAAGTTTTCATATGTATTTCCTTAGCGGACAAGGTAGCCCATTTAGCTTCTTTTTGTAATTTCGCGTCAGAGTGTCGCAAAGTCTTGAATGAATGTTGCATGCGCAATGAAATGATTTTCAGGATTCACCAACCATCCTTAGAACATTCAATCATAATCTTCAAAATCAATTTCCCACATTTCAAAGAAACACCACTTCTAACTATCAAAAATTGCTTAACTTTCAAATTTGGACAATCATGGAGAAAAAGACTGAAAATATTCTTACGGGGAGGAGGGGTGGGGGTAGTGGGGGGTGGGGCAGTATGATGACGTCATATCTGGTTTAAGAGATGGAGTTACCGACGACAAAACGACCATCCAATTATTAAACACCCAGATTCGCACTTTTCCATTGAAAGCAACAGTACAGTTTATATAACGTCATCGGAAAAATGTATTATTTTTTTTGTATCTATCGGTGTTTTACCAGAAATTTCAAGTTATTTACAGCATTAAAACTTAACCCATTACCAAACAAAAATATTTTAGACTGGTCCAAATTGAAAGCATTTGCAGACGACAAAATAAAAGTGACTGAAAATTTGAAATTTGTTTTGTGAAGGGTAGAAAACATTGTGGAAAATGCTGGTTACCAGCATTTTCTCCTTTTCCCACAATGTTTTCTAAAGGATTCTTTCTCAGGGGCGTCAAAAGTAGGGATTGTGTGGTAATGGGTTAATAGGCCCCGTAAGTATTTGGGCTAAGACATGTTATCGTATACATGTTTTGGAAGTACATGCTATATGATTAAAATCCAATAGACCTTGCTGAACGTCAAAATATTCTATTTTGGCAATAGATTATCATTTAAAGTTCAGAATTAAACACCGTGACACGAAATAACAATATTGTAGAAGTCGTATATAAGTGTTTATTTTTCTTATATGCGTCGGGTCACATTAAAACCTCTTGCAAAACAATCCCGCGAGTTTATTTAGTTTGGTAAAGAGTTAACAAAAACAAGTCGGAAAACGTTGAGCCTGCAATTATATCAAGAAAAAGCTTTCTGAAAACATTGTGAGAAAATGCACGTAACTACTAGTATATTTTCTTTCCAGCGTTTGTAAAACAAATCCCATTTTATATTTTGTGTGGCAATGTTCTCAATCTGGGCTGGTCTAAAATGCCTTTGTCTCGTAAAAAGATACGCTAATTTCTCAGCCCTAGTTGAATTATACTTGTGGGGAATTTACTGCAGTTGATCAATCAACGTTTTAACCCATTACCACACAATCCCTACTTTTGACACCCCTGAGAAAGAAGCCTTTAGAAAACATTGTGGGAAAAGGAGAAAATGCTGGTCACCAGCATTTTCTCCTTTTCCCACAATGTTTTCTACCCTTCAAAAACGAATTTCAAATTTTCAGTCACTTTTATTTTGTCGCCTGCAAATGCTTTCGATTTGGACAAGCCTAAAATTTTGTCGTTTGGTAATTAGTTAACGCCTACCCTCTTACAAATCTTACGCACGACAAAAAAAATAACTATAATAACCAATGGGCTTGCGTGACGACAGTTTCGAGGGGAAAAATCACCCAATAAGAAAAGCGCCAATCAGCTAACGATTTTAGTCTTAAATTAATTCTCCAAAAATTCCTAATTTTGAGGCGATCATAATGATACATCGGCTTCTATTGTTACACTTTCTCTTAAATCCATCAGAAACCTACCGATCAATCTCGTATTTCGATGATCGAGGGAAAAAACTTTATAGTGGAAATCAGCATTTCCTACTTCTGCCCTCAATGCTTTAACCCTTTCCCAAACAGCAAATTTTGGACCAGACCAAATTGAAAGCATTTTGCAGATGACAAATTAACAGTTGCTAAAAAGATGATTTTTGTATATGATAGGGTAGAAAACATTGTGGGAAAAGGAGAAAATGCTGGTTACCAGCATTTTCTCCTTTTCCCACAATGTTTTCAAATGGCTTCTATTCCCGATTCGAAAAAATCAGGGATTGTTTGGGAAAGGGTTAAAGTGCCATTTTAGAAAAAAAAATCTTTTGTCTGCAAATTCTTAATTTATGGACAAATTCAAAGTCCGATACTTTTATAGCAAGTTTACTCTATACCACACAGTAAAATGTTAGACTAGGCCAAATTAAAAACACTTGCTGGCGGGTAATAAAATGTGGCTTAATGATAGATTTGTCTATACTAATATTGTCTCCCTCTCAAACAATGTTTTCAAAAGCCTTCTTAAAATTTGGGATGGTGTCATTAAAAGTATCGGGCATACTAGTTTCTACGTCGACGTTCAACGGGATTCAACATGACGTTTTAACGTCAGCTAAATGTGCCGACACAATTACAAAGTAACTCTCCTGTGCATAACAAATTCAGCAACATGCAGACGACTTTTGGCATGTTTTCGGGAACCAGTGTTTGAATTCTTCACCAAAAGTCAAAATTATAACAGGTTCAAATAAAAAGCAATGGCAAACGACAAATAAAGCATGAGCAAATGATTAAAACTGGTTTTTAAAAACGTTGTGAATAAGTAACAAAATACTGTTTACCAGCATATTCTCCCGTTTCAGATTTCTTCCTCGGGGCACTTACACTTTGAATTATGTGGTAAAAGGCTAAACATCGGGGCAAAAGAAGAAAGTGCTCGTATCACCAAATTTATCCTTTGAGCACAACATTATCACACGTGTTCATGCATTACAATACATCTTCCATACTTCCTTGAATGTTTCAAAAGCTGCCTGCAATTTTATTTTTCAGGGGTACTGAACTAATGTTATGCAATCATTACCAAACGACAAAATTTAAGGTTTGTCCAAATCGAAAGCATTTGCAGACGACAAAATAAAAGTGATTGAAATTTTGAAATTTGTTTTATGAAGAGTAGAAAACATTGTGGGAAAAGGAGAAAATGCTGGGTACCAGCATTTTTTCCTTTTCCCACAATGTTTTCAAAAGGCTTCTTTCTCAGGGTCGTCAAAAGTAGGGATTGTGTGGTACTGGGTTAAATCTGATATGTAATATAAATAGCAGTATGACTAAAATTTTATTGAGCGTATAACTATTACTGTTTATCCAGTGAAGGATGGGCCAAAAACCGGCTTACGTCAATCTATCACGCCGCGGTAAACTCTATGTTCAATTCACTGTACAAATATTTTTGTATAGTACATAGATATCAATTAAAACTACGTCAAATTGAATTAAAAACCTATTACTTACAGGCTCTTAAAATTATAAAGCAGCACTAGGAATCGCAACAGTTGAAACCTGACGTTCAAAATGAGAGGAACATTTGTTATCAGTGTAATTTTACCAGTTTTGTTATTCCCGCAGTTAGGTAAGACGTTAACGCATATATACAGTATTCTAACGGTAACTTAGACAGCTTTTTTGCGATAGGCGTAGATTCAGGTCAGGCAGCACAGAACGTGCAATGTGATCGTGAATCTACTTTGTCCGTCACTTGCATCTATGACCCAAACTCAACTTCAGCGAAAATTAGCTTTCAGCAATCGGGAAAGGGGAAAGAAAATCTAGTCAGCTGCGGAAGAGTTGAGCTGTTTTGCAGATGTGTAGATGAAGACCAGACCTAGACTCTAAACTAGGGAGTAGGAAAACGAAATGCTATGCCATTTCAAAATTGACGAAAAGCAGAACTAGTACTCAGAACTGATGTAACTAAAACAACACTGTGCGCAATGTAGATCAAAGATTTGACTTAACGCTCTGATCAGCCTTATTTTAATATACGCTATCCACACACACATGTATACAGCTCATGATTATTCTTATTTAATAGGAATCTACATTCGGATATCCGAAGGAGAAAATTCTAGCAGTTCTAGCATTTTCTCCTTTTTCTACAGTGATTTTAAAAGATTTTATTTTCACGGTTGTTAAAACTAAGGATAGTGTAGTAATGAGCCAATCATTCTATTTAATCAATCTCTATCCTGTTTTGTGTAGGATCGTCCAGGCCGAATTCCATCGAATTTATGAGGCCGAAGCGAAGTTTACCGAGCGGATCAAGTTGGACATATGACCAAAAGGGTGCAATTCCGAAAATCGAGACCTTATACCTACGGCCTAAACGAAGTACACACACTGGCATTCGTCCAAAACTGACTGATCCCAATGATTTACAACAATATAGGCAGAAACGGAGTGAGGAAAGAATTAATGAAATCATTGAAAATCAGCATGAAAGAAGCCGTCCCAAAAGATCTAGATTCTCTGACTTACATAGAAAAAAATTACTGTGGGTGAATACCTTAAGCTCTGATGTTAAATCTCGTCTAATAGAAAGAACGGAAGCGGAAATACAGCAACATAAGAAACGGTTCTTGTCTAACACAGCATCTTTGAAAAAACTTTGTGAAAGAAAAGGCGGCAGTATAGACTCTTTGAGATCACTCTGTATAAACATTGAATCTCGAAATGTGGACAGCAAAGGATGGGGGAACCCCGCACTTCCACCGATGAAGTTGGTTGATTAACCACAGCCTCCTCATCCTCTCCAAAAAAAGAAAGGGAAATATATTTTTTTAAAGTCGTCACCATCTGAAACAAAATCAGAATACACGACTTTGAAAATGTTTGAACCGTTTAACAAACAAGTATAAAAGACCCTGGCAGGCAGGATTTAAAAATTATAGGTCATTCAAAAAAAAGCTGGTAACCAGCATTTTTTCCTTTTCCCAAAATGCTTTGTACCCTTCGATGAAGAAGTATCAGTTTCTATCGTCAAATTTAATATGTCGACTGCAGATGCTTTCAATATGGACCAGTCTGAAATTTTTGTCAGATGTAATGGTTAACCCATTACCCAACGACAATATTTTAGGCTTGTCCAAATTGAAAGCATTTGCAGATGACAAAATAAAAGTGACTGAAAATTTGAAATTTGTTTTGTGAAGGGTAGAAAACGTTGTGGGAAAAGGAGAAAATGCTGGTAACAAGCATTTCCTCCTTTTCCCACAATGTTTTCTAGAGGCTTCTTTCTCAGGGGCGTCAAAAGTAGGGATTGTGTGGTAATGGTTAAATGTAGCTCAAACGTCAGAAGCTCTTTTGGAAAATATAAAAAGTAATAATGGTGTGAAATGGTAGACAGCATTTTCTTCTTTTTCTCACACTGTTTCAATTGCCGGTTTTCTTATGTTCGTTTATGCAAGGAATGTTAGCAGATAGTTATAAAAAACAATACACATGGAAAATATTTAGACGAAAGTAGAAACTTTTCACAATGAGAAATTTTTCCTTCTGTCACAATGATTTCAAAAAGAGATAAATGGCTGTCTGCAGGAGGCAACACCAATTTGTAAAGGGTTCAAACTTTTAACATATAACAAAAATTTAGACAGTCAAACCTGAAAGCATTTGCAGAATATGACTTTGTATGGTAAAGGGTTAACCTTTCAATGCTAATTGCAAATTTTGAAATTTGATTTTTTAAATTTCAATCAAAATATGCATTTAGATTTCCACAGGAATTGATCGTTTTTGTCCTCAAATAGTATCAAGTATTGAATAACAAAGATGAAAGGTCAAACTGCAAATTCTGGGCAACCATTTCGTCTGAGACATCCAAGTGGAAAGTTAGTGAAAAGTTCAATAATTACATTAATACTTTTGTTGTTAAAATTTTTTTTTTTGTTATCCATAAACATGCAGTCTGATCCTGATCCAAATTATCTACTTCTTAAGTCTTTACCAACCAACAAAATTTTAGACTAAAAACTGAAAGAACTTGCAGATGACAAAATAAATGTAACTAAAACAAGACGGCCAAGATGGCCCAAGAATTTTTGAGAGGACCATAGCCTATTTTTTTTTTTGAGGTATTGAAATATTGGAAACAAAATCATTATTTTGCCAAGCAAATTTCAAAAGGTGATCTGTAAAAGTCATTTCAAAATCTGTCCATCGGGTTCAGAAAAGAAGAATTTTTAAGAATTTCTTAATTTCGGTTTAGTGCAAGTAGCCCCCATTCACCAGAGCACTGTTTATTGATGGATCAAAATTTCGCACACAATTTTTTAAAGGGTCATTCAAGGAACATTTCTGTTAAATTATTTTAAAATCTGACCTACCATTCCATTTGGATGCCACGGCAACCAAAGTTTTTGACAATCAAATTCTGTGAACAGCTTTTAAAGAGGACCTCCCAAGGAACATTCCAGCCAAATTTGGTCCAAAGTGACCCAGCGATTTAGGAGGAGTTGATGTTTAAAGAATTGTTGACAACACACGACGGACACCGGGTGATCCTAAAAGCTCCCCTTGAGCAAGTTGTGCTCAGGTGAGCTTAAAAATGAAATCTGTTTCCAGCAGGTTAGCAAACATCGTGGGGGAAAGGAGAAATTGCTGGTAACCAGCATTTTCTGTTTTTTTCCACAATGTTTTCAAAAGGCTTCTATCATGGAGTTGTAAAAACCATGGATTATTTGGTATAGGGTTAACTCTTTACCAAGGTAAAGTTTTAGACTAGTCAAATTTGAAAGCATTTGCAGAGGACAAAGTAAAAGCAGTTGAAATTTGACTTTCGTTTAGGTAAGGGTAGAAAACTTGTGGGAACAGGAGAAAATGCTGGTTACCAGCATTTTCTCTTTTTCCAACAATGTTTTCAAAAGACCTCTTTCTCCGGGTCGTTAAAGGCTGGATTATGTGGTAACAAGTTAAGTTATCCATGAATATACTGTCTACTTCCCAATCGCATCTTACATAATGACTGTATATTGATGTACATGACCTTTTTAGATGTTATTCTGTTTAGCTCTTTCCCACACAACAACATTTTAGACTTGCACAAATTGAAAGCATTTGCAGACAACAATTTTAATGTACCTCAAATGGTGCAATCTTTCTTTGATAGTGTATAAAACGTTGTGGGAAAAGGAGAAAATGCTTCTCCTTCACTAAACTCCTTCAATATACTATAAACAAAAACATTCTGAACAAGTTTCATGAGTATTGGACTAAAAATGAAGTTTCTAGAGCTTACATGAGGTCAAACTTGACAACCACACAGGACAGACACAGCACGATCACAAAGCTCACATTGAGCACTTTGTGCTTACCTGAAGAAATCCTCGGGTGAACAAAAAACATAACTAAAAGCAACAACATACTACAAATGTAAATGTTCTCTATTTCGATTCTGTAAAGCTTCTACCACATCAGAAATACTCAGGCACATCATTATTTTTAAAAACATGGTAAGTTATTTTTGGATATAAAAAATTTGATTTGCATAGTGTAAACATTGCTATATAAAAAGTAAATTACACATATAAACACATACATGTACAAAACAAAGCAAAACAAAAATGACATTCAACAGCATAATCACAAATTCATCATTTGCTAACCCTGGGGAAAAAAGAGCAAAGTAAGGTAGGTTCCAATGAAACACAAGCTGCAGTTGTTTTTTTCAATGAAAAGACTTACACTAGAAAAATCTGAATAACTGTGTTCGAGGTATTTTGAGAGCTACCAGCCTTTCTAGTACACTTACAATTTTGAAACTTTATAACCAAACTAAGTTTGAAGATGTGACAAAGACAAAGTGAAATAGACAACACAGACAAAGCTATTGAATTTGGACCAGCACGTTGCTTACTTTTGAAACAAGGGGACCATTACAGTCCTCATTTGCTTGTCATGGTTAATAGAAACAATTGATTATATTTATGGCTGATGACACACAAAGTTTTAAGAGATCTATGAAATAGGCAAAATAGTTTCAGAAGATACCGGTATCTATGAAATTGTTGAAGGATGAAAAAGCATATTAAGCAATGAGAGCTGCCTACATGAGTATTACACACTAAGTTGATCTGAACCAAAGACATAATGGTTTTTATTAGTTGAACAATTTCATCTTTTTTTAACCCTATACCACAATTCATCAGTTTCAATGACTCTAAAGAAAGGCAATTTGAAAATGCTGTGAAGAAAAAGAGAAAAAAATGGCCTTTTGCTAAGTGTTTTCTATCTTTTGAAAGACAAATTCTTTCATTTGAGACAAATAATAATTGAAGTCTGAAAGTGCTTCATTTTGGACAAGTCTGAAATTTGCTATGTGGTATAGGGGTAAATGAAATATCAATTATTAGAATTATTTCAATGATTCAGAAAATAACTGAAATAGAAAAACAACAGAAGACTGTCACTGAAGAGGTGTGCAACTTCATTTAAAAAAAAATCAAAAAGGTAAAGTAAGTTTCTGTTTCAAGCAGAATATATTCAATGTATAATGATGTGCTTTCACTTTAATGATGAAGTTTGTAGAAAGATAAAGATGTTATCAGAAGTAAGAAAATGCTTGTAACAAGCACTTTCCCTTTTTTCCATAATGCTTCCACAAAGTCTTCCTTCTCCCGCTTATTAAAATATTGGATGATTTGTCAAAGATTATTTGAGCCATGCACTGGCAAAAGGGGGCTTTACGCATCTCCTTCATGCATAATACCAATTAAGCAATCTCGTACTTATGGATCCATACTTGCCACTTTTTTTAACTCTTTAGCAAATGGCAAATTTTTAGACTCGTCCAAATAGAAAGTATTTGCAGATGACAAAATTAAAGTGACTGAAAATTTGAAATTTGTTTTGTAAATGGAAGAAAACATTGTGGGAAAAGCAGAAAATTCTGTTTACCAGCATTTTCTCCTTTTCCCTCAAAGTTTTCTAAAGGCTTCTTTCTCAGGGTCGTCAAAAGTAGGGATTGTGCAGTAATGGGTTAATATATTTGACTTAATCCTGAGGTAGACTCGTCCTTTGACTTACAAAAAAAACCCTGAACAATAGACAAAAGTTTGGTCCGGGTCAACCTGCATAAACTGCACAGGCAGACCTGGGTCAATACTTTTAACAAATGTATTAACCCTTTACCTCATAAGGCATTTATATAGTATCTCTAACTGACCCTTAATAACAGCAAGAATGAAATCATTTCTTATGTGTATATGACACCTTTTGATAGCATAGAAAACATTGTGACAAAAGGTGAAATTGCTCTTCATTGTGCCCTTTTGCCACAATGTTTTCCAAAGGCTTCTACATGCAATGCGTAAAAATGAGTATATATGGAGTAAAGGGTTAAGCCCTCTTTTCGCAGAACATGGCTCATTCACTAAGGAGTTAGTGTACCATTATTGCTATTCACTGTACAGGGTGTTTCATAATATCTGCCCCAGTTTCAAATCAACGTAACTGAGTCATTTTGAATGGTATGTTAAGTTATCATATATCAAAATAATGAAAAATTGTGGAAGCTTTTTGGTAATATAAAAGTACAGGAAAACTTTGACGTCAAGATTTTATGATGACATCATTTCCTCAGAGCAATTTTCAAAATGGCACCATCAGAAGAGCAAGCTTCAGAAATTATTAAACTGTACTATCAAACAAGTTCAACAAAAGTTGTTGTCAAAAAAATGAGGAAACAGTATCCCGAGTTGAGGAAGATGGATAGGAAGCAAATACAAAGAATTATACGATGATTTGAAGATTCGAGATCTATTGAGGACAGAAGACACAGGAACTTTGGCTGATCAAAATCCGTAAGAAGCGAGGAAAATATTAAGCAGGTGAAAGCAGTGATCGAAGAAACACGTAAAAGGTCAGTTCGGAAAGTATTGGGTGATATTAGCAACTCTGTAAGTTCTACAAGTGTGTACAGAATGTTAAAATGTGACCTTTAACTGAAGCCCTATACTATTTCCATTATGCAACATTTAAAAGCTACAGATATTGAGGGAAGAATATCATTTGCTAATTGGATGATAGTCAATATGAGTATCATTGATAACATTTGGTTCTCGGATGAGGCACATTTCTACTTAAATGCACAAGTAAACAAGAAAAAATGTAGATATTGGGGATCTGAGAAACCTAATTTGTATATTGAAAAGCCATAACATGGTGAAAAAGTTACAGCTTGGGCAGCGATTAGTGTAAATGGGATAATGGTCCTTCCTTGTTTAAAGATGATGAGGGAACAGTTGAAACAGTAAACAAGGACCGATACTTAAGTCTCCTGAGAAAGAAATTTGTGCCAACATTGAGAAGACGGGGTGTTAATTTAGACAACATTTGGTTTCAGCAAGACTGGGCAACTCCGCATACAGCCGTGGAAGTAATCACATGGTTACAATCGAAAGATCATTTCTTTGAAGAATGATTTTGAATGGCTACCTCACTCGCCTAATTTGAGCCCCTTAGATCTTTTCAGAGTGTATAACGGTAGTCCAAAAACAACAGATGAATTGAAAACTGCCATTAAGAGGGAAATCCGTGTCATTAACACAGAAATATGCACTGCAGTGATTAACAATTTCAAAAATAGGCTCAACGCCTTATTGCACAGAAGGGACATCATTTGGAGCATGTGTTGTAAAATTGAGAATTTGGAAAATGTGTTCTGAAATGAAAGGTACTCATCAACTAATATACCTGTTATATACACCAAACTAAACTCCCATATGTCTATTATTGGATTATGTAACTAAAATTAATCAAGGATAAGTGTTATTGAATTTATATGCGAGTAAAATTGGGACAGATATTATGAAACACCATGTATATAGCAACAGAGTACTTGGGTAGTGCCACTTATGTTTGTTAACTGTAAATATATCTTTGACATGGGTAGAAATGGCTTGAGGGAAAGGGTTGAATTCTACAAGCACAAAGTCTTGTAATGTAAGACATTCCTACATGTTATTTAAGGGCTACAGAAAAAACGAATGTGGTCAATAACCTCCAAATTTGACGCTATAACTTCACTCATTCTGCAGTTTTGTGTCATAATTGTCGCAATAGTGGGTAAAAAAAAATATTGACAACATCACAAAAATGTCATCCTAAATGTGGCACTTTTGCCAAACACATAGATAATACATTAACCCTTTACCCCATGGGGCATTTCTATGGTATCTCTAATTGACCCTAAATAACAACAAGAATGAAGCCGTTTCTTATGTGTAAATGACACCTTTTGATAACATAGAAAACATTGTGGCAAAAGGTGAAATTGCTCGTGACGAGCAATTTCACCTTTTGCCACAATGTTTTCCAAAGGCTCCTACAAGCAGTGCGTAGAAATGAGTATCTATGGAGTAAAGGGTTAAGAAGATTGTTAAACAAATTTTTGTCATCTTTCAGAATGTAAGAGAGAGGTATTTTTTTCTAATGTAAGATCAAGATATAATACAGCATAAAGCATCTGCGGAAAGTATCAACACAGGTCAGCTGTGCCTAGCTGACCAGGCTGAAACTTTTTGCCATGGGTGAATTTTTGGTACCAGTCTACCTCATGATTAAGTCACTTGTGGAAAAAAGTCTTTATCACGTATCCAAAGTATGTGTTAGCTGCTTGGTATAATGCATCACAGAGAAGCATTCACACCCCCCACTTTAACCAGAGCATGGTTTAATTCCATTCGCTAATACCAAAATTTGATATTTTTTCTTTAGGCTTCTGCTATTGTGGAAATACATGTATTAACATTTAAGTTCTGAGCGCCACACACTGACCTTTTGCCGACTGTGTAGATTCAGATCAAACTGCACGGAACGTGCAGTGTGATCTTGGATCTGCTCTGCCTGATGAGGATATATTTTACTGCATAAAATGAATTTGAAATAACAATATTGAAGTTTTTGCTATCAACTTGACAGTTTTATTTAACCTATTCCACCTGATAAGGGTTAATTCTGTTGTTTACTCTGTGAGATTATATCTTTGTGGAAATATTAATTCTGGTGTTTACTAAATGACATTATATCTTGATCTTACTCCATAACAGACCATTAACCTCTATTTATTTCATGCAGTTATCATAATTCATCATGTTCTTTTTCAATGTCTGTATTTAATACCTCAGGTTCTAAAATCTTTTCCTTTAACTTGTTGATAATGTTATCACTGTCTAAATCAGAGTCTCTAGTTGATCCTTGATCTAGTCGTTTTCTGGCATTAATTCTTGATACTTCAGCATGATTTGGATCATGCGTGTACCACATTGCTATGGCACATCTTTGACCTTGTCTAACTGCTCTCACTCCATGGTAATCTCCCGCATTGAAGGCAACCAGTCGACCACATTTTGGTTCAACAGAAACCTAGTAAATGATAGTTATAAGATTTCAGTGCTTAAACATAATGCCTGGCTAATGAATAATTTGACTGCAACATGCTATGAAAGTTAGGCACACTTTAACGAGACTGAATCTAAATAACAAAGCAGTGTTTTGAAACATTCAACATTGCCTTTCGCTGGTAAAACTGACCTTTCTAAGTCACTTGGCAAAGTTATCTACTAGTATTTCTGTTCTCCTGTTTTTCTTCTAAATCATGTTGTATCTATATCTACTACAGTCAATACAGAGTTTTATGCCCACCATATTCAAATGAATTTCACATACATGGTACGAAAAACGTAGCCAGAAGTCCTGAAGATTGACATCACTTTACACTTTAAAATAGCTCCCTGGTTCACAGAGCCACACTTGTACTGCAAACTTTTCAAAACCTAAACATGGAAACTCTTGCCAATGCTCCATATAATTTAGTCCTGTCTCCATGTGTCCTTTGACTAGTTCCTGTTTTGAACGATTCTCTATGTGGCATGCACTACGAGAGCAAAGAAGAGCTAACCCTCGCTATGACCGGGTCCTTGATATTAACGTCACATGACCCATTTTGACACGTGCTTTTGCTCATGGAAATCAAAAATGAATAAGTGCATAGAACTCAGAGGAGGTTACTTTCAAAAATAGTGAACACTCCAAGTTGCTTTTTATAAAATATTCTGATAACGGCACTGGTCCACGCTCTTTCTGAAAACCCCTCGTATCTGCATACTGTCATGTAGGTTTCATAGAGGTTGGCAAGACCCAGTGGTTCAATAAGTAACATACAAGGCTTGAAACCCAGTATAGGGTTTATCCCATTACCACACAATCCCTACTTTTGACACCCCTGAGAAAGAAGCCTTTTGAAAACACTGTAGGAAAAGGAGAAAATGCTGGTAACCAGCATTTTCTCCTTTTCCCACAGTGTTTTCTTCCCTTCCTAGAACAAATTTCAATTTTTCATTCACCTTTATTTGTCATCTGCAAATGCTTTCAATTTGAACCAGTCTAAAATTTTCTCGTGTGGTAAAGTGTTAAGTCTGATTTTACAGGCGGGGAAAATTCTATTCAGGGACTGACAACTGTCATTGTAACAAGAATAACTCCTCTCTCACTGTTGAACAGCATTTCAATGTTGTTTATGTGGAAAAGTAGTAAGTGCCTTGGAAAGAAAGTTGTACATGGTACTTGTGAAAGAAACTCAACAAAAGCATTGATAAGTATGCTGGCTGCATGCTAAAACAAATAAGAAATGCTTACATGTTCTGACTGATTCTTGTAGGCAAAGAAAAACTCTCCACCTTCAAACTCATCATTAAGGTACAACACTGCACTGTAAAGAAAGATTATAAAATACTGTTGAACTCTCAAATATACAAATTCCCTATTAAGTTATATTTTCTACCTACCACTGTAAAAACAATTTGATGGTATTTGAGTATACACCTGACAGTTTAGTATTTGACTATGGTGCATATTTACAAGTCTCTAATGCAAATCACCTTTAACATGAAACACAAAGCAGGTAATTTCTGAATACATATTATGTCATACTGTCTAGTAAGTGCATATCTATTTTGGTCACCTTACAGGCCTACAAACTATCCCATAGCCATCTCATTTTATTTCCACCTCAAGTCAGTTTTACCCATCTTACTTACAAAATATCCATTTGTGCCTATGTAACCAAGTGAACCTTTGTCATCTTATTTCTAGTTTCATCCCGTATATCTTTTTTGAAGCACCTAAGGTACAGACATGTAGAAAATTTACCAATACCAACAATAGCTGTCACTGAATGTGACTTAATACCCCTGCCAACACTTTGACAGAAAAAAAACTTGTAAAGTTCAAGGGGAGATAATTCCTCAGCCAGGAAGAGTTGTCACTTGAAAATAGCTTCTTGCAAATCTTCATTATATAATAAGTGTATGGGCATAGTTTTAATACAATTGAAGGAAAACTGTAGGAGGAGTTCGCAACACAAAATTACTAGTATTTTGTACACAGACGAACACACAGACGGACCCACGGATGGACACACGAACAGACAGGCTAATTCCAGTATACCCCGAAAACATTCGTTTTGCAGGGGTATAAAAAGTTTCAACAATGTCAAGCTAAGCAACCCGACATGGATCGATACTTTTTGTAGATGCATTAAACCCCCTTTTTTAAGAGCATGACTTAGTTTGACATTGCAATGTAAGGGGTTTGTAGGTAAATTGTTAAACCATTCAAGAGAAATATAAACACTTTTGCAGAAGCATAAAATTCCTAATCTGCCCCATAACCAAACATTCCAAGATTTTGACAATCCAAGCTACAAGGCTTGTAAGTCATTGTGGAAAGTAGAGAAAATGTTGGCAACCAGACTTTTCTCCTTTTCCCAAAATGTTCACTTCCCTTCCATAGAGCAATTTCATCATTTGAGCAACTTTCAGGTTATCATGTTTTTTTTTTTCAGCTTTCAATTTTGGCAGGTCAGAATTTTGCTGAGTGGTAATGATACCTTCCAACAAAATTTCAGTTAACTAATCATTGTGATGGTTTTGAAGCAAAACCAGTAAAACCAGGTAGGGGCTTGGACCTTCACCTGTATCTACACATATCTAACTTTTGTTTTTTGTTTGTTACATGTACCTGTAATGCCTTTGTTTAAAAGTAGTACTATCTGCTATACAGGAACCATTAGGCTGGATGATACAATTATCAGCATGGACTGGATGGCTAAGTTCTTGTTCTTCTTCTGTCTCTCCTTCCTCATCTTGATAGAATACGAGGCCCCAAAAAATAGAGCATATATTGAATGATAAAGACAAAATGAAACTTTTAAAGATGGAAGGATAAAAATAAAAAAAACTTTTAAGGCAAGTGAACAAACTCTATATATATACTATAACTTCACAAGTCTTTTATCAGACTTTCTCTAAAAATAAAGGACTATACTTATTCAAGATCGTATTCAATATATCTTACATTTTTTACACATACATGTACATGACTGCAATTCTAGTATAACAGCCAAAAACATACAAAAGTGATGAAATTTCCATGTATACCAAGGTCAAAGAAAGAACAAACCAATATAAAATGTCTTTCCCCTCTAATATCTTAACTTAATGTTACTTGCTTTAGTTACTGGTGTCTGACAGTGGCCTAAATGGTAAAAGGAAAAACACTGGCTTGCCAGAATAATTAGCCTAAATGGTAAAAGGAAAAACATTGGCTTGCCAGAATCATTAGCCTAAATGGTAAAAGGAAAAGCATTGGCTTGCCAGAATCTTTAGCCTAAATGGTAAAAGGAAAAGCATTGGCTTGCCAGAATCTTTAGCCTATATGGTAAAAGGAAAAACATTGGCTTGCCAGAATCATTAGCCTATATGGTAAAAGGAAAAGCATTGGCTTGCCAGAATCTTTAGCCTATATGGTAAAAGGAAAAACATTGGCTTGCCAGAATCTTTAGCCTATATGGTAAAAGGAAAAACATTGGCTTGCCAGAATCATTGTCACATATTTCAATCATTCTACTTACCTGCTACAGCAGTCCTACACACTAAGTGTGTAAAATCAAAGAAAAGGGGTCTTGTTAAGTTTAAATATTTCTCTGTAAGTAAACGCCCATGCTCACTTATATCCATAAGCAGATGAAGAAATCTGGCTGGAAGAAGGTTTAAATTCACCATCTACAATAGAACAATATCTGTATGTCACAATCTTTTACAGACAAGATATTCTGTAGTATGTATGTAAATTCTTGTGATGGATGTGACATGTAAAATGAAAAAAATCTAGACATTTGCTCATATTTCAACTATTTGTGGTCTGACCTGTAAACTAGGTGCATGATTTAATGCTTTTGTGGATTGTGTATAGATACAAGATCAGATTGTGCATTACATTCAATGCAATCTGTTGTTGCATCTACACTGTTTACAAAAGGACAAAATGATGCAAGATCTTTCAAGATGAATATTCTACCCTTTTCCCACAACTACAGCAGGACATTATACTGTTCATATGAACTGGCCTTCACCTTTGACTAAGGTGATCTAAATTCTATTAACTCATTACTAAACGACGATATTGTAGGCTTGTCCAAATTGAAAGCATTTGCAGACAAAATGAAAATGACTTAAAATTTCAAATTAGTTTTGTGAAGGGTTGAAAACGTTGTGGGAAAAGGAGAAAATGCTCGTTACCAGCATTTTCTCCTTTGCCCACAATGTTTTCAAAAGGCTGTTATTCCAGGGTTGTCAAAAGTAGGGACTGTGTGGTAATGGATTAATAAAAGATTTCTGTCCATTCAGCATTACTATACTAACAAGCAGCCAAAGTTTAACTCCAAAACAGTCATGAAAATGCATTACTTGTACTTGCATATAGCATGACTGTTGATATCTATTTCATTTATAGAATTCATTGATGAAGGCAAAAAACTCATGATGACAGTAACTGAGTATACTGATGATGTTCAATATCAAACTATGTAAAATGTTTATAGCAGTATAATTTTGGTCATTGTTATAGATCTTATCAATTTCTTAAATATAGGTAAACATAGTGCAAACTTTTGATCTTTCAGAAAAGAAGTAACACAAAAAGTTAGCCACAAAAACCTTGTTGAGCCAAAATGAACTGGTTGATGCATTCAATTAGCTTCTCTCTACATAAACTCTGTTCAGACAGTCATGTAAAAATCACTATTAAATGCAATTCAATTCTTTACATAACGCCAAAGATTTTGTCCATTTTGGCGGCATATGAAGATAAAAGGTAAAATGTAGTTTACACAATGAAATCTCTCTCTGAAAGTGTACAAAACATTGTACAAGAAGGGAAAAAAAAAATGGTTGTCAGTTTTTTTCCCTTTTTCAACAATGTTTTTAATTTTCTTTTTATCACAGATCCATTAAAACCTGGGATTATAAGATCATGGCCATTGAAAGAAAAGCAAATACCTTTTAGTCTAAAAATGACACAGAGAGAGTAAAAACAAAAATGGAGGCTATTATAAAAATGCTTTTATCAGCAATTTTTCCAACTGCCTAAATATTTTCATCCATGATAGATAGGCAAGCAAATAATAAGATGTCGACATGAAAGCTAGAGAATTAAAATTAATGCAATCATAAACACCACATCACTAAAAAGCAAAAGAGAAGATTCATATTAAAAATAAAAACCTTTATAAAACTAAATAAAGTTTATTTCACAAAGTTAGATGAATCAGATATTTCAAAATGCTGTGTTCTCAAATTCAGTATTAAATAAGATGCTTCAGTGTTTGAGTAGTATTTACCTTGACAATACTCTTTATCAAACAACAAAATTTTTTACCTGTCCAAATTCAAATTCAAAGGATTTGCAGATGGTAAATTAAATATAACAAAAATATTGAGATTTGTCTCTGAGAGGGCAGAAAAATGTGATGGGACTGATTAAGTCAGTTATGTCTGTTTGTTACATTTTTTCTTCTTTTATGCTAATTTTAGGCTCCTAGCATTTTTACAATTAATACTTGCAATCTAATAATTAGAATTACAAGCTGCATTGCACCAAAATCACTTCCTAAGTATACAGATAGAACTTTTGAGTAAAATGCTATTTCTGTGAAGGCCATTTTTAGACATGAACACTTCCCAAATTGTATTATTTTAAAGTGTTGAAATAGTGTCAGTTCATCATGTAACTAGACATTCAATGAAAGAAGCTGAAAAGCCAATACTTATACTGCTGCTGGGGAAAATATATGAGTAAGTCAATTTGTAGGCCATGTGAGTTTGATTTGGTATAAAGCCGGTGTCTCTTGCACTCAGTGACAAGGCAAAGCTAAAAATATTCAACAACATTCGCATATGGTTAATTATTGGGAAAAATTGAACCTTACTGTATGAGATTGAAATTGCTAGAGTTGCATTCTTGAGCTCAAAGTAGCTGGCCGATTGAAATCACATAATAACAAAACATATCCCAGCCTGTATAAGCTGGTTGATATTATCCTGGTGTCCTGCTCTGACATATTCATAAGTATTCTATTAAACAATGTGGGAGTGCAGAAAATGCAAGTTACAAATATTTCTCTATTTGCAATGATGTATGTAACAACCCCCTTTCTCGGGGTTATGAAATCAAGTATTTCTATAGGGTTAAAGCTAGATTTGAGTAACATTCTTTGTTTCAATCCATTACTGTAAAGGTTGTTTTTAGGCAATACAATAACCAGTCCATTGGCAGATATCTAGAGACAAGAGGACCATGATAGTCCTATATTATCATACTGCAAAGAAATTTCTCATAATCTTATTGGATAATATGCTCTAAACATATACTGCTGTCCACCGGCAGCAAAGAAAGAACTGAAAAGTTTCCCTTTTGGAAGGCCCATAGACTCAATGCAAAAATCAAGATGGCAGCCTTGAATACAAGCGAATCCCCCACAAGGCCAATACACCTTTGCATTTCTTGTTTCCTTTGATGGTTGTCTATCAATGCAGAAAGAACTGATTATTTTCTAAAAATAAATGAAAGTGTTTTAATGTATCATTGTATGTTATGATTGTGAAACAAATACACAATATTAAAAAGGGTCATCCCTTTATCATGTAAATAAACCATGAAGTGGAAAGTTCATATATTGTAACATTGAAAAATATCAAAGGACAACATGTGGGTGCCAACTTTTGCAGGTCATTATGCTCCTTGAATGTAAAAGTTTGGAATATTTATCCCTTTTCTTTACAAAAGTAGGTATAGACAATTAATTCTAACATAAATACAAGTCCTCTTGTATAGTTTAAAAATACATGATGCTTTCATATGAAAAATAACTAACTACCAACCTCGACTGATCTACTTATATTGAGCCCTTCAAATTGTTCACTTTTTGTATAAGGGGAGACAAATCTATTTCCTCCTGCACTATCAGACTGATCCTCATATCCATCACCTTTAATTGCACCCCTCTGGAGGAAGAAGACAACAGAAAAGTGACACAGTTTAGATGGTTATGATAACAAAGCTAAGTGAGTCAGAAAAAGGGAAAAGGAGTGGAGACAATTGTGAAGTAATCCTAAAAACATTTTCCAACTTTTTCACATCAAACTGAGCACCAGTAAAATCAGCAACAATGAAATATTGCTTTTTGTGGAAACAATGTGAGTTACTTTGATATCAGAACATACCTAAAAATTTATTGATGTTGAAATTTGATTTCCAAATACTCCTACCTAAACCAAAGGTTTATGAAACAGAACCTTACATAGAGATGATAAACTACCAACAAGACTGATGATCAATGAGCTGAAAAAATGTTGGAAATAAGCATATCTACATTGCTATATTATGTAACAACCTAATGTGCAATCAAATCTGAAATTTGAAAAGATTATTAGTACGTAGACCTTTCAGCAAAAAAAACAACATACAGACACACACAACTTACACCAACTTTCATTAGAAACGAAAATATGACACCAAACACGTTGCAACAAAATACAAACATAGATATTCTAGAACATTGCAACATACATAAGATACAGAAATTAGACTGACCCATAACTAGCTTCATTGAATCACAATTTTGAAATACACATCAATAAATGAAGAATTGTGCAAAACATGTTTCACAATTAAAAAAAAATTGCTCTTTTCAAACATGTTAGTTTTGCTTGAATCATACAAACTTTTGAATGTTAACATGATTGTCAGACTAAATCCTTGTGCAATAAACAACAAGAGGGCCAAGATGGCCCTGGATCGCTCACCTGAATTTTTGAGATGACCATAGTCTATTTTTTTTTTTTTTGAGGTATTGAAACATTGGAACCAAATTTATGATTTTGCCAAGCAATTTTCAAAAGGTCACCTGTAAAAGTCATTTCGAAATCTGACCATCAGTTTCAAAAAGAAGAATTTTTAAGAATTCTTCATTTCTGTATAAGAGCAAGTAGCCCCCTTCCACGAGAGCCATGTTTCTCGATGGATCAAAATTTACCAACAAGTTTTGAAAAGGGTCACCCAAGGAACATCTCTCTGAAATTATTTCAAAATCTGACCAGGGGTTTCAGCGAAGAGAGAATTTTAAAGAATTTCATCATGTCCATATAGTGCAAGTAGCCCCCAATCACAAGAGCCATGTTTCTTGACAGATCAAAATTATATGTACAGCTTTTGGAAAGGGTCACCCAAGGAACATCTCTGTCAGATTATTTTAAAATCTGACCACGGGTTTCAGAGAAGAAGAATTTTCAAGAATTTCTTCATTTCCATATAGAGCAAGTAGCCCCCATTCACTAGAGTCATGTTTCTTGGCCAATCAAAATTTCGCGAACAATTTTAGTAAAGGGTCACCCAAGGAATATCTCTGTGAAATTATTTCAAAAACTGTCCAGCCATTTCAGAGAAGAAGAATTTTCAAGAATTTCTTCATTTCTGTATAGTGCAAGTAGCCCCCATTCACCAGAGCCATGTTTCTTGACCAATCAAAATTTCGCGAACAATTTTAGTAAAGGGTCACCCAAGGAACAAGTCTGTGAAATTATTTCAAAATCTAACCAGCTGTTTCAGAGAAGAAGAATATTTAAGAATTTCTTCATTTCTGTATAGTGCAAGAAGCCCCCATTCACCAGAGCCATGTTTCTTGACCAATCAAAATTTCATGAACACTTTTTTAAAAGGGTCACCCAAGGAACAACTCTGTGAAATTATTTCAAAATCTGACCAGCGCTTTCAGAGAAGAAGATTTTTTAAGAATTCCTTCATTTCTGTATAGTGCAAGAAGCCCCCATTCACCAGAGCCACAATTTTTGACGGATCAAAATTTCACGAACAATTTTTGAGAAGGGTCACCCAAGGAACATATCTGTGAAATTATTACAAAATCTGACCAGCGGTTTCAGAGGAGAAGATTTTTTAAGAATTCCTTCATTTCTGTATAGTGCAAGAAGCCCCCATTCACCAGAGCCACAATTTTTGACGAATCAAAATTTCACGAACACTTTTTGAAAAGGGTCACCCAAGGAACATATCTGTGAAATTATTTCAAAATCCGACCAGCGGTTTCAGAGGAGAAGATTTTTAAAGAATTTGCTAAAAAATTCCATTTGGTTGCCATGGCAACCAGAGTTTTTGATGGAATCAAATTCTGTGAACAATTTTTAAAGAGGACCTCTCAAGGAACATTCCAGCCAAGTTTGGTCCAAATCCGCCCAACGGTTTAGGAGGAGTTGATGTTTAAAGAATTGTTGACGACGCACGACGGACGACGGACACCGGGTGATCCTAAAAGCTCCCCTTGAGCACGTTGTGCTCAGGTGAGCTAATGATAGCATGAGAAAAAAATATCATTTATCACCAGCCTTTTCAATATATGAAGTATATATCACAAATAAAAGACTGATTCATACTAGGCACACCACATTCAATTAAAATGACAATAACCACATGGTAAAACAATCTGAAAAAATAAAACTGAACACTTTTTACTATTAATTTTTCAGTATTTAATATGCAATAAATGTGAAAGACAAGTGTCATGGTACCAAAGTAAGGCATTTCTGTCCATTTTATCAACTACCACATATTGTTAAGGGCAGATGTGGAATGTTTCAAAATATCTCTCAGCAAATACACATGAAAGTGACATACACCTGAAAATATATATATTTAGCATCTGCACAAGTAAAGGTGGCAAATATCCACTTTTATTTATAGTACTGAGTTCTGAAAAAATGACCAGATGCAAGAGAAGGAACAAGAGATGATAATATTTTATGATCTAATAACATATCAAAATGTTATCGGATGACTGCAAAGACTATAGAAAAGTCAAACTAGTTAGATCAACTGTCAATGACTTTTCAGGTTTAAAATAAGCAGTAAAATAGGGTTAGGAAATGGCTAAGATTCATCCCAAAAAATGTGACAGGACATTTAACTTCAAAATAAATTTAACATAAAAAAACATGTATTTTCTAGTTTTTTTTGCCTCATTTCATAACTGAACAGTAACAACCTTGTTTCAAAACTGAGCATCAGCTCAAACAAACTGGTGATCTCATTTATAGTATGGTATGCATGAAAATGCCTTTATTCTCTCGGATTCAAAAGCAGATAAGAGATTGGTCAATGATATGTAATGTTGGATAACAAGTCACATGAGAAACATGTACATTTAGACATATAGCACAAAAACACAGAAATTACCGTAAATCGAATACAAAATTTTAAGACAATAAGCAAAGTTACACCATATTCCTCAATTCAGACGCTGAAAATCTCCAAAGTTACGACAAAAAATGTTGATATTACAATTGTATATACAGCAGCTGAAAATCTCCAAAAATTTACAGCTAAGAGCCAACATAGGCAGATCCTTTATGATTCCTTAATAAACTTGATGGCAATCCTTGGTTTCTCATGAACTTATCAATATTTCACTGTTGTATGAAAAAATATTAAGATAATTCATATTTAAAACTCCAGACTTGGTTAACTGATATGCATACAATAATCAAAACAATTATTTAACCAAAACACCTACAATCATTCTCCACCTACATGGTAATTCAACATGAAACAACATGACTGAGTGTATGATAGATAATGTGACCTTTCTAAAGGTTTAGGCAAACACTTTTGTAGATCAAAGATGCATTGGTTATGGTATTCCTGTTTAATATCAACAATACTTTAGAAATTTGTTACACTTAAGAAAAGCTTCTATATTGTACATCTTGAGGGCATGGCAATGTCAATTAGCATTTATGCCAAAAAATGTAGTAAGAATTAGAAATGACTGATCTAAAACATTCTTGAACTAGAGAAAGAAATTGATTATTAATTGCTAGAATTTATACCAAGATGTTAAAATGGTATCAATAGAACTGTACACTGAAAAGAAAACATGGCAGCATTCAATACATCTTGCATTTAGCCTTCAAAAATAAAGTAGTACAATCAATTATAACTTTTAGTATAAACCTTTTAGTACAAAACCTTATTTCACAGCAAATAAAACCCTACAACAGTTCACATACAAGAGAAACATTTGAAAAAAGAAAAAGATGATTCTCTCTGGAGGTTAAATATTATTAGAAAAGGGGCAACTGATTGTTACAAGAATAGTTACTCCGTTTCCATGGTTTCTTTCTTAAAAGCTTTCTGCATGAAAGCCAAACATTTATTTGCTTTATTTTAGATAAATGTACCACACATCTGAACTCTTAGCATTATAATGGTAACATTATCAGACTGACCAGAAGTCTGATCACTGATGAATGGTCTTCAATGTTTCAAAAGATACGAAAGACAGATAGATACAGTAGAAACATAGGTTTTGGTTTACATGCTTTGGAAAATATGTTTCACTTAAGAAGCAGTCTGAAAAATAATATCAGTTTAACCCTTTACTCCATAAGGCATTTCTATGGTATCTGTAATTGACCCTAAATAACAACAAGGATGAAGCCGTTTCTTATGTGTATATGACACTTTTGATAGCAAAGAAAACATTGTTACATTGTTACAAAAGGTGAAATTGCTCGTACAAGCAATGCATAGAAATGAAAATCTATGGAGTAAAGGGCTAAAGTTTTCAGCTGTTAAATCTTGCCTGTCCAAGACAAAAGATGCTAGAAAATAAATCAAGATAAACAGTGAGATGTAATTCAAGGCTAAACTCTGTGAGCCTTAGATATAGCTGAAAGATAGTAAATCCTTCAAATAATTAGACAAATTCTTAACTGCTTTTGTGGAGAGTGAAAAACCAATCTAATGCTACAACAAGAGCGGCAAATTGTCGCAAGATACGCCCGTCTTACCCCAAGTTGTAAAGGTGGGGCATGCACCGGACAAAATTCAAGTATAAAAAACAACAAAGGGCAATAACTCAAAAATAAAGCAAGCAAGAGTTGTGATTCCTGTGCACTGCACTCCCCATGGATGAGATCTATCCACCCATGAAATTTCATAACCCTAGCTACTATAATTTTGGAGATATGCTCCGTACAAAAATCAAGTATGAAAAACGACAAAGGGCAATAACTCAAAAATTAAGCAAGCAAGAGTTATGATTCTTATGCACTGCACACACCCTCGGTAAGATCTATCCAGCCATGAAATTTCATAACCCTAGCTAGTATAGTTTTGGAGATATGCTCCGGACATAATTCAAGTATGAAAAACAACAATGGGCAATAACTCAAAAATAAGCGAGCAAGAGTTATGATTCCTGTGCACTGCACTCCCCGTCAATGAGATCTATCCACCCATAAAATTTCATAACCCTAGCTAGTATAGTTTTGGAGATATGCTCCAGACAAAATTCAAGTATGAAAAACGACAAAGGGCAATAACTCAAAAATTAAGCAAGCAAGAGTTATGATTCCTGTGCACTGCACTCCCCCTCGGTGAGATCTATCCACCCATGAAATTTCATAACCCTAGCTACTATAGTTTTGAAGATATGCTCCAGACAAAATTCAAGTATGAAAAACGACAAAGGGCAATAACTCAAAAATTAAGCAAGCAAGAGTTATGATTCCTGTGCACTGCACTCCCCGTCAATGAGATCTATCCACCCATGAAATTTCATAACCCTAGCTATTATAGTTTTGGAGATATGCTCCGGACAAAATTCAAGTATGAAAAACAACAAAGGGCAATAACTCAAAAATTAAGCGAGCATGAGTTATGATTCCTGTGCACTGCACTCCCCGTCAATGAGATCTATCCACCCATGAAATTTCATAACCCTAGCTATTATAGTTTTGGAGATATGCTCCGGACAAAATTCAAGTATGAAAAACAACAAAGGGCAATAACTCAAAAATTAAGCGAGCATGAGTTATGATTCTTGTGCACTGCACTCCCCGTCAATGAGATCTATCCACCCATGAAATTTCATAACCCTAGCTAGTATAGTTTTGGAGATTTGCTCCGGACAAAATTCAAGTATGAAAAACAACAAAGGGCAATAACTCAAAAATTAAGCGAGCAAGAGTTATGATTCTTGTGCACTGCACTCCCCCTTGATGAGATCTATCCACCCATGAAATTTCATAACCCTAGCTACTATAGTTTTGGAGATATGCTCCGGACAAAATTCAAGTATGAAAAACAACAAAGGGCAATAACTCAAAAATTAAGCGAGCAAGAGTTATGATTCTTGTGCACTGCACTCCCCCTCGATGAGATGTATCCACCCATGAAATTTCATAACCCTAGCTAGTATAGTTTTGGAGATATGCTCCGGACAAAGAACTGGACGCCGCCCGCCCGCCACGGGTGATCCCATAATACGTCCCATCTTCGACGGGCGTATAAAAATGTGCAGTCTGATCTTGAATGTACTTTGTTTGTTATTTTGCAGGAAATTGTGGTCAAAACAGCCCGGCAAATCTATTATGTTGGGCCACATGAGAATATCCTTTATGTACAAGACAGTATAAGGGTAAATGTTGTTTATAGAAGTCACAACAAGCCTCTTGTATTGTAAAATCCTTCCACTCTACATCTTTACTGAAATTTCTTCCGTAACCATGTTCTCGTAACATTTTTCGAGACAAAGCAAGAGGAAACAACTCCAGATAATCCCTCCCTTTCAAAAAAAAAAAGGTAAACTTTTGAAATACTTCATCCTAGAAGAGTAAACACTTTACCAAGTGACAAAATTTTAGAAATGTCTAATTTGAGAGCATTGGTAGATGACAAATTACCTGTTAAGATTTCTTGAAAGGTTGGAAAACATCATGAATACCAGTATTTTCTTTTTTACCATTGATTTTTTTAATAAAGGGTCTTTTTTCAGTGTTCTTTAAACTCAGGATTAGGTGGTAAAAAGGTTTAACAACTGATAAAATTGACAATGAACTGAAAATGACAATTTCGGTAAGGAGCAAAAATCTCTTATGTCAAAGTTGTAAGACTGAGTGACCAGAGAACCTCAAAAAATATTGGATAGTGTAGATCAAAGACCTGGCTCCGTATTCACTAACCATTCTTAACGTTCCTAGTCTTGTTCTTCAGAATTTTGTCAACATGAAAGCAACAGAGCTTCTGATTGGCTAAACCATTTGGTTTAGCCAATCAGAAGTTCTGTTACTTTCACATTCAGCAAATCTTAAAGAATAAAACTAAGAAGTAAGAACATTCTTAATAAGGTTGGTGAATACAGACCTGGATTGCATACTAGTATTCTGCACATTTAGATCTTTAATCTATACGCTCAACCTTTTTGCTTCAGCTTAGCCCTTTAAGGGGCGAGTAGAAGGAAATACAACACATAAGCCAAAAAAACAGCCTAAGCACAATATAGAAACTTATGTTATTTCAATGCTGGATACCAGCCAAAGAAGATGAGGAAGCAAGCATTGTTCCTAAAATCTTTGCTACAGAAATAGCTACATCAGCTATCGGTACCTGTTCTGCCACAGTAATATCAAGACCAGAGAAGATCTCTCTGTCTGTGTGAGGAGAAGTTATACCACTGTAACCATGCCCTGACCTGCTTTTAGTCTACAAAAATTGATTGTTTTAACCCATTAAATGTTTAGCAAAACTATTATAATTGCTTTTGGGAACAGTGTGGGTAAAGATCAGTTTGCAAAGAATATCAGGTGTGAATTTGGATGCACACAGTCTTTCATTTTGTGAGACAAAAAGTCGATAATTAAATTAATTATGTTTCATTTTGCTTCAACAGCTTCAATCTTTTATCACACTTATTGGACATAAACAGCATTGGTCTGACAGACATTTCACATTTCATTTATTTCACACCCTACAGGTTAAACAATTCTTTAACACACAACAAAGTTTTTAAATTGCCCATACTGCAAGCATTTGTGGATGACAAATGTAGCCAACATGATAGGATTTTTGTACGAAAGGGCAGAAAAAATTGTGGGAAGAAGTAAAAATAATGGTCATTACTGGTATCATTTTACCCTTTCTCACAATGTTTCAAAAGCCTCCTTCCTATGGACTGACAAAAAATCAGGCTTTTTCAGTACACAGTTCACTACGGTGGTGTCAAATTCTCTTAAAAATGAAAAATCCTTTACCAACAATCCATGGTTGTTAAAAGCAATGACTCCTACTTCCATATTAATTTCAAACACTGCTAAATAAAATAACAGACAAACCCACTTACAAGTAGTATAGGCTGATAATGAGAATTAACTTTCAGATCACGACTTAATTTGACATTAATTCTCACTTTATACCCATCACTTGAATATTGGACAAATAAGAACAAAATGTGCGCCCTTTATTCCACATAACATTTCATTTAGTACAAGGTATATTACTGACAGTACATAATGTGCTTGCAGGGTGTACTGTAAAATATTTAAAAAAAAAATGCCATGTTTTATGATATATTTTTCTCCATTCAATCACAAAAAAAGTTTTCAAGCTTCAGCATGGAAAAATATATTTCTAGAACAATCAACTGGTACAATAAAGCTACAATACCTTAGCCAGTTGCACCAGTTCTTTACATTCACTTTCAGTTGACAGGCCATCTGCAACAAACCTCTCTTGTCCATCTAGATCTGCACCAGTTTTAGTAATTGTTATACCTGAAACATGACATGTATGTAACCAGTCTTTCTTAACCTTAAAATCTCTATTAGATAAAATGCAAATTTTATCTGATTTGATCAAAGAAAAGCCAACACAAAGCTATCTTGGCAAAAGTTTCTCCCAAATATTAGAGAGAAGAAGATCAACATCAAACAGTACTGTTATGTAGTCTGATCCTGATAATGATTTCAAAAAGCAACTTCAAGATGCTTTGTTGTTTGTCGGGTGTTTAACACCTTTCTCAATATTATTCAGAATCAACTGCTCCTGCCAGAGTACCATTCTACATCTACCGTATTCCCTAAGTATCCTTTTACTTGTGCTTCAGATCACATTCTTAGAAAGGCAATGGCTTCTTCACTGAAAGATGGTGTCAGAAAAATGTGTCAGAGATCAATGAAGCTATAGAAATGACTGACATCAATCCTCAGAAAGAACTTAGCCAAGCTGAAAATTGAACATGTGCCCCAATAACCAGATTTTTGGGGTTCTAAGGGTAACTTTCCTAAATTCTTCAAAAGTATGCAACTCAACATTTACAGGATATTGATAACTTTCGATATGGAATATAAACTAGTGTGAAAGGGTGAGGAGGAACAGGACACACCAATCACAAATACAGAATCCCTGAGGGCTCTCTCTCTATATGTATATATAAATGATAGAAAAATGCAGAAAAATTAGAATGTGACATCTACTGTGTTTTTTCTGTCAATGGAACTTCATTTATGAGATTTAGCTGTACTAATATATGCATTCAAGAGGCACATTTAGATCTACTTACATAATTACATTAACTATTATTTAATTCTGTGTTACCTTGACTGTAAAACTGATTCAAAATATCAGAATTATCCACATCTTCTTTACTGACTTCTCTACTCTCTTGCAGCTCCGTGAGAAACTCATTTGTTCTGAAAATGTCTAGAAGAAAAAAATATGTGCTATCTTCAGGCATGATATTAATAAAGCATTTAAGTACATCTGAGTTAAGTATTCTAATTCTACATTTAGTGCCTTTAATCACTATTTTTATAATAAAGGCTTACTGTAGCTGCAAAATATTTAACCCAGGTCAGCCTGCGCAGTCCACAAAGGCTGATCTTGGTCAAAACTTTTTGCTTTGGGTAAATTTTCTGCCTGTAAAAGGACCAGTTTACCTCATGATTCCATCCATTGTTAGATAAAATTTAGACAATATGAAAGGGTACATAGCCTAGTAATCCTTTAAATTTCATTCTCCTAGTGTGTCAGAATCTGTAGAAATATCATATCATCAATCCCATACATTAAGTACCGGTATGAAGAACCGTAATCAATTTACTCTTTACCACACAAGAAAATTTTAGACTGGTTCAAATTGAAAGTATTTGCAGATGACAAAATAAAGGCAATTGAAAAATTGAAATTTGGTCTGGGAGGGGTAGAAAATACTGTGGGAAAAGGAGAAAATGCTGGTTACCAGCATTTTCTCCTTTTTCCACAGTGTTCTCAAAAGGCTTCTTTCTCAGAGGTGTCAAAAGTAGGGATTGTGTGGTAATGCGTTAAGATTTGTGATGTCATCAGAAAATCAATGAATCCTGATGGTACAGGGGCTGCTGACATTGCATTAATTGGAAAGTTTAACAAGGTTAACAATATGTCATCTTCACTGAGATTTTACCATCGATTTTAATTCTCAAGTAAGACTATTAAATCATGACTTTTACCATCAATTCTTAATTCAAACACAATGTTTTTAATCAAGACAGTTTAGTTATTAGATAATTGTCTGATGGAACCCTAATATGTATATGAAACAAAAACTTGATGAATTGGTAAACTGTTTTTCTTCGGTGTTCAAAACCATTTTGACTTTCAGTTATACTGCAGAAGCCACTGCACATATTCTTGTTTTCCAGGAGTTTCTTGTAACCAAAACTTGGCACAATACCCTTACTAATTCACAGGCTGTCTCCAGGATAACCATCATTGAAATAGTGATCAGCAGTGAGAGAACATGGAACCTGTCAAAATTATAGTCAAAAGTTGATGGAACTAGGATTCAAAACAGTAACCAAATGTTCTCAAGCTTGGTACCTTACTGACTGAGCTAATGGGCTTGGTCGAAAGTATTACTATAGCTGTACTCTTTTCCAGAAGACAATTTTAGACATTCCCATATTATATATATTTGCAGCTGAATATTCCACGAGGTTTAAATGACAGCATTTGTATTTGGTTCAGTAGAAAACATGGTGGAAAAGGAAACTGGAAACCAGCATTTTCTTTTCCTGAAATGTTTTCAAAATTTGTCTTCTTTAGGGCCATCAAAACATGGCACTGCTTAATAAAGCACCAAAAAAGATGTCTCCTATCTAATAATCTACATACCTAGACTCAGATCATCTTTGTCTTCTGATATGTCCACCACTATTGCACATCTTTCTTTCTTCCAGGACAAGTTAACACCATGTTGGTCATCCCCCCTGAATCCGAGCAGTCGCCCACAATTTGGAGACACATGTTTCTACAAAACAGAAAACAAACTGTGGTTTTACTTTAATTTCTCCCTTTTTACACTATACTGTACAAAATACAACTTTTTGCATGTTTCAGAATGCAACTTTGAGCAGATTTTGAAATAGAACAATCACTAGAAACAAACAGATACTCTTTTTTTATCCAACACTGCTTTCCATCACTATTTGGAAAAAGAGTCTTACCTGTATATTTTGTCTTATTTGTGACTCATAATGAAAAAAAAAGACCATCTGGGAACTGCAAAAAGTGCTGACCCTGGTTAGATTACGCAATTGTACAGCTGACCAGGGTCATTTGCTTTTATGATATTTTCTGTTTGAAAAGTGGTCATTCTGCCTTGTTAAACAATCATTTTTTAACTGTTAACTTATACTGACTGGCACTATGGTTGATCTGTTTTTATCTAATTGATATATGGAATTTATAGAACGGCCCTTTTTGCATGAAGGGTCACATTTTTGTAATTTGTGATAGTTTTTGGGGGTCTAGATATAACCTAGACAGTCCAAGAATACACCAAAATGAGCAGGAGCTGTTGCTGTTGGACTAATACTCCATGTCATAATGTTCTTTGTCACGGCACTAGCACCAAAACAAAATCAAAGGATCACTACCATGGCCAATACTAATGAAAATTGTAGAAGCACAGGTTCAGATGAGGAAAGGCTTCCATCAAAATTTCAGCCAAATTACCACTAGAACATACTGACTCTAATTATATTTAGTGATGCTTGAAACTGCATTTAACAATATTTCACTTATCATAGCTTGAACAGCTAATAAATCAAATCATTTACATAATTCTGAGCTACCTGTAGACTAAGGAATTAAACATGAAATTAATGCCTTTTACATTTCTTTGTAACAAAATGTAGAAGGCATTAATTTCAAGTTAATTTTTTAAAAAGGCTTAAGCTGAAATACTGAAGACAGAATAAACATTTCTAAATTTTATTCATTCATTCCCTTAGGATTATTAAGCGGATTTAACGTAGACCAAGGGATTGTATGTCATACGCTGGAAGCTCATTTCCTGTTTTTAAGGTGAATAAATTCAACGGTAAGATGGATGAGTTTAAAGTCTTTATTCTAATTGTAACCTAAACTGTAAATTTCCTTTGCATAACACTGTAAGAAAGTCTTACAAAATTTGAAAAAGATCAAGGAGAGATAATTCCACAACAAATCGCAGCAGGATCATAAAAAATTACATATGCATAACTTCATATATATAAGAACACTGTGTGTAAATTTGAGTTCAGTTCCTTAAGAAGTGTTGGAGTATTGCTCTGGACAAATCTATGTCTACAAACAGGCGGACGGAGGGACGGACAGACAGCCATGGGGATTCCAGTATTCCACTTCATGGGGGGGGGGGGGGGGTATAAAAAATAACAATATGATTCAACAGGCTTCTTTCATAATCAATTTATATTTTTTTCATCATTTATTTCACAGAATGGTTCCTTGTAAACTGCATACATCTAAAAGATAAAATGAACTATTGATCAAATGTGTTTAAAGGATATTTAGTAATTTGCCTACTCCCTGAATGTTCTTGTCTTTATCCATGAAATAGAGCTGCCCAGTTCCATCGGTTACATCACTTAGATACGCTACTGATCTGGAATATAGTTAGTTAACCCTATACTCCATAGATACTCATTTCTACGCATTGCTTGTAGGAGACTTTGGAAAAAATTGTGGCAAAAGGTGAAATTGCTCGTCATGAGCAATTTCACCTTTTGTCACAATGTTTTTTATGCTATCAAAAGGTGTCATATACCCATAAAAAATGGCTTCATCCTTGCTGTTATTTAGGGTCAATTACAGATACCATAGAAATGGCTTATGGGGTAAAGGGTTAAATATGATGCTATTACTAATCATTATATCTGCAATAACTTTCTGACCAAATGGAAAAAAAAGACACATCACATACACAGACTCTTGTTTTACATCTGTATGTACAAAAAATGGCCAAACTCTAATATGAATAGAGAGATAAAGGTAGGCATAGGGAAGGAAAACAGGAGAGTGCTTAATAAATGTAGATATTACTGGAATTATGTCATAACTTTTATAAAATACAGACATTCACAGGCATACAGCTCAAATAATCTTAAAAAGCTGTGATTTAACAATCTGACATTCTTCATTACTTTTGCAATTTCACTGTTATGCTTATATGAATGTGTTAACTCTTCACCACACAAAATCATACTGGTAATAGGAGAAAATACTGCCAAACAGCAAGTGATTTGTAATTTTTCTTTTACTGTACCAAAGACTAATTTTTATGTCACAATTGCTTCTAGGCAAGTCTAAAATTTTGTCTTCAAGAAATGGATTGGCTTTTTATCTGCATAAACCACAGTCAAATTGCTACTCACTATTGTTAAGTCAGTATATATTTAGACACTTTCTTCAAATACAAGTTAGATTTTTTATATACTTAATACACCTGTAAGAGCAAGTAGCATTATCAGCACAAGTAAATGGGTTATATCTTATGACATGTGGACTAACCGTGTCAGAAGAAGCAGGGAACTATACACAGGCCAATATAATACATCCCCAACCCTACACCCTTTCCTTTGTCATGCATTTAGATCAAAGGGAGATAACTCCTGTAATAGTTGACCAATAATTATGAAAATTGGATGTGCACAAGATTCCATGATAGGTAGGCTTCTATTTCACTCTTACCAAGCGACAAAATATTAGACTGATCTAAATCGAAAGCGTTTGCAGACGACAAAATAAGCATTACTCAAAAAGTGAAATTTGTTTCCAGCAAGTGTTGAAAACATTGTGGGTAAAGGGGAGAATGCTGGTTACCAGCATTTTCTCCTTTTCCCACATTTTTTTCAAAAGGCTTCTATCTCAGGATCATAAAAACCAGGGATTGTTTGGTAAAGGGTTTTAAACATCCGCAAAAGTGGTTGAAAATTGTATGGGGAGAAGAGTACAAAAAATTATTTATTTACTCAGTCAGACAGCCTGATTCCACTATACCCTTCTCCTCAACTTTGTTGTGTGGTATGAAATGATCTTTTTTTTAAAAATGAGGGCATGTCAAAAAAATCTACATGGCTCCCACTTAGGTTCATTCAGGAAAGTGTGACAATACCATGTAAAAGTACCTGTTTGAATTATGATTCTATGACTGATCAACAGGAAAGATAAATCCCTCTGTGACTGGATACAAGAAGTTTTGAAAGTTTACCACTGACAGACATACTTCATCATTTTTTCTTTAAGGATTATATTAATGGAGAAACAAAGTTGCATCTAAAACAATGATAATTTCTGCTGTGTTGCAGTTTTATTACCATAGTAGGAGAATATAATTGTTTAGGTCTTTATCAAAAACAAACTTTTTGACTTGTCCAAATTGAAAGCATTTGCAGATGATAAAATAAACATGACGCAAAAATTGAAACTTTACTTTAGAAGAGTAGAAAACATTGTGGGAAAAGGAGAAAATGCTGGTAACCAGCATTTTCTCCTTTTCCCACAATGTTTTCAGAAGGTTTCTTCCTCTGGGTTGTGAAAACCAGGGATTGTTTGGTAAAGAATTAATAAAAGGGCAAACAGTTATTAAATAAAAAGGTTAACATTGCAGTAACAAATTATCATTATTTATGTGTGGCTCCCAGTTTTCATGAATGGCTCCCTATTTCAATGTCTGTGGACCAAATGTGCCCCCTTATAAGCAAAACTAGATAGAACACTGCATAAAACCTTTAACTTATGCTGATAATAGGTTTATTACATGAATATGCTAGAATTGTCCCACAAAAATTGTTTCCCAAGATAAGTTGTTGTTAAGAGGCTTACATTAATTTTTTGCAAACACTATGATAATAATAATATGTGTACAATACCAAAATACCTATATACACCATGAGACAATGTGTTGGAACATGTACCATCTTCTTGTAGTACACACTCATCTGGTAGTTTGTCTCCTATATCACACAAGAAATTAAAATAAAAGAGCATTACAACATTATCTTATTTATTTCTTAGTATATGAACTCAACCTCTTTCAACAACAGAAATACAATACACTGAGACTAACACTAGGTTTGTAACTTTGTAATTTACCACACAATCCCTACTTTTGACAACCCGGAGAAAGAAGACTTTAGAAAACATTGTAGGAAAAGGAGAAAATGCTCGTAACCAGCATTTTCTCCTTTTCCCACAATGTTTTCTACCCTTCTCAAAACAAATTTCAAATTTTCAGTCACTTTTATTTTGTCATCTGCAAATGCTTTCAATTTGGACAAGCCAAAGATTTTGTTGTTTGGTAATGAGTTAACTAATTATGTAGGCAGGATAGATCTAAGATCAGATTACATGTTTTGTGCGGTCAGACCTGGGTGTTAAGCATCCGCAAAAACTTTTCTAAGCTAAGATACTCAAAGGGTGAATACCATGACACCTTGAATATGAGGGCAGCAATGGCATTAGCCTGAATGATCAATGATCATTACATAATCAGGCTCCAGATAACAAGGGGTGATGGTATTCCAAATCCATAATTTCTATGAAACTTTATGTTGTGGGTATTCTTTACAATCGTCTCGATGAGACGATTCTAATGAGTACCCACAACATAGGGTTTAGAGCAGAATTATTAATACTTACAATTTTGAATTCAAAATCACTCCCTCTATCTGGAGCTCTGATAGTAACAAATCATGAAAAATATTAGAGAAGACTTCATTATTGGCATAACGGACATCAACTTGTATCTACAGGTCATTTATTTTTCATGTAAAGTTTTTCTTTGAAATGAGGCAGGAGTTTTGATTACTCATTACTTATATCAGCACTCTTAAGTGCAGCAAAATTTCCTTACAAATTATTATACATGTATTTATTCTGAATTAAGCAATATGTTAAGTCATACAGCACTATCATCCAGTATTCAAAAATCAACTTTCACTGTATCGGTGTGAAGGATATCAGAGTAAAAAGGTGAGAAAAATAAAGGTGTATCCAAATGTGATATTATCTTTACAACAATCTCCTGTTTTTCATAGTTGTTAGAATTGTCTGTGGCATATATCACACAGTGTAAATCTAACATCACATGACAAAGAATACACATCCTCCACAAAAGTTGTCTTTAACAGTTGTCAGAGTCTCAGTTTTTTACTTCCCCCTAAATTAAAACAAGGCAAATCAAACAGAAAAATATCGGAATTAGACTGAAAAAAAAATCTACATACCGTTAGAAGGGAAACACACAACTTTGACAAGTTTGACATAAAGCCCTGATCTGTTGAAATAAGCCTGGGTATAAATAGACATGACATTTACTGCTCTCATTAAAAGTCTCAGTGATATTTCATATTCAGCATCCTCTTGTACTAACTGAAACAAAAAATAACAGCTAATTCTAAAACAGTAATAAAGAGAATACTTTCTAAAGGTTTAGGCTGCATGATTATGATTTCAATAGTTTATGGGCCACTGTTAACCTTTTATCACAGACTGCTAACTTTGAACAAAAACCTGAGAGAGAGCACTTATATAATACATCACGTGAAAAGGAGAAAATGCAAGTTTCCAAAATTTTCTCAATTTCCCAAAATATTTTCAACCTTTCCCAATCAAATTTTGATGTTCAAATTACATTTACTTTGTCATCTGCAAATGCCTTTAACCCTTTCCAAAACAATCCCTACTTTTTACAACCCTGAGATAGAAGCCTTTTGAAAACACTGTGGGAAAAGTAGAAAATGCTGGTTACCAGCATTTTCTCCTTTTCCCACAATGTTTTCTACCATTCTGGAAACATATTTCAACTTTTCAGGTATGTTTATGTTGTCATCTGCAAGTGCTTTCAATTTGGACCAATCTAAATTTTTGTCATTTGGTAAAGAGTTAATTTGAACAAGCCTTTTCATAGAATGATACTAAAACATGGATGGAAAAAGAGCAGTTGCTTGATCAAGGCAACTGCATCATTTCCCTCAAAGTATTCAAAAGCTGGCCACTGCAGTGATGTAAAAAAATCTTACTATTGCAGTAGATATACATGCAGTTGGATGCAGAAAACTTGTCCAAGTCCTCCTGGTAGAATAATCCAAGAACTTACCTCAGTTAACTCTGAAAGTCCAACAGTTTTTATTCCATATTCATCCGGCTTCATTTCCTGAGTAAATATAAAAGTTTAACACATTTATCCTTAGCTAAAAATGCTATGTTCTAAATCCATAGGGTAGAAGGCTTTTGAAAAAATTGTTGGAAAAGGAGAAAATGGTGGTGGGTACATGTTCAAACACCAACTCATTCATCTGAACAGCAACAAATTTGTCATCTGCAAATGCTCTCAATTTGGACAAGTCTAAAACCTTGTCAAATGGTAAAGAGTTCATGTCATAAATACATTGTGAATGGCTTTTTTTTTTTTCAATGAACGCTTTGCTTTCCATTTGATATTTCTGGAAATTGCCAGAATTTATGGCACAATTGGAAAATTTTCAAATTTCTAAGCAGCTTCAGGCCATGATATTTTATGAATTTGTATAAGACCAACATCAGACTATAAACTGTGATCACTCTGATTTTCATTGTCCCAATAAATCATATTTGATCCTTGTTCTTTTTTTTTTTCAAAAGCTTTCCTACCAGAAAAAAAAAAAAAACACTTTTCAATAAAAGTAAGGCATATATTATTATACTGTAAAGATATTTCTCAAGATCTGATTGGATTAAAAGTCCTATATATACAAGTCACATACATTAGCAAAGTCAACGTAAAAGCAGAACTAAAGCACAAGACAAACATACAGAGTAGCCTGCACTGTATTATTTCTAGTTTCCTTTGATTATTGTCACTAAAGCGGAAAGAATAAATTATTATGAAAAATAAATGATTATAGTAACAAACTTACCATTTGTTGTAATTCTAACACAAATGCACGGGTTAAAACAAGCTATGCCTTTGTCAGGCAAGCAAATATTGTGAAGTGTTGAAACCCATACATTGTAACTTTCAGAGGATAACCATATTGTCGTTATTAGTGTTAATCAATGGCCTTTCACTTTATTGACAACAAATCATTAAAATGCATAGTTACTTAATCTGAAGTTGTTTAAATCTATGATGGATTAAAAATATGACAAATTTAAATCTATGATAGATTAAAAATATGACAAATTTCTCTAACAGTGACAACATCAAGTTCATCCACCAAACTGAACTTTTCACTGCAGTTTCAGTTATGAGTGACACCGGATTTCATTGAATAGAGGCACTCAGAAGGGAAATTCTATGTCTTCAGCATTCTGAGTTTGTGATGTGATTACATATTAGAATGGTAAAACTTTGCCTTGCCTTTTGCCCGAGGCTACATGATTTGCCACAGCTGTAAACAAGTTTTCAAGTCCCATACCACCTGACTGCATTACCAACAATATACTTGGACATCCCTACCAACTACTCCTCATTCTGCTAAATAAAATATTTATCCCTTTTCAACACAATCTGAGTTTCAATGACCTAGTTTTTGAAAACATTGTGGGAAAAGGAGAAAATGCTGGCAATGTTTATAGTGTGCTGCAAATGTTCTTAATTTGGTCTAGTCTGAATGTTCCTGGTCTAGTCTGGTCTGGTGCCATATATTTGAGCTCAACCATTTTCAATGGCCCAAAATACAATTTATAAATCTGACTTAACAGGCTTAGGTTATGGCAATCTAAGATTAACGACAAATTATGAATGATTTTTAGATTAAAGTAAAGACCAGCTACCTTGGCAGGATCTGCTAAACACTGGCACTGATCAATACGTATCAGATTATCTGCAACAAAGCGACCTTCCCCTCCCAACTCCTCTGATTCAGCAAAAAGCCTGACACCATACTTCTCAAATCTTGCCATGTAATGTTCAGGTTCATCTGCAATATCATTCACAGTCTCAGCTGTCTCACCATCCACATCCTCTTTATTATCATCTTCCTGAAACAGTACATACTGGCACTGCAAAATGTTTTAACCCTTTCCCAAACAATCCCTGGTTTTTACGGGTCTGGAATAGTAGCCTTTTGAAAACATTGTGGGAAAAGGAGTAAATGCTGGTAACCAGCATTTTCTCCTTTTCCCACAATGTTTTCTACCCTATCATAGACAGAAATCATCTTTTCAGCAAGAGTTGAATTGTCATCTGCAAATGCTTTCAATTTGGTCTAGTCCAAAAGTTTGTTGTTTTGGAAAGGGTTAAATAATGATCAACCAAATAAAGATTCTATAAATATCAATATTCAGATCCCTAGGAAACCACAAAATCATGCTGATAAATGTCATCTAAGTCATGATGTATATCTCTTTCAACAGCATTTCAGAAGATTACATCCCCATTGTTTCTAGGGCTCAAACAATATCTAATCCATTACCAGATGATACAACTTGTCCAAATAGACAGTATTTGCAGATGATGAAGCTAATGAGGCTCAATGACAGAAATCATTGTAGGAAACACGGAAAAAAATAAGGCTACCAGAGTTATTCTCTTTAGCTGCGATATTTTCAAAAGCTTTCTCAAAATCATTCAGTGTTGAAGTTTTGTCAGATATAGGGGTTAATAAAGGATTGATAGTGCTAGGACTATGCATACTAGATGGTAATTTTTGCAAACTAACCATTAACATGTTGTATAGTTGAGTAAGAAATATGGTGATAAAATTCCTAGTGTTAAGTTAGCATTTAAAAATCTGCAATCACAGCTTTCACTGCACAAAGATAAATCTTCCTCAAACAATCCTACTTTACCAATGCTGAGGAAGGGGCCTTTTGAAAACATTGTGGGAAACGCAGAAATGCTAGCTACCAGCATTTTCTCATTTACTGTTTTCTACTCTTTTAAAACCCACATTTCATTGTTCGAGCCACATTTTACTTGCAGTCTACAAATGATTTCATTTTGATAGTGTTTACATGTTTTACAGGGAAGGAGTTAGTTAACTATGAATCCAGGAGCACCCCACGCAGAAGCCAATGCTTTGCGGTAGTTGCGTGATCTTCACTGCAAATTTTAAGTCAAAAAGGGATATAACTGTGTCAAAAACACTTTAGTGGTAACCTGCTGTTGTTGTATATGTTCCGCTTTTAATAGTTTACATTTTTCAATATTTTTAAGTAAACAGCTTCAGTAATAACAGAGAAATCATAAAATATCTAAGTATATCACAATTATTCAATATTTTCTTAGAAAAAAGGGTTAGCTAAAAATGATCTATTTTAGCTGCATAGATGACGTAAGACTATCAATAAACAAATGCCAGACATGGACACCTCAACTATGTAGACTTTGTTCTCAGTATTTACAAACCATTCCCAGCTATTCTCATTTTAAAATCTAAGACTTGCCACTTAATTTGCTGAATCTGAAAGTCTCCCAAAGCTAGATAAATTGAATGGTGAATAGGCTTAAGATTATAGCTTTACCTGTTCCTTATCCCCATTCTGCTCTACAAGATCACTGGGTAAAATATATTGGTCTCTGATGAAACTAATACTTTTATCAAGTTTCTCCCATAACTCAACATACTCCACTGCAACCTAAATCATTGAAATATAGAAAAGACTTTTTTTGTTCAGTATTTCATGCAGTTTATAAAAATATTTCAATTGTGTAATGACAGCCTGTTCCCTTTTACATGAGTTCTGTGTATTTCCATCAATTTAGTCGAGATACCTATCACACATTTCATTACCAGTAGTCTTACGAACGAAGTCCGTAACAAAGAAACAAATGAATAAATGCATGGCAGAAATAAGGATCGGAGCGGGATTCGAACTCCGAACTCCCGGACGCAAAGCCAATACCCTAACCACTGAGCCAAAGAGATATCTCCCTGACGCAGTAGCCAGGTATTGTATTTTAAATCGGGAGTAAGCCATGCAGGAAGGAGTGGTCTCCCGTAACACACCCCCTCTTAAAGGGCAAATCAACAAGTTTCCGATATGATTAATTTTGAAATCTACATCTATCAAATGGCACCCTGGTAATATTGTAATTTGAAAAAAAAATTAGTAAAAGTACTTTTTTTCAATTTATATTTTTGCTTATTAGTTTTTCTTGCATCGCTTACCTCCCTTACTTATTGTAGCGCACCTTGATCTGTGACGTCATAGGAGCGTTTGTTTCAATATGGACCTTGTTTCAGATAGTGAAATGAGCGATATTTAAGACGAAGGAATACACGATTCTAGGCCGGTAAGGCCGTACATGTACCACCAAGTTTTTAATGAAACTTAATAGTTTCTGATGGTGAGGATAAAAGTAAAATTTCGCCCACCAATGGCGAAAATAACGATGTTATGCCGGACTTTTGAACAGCGTGATGAGTATCACGCCTACATGTATTCGGCTACGGGGCGAACGTCGCTTACAGAAATATTATTCGATACATGATAAAATTAAGTGTGCGGCATAAGCTTTGTTTCACTTGGAGTATTTTCAGTAGATTTACGGGTGGAATTAATAATAATAATAATAAAAAAGACGGTTTCAAGACAGTTCCACGACTACACAGTTCCCCGACACTTTTAAAGACATTTCTCCTACACTTTAATTTCATGTCAAATAACCGATTTCTTGACTTTTACGATTGATAATCGTGAGATATTAGTTCTAACTATTTGTTGATGGATTCTATATTTGTACCTTGTAAAGAATTCTGTAAACATTAACAGGTACAAAATTTGTTCTCTCATGGGTGAAGGGTTACACAATAAATCGCGATTTTCATGAGAATAAGAATAGTTTGAAATGCTGTTACGAGCGTGAAATTTGAGAAAATAATATGTTCCGAGATCATTAAGACAATCATCAAAATTATGTTATATTCTGGGTAACCACATTTGTATCAATTGATCCTTTATCCACAATATTTTCTACTTTTAACTCTTTACCATACAACAAAATATTAAACAGGTCCAAACTGAAATAGCTTGCAGACGACAAAATAAAGTTATATATTTCAAAAATTGATTTTTTTTCCAGCAGAGTAAAACACTGTGTTAACAGGAGAATATGCTGGTTACTAGGTTACTTTCTACTAGGTAGCTGGTTACTTTCTTACAATGTTTTTAAAAGTCTGCTGTCTTCGGGTCGTAAAAATTACGGATTGATTGGTAAAGGGTTAAATGTAAATCCCACACATTGGGCACAAGTTCTGGTTAAGTTCACAGGGAGCAGTATCCGAAGAGATTAGTACGAGTTGTATGGACTTGTTTCTCAAGAGATGTAAAATACACGTTTAACCCTTTCCCAAACAATCCCTGGTTTTTACGGGAAAGGAATAGAAGCCTTTTGGAAACATTGTGGGAAAATGAGAAAATGCTGGTAACCAGCAATTTCTCCTTTTCCCACAATGCTTTCTACCATAGCATATAGAAAAATCATCTTTTAAGCAACTGTTAATTTGTCATCGGCAAAATGCTTTGAATTTGGTCTGGTCCAAAATTTGCTGTCTGGGAAAGGGTTAAATTGTTACCAAACATCAAATTTATTGACTCAACCGAATTGAAAGCAATTAGAGTCAACAAATTAAATTAACCTTGCATGTTTTGACTTATTTTTGATAGGTAAAAAACATTGTAGAAAAAGGAGAAAATGCTGGTCAGCAACATTTCTCTTTTACCTACACTGTTTTCGAAAGTTTTTTCTATCTTTACAAGGGTCGTAAAAACAAAAGATTTCTCTCAGTAGCCTGACTAGAAGACAGAGTATGGAGAGGAACAGGGAAATATCCACAAATCAGAAGTGTAAAGATACAATTCAAAATTTGTTCTAAATGATTGTAAGTTGTCAAATCATTTTTAAGAGTGAAATGTCGAAGAGAAGAAGTATGGGATAAAAGCTGTAACATGGGTTTACTGTCACAAACAAACATTACAGAGTAAAGGGGTGAGATATGCAAATGTTATGTAACCATTTCCTGTATTGTTTCAACTGGCCGGTGATGGATTAACATTTATGACCATGACTAGGGGTAGCCAGATACTGACTTCACCCTTTACCATGCAAACCCTAGGATAAGTTTCCAATAGCCAAAGAAAGAGTGTTTGAAAAACAGTGTGGGAAGAAAAAGATGTTTACTGTTTAAGGGCAAATCCTAATATATGTTGACCATACTGTTTTTTACTCCAATCACAATTTGGTTCACAATTCTTTTGTTGTCTGCAAATGCTTTAAATTTGAACCAGTCTAAAATTTTTGTGTTTGGTGAATGGTCACTTGACCCTTTGTTTTTTACAACCCTGAGACAAAAGCCTTTTGAAAACATTGTGGAAAAGGAAGAAAAAGCTGAAACTCTTGAAAGTTAATATCATTTGAACAATCCAGACTTTGGTACTTGCAAAATCTATGTTATGAATTTGGATGAATATGTTATGTTGTTGCCTTTGAAGACATTGTGAGGAAAAGAGAAAATGCTAAGATTTTCTCCTTTTCCCATAATGTTTTCCATCCTTTCCAAATCAAATTTCATTTCAATTTTTTGATTACCATTTTTTGTCATGTGCAAATTAACCCTTTACCAAATAATCCCTGGTTTTTACGAGTGTAGGACAAAACCCCCCTAGGACAAAACCCCCCTGGACAAAACCCCCCTAGGACAAAACCCCCCTAGGATAAAACCCCCCTAGGACAAAACCCCCATCATATATAAAAAGCATATAAACAGCTCATATTTTTTCATGCTTTCCATATTTTTTGCCTTTTTACTTTATTTCTTGAACAGGTTTAGACAAAATGGAATAAAATTTCATTGTACTTGCAATAGGAAAACTGAACTTTTAACTTGGTATTTGGGTGGTCAGAGGACAAAATTTTGTAACACCAAATATTGAAAGTAGTTGCATAAGAAACTAGAAAGTGGATGAGATTTGAAAAAGTACATAGTGTAGGATAGAAATCAGTGTGGGAAAAGAAGAAATTGCTGCTTATGACAAGCATTTTTTTTCTTTTCTCATACCACTTTCCAAAAGGGGGTCAACAATATGCATGGCTAGTGACGTGGAAAAGAAAACACACCGAATTGGTCCAATTCAAAAATTTTATAATACGCAAATGAAGCTCATCAAACAACACCATGAAGTTCAGTAGTAAAATATCATGTAACCGTATAATGTATTAGAGCCTGTGCGTGGCGTTTCCAATTGTTATACATATGCGTAAAAGTGAAGACTCAGATCAGCCTGGGCATGCGCAGTCTGACCAAAGTCATCACTATGCGCTCTGTAGCTAGGTAGTGACTCAAAGTCTTTTGAGACGATCACAAAATATTCTAAATGCACAGTCATAAAGAAAAAAAAAATTTAAAGAAAAAACATTTTTTTTAAAAACACATTTCTGGTCATAAAGAAAAAAAAAAAACATTTTTAAAAACACATTTTTGGTCATAAACACAATTTTAAGAAAAAAAACTTAAAAAATCAATTTAACTTATACGAATTAATTATTTTTTACAACCAGGGGGGTTTTGTCCACTATTCACTTAAGGGTGTGGGGGTTTTGTCCATGGGGGTTTTGTCCTAGGGGGGTTTTGTCCTAGGGGGGTTTTGTCCGTACCCCGGTTTTTACAACCCTGAGATGGAAGCCTTTTTAAAACATTGTGGGAAAAGGAGAGAATGCTGGTAACCAACATTTTCTTCTTATCCTACAATGTTTTCTATCCTGGTGGAAACAAATTTCAATTTTTCAGTTAGGTTTACTTTGTCTGCAAGTGCTTTTAATTTGGACCATTCTAAAATTTTGTCTCTGGGTAATGGGTTAAATGTTGAAAACATTTGGGGAAAAAAGGGAGAAAACGGCACCAATTTCTACTTTGTCCAGAATGTAGATCTAGAAAAGGATAAAATATTACGAAAAACAATTAAAGGAATTACTGACCTTATGTTTGTTTTTCTTTTTGGAGATTCCATTGCGGAATGTCTGTCTTATGGCCTATCTTATTTCGACTCGGAGTTTCGAACAATGTCGGCACAGCATCAGGTATTAATCGCAGCCTAATATTCCTATAACCAACTTCTTTTACGACTTTTGGACTTATTAAGAACTAACTGACCTCGAAGTGTTTCAAACACAATTTGGAATGAACTGATGGCACAAAATCCTCCGTTACTGTCCGGCCCCGGTTTAAACGTTGAATCCATAGTTTCCCCTTTTTAATTCCTTCGGAAATTTGAACATACTAATTCTATATGTTCCTGATTCAACGTTGAAGCCATAGGCTGCACAATTTACCATTTTTTCGGCTAAATTCTATGTTAATACTCAGATATCTGCGTATAATCATCAGCGTTCCTACTCATTTCTACTGACTGTAAACACAGGCTTACGCGACTATGACGTCACACAGGTAGGGAAGATAAGCGAATCAGGGGAAGTAAGCCATGCACCATTTTTGGGGCCGTATATCAGCGTGACAATTCGAGCGTGATTTATGGCATGTTACAGGGTGGTATTTATGAAAACTGATGGACACGTATTTACTAACATCATTTGCAGCTGATTGGAGCAAAAAAACAATATGGTCAAAAAATCTTAGGATTTGCCCTTTAAAGTCATCATTTATTGATGACTCAAAGCCTTATTAGGCAGGAAGTCCGATTTTGGACAACAAATGGGATTAATGGCTCAATGGCCAATCCCGGACGAGCCCCCATCTTACGAACGAAGTCCGTAACAAAGAAACAAATGAATAAATTCATGGCAGAAATAAGGATCGGAGCGGGATTCGAACTCCGAACTCCCGGACGCAAAGCCAATACCCTAACCACTGAGCCAAAGAGATATCTCCCTGACGCAGTAGCCAGGTATTGTATTTTAAATCGGGAGTAAGCCATGCAGGAAGGAGTGGTCTCCCGTAACAGTAGTCAATAAAACTATGCCTATTTCATGCAGCCAGGCACTCATGAACAAATGAGCATTTTATTCCTTTTTACAGCAGACTGCTTGTAACAAGCAATTTCTCTTTTAAGCTCACCTGAGCACAAAGTGCTCATAGTGAGCTTTTGTGGTCATGCTGTGTCCAGCATGTGTCGTTCGTCATCTGTCATGGACTTTTACCTTTTGTACACTCTAGAGGCTACATTTTCAATCTGATACTAATGATGAAATCATGTATGCTCTAGGGACCACATTTTCAGTGTAGTACTCTTCAAACTTGGTCAGAATGTTTGTTTTGGTTATATGTCAAAGGAGTTTGATAATGGGTAATGTCAGGTCAAAAACTACGGCACTTGGTCATATCTTAATAAAAAGTTTTGTTGCTCTTAAAGCCACATTTTCCATCCAATACTCATGAAACTTGGTCAGAATGTTTGTCTTAGTGATATCTCAAAAGTGACTGATAATAGGTAATGTCTGAAAAAAAAAAAAAAAAAAAACTAGGTCACCAGGTTAAATCTTAGAAAAACCTTGTGTATGCTTTAGAGGCTACATTTTTAGTGCAAAACTCTTGAAGGTTGATCAGAATGTTTGTCTTGATAATATCTTGGAAGAGTTTGACAATTTGTAACGTTGGATCAAAAACTAGTTCACTAGGTCAACTCTTTGAAAACCTTGTTTTAGATGCAATACTCATGAAACTTGGTCAGAATGTTGGTCTTGTACCAGTTTGCAGATGGGTCATTTCGGGTCAATAACTCCTGAAAATCTTAATGGAATGTTTGTCATAATATCTCAAGAGATAAATTGAAAATGGGTCATGTTTGGTCAAAAGACTCAGGTGAGCAATTTCAGGGGCATCATGGCCCTCTTCTTTTAAAACTGCCACATGTGTAGTAACCTTTAATTCACGATAATTTTTTTCAACAATGGTTATGTTTTAAAAGTTCCTGTTAGGAAATTATGGGTACAAGTGTATTATTTCTGAAAACTGCCAATTCTAAGCTATGCCACCCATATAACAAAGATAAAAATTCATTTAACATGTTTGATTAAATAAAGTATCAGGCTTTTAAAATGAGCAATAAAGATCTGTAAATATGGTACATACTTTTGATGGAATAAAGTCATCTTCTGTGTGCCCTAAAGTTTCCATATAAAATTCCTTATTATTCAACATCTCTGAATCTTGAGGTCTAAACAGCAGGTAACTTGCAATGGACTCAAACGCTTTCTTGAAATTTTTTGCTGAAAATTACATACAAAACCATTATTATAAGAGTTTAGTTGTTCATAGCTTTTAGATTTCTTTTCTTATCTGGACAAATATAAAAATTTATGCACTTTTAGTGGACTACCTACGCTCAAAAGCTTTAACCACTTTGTCAGCTGACAAACGATTACAGTTCATCCACGTCATTTCTTTGAACACTATCTTACAAAATATGTTACAAAATTATCCTGTTGCTGTTTGATCTGTGGAAATCTCAGGATCTGCAGAAAATTCATGCATGAATTAAGTATAGAAAAACCCACATATCTAGTTACCTTTGTAATAAGAGAACTGTAAGTAGTTGTAATGTTCACTGACAAAATTCTCTATTTCCTCCTTTCCAAATGTACTCAATGTCTGTAAACATCTCTGTTGACACACTATCACCATAACATAGTGATCTGAAATAGATAGCAACAAAATAGAAGGCTTCAAAGGGGAGTACTCTTGAACTAAGTAGAAGGCTTAAAAGGAGAGTACTCTTGAGCAAGGTTAAAGGCTACAAAGATGAGCACTCTTGATCTATATACATTTGAGCCATGCTCTCAAAAAGGGGTTTGATTCATATCTTTGATGCATTACAACAAGAAAGTCATCTAATAATCATGGATCCATAAAATCCATTGTGTTAAACAACCCATTGAATCCTGAGGTAGAACAGTCCATAAACATGCAGAAAAGCTACTGATTGCAAAATATTTTGGCCCAGGCTGTTGGTTAACATGGGTTGATATTTTCTGCAAATGCATTACATCCCCTTGTTATAGAGCATTGCTCATTTTCTTTTCACAAAATGTAAGTTTTGGTTGCTCAACAGAACTGTCGGAATGGGACAATCTCAATGAATACCTGCAACATAGGTTTTGGAGAAGAAAAAGATGTTTGGGGGAAAGAAAAATATCTTTTTTTTTTCTAATTGTAACAGGTGATGTTGCTTATTGAAGTTGCTCCTTTTCCGATTGTTTTAGTACCACTTCTATCCTCAACCATCCCTTGGGATGTAAGAAGTCATTCTTGATTAGTAATTTATTAATATAATATTTATAGCATAGCATGACTGCTTTCTTGGTACGGCTGAGTAAATGCACTTGGCATAGGCAAAAATTTAAATTTGTATTAGTTTCATATCTGTTCATTATGAAATTTGCTTGAAACAGACAAAACAAGAGAGACAAGGATTGGTTTGCACCCAGGTTACAAGTAACTTACTGTTCTCTGAATTCCACAATTTCAATTTTTGTGGACAAAAACTAATTTTTATGTGTACTGAAAATTGCTTTTGCAGCTATTGGAGATCTAGCTCAAACTCCATCTACTCTGCTGTCTGATCCAGGAGAACTACAAAATCTGATTATTTCCTGAACTTTTTGGACAAATAAAACTGTGATCTTTCAGGAAATTAAAATATGTGTTCCATTATTAGAATCATAGAGTATAACTAGGTACTTTGATCACTAAAAAGTATATTGAAATCATGTAGGACTAAAAATATGAGCAAAATAAAGAAAATCTGTCAAATTTTCAGAGTATTAAGATTACCACTGTAGACAACATTTGAAAATTCTTGTGACACATAGAAAAACTGTTTGTTAGCCAAACTACCTGGAACAAGTGGTTTCTTCTTTTCCTTATACATTGTACATTTAATGTACTCACGCATTAAATCTTGGTTCATCCATACATTCAAAGCCATCTGCAGCAAACAAATTTGTTTTATTGGGTAAAACTTAAAAAGAAATCTTTACCTGCAACAGCATTAACGAAGTCAGGAAATTTTGTGTGAACAAAGCCTGTCTCACAATAGGCCCTACACCTTTCTTCTTCTTCAAAGTACTTAGTCAAAGACAGTTCAAACTTTGCAGTAGCATCGTCCCAATCCCCTTCATTATAAGCCATCAGTGCTTCAATGTATGCTATCTGAAATGCGAGAACATTCACTTTTGAAATAAATTACAAAAGGAAAGTAAGATAGTATTAAATTTTAAGGATAAGGTACTGATTCCTTTTCTATGAAAAATTTTATCTCAACGATAGACATGTACTTTTAAATGTCCCTTTAGAAGAAAGCTTCTTAGATATACCATGCAGGTATGTAAAAACTCTCAGATGTGACTAACCTTTAACCCTTTACCAAATGACAAAATTGTAGACCAGTCCAACTTGAACGCATTTGCTGACCACAACCTAAGTATGGCTCAAAAATTGAAATTTGTCCTGGGAAGCGCAGAAAACATTGTGGGAAATAAAAGGAGAAAATGCTGGTTAGCAGCATTTTCTCCTTTTCCTACAATGTTTTCAAAAGGCTTCTTTCTCAGGGTCGTTAAGTCGGGATTGTGTGGTAAAAAGTTAACCACACAATCTTGATTTCTTCCAACTCTGAGCTAGAAGGCCTGGTAAACATTGTGTAAAAAGGAGATGCTCATGTCCAGCATTCTCTACATTTCACATGCTTTCTACTCGTTATCTCATTTCAGCAGAATCTTATTTGCTGTTTGCAAATGCTGTGGACTAAGGCAAGTCCAACATTTTTTTAATAGGGTAAAGAATAAGAAGTCAAAACGTCAAATGACCTATTTCTAAATTATAATCATTAGCCATCATTTTGGTCACGAAATTCTGTCTGTCAAACAGCTCAGTCTTGGAATTTTCAATAAAAATTGGTTTTATAATGGTTAATCTTTGCACTTGCTTGATAAGGTTTTCTTTCTAGGTCCTGAAAGTCCATTTCTTCAATATCTGGTAACTCCTTGTAATAGTTGAGTGTCTCCAAAATCCTATCATCCTCTGGATGTGCAATGTAGTATGTATACGCTGTTGATGCTGCCATCTTCATATTGCCATTCTATTGAAAAGAAAATATGATTGTTATAGTGGTTAAACTATAATAATAGGTCAACACATGAACACATTTTCTAGCAATAAGATTAAATAAATTAAAAAATTTTCTATCACTATTACGTACATGAGCAAAGTGCTTGCTACTATCAATCCTTTTTTTCACATTTGCAATAATGTTGTCAAAGGAAGCCTGCTAAAATTGGAAAAAAGCTGTTGGCATGTGATTCAATGTGAAACAGGTTAACCCTTTCCCAAACAATCCCTGGTTTTTACAACCCCGAGATAGAGGCCTTTTGAAAATATTGTGGGAAAAGGAGAAAATGCTGGTAACCAGCATTTTCTCCTTTTCCCACAATGTTTTCTACCCTACTGGAAACAAATTTCAATTTCTGAGTTATGTTTATTTTGTTGTCTGCAAGTGCTTTCAATTTGGACCAGTCTAGAATTTTGTTGTTTGGTAAAGGGTTTAAGGGCTTTTATGGTAACTTTTCTTCATTTGCCCATGTGTGCTTGGACTGCTTGTAAATGTAGTGGAAATTCACCAGCATTTTTGCAAAATAGTATACATGTACACACAGTGAGTTAAGTTCATGTCCTGAAGTTATGAACAGTCTGATCTTGATCTTTATTGTGATATTTGGACTGCTGGTAAATGGAATGAAAATTTTCAACCAGCAGAAACACTTTACCTCACAAAATACCACCGAGGCACAGTAGAACATGTGTAAAGAGTGAAAAAAATAATGTCAATAAAAGCAAAATCCTCTTCACAAGGAAGAGCTTCAAATCAAGATTCAAAGATAAAGTTATCAAGTCCAGATGCAACCAAATTGTACAGTAAGCCTATGTATCTGTCCTATTAACTAAATTTGAACCAGATGCCTTAATGAGTCTAGCCTCACATCTGTTTTCATGATAAAACAATAACAGGATGAATTGTAATAAGTTACATAATAGGTTTAAATCTGCCAACAAGTTGACATCTTCTTCTTTGTGCATACATAAATTCAGTCTTGAGAGAGATAAAGAGTGATATTTTCTGCCCTTTCAAACACTAATCCTGTTTTTCTTGCCAAATTTATTTTAGTTGTCTGAAAATGATTTCATTATAGGCAAGTTTTAAATATCCTCATCAGTTAGCATTCAGTTGCTTTTTTAATCCTCTTCCAAATAATCCAGACATTAAATTGCACAAAGAATGCTTTTGAAAATACTGTGGGACAGGAGAAAATGCTGGTAAGCAATATTTTCTCCTGTTTCTTCAATATTTTCTATCCTTTCAAAAACATCCCATCCTTTGAGTTAAATATAATTTATTTTCTGCAAAGGCCTAAAATTTGGAGTAGTCTTTTAAGTTTTGTCCAATGGTAAAGAAAAGATGTATAAACACTTCATCAAAAATTAAAAAAGAAATATTTATATACAAATAACAGAATTTTTTACTCCATTTAGAATTCATTCAAACTTTGATCTAGCACTTAATAAATCCTGCTACATGTAATTGCAATTTAGTGTACTCTATGGTACCATTATTCTGCACAATAATTTTATCGCATGAAGTACATTATGTGGCTGGTTCAAGCTTCTCTGAATCATACTTACTTTGAAATAACAATACTGCAGATAGTTATAAGGTTGTCTGTCCTGAATTTTTTTCTCATATGATTTTGAAACTTCTTCCTCTGGTCTGATTCCCAGCTTTTCCTTTTTGCATTTTCTTAAACATTTTGAATCCATTAAAATTCCAAATAAAACTTCTTCAAATGAATTGTTTTCCACCATTTTTCTGGACTCTTGACATTGTAGGCGGCATTCTATGACTGTATTTCTGTGGAACTTGTAATCAAGTAGTGATTCATTAAAGGATGAAATGCAACTATCCCATTTTTGTTGTTTGTAGGCATCCATTCCCAAGTCATACAACGTGTAGAAAGTTTTTAAATGACTATTCGTCATTTGCATACAGAGGCAGAATAGGAAAATGACCATCATAAAATGATGCAAATTTCTATTTAAATAACTCATCTCTGTTGCTTCTGGTGCTACTCATGAAATGAAAAAATGCTACTTTCCCATTCACTAACAATCAACACATCAATTCAAATGTTCATACAATGTACATGTTTAATATCCCAATTTTAGTCCTGAATACCGAACTTTTACCTCTGTTAATGATAAAAGTAGATTTGTATCAAGGTTTGTACACACTACTGTACTTTTAACTCAATCCAGAGAATTGGTCCAGCATCACTTCACAACTCACAAACTTTATTTCTAAAGATCAACTAAATTTAGACATGTTTTTTAGTAACAATAAGTAAAACTTATTAAGTTAGTAATCGACAATGTAACAATGAATTCAAATGAAAACACCAAAAAAAAAAGGACTTGATGTATCACTCTTCAGCAGAACTGTTAACAAGATTTTACAACTACTATTTTCTATTCAGCATCCCAAGCAAGTTTTCGTCTTCTGCAACGTCTTCCGTCACTTCCGGGCATAAGGCGGATATAAAGACTGCACATGCGCATTAAAGTTAAAATTCCAAGATGGCGGAAATGCGTCCGTTGCAACCAATCGAAAAATAGCTCTACAAAATAATAAGAAATTCTTCTGAAGACAAGCAACTTTCTTAGAACTGATAAAACTGGCAACCTTGTTAAATCAAATGGATGAAGTTGACCATGTGATCTCTAGTTGAGACTTATTGTACATATCCCGTTCAGTACTGTCGTTGTCAAGGTCTGTGTTTTGAAAATGTCATTATACAGAATTAAATTAAGGCCTTAAATTAATGATTATTTCGTAACAAGTCTTTTCCTTTCTTGAACAATATTATTTAACTACTTAAATAGGATGTTATGTATAGAGAAACTTTTAAGCCCCAATATGATGTACATCTTTGTATGTCTGATGTTTGCTGCGGGTTATGTCTCAGATGATATCATCTGAGTACCTTCAGTCTAAAGCCAGTAAAGGTCTCCTCCGATGCTATTTTTATTTCTGGTCTTCGGCAGATCTTCAGAGCAACATTCAATAAATATGTCTGGAATGAATATGATTTTATGTGCATCTTTTCGAACAACTCTATGCAACAAAACTAACACAGCGACTTCTGAATCTGATAAATAGGTATATGCACACCTAATGGAATTTGAATTTTGTTCAGTCTGGTTCTCTAACCCTAACAACCATTTCCACACAAGATGCATTTGTCAATAGCAAAATTCGCAACTGAATATCCTGTAGCATGTCAGAGATACTGCGATTTCTACTGACACGTGCACATTGATGATATCGCCATGTTTTGATTTCTGGTGAAGTAGGTTAATGGTTCATTACGATGAAAAATACAGATTTGCATGAAGGTTAGACTTAGATATTAACTAACATCAGTTTTTTGTACAGATCGATCAGTTATCTAATGATCCATGCCAATTTTATTAACTTAGTATCATTGAAAATTATGTCGCACAGAGCTGTTTGAAAAGATGTGGGTAAAGTCATATTTATTCCAGACATATTTAATGAACATTGCTCTGAAGGTCTGGCCAAGACCAGAAACAAAAACAGCATCGGAGCAGACCTTCAGACTGAAGGTATCATCTGTGATAAGACCCTTGACCAAATAACAATATTTTTCACTCATCCAAATTCAAAGTAGTTGCAGACTACAAATAATGTGTGGTCCAAATGATGAAATTTATCTCTATTAGGATAAAAATTATCATTTGAAAAAAGAGAAATATTACCAGCATTTTCTCCTTTTCCCATAATGTTTTCAAAAGGCTTCTTCCTCAGGGTTGTTAAAACATGAGATTGTATGACAAAGGGTTAATGCACTCTCTCGGACACATTGATTACCATTTTCCTATTGTTTATTAGCTTTGACTATCTTTTATATTGCAGATTCAGATGTACAATTGTAAATACAGATGGCAGTAGCTCAGCAATCCAGGCTTCAGACTAAGTATGTTTTTTTTTTGCTTTGCTTTTTTTTTTTATAAGACATTTTGAGGTATTATTGGATCCTTAGGTCGCCAGCAATATTGTCATTATTTCTGAAAAAACTGACATGATCAAAAACTTTTATATTTTATAATATCAAATCTGTAACGTCTCTATCATTACAAAAGAGGGAACCTGTACAACATGGGCAGGTATAACCATCAAAGTATTTTTTCAAACGGTTTTATTCCTTTTAGACTTTGAATTTTAAATGAAAATCCATGAAATGCAGCTGAACCTTAGCACCTGCATTGGTTGCTCTTATTTATATATTGTATTACTGTAAGTTTTTTGTTGAATGGACAAAAATAACATATATTTATGAAAATAAACAGTAAATTGAGTAACTGGCAGTTGTATTCCTCACCAAGACAGTTGATACAAGTTTTCTACTTTTACTGCATCTTTCTAACAATCCACCTTTCCGCCCATTGATCTGTCTGTACAGTGTAGACAAAATCATGTCTGCTTTCTTGCCACAAAGTTATTTGGCATAGCTGTAATGACTTACTCAGCTCATTACATTTTGAAACAATTTTGCAGTAGAGGACTTTTGTAAAATCCTTTTGAATTACAGATCAACAACATAATACATTAACCTTCAGAGCACCAAATAAACAAATCAGACATACTCTGTCTAGAAATATGACCCAGGCAATCACAATTTCAAGATTATTTTTATCTTAAGTGTTAGCAAAGTAGACAGTGTAAATCAAAGATCAAGCAGCAAGTTTTGTGCAGCCTGATCTTGATCTGTCAGGGCCGTAGGAACAGGGGGAGCCAAGGAGGGCCAGGCCCCCCAATAATTTGATCATCAATAAAATGACTCTGTTAGTATTTCGCTGAATATTGCTAGACATTCATCGTGTATAAAGAGGATGATATAATACAAAAAATTCCGAACGCTTTAAAATAGTTCTAAACAAACAGCGGTGAACCATGGAAATTTTTCTTCTACTTTTGTTTTCTGACAGACACCAAACAATTTCTGACGTCACATTTCATTCAGTGTGATTTTCTGCTTTATTTTTTTTTCCAAATCTCGTAATTCACCACATTGTTGAACAAATTTCCTTCTTTTTGGGTCATTAGCATTAGTAGGTGGGTTATTTCTCACTGCATAACCAAACGCAATATATGTGAAAATAGAAGTCAGGACAAGCCTATTCTAAAATGATGTTGGCCCCCCGAATCCAAAATTGCTTCCTACGGGCCTGTCTGTACTGGTCCCAAAAAGCCTATAGTTGTGAAAAAGGCTTTGAAATAGCAAATAAAGTCACATGGTGGCCAAAAAAAAATGGAAATCAACTGCTTTTACCCTTCTGCCACACAGCCTTGTGTTTTAATGACCCTGATTAGAATGACTTTTAAAAACATTGTGAGAAAATACTGATGGTACATGGTTTTTCTCCTTTTCACATAATGTTTTTTAACCTTTCAGGAAAAATCCAATCATTGGACTCACATTTAGTTTACAGTCTACAGATGCTTTTGACAAAGTTTTTTTGACTTGTTAAAAAGAGTTAGCCACTAGTATTTATCTGGTGACAAAATTTTAGACTTGTCTGAATTGATAGTTTTTAGAAGTAACAAATTAGATTTGGTATAAATGATGGGATTTCTGTATAAAAGGGTTAAACATTGTGGGAAAAGGAGACATTGCTGGTGACCAGCATTGTCTCCTTATCCCTGGCTAAAATGATTTTAAAAGCCTTCAACTTAGGTTCATTAAAACAGCGTTTTCTTTCTCTAAAGCATTTGATTGTTATACTCTCTCTAAGCCTAGGAATTTGACATTCTATAATCAAAATAAATGATCAAATATGAAAAAAAAATCTCCCCTATATAATATAATCTATATTATATAGGAGAGATTTTTTTTTCATATTCGATCATTTATTTATTTTAGTCATAGAATGTCAGATTCCTGTGCTCTAAGCTTGAAGCTTGTCTCCTTATCCCTGGCTCATAATGTGTTTAAAATCCTTCAAATTAGGGTCATTAAAACGCAGCATTTTTTTCTCTAAAGCATTTGATTGTTATACTTTCTCAAAGCTTGAAGATGGACCCTGGTATAGAACGTCCACAAAGTGCTCTGGCCCGTGGGGTCCAGATTACAGAGTTCAAGGAGACACACGTCAACCCTGAGCCAGTTGTCCTAGAGGAGACGGATGTTCTAATGGAACAGTTCTTATCCCCTCGAAAATTGGTTTGTATTGAACCCTGTACCTTATATTACTTTTGGGAACATCTAAAACTGATGAACACAAGGCAAATATTTCTCAGGCTAAAGAAAAGTTTGTAAGGTAGATGTATTTGCTTTTTATGAACAAATTATTCCCATATTGCCTTTGTAATTAGAGAAGGTGTTTACTGGTTTATAAAGTTTTAATTGTTTGTTCAGCAATCTTTCTAAGATTTACCGTAATGTTTTTTAGCTCCACTGGCCAAAGGCCAGCGGGCTTATGTCATGGCACGGTGTCCGTCGTGTGTGAGTCTGTCCGTGTGTGCGTTTCAAACATCTTCTTCTCTGAAACTACCCATCCAATTTTGATGAAACTTCACAGAAATGATCCTGCCATGGTCTTCTTTAGATTCCTTGAAAGAATTTTATTCCTTCAAAACCTCTGGTTGCCATGGCAACAAAACTGAAAAATATTGAATTTTTTAAAAAAATCTTCTTCTCTGAAACAGTATGGCCTAGGGCTACCAACTTTGGCATGTAGCTTTATCTAGTGGACCTCTACCAAGTTCCTTCAAATAATAGCCCTGGGATCAAAACTGGCCCCACCCCAGGGGTCTCAAGTTTTATATGGGCTTTATCATATAGGAAAAACTTTTAAAATCCTTCTGGTACATAGCCATAAGGCCTAGGGCTACAAAATTTGGCATGTATCTTTATCAATTGGTTGTCTACCAAGAGTGCCCAAATGATAGCCCAGGGGTCAAATTTGGCCTGGCCCAGGGGGAGGGGAGGGGTGGGGTGGGGAAGGGAGTCACAATTTTTATATGGGCTTATATAGGGAAAGCTTTAAAAAATCTTCTCATACCAAGCCATAAGGCCTAGGCCTACCTAATTTTGCATCTAGATTTACCAAATGGTTGTCTACCAAAGGTGCCCAAATTATTGCCCTGGGATTAAATTTGGTCCCGTCATTGGGGTCACAAGTTTTACATAGGCTCATTTTGAGAAATTTTTAAAAATCTACTGGTACTTAGCCATAAGGTCCACGGCTACCAAATTTTGCATGTAGCTTTATCTAGTGGGCCTTTACAAGGAGGGCCCAAATTATAGCCTTGGGGCCAAGTTTGTTCCCACACCAGTGGTCACAAGTTTTACATGGGTTTTTGTGGTAAAAACTATGTTAGTCTACTAACCATGATAAAGACTAAGGCTACTAAATTTAGCCCTGTCTCATGGGTTTTCATGTTTTACAGGGCCTTATTTTTAGAAAAATTTAAAAAATCTTCATGTTTATAACCACACATTCTAGACCTTTATTATTTGGTATGGCGCTTTATCTTGCAGACCTCCAACAGGATTCAAGTAATTATAGCTTTGCGGTCAAAATTGACTTGCCCTGGGGACACAACATTCTGGTAGGATTTTATAGAAAAAAAATTGTATGTCCTCAAGTTTGAAACCAATTGGCCAAATATTGTAATGTTTGGCTTGTAGTGTTTTTACTTATTAGCCAGTGGAGTGATGCGGGGCCATCATGGCCTTCTTGGTTCTTTTTTCATGACAGTATGGATTATCTTCTCCAAATATTGATAGTTTGACACATAACATAATGAAAAAGGCCTTCAGTTTTGCAGTTTTCGGTTGTTCCTACATATTGAAAATTACCATTTTTTAACCCTTTATCCCATAAGGCAGTTCTATGGTATCTCTAATGGACCCTAAATAACAGCAAGGATGAAGCTGTTTCTTATGTGTATATGACACCTTTTGATAGCATTGAAAACATTGTGGCAAAAGGTGAAATTGCTTGTGACGAGCAATTTCACCTTTTACCACAATGTTTTCCAAAGGCTCCTACAAACAGTGTGTAGAAATGAGTATCTATGGAGTAAAAGGTTAATTAACATTTTATAAAGGGTAAAACTTAAACAAGCCACATGTTTTTTTTTTTTTATTATAAAGCAAATTAAAAGTAAAAAGAAATATAGAAAATATTATTATGTACAGAAATCTGTTGGTATCTTGTTGTACAATGGGCTGAGGCAATGAACATTTTCTTCATAATGTTCCCATGACTTGCCAGAATCTAGTGAAAAGGAAGTTTTCTGCGCAAGTTTAAAATAAATAGAAGATAATGATGTAAAGGGGCTCAACAAGCTCCTCAGTTTCTGTAAGCAAATTATCTGCAGCAGACAACTTTTTTAGTCTAGCAGCAATTGATCTGCTTGAAAGCATTGTGGTTGATGGAGAAACTGCTGATAATGCGCAAAACCTCCTTTCCTCGTGATGTTTTCACTTGTATTTGACATGTTTTTGCCTCTTGGCTTAACTACATGTCATGGGCGGATCCAGAGGGGGGGACCGGGGGTCCGGACCCCCCTGGAATTATGGCAAAAATGTAGTTATCGGATTCGTGAAATGGTACTGGTTTGATATCGCACAGCAATCATGTAAAATACAGGCATAAATTTAAAAAAAGGGTCTAAATGTGGAGACCTCCTCATGGTTAGAACTGGAAGTTTACGTAGACTTTTCTTGTAAATGGCTTACATCCACTGAAATCCGGAAATCAAAGTATCATATAATAAGACGAGTTTTTGGTGGGACCACCCCCACCCCCCCACCCCCGAGAAAGATATCTGGATCGGCGCATGCATGTATTTACCAAACAACAAAATTTTAGACTGTTCCAAATTGAGAGCACTTACAGATAACAAAATAAACATAATTTAAAAATTGAAATTTGTTTCCAGCAGGGTAGAAAACATTGTGGGAAAAGGAGAAAATGCTGGTAACCAATGTATTCTAAAGGCTTCTATCTCAGGGTCGTTAAAACCAGAGATTGTTTGGTAAAAGATTAAATCTTAATTAGTACAAGCATCTGTATTTCACAACTATGTTTCCATAGTTATTTTGCCGCCTAATTACAGGTAGTACCAAATGGGATTCTTTGAATTTCAGCGACTTCTCACAGGTGTTGATAATTTAGAAGACATCACAATCCTAGAGATGAAAGTAAATACATCAGATACCAGTCTTGGAAACTTCGGACAGTTTCTACCAAATTTAAAACAGTTGAGGGTTTCAAATAGTACAATACCATATATTAGGTAAAGTTTTCTGCATTTGTTTGAATTTCTTTTTTTTGTCTGAAACAACTGTACTCAACAATTTGTTAGGTGTATCCGGGAATCATCATTTGTTTGTCTATCAAACCCTTGTCTTTCCTTTTGCCCATCCATTTGACTATCCATCTGCCCATCCATCCCTTTGCCAAGCCATCCACACACCCACAAACCCACCCATCCATCTGTCCATGTTTCCATTGTACTTGAGCGATTAACTTTCCACAACAGTTTTTGCTTCATTGATTCACCTTACTTAGAAACTGAGATGAAACACTTTATCAGGGCAGCAACAGTTCTGATTGCTTGTGGTAGAAATAAAAGTTACTGACACATGTTTTTCCCAAGAAACATCCTGAAGAAAAAAACTTTTGAAAACACTGTTGGAAAAGGATAAGGTGCTATCAAAAGTATTCTTTCTTATCCTGCAGATCTTTTCAGAGATAAATTTCATAATATCAGCAACATTTGATACAATATCTAAAGTACCTCTTAGCTTCTGATGTAGATAAGCCATGGATTTTCTTGTCTGATAAAGAAATAAAACAGCTACAAATATTTAGAATTTTGGTATAGTATTTGAGTATTGAATCTGTGAAAATGATTAACTATAACTGGTAAAATTTGTTTCATTTCAGAGATCTAGGATCGTCATTAAGAAGTCTGTCTGTTGTTTGGGCTTCAAGGTGTTCTCTCCTTGAGCTAGATGGCATTTCAGCAATGTGTAACCTGCGGGAGGTTTATCTATCTTATAACGAAATAAGTGATATAAGTCCTATAAGTATGCTAGATCAAATAGAGATTTTAGATTTAGAAGGGTAAGCAGGTCTTTCTTACATATCGTATATTACCAAGAGAAGACATATCTTATATTACCAAGAGAACAAGTTATTTGTTTACCTTAGCCGGTTTCCCAATAATCCACTATTTCAATAACCCTGATGAATAAAACTTTTGAAATCATAGCGGGAAAGCAGAAAGTGCAGATAACCTGATGTTTTCTACCATTTCAAATACAAATTTCATCACATTTGGGCTTCATAGTCCTAGTACATTTATTGTCTGCAAATGTCTTCAAAATGGGCTAGCCTAAAATTTTATTGTTTGGTAATGAAGAAATAGTTTAGGTGACTTAGCAAACGACAAAATTTTAGACTGTTCCAAATTGAAAGTTCTTGCAGATGACAAATCAAACATAACTGAAAAGTTGAAATTTGTTTCCAGCAGGGTAGAAAACACTGTGGGAGAAGGAGAAAATGCTGGTTACCAGCATTTTCTCCTTTTCCCACAATTTTTCAAAAGGCTTCTGTCTCAGGGTTGTAAAAACTATGGATTGTTTGGGAAAAGGTTAACCCTGTACCAAACTATCCTGAGGTTTAATGACCCTGAGAAAGACGGCTTTTGAAAACATGGTGGGAGGAGAAAAAACTGGTAACCAGCATTTTCTCCTTTTTCCCATAACGATTTCAGCTCTTTCAGAGACAAATCTCATTATTAGAGCCACTTAGTTTTCATTTGCGAGAGCTTTCAATTTAGACGGTTCTTAAAGTTTGTTGTAAAAAGTTGAAGACACTTTGTATGCTTTTATGATTATGACGTTTGTGTTAAAAGAATCAAAACAGTTTCATTGTTACAAACTAGACTGACACAGCATGATTCATTTGAAAGATTTCTGTTTTCTCATACATTATCAGTAAATGTTTCTTTCTTATTTATGACCTTTCACGCAGAAATCGACACATTGACATTTTTATGCTTTTATGATATTTTCCATATGAAAAGAGGTCATTCTACCTTACTATAGAGTCATTTTTGACTTCCAACTTAAATCGGGTTGCACTATCTTTGGTCTGTTCTCATCTAATTGATATACGGAATTCCCAGATACATGTAGTACCTTTGCATGTGATGGGCACATTTTTTAAGCTGAATTTTATTTTTGTGCAATAATGAACTTGCATCAGATTTGAAAAAATCATTGCAAACTATGGACTATCAACATATATTGGGTTTTTATACATATATATTTGGGAAAATATTGTTGAAAAAGGAGAATTTAACTCTTTACCACACAATCCCTACTATTAACAACCCTGAGAAAGAAAGCCCTTGAAAACATTGTAGGAAAAGGAGAAAATGCTGGTAACCAGCATTTTCTCCCTTTCCCACAATGTTTTCTACCCTTTCCAAATCAAATTTCAGTTTTTAATTCACATTTATTACGTTGTCTGCAAATGCTTTCAATTTGGACTAAGCTAAATTTTTTTTTCTTATCCAAATGCTTTTTAAAAACCTGTCTCATGTAGGGTTGCAATGAGTAGTAAATGTACTTTAAGTGGTTGATTGAATGTCTAGAGAAGTAAAATACCCGTGTTTGTATACTTTCAGAAATAATATAGATGATATAGTACAAGTCCAGTATCTTGCTATATGTAGCAAACTAAGCAATCTGACATTAGAAGGAAATCCACTATGTGTGTATCCTAGCCCAGGGGAGGAATCAGTAAGTTTTGATTTCAGTTTTAATAAAAGTGATTTCCTATTTGTTATGACAGCCCAAATTTTATCACGATCACTGCTAATCATAAGAGTGTCTACAAAATAGTAAATTATTCTTCATAATTACCATAGGTTCTGCCTTACAGGTACGAAGTAGGCCTATTCTTCTGAATTATGGTAGATTTTCCTTGCTACATCCTTATTGTAACAGATTCTCCAAGCAAATTTTCAAGAGGTTCTCACAACATGTAATTGTAGCAGAAAATCAATCTGAGGTTTGATGATAATCATTGGAACATGATTCAAACAATTTCATCACTGAATAATGTTTATTCTGTGTTTATGTGGGAAAACAGCCAATGGCTTGGAAGAATTTTTTACAAACTACCGGTAGAAGTAACTAAAAAATATAGAAAAAGGTGCACTGGTCGATATAGTAGAACAGAACACAAATTAATGACAAATACTGTTAGTACATTGTCATTTTTAAGACAAAGTGAAAAAATATAATATAATATCACTGAAATAATGCTGAAAAAGTTGTTATACACAACAACAACACTTACTTGTTACAGCTGGAGGACTATGACTATAGACAAGCAGTGAAAAAAGCCATACCACATTTGAAAACTTTAGATGATGAATTATTGATAGAAGGTGTTGGGTCTTTCCAAAAACACAATGTGTTTGATGCTGACTGGGCTTATCTTCAAGAACTGCAGAAGGACATGGATCTTCAAGACGAGGCAGAGACACCTACAGGTAAGGATTATAGACAATATTTGACTCTTTGAATTCGGATGAGTCTTAAATTTTGTAGTTTGGTAAAGGGTTTCTCAGAATTGACCACCATGAATTGAACTAGAATTTCCAGATTTCAAATTGGAGGTTTACCCTGCAGTGTACAAACCCATGATTTTTTTGTTAACCATGTTAGCCCTTCACTGCACATTGTGCATAACCCTCAGTTTTAAGATCTCTGAAGAAAAAGGCTTTTAAAAACATTGTTGGAAAAGGAGAAAATGCTGGAGATCCGGCATTTTGTTCTTTTCCTACAATGTTTTCTACCCTAAAAGAGACAGATATCATAATCATTATTCAGACTACCATACATATATTTTGTCACCTTCATTTGCTTCAGATACTGTTATAGCCAAAGTTTTATCATTTGGTAAAAGGTTTATGGTTTTTTGAGACTATAGTTTAACACACTGCATTACTAATATAACTTTGCAATGCTGTTTGCTACAGACATCCTTTTAAGAAACACTGGAGGGAAAAGATTAACTGCTTGTCGTGGGCAACAGCAAGCCAGCTGTTTCCATGTCATTAAAAAAAGACTATCTCCTTCCCTTCAAATGTTTCTCCTTTGTTGCTGTAGTATATAAGTTTGTGATATGTTTAGCCATTTACCAAACAATCCAGTGTTAAAACAGCTCAAGATAGAGGACTTACTTAAAAAATAGTGGCAAATGGAACATATGCAGGTCATCAGCATCTTCTCCTTTTCCCATGATGCTTTGTACAATGTCAAGTACAAATTCCAACATTTGATTCACATTGAATTTGTGATCAGTTGCTCTCAATATGGAAGAGTATGAAATTTTCTATCTAGTTAAGAGTTGAAATTGATCAACATCCTTCAGAAAATAGTCGGCCTTCAAGTGGAAACAGACCCAGCACGGCTGCTTTAAGGCCAAACACAGGTTACAGACCTGGATCTGCATTGCGACCATCATCAGGATTTAGACCTCTGACTGCAACACAAAGACCTGCAAGTGTGGGCCAAAGACCAGCCACTGCTCTTGGTGGAAGACCAGGCTCAGGTTCTGCATTTAATAGACCAAGCTCTGGAGGTAAGATACCAGAATAGACTTGTAGCAAAAGTAACTTCTCCCCTGCTTTACCAAACATAGTTCCTTATCTTTATGACACTGGAGAAAGGGGCTAATAGGAACAATTAAGGCAAAAAAAGAAAATGCTTGTGACCATTGACCAGCATTTCCTATCCAAGACAGATCCATTTATTGGAATTACACTTGATTTGTTGCTTGCAAATTCTTTTAACCCTTTACCACATGTTCTCCAGTTTTAACAACAATGAAAGAAGGCTTTTGAGATCATTGTGGATAAAGGAAAAAAGGCTGGTAACCACCAGTCTCTACTTTGCCAACAATAGTCACCTTACTGATTATCAGTTGGACTTAAAACTTAATAAAATATTAATGTGAAAAATTGGTGGCTAATTTGAGAATCTGCTGTGTGTAAGTTTGAGAAATTCTCCATTTGCTCCAATGTTTTCAAATGTAGTTGAAACCAAATTGAAAAAGTGATCTGCAAACAATGATATATTTACTCTCAACTCTTTTCCAAATGACAAATTTAAGACTAGTCCAAATTAAAAGAATTCGCAGCTGACAAAATAAATGTGACACAAATTTAAAAGATTGTTTTTGGAAGGGTAGAAAACATGGTGGGAAAATGAGAAAATGCTGGTTACCAGCAATTTCTCCTTTTCCAACAGTTTTATCAAAAGGCTTCTCTGTCAGGGTTGGAATTGTGCAAGAAACTGGTAAACTGCTGAGAATGAATTAAACAAAAATGTCCAGTGAATAGTTAAAAAAAAAAAACTCAGCTATTGTAGCATTCTTTCATCCAAAAAGCCCTGCATGTATTGGAGGGATCAGACTTCATTTTCTGTGCTGTCTGATCTAGATCCACATCATCTTTACATATACCTTGTCTGCATTTTTTTTCTTAGTTTTTTGCAAAAGTTTTATCTTTATATTTTTAGGAGAGATCAAAGAGACATCAGATGCCAGTGATCTGACGCTAGGTAAGGTGATTTGTGGTAATCCATCTAAAGCTCTTTTGTGTAGGAGACGGCTCAACCCTGATGCTACCGGAGAACTGGACACACAGAGACAGGATGTTAAATTTGAACCCAAGGTAAGTATAGTTTCATTATCTTTTCTTTAACTCTTTACCATACAACAATATTTTAGGTTTGTGCAAATAAAAAACATTTGTAGACTACAAAATAAAAGTGACTGAAAAATTGAAATCTGATTTATAAAAGATATAAAAACATTATGGGATAAGGAGAAAATGCTGGTTTCCAGCATTTTCTCCTTTTCCCACAATGTTTTCTGAAGGCTTCTTTTTTCAGGGTCGTCAAAAGTAATGAGTTAAGTTTAGAAAGAAAGTTTATCCAGGTTTTGATGCCAAAGTCTCAGAAATTGTTTTAGAGTTTTGGTAGCAGAATTCCTGACAGTTCTTGCAATGTTAGAAATCTGAATCCAGACTGGGCATTGAATGATTAGGAACATGACATTTTTAGATATTGATCGTTGAAAAAATAGCTCCAGATATTAAAAGGAAATTTTTTCTCTCAGATTGTTGTATTGTTATGATTTACAAATGAAAATTTAGTTTGGAGGATGGATGATTTCTATAACCCTTTACCACACAATATGGAGATCATCAAGCCTTTGGAAAATATTTTTGGATAAGCAGATACTAGCATTTTCTTCCTTTCCCACATTATTTTCTACAAACAATCTCTGGTTTTACGACCAAGAGGAAGAGGCCTATTGAAAACACTGGGAAAAGGAGAAAATGCTGGTAGCCAGCATTTTTTCCTTTTCCCACAATATTTTCTACCCTTAAAAAATTGAGTTTCAATTCTTTAGTCATGTCTGCACATGCTTTCAATTTGGACCAGTCTAAGATTTTATTGTTTGGTAAAGGGTTAATGAGCCCATGATCCTATGTTTCACTTTTTATCAACCTTCAATAGTTTTATACTTATTCTATTTGTAGATTATGGAAGAGTGGAACAGGGTAATTTCATAACTAATTTCACCGCTAAATGAACAGTTTGACTTTTCACTGTGTGTCTTCAAATTACAGCAGATCACTTAGAAAACATCTAATTACATTTTGGAAAAAAAACAGAAATTTGTTGTTATATTAGTTTCTCCTTTTACAACATTGTTTTTCCAAGAGATCACCTGCAGGACAAAAAAGGGAATTTCTTATGGGGCATGCCACATTGTGTTTAAAACTAGGACAGTGAAATTTTACTTTGTGGATGTTTTCTTTTTAATTCCTCTATACTCTTGATCTATCTTTGACAATAAATGATAGTTTCACAATGGTAATGAAAGGCAAATGACAGATATACATGTTAAAATGAAATAAAGAACAGTGATAATCCATTGATAAAAGTATGTCAGCTTTTACTATAACACTCCTTCACTTCAAGATGGCTTGTTATGAATTTCACAATGTAATCTTTCCTCTTAACTATTGTATAATAAAACGTGTGGTGTCTGTGGTCGTGAGGTAGAGCGTCAGCCACGTGACCAAAAGGTCCCGAGTTTGATTCCCGGGAGCGGGTGTCATCTTTGGGATTTTTCATCGGCCCACACATTCCGCGCGAGTACTGGTGTAGTTCCCAGGAAGCAGAATCGAGAGAGATTAGTATAAGTTGTCAGAACTTGTTTCTCAATCGATGTAAAATAAATATGTTTAAACTAAACTACTAAAACCCTTTTGTCTGTTGATAATCTAAGACAGATTTCATGCACTTAGACAATTTGAAATGTAAGCTCTGAGCATTTGAAAGAAATAATAATGAATTAAGTCTAAGGTGGTTCAAAAAGAGGAATTTGTCTTTGAAGGGGTAGAACATATGTTGCTTGTGGAAAGGGTCTAATTGTCAGTAAAAATGGCAGACTCTTAATTAATAATTTTGACCAAAAACTCACTTCTTGGTCCCTGTCATATTCAATTATCAATTTTTAACCTTTGAAATGCCAAATAAACCCAATCAACAATTTCAGTCTGGGAGTAAGGACCAAACACTTGCTATTTTAAGGTTTGATTTTGTCTGGAATATCTAAGCCAAGAGGGCAGTATAGATCATAGATATAACACCAGGTCATGAGCAGTCTGAACTTTGATCTGTGCTGGTGGCAAATGCAACTCAAGTTGTGAAAGGGGCTTTGAGGGTTAGCCTAAAGCTTACTATTATATATTTGGGCTTGCTCTTGTAAAAGGGGGCTTACTGCATCTACAGGTTATATTATAATGAGCAAGTCATTAAGAATATGGGATAGAGTCATTCTTGGACATGCAGGAAACTGACTAAAGCAAAAAGGTTTGACCCATGTTAACCTACAAGGATTGCACAGGCTGACGTGGGTTAATACTCTATGTAGATGCATTAACCCTTTACCACACAATCCTGACTTTTGAAGACCCTGAGAAAGAAAGCTTATGAAAACATTCTGGGAAAAAGGAGAAAATGCTGGTTAACAGCATTTTCTCTTATTACCACAATATTTCCAAACCAAATTTTAATTTTTCAGTCACATTTGTTTTGTCGTCTGCAAATTCTTTCAGTTTTGATCAGTCTAAAATTTTCTCATGTGATAAAGGGATGAGCCCACTTTTTACAGAGCATCTATCATTTCTTTTTACCAGTTTACGCACAAAACTGAGCACACATATGATCCTTTGCCAGAAGAATTCAAGGACAGATCAGAGATTGTGGATGAACTGAAGGCTTGGAAAAGAGATCATGAAGTGTAAAGATTGTTTGGTTTTAGTAATTTTTTAAAACCATTTTGCTGTAATCTTGACCCATTAACAATTAGACTTGCCAGTCTTTAGTTGTTGTAGTTTGCAGTAGATAAAATTCAGATAAAGTTAGAATGATTTGTAACAAGTAGTAGCTCCTTTTTATACGCCCGTCGAAGACGGGACGTATTATGGGATCACCCGTGGCGCGCGGGCGGGCGGGCGGGCGGCGTCCAGTTCTTTGTCCGGAGCATATCTCCAAAACTATACTAGCTAGGGTTATGAAATTTTATGGGTGGATAGATCTCATCGAGGGGGAGTGCAGTGCGCAGGATTCATAACTCTATCTTGCTTAATTTTTGAGTTATTGCCCTTTGTTGTTTTTCATACTTCATTTTTGTCCGGAGCATATCTCCAAAACTATACTAGCTAGGGTTATGAAATTTCATGGGTGGATAGATCTCAGCGAGGGGGAGTGCAGTGCGCAGGAATCATAACTCATGCTTGCTTAATTTTTGAGTTATTGCCCTTTGTTGTTTTTCATACTTGAATTTTGTCCGGAGCATATCTCCAAAACTATACTAGCTAGGGTTATGAAATTTCATGGGTGGATAGATCTCACCGAGGGGGAGTGCAGTGCACAGGAATCATAACTCTTGCTGGCTTAATTTTTGAGTTATTGCCCTTTGTCGTTTTTCATACTTGAATTTTGTCTGGAGCATATCTCCAAAACTATACTAGCTAGGGTTATGAAATTTCATAGGTGGATAGATCTCATCAAGGGGGAGTGCAGTGCACAGGAATCATAACTCTTGCTCGCTTTATTTTTGTTTTTCATACTTGAATTTTGTCCAGTGCATGCCCCAGCTTTACAACTTGGGGTAAGACGGGCGTATCTTGCGACAATTGCCGCTCTTGTTTACCTAATGATTTCAGAAGCTGTTTTAAAGCAGTGACATGTCATGAGATTATGTATATGGATTAGATTTTTTCAGCCTTTATTTTTATAGGCCTGAAAGGCTGTAATATGTTACGGCCTTGGTCGTCCATCCCTCTGTTAGCAATTTCTTGTGTGTGCAACTCCTTCTATAGTTGTCATTGGAATAAGTTTAAACTTACCACAATAAATTGCTATGATGTGTAGTTGTGCATGTGACTCTTAAAATTTGGATATCTGTAGGCCTTCTTGATTTTAACCCATTTCACTGAAAAGCCCCTTTGGGCATACATGTGTTCCTTTGAAAAGCTCTTGTTTCATTTTTTAAATTCTATATAAGTTTGATATTCTATTCTGTAAGTTTTGCATCCATAAATCAACTGGTGAAAATGGCCCATTAGGAAAATTTAAATGTAGCCCTGGGACTGGGACTATTCAACAACCATTTTATGTTTAATTCTCATTCCAATGCCAATCAAATTAGCATAGACACTCTGTCTCATTCATTCTTGCTTATACTTCTGAGTAAGCATAAGTTTGAAAAGAAGCAACATATGTTGATCTTTTTACAGGAGAATGGAAAAGATAAGAGCTGAAAGAGCTCCACAGATTCTGAAAATAGATCATGATGATGCTGTTAGCCTGTCAGGGGAGTCTGAGGTGGATTCAGAGGATGAATTTCTTCCACTGAATGAAGAGGAGAAAATTAGTGAGAGACATGCTGATGACTCAACTAGTAATGATGTTCTTCTTGATTCAGGTCTTTTTTCATTTCTTTCTGATTTCCTTGCTGAGAACTTTCCTAAATCTAATTCTGTAGCTGATATAAGTGTGTGACACAGTGCTGTATGATTATTCACTTTCTAGATTTACCAATACTATACCAAACCCTGCAGATACTTGTATATGTTGTATTCCTGACCCACACAGCAATGTGATAATTTCAGATTTTTTCCCATAATACTGTAGCTACCAAAAGCTTTGAAATGCTTTAATATCTGGAATACCATGCAAGTTTCAGTGTGTTAGAAGTGATACAAATATTGATTGATTTCTTTTTTTTTTTGCTCGTTTGCTGGTATTGTGCATTTAAATTTAAAATCTGATAGTCTGTGCTCTAACCCTGGGCCCGTATTCACCAAACATTCTTAAGAACGTTCTTTGCCTTATTCTCCAGAATTTTCTACATTTGTAAGTAACACAACTTCTGATTGGCTAAACCATTCAGTTTAGCCAATCAGAATTCGTGTTACTTACAAATTTAGAAAACCTTGGAGAATAAGACTAAGAATATTCTCAAGAATGGTTGGTGAATACGGGCCCTGATCTAAAATGCCAATGGTGCATTGGTTTTAGTATGATAAAAGTGATACATCTTACCTACCTAATGCTTTTTGAGTTGCTCAGGGCCCATATTTATCATCCATTCTTGAGAATATTCTTAGTCTTATTCTCCAAGGTTTTCTATATTTGTAAGTAACACAACTTCTGATTGGCTAAACCGAATGGGGCTCAAATGATGGATTTTTTTTTAATGACAGTGTGGAAAATAGTGAGAAAAGGAGAAAATGCTGGTTACCAGAATTCTAAATTCTGGATTGTTTTGGGAAGGGTTTAGCTTGGAAATACAATTGCTAAAATAGTAATTCATCCAGGCCCATAGGAACAGGGGGGGCTAGGGGGGGGCTCAGCCCCCCCCCAATAATTTTGAAAATCATAGTAACTAAAACACGAGTTCTTAGCGCAATGAAACAACCACGCAAAAAATCTCAGTATTTCGAAGTTAGCCCCCCCAATCTTGAAATGCTTCCTACGTCGCTGTCATCAACACAACATGGTAATCGGTTGTTTATTTATTTCAGTGTCAAGTTTCATTCCAACTGTATCTAACCATACTGGACCAAATGATGGAGTCAGAATTCCTGTATCTGCGGATAAAGATTCCAGTTTAAAACCCGATAAACATAGTAGTGTTAGATCTAGATCAATTGACAGGAATGACGACACTTTATTAAAAGCCACATCTATAGATAACACTAGTACCTTTAGGATATCAGACTTCAAAAGGTCTGGCAAAGACTATATTCCACCTCCAAGTGAGAGAGACATTGTTAGAAAACATACTCAGCAAGTGGTGCATTCACAGCAGGGACCTTTACTTCCACAGGGTCTTCAGGGACCCATAGTGAATGAAACCCGTGCTAGAAGCCCAGGCCCTGGTTTAAAAGTTAACATGGATACAGGGTTGCCCAAATCACAGTCTGGAGTGCCAGTTATGTCCAAAACTAGACGGTCAGTACATGTGTCAAATGTAACTGAAGAAGTAAATCATATTGGGGACTTAAACCATAGACCTCTGGTTCTCCATTTAAGTGCTCAGAGTTCAGCTATCAGGCCATGTCTCACCCTCTTTGGGTTTAACTTTTCACTATGCAGCAAATTTCTAGACCATAGCAAATTTAAAGCATTTGAGGATGAGCACATTACTGTGCTGCAATTGACCTTTCTTAAAACGTGAGTTTGGCACACTCCCCCCACCCCTTAGTAATGCGGTATATCGATTGTCAAGTCCGACGAGCTAACCAGAAAATGGCGTCAAATACAAAGAGAAAGAGCATTTATTTCAGTTTTATTCAAGCTTATATTTCACTCTAGCTTAATTACAGTAATTTTTTCCTGAACTTTCTTATCAATCCGAATAGTGTTGGCTGTTTTGATAATTAATCATACACAATCAAACTATCCCATGTCTATAACAAATTGTGTTAGATTTTTTTTTGTTTACATGACGCCCAATGCTGCATTTTCATTGGGCGTTAAGACGTTGTAACACCTATCAATGAAAATCAGCAGAAAGGTCAGTTGTTGGAATAATTTTTTTGAGAATTCTGAATACATTTACATCAATTTTTCTTCATCATGACACCTTCTTTGACCATTGCAGGAGTGACGAGCTGATTCGAGACCCCGGTCAACCTGTCATCAGAAGTAAAGGATTTGATAGGCCGGTTCCACCACCATCACAAAGACCCTCCACAGCACGGGCAGCACTTGGAATACCAGCTGTACAGCCCAAAATAAGGCGGTCCCTACCATCAGTGCCTAGTTTGCCCTCAAAACCACCAGTACCACCAAAATCATAAAACCGCCATTTTCTTTTTCATTTTTTCAGGGCCACAGGTGAAAACCTCAGCTTTTGAAGATGGGATAGATATAGATCAGACTAAACAGAACATGCAGTCTTATCTTAGATCTATGCTGTGTACATTTTTGCTCAGTCATATACAAAAAAGACTTTAGAGTTTAATTGGATTGTATGTTCAGCAATTTATAGAGTTTCAGTTTACAGTCCACAAAGTTTAGACTGGCAATCAATTTGGCTGAACTGATTTGTCTCAGCCAATTAGATGGCCAGTGTTAGATGAGAATGTAATTAAATTTAGAATGATTGGTGAATATGGCCATCTTCAGTGTCTTGCTAAACACTTTACCTCGCTTATAATTACTGTGAAATTTTGTTCATTTTAACATATTTCAGATGTCATATTTAACTTTTTACCAAACAACAATATCCGAATCGAAAGCATTTGCAGACAAAATAAAAGTGACTGAAAATTTGAAATTTGTTTAGTGAAGGGTAGAAAACATTGTGGGAAAAGGAGAAAATGCTGGTAACCAGCATTTTCTCCTTTCCCCACAATGTTTTCTAAAGGCTTGTTTCTCAGGGGTGTCAAAAGTAGGGATTGTGTGGTAATGGGTTAATAGATTTTGAAACAATGGTTTGAACAGGCATGTGTTGGAGAAACAGTGATGCAACAAGTGTAATAGCTCATATGTTTGAACAAAACTGCTTTTGTTCTGTTTTGTGGCAAGAACAGACCATCATTACGTATGATGCCAAATAGCAGGTTTTTATGATTAAGACATTCTGTAGTTGTCTCAACTAACAGGCAAGCAAGCTTTCTCAAAGAGGCCAAGGCTTCATTTTCCAATAGTGAAAATTTGGAAGAAATACATCAAAGAAGGCTTTTTAAGCGCCTTCTTCAAAAGTAGTTGACATTTCAGCTAGTGTAAACCAAGATCAGACTGCAATCTGATCTTTGATCTACACTGTTGACTTTGTTGAAACACTACAAACATAAGCATAGATTTGCAGTTTTTTATCTTGTGTTTAGGCTAAATGTTTGTTAGGTTTATTCTGTTCTTTGTTTAGCAGACACATGCCTGATGAAAACACTGTTCATCCTCTGTAAATTGCTTGCTTACCTACGATACAGGTTTGACTGTATATATGTACTTGTTGTAGAGCACAAAAGACTATGAAAAAATTATTCCGTCCATTTTTAATTGCTATTTATTGTTTTCGGGTCATTTCCTTGTGATGTGTAGGTAAACTTATGAAAAAAGCACTGTTGAATCCCAGTTCATTACTAATTGCATTGGGCATGTTAGTTCATTACCAAATGTTAACATTTTAGACTTGTCCTCATTGGCAACATTTCTTGGTGAAAAATTGAATGTGGCATAACTCTTTAACACATATTCCTGAGTTCTAACAACCTTAACAAAGAAAACAGAGAGAAATGGAGAAAATGCTGGTGACCAGCATTTTCTTCTTGTTTCATTCTTTTTTGCCCCATTTAAAACAGATTTGATCATTTTTATTACATTTAAACTTTCATCTGCAAATGCTTTTATCTGGACCATTTTAAAATTTTGTCATTTGGTAATGAACAGGTTATATGATGAATGTTGTCTTAAAAGGGTAAGGAGGGTGGGAAAGGGAGAAAATGCTTTTTATGTAATTTTTTTTCCTGTCTAAAGACAAACTCATCAATTCAGCTGCATTTAATCTTTTGTCTGCAAACACTTTCAGTTTGGATGAATCATAAATTTTTTCATTCAAGAAAGAATTGAAGGTAAGGTGATCCTCAAATGCAGACTGCTCTTGGTATGACTAGATAATTTAAGTAACATTTTAAAGTTTCACCTGCAGGAAATGTCCAGTCATTTCAGTCTTAGGGCTATTGGGAGATTGTCTCAAAATCTATAACATTACAAAACAATCCAGTTTAGTTTCTTTTTTATTCTAACGAAGAAAGCTTTTGCAATCATTGTGCAAAAAGAAGAAAATACTTTCTACTTGCGCAAAAAGAAGAAAATGCTGGTAACCACATTTTTTCGTACTATACAAGCCATACTTGTCTTCTGCAAATGCTTTCAATCTTGACATGTCTAAGTTTTTATTGTATGGTAAATGGTTGAGTGAAGTATCAATTTGATTTTATATTTTCCATTCATTAACAAGATGTGTTCAACACTACAATCATGAGATCAATTCATAATCATTCCATAGAGAGTATTTATACTGTAACTTTATTATCTGTAATTTATTTGTGTGAACTTGAAAGTGTTTGCTCTTATTAATCAAGTCAAAACTTTATTGTTATCTGTGAGTTGTAAAGTGCTGTAGTGCTCGATTTGAAATTTTCTCAGTGGGATTTTATGATTCTGTAAATTTCAAGTTTTATTTATTTGTTTCTTCCGAGGAATGTTTAGTTTGATGCTCATATTCACTGCACGGTCTAAAGTTTACTCATTAACTGTTGTTGAGAAATCAATCGAATGGCTTTTAGGTTACACATTTGGGGTCAAATAAATGTGATAAAAAAGTATTTACCTCAGGAAAGTAAGGTGTTATTTTGTTCAGGATAACTAACAATGTGGGGAAAAGTTCAGAATCAATTGCTTGTGAATACAGTAACCCCTTATTAGAGCTTATACATGAAAACAAAAGAAAATATTGTGGAAAAAATGAAAAATTGCTGTGTCTTGCAGATTTTCTTTCCGCCACATTCTCTTTATGAATGGTTTACCAGATAAAGGTGGTTGTCTGGGGGACATGTATGTATTAGAGCTGGAAAATTTTCAGTTAGACAAGAAAATTAATTATCAGCAAGTTGTATGTTATGAGTTCAGATACAACAAAGAGTCACAATGCTAAAACATGCCAGATGATCACAATTCTATACAATATTAGTTTAAAACATGTGACTCTTTACAAAATGATAAAATCTCGACTTGACCAAATTGAAAGCACTTGCAGACAATACATTAACTAAAGCTCAAATAGATAACTTTCATTGATCTAGGGTAGAAAACATTATGGGAAAAGGACAAAATGCTGGTTATCAGCATTTTTACAACAATTTCCCACAATGTTTCCAAGTCCTTCTCTATAGAGTTGTTCAAACTTGGGATTGTGTGGTAAAGTGTTGAAACATGGGATCATGTATAAGATTTTGATAACCGAATAAAATATAGGCACATTTTTAGCTCACCTGAGCACAACATGCTCAAGGAGAGCTTTTAGGATCACCTGGTGTTCGTCGTCCGTCGTGCGTCATCAACAATTCTTTAAACATCAACTCCTCCTAAACCGCTTGGCCAATTTGGACCAAACTTGGCAGGAATTTTCCTTGGGAGGTCCTCTGTAAAAAGTCTTCACAGAATTTGATTCCGTCAAAAACTCTGGTTGCCATGGCAACCAAATGGAATTTTATAGCAAATTCTTTAAAAATCATCTTCTCTGAAACTGCTGGCCAGATTTTAAAATAATTTCACAGAGATGTTCCTCGGGTGACCCTTTTCAAAATTTGTTTGCGAAATTTTGATTCGTCAAGAAACATGGCTCTGGTGAATGGGGGCTACTTGCACTATACGGACATGAAATTCTTGAAAATTCTTCTCTGAAACTGCTGGTCATATTTTAAAATAATTTCATAGAAATGTTCCTTGAATGACGCTTTTCAAATATTGTTCGCAAAATTTTGACAGGTCAAGAAACATGGCTCTGGGGGCTACTTGCACTATACAGACATGAAGAAATTCTTGAAAATTTTTCTTCTTTAAAACGGCTGGTCAGATTTAAAAATAATTTCATAATAATTAATTAAAATAATAATTTCGTCAAGAAACATGGCTCTGGTGAATGGGGACTACTTGCACTATACAGACATGAAATTCTTGAAAATCCTTCTTCTCTGAAACTGCTGGTCAGATTTTAAAATAATTTCATAGAAATGTTCCTTGAATGACGCGTTTCAAATATTGTTCGCAAAATTTTGACAGGTCAAGAAACATGGCTCTGGGGGGCTACTTGCACTATACAGGCATGAAGAAATTCTTGAAAATTTTTCTTCTCTTAAACGGCTGGTCAGATTTAAAAATAATTTCATAGAAATGTTCCTTGAATGACTCTCTTCAAAAATTGTTTGCGAAATTTTGATAGGTCAAGAAACATGGCTCTGGGGAATTGGGGCTACTTGCATTGTATGGAAATTAAGAAACAGGTGATTTTGTTTCCAGTGTTTCAATACCTCGAAAAAAAATGGCTATGGTCCTCTCAAAAAAATTCAGGTGAGCGATCCAGAGCCATCTTGGCCCTCTTGTTTCAGGTAATGTCAAAGCATTCATAGTGATTATTCTAGACAAGGCAAAAGGGCAGGGAGGCACAAATGGGGCAGGGAGGAACAGTGCCTTGCTGAATTGACTTCTAATATCAGACAAAGGCAAAACAATGTCCTTTACTCTGTTGAAAATAAAGTTCTAACTATATCTTTGGAGGTGAACTTCATATCAAAGAAAGTAAAAAAGGCTCAAAGCAGCATTATCTGTGACTAAATGGGTTTTGATTGCTTTGTAATTTATGACCTCATTATGCAAAGTCACACTTAGCTTTAATTCTCATCAGATAACAAAAAATGTCCAAAACAATTATAGAAGAAAAGCTTCTTCCTAGCTGTATTAAGAAACAACAATCTTCCTAGCTGTATTAAGAAACAACAACAATTTTGATTCAAAAACATCAATTGGACTTAATTATTACTTAGATTGAATTACAAAATTTGACCGGATTTAATACTGAGATTCACAAGTTCATAATCTATTAAATTTATATCATGTGTAGGCCTACTGCTGGAGTAGTGTACTACTGCATAGCTTTTCTAAAAACAGACTGCTAAAAACATAACATTGCAATGCAGATTTTGCTTTCAAAAATTGCCAATGCTTGAATAGTAAACATTGAAGATTGTTTACAACTTTGGTTTTGCCATCCATAATTGTAATTCATGCAAAAAAATATAGGTAATGATAATGTCCAGCCATAAGAACAGTTAATTCTGCTTTATTTTAAAACTATTTATGTATTTAGAAGTATATCATTGATTGTGTGACATCATTTAAGGAAATTAGCAAACGCTAAAATACCTGTGAGGGAAAAAGTCATGGTTTCAAGGGATGGTTTAGCAAGTTAGTGACAAATAAGGACCATAAGACTCTGCTGTCCTAACTGACGAAATTGATAAGGGAAAAGCAGTGTCACCTTTTGTCTTATATTTCCCTTATTTCATGAATATAGTTGGGTCGGAAGAAATTTACGGCAAACATATATGATGAAGGCAACAGATTCGAGGGCACAAGGGCGGAGTAAAAAAGGGGCAGGGAAGCACGCCCTGCTATTCCGCTGTAGAATAAACACTAATTCATCATTTCTAAATAGTTCAAGCCACAAGCGTTTAGTGTATGACAGTATTATTGCATTTGTTTTGCATTGTTTCGCATTTTAGCTCACCTGAGAACGAAGTGCTCAGAGTGATCTATTGTGATAGTGCTGTGTCCGGCGTCTGTCATCAACTTTTACCTTGTGTACGCTCTAGAGGCCACATTTTTCGTCCGTTACTCATGAAACTTATTCAGAATGTTCGCCTCGATGAAATCTCAGACAAGTTCAAAATTGGGTCAAGTCGGGTCAAAAACTAGGTCAAATCTTAGAAAAACCTTTTGTAGGCTGTAGAGGCCACATTTTCAGTCCAGTACTCATGAAACTTGGTCAGAATGTTTGTCTTATTGATGTCTCAAAAGTGTTTGATAGTGGGTAATGTCTGATTAAAAAACTAGGTCACTGGGAAACTAGATTGAAAATGGTTCATGTTTGGTCAATAGACTCAGGTGAGCAATTTCAGGGCCATCAAGGCCCTCTTGTTTGTTTGTACACATTGTGTGTTTTATTGTTAAGCTATGCACTTTCATGTTTAACTGCTTAATAGTTTAGAGAACTTTTGAAGGAATTTTCATCTTATTATGCAACATCTTGATACTCTCAGAAACAAATTTCCATCAGACAAATTTAAAAATATTTTGTGAAATAAGGATTATATAAAATAAAGACCAAATATACCTATGGAAAAAAGTAAAGCATATTTCATATTCCTCAAAAAAGAGGTAAACAAAGATCAGCATAACATGACATATAAATTTATTTTGTGTAGTGCATTTCCTCCATTCATCTAAATATAATTAACTTTTAACCAAACAACAAAATTTTAGACTGGTCCAAATTGAAAGCTTTTACAGATGACAAAATAAAAATGACTGAAAATTGGAAATTTGTTTTGGGAATGGAAGAAAATATAGTAGGGAAAGTGAGAAAATGCTGGTTACCAGCATTTTCTCCTTTTCTTCAATATTTTCTGGAGGCGACTCTAAGGGTCATTAAAAGTCTGGAAAGTGTGGTGAAGATTTAGACACTACACAGAGATATTAAAGAATACAATACAATTGAGGGAAAGGAATCATTTAAACTGTTTGAGATAGAATATGCTTAACTTTTCCCTGTAGGTATACCTGACTGGATGTGTAAACACTATAGTAAAAGGATATAGCAGCTCACTATTAGTTTCTATGATACTCTATTATTGGGGTGAACTTTGATAAATTCATCTTAAAATATTCTTGATGGGATGCAAAAATGTTAATGAATATTTAATAAGTCTTTTGACTTACATTAGAAAACCTATTCCTAGTGCCAGTGTGGTACATGAATTCAACAATTTCGCGCTGTTTTCTTATACATTGGATCTAAAGTGGAACCTTGTGTCTAAATAAACTTTTTTTGAAATATCGGTATGTTTAACTTTTTCCCCCCTACAATTAAATCTATGAGTATGTTTCATTCTTCACCTCTTTAGTGCCAAATGTTTTACATGCCAAAAATATATCAAGATGATACCCAAATCACATTTTTTTAGGGTTGGGGGTTTACCTGATAATAAAATTTCTTTGGTTGTCACCAAATCTAAAATTTTGTCGTTTGGTAAAGAGTTAAGTGATGGATTTGTCCTTGAAAATGTATAAAATGTAGGAATGGGAGAAAATCCAGGGTCTGTATTCACCAACCATTCTTAAGAACATTCTTAGTCTTCTTCAGAATTTTGTCAATGTGAAAGTAACAGAACTTCTGATTGGTTAAACCATTTGGTTTAGCCAATCAGAAGTTCTGTTACTTTCACAGTCAGGGAATCTTGAAGAATATGACCAAGAACGTTCTCAAGAATGGTTGGTGAATATGGGCCCTGGTTACCAACATTTTCATCTTTTTTGCAAATCTTTAAAAAAATTCTTTTCTCCTGGTCCTTAATTCTTGGGATTGTGCAGTAAAGGCTGAAGCACTAAATAGGTTCCAAGTTTTCCATAAGAAATTTAACTTTTTTTTTACAGTTGACAAATATTTCTCCTTTGCAACACTTGCAATGGGTTTGATGATGGTCCAAGAAAGAGTCTGTGTTGTTCAGCCTTGTAGAAAAACTAAACAGAAAACTCAAAATAGAAAGAAGGAAATCAGGGGTCTAGTAGAAAATGACAAAAAATATCAGCAGCTTCCTTCTATATTTACTATTTGAGATTCTAATCCTCATTAATAGCAGGTGTTAAGAGATAAAAAGAACAAATACAAAATTTAGCTCTTGTAGCAAAGGTATAATGAAAAATAAAGCCAAAAGTCAAAACTTACTCTTCAAATGCAGAGCAATGGAGCTCTCTTTGAAAGTTATCTTGAAAAATGGTACAGAATTTGTTCCAATTTTATAATCAACCCATTTTGTAGTCTAGACCAAACTTCATACACATAGAAATACTGTGCTTCAAAAACCTTTTGCTTCCATTTCTTACTTAAACATTCACAGTACACAAATTTTATTTGATACCTTTCATTATTACTTAGACTTGAAATCCAATATCTGATAATTTCATAAATATACATTTCCATTTAGAATGACAAATTATAATTTATCAGAAGACAACTTCCCTGAATTAAAGAAATAATAAGTGAATTGAGGCTACATAGATGGTTACATGTGAAAACATTGAGGCAAAAGGAGGAATTGTTCTCTATAAGTAACTCTGCTCTGCCATAATGTTATCTGAAGAAACCCACAAAGTAAAGAGTTAGTATTTTATCTTCCAAGGCACTGTGCTCTGGTCAATCACACAACATATGGAACAAGATATGCTAGACTTGGCTCGTGCTGATTGGCTGCTATGAATAGCCTGTACATGTCATGCTGATACATCACTGAAAAGAGATACAATTTGATTTTCCTTAAAAGTGAACAAAAATTAACCCTTTACCACACAATCCCGACTTTTAACACCCCGTGAAAGAGACCTTTAGAAAACATTGTGGGAAAAGGAGAAAATGCTGGTGACCAGCATTTTCTCCTTTTCCCACAATGTTTTCCTCCCTTCTTGAAACGAATTCCAATTCTTTAGTCGCATTAATTTTGTCGTCTGGAAACGCTATCGACCAGACTAAATTTTTGTGGTTTGGTAATGGGTTAAAAGAAAATCTGATAAATCGCTTAAATTGAGATGCAGGACAGAAATTTCTTGTAAAAAGATACAAAAAGCTGTTATGTCTCAACCCTAGGAAGAGAGCTGCTAATCCGCTTCTTTTGAAGGTAGTGTATCTGAAAACTCAATTCCTTTGTCTCTCACATATCAGTCTCTGGAGTCCTGTTTGACCAAAAGTGTATAAAAGCAGCTAGTGGTTTTGATGGAGTGTTGTGTCTAGTACTGGTAAAAGAAACTTAGATTGCACCATCAAGTGACTATAATATGACTGAGGTAATGTTGTGAAACATGAAACAATCAAACACACAATATAAGTTAGCATGTTACTGATCACAGAAAAGTGCAAACACACAAACCAATCATCCCAGTTAACTTAAGAAACATACTTCTAGGGTATGGTCAATCAACAAGATAATTATTTACTTCCAAACTGTTTGTAGTAAACTGTCAGAAGAAAGAAGACTTGGTAAAGAGATTTCTACTTTTGCCACAAAGCTATCACAATCAGTCTGCAGGAGGCACTTAATTCAATCACTAGCTTTTGAAACAATGCTGCATACCACTTTGAAGACATCCTTACACAAATAGGAAATAAACAAAGATATGATGAAAGTGAAAAAACTGAAAATATAATGACAAAAGGGGAAATTACTCTCCAAAAGCATTTCCTTCTTTTGCCACAATCTTTCAAAAAGTTGCCAACTGCAAGACACACAAGTCCTTTAAAGAAAGAAACTAGTTTATATAATTTTAAAATGGACATTTTCTCAAAAACTACCTACAGCTATCTCCAGCCTCCATGAACACTAGCATGGAGTTACAGGCATTTTTACAGCTTGATATTGGACGAACCAATACTCTCCTCTTCCCACTGGCCAGGGTGTAGAGCTGTGTTGGTGTAGCAATATTGGGCTAAAATATATTGACAATTATATTCTATATGTACAAGAGTAATTATTTGCATGTTGAACGAGAGCAACACGTACCCGAGCCGACCTTCTGCTGCAGTTGCCTCTCCAGCATAAATTTTAAAACAAAGAAAGGGCATGAGTGTCAAAAATATTGAATCATACTCTGGGAAAAGGGGTTTCAATGAATCGCTGTGATGCATGACACCCAGCAAGTCATCACATAATTATTGATCCATAAAATCTCTTTTTATAAAACAACTGATTGAAATCATAAGGTACACCAGTCCATTGATATGCAGAAAATTTACCAATGTCAAAGGATTTCCACCAAGTTCAGTCTAAGCAAGTTTGAGGAAAATATCTTCTATAAAGACAGAGATAGAAAATTTTAAAGTTTTTGTGAACTGACAAGGCTATGACAATAACTCATTACCAGATGACAATATCTTGGGCCTGTCCAAATCGGAAGCATTTGCAGACAACAAAATAAAAGTGACTGAAAATTATAAATTTGTTTTGCAAAGAGTAGAAAACATTGTGGGAAAAGGAGAAAATGCTGGTTACCAGCATTTTCTCCTTTTCCCACAATTTTTTCTAAAGGCTTCTCTCTCAGAGTCGTCAAAAGTAGGGATTGTGTGGTAAAGGGTTAAAATCAGCAAAGCTGATAATATAAGTGTAGGTAAAGGAACAAAAGTAATGTATCCTGCTGACCTGCTCTACACTAACAGAAGTGCATTTCATTGTACATTATCTAACTTCTAATGAGTAAATACAGCCTATAATTTCTCACTTTTTACTCTTGTTTAGGGTCAATTATTGTTTTGTCTTTGTTACAAGCAATGTGCTGATATTCGTAGCGCAGGCTTGCAAGACTTGTTCAGTTTTTACCAATTATGCACAAGAGTGTTCAATGAGACTGGAAAAATATAAGTATTGACAACTTCTTGGAGAGCTAAACTAGCAAACTCACCAGTTCATACGTGGGGGTTTCTCTACCATCAAACAGCAAGTGCTTTTCTAACATAATCTCCGCTTTCTCAGGGAGATATGTTGGTCTAGGAAACAACGTTCTCAAGCTTGCACTTGCTTTAACAGATTTTGTCTGCCTATTGAGAGGAAAAAACAAAAACAAAAACAAGAGGACCATGATGGTCCTATATCACTCACCTGAGTACTAAGCAGTAAAGGTCTAAAGATAAATATCAAATATCAAGGTTCAAAGCCAAATGATAATGAAACAAGAGCAGCATATGTCGCAAGATATGGCTCGCCACCAGTTGTCAAGGAGGTATAATAACAGCAACGGGCAGGTAATGCAACAAACATGTTTACCAAGTCTCAAGTCAATTTGAGCTGAGACTTCAAAGTTCCATCCTAGAAAAGCAAGAAATACTGTTAAAATGAAGATCGAAGTGGAATTACTCAAAATCTACCTTAGATAGAGTTATTGTTCTTCTGCACTGTAATCGGTAATATTGCAACAAACAAGAATACCAAGTTTGAAGTTGTTCTGATTTGAGATGAAAAAGTTATATTGCTGACATGCACTAAATGCTGTAAAAATGACATTCAAAGGGAACTAACTCAAAGACAGCACACAGTAAATTTATAATTCTCGTACTGTAGACTTCCAAATATTGCAACAAATAAGTATATCAAGTCATTCCTATTTAAGATGATAAAGTTTTGCTTCAGACAAGCAAGAAATGCTATAAACATATAAAGGTAAAAGGGGGAATAACTTAATTTTTTTTCTATGAAGAGTTATGGTTCTTGTGAACTGCACTCCATAATTTTTCAATGAGCAGGTATACTAAATTTGAAGATGTTCAGGCTGGAGATGACAATCTTATATACCAGACAATCAGAAAATAATGAATAAAGGGAAATAGCTAATAGACAGTATGGGGTAAAGTTATGGTTCTTTCACACTGCATTTTCAGATTATTGCAACAAAAACAATGCTAAGTTTCGGGTCACTTCGCTGGAGGTGACAATGTTATGCTCTGGACAAAGAACTATTCTAAAGAACTTTCTAATTCAAGGGCAAATAACTCCAGTTGTTCCAGTCCCATTAGACCCATAATTGAACTCGTCCGAGATCTTATAGTCAAAGATATTTTGACCAAGTTTTGTGCTGATTTGTTGATATTTGTAGATGGTAGAGTGTAAACCAAGTCAAATACAGCAATTTTTCTAATTCAAGGGTAAATAAATCTAGTTGTTCTGATCCGAATAGGCCCATATTCGAATTCATTTGAGATCTTTTGGTCATATAAATTTTGACCAAGTTTGGTGCTGATTGGTTAATAATTGTAGATGCTAGCGTGTAAACAAAGTTAAAATATAGCAATTTTCCTAATTCAAGGGCAAAAAACTCTAGTTGTTCTGAACTCTAGTTGTTCTGTTCTGATTAGACCCATAATAGAACTCTCCGAGATCTTATATACTGTATATTTTGACCAAGTTTGGTGCTGATTGGTTAAAAATTGTAGATGCTAGAGTGTAAAAGAATGCAAATATAGCAATTTTTCTCATTCAAGGGCAAATAACTCCAGTCGTTTTGGCCCGATCAGACTGATAATTGTACTCATTTAAGCTCTTACAGTCATATATTCTGACCAAGTTTGGTGCTGATTGGTTGATATTTGTTGATGCTAGAATGTAAACAATGTTAAATATATAAAATTTTCTAATTCAAAGGCAAATAACTCCAGTTGTTCTGGTCAAATTAGACCCATAATCGACCTCAAACGAGATCTTATAGTCATATATATTCTGACCAAGGTTGGTGCTGACTGGTCAATATTTGTAGATGCTAGAGTGTAAACAAAGAAATGTGAGTGGACAGACGGACGATGAGTGATCACAGTAGCTCTCCTGAGCACTTTGTGTTCAGGGAGCTAAAAAGACAAAACAGCTGTAACTAATTATCAACTTTAGAAAACAATAAACATTGTGGACACAAAAGCATTTGTAGGTGAAAATCAAACGAGGTTAATGTTTTGAACTGGTAGAAAACGGTGTGGAAAAAAAGGAGAAAATGGTGGCTACCATCCCTCCTTCTCAGGGTCTATACAATTCACAACTTGTTTGGTAAAGGATTAATAATTATTACCATGCAATCATTTAACTCTTTACCACACAACAAAATTTTGGACTTGTCCAAATTGAAAGCATTTGCAGACGAGAAAATAAATGTGAATCAAAAATTGATTCGGAAAGGGTAGAAAACATTGTGGGAAAAGGAGAAAATGCTGGTTACCAGCATTTTCTCCTTTTCCCGCAATGTTTTCAAAGGCTTTCTTTCTCAGGGTCGTTAAAAGTCAGGATTGTGTGGTAAAGAGTTAAATCAGAATTGCAGCTGGATTTGTTTAGAAGGCGAGATCAGCATTAAAATGTTTACCACACCCATAGCTTGTTGATTTCTACCACTTGATTGTATTTTGTTTTTTGTTAGGCTATTAGGCAGTCAAACAAAAACAACATTTAGAATAAACTACCACAGGTAATCAGCCTCTGAAAGAAACCAAGCTCAAAGCCCATGGTGAGTGAGGTCAACCTATGGAACTCACTAAGTCAAAGCATAAATACGGGTTAGGTTTTAGGAAAGCAACCAATATAAGAGATTAACTCTTTACCACATAACAACAAGTTTTAACGACCCTAGGAAGATGGCTTTTGAAAACATTGTGGGAAAAGGAGAAAATGCTTATAACCAGCATTTTCTCCTTTTTCCAAAATATTCTATACTCTATAAATAAACACATAAATCATCATTTGAGCTACATTTATTGTGTCATCAGAAAATGCTTTCAGTTTGGTCGAGTCTAAAATTTTGTTCTTTGGTAAAGAAAGTGTAGGAACTTGGTTCATCATCAGTATACATGTAAAATATAAAGGGATAAAGGCTCAGTAGACTGATGGAGTTTGGTTAATAGAATACTTTAAATGAGGCAAGCGGTCTCTATTATTTTGAAAACTTTGGAAGTAGCAATCAGGATTGTACTCAGCTTCACACAAAGCCTATGAATTTACGAGATCTACCAAGACAATGGGAGAAGTTGCTTGATATGGACAATGTCTCAGTCTATACAAAAACTCTTTTCTGTGCTAATATCAAATATAATTATTTGAAGTTACCCCTAAAACAAAGCTTTATCTATTTGAAGGAACTGCTAAAACAGAGGTCTAATAATTTTAGGATAAATCTCAGACAAGAAAGAGAACAACAAAACACTATCAAATGCATGAAACATAAAACAAAGAATAAGCATTTTTTTTTTCCCTTTTCCATTTGATGGAACAAACAGAGTTCTACTAATGTTCGGATAAAATCATCAGACAAGAAAGAGAACAACAAAACATTGTCAATCAACACTTTACATAGCAATCCAGAGTTTAAAAAGCACTGAGGAAGATTACTTACGTAAACATTATGGGAAAAGGAGAAAAAGCTGTTAACCGGTATTTTCTCCTAGTCCCTCCATCTTTCCAAATCTTTTAAGGACAATTTAGCTGCACTAAGTTTGCTCTCTTGGTATGTTTTCATTACGGACCTATTTAAAATTTTACCTTTTTATCAAAAAAAACCAAAAAAAAAAACCATGTGGCATATAAAAGCATAAACTGTTCATGGATGACATAAATATACTGATACCCACTTCATAACATTTTGGATATCAGAATGGTTGTCATCTGGCCCTTAGAATACCAAAGCTATCAAATTGTTAGTAGCAGTCCATCGTAAAAGCAAGTAAAAACAAAAAAGACATCCATAATTCAAGGCAAAATATCAAGTGTGAATTGAAGACCAGGCCATATTTATCATCCACACCATCTTGTATGACAACTAAAGTTATGCCTATTAACCTTTTCTGGTTTCATGCTTTACCATACAATCCAAACAACCCTGGTGAAGGCGGCTTTGGAAAGCATTTTGAGAAAAGGAGAAAATGCTGGTAACCAGCATTTTTCTGCTCTACCAAAAATATTTCCTACTCTACCAAAGACAAATCGTTTTTGTAAGAGAATAATTTAAATGTTGTCTACAATGCTTCCAATTTAGCCAAATCTAAAACATTGTTTTTCCTAGAGATTTGATCCCACAGCATTGCCTAGGTTACCTGAGATTTTTGACATTAAGTATTAAGTGCATACCAGTGTATTTGAATGCTAGTGGAAGAATTTAGCAATTCCTCTGTACCCTGGCTGAATAGCTCTTCTGCATTGGCAACTTCTGGGACAGTTGACTCAAATATGGATAGAGTGTCCTCAAAACTGCCAGTGCTTTCCAGATAGAGCTCCTTTAGGTCTGTATATGTTACATTACGTGCCAGGGACCGCTAAAAGAGAAATTTTATTCATAGTCATTTATTCTATTCCCTGATGAAACCACTTAAGTTATTTGCCATAAGGCATGTAAAAAATTTCTGCAAAATTGTTTCTTTTTCTTTCCAATTCCTGCATTTCTTTTTTATCATGGTCTTCTGCTGAGCAGTAGACAGAGAGGAGGCAATTGCCCAATAAACTTGCAACAGGTAATACTTTTATTATAAAAAGGAACGAATGCATTCAAAGAATTATTTTTAAATGAATTTGGAAAGGACAGAGTCCTACTAGGTCAGTATTCAGTATTTACCAAGCATTCTTGATAATATTCTTTATCTTATTCTCTATGATTTTCTGAATAAGAAAGTAACACAATTTGCTAAACCAAATGATTTAGCCAATCAGCAGTGGTGTTACTTTCAAATTAAAAAACTAGAAAGAGTAAGAAAATGAATATTCTTAAGAATGCTTGGTTAACCCATTACAACACAATCCCTACTTTTGACGCCCCTGGGAAAGAAGCCTTTAGAAAACATTGTGGGAAAAGGAGAAAATGCTGGTAACCAGCATTTTCTCCTTTCCCCACTATGTTTTCTACCCTTCACAAAACAAATTTCAAATTTTCAGTCACTTTTATTTTGTTGTCTGCAAATGCTGTCAATTTGGACCAGTCTAAAATATTGTTGTTTGGTAATGGGTTAATGTGGACCCTTAACCTTATTTGCTCTGAATCACCAAATACCGATAATCTTAAAGTAAACTGAGATTTCTGTAAGAATTTCTCATAAACTACAAATCTCCATAGATCTAGTTTCATCTATGGCTTTCCCATGCATCACCCTTTTCCACAAATGCAAGTTTCAGTGTTTCTACTGTTTCACAATAGTAAGTACACTGTATATACTATGGATTATCATCTCCCATACAAATTTGCAGACAACAAATTAGACATGGCTTATATGGTAGGATAAGTCTCTAGTCTAGTAAGGTAGAAACATGTGGGAAAAAGAGAAAATGCTTTAACTTGTACAGCTCCACAAAAGGAAATACGGGTTACTACACTTAGTGCCAATAACATGCAGGATTAAATTATGTTTCAAGAAAAGAAATGTCTTAACTTTCCTTATCTCTGTATTGTGTTTATATAGGCCAAGTATCACTGTGTTTATATAGAGTAAGTATCACATCTGTATCACATATTTGTACTTTCATTTGTATCATAAACTGGCTTATTACCTTGAGCAAGGCTGGTTTGTATGTATTTGTGTACGCTGCAAACTTCTCAGGGGTAAAGTCTGATGCATTAATTTCTTTAACTCTCTTGAAATGCTTACAAACTAGACAGTCTATTTCTGGCTCGGTGTAAAATGGATTGTCAATCAGGCACTCAGCATTATAGAACTCTGAAAAAAGAAAATGCAATGATTTTGATTTCTTTTCTACTGATTGATTACATGCCTTTAACTCTTAATTTCATATGTGTACTGGTAAGTATCATTTGACATCGTTGACCATAAAAACAAATTGCCATATCATTCAATTGTATGTGAAATTCTTTCTGAAAAAAAAAAACACACAATAATTATTCATCTACTTGTAGATCTACTTGTGACAATGTTTTCTTGGTAATGATTAAAACCTCAAATGTCTACTAATCCTGTACTTCCAATTGTCTTTAAGATCAAAGTCTTAATACAGGTATACATAACAATAACTAAACAAGAGGGCCAAGATGGCCCTGGATCGCTCACTTGAATTTTTGAGAGGGCCATAGCCATTTTTTTTGAGGTATTGAAACACTGGAAACAAAATCATTATAGTGCCAAGGAATTTTCAAAAGGTCACCTGTTTCTTAATTTCCGTACAGTGCAAGTAGCCCCAATTCACCCGAGCCATGTTTCTTGACCTATCAAAATTTCAATAACACTTTTTGAAAAGAGTCATTCAAGGAACATTTCTGTGAAATTGTTTTTAAAATCTGACCAGCTGTTTCAGAGAAGAAGAATTTTCAAGAATTTCTTCATGTCCGTATAGTGCAAGAAGCCCCCATTCACCAGAGCCATGTTTCTTGACCTATCAAAATTTCGCTAACAATTTTTAAAAGAGTTATTCAAGGAACATTTCTGTGAAATTGTTTTAAAATCTGACCCGCAGTTTCAGAGAAGAAGAATTTTCAAGAATTTCTTCATGTCTGTATAGTGCAAGTAGCCCCCATTCACCAGAGCCATGTTACTTGACAAATCAAAATTTCACGAACAGTTTTTGAAAAGGGTCACCCAAGGAACATCTCTGTGAAATTATTTCAAACTCTGATCAGCCGTTCCAGAGAAGACTTTTTAAGAATTTCTTCATTTCCCTATAGTGCAAGTAGCTCCCATTCACCAGAGCCATGTTTCTTGATGTATCATAATTTCGAAAAGGGTCACCTAAGGAACATATCTGTGAAATTATTTCAAAATCCGACCAGCAGTTTCAGTGGAGAAGATTTTTAAAGAATTTGCTAGAAAATTCCATTTGGTTGCCATGGCAACCAGAGTTTTTGACGGAATCAAGTTCTGTGAACAGTTTTTAAAGAGGACCTCCCAAGGAACAATCCAGCCAAGTTTTGTCCAAATTGGCCCAGCGGTTTAGGAGGAGTTGATATTTAAAGAATTGTTGATGATACACGACGGACACAGGGTGATCCTAAAAGCTCCCCTTGAGCATATTGTGCTCAGGTGAGCTAAAAAAAAGGAGAAAATGCTGGTCACCAGCATTTTCTCGTTTTGCCAACATCTTCAAAAGGCTTCTTAGAGGTTGTTGAATAACAAGATCTTGTGGTAATAGGTCAATTAATGATCCTTGTCGAGCAACGGTATGCATGTTACATGGCTATTTGAGTCAGTGGTAATTTTCTTCAGAAATGATAGCTTAAAAGTTTTCAAAGAGGGATGTTTCAAGGTTAATAGTTGACAACTGATACCATAATATCACAGAGTTAAATTTTTACAGATAAAATAACTCTCCATATGTTAAGCAGAAGAGGCTATATATACACCTCTACAAACCTTTACATAATGATTACCATCAGTTATTCAGTAATACTCGCTTTAATTTCATATTATACATGAAAAGTAACGACCTTTTATTTGTATATCATTTTCAAATAGGTGAATATGAGCATGTTGAACTCACGAGTTAAATTTGAAATCTGGTGAATTGGCAGAAAAGCCAATCTCAGAGCTCGCAGCATGTCATACCCATAGGGCTGGAGAGCCTGACTGACCACCTTATCTGCTTTATCAGACAAAGTTGTAGCAGTTAACACGGCCAAGATTAGAACCAGACAGGTAATGAGCAGATAAATTGGAGCTTTGACAGCAACCAGGAAGTATCGCCACCATTTTCTGGCCACATTTTTTGGCGAGTTTTGTAACCTCGCTTGGTGACTCTTGTTAGTCCTGGAAAGCGCATCTTCAATACACTTAACGATCTCGTCCTCCGTGAGTCCCCATTCCGCGCCAAGTTTACGTAATTCAGCAGCGCTGTTTCGCAGAAATATTAGATCTTCAGCTCCGCAACCCATCTTTCCTACACGCGTTTGTAAAGTTCAATAGGTCACAGCCTCGTTTTCAAATGTTGTTAGGAAAACCTAATGATTAAATAAAAAAAGCTCTAGTAAGATAAACTATGCATTTCTTTTTTCAACCACAAAAATAATATTATATAATACAAAAATTTAGAAAAAATATAAAAATGATGTGATTATATAAAAGAATTACCCGAAAAAGAGAAGAAATATTATAGCTTAGACTAGCCTATTGAATCTGTAAACAAGCATGGCGGCTAAACGTTGACACAAAAAAAATCTCCAAAATTTTATTACAGATCTACTTCTGCATTATGGTGTTTGCTCACGATACAGTACGCTAAACTATCAATTAGGAAATATTGCAAAGGGAGGAAGACAATAATCTGAAACAGGTAAAGGGATTTGTGGTAATCACTACAGATTTCGTGAACATCGTGTGAATCTTTCGTTTTAAAAAACCTCAACATGGATACTTGTATCATTACTTGCTAAAGTCAGATTTTCAGTTTTCATCATCTGAGTCCCTTTGAATTTCGGACGTACTTAAAAACTAGGAATGCAGCATTTGAAAAACCTGTTCTACCTTTTGCTCATTCAAATAATTATTCAAAGTACACTTTTTAACTGCGATTGTGCACTGTCAGTAGTGTTGGGCAATCGGTTTAAAATCTCAATCGATTATCACTTTGTAATCGGAAGAACAAACCAACTAGCTATCGATAGTACAATCGGTTTAGACTTCATTTAACTGAGAATGTCTTTTTGCATAAAATACCGTGACAATAATGTAAACATGACAGTCTTCATGTATTAAATTCATAAAGATGTTGTATTCTGCACTTTAACCAGTTTAAATACATTGCAATTAAGTTTTCTGCTTTAATCAATACCATTCATTATGTTCATCATAATTTCCAAACGAGTTAAAAAAGAATATACCTTATAGCTCAAACATTTGCAGACGACCCTCTTTCTCTCTCCCCCCCCCCCCAATATTTTCATTTCATAAAACAACATTTTTTCCACTCATGAACAGAATTTTAACTTCCACTTATTGCTTTATTCAGAAATTTGTGTAAATTCACTTTTAAAATTCATTACCAACGATAAGAAGATAGTTTGAAGTCTCTCTGATCAGACGATGCCATGCTGCTCACTGTAGTGTCATGGGTTTTCGCGCTTTTTTGGCGATCTATTTTTTCTTGACAATTAGTTTCTGGGGTAGTATTACTACATGATTTAACATCATTTAGTCAGTTTAAATAGCAAGTAAATTAAAAAGCTGTCACTTTACACTAGATAAGGGGAATAACACCTTCGTTACTTTGTCCATAAATGACTCGCCAGCTTCATTATCATCTGGGTGTCCTTCGCATTCTATACTGATTGTGTTTAACCCATATTTATACCAGATGCACGTAAGCTAGATTATATTTAATTTCTAGACGACAATTTCATGCCTCAGGTTGACATTCAGGCAGATATCTTTCATTGTCAAAGACCGGTCATTTCAAATTTCCAAATGTCAAAACCTGGGCTCAGGGAAGCTTGCCGAGTTGTCAATTTTTGTCAAGACATTCATAGACAAAGATTTGTTCCTCATTTTACAGCCAATTTTCGTGTTTGTTATCCAGTATGTTTAAAATCCAAGGTTGTGATTAATAATAGTCACAAAACCAAGCGCTAAAAACAAGAATTCAAGTTTTGGCACCAAGCCAGCTTAGCAACCGACTACAATCGATTCCGGGATTTCTCAATCGATTATCGGAATCGGAAGCCTAAACCAACTGACTTTCGACTATAGTCGATCATCGGCCCACCACTAACTGTCAGTATTCTTGCCTAATCATCATTCAAACTCCTTCTGAACCTGCATTCACCCACCATTCTTAAATTATTCCTTGTCGTATTCTGAACTGAGAAAATAATTTCTGATTGGCTCAACTATTTTGTTTAGCCAATCAGAAGTGTTGCAATCAAATTTAGAACATTATTGTGAACATACCAGTACATTTAAATCGTGAAAAGGACTTTTGATATTATGAAAAGGAGTCTCTCCTTTTTGCATTAAGGACCTAAAGGTGGGTATTTAGAATTTTCACATCAAACCAAATTAAAATATAAATATATATCATTGAAATTTATATAAAAAAAAACAATACAAAACATCAATATTAAATTAAGAATCATAAAATTACAAAAAAAAAAAAAATTTTGATGGGATTCTCTTAAAAGGCTATGTAGCCTCTTAAGCTATTTTTAGATTGCGTGCCAAAAATTAAAAAAGAGCGTTGTGGGAATGTTAAGTGACTTTTGCTGGTAACCAGCATTTTCCCCTTTTCGCGAAATGTTTTCTACCCTTCACAAAACAAATTTTCAGTCACTTTAGTGACTTTTATTTTATCGTCTGCAAATGCTTTCAATTTGGACAAAGCTAAAATTTTAGTGTTTGGTTAAGAGTTAACTTGAAATGTACAGTCAGGAAGAAGAAGGGCTGCATCTTGGTAGGGCTGTTCAGAGAATGCTGAAAAAGATTTTTGTTTAGAATTTTTGCAAAACCTCTGATTTTTTTCTTTTCAGGTTCCACCATGGCTGATGGTGGGCCCAGTTCAGGATTACCTTTTCAGCCCAAAGAGGATGAGTACAATATTGAATTGGAAGAAAATATACCAAATCAGCCAGATGGTTATGGAATAGACGATAGGTCACGTTGTAAAAGAAGAAAGAGATGTGGCCAGTGTGGACCATGTCAGGTCAAAGAAAATTGTATGAAGTGCCATTTCTGTGTTAGAAAGGATGTCTTAAAGCAGACTTGCATATACCGTAAGTGTGTTTACCTACGGACAAAACCAAAGCCATATAGTCGCCCACACCAAAGTCCACATTTGCCTGGGCGCATGTCTCCAGGCAGAGACATGGGTCATTCAACACCAATGGTCAAGTCACCACCTGTCTCAGGTCAAGGTCAACACTCTTTTGGTTCTGAGCAAGGTATGCACATGTCAGACATTCGTCCAGAAAATCCCTTTTTACAACATCTACCTCACCAACAGCAACCGCCTTTGGGTGCTATACCTAATCATGGATACTCTTCACCTCCAAACCCAATGATGTCATCTTCCACAAACAACTCCACGTTGAATATGAGTATGCAGATGAACATGGTTCCCCCTTTACAAAATCATGTAAGCTCACCTCCATTACAAAAGCTGCCTGAACAGTCATCGCCTCATGTAAATGCATCCCCATCTGTGAATAGTCCATCTGGTGCTGCCATGTCTAGCAGCATTCCACAGGTTACTTCTGTTGGAAGTGTTCCACAGGTACCAGCAGTACCACCAATAGTATCTGCTGTTCCATCTGTACTTCCCTCAATGACAAGTAGTTCATTACCTGGTATGCCCCCAATACCGTCTATACCAACCATGCCTGGGGTAAATGATCGTCCGGCCATAAATGAGTTTCGCCATCCTGATCAACTACCGCTACATCACCCTCATCATCCATTTCCAACAGTTCCTGGAGTTCATCACCATATGCCACACAGAGAACCCAATCTTTTTGGGGACCATGCTAGAATATCACACATGAACTTTAACCCAGCAAATCACATGGATACATTTTCTCGTGGACCAGGAGATTCCTCATGTATGTATCATCCAGGATTGTCTTACTCTATGCCTGGTGGTCCATTTCAACCTGGTGGACCTTCATTCCTTTCAGGGGCAGCTGATATGAACCCATTTCGTTCTAACTTTATAAACTCTTTCCCCCCTGGGTATTCTTACCCTCCTGACAGATACAGAGAAGGTTTTGGTTCGTTACCTTTCCCACGTTTAGGAATGTCCTCACCATCTTTTCCACAGTATCCTGGACAAGGAGCTGGTTATGGAATGGGAAATTCTTTTTCTCAGCAATATTCCCCATATAATTCTCAACACGGGTGTCCAAAAAACGGCTCGCGCCCTCCTGTTTCACCCAGCATTGATGATGTAAAGGTGTTACAGGAAGGGTATGTAAGTTGTAAAGATAACAATACAAGAAAAAATGAAGGAATATGTGTAGTGAAGGAGGAAGTACTGTCAGATGTTGAAGAGTATCAAGAATTGCGTACAAGCTCACCAAGTGATTCTGAGCATTCTAGGTTGTGGAACTATTATGGTGTTGACAAAGATCAGGAGAGGAGTAGTAGTAGATTATCTGAGGTATCCAAGTCCTCATTTTGGGAACCCTGGAGAATGTCCTATTTGTATAGTCCACGAAAAGATGATGCAAGAAGCAGAACATGTTCAAGCACTGTTTCCTCGGATGTTGAATGTGAGATAAGCATAGATGATCATCCCTTGAACGCACTAGTAAGATCTGATGGATGTAATAGTATTGAGATTGAGTTTGACAGTAGGTCAATGTATAGTGAAGATTCCTCACCAAGAAAGCTTGCATCACGTTGTTCAACAGTTAGTGATTTTACTACACCGGATAAACGCTTTACAAGAAAATTTCTCTCAGAAAAGTCAGTAATGATGTCAAGTTTAAAGAAAGACACTCTCAGCAGTGAAGAAATAAAGAGACATTCAGCTAATTCCATGTTGATAACAAAGACCAAACAATATATCAAGGGAAAAGTTTCTGTGAAACAAGACTTTGGTGAAGAAGGTAATGTGCAGTTAGAACTACCTGGGTATCGAGTCACCATTGAAAATGTGGAATTTACCGAAGAATATTTAAACAAATCAAGCAATGTAGCCGAGTTGAAGGAATTTTTAACAAGAGAACCAGACATTGTGGTAGAAAGTGAAAGTGCTTGAAGAGAAAACAGAATCTCTGGAGTTCATGTCATTCGTCATATTTTTGCAGGCTTTTTTATTTATCAAAATTTTTGTTTGGTTAAGATATATCATACATTGTAATGGAGATACAATTGTACATATTTTGGATAAACATGAAAATGATTTTTTTTAGACCTGCTTCTATGTTAGTGTTGTGCATGTACTGTGTAGATCAGTGTCATGTAATGTAATTGATTTGTTGATCAGGAAACTTACTATATTTCATTTGGTACAGTATTTGTAGTACTGATTGTGATTTTTAGAAGCATTTGAAAATGATTTGCAGTCTAAACCCTATGTTGTCAGTACACAAAACAATTGTCTTACAAAGACTACTGTATTGCATGCCAAGAACATGAAACCTATTTAACCCATTACCACGCAATCCCTACTTTTGACGACCCTGAGAAAGAAGCCTGCAGAAAACATTGTGGGAAAAGGAGAAAATGCTGGTAACCAGCATTTTCTCCTTTTCCCGCAATGTTTTCTACCCTTCATAAAACAAATTTCAAATTTTCAGTCACTTTTATTTTATCGTCTGCAAACGTTTTCGATTTGGACAAACCTAAGATTTTGTCGTTTGAGAATTCAAATTTCTTTGAGATCTTAAGACTTTGCTTTAACCATTATGTACTATCAGGATAGATCATAGCTTTATGTTTGTAGTGTACATGTATGTACATGTAATAGATTTTTTAAATCATTTAAAATGTGTTTAAAGTGTGAATAAAGGAAAGGGATTTTTTTTTTTTGTTTTAAAAGGAATCTACGCAATATTTTGTTGGATAAATTTTACAGGGGCCTATTTAGAATTCTTTGCTGTGTTTATTTTTCAAAATGCTGATAATATTACTACAGATATTTCTCAGCAAGTGTAAAGAAGGTGGGCTGTGACATTCAGAAAAAAAAAACTAAAATACTTGTGATGCTGTGAAAATTTTATGAAGTCAGATATAACCTGAAAATACCTTAAGAGGCTACATAGCTTATTAGTTCTTTAACCCATTACCACACAATCCCTGCTTTTGACAACCCTTAGAAAGAAGCCTTTTAGAAAACATTGTGGGAAAAGGAGAAAATGCTGGTAACCACCATTTTCTCCATTTCCCTTGATGCTTTCTACCCTTTACAAAACAAATTTCAAATTTTCAGTCGCTTGTATTTTGTCGTCTGCAAATGCTTTCGATTTGGAAAAACTCAGAATTTTGTTGTTTGGTAATGAGTTAAAAGAAGACTGGACAAAATAAAAAGCACTTGCAGACAACAATTCAAATGTTGCTTATATGGTGATAGCTGGATTTGAAAGTTTACAAAATATAGTTAACTCATTACCAAACGACAAAATTTTAGGTTTGTCAAAATTGAAAGGAATTGCAGACAACAAAAGTGACTGAAAATTTGAAATTTGTTTTGTGAAAGGTAGAAAACATTGCGGGAAAAGGAGAAAATGCTGGTTACCAGCATTTTCTCCTTTTCCCACAATGCTTTCTAAAGGCCCCTTTCTCAGGGGCGTCAAAAGTAGGGATTGTGTGGTAATGGGTTAAGAGACATTAACTTAAGAATGGTTCTTTCATGTACAAGTATTCAAGCCATTACCACACAACCCTCAGTTTTTAGGACCCCAAGGAAGAAGACTTTACCAACTTTGTGGGAAAGGAGAAAATGGTGGTAACCAGCATTGACTTCTTTACTTACAATTCGCTCTACCATATCAGAGAACCAGAGCTTATTTTGAATTAGTCTTCTGCATTTACTGACAGTTTGGAAGATTCAGCCAGTTGTTGTTAGTGAAACGGTTAAGTCGAGTCAATCATTCACTTGTTACGGTGCAATTCACATGTGACATAGAGGATATATTTTTTCTTTTTTGGAGGGGGGGTGGGTATGGTGGTGAAAGGTCAAAATACTTTTCATCTCATGAACATCATTGGTATCACAAATACATGGGTAACTAGCGCTTGGGAACTACATGTACTGTTTTTATGCCTACAATGTTTCTATCCAGTCAGAGAACCTTGCTTCATTAATTATACCAACATATATTTTAGGTAACAGATGCATTTAGCTTCAAAGAGTCTAAAACTTGTAATCTGGGAAAATGTTAAATAACATGTATATGCAATACAGCCATTAAGTTTAACTCTTTACCAAATGACAAAATTTTAAACTTGTCCAAGCAGAAAAGCATTTGCAGATGACAAAATAAGTGTGGCTCAAAAGTTGAAATTTGTTTTGGGAAACATAGAAAACATTGTGGGAAATGGAGAAAATGTTGATTGCCAGCATTTTCTCCTTTTCCCAAAATGTTTTAGAAAGGCTTCCTTCTTAGGGTCATTAAAAGTCGGGATTGTGTTGTAAAGAGTTGACTTTAAATTTTCATTTATCTAGCAGATAACATCAGGAGTCAATTCATAAGTAGAAGGATTAGATTTTTGTGTTAATTTGACAGTGACCTTTAACTAGACAAAATGAGTTTTGGACTTGAAGATAATGAGATCACTTGCAGACAACAGTGCAAAATGTGGCTTAGATTCTTGTTCTTGAAAGAGTAAACACTATCATAGAGAAGGAAGAAAAAGCTGAGGACTAGCATTTTCTCCTTTTCCCACAATATTGTCTAAAAGATCTGTAAAGTGCAGGATTGTTTAGTAAAGGGTTAAAAGATTAAATGATGTTGTACAGAGGATGTATTACAGCAACATCAAAAGCTGTCAGCATGGACAAAGCACCAGCGTAGTGATTCATGTACGTACATTGTAGATAGGATGCCCCAGGGCCTTTTACTCTTTACCACACAATCAGGACTTTTAACAACCCTGAGAAAGAAGCCTTTTGAAAACATAGTGGGAAAAGGAGAAAATGCTGGTTACCAGCATTTTCTCCTTTTACCACGATGTTTTCTACCCTTTTCAAACCAAATTTCAATTTTTCAGCCACATTCATTTTGTCGTCTGCAAATGCTTTCAATTTGGACTGGTCTAAAATTTTGTCGTTTGGTAAAAGAGTTAATTCTTTACCAAATGATGATATTTTGGGCATGACTTTTATAAAGACTTTTTTAAACCAACATTCAAAATTAATGTGACTTAGGTGATAGTGTTTTTCTTTGATAGGCTAGGAAACATGATGAGAAAAGGTTACCCACGATGCTTTAAATAGCCATTTCCTCAGTTGTTAAATTCAGGAGAGTTTTGTTAGGGGTTAACCCTTTACCAAACAATCCCCGGTTTATAGGACCCTATGATAGATCCCTTCTGAAAGCATTGTGGGAAAAGGAGAAAATGCTGGTAACCATCATTCTCTCCTTTTCCCACAATGTTTTCTACTCATCTAAAGTCAAGTTTATTTTTTGAGCAAATGGGAAAGAATTAACCGTCAAAAATCATAAATGATAATTAAGTTACGCCAAAATAGTGGCATATGCCTTTGAAAGGGCAGAAATCATTTCAGAAATAGCGGAAAATGCTGGTAACCAGCTTTCTCGCCTTTTCCATCATTATTCCTCTGAGTAGTTATATCCATTTGATAAGGGTTAAATAGTTTTAACTCTTAAATAAACAAAATTTTAGACTGCTCCAAATCGAAAGCATTTGCACATGTAAAAAAAAAAAGTGACTGAAAATTTGAAATTTGTTTCAAAAGAAGAGAAAACATTGTGGGAAAAGGAGAAAATGCTGGTTACCAGCATTTTCTCCTTTTCCCACCATGTTTTCAAAAGGTTTCTTTCTCAGGGTCATTAAAATTCGGCATTACATGGTAAAGGGTTAACTGTCAACCGATTACACTGTCTATAGTTTTTACCGTACAGTCCTGATCCTGAGAAAGAAGCTTTTTGAAAACATTGCTTGAAAAGTAGAAAATGGTAGTAAAACCAGTGTTTTCTTCTTTGCCCACATTGTTTTCTACACTTTGAAAGGCAAGTTTTATGCTTTGAATAGCATTCAATTTGTTGTTGGCAATTGCTCTGATAATGAGTTAAAAGTTGTTTGTTATAAATTACTTCTCTTTTTTCAACATTGTTTTTGCTTGTACATGGGTCTTTGAGTTACACCTTCATTTTTCTTGATACTTGGACTTGTACATTACATTTTACAACAGTGTATACCGGTATATATATATGATGGTCCTCAGTTGATCTTCTCCAAATCTGTTTTATGTGACCATAAGATAGGAAATACACTTGTTGCTTACAGATCTTCTTTCTTTGTTTGAAAGCATCTTTTTTCGAGAAGGAATATTAAAATGAATTAACCCTTTACTCCATAGATACTTGTTTCTACGCATTGCTTGTAGGAGTCTTTGGAAAACATTGTGGCAAAAGGTGAAATTGCTCGTGATGAGCAATTTCACCTTTTGTCAAAATGTTTTCTCTGCTATCAAAAGGTGTCATATACACGTGAGAAACATCCTTGCTGTTATTTAGGGTCATTTTAGAGATACCATAGCAATGCCTTATGGGGTAAAGGGTTAAGGTCTAAATGATAGTGTGGGGCAGATAATTATGAACACATTATAACTAAAAGATGGGGGAAAAAATGGCCTTTTACATCTATACCAAACAAGGACCCTTATGAAAAGAAGTTTTTTAAAACATTTTTGGAAACATAAAAAATGCTAATTTGTCAGCAGCTATGATACTTATTATTGGGCAGAAGATGCAAAATGTATAAATAAAGAGCTTGGCATAACACTAACTGCACTATCTCAGATTTAACTGATTACCAAATGACAATATTTTAGGCTTGTCCAAATCAAAAGCATTTGTAGATGACAAAATAAAAGTGACAGAAAATTCGAAATTTGTTTTGTGAAGGATAGAAAACATTGTGGGAAAAGGAGGAAATGCTGGTTACCATCAGTAACCAGCATTTTCTCCTTTTCCCACAATGTTTTCTAAAGACTTCTTCCTTAGGGGTGTCAAAAGTAGGGACTGTGTGGTAATGGGTTAATTAACTTTTTACCTAGGAACAAAATTTTTGACTAATCCAAAGTAGAAGCAATTACAGACAAAATAAATTAGTGTGACTCAACAAAATGAAATTTCTCCTGAAAAGGGTAGAAAACATTGTGGGAAAAGGGGAAAATGCTGGTGTCCAGCGTTTTCTCCTTTTCCCACACTGTTGTCAGAAGGCTTCCTTCTCTGGGTTGTGAAAACCTGGGATTGTTGGGTGAAGAGTTAAAAACTCAGAGGATGAAAAGCCTTTTGAAAACATTGTGGGAAAACAAGAAAGTGATTGAAACTATTATTTTCTCCCCGTTTCCCAAAATGTTTTCTACCTCATGAAAAATCCAGTCCATAAATTGAGCCTCACCTAAATTTGTCTGCAAGTGCTTTCAATTTGAACAGGTCTCTATTTTTGTTGTGTATTACATGAAATTATTGATGTTGTAGAAACTTCAAAAGTAATCATGTATAACTTTTTGTCCTTCTAATGTTACATTCTTTTTTTGTATGAGGGGGAAAAAGCAAATTATTTTACATATCTGCTGAAAATTATTTTATCCTTTTGTAACTAGTTGTAAATTCTGTAATAAAAACCTTTTTTTTAAATCAATGTTGTGGTAGATTAGATGCCAATAATGAAATCATGTGACCTTCTGTTTTGATAATTAATGTTTTGATCTTTGATTATACACATAATTAAGTTTTACTAATTTTTCTGTTAAACCGTTTAACTATGATCAGTAACTTCAAGAATATATAAAGCAACTGTGTATACATTGGTAGACTGTATAAACCAAAATGAGACTGTCTCACAAATAGTTACAGGGAGGTAAACCTATCTGACTGTTTAACTCTTTTTCCGAACAAAAAAATGTTTGACTGGGTAAACCAAAGCATTTAAGGTGACAAAAGTGCCCCATAGGTAGATTTTTCTATGAAAGGGTAAGAATAGTAATGGGAGAAAAAAATGTTGGTTACAGTCATTTTCCTCCTCCTCCGAAATTGTTTGGTGAAGAATCATTACAGTCAGTGGTGCGAGTAAGGTAAGGTTTTATTCAGATAGATGTATATACTGTTTTACTGCACAGATTCATTTACCCTTTACCAAGGGGCAAAATTTTAGACTTGTTCATATTGGATTTTACTGACAGCAGATCATTTTTTTTCCCCCAATGATAGTGTATGTCCTTTAAAAGATCATAAAACATCATAAAAAGTGGCAGAGCACTTTGCACTTTAACTTGTATGAATCCTCATAATGTTGATACACTTGTATAAGTAAAAAACCTCGGCTGTATTCACCATCCTTTCCTATGAGCACCCAGTCAAATTCTAGATTTAGAAAATAACAAAACTTCTGATTGGCTAAACCATTTGATGAAATGGTTTAGCCAATCAGATATGGTGTTTCTCACAGATTTAGCAAATTCATAATAACAAAACCAAGACTTCTTTTGAAAGGTGTTGGTGAATACGGACCTGGGCAAAACCTTACTTGAGACTGACTCCATAAAAGCAATCAAATGCTCTTGTTGCCTTGCCTCACTGAGTAAGGATACATTCTGATTAACTGCGTGGAATGTAAACAACATTGCAGCCATTTCCTATGTAAGCTTTTGGATTAGAGCATAGAAGGAAGTAGTTGATTGCACAGATCCAGGTATAGTACAGTCTGATCTTGATCTGGGAGTCCACAAAGACAAGTACATGTACATGTAAATGTACTGTTAATCTGACCTATGGTTGTGAAAGTTATCATCTTTGTCAGTTTTTAGTCTTCAGTGCTCATCCTTTAACCAGAAACTAGAACTTTAGACTTGCTTAACCAGACACTAGAACTTTAGAATTGCTTAAAATGGGAGTCTGAAGTGATTTGTCTTGAAAGGGTTGGAATTTGTTCTCGAAAGGGTAAACATCATTGTTGGAAAAAAAAAGAAAAAGTTGGTCACTAGCATTTTCTGCTTTCCTACAACTTTTTTTTCAGGGTTCAGTAAAACTGGATTGATGGCAAAGGATTATGAGAAGTAAAGTTGGTCAGAGGTTCCTGCTAGAGCAGTTTATTTTTTGTGTGTGTGTTTTTTTTTTGTAAATACAGTGTAATTTGTTACTTTGCATCAACAGTGGTTTGGAAATATTTCTAGTCAGATTTGATTGTTATCGTCTCAACATGATTATGCATTTTGAATCCATTTCCGTCAGACATTTTGTCTTGAAGTTCACCATCTGTTGATTTTTTTCTCAGCTAATCCTAAGCTTTACCTAAACAGTCCCTTGTGTTGACCCTACACCACACAATACAGGATTTTTCAACCCTGGGAAAGAAAGCTTTAGAAAACTTTGTAAAAAAGAGAGACTGCTGTTAACCAGCTTTTTTCCTATCCAAACAAATATTTCTACTGTCCTATGGTCAACTTTCAGTCATTGAGGTATTGGTGACCACACACTGCTAAGGTTTAATAACCATGAACAAGACAGCCTTTGAAAGCATTGTGGAAAGAGAAGAAAATGATGTCTTCTTTTCCAACAATGTTTCCTTCTCTAGTACAGACAAGTTCCATCTTTTTTTGTCACATTTGTTGTCTGTGAATGCTTGGAATTTGGAAGAGTCTAAAATTTTGTTGTGGGAAAGAGATAATTTGTTGTCTGCAAATGTTCTGAATTTGGACAAGTCTAAAATTTTGTCATTGGGTTAAGACTTTGTGGCCAGAGGAAGAATGTTTTGAAAAGGTTACGAGAAAAGGAGGAAATACTGCTTGCATTTATTCTTTTTCTAACATTCTTTTACTTGCCTTTCGAACTCAAAAAGCATCATTCTAGCATTTGTATTTCTTCCTCTGCAGATGTTGTCTTTACGGATCAATTTACAATCATGTTGTTTGGTAAAGAGTTCACCCATTTTCTTACATAATGCATCCCTTTTGAAAGAAGATTGAAGGAGAACTATTGTGAAAAGATTGGAAAAAGTAATGATACAGAAAATTCTACTAGAAAGAGGCTTAGGCTTATGACAAGTAGTCCCTCTTTCATCCACAATGTTTTGAAAAGCTGTGTGTTGCTTGGCTGTTGAAAATTCTATCCATATAGGAGGCTACACCAGTTATTCTTTTTCATTTTTGACCGTGTTTAGCCTTTTATCAAACACCCGAAGGTAGAGGGCTTGTTAAAACATTTTGGGAAAATGAGAAAATGCTGGTAACAAGCTTTTTTTTTTCCTTTGCAACAATGTTTTCTATTCTTTTAAAAACAATTTCCATTATTTTACTGACATTTGTTTATTACCCCCTTTACCAGACAACAAAATTTAAGACTTGTCCAAATTGAATGCTTTTGCAGACAACAATTTCAATTTGGCTCAAACAGTGCAATCATTTTTTGATGGAGTAAACATTTTGGCAAAATGAGAAAACGCTCGTTACCAGCATTTTCTCATTTCCTCAAAATGTTTTCAATTGGCTTCTTTCACGGGGTCGTAAAAAGTCGTCTTTGTGTGGTAAAGGGTTAATGTAAAAGATTAATGCTTTGGATTTTGACAAGTGTAAATTTTTGTCTATAGGTGAACAGTTGCCTATAAATTCTCTGTTCTTGAAAGATATGATTTTCAGATGAACCCATTTGCTTACAAAATAAGTTTTAATACATTAAATTCAAATATAGCTTTTTGTCACTATGGTTTAAAAAAAAAAAGTTTGAATTTTATAAAATTCTTTATTTATAAAAGTGTCTCTACATAACAGATAGTGAAGATATAAGTCAGAAAGTGGTTTTTGTTTGGTCTGATCCTGACTTGTTAAAGAAATTAATGAAATTTAAGGCATTTTTAGGGTCAATGTGACCTGCAGAAATGAAGGTATGTCTTAAAAGTCGTATTACTCTTTATCACAAAACAAATTGCAGTTGTGCCACAACTGAAGATATTTTGAGACTTGTCACAACTGAAAGCTTTTGTGGACGACAAAAACACTAGGGCTATTAAACAGTGAGAGTTGCCTTTGAAAGAGCAAAAAACATTGTAGGCAAAAAAACCCCATTTTTATGCTAAAAGTAGAAAATACTGGTTAGCAGCATCTTCTCCTTTATCTACAGTGTTTTCATAAGCTCGTACCCTGATACCTATGGGTCAATAACACTCTGTTTTGTTTGGTAAAGGGATAAAAGATTTAGAAATGAAATAGACAAAAGATTGGTGCTACTATACTGTCTCGCTTGTTGCTTGTTAACTTTTCTCAAAATGTTCAACTTGATTGACTGTGTGACCTCACATTTAGTGTTGTTAGCACTGCATCAGTTAACTCTTTACCAAACAACAATATTTTGGACTAATCCAAACTGAAAGCATTTGCAGAAACAAAGTAAATGTGAATCAAAAATTGAAATCCAATTTGAAAACAGTAGAAAATATTGTTGGAAAAGAAAAAAATGCTGGTTACCAACATTTTTTCGTTTTTCCACAAAGTTTTCACAGGCTTTCTTTTCATGGTCATCAAAAGTCGGGATTGTGTGGTAAAGACTTAACTTTTTAGAAACAATGTAAAAATCATATTGTACAGAATGTAAGATTTTTTTAAAACACCGGATTCTTTAATAAAGGGTTTAATGAGGCTTGGACTTGTAAAACATGGTAGGAAAGGATTTTTGCATTGGACTGTTTCTTTTGGATCATAAGAAATTGGAAATAATTTTAGTAAAGGTTTAATATTACTTATGAGTAGTGATGTTTTGACAGCAGAAAAAATTCACATTTATTCTCTGTTTGCCCACAATTTCTATTTCTAACTACCTTGAATAGGAAGGCTTTGAAAACCATGTGGGGAAAGGAGAAAATGCTGGTAAGCAGCATTATCTCCCACCCTTCGAAAGACAAATGCAATTATTTCCACCACAGTTAAGATGTTATCGGCAAATGCTTTCAATGTGTACAAGTCTACGACTTTGTCGTCTGATTAACTTTTTACTACACAGCAAAATTTTGAACTTGTTCAAGTTCAAACATTTGCACACAACAAATGTGGCTGAAAGTCTATGGGAAGTGATAGAAAACATTGCAGGAAAAAGAGAAAATGCTGGTTACCAGCAAGTTTTTCAACAGCCTCCTTTTTCAGGATCGCTGAAGGTTGGGATTGTGTGGTAAACAGTTAAGAAGTATTCTTTATGCATTTATTTCCACATTCCTGTTTCTTTATTCTTATTACCGAAAAAAAAGGCAGCATGTTTGTTATTGTACAATGGACTTTCTTGTGAACTTTATTTTGTTTTGATAGAATTCTATAGAGTTTGAAATTTTTTTTCTATGTAATTATTTAGCTCTTCACTACATGATTTAATTAATCCTTTACCACACAATGACGACTTTTAATGCCCCTGAAAGAGGAAAACATTGTGGGAAAAGGAGAAAATGCTGGTTACCTTTTCCCACAATGTTTTCTACCCTATCAAAGAAAGATCTTTTTATATGAGCCACATTGAAACTGTCATCAGCAAATCCTTTCAATTTGTACAGGTCTAAAATCCTGTCATGTGGTAAAGGATTAACTCTTTATCAAACAACAAAATTTTAGACTTGTCCAAATTGACAGCATTTGCAGACGACAAAATAAATGTTGCTCAAATGATAAAAATTTGCCTTCAATACAATAGAAAACATTGTGGGAAAAGGATAAAATGCTGGTTACCAGCATTTTCTCACAGTGTTTTCAAGTGGCTTCTTCCTCAAAGTTGTTAAATATTGGAAGTTTGTGGTAAAGTGCCGAGGCTTTTTCACGCTGAAAGTATTCTTAGAGGTCAATTAAAATGAAGTTCAGATAGTGAGGTTTGTCTTATCAACTGGTACAAAATATTCTTGGAAAAGGACATAGTTCCGATTACCACAATTTCTTTCCTTTTTCACTGATGTTTGATAAAAGGTTAGTAAACACTTCCTTTTTTCAGTGAGGATCTTACTTTTTTTCAATGAGGAATACTTTCATATAGGCTTTGGCTTGCTGTATTGTTATCATTGTTGAAGAGACCTTTTGCATTAATTATGTATTACAGCAGCTTTGAAAATAAAATGACAAAGGGAAGATTTGCTGGTCGAAAGAAGTTTCTCTGATAGCTGTATTTTCTCATGTTGTACGTGGATGGTTTGCAAGATTAATGCTTCAAATTTATTCAGCAGATAACGAGGAAAACAGCAGCTACTACACCATTATGATGAATTAACCCTTTCCCAAACAATCCCTGGTTTTTATGATGCTGGGAAAGAAGGCTTTTGAAAACACTGTAGGAAAGGAGAAAATACTGGTAACCAGCATGTTCTCCTTTTCCCACGTTTTCTACCTTTTCATGGATGAAAATCACTAGTTGCATTTCATTTGATTTCTTGTCTGCAAATACTCTCAATTTGGTCTAGTCCAAAGTTTGGTTGCTTGGGATAAGGTTAAGCTGCTTCAGTAGACATGAAACATTTTTGAACGTGATTGTAAATGTCATTATCTACCATTGCCATGTCTAAAATTTTCTTTGGAGTACAATTAATCCATTACCACACAATGCCTACTTTTGACGCCCCTGAGAAAGAAGCCTTTAGTAAACATTGTGGGAAAAGGAGAAAATAATGGTAACCAGCATTTTCTCCTTTTCCCACAATGTTTTCTACCCTTCACAAAACAAATTTCAAACTTTCAGTCACTTTTATTTTGTCTGAAAATGCTTTCAATTTGGACAAGTCTATAATATTGTCGTTTGGTAATGAGTTAACTCTTTTACTACACCACAAAATTTGTAGTCTTGTCCAAATCTAAGGCATGTGCAGACTACTAATCAAGGGTGGCTCATGTGATGAAACTTGCCATGAATTGAGTTGAAACAGTGTGGGAAAAGGAGAAATTGGTGGTTTTCAGCATTTTTTTTCCCGTTTCCCACAACATGTATTTTCAAAAGCTTTCTTTCTTTAGTTCATCAAGACACATTTGGTAACAACTTTTGCTTTGTAAATTGTTTTTCTGTCATAGACATCTCCATCAGGTCCACTCGGTCTTTCACAGGAGAGTCCTTGGGCAAGACACTTCAGAGCCCTAGTCAAGTTCTGGTGAAACCCAGAAAAACATGAATATATGAGCTGTTGCCGTTATATGACTGAAACAATGTTGAAAGCAGTGTAAACCACCGTTCAAACAAACACAAAATACATATAATTATGTAAGTTTTAGTTGATCTGTTAAAAAAAAAATGTATGTAAAGTGTGTGACCTATGTATGACAGGGAATTCCTTCTTTCCTGACAGTTCCATACCATACTTCTTTGTCTGATCTTTTATACTCCTGTCACTTGTTTTTGTACCATGTAGGATAAGAGATGTACTAGTATATGTTGAATGTGTCAAATTTTCTTACACAGCATGTTGTGCGTATGGTCTGGTATAATCTATTGAACCAATTACTTGCTTAAATACATGTATGTATTTGAAATATATTTTGTAATTATTATTCAAAAAGCAAACTTCTAACTACCTCTCTTCATGAATCATTAACCCTTTACCAAATAATCCCTGGTTTTTACAACCCTGAGATAGAAGCCTTTTGAAAACATTGTTGGAAAAGGAGAAATGCTGGTAACCAGCATTTTCTCCTTTTCTAACAATGTTTTCTACCTGCTGGAAACATATTTTAATTTTTGAGGTATGTAGATAATTGTCGCCTGCAAAAGCATTCAATTTAGACCAGTCGAAAATTTTGTCATTTGGTTAAGGATTAACTTGTTACCTCCTGAAAAATTTTTTTTTTTTTCTTCAACTGTGGCCAACTTTTCACTATATTCTGGCTAAAGGAGAAATGAATGGTAAATAGCTGTCTTTCCTCTGCCACAATGTTTATTATGTTTTCATATATTTACCGTTTACCACACAATTCCTATTTTTAACAACCCTAAAGAAGAATTGCTGGTAAGCAGCAGCTGATAAACTGCATTTTCTCCTTTTTCTCCTGCAAATTTCATTTTTTTCAGCCACATTTGTTTTGTTGTCTGCAAATGCTTTCACTTTGGACCAGTCTAAAATTTTGTTGTTTGGTTAAGAGTTAATCCTTAAATCATGTTATCTGCTGCATTTGTGTTTCAGGAGGTAATGAGTTGTCATGTGATAATGATTTATCATCATCATCATCATCATCATCATTTTCAATGCTTTTATTCATTCTTAGTTAAGAAATAGTAGGAATATCATGGTGTTGACACAGAACCTTTTCAAGAAGCAATAATAGAATACATGTATACCAAATAATATTGTGTGTGATTATTCTCTTAGTATTTTAAACTTATAAAGAAATAATTTTGATGGGATAGAGGAATTTAATCAGAGAATCAGTAGACTGAATGTTTTGCAACAAAATTGTAAGAATAGAATGCCTGGAGATTAATGTATCATAGTATGACACTAGCATTTCAATTACCGGTACATCAAATTTAGAGGACAGAAAATCTGGGGGGGAGGGGGTTTACAGCTAAACAAGTTTGTTGATCTTGAGAAAATAGGTTTTTGAAACCATTTTGGGATAAGGAGAAACTGCTGGAAGGCAGATATTTTTGCTTTTCCCACAATGATTTTGACCTTTTCAACAACTTAATATTTTTTATCACATTTTTGTTGTTGTCAGCAAATTCTTTCAATTCACATGTCCAACAGTTTTGTCAAGTGGTATAGAGTTGAATGTTTTCAAAGAAAAAAAAAAGAACTATTTGAATCATTGTAAGAGTTGTATCTTTCAAACTTATATGATTAACTCATTGCTCTTTGTCACACACACTTAAAAATAAATATTTTTTTCCTCAAGATTACAATTTTTATCAACCCTGAAGAAAGAAGCTTTTGAAAAAATTGTAGGAAAAAGAGAAAATGCTAGTATCCAGCATTTTTGAACAGTGTTTTCTGCTACTTTCAATTGTAAATTCCATCTTTTGAGCCACATTTGTCACCTGCAGTGCATTTAAGTATACAAGTCTGTAATGGTGTCACCTGAGAAAATAGTACATGTTTATGATAAACTTACTTTTAAAACCTAGTGCTTTTTTGTCTCTTAACTCTTAACCACACAATCCTGACTTTTAAAGACCCCGAGAAAGGAGCCTTTTGAAAACACTGGGAAAAGGAGAAAATGCTGTTAACCAGCATTTTCTCCTTTTCCCAGCGTTTTCTACCCTTCCCAAACCAAATTTTAATTTTTCAGTCACCTTTGTCATCTGCAAATGCTTTCAATTTGGACCAGTCTAAAATTTTCATCCGACAAAATTTTACACTGGTCTAAATTTGTATGTACTATGTAGTTGCAGATGACAATTTGAAAGTAGCTCAAATTTTAATATCTGTCTTGGATAGGGTAGAAAACATTGTGGGAAAAGGAGAAAATGCTGGTTACCAGTATTTTCTCCTTTTCTCGCAGTTTTTTCAAAAGGCTTAAAACTCGGGACTGTGTGATAAATGGTTAACAAAACAATCTTGTTCTACTTGTCTAAAGTTGTGTAAATTTTTTTATCATTTTGTCGTCTGCAAATGCTTACAATTTAGACAAGTCTAAAATTTTGTTGTTTGGTATAGACTTAATGAACATGTTTGAAACTATGTCATGTGGGAAAGGGTTCAGAATCTTTGGTAATTAACCACACATTCCCTGAGTTTTAATGACCCTAAGGAGAAGATCTTTTGAAAACATTGTAGGAAAAGAAAATGCTGATAACCAGCATTTTTCTCCTTTTTCCATATTATTCTCTCCCCTTCTCAAATCATATTTCTGTTTTTGAGCCACATTTATTTTGTCGTCTGCAAATGCTTTCAAAGTAAAATTTTGTGGTTTGGGAAAGAGTTAAAAGAGCCTGAGATCGCATCATAGTTGGATATCTAAACTGTTCCCACGTCTACAACGTGCTCTGACCCTCATATAGCTGCACTGATATTGCAGTTTATTGGTCCTATTTTGTTTTCTTCCACTTGGATTGGTCTTGCATTTACCCTCTATCAAAGATCTTTTTTTTTACTTGTAAACTTTTACAGACAACAAAATAACAAATGATCAAGCCTTTCTTTTAAAGTAGGAAACATTGTGAGGAAAGGATGCCTACTACTCTGCTTTAGTATCATTTTTTTCACAGGATGGTTGATAGAGGGTTACTCTGGTGCTCTATCTGTCAGTTTTTTAAAATCGGTATCCGAAATATCCTAGACTTTGTGACCAAAAGGTAATGGTGTTACGACAGACCACTCCTTCCTGCATGGTATACTCCCGATTTAAATACAATACCTGGCTACTGCGTCAGGGAGATATCTCTTTGGCTCAGTGGTTAGGGTATTGGCTTTGCGTCCGGGAGTTCGGAGTTCGAATCCCGCTCCGATCCATATTTCTGCCATGCATTTATTCATTTGTTTCTTTGTTACGGACTTCGTTCGTAAGATGGGGGCTCGTCCGGGATTGGCCATTGAGCCATAAAAAATCCCATTTGTTGTCCAAAATCGGACTTCCTGCCTAATAAGGCTTTGAGTCATCAATAAATGATGACTTTAAGAGGCGGTGTGTTACGACAGACCACTCCTTCCTGCATGGTATACTCCCGATTTAAATACAATACCTGGCTACTGCGTCAGGGAGATATCTCTTTGGCTCAGTGGTTAGGGTATTGGCTTTGCGTCCGGGAGTTCGGAGTTCGAATCCCGCTCCGATCCATATTTCTGCCATGCATTTATTCATTTGTTTCTTTGTTACGGACTTCGTTCGTAAGAATGGACTATGTAGATTATAATGAACAAGTAGCTTTCTTGTTCTCTATTGTTGTTGTGAATTTATGTGAAAAAAAAGATCTGAGTTTTTTTTCTGCATTATGTTAATGGACATTATATTTTATTATTGTCTGTAATGAAAATGCTTTATTATTTTATTTACTTTTTATCTTTACCAAACGGACCCAATTTTTTAACAACCATGAAGTAAAAGGTTTCTAAATGGTGTGAAAAAAGGGAGAAAAACAGCACATTCTCCTTTTCCATTTATATTTTCTACCCTGCTACGTTATTGGGGCAAATGGATAAGTTTTTCATCATAAACTTAAAATTTCCAAGTCTCACCATGTTCTAAATTCCCAAGCTAATTTAGTTGTGGTTGTATTGTTTGTATTATTTTATGTAGCTTTTCTTAACCTTGCTGACTTTTGACAACCCCAAGAAAGAAACCTATTGAAAACATCGTGGGAAAAGGAGAAAATGCTGTTAACCAGCATTTTCTCCTTTTCCCACAATGTTTTCTGCCCTTCCCGGTACAAATTGCAAATTTTCTGTCAGTTTTGACATCTGCAAATGCTTCCAACTTGGACCTGTCTAAAATTCTGTCGTTTGGTAAAGAGTTAACAGACTTGGATCAGCTGCTACAATGGATAGTTCAAGGAGTCAATCCGTAACCCTTTACCACACAATCCCGTGTTTTACAACCCTGGGGTAGCAGCCTTTTGTAAACATTGTGGGCAGTGGAGAAAATGCTGGTGACCAGCATTTTCTCCTTTTACCACAATGTTCTCAACCCTGCTGGAAACAAATTCCAATTTCTGAGAGAATTTTGTCGTCTGCAAATGCTTTCAATTTGGACAAATCAAAAATTTTGTTGTTTGCTAAAAAGTTAAAGTTCTGAACAAATATATACATTTGATGGTTTTGCAGACAATATAGATTAAGATGAAACTATGTGGATTGCATAGATAAGTATTTGTTACATCAGTCAAAAACCTGTGTTCTTCTTTATAAGATTATATTTCAACCCTTTACCACACAATGACCACTTTTAACGGGAAACTAGCCTTTTGAAAACAATGTGGGAAAAGGAGAAAATCCTGGTAACCAGTATTTTCTCCTTTTCCCACAAAGTTTTCTATCCTATCAAAGTAAAATTGCATCCTTTCAGCCTCTATGAAACTTGGCTGCAAATGCTTTCAATTTGGATAGGTCTAAAATTGTACCATGTGGTAAAGGGTTGAACTAACGTATATTGAAAACAGTAAATTTTGCAGCCATCAAAGGCAAAGATAACATGATTTGTCCTTAATATAGCAAAAATATTATGTGAAAAGGGTAAAACGGTGGTAAATAACACTTGTTTCTCCTTTTCCCACAATGTTTTCAGACACCTAATTTATAGTCATTTAAACATGGTATTGTTACGGTATAGAACGAAACATCCAAGTTAATGAATTTGTGTTTTTATTTACCCAAACACTATTGTAGGTTCTGTTAAAGAAAATGAAAGTCATGATTTTTCATTTATTCTATTGACTCTTTGTTTTTGTACTTATTAGAAAAATGAAGTATTAGCAATAGAAGTAAATATGTATAAGAATTGTTGCAAGCTTTTGTTTTATTGTTCAAATCCCTCAATCCTGTACCATTCAATGGATGGTTGAAAAATCGGTCTTTTAAAAATATTGTTGGAGGAGGAGAAACTGCTATACAACAGCATTTTCACTCCCAGTGTTTTTACCCCTTCACAGAAGTTTTTTGGTCTGGTAATCAGCAGTTTCTCCTTTTCTCAGACAGTTTTCTAGCCTTCCTGAAACAACTTTGAGTCACATTAATATTGTTGACTGTTAATGCTTTTAATTTGAAAAAGTCTAAAATTTTGTGGTCTGGTATAGAGTTAACAAGAGCTTCGCAGAGTGGCGCATATACGCCCGAAGGGGCTTGTCAGTGAAATGAGTTGTGTTGATGGATGGGCCATGAATGAAGAGTAGTTATTCTCCATGATATGTAAAAAATATTAAAGGGCAATAACTCAAAAAGAAGGATGGCAGAGTTATGGTTCTTGTGCAATGCACTTCTTCATAATGTGTTCTATTAGTCTTTGCAGTTTCAAGATGATTGATTTTGAAGTTTGGAAGTTATGGTCTTTACAAAAATTCAAAATGAAAAATAACAAATGACAATAACTCAAAAAATAAAGGTGGCAGAGTTATGATTCATGTGCAATGCATTTCTCCATAATGGTTCTATCAGTGTATGAAGTTCCAACTTAATAGCTTTTATAGTTTGGAAGTTATGGCCTGGACAAAAATTCAAACTGAAAATTAACAAAGGGCAATTACTCAAATAATAAAGGTGGCAGAGTTATGGTTCATGTGCACTGCACTTTTCCATAATGTGTTCTATCAGCGTATGAAGTTTCAAGTTAATAGCTTTTATAGTTTAGAAGTTATGGCCTGGACAAAAATTCAAACTGAAAATTAACAAAGGGCAGTAACTAAAAAAATAACGGTGGCAGAGTTATGGTTCATGTGCACTGCACTTCTCCATAATGTGTTCTATCAGTGTATGTAGTTTCAAGTTGATACCTTTCATAGTATGGAAGTTATGGCCTGGAGAAAAATTCAAAGTGAAAAGTTGTTTATTTCAGAAATCAGGGGCAGATAAATTTAGAACGCAAACAGCGATCCAAATTCTAAGACCCAGGTGCACAACTAGACATCATGGCGATTCATTGTGGCAAGTTTCAAATAATTCCGATGGAAACTGCAGGAGGAGTTGCGCACACAAGAAATTGCTGACAGACGACGACCGGGGGTATAACATAATACGACCCTTCGGGCGTATAAAAATGGTTGGTGAATACGGACCCATGCTTGCTAAGGTTGAAAGTCCGGGGATTCACTGGACTGATTTCTGCTCAGCTAGATTCTTTAGAGGATTGATGATGGGCCATATGGCAGCAAGTGGCTGGGAAAGAATATTACATTAATTAGTTGATAAAAAAATTCCAGGAATGCATAGATAAGTGCACTGGTTGCTGCAATTTAACTGAAAAGATGTTGAAAACAGCATAATTGGTGTTTAAATAACAACTAATTTCATGAAAAACACTTTATTGGAGAAAGTTTTCAGATTTGCCCAAATTAAAGCATTAATTGCGGATTATGGATTGAAATTGCTTCACAGATGGAATTTTTCCTTTAACCACATGATTACAACTTTTAAAGATCCAGTTGAAAATGGCTTTTGAAAACATTGTTGCGAAAACGAGAAAATGCTGGTTACCAGAGTTTTCTCTTTTTCCCACAATGTTTTCTACCCCCTGATAGATTGCCAATTGTGAGTTACATTTGATTTCTAGCCTGCAAATGCCTTTAATTTGAACAAATCTGAAATTCTGTTGTGTGGTAAAGGCTTAAAGAGCAGAAAACCTTACAGACATTTCGAACTAAGGACAATTGTGTAAAATAATTCATGCTGTTTTCATCAGTATATCATTTATGAAACAGTAGCTTATGCACATAGATTACTAGTAAATCAACTACAAGGTCAGCATTATTTTAATGCAACCGGCTGCTTTTCCAGAGACACAAACTTGAAATAATGTAAATAAATGAGAAAGGAAATCATCTGTCTCGAACTTTTACCAATGCATGCAGAAAGATTTTTGGTATAAGTGTGACAAAAACTGGATGTCTAGCTTATTACATTTTCACTGGCATGTTTCACTTCTCAAATATTTTTGTACTTTGTAAACTGTAATCAACACACAGAAAAGACAGAGACAGCCCCCCAATTTTTTTCTCCTTTATTTAATCTATCTTCGCACCTCAATCTTAGTTATCGAAACAGAAAAGAAAAAAAAGTGACATAATAAAAAAGGAAGCACAAGGCTTGTAAGTCCATGGTTTTTTTGCTCAACAAGATGGCCATACAAAAAAAAAAGACAATCACTTAACCTTTTACCAGATGACAAAATTTTAGTCTGGTCCAAATTGAAAGCATTTGCAGATGATAATATCAGTGTAGCTCTAATGGTGCAAATTTTCTACGACTGAGTAAAAAACATTGGTGGAATTGGGAAAAGGAGAAAATGCTGTTTACCAGCATTTTCTCCTTTTCCCACAACGTTTTCAAAAGGCTACTTACCCAGGGTCATTAAAAGTCGGCTTTATGTGTAATGGGTTAACCCATTACCACACAATCCCTACTTTTGACTCCTGGAAAAGAAGCCTTATGAAAACATTGTAGGAAAAGGAGAAAATGCTGGTAACAGCATTTTCTCCTTTTCCCACAATGTTTTCTACCCTTCACAAAACAAATTTGAACATTTCAGTCACTTTTGTCATCTGCAAATGCTTTTGATTAGGACAAGTCTAAAATAATGCGTCTGGTAATGAGTTAAGGACCTGACATCCTTCAAATTAACCTTGTATCAAACGATTCTATTTTTTAATGAAATGGTTATGGAAAATATTGTGAAAACTAGAAGGCCCTGAAGGGCCTGAATATGCTCTACTGGCAGAGAGTTTGCTTTCAAATAAAGCATACATAGGAATTCATTACGCAAAAATACAAAATAAATTGACATTTTCAACTCAAAATGGCTACTTTTCCATTACTGTTGGTTGAATTTTTTCAAACTCAACAGGGTTAAAAAGCTATAGATGGGATAAACAAGCTGAAAAATTTATAAAATCTGATCACAAATAAATACTTTATCATGTAAACAGGCAATGAAATTGTTCAATTTGAAAAGACTACTTTTCCCATACTGTTTGTCAGATTTTTTTCAAAACTGATATGATTAAAGCTTTTGATGAGATTAACAAACTCTGCAAGTTTCACGGAAGTCTGACCAAAAATGAAGACTTAATCAAGTAAACAAGAAATGAAAGTTTTTAACTTGAAATTGCTACTTTTCCCATACTCTTTGTTGGAATTTTTTCAAAATCAATAGGGTAGAAGCTATTGATAAGATAAACAAACTCTGCAAGTTTCATGGAAATCTGACCTAAAATGAAGACTTTATTGCGTTTACAAGAAATGTAAATTTCAAACTTGAAATGGCTACTTTTCCAATACTGTTGGTCAGATTTTTTTCAAAATCAATAGGGTTAAAGCTATTGATGAGATAAATAAACTGTGCGAGTTTCATGAAAATCTGACAACAAATGAAGACTAAATCGCGTAAACAAGAATTGGAAATTTTCAACTTGAAATGGCTACTTTTCCCATACTGTTTGTCGGAATTTTTTCAAAATCAATAGGGTAGAAGCTATTGATAAGATAAACAAACTCTGCAAGTTTCATGGAAATCTGACCTAAAATGAAGACTTTATTGCGTTTACAAGAAATGTAAATTTCAAACTTGAAATGGCTACTTTTCCGATACTGTTAGTCGGATTTTTCTCAAAATCAATAGGGTTGAAGCTACTGATGAGATAAACAAACTGTGCAAGTTTCACGAAAATCTGACAACAAATGAAGACTTTATCGCGTAAACAAAAATTGGAAATTTTCAAATTGAAATGGCTACTTTTCCAACATTGTTTGTTGGATTTTTCTCAAAATCAATAGGGTTGAAGCTATTGATGAGATTAACAAACTGTGCGAGTTTCATGAAAATCTGACGACAAATGAAGACTTAATCGCGTAAACAAGAATTGGAAATTTTCAACTTGAAATGGCTACTTTTCCCATACTGTTTGTCGGATTTTTCTCAAAATCAATAGGGTTAAAGCTATTGATGAGATAAACAAACTGTGCCAGTTTCACGAAAATCTGACGATAAATGAAGACTTTATCGCGTAAACAAGAATTGGAAATTTTCAACTTGAAATGGCTACTTTTCCAATATTGTTTGTTGGATTTTTCTCAAAATTGATAGGGTTGAAGCTATTGATGAGATAAACAAACTGTGCAAGTTTCACGAAAATCTGACAACAAATGCAGACTTTATCGCGTAAACAAGAAAAAGACTAACGGACGGACAGACGGACCGACGGACGGACGGACGACGGAAACCCCACCATGACATCAGCTCTGCTGGCTGAAAGCCAGTAGAGCTAAAAAAGGAGAAAATACTGGTTACCAGCATCTTTTTCTGCAATATTTCCGTCAAATCCAAGACATATTTTATTATTTTAGCCCATTCAATATTATCTGCAAATTAATTCTCTTAAGTCTAAAACTTTTCCTTTTGATGAGGATTTAACCAATTTCTTTCACCCCCTTTTAAATCTTGCTGCACTAAATCAGAGAAAGACCTCCACGCATACTTCAGAGAAAATTTGTATAAAAATTTTCTGGTCATAAACCCCAGAAACAAATACCTGCCAAGTTAATAAAACTTCAACCCAATCTTTTATGTTTTCAACATATTAAAACATATACAACCCAATCTTTAACATAACCACATAATATTATCATCCCATTTTCAACCTAATATACCGATACCTTAATTCACACATGCCATACATGTACATGTACCATCATTATCACATTTTCCAACTACGTTACTTTTGATCACACAATCTCTCTCAATTTCTGATCAATCCCATATTTTCATTCCAAAGAATCTAAGCATTTATAACAACTTTTGTAACAAAATAAACTTCTATACTCTCTTGATATTTCATTGAAACTTAACAGTAAACTTGTACACTAGGAGTTCCATTTGTTTTTATTTACTCCAACAAAATATTTTTTTGAAGTCTATCTTTCAAAATCCTGTGGTCTTCCCAAATTTAGGTTCTGCATTCACCAATCTTTATATTATTCGAAGTCTTTTTCTGGGTTTAGGAAGAAACAGAACTTCTGACCAGATAGTTTAGCAAATCAGAAGTTCTGCCAATTTCAAATTCAGAGAATTCGTAAGAGTAAGAATATTCTTCAAAATGGTTTGTGAATAAGAATCCAGGCTAGAACTTTGAGACTTATCTAATTGGTGTCGGCAAAATGTTCTAGTTCATGGAGCGTATGTCCCTGGAAATTTGAACTAGAATGAATGGTGAATACTACCCCAGTTGTTTTGCTTGAATATCACAGAACTGATTGAGATAAACAGCTGATATAGTAAGTTTTCTAAGTTTCACAAATAAGTTTTGGATTATAATCAGATTCCTTAACTCTTTATCACACAATCCTGGGGTAGGAAAAGGAGGAAATACTGGTAACAAGCATTTCCTCCTTTTCCAACAATATTTTCTACCCCATCAGAGACTTCAGCTCACTTTTACTAATTTCTTAATTCTCCTCTGCATTATGAATTTTTTTTTTTTCAGTCTAAAACTTGCTTAGTGGAAAACGGTTAACAAAGCATTGCATTTATTGCGACACAGTTTAATCCTTCCCAAACAACACATTTCAGTAGACCCTTTTAAAATTCAATACATCAGCAGAACACTGTTTGAATTTGGTTCAATGCTGTCTGACAGGGGAGAAACATTGTTGGAAAAGAAGAAAATGCCAATTACCAGCATCTTCTCTTCTTGCATTAATGTTTTTGAAAGCCTCTTTCCCAGGATTGTGATAACCCAAGTTTATTTGGTAAAGGGTCAAGGTCAAGATTAAAACCATTTCCGAAAAGTTCTTTATGTACACTTTTACTATCACAATAAAATTAGACAGAAAAAGTAAATCAAGCCAACACCCCCCCCCCCAAAAAAAAACAAAAAACCAAAGATATATTGCACAGAATGTTTACAATGAGCAAAGGAATACGTAATCTCCCCATTAACAAGCATAATAAATTTGAATTTCACCTTTTGCCACAATGTTTTCTATTCCAACTAAAAATTAAGTCTTTACCAGACAACAAAATTTTGGCCTCATCTATTTTGGTACAATTTGCAGAAGACACTTTCACAGTAACTTTAACTGTACCAAAAACAATTAAATATTTTAGGAAAAGGATATAATTCTGCTTACCAGCATTTTCTCTTTCTCCTACCTTGTATTAACCCTTTACTCCATAAAGACTCATTTCTACGCATTGCTTGTCGGAGCCTTTGGAAAACATTGTGGCAAAAGGTGAAATTGCTCTAGACAAGCTATTTCACCTTTTGCCACAATGTTTTCTACACTATCAAAAAGTGTCATATACACATAAGAAATGGCTTTATCCTTGCTGTTATTTAGGGTCAATTAGATATACCATAGAAATGCCTTATGGGGTAAAGAGTTAAAAGTCTTTGGCAATAAAAACATGGGATTGTTTGATACAAGGTTAACTCTTTACCAAATGTCGAAATCCTAGACTTGTCCAAGTCCAAAGCATTTGCATTTGACAAAGTAAATCTGGCTCAAATGGGAGAAATTGTCTTTAAAAGGGTGGGAAACATTGTAGAAAAAGGATTTAATGCTAGTTATCAACATTTAATTCTTTACTTACAATGTTTTCAAAACCACTTCTATCCCCAGGTTGCTAAAAGTCTTCATTATGTGATAAAACATTAATAACCCAATCATCATGTAACCAGTAGGCATTTTGGGCAAACAAAACTCAAGACAGGTACACAAAAAACAATGAAACATGTAAACTCTTTAGTAAAATCATTACAATGTCAGTATGGAGGTATTAAAAATATTACAGAAAAAGAAAAAAAATTACATGCCAACAACAATTTCTCAATTCACCACAATGATTTTTCAGTGAATGTAACACCCTCTTTTATTGAACAATTTGATAAAAAAATATTATATTATGCTATGATAAAGCTTTTCATGCTTTCAGCTTTTAAATAAAACACCCTGTTACTACCTCACTAATTTCAACACCCTCACACTCAAATACAGAGTTAGCTGAAAGCAAACTTCAGTACATACATATACGTTTGAAATGTGAACACATGTATGCGTTCAGTTGAAATATGAGGGCCTTTTTTAATGTTCATACACTACTTGTGTAAATTTTTAATGCCAGTATAAATTTCAAAAGTTTTTACACAGTACTAGAGTAAACATTCCCCGACAGACTGGTGTTAAAATTTAAGTATGGCTTTTAATATGGTGGAAATTAACGTCTGAACAAAGATTATACTGTAAAAGTCAAGCACAGCTCAGGTGTCTGTACCTTCTACGCCACTTTACAAAAACTTTATGGACTATATGCACTGGAGCTTGGCACAGTATGTAAATTGATCATTCTAAAGATAGTCTGGACTCACTTGAAAAATGGCTCAGTGGGTGGGGGTTTGCCTAACTCTGTCATGACTGAATAAAGGGTTACTATTGTGAAATCATTTTTTAATGGAGCTGGAAAATAAACAGTACAAGAGGTAGTAAATTCAACAGGCATTCATTTGTCAAGTATCTTTAAGATATTATGCACATACCTTCAGAAGGTCTGTGCTGGGACTCTAATTTGCCAACTAATCAGCAGAAACAAACTAGGTTAGGCTGGTATCACAAGTAACTGTTGACCAAACATGACCCATTTCCCATCTCTCATGACAGATTATGATAAACAATCTAAGAAACTTTAATGAGTATTTAACTCTTTACCACACGAGAAAATTTTAGACTGGTTCAAATTGAAAGCATTTGCAGACAACAAAATAAAGGTGACTTAAAAATTGAAATTTGATCTGGGAAGGGTAGAAAACACTGTGGGAAAAGGAGAAAATGCTGGTTACCAGCATTTTCTCCTTTTCCTAAAGTGTTTTCACAAGGCTTCTTTTTCAGGGGAGTCAAAAGTAGGGATTGTGTGATAATGGGTTAACTGAAAATAGGACCTCTAGAATGTACACAAGCTTTTTCTAAGATTTGTCTGAGTGATCTACTTTTTAGCCTGACAGGCCCTTTTTCAAACTAATTATAGATACATGTATCATAAAGACAAACATTCTGACCACATTTCATGGGTACTGAACTAAAAATGTTGCCTCTTGAGTGCGCATAAGTTTTTTTCTAAAATTTGTTACAGTAACCTATCTTTTAGCCCAACATTTCCCATTTTCGAACTCCTCATATATATAACCAAGAGCAGAAAATTTGGCTACTACACAAAGGGTTTTTCAAAGATCTGACTGGGTGACCTAGTTTTTTTATCCAAAATGACCTGTTTGAAAATACGTCCGAGATATCATCCAGACAAAATTTCTGACCAATTTTCATGAGTACTGGAAAAGAAATGCAGCCTCTTGGGTATGCACAAGGATTTTTCTACAATTTAATATGGATCAAGATCCACGCCAAGTTCTTAGGAACATTTTTAGTGTTATCCTCTAAGATTTTCCAAATTTGACAGTAACACAACTTTTGAATGGCTATAAACCAAACAAATTTTGCCAGTTAGAAGTTGTGTTCTGGTGCCAATCACTTTCTCCTTTCCTAGAAATGTTTCATATCCTATCCAAGACATCATTTTTAGCCATATTTACATTGTGTCTGCTAATGCTTTTAACCCTTTCCCAAACGATGAACTTTTGGACTAGACCAAATTGAAAGCATTTGCAGACGACAATTCAACTTTTGCTGAAAAGATGATTTCGGTCTATGATAGGGTAGAAAACATGGTGGGAAAAGGAGAAAATGCTGGTTACCAGCATTTTCTCCTTTTCCCACCATGTTTTCAAAAGGCTACTATTCAAGACCCGTAAAAACCAGGGTTTGTTTGGGAAAGGGTTAAAAGGGTAAGCCACACCCTGTACTGTATGACATAGAGTATATCAACAAAACAAGAGAAGAAAATCTATGTACAATGGTTATATACAAAAACTCAGTCCCAGAGTGAAATAAATAAAGTTTCTTAATAATACATTTTGTTGGAATTTTCTATTATATGGAATGCTTTAAAACATGATTTTAAAATATGATATGATATTGTAGATGTCTACACAATTAAATGGAATTAAAAAAGATAAATATACACATGATGTCTGATTGGAAATAAAGAATATGATAATTACACTGTATGCTCATAATATCTTGTCAAACTACTTTTTTTCAGCTGTGCAATATGTGACAAAGTGTCAAAAATGATGAAAATAAAGATTTATTTCAGAAATATCTTACTCTCTAGTGGTACCTTGTTCTTTTTTGCTTGGCAAAATATCATTGCTAATAAGGTTTAATATCTTTTTGATGTTTTTAAAGTCGTCTTTATTTTCTTCAGAAAAATGGTACACTGATGATTTATAATAATTATGCTAGTATGCCAGAATAACAGTGATTGACAATATTTTGAAAAACTTGACAATATCATTACCCCTAGGCCTACTAGGTCATTTACATTTCCATCATTTCAAGTCCCATAACTCTTCCAAACAAAATTAGATTTTGACCATTATACCACTCAATTTGCAATTCATTTATATAAAGATTCACATTTAATGTGAATGTGAACAGGATACACAAAAAAACAATGCAGTCAACTAACAAAACCCAATTATTCAGACAAACTTACCAATACATATACAAATAGGTAGACCAGAAAAAATAGTAGAATGCCCCAAATCTTGGCAGCATTAAAAAAAAATGTGACTACAAATACAACTGAAATCAATGCATAAACTTTAAAAATCCCACAAGTACTTACAATGTCCCTTCCCCCCCCCCCCAACTAAGAGATGAATTAAAAAATAATTACAAGATAATCACCAATTACTAAAAACCATAAGGAAACAATGACCCTTATCCAATGGCAGCAACCAACATTTTCTCCTTTTTCCACAATGTTTTCTACCTATCCCCAGCATAAAGTAAGTTGCTTATTCTGATACTGTAGATTAATTGAGAGTGTACAGATCATACAGTCTGATCTTGGATCTGAACTGTCCACTACTTTGCAACATATTCTGTTAACTCTTTACAAAACAACAAAATTTTAAACCTGTCCAAATTGAAAATATTTGTAAATGACAAATCAAAAACGGCTCAAATGGCATAATTTATCCTTAAAAGAGTAGAAAACAGTTTGAAAAGAAGAAAATGATGGTTACCAGCAATTCTCCATTTCCAACAATTTTTTCAAAAAGTCTCTTTCCAATGGTCATTAAAACCAGGGCTTGTTTGGTAAAGTGTCAACTCTTTCCAAAACAATCCCTGGTTTTTACAACCCTGGGGGAAAAGGCCTTTTGAAAACATGGTGAGAAAAGAAGAAAATGCTGGTAACCAGCATTTTCTCCTTTTCCCACAATGTTTTCAACTCTATCAAAGACAGAAATTTAAATTTGGGTCCATCTGATATGTTGTCTGCAGACACTTTCAAGATTGTCTGGTCCAAAATTTTCTTGTTTGGAAAAGGGTTGAAATAACCTTGAAATATCAATATTTTGGATACAGCTGCATGAAAAAATTCATGTTACCTGTTATTGCTCCCTTTCCAACATTGTTTCCTGTATCAACCTTTTCTTCAAATATACTTCATTTTGTTGCCTGTGACAATTAATCCCCGGAGTACTCAATGAATTTAGGAAAAAAAAAAAGATTAAATATTGCCATTCAAAACTTGGTTCAACCAGAAAATGTGATGAAGTATCAAGTAATATAGATCATGAAAGTGCAGTCCTACCTTGATCTTCACTGTCTGAAAAAGTGATTTTAGTTTTTAGAACATCCTAAGCTAGCAAATGTGGCAATATGGATAATATACAAACATACTTTGTTGGAATGGTGTTTTACACCATTTTTAACAGTGTTTCAGGTATATCAAGATACAAGTATTAGGCTCAAGCTCTGCAGCTCCTTTTTAAAGGAAGCTTACAGAATCAGCAAATTTGGCTCAATCTTACAAGCTTTTGATTGTAAAGCCAAATCCTTATCCGATCATTCAACCATAAAGCAACCCCACATTACACATTAACCCATTACCACACAATCCCTACTTTTGACGCCCCTGAGAAAGAAGCCTTTAGAAAACATTGTGGGAAAAGGAGAAAATGCTGGTAACCAGCATTTTCTCCTTTTCCCACAATGTTTTCTACCCTTCACAAAACAAATTTCAAATTTTCTGTCACTTTTATTTTGTCGTCTGCAAATGCTTTCAATTTGGACCAGTCTGAAATATTGTCGTTTGGTAATGAGTTAAATAACTCCACAAAAAAAACATAAATATCTAATAATAGTTATATAACAAATATGCTAAAATTTTGCTCTATTTCAAAACAAAATATCACAGATCTATGCCCTAGTTAGCACCACCACCCTTTAGAAATGAACACTAATTGGAATTAGAAAACAACTGGAACTTTAATCTCCAGAGCCATATCTCCAAGGTCTCTGAGGTCATTTTCAGCAACTGTTCTAAAATTTAATTCAGTCTTGCTGACAATGGCCACTGGACTCTTTCTCACATACAACC